>CM026429.1:11755782-14299978 GCA_014871385.1 Ceratodon purpureus
ATTTCGCTCTCCGAGACAGGATGCGAGCCTCCCCCGGTGGATTCCTTCGAATGCCCTCTTCCATTCTAAGAACATGAAGAACGACGACAGCGGTTCTTCAGACTCACGCACTGTCAATGAACAGCCATGTACATCCGGTAACTACGTAATTAAGCACTTTCTACCCACCGAAAACTCCTTAATCACAATTGGTGCCCAACGGGTCAAGGAATGGCAGCATACCTAAATGCTTCACCTCGCAAACCCAACAAATGTAAGCGTCTGAGCGAAATCCCCTTTTCTGTGCAGAACTATTCTGACCAGCATTGGTCCTATCCAAGGCGATACACCTCCTCCAAGCCGTCGAATTCAATCCGAACCAAGTCCGCTGGAAATCAGAGCTAGAGACTTCTGCAGAAGGCTCTTTCGTATTCTTCGGGACGTGTACTACCTTCCGACGGATTGTATTCCTGCGTAGGGAGTAGTAAAAGACACTTGCAGAATAGAGAGGCCGACGTCGCCAATGACGAGAGTGTATTGCCACCTGCAACGCAACCACTTCACCCGCATCGCTCCATCCAAGGTGAAATACTTTCCCCACATTTTCCCGAGAGCGCAGTTGCATTTCGGATTATTAAACCACCTAAGTTTCCTACACGAACTGCAATCGCAGAACTCAATGCAGACGTGACGAGGACCGAGCACTCCTAACTCATACACCCGGATTGCGCTCTCTAACAGACTTGGTGCCCCACCAAATCGGTCAACGCGTAACGAATCTGTTCCGTAATCAGAGCTATATTCCAAATCCTCTCGATGCATCCTCTCAGTACTCTCTATCCACTTCAACCACACCACGATCAGAGTAAGCACCTCAGAAATTGTCCGTTACTCTGTAAACCCTAATTAGGAGTGTTGGGTGTGCGTCTGCAGTACACTCTTCCGGAACGCAACAGCGCAACAAGGAAAGCAGAGTACATCGGTGAGCGGGAACGCATGTGCTCTCTTGAAGGGAACGTCCCCACCTGAACAGCGTTGCAATAGAAATATTCTATGTCTTCCCATGCACCTATAGACCATTCCAAACCTCCCGTAGTGCGTAACCAGAGTACCTTAGTCTCTTGGTGCCATCGTCCGAGGATGACCTTCAGCGACGAGGCTCCTTCAATCCCCGACCCTCGGCCCATCCAACCAATGATAGGCGCCGTCATCTGAGGGATTCTCGCGAAAGCTGCTTTTGATCTATATTATCTATTTCTAAGTGGGGAAGTTCGGTTTTGTACCTGGTCGGCCTTGTCAGGTAAACAACCGGGTATATTGGTTAGTTTCTAGTAATCATCGACACGGCGTCACTTCGGAAACCCATCCACGACGTCCATGAGTGAGGACTTCCACCATTAAACCTAGGATAGCTATGATGCTGAAGATACCTCCTCTGAGACGGAGTTCCCACTCTCCACCACATGCACCACGATGGCGGACAGTATGGTGATATTTAGCATACCGTCCCGTTTTTATCTGATTTGCAGACCAGCAGCAGTAATGGTTCAGAGCGCCGTGATCGGGAGAGTTGTGGGCGCTCTTGTCTTACTCATCGGGGGGGATTTCCACTTTCTTGCAAGGCTCTAGGGTTTAGGGATGAGATGTCGTCGCCCATGGCTCACGTCGACGGCGGCTGCCCCTGGGGTTCTCAACTGTGTCACAATGTATTGAGAGACATTTAATCGGCCTCTGTCAATCGCATTGCTGCGCTCTCTTCCAACCTCAGGTCCACTCCCTAACCCAATGTTCGTTGTCTGCACTCGTTTGTTTCGTTAGATTCTCTGTTTCTTTTGGACACTGTTCCATCTGTTAAGTCGCGCACGGAGATCCCCAACCCGCCGTTTAATGGCGATGGACTCACGAGTACCGTCACCGAGCCGCATGTCCGCAAGAAGGATTGCCGAAGGACCGGGAGGCTTACACCACACCATGTTAGATGTAGTCGAGTTAGCCATCTTCCGCTTGGACAGGTACCTGAAGAGACATCGCATGCCGGTGAAACCGTGGGTGATGGATTGGAAGCGCCCTCGTAGTGGCCCAGAGTCGGATTGCGATCCCGCTCATGTCCCCGCGGAGACTTTCTTGGACTCCCTGCCCCGAGAGATAGTGAAGGACAAAATATGGCCATTGCTAATGAATGGAGAAACACCAGTCGATAAATTCAGAATGTTGTGTCATATTAGATGCGTGTGCGTCGGGTGGATGGTATACGCTGAAGGTAGCAAGGAGTGGCCTTTAGGATTAGAAGCGTGGATTCAGGGTGATCATCGGGTTGTTGCCGCAACAGGGGAAAATCCGTTCCATGACACAGACTCCGAATCCGACCCGGACTGGGCTAACGCAGATTGGGACTGGGACGAAGAGAGGTCCACAAGCGGCACTGACGATGAGGAATAGATACACATTCTGTAGAATGAGAGGCAAGAGCGGCTGCGGCTAACGTCATTGTCGTAATCATCTTAGTGGATTTCGGAGTTTGATCCTGTCCTCCTCCCTGTACCGGGTTATGCCCATTGTATTTCGATAATCATATGTCGCACTGCATAGTGTGACACTTCCACCGATATTGGCTCATTGTCACGTTGTATATGTTCTATACTTTTCTGTTGTGGAATTCCTCATTTTTCGTTTCCACTTTCTATTTCACGTGTCATTGAATTAACCTTGTACAGTGGGGTTTGTTATGGCTAACAGAATTTTATCCCGGTGTTATCATCCTCTGGTGGAGCTCAACATTTCGGACCTCCACATCTTTCCCAGAAAATGACGTCCACTTCCTCCGGTCAATCGAACATCCCGACACAGGTAACACACTTACGCATTAGTATATCAGATCCGTCCTAAGTTCATTTTTCTCAGTCCGTGGTGGATAAGCACGTCGCAGCTGCATTTACATTTTTATATACCTGATTCTAAAACAATGTTATCGGGGTCTTGAACTTGAAGAGTACATCCTCGGGACAGATGCCAGTGAACTCAAATTACCCTCAACGACCTCCGTACTTGCACCCGTGGGCGTCGCAGATGATGTACTCCGGGGCAGTTCCTCCTTCGATTGACTCTTCTTCGCAGTTGCAATATCTTTACCAAGGATGTCAGCATCCATCACTCCAGAACAATTCAGTTCCCGTGCCTCACGTCCGCAACTCCATGTCCCAATTTGCTCCCACGGGCGCCATGGAGAATTACCGACGACTATCGCTAAGTCACAGTCGCGCTATTCAGCAGAACTCCAGTCAATCACATTCTCTAAGCTCTCCTATTTCCAGCCAGCTGCCGAGGTCCCGTGGCGGAGATGGGAGTGCGAGCAAAGACACCGCTAGTGGAAGTAAGGGCCAGGGTAGCGGTCACACAGCTCGCACTGAGGGATCCGACTCCAGGATGCATAACAGCAATCACTCCGACCTTCCGCCAATACCGCAAGCCCCATATCTCCCAGGCAGTACCGTCCCTTGGCCTGGATGGCGTGGTGCCTCAGTGCTATCTCCATTCGACTTCCCACCTCCGGACATGACCTCCCCAAATGTTAGCCAGCAGCAGGTGGTGTTCGAAGCATTGCCCATCGTACCTCACAATCCAGTGGACGTGACGAGAGAGGAGGACCAGGGCATTCGGTACGAAGAATCCAAGAGGACAGCTCAGAGAAGAGCTCAACGAGCCCGGAAAGCTTCTTTTATAGAGAAATCTCAGCAGTGGCCCATGACGATCCAATGCACTGCAGAGGGAGGAATTCCGAAGGACGTCCGACCATTCGTCCACCGGCAATTCAGGGCATCTGCCCGAAGGTTTCTGAAAATGTCCACTATACATTTCAGAGACCATCCGGACTCTGACATCAAAGTGGTAGTAGAAGACATCGATCGCAGATTTGTATTCAACCCACCCTTGCGAGCGGGATATATCATGTGGTTTATAGAAAACTCCTTACGTACATCACGGTATTTATGGCGTAAACATTGGGTTAAAACAGGACGCGGGGAGAAGCATAAGTGGTGTCCCCAGAAGTATTTTCCAGCCCTTGTTAAGTATTGGAAATCTGCCGAGGCCGAGGAAGAGAGTAAGCGCATGAAGGAGGCCCGTAACGCAGCGAAAGAGAAGAAGAGACTACTCCTCGAGAGGAAGGACCACAGTAATATTGCAATTGACGATGCGTGGGATGTAAGAGTATTTTCTAACCCTCATTTACTGGTGAACTTTCATTGAAGTTTGGTAGAGACTTCGTTCTTCAATGCTTTGCACAGATGTCTTTGATTTCAGTAATGGACATCTTCTGCTTGAAATCCCGTGATGATTGGAAAAAGATGGACAGTAATGTCTTGGCCGCGTGTTGTTCCTCCATCGAAACACCTATTCATCAGAGAGAATCCCCACCTTTTTTTGCCTCACCTCCACTTCCGAGTTGGAGAGCAGCCTACTCTGCAGTTACTCCTATATGTTTCACCTGTTCTCCCCGCGTCCACGCTAACCTCCTCTCTCACCCTATTGTTTTTCATCCCCACAGTGAACCTCTCTCCTCCTTATCCCACCTCACCGACTGGTATTCCCCACTTATTTTCAATTTTAAATAGTGACAAGGCAGAGTAGAGTTGCACAGTTCAGCTCGTAAGTCAGTGAAGTTTTTTCCATTTTTTTCCCCTTAACCATGGGAGATTCTTCTCTCGGACGAAGAGGGAGTTTGCACGTGGAGGGGATCATGCACGCACAATCTGAGGATAGTAACGACGAATCTTTCATTTTCTGAATGAGGATCTTCCATGGGTTCACTGGAGCTTTAAGGCCGCGAATTTCTACATTCAGTACTTATGATATTTCGAATATAAATTACCTGACCACCGCGAGAGCTTGTGCAGCCCCTCGTCGATGAAGATGATGAAAACTTAATTTGGGACGACAGCGACTACAGCGAGAACTCGATCCCCTGCGTGGACTTGACAGACTCGATCGGAAGAGACGATCCTGAATTCAATGTAAGACCATTTTTTTATCCATTGATTGTGAAATACATTCTCCCGTCGAGTTAGAACTCAGCGGCCGTTCTAGAACGCAAAATTAAGTGAAGTACATGTTTTCGCTTTTGGTCGTTGCAGAGGGGTGGTTCCAGTACACCTGCTTCCAAAGAGGGAGACTCTTCATGTCAGGTAACAATGCGCCAAAAATTTGATGTTGTAAGAAGTCATGTAATCAGTAAATTGAGATTCGGTACACCTGTTTTCACAGTAGTGACGGCGGCAAACTTAGCCACTGAGTCGATCCGTCAGGTTTGTAATAAAACGCAAGCTCTGATTGGGAGTATGTATTTCCTCTGACACTTGCACGAGCAGGACAACCCGGAAGAGAGAGGCACTCCCAGCCACGTTCTTGGTAATCTGCCCAGGGTTCCTAGGAACGACAGTGCAGCGAGATCAATCGGCAGAGAGCTAACGGCTCTAAAGAAATCAGTGGACGGTATCTTGTCTTGGCGCGAGGGCGTCGACGCGCACATGTCGCAGTACAAGGTGGACATGGCAACCGTGAACCAGAAATTAGATCTGCTCATCAATGCCGTCATGCCCACGGGAGTCGGCCAGCGATGGGGTGGAGCACAACAAAATTTCCCCTTAGGAGACGTAGGAACTCATCCAGTCGACAACAATGAAGATGTCGCAGTGAACCCTGGTGTAGTCAACGTCACATCGATTCCCGGAGCAAGTGATCCGTCAGGGACGGCCTCCGGTATGACAGATGAATTAAGCACACGCACAAGATTATTTACCGAACCAGGTGTGCGCCTCTCACGCATCTTTCTGAAGTAGGTCTATTTATTGGGGAATTTTTTTTGTTATTCACAGCGCTTTTCAATGCTCGACTGAATTGCCAATAACCGTGGGTACCACGGAGCGACGAGGTCTTCATTCGATCCTTGTCTTCACTAACACTCGATGTTCGTATGTACGCAGTGGAGGGTCCCGCTGAGTCTGAAGATCGCAGAACCCGGAACAGTGACCCCAGAGCAAGTTCATTCGACCCCCTTACGTCCAGTCACCCGACAAATAGCTCACACCATACAGTATCAAATCCGACAAACGCTCCGCCAGTTCAGAAGTTGGGACCCGATGCTGGCCTGCAAGCTGCGTTCGGGTTGACATCCGCGGAGACCGAGTTGCTGACAAGGAAGCGTCTTCCGGAAAGAGGTAATACGAGTGGCATCCTTACTGCAGTCTTACCGTGTTCATCTTTCTAAACAACATAGGGAATTATTTAACGATACATGCGGCATCTATGTCGTTTCAGTGTTGGATGCAACCCAGTTGCCGGACGAAGAAGATAACCCTAAACCGGCGAAAAGGGGACGAGTTCCTCGAAATAAGGCAACAGTCTTCCCTGCAGCGTTACCTGCGGAGGAGCCATCGCCATCAGTTCAAGGCTCAGTGACTGTGCAACGGCCTAAGCGAGTGAGGAAGAGACCATCCAAGTTCATCGACCACGTCCCACCGTCAGAGAACAAGCCGAGGGCTGAGATGGTGAGTGACACAGGAAACTTAACAGGACAACCAACTCTTCATGGAAATGCAAACATGTCTACATAGATGTAACTGCTCTAAAGAACATGTGTGGCCTCACGTGCAGTCTGACCCTCTAACCCCCAAGAAGGCAGTCTGGGTACTACATCCGGAGCATCCCAACAAGACAATAGCGTTGGGAAGGTGCGGTCCTCACTGGCGATCGTACAAGAAAAAGGACGTCCCCAACGTGAAGGGCGTCCTCTGGGTACACGGAATGCAGCAGGTAACGATTGAACATGTGTACCCAGAGTTTGCGACAGCGGAGGTTCTCTACCCAGATCATCAACGAGAGGGGATTAAGAACATTGGTGATGCGCTTAAAGGGGACTTCTCGGAAGACGCCACCATAGTGTGGCAGAGCAGATATCTCAATTACGTGGAGGTCAGCAAGTTGAACTGAAAGGTTTGTTTTCTAACGTTGCATCATATGGTATTACATAATGTATGGTGCAGAGAATATTCATTTCCTTCGAAGTCACAATTCGGTCTTTAATTCATGAGCGGCGTAAGCCTTCCGGATCCGAGTTCTAACAACTGATATGGGGCTCGTAACGTACCGTGCAGCTCAGGTCGCTTGACAAGGCAGCTGGATTGTGAGATTTGCAGGCCGAGCTGTTCTGAACAGTTGGCAGTGAGTAGCCATTGCGTCGCAGCACATTTCTAGTTGAGCCGAATCTGAAGGAAACGATACACCGCCACAATAGACGCAGAGTGGGCATGTGACATGAGGAGTCCGTGAAGTTCGTAACGGGTACTTGCTGTCGCCGAGCTGCATTGTAAGTTTTTAACCTCTCTCAGGGGTAGACGGAATACGTGTTTGCAACGCCCATGTAGGTTTCTCCGCAGTATGTAGTTAGTGTGTGAACGGTGTTTTGAATCGAAGCGACGGGGAACGAAATTACAGGAGTTTAGGGTCGGATGAAGTGTTAGCCGACAGTGTTTCTATATGAATTTAAACTGCAGGGCTCAAGTGAACCTGTCTCCTTCATTTTCCATACATTTTTGGGGAAAAGAGTGTGTAATGAAAACCGCTGAAACAAAGAGTACTCCGTGCAAGGTTTGTTTCCTGTAATGCTGGGGTTAATTGATATTGGAATCATGTGGACGCACAGGATATGCCGCTCTTTCATGTCGTTCGTCATCACTGCAAATGTGCTGAATGTGTAATAGGAAGTTTAATGTATTAATCCCGTGGAAAATACACTTCGGCACACTCATGTACGTCCTCCTGTTTATCAAACCGCATAAACAAGGTCATCCACATTGACCGGCAACATATGTTTGAGCTCTCACACAAATAAACCGTAAACAGGGCCATTGAACCCTGGAACTGTCCGACTGATATCCGCCTCACCGGACCTAATAACCGCCTCCATACCCGACCATAACCTAATCCCAAACGTACAGAATACCCGGCAGATGACCGCACACACATCCAGACCAATATCCGGATCATTATGTCATTCATAACCTGTCTATACCCGGGCATGTAACGAAGGTCATATCCATATTGATACCTCAATGTTACCCTCCATCATAACCGCCTATTACCCGGCAATATCCCACCGCACAATGTTCAACATGTCTTAACCTGGATTGTGCCACGTGTGGGAACAAGCGTAGCCCGATCATTCCGGAAATCAAGGGGATGGTACCGAAATGGGCTTCTGAAGGCAGGTCCCAAGATCCTCCCCGCAATGTATCGGACGGTCCCCGCGGGCTGGGACCTCGGAGGAAATTTACCGGATTCTTTCACCCAGCTCTGCTATCCTCATCGCTGACGAGGCAAGTCCACGGTGTACGAATGCATCCACGCTGGAATGCTCTCCGCAGAGCCTTCGAAACAGGTACATCGCAGAGCGCAGGGTGCTCCCGGGGTTCGCGATCACGGGGTCCCACTCCTTGGAGTTTTGTGACGCCCAGCACTGACCAGCTCTCTCTCTCCCCCGCAGTTCGCGTATCTCTTCGGAGAGTCCTCTTTCCGTCGCCTCAGTCGCTTTTATGCTAATTTTGACAGTGAGAAAAGACCAGTATGCTAGTAGTGCAAGTCAGTAGGACATTGGGCGTAAAACTGGTTCACAGCTAATTACATGTTACACGAGAATAATCGTTTGCAATTACTCCGATTTTTGGAATAGTTCGTGAGGTCCATGGGGTGGTGTAAGATGATGATGTTAGCCTGGGGTCCATCTGCCCAAGATGTGTGATTCTGCACTAAAACTGAGCTGTCCAGACAAATTGGTATGCTTTGAAAGCTGAAATACAAGAAAAAATATCAAAATTGTGCCTCCGCACTTCCTGGTTTTATTTACATTCTGATCCTTCCACCCATTACTTCATGAGTACACATGTCGAGTACTACCGTACCCTTGACTACAAATCCTCAAGTCTGGTACTCTCAAGCACGCACTCCCGGCTGCACTCATGGTGCTCGCTTATTCATGCGGAGTGCGGCTGCTCGCTGTGTTTATTCTACGCAAACCGGCCACTTACTCTCTCTAGTATAGGACACCATCGATCACCGTCCCAGCTACAGAGAGATCCTGGTGACATCTAGTATTCCTTGGCGCAGGTTCCGGCAGCGCAGTCGCAGTTGGCACCGCACTTGCCACCGTTCTCCTTCACGCACGTTCCTGCACAAAGAAGCACACGGTTTACAATCAAATAGTGTCCACATGATTGAAAACTCAGGAAGCAACGGAAGGTCGCACAATCCACACACATGTCCTGTACTACTTCAAAAGAGATGCGGTTCTACCTGCTGCACAATCGCAGGCGTTGCCGCACTTGCCGCCATTCTCTTTGGCACAAGTACCGGCAGCGCAGTCGCAGTTTCCACACTTTCCAGTGTCCTTGGCCATGGCTGAGCTGGTTTCCTGGGCGTAACGGAAGCTGCTGTTGGAAATATCTGCAAACGATGCAGATCGTCAGACAAGAATATCTAATTTCACAATTGCGAATCCACTAGGCTGGTCGCCAGCAGTTTGATAGAACCTCAGGTTCTACTCTGACTCGTCTACGAAAAGCTCTAAGCACCCTACTGAGATCATGTTTGCTAAAGTTGTAACTGGTCATAACCCTCAAACTCGACTTCCTATCGGTGTATGGAAGCAATTCTTCTCCAAATCAGAGTTGATTGCACCATGACTCTAGCAATTTAGAGAAGCATAGCCATGGCCTCTGCCTAGAGTCCAGCGAGCCATAGCCGCTGTCAATGAAGGTCACTTGACCAGACTGCAAAACCACAATGTGCACAAGGTAAGGAAGAATGAGCTTGAACCAGAGAGATCGATTGCGGTAGAAGGAAAGCTGAGAAATGATGCAGAGTAGCCTTTGCTCCCCTTCTACTTATACAGCTTGTGAGTCACCCTTCATGACAAGCCGGCACAAATCGCGCAACCACTGGTACAGGCAGCACGTTACCACTCAGTTTGCGTACTTGGAAGTTCGCTGGTACCGGCTGTCACGTTCGGTTCAACATTATCGTTTCGCAAAATCTTTCTCTAGATAAAATCGAAACCTTCGTTCAAGAGCAATTGCATAATTTGCTAATCTCGTAACATCGATGATTCATAATTTTCTCCTTGAATCTGAGGTAATCTAATTCATAAATTTTTAGTGTTTGCGCTCTTGTTTCGATGTTAATCGAGATTGGAAAGACATCTTTGTTGTTTCATTTAAGAGCAATTGCATAATCTGCTAAAACCTTATCAGTGATGATTTATGATTTACTTGAAGAGGGAATCAGCACCTCTCCGTGGAGGAATATCAATTACCGCCGCTACACCACGGAGCTGTTTATACGTCACTGTTTAGAAGTTGTCCTTGTGAGGATCATGCTCACCTAATCGACCGAAGTGGATCAAGAATCATTTATCCCTGGTACACTTGTGCAGCACTTCTGAAGTGGGATCCATGAAGTCTAGGCAAACTATGGGTGCGTGACTTCAAAGTATATCCGTCGTTCTCGAGCTGTTGGATTGTCGAGGAGAAGCAGGGTCGGGTTCGATGAAAAGCAGGACTGATTCATCTTATTTCTCCGGTCGACACGAGCCCCTTTTACTTCAAATTTCCAGCCAATGCATAACAAAAATTTGCACCACCAGACGACAGGTCTATTTTAGTCTATGGAATCAAAATTCAATAAAACCACTCCGGCGAGTGCAACACTGGGAAGCAACGACTGAAGGTTACGATCGTGCTTGTTCGTGATCTGGAGCTGGTGAAGCATCCCATCTGTTTACGATGTTGCCCACCCTTACGCTGAAGAATTCAAGCAAATTTTGTAGTTTTCATCAGTTTCCCACCAACAAGAACATGTTGGTGCTAACAGGTGTCTGCCAAACAGTTGCAGTTGTAACTGCTCGACTGCTTGAAGCCTCAGAGGGCCTCATGTGACCGTGCTGCTGTTGTTGTGTTCTTTTGTCTTTCGACAACTTGAATATACTTTTAGAAGTGATTTACTTGACGACGGTGTCAGGTGGGATCGCTCCATGAATTCCGGAACAACACAAATTATGGAATGAAGCACGGGCGGTGTGATGGCACACAGTTTGACACACAGGTAAAATCAACGGAGAGACACTTAAATACTAAGTTCGAATCCAGAGGATATCCTTGCTGCGATTTTACATGAATTTTGCAATACTTTTGGAAATGTACTGTGTCAGATACCCTGTGATTTCTGATAGGACCTGCATATATTTTCTTTTCGAGCCTGAAAGAGTTATAGAAAGATTGACAATGACACAAGAGTCAAAACAGGATCTTTAACCACAGAAAATACCGTCCAAACATCCTGCATCATGCTATTCAATGTGTAGTGTTCTATGTTAACCCACTTGAAGATACATTTAAATGCATCCGCTCGAGTGTTCAGCGTGAAAGTAATCGCCAGGTCTGTAACAATCATTCCATCATCAGAATGTTTACAACTTTGAGAAGCTGAAACAATGTTTTACTGCACCCTTCATGATGCCTCGTTCACCCAATTTCAAATACACTGCTGAAAATCAAGACTGTCTGAGTCACACTCAAAGGTATCCCGAGATAGCGGAAAAAGGAACAGATAACCACTCTAATAACCATGTGTCATGGCTCGGACAGTTCAAGAAAGTTCACAACTGTGATCCTGGTAAAATGCAAACATAATAGTGAATCAGACAACAAGAACTGTAGCCACCAATCGAGATTGCACAGCATAGTATTTCTTTAGCCAATTCTTCCTCTTGAAAGGAACTAATCATAAATGAATCAATGAATTGTGTACAAAACAGAGCTCATCACAACACCGGCACATTACATCCCGACGTCGCAAGTAACTCCACACTTTATTGGACCCCTCCCACAGCAATGTGCATGAAAGCTGGTCCCCCATGAATGGCCCGCAGGCTCTCCACCCATTCAACGCCTCGTAGATGCTTCATTCGCCGAGCATGTCAGAAACTCAAATCTGAGCTCAGGCTCCACATCATCGATCACACCAACCGAACAGCTTCGTGCCGGAGTCGATATTCGCAAAAGAATTATCTATGTCTACATCTGGAGCTCATAAATGGCATACCGACACGGTAAGGTCGCTAAATCCTGTTCTACTATCATCTAGATTCGATCGAGTTACACTACGATCGCCGCGCTGCCACCATGTCCCAAGGCCTCACTGGGCCCTATTTATTCTCGAGCGGTATCTGAATCGACTTCATACTAGATCATGATCTACAGACCCATGAATCGAATTCCGTAAAGAACTCACAAATAATTTGATAAATTTATGTAACTAATAATCTGTATGTTGGCGGTGAAGTCTGACGTTCTTCTTCATGTGTCCCGACGGCTACCTGAGGCGCACCCAGACGGCCTTCCCGGGGATGCCGCCCTGCACCACGAACAGCATGTAGTAGCTCGCGGGAGCCACCCGGTTGTTCGGCGGCGCCGTCACCGTCACGGAGTACACCCCGCCCGTGCCCGCGGCGGGCTTCGTCGCCTGCAGCTTCAGCGTGCGCTGCCCCATCGCGTACGAGTGCGTCACGAACGGCGCGCTCAGCAGGTTCACCTCCAGCGCGCCCTGCTCCTTCTCCAGCGTGAAGGACACCGTGAACGTGCGCCCGTAGCGGATGGTGCCCGGCGCGAACACGTTGGTGGGGCGGACGTTGTTGCGGGTGGCCGCCAGGTACGCCGGCGAGTAGGCCTCGACGCGCAGCTCCGTCGGGAAGTCGCCCGTGAAGTCGTAGAACTGGTGCGTGTTGCTCCCGGCCACCAGGATCCTGCCGTCGGACAGCAGGTTGGCGGTGGAGTGGTAGACGCGCGGGACGGTGCCGGCGGCCAGCGTCTGGAACCGGGCCGCGGCGTCGTTGGCGGCGTACATGACGGGCGTGAGCACGGCGTCGGTGGCCTTGCCCCAGCCCTGCGAGCCCTTGCGCGCGCCGTTGATGATCAGCACGTCGCCCGTGGGCAGGTTGACCATGTCGCCCATGGTGCGGCGCATGGGCATGTTCTCCATGGCCCAGGCCGGGTCCGCGGCGGTCACGTCCATCCGGCCGCAGGTGCGCGACGCGGCCCAGGTCTTGCCGTTGCCGTTGGAGAACGCGCCGGCCATGGCGCCGCCGCAGACGAGCACCTCCACGGTGGCGAAGCCGTTGGCGTGGTCGAGGGGCAGCATCACGGACGAGCCCGCGGACGGGTAGTTGCGGGGCTCGCCGGGGATGGTGGGGAACGTCCTGACGACCCTGTCGTTGGCGTAGTCCAGCACGATGGAGTCGCGGTTGGCAAAGACGAAGAGGTTGCCGTCGGGCAGGAGGTGCAGGAACGGGTACTGGTTGTCGTCCTGCGACGATTGGGTGTCCTGGAGGAGCTGTAGGTGGAACGCGCCCTCGTTGTTGCTGCGCTTGGGCACGAACTCGTAGGTGTTGGCGCCGCGCCCGCCCACGACGATCTGGCGCTGGCCGTCGGGCAGGAGCTGGTTGGAGGCGTACCAGCGGCCGTCCGTGAGCGCCTCGGTGTCGGACTCGACCCAGTCGCAGGTGCCGCTGGCCTTGCACGGCGCCAGGCGGCGGATCTTGTTGAGGCCCTCGAAGTCGCCGCCCGTCTGCACCATGGTGCCGTCGGCGAAGAACTGGCCCGACGAGCACCAGGTGTCGGTCTGCACCCACAGCGCGCGCACCTTGTTGGTCTTGGTGTCGAGCATGACGGAGTGGGCGGTGCAGTCCGGGTTCAGCTTCTTGTCCTCGGCGTTCTGGCGGCATTGGCCATTGGGCAGGGCGATCTGGGAGGCGCCGATGTTGGTGCGGTCGAGCAGGATGGCGGTGTCGTAGTGGGTGATGGCGGTGTGCATGGACGCGATGCCCGCTTTCTGGACGAGCAGCTGCCAGGTGCCCTGCGCGGAGATCCCCGGGACTAGCATGTGGAACTGGAGCGCAATGGCAATCGCCAGCGAGAGCCTGGCCCATGCCAGCTCCTGCATCGATCTCGCCATGTTAAGTACTGGTACTAGCGGACGTCGTTACTGCAGCAAATTGTGCCTCGCAACGATCGAAATATGTATGTCGCGTATAAAATCACAGAGCCCTGTGCTGATATGAATATTTGGATTGTTCAGTTATCACTAGACACCGGAGCTGGGTCGACGCTGATCACAAGGCTCAAATCAGGCAGTGGAATACTAAATGTACAGTCTGTGCTCCAACTTCAGCGCCCCAGGATCGCAATTGCGTACTTTGATCAATTCTCCGAGGTGTAATTAAAACTCCACATGAGAACTTGCGCTGCAGGCGGCGAGTGATCGCGGTCGATCAGACATGAGCTATCCCTGAGAGCTCGTGGCGCTGCCGATCAAGACACTTGACTGAATTTCTAGGGTGTGATCACTGGGCTTCGCCCAGCTCGATCCGTGGTGCCTGCAATCTACTCAACGCCACCCTGAGCTGATGATGAGTATACTGGTGCTGAGGAGGCGATGGGGCGGGAGGGGTTTATAGCCGGAGCCCGAGCGAATTCAGTCACGTGGACCCGCCCATGTACTCGACGCGTTCCATCTCGGGAATAATTGCTCATGGAAGTCGTAGCATCTGATAGTCCTGAACCGTGGTGTTCCGAGACTACTCGAGATCAATATTTGACTCATTGACGGGCCCACTACTAGCTGTAGCTGGCCCGGTCGTTGCTGCATGAGGTTTGAAAGTGTTGAGCTGCATGCGTGGGCAGCGAGAGTGGTCGCTGGGCAGGCTGGAGGGGCCCATGGCCCCGCGGGAATTTTCAACAAAAAGGTCCCCAAGGGCGTTTTTCTTACCAGCGGCCATCAGTTGGGGAGTTCGATTGACAATCTGGCTCATATGCCTGCGGGCCGGCCCCCACCGGAGCACAGCAAGTCCTTGGCGGATGAAGATCAGGCCGGAGAAGTACAGAATCTCAGCATCGGCTTTACCATTCAGGGCCAACTGAAATCACTAGAATAATAATAAAGTGTCCACGGGCTCGATGGTTGATCTAGATTCTGCGCAACAAAGCTGTGTTGAAGCCAGCCACTTTGGAAGCTGTTTGTGTTTGATATTCAGTTGAAACACTGCACCGGTCGGAAAATCTTGCCAGTACTGTACTGTATTATGCTGGCATTCTTTCCTGAGCCCAGCTGAGTCACTTTGGTCCTTCGACCACTATGTCCATAGTACTACTATGGTTGCAAGACTTCTGAAGCTTACCACACGAGCCTTACAGGACTCCGGATATTCTCGGAGTCTCAGAAGCTTAGGCCATTGATTGGCATTTGGGCACCAATGTTTCATGTCATTTTTTTTGCAGGCCCCTACACAGCCGGTTCGGGCAGGGCATTCGGTCACCGTGGCGTCGTCTGGGCAGAAGCTGTCGAAGGATATTCTAGATTCCAGGTTCAACAATTCTTTCGGGAACAACTACCAGTGTTTCGACCATTTGAACAGCGTGTTTTCTCTTTCATTTTCTTTGCTGAATTTCTACCCGAATGGGCTCAAACAATTGACCAAATCCAGTTTTGTGGAATTTTATGTCATGGGTTTCAAGGTTCTGGTTGGATATAATTTATATAAATGAAGCTGCCAATTTATGTCCAACTCAAACCATTGAGTTTTTTGAAGGGACTGTAAAATCTTCAAATATTACTATCTCTTTTTAGCATGACATGCTATGGCATTTTAAGTTTTTTTTCAATAATTTGAACAATGATTTTTCAATTTTTATTTTTGTCACAGCCTCCGCTAAGTTCTAACTATGGCAACAATACTTTTGGATCTTGTACTTTAACGTCTTTAGAAGTACCGATGAAATTTTCTATCGTTGGATGTTTACGATTTGTGACTCTGTGAGATTATATTGTTGAGAGTTGCAGGTAAAGTTTTTTGTGGTATAAACAGAACGACATAGGGTAAGTGGTGAAAATGGGGATTTGATGTTCATTATCCCAGAAATTTTGATCATATTTTTTTCCATGTAGGTTATTAAGTTGGGTACCTCCATCATCCATGCAAAATTTTAGTGACTAATTCATATTTTAGGACCTTCATAAAAAGTATTTTCTAGAAGTGGGTCTAAAAACGTTGATATCGTAAAAGATGTATGATATCGTAAAAGACGTATACTTGGTTTTAGAAAAATCTAAACGGTGGTTAGGTGCCTTTATACATTTTTTGTTTTTGGGCGAAATTATTTTTAAAAAATATCAAAATCTTAAATTTTGACAAATTTTGAAAGAAATAATTCAAAAATTTAAAGCTTGTCTTTGTAATTTTTGGAGGTTGCCCTTGTAAAATTGGCGTATATTCAAAGGCCTTTAGGTGTTAAAAGGCCTTTAGATGTTCAAATAACTGGTCCAAACCATCATTTCCACGAAGCGGTCAAAAATGACAGTTTTGGAAAAACGATTGGATTTTTAGGTATTAAAATAGTTATAAACTCCTCCAAAATGTAGAGTTAGAAACAAAACATATTGCATGATCTTAGCCTCTAAACACCAAAAACAAGTTAATTCCAATCTTAGTCGAAGCTAAAAATTTAAACGACTTTAATTTTCAAGCAAAGATGGCTTTTGTTTCTCAATTGAATTATTTCGTCTTCTAATAGGTAAATGACTTGACGAATCACGATTTACTTTAAAAAAAAATCAAAATAAGAAACCTCAATACTTGCTTGAAAAATAAAATAAGGTGGATAGAGGTATAAAACAATAGTTAAATCTAAGAATAATTTTGTTGATCAAAATTACAATAATGCTAACCTTAATAAAGAGAGTATTGTATGAATTAATTGCGGTCTTTTTCTTATATTATAATATGAAAAATGTTTCAACCGAATTCAAGATGAGACTTCAAAGTTTATGTTGTTAATATTTTAGGTGAGTGCCAACAAGAAATGGCTTTTTGTATCATTTGCATGACTCATCAAAATGCAATGAATGAAAACTTTCTTACATGTTCATAAAACCGCCTCTATATGACTCTATTTACCAAGAAATGATTTGAGAACTTTTTAAGCCCCGCCCTTGCTCCCCTAACACAGTATAAAATCCTCAAAACATCATAATTTTCACACTATAATATAGATTTGATGATGATTGTTTTGTTTAAAAATTATTACAACAGTATATCATCACCAAAAAAAATTACAAAAAGAAAAACTTTGTTACAATCATAGATACATCCTTAAATTCACAAGAGACCCCTACTAAGTCTCTCAGAACAAAAAAATTTTACAAATCAATTTTCTTTTAATTCCAAAAGTATTGTTGCCATAGTTAGAACTTAGCGGAGGCTGTGACAAAAATAAAAATTGAAAAATCATTGTTCAAATTATTGAAAAAAAACTTAAAATGCCATAGCATGTCATGCTAAAAAGAGATAGTAATATTTGAAGATTTTACAGTCCCTTCAAAAAACTCAATGGTTTGAGTTGGACATAAATTGGCAGCTTCATTTATATAAATTATATCCAACCAGAACCTTGAAACCCATGACATAAAATTCCACAAAACTGGATTTGGTCAATTGTTTGAGCCCATTCGGGTAGAAATTCAGCAAAGAAAATGAAAGAGAAAACACGCTGTTCAAATGGTCGAAACACTGGTAGTTGTTCCCGAAAGAATTGTTGAACCTGGAATCTAGAATATCCTTCGACAGCTTCTGCCCAGACGACGCCACGGTGACCGAATGCCCTGCCCGAACCGGCTGTGTAGGGGCCTGCAAAAAAAATGACATGAAACATTGGTGCCCAAATGCCAATCAATGGCCTAAGCTTCTGAGACTCCGAGAATATCCGGAGTCCTGTAAGGCTCGTGTGGTAAGCTTCAGAAGTCTTGCAACCATAGTAGTACTATGGACATAGTGGTCGAAGGACCAAAGTGACTCAGCTGGGCTCAGGAAAGAATGCCAGCATAATACAGTACAGTACTGGCAAGATTTTCCGACCGGTGCAGTGTTTCAACTGAATATCAAACACAAACAGCTTCCAAAGTGGCTGGCTTCAACACAGCTTTGTTGCGCAGAATCTAGATCAACCATCGAGCCCGTGGACACTTTATTATTATTCTAGTGATTTCAGTTGGCCCTGAATGGTAAAGCCGATGCTGAGATTCTGTACTTCTCCGGCCTGATCTTCATCCGCCAAGGACTTGCTGTGCTCCGGTGGGGGCCGGCCCGCAGGCATATGAGCCAGATTGTCAATCGAACTCCCCAACTGATGGCCGCTGGTAAGAAAAACGCCCTTGGGGACCTTTTTGTTGAAAATTCCCGCGGGGCCATGGGCCCCTCCAGCCTGCCCAGCGACCACTCTCGCTGCCCACGCATGCAGCTCAACACTTTCAAACCTCATGCAGCAACGACCGGGCCAGCTACAGCTAGTAGTGGGCCCGTCAATGAGTCAAATATTGATCTCGAGTAGTCTCGGAACACCACGGTTCAGGACTATCAGATGCTACGACTTCCATGAGCAATTATTCCCGAGATGGAACGCGTCGAGTACATGGGCGGGTCCACGTGACTGAATTCGCTCGGGCTCCGGCTATAAACCCCTCCCGCCCCATCGCCTCCTCAGCACCAGTATACTCATCATCAGCTCAGGGTGGTGTTGAGTAGATTGCAGGCACCACGGATCGAGCTGGGCGAAGCCCAGTGATCACACCCTAGCAATTCAGTCAAATTTCTTGATCGGCAGCCCCACGAGCTCTCAGGGATAGCTCATGTCTGATCGACCGCGATCACTCGCCGCCTGCAGGGCAAGTTCTCATGTGGAGTTTTAATTACACCTCAGAGAATTGATCAAAGTATGCAATTGCGATCCTTGGGCGCTGAAGTTGGAGCACAAACTGTGCATTTAGTATTCCACTGCTTGATTTGAGCCTTGAGATCAGCGTCGATCCAGCTCCGGTGGCTAGCACTTGAAAACTGATCAATCCACATATTCGAGTCAGCACAGGGCTCTCTCATGTTATAAGCAACATACATACTTCGATCGAGGCGAGGCATAATTTGCTGCAGGTTTAACGTCTCTGCAATACTCAACATGGCGAGATCGATGCAGGAGCTGGCATGGGCCAGGCTCTCGCTGGCGATTGCCATTGCGCTCCAGTTCCACATGCTAGTCCCGGGGATCTCCGCGCAGGGCACCTGGCAGCTGCTCGTCCAGAAAGCGGGCATCGCGTCCATGCACACCGCCATCACCCACTACGACACCGCCATCCTGCTCGACCGCACCAACATCGGCGCCTCCCAGATCGCCCTGCCCAATGGCCAATGCCGCCAGAACGCCGAGGACAAGAAGCTGAACCCGGACTGCACCGCCCACTCCGTCATGCTCGACACCAAGACCAACAAGGTGCGCGCGCTGTGGGTGCAGACCGACACCTGGTGCTCGTCGGGCCAGTTCTTCGCCGACGGCACCATGGTGCAGACGGGCGGCGACTTCGAGGGCCTCAACAAGATCCGCCGCCTGGCGCCGTGCAAGGCCAGCGGCACCTGCGACTGGGTCGAGTCCGACACCGAGGCGCTCACGGACGGCCGCTGGTACGCCTCCAACCAGCTCCTGCCCGACGGCCAGCGCCAGATCGTCGTGGGCGGGCGCGGCGCCAACACCTACGAGTTCGTGCCCAAGCGCAGCAACAACGAGGGCGCGTTCCACCTACAGCTCCTCCAGGACACCCAATCGTCGCAGGACGACAACCAGTACCCGTTCCTGCACCTCCTGCCCGACGGCAACCTCTTCGTCTTTGCCAACCGCGACTCCATCGTGCTGGACTACGCCAACGACAGGGTCGTCAGGACGTTCCCCACCATCCCCGGCGAGCCCCGCAACTACCCGTCCGCGGGCTCGTCCGTGATGCTGCCCCTCGACCACGCCAACGGCTTCGCCACCGTGGAGGTGCTCGTCTGCGGCGGCGCCATGGCCGGCGCGTTCTCCAACGGCAACGGCAAGACCTGGGCCGCGTCGCGCACCTGCGGCCGGATGGACGTGACCGCCGCGGACCCGGCCTGGGCCATGGAGAACATGCCCATGCGCCGCACCATGGGCGACATGGTCAACCTGCCCACGGGCGACGTGCTGATCATCAACGGCGCGCGCAAGGGCTCGCAGGGCTGGGGCAAGGCCACCGACGCCGTGCTCACGCCCGTCATGTACGCCGCCAACGACGCGGCGGCCCGGTTCCAGACGCTGGCCGCCGGCACCGTCCCGCGCGTCTACCACTCCACCGCCAACCTGCTGTCCGACGGCAGGATCCTGGTGGCCGGGAGCAACACGCACCAGTTCTACGACTTCACGGGCGACTTCCCGACGGAGCTGCGCGTCGAGGCCTACTCGCCGGCGTACCTGGCGGCCACCCGCAACAACGTCCGCCCCACCAACGTGTTCGCGCCGGGCACCATCCGCTACGGGCGCACGTTCACGGTGTCCTTCACGCTGGAGAAGGAGCAGGGCGCGCTGGAGGTGAACCTGCTGAGCGCGCCGTTCGTGACGCACTCGTACGCGATGGGGCAGCGCACGCTGAAGCTGCAGGCGACGAAGCCCGCCGCGGGCACGGGCGGGGTGTACTCCGTGACGGTGACGGCGCCGCCGAACAACCGGGTGGCTCCCGCGAGCTACTACATGCTGTTCGTGGTGCAGGGCGGCATCCCCGGCAAGGCCGTCTGGGTGCGCCTCAGATAGCCTTCGGGACACATGAAGAACGTCGGACTTGACCGCCAACACTACAGATCAGTTACATAAATTTATCAAATTATTTGTGAATTCCTTACGGAATTCGATTCATGGGTCTGTAGATCATGATCTATGAAGTCGATTCATATTCCGCTCGAATAAGGGCCCAGTAGTGAGGCCTTGGGTCATGGTGGGAGCGCGGCGATCGTAGTTGCCGTGAGGGCCGGTTTCGCTGAGTATTCGGCTCCTGATTGGTCCAGAGCACCCTAGCTATCACGAGGTAGAAGGGGCTCCTCGCATAATAGACCAAGTGTTTTGTATATCAGTTCCCCTGAAATTCGGAGCAAGACGTTAATAATACAAACAGATTTAAAAAATATTAAAACCACTATTTCCATGATCAAACAATACAAGCCAAACTAAAAAAATACACCATTAGACCAAATAAATATGAATTACCACATGTGACGAAGCATGCAAAACAGACCAGTTGCGAAGAGGACCAAGAAATAAAAAAAATATAACAAACGATAATAAAGAATACAAGACCAACTGGATAGGGGACCAAGAAATATGCATATCACAGACTATCCTACCGAATACATAAAAGACCAGTTGCACAAAAGACAAAAGAAAATGATATCAACAAATGCTTGAACTAAAAAGCAGAAACAAAGACCAAAGAATATGAATCAACTATGGATGATTACCGAAGCACACGGATGATAAAGCTACAAACATCCTGAAGCATTCATATTCTTTTGACATCGCATGCAGTAGACGACAAAATCCAACATTCAAAGAATCAAAAGCTCCGGAAATTTCGTAAAAGCATGCAGAACAGTCCAAACAACATTCATATTCGGATTTGCTCGCAAAGTAAACCAACAGGCAAAAACATTATTCAAGATTTACACAAAATGGTAAAATTTAACATTCACCACAACATGAAAGCACACAATTGAACAAAAGTAAAATTAACGTGTAAAAATACACGTATCTTTATTAATTTTTTTAAATCGCAGATCCAACATCGACATCATAGTTTCAACCTCACAGCTTCGACCTCACAGCTTCATTTACAACCTGAAAACAAGTTTAAACAACATTAAGATAAGGTTAACCAATACAGAATTCACAAATGTTGATGCAGTAAATAACAATGCAGATTTTTGTGAACAACAACATTTCATTTATAAACCGACAATGAAGAGAAAACTGAAACTCACCTTAAGAACGACCGCTTGGAAAACCACTAATTGCATTCATGAAAGCAGCTCGGGTGTTAGCAAATCGAATATCACTTCGAATGCTGAAAATCACAGCTCCACGATCACGACCAACCGTACCATCTTCACCGGCAACAGCATCTCCATCGCGAACAGCATCACCATCGCGAACAACACCACGATTCAAACCAATCGCGTGATCAATCTGAAAAGTTCTCAACATACGATCAAATGAATTATACAAATTCGTCAAAGCATGAATATTGAAAGAAATCCCACGAGAAGACAACACTGTCCCAAAAAACGCCGGTAGAACCTCTGCACCAAGAACGTCAATATCGAAATCTTCAACCTCCAAGACTGGATAATAATGGTTGGAATTCAGCCATTCACGGAAGACTCCTCTGGTCCAGACCTCCACACGTCCATGAAAAACATTATCCTCGCTGTGAGCATACACATGAGGAATATTTTCTCGGTTACCAGTATCCACTACTACATCCACACCACCATTGTTTTCAACATCAACAAAATCAACAGAACCATTTCCAACAAAAGTAACAACACGACCATTTGACAAAGGAGCATGTTCACCAGCCATTGCGAACAACTACGAAGCAAACAGGATCAGCCCACAACGTTATAAAGCAAAAAATAAACAAATTAAAAATTCAGTTCCGATCAGTCACACAATTTCTGCGTCCACAACACTTTCATCAGTACACTTACAACATGATTAATAAAAACAATAAAACAAATAAAATGTACACATACACAAACAAAACCATGCAAAAGGAGTTTGTACTTTTTCAAAATTTTTTTAATCTAAATCAGGTACAAAAGGACTAACCTCAGCCTGAAATTCGCTATCAACAGAAACTACAACTGTCTACAACAGTACACACTCCATGTAATTTGTGTACATTTTTTCACAGCCCTAATGGAGTGAATATGGAATGGCCAATCAATCCTAAGAATGAAAAAAAAATCCTATCCTACTTATGAACAACAATCTGCAAAAAAATGGTATACTAATTTCTAGGAGGTAAACCATGGTAATTGTACACATGGACTTCGTGAGCATGAACGTATACACCACTGCTAGAATGTATACCACTGTCGACATACCTATCACTATCAAACTGAAGTTGCCTACTGGTTCTCAAAACATTTTGATCAGGTTCACGAACAGCTATAGGTAAAACTAAGGAAGAACTATGCGGCACATTATCAGTAACACCACATTTCACAGAATCACCATTTGCAAGAGTAGAATTACCAGATTCAACAACAAGGATAGACTTCTCCAACTCTGCTAAGGGAATTTCGTCAAGTAAAGCATGCTCCTCCTCGACACGTTTACTTAATTCTTCATCTGAAACTCGAACTGGATTTTTGACAAGGTCAGCATGAGCAGCACCAACACTTAAAAGATCAGCACTAATGTTGGGGACCGATGTAGTAGCCTGCAAGCAAAACAGTATATAAATATTTTTAAATATCAAACAAAACCGATGAACATAAACATAAAAGAAAACTTATTTTACTTACAAATTAAACAAAACTGATTAACAAAACAAATGAGGATAAAATCAAACCTGCCCACCATTATAAACAGGACCACCATCGAAAGCTGGACCGTAAACTCCATTGTTACCACCATACGATGCATCAACAGGTCCGAAAGATGTAGCAGAATGTCGAAGCTCGGGTTGATAAGGTAAGTTACTGAACTGTCCACCAACTCCACGTACATGGTCGTGTATCCCAGTAGAGTCATATACATAAGATGGATTATATCCATCTAGTGACCTATGACCAATACTCTCGGTAGTAAAACGAGGACTAGAAAAATTCTCTGATTCACGCAAATTGGTGAATCGACTTTCTGGAGTATGAGGACTGTCGACAAAATGATGTCCCCCACTATACTGACCAGCGTATTGAGAAAATTGCCCTCTACTACTCATCGAAAATGAAGAGCCAGGAGACAAAACCGACCTAGGACGTGAGGCATTCCCATAAATGGGAGACTGATACTCAATAGAACTATGAGCAACAGAAGAAACATATGGATCAGAATATCCAGAGAAGTCAGAAAACTGTAGCTCTTGCTGAGTATGACTTCCCACATCAAAATAACGACGACCATGAACTGGAAAGGAATCAAGACCGTTTACTTCACGTCTGGAATATGGAGGGCTCGCATATTCAGATTGGTGATAGTTTGAACTAGGACCAAAACCTTCACGACCAAATCCAACATTGGAAGAAGGATGAAAACCGGAATGGTGCCCAGCCAAGGACTGATTAGGGATCTGAACAGGGTATCTTCCACGAAATCCAACATCGTAGTTAGAGGAAGGAAGTGACTCACGGCCATCTGAGCGAAGATTAGTGTCAATGGGTCTTTGAGTGCTATTAGGAGGCATAGCAACAGGTAATATAGAAGGAGCATTGTTCCCAGTATGAATACGATGATCAGGGTTAGTTAACCAAGCACTACCAGCTTGATTTTCAGAATTGATAGAATTTCTAGAGCTCGAAGCTCTACCACTACCAGTCGGATCAGGAGGATACCTGTAGACAGGTCCCTCATGGAAAAACTTCTGAGGCCTCACATATCCATCCATCATCTTTCCAAAAGATTCAGGATATTCGTGACCAGGGAAAATAGAAACTCTCGGAGCATTTGCATCGTAAACATGCGTGATCTCAGCAAGAGGTCTCTGTACAGGGTGTCTGGAAGTTTCACGGCGTTGGCCATCAAGATTTTCTTGATCACGCATGCCTTGTCCACCAGTATTTTGATTGTTCCCAGATGAGCCTGACGTGTTTACATTCATAACACGAATAACATGTTCACGACCAAGGTACCCTGCTTGCGCATTACTTGCAGCATTCTGAGTACAGAAATTGTAAACATTCTTAGAAGTACCTCCAATAGGTCCAGGGCCAGAATAATTCCCAACGCCAAATGTAGTAGAACTGGGCGTCGAAGAGCTTGAAGGATTCGTTGTCACGCTTGAAATACCAGTGGATTTCGATGCACCAGTTTCCAAAGAAACTTGACCACTCAAACATTCGGCCAACTCTTCGGCCTCTGAATCCTCATCGAACTCATCACCGCCGGCTTCAACTTGGACAATATCACCTGTCTCGTTAGCGTTCCACAACTTCTTCTCCAGTTCATAGTAATGCTCAAAGGTATAGGGCTCGTGGGTAACCGGGTTATATGGACATCTGTTTAAGGCTTGAGTTGCCTTATGTTTCATTATGAGTGTTCTGTCATAACGAGCAAGGCTCTTAACATTCTTATGACCTGTCACACTCTGTATCACCTCCACAGGAACACGAGCAAGGCTCATCCGAGTAATAGAAGTTACTCTTCCGGTTTTATTTGTAATGTCTCCCTTGATGCCAGCTTCTGCGGCCATCGCTTTCATCCAGTGACGTATTACACCTTCACTTACGTTGACACCTTTTTTGAACCAAACTTTAGATCGGGAATCTTTAATTCCACATAGGAAAAGATGCTCATCTTCAGAATCTTCGGGCATGTGATCAGATAAGCACTTGAAAGTCGCAACGACATCTGGATCATACGACAACACAGGTGCACGAAACTGTTCAACCTCGTAAACCTTCAACGTGGCTTGGTGAGTTTTTGATTGCCGCTCATGAAACCTGTAACAGCAAACAGTGGTACAAGTTAATAAAAGTGACTGAATAAACTTTATATAGATACAACAAATAAAAAAATAAACAAATACATTATAAAAAAAAATTCACTAAATACGACAACCAGTTTTGTTCATATAATGCAACAGAAAATCACAAATCACAACTAATTAAGCAGGAAAACAGATTATACAATTTACTTCACAAAACAGATGCAAAATCATACCAAATTCAATCGAGAGAGAAGGCACCTGTAGTTTAAACAGTCTCTACGAAGTCATAAATTCCGTGCCAGACTAACTAATTCGACTAAGTCACTAATCTATTTCACTAAGTAAGAATCAGTTCTAAAAGCAGCAACAAAATCTATTTAATATCACAAAGGTAATTAACTACTTTCACAGTGAAAAACTTCCGCGACTGAAATCGAAGATAATCTAACTTCAATAAGAATAAAATAAATTCCATTGTAAAAACAAATACTATTACAATTTAAACAAATACAAGATCAGCATATTGTCAATTAAATTCAAATAAACTGAAATGGATTTCACATACATTTTAAAAGAAAAGAATACTCACACGACATATGGCAAACCGATGGAGTCAAAACCATGCTTGAAATCCCCGAACCGAAGATTGTATAATTCGGAATGTCCTCGTACCAGAAAAACAACGAAGCAGTAAAATGCCCACCGCTTGTGAACACCATTAGGAGTATTGCACTGGTGAATAGCACAAGCTAGAATCCTCTTCTCCTGCTCAAATGTCAGAGCATCCACTTTTCTTCTTACTCTCCCGACACCGACAGCTCTGCTACGCTTCATAGCATTCTGAATAGCCTTATTCGTATTGATGAAAAACGGGTGAACCATTACAGAAAAGCGGGGCTCAGAAACCCCTGTAGCATTCACTCGATCATCTTGTGCCCTTATTAGTATCCGGTTGTAAGACTTATACAGATTCATCAGACTCGCTGCTGGATAAAGCTCTTTGTTCATTTTGCATGCAACAAAGAAAAATCGAGCAAGTAATTGACCTAACTCTTGCAGCGGAATGTCTTCCAACCGCACAGAAGGATCCATACCGTTTTCCTTTCTCCATGCAGCAAAACGATTCCGCGCCCAACGTTCGTTTGCAGCACTAGGATTAAACTCATTTTTCATAAGTTGTTGGAACTCCAATTCCTCGTGATTCAAGAAACTGCTATCGCCAACAGGTTCCACGTACTCAATAGACTGTTCAGTGTTGCAAACACCATCAAGAACAAGATCAGAAGTAGCAGGATTTGTTACAACACTTCCATCTGCGCTTTCAGCGACAATCGTCCCCGTAGATGGAATGTCATTCTCAGAATGAAGTGTAACAGGATTATCCGAATCAAAGGAAAGACCACGAGCAACAGTGGTACTGATAGGATCTGTAGCAGAGGAAATTGTAACCGAGCAGCCAACTGAACGAGTAAGATCACCAATAGTGCATTCAGCATTATGGAACCGTGACTCTGGTTCATCACAAACAACTGACATTAAGCCAACAGAAGAATCGTGAAATTTCGCTGAAGAATCAATCAGCGCAATTCCAGTTGAAGTACTACCGGAGATGAAGCTAGGCTCAACCGGTCCAATAGACAATTGACTATTGGAATCAGGCAATTGACTGTTAGAATCGGGAAGCAATTCAAAAGTAGGACAACAATGAGCCTCGTTAGAACCATAGATCACCACAGCGGAATTCTTACTAACCGCATTGACAGCGGAAGCAGGATCATCAGGTGAAACAACATCACCAGTAGCAAATGAATTACTCTGCACTAATGCAAGAGAAGTATCAGCAGAGACGTCTATCTCAGGAGCATCAACATTCTGCACAACCGCAGGAACATCTAATGAACGCCGGCAACCAGCATTTTTCTGACGTACAGACTTCTGCGACCTCTTTTGCATCACAACACCATCCTTCAATTTCGGAGGTGTGTGACGCTTTCTTGCGGAAGACCGAGCGCCAGCCATGGCGTCGATCAAAACACTTAGAAAAAAGAAAACGCAGATGACAGACAAAAGAAAACGCCGATCAAGAAAACTTGACGCTGATCAAGCAAACTAAAAACATCTCCAATGAACCGAACCTAACAAATTAAGGTCTAAACACACACGAATCAACAAGAACTAACTCACTCAACGATAAAACTAAACCAAGAGAAAATGAAACTGAATCAAAGTTGCGAAACAAAGAAAATCACTATAGTACACAAACAAAAGGCGCGAACCATGCACAACCCTAAATCACGGAACTAACGAGAGAGATGGTGACCGGCTCAGCAAGTAGTTCCACCGGCCATGCCGGTAAATCATAACTGAAACTCGTTGCCTGCTACCGGTGATAGACGGTGGACCTGTCCACAGGAAATGGAAAACGTGGTCCGTCACTTCAGGCGAGTTCATGAGATTTGTGACATCTTACTAACCAAAAAGTTAATGACTGCGCGACGTGCAGATGGACTGTTGAAGGAGATGGAGTAGTGGGAAGCAACTAGAAGCTTTCAGAACAAGGAGGGAAGGAGAGAAGCTACGCCCAGTTCAGAAAACTTGGAGAAAACTTGGAGCTTTGGCACCCGCATCGCCACCAACGCGAGTTCCGCAGGTGAGTTTTGAGTTTGCTGGTTGGTGTTGGATTGTGTGTGCATCGATAATTTCAGTTTTTTTGCGTTGGGTGGTGGTTTTGTGATGGTGCTGAGAGTTTGGTGTCGCATTGCCTGCGCTGTAGTTGCTGCGTTAGAATTTTTATGGATATTTTGTGTTAGAGGTTCTCCGTTTCTGAGTTAGAGTTGAATTCTGGGATGTAAGAAGAGAGGATTGGGTTTTTGGAAGGTAGAGGTTTGGTTCTGGAGTTTGGATCGGAGGGGCTTGAATCATTGTGTTGGGGAGTTTTTTTGGTATGGTTTTTAGGTGGGTTTTGGAAGCGCACTGTGTGTTTTTGTTTTTGTATGGAATTGTGTTTCATTAGTTTCTGTGTTTTTGGGGGAGTTGAATTATTGTTAGTTGTTGGTTTTGGGAGAGGTTTTGATGAGTATGTTAGGGACAGGGAATGAGGGAGGAAGTTGCTAGCACTGGTTTTGATGGCTGCATTGGTAAAGATGTCGGTTGTGGTGCACTGGACTTGTTTACTAAGTACGAGGTCTAGGCGGGGAAGCTAAGTTGTGTGAATTTTATTTGTGCTGTGTGCTACGATTGAGTTTATTTTGATGATCGTGGCGCCCAAAAATGTCTCCATCTTAGAATCAGAGACTGCAGGTATCATTATGACCCTTTTTTTGGTCACAGGTCTAACCGCAGGCTCCCTTCTCGGGTGGGTCTGGATTATTTGAGCAACTTTTTTTTATAGACTCCCATTGATAATTATTCTTCAACTAGAGCGCAGTCAGTGTGCACTTGCATCTCTCATTTAGCCAAGTACAAGTGCTTTGTATAGTTAATTTATTACCTTAATAAGCGGACCTTGAGAGGCTGTTAGCTACTGTAGACATCCCCGTTGCAGTTAGATTACAACAAATCTTCTCGACCTGAAAGTGGGAAGTGATAAACTTCTGGACTAACACTAGGTTGTGAGGCCTGCTTGCGATAATTTCATCGTACTTTGTATGACTGTTTCTTCCACACTGGGCTTTGTATATGTGATTATTTTTGTATCATTTTTCAAACATCCATAATAAGATCACTTGATTCTTTGTATCCGACTGAACACTTTCATGATCTCTACGTTTATGATCCTCATATAAGTGCATGTCTACTCCTTATTAACAGTTAGCTGACTTGTTTATGCTAAAAGGCTCAGATATGTGAAGATCTGTGATCAATTCCTGTCTGTTGTACGACTATGAAGTTTCTGATCAGACAGTATTTTGATCCTCAAAGGCACGATGTTTGAAGTTTGCAGATCGAGAAGAGATTGGAGAGGCTCAAGAAAGGCAGGGCAAAGGACCCTCAAGTCAAGGCGAAGGTAGCATTACCTCTTTGAATCAACTATTGAATGATAGTCTTCATTGGTATTTTTTGTCAGCTCTGATTGGTCATTTTCTAAGCTAACCTTGCGGTGTTTCGCTTCTTAGATTTCTTGCACTTTTCAATCGGTCTTCGATCAAGTGTTATCTTTGGTTGCAGACTGATTTGTTTGGAGCCGTCATATGTGTGGTTGTTGCTCAGGTTGACAGCCTGTGCTACAGCTACATTTGGAGCTGCCCACCAAGATAAACAAAACTAGCTCATGGTAAAACTTCATTATGTTCCAACAAATGATTTTGTCAACTCTGATTGGTCATTTTCTGAAGTTCAAGTTCCATTGATATTAAGTCTGAATATGTCGAATTATGTATAGTTTTTGAATTAATATCGTGTACATGGATACTAATTAGTCTCATTCTGGATGTGTACTGGATGGGTACTGGATGTGTTTTCTAATATTTTTTTTTTTTGATTTTTTTTTCTACAGGCTACAGGTATGGAACAAGATCCGATTATCAAGAAGGGGAAGAAGAAGATTGAGGATGGTTCAACCTCCCAGAAGGAAGTCCAGAATATGGTCTTCAATGGAGATTGCGAGAAACCAGAACTTCTAGTCTGGAGAGATTCAGCAGCAAGGAGAGGTGGAGAGTTTCAATTCATGAAAGATGCACCTCTCAACCTGCCATGCCTACGACATTGGCTGAAGGATCTGAAGAAATTTCAAGAGACAACAAACTATGAACTTCCTGACTTTGACAAAGTTTCTGAGATGAATTGTGAAGGATGGGATGGTACTTGGAGCTCCATTGCTTTGAGGCAATTTGTGGCAGTTGCAAATGCAACTGGGGTGATGCACCCTCCAAGGAATAAGAAGAATCAATTCTCTTACCTCAGGGATCAGCTCATTTCAATCAAGAACCACATGATGGAGATAGAGAAGATAGAGAAATCTACAGCAGTGGCAGCAGCAACTCCAACAAAGGCAACTCCGTATTCCTTCAACAAATATCAAGCAGCCATCAACAAGGGAAAAACAGCTTACATCGACTTGAAGGATGAAGAGACAGAGGGTGAAGAGACTGAAGAGATGATTTGGCTGAGTTTGGCAAAGAAGAAGAAACACTAAACAAGGTATGTTAAATCATTCTAACTGATTTCAATTTCTGCTCGGTTCCCCAGGATACTAGTTTATTGTTCTAACTAGATTTTAAGTAATCAGAGCTTCAGCTGCACAGAGTCACCACCAGTCAGTTAGACTTGTCACCCTAGGATAGATTGAGTCTAATTTTATGTGCTGGATTTCCAACTGTGTCCCTGCCCCAACGCTGCAGTGCTCCGCACGGTCCTGACGGAGCAGTGCTACACACTGCCCCAACGGGGCAGTGCAAAGCACTGCACTGTTGGTCCGGGTACACGTGGTCCCGGGGTCCGCCCCGGGCTTTTCTGTTGCACCTGGGCCCAGTTTTTGTACCGGATGCCGTGAAGGGTCGCTTTTTCATACAACGTTAGGGCTTCTAGTTTCTGGCCGGAGTTTGTGAACTGGCTGCGGTGAGCAGTTTCAAGGCACTTCGCTTGCTCTTATGCGCTCGCATTGCTCTTCGTTTGTGACTACTTTGGTTGTCTACCCTAGGTGGTTGTCTTTGCATTCCTTTCCACGGATAGTTGTCTGCGCATTGTCACGAGGATTAGAGGTTTCTGGGTGCTGGTGTCGTCCTGTTCGCGTTTGTCTGGATTGCTAGTTGCGAGGATTCGTTGCAGGGTTGTTTGGGTTGTTGGTAGGAGAGGTTTGTGAGAGTCAATTCGGGGGTTGAGGGTTTTGTGAGAGGAACCCTTGTATCATTTCCCGCGCTTCGGCGTTTCTTTTTACCCCAGTGGGGTCTTCTTTGGCTTGACGTGTGAGGTGATTGGTGCAGGGATTAGGTAACAACACCAGTGATTATATCGAGCTTTGGGAGCTTAGGAAGTTTGCTGTCTATTATGGGAAGACATTTTGTTTTTCGTCTTCATGTAGAAAGCTTCTATTCGACTCCGGCGTTGGTTCTCGGTACTGAGATTTCTGAACAATGTATTTGTAAACTTTGAACGTTTACACTGTCAATCTGTCAGAACAATATTTCTTGGATACTTGTTTTTTGAACAATGTTTCACGTAGAAAGTTTCCTTCAGGAAGAAGGGAGAGTGAATTTTAGATGTGGAAACAGACTAGACAGGTTCAGGGCACATATATGTGACAGCATGAGATGAACTGATTGCAAGCTTGGCTTTCTCAGCTTTGTATGTCTTGGTGAACCTTGAGTTTTTGGTTTTGAATGTTGTTTCCAATTCAGTCTCATGATTTGTGTAACAATGATTTGCGCATTTTCTACTGATGTATTCTGTGTAGGTTGTGGTATTCATTGCGACTATTGGAAAGTCTGATTTCAGTTTTAAAAAAATATTCCTCTCATTATATGTACAACATTTTCACTGGGGTAAGGCAAAGACTCGCAAAGAAACACAGACCAAATGCGTTGATTTAATGCTTGACATAACGGTAGTTCTGAAAATAAAAAACACACAAAATAACGTCGCACACCAAAACCCAGGAACCGGAACAACAGGTAGCAAAAAGAAGACCATTTGTGCGCGAAACCGGCCCTCCCGGCAACTACGTCCGGTATTGGTCGGGAGGTCCCCTGCCACCGGTGGTAGCCGGTCGACCTCGCGCCGTCGCCGCTACGCGGCTCCGCCATGCGAGGTCTCCCCGCTACCACCGGTAGCAGGGGACCTCCCGACCAATACCTAGTACGTAGTGTAACTCGATCGAATCTAGATGATAGTAGAACAGAATTTAGCGACCTTACCGTGTCGGTATGCCATTTATGAGCTCCAGATGTAGACATAGATAATTCTTTTGCGAATATCGACTCCAGCACGAAGCTGTTCGGGTGGTGTGATCGATGATGTGGAGCCTGAGCTCAGATTTGAGTTTCTGACATGTGGCGAATGAAGCATCTACGAGGCGTTGAATGGGTGGAGAGCCTGCGGGCCATTCATGGGGGTCACCTTTCGTGCACATTGCTGTGGAAGGGGTCCAATAAAGTGTGGAGTTACTTGCGACGTCGGGATGTAATGTGCCGGTGTTGGGATTAGCTCTGTTTTGTACACAATTCATTGATTCATTTATGATTAGTTCCTTTCAAGAGGAAGAATTGGCTAATGAAATACTATGCTGTGCAATCTCGATTGGTGGCTACAGTTCTTGTTGTCTGATTCACTTTTATGTTTGCATTTTACCAGGATCACAGTTGTGAACTTTCTTGAACTGTCCGAGCCATGATACATGGTCATCAGAGTGGTATTCTGTTCTTTCAACCAGTATTTCGGAAGACCTTTCAGTGTGACTCAGATAGTCTTGATTTTCAGCATTGTATTTGAAATATATGTGCAGGGGGTGAGCGAGGCATCATGAATGGTGCAGTAGAAGTTGGGTTCAGCTTCTCAGAGTTGTAAACATTCTGAGGATGGAATGTTTGTTACAGACCTGGCGATTACTTTCACGCTGAACACTCGAGCGGATGCATTTAAATGTATCTTCAAGTGGGTTAACATAGAACAGTACACATTGAATAGCATGATGCAGGATGTTTGGACGGTATTTTCTGTGGTTAAAGATCCTGTTTTGACTCTTGTGTCATTGTCAATCTTTCTATAACTCTTTCAGGCTCGAAAAGAAAATATATGCAGGTCCTATCAGAAATCACAGGGTATCTGACACAGTACATTTCCAAAAGTATTGCAAAATTCATGTAAAATCGCAGCAAGGATATCCTCTGGATTCGAACTTAGTATTTAAGTGTCTCTCCGTTGATTTTACCTGTGTGTCAAACTGTGTGCCATCACACCGCCCGTGCTTCATTCCATAATTTGTGTTGTTCCGGAATTCATGGAGCGATCCCACCTGACACCGTCGTCAAGTAAATCACTTCTAAAAGTATATTCAAGTTGTCGAAAGACAAAAGAACACAACAACAGCAGCACGGTCACATGAGGCCCTCTGAGGCTTCAAGCAGTCGAGCAGTTACAACTGCAACTGTTTGGCAGACACCTGTTAGCACCAACATGTTCTTGTTGGTGGGAAACTGATGAAAACTACAAAATTTGCTTGAATTCTTCAGCGTAAGGGTGGGCAACATCGTAAACAGATGGGATGCTTCACCAGCTCCAGATCACGAACAAGTGATCGTTACCTACAGACATCGCTTCCGAGTGTTGCACACGCAAGAGTGGTTTTGTTCGATTTAAGTATCATGGACCAGAATAGACCTGTCTTCTTGACTGGTGCAAATTCATGTTGCATTGGCCGGAACCTTGTAAAAGGAGGTCTTGTCGGAGAAATGGGATTCAGTTCTGTGAAGGAAGCCGCCCCTGCTTTTTCTCGATCAACTCAACAGCTCGAGAACGACGGATATACTTTGAACTCTCACATCCATACTTTGCCTCTTCATGACACTTAAGGAGTACCTTCGGAAGTGCTGTACAGGTGCACCTCAGGGGATAAATGATTCTTGATCCACTTCGCTCGATTAGGTGAGTGTGATCCTCAGATGGACAACTGGTAAAAAGGGCCGTAGAAACAGCCCAGTGAGGTAGCGGTGGTAATTGATATTCCTCCACGTTAAGGTGCTGATTACCTCTTCAAGGAGTAAATTATGAAATCATCAGTGATACGAGATTAGCAAATTATGCAATTGCTCTTGAACGAAGGTTTCGGTTTTATCTAGGGAAAGATTAAATGCGAAACGATAATGTTCAACTGAACGTAACACCCGGTACCAGCGAACTTCCAAGTACGCAAACTGAGTGGTAACGTGCTGCCTGTACCAGTGGTTGCGCGATTTGTGCCGGCTTGTCATGAAGGGTGACTCACAAGCTGTATAAGTAGAAGGGGAGCGAAGGCTACTCTGCATCATTTCTCAGCTTCCCTTCTACCGCACTCGATCTCTCTGGTGAGCTCAATCTTCCTTACCTTGTGCACATTGTGGTTTAGCAGTCTGGTCGGGTGACCTTCATTGACAGCAGCTATGGCTCGCTGGACTCTAGGCAGAGGCCATGGCTATGCTTCTCTAAATTGCTAGAGTCATGGTGCAATCAACTCTGATTTGGAGAAGAATTGCTTCCATATACCGATAGGAAGTTGAGTTTGAGGGTTATGTCCAGTTACAACTTTAGCAAACATGATCACAGTAGGGTGCTCAGAGCTTTTCGTAGACGAGTCAGAGTAGAAATCGAGGTTCTTCCAAACTGCTGGCTTCTAGCCTAGATAATTCGCATTTGTAGACCTAGAACTCTCTGTCTGACGATCTGCATCGTTTGCAGATATTTCCAACTGCAGCTTCCGTACTTACGCCCAGGAAACCAGCTCAGCCATGGCCAAGGACACTGGAAAGTGTGGAAACTGCGACTGCGCTGCCGGCACTTGTGCCAAAGAGAATGGCGGCAAGTGCGGCAACGCCAGCTGCGATTGCGCAGCAGGTAGGATCGCATCTCTTTTGAAGTAGTACTGGACACATGTGTGGATTTTGCGACCTTCCATTGCTTCCTGAGTATTCAAGCATGTGGACGCTATGTAATTGTCAACCCTGTGCTTCTTTGTGCAGGAACGTGCGTGAAGGAGAACGGTGGCAAGTGCGGCGCCAACTGCGACTGCGCTGCCGGAACCTGCGCCAAGGAATACTAGATGTCACCAGGATCTCTCTGTAGCTGGGACGGTGATCGATGGCGTCCTATACTAGAGAGAGTAAGTGGTCGGTTTGCGTAGAATAAACACAGCGAGCAGCCGCACTCCGCATGAATAAGCGAGCACCATGAGTGCAGCCGGGAGTGCGTGCTTGAGAGTACCAGACTTGAGAATTTGTATGAACAAGGGTACGGTAGTACTCGACATGTGTACTCATGAAGTAATGGGTGGAAGGATCAGAATATAAATAAAAGCAGGAAGTGCCGAGGCGCAATTTTGATCATTTCTCGTGTAGTTACAGCTTTCAGAGCATACCAATGTGTCTGGACAGCTTTCCCACCGTGCCTGTTGTTCTCATTTCTTAATTTCTTTCCAGTACTCTGCTAGAGTGAACCTGAAGTTTTCCGTCGACCTTTGGCCTGATGTTGATTTGGTCATCATGATCTTTGTCACTTGCTCAAGCACATGATATGCAACATCCTCCACTAAGTAGCCAAAGTAATTACTTGCAAGTGAAGAGTCAGATATAGGAGCAATCTGATTCCCCACTTACGGTACAGAGATTAAAGTGATTTCTCATGCATAGTCCCATCCCACAGTGAACAGTTCCACTAGTTTCAAAATTTTGCTTCATCATACAAATCACTTACCGGCTGTTTCATGAATCCAACAGCAAGGAACTGAATTGTCTTCTGATGTTGCTGGCCAAATTTATTGCATTAATCGGCACATATGTTGGTAATCGTCATAATCGATGGCAAACTTGCTTGAATAACTTACATGGAAAATCCTGTCATGTTTGCAACTGTTCCCCGTGCTGAATTACATTCCAATTTTGTCTACTGTACAGTACACAGGATGCAGAGTCACACCTCTAAAATGACCATGGCCGATGATGTAAACCTGGAGGAATTTGTGATGACCAAAGATGAATGCTGAGCGCTGACATCAATCTAAGCTATATGCACTATGGCTGGCCTTCTTGCGTTGCGTGAGCGCCATTCGAATCTAATATGCTTCATGTTTGCATTTTGCAACTCCTTTTATACAGAGTACACTTTGCGAGTTGGGAAACGGATTGTTTATTATCACAGATCAGCTTGCACCTAATTTGCTTTCTTATTTTTGAACTTCTATATACACAGGGACTTTGCGTACTGCAGACTACCTTTCGATTGATCTGATATCTGTGGATGGCGATGCTACAGGTCACTCAGGCCATTCCCTCCACTCTGCTGATCAAAAGGTCCAGTGAAAGAAGCACCTCTCGAGTGTTGAGCATGAGCGGAAATAAAGGCTATTGAATTTTGGTACTCTGTCAAATGTAGCAAGTTGCTTGGAGAGTGCAGAGCAGTTGGAGGATGTTATACTTGTGGAGCTTGAGGTGTGTAATTTTTAAACATGCTCGGTTAGTGAACCAACAGATGAGGCGTTGAAAGGGTGGAGAGCAAGCAGGCCATTAATGAGGACCAGCTTTCATACATGTTACGAAAGGGGTGGATTATAAAATTGTGGAGTTACTTGCAATGTGCCGAGTCATGTTGTGATTCTCTAGATTTAATATATAGTTCATTGAATTTATGATCATCTTCTCGAGGTTGAATTGGCTACTGAGATACTCTGCGTATTTTTGCCGAGCGTCTAATTGTATGTGCTCATTTAGCGTGGATTTTTGTGCATCAAGAGTAGGAGTGTGGATTGTCACTCGCCACTCCGCACACAACTGAATTTTGGTTCCCGGGGGCGTGGTTGCTGTTCTGGATGAGTCCTTGCTTGATGAGAATTTGATGAGTAGGCTGCGCAACTCGAATGTCGTGCACACCTGTCGGTAGCTCGGGGCAATATGAATGGTAGCCTCGCACTTACACGAACTGGAAGTGCTGGTGGACGACATTGGCGACATCCCTGTTCTAGTTCACAAATACTGTTACAGCAGTGCACATTGGCTGGTGTTTGCAAGTTCTCCTGTGCCAAGGGGGTTAGTCGATTGAGCAACAAGAACTCGTTGCTCCTGTTGAGGACTTCGGAAATGATGACATTTGATGCCATGGTACTTCAGCCGGTAGATCTCGCAGAGAGAATGAGGTCCGACCACAAGGTATCAACAAGGGTTTCATCGGCAAAAGAATTCTGTATATGGTATATAAAAAATTAAAAGTAGGCCTCTGATATGAATCGTCTGTCAATATGAAAGGTGAACACGAACTGAAGTGTAGCCAAAAGGGCCTTTAGTAAAATTTGTCTAAATCCACCAGTCGATGCTAATTCCCAGCACCAGACTGCCTGCTCTGTATCCTCTACCACACGCAGGTCTGTTAAGCTTCCTCTGGTCCATGAGCTTTTGATAATTCTGGCTAAGTTTTCAGTTGGGTGGTCTTGGTTTCTTCAAGGTTTGGCAGCTAACAATCTCATGCTTCAGCCAATGTAAGTACAATTGTACTACCAATTTTGCCATCCAATGCCCATGCGTATCTTAAGCTGGCTTCTCCATCCAACGCAGCCTGGTTCCACGATCCTCGAGTTGGCTGATCACCTCAGAAGGTAAAGTCATGCGCAACCCTGTGAGAAGCTTTACTTTCTTCAAGCTGCCGCATGACAGGAGGGTATTGGCAAAACATTCAATAGAGACGTTCTTCATGTGAACCAATTTCATGTCCTGAATACATGACAAGTTCGCAACTGCCATCATGCCCGAGTCCGACACTGCGGTGTAGGATAGGTTGATCTGTAAGGTGCACCTCCAGGAAATTAGAACACCGAAATGATCTCATTTGAATACAAATCGACGACACTCCAGTACAAGCACTACACAAAATCTTCCAATTAGTGACTCGTATCAATTCCTAACAACCCGAGTTCATTCTGGTTTTGGAACAGAGTATGGTTTGACTTGCCAAATGCATGCTTGCAAGTAGATACTTTCTATGAAAGAATAGGAAGCAATCATGCACCTACTTCAGAGCATGTTTCAATTCTCTACTTTATTAATTTTCTATTCATGCTGATTAGAGACAATAGTGTACCTGCCGCAGGTTTCGACATCCACGTGAAAGAGCTATTACTCCGGGATCCCCGACAAAGCTACAGCGCTTGACATCCAACTCCCGAAGGTGTTTGCAGGATGCAGCAATATAGGAGATTCCAACCGAAGTCACCTGGTTGCAAGCCCGCAACTCTAGCTGCACAAGGTCTCTCAAGAGTGCAAGGGAGTGCAAGCCTGCATCTGTGATAGACGAACAATAAGAAATGTTCACAACTTTCAATCGCCTACAGCCACTCGCGATTGCTGTAATTCCTTCGTCACTGACCCCCACTGATCTGAAAGTGTTCCGCACATCAAACCATTTAGTGGAGCTCGAAATCTTATAAAAAAGAAAACTAAAACAACACGTATATAGAGGTGCCAAATCAGTGAACTAGTATACATAAAGATAAGATAATACACCAGTTGCAGGCTGCAAGTATTCTCAGGACATGCGATGGTAAAGTTTGAAAAGCACTGAGGAAGACACAGTTTCATGAAAGCGGTATAGAGTGTTACAAACTGCTCAGTCCACAATGTCTTAAAATCCTTTCCACAGAAAATAACGTGCAAGACCTTGTACATACTCACCAACATACTTTCATGAGGATGTTACTAGTATGAGTAAAAGCGAATCTCACAAACCAATGTGCCTTCGATACTGCACACATAAAAATTGGAGTAAGAGTAAGACAAACCTGTAACAGTCGAATTCTCGCAGATTCCTGCAAGTAGCACCAATGTACACCAGCCCGGCATTTGTGATGTCCATGCAGTAACCCAGCTTCAATAGCCTCAACTCAGTGCACCTAGCAATTGATTTCAACCCTGCCAGTGCAAACCCGTTCGAATTAAATCGCCATCGGGAAACAGATTCTTCCATTTTCATTCATAGGAAACACCTAGGAATGATAGAGGACCATGATAAAGCTTATTCCAATCGCTACTGAAGCACTAAAGCAGAGAAACTGGAATTTACATGCTCCTAAGCCATCATTAACATGCTGCTGAGTACATAGTTACATGTACTAAACATGCTGCAACTGAAAAAGCAAAATCTGCACACCAAATCGAACTCTTACCATTGTCATTCAGATTGCAGTCAGTGAGATCAAGTTCCTCCAGATGAAAACAACTTCTTCCAATTAAAACCAGACCCTCAGATGTGACTAAAAGACAGTTCTCCATTTTCAAGCTCAACAAGCCCTTGCAATTCGTCGCAATAGCTTCCAAAGCTATGTCTGTGATCTCGCGGCAACAGGTCAGATCGAGCTTTTGCAGGCCAGTGCAGGTTGCTACTACGCCGACGATTCCAGCATCAGTGACGCCCTGGCACTTGCTCAAACTGAGCTCTTTTAGCTCTTTACATCCACTGCCGATCAGGCTCAAATTGGCCTCCCCAATAGCACAGCCGTCCAGCCTGATCACCTGCAGCGTTTTCAGCTTCTGGAGACTAGAAAATAGAACACTGCTTATCTGCCAACCACCATCGTGAATAAACCAAGAAGTGTTAAAATACTGCTTCCAAAAGCTGCATTACAGAGCCAATTGCATCTATCATACTTTCAAGGTCACCAGAAACCATGTCTTTGTTGCCAATCGGCGTCACTTTCAGAACAAACACCCACTTACCAGCTTGCAGTAGGAGAGATTGAGCTGTTGAAGTTGCACTGAGCTGTCTGTCAAGGCAATAATACCATGGCTACTCACATTTGGGCACTTCGCCACATCCAGCTTCTGTAGTTACAATGTTCAACAGAACCCAGAATCAGATGCATGTAAAAAAGGTATTTCGAAAATGAGAGTCAAAACATAAATCAAGTATTGAAATTATTCAACTACATCAAAAAATTAATATTGACCACTTCTGCTTGTTTTCCTGCTAGCCTCTAGAGAAGACAACATATCGAGAATTCAGCATGTAATCGCATGATAGATTGCAGCACCTGCAATGTCTTGCATCCGCTCCTCAGACGATTAAGGCCCTTGTCGGTCACGTTGTTGCATGATATGAGAGAGAGACACTCAAGATTCTCCAGAAGAGCGAGAGATGCTAGCCCTTCGTCTGAAACCTACTCCAGAAGCAAAACTAACGTCAGCATCGCAGGCAAATCGAACAGATCCACATGCAACTAAAACCAAAAACATCAAATATAAATACCGCTCAGCTTCAAACAGACAAACTTTCATAGAGAATGCCAAATGATGGAAGAACTGAGGCAACTAGTTGCGAACTGAGAATAGATCACTACTTGACTTCCAAAAGCATACATGGAAAGGATCGACATGATACCTCTGTGAATGAAAGGTCGACATTGCAGAGCTGCTGGCAACCGGCAGCAACAGTCTGGATGCCACCATCCCCGATTCCGGTACAAAACTTCAGCCCCAAAATCCGAAGCTCTTTGCAACTGCTAAGCGCAGACAACCCTACATCCGTAATATTCCAACACGCAGACAGCTTCAGCTTCTGCAAGTGCTTCAGCCTACTAATGGCTATCACCTCCGCATCCCCAACTTGGGTGCAGAAAGTGAGATCCACATTCTGAAGAGACCTGCACTCCACAAGACTTCTTACTCCAGAAGCTCCAAACCCTTTCGTCCTGGTGAGCTTGATGGAAACGAGCCGGGGGCTTGTATACTTCGCCACAGCGGCGAGGCACTGGTCGGTTACCTCGACGCAGGAGGATAAGTCAAGATGCTCCAATTGGTTGTAGCGTCGCAACACAGGCTCCAAAATCTCGGGGCGCATCACATGAACATATTTTCTGCCTGCAGCCTCGAGGTGTAGAAACTTCTTGCACACAAGGCACCATGACTGGCGATCTACGCGGTCGTGGAGGCGGGATAAGACCTCTTGCAGATTCTCGTCCGCCAGCATCCATATTAGGGGGTCTTCCCGCTGTTGCTGTACTTCTCTCGCCATGGCCCTGACTCAGGGCTCAAACCCTGCCACCACAAACATACCCCTTGAGAACAAAAATTGCTTCCATTGAAACATGTATAAAAGATCATCGTTAGATTCAGTTCAAGCCTAACCACTACGAGCTATTAGCCCTAAAATCGACTCAACCCAAAATCAACAAACTGACAATCTAGCAAACCATTGACCCGAAATAAGCTCCTACTCTTCCCATCATATCAATGCAGGAAACCCGACCTCGCAGAAATATTAAAAATCCCGGCAGCGTGGTGTATATGACCAAAAAAGCTGCAGTCTTGACTACTTCCGATCACTTGCTTTCACATTCCGAACTTATAAATAAGGTAACAAACTCCAACACCAAGCTTACCCATACACTGGACACTTCGACAAGCAAACCCAACCCAAACCAGCCTTTCCCACCAAATTAAAACTTCGAAAAACACACCTTGAGATCCAATATCACAGCAACATTTGTAGAAGTTGACTCAGCAAGCTCCAGCTTCGGCAAACCTCCACCACCTCCACCTCCAGTCCACGCCCTAAACCAGCTCCAGAAACACAACCAGACCTCTTGATCACACTCGCACCACTTCCGCAAGAGTGAAGAGCGTGATGTCTATCTCTCACGTCATCATGGAACATGAAGTGCAACACGAAAAAGTCTCCACCTTCAACCACCTCCCGATCTCCACAAACCTCCAACAACAGAACCGAACACCTCCCAATCTCACCTCAACCAAAAACCTCACAGCAACCTTCGATCACCTCCCGATGCCCACCTCCAAAACCCAGCTCCAGAAACACAACCAAAAACCTCCTGATCCCACTCCCACATCAAACTCACATCACTTCCATGTCCAAAACTCCAACCCCCACATTACCATGGACCATGAAACAGGCCACCCTCCCAGCCTCCTGGTCTCTGCACCCTCCCAATTCCATATCCCAAACTCCAACCCTCACATCATCACCATGAACCAATCTCCAAAAACACATAGAGAGTCCCTTCCTCCCACAAGTTGCAGCTCGTTGATAAGCTTGGACACATTTGGCTCCCACCTCGTGCAGGGCTCATCCAGACAGTAGCAAGCAACTACACCAAGTTCCGGGTGGCAACCAAGCAAGCATGTGGGAGGGAGCTAACATAGCATGCTATTATTTTCTGATCAGGCTCACTCCTGAATGACATAATTATCCTTTTGAGCTTGGAATTAGCTCGGAATGCCGGTGTGGAGTCTCCTCTTGTCTGAGTGTTGAATGGCACCTGCACTGCAAGGATGAGGGTCATGAAGTGCATTTGGGAAGTGCATTTGGTGGCAATCATTTTCGGAGGACTTGAGTGGGGAAGCGCCTCCGGTGTGGAGTTGGGGCTCCGTTTGGGGGCGGTCAAGGCTGGGGGGAGCCTTTTCTATGTTGTTTATTAGGGGGGTGGGGAGTGTGCTTGGGGTGTGGCCAGTGGGGGAGGTGGAGTGTGGAACGTGTGTGTTTTTGTCTCTGGGTTGGGGTTGAGTCAGATTGAGTGGGGGGAGGGTTCACACTGGAGGTAGTATTTGTTATCAGGATGTACCTTTCACATTGCATGCACTCCATGAGGTTATTCTTTCTATATTAGCCATTTTCACTTTTAGCTTTTTAGTCTTGTTGTGTTTTTGTTTCAACCAAGGTGACCAGGCTTTTGAACAAGTTGAAGTGAATGTAACTAAAACGAAATAGATTATTATATTTATGTAATGTAAATATGATGTGATTTTTTGTAATACTACTAGGTTATGTAGTGGACTGTTTGCTAACATAAGTTATTGGTGCCAATATAAATACATTTATTAAATTTATGTTGAATTAAAAGGTTAGATTTTATAATTTTAGAAAATGAAATTCATTATTTTTAATTTAGAATTTATTGTAATGTATTTTATATCATTGCCATTGTTAAGACTTCAACTTTAATATGTTTTTGATGATGGGATGGACAATAAAATATGTATAAAAACAATTTGCATTTTTGAGGTGTTTTTGAAATCTTCAAAAAAATTAAAAGAAAATAACTAAAATATATATATAATATTATACATACTTATTACTATATGTAATGTAAATATTTAAAAAATAGCAATTATAAAAGATTTTGAACATGTTCAATTAACACATAAATAACATTTCAAAATGGTCAAAATCAATTTTTTAGTTTTAAAAAGATATTTTAATTCTTCGAGGACTATTCTTGAAATGGATTTTTTGAAATTTTGAGGAGGTTCTTGTAATGTGATTTTAAATGTAGTTTTTTGAATATTTTCATAAATTCAGGGACTTGCAAAAATATTTTGAGGATATAGTTATTATGCATTATACATTGAAAACTATATTCATAGTCTTCTAAACAATTCTCTTTATTGGCACAAGCAATTCCAAAGAGATTGCTACATCCTTCAACTACCTCTAGAAGTTTCTACATGTACATGTAATGTAATTTCCTTTAACCCCTAAAATTCCTTGAGAATTTTGGTGTCAAAAGTCTCAAAATCTGCCATTTTTGTTGAAAATTGATTATAATTTTTTTTTGGTGTTTTTTAGAAATGTAATCGTAGGATCTTACAAGGAATTATATTTAGAATATGTCATTTTTTAAGAATTTTTTACTGCACAAATTAGAAGATTATGGCAGTTAATTTTTTTTTATTTTTTTATTTTTTATCCTGCCCAAGAAAGTTAACAAAGTTTAACCGCTTGAACAGTGAGATTTGTCCACTACACTTTTTAGGGGCTTTCATTTTTGAATAACTCTAAATGTTTACTGCGAGATTCAAAAAAAATATCTAAAAAAATGTTGTAATATTCGTGGAAATAAAATGATAAACTCGAAGGGGGGATTTGACAACATATACACGGTGATTCTTTTGTAAAATAAACAAAAATCAATTCTCACCAAATTGATGATTGGAACAGTAAGGACAGAGCTCTTTATGTAATCTTGAATTTCATAATTTTTTCACAATTTTTTTTTTTTCAAAACGCAATGTAAGTACAAAATAGTGGCTGAGACAGATTATTTTGCTAGAGGCAGGGGGTAGAGGCCCCTGAATGAAATTCCCATCCACCCCCAAAGGGCCCCTGCATGAAATTCCCCCTATCTTGCCCTGAACACTTGAATTCCAAAAAGAAACTCGAGAATGGATGCCCGCTTCCTTGACTAACCCACTCTGACAAGGTACCTATGTGGCATAGGTCTCTCCGCATCCCGATGCCTTGGCTACCGAAGTTTCCTTCCTCCATGATATCCATGGCATGGTCCACTCCAATGCTATGCCCTATCCGCATGAAGCATGGCTGAACTCCCCTCCTCCCCGATCCCGGTGCCGCATCCCCTAACCAGGTTGAAAGCAACACCTCCGCTCGTACTGTCTCGGCCTGGCCCGACCTACAATCACTTGGACTTTGGAAAACCGCCGCCCTCCCTCCAGCTCTCCGGCCCCTAATGTAGCCACCACCGCCCCTCTCCTTAAGCGGATTGAGACCCAATTCCATTGGGTCTCAATTCCGTCTCTGTAGCAAAAAAGAAACAGTGAGGACCTTGGACAACAACATTTTTGCATTCCTAGTCCTTCTTGAAAACATTGTGTCTAAAAAGAGATTGTCTTCTATTTATTTTTTTGGTAAGTGAAATTTATGAAATCATAATTATTGGAAATTGAGAAAGAAATAAAATACAAAACTTATGAAGAAATAAAAGGAGAAAAAACCTAAATACATTAGTGCGAGAATTATGAGGAAGCTAGTTTTACCAAAACAAATGTATACATCATATTGTGAGAAAAATTCAATTGATAACAATTGGAACTTACATTTGCAAGCATGCGGCGGCGAAGGTCTTCATGATACTTTTGGAAACATGTGCCATTTGTTACACACATGAATTTGTTATCGCATGAAGCACAATAGAAATGCAACATTTTCCACAAACTAGTCCTTGCTTTATTGCATACTACACAATAACCTCTTTTCCTCAAATACGTTGGGAAACATAAACCCCGAGCCTTACGAAGCACTACATAGTCCCCATCTTCCCGCCCATTCTAATTCCGTAGTAATGCCCACACAATTTCGTTCTAAACTGCAAATGTGTCTTAGGTTTACGAACCGGATTTGATGACTTCGACTTCTCAAGGTACACTAAAAACATGTTCACCACAGTCATGTATAGGAGAAAAAAAAAATTCGATACCACCATTTGCGCGAACGGTTTTGTGTGCAATACGAGGCCCGAAGTTGGTCCGCAACATCAACCCCTTGCATATGAGTGGTATACTTTAGATGCATGGGAGATGTAGGAATTTCCTCCCAGATTGCTCTATATCGACTTGGCACAGTTTGGATAAGCATAACCAGTGCCGTCGTGGGTTGTGCACAAGTTGATAAAAGTAGAATGGAGTTTTTATCTTTCCACACAACCATAAAAAGAGACCTTGATTCATGCATCCTTCAATCCATCCACCCTTATTCTTTCTTCATATAGACCTTGGGGTTCTAAAAAATAATAGGAAAACCTGTGCGATTGGATCGCATAGTACCCGTCTGTCACGGACGTGCCATACCGGACTTCATCCACACCCCACGAGTTTACCGTGGGACCTATACCGATTCCGCAACACGGAAGCTTCTCAAGAGCTTTCCCAAAGAGCGGTGGCTAAGCGTGCTTAGATGCTATTAGTTTCTAGAAGGTTCTACATGCTTCTACTACTTTCTAGAACCTTCCACTAGTTTCCGGAAGCTTCCACAAGCTTCCTTGTAGTTCTAGTAGTTTCTAGAAGCTTCTACAAGCTTCCTTATAGTTCTAGTAGTTTCCGGAAGCTTCTACAAGCTTCCGGAAGGTTCCATACGGATCCAATTGTTTCCGGAAGCTTCCATAAGCTTCCGGAAGGTTCCGCTTGACCTTCTTAGATTCCGGAAGCTCCCATAAGCTTCCGGAAGGTCCTATGGATGCTTCCCAAGGTCTCTAGGACCTTTCTTCGGAAGTTTCCTCTAGCCTAGTATAAATAGAGAGTCGAGGGCCATTGCTCCTCACTCTCTTCAACACCAGTTGTACATACTCTTTCAGTTATCAATATCACTTCTAGTTTTCCCACTTCAAGTGTTACTCTGAGTCTTGTGTGAGGAATCCCCTCACTTCTAGTCTATTCTTGTCTCCCTTTGAGGAATCCCCTCAATTTAGTCCCTTGCTCTATCTTAGAGTTGCCGTCCGCAACAGTTTGAAGAGAGTCCTTTCCTAGTCTGTCTCGAGTTCTTCCTGATATCAGAGTCTGCTCTTGTAAGATAGAGTGTGGATTACCCCTCTTCTTCAGGAGAGTCGTGACGCCTTAAGGGTTGCGGATTACCCTCCCTTAAGCTGATATTCGTCATATAGTCATCCCTATGAGAGTTTTTTCATGGACTAGAACCGACTTCCCATTTCGTCAAGTCCTGTTACTTTAGAAATACGTATTTTCTTTAGACTAAAGACCGAACTTAGAGATATCATCATTCGAAAGAAGAGCGAAGAGTTTTATTTGAATTTCTTGAGGTCTTCAGTTCCTATAGTCGTTCCGAAAGTACACGACGCGAAACTCTGCTTCTTTATTTACTTGTGAGACCTATCGAATTCAAGATGGGTGACGTTCCGAACATTGAGATGCATGACATGTTTGCCATGCTACAGCAATTACAGCAGGAGAATGCCAACCTACGAAGTGCCATGGAACAGCTTCAAGTTGCTCCAACTCCAATCCCTGTTCCAGCCAGTGTAGTAGATCCTGCTCCACATGCGCCAAAGGAACCTCGAGTAGCCTTGCCGGATAAATTTGATGGAGATCGTACGAAACTCTGGGATTTTATCAACAAGATTCGGCTCATCTTCCGTCTCCAACCTCAGAGGTATTCAACAGGAGAAATACAAGTCGGATTCATTGGAACGTTGCTCACAGGAGTCGCGTCATCTTGGTTTTCTTCCTTGTTGGAGAAGAATTCTCCGCTTCTAGCACATCTTGACCAATTCCTGGAAGAACTCAACGGAACCTTTGGAGAAAGAGATCGAGCCCTTATAGCAACAACAAAACTTCGAACGCTGCAACAACGATCGCGCCCAGCTTCAGCGTACGTTGCAGAATTCCAACAACTTGCATGTGACCTCAGTTGGAACGATGCGGCTCTCATCACCATGTTTCGATGGGGACTCCGCGACGATATCAAGACCTTGTTGCTGAATTTGCCCAAGCCAACTACTCTGTCTGAAGCCATTACTCAAGCAATCGACTGCGACAATCGGTTGTTTGAGCAGCGGCAAGAGCGACGATTGCTCTTCGGATCATATCGAGCGGATTACGCAACTCCAATCCATCAGACATCTTCGAACACTTCGACCGCAGAGCCGATACAAATTGACACCTCCAAAGTTAGAAAGTTGAGCGAAGAAGAGAAAGAGCGGCGTCGCAAGGAGCACTCGTGTTTATATTGTGGAGGGAAGGACCATAGCGTAAAGAACTGCCCTGTGAAACCTCAGGGACCAAAGCCACACAAGTTTCGGAGCACCTCAAGCACTTCTGAGCCAAACCATGAGGAAGTCGAGTCGGAAAACGACAGCTGCCAGCCACATTAGGGACCGTGCGGCTGACAAGTGTTGCCACGTCATCAGGTCCTATCTTATCCTCAGAACCTTCTCGTTGTTTTCATATCCCGCTTAAGATAGATTGTCATCCACATCACGTAAAAGTTAAAGCCTTGTTAGATTCCGGAGCCTCTGCTTGTTTTATTGACAGGGATCTTGTAAAACGTCATAATCTCCCTGTAGTCCCCAAAAAATACCCTGTAGCAGTAGAGGTTATCGACGGTAGACCCTTGATTTCAGGAGATGTCACCCACGAAACCAAACCCTTAGACATTATCCTAGAAGGGCACCGCAGTACTATCGTATTCAATATCATTAGTTCTCCCTCTAATCCTCTCGTCTTAGGTCTCTCCTGGTTAGAGATGGTCAATCCAGATATAGATTGGAAAAATCGAAGGTTAACATATCCAACCGTAGTTTCTCATATTCCTTTTAAACACCCTAAAAATAGTCCAAATCTGTACCCTCACCAAATCCAAAAGTCTGAGGTCAAGGTTCCGTTGATGGTCGGTGCTCGAGCCTTTATGAAGGCGGCTAAGAATGGGAGTGTCTTTGCAATTTATGCAACTCCAACATCTCAACCGGCTCAAGAATCAACCAAGTTACCAGCAAAGTATGAGGAGTATCGAGATGTGTTTGAGAAGAAGAACGCCGATACACTCCCCCAACATCGACCTTATGACTGCGGCATCGAACTTCAAGAAGGTGCGCAACCTCCATTTGGTCCAATCTATAGCCTCTCACAGAATGAGCTTGCTGCATTGCGAGAGTACCTTGATGAAAATCTTGCAAAGAACTTCATTCGACATTCCAAGTCACCTGCCGGAGCTCCTATCCTATTTGTCAAGAAGAAAGACGGCTCCCTTCGGATGTGCGTGGACTATCGTGGACTAAACAAGGTCACAATCAAGAACCGGTACCCATTGCCGCTTATCTCAGGACTTCTTGACCAACTCGGTCAAGCAAAGATCTACACCAAGATCGATCTTCGTGGAGCGTACAACCTAGTACGTATCAAGGAAAGTGACGAATGGAAGACGGCATTCCGAACTAGGTATGGACACTTCGAATACAATGTCATACCTTTTGGTCTTACCAACGCACCTGCCATCTTTCAACACCTGGTATTGGAAAAGTTACGCGCTGCAGGACTCTACGCCAAGCTGGAGAAGTGCGTTTTCCACCAACCCCAAGTTGAATTCCTGGGCTACATCATTTCCGGAGAGGGTTTATCGATGGACCCTAAGAAGATTCAGACAATCATTGATTGGAAGAAGCCGATCACCGTTCGAGACGTACAGTGCTTCCTCGGTTTTGCAAACTTCTATCGAATCTTCATCCAAGACTATTCCAAGATTGCTGCTCCGTTGACACGATTAACTTGCAAGGAAAAGCTCGAGTGGAATGCGGAAGCAAGCCAAGCCTTTGAATTTTTGAAGAAGGCGTTTACAACAGCGCCTATTCTGACACACCCTGACTTTCAGGAGCCGTTCTTCCTAGAAACGGATGCTTCTGACTTTGCCCTTGGAGCGGTCCTCTCACAACCCGACAAAGAAGGACGTCTTCATCCCGTCGCGTTCCACTCGCGAAAATTCACAGCCGCCGAGATCAACTACGAGATTCACGACAAGGAGCTTTTAGCCATTGTCGACTCTTTCCAAGAGTGGCGTCACTTCCTCGAAGGAGCTCAACATTCAGTGACGGTCCACACCGATCACAAGAACCTTGAATACTTCATGTCTGCCAAGGTACTGAATCGACGACAAGCCCGTTGAAGTATATCGCTTTCGCGCTTCAACTTCGTCATCACGTACCGTCCCGGCTCTCAGCAAATTCGGTCCGACGCTCTTTCTCGACGAGCATACCTTGCACCTAAAGAAGGAGATGCAGCCTATGACCAACAAAGGACTATCCTTATCAAGCCTGAACAACTCCAGCTGAAGACCTTGCGCACTACAACTTCCGTAGATGCATCTTTTCTCCAAGATATTCAAGTAAGTTTACAATCCGATCCTTTGGCCTTGAAACTTAAGAAGAATACAGGTATCTCCAATTCAGGAGGCTTTGCAAGCCCGGACGCCCAAGTCCCTCATTCGGAGGTTATAGATTCGGAATCCCCGAATCAACCTACTCCCAGTTCACGGATTTCTAGATCGCGTGAGACTCCCCAAGACAATGCTGATCCAAGATTCCAGTTCAAAGATGGGCTATTATACTATCAGGGATTACTTTATGTCCCTGAAGGCCCCTGCCGACTTCAAGTGCTCCAGTCCCGACACGACTTTCCATCGGCGGGACATTTTGGCTACAACAAGACCATGGAACTGATATCCAGAGACTTTTGGTGGCCACAAATGTGGAAAACCGTGAAGGATTATGTCACAACGTGTGACACCTGCTCTAGATCCAAGATCCCTCGTCATCGGCCATATGGGTTACTTCAACCGTTGCCGATTCCAGAAGCCCCATGGACATCCATATCCATGGATTTTATTGTGGATCTCCCACCGTCCAAGACCTTTGATTCAATCTTTGTTGTTGTTGACCGGCTCACCAAGATGGCGCACTTCATTCCGTGCCACAAGACTGTGACCGGTGAAGAGACAGCAAGACTTTTTGTAAACAACGTCTACAGACTCCATGGCCTGCCTAACGACATCATCTCTGACCGCGGTACGCAATTCACATCCAAGTTTTGGCAATCATTATTCAAGATTCTAGGCGTTGAGATCAAGTTGTCTTCAGCATACCATCCTCAGACCGATGGCCAAACCGAGCGCGTAAATCAAGTGTTGGAGCAGTACCTGCGTTGCACCATCAACTATCATCAAGATAACTGGGTGGACTTGTTGCCGCTTGCCGAGTTTGCTTACAACAACACATTGCAAGGGTCTACTCAATAGACCCCCTTCTTTGCAAACCACGGTCGTCATCCAAGGTTTGATCAATTCAACTTGAACATTTCTGAAAATCCCGCTGCTGCTGAGCTTGCTACCCGATTATCTGATATTCAAAAGGAGATGAAGCAGAGCCTCATTGAAGCCCAACAACATCAGAAGACCAACGCCGACAAGTCTCGCAAGGATCATCCTCAGATCTCTGTTGGAGACAAGGTATGGCTACTTCGTCGGAACTTGAAGACTCGACGGCCATCTGACAAACTTGACTACCGCCGCCTTGGACCATTCCCAGTGGTAAAGCAAATCAATAAGGTGGCCTACCGGTTGGAGTTACCTGCCTCTATGAAGATCCACCCTGTATTCCATGTCTCTCTCCTTGAGCCATATAAAGAGTCAACATTACCAGGTAGAGTTCAAGAACCCCCTCATGCAATTGAAATTGAAGGAGATGAAGAATTTGAAGTCTCGGAGATTCTGGACTCTCGCATCCACCGTCGACGGCTAGAATACCTTGTGCATTGGCATGGCTATGACATCAGCGAAAGAACCTGGGAGCCTGCCTCAAACCTTCAGAATGCTCCTGAAATGATTCAGGAGTTTCATCGGCAGTATCCTCAAAAACCAAGAAACATTTGAGTTCAATGCGTCTGGACCGCCACCAGCACCAAGCTCTGTGCCTTTCCATTGGTGCAGGTGCAGATGCAGAGACTTTGAACTAAAACGGTGGTGGTATCGACGAGGCGACGACGCACTTGTCTAGCTCAGTTTTGCGGGGACAGGCCTTCGAACTCACGTCGGACGAAAGTATGATAGGATTGCAATCGCCACCTCGCCGATGTCTCCTGTTGCCAGCCCAAGGGTCTTATACCAGTCCGCAACTCTCTTGCCCGACGACGACCGCATGACTCTCTCGCCGCCAGCGCCGACATTTGATTTAACGGTATTCCGTACCATGTAAATTCTTCTTTTTTGTCCTGTTCACGTGAATCCCACGTGAACATTCTTATTTCCTGTGTTATTACAGGTTTACAGAGAAACTCGTGGAACTCGTTCCTTGAAGGGGGGGTGATGTCACGGACGTGCCATACCGGACTTCATCCACACCCCACGAGTTTACCGTGGGACCTATACCGATTCCGCAACACGGAAGCTTCTCAAGAGCTTTCCCAAAGAGCGGCGGCTAAGCGTGCTTAGATGCTATTAGTTTCTAGAAGGTTCTACATGCTTCTACTACTTTCTAGAACCTTCCACTAGTTTCCGGAAGCTTCCACAAGCTTCCTTGTAGTTCTAGTAGTTTCTAGAAGCTTCTACAAGCTTCCTTATAGTTCTAGTAGTTTCCGGAAGCTTCTACAAGCTTCCGGAAGGTTCCATACGGATCCAATTGTTTCCGGAAGCTTCCATAAGCTTCCGGAAGGTTCCGCTTGACCTTCTTAGATTCCGGAAGCTCCCATAAGCTTCCGGAAGGTCCTATGGATGCTTCCCAAGGTCTCTAGGACCTTTCTTCGGAAGTTTCCTCTAGCCTAGTATAAATAGAGAGTCGAGGGCCATTGCTCCTCACTCTCTTCAACACCAGTTGTACATACTCTTTCAGTTATCAATATCACTTCTAGTTTTCCCACTTCAAGTGTTACTCTGAGTCTTGTGTGAGGAATCCCCTCACTTCTAGTCTATTCTTGTCTCCCTTTGAGGAATCCCCTCAATTTAGTCCCTTGCTCTATCTTAGAGTTGCCGTCCGCATCACCGTCGCAAAAATACCTCTTGTAAACAAGTCCATGAAAAATTCGATACTTGTAAAAAAGTTGTCCATGGTAATGACATGTCATTTTCCGCTAATCTCCTCCGTAAAATCTAGGACCACTTTATGTGCTAATTTCGGCTCCCCTCTAGCAACTGGAACTCTCATTTCTTGAAATTGATATTTCCCACAATATATAAAGAAATTTTATACATACTTCAGAGTAGAACGCACTAGGCACCACACTTGGATTCCCCATTTTGAGGTTTTTGGGGTATATACAGGCGCAAAAGGTTATACGAACCCTTGTATCGAATCATCATTTCATCAATACTGCAATATTTTCTTAACTTCCACGATTTCTTACAATTATCCTTAATGCATTCGATCAACCACCTCACTTGCCCCAATTTATCATAACCCGGTAAATCCTTCCCACGAACGTATGTTGCCGGCTTTGTAATGTACAAACATCTAGTCAAATTTATAAATCGGGAACATGTCACGATCCTCGAAATAATAGAACAATGGAAGATTGAACACCGCTCATGCCAATACGACTTTATGTTTGGTTGACGTTTCATACTCATATACAGCCAAATTGCCATGAATGCTTTGAGTTCGGCCACCATAAATTCTTTTCAACCTTCCTCTCCTATAGTATTTCTTACTCCGTCAACCTTTATGACATACCTATTTGTTTCCCTAACAATGTCCCGGAATATATGATGCGTCCAAAATATGTCAAAAAGTTGCAACATCGTAGAAAAAGACCTCCGAAAAATACTCGTCATTGATATGCCTTGAAAATCTTGAGTTGGTAGATTATACGTGAAGTGATTTTTACTCCATGTCTCATCGCGGAACAAGTACTACACACTCTCATGGTCTTCCGATGCATCCTCTTCATCTTCTTCCTCGCTATAAAATTCCTCATTGCTAGAATCGTCACTTCCACTCTCAAGTGTGGGCAATTCTAAATTATCCACTCACCGTCGGCGCCGCTCGTATACTAAAGTTTCATCATCACAAAACTTTGCCTTTCTTCGGGGATGCACAATGGGATTATTTGTGAAAAAAAATTGTTCATCGTCCTCAAAATCCATGCCTATAAATCCTTCATGTGTCCTCAAATTCCCTATATCTCCTCCTTCCACCATGGGGTCAATGTTGTTTATACCTCAAGTGCATAATCCCCCTTATCAAAGTTCTCCTCACTAGAGTCTTCAGATGAGCTTTCTCTTCCCCATTCTCAAAATTCTCTTGACTATCAAGAAAATTTGGATTAGATTCTCCTATTGCCTCTTCAAGTAGTGTGTAGATATCTTTGTCTAGATCTTGAGGTGTTGGAGGAAGTGGTAGTGGAGGAGATTGAGGTGGAAGTGGAAGTGGATGTGGAGAGAGAGGTGGAGGTGAGGGTGGAAGAGGAGGGCCAAAGGTAGATGCTAACTCTTGTGATTACAATATGTAGCTTCTCCTTGGAGCCTCTAGAAAACAATCTTGAAATTTCAAAATTATAATGTGTGAGAATGATAGAAATCAAAGTCATAAATGTCAATTCAAAAATTTGAGAAAAACATGACTCTCACCTCATTCTTCTTCCATAGAGGAGCTCTTTTTCTGCTGGGATCCAGCAGCTTCACCATGCCCCATGCGTAAGCGCTCGCCCATGGTGTATTCATGCATCACGTCAACTTGCTCACCTCCTACAGGAACTTGTGTGCAAAGGGCATCAGCTCCATCCACATCCCGAAGCTTGTGAGCTGGTGTAGGCTGCTCACCCTCTCTGTAATGGAGTTATCATGTCACCAATAAATATATTCCACCGGATCCTCAAACTTTCCCAATAACAAAATCTCACAAGTTCCGACACTTTACCTCGCACTCGTGTCTAAAAGGTGTTGCTCGACGGGTAAATTTGCTTGGCATCTTGAATAGGCTAAAGTTTTGAAAGAGTAGAGAGTAAGTTCTATGTGGAAAATGAGAGCTTGAATTACAAGATGTGAAGTTGAAAGTACATGACATTATTTAAAATATGAAGAGATGAAGTTAGGGCACTACTTATGGGGAAGTGATTAGGATGTAAGCATTGTTGTAGAGAATCTGAATTTTTTTTAGAGTTTGAGGGAAACATTTTGTAATTGACTTAGTTGAGTTTCTATTCAATCTTGAGGTCTTGTAATCTTTGAATTGGTCTTTTTTTAATTTTGGTCTTCTTTTCCTTGTCTTGAAGAACCAGGTCGTAGAGATGGAGGTGGGCGCAGTTATTGCATATCCAAAAAAAATTAAGTTTTGGCTCCTAATTTACCACCGGTTTGTTTGCAGAGCATGTCGGCAATGCACAACCTCCCCTATAATAGCAGGGCCACACGGGGCCATGCCAACACTCCAGCTACAACAAAAAATAGAAACACCAGTCCTCCAAAGTCGAGTTGGAGCTGGAGCTCTTGGAGCCGCCAGAAGCAAAGGATGGACGTGCATCCAGCGGATCCAGGTGCTCCACCTCCAGCCCGACTTTAGAGGACTCGTGTTTCCAATTTTTGTCGTGGCTGGGGTGCTGCCTCGCCCCGGTGTAGCCCTGATATGAGTCCATGCCGTGACCAGCCCCGAGCCAAAGCCAGCCCGATGTGGCCAGGAGTGGCCAGCTCGCAAATTAAGTCCTCCCTATGGCATGCCCCACCCCCATGCCATCTGATTCCGTGCCCACAACATGACTCTACCCTCCCTCTTGGACCCCGCCAATCCTCGTAGACCCGGCCCCTTTAAATCTGACCCGCCCTACCTCGCAGACCCCGCCCATCCTTCCCTGACACGGCATCTTCTCACTGATACATTTTTTTTTCCCCTCTTTTCTCCATCCCTCGCGGCCTCTTTATTTGTAACCCTCTAAATTCAAGAATGTGAACTGCCCCACACCACTTGCCCACTATAAAATCAAGCATCCCATAGCCTCCTCATTGGATACTGATTTTTCATTAGCTTCCCCACGAGGAGCATTTGGTGCTCAGAGGTTAATAACTTTTGACCCCAACATTGGAAAATAAAAATAAAAATATGCACACGAACATCTTGAAACGGCCCCCCTTCAATAAAAATTTCATAACATCCCGGTTTGAATTGAATTCACAGGTATATACCCAAGTTCTAATAAAAGCCCAAATGTGGCAGATTGTCTTTTAGGGATTAAAATTATCAAAAAAAATCCTTTTAGATAGGAGATTTCTATATTAGAAGTTAAATATTTTTATGTAACCAAAAGTTTTTTAACAAAACCTTACATAAAATTATTTATTTACTTTCATAGAAAATCTTAGAGGTAATAAAGTTGTGTAGCAAAAAATTTACAACCCTCTTAAAATTAAAAAGAAAACGAATTTGGATATCATACCAAGTTTCCTTTAAAGATCTAGTGAAAAAAATAATTATATTCCTATAGAGTTATTAGCTTCTTGCATCTCCATAAAAAAATTCAAAAATGTGTGATCAAATTTATTAATGTAGAACTTGTCTTAATTCTCAAAACACTTATTTCAATACATAAGAAATTTATGAATCAACTAGATTATATTTAGGATTTCTAATGGAAGTCGAGGTTTTTAAAAGAACAAATAAATACATGGATGAAAATTTTATTTTGTTTAATTAATATTAATGTATGTATTATATGATTGTGAAATGACACAAATATGCTTAAATTTCTTTGATGGATAAAAATTTAATTTAAAAAATGAAATTATGATCTTTTTAAAGGCATAAATGAGTTTCTGAACTTTGACTTGAATACTTATATTTGCAAATCATTCTATTCCTATAAAGTTTTAAATTGCTTTTCATGCATAAAAACCTCAAAACTGAAACCCTCAATTCCATAATACTAAACTTACCACACTAAATTAAAATGCACACATCTTTCCAATTGCGATCTAGTGACGGATATGGACACAGTAACGGTTATTGGTATATGTAGGATATGGGCGAATGCCGGTTATGGACACAGTGACGGCTTTGAGTAATCATCTCACAGCTTCAATTAGGCCCATTCCTGAAGATGGTTGTGCAGCAGATTTGCACCTGCACTTGCAAAGGTGAGTGAATTAAACCTCCCTGGCGACGTCACCGAGGCATTATCTATGTGGGTTTTGCATCACCATCCTCTATGTCAAGTACTAGAAAAACTTCATTCTGATGTGTGCACAGTTGTACTTTTGTTGAGAATCCAAACTCTATGATCAGTTCACAAATCTTTGCAATCAGTTCTTCTCACCTTGTTGAATCCTGCCTTCCTTTGATTTCCAACTAATCCAACTTCTCTCATCAATTCTAGTGTCGATTTAGCCTCATCAATTCTGGTTCATAAGAGTGGTGTGTCATGTTGCTGAATTCAAACCATTGTAGACATGGTAGACATGCCATTCACTGCACAGGAGAATGTTATGTGAGAGATCATAGCCATCTCCGAACTGTCTCATATGTGAAACATGTTGTACTGTGTTAGAGAATTGAGTCTAGAATTTGTATCCAGGCGAAGAGAATTTTGTTTCTGAGAAGTTGATGTGTTGTGCAGAAGTTGATGTCTTGGGTTGCTTGTTGGAAGATCAATGAGTGGCGAGGTGTTGGTTTGAAGGTGGGATGGCGTCTCTGTTGTGGAACACATTCCATCTTGGTGTTTCTTCCAGGGAGTTTGAGGCACAGAGTAGGGTAGATTTGTTGGAACGCAATACTAGGGTTGGAATTAGGGTTTGGAATTGGCAGGGGTTGGGGGAGATTAGATTGCGTGGGGGGGTTCAAGGATGTGGAGGACAGCGGGCGAGCGTGGTGTGGCAGCGGCGTGCTGTTGGAGAGGTGGAGAGTTCGGGTGGGAAGAGGAATTGCGAATGTTATGACCAGTATGATGTGCGGGTGCCGTATGTCGATGCTTGGCAGTGGCAGAAGCTGCGTGTTGGAGAGAAAGTTGCTATGTTGGGTAGGGAAGAGGATTTCGATGATACCCTTATTATTTTGCAGCATCCGCCTGTGTATACGTTGGGTACACGAAGCACAGAAGCGAATTTGAAGTTTGATGTCAATGATCCTTCTTTTGAACTTCACCGGACGGAACGTGGTGGAGAGGTTTGTAATTTTATGACATTTTTTGCATTTTTTTATTAGAATTAATTGAGTAAGCTGGCAAGTGTTAGGAGATTTTTCTTTGGATGGAGTTCTTGACGGTGCTGATATGCTTTGTCAATGCAGGTCACATATCATGGCCCAGGGCAGCTTGTCATGTACCCCATTCTCAACCTACGGCACCACAAAATGGACTTGCATTGGTATCTTAGAACTCTTGAGGAAGTTGTGATCGGTGCACTTGATAAGGCTTGTGGGATCCAAGCCCACCGCATTGATGGTCTTACTGGCGTCTGGGTCGACAACCAGAAGGTGGGGCAAAGTTCCCAGACCTAGTGCTCCTAAATGTAACGTAGACTAGTATTTTCTTTCACGTCTTCAATTGTTATGTTTTTTTAGAGATGTGGACGTTTTTCATGTTCATATGTGCGGCAGATGTAGTATGTGGATGCAGTTGCCTTGTGATGTGGTTTCAATACTTCCTGTTTGCTACTGCTGTAATCTGATGATTCCTGTTGGACTTACTAAGAGATCCGTGCCTTGTCTTGCAGGTTGCAGCAGTTGGGGTCCGAGTGACACGGTGGATCACTTACCACGGAGTCGCGCTGAATGTCACCACAGATCTTACACCTTTTTCGAACATTATACCTTGCGGTATTTCTGACTACTCTGTCACAAGCGTAGCAAAGATTTTAGAGAATTCTTGCGAGTCAAGACTGGAAATGAACCCAGAAGGTTTGTTGAAACTACTGCATGATTGCTTGCTAGCAGAATTTGAAGAAAAATTCAATGTACATCTTGTTCCCCCTTCTCAACCTGGGCCGGAGCCTGTGTCAAAAGCCTCTGTACTAGAGTTGGTATAAAGCCATTTTTGTAAACTAGATGCTTCCGAACCTCCTTTAATGAATAGTTAGTTAATGTACCATAACTTTGTGATGAGCGAAATCTGAATTTGCCGGTTTGGAATATAAACTGGAAGAGGCTTTCATGTCGAAGAGATTGTCATCACTGCTACGCAGTTGTCAATGATGATAGAACAGCTTAACCAGTTCATCGTGTATCCCATCTTGTTGGCTCTACTCCACGATTGTTTGTGGTTTCATAAGTCTTCTTTTTGATCTCGATAATGGCCAAATTCACGCCACACGAGCACTTGGATTCGTCATGTCTAGACCTCTCGTATGTTTTCCTTGGTTGTAAAGGAAGTTGTCAGTCTCTGGATAAGTCCCAGGTGGCAGCTTCTCCAGTCCTACTAAGGAACGAAGTACTAGATTCTGCAAGCACTTCGCTCCAATCGAAGCTGTAGAGTCTAATTGGACCATGGCATGATCAGAATTTCGAAACAACACATGATAACAGTATCTTTTACACACGGCGAAGCAAACGAAACGCCGATTACATTAATGGTGCCCAGGTTATTCCCGAACAATGCCACATGCATTTGGGGTCACCCGGAAGACATCAATTCTCCCAAATCAGAAGTCTATAGGCTCCACCGTGTCTGAAAGTTTCAATTAGAAATCTCGTCGAGGAAAGCAAGATCTCTCTCATCCCAAATTTCCATTAGGCCACCATGCCTCGAGTGGACTTCCAAACTCCGTCTCTGACCTGGCGAGCTCCCATTGATACAATTGGATACTCACGTGACAGCCGTCCACAAGTCATCACCCCGTGACCACCTGCCCAGTGCCTTCGATTCTCGACAAGTGTTCTTAATTCTTAATATATCACTGGTGGTGCTTCTGTGACGACTGAAGTTCCAAATTCCAGAAGCGGCTTGCCGAGTAGGTGATGATATCACCATATCATGTTGCTGGCTGTTTGCCACTCGTCTCCACTTGAATTCGCAGCTCAGATGAATTTCTGCGGAGTCTGAAAACGCTTTAGACAAGGTCAGATGCACCACAGGTGCTCCATATTCAGTTTAAGATTCAGGAGGAAGGTTACCCACTGATCTGCCTCCATTAAATTGGGTTGCTCTTGCAGGATGGTAGAGAAGTCCAAACACGTGAAGCTTTTTGAAGAAGCTCAGAGCTTGTACTAGAACACAATCACTGTGCAACGTTTGCTCAGAATCTGGCTCAGCGAAGTGACATGGGGTCTTGTCGAGCTAGGTGAAGGATTTGGAGTTTTCTGTAGAACATCAGTGTAAGATTCTAAGATTTCTGAGCTGGAAGAAGCTTGCTGTGACAAGGGTTTAGGGCTTAGTGGTCTTCACTCTTCAGGTAAGGTGAAACGATGTTTTCTCTTGCAATCCTTGGATTTGGGCATTCACTGCGATCTTCAAGAGAACTCCAGCATGCGGACTTTGGTGAGCCGGAGTGGTGGATAGCGGCTGGAATTTCTGTTGTTCTAGTACTGTTTGCCGGCATCATGTCAGGCCTTACCCTGGGCCTCATGTCGCTGGGGTTGGTAGACTTGGAAGTCCTGCAGCAGAGTGGCAGCGAGGCGGAGAAGAAGCAGGCTAGTGAGTCCTTCATCTCAATGATCAGACATCTGATTTTTCGAATTTATTGCTCTGGAATTCCTCCTACTGAAGATCCTCTTGCATTACACATTATCCAGTTCCTGAATTTGATTGTAAATGTTGCTGTGATTGCTGCGGTCAGGTACTATCCTACCTGTGGTGCAGAAGCAGCACCAGCTCCTTGTTACTTTACTGCTCTGTAATGCAGCGGCTATGGAGGTAAGGGAAATCCAAAGTTCCAACAATTTTCAGTGGGGTGTAGAAGTGGCCTATTTTTTATGATTGCTATCACTTGAGAAGAATATACGATGTCGCACTGTAACTCATGCTGATTGTTGGACGTATGTTTTGGGTGGATGCAGGCGCTTCCCATATTTTTAGATGATATGTTTAATGAGTTTGTAGCTGTGTTGTTGTCAGTCACCTTGGTACTCGCTTTCGGAGAGGTATGGCTAATTCTTGCATTTGAAACACAAATAATATATGTGGGATTGTGAAGCAATTCTTCTTACAATAACCCTAAATTTGCATCATCTGCTTTACACACTTCGCGCTTATCTTTATCTTATTGGTGTTTATGCTTGCTATTTAGGTGATACCTCAAGCTGTCTGCTCAAAACATGGACTTGCAATTGGTGCAAATCTGATTTGGTTGGTGAAAATCCTCATGATTGTGTGCTGGCCAGTCTCCTATCCTGTCGGAAAGGTGAGTTCGCTTTGTCGCAAAAATATCCATGTTTCGTTTTTCAAACCTTTGTGAGCACTGCCGAGGATGACTTCTGATCATATTTCAAAATACAGATGCTTGACCATTTATTGGGGCACAACGACTCTGGAGTGTTCAGGCGGACGCAGCTCAAGGCACTTGTTGGCATTCACGGAAAAGCGGTAGGCCTTTGTGCATATTTGCAATCTGGGTAGTCGCTTCAGCACCTTCATGCACAATGTGGCTCATTATACTATATATTCAGTTAATACTTTCATGTTTTCTACAGGCTGGCAAAGGAGGAGATCTTACACATGATGAAACTACGATCATTCAGGGAGCTTTGGACCTCACGGAGAAGGTAAATATCTGCACTGAGCAATAAGTTTTTATTCCAGCAACCCACTGGCATACTACAATTGACGTAAAAGAATGAAAAATTCGCAATATGGAGCTCAGTTTTGTTGACGCTGTTTTAAACTATTGGTGTGCTCATGCTGATTGACTGCATGCATACTTCTCTTGTGCTCATATAGACTGCGCTGGATTCCATGACCCCTTTAGAGACGACCTTCTCACTGGACATTAACACGAGGTTAAACCGGTACATCTCTTCACACTCAACTAATCTAACATTGTCGACATGTATTGGTATTTTGCTCTTCAGTGCTTATTCTGGTAAGGAAATGCACATTATATTTGTGTTCATGTCGGTTGTAAATCATTTGACTGTGGGGTGTTCACCAGGGAGACAATTGATAAAATAATGGCTCGAGGACATAGTCGCATTCCTGTTTATGATGGAGATAAACGAAACATCGTCGGTGTCTTACTGGTAACCTTCACACCAGACCGTTCTAGGCTTCTTCAATGACCGTCTGTTCAAGTTGATCATATTTCGTTCTGGATCTGGGCTTCACTCTAATGTCATTAATCATGTCTTGTGCAGGTGAAGAGCCTTCTGTCCGTTCGTGCTGAGGAAGATCCTCCTATCTCCTCTGTCACTATTAGAAGAATACCCAGGTACGTCCGCACATTTTTGTAAACACGAGCACTTGTTCTCAAGAGTGGACTGAGATCAAGTCCTTTTATTGAAATTATGTGATACAAAATTACTGGTCAGCAATTTGTATGCCATGTCAGCTCGCAGTGTGCAGGAAATACTAGAAATGAGAACTTAAACTAGATTTTCTGAATGCATTTAAATAAGAGACTTAGTCTGTTTTAGTAATAATCGCAACATGTGCTGTGAAAATTGCAGAGTGCCCAGTAGCATGCCATTATATGACATACTGAACGAGTTTCAGAAAGGCAGTCACATGGCAGCAGTAACGAAAGTGAAGACAAAGACGAAAGAAAGCTCTAGTGATGGAGATAAAACTATGAATCAGAAGCCTCAGGGATCACAGAGAAACGGTGAAGCAGACTTGGAGAAAGGAGTGCAGGATGAGGCCTCGAAGGAAGTTAGGATCATGAAGGTGGAGGAAGATGCATTTGGCCATGTGGATGCGGGAGAAGTGATTGGGATCATCACACTGGAAGATGTAATGGAAGAGCTTCTTCAAGTAAGACGATTCAATCTGTTAATTAAATCCCCATTGTCACCATTGTCTACTCGAAAAACTTGAACGATCTAACACAAGCAAGGCTCATATTTTTTTAGAACAAACTACTTACATTTTGTGTGTACTTTCATCTGATGTAACGCAGGAAGAGATTGTTGATGAAACAGATGAATTCATCGATGTCGCCAATAGGTACGCACCGATTTCGCTCACATTACTCATCTTGCCATTGGAAAGGAGCATTCATGGATTTGAAATGGAGGAAGAGTACCTTAATATCATTACTTCACATTAATTCTCAAACACACTGAATTGTCATATCAAGTTGAGATTGTGCTCAACTTGTGCTAATTCGATCTCCATACTGGTGCTTATATTGGGTACACCCACACTGATGATAAGTCATAATCATGAGTGAATAGCTGCTAGAAAAAGAGGTTAGTACATAAAACTAGTAATGACACCATTTGAAATTTTAAAGGAGCTCACCAAGTGATTATCACGGTCTGCAGGGTACGAGTGGCAGCTGCAGCAGCACAACTAAACAGAGGAGCTTCACTTGTTCGCAGTATCGGATCATTCAAAAATCCAGTAAGTTTATTCCACCATTTACCTAAACACAATCCATAATCCTCTCACTCTCCACCAAACGCTGTCATAAAATCCTGAATGATATTAGCCACCAAAACAGACACGTTCCATAGTCCCTTCCAAACGCCAGAAATCCAATTGCACCAAAAACCAACTCCTTTGTGATTTACTGCAGGAAAGTAAAGATACCACAATGTGTAGTAGAACTGACCAACAAAGTATGGTGTTGATGACTGATATCGGCTGACCTGTCTTGCAGCAAATGGGAATATCGAAACAAGGCCAACAGGCAATACAGAAGGTCCGGCAAGCAGAGAAAGAAGCTAGACAAAATCGTCTGGCTCAACTCGGCATGGATGGCAGCAACGACGTGACCGAACCGCTTCTAGATCGTAAATAGATTGAGTTTTCTTCTCTGATGCATTTGATGAAAGTGTAGAGATTGATGATTGCATAATTCCTTGTTGATGCATCCATCTGGAGGTGGATTTGTGGAGAGTGAAAGAGAATTTTGTATAGGACAGCATTATGGATAGCATGGGAAGAGTATTTTTATTTAGTGGTTTCGAGGCACCTTGGTTGGGATGTGGGAAAATAGGTAGAAATCAGAGGGAATGTGGTTGTCAAGGTTGTGTATGGATTTCATTTTTAATTGAAGGGATCTGTGATAGAATTGCACCTTTGTAAGTGTGTTTGAGAAGGTGGTGAGAGGTGTTATTGGAATGTTGTGAACAATGTCTAAGAAGTTTAGTTTGTTGTGATTTAGATTTTTAATCTAAGGTGGATTTTTTTTCAAAAAAAATTGTTTGAAAGGATTACTTCAATGCAGTGATTAGATTACTTCAATGCACTGATGTGTTTAGTTTTCTAATTGTAGAATAGGTAATGAGGTGGCTTATTGGCCATTGCAAACCATTTGTGCCTTGGAAACTAGTACAAATACATTTCTATATTCCATATTAAAAATAGAAGTGTAATAAAAAAAATCATCTACAGTACTATGTCAATAACGGTGGTTAGAATTAGTGGTACAACATCCTGAAATGTAGCAAGACTCTCTGTTTTTTGTTATAACTCTGGTCTTGAAAGATAGTTATGAGATGAATCACTATGTCAATTCTTATTGGGCAAATATTTCTTTCTTCCCCATTACAGAGGTACTATTGCTAACTATGATACCCTTTATGTATTTCTTTATTTATTATTGTGGTTTAGTTTCCAAAAAACATATTTACATACATATAAGGATTATAAATTAATTATAATAATAAAAATTTAATAAAAACTATTCATCTATATACTTGCAAAGAAATGTGATCAGCATGTGGCAATTATCCATTGGACCTTTTGGTTTTGAAGAGTTGTGACTTTTAATACGAGCATTGTTTATATAATGTGCAACTAATTTTTAGAAATTAGATTTCAACATCATCTTCTCAAACATACTTCCATGTAACTTAGGTAAAGTGACATTTCTAAATCAGAATGTAAACTACATATTGAATAACAATCGTGAAGAACTTTGTTATTGTACAATAAGTGTAAAATTGATAAATTAATCAAAATTTTCACAACACAACATTTATCGTTAAAAAAAAAAGAATTTTTTGTGAATAAACATGCTGAAATTTTTAATGTATTGATGTCAATAGAAATACGAAAATTTGTGTAATATATCATCTTCACTATTTTATAAAAAATTCATAAAAATTGTTCAAAACAATCTGTAAATTTTTTTAACTTTGTTAAAAATATGGAATATCAAGAATACTCACATGGTGTCTTCATTTCACAATCATCAAACATTCAGCAATAAATTCTCAAATACGCCAAAAATCCGCATCTATTTAATTTTCTATCTACAAAAAACATTTCGATCATCTAAAAATAAAACATCCTCATCAATTACCATTAAAACACATTTAGAATCAAAGAAAAATTCTAACTTTCAAACAGAAACAATAGATAAATCTCAAATGCTTCTTAATTTCTTCTCTACATCCATGGTCAAAAATTCAAAATTAGTTGAAATCATGAAAATGTTTCTATGAAGAAATGGCTCCAAAGAAGAGCAAGAAGCAAAGCAAAGCCGAACGAGACAGGTTCTTCTTGAGCAAGAAATCTGCAACACAACCTCCAACACCAAGATCACAGTCATCGTCTCCGAGACGGACAACTCGGCCTCCATCTCCTCTCAAAAATGACACTCCATCATGTTTGCCTCAACTAAGTTGCCTTGTCTCAGCTCCTTCTTCTCCAAGGCAGTTGCAAAAGTCTCCTTCGAGATTGCACAATCCTCCTCCTTCCAAAAGGGTGGTGTCTCCTTCTCCGCCCGTACATCGAGTCCCAGTTTTGTCGCAAAGTGTTTCGAGGCGCGAAGGTGATGGAGGTGGAGGAGGTGGAGGAGGTGGAGGAGGTGGAGGACAAGGAGGTTACTCCGGAAAAAATGGTATGTGGTGATGTTTTATAAATGATTTGGAAGTGTTGTTGATTTTGGGGAGATGTTGTGGGTTTTAGGTTTGTGGTGTGGTGATGTGATGGGATTGTTTGTAAAGTTATTTGGAGTTTAATTAAGATGGGTTCTTCCTTTCGGTTTAATTGTAGTGTTGTTTTGTTTGCTCTAAAGAGTTGTTAGATATAATAGTATTTGGTGGTAGTATCCTTATTGAATGTAGAAGAATTTGGCAATCTTTAAATTTGAGAGTAAAATATTTCTAGTTGTCTTTGAAAATGGAAAAAGAATTTTGCATAAGATTTCTTAAATATAGGCTCTTCTTTTCACCTACAAGCTGATTTTAGATGTCTTCAGATATTTTAATTTATTTTAATTATGACAAATGAAAAAAAGAAGATAATCTTATTCAAATTTTGTGTGACATTACAAATAAATCTAATGTGTGGAATAGAGAAGAAGAAATTCTTAAAATAAACATCATTAAGAAAATTTATCACTTGGATTTAAATAGATGATGTCATATTTAATTTGTAAGTGTGAATCTTTGTGCTTTACCTTAAGGTGTAGAATTATATTTTTTACTGGATTTTAGATTTGAAAATCCATCAATAAAAGGTTCATTTTCAGGGAGTGATACTAAAAATGTCCAAAAGGTTGCCAAACCACCAAATAAGTTTTTGCAAAATCAAGTTCCAATTTCGAGAACCCCACCCAGTGAAGAGGTTTTGGAGATTCAAGAAATACAAAATTCTAATTTCTCTAAGCCCTTGCCAAAATCTGAACCAAATGTTCAGGTTGGAGATTCTTCGCAAAATGAACCCACTGATTCATCTATAACTATACTCAACCGTCCAAAACAAGGAGGAACAATTGGAAAGGCAAATATAATTTTCCAAATACAAATATATTTCTAATAATTTAAAATATAAAACTTCTTAAATTTATAGATTTTCAATTGGTTCTAATTATTAATATCTATTATTGATATTTTTTAAAACATATTTTTTTCTTTCACAAATTTCGAATGGTGTATGTGATATAATAATATTCTTATCAATCATTATCATAATTAAAATGCATCTGAATTTTAATGACTTAACATATGTTAATTTGAAAAACATAGAGATAAATGAAAAGTTGATGTAATTCAATTTGATTTTCGTTTTTAAAATAAACGATGATACAAAAGTTTTTTATTTAAAAAAAAGCGATGATGTTGTAGATTACATATGTAGTAGCCAATCATTTTAAATGTAATAAATTGCCAACTGATAATATTTTAAAATACAATTTCATCTATAATCCTAAAGTTTGGGATGAAAAAACACGATGGGAAAGAAAAAGAGGTTGGGAAGAATATTATATCAATACTACATTGCAAAATAAATACATTATATATAATGGATATAAAAGAGCATGGGTTTATCAATCTCTTCCTTTTACTCAACATGTATTCAACAATACAACTTATAATAGTGATGGACGGTAAGTATAAAGGAATCAATTCTTAATATTTTAATATATGTAAAATTCATATTTTAATGTTTAAAGGAGAATTTTATAATTCTATATTTAAATAAGTCAAAGAATGAAATGAAGTCTTGTTTAATATTGAGTAAATTGTATAAAAAGACAAGTTGACTAAAACAAATCCTATCAACTGACACAATGTAGACCAATGAAATATGCAATTGAAATAAGTAAATATCAAGATGAAACAGACAATGAAATTTATGAAAAATCAAAATTAGGATACTTATCTCCTACTTCATTAACAGATTTTCTAAAAGAACAATCTAATAATTATCCTGGAGATATGCTTCAAATTTTGAATTATAGTTTAAGACAATATATAATTAATGGAGACCTTGAAATAGGCAATTGTGTGTATCCTTTAGCATTTCATCAACCGGGTAATGAACTTGGTAATGTGATAAAGATTCATGGTTTTATTCGAAGCTTCCGACCAACTCAACAAGGTTTGGCTTTAAGTGTAGACATGATATCAAGATTCTTCCATAGGAGTATAAAAGTTTTGGAATTTTTGAAAGCCATTTTATTTTATAAAGAAGTAGATTTCTATAATATGAAGCAAATTTTCAATAGAAATTTGTAAGCCTGAGATATAGTATCATATTTAAACTGTGTGATACAATTATTAAATTTATAAGATAATAAGTAAAGCACTGATAAATTCATTTTCTTGAGAAACCATTATTGGATCATATAATTTTAGAATCCAAAATGTAATAATTGTTCATATTTATGTTTTTTTCTTTATGTTATATTGCAACTTTCAATAATTTAAAAACTAAGTATGTTTTTTTTTTTTTTTTTTTTTTTTTTTTTTTTTGTTACAAGATTTACAATAAATTTTATTATTTCAATTTTTGGAAAAAATCCATTAAATTAATTTCCGTTTCTATTTCCAAATATGAAAGTTCCTTCAGAAATGTGATTTGATTAATGTTTAATGGTTAATATACAATCAATACAATTGTGTAGGGAGAAAATTTCACAATCGCTGATAGGACTAATTGTTCAAACAAATCATTATTTAGATAAGATAACTCAAGAACATTATATTATTGGAATTACAAAAGAAGATGGTGTAGATCTAAAAATACAACTAAATACTGGAGAAGAACCATTTTTAGAAGACTACTTTTTAGATACATATAACATTCAAATCAAATATCTAAATCTTCCTTGCCTAATGTTATCACGAAGTCCTAAAGGAATAATAGGAGATCCAAACTATATGCCTATGGAACTATGTACTATTGCTCAAAAACAATTGGCTAGAAATCAAGGTCAATATAGTTGGAATGCCCAAAAACAAATGTATCCAAGCACTAGAATTCAACAAATATCATATTTCTTAAAAGAAATGAATCAAGGTCCAAGGTAACTTTTAAATGAACAATTTAAATATATTTCATACAATATAAAATTATGCAATGCTATTAATTAATTTATGTAAAAAAAATAAAATCAAATATTAATGTTATTGAAAATATTTCATGGTTTGATAGTATTTGAAAGATTAATTTCATTTTCATTCATTTATGAATTCAATATTTATTTTTAGATGAAATACACAAATATGAATACAAATATATAATTTGTATACATATGTTTACAAAAATTATATACTTTTTTTAGGAGTAATCATTCAAAAAACTTAAACGTGGAAATTGATTATAATCCTACTAAAATTAAAGCTCGAATTTTGCCACCACCTCTTCTTAATAGAGCACCAGTTCCAAAAGAACAATTAATTCATTGGGGGGTACTTAATTTAGCAAAAAAACTTCTGAATAATCAAAATCTTATAGATGAATTTATGACTGAAGTTGTCCAGTAAGAACCTAATGAAATATAAATATTTTGAAAATTTAAATATAAAAATTAATTTCATTTCTCTAATATTTGAGAACGTGTTTTACGATTTCTTTATTTTTAAAATTATTTTTGTACTATAAAACAATCAATACCATAGTTAGAGAAGAATTCTATTGGCACATATCAATGAATGCTTGAAATTTTCTACGCATTCAAGATTATATTGAATGGTGTTTTTATCCTATAAAAATAAAAAAAGTGATAATGTGTTGTTGTGTGTTGTGAGAGGGAAATAAAGAAGTCTTTCTAATGAGGATATATCAAAAATATTTTAAAATATTTTTTAAAATAACAACAATTTTCATGTATATGAGAATGATTTTATGTTTGAGCTATGCATGTCATAAATTTATATCAGATGAACTGGTTTTGTTCAAAATTCTAATGCTTTTAGTAACAGGCCTACGATATGTTGGACAAAACTGCTATGTCTTAATTTTAGGCACATAAGACCTATGTTGCATACCATTAAATTTCACTTAATCTTTTTTCAAATGGTGATTATTTGTACTATGCACAGATCATTGAGGAAAAGCAACATGGTAGTAGTGAATAAGTATCAGTTTGCAGACGCCGCCTTATCAAAGGCACCATCATTTGAAATCATAGACGGTTTTCACAAGAAAATTTGTGATGCCATGCGAGAAAGAGTAAAACCTGCAGTCCAGATGATCATGGTAATTTTGGACGATAGATACCAAAGTCCACATTACAATGAAATCAAGTATTGGGGTGATTGCGAACGAGGTGTGCCCACCCAAATAGTAACAACAAACTTATTGATGAAACTAAGGCGATCTTGGAGACATAATATCCCCAATTTGTGTCTAAAGATGAATTCGAAACTTGGTGGAATAAATGTTCAGTTTTATAGTTGGAATGAGCGAGCGCTTAGAGAGAGGGTGTGCAAGAATATAAAGTATGGAAAGTTTATTGCATTTGGTGCGGATGTGACGCATCCGCCAAAGGGGACAACTAACCCGTCTTTTGCTGCAGTGACTGGAAGCCTTGATTTCGGATGCTCGTTTTATGGAGCTAAAATCCTTGTACAAGAACCGTTTCAGGAAATCATTAGTGAACTTGAATCTGCTGTTACGGAATTGCTCTTAGACTTCCAAGCAAAAAATAAGAACTCAAAATTACCACAGGTACTAAAACTAAACTATAATTTACAATATTTTGTTTCAATTTAATTTAAAGAAGTACTAGATGTATACCATGTATTATTTCAAATCTTCTTGTGGTTGAAATGAATTCATTGAACTTTGAAAATTGTTAAGAGGCTTATTCGTAAAGACATCTAGTATTTGACTTGGGTACCACGACTTTGGATTAAATACAAGCATGGTGGTTCTTTGTTTCATTTTCTCTATCTAATTTTATTTAAATTTGAATAATTATGCATTCATTTTATTTTTCTTCTATTTCTTTTTTGATAAATGAATTTAAATCTCTTTTTGATTAATCTTATCTTTTATTATGTGTAAGTTTTCTTGGTATAGTTTTGATCAACTTATATATTTAGATTGGTTGATTCACATAATATTAGATGCATTTAGAGTCTGCCCCCTTTTTTCAATCAAGATGGCTTACAATTCTTCTATTAAACAAAATGAGATGCAGAATATATTATTCTATCGAGACGGTGTTTCAGACTTCATGTTCAAAACAGTGTTAGAACAAGAGTTGCCTCAAATAATACGAGGTGCAAATGCAGCGCAACCAGGATACAAACCATTGATATCCCTCATCGTGGTCGTAAAAAGACACAACACTCGCTTCTTCCTCCCTCAAGCCCTCAGGTGGACTGAAAAAGAGATAGGTGTTATGGACATAAAATCAAGCAATATAGAGGCAGGAACAGTTGTTGATCTCGAGGTTTGTGATGCCCAAAAATTTGACTTCTACATTCTCAGCCATGTTCCAAATGGCCAAGGGACTCCAAGACCCTCACATTATTACGTACTCTACGATGAAGCAAATTTCACGTAAGCCTTTCATTTGATAATTCTTTTCTTGCACTTGGTACATTTTCTACTTTCATACTGATTACATTGAATTCCTTTTTTAGATTTGTGTTTAGAAATATAGTGAACCAAAATGAAAGAAATGTTCTTTTCATTAAAATCCAAACTCTAAAATTTTAGAATTCAAATAAAAATATAACTCTCTATAGGCAAAGTAGTAAAGGTACTTTAAAACATTCATTAAGAAACGAGGAAAATAACATGGAAAATGAATTTAAACTTGTATATTTCCATCTACAAAGTTTGCCCTCCATCTCAAGTCTAAAGACATTCCTCCACAGATCAAACAACCATATGAACTCAAATAAAATTGTTTTAAATATTTCACAAACAATGTGGATCCACCAAATTCATTCATGATAAAACAAAATTAGAATAATTGAATTTCCAACTCATCATTACTTTTGGGCATTTTTTCCCTTATTTTCAAACAATTTTCATAAAAAACATATATTTCTCATCTAGATTTATTTATTTATTTATTTATTCCATCTCCTTTATAGCACCGAAGAATATTTAAAGTGGTATACAATACTAATCTGAATCTAATTGTTTTGAACAAAATGATCCCATGTGGCAGAGCTGATGACTTCCAAAACATTACTCACTACTTGTGCCATATCTATCAAAGGACACTTTATCCTGTATCAATGCCAGCACCAGCTTACTACGCTCATTTAGTTGCGTTTCGCGCAAGAGTAGTGTCTGCAGGTTACAAAGCTGTTTTCGAGCGGAAGAACCCCCCTGCACAAGCTTCAACAAGCTCTGATCCGGCTGCGACAACAGCTTTGAACTTTCCTCCTATCCATATAAATAATAGATTTAAAATGTTTTATATGTAACAAAATCATATTAATATATTAATATGTAATAATAAATAGAAATATTATGTAAATTGTAGCTATCTTTGTAAATTTGAGCTTAGTTTTGGTTTGGATTTGTTTATTGAAGGTGTGTAAATAACTAACTTGAATGTCATGGTGGTTGTATTTGCAAGTTGGAACAAGCAAAATCCTTGGGAGAAAGAAAAAATAAAAGCAATATGCTTATTCAATTTACTTTTCAAATAGATTTTTAATATGTTTTAATAAATATTTTGGTACAAAGAATGAGTACGAGAAGAGAAATTAGACAATAGAATATAATTTTAGAATTTAGAATTAAATAGCGTGTTTAAAACAATGTATAATATAAAAGGTTTTTGTGGTACATTTTACAAATTAAGTATAATATGTAAAATATTCTTAGAACATCTGGATGTTTAAGGGGGGAAAATATATATTATTCACAGTATTGATAATATCTAGCATGCTTCACTTTTACATTTTGGAAAGGTATACAAACCATGCAAACATTGTGGATCATATTAATAGCAAAAGAATTATTTTTTGATTGCAACAAATTCTATGTATCCGGGAGCCTCTATGAATATCATATTCAACACTTCTTTGGGGTTAAGATTTTCCAATCCACAATAGTTTTACTCCATAATGGTAATCTATGTGCATAAGTCACACATTACAAAAATATAATGATGAACATATTCAACTTTGATTTATTTATATCAATTTTTTAGTAAAACTTTAAAACAAGGAGACTTTTATTTGATTGCTCTTATAGCTCCTTCCAGAAAAATTTTCAACATGAAATAATATATTTTTTAAAAGATTGAACTCTAAATGACATGAGTTTATAGATTTAGTCATTAAAAACTGCTATGATTTAAAATTGCTATGAATTTTTACAGAAGATAAACAAATCCTATACAAAAATACAACCTCAAGTAACTAAGCTAAAGAATCCAAATTCTAAGGCTTCATACTCACTAGCTTTTATACAATGTCCTATCAAGCATTTTGGAACATCGGTAACCCTTAAATGCTCTTGATGATTTCAAACTCAAAAGTGCCTTTAGATACCTCTTTGTAAAACAAACTAATTTATTTTGATTTCATAACATTCGTTTGCAATTTCAACGCACGATCTTATAACCAACTTATCAAAACATTCTTCTCCGAATTCTTAGACTTAGAAACAAAACTAATTGCAAGATCATAATGTTTAATAAATTGCACGACCTCTGATAAAACGTAGCAGTCGAGGGGAGGCCGGGAGTGTGATAACGGCAACCTGATTGGCCAAGAGGAGGGCCGCTGTGGAGGGTAGAGGAGCTTCCATTGCGACAAGGACCAAGAATGATGAGGACCAGGGTCCCACCATTGAAAGAGGAAAGAAATATATGATATTCTTGTGATCCTCGAGCCCTTGACCAATCGCGTTGTAACTCCCGGCCTCCCCTCGACTGCTACGTACGATAGTGGGTGCGAGGAGGGAGAATATTGGTGGTAGCAGGTCGCCCTGCGCCATCGCCGCTATCGCGGCTCGGCTATTGGGGCTCCTTGCTACCACCAATATTCTCCCTCCTAGCACCGACTATCTAGTACAATTACAGGGAACCGATGTGCAATCTGTCATGCATCAAATTGCAAGGCAGGGTTGATATTCTAGAATCTGCATTCGGGTGATTAACTGTGTACCACTGGAGGCAATGAGGATTGCAAAATATTCCACACATTGCTGTCTTCTCAATGGATGCTAAAAAATTTATGTACATATAATGTTAATATACATTACATCCGTCGCTTAGGAAGCAGCGTTCTCATCTCAATATTTTACAATCTAATTTGGTCGTCCTCCATAGGTGCTACACATGGATAAACTTGCACAGCCATGAATTCCAGGTGCTGGGAGTGAGTCCGCTGCTGATCTCGTCCTCGATGGGAGTGCAGCTCGTTCGGAATTGCTCGCGAAGCTCTCTTTGCATATCAAATCTGCCGTCGGCAGTTTCCATGATGGTGATGCGCTCGTAGTTGCAGCAGTCGTCGGAGTTGATGAACACCCGGTTGCGAGAATGGAACTTATCCTGCACCAGAAACTCCTGGTACGTCCAATTTACGTCTAATTGCATCTTGTATTCCCCACCCACTTTGAAGCTGGTGAGCTTGGCATAGCACTGGCGATTACCCACTTTCATCGTCAGCCCGTGCTTGGTGGAGTTCACGATCACAGTTGTGACCTTGGTATCCATCATCTTGACTCAATCAAACTACGCAAGATCAAAGTAGACGTCTCGAAGCCAAGCTTGCAATTACCGAAAGAGAATAAATATATACCGGATAATCTGCAACTAGAATATATTACTCAGATGTATTGGAAGAAGTTAGTGCCAACGGCAAAGAGGGATGGTCAAGATAGAACGTGATTCGACTCAAGATGTCTATATGGACAATCACTTCCCACCAGGCTTTATAGTATCTAAGATGAAGAGCGTGTGGCTGGCGACTCACTTTGCCGGAGCGCGTACTCGAGAGTCTAGAGGCAGGGCGCACCGACATCGTGGTTTGTCTGCACGTTTAGAACCCCAGGTTTTGAGTTCAGGCAGCTGTCATCTGAAACTTGGGGGTGCTTCGTTGAAATGAAACATCCTCAAGCGGTAGATGTTACTGTAGCAGAATGCCATCAATCTATATTCAGGGTACGTTCGAAATGGCTACTCAAACTTGGGTCCTGGAGGAGGGTTTGTCTGCACTAAGCTGTAGACGTTGATTCCGTCAAAGCCTCTTTGGTTTCTGTGATGTTCGCTAAAACTCCAAAGCTTAGTGTTTTGCTTAGTGTGCACTGTGTTGGGGCGTCCAAGTGAGGCTTCTACAGGAATGATCAATGCAAGCATCGGCTTACGTAATCTGATACTTGACTTAGTCGTTGTTCGATTGTCGGCTTAGTGTGGCGATTGTGCTACTCGTCTTAAATCATCGAATCGCACCTAATAACCCAGGCAGCCAGAATCCTCGAACATGGGTAGTGGTTCTTGGAAAGTTGGATACCAGTTCGTCATAGCAGCACAACATGACCGTCCAGATGAGCGAGATTTGTCGGAGGCGCAATCCTGCGCTCTTAGATCGCACATCGCACCACGAGAGGCCGCACCCGAGGGTTTGGTGCTCAAGGTAATGACCTCGCTCTCCCTCCGCACTATTCCATATGATTTTGGTAGAGTCCATGCCACCACTCGACAGATCTCTTGTATCTCTGTCATTTGGTGTATCTAGGTGGTCTGTGAACTCTGGCCAGACATTGTCGACTTCGGTGCACAGTTTGAGTCTTCTAGTGAGTTATTTTGCCTCTAGTGTAAGCTGGTTTGATTTGGGTAACAAAATGAGAGCACCTACTTATTTATCGCAGATTGGGTCATGCAATACATGAGAACTAAAGCATTGGGCGATTAAAACTGTTAAAAATGCTGGAAGGGGAACCGTGTTCAAAATAGATCTAGTTTTTTGGTCACAAGAGGGATAGTGTGCGCTTTGAGTGGGGTGGATGCGGTTCCATTTGGTGACTTAGTGCAAGCTTTTCTGCCTTCACCTGCTCCAATTGGTTTCAGTAACTGGGAATTTCTGGACTGGTCTCTCTTCTGTTTAAGTCCTCTATTTGGTGTTCTATACCTCAGGGTATAGAACATCTTTCTTGTCATGTGACTTGAAGTGAAACTGCAGCAGGACTGAGGAGGACTACTTCCGAGAAGACACTCTCGATTGTTTACCTCTTTTAAGGAAGTGTTGGTTCGGTTCTAAGACCTGCATGCTAGGAGTTGGTTAGTCGAGGCCCCAGGGTGGCAACTCCTCCTTCAACAACAGCTCCTATTTATTCCCTTCTAATCCATCTAGAAGGTTTATAGTTTGTTATTATGTAAGCACAAACAACATGTGAAGAAAGAGGACATTGAGAGGAATCCAAAGAAATTTTAAAATGTTCAAATCAGAATAGTTTTGGACTTCCAAAACTTATTTTAAGAACTTATAATAAGGGAGTTTTCTTATGCAGGGGTCACCGTCCAGACCCCCCAGCTTTTTTTTGGGGTTTTAAAAACTTATAAAAACTTATCAAGCTTATTATATCATATAATAAGCTTATTATATGTTATTATTTTTCCATTTTCAGCTACAATTCCCCTTCTTAAGCCGGTGACCCCTGCTTATTATACAGGAGTTGCCACCCTGGGGTCGAGGCATGCCATGAACATGGAGATCCTTTACAGCCTGGCCATCTTCTCGTATAGTTGAGGCACTCAGACTGAGGATCTTTGGGCATAGGCGAAATTGTGCCGATCGACTTGAGGGAATTCCCTTTAAATGTTGTCGCACGGTCATTGTAACATCATGAATTATTTATGATCTGGTTATTTACTGTTTCAAATATTGGTGGTGGGGTGTAGATAGTGTGGATGTTGTTTACGAGAGGTCTAATTGAGCCATGGAGGTGGTTCCCAGATGCCAGTATGTCATCTTTGGAGTGTTGTAGATTATGCGAGATTTTGAGCAATGTGATTCACAAGGTTTACCTTTAAATTTGGCGCTGGTGGTTTACATCATTTGGGTAATGATGTATCGGCGCACAAGGTCTACAGCAATGAGCAAAGCTGATAACTCACCCTCCATGGAAAAACCAACCTGGTTAAAAATAGAAATTTGAGACCCTATCATCAAAATTGTAGTCTACTCGTAAAACTAAATTTCTGAATGATATAGCAAAAAAATTCAAAATTATATTTTTAACCGGTTTGGTTTTTCCATGGAGGGTGAGATATAGAAGACCCGTTGAAAACTAAACCTACAAGAATCCGCTCATCGTTCAAATAAAGAATATGGATGATCAGTCCTGTGAATGCATACTTGGTCCTTGGAACAACAGTCCATCGAACTAAGTACTCTTTACACCCAAAAACCATGATCTTGAGACCCCCTATTCAATACTCAAAATCAGAAGAAAGAAGACTCCGACTTGCGAGGCACACTGCGAATGCCATCGCCAGTTAACACATTGAAGAATATGCAAGTCAAGTGTGATCGTTTCTCGTCTCAACTTCTCCCTCTCCGCTAAACCCTCGCTCTATACGAGCTCAAGATTTGCATTCAGAGTAGGGTAGAGGTACTTATTATTGTGCATTTAAGGACTTGGCCACGTGTGCCAACCACAGATTAGGGATTTACTTGGAACTTATTACATGAGAATCGGAAAGGTATGAATTGATTTTATTAGTGTCTTTTTAAAATTTAATTTTGAAAACGTATGACACCTGGATGAAAGAATTCAAAGAGGAAGGGTTTGAGGTGACTTCTGAAACGTCAAATCACCTATGTTTGCGCATATTGTCCTTGTGATTGCGCACAATGTGATTAATATAATCTCCTTTACACAAGGGAATGTTCTGTGAAATAAAGAAACATTTTACTGATGTACATGTAATCAAACAATTGTTGTACAGAATGTGTACAGAGTCAAATTCAGGAGTTCTAATTCACGTGAGCTTGATTCCAACGGGTGATATAATTCTCCTACATAACAGAACTCCGTCAATTGTCTCGTTAGTTCACTTTGTATTCCATGAGTCCAAAATTGGGTAAATTCTATCAGAGGCTACGATAAGCTTCTTCTAAATTACATACGCAGTGACGTGCGACCGACTGTACATACTCTTAATGAGCTCATCCAAGTCTTCTTTCATGTAATTGTGAAAAGATTGATCTACAGTGAATGCTAAAGAATACAGACAGATCTAGGGCGTGCATTTTGATCAGTGCGATGCAATTATTTATACATCCCAGCGGCATTCCACATCCAACGCTCCTCACCACTCCATCACCACTCACACCAAAACAAATCTCCAATGCAATGCAAACCTACAATGTCTTGCAATCAACAAACACTCTCGAGCCAGAAACAATTCCAATCAACTCTAAACCTCCCGAACCAAGGTCAGAACCGTTCCTCTCCACGCCACTCTTCCACAAACTAAACTTAAACGGCAATCAATTTCTTCCGCCTCTGGTACTTCAGCTCTAGGCCACTACTCTAAGCTCTGCAGAGCTCTACCTGTCTCGACCTTCACTTTCCAAAGCTGCGATTCACTGCAATTTGTGACCAAACCCTCGCGCCAAACCACACTTCATATTTTGAGCTCAAGAGCAGAGGTCGTGTTCAAACCTGAAAAATTGTGATGCAGATGTCATCTACCTAATACGCACAATTGAGGTCGTATAATCTAGTGAATGTGTAGATATCATGGATTTTCGTGGATTCCCGTTTATGTGCACGTTGGAGTGCAAAACCTGGTGAAGGGGAAGAAGGTCTTATGTAACGCATAAGTAGATCTAAGTTATTATAATCTAGTAACTGCGTATGTGCGCAGACATAGGTGCATGCTGCGCAATGATGGGGTTTTTCACAATAATAGGTGCACTTACCCTATAGATTTTGGACATAACCATTGCTGAAAGGGGTGTCGAAAATCATTTATGATCTACGAACACGGAAGAAAACGGAGATTTGAGTTCTGGTTTTCCGGGGGCTCCGACACTTTCAACTTCTAGTCGGAGTTTCAATCGTCGGTAGCAATGCTGCGATGTTGGTAGAAGTGTTTTTCAGAAACTGTTCGAGATCTGATTTGAGGTGAAGGCTGGTTTAGTTGGGTTGCACTGATCTTAGCCAAGGTGAGGGATGAGAGCTTCTCTTGTGGGAACCGATTTGTTAGTAGTCGGGTAGGAGTTGCTTGCAAGAGTTGTCCAAACTGGTCGAAATGGAGAGAATCTGCTGGAAGCTGGCGTGGTGGATCGGCCCGACTGAAGCGTGATCGGAGACAAGGTACGCTGTGGCATTAGAATGGAGGAGCTCTGCTTGCAGGATACAGACAGGTTTTGCGTGAGGGCAGTTGTTGGTAACGTTGGTTGATAGCATTGTACAAGCTTTGCCGGGGATCATTTCAAGGGATCATAGTTCCGGTGCTCTGTTTCATTTCTGAATTTTTATGGTAATCTTTAGGCCTTCATCCTATCGAGAATACTTGCAACTCGAGGTAATTGCTGGGACTCACATGAGAAGAGTCTGAATACGATTTGTTGGAGGACTTTGATGGAAGGAGAGGAATATTGTTTAGCTTTCAAGGAATCGACTATGCTGTAAGCTTGGGCTAAAATGGTTTTTTTCTTTTCGAGAGCATGTTTGTTCTGAATCTAGATTATTCAGTCCTGTTTTTGCTCAAGCTGGGTCTGGTATAACATGAAGAACTCGTCCTTTGGAATTGATTGTAACTTTCTGCGTTGATTTCCGAACAGGTTCTTTGTGCTTGTGGTATTTATGACTCAGAATGTCAAGGGGTTCTCTGAAGGAGGGGTTTCTTCTGTACATGTAACTTTAATACTAGTGTACTCTCTAACTTCGACTCGAGATCTGTAGAATGACTGCCATCGTCCCGATGGCCATGGTCTACTTCGGAGCCAGCCCCTGTTTTGACTCCTGGGTTTGACTAAATTATTTATGTCTCAGATGTCATACAGGTGCAGAAAGCGCAACTTACCGTCCTGTTATTTATGAGATTGCATGGCACGTAATTATATTGCAGGTGCTGTGCCACGACAACCATTTTCATTGTGGCAAGAACGTATGATCTTTGCTGCGAGGAGTGAAGACTCAATGGGTTCGGCATGCTCTTCCTTTCCCGCTCCCTTCTCTGGAGCCAATCTGTCCTCAGGACCGGCACCGTCTTCTACAGCTGCAGTATCCTCCACAGGTGCACCATCGTCTGCAGATGCAGCATCCTCTTCAGAATACTTCTCTCCACGCATTGCAAAGATGATAATTGAGCGCAGGAATAATCCAGGTATGGACAAGGTGGAGTCTGATATTGAAGCGTCAAAAGCGACCTGGAGCGAGTTGTCAACAAGTACGGTCGGGGGCGATGAACTGGCAGCAGATAACTTGGAAGTCTTCAGGAGCCTTCAGGAGCAGTGGCCCCGAGGATTGTTCAAAGGGTGGACTGAGAGGGAATGGGAGTTGGGGGAGAAGATTGCGGAGGGAGGTCAGGCCGAACTGTTTGAAATCTGGAGGATAGATCCTGCGGGCAGGCGAGTGGACGAGGTGCCGTGGGTGATGAAGATGTTCAAGGACGGCTTAAGCCTGCGAGACCTGCAACGACTGATGCCCCGCGAGATGCTTGCAAATGCGAACGGGCTCTGGCGTGGGTATTTTTATGTTTTCTACTGTAATCCGATAGAGGGTGCGATGTTGTACAACGGAAGGTTTGCATTTATGATGGAGAGAAGGTGGGGAGACCTTCGGAAGCTCATCGATGTCAGAATAGCCCACAACAACATGCAAGGTCCGCCCTTCTCAGAGTTCCATATTTGGTGGTGCATGCTTGAAATTGCGCAAGGGATGATATTATTGGGTGGGAGAAATATTACTCACGGAGATTTGAAAGCAGCAAATGTGCTTGTAGAGGGCTTAACACATTATGAGCATCCACGAAGTTTTTTGGATCCAATCCATGGTAAGTTTACCTGCAAGGTAGCAGACTACGAGTGCTCAGTTGGGGTTATTGGAACGGGATTCTGGAGGGCACCAGAGATATTGCTTGCAGTGAAGAATCACAATATTACATCTGAGTTGTTCACAGAATCATCGGATGTGTATAGTTATGGAATGACATGCTATGAAATCATAACAGGTCGTATTCCATTTGAAGTTGAAGGGTTTAAAACCACTGACTATGATAGTGTAATTGATGGTTATAGACCAAGTTTACCTAGTGAGATTCCTCATTGTATGAAGGAGTTAGTTAGTAAATGTTGGCATAAGGATCCTATGGAAAGGCCTACATTTGCAAAAATATATGATGCCATCATTGAGGGCCTTGGTAGGAGAAATAGTTTTTGGTAATGAATAGTATTGAAAAGTTCTTTTTTTCTGAGATTGTGAAAAATTGGAAGGAGTGTTAAAGTAGAAGAAGAATCATTTAAGTCAAATATGGATTGGCATGTCTAAGATTGAATTGATTTTCAAATAGTCAAAAAAGTACTAAGTAGCGACAATGTCTTTTTAATTGTATCTTATCAGTTTTGAATTTTATTTTCTGGTGTTTATTCATATAGTCGACAAACATTGGAGATTTATAAACTTGATGTTCTTTCTCCACGTTTATCAATTTGCTCTTGGTGCTTGTAATATTATCTCATGTGATGATTAATTCTTGCAACATCTATTCCCATTTGTTCTACTTTCAAGCACTCAAGCATATGTATGGCTTGTCCCTTTCATTGTTCAAGTCTTGCTTTCATTAAGTTTGTTTGAAGAAGGCCTAGTATTGGTGTTTGGAAAATAAAATTGTAGAGTATAGTAGTAGACTTAGTCTAGCACTAGTGCATGGATAGGTTTTCATAAGTGGCCATCACTCAATGGTTGTTTTATAATACTTGTTTAGTGACTTGGGCCTTTGATCCTCTTTTATTGAGATATGATGTTTGCTAATGTTGGTGACAAAAACTTCCATATGCAAGAAATAACTATGTAGGTGGTGATGGAAAATTGTCTAATCTGCCAAGACAAAGCATCCTTGAAAATGTGAATAGAGGAAGACCATGTCAATTAATCGATCTCAAGTAGAATATTGTGTTCAAAGAATTATCTCGTGAATCCAACATTTGTCATTTTGCAAACTACTTGATATAAAGTCACTACTGAGTGGATGAACAAAATGGTGATTATCAATTGCATCTCTTCCTCGTTAGTTGCATGTATTATTTTCTATTACAATAAAAATTGTCTTATTGAATGGAAGTAAGTCAATGTGTTTTGTGAGTTGAATGATTTTGGGTACAATGTTTAACTCTTCTTATATCAACATGGTTTTGATTGAAGTATCTTTCAAGCCTTGTATATTTTGGTAAGATAAAGTAAGCACTTTGTCTCAATTTTATTTACCAATATGACTCCCTTAAAGAAGTCTTCAACACTAAGTTTTTGTTAATGTTGACATTTTCTCTTTAAATTTATTAAACAATAAGTTATTTTAGTGGTTCCAAAATTTGCCACATTTGTAGACTACTAGTTGGAAAATACCATTTTTAAAGCATGCAAGCGTTCATTTATATTGCACCACTCTTTCAAATTGTAGCTCAATGAACAATAATTCTATGTAATCGAGATGTCTAAAGATTGTAGTATGTAAATTTTGATGGACTGACTTTTATCCATGTTTGATTCTTAATTCAATTTGAATTGATATTCACATCAAGCGTGTTTGCTCACATGCTCTTTATGATACAATATGTGCACAAAGGTAATAAAGGAGGTCCTTTGAAATAAAGGAGAGCACTGGAGGAAACGTGAGTAAAACTTAAGTAAAAGGACATTGGTTTTAGATTGAATAAAGTGAGCTACGCATGTACAAACTTGTAGAATCACAACGTCAAGGTCCTCAAAATACTACTCTCATCTTATTTGATGAAGTTACAACTCATCTTGAATTGTTTGTAGAAATCTTTTTGCACATCAAATTTGTTGTCAATAGTTTTATATATGAGGCTATGAGGTCAATTCAACAAGCATTTTGTAATACTTCCATATGAATAAAGAAAGAATTTATGAAACTAAATTGCATGTTGTATTGATGACTGAAGAATGTTGCACAAGTTAAACTTCTAAAACAATTTCTTTTCAATCCTTCAAAATACTGAAATCTTATCTTCAATGAATTTCCAAAAAATGTGCTTTACAATTTTGGAATGGACCAATGCATATTCTATTGAAAAAATGACTTGAGAGTCTTCACAAAAAAAATAAAAAAAAGAAACCTTGATTTTCACCTTCAAACCATATGAAATTTAGAAGAAGATGTAGAATTGAAGGAAAAACTAAATTGCTAATTATGTACACACTAAAGTGGATATTGTCAACTCCAACAATGAAAATGATGTAAAAAGTAAACTGGCACTTCTCCAATTTTAATTTTGGAAAATTGTTAAAATCAAATTCAAAATCAACAGTTAACAATATTGTTAATATAAATTTCTAGAAAATCATGCTATTTTTATTTTTAAATAATATTTGAAATTAATTTTTATTGCCCTCGTTGATTTTTAAAACCTTCTACCATTCATAAGTTTTGCATTATATATTAGAATTTTATGAAACAAAACTTGACATGTGCATAATAACCTAAAGAATTTGCAAACAAAATCTCAAACTTGATGATTATTTTTGATACAACAACGGCCTGCCCAAAATAGCATACGGCCACACTTCAGTTGCCACTTCATTGAAGGGTTAAAATCTTAGATGAACATACATCAATTCTAAGAAGATATATAATGTATACAATAAGTCAAATCCAAATAAGCCTCACAACCACATCACTAGAAATATAAGTAATGACACTTGCTATATATATATATATATATATATATATATATATATATATAAATAATTAATTTTGGTATATAATACGAGCTTGAATAAAGGGCTTTTTAGTCAATAAGAATGCTAGTTGTAGACCAAGTGACCTACTAAATCAACCGTGAACAACCATGCCTCAAACTGGGAGTACTAGTATATAAAGCGGGGACACTCTGCACCATTTGGAACCCTAATCCTATGACGTCCCGTCGTCCCTTCACCTTTCCACGAAGTAGACGAGTAATCAAGTTTGTTTAACTCCAAATGTGATGTCCCTTCACCTTTCTACGAAGTAGACGAGTAATGAAGTTTATTTGACTCAAAATGTGACGTCCCTTCATCTTTCTACAAAGTAGTCGAGTAATTAAGGGCCGCTTCCCACTATGGCCAAACTTTGAGAGGAGAAGCGTCCCAACCAATGAAAACGCTGGAATGGCCAAAGTTCATCCTCTCGGCCTTCACACTAGAGGCCGAAGTCCAAAGGACGTCACTACTAAAGGAGCCTAGGTGGCAGCACTTTTAGCTAGTTTTGGCACCAAGAGTTTCTCCTCTCGATGGAAGTTTGGGTCGAGCAAAATGCTCGACCCAAACTTCCATCGAGAGGAGAAACTTTTTTTTCATTAAAATATGCACAAGAAAACAAGGCTCATGGGCTAATAAGAGCTGGTCATGCTCCACTAGCCTTGTCATTTACTATTTAATGAACCTTTTGACAATCATTGGGTTTAGACCAATGCTGTCCAAAAATAAGCTGAACTTCAATCGCTCATAACTTTGTCATAACAATGTAGAATTTGCTGAAATTTTTTCCACATATTCCTCATTAGTTTATACACCTTCCCTATTTTTTCAGATTTTATTTTTTTTTTTTCGATTTTATATAAATGTCTGAATATTCGGATCATAGTTCTTGGCCTTTGGCCTTCTCCTTTGGGCCTTCACACTATGCCCGCCCAAAGCCACCAAGTGGATTATTTTAAGATTACTTTTCAGCCCAAAGGCTTCTCCTCTCGACCAAGTTTGGGACAGTGGACAGTCCCTCCTCCTCTCGACTTCGGCCATAGTGGGAAGCGGCCCTAAGTTTGTTTGACTCCAAATATAGAATCATCGAGATAATCTCGGCATTGTGTGCGGGGACTACCGGTTTAAATCACCTCACCTCGCGCTCACTCATTCCACCATGGCATCATAACATCCAACCTCACCATCATACAACCACATCACGCATCCACACAACTTCTCCATCATACAGCCACATCAAAACACAAATTCTCACATCTTCAAAACAAAATTACTTTCTGGTAGTTGATCTCATTGGTAATAAAGGTACCATTTGTCAAAAATAAAATAAAATAAAAATTTACCACAAAATTACTAAAATCTTTCAGTTTTTCCCACAATTTTTTCAGAAATTTCACAGAATGTTTTGCAGAGTTTTTTCGGCAATGGATCTGGTTTAGGGTTTGAGGAGAAAGGATCGAGGTTCAAACTTTCGTTGGAGATTTTAGGATCCAGAGAGAGAGAGGTACATTAGATGCAAACAAATCCGATTCCGAGCTCCCCTGAATCCCTGATGATTCCGAGCTCTGTGTAATAGACCAAGTACACAAATTAGGTCACAATGGAGAAACAAATAAACTCTTGTGATTGATAGGGCTTGAAACAGGAAACTGGGACTCCGAAACACTGCAGTGCAACAAGAGTTTGCATGCATGACTTCTCCTCGTAACTTGTGTTTAACTTATTCTCTAGAATTGCATATACCATCATCGTTCAAGAGCTCGATCATCCAACATTCATTCGGCTATCCTCGCGACCAACCAGCCTCGAAATCGAGGACTGGCTGGGACATCATTCAGCCGTTGATCTTTGGGATGCGATCCCCATCGTCGATCTCGATGGAGGTGGGGTTGTGTCAAGGGCGTCCTTGGTTGTGATCTTCAGTTTGGGACTTAGGTTAGGATGGTTCAGTTTGGGACTTGAGTTAGGATGGTTCAGTTTGGGACTTGGGTCATGATGGACGGATCGGGTTGGGAGAAGGGTTGGGAAGGGCTTGGGCTGAGGGGACTTGGGGCGGGATGTGGGATGGGTCATGAAGCATGGGAAGAAGCACTTAGAATTAGAGTTTTAGTTTGGAATTTTTTCACCCTATCTTCAACTTGGTGTGTTTGTATTTTGAATGATGAATAAACTTCTTAGTCTATTTTAAATAATAATTGTGGTACCGGGAATTCAAACACCCATGCTAAATACATATGCAACCTTTGAGATTATTTTTATAAATACTTAATGATGGCATCTTTGAGATTATTTAAGATGAAATTTATTGAACTATTTATTACAATAATCTTCATGAAAATCTTACGATTAGAATTTAAAAATAATTATTTTTAGTCATTCATGCTTTTTAAATTAGAAATGGCAGTTTTGGAGTGTTTTTTGGTGAAAACATAGTCAAGGAACTTCAGGGCTTAAATGAAGAATTATTTTAAAGATTTTTCTAAATGATTATTAACACTTAATTTATTGAGAATATGCCGTTCATCCTTGATGCTTAAATTTAAATGCATACCATAATGATAGCATGGTAATTAAAACACTAAGAGTGAATGAATGTCTTGCATGTGATTTATGACTAATTTAGTGGTAATTTTATTATTCATATTAATTCAAATTTTTAAAATAAAAAATAGAATAAATATTAGTATTTTGAATGAAATGATTGAATTCTTGAATAAGAAAATGGAGTAGATTATACTTCCTCTTTCTCATAATAATATTGTGGTTTGCTTAATTTGGTTGTTTTAAGGTCTAGACTGTTCAGACGCTTTGTCAAGTTCAGACTTTGAGACTTTGCCCAAGTTCTTTCTGTGCATGCCTATGACCTTATCATTTATAGGATTTGCATGATACATAATCTCCTCCTTCCCTGCTAGAGAAGAAGGAAATTATTATGAGACATCTTTTTTAGCAAATCAAGGTGTTTTTTGAGACAAATGTTTCAAACTAATCACGATATTATCTGAGACAGAGGGAGTAAAAGCCATAGAGATTCAAATAATTGTTTAGAAACTAATTATTCTTTGTAATTTTTATTAGATTCACAAAAGAATGCAATTCAATATATTGATATAAATTCATATTCATCACAAAATTATAATTACATAGCCAATGCATTATAAATGAAACATCAATCACTTACAAAAATCATTTTGAAATCCATCAAAATTCAACATATTTTCATAATTTTGAAATTTATTACATTTGCTATACTTAATTCAGTTACACAGTGCTGTAGAATTTATTTATATAAAAATGACTCAAATTGGATAAAATATCACTTAATATCCATTGTGTAATATAATTATAACTATGATACATGCTTAAGTGGTATTAGAGTAATTTCAAAATTCATCATCTCTTAATTAATATATAGTAAATGATATCACCATCTTTTTTATATCATGCAAGTTAATGATTGAAACACATACTTCAATACTATAATGTTTCACCCAATTTCTTGCAACACATATTTCAATGCAATCATTATCATTCATCATCTACTTTCTAATACAGCTAAGATGAAGTTACAAAAAATTCTACTACAATGCAATGCAATCAAATTTTGATAAAATCAAACTTAAGCACCAATGATTAACAACATATTCTTGACATATTAAGTGTGAGATAATAATTTAGGAAAATATTTGAATAATTCTTCATCTGATAATTCTAGAGCTTCTAACAATATTAATTTTCACTCCATTTTAAATTTTGTTGACTTGACTTCAAAATTAAACTAAACTTTTCATTCATTGTATACAATAAAACAACACCACGCTAAAGAGATGGTGGAAAAATTAGAAATTAAAACTGTGATTCTGGGTGCCTCTCTCCATGCTTGATGGCCCATACCCCATGGCCCATCCCACAAGTTCCAATCCCCTCAACCCAAGCCCTTCTCAACCCCTCTCCCTGCCTGATACCCTCCTTCCCGCTCCAAGTCCCAAATTGAAGTCCCCAACCGTGTCCCTACCTCCAGGGAGATCGAACGGTGTAGATCGCATTGTGCTCCAAGTCCCAAATCGAAGTCCCCAACCGTGTCCCTACCTCCAGGGAGATCGAACGGTGTAGATCGCATTGTGCTCCAAGTCCCAAATTGAAGTCCCCAACCGTGTCCCTACCTCCAGGGAGATCGAACGGTGTAGATCGCATTGTAAAGATGGACGGTTGGATGATGTGGTAGCCAGTCCTCGATGGTTCGGCTATGGCAGTGAGGTTAAGTTTAGGGTGCATCATGACTTGTTCCGGATTCGAGTGAGCTTGTACAGGACCGTGTAGAAAGAAACCTGCAACGTAGAGGAGGGGACTCTTTTCCTGGGGAGGGAGGTGCGGGGCGAGGGTTTCGACCCCAGGGTCTCTCTGCTGGGAGGGAGCTTTCACCTCGTCAGTCATGGCGATGGTGGTGGACACCGCTCCTGCTCCCGCTCCCGCTCCGGCTCCGGCTCCAGAGCAGCAGCCGCTGCCGCAGCCGGCTGGCTTCGGCGGCCTGGGCGTGCCCCTGCAGGCCGTCGCCGTCGTCGGAGCCCCGGCGTTTCCCAACTCCGTCAAGTGGTCGCAGGACAACCTTCTCGCCATCGCCTCCGGCCACCTCGTCACCATCCTGGTTCGGAAAACAATTCCCTCTTCTCTCACAACTCATGACGATGCTTCCGGGAGCTTCTAGAATTCGCTTCTTGCTATACAATTGAGCTTTTTGTTTGATAATTTGCATTGATTTTCGTTTTTGTTTGGTATTTGGTGTGAGAGGTTTTGTGGTTTGGCTATTGGTTGAGGAATTGAGAGAGGGAGAGAGAAGGAGTTTGTTGTTTGGATTATGAGTAGTGGACGGCATCTGCATTCTTTGCGTGAAGAGCTGTCGGGAAGCTCGCGGGAAGCTCGCAGGAGAAAACTGGAGTTCTGATTTTTCCGGAGGTTAGGGGTTTAGTTCTTATGGAATTCGGAAACCTTGGAGGAAGGGATTCAGGGGTTGAGGATCAGCATTTTGTGTTGATCGTTCATTTTTTTGTTCAATGTGCAGAATCCTGCGGAGTTGACAGGTCCGAAGGGTTTTGTGCCGATAGCGCAGAGCCCGATTTTTGAAATTGGGAAGGTGCAGCCTGCAGGTTTGTAGCTATGATTTTTCTGTTGGAATTATTTATGGTGGAATAATGAATATGAACAGGGGAAGTGAGGGAGGATTTGCAGGAAATGATGAATAGTTTTTGTGTGATTTTTTTGTACAGATTTCTATGATCCGGAGCTCATGCAATTTCGACTTGCTAGGGAGGGACGAACAGCGGTACGATCGATAGATTGGTCTCCACAGGGCGTAGCATCTCATGGAGGGTAGGTTTGTGCTTGTTACAATCGTGTTGTGGCATTCTATTTCTGGTATTTGTATCTGTGGAACTACATGCTAGGACACGCTAAACTGTAATCCATCTTCTCATTTTTGCTTCTTATTCTCGTGCATCCAATAGGTGCTTATTGGCTGTTTGCACGACGGATTCAAGAGTGAAGCTATACCGCGCACCATTTTGCGACTACACACCTGAATGGGTGGAGGTTTGTTCTCCACTTCTTGATGCTCGTGTGCTGTTATGGTGCAACTTAGGGTTCAGGCTCACATGCTTTCTTCTGGTCGGGTTGCAAATTGGGGGACATAAAACTCAAGGTGTGGATGACATGTCACAGCAGGGAGAGGTTTATTGATCATATACTTTGGAGAATTTGCAGGTGGGGGACGTGACGGAGCTCATGTATAGTTGTTGCGTTGAAAATAAATTCCAAGCGCCAGAGGTAGCATCTGATGCGGTTCCCAAGGTACCTTCAGCAATTCTTCGAAATAGTGATTGATAGTCAAAGTTCCTATAGTACTTTCAAGTATTTTGCATCATGATGGCGTAATGCAATCTTGCTTTGAGGCGTCCATTCGTAATCGCCACGGATTCTTTGATAATGTTTGAACAGATTAAGTGAGATTTATTCTTCGTTTTGACGTTGTTTTGCCTTACTGGTGAAAAACGTTGCATTGTTTTAGGATAATAGAATTGATGAAAGCTCCTTGCTCGCGAAATCAAAGAAGAGGCGAGCTCAAACGCAGGAACCTGAACATAGAAAAGTGCAGAGGACAGAGAAAATGTGAGCAAGTTTGTAAGTAGCTCTTTCTTGAGACATTGTTGCTTCGGCGTATATTTTAAGCCTTCAACTTACAAATATTTTATCCAGCTTGTATGTTTGAGACAGTATTCGCTTGTATGTCTGACTTTGTGAAACCAATTAAAAATGAAGTTATTCATGAAGTCGTTCTGATTAACATATTCTTGAAAGAACGGTCTTGTTTGCTGTATTTGATTAAATATGTCTTGTTATTTGCAGTACTGAAAATCCATCAGAGGGTGCAGATGGTATGGATAGTGAACGTCCGCCGCTAGAAACATATAAAAGAAGGCCCCGAGGAATTCCAGTTACTAATAACGTGTTTACAAGGGTAATTTGCTACATCTCCACCTTTTCTCATGCCTAATAAGATTCCAGACTCGTCAATTCAACTAGTGCTACAAGTTTATGCTAGGCCTTTGCTGATAGTTACTCGAGGCACCTCTCAGTCATTTCTACCAAGTATGATTGGTGCTTTGAGAAATAAGCGAAATTGTATTTCATGTCCATGTCCAATGTTGAAGTGCTGGTTCATTATGAACTTTGAAATTAAGGAAGTCTATTTCATTGGACACTTCAGTAGCTGGGTGTATTTTCAAACACCTTGGATGCAGTGCAGGAAGTTAACTTTTGGTTTTTGGTGAAGGTAGAGGAGTACAGGCCTAGTCCCATTTCACCAGTAAAGAAACGATCTAATGGAGTCGGGAACCTTGAGATTCAATTACCTCGAAAGACCAGGAATCCAAACCCACCTCCTTGTGATGATGCAGTTTCACCAAGTGGGCCTCACTCTGGTTCTAGTCGCCGTTCAAGCTTCATAGCGCCCATGGACTATGCAGCAAGGAATTACTCGCTTTCTCCACTAGTGATTGCCTGGTCTTCGACGTACCACGTGAACGATCGGGGGTTCGTGTTTTGTGCTGTCGGTACGAAGGCTGGCAGTGTTTGGCTCTTGCGGATAGCACTTCCGGAGTATTACTCAGTAGAAATACCCGTGTTTCCAGAAATGTCTCTACTTGGAGAAATCGTGGTTCATAAATCCTGGATAACCACATTAAGCTGGGGGATGTGCTCTAGTTTAAAGGGCACAACGGAAGATACTGCGGTATTAGCAACTGGGAGTTCCGATGGGAGGTATGCACAGCCTATTTGGTTTAAAACCATCATGATTATCAGCATTTTGATCTCCTCTAGTGGATGGAGGAGAAGAAGATAGTTTTCTCGTTCGTATCTTTATCATACTTATAAATTTTGTATGCAGTCATCTTGAATTTCCACGCTATATCAATCATGGTTTGCTCTCGTTAAAGATAGCTCAAAATTTGAGTTTAACATCAATTATGGCAGTGTCAAGCTATGGTCGGCGAACTTGAAAATGCTGGCGCTTCTACCGTCTGGCAGTAGGACGTTTCCATTGACTCTACTCAGAGAGGTAATGTATGCAAAACAGTGCTTTCCTCCATAGTACATCTTGAACATATATGGATGGATGTCTGTAATTTGGTGAACCTGTGTTACTCTGGCTTTTGGCCGAGGTTTTACCATGTTGCTACTGAACTCCTGTGGAATTTGTAATTTCACTTTAGAGTTGCTTTGTTCTGACGAGATGCACCTTACTCTGTTTCTGGTGACAAGGTGATAGCAGCAGACAATGTTTCTGTGAGTTCCCTGGCATTAATAGTACCAAATGGAAGCTCTTCAAGGCCTCGTTTGGCGCTTGGAAAAGGAGCTGGCCAGGTGTCTGTATGCGAGTTTGATTCCACATGGATGTGCACCCAAAGAGGCGACCAGAGTACGGCACATGATCAAGTTGTGAGTGCTCTTTCTTAAAGAATGTCTGAGCATTCTAAAACAAGTTAACTGCAAGTTGGGGACGTTATTTTTGCAATTTTTTTGCTAAATTTTACAACGTGGTTGTAGGTTACTGGATTAATCTGGACAACAGACGGGCGATTCTTGTATAGCTGTAGTCAGGTATAGGATATCCACCTTGTTAACCTTTTTTTTTTTCCCCCCCTGATTAATTCAAACCGCAGAATGGACATGCTATGATTCTTTTCTCAAAGACGTGCCACGATCTTCACTTCACTGTTTTGGGAATACTGAACAGATGTGTAGGATGCACTTTCAGGTCACTCGTTTCGTAATTGGTCATCAGTGTGGTATTTTGGCAGGACAATGTGCTACATGCATGGGAGTTGTTGGAAGGTGAACTATGTAGTCTTCCTGTCACAGACTGCTCATCGATTTTGAAAACGGAAACGCCTCAAATTGCAATGGATGTATGTTTTCCCGCCGTATGCTGCTCCTGGCGTTAATGATTGTCATTTATTGCTATCACTGTTATCAGTATTTTCGTCGATCAGCTCAATTAGGATCACTGTATGCATGGTATTTCGATTTCTCTGCTCATGAATACCCATGTGAAGAAACTGTTTGATTATTCGTTGCAGCTGCCGGCCTCCGTATTGGATCTTTACTATGGGATAGCGTTGTCTCCCGGAATGCTCACCATGGCTGTGGTATTTCACTTTCCTGTTGATGCCACTATGTTGGTAGTGGGGAGAATTCCATTCTGTATCTACCTAAGAATTGGTTTTTGAAGCTCTTTATGAACCGCGTGTTCTTTTGTGATGAAAGATCTTGTCTAATTTTTCCAAAATCAAATCGGAACGACTTCTGCTAGTTCACTGTTATAATTCCATATTCATAAGTTATTCGATAAGCTTGCAACTGTGCAATACCAGCTGATTGCCATACTGAGTTGTGGTATGTTATGGGAGTAGGTGCGTGGCGTCACGGCTGATATGGTAGACCAGATGTACCAAGCCAGGTAGGCTATAAAAACCTGAGCAATCATGTGCCCTGTATTTTGCTGTTGCATATGAGGGATCTATATTTGCTTCTCCTCTTTTGCAGTGTGCTCTGTTGGACCTTTGTAGCAAGATGAAGCTTTCGCATCAATCGCTAACCATACGAGTATGTTTTGGTTTTACAAGGTGACATAAATCAGTACGAGGTCAAATATTGTGGGTAAACTAATATATGTTCTGTATCCTTCTCTTTGTCTTGGTCTTAGGGCACAGAAGGGTGTGGTACACTTATTTTGGATGGGTTGTCAGAAGACCAAATCCTCGTTAGAAGAACTCGAATCGAGTACTGGAACGCCGATAGCCAAGAGTATTGAAGCTGACGACTTTGAAAATTGGAAATCGCAAATTCTCTTCTCTCTTCGTCAAATGGAAGATCCTACACGGCCGTTGAATTTGTGGGACATATTAGCAGCACTCTCGGCCCTGAAACCTGTAACCAATGCAGAATTTGTTGTATCAATTATCCTTGACTGGGTATCTACATGGTGTGAAGGGTTGAATCCTAGGGACACTCATACACTATATACATCCCTGGATATTTTACATGCCAGTCTGGCGTCTGCTTCTTGTCGTCAGCTGCAAATATTCTGCGTGCTATACAGGCAGCTTTTGTTAGGTCATTGCAGGAGTGAGGTCCTCAGTGGACGAACTTCTATTGAGCAATTAGATGCACCTTTGGAGAGGACGGTTTCTTTGGGAAAAAACGCAGGCCATTTCATCCACTCTGCTGATGAAGAGGACCAGTTAAAGAAGCACCTCTCGAGTGTTGAGCATGAGCTGAGGCAGAGGCTTTATTTTGGTACTCTGTCATTAGTAAGTTGCTTGGAGAGTGCAGAGCAGTTGGAGAACAGACTGGGGGACATGGAAGTGGTGACACCCCTTATTGTCGATTGGGTTGTTGCCAATAAATCAGAATGTTTTCCTCAATTGGTTCAACTGGCTGATGAGAGGTCTTCAATTGACATGTGAGTGACACATTCATTTAAACCCTTCCTTGGCGCTCTGAGAGACAGGATATTTGAAGATAAATAAGTTCGATACGTCTTGTGTCTGGTTGTTGTTTCTTCAACGTATGCCTAATGAAACTTCAGCATCTTCCAGGGGTGAGGGCATGATCTGAGCAGATGTGCTTGTGTTAAATGTGCAGGTCATCTGCGTCTGGGGAACGTTGCTCTTTTTGTGATACTGGCGTCCGGCTGGAGTCTCCAGAGGTAGCCTATTGCAATGGTGTTGAGTCGGAGAAAGGGTTTTCCAAGCACAAGCTTCAGCGTTGTTGTATTTCATTGCAGGTTAGTACCTAGGCCCTCTGAATGTTTCTTCGTGTGCATATAGGTTGCGTCTTACCTTGTGGTAGCTACCAATACCTATTGCTTTTTGTCATATACAGGCTGTTGGTGTTGACCTGAATCACGCTAGTTCAGGAAATCTAGTCATCTGATTGTTTCCTTGATGGCAGGTGTGTCCAGGAAACCCTCTGTGGTATTGCAGTTGCTGTGCGAGATGGGCTTCTGCGCTTGCTCCTGTGTCATTTTTCTCTCTTCCCTCTCGATTATCCTCAGGGCCTGCATCCTCGCCCCTTTCCCAACAATCCCCACTTCCAGCTTGCCCTTTTTGTGGCATTTTGATGCACAGATACTTGCCCAACTTTTTACTTTCTCCGAAGTTATTTTAGCGGTGGTTCACTGGAAGTAGAGGGGGACCAGAAAGTAAACGCCAACATGGGAAAAAATTGGCAGCTCAGGGTATAGAACATCTTTCTTGTCATGTGACTTGAAGTGAAACTGCAGCAGGCCTGAGGAGGACTACTTCCGAGAAGACACTCTCGATTGTTTACCTCTTTTAAGGAAGTGTTGGTTCGGTTCTAAGACCTGCATGCTAGGAGTTGGTTAGTCGAGGCATGCCATGAACATGGAGATCCTTCACAGCCTGGCCATCTTCTCGTATAGTTGAGGCACTCAGACTGAGGATCTTTGGGCACAGGCGAAATTGTGCCGATCGACTTGAGGGAATTCCCTTTAAATGTTGTCGCACGGTCATTGTAACATCATGAATTATTTATGATCTGGTTATTTACTGTTTCAAATATTGGTGGTGGGGTGTCTAGTGTGGATGTTGTTTACGAGAGGTCTAATTGAGCCATGGAGGTGGTTCCCAGATGCCAGTATGTCATCTTTGGAGTGTTGTAGATTATGCGAGATTTTGAGCAATGTGATTCGCAAAGTTTACCTTTAAATTTGGCGCTGGTGGTTTACATTATTTGGGTAATGATGTATCGGCGCACAAGGTCTACATCAATGAGCAAAGCTGACATAGAAGACCCGTTGAAAACTAAACCCGTACAAGAATCCGCTCATCGTTCAAATAAAGAATATGAATGAGATTAGTCATCAGTCCTGTGAATGCATACTTGGAAAACAGTCCGCCGAACTAAGTACTCTTTACACCAAAAACCATGATCTTGAGACCCCCTATTCATTACTCAAAATCAGAGGAAAGAAGACTCCGACTTGCGAGAGGGTGCCCGAAGAATATGCAAGTCAAGTGTGATTGCTTCTCGTTTCAACTTCTCTTTCTCTTCCCTCTCCGCTAAACCCTCGCTCTATACGAGCTCAAGATTTGCATTCAAAGGGATAGATTTTGGACATAACCATTGCTGAAAGGGGTGTCCAAAATCATTTCTGATCTACGAACACGGAAGAAAACGGAGATTTGAGTTCTGGTTTTCCGGAGACTCCGACACTTCCAACTTCTAGTCGGAGTTCCAATCGTCGGTAGCAATGCTGCGATGTTGGTATAAGTGTTTGTCAGAAACTGTTCGAGATCTAATTTGAGGTGAAGGCTAGTTTAGTTGGGTTGCACTGAGCTTAGCCAAGGTGAGGGATGAGAGCTTCTCTTGTGGGAACCGATTTGTTAGTAGTCGGGTAGGAGTTGCTTGCAAGAGTTGTCCCAACTGGTCGAAGTGGAGAGAATCTGCTGGAAGCTGGCGTGGTGGATCGGACCGACTGAAGCGTGATCGGAGACAAGGTACGCTGTGGCAGTAGAATGGAGGAGCTCTGCTTGCAGGATACAGACAGGTTTTGCGTGAGGGCAGTTGTTGGTAACGTTGGTTGATAGCATTGTACAAGCTTTGCCGGGGATCATTTCGAGGGATCATAGTTCCGGTGCTCTGTTTCATTTCTGAATTTTTATGGTAATCTTTAGGCCTTCATCCTATCGAGAATACTTGCAACTCGAGGTAATTGCTGGGACTCACATGAGGAGAGTCTGAATACGATTTGTCGGAGGACTTTGATGGAAGGAGAGGATTGTTTAGCTTTCAAGGAATCGACTATGCTGTAAGCTTGGGCTAAAATGGTTTTTTTCTTTTTGAGAGCATGTTTGTTCTGAATCCAGATTATTCAGTCCTGTTTTTGCTCAAAGCTGGGTCTGGTATAACATGAAGAACTCCTCCTTTGGATTTGATTATAACTTTCTGCGTTGATTTCTAAACAGGTTCTATGTACTTGTGGTAATCATGAAGAACTTTAAGGGTTTCTTCGAAGGAGGTCACTTCTCAATGTAGTGCACCCAACCAAAATCTTCCAACACTGGCTGGCTATTCTTCATGTAAGTTAACACCAATTTCGTTTGACTTGTTGGAACCTGCTTCTCTTGATCACGCTCTTGTCTTTACCTGAAACTTGCCATAGCGAGCTATGATCATTTACCATATCTCTTTGTTTTTATCACTAGTTCAGAGTTTTAAAACCATCGCGACTAGGATGTGTTCAACAAGGTCTGCTGTCCAGGTTTTATCAACAATTTTATGCATGGTACAGTTGATTAATGTAGGTGATTTTGCTATGAGGCTTACTTTGATGGAAGTCCTGAATGCTCAGATACATTGCAGATTGACATGGCAGATCTGAGTGGTGGGTCTCCAGGCTGTAGCAATGCACTCAGGTATCCAGTCCATATTACTGCATTGGAATGGACAGTGCTCCAGTGCATGGAATATAAATGACATTAAGGTTTTTGTTGTTGTCTTGATATTATCTAGGATGCAATCACAGTGATGCAAGAGTTTGCGATTTCAACACCCCATGAATGTTGAATATTTTAGTGGTTTATACTTAGGGATTGTCATGTATATGCAGGGATGATGCCAAGAATGTTGCTGTGCATTCTAAGCACAAGGTATTCCTCAGCCATAGCGGAGCTCAAAAAGACTTTGTTGAGCAGCTTTGTGTGGATTTGGAACGATGGGATCGGTATCCTTTCTTTGACAAGCGATCAAATTGTTTGCCAATTGGAGAGAAATTTCCGCATCATATATTTGATGCCATCAAACAATGTCAAGTTGGAGTAGTGATTTTGTCGGAGGATTTTTTCATTCGCTCAAAGTGGCCAATGATAGAGTTGGTGGCAATGGTGAGAGAAGCTAAAAAGAGGGGGTTGAGCTTCAAGATCATCCCCGTGTTTCTTAGTCTTTCACTTGATGAGTTTCGTGATCTTACAAAGCGGAATCAATGGTTATCATGTTGGCATGAATTGGCCATCAAAGACAAGAGAGTCAATGTGGAAGAGTGGGAAGATGCTTTAAAGTATTTACAACCTATAAATAGTATGGTGTATGACGGATTGGGGGAAGTAAAGTTTCGGAAAGCAATTGTTGATGAGATATGTAAAGTGGTCCTTCCAAAGACAAGGCTAGAAGATTCCCATATTCAAGGAAAGTCACGGTTGTGCAAGGTGAGAACAAGTCATCATAAATTGCTGATTACTTTAATCAACTTCTTATAATTTAGATATATCTATTGCTTTGTTTAAGGTTACATAGAATGTTTACAAGACACATAATGTTATCAAAAGTGCATATATAGAAGATTTGAGGAAATGTTAAGTTATCCAATACTCATTCAAAAACAACTATGTTTGTATTGTAGATCTTTTTCATTTGCAGGCTTTAACATCTTTGTCAATGTGTTGAATTGTAGGTAATTCAAGAGAAACTCAATGCTGAAGCATGTGAGAAGAACCATGGAGTGCAAGTGATAGGAGTGTATGGAATGGGTGGCATTGGCAAAACCTCTATATGCAAGGCTCTTTGCAATGAGTATGTTACAAGATTTCGTGGGAGGGTATGTCATGCAGAGTTGGACAGAAGAAGCAGAGCAGAACTATTGCGTGAAGTACTCAAGAGGCTTACAGATTTAAGCCATGAACTGTTACATAGATGGAATGAAGACGAGGTAATAGTTATTGATATAGCAGCTAAGGACATGTCATGTTTGGTTATATTTGGTCTAATTTACTTGGCTTATGTTCAGAGCTTCTTTGGTGATTGCAGTTGCTCCAAGGGCTAAATGGTGGAGTTATCAAAGAACCAGTATTCCTTGCTGTTGATAACATATCAGACGCACAAGAATCCATCATCGAGGCCAAAACTTATCTTTCGGCAGGCCTACCAAGTGGAAGCATTGTGATGATGACATCACGGAGTAAGGCCACTTTGATGCGAGTGAGACCAGATGTGACCGAGAGCCATGTTTTGGAAATGCCGGAGTTGGATGTGCAGGAAGCGAAGTCCTTGTTTTGCAGATCATCTGAGTTGGAGCTGCGAAGTGAAGCAGATGACCGAGTTGTGGAGCGTTGTGTCAAGCGCTGTCATTTTCGCAAGGACGACGGCAGTGATAGCTACCATTACCATCCACTGACACTGGACGTGCTGGGCAAACAACTGGGTTGCATCGACCCCAAAGAATGGGAGGCACATCTAGATAAGATCGATGAAGACATTTTTAATCAATCTGGAGAGAAAGACCATCCAATATTCTCAGTCCTTAGAAAGAGTTATGATGTTCTATCATCAGAGGATCAGCTGCTGCTCATGGATAGTGCTCTTTTCTTACCCTCTAGTCGATATGAGCGTTTCCGGAACCAAATCACTGCGTGCAATCGCAATATGTTTGAATGGCTTGGCATGGTGCGTGGAACTAGTGTGGATGATGTGGTGCGTGGGGTAAGTCACCGATCACACTTGCTCTGATTCAACTCTATCTGTCTTGAAATTACTGATGTATCTTGTGTGTTTTGTTTGTGTCTGGCGGCCAACTTGTGGATGTTTTGGTGAATTGAAATAATACTTTACGGTTGCATTGGTTGCAGTTGGAGAGGTTGCGGAGGAAGTCACTGTTGGAGAGGTTAGGTGATGGCATTGAGACGAGGATTGGCATGCATGACCTCTGGCGTGCGTTTTGTGAAGCGGAAGTTCAATCTGGAGAGTTGAGATGTCGACGTTGGGTGTCCGGAGCAGAGAGCTGCCGGGAACTTATTGAAACAAGTCCAGCTGGGACTTGTTGGGAGAATGTGAAGCGAATGGCCTTATCCGGGATCGGTTTGAGGAGGACCATAGAAAGAGTGAATTTTGCTCATTTTTCCAACGTTACTGTATTGAAGATTGAGTTGCCCGATGTAGAGAAGGATCTTGTCTTGGATTTATCTGGACTTGCACGCCTTAAGAGCTTGGAATTGGTAGTAAATGACCCGTCCAGACTTGTTATACGGGGTCTGCCGAGAAGCCTTGTTTTTCTGCACTCATCATCATATTATGGGAGCGCCTCGGTAATTTCACATGATTTTGGAAAGCAGATTGGATACTTGACGGAGCTGCAGCATCTGGAGCTGGTTTATTATGCTGGTGACAAGTTGCCGGATATGAAATGCATGATTTCGATGCGTGTGGCCATGTTTTATTCTTGTAGGAATGTGGTCACCCTGGCTGGGTTGAGCACTAAGTTAACCAACTTGCAAGTGCTGCATTTTCGTTTTTGCAGCCAGTTGCGTAGTTGCCCTGGCGTGGGTGACTTGGTTGCTTTGGAGGAGCTTGATTTTAGTGGATGCAGTAGACTTCAGAGATTGCCGAATCTAGGCAAGTTGAGAAATCTGAGGAGATTGAACGTGTCTGGGTGCTCATTGATTGTTGAAGTGCCGGGTGTAGGTGATATGGTTGCTCTGGAGGAATTCTTTCTGAGGGAATGCTGCAGGCTTATGGGATTGCCGAATCTAGGGAAGTTGAGAAACCTGAGGAAATTGGACGTGTCTTGGTGCCCATTAAACACTGAAGTGCTGGGTTTAGGTGATATGGTTGCACTGGAAGAGTTTTTTGCGGGGAAAGGCGGGTATACCAGGTGGATTCACGAGCCACACCGATTAGTGTTACCTGACATGAGCAGATTGGAGAATCTTCGAGTATTGCGCCTGGATGATAGGCGACTGGAGGCAGTGCCAGGCTTCGAGAGGTTAATCTCTTTGCAGGAAGTGGAGGCTGACTTACGAGAGGTTGTGAATAAGCCCAGTCTACTACACCTTAGCAAGTTGCAGATAGTGAAAATCCGTGGGTGGAGTTTGCTAGGGTTGGCTGAATTGACCAATTTTGCGATGCTGCGTCGTCTTACGATTGGAGATTGCACGGGTGTGGACAAGCTCCCTGATCTTGAGGGTTTGATTAGCTTACAGAGTTTGGGGATTTTGGATTGTGGATTCGAGGATGTTGGTGGATTGAGCTACGCCATCGCCTTGGAGAGTCTTCAGATACAGAACTGCAGAAAGTTGGAGAGTATGCCGGACATGCGAAGGCTTACCAGATTGAAAGTCCTGGACATCAGTGGTTGTACAATGCTAAGAAGGTGGGATTGCAGACCGGACGACAATTCCGTTGGATCTGATGTTCCGGACTCTCAGACGCCCACAGCTTTGCGGGAGCTGAGTCTCCAGTTGTGCGATACCTTAGGAGATGTGACAGGCATTGGAGCCTTCTCACGCTTGAAGACCTTAGAGTGCGTGGGTTTACCAGAACTAATCGAGCTTCCCGACCTGAGCAGCTTTCTTAATTTAACGAGACTTGCGGTTTCTTACTGCAAGAGCTTAAGGAGGTTGACGACCAGTGAGCCCTATCACGCATTGTCCGAACTGGAGGTCCGAAACTGCAGCAGTTTAACACTACCAGATCTTTTTAATTTTCCTGGATTAGTGAGGCTAGAGCTCGTCGGGTGTGCGGAGATACCAAGCTTGAGCACCAGCAAGCCCATGACAGCATTGCAGTGGCTCGACCTTGGTGATTCTTACAATGGGATTGCTTGTGCTGTGAGTGCGCTGCCAGATCTCGGGATGTTTCCAGCAGTGGAGTCACTCCGCATATCGGGATGTACCTCGTTGACGACATTGAGGAGCACTGTGCCCTTGCCTGCTTTAAAAGAGCTGGATGCGAGACGATGCACTAGTTTGAGTGATGCTGACCTTGACGATCTTCGAGCATTGTGTCCTCAATGTGAAATCAAGAGTGATGACATTAAGAGTGACAAAATCTGGAGTAATGCAATCGATGTGACTGAGAGCTCGTGGATGGTGAGATGTTTCGAAAGCTCGTCGATGTTGAGATGTTTCGGAAGCTAGTTGGTGATTGACGTCATGTAACTTACTCGAATTTCAGTGATAAAAATGTAACACCTCAGTGTTATGTATTTCGGACTTTTTGGTGTGCCAAAACTCAATGTTCGCAATGAAATTGGTCCTTGTTGCAATGTGCCTAAGTGACAAAATAGGAGGTCTTGTTTTTTGTCCATTCTGAATATTTGAAAATTCTGTAAACACAGACCGTGCCAGCACCTTCATGGAAAACAACCATATTGCCACATCCACATAAATCATCTAGAAACTCACTAAATATTACCGGCAACAGCTCCATGCAGCGACTCCGCAATGATACCAATAGCTCTCAACATACACCAAACTTCACAATGGTTCTGTACACGTATCTATCTTGTTGAAACTGTATCAATTTTATATTCATGCTAAACACAGATTTGTCCCTACTAGCATAATCCTCTTCAGCAAGCCAGATTGCCGCTGTCAGTACATACTATTCAGGGAAGAATGATGCTTTGCATCCTCTGTTCCACTCTTCTCTACTGTACTTGTCACGGTCTGCACTCAGATCCGCAACAATATATCTATCCACACACCATGCAACTCTCCTGCTTCGACTCCCCAACACATTCTTTAAAATGAACGAAGTCAAGGCGGTCCCAAGCTGGACTATCCCCAAATCCCTCTAATGCTGCCTCAGCTGAACGATGATCAAGTGTTTTAGGCACCGGGTGCAGGCTTTTCCTATGATGTGAGATTGATCACCAAGTGCCTCTTCATTTCATTCCACCATAAGTCCCTCTGCAAGGACTTCCAACGCATCTTCCACAGTGCTGGGACACAGGTAGTGTTCACTGTAAAGAGGCGTGCAATGTGTTGTGGACGAGGTCGATGCTATCAGGAAGATCTGTCCGAGATGGTGCTGCTGATAAATAAGCTATCAGTTGCCTAGGAGTGATCCCATCGTTCTCAGTGCTGCTCTCCTTGACGACCTCCATAATCAAACCTGGCCGCTGAGCCAGCATCCTCACCCCTGCCAGCTCCATTTGGCAGTCGTGTACCAGACGTTGTATTAAGCTGGGGCATGCCAGTGCCATAGCCGCCATAGCTGCTGTACCTGACATCATGCACACCACAGACCAGTACTGAAATTGTCACCAAATATTCTCAATAATGCATCAACAATACTGCTTGTACTCTAAGTTCATGAACAAGTTGCCTTAGGAAGACGTTAAGTAAGTCTCTAAATCGAATCAACTTGTGTTTTTCAGGGCACAAAAAAGATGGCAGAATTATTAGAAGAAGCCGCTCGTAATGCTGCGTAGATTGCTATAAGAGTGTCTCGTCTACTTCTGTAGGTAGAGGTGTGTACCTGTCATTATTTTCTCTTAAGAGTAGGTCTGGCTTCAGCTCTATGTCAGTCGCTTTAAAGGCTTGATCCAGAAGCTCAGAGACAGGCATCTCAAGGTCCATCAACAATTTACCAAATACACAGGCTAGCATATCCACGTCCACACCCGCACGGTGAGCATCCTTAAGGCGAGGTAGATCGTAGCAATCATAGTAAAGATATTGTAAATTATATAATTTCGTCTTCCCTGCAGAAAAGGTTAAAAAAATAAGAAGGATAGCAGAAGCAAAGAACATGGAGCGGAGTCCTGTGTAGAACATCACACAACTCACATTGGACAAAAATTGCATCCCTGCATACCCTCTACGTAACAATTGACCAGACCTAACCATCAAAGTTGCTCAACCTTTCCCTTATAACAGTTAAAAAGACCAGAGTAAAAGTTTTCGGTAGTACCGAATCTCCTCTTGAGCATTGTCTTGGCCAGGTCAATAGTGTCCACGAAATACCAATGGGAAGGAATTGCCATGGAGCATTCATAGCACTCCTTCATGATAAATGGGACGTCGAATCTTCTTCCGTTGTGTGCAACGAGGATAACTTTCCCGTTTCCTCTTCGCCGACTCTCAACGAAGTCGACGAACGCAGTCATAACTACTGACCAACTGCCATGAAAATCCCACATGAGGAATGACTTGGAGGTTTTCGTCATTTAGTTTGTACGTATATGCTAAAAATCGATATTAAACGCATATATGATTCCAGACATCCCGAATGAAGTGAAACAAGGCAATCACTACTACAAGAATGATATAGATGCAAGAAAGAGCACAAGATTACCTTGGAATGTCATCCCGATTCACCATTTCAGTGGTAATCTTGTGGACGGCCGTGGATTGTAATGGCACGGGTTGAAATGGGTTCACCAAAGTCTCAAGTGTGCTGCGATCTCCACCAGCCAGATCCCGACAGGCCAGCTCCACGATCTTACTTCCAGACTTTAGAAATCCTGTTGTTTCTATGTCAAACACTATGATTGTTGGATCAACGTGCGCCTCGGCCGCGACCTTGTGCTCTTCTTTGGACTCTTCCCAACTAGATTCAGATACAGAACGTCTTACACTAGAATACTCTACCTTATCTGGTGAACTCTTAGTAGAGGCTATTGTTTCCTCCCAGACAATTTCCTCCGCATAATTGTAAGACAACGTGACTTTGGACAACCCATCTTCATCTACAGAGGCATCATCAACTGAGGCTTCGTCACGCGATGGCGCCACGCATTCTGCAGTAAGTACTGGATTTAAAGCCCTCCCTAGAATTCTTGAACTTATTCCCCGCACAAGGAAACTACATCCGGGTATACTCGGCCACCCATGTAAATAAAATGGTTGTAGTCTGCTACTCCTGCCTCCAGCTTTCTGACACCTGTACCAAGCGCCAGATAAGAAAACTAAGAAACACAAACTCTACAACCATACCGCAAACAGCCACTAAGATTCTGGAGTCTGTTCTAATGTAAAGTTCTTGCACATTACAAAGCACAAAGAGTGTAATTATGAATGAGTGACAAGAGGGGATCCAATCTTGCCTCAGCTGGCGTCTTGATAATGAGTAAAGCCCCAAAGAGGACCGATCACTGTGTGTCGAGCTAAAGCCACGAAATCCTAACCCTTTGCCACTTCCCATGTGTGGGACATGTCCCAAGCGCTCCAAGAAGGAAGGCATTGTGGACAAATTCGGTTTGCTTCTTACTGAGAATCGTAGAGTGGTTTCGACTTCGAATCCAACCGAGCTTCCATCAACCCTGCCCAAGTGCTTCCCAGCACTAAGGCGCAGCCCTGTGTACCTGAGAGCCGTCATGCTCCCCATACCCGAAGACCGTCTATGCATAACTGGCCATCGTTGGTTCATCCTGCGCGCTCATCGTCTCTCCTCGTAACCGATCTGCAGCGCCCACCATAATCCCCACTTTGTTTAAACATAATTATCGAATGCAACATACACTCCCACAAGAAGATCCGCATCAAGAACCAAAGGAAATAAAAACTGAATTCAGCCGCAGAGACACCATCACCGAAAATCAGAAAGTAAAGCAAGGGATGAAGACCAGAAAAACGTAACATCAGAAGGACGTATTCCTTCAAATCCACAATTCAGTCGAGCTGGTCACAAACGGCTACAAAGAAACTTAACTCATTCATCTGAATAGCGAAGTTAACATTGAACTACAACTTTAGAGATATAAAATCGCGATGAACATCTTGCACTCGGCAAGAAATAAAATAAAAAATGCTATCAGGTGCCAAAATCCTCAGCACAGAAGATTCTCAGTTTCAAGGGCAATGCGCAAGAGCATGAATTGGACTGATTCTTGTGACTCAGAAAAGACCAGCTCCACTCGAGATATGCACAGGATTCCAGACAAGCCTCACTGAACTGTCACAGAACTCAAGTCCGTTGATCAACATTGGATCAACAGCCAGAAAACCGGTCTCTTCAATGGCAGTAAATGCCAATCTAGAATCAGTCGCCGATGACTATGGAGACAGAGGAGAAAGCTCTAAACTGCAGTAAGGACGACGGAATCTTATTATCAGAATTTAAGCTGAGAAATCACCACCACTGAATACCCAATAATTGAAATGATACGACAACATTCCACAGACAAAAGCAACCGAAACAAGATTATAAAAAGAAATGAAAAAAACACCTAAACCCAAGCACACAATCTCATTCCAAAAACCAAAAAAAACAGAACCTCCCATCACAGAAGAAAATCAGAAACACCACAGCTCCAGGCCATTCCAAAATCCCACATCCCACCTCACACATTCCCCAGATCACACACACCACCGCGGAGTGCAGACCACCAAACGCCGAACCTGGAACCCACTTCCCATGCTACTGAAACCTCAACCCTAAGACCTCAAAACCACAATTTCAGAAGAAAAATCACGGACCAGCTCCCCGACTATACACCCCACCACCATAGCATATGACCACTCAATCTTACTCTACGCCTCAACGCCGTTCCAAAGAGCCTACACCCATCTGCTAAATCCAAGCCATTTGCGCGCGACAAGAATCCAAAAAATCTCACTTTGATTCCCACACTACGAACTTGCGCTATTTAGAGTGAAAAACTCTCAACCCCTGACACGTCCATCCACCAGTCAAGAAACTCACCCCACAAGAACACTACACCCCAAGTGGAGAGCAAAATCACCAAACAACAGAGCAAGAATAAGAAATCTTGTCCAGATGAAAAAGTTCTACAAAATATGTTAGCTGATAAGGCGTCCAGATGATATATAAGCTGACATGTACCGGAATGCAGGCTCCGAGGAGCTCCGGAGACTGAGAAGATGGTGAGAGCATCCACATTATTTGAGTGATCTTGGCAACTCTTGCGAAGTTTGGGGAAAGAATGCTCAACAGATTGACATGAGCATGGGATTTTGTAGATTTGAGGAGCTTGGATGTAGGGAGATGGTGGATGCATGTGCAGCGTAATATGCTGCTTTTTTGTGTCTGGAATGACGCCCCGGTCACATGGCCATCATGTCCTTGACTGGTTCAGTGGTTGAGTCTCTGTGACGAAGGGATTGTTGTGTGGAGTCACTGTATCTATGGGTTATGTAGAATATATTTGTTGGAATGTGTGTGTGGAGTAGATAGTGATGGATTGTGATAAGCGTTGTGCTTCATGGTTCTATGTGCTTTGAATGGCACCCCCATGTTCACTTCACGAAGCTGGATTGTTGAGTGAAGCACGTTGAAAGAAAGCACATAACTGGTACTCTACGCTACAGTGATAGACACCATCGATTTGTGATATTGATTTGAGAATGTGAATGTAAGTATTTCCTAGATATTGTTGGTTTTGGGTACGGTGATGGTTATTTGGATATGCGTTGCGCTTTACGCTACTGTTCTTGTACCGAATGGCGTCCATTCACACCCATGTTCCTTCAGTTGTTCAGTGGTTCCTCTCAACAGCGCTTCAGGTTCAACAACTTAATTAGTTGTATAATGGCAGTAAGTTAGTCCCTCATTCATCCAAGAAATTCAGGGGACAACGGGTAGGGAAACTAACAGCATGTGGAGTTTGTCTAACTGCCATCCTGTCTAACAAACACTCATCTTGAGACATGTATGGATACTATCAGTACATGTTTCTCCAAGATAGAATATGTGCTGTAACAAGCAGTGTAACTACCATCCTGCTGATCCAGAAATGGTAGAAAGAAAGTACGGCTGAGGGAACGATAGAGGTGCACTATTATTCTTACGGCTGAGAGTAATTATAAGTTGTCTGCTGGTTTTATTAAGAATTTTGCTACCCCTGCGCACTCACATATGAAAACTAGTACAACTAAGTGACGCAATCGGAGTAAAACTTAAAATGTCGGAGAAAGGGGATGTCGACTCGTATACGGTAACAGAAAACAGAGTGTCACGATGGGGCCGTCAGTAATGAGTTCGGACACTCGGGACCTGGGTAAACAAATTGGCACAACAATAATCTTTGGTTCATGTCACTCGGCTAGGTCATGACCAGGGCAGATCACTCGGGTGCTGACTTAGAGTAACTAAATTTCTTCAGGGGCCCTTCCAAGAAACACCACATCGCAAAGTCGCAAAGTCGCAAAGTCTGATACGGGTCACCTTCACTTCTAGCTCACTCTAATGATCAGCCTTTCGCCCATTTGCTCAAAACTGTACAAATTCACGAGTCCCCCCATACCTACAAACCATGTCTGCTAAGATCTGCGGCCCGGGGACGAGAAGAACCAAAGCTCCACCCTTAAAATCAACAACTCCTGAACACCAAACTTGTATATGTTCAATATCACTCCACTCATGGTCACTACATGAAAACCAGCATGCCTCCACCTTACTGTGTGTATGCTAGTGCCGAACTTCAAAGTAGGGATAACTAAACAACACAGTTACCACAAACCCCTACAACCTCCTCAGGTTTCTCTACCTGTATCACCAGGCAGCCATGACATAGTTCACTAACACAGAACCTGCCAGCACCTTCATGGAACACAACCATGCCCCATCCATCTAAATCATCTAGAAACTCACTTAACATTATCAGCAACAGCTCCATACCAGCTTAATACAGCTCCTAAATCTATGCCTGCGTTGCCCTGCAGGGTTAAATATGGACTATGGAAGATAGAATTGAAGTCCAGGAGGATGTGATCAACAGCATTTTGTCATTTGCAAAATGGAGATATGCATTAAGCTTTATACTAAGTTGGCTCCTGTAGGGATCACACCTCTTGTTGATCCATCAAAAGAAATCACTACAACCACTTCGTGCCAAATTGTTGGGGATCTAACAGAGTCGCAGCGGCCTCAATTATGTGCTCAACGTGTAGAGCACTGTGCCTGGGTTTAATTCACAAAAATCTTAAGCAGGACAACACTTCTCAACATACACCAAACTTCACCGTGATGCTGTAGACGTTCTTGTGAAAATTGTATCCAGTTTATCATATTAAACACGGATCGTCCCTACTAGCATAATCCTAGATTCAGCAAGCCAGATTGCCACTATCAGTACATACTATTCAGGGAAGAATGATGCTTTGCATCCTCTATTCCACTCGTCTCTACTCTACATCTCATCGTCTGCACTCAGATTCACAACAATATTTCCACACACGATGTAACTCTCCTGCTTTGTCGACTACCCGACACGTTCATAAAAAAGGACAAACTCAAGGCGGTCCTAAGCTGAAACATTCCTGGCCTATCCCCAAATCCCTCTAATGCTGCCTCAGCTGAACGATGATCAAGTGTTTTTGGCACTGGGTGCAGGCTTTTCCTATGATGTAAGATTGTTCAACAAGTGCCTCTTCTTTTCATTCCACCATAAGTCCCTCTGCAAGGACTTCCAACCCTTCTTCCACAGTGCTGGGACACAGGTAGTGTTCACTGTAAAGAGGCGTGCAATATGTGTCGTGGACGAGGTCGATGTTATCGGGAAGATCCGTCCGAGGTGGTGCTGCTGATGAGTAAGCTATCAGTTGCCAAGGAGTCATCACACCGTTCTCAGAGCTGCTCTCCTTCACAACCTCCACAATCAAACCTGGCCGCTGAGCCAGCATCCTCACCCCTGCCAGCTCCACTTGGCAGGCTTGCACCCACAGTTGCTTCAAGCTCGGGCATCCCAGTGCTAGAGCTGCCATACCTGACATCATGCACATCATAGGTCAGTACTGAAATTGTCACCAAATATTTTTCAATACTTAATCGACATAGTTGAATGTTGACGAAGTTATATGAGTCTCGAGTCAGGACCAGGTTATGATTTTCAGTGTTCATAATGGAAGTCAGTTTAAGGAAGAACCGCTCCTTAAGCTAGATGTCGTCACTAATATGATATTCCTTAACATCGTACTACATTAGATAAAGCTATCTTTAACAGGGATGTTCACCAAAACACGATGACTGTGGCTATGGACTTACTTGCATCTCCAAACGGGCAATGACGAAGTTCAAGTTTCCGCAGTTTCACACATCCAACAGCTACAAAGGCAAGGCCTGCATCGCTGCCTCCACAGTTTGTGAGCGTGATGATGTCAAGACTGCCTCCATATTTTCCAATATAGCTCATTCCCTCATCAGTGATCACCACGTTTGAGAGGCCAAATCTGCTGAAGCAGAGTGCCAACCGTCGTGCCTTGGGGCACTTCATCAGCAGTGCCTTGACCCCTAAGTTCAAGGTAGAGCTTCCTTCCAACTCAATGACCTGCAAATTCACAGCAATGAACAAAATAAGTGGAAGACTACCACAGGTATATCATACAAATAGTGGTCTCAACAGGACCTTCGTCAAATTCTGCGTTGAACCGAAGAAGTGGAAGAAGGAATGAGACGCACCGGGTGGGAATCGTGGTATTTTTGAACGAGGCATATGCGTATATCAGACAAACCAGGGCAATTGTTTGCAAGGGTCTCCAGAGCTTTGTTTGTCATGTCGGCCGCATAAATGATGACCTTCTCTAGTAAGAAGCACCCTTCTGCTACAGCCGTCAAACCATGCTGAGTCACAAATCCAGCTTCATCTTGTTGAACTACTAGCCTTCTTAACTTTGTGCAATGGGCACCGACCTCCCGCAACCCTCTGTCCCCGATGATGTCAGTGCACTGATCACAACAACCATACCGAACGTCAGCCTTCATCCAAGGGATGGAAATTTTGTTTATGCAGAGTCCACGACACATGATATTGCACATGACATAACGTGACCTGTATGGTAGGAAAACTAGAGCACCACAATAGTATTCTTTCTCTTCTAATTTAAAATATTTGTTGAAGCAGTACCTGAAGGTCCTCCAGATTCACACAGGTACCAAGCAGGTCCGTCAGTTCAGGTTGTCCAAGAAGGGCATAGGTGAGGTCTAAACTTGTGAGGCGAGCGGCGATAGGCATCACCATCATCATCGATCCTTCGTCGAGATCCCATAGCGCTGAAATACCTTGCAGCCCCTTGCATCTGCCGAAAGCCTCTGCAATTTGGTCAGGGTTTTCGACATTCTGTGAATACAACCTGCAGAACAACCAGAACTCGGTCAATACTTTTGATTCAGAAACTAAGCATTTAACCTCGGCCTCATCAGCAACACTAGTGCCAAGTGTTCAAACCCATGAAACAAACTTTGAAATGATATAAAACAAAGAACAATTTTTTTTTAAATAATTAGAAACATATAATTGATTCACAAGAGCAATATGTTAAAGGGTGTTGCTTACCCAATGCCCAAATGGCGGCAATTCTTGTTTGCAGCATTCACTACAGGCAACACATGGTCCACCTTCAACGCCACGCATAACCTGAGATCAAGACAGCGGCTCGCTAAATTCACAAGAACGTGCTGCTCCACATCCTCCACGTCTGTAAGAGACAGATCCAGCACTTGTAGCGACCGTGCCGTGTTCGCCAGAGTTGTCATCCAGTACGGTGCCCCTTCATTCATAATGTCTGCCTCCGACAGGTTCAGAACAACCAGGTTACGACAAGCTCTCGCAATCACCTCCAAACCCCAGGTGCTAAATCCGGAACACTTTTCAAGCTCCAGCTTCTGCAAACTCCTTCCGCAAACGCTCACCAAGCGCTCAATATCAGAATCCGTGATATGCATGCGCTTCATCTTCAAGTGCCTGATGGATCTGTAAAACCTCACCAAAACATCCACCCAAGGTGCAGCGTAGGCACCCCATACCTCCGCATGGGGAATGAGAGAAAAATCCACAATTCGAGGCTTTCCTTTGATGGTGATGGACTTAGCGTGCGGGAACCGAGACACCAGCGTCATCGGTCGAATGGCATAGCAATTGGAAATCATCACCGTCTCCCGTGACTGCCAGTCAATGGCATTCAGGCGCTTACACACCAGCGACAATGCATTCCTGTCTGTTGGATCCGGCAGAAAATCAATCACCTTCTCCAGAATCTCATCCGGAAACTGCAGCAAGGCACAACTTTCCTCCTGTGCCACCCTTTTCCCTTCCCCTCCCCCTCGCCCACCCATCTTCAAACCCTTCACCTGGCTCCTCTCCACGAGTAGAAACCAACACCAACTAAAGCACCAACATCCCACCCAGCTTCACAGTTACCAAACCATCCCAGCTCTCCGCCAGAAACTCCTCCATTACCCCGTCCACCATAGCTCCAATTATTTCCAACGAAACCAGAACCTCGGCGCTACAAGCTCCCAACCACCATACCATCCTCCTCATAAAACCACCTGATATCCAAACAGGTCGCCATAAGTACCACTCAAGCTCAGAACCTGCTCACGAAAGCACCCAAATCGTCCTCAGCCATGTCTCCCACCTATTATCCTCCCATTATTATACACACCACCTCAAGGGGAACCTCATGACGACTTCAAGTCCACCTCACACACATAACTTCACGCTCTCCACGCCCCGATACGCAAAAAACAAAAGCCAGAAAACTCTCGCACACTCCACCACCCATGCTGCACAAAATCAACCTCGTAACACATCATCTCTCCTGGCTCATCACCACCACTGCATGCGCCTCATGTGCATACTACTAGCTCCTACAAACTAGTTCAAACGCTCCATCCTCGTGACCTCCCAACAACGAGGGATCCTTTCACGTGCCGAGGATACGAAACTAGCCGCCTCACGACACAAACCTCATCCTGATGATCTGCAGGTTGCAACTCAACAAAACCTTTCTATCGATCCCACCATCCACCGCTTCGATTCTAGATCAAACTCCAACTGCAACTCAAATCCTTGGCTTCAATCCATCGTCTAGACTCATCTCCAACTTGAACCAGAGTCTAGATTTTTCTACCTTGACCTTGAATCACTGTATTCCACGAGATGGCGATGGTGGTGATGCTAGACGTAACTGTTGCGTCAAGCCGCCGGGTTGGGTCCACTTGTCTGTAATCTAGGAAACCGTTACATGTTTTGGAATTATTTATCTGAAAATTTTGTGGATTTTTGAGGAGATCTATGGAATGAGAGGATTGTGGTGGTCGGTTTTTGTGAGTTTGGAGGTGCACATGTTGTTATTATTGACGTCACAGGGGAGACTTCTTCAGTGATGAGATGCCTGGATTGTGCTGATTTTGAGCTAGTTTTATTGGAGTTTATTGCCGGTGAGGTTATTGTTGGTGAGGAGGGACGTTATGGGCACTGTTGCTGTGGTCGCCATTTCGGCAGTGAAACACTGAGCCTCGCATTTATGGAATCTGTTGACGTGGGTCTAGGTGCAGACAGTGGTATGAGGCCAAGACTTTGCTCAGTTGCTCACGTGGTTTTTATTTTAATTCTTGGGGGAGAATTACGATTTATTTGTTTTTTATTGGGTCTGTCCTTGGACAGAGATTATATTATGCGTGAACTTTGACAATATGGGCGACCGTTTCGCTGTCTGCAAAATGAAAGATTTTTAATTTATTCTTTTTGGTTTTTTGGATGATTTTTGTCGTTGGTTGCGAGCGTTTCCAAACTCAAAGCTTGTACATAATCAAAAGTTGAGTTTCTGGTATCAGGCTCTAGTAGATTTGAGCAAGAGCCCACTAGCACGTAAGTTTACATTTGTAAATTGAAATTGAGGAGATCATTAATGGGTGATTGTGCTGAATTGAAAGAAGTATGCATTATATTATGTAATTAATTCGTTTACAAAGCATAAATGATGAGATAATAGATAGGGATATGATACTACAGTACCATAGCTTCTTAGCAGATTGGACAAAACTTAATTAACTGTAATGATGCATAATTTTTTTGAAATTTTGAAACCTTCTTTGTCCAAAAACCAACAAATTATATTAAAGTAATATCCAAAATTCCTGAAAATGCACAAAAATTTAATAAAGTCGTTGTAAAGTCTTTTTTAAATTGATATGATATTTTTATTATTTTAAATTATAATATCTAATAAAATCTAACATAAATTACATAATAACGCTTTGAGAATTTTTTTTAAATGTTCATTAAAAATTTAATGTAACTTTAAGAAATTAGAAAAAGGAAAAAATCAATTATTTATTTAGATGAAATCAATATAATATAACTTTGAATTTTTTAATATATATGCTTAATTCATCATTTATTCTATAGTCATTATGCCCAATTTTAACACATTATTTATCAAAATCTTTAATCAGATTATTTCTTCTCTTTTTTTGGGTAGAAATTGAAAATAGTCTAATCAGATTGTCACTCACCAAGGTGCCCAAGCGGCTAAAGCTACAATAGTGTAAAGGTATAATGTGGAAATGACTTTTGATTTATGTTGTTTTCCTATTTGAGCTCATGACTTGGCTATTAATGCATAAACAAAATTCAAATTTATAAATCCCACAATTTGGAAAGACTCCGCTAAGTGTCTATAGTGTTTACCTATAACAAACAACAATACTCATGTACTATTGGTCTAATGCCAAAATATTTGACAAAAATATACTTAATTCATGCCGGTCCTTCTCCAAGGGGCTGGACTCTGGAGTTCTTCTCCCTCTTGCCCTCCCTCCAAAGAGGCTGGATTTCTGCTCTTTTATAAGGACCAAATAACATTCCTCCACCTTCATGGGAAAGATATTCACAGTGTTTGGCAGTATTGTGCGTGGTTCAGCCTGATTCTTGCTCACTGTGCCAATTTTCTACTGGCACGAACAAGGACTACTGATAGGCCTTAAATCCAGAGTTCTGGTGTTAGAGCCCTCATAGGCTGGTGGTAAAGATGTAAACCATGGCTCCTCCGTACTTCGACTCCACCAGCTGATCTTATCCCAACTTCTCTAGCACTTGTACAGAAGTCCGTCCTTGTTCTTTTGCCCTGAACCTTTGGTCCAACGAGGGTCTGTTTTCTCTTTCCGCGCAATGAAATTCAGTCCATTTGTTTGAAAAAAAAAAAAAAAAAAAAAAAAAAAAAAAAAAAAAAAAAAAAAAAAACTTCTCTAGCAGCACTACAATTGGATTAAGTGCTGTACATGATAAAAGATGACAATCTTATGAGGTGCATTTCCTTTTAAACCCAAATGGTAAGCTCTCAGAAGTCCGGTCATAGCCTTGGCAGAAGATTTTGTATCACCATAAGCTCCATGACACGATAAAAATTACTTCCTGGAATAACAAAAGTGGTCTTCCATCCAGACGACCTTTCCAAAGAATATGAACAATTGACACTCAGAAGCTGCCAACGAGAACAAACTTTGGAAGCTTCTGCATCACCCAAACAGCAAAGCAATTTCAAGTTCTCACCAAACTAGTTAATTCTAGTGTCAGAGAGAGAAACTTCGGTCTCCGGAGGAGACCGACGTGAATTAAGTGTCTGTTCGACCTACCCCCAATCCAAAGCCCACAGGACAAAGGTATGGAAGTAAAGATCTACTCCCCCCTTTCGAGAGTAGACACTTTAGTCATAAGTAACCAGAAACAAGAAACTAGTGAGAAATAGGTGTATAGAGTAGTTTGTGGTGATGTTACGGACATCAAGCCACGAGCTCATTGTTGGTTGGAAGTGAGCGTTTGTCTCATTAATCTGGTCCGGGTTCGAACCCTAATGGACTCGTTTGAGTGGATGTGGGGGATGGAGTGGCTTGATACTGCTAAGTGAGTGATCATGAGCAGGAAATAAGTTGTGCCAACCAACAGCCCCCTTTGCGAGAAGTGACAAAAAGAGACTTGACACCTGTATGCTAACATTTAAATAAAGCAGCTTTAGCTACTATCAAAATTTTATTTTTATTTTATTCTAAAGTCTTTACTAAGGGGGATCTAATGTTTGAGGAATCGGTTGGTGATTTTCTATTCTTCTTTTGTGGAGTAGAATGGACATGGCGTATTGTATGGCGATAGTGTTTATGTTTTTGAAGGTGTTTTTGATGGTGGGCATCGGTATTTGGAATTTTTCTTCAAGTGATTTCATTGATGGAATGTGTGTAGTTGCTCTAGCTCCAGCTGTAATGACGATAAGAGGGTCAACTTTCCATCCTAGAGCAGTGATATTAGCGATTAGTGGATTGTATTTGTTGGTTTTGGCTTGGAGTGTTTCTGGGGAGAATCTGTCATTGCAATATGTAAATTCAATAAATTGTATTGTAAGGTTGGGATTAATTTCAGAAGGGGTTTCACTTTGGTAAGGTAGGCCTTTTACACACAAAATGTCTGGTCTAAATCTCGAATTACAGTGGCATCTTTGTGTGCCACATGTGCAAGGGAGTAACCAGTTTGGTACTGTATTTTCTGGAGGCTTATCATTAAAGGTTCCAGCATTCATGAGAATAAAGCAGCGGGATTTTTCTGATGAGATTAGTAGTTTACGGATTTCCCAAACTGCTTTGTTGTGTCTTTTGACGCGGAGTGAATGTATGTGTTGTTGTTGGCATGTGAGTAACACATGTAACCATGTGTCTGGTTCATGTGATCTACAAATAGGACATGTGATGGATGGGAATCTTTCTCTTCCAAAGAACATTTGTTTTCTAGCATGGCCCATGTATGTTCCAGTACGGAATTTAATAAGGCATGTTTTTTGTTTGTCTGTAATGATTGGATTTTTCCAGAATTCATTAGAGAGTTCATTGTCTATATCTTCATTTGCTGTCCATTTGTAAATATTGGGAGTTTGTACGGCCATAACTTCTAAGTTTTTGTCTCTGTCGTATTTCTTGATTTGTTTTTCTAGGTCTCTAACTGGTCCTTTGTCTGGCATATCTATCATGGATGGCCATACATCTTTCTGGTAGTAGTATGGGGTAGCATGCGCGTGTTCGTATGGGTGTTCAACAGTTATATATTCTAGATCGACTCCGATTTTAGCTAGTTTATCTGCTTTTTCGTTACCATCAATGTTGATGTGTGCTTTGACTTTGTGTAGAGAAATGGGTTGTTTTCTTTGTTGGAGTAGTTCAACCATGGAGGCAAGTGTGGTTTGGTCGGGGTGACTGTTGTGTAGTGTGGGGTGTTTAATTTGCGTGTTTAGTAAATATAATACGTTTAGGCAGTCAGTAAATATATATGCGGGTTCATCAGGAAATTGTGTGTTGATGATTTTTAGTGTTTCGTGTATAGCCATCATTTCAGCTCGTAGAATGTTTTGGTGTCCATGGAGTCTTTTGGGGATGTTAATACCTTTAGGGCTGTAGATGCCATATCCAGCTTTTTCCCTCATCCATTCATTATTGGGGCCAACTTCTTTTGGAGGTATAAAGGAGCCATCGGTGTAATAACTGAGTTGGGCTTCGAATTTTAGTGGCAGGTTTCTATGGTAGTTTGGGATTGGGAGGATATGTGTGGGGCTATTTGTTAGTGTATTAGGGTAGTCTAATTTCGACCATTTCTTACTAGGTTTGACCAAGGTGTTTAAAGGGGTAGGAGGAGCAATTTGTGTGTAAATCTGTGGGATTTTTAGGTTATTTATGATGGGATTGAGTTGATTCATTTGTTCTTGGTTACCGATGTTGTTGTTTTGGTGATGAATGCAAAGTATTTGTAGAGTGGACACTTCTTTTCTTTCAATGTTGACGTCGGGAGGTATTGTGGGTTCTATATATGTGATGGTATCTGCAGCGAATTGAGCAATGATGTGTGTATCTGGAAAGGGGCCAATGTATGGATTGAAATTTTGGTACCAGTTAGTGTCTGGAGAAATGATTATAGTTATTGTGTTTGGATCGTTTTTTGCTGCAAGACGGGCCCAATGGATGGCTTGTCGTAAGTCTGTTTCATTATGGGGATGGGCGTAGCCAATACCTTTCCATTTGTGATCAAATGCTTTTCCTAGTGAACCAAAAATAATATCACGGGAAAATGGTGAGTGAAATTGGCTAAATTGTGTGGGGCATGTAACTGGGGATGAGAAGTATGATGTTTGTATTTTGAATGTATCAATGAGAAAGTCTAGTATTTGAGTTGGTATGGTGTATTGGGCACTTTTAAGTGGGTCATTTTTCGGGATGCGGTATTTATATCTTTGGTATAGCCATGCAATTTCGGTTTCAAAAGATTGGGTTGGTGGTTCAAGGCCGTGTAGGGTATTTCTCGCATTTTGGTATTGTTTCCATAGCCATATTAATCGTGTTTTTGGAATGGTGATGAGGTGTCGGCCATTTTCTTCGTATATATGTGCTATGTTTAGGATTATTTGTATTGTGTTTGTATTTGTTTGAATGTCGCTTTCTGGGTTACATTCATTAATGGATATGTGAGCTAATGGGATGGTTGTGGCTGGAATAACATACCTTGTGTCTTTTGCTTGTGTGATAGAAAAGTATTTTTTGATGGTGTCTGAACAGTGTTTATGTTGTTGTTTTGTATAGTATTGGGTAAGTATTTCAGTGTTGTGCTGACATGTGTGGGGGTCATTCCAGGGGAATAATTCTCTTTGAGTTCGCCATTTGTGGTATGAATTGTTGTTTGGTGTGTTCCATTGGCATAAGTATATGGTGTCTTTTTTGATAATCCAATATTTATCCTTGATTTTACGGTGTTCGTGATCTAGTATTTCGTGAATCGGGAATTGTTGGGGGTTCTTAAGGATGTGTTTGGGAGGAAGGGGGAGTTCGGGGATAGGAGGGTTAGGTGGATTTATAGGAGGGGTGAGTTGTAGGGGGATGATATTGTGGTTTAATATAATGTAGTCGTTTTTTAGAGTTCTTGGGAGGTGATGAAACCGACATGGGGTGAGGCATCTGTGGTGGCAAGGGGGGTAGCAAAATAGTTGGTTTGCAAGGTTCAGAGCACTTTTGATGAGTTTAGTGGGATTGCAGTGGTACATTTTAAAGTCATCTGGGTTCATTAAGGTGGTGCCATTAGGCATGGTTATTTGTTCTAGTTTTATTATATTATGTGATAGTAGTTTTTGTAGTAATTTGAAGGATGTGTTGGGATTAAGGCCATGTAGGTTTTGTGCTTCTCTCATCCATGACGTTTCTAGTTGAGATGGGTTTAATAGAAAGCAATTTATTGTGCTTTTAAGGTGGACACCGGCTTCATGTTTGAGTAGAAATAATGTCCTAGTGATGGGTGATCTCACGCAGTGTTGGTATTTAATGCGATCTATTTCTTCGGAGCCTCCAAATCTTGCAAGTATAAATTGTATCAATCCAAAATAAATTTTTCCAAGTCTACCTTTATCTTTAAGGGCATTTTGTAGTTGTTCTCCAATGCATCTTAAGTATGCATTTTTTAGTGAGAATGCTTCTATGCCAAATAGGTTGTGTGGGAGTTGTGTGGCGACGTTAGAGGTGCATTTTGGTAATCCACATATAGTTTTGTGGAGCGCTATGATCTTTTTGTCTAGTTTTTTAATGGCTGGTATGGAATATGGTACTGCGTAAAAGCTGTATGCTATTCCGGCGCGTATCACTGTATCCGCCATACTGATTTTTTGTTTCATAGTGGCTGGGCAAGATACAAGGGCTTGACATTGTTTGACGACTTTAGCGGTGGTGGTGTTTATTTGTGTTCCCCATTTTAGTGATGGAGCTAAGTTTATGCCAAGATATGTGTATGGCTCGTGTTGGTCTAGGACTGGTAGTGGTTGATTTCTAAAATTTATGTTGGTGGCTTGTATTTGGGCTTTGAATGCTATTGGGTTCATTTTGGATTTGTTAGGGCATCCGGTCACTGCACATTTAGAGATTCCGAGGTCCATTCCTGCCCATTCACAGAATTTATCTAATTTATTTAGTTGATTTTGTAGGGATTTTAGTTTGTTGGCAATTGCTGCGAGATCATCAGCGTATGCTGCGGAGGAGATTGTAACTTTGGAGGTACCAAAGGTGTAACCATTGTCTCCTTGTTGTAGCCATCTCAGAAGCGGTTCTAAAAATATTATAAATAAATAAGGGCTGAGTGTATCTCCTTGTATTGTTCCTCTTTGAATGGGAATCGGTAGAGTTTTGCCAAAGTGTTCTCCCGAGTATATGGTGGAGGATTGTGAGTATATATTTCCGACTAGATTTATAGCATCAGAGGGGTATCCAAGGTCTTTCATGATGGCTAGGAGTCTTGCATGGTCGATAGAGCCGAAGGCATTTTTGAAGTCTATATATAAGATGTATATGTCTTGGTTTGTGAATCTCGCATCTTCTAGTGCTGCAATGAGGATTTGAAGTTGTCTGGAAGTTCCTCGTTCTGCTCTGAATCCTTCTTGGCTGTCGTGTAAGATTTGGTGTTTTTCACCATAGGCGGAAAGGATAGAAGTTAATGTACTAGTAAAAAGTTTGTAAATTGTGTTTGCTAGTGCAATAGGTCTATGGTTGGTTAGTTGGAATGGGTCACCTTTTTTGTATAATAAAACTGTTAGGCTAGTTTTCCATGATGCTGGGATTTGTTTTTGTTTGTAACAGTGTTTGAAAAATAGGAGGAGTAGTTTGTGGAATCGTGGAGGCATGTTTTTCAAGATTGAGTTAGGGATTTTGTCAGGGTCTGGGGCTTTGTTATTTCCTAGGTTTTTAAGGCAAAGATCGTAGGTTTCTTGATCGAAGTATGTGTGTAGAGGGATTTCCGGTTCACCGCGTTGGTCAATTGTGAATCCTTCTAGGTCATGCCATGGGTATTGTCTGACACTGCATGTGCAGTGTGTCTGATGAATATTTTGATAGTGGCATGTAGGAACTGTTGGGCGGTTACTGATAGATTGTTGAATGTGTATTTCTTGTGCAATATCTTCAGGGCTGGTTAGAATATTGTTTTGTCTATCAATGATGGAGTCTAGAGGTGAAGTTTCAGAGTTTTTGAAGACTTTTCTATTTATTTTCTTGGGGCTTTTTTCATACATTTGGCGGTATTTTGAGACAGCTTTGTGAATACAGTCTTTAGTATATTTTGTTGTAATTTTTCTAGCTTCTTTATTGGCAGTTTTTGCTATAGCGGCTATGACGTCTATCCATTCATTTGGTATAGTATCTATTATTGGAGGATGAGGAATTTGTACATTTTGGTGATTACGTATTTCATTCATGATAGGATGTGTTTGCCATTGTGGGTTGTGTTTTGCGATGTATATAGTTTTTCTGATTAGATGGTATGTAGCGAGGTGTTTTTTCCATTATTTGGCAAGTTTACGGGGTAAAAAACCACCTTATTGTGCAGTTCTATTGGTTAGAATTGGTAGTGGAGGTGCTTTACAGGTGTTTTCAATAGTTTCTGAGATTTTGTTTATAATTTCATCTAGGGATGTGCAGGCTGTTTCCCATTGATCTTGTGTGAGGTGGTCGTGGTTTTCTAATAATAATGTTAATTCATTTATTTTTATAGAGTTTCTTTCAAAGAATTCTATGTTAAATTTTTCTAAATTTTCTTCTGGGATCGGATTAAGTATTCTGATTTCAGTGGTAGTTACTGGCGGTGAGGGTGTGGCTAGTAATGTGTTTTGTGGGATATGTAAGGTAACTGGGTAGTGGTCTGAGTTTAGATTCATATTTATGTTTGTGGTGGAAGTAAATCTGTTGTTATTTGTTGAGTTTATATAGAAGCCGTCTATAAGGCTGGTTGATGTATAGTTATAACCGCCTTGTCTGGAGAAGTGAATGTTTGTTGGGATGTATTCAAAATTAAGTGATGTGGTGAAGTTTTTCCACTGGATGTCTTCATCTTGTGGTGGTGTGTTATTGTTGTGATTTTGCCTTCCAATAAGTGCGATGTCACGGTTGAAATCGCCACATAGGATATATGTGTGGTTTGGGTGTGTAGTAATTAGGTTAGTGATTGTGGTTTTGATGTGGGGAATGAGACATATATCTTCTAGATGAGTAGGCATGTACATGTGGATGATTAGCCAAGGTGTAAGTGGATGATTATTTATTTTTATTATTTGTAGATATGGGGATATATTTGCGGGGGTCGGAACTTTAGTAATGTTACCGGGGAATGCGTATTTGTTGTGAATAAGTGTGAGTAATCCTCCTCTTCCGGGTTTATAGGGCATTCTTTGTTGTATGCATCTTGTTAGGGCATGGGTGTTATTGAAGATGAGTTTGTATTCAGGGAATAGATTTTGTATGTATTTTATAGATTTTGTCGCTGTGAGCTTCGTTTCTTGAATATTTATAATTGCTGTATTTCCAGTGGAGTTATTTATGAGACTTTGTAGGTTTGGTAAGGCTGTATTAAGTGATGATGCATTCCAAGTAATTATGTTTGTTTCAAGGTTCGTAGTAGGATTTATTCTTAGTACTGGTGTGGGGATGTTTGGGAGTGGGGGTGGATGTGAATATTCGTTTATGTTTTCAAGACACCGGAGTGATTCTGTTATTAGTTTGTTTGGGAGAAATGGGAATTTTCTTTGGAGTATGGCGTGTGTGGGGGGGGTTTCTTGACTGTGAATGAATTCGTATAGTTCTTTGTGTATTGATTTTTTTGGGAGTATTAATCTTTGTATATTTTTGATGAGTTTGGTATATGGATGGTCTATAGATATGTGTCTTTCTAGAGGGTTGTTGAGGTTGGAGAGTCGGATGAGTATTGTATTTGTCCATATATCATTGAAGTGGTATACGCGGGGGTTTGATATGATAGTATTACATTTGTCTATTGATGGGTTTATGGTAACGATTAGGGCGTATAGTATGTGGAGGGGTGGTGAGTGAATTTGCCTTTGTATATATTGATGAAGGGATGGAAATGAGATAGTTGCTTGGTGGTGTAGTGGATGGTCTGTATGTAGGATGGGAGCAAATGTTATTGCGATGTGTTGGTAATCTGGTTGGAGTTTTATTGTACTGGAGATAAAGTATTTTCTAGCACGTTTTTTGTGGTCTGTGGGATGTGTACGTAGTATGTTGGGCATTGGTCCAGGATTGGTTTCTATATCTCCACATTGAAGTAATGCTAGTTTGTTGATAAAGTAGTAACTGCAGTAGTGAAGTAATTTGGGTTTTTTCTTATTAGTTTTGTAGTATTTTATAGATGTAATTTTAATTGTAGTAAACAGATTGGGTACTGCGGGTATTGTTTTTATTATTATTTTTTCTGGTATATAGTGTGATGATTCGGTATGATTTGATGTATGACTAGTGGTTGTAGAGGCGTACCAGTTATATATGTGCTGGCTTTTGTTGTTTTTTGTTTTGTGGCGAGGCCGGTAGGCCGAGGCCGTTTTGTTGGTTTTAATGGTTTGCTTTATTAGTTTGTTTATTTGATATTTTATGTTATTTATAGTGTTTTGTATGTATTTGAGGCAAATAAGTACAGAAGATTGTTTTGTGATTTTTGGGTTTGTTAGTGTGATATATAGGTGTTTTTGTTTTTTAATATTGATTAGTGTTATATATGAGTTTAGAGTTTTTATAGATATTATTTGAGATTTGATTTTAGATCTTTTTACTAATAGTAGAGTGTTGTGTTTATTTTGTTTTTTGTTGTGCCTTGATTTATGCCGAGGCCGGCAGGCCGAGGCCATTTTGTTTATTTTTGTGATTTGTGCTATGAGATAGTATGTTTGGATTGGGTGATGAGAAGGAGTTTTTTCTTTATGGTTGACTGAGATAATTTGAAGATATTTAATATGGTTGTTAGAGTAATTTTGAATAATGTTTATACTATATTTTGAATAAGTATGTTGTAAGTTTTGATTTTTTGGTTTTAGGGTAGTAATTACCAAGTGTAGTTTTTTATTTTCTGTTTTAATCGAAACTGTATGTAGGTGTTTATTTTTAGAATTTGTTTTTAGTTGTCTAATTTTAGTATTTATTAATACTATAAATAGATATTTAGGTATATTTTTAGGAAATAATGATACTATAAATAGAGGTTTATTTTTAGTATTTACTGATGTTATAAAAAGGTTTTTATTTATAGTGTTTGTTGTTACTAAGAAAAGATTGTTATTTTTAGTATTTGATAATAGTATAAAAATATTTTTATTTTTAGTATTTATCAATACTATAAAAAGATTGTTATTTTTAGTATTGATTAATACTATTAATAGTCTTTCATTATTTTTAGTATTTATTAATACTATAAATAGCTTAACCGCCGGGATGTTTGTCAAAACTAGTTTGACAAGTCCATGTTGCCTTCAATTTCCGAAATATCTGGATTCGCTGCCTCAATTGCATCCAAAGTCATTTTCATTTGCTTTTGAAGAAGCATCATTTGGACTTTGGCATTCTTGTTTGACTCTGCTTGGACATGGTCCGCATAAACTTTTGCTTCTTGGACGATCTCACCCTTTAGAGTTGCCATTTCTTTTTCGGATTTCATCCGTTCCTTTCTTTACCGCTGCTTCTACCATTCTGTTGATGTCTTTGTTGTTGTTGTGATGCGGTCCATTCTCCAAGGCTTGTACAGTGTTTGCAAGGGCGGTGTTGACATCCGTGAATCCGAGTCTAATCAAATCCTCCTTACTAGGCGCATTTTCTCCATCTAGACTTTTAGGGTGTGGGGTAAATTCGACATATTTCCCTAAGATTTTATGATTTTTCTTAACATATTTTTTGTAAACGAAAGAATTGAGACATTGGACATTGCACGATCCCGTATGCTTCCCTTTATCAAGTTTGAAGTAAAAACCCAAGACATTGTCTTCACCCATGTATTTACGGATACTCTCCTCAATTTGCATGGTGGTTTTCACTTTGTTGAGGTTTCGGGCAATGAGTACTACTGCATTTTTCCTCGCTTTTTCATCCTCGGATATTTTTCCCTTGCTAGCAAAATTTACCTCGACAATTTCATTAAAAAATGCAATTTTGTTGAGTTGAATCCTTTTTGCTTCCTCGGGAGATGGTGCTTTGATCCAAGCATATGTCCCCTCAGCGGATTTTTGGACATTTGTGATTTCAAACTCAAACCCCCTATTGAATCCCTCAGTAACAATCTCCTCAAACAAGGTAAACCATTTTTTACCTTCGAGAGTGGGACTTGTTACTTTAACCGATAGCAAAGATGCTATGGAAATGGAGTCAAAGGACTTGCAGATTTTACCTCGAGCGAGTGTAAATTTGTCAAGTTTGAGGATGAAAGACCTCCGTCCTTGGATGAGCGCCAATCCATCGATTTCAGGGTTTTTGAGATGGATTTTAATTATTCCACTCCATCTCTTGGACCCATGAAAGCACAAGATTGCAATCGGCTCTCCAAGAAGTTCCCCGGTCTCAATGCCCATTTTCTCTAATCTTACTTTGGTTAACTCAAACACATCATCCCTCATAAGCTCTCTATCTCCAACCTCAAAATGTATGGAAATGTGATAGTCCAAGGCAAAGCTGTTATCCCCAATCTCCACCTCCGAAGGTATTTGGGTGAGATTAAAATGCATCCCTTCCTTCCCATCTTCACGCTTAGAAGGCCACTCTTCTTGCGTGACATATGGGTAGGATGGGATGGATTTCACATGCTCATCGGCTTCATCCACAGACCAACCACTCTCCACTAATTTTGAGGCAGACCTAGGCTGCTCATGTGGGGTGTTTGCCAATTGACCAAGTTCATTCAACGCTTGAAAGCCCAGCCAGAAAGGAGAGCGTCGCACCTCAGTAGGTGCAGTCCCCTTTACCTTTTTCTGACTTTGGACCACTGCAAGACTTGATGACCTCTTCACATTCACATTGTCTAGGCTAAAGTCTTTTTCATTTTCAAACAAATTTTTAGCGGAGGGAGGAGTGCTGCTGGTGCTCGCCATTCTACTACATGCAAAGTACAAAAAAGAGTAATGTTTAGGGATATGTGCTTGAAAATTGCCACTTATCATCCTTGAACCTACTCCCTTCCAGAGATTAAGCTCTGGGCCAACTGAGAGATAAGAACTAAGGAAGTGGCTCAAACATGTGTAAATATGATGTTCAACTTCTAATAAGAAATCAATTTTGTACATACATTCTACTCTAACAATTTCAATCCATTCATCAATTTTGGTGTGTAAGCAAGAAAAAATGCTGTAATATACAAACACAAACAGGTTGTGATTGCAATTCCAGCAAGTTTTCAGACTATAACATACAACATACATATGATCACATTCAGACACAATTTCACAATTTCCTAAGTATAAAACTACTAAAGCATTATAACGATTCTCTGAGTTGTTCACCATTCGACCTACTAAGGAAAACTTGTTGCAAACATAACTTAGCAAATTATGAGTGTTGCAATCATTAATTACAGACTTGCTGTAATAATCATTGCTACTCTCATATTCAATCAAACAATCATTTCTAACCATACAACCATTTCTAAATAAGCATAGAGATTTGATGAAGCAATTATCTATCAACCTAATTCTAATAACTCCTACAATGGACCTAAGTTTAATTACACATGCACAAAGTTGCTTCAGCCTTTGGCTGAGAGCATTCCAAGTTCTTAAAATCTTATACTTTGAGATGGTACATTTCCATACACTGCAGCTGCAGTGCAAGTGGAGGCTCTGAAATCTAATGCAAAAAACAGAAAAAATCTTACCTGAGGTTGGCGTCGATGCACCTCTGCACCCTTGCCGAGTATCTCTTGACAGCCAGCTCGAGACTCCAATTTTCGGCAGAGCCTCCTTAGCCTCCTTGCTCGCTGCTTCTTCTCCGATGCTCGACTTCTCCACACCCTCTTGGCCGAGTTCCTTCCGCTCCGAAGAGGTACGCTGCTTGTACGGAAAGACCGTTGGTTTTTCTTCGATGCTGGAACTCAAGGTCTCCGCACCTTCTCGGCCAAGTTTCTTCCACTCTCCAAGGGTACGCTGCACCTTCAGCAAGACAGCAAGCTTCACCGCATAGTTGCCGCCTTCTCCCACACCAACAGCGCCTCCCACCTTCGACCTCGTGTTTGTTGTCCTCGTTGTCGCAGCGGCGTGCTTCTCTCCTACCCCGAGTCTCCGTTGAGCAGATCTTCTCTTCGGCAAAGCGTCCACAGTCCTCTGAGTTAACGAAACCCCACTGATCTTCCGCTTCACCGGGGTAGCCTCAGCCGCTCTTGTTTCCGATCTTGCCTCGCAGCACCACTTCCCTGTCAGAGCAGTGGCTTTCTTCAATAGTAAAGCAGTATCTCTCCTCCCTTTTGTCGAAGCAGCTTCAGACCCACCAAGTATTTGGACCGGTTCCTGCTTGCTCGAGCCCGGCGTTGCTTCCTCTTCGGTAACAGTAATCTTCACTGACGTCGACTCTTCTTCGGCAGCAGGGGTGTCTTCGCTGATGTTGACTCTTCTTCGATAGCAGAGGTATCTGATCAACGCCTCCACTCCCTCGAAGCCAAGCGTCTGCCTCTCCAAGCTTCTGTCCACGAAAGTGTTCTCCGTCTTCTTGGCAGGAGCGAACTTCACCGCACTGGCACAACCTTCCGCCACACCCACAATCAGAGCGTCGAGATCAGGGAGCTTCGCCAAGTCACCGACGTCGTCCTCCTTCACCACTGAAGCCGTCTCCTTCGCAGGTACGTCGATCTTGCACAATTTTGAGAGGTAGAATGACTTGTTGGGAGCCATTATATCCTTCTCATTTCTGTCCGTTTCTCTGTATGTTTGAGCATGTGATACAGTAATCACATTCGTTTGTTGTTGATTGTTTATTTCTGTCCTAGGGTTTGTGTTTACCGTTGAAGAGAGAGAGGGGAGAGAGATAAAATAAAATAGGGTTAGGAGTTTCTTGTAAAATATGGGGCGGCTATGGTGATTTCTTACAAGAATTCTAGGGTTTTGGAGCTGTTGACCGTTAGATTGTAAATCTAATGGTGCAGGTTTGTGGTTTTTTGCAATTACTATTGCATTTTTTCTAGAGGCTAATGTGCACATCAACTGTTGAATTGAATTTACCTGCATTGTGTGGTGGCTGGTGAAACATCCTCCTTTGAAGCATCCTCCTTTGTCGACATGGTTGTAGCAGGTCTTGGCGTCAGTCTCCTGGTGCTTTCTTCTGTGAGGTGGTTGCTCAGTTGAGAGATACACATCTGCTGCACGGGTTTTGCAGGGAAGAGCTTGTGTGCATTCTGATTTCGCTTTGGAAGGATGCAACTTGATTACCTCTGTTGTGGCCGTGTGCTCCTTGTGCTTTTTGTGTATGATGGCGTTGTTCTTCTTCAGGCTGGTGCTGTCCAACCTCGTGATATCGGATTTGACATTGCTCGAGAATTTCTTCTGTTTGAGGTAATTGTAATGAGCTTGTACCTGTTGGTGTTGATTTTGCTGGTGGGTTTCTTGATGGTACTCACTTCTGCTTCGGTTGCTGCAGCTGTTACCTAGATTGGAGCTGCGGATTCGGCTACAGCAGCTCTTGAGTGGTTGTAAACGGAAGGTTCGACTTGTTGTAGAAAGAGTTACGGGTGTTGGCTTCTGATTTCTCCTGTTGTCTTTGTCACCATGTTGTATGTTGTTCCAGCATCTGTGTTGATATCCAATTTCTTCTATACAGCTATGGTGATGGCAGCTTGGGAGCTTGTTGGCGATCCACCCCCTGGTTCTTCTACAACCTTGTCTGCTCATTCTCCAGCTATCAACATTGGTGTTGATGATGTGTAATTGTTTTCTTCTACCGTCTTGTAGCATGCCCCTGTGTATTCTCCAGTCCTTTGCACTCCTGCAATCTTCTTGTGTGGTGCCTTGATGATGGTAGCTTCGGCCCTTCTTGATTGCTGTTACAACTTCATGCTTCTTTCCTGTTGATTCGGCACTTTCTTCTGGTCTCTTTGTCACTCTTGACTGATGTCTTCGATGCTTGCAGTTGTTGTTCCGGCCCTGTTTCTGCTGCACTTGGTCTGGGGCTTGCTGGTGTCTCCGGTACTTGCAACTGCTGCTGCTGGAGTCTTGCAGGGCTGATCTTGTGGTTGTTGGTATTCGGTGCCGAGAGTTTGTGTTTGGCAGTTGAGTTACCCACCATATGGGTTGGACACGGTTTGATGTGGAGATCTTCTGTCTTGGTGTGCTTCTGTCTCTGTCGGTTTGATGTGGGGATCTTCTGTCTCTGTCGGTCTTGATCCAGCCTAATCGGACTTGCTGTCTGCTGCTGCGATCCATCTCTGTGTTTGTCTGCGGCAGTTTGCTGAGCTTATCCTGTTGTCGACGACTTGAGTGTTTGCAGGCCTGCGTTGTACCCTTGCTTGCTCTCGGTGATTGCGCCGGCTGCGGTTGCAGGCGTAGGGCTAGGTGGTTGAGTTCTCTGCAGCAATAGCAGACTAAACAGTGCTCTTGTGTAGCTTGGTCAGTGAAGATCTGATGCTTAAAACGATTTGCATTGTGTTGGAGTATATTGTAAACATTTCTACAGGAACTAATTCTGTCTACAGTTTCTAAGCTGTAACATTGGGTATGAGAAATTTCAATAACGAGCAATGCAATAGAAAAGAAAAGAAAAGAAGTGAGGTAGGGAGAAAACTGCCCCTGTGTGTGTGTCATTTTGACCATTTGTAGATGCAGATATTCCAGATCTGAAGGGACTAGGGAGTTTGGTGTGTGGGTTTCATAGAATTCCTTGCACCGTCTGAGAATGATAGACACTAGATCTGATGTGCAGAGATTGTGGGTAGTAAGGAGACAGAGCACCAACACATGTCCCAGCCCATTGCTTGTCTCCATTGAACTTCCAGCACAAACTTGCAACAGATCTAGTTTTAATCAAACTTGAGTCCTTTCCAACACATATTCTCTACCCACACACACAATCGCAGATCCAACAAGTGTACATAGGACTCCACAGCAAATCCAGCCCCTAAGCTGCCTGCACACTTCCGCTCAAACGACTAACTCCCTAAGCCTCTCCTCACCGGAAATCGTGGAGCTCCTTAGCTACTCATCTCGGAGCCAAAACCCCCAAAGTGGTGGATTCATGAGTGCCATCTACGTGAAATGTCTTGAAATTCTGTTAAGAACACATTCAACATCTGCCAAAAAAACTAAATTCTAGTGTCAATCAATACCTCTTTAGATTATCAATGCCTTGCAGAACCCATTCTCTCAAGATTATTTTGGAACTCCTTTGTCACATGTAAATGTCTAAATCCCCCAATTGAGAGTGGCTAGAACCGAGAGGTTTGGGAGGGGGCGGAGGGGTGGAGCAAATATTTGCCTCTAGGTTTGAGCGTGAGTATTCTTAACCCCTAAAGGTTCTGGAAATCCAAAATGGCTCTCGGCTGTTTCGGGCAGCCTAGATGAAGGGGTTAAAAGTAATATTTTTGCCTAATAATTTTACTGGATGCTCGTTATACAGCAAAGTGTATGTGGTAAAAATTTCGACGCCAAATTTCACTTTTAGAACCTTCATCTAAGAATTTTAGGTTTCAAGTCCAAAACGGGCAGTTTAAAATTAGGTTTTTTTAGATTATTTTTTTTGGAAATGTGTTCATAACCAATTCACTACTCAAAATCCAAAATGGCCTATGTCAAAAAGCTTACCAATTTTAGAAGGGCAGCCTCCAAAAATCACAGAAACAACCTTCTCAGTTTTTGGTAATTTTACAATTTTTTCTTTCAAAATTTGTCAAAATTTGAGATTTAGGAATTTTTAAAATTTTTTTTTTCCAATAATTCAAAAAATCATGGACATAACTTTTAACTGTTCACTTTTTTAAAAAACCATAAGCATTTCATGTCATTTAGGTTTTACCATATTGTGGTTTTTGCACCTTCTTGTGGAAATTAATTTGCATGAAGGCCAAAAAACTGTAATGAGACTCTAAAATTTTGCATGGAGGTGCTCAACTTAGTTATTTACATGGAAAAAAATATGAGCAAAATGTTTGAGGTAACAATAATCAAGTCTCCCTTGGCACCATTTAGAGTATGCCTTTCCCGCAAATCCAAAAAAAAGAAAACAGTAAACTTTGAACGTTATAATCTCACAAATGGTAAAGATCCAACCGTTGAAATTTAACATGGTATTAGTGCAGGTAGTTAGGTTTAAGATCTTACGGTTGGATGTATCAAAAAATTAAAAAATTAAGAATCATACTTATAGTTCTACAAGGTCGTCAAAAATCACAGTTTTTGGTTTTGGAGGTCCAAAAACGGCTTGAACCTTTAGGGGTTAACCCTTAAGCGCTTGGCTTATGGTCATGGATTCAGAATGGTCATATGAACTGTTATACTCTCTATTTTTCACTCAAATTGACTAATATTATTTTTGAAATATTTTTCCTAAATGAAAAAACCTTACATTTTCTATGTGCAATATTTTTTTCCGGTTTTTATTTTAAAAAAGCTAAAATTACTATGACTTTTCTAAGGAAATCCTTAAATAAATTCATATAAATTAAGAAGTTTATCAAAAATTCCGATTTTTTTCCACAAATCTGACTTACATTGGAGTACATAATTTTGGATGAAAATCATCCATGTCTCTAAAGTTAGTTAAAGAAACCTCCATGATAATAAGTATTGAATTTGCAATTTCTATTAAATACTTAATTTTAGAAATTTTCCAAAAATTCATGATAAAGTTTACAGTGGATTTGATAAACAACGTTTTCTTAGTTAAGCTCATATACAACAAACGCCATCTTCATGGTTTAAATTAAATTTAATGTAGAAAAGGTCAAATGATTCAGAATATATTACATCAAAATCCATTTTTACTACTTATTTTCCAATGAAGGCCCCAAATTGAGTTCCATGGTGGATATCTCCCATACATGTGCTGTATAGATAATAGAAGTATAGCAAGGAGGTGCACAAACAAAAATGGATGAAATTTCTCTTTTTCTGTTGAGGAACAAGCCTTTTCAATCATCCAAAGGCCTCAAAATGGCTATGCGGACATTTAAGGGTTAAAGTAATTTGAGGGCGGAAACCCCAAATTTAGCCAAAAAAAACCCCAAAAAAGATCAGGGGATGCCAATACGGGGAGGGCTAGCAAAATGGATCCACCCAAGCCAGGCATCCGAGCACCACTCCCTGGGAGAAATAAAGAGACCCTTGTGACATGGTATACAATTTTCTGTCATGCAATCTCTGAAGATTAATTTATGCATCAAACTAGACTTTTAGATGTGGCACCAAAATATGTTTTACTCTTTCAGGTTCAATTTGAGCATGTTTCAGAATTAAATTCGTGATTGACATGTTGCCACGAGGAGAGTTGAATGGAAGTCATGGAGAGATGGGAAGGTGGAGAAGGGAGTGTTGGGTCTTCAACCCCAAAACTGTGACTCCTATGGATCAGTCCCTTACCTGCATTTTAAACTGGGTCTTTAGTTTAATGGTAGAAGTGCTGAAAGAGCTTGCTTTATGAAAACTTTTTGTCCGAGAAGTTATAAAGAGATTACTTCATATGATTGGATAAACTTTATTTGACAAATTCACCTTCGAAAGGAGGCATCTAGGGTAGCCTGCCCCAGCCTGGTTCTGGTGACCATGCTGGTAGCACTTCCCCCAATGAACCCTTTATTCACGGTGACCCTTCGGGCCAGAGTTCCTCTCTCTTTATTTGACAAAACTATAGGATCATTGTACAAAGCATACATTAGAAGATGTATCTATATCAATGGAGATTAGTGAAAGAAATAGTACCAATTAGGTAACAAGGAAAACATGAAGAAAGAGAGTGCCCACCATTTTCACTACTCCGCACGGTCCATCTCTCACTTTTGGGTCAATTTTAACTAATTTTTAGTAACAAAAATGGAAATAATTGAAGTAATAGCATCAAAAGTTAGAGCATGTTGGAGTAGTTTGAATTGAATTATGCCTAGTAATTTATATTATAGAATTTGTACTAAAGTACAAAATGTAAACATCTTAAGCAAGTCAATGGAATTTGGAAGCCAAGATGGAATTCATAGATATCTTAGGTTTATAAATATTTTGATGTAGACTACAAACCTGATATTTAGAAAGGCCAAGGATTTAAAAAAATAATAATAATAATAATTTTTTTAATTTTATTTTTTTAATTTAAAAAATATACAAAATTTTAAATTTTAAATTTTAAAAAAAATTTAAATTTTAAAAACCAATCTTTTAAGAGACCTAACACACATGTTGGACTAAAAGTATGTTTGTCGCCTTATGACCAGACCGAATCACGACTGCAAAGCAAACGAAAGGAAAGGAAAAAATAAACGACAACCTCTGCAACCAAAAGACAATCCCGCAGACACAACAATTGACCATGAACAATACGCACAGCCAGGCAACGGATGGCAACCTCTCACATGAACTTTGAAATCAAAATCCTTGTACAAGATTACAAGCAAAAACCCTCAATTTGACACCCGGGAACACAGAGAACTTAAGAATCCATGATAACACTGCAGACACAGAATTTCGCCGGAGACAACACTCAAACAAGGAGAGTAAATGCCCATCTATTGGATACACTACGGTCACAGAACCCTTGCAGAGAAAAGCACCCAGAAACCCTCAAATGGGCAACCGGGAAGCGCAAAAACACAAGACTCCATGACTCGCAAATTTGTCTACAAAGCAACACTTCCGGAAGATCCAAGTCGCGCGACCACACAGCTGACACAAACACCCGGAACTACACACAACGCCACTAGAAAACCACAAACACAAACCACTAAAACACTCAGAAACACTCACAAACTCAGAAACTGCGAAAGAAAGGAGAGAAACTGAGAGAGAAAGGAGAGAAACTGAGAGAGGAAATAGAGAGAAGTGAAGTCAGCGAGGGAGTGGAGGGGAAGTGAGCGAGAGAGGTGACGGACTAGTAAAACCAAAGTATCCCCCTCAACTGGCGTAACCGCCCCCGTAAATGTCATGATTATGTAAATCATGAGGTAGTGGTAAGAGCGATAAGATCGTCGTATGTGACCGCGGTACATCGTATTTGTCCCATATATTACAGGAACCGGTCCTGAACCTCTTAACAATGTGAACCCAAACGCAATTCAAATACCCTCCGCTCTTACGCAACAGTAGCACGCATTACAAAAGCACAGGTGCGAACATACTTTAAGAAATGTAATGGCAGGGTAACACTATAGGAGAATTGACTAATCATAAATCTAGAAGAATAAAAGATATATAGTTGGCAAAAATGATATTTTTATCTAGATTGGATGTACACTACAACCAAAGTTCTTCTTGTCAAAAACTTCAAACATGGACGATATAGTTTAAGTTACATGGCCATCAATGTAGCAATACTTTTGCTAAAGGCAATTCACTTTGTGTTAAACATGCTTGGACAACTTCAAAGCCTAGCTTGAATATGGATTTTGGCCTTGACTAAAATCTAACTTTATAGAAAAAAATTCATTAATATTCTTATATTTAATTTATTTTATATATTTCTTTTCTTAATTCAAGTCTATTTTTAAAAACTATGAAAGTTTTAACTTCCTATTCAATAGTACCTACTATATCATTATCTTCTGTGTTTGTGTTGATTGAATAATAAAAGCTAATTTTTGAACTTCAAATGTTCTTGTTTTTCTTTTAGATTTGGCTTTTACATCAAATTGTATATTTATTTTTCTTTTTGGAATTTATTTATCATTAAAATCCTCCGCAATTTTTACTTTTTTAAAATAGCTAAAAAATTGTAATTTTTTTTATTGAACTAATTGTTTTGGAAACTTGAAATTAAAAACCACTTAAACATTTCGGATTTATGTTTTTTTTTTCCCAATGAAAATTTGCATTAACTATCAATCAATTTGAAGAAGGAGTGTTATATAAGAAATTGATATGCAATTTTTTTATTTAAAAAAAAATAAAAAAATGTGCAATGAATTTTAACATTAATGGGATAAACATGTATGGCTACATTGAATAACCAAGGATTTTAGTAGTCAGGATGCATGATAAAAACCGCAACATCATTAACTAAGATGTGAGTTTTTAAAAATTGAAGTTGTTTTTTCGTGGTTGAAAGTATCTTTGTTACTTCTCTTTAACCCGTATAGTTCATTAATGTTTTTAGAGCAAAAATTGCAAAAAATAATTCATTTTTACTTCAAGCTTAATAAATCTCAATTTAAGCATTTTCAATAAATTTAGCCGTAAAATCTTTAAATTAACTTAATATTATACTTATACATCAAAATCAGACCGTTGATTTTTCTTCATTTATGAAATTGAAGTGGAAAGAAATTTGGTTTCAGCAATCATGGAACTTTTCTTATAAACTTTGGAACCTACCCCTATAAATCTCATATATACTCTAATTTTTATAAGTTGATAGCTTCATTAGGAAATTGGTTAAAAATATATTACAATTAAAAAGTTTAAAAAAATTATTTAAAAAAAAATGTTGCAAAAATTTGAAGAGAAAACAAGTTTGCCATTAAAAAAACCACAATTAATATGAAATTAGATATTCCTTCTCAAAAAACTTTATGCCGGAATTTTAATTTTTTATTGCTTCATGCGTGGCCATGGCACCTCAACATCGCAATTTGATCACGGCTTGACTTTATCACAAGCAGCCTACACACGTTTACAACGTTATATGAGCACTATGAATGGAGCAGTCTCACGCAGGTATTACATGTGTATCACTATAATATCAATACTAGTATAAAACTTAGTATCAACATGATATAATTTTAATATCAAGTAGGTATCGGTTTACTCCTTCACTCTGCACAGGTTTACAACGATGCATCATTGCTTGAGAGGGACTTGAGCGTCGTAGTATTACATATGTATTAAGCGTGTATCAAATACTTGGCGATTGGTGGAAGTGCGAGCCCTCCAGCACCTACAAACAATGTGGGGATCTGGAGCAAGATTCTTCAATTTTTTGTGCCTCTTGTGTTCTTGGGTTAGCGGTGGCGATCCGGAATGTTGGCAAGAAGGATCCAGAGGTTTAAGGATGATGCCAATGCATATTTGTTTATTCCATTGCGAGCTGAATAGAATGCCTTTGCTCGAGCATTGAAATGTTCAGAACTACTCTAGTTGGATTCTGTGATTTTCAAGACCTTGTCTTATTCACGAGTAAATCCCATGTTTATATTCTACTCAATTTTGGGATTGTATAGACATTATTCAGATATATAATTTTGGATAAAGCTTTATCTTTTAATTTATTTTAATGTAAAAGCAGAACACATAAATGGAAGGTATAAAAAACCACATGGTAGTAGTTTTAATCATAATAATTTATGAAGATCCATTTACTTTTACATAAATCTTGAGATTGCGTATATCATTCTATAATTGAATAATCTATGCTAAATATATTTTGCATCAAGTATACAATTATATTTATAGATTTTTTTTACAATAGCTTGGTGGTTAGCACAAACTCATGGCAACATCAATCTATGTTAAATGTAAAGCTTCAAGAAAAGTTAGACTACAACCGTGTGATTATACCAATGTTGAATGTCATATTTGTCTTGAAGACCTTCAAACAAATCTACAATATATATCAAAATGTGGACATCACTTTTGTCAGTCTTGCATCTTAAGGTGGGCAATGGCTAAGGCTGAATCTGGTCAACCAAGAGTAACATGCCCACTTTGCAGACAAGATATTCAAGATGATATAGTTTCTTTGGATGTTGTATTTGTTGAAGATTGTTTTGATAATGTAAATGTAGCCACATTCTAGCATAAGTTATTTAAATGTATTTATGAATATATGAAATGTGGACTATTTATTTGGTTTATGATTACTTTAATTAATAATTGATTTATGATTAATATATATTTAATATCATAAATTAATACTAATATTAATTTTAGATTTAATCAATATCATATGTCAAATTTTTAAATACCTTGATATCAATGATCAACTTGTTTGATATACAAGTTTCTATTATATATAAATATATTAAAAAAATCAAAACCATCAATCTATTTTTTTTGTATTAAGTCAATTCTACGTGGAACCTTAAATAAAACTCCATTAAGTATTATGTAATTAATTTACCATGACCTTCGTGTAGTAGTTTGAGTTATGGCACATAAGTGAGGTAGTTGTGAGTTCAAATCTTAACCCTTAAACGTCAGACCCAGCCCCTCGGGCTGGGTTTAAAGGAATCATTGGAGACAGAAGATTCATTTCTCAACCAAATCAAGCGAGACTTGTTGCGTTTGAAAGCTACTGAAAAAGCAATCTAAATTCCAAATTTTCGATTCATTTGAGAGATTGTGGAATCGTTGGTAAGCAATCAAAGTTATCAAGTTGAACAAGTTTTGAGGTTGGGGCAGCTAAAGTTCAGCAGTGCCGGAGGTGCTACAGTGTTAAACAGTGCTACAGTACCGCAGACCGCAGTGCTACAGTGCTAAAGATTCTCTGCGGGCTGCCCCCCCAGGCCCTAAAATGACGTTTAAGGGTTAATGCCGGCATGGAGCCTACCATCATAGTCTATCCAATTATGGTGGAGGGTCTTGAGTCCTCATTGTATGGGTATTCAAAAAGGGAGAAATAACTCTAGATTCACTATTTTTTGTCCCGTGGTTATCGGATTAGTGAATAGAATGAATAAACTCTATATTCACGCCAAGCCCTTCAAGATCAGAGTTCGTCTTTCAAACTCCTAAAACACAAATTGGATTTAAAGAAACTTTTACGGTTAAGCATCAATAGATGTGAAGGTGGCATGTGAAATCACATTATCAGCTCTTAGGAAATAGTCTTTTGTATATCACAATAATGACATGAAGTAAAATATAATAATGTAAATAAATTTCACTCAATAGTGGCATTAGGCGTTGTTGATCAAAGTAGTATAATTCTCAAATGAAGTGTAGAAGATAGGAGAAATTCTTTTCGTTGAGGGCACTACATTTAACTATTTTTCTCCACAGTTCAACTGAATCTCGCAATACAGTCTCCAGTTGAAATCAATTTCACCTAAGAAGCACCTCAATTTGCAATTATGTGCAGTTTCCAGATCAAACCATCTCAACCACCAGAAGCACCTAAAATCTCAACTAAGTTAAACACCATGTGCGACCCCCAATTGTTGAATAGAGGAAGACACATAACGTCATCGTTCCAGTCCTTTGAAAGCCAAATAAGAAAGACTAGATGCACCTTGGATCTTGGACCTTGGACGTTGGACCTTGGAACTTGGACCTTGGACGTTGGACCTGGGACCTCGAACCACAACCATTGGAGCCATGACTTATGGACGAACCCCAAAAACCTGTGACCCATGTAAGCAATGTATACCCAAACCCGTCACTGCATATAAAACCAATTTTACATACCTCTGGCAAACATATAAACGCTCAAATCTATATGAATTATATTTGCTTGTCTTCTCTGGTCGTCTCTGGCTGTTGTTGCTGGGTTGTACTTATGCCTCGTGTCCCAGGCCTAAGTTTGAAGAAACTTCCGTGTATGTGGTTTTTATATTTATATTTATATATTTTTTTTATTTTTTTTAATAAATTTAAAATGAATAAAATTTGCATGGAAAATATTGGCTTTTGTGTCATAAAATTTTAGCCATACACTACCAACTTTGAAGTACTGAAATTAGAAATGTTATTTTTTACTAAAATTTGAACTTTGACTAAATATATTTCAAGATCCGTAGGATCAAATCTGATAAAATTTGGTAAATAGGCTATTTGGATGGCTTAGAACAAGATCCTATGGTTGGATTTCTCAAAATCAAGTTTGAAAAAAAACTGAGCAAAGATTTTAGAAAGGATCATTTGGAGGTCATTGTAGACCACTTTCTTTTAGGGGTTAAAATACCTTTTGAACTTAACAACCATGTTATGTTGTACACTCTAACTATACTAATACAAATCAAAATTATAAATCAAATATACAACACATTTTGTGCAACCAATTTTCCTAATACAAAAGTTTCCTTTAACACAACTTTAAAACATTCTAATACAACATTCTAAACTCTCCACTTGTCATATCGCAAAGAAAATTCAAAAATAATTAACATGTACTAATAATAAAATTTTGAAAAATAAAAATAAAAATCATCTAATTCATTTATCAAAGTTTGAAAACAAAATCAGAAACTTTGACAACCTCTACGAAGTGTTTGAGAACTCCATTCAATATTACAATAATTTCCTTCTTCCCAAACCCTCATATTAAACCGAGATACGGGTATATAATGCGGAGATACACTCTGCACCATTTATAACTCAAATCCTATGAAGACTGTCCACCTCTCTTGGAGCTCTCATCCAATCACAGTAACAATCAAGTTCTTTTGACCTCCACATACAGTAACTCCGACGGCATTGAGTGCGGATAGTTTCTCAACTTCCAATTAAACCGGAGTACGTGTATGTAAGTGGGGACAAACTCTACACCATTTGGAACCCTAATCCTGTGAGGTCTCCACCTCTCTCGGAGCTCTCTTTCAACCCCAAAAGTAGTCAAGTTCTTTTGACCTCAGAGTTTTGTCATTAAGTGCGGATAGGCTCTGGACTCCCGGTTTAAAAAGGACAACACTATACCGGGCCTGCAACAGTATACCGGGCCGGGCCCAGGAGGCGTGGGTGGGTGGGGGTGGACCCGGGCGGAGCAAGGAGGCCGGAAAGGCGACGAAGAAGATGATGGCGATGCTGCAGTCATGGTGACCTCCCTCCCTCTCATGGCCGACTCCGGCTGCCGTCGTCAATTCCCACGCGCCTCCCCCGCACTCAACTCTTCACCGCACTCGGCGCCCTTGCTCCCACTCCACCACTCTCCCTTCCTCTCCCACCCCTCTCTTTTTCCGTTTCTAGAACACCATATCCTAGCTTAACCAAGCTTATCTGATCAGTGCTCATAAGCTAGACGCCTGTGCCGGAGATGGCGTCAGAGGGGGAGGATCAGAAGACGGTGTACACCTTGGAGGAGGTGGGGCAGCACGTCGCGCAGGATGACTGCTGGATGGTCATCAATGGGAAGGTGAGCACGCAATTAGATGGGCTAACCCAGGGTTGATGCTAGCTTGTGGGAGTGCATGATGGTGTTTTGAGGATCACCGGGTTAGGTGATCGATGCTTACGATGGTGTGACTCCTTCTGTGGTGCCCAGGTGTATAATTTGACGTCGTTCATGGATGACCATCCCGGAGGCGATGACGTACTTCTGCAGGTCGCGGGTATGGTTTTTCTTCGCCTGGTTCATGGTGTGGCTAGGTCGTCTTGGGATGTGTTTTTTGGCCGGTGGACTAAAGTTTTATTTGTTGATTAGCTGGTGCATTTAGATTACTGTGGAAGCAGCCAGTGAAGTGTTTTAAAGGCTGCATTCGTTTGGTAGTGATGCTGTTTTTTTAAGTGGAAGGTAGAAGTTGAGTAAGAGGATGCTGATTTTAAGTTAACCTATCTGAGTTTAACTAGTTTTCGATCAGGTTAATCTAGTAGGTCTGGGATATTTTAGTGGAAGGTGGGAGTTAGGTTCCTTTGTTTAGGTTGTTAACTTTTGGGTTTGGTGTTATTAGGACGGGATGCTACGAATGAGTTTGAGGACGTTGGACACAGCAAGGCTGCCATTGAGCAGATGCAGGATTTCTTCGTCGGGAAATGCCCTCAAGTGTTTGAGAAGGCAGAGTTACTCAGCGTGACAGAAGGAGACTTGGCGATTGGTGGAAGTGCAAGTCCTCCAGCACCTACAAACAGCGTGGGGATCTGGAGCAAGATCCTTCAGTTTTTGGTGCCTCTTGTGTTTCTGGGGATAGCGGTGGCGATCCGGAACGTTGGCAAGAAGGATCCGGAGGTTTAAGAATGATGCCAATGCATATTTGTTTATTCCATTGCGAGCAGAACAGAATGCCTTTGATCGAGCATTGAAATGTTCAGAGCTGCTTTAGTTGGATTCTGTGATTTTCCAGACCTCGTCTTATTCACGAGTAAAGCCCAAGTTTAGATTCTACTCAATTTTGGGATTGTATAGACATTATTCTCAATTTACAGGCTATATTTAATTTGCACATTTACATGGTAACTTTCGAGGTTTTGAGATATCGACATTTAAGTGGACGCTCGCTGTGTCTGTAACGGTGTAATTTTATCGTTGAATTGCACAAGGCCCAGCATATGTACCTGTTACATCAATGCCTTTTGTGTGTTCAGTATGCAGAGTTAGCGTTCTCTACTCATCTTCCCCTCGAATCACTTGGCGTTGGACACTGGCCGGCTTATGTATCAACTAAGTGTTGTAACCTTGAACAGCGTTGAGTTTTATCGTCAATCTACTCAATCTGTTGGTGAGTAGTTTACATTATCATCTTTTGAAAATTAAAGTTCTAGCACTACTTACAATGTACAGTCCTTGGATTAATTGTCCAAAATAGTATACCACAACGAATATTGCATAGCTCACTATACTAATATTGTTGTAATGAGGCCTAACAATCTACATATCAAAGAACACGTGTGTGCTCGCTAAATAGTGACTCGTGCCTCCATCACATTTCTTTTTTCCCGTGCACATCACAGCCTAATGGTGCTTTCCAGCAAGCCTTTTCTGTTGTTCACCATTTGAAGCATCAAATTGCGAAACGCAACTGTACATGATTTTAGTGCTGATGATCTCCAATGATTTTCCTCAGCAAAATTTGCATGAAAATAATTACTTTCAGACAAGACTCGAGTCAGAACAAGATGTTAAGAAAGGAATTCTAATGAAAACCCAGAATATTTTTAGTTCACCTCGTAGCTGCATGATGATAATGATAAAAATGTCCTTGGTCGACCAGTTCAGCTGTACAGATGTTGTCTGTAAGAAGCCACAATTCCCATGTTAATTGACGACGTTTCTGCGCCAGTCTCTCTATCTAGTGCACCATAATTCAGCCTCTCCTAATTTTAGTCCTTCGGAGAGCGGTTCTGTTTCAAATGATAAAATTATCATGTCAACTTAGAATCAAAAAAGACATCACCTTCGCAATGTACGAGTGAGGATAGCCTTTCGTTGCCATACCACCTGACAACCGTATTAGCGTTGAGATGTTTAAAACCAAATATTTCGACGTTCGGGGTGACGCTAATTAATAAATGTAGTGAGCGTTGATTTCAGTGCCCTTCTAATCACATCTGCATAATCCAACCTTGCAGTCAGTATCACTTAGAGCTGAACGCTAAGTCCTGCTGTTGATGTTTGCATTTGCATCATGCCGAGACCACCTCAAACCGTGATAAATTAGAAACATCTTGACACTACATGCATGCATAAAATCATACTAAATGGTTGAAATAGAAGAATACTTGGTGGTGTAAAGAAATGTGATCCAATTTATGACCAGATTCTCAACGGCAGAATCCCAACCTTTCTCTTGCAGCCTCTCGTTTCTATGTTAGCCTGGTAAAATGGTCATTGTATTTTTGAAAGGCTAAACTGATGCTCAGAAGATATGAAAACCCAACCATGTTGCCGCAAGGTGAAGAATATGTACTGAAAGGGAAGTCTTGCATCACGATTTTCTTACCAGTAGAAGCGTCTTTCGAGGTAGAATCTATAATCTCTTGGAATGCGATCACTTCCTTTGTGACAACTTTGCGAACGTCCCGCACATTAGAATGTGCACCCTGCACAGAATCTAGCCGCAGAAGCAAAGCCATGGCGCACTCGCTCCATCTCAAGCGTTCTTTAGGGTCCGAGCAGAGCTTCTCCCACTGAGACGGGCCAGCCAACACTTGCATGTGGTCCTTGAGATCCTGCCGAACCTGATAGATGACTTGCAATTTCTCAAGTGGACGCGTTCTGCGCAGCACAAACCCTCGCCAGTGAGCTTGAATAGTGGTTGCAGCCTTCTGCTCACTTGGTGGAGGCCCCTTCAACATCAAACGAGTCGACTTCATACTCGAGCATCAAATGGCCAAATCTGAACATTCACGAACAATTTTTGCTGTAAATATAGAGTGGAGCTGGATTAGCCTAAGAGGTGTGAAATCACATAATCACACTCTAATGCCTCTGCCTATTGAATACTGCGATCAGTGATCACCTGAATAAAAATTCTAAAAAGAGATCATCTTCGCCGAGGAAAAGCCTTGAATAATTCAAGGTCTCCCAAATCAACTACAGGGTACAAAGATTAAACCACACCTCAAAAACAAGGAGAAATTAAGCCCTTAGAAAACACAAGGTGGGATGTCATGAGCTGCTCAAGAATAAAATCAAAAATCGGAAAAGATTAGAATCACCACTCTTGTCATCAAGAGGGAATCGCAACTAGGGAATCGATCACAAGCCAATCACTCTGTCTTCACCAAGCATATTCAAATACCTTACTCACAAGTTTGATACCAAGCAGGCTGCATACAACGTTTAGGGCAAAAACGACAGCATACTAAGTTCCCGAAGCTGTTTCGCAGATGAAGAGATGGTGATCTTGAGCAGACCATGCTTGAAATATTGCAGCCATAGCAGAAACATATATATCCTCAAGCATGGTCCCGATCCACTCCAAGAAATCAATCACGAAAAAGTCTGGAAAGAAAAGTCTCCGACGCTATCCCTTAGACAAGTCGCTCCTTGAACAAGTCAAAAACAACAAACATGGCGTGCAACAGAAAAAACCAACACAGAGCCGTACCAATTCCCCTAAGCCTCAAAACTACTTGAAAAATCGCTGACAGACCATAAAATTCACATAGCCTCAGAAAATCCTCGGATTCAAGAGAAAACATGAACTTCCTTGAAGAAATCACTCCGAAGTTGAGAAATTTTCACCTCTCGGTGGTGGCCGATGTGAGGAGGGCTCATCCCCTGCTTTGAGAGCCCGCTGTCTCCTCGCATCCAAGTGCTTTCCCTTGCTTCACATAGATGTGCCGTTTCGCTTCAGAGCTTGACTTGCACCTTATCGTCACATAATTGGGTACCCTTCTCACAGTGACTTCAATTGTCCAATTCATCACCTCTGTGAGTCTTTCTTCCTGGCCCTGTGACCACTCTAGCTCACATCGAATCATGAGCTGGGAGTCCTCGACCGACCCACTTCGTCATGAGCCGTTCAAAGGCGTGACCCGAAAAGGATTGCAAAAGAGAAAGGGAGTGCGAGAGTGGGCCATCGGTGGACCTGGTTCAGACTGATCAAATTATGTGTAACTTATTGGTAACGGCTATCATGTATTCTAAGTTACATGTCATGAATGTTGGATCACATTATTCACTATTCATTACTATGGTCCTATGTTACTTTTGGCTGTAATTAATCATAATTTCAATAGATTCTTTTACATCCATTATGTGAAATAATCTGATAACAGATGGATATTTCATGATTAATATTTAAGGGATAATCCATGTGAGGTAAATAGATGACAATGTGAAGTAAAGTAATGTTTACAAAATTACACAGCATCAATAAAAGAATGATCAATTAACCTCGTTTTGTTTATGAGTTGTATTTTCAGCATTCGTTGTCTCGAAATTGTAAGCAGAATTGAGATCAGATTTTACAATTCAACGAGGTATTTTCTTTGATACTCATAACAATTATTTACAATCATGTGTTCAATGCAAAGACCTCCAGGCCCAACTTGGGGCTCGAATGATCTCAACAACTATCAATGATCTTGAGCGAGTAAACTTGAACCTCTTATTGGTATGGCACTAACAGCACCCATGTTTTAACCTTCTCGTCTACAATCTCAGCTCGTCAAAAATGGGATCCACTTTTTTGTCCCACTTATCGTAGTAGAGCTTAAGCAATCGCTCCGCCAATGTTACTCCTGCATTTGCCAAAAATATCAATCAAATATCTATCCGAGGAAGACATTTTGTTGATTGAAATTAAGTATAATATATTTTGTTTGGACTTATACCTGAACTAGCAACTTCTTCAATCGGAGCCAAGTACCCCTCCTCGTTGAGACCTCTTCGAATCAATCCTTCCTTGGCGAGCTTGACGATGTCCTGTGCCACGTCCTTCAAAAGACCTCCTCTAAATGGAACTTGAAGTCCTAACCTCGGTGCCTGCAAACACATACAGCTCATAAAATCAAAATGCAATGAAGTATGAAGAGATTTAATTCAGGAATAATTTAGCAGAGGATGATGAAAATTTCCAAAAGATGAACATGGTGTGAGGTGTACCTCATTGCGGAGCATCTCACGTTCGTCATTAGTCCAGTCACGGATGATTTCCAGAGCGCCCTGCAGTGATTGCTCATCGTACAACAATCCCACCTGCAATTACAAGCATCGATAAGTGAGGCTTCAATCATGTAAAATCAGCTACAATGATCTACATGATGAAAGAGAGTTGACGGCAGCATTTGCAAGAGAATGTGCTGGAAGATCAATGACAAAGGATGTACAGAGACGTACCCAAAAAGCAGGAAGAGCAAGTAGGAAAGGACGAGGGCCACAATCAGCTCCTCGCATCTCCAAGTATTTCTTGAGCCTCACCTGCAGAAACAAAATGGCATTAAATTCTAAGTTCTAATTTAAATTTCATCAGGAATACCAATGGGCATAGTGAGATGCAAGAATTTTACCTCAGGGTAAAGATTGCCTAGATGATTCATCCAATCCTCGATGGATGGTCTTTCTCCCTCAAATCCTTGCAACTTTCCAGCCATGAAATCCTGTTCGACGTAATTCACGACCTTGTCAATATTGTATATATCGACAATAAATGCCTTTGAACTTCGTCCAGAACCACACTACTACCTAGCAATGCAGAATATTTTCCCAAGTACTTGGAAGTTAAGCTACCTTAAATGATGCACCTTTAGTGTAGTGCCAGTGCTGGTTGCGGTAAATCATCAACATGGGCACATTCAATGCATACTCTGCGTACTTCTCAAACCTGGAATACGCAAACAAACAAGGTTAATCCTATTCTCTCAATAATGTTGAATAATTCCAATGCAAGAGCTCATGAATTGATCACCAGCCTGACCACAAAGGTAACGTTAAAACGTAGAATATCCTTGTAGAAAGTAATGCTTACCCAAAGTCGTCGTCGAATACAAACGGCAGTACTCCTGTCCGTTTATCATCAAATTCTGTCCAAGTTATACTGCCACAGATAATCTCAGATCAGCAAGCAGACTAAATTGGAAGATGAGATCAAAAATTCAATTTTTCAAACAAATTGTGAGGATTTCATGCTAAAAATGTACAAGGCTTGCAAAAGTTGACTCACCTTCTGTAACTCAAGTACCCAGTTGGCTTCCCTTCTGAGAATGGGGAAGTTGCAAAAAGCGCCGTTGCAATCTATCAAATCATAGTTAAGGGCCACACAAAAATATCAGCTGAAAGACATCGTTGATTTAACTAAAACGAGGTGAGTCCTATAATAGCGCATGCTCAATAAACGGGTTGCCTTGAGCTACACATACACACTTCTTAGACCATTAAAACTCAGTTGAGATAACTCACCGGTTGGAAGGACAAACCAACCCGGAGCTTATTGATCATATCCTGCTCTGAGTCGAAATCCAAGTTCACCTGTTCATCGAGCAATCATGAAATTCAGAAGTCCCTCTTTTCAAGTTATTGCACGAGTTAATATAACATGATTTATTTGACTACTAGTGGTAAGAAGATAGTCTTACCTGGCCAGTGCAAGTTTGATGCATAACTTTAAGACTTTCGGGAGCGCCAATGTCTCGAACATAATCATGAACGATATCGAATCTGCCAGCCTGCATCGACGTCTCATCCACTCCGTTATTAATTCTTACCCTCAAAAACCGACATACAGTAATTAACTATTCATCGTCATCATACTCAAGTGAAAGAATCGGTTGGATTCGAAAAAAGTTAAGAAATAATCAACCTTGTTATAATACGGTCGCTCCGGGATTGGCCACTTGGGTTCATAACCCATGCCCGCAAATCCCAAGCCAAGCTCCTTCCCAATAGTGTTCACCTGCAGGAGTGAAGGCAGCCCCTTTACCTTGAAGGTTCATGAATTCAATAAAATCAGCAAAGTAGATGAAGAGTATGTTGGTAAAATAGTGTCTCAGTATTAAAAGTGAACGTACTTCCTCCAGGTGTATGTCAAGTTCGCGTTTGACAGCATGGATGTCTTCCAAGGGCGCACCGCTCAACTCAAACTGGCCTCCAGGCTCCAGGGTCACGCTTTGACCATCCTGCATATGTCGAAGATGTGAATCATACAATCAATGTCAATCCGAGAATCAAACCATTTCAACAAAGAGCTACTGTACTTTTATATTCTAGGGCGAAGTGCACCTTCTGCAGCCCGGCAATGGTACCATCTTCAATGATCCTCTTGTGTCCAAAGTGTGACGCCATTCCCTCCAGAAGCTCGTGAATGTTATCCAACGTCATTGGCTTCAAAGTGTCCAATTGAAACCCAAATTTCTCATTCTCCACCCCAACCCTGCCACAAGAATACTCCTGTCACTACGTCATTGTAAATGAAGAAATTGAAGAGGCTATTAAATCATTTCCTATTCTTAATATATCTATGAAAATTGGATGTTCAAAGCTGACCTCCAATTCGCTTTGGGCTTGCACCCACTCACGAGGTACGCCACCAGATCTTCTTTCGTCAAGGGCTTCTCAGTGGACTTCATAGAATTTGATCTGAAAGCAGGCTTAATCGGCCAGGTCCTATTTGACCCATTTGCCTGCTGCACTTTGGTTCCAAAACGATCATACTCACCATTGCTTGCAGTTCTCACGGGCGCATTCTCAGCCATTGTTGCACCATTCATTCCTGCCATGGTTCTTCTAGACCTAGCAATGCTCGTGGCGTATGATCAATTACTCTCTGCGTGAAACAACGAACAACAGTAAGTGTACTATGACTCAAGGAAGCAAGCAAGGTACAAAAGATTCTTCAATCATTCACAATGTCAAAACTCCAACTGTGGACATGAGAGGACACGATAATTGATTGCTTCAGAATTTGTCTCACCAGATGCTCACGGGTCAGTTGAAGCTCCTGAAGCTGAAGTCGGTCTGAATGGAAGCTTGCGAACGACAATGTACACACAACGTATCCTGAAGCTGAAGCTAAAGCTAGTCCAGATGGAACCTTGAGAATGACAATGTACGTTGAAACAAATATGGACCCCGTAAATAATCCGTCACTAAATCGCAACTGAATATGGTAAGAGAACTCTGCCATTTTGTAACGGACATGGATGCTTTAAGTAGCGCCGTGGATGCACACACTATTCCGATCCGGTACATGCGAAATGACAAAAGCGGTGAGCGATAGTCTCGGCACAGATACAAGTGGCAACGGGAGAGCATTCGAAGCACGGAGCGCGCGCTCCTGCTGAGAGTGAAGGTTCTACTGTGCCCATGACACTTGGAAGTTCCAAATTAGAGACATGAACGAGCTGTGACAATGGGAGAGACTAGTGAAGTCCACTTTGGAGTCCACTTACTAGTTATGGCGAATTGGGACCGAAGCAAGAGCCTCGTGCTCGATTGCGTGCAAGTGAGGTCAAGCCACATCGGCAGATTGAGGGCAGCGCGACTTCCATCGGTTCTGACCAGTTTTCCTTGACATGCAGGGCTTTAATAGCTCTAAAATTAGCACTCTCACCCTGATGGCTTGGTCACGCAAAGCTGGGGCTGTCTGTCCCGCTCCGGCTGGCACCCCAATTTGATTTCCATCTGCCCCAACAATTGTCTGACGAATTGATCCAGTTAATCATGATCAACTTGATAAGTAATGTGGAATAGCTAGCTCTATACAGGCTCGTAACAAAAAGCGCATATTCCTAATGCAGAATATGCTTCTTAAAGTCAGAATGCTCAATGAGGGTGTTAACAGCAACCCCAGTGAGTCACTACTGTAGATTGGTAGCCAGAAACTATGACACCGCCTGTACTAAGAGCAACATACCATGTACAATAGTTGTGAAACAAGGATGTTGCAGCAAGACAACCTTCTCACATCCACAAAGCTGAAAGACCCGATAACACAAAAAAATAACTAGAAACCAATGAGAGAGCATAAGGAAAAAAACGAAGATATATTAAAAATTCTGATTATGAATGGGAATCAATGAGAGGTACAGAGACCTCGAGTACAAGAATGACTCTATCCCCCTACCTACAATGAGTGATGGTGAAACTATGCCTTCTCTCTTCCTCTCATTCCAGCACCTCGAATGCCTGAACGGCACAAATCTAACAGCCCATCTGTCAAAAAAGCTCCAGAGTCGTTGAAGTCCTTCGGAACGCCGCTGCCGGATTGAACTAGAATCAAATACCTGCACCTCTGAAAGCTCGAAAAGAAAAGACGAAGGGCAAACTCATCACTTGGTCGCCTTCATCATCTTCGATATTCTTTGCAAATGGTAATTGATGGTGCTGCCCTGCTTTGGCTGCTTAGACTGCACCGTCCAAACCAACAAATAGACCGCTTAAAAATCGACAGTGAAGAGCATCATGAAATTCATAGTAGCGAAACCCTAGCGGCCTTAAAGAGCGTGATAGACCACTTAAAGGTAATCTATGCCATAGAACACATGCAATTCTACAGAAAATTTGAGAAAACTCTGTCTGTGAAAATCAGATAACTACTGAGAAACAAGAGACGATAGAAAATTCTTTACTCTCTGAGACAAGACAGCTAAAATACTATGCACTGGCACCCGGAGATGCACCATTTACACTAAAGATATGCTAGGAAGGGGTCGAAAACGGTGAATTGTACAAGAATGTAAGTTTCAGCCGGCAGTGCAATCTACATACGCCAATTCCTCCACTTCGGACGACAACTTCATACCCTAAACTAAACAGATAGGACCCTGCTCACAAATCCTCATACTAATAAATCCACCTCCACTAAGAACTCGCACGCTCAGATTTCTAACAAATCCTCAAAATCCCGAACTTCACTGATGAAATCACAAGAAAATTCAAACCCAAATCAAACCCACCGCAGCGATCGTCAAATCCTTAAACCCTAAACCCTAAACCCCGATTCCGACCAAATTGCCAAACACCCCACAGCCCACATTCGAAGCATTGAGAGAATCACCTGAAGCTCCATGCACATGTTGAGGGCGCGCTTCTCGGTGGCGCACTTGTCATCGTCGTAATTGAACTTCTGAACGCAGGAGAGGTAGATAAGCATCTCCTGGAAGCAGGGCAGCGTCTTCCGGGTGAGCGTCTTGGGGTTGACGCGCATCACTCCCGCCTTGCGCCCCATGGCTGCAGCGCTTCCTGCAAGTACAGGCTCTTGAACGGTGCCTCAGCTGTGGCCTTGGCCGTGGCGAAGGCGGTGACGATGGCGTTGGCGATGGCGATCTGAGAAGCTCTCCATCATGACTCCTCTCCATGCCCCGCATTCTCCCTGCTCCCCAAACCCTAATAATTACGCTCCCAAAACCGTTACTGTACCTAAAACCGGTGGTATCTGTGTCTTATATAGATTTTGTATGCCTGAGTGTAGGAATTTTCTAGATGTTGTTGGTTGGGTAGTGCCGGTTTTGTGGTAGTAGTCCTCACCGTTTCTGGAACACCGTCTTCCACGTTCCCAGCAACTAGACATACCAAAGTTTGGAAATAGCCTAGATTGTTAATTAAGTTTGTTGGAATAATTGGATTTTATAAAAGTTGAAAATGAGTAAATTGATACTGAAAATGTTGTTTTTTATTTTTTCTAGAAAAGATTACGTTGTTTCTCATTTTCATATGGTTAAAAAATTGTAAGGTTTTTTTATTAAATTTTATATGCTTTCCAAATTAAACTCTGTGATGCCTCAATTGATAAGGGTGTCAATTTTTATGGAGTGTAATTTCAAACTTGACTTGAAGAGAACTTAAAACTATAAATGAGAAATGGAGAAATAAAAAATCTAAACTATATTTAAAGGATATTTGACATAAAAAGAAGCTTCTTGATCATTTAAGGCTTTAAATTTTTTCCAATCTTAATAGATCATTGCCTTTAGAATGCCATAGATACAAATGGAAATGATAAAAAAATTGTAGTAGATCTGTTGTAAATGATGTGGATTACATTTAATTTTTGAAGTTTCCAACTTAAAAAATTATAACTTCTAAGATTTCTCTAAAAAAATCTAAATTTTGATTGCATGGCACTTTCAAGTTGAATTTCTCCATCCAAAATACTTGATGTTATATATTCTTTTGATGATTTTTATAAAAAGCTTTTGTTCATGATTAACGTCAAGTGCATAAATAAAAACACAAAGACATAGTATATGCTACCCTTCTAATGTATAAATTCACAAGAAAACAACTGAAACCACCAAGGCTGTTTTACAAATTGGAATAAAACAAGCATGACTACAAATCAAATAATAATCACATGCAAATAGTCAATATCAGAACAAGACACAAAACATTTAATTATCAAACAACAATTTTCCCCAAGCTTAAAAAACTTGCCAGTGCAAAGTTCTATCATTTCATAACCATCCCATGCCAAAACCAGCAACAACATCATACTCATTCATTCTCCACAGATTTTAAATCAACAAGAAGTACAAAGCCTGCAGATTTGAACCAAGAGGTGTACAAACTGTAGCATAAATGGGTGGTCATATTGAACAAATTGAGTAGAGATGTGCACATAAAAATACAATCTACAACGCCATGTTTGGTTTCTACAGTTGAGAAACTCAGCTCAAGCTGTACAGATCTGCTTCGGAAGCTCGCAGAACAGGTACTTTCACCGTCACTGGAGGTGGATGTTTGAGCTCCGGATTCAAGGTTGAGATTTCTGGACGTTCGGGAAGATATTCGATGTGCAGCTCTTTTGTGTCACCGTAATCGGAGCTTAATCTGTACAAGGCCTTGCCGGCACCGAAGTCTCCCAGTAGCTGGTATGACTGGTCTGACCCGTCCATTGTTGTGCACATGTCCTCCACACCTGGTTCGTAAAATTGTGATAAAATTGAGATAAAATTGTGAGATCAATGGTGACTTTTGCAGTGGCTGCTAAGAAACTTGGCAGACAGAAGGCAGGCTATCAGTTTACCCTGGACTAGTGCTGTGTAAATGCTGGAAATTAGAAGCAGGTGTGGAGATAATGTTATGTTGTAATTGTTGAAATGTATTTTAACTTAAGATGGTGGAATTGAGATGAAGGAATGGGAGTAGTGGGTTAGTACTCACAGGCAGCATGTTCAAGCTGTGCGTTGTAGATGAATTCTAATAGTGCCGATGCTTCTCTCTCGAAGTCGTGGAGTGGACCTTCCTGAAAGTCTGCTCTTTTCAGCTTTGTTAGACCTTCCCCCAATTCCACCATTGCTCCTCGGTGATTCTGCTTCCATGTCAAGTACATGAGTGCAAATGCTAGTCACATGCATCCGACGTTCGGCTTTACACCCAAACTTTCACTTGCAGATTACATTTTAGAGCTTCTAAACAAGACACACTGTGCACAATTCTTGAGGGTTCCAGTTCAATGTGAGCCAAGGAAGGAATTAATTGAATTGGTTCAATATTTGCCTCTCTGTTCCGATTATGTTATTATGCTCCCACTCAAAGTTTAAGTTATGCATCAACTGCACACTCCAAATTGAACTTCTCCGCAACACAATGACAAGGCTCCAGGTTCATTTTAGGTCTAACAATTTTCAGTACTTTAGAGCATTCGTGCACATATTTTCAAACATGTGCGCAGGTCAATGCAACTGCGAACAGAATCCTCGTTCGAGACTGGGATGATCGACCAAGTCAAGAATCGAAGAACCCACATCAGGCAAACCCTAATACCTGATTCAGAAGATGGTACAACCCCACAGCACACTGCAGAATCCCGTGCAACACACTCCGCTGCGGCTCCGGCGCATTGTTCCACAACCCTTCCAGAACATCATGGCACTCGTAATACTCCCCCGCATTGAACAGCGTCACCCCCTCGGCAAACGTGGCCTGCGAGTCCGCCACAATCTCCTCGTCATCCCACCTCCACGCTCGCCTCTGCACCTCACCACGCCCTCTCTCACCCACACCACGCCCCTCCAAGCACAAACGCCCATCGCCAACGAAACCCAAACCCCTAATGCCCAGCAAAACAGGATAGCTCTCGGAATTCACCCCAAGTTGCGCCACTCTGGACTGAATTGGGCCGAACAAACGAGCTCGGAGCTCGGCTGTGGATGTCATCTTGCCAATCTCCTACGAAACTGACACCACTTCCGAACCCGAAAACCCTAACCCACCCGAAGAATTCTGCATCTCTCTCCAAAACGCTTCATGACCTTTCCAGCATAAAACAAAGCTGAATGAATTTACTTCACTCCATAATTTAGCCGATTTTGCTACACAGCTGCAAAGCCGTTCGATTATCCACCACTTTGGATCGGATGCCTCCTACTCCACGATGAGGCATCGATCTAGAATGGCCTCTAGATAGTTTCGGTGACGTGCGGATGTCACGCTCCTGTGGCCTATGTCATTAACTGCGTAGACGTCTGTAGCAATTGTAGGCAATGTGCGCAGCTAGTTGCAACTTGTGTGCTGATTAGATAACCGTACGTAGCTCCATGTGAGCTGTTGCTTAATTTGCAGGCTAACCTATCGAGGTTGTGATCGAATTGTAGCACATCAGATTTTGCACCATAATCAGATGAGACGAGTTGACTCGTCTCGCAGTGGGCGAGTGGCATAGTTACCAGAGACGTTCCTGATCCTGGTAAAATTAGCCTGCAGTGGACAAGGTATCGGTAGCAACCAACCATTCGATCCGGCTTGCGGCCAACAAGATTGATGATGGGCCATCTCTTGAGTCCCAGATTCTTCGCATGCGAATCGAACCTCAATAATTGGAGTGTCCTGGAAACCTGCTTTGTTTAACAGGTGTGCCTGGACGAGCATCGCCGACTTTGCAAAAGAATGACGGAGTAGGCTAATGCGACCGACTCGAAGGCTAATTTCTCGAGAAGAATTTATCTTGTTACATACCTGGAGCACAGGTTCTTGACACTTGTTCAATTCTGTCGTCTACGGGCTCAAGGTCATGGATCAGATGGTTTGGGCCAAAACTTAGAAAGGAATTAATTCAGCTCTATCGATAGCTTCAATATCTAGCTCGACCATCCAAAAATATATTAAAATATCATCACAGTATTATTGTACATGTTCGGATTGTCACCGACGTTGGAGGTGTAATATTTCAATGTTATAAGTGGCAACTTACTCACATTTTAGGACGAGGTTCATACGTCAGTTCACACAAATAGGACGATGATGTCATATAGAAACTTTCATGGTGTTCATTCTCTTGGGATTCTCAAATTGAAAAACTACAAACAATGATTAAAACTGCAGAAAGTGTCACTTTCTTGGTACTGAGGAAGGTTGTATTGCTCCTATTAGCAAGAGTGTCATGCAGGTTTGAAAGACTACCTGCTAGCTCACATATTGATAGAACTGCATTCCGAAGGTTTGAAGACAATGGTTTGATGGGATCAAACTACAAAATTGCTTTGCAATTTTTCATTAGTATATTACACATTCCTCCAGTCAAATTACAAGCTTGTGAAGAACATCAACTGAGTTGTTCACCTGTCTCTTGACTCGTCGAAGCAAACTATATGCTTACCATTATCCTAATTCTAATTAGAACTAATCCTAGATCCTTAAGTAGTAGTTGCCATCATTTTGCTCTGAGACCACTTCGTGTTTTATGATCATCAGTTTTCCAAAATGAACGGCATATCTGAGTTTGCACCATAATTTCTAACCATAATACCTGCGATTCACATGTTCTCTAAGCTCATGTGGGCTACCTTTGTAACATCTAAGTTAACAAAATTTCGTCGTTTCGCACCCCCATCGTTATGAGGAGCTCGTGGTGAGCATCCGAGTGGCGTAACTCAATGGATCCCGGTGGTTCTGAAAATCGCAGCTCCGACGACGTTCTAGAAGGATAGCATTCGCGTTGCGCATGCGAGTTGAGCGGCAATACGAATTGTGGCAAATGGCCGAAGGTGGCTCGACATCGTGGATGCTGGTGCGCTCAATGGCAACTCGCAAGCGTCGCACCGACTCAACTTCGTCGTGGTCGACGACGGTATCCTCCATCAACGCCCCGGATGCCGAGAACTGCACCGAGATGTTGAGGCCTCCGGGAAACCGACGACCCCCTGCAAAACGCCGTCGAGGACCCCTCTGGTCATGGACTCGAGGCTTGAACCCCCTGCTTCGACTACGAGGGTTTAAAAGAGCGCCCAACACCCACCAGTCCCGCCTCGACCACTTGGAAGACTTCTCCACTAGGGAACTCTCATACATGGACAGAATGGCGTCGAAACTGACCTCGGGAGAGTTTGTACTCGCGCCATCATCGCCGCGCCTGGTGGAGTAATCACCCCTGCTGCAGCACCAGCAATTCTCCCCGGAATTCTCGACCGACATGGTGTCCGAAGACGACGCACCACCACCTTCCAGCTGCCGAGCGCATCGACCTTGCAGCTCACGTCCATGTGATGCCGAAGCTTTTCGTTTGGTGGCGGAGCTGCTGGGTCGTCCATCCTCCCACACCGGCACTGTCTGGTCCCAGTACACCGGCACGCGCTGGTCGCTACGGTTGAGCTGACTCGGCTGCGCCTTCGGCACCACGCACCGCTGCTGTGGCGCAGCGAATGCAGTGTAGAACCTGGACGGGTCCGATGCAACTGCAGGTCTGGATGCGAAACCTAGCTCCTCTGTCAGTTCCGATTGTGGATCACTCCACTCGCTTTCTAGCATGATGCCTTCGAAAACAACACCACCGTGACTTCACTCCAGATTCGACCCAAACTGTCCAAGTTTCCCTTCCACAATGGTACCTCCCGTTCACCACAATATCTCAAATCCTATGAAATATCTCTTTCCTGGTCCACTGTTTCGCACTCCAAACTTCAAAAAAATCGTCGATCAAATTCCCTCCTCCGCGACGTACTTTGCCAAGCAAACACTCAACTCTTGCATGCGTTCCTACAAACCTACGAAGATGTCCGACCCTGACTTCCTCTCATCCCAGCTCACGAAGTTTTCCAACACTAGTGCTGAAGTCGGCATCACACCTTTCTCATTCGATCACCTCACAACAGTCGCCGCACCAAATCCTCATCCACTTCACCAAAAGAAACTACAAAGTTGACATGCACTCAAAGCTAGCTAGCCAACCTGAGCTCGTCGACACTGATCAAAGCTCACAATGAACAGACATGAACATGCACTTTGCCCTTTGCCCTTTTGGCTTTAGAACATGGTACACTGTCTACAAAGGCAGGAGAGAGAGCGCGTGAGATCTGATACTACTGTACAAGAGTACTACCAACTAGGATTTGATTCTACTCGCAGTGCAAGTGTAGTGGGCAAGCTCTTACATGAAGCTGCCTCTTGTCATCGACTCTGGATTCCGGACAAGCCCGGAGTGGGGAGTGATGGTGCGATGGTGGATGATTACTAGATGTTAGATGGGCAGTATTTGGGACTAGAATTATGCCTGTAAACCTCCATTAGGGGTTTAAGACCAGCTTCTAAATCTGGGCTGCACCATGATGGCCGGCCATAGAAAGTTGCGTTAATGCGGTACGTCGGAGCCTGGAATGACGCTGCAGGAGTCACCCGGGTGTTGCGAGTTTAGTAGATCTCCTCTTTCTCTGCTTGCCCTGCCAATGAACTCCCAGTCTCAAAATTTCTAATCACCACACCGGACATACCTTACTGGATTGGTCACTGGATGTTTTGAGTAAACAAATTGCTAGATATTTCTGGAGTGACCAATGAGGTTTCAAAATATAGTGTTAACTTGAGAGGGTTTATTTCGGGACCTGTTTGAACCTTAGATAAGTTTTCACTTCTTTTTGGTGAGTATTGGTTTTTTTTTTTTTGTTTCTGTGGTAGAAAATTAGCTTCATGTTGTTGCAGCAGAAAAGTGTATGAGGGTGGTTGTTGAGTCATATTTGATTCTAGTTACAGTAAAGTGCTTGGATTCACTACTGGTTTTTGAGGAACATGAGACATGTAAGTCAGCCTGTAGCAACTTGCACATTTCAAATTATGACACTGGTATCCATGCTTTGTTTGGTGTAATGTTCCTCCAGAAAAGTTATGTTCTGTCTGAATGATAACGTCTGAACTCTGTAGTTTGTTGTATGCAATTGAAATAAAGTACATGGGCGTCTGTTACTGACTTACCATGGCATTCTTCATGGGAGCATTTTCTACCCGTACTCATGACAAGATATCACCTAGGTTTTAGTGGATCCCACCTAAGGGATGGGTTAGACATTGTATGCTTTTTTAATCTCTCAAATTGCATCTCCACTATCTAGTAATAAAATCCACAAATCTACACAAGTTGCAAAAATTTGTAGAGGTGATTTGCAAAAATTTCACTATTGAAGAATGTCAAGTGGGTTGCAAAAAATAATGTCATTGTACAAAAAATTAGTGTATCTACTTTTGACAAATATAAATTCTTTAATTAGTCACACAATCCAAAGTTGAAGTGGGCATTCCAAAGCTACACCTTTGATTCCACTTAGTGTGGACCATGTTACTTGAAAACCCTTTTAACAATGTGGGCCACTTCAATTGAAAAGTCCAAATTACTTGAGCCATATTATGGCTACTCTATCCAACAAGTTAAGTTAGAGCACATTTTCATAGGTCATGCATCTCAATGAGACAATGGCAATGAAAAACCCACATTATTTGAGATCATTAGCATACTCATTGTGGCTTTGTTGATGGAGCATCATATTGTTTGATAATCCACACTAAATAGGATTCGAAGGTTAGGAACAACTTCCAACTTCTTTTTCTGGTTTTCTTTTTGACTCAGATAGGACTCAGACACAAACCCATTTCAAAGTATGGTCATGCTATGGAAACCTGCAGTTAAAGTAAAAATGAGTTCACAATTCACCCGATTGCAGAGTTCAGAATGAACAAGTGGAAGCATGATAAAATTGGTCTGGCTTGGCAGTAGGTTTCAATCCAACCCACATGAATCCATAAAAGCTCGCATTTGCTGTAGATTGCTTCCAAGGTCTTATCAATCTACCTGCTTGCAAATAGAATTGTGGGTGGTGGTTTCAGCAACTTGACAATTGAATTGCACACTGCATCACTTAGTTTGTGCTGCCACACTTGATTCTAGGTATGATTCCAGGGTGTTTTGTGCTGGCTTCAGATGCTCAAACAAACAAGGTAGCTAACCCAGCTTATGACAGCCCAGGCTGACAAAAGCACTCAAGAAAACACAAAGAAGCAACTAAGTTATGATAAGCTTCCTCAAACTTCCCCTAATGACATTGATGACTTCCATGTGCATCTACTGCAACAATAAGCACGTAGACTTGCCATATGCAGATATTTGCAGCATACAAACCTGTGAGACCAAATATCTGCATCATTTTGACATCCTTCAACACAAGTGATTAGACATCCCTGTATTGACCATGTTCCAGTTTGCTAAATTTCATGATTTGTATGTGTGGTAAGGTTTGCACACGTATTTCCAACAGTGTGCATAATTCTGGCTATATGTTTATGTAGTAGATATTTTGTACTGAAAGTGATTTGTTTTAGAACATGAATGTGATTTCCTTATTTGTTCATAAATAGCCGTGTTTCAGCCTTGTGTGGTAATTGAACTTCTATGGAAATTGATGGAAAGTTCATACTACATGGTAAAAGGCCCATATGATGAATAAACAATGATCACGGTACATGAATCCCACATGTATTTCCTCGTTCAACTTCCACATGGTACAGACGGATTGATTATACAGTCTAGCTACATGTTTTTTGTCAATATGATCTCGACCGAACAAAATGATCTGCCGCTTCATGAACCAAGGGCATCCAGAGCTCAATAGGACAGCATCTTGCAAAAACAATAAATGGAACCTTTTTCCATGAACTTTTGTTGCATCCAGCACAGAACCAATCCCCACTCCCAACTTCAGTCTCACCGTCTTTATACATGTCAATACTCCACTGACATCTTCAGCCCACTTTACATAGATTTTTTGAAGGCACTAATTAGATAGATTATTATCCAAGTGTCACCGCTTCAATCTTCTCATTTCAACAAAAACAACCAGTTAATGTTTCTTGAAATTACCCATACTTCTCTGAGCCTCTCAAATCATTTTCTCTCTAGCAAGAAATAGATTATCCAGGATTATTACACCCCAGATGAAAAATCTATCGCACACCTTACCATGAAATGATCCATAACTTGGTAATTCCTCGTCCATGACATGCCGCGTTATCTTGATATTATTCATCTGAGGATATGTAAATCCAACCATGAACACAGTTGGAGTGCAAAATGTCCAAGGCCCATAGGATCTAATCCTCAGCATTCAAACCGACCCCAACATGAAACACCCGGTCAGAAATCAAATCACCCAACTTGGCACTCCAAGGACATCAACACACCATGCGGAGAAACCTTTCCCGGACACCGCATATGGTCAATTAGCAACCCAGGGACATGCATTTCCAGACTGAAGTGTCATTTCTAGGGCAACCTACCCGAATTCCAACCTATCATTCCAAATGTGCACCCATCACTCCTTGTCTGTTTCCGATAATTGGGTATACCTCATTGAATGGGAAACCCAATGCCACATTTGGATCTTATTCAGCAATTCCAGGACCCATACCGTCTACACAAGGCAAATACACTCTCAGCATGCCATGTCAGCGTCCAGGTGGATGACCCTCAGAGCCCCTTCTTGTCGGTGACGCCGTTGTTTTATTTTTTAAAACCTTTTATATTCCAATTTTTTATTTATATTTTGGTACAAAGTTTTCTGTTTTGAGAAGCGTGACCAGTCACACAGTCCTATCGTACTAATCAGAAAGTGCTCCACCTATTTAGTAAGATTGTACCAAACATTGCATTTGAAAATGATATTTAAGTATCAAAATGGGTAGTTGTTGGTAAACTTGGCTGATTATTCTAATATAATTTGAACATGTGCTGCAACGCTTTTTAGAGGATCTCAGAGTTGGTGAGCTATATTACATATTTAGACGACCCATTACAGCGGCCAATTAGAGCGCTGAGAAAGATCTGCAGTGCCATTTGGCATATGCTAATTGATCCGATTATTGGGGCCGTACAGAAATTACTGTGGAGGAAAGAAACTAATGTTAGATTAAAAGAAATGACATCTATTCATTCAGGGTCCATGAATGATGGAGTTGGAGGAATATGGATCCTCGTATTTTTCAGTATTTTAACTAAGGTTGATTGTCCTATAACCACCAACTTAAGCAATCTGGCTTATTTGTGGCTGCGCTAAATTCGGAAAAAAATATGACCGCATTTGAAAAAGGTTTAGATGAGGATTGCAAAAATTTGCATCTTCTTCGCATTTGTCAATTTTATACAAAATTTCAAAGTGGAAAACACCATGTAACCCAAATCAAACCTCTAAGTTTCCCCATGTTCATATCATGTGGTACAAACTTTCACTCATAATGATACCTAAAACCACCAACTTTTTCTTTGCAATGCTTGGCGTACATTGGTCTACTTGAATAGTGAAATTGGTGGTTTTGGGTCTCAACTCTGGTGGCCCAAAGGACCGCCTACATGTTATAAATGGAGGAGGTGGTGGATTTAGGTTGATCAACCTTAATTGAATATATCAAAACTTGAATTCGTGGATTAAAACTATAATAAAAAATGATTGATATTTTTTCTTGTTCTCCTCGTTTTCACATATTTATTTATCTCTTCCAATATATCTTGCATTGTTTAGTGAACCAAATTCATTTGTTTTTATATATATTTATCTTGTATTAAAGGAAATCTAAAGGGCTCAAAAGATCTTCAAGGGAATGCAAATTCACAACTTCAAGTTGTAATTTTTGTTGTTACTTGTAATGGTTACAAAGAACATAAAATCCTTGTGGTATATTCATGGTTTTCAATCTTACGTCTATGACACCAATATCCCACATGTTTCTTATTCTCGATTCCATCAAAATCAAAAATATTCAAGGTGTGTCAATCACAAGCATTTAATGGACATAGCAATTAGTTAGGGGCAATTTCAACTTTTCCATCAACATTGTATCTCATTTGGCCAAATGAGAGCCACAACAAATTAGTGATATACAAGACAAGACTTTAAATTCATTCCACTGATGGGGCACCGTTATGACACAGTACAAACCTTCCGTTTACCAAAAGTATTACGACTACATCCTTCTTTACAACACTCTTTGAGCCTTGCTTACATTATTGCAAAAACAATAGCACAAGCTCATGCCCAAAGAACGGGTTGGTACCTTTGACAACCATGATATAAGCACTTCTACTTATGTAGTACATGTAAATTAGGGGTTCATCTTAAGTCTAGAGCTTGATTAACAACAAGTGGTAATACTACAATTAATACAACTTTATAGTGTTGGCACAACATCATGACAACCAATTCAAAGGGCCTTTGATAGAGAGTAACTTTTCAAGTCATTCTACACAAGGTACATATAGTAACGGTCCACACATGCCTTTTAAAAATAATTGCTTCTTTAATAAGTTGGTTTTATGATTGGACTTAATTTTGTACTTGATTCTTGGTTAATGTGTTTGCATGATAACACCTAGTTACTTTCATGTTCATCAATCAATAGGCTAAAATTATTGAATCTATGTGGATAGTTGCCCAAGTTATTTCACATCAAATGGGATAATTTACCATCAACAACATATCGCGTCTGTAGGCAGAATGTTTTGCACCCAAACCAATTGTAAAATAACAACATTCATATTTTATGTTTTTTCATATGTCCACTACAATCAATGTATGTTGAAAATAGATAATTCAAAGTGCTATCATGACATATATGATGTATTATCAATTTGACAAAATATATTGCATTGGTATCTCTAGTGGAAACCATGCCCTCTATGACCAAATTTTTTAGTCAAATTGGTCATAATCTAGTCACTTATGACCAATTTGACCAAAAGTTTTGATCATAGGAGGCATGGTTTCCACTTGTGTATATATTTACCCTTCTACTTGGACCTTGTAAGATTTTGTTTAAACCATTCTACATTGGATTATTGAAGGCACTAGACTTTATGTGCGCATCAAGTGACAAACTTTTTCCCCGGCAAGGGCCTCCCTCAAAGGCACTTTAAACTAGCATACATATTGTCTTTTTCTAAAGAGATCACTTTTTGGATTGTTTGAGTGCGGTGCAATACAAAAGTGATAGAAGACGTGTCTTAGCATATTTTTTAATCTTAGTAAAGGATATGGAAATGCTTCCTAGAAAATTGCAAAAGTGCCTTTATTAAGGCTATTTACGCTTGCAAATATATCAAAATGCATAGATGAAACATCTTACTCCAACCCAAGCAAAGTTTGGCATTTTAATAGTTCTTTTTAAAGCTTTGCAATGATATTATGCACTAGCGGTTTCAACCTCTAGTAGTAGGTTGTTTGTTTGCGCTTAAGGTTAAATTGATTGGTAGCTAGTCTTCAATTCATTTGTGACTAAGAAGTTACTTGCTCAGCATTTGTTATTCTATTTTCCAACAAAGTTTATTTTATTCATGTCTACAAAAGATTAAAATATTAAAAGAAATTAGGATCATGGTTTATTTGAGCTTCTATCATTTTGCTTAATACATTCATCTACAAAATTCATCTTAAGAATTATAAGATATATTCATGTGTAGAATAAACTTGGTAGAATGAAAAATGCAGATTCATGTAAGGATTTGAATCTACATGAATGAAGTAACGATTTTCCTAGAGCTATTATATATAGTGTTGATGAAATTGTAATTCAAACAATTATTTCCATTTTAAGTATATTTTGAACTACAATTAAAAAAAACTTTGTCTATACATATTTCTAAAATTGTTAGTTCTTTTTATAGTACAAAAGACCATTTACAAAAGCACAAAGACTCTCCGTCTCCATTGAAGTTTAATCGCTTAACCCCTAAAAATCCAACCGTTTTTGGAAGCTTCAAGTTCCAAAACTGTCCTTTTTGACCGCTTTGTGGAAATGACGGTTTGAACCAGTTTTTTTCTTTTTTTTAGACATCTAACCATATGATCTTGTACTTTACCCTCTTTAGAAGTACTAATAAAATTTCAACCATTGGATGTTTACCATTTGTGAGATTATAATGTTCAAAGTTGCAGCAAAAGCTTTTTTGGGGATAAACCGAACGACATAGGGTAAATGGTGAAAATGGGGACTTAATGTTCATTTACCCAAACATTTTTATCATATTTTTTTCCATGTAGGTAATCAAGTTGGGTACCTCTATGCAAAGTTTTAGAGACTTATTTCTTTTTTAGGATTTTCATAATAATTATTTTCTAGAAGCAGGTCTAAAAACGTTGATATCGTAAAACATATATGACGTTACGTATACTTGATTTTTGAAAAATCTGAACGGTGGTTAGGTGCCTTTATACATTTTTTATTTTGGGGAAAATTTATTTTAAGAAAATTTCAAAATCTCAAATTTTGACGAATTTTGAAAGAAATAATTCAAAAATATGAAGCTTGTCTTTTTAATTTTTGGAGGCTGCCCTTGTAAAATTGGTTTATTTTTTGACTTGGGTCTATTTGAAATTTGAGTGGTGGTTTGTTTATGAAAATATTACAAGAAAAAAAAAAAAAAAAAACTTAATTTTAAGCTCCCCGTTTTGGACTTGAAACCTAAAATATCTGGATGAAGGTCTAAAAATTGGAATTTGGCTTTGAAAATTTTACCACATACACTTTGCACTACAGGGAGCATCCAGTAAAAATCTTAGGCAAAAATATGAATTTTAACCCCTTCATCTTGGCTGCCCAAAACAGCAAAAACCCTTTACGGCTTTCCTTGATTTTTAGGGGTTAAAGCACGTAGGATACAGACTAAAACCAAGAAGAAATACAATATGTAGGTTTTGCAATCTAAACAAAGACTTATAAAAAAATAAAAATTTAGAGTATGATGTTTGGATTTTATTTGTATGATTAAATATCTATGACTAAATATATGATCTTTTAGCAAATTCATAACTATTTAGCATTAAGAAATCACCAATTTTGTAATTATTCCTGTTACTATATAAATATTCTATTGAATATTTTTATCATATAAATAATCTATTGAATATTTTGAAGATAATCAACGTATCAAAGTCTTTAAAATAATAGGAGGACCAAACATCATCAATTTATCCAAATACTTCTTCTTTTTTAAAAATCTTTCATAATTTACTTAAAAAAAAACTATAGGCAAGATTTTACTTTAATTCATAAAACCCAAACTAGATTGCAAGCAGACTTAATTTTCTACAAGGAAAAAGAATTTTAATCCTCCAAAAATTCAAATTGTAATCTTTGGAAGTGAAAAAAATTGTTGCAATAAATCATTGTTCTTTAGAAAGTGAAGGATTAAATAAGAAAAAATAATCATATATAAAGGAGTTCCATAAGCATGCCCAAATGGACTTTGTAACGGGGTGAACATGATGGTGTCTCAAACTTTCACTTTTTACTACTAAAAAGAAGGAGACTTAAGATATAGTTTAACGCACATTTCAATACATTTTGATAAATCAAATGTTCTTAAAAATTGGAAGATTAAAACACACAATTCAAAGAAGAAAAATGCATTAAATTGTGACTTAATTGTAATTATTCAAATAAACACTAATTTTTTATACATATTCAATGTATATTATTTTAAGGCGTTTTGAAAAGATACTTGATAGGACTTTCAATAAGACATTCTTTAGGATACATTTAAAGATTTTTTAAATCAATATTTACATACTATCAAAATAATTTCATATTTTCATATTTTCATATTTTCATACAACCTAATCAAATTGAATAAAATGTTCTTCTTCTAAAATAATTCTTTTATTCCGTCGATCTTTTCGTACCTTTTCAAATATTCTTGACCAACCTTTCTAAATGGCTGTGCATATTACTGGTGCTATGACTGGGTGAGTTCTAGTGGGTATTGTATAATGGTATTTGGTACATGCTGCAGAATTATAAAAGTGACATGATGGCTGCCCTTTGCTGCAGCATAAGGTCATGCAGATGCTGTGAGTCATGTTCTGGGAGCACATGGGAACTCTCAACAATTTTCTTTTCACCACTGCTTACCCCATCATTTGACTCCTGCTGTACTCAAGAACATTCAATTCATGAGGAAGGCAATGATCATTCCTATGGAGTAGTTTTTGTGCATAGTAGTTGAATTTGATATTATACCTTGTTTCCTAGAATATTTTGGAGTTTTTGTTTGGAATTTTGGACCGAATAATATATTTTTATTGCTATTCACAAGTTTGATGATCCTAGAGTACATAGAAAGTGAGCCTTACTCACCTTAAGGGTCGTTCGCACCTGGCGCTTGACCCGCGATGTTACAGTAAGTTCGCCGCTAAAAGTAACCTGGCATTCACATTGACTGCGGTTGGTATCCTCCGAGCCTACGTGTCTGCCCACATGGCATGCCTCTAACACCGGTCTTTTGAGTGTCCGCTAGAGCTAACTTCCCGGCCACTTCGGTAAATCAGGCAAGGAAGTAGCACATTACAATCTATCCGAAATGAACATTTACGAAGTATTTGCAAGGTCCTATCTACTGGAGCTCCCGGGGGCAAATTAGAAAACAACGACGGTTGCTCTTATCGCTGTTAAATAGGAAACTACAGCAGTCTCCGCGGTGCGCGACCCTTGCAAACAATTCCAATGTTGATAAATGTCGATGTTGTGCAGTGGACGTATCTCATTCTTCGACTACCATCGCTGGTACGCATTTCTTCACTCCATTCCCAAGCATTGCATGATTGTTTGGTCATTTTAAATTTTGTTTTCGCCTCGTATGAAGTATGCATGGAGGTTGAAACTTGAACCACGTTTTGCTGAAATCACTGTACATCGACGTAGACGTCGAAACCAATGCGTCCTGCACAGTACAAAGTTTTTTTACAGTCAGTTCATGTGATGCCATGCAAGATTGTTGAAGTTAAAGTACGTCTCCTACGCTATTAGATAGATTGTCCACCATGACATTTTCGTTGTACCAGTAGTTGTGTTCGTCAAGTAAGTGCGAATTTTTTTTTTATTTTATTTTTTTAATTTCAAGTTCAGAAATCAGAGCTGCATGAATGCAGTTCGACGACTTACCTCATCTACACTACTCGGCTATAACTTCAGATCACCAAACGACATTGCAAGCATGGAGAACCGCGTTGAGTCTCAGCCTCTCAACGGTTTGTTCAAATTACATTCCCCTGGTTTCATGGTTTCCCTTGTACCGAAGTTCTCATAGTTCCATCTGTTCTTTGCATGAAGCTGCGCTTCACTGTTAATTTAGAATGCTAGAGAGAGAGCCTTGCTTATCATTAACCTGCACACACGAAACAAACACTCCGATGCTGCAATAAGAAGGATGCACAATATGATTAAAAAAAATTAACTATATCATGACATGGTTATGTTTAGGTACTGCGCGGTCACAAAGTGTTCTCCAAACCATACACCGGGCCGGGGTATGCCATCCACATCGACCTCAAGGGAAAGCCCAGTCATATCCTCTCTATCAGGACTTACAAGACCGGTACTCACAAGACCGCCCCCAGTTGCATCCCCTGTTGGTGCAAGGAGCTCTGCCAAGAGGGCACACAAAGATAGGGGTCCGAATTGGATCCCACTGGAGATTTTTGCTCCCATTCAAGCCAAGCGTGACATGTACTTGGAGGAGTTAGATACTGTAGATGGGCGTGATTTGATGACGCCTGAGACGTCAAAGTGGATGCGGGTTTCTCAACATGTTATGAGAGTAGATCATTCACCTTGCTTTCGGAATCGAGCCGCTTGCAAAACGAAATGGAATCAGTTAATTCCTGACTATAAACAAATAGCAGATTTCCTGAGTTGTACAGGCAGGAACGCACTTGACTACTGGGATATGAGCGCAGCTGAACGCAAGTCCGAAGGCTTACCCAGACTGTTCGGTGAGGATGTGTTTGATGTTGTGCATGAGTGGTACGGGAACCGCCCACAAATACAGCCTCTTCATGTGAGGGATCTCCTCTCGCCAAGTGACGCTAATTACAGGCCAGTCCACCATAGCATGCCTGACGATATGGACAATGCGCAAAGCGAACCGGAGATAGAGGATCCCATTGAGCATCAGCAGCCCGAGGCCCCGGAGACAACAAAAGAATCTTCCCCCCCGAGAACTCCCCGAAGTCGGCTCTCAACTCCAGTCCGTCCTACTACCCAGCTAGAGTCTGTACCAAGTCCTATTTTCAGAACTTTCAATAGCATGCCATCGGGAATTCACCCGCATGTTATCAATTGAAGTGACACGTCTCAAAATGCAGTGCACAGGCGGCCAGGCAATACGGCTGTGTGGAGGAAGAATGTGTCACGCCATAGCGTGATCGCAGAGGCGACGAAAGCAACGGGGGCAGTGATGGCCGCGCAAATGCAAGAAATTGCAGACGCAAGCCGTGAGTTAGAGAGGTCAAAAATTGAGGTGCAACTCAAGCTTTTTTCAGAACAAATAGAATATCAGAGAGAGAAGGATAGGCGAATGTATGAGAACGCAGCAGTAGCTAACGAGAATGCACGACTGGCCATTATGAAACAAGGTGAGATGGTAGCTTCTTTATCTCAATTGTACTCTGTATAAATTAGTGGCCTCAGTAGGTCAAGCCCGAAGTACAATACGCCAATGCCAGCACAAGGCCAGCAGACATTTCCTCGTCCCCCTTATCAGAGGCACTCTTCGAGAGAAGGTGAAACCGTGGGCCTGAACCCCTACGGTACCCTGCCCACGTCAAGTGCCTTTCAGAAAGGAACCTGATACTCCACAGGCGGAGCAGACCACGGCTCTGGTTGCATCAGGGGTACTACTGGCACGGAGTATGCACAAGCTGTGCCCGTAACTCGCGACAGGGGACCACATATTGATCAGACAAATGCTACAACAAACAGTGCCGCTTTCACGACACATCGACCTCGAGCTGAACCTAATGCTGACATACATACGACACATTCTACTTCTGCAACCTACAACACCAACTGATGGACACCATTTTGGCACCCGGGATGGCCATGACTGTTTGGATACATAGCTCTGCTTTTGCAAAGCATTGCTCGCACACCCTTCCTCCCGCAGAGACTTCTGGCCACCTGTTTCACATACGAAAGGGAGGTTAGGTTCTTTATGATTCTTTTCAACATGGGTGCAAATTGTTGCCGACATGATTGTAGTAACGCACATGTGATCATTGGACTAAAACAATAAAGCATCCATTTTTTATTTATATCCTAATGTTTTACTTTGTTTTATGCTTTTGTTACGTTTTTTTTAAACACTGTTCATTGAGAACGTCCAAGCACATACTTCTTTAATCGGGACACAGTTCAATGATGATGCAAAATTTAAAAAAACTATGCGAGGCCTACGTACATATCAAACTGCATCGTCTACAGTTCTGAAATAATTAGGAATGGTCAAGAGGAACTTACCCACAGTGCGGTCAACGTTGCCCCCGCCGTTGCATACTAAGATATAGTCCCAGCTGCGTTCTTTTTTCATTACCCTGAACTGCAGCTCCGTCATCCGGCACTGCATCAGCGCCCTGTGCTGCAAGTCCATCGTCGTCGTCTACAGCCCCGTCCATTCCCTCGTCGCGAAGTATTTGGAGTAAGGTCTCAACCTCCTCGTGAGACTGAGCTAGGAGAATGTTCTGCAAGATCGCACAGCTCAGGATGACGTCTGACATGAACGCAACATGAAGGTCTGACTTCACAAGCAACTCACGGAACGACTGCTTTAGTATACCAAAAGCATTCTCCACCACACAGCGTCCCCTTCTTAATCGTTTGTTAAAAAGTGCCTCTGAAACGAAGAGGGGGGCTTGTGTCCTATGCGGGACCATAAGCCAAGGCAACCGTATGGATATCCGATATCGCCGATGATGTAACGAGAGAAATCGTTCACAGCGTGTTGGACGCTCAAAATGTTATTCTGTATAGCCATTGTGTAGAAGGAGGACCGCCGTAGCATCCTAGAGTCATTAGTGGATCCAGGCATACCGACGTAGAGATCTAGAAAACGTTTTTCACTGTCTACGACAACTTGGCAATTCATTGTATAACCGCCGCTTTTGAAATAATAATACTGCGCAGCACCCACAGCCGGTTTGGATATGCTGACATGCATACCGTCTATGGCTCCAACGACAGCAGGGAGTCCACATAGTTCCTAAAAAACTTCACTTGAGATTCTCGCATTCTATCTCCAGTTGGCCACATGATCTGAGCTCTGAAACTATCGTTAATTGCATGCTCTACTTCCCTCAAAACCATTGACACTGTAATCCTGCTGATGGCAAACATCTCACTACACACAGTTAGATTTGCCCCATGCGACAGCTTGAATAGAGTACACGCAACACGTATGAGTACAGGAATCGCTAGTCTATACCTTGTGTTTTCTTTCTCTACATGTGGCTTCAGGAGGTCTGCTAGTGCAATGACCGCAGGCTTTGTCATTCTAAACATTTGGACCCATCGGCTATTGTCATACTGCTCTAGAAGGAACCTGCTAAACCACGTAGTGGACCTAGGTTTCACCCAATAACCTACGTCCTCATCCAAGAAATTAAACGACAAGCACAATCTGAAATGGTGGAGGGTGGCACGCATCTGGTTCTGCGCATCGCTGAATCTGTCTTCTAACGTCTCCATAATAGCTGCAACCGGATCGTCTATTTCTTCATCGGCTGCAATCGACTCCGGGATGGAGACGGCGTCCTTGTTGTTCAGAAGAAGCAACAAAAGCCATACACTGAAGGCAATGGCGGTGGTCGGCTCCGAAAGCGGATCCATTCCAAACACCTTCGACTCGGTCTTTAGATGGTGCGATTACTCCCTCTACGCCGCCTGTGATGACATAGCACAGCAATTTCTGAGTTAGCGGACACATTGTTAAGAAGTAATTGAAAGTGAGGCATTCAGAAAACCTGACCACGTATCCGGCCATGAACTCACCAATGCTGCAGAACGCAAACGCTGCGGGCATGGAAAACAGACCCAGAAATTTTCTCGCCGGAAACCATGATGTCTCCAAAAATTGGACAAACGCGTACACGAGCATGACTATCGCATAAAACATGGAATTACATAAAAACGGCGAGGGTTTCATACCTGCAAAGGAAGGACCGATCGTCGAATACCCCCACCCACGCAATCGACCAACGAGGTACACTCCACCAAAATAGCAAGCCAGCAATGGGAAGCAACGAACGCCCGGCCACACATGTAGCTCCTGCTCAAACGCAGTACTGCCGTGAACCCTAATTCACTGTCCCCTCGGATTTGCGAAAGACATAACACAACAAACGTGCATCCCCTACGCAAATCGAATCCCAAAAAAAAAATAGACAACCCCACAGCGTCTTCTGCTCCTTCGAGAGAATACAATCGCAAAGAGAGTTGGCCACAAATCAACCTCGGTGCTCCACAAAACAACGACAGAGTTCAGAGACTTCAGAGAATACTATGACCCAGAATCGTAGACATACTGAAGGTGGAGACAACTATGACCCAGACGTTCTGAGTTTGAGTGCGACCATGTTCACTTTCCATGATGAAACGGTGGTGACATGCCAAACCACCACTCTGCAGGTGTGACGGGCTGGTAAAGTAGTTACTTACTACCTCATCCACTCCCCAGTAACTAAATACATTTCCCGTATGTGTGAACACGCAGTACGTACAACCCCAGCGTAGATTTAGGAAACAGCTAGGCTGAACGCAATCGGTGTGAAAGCAGTTCAGGATTTTTACAACGGTGCTCTTACCGGGACCAATGGACACTTACATGAGGCCAGGTGCGAAGGCCCCTTTAGTCACTCCTCCTCTGTAATGTGGACATATGCATGATAGAGGCGTTTTTAGAGAAGGGGTATTAAATATTGGGAATATATTAAAATTTCTTCGAACAGCAATTGTATATCTTATAAATATTCTTTAAAAAAATATTATATAATTTCAAATCCTTTTTATTAAATACTATATATTTGAATCATTTGCATTTGAAAGAGAGGATTTTATACCAATTTCTTCTCCAATCATAATTTCAATAGAAATAAAAATAATCATAAATTTCTCATACACACACTTAACTCATTTTCAATAAGGGAATGATCCGGGTTTCTTAGGATTACTTATTATTAGAGTTATGGGCTTTTAGATACAATAACAATATATATTTAACAAAGCTACAAATTTTAATAGTTTGGAAGTAGAATAAACATGGATTTTTCTAAAATGTATATATTAATTACAAATCAACTAATTTTTTGTATAAAATACACATTTTCATATCAATATGTTAAGGTCTCATAAACAAGGTCAATAATAGTTAAATATGATTATGTCAATTTTCATTATATAAAATTTTAAAATAATTTAACTTTCTATGAAGATATTGATTGTCTTAGCAATTCCAACAATTTGAACATTTTTGAAGACCTCTGTTTTTTTTTAATAAATGTCAAAACATATCCGTGAGTATCTAATTTTGTAGAAATTCCTTGGCCATCGAGGCTTTCTTGAATTCTAATTATGAATAGATTACAAATTTATAGTGCTTCATATCTAAGTCTATTGTGCTACAATTTTTCATTGCTACAAGTTTGGTGTAGGGATATGTATTTTAATTACATAAAAAATCTATAAAATTATAGATAGTAATTGTAATTGATAAAAGTAGATAAAGTCCACGGAAAAATAAAAGAGCTCATTGCAAGAGAAACCATTAATTAGTTAATAACTAGAAAAAAAACTCATCATGGAGCAACTTTAATCCTTTCATCAAAATCGGTGTCCAGGAATATAATATAAAGATAGCTTCTCTTCCATAATTTTATAAAACCATTGTTCTCTCTTCTTCTCTTTCTAATCACATTCGAGTCAAACTACTTGACATACTAAGGTAGACAAACAAGCCACCCATAACCAATCAACAGACTTCTCCATTTTAGAGAAGTTTTAAATTTCAAAATCTAGGGAGTTCCAGAAGCGTGATAGATAAAAAGAAAATTGTATGGGAATATTTTGATAATAGTACGATGATCAAGTTTTGGTGTCCTAGTGTTCGGTTTTACATTAACCTATATGTCCACCGTGTGTAATTTCAAATTTTCACTTCAAATAATTATAATTATTTCAATATTGGAAAAACAATCATGGAAATTTTGACATTCAACAAAAACCTTATATTTGTACACATGAAAAATTCTCTTCAAATTATATACCTCAAACACATATGCTAAAATCCTTAAGTGATCGATTTTAGGTTCGTCTACCTTACATGGAGTAACTCCATCTTCTCCACGCCAACAAGGGAGATAACAACCTTACTGGTTCAAAGATAGACTTGGTAAAATATACTATGGACTGATACAATTTATACTTGCAAGATTTGGAGGCTCCGAAGAAATAGACCGTATTAAATACCAACTCTGCGTGAGATCACCCATCACTAGGACATTATTTTTACTCAAATATGAAGTCGGTGTCCATCTTAAAAGTACAATAAATTGCTTTCTACTAAATCCATCTCAACTAGAAATGGCATGGATGAGAGAAGCACAAAACCTACATGGCCTTAATCCCAACACATCTTTCAAATTACTACAAAAACTACTATCACATAATATAATAAAACTAGAACAAATAACCATGCCCAATGGCACCACCCTAATGAACCCAGATAACTTTAAAATGTACCACTGCAATCCCACAAAACTCATCAAAAGTGCTCTAAACCTTGCCAACCAACTATTTTGCTATCCCTCTTGCAACCACGGATGCCACCCCCCATGCCGGTTTCATCACCTCCCAAGAACTCTAAGAAATGACTACATTATATTTAACCACAATATCCTCCCCCTACAACTCACCCCCCCTGTAAATCCACCTAACCCTCCTATCCCCGAACTCCCCCTTCCTCCCAAAAACATACTTAAAAATCCCCAACAATTCCCCATCCACGAAATACTAAATCACGAACATCGTAAAATCAAGGATAAATATTGGATTATCAAAAAAGACACCATATATTTATGCCAATGGAACACGCCAAACAACAACTCATACCATAAATGGCGAACTCAAAGAGAATTATTCCCCTGGAACGACCCCCATACATGTCATCACAACACTGAAATACTTACCCAATACTATACAAAACAACAAAATAAACATTGTTCAGACACCATAAAAAAATACTTTTCTATCACACAAGCAAAAGATACAAGGTATGTTATCCCAGCCACAACCATTCCACTAGCTCACATCTCTATTAATGAATGTAACCCAGAAAGCGACATTCAAACAAATACAAATACAATTCAAACTAACTTAAACGTAGCACATATATATGAAGAAAATGGTCGACACCTCATTACCATTCCAAAAACAAGATTAATATGGCTATGGAAACAATATCAGAATGTGAAAAATACCCCACATATGAAAAATACCCCACATAGCCTAGAACCCCCAACCCAATCTTTTGAAACTGAAATTGCATGGCTATACCAAAGATATAAATACCGCATACCAAAAAATGACCCACTTAAATGTGCCCAATACACCATACCAACTCAAATACCAGACTTACTCATTGAAACATTCAAAATTCAAACATCTTACTTCTCATCCCCAGTTACATGCCCCACACAACTTAGCCAATTCTACTCACCATTTTCCTGAGATATTATTTTTGGTTCCCTAGGGAAAGCATTTGATGACAAATGGAAAGATATTGGCTACGCCCATCTCCATAATGAAACAGACTTACAACAAGCCATTCATTGGGCCCGTTTTGCAGCAAAAAACAACCCAAACACAATGACTATAATTATATCCCCAGACACTAACTGGTACCAAAATTTTAATCCATACATTGGCCCCTTCCCAGATACACACGTCATTGCCCACTTCGCCGCAGACACCATCACATATATAGAACCCACAATACCTCCCAACGTCAACACTGTAAGAAAAGAAATGTCAACCCTACAAATACTTTGCATTCATCACCAAAACAACAATATCGGTAATTTAGAACAAATGAATCAACTCAATTCCATCACAAATAATCTAAAAATACCACAGATTTACATACAAATTGCTCCTCCTACCCCTTTAAATACTCCGGTTAAACCCAGTAAGAAATGGTCCAAATTAGACTACCCTAATACACTAACAAATAGCCACACACACATCCCCCCAATCCCAAACTACCATACAAACCTGCCACTAAAATTTGAAGCCCAACTTAGTTACTATACCGATGGCTCCTTCATACCTCCAAAAGAAATTGGCCCCAATAATGAATGGATGAGGGAAAAAGCTGGATATGGCATATACAGCCCTAAAGGTATTAACATCCCCAAAAGACTCCATGGACACCAAAACATTCTACGAGTTGAAATGATGGCTATACACGAAACACTAAAAATCATTAACACACAATTTCCTAATGAACCCGCATATATATTTACTGACTGCCTAAACGTACTATATCTACTAAACACGCAAATTAAACACCCCACACTACATAATAGTCACCCCGACCAAACCACACTTGCCTCAATGGTAGAACTACTCCAACAAAGAATACAACCCATTTCTCTACACAAAGTCAAAGCACACATCAACATTGATGGAAACGAGAAAGCAGATAAATTAGCAAAAATTAGTGTCGACCTTGAATATATTACTGCCGAACACCCACACGAACACGCGCATGCTACCCCATACTACTACCAAAAAGATGTATGGCCATCCATGATAGATATGCCAGACAAAGGACCAGTTAGAAACCTAGAAAAACAAATCAAGAAATACGACAGGGAAAAAAACTTAGAAATTATGGCCATACAAACTCCCAATATTTACAAATGGACAGCAAATGAAGATATAGACAATGAACTCTCCAATGAATTCTGGAAAAACCCAATCATTACAGACAAACAAAAAACATGCCTTATTAAATTTCGTACTCGAACGTACATGGGCCATGCTAGAAAACAAATGTTCTTTGGAAGAGAAAGATTTCCATCCATCACATGTCCTATTTGTAGATCACACGAACCAGACACATGGTTACATGTGTTACTCACATGCCAACAACAACACATACATTCACTCTGCGTTAAAAGACACAACAAAGCAGTTTGGAAAATCCGTAAATTACTAATCTCATCAGAAAAATCCCGCTGCTTTATTCTCATGAATGCTGGAACCTTCAATGATAAGCCTCCAGAAAATACAGTACCAAATTGGTTACTCCCTTGCACATGTGGCACACAAAGATGCCACTGTAACTCGAGATTTAGACCAGACATCTTATGTGTGAAAGGCCTACCTTACCAAAGTGAACCCCCTTCTGAAATCAATCCCAACCTTACAATTCAATTTATTGAATTTACATATTGCAATGACAGATTCTCCCCATAAACACTACAAGCCAAAACCAACAAATACAATCCACTAATCGCTAATATCACTGCTCTAGGATGGAAAGTTGACCCTCTTATCGTCATTACAGCTGGAGCTAGAGCAACTACACACATTCCATCAATGCAATCACTTGAAGAAAAATTCCAAATACCGATGCCCACCATCAAAAACACCTTCAAAAACATAAACACTATCGCCATACAATACGCCATGTCCATTCTACTCCACAAAAGAAGAATAGAAAATCACCAACCGATTCCTCAAACATTAGACCCCCCTTAGTAAGAACTTTACAATAATAAAAAATAAAATTTTGGTAGTAGCTAGAGCTACTTTATTTAATTGTTAGCATACAGGTGTCAAGTCTCTTTTTGTCACTTCTCGCAAAGGGGGCTATTGGTTGGCAGAAACTTATTTCCTGCTTGTGATCGCTCACTCAGCAGTATCAAGCCACTCCATCCCCCACATCCACTCAAACGAGTCCATCAGGGTTCGAACTCGGACCGGATTAATGAGACAAACGCTCACATCCAACCAACAAATGAGCTCGTGGCCTGATGTCTATAACACCACCACAAACTATTCTATACGTCTGTTTTCACTGGTTTCTTGTTACTGGTTACTTGTGACTAAAGTGTCTATTCTCGAAAGGGGGGAGTAGATCTTTACTTCCATACCTTTGTCCTGTGGGCTTTGGATTGGGGGTAGGTCGAACAGACACTTAATTCACGTCGGTCTCATCCGGAGACCGAAGTTTCTCTCTCTCTTCAAAGGGGTCTCAAAATTGATTACACAAAATATCCAATTTATGCTTCATTTTCCTAGATTCATAGTTGTTCTCCGCAGGTACATGTTCAACATATGGTCATGTACAACTTGAGTACATGTCATCGGGAGGTGCTCCAAAGACAGGAATCCGCTCTCGGGTCGCGTTGTTGCGATCCATCGAGCAACCGACGCGGCCCGCATCGGAGCGAGAGCTTGAAATCATCATCGCGGATCGAATTCACGCACACCCTAAAACAGCCATCCGTTTCTGACATTAACTCGATCTTACGTGAGCGGAGACTACTAAAAATCTCTTCCAGAGCTTGAGAAGCGAGCGAGGGAGACATCAATCAATGGAGCGCGGCAGTGGCAGAGGAGCGCGCAAGTGGGCCGTGGAGCTGCACGACGCAAACAATACGTCGTCCTCCCGGGACGCGCCCCCGGACCCGATCGGATTCTCGCGCTCGACTGTCGATCCGGTATGTGGTATTCGCATTTTGTGTTGATTAGGGTTAGGGTTTGGTATTTTGCGCAATGGAAGGTTCCGATGTGTTGATCGTGTTTAATGATGTGGGATTTATGATTATTTTTCACGTGGAGATCAGTTCTGGGGGTTTTGGGTTTCGGGGGGATTCGTTGATTAGGGTTTGACATGTTGGGCTATGGATTGGGTTTTTCAGGAAGAGACTACTTCTGGGAAGCAGAAGAAGGAGAATGAGGCGAACTGGAAAAAGCAGGTGTGTTTTCGTAATTTTTGTTGGTGGTTTTTGGTGTTGGAGGTTGTGAGGTTTTGATGTTGGAGTTCTTGGTTCGAGTGGAGGAGGTGATGAGTTGGCGTAATTTTTGGTGTGCAGAAAGCTTGGGAGGTAGCTCAAGCTCCTGCGAAGAACTTGATGATGATGGGGTTTATGATGTGGATGGCGGGCAGCACCGTCCATCTGTTCAGTATCGGCATTACTTTCTCAGCGTTGTGGCAACCGGTTAGCGCTCTTCAGAGCATTGGCAAAGGTACGCAATTGCATTTGCTCAATGTAAGGGTTGGCTGTAACCCGTGCTGCTTGTTCCCATAGGAAACCTGGTTTAGGGTCGCTTCAGGTTTAGTGGATGATGGTCTTAGTACGGGCACCAAATCTTTTATGAGTTGGTAAGTTTTGTGAAACGCGTTTAAGGGTACCATTGTGGAGAAGACTAGCTACATATTGATGGGTTTCAAGAAATCTATTTGCAGAAATGCTTTAGTAAATCTCAAAGCCTGAGCCCCTCTTTAATTATTAGTTAGAACTTTCGCCCCATATCTTTTCGTGTTTATGCATACGGTATTCTGCAGTCATCCGGTTACCTTCTTGTTTTATATTTGTAGATGTATGTAATCCAAATCATGATACAGGGCTTCGGCTGTCGTCCAGTATTTGCAGCGCAGCATGTTTTAGTTTTAAATTCAGAGTCTACAATCTGCTTTTGCTAGTGAATAATAGTATTGAAACTATATGTTGCGGTGCAGTTTTTGAGCCTTTTCAGGATGCCAAAACCAGTACCCTGTTGCCAAAGCTTTTGTTTGTTGCGCTTAATTTCGCAGCTATGGGACTTGGTCTATGGAAGGTGAGGATATTTGTTTCCGTTTGTTGTTCTGATCACTCTTTTCAGTCTTTTCAATCTTCTCTGTGCACTGCGAGTTCTGTTATAATCATGCATTCCTTATGCAGATCAATCATTAATCATGTCTTTGAATGAAATGTTGACTTTTTTCTTCGACACTTTGGTGTGGCAGTTGAATACATTGGGTCTATTACCTACTCATGCTTCGGATTGGTTATCTAATCTGGCGCCTGCTCAGGTACCTTTTCATATCTTACAATTTTCTCTGCCCATTTATTGCAGCTTACCCCATGCGTATATTTGGTTTAATATCAATCCGTTTTACAGTAGCAATCTTCCTTCAAGAAACTACCTTATTTATTTAGAATGATTACGGCATAGACACATCATTGATATTATGACCTTTTTTTATCTGCAATATTTGATATTTTCGTTAGATCACGTGGTTATTTGTCGTGTAGCTCTTGAAGCGTTTAAAATTTCTAACTATTATGTTTGACCTTGTGCATGTAAAGTCTGTGGAGTTTTCAGGAGGTGGACTACCCCTGCTCTTGTAATAGAGTATTGGTTCCTCTGCTTTCTAGTAAGTATAGACATTGTAGCATCAGTGCTCGGTAAATTGTTCCGCTCAGATATAGCACAATGCATATTGGACTTGCCAGCTTGTTTGAAATCTTTTGTGTAATCAAGTCCTTGAAAAGAATTTTTTATGAAATGAATTTCTTTCTTTATCATCTTTCTTTCTTCTAGTGGACGTCTACCTCAATGACTTCTGTTAATTCTATGTAACTGGCCAAGATTTTAGTCTTCAGTTTGTTCCGGTAGGTCTGGAATCGACATGTTCAATGATTGGTGAGCTAGTTAATGTCGAAGTGTTTTAGTTCTATTTAAGTATTGTTTCAGCATGAGGCGCATTCTTTGTTAGTTATTGGTGATGTCAAAAGCATGTAAGACACGTTTAGATTATTGTGATAGTCGTTTCTTGTTTTCATATTCAAGAGGGGTTTTCGCAAATCTAGGCCAGTCATTCGATTTGTGTGATTTTGGAAGAGTAATTTTCTGTCTCATTTGTCCTAGATGATTTTGTCGGTTCGGTATTTAAAGGTCTTGTTAATGGCTTCACCTCTCTGGACACTCAGTCCTTCATGGCTCGATTTTCACCGAGTTCACTGTTTTGAACACGGCATCAACACGATCACTAAGAAGAAGGTACGTCATATCAACAAATGCTGTGGTCCTGCTTTTCTTTAGCAATTACTCGTCTTGCAGTGCTGCATAGCATTCTCACGGTGATACTCTTTCTGACTAGAGTTTTATTAGAGTTTTATTAGACTTTTATATTTCTCAATTCACCTTTCTAAGTTATGGAATAAGTTGTAGTAGATAAATGTTATTCAGGCATTGGATTTCAATAGACCTATTTGCAGGTCGAGGGATGCAGAGCCTAGTCCTGTGCTTGTCGAGATTATCTGAATTTTCATAAAGTGGCTGAGTGGACCAGATGTCATGACTTAATGATTACTTTCTTTTGATCAGGCCTATATATTGTGGCGCTTGAATGGGACGTTGACTTGCCTTCCACGTTTCTTTCACATAGACTGATCCTTGGGAACTACTCCTCACAAACCGTTTGAACTTGTATACCTATTTGCTAGGTCATGACATATGTGAACCCATAGATTGTCAAGTCACAATCTCTTGTTTTGAAGGACGCATGATGCTTGAAGCGTGACCTTATGTGCACTGATTGTGAGGCCTTTTCCAACCTACAGGAGAAGTATTAACAGGAATGTCTCCTTATTTCCTGATGGCTAGTCAACCGTGCAGAGAGACTAAACTGCAAACTGGATCCCTACGAGCGATTGATCTGGTATTTTTTGCTTGTTATTTTCAAAGCTGGGTTCCCCTATATGTTAGTAGTTGCTCTGATATCTTTTGATAAAGGATATCTGCTTACACAGGAGTCTATGCTACCTTGTAGCGTTTGTGCTGCTTGGATTATGTAGAATTTATGCTCATTGTACCTTGTAGAGAACTTTTGAGTTCTTGCTACCACCACATAAGATAAGTTAGGTGAATTAGCCTGTGATTAGGACGAAATAATACGTTTGTATGAATCTACGAAGTTTCGTCATCGGGTGTCAGATTCGTTCTGACACTGTCCTGACGGGTGATTCCTGTCAGAGGATGAAGGTCGTTGTAGTATACTGCCCGGACATTTGCAAGTTCTCGACCCAGGTGGGTTTGGCCGGTGTGGGTGCCGTTCGATACTGACTGAGTGTAGATGGTGATCTGCGCGCCGTGCAATTTATACAGCCCTATGGTGTCTGACGTGGACATCTCTTTTTGGCTTCGGTTGCCGAATTCGGACGGTCATAGGATTGACTGTATTTGGTCATCCGCGGTCATAGGGTACTGTATGTCGTTGTAGTATAGTGGTAAGTGTTCCCGCCTGTCACGCGGGTGACCCGGGTTCGATCCCCGGCAGCGGCGATACCCTGCTCCACGCAAGAACGTAAGGGTGATACCCTGCACCGGTGGTCTAGTGGTAGAATAGTACCCTGCCACGGTACAGACCCGGGTTCGATTCCCGGCCGGTGCATCAACTTTTGCCGGTTCTCACGTGGTCTCTGAAAATGTCGGTTTGGAATTTTTGTGTCATTCCAACGTGATGTAAATGTATTTACAATCATGGAGGCACCCTGTTCAATAGCATACATGTATCAATATGGAATTCTTCAATAGTGTCGATGTATCAGTATGTAGTGCATGTATAACATGAATGTTTCAATATGTGATTATTAACTTGCATATGGTATTTGAATTTTGAAATCAAATTATGTGGTTAAATAATCAAGTGATTAAGTAATCCTGACTATCAACATCTTTGAAGAAGACATTTCCTGAGAAGCATTATAATTATGTTCTTGTGGTTTCCATGACATCAATTGTCAAGGCCAGCACTAGTGTGGTCTCAGGAAGGTACTCCCTGCTCCGCATGAAATTCTACTTGGTAAGGCACAGTGCTGCATAGTTTCAGAGTTTGTGAATCTTTGATATCTTATGCGTAGTCAATCATGGTCTTCCTGGTTATGATGGTTGACCCACTTCATGCTGGAGTTGTGCTATTTGCTCCAAGGGGCAACACATCCTTGATTTCTGTCAATTTGGATGTGCACACGGTTCCCTTTATATAATATTGTGGACCACAGTGTATCAAATTTTTGCGCTAACTGAAAAAAAACAAGTAATCTTGTGCTTGATTATGAATAAATCGAAAATTTGACACCATTGATGTAAATTAGTGTGTTCTATCCACATTTGTTTCCTTTCCTTGCCACAGTACCGATATGCAGACAACTACACCCAAATTGACAAAGAAAAGGGAGCTAATTCGGACCTTAACCAAATGGTGCACTACCGGTACGGTGTGGTGTTACAGTCACTGCTGCAGCTCACAAAGTTTTCCCAACTTACATCTCTCTTTATACTAACCTTGCATGACAATGTTACACAAAATATTTGACTTAGATTGATAACAATAAAGTCATGTGTTGTGTGCCTACAGAGTGAATATAAAGAGTTGAAGGTCCTCGTGAATGCATTGGTAGCCAAAGTTGTGAAGGTGCCAGAGGAGAGATTGACAATGCGAGATGGCACACCATTCTAAGGGAACAACACTTGGAACCATCCATGCATGATCCAAATGTTCTGGCCAGTGCAATGAGAACTCCGGCCATCTACGCAACCTTCCCTTCTAGATATTACACAACCCCACATCAGATTCATAACTAGAGCCTGATATCAGATTCAGACCATCATCATCACTTACCCCTACATTAAAAAGTGCCCACATTCTAAAATCCCTTCTAGCCGTGCCGCTACATGTACGAATGGCAGATTCAAAAGGTGCACAGAAACTAATGTCCATAGCTGAGTGATTAGTTTCAGCGGAAGTAGCAGCCAGAATGGAGTTAATGAAAGACTGGAACTTAAACTTAGGAGAAGGAGATGTTGGAATTTGGTAATCAAGAGCTTGGTGAAACAATTGGCTCAAAGAGTTGGTTAACTAATTGCTCTTGTTATCAGCAAGAGAAGCTAGAAGTGTCCATCAATGTGAAAAAGACAATAGTTTGAAAATATCATAGAGCTTCAGCATGCAAACATAGCAACTGACTCTGAGTTTTTGACAGAGAAGTAAGTCAGACGAATTTGCAATGATCCTTCTTTGGTCCCATAAGTGATCTCTCAAAAACAAACTTTGCTTCCATTGGACGAATATTGCATCTTCAACACTTACACTCCCTTTTTGCTCTGGCCACGTCATAGTTTGAACATCAAAAGGGCACCTTGGCCAATAAGATGGTCTTGCAAATAGTAGATGGACACCGATGTTTAATTTTTTGTGTAACTTGCTGGTGTAGCTGAGTGCAATTCCCACTAGTGAAATGTTGTAGTGACTTGGATATTTGTTCTATAATGAAATCATAAAAATCCCATCTGAGATGAAGAAATCATGAGATGTAGCTGGAAACATCAAGAATTATCAATAAATCTGCACAGCGTACTAAAAAGCCGGACTGTGTATTGGGTCACACTACATGAAATTAATGATAATATAAACCATAGGAAAGGTTTTTAAAGTAACTCAATGGAAAACCACAATACTACCTCAGGCAAGTACATTAAAATTTGGGTATTTCTAGAAAATCCAGAAAATTCAATTTAATTTGAAAATATGAAGAATTTTCTGGATTTTCTAGAAAAGTTGGTTCATTCGAAGATTTAATAACATGCAATATCTTGAACAACAAACCACCATGGTACTTCCATCACCAAATTGATGGTTCTCACATGTGTATTTACGTCTGACAATTTAAATGACAGGAAATTTAAAATTCCCTCCACAACGATCAGGTTGTGTGATCTCACGGGATGCTCACCAGTCACCACAGTACTTCCAAATTTGCTATCATTCAGTTAATAAGATGTGATGATTCTTGATGTCACTTATCCAGCAAATGAAGGTACCGTATTTAAATCATGCCCCCATGTCTCAATTTTTTTTAATTTGAAACACAAGAAGTTTTCAAATTCTCTCTGTGAACCCTTGAAACCTAAAAAATCACATTAAATGCTCAACCTTGCCACTTCAAACTAACAAATTAACAAAATCATGATTAAATTACTCAATATATATATATAGGTTTTGGTCTTCAATTGAAATTAGTGTTTCTGAAAATATTTTAAATGACAAATTTCTTGTGGAAAAGTGCTTTGATTTTGTGAAACTAAAACTTATAAAAAGTACTATGGTATCAAATTAAATAAAAATTTGGCATTTAAAGTATCCAAACTACTTCTCTATCAATCCTTAAAATTACTATTTTATTTTTTCTTGACAACATTTGACAACCTTAACTTTGAAGAGCCATCTATCTTACATCCAATATTAAACTTTAATGAAATTTGTCTAAGCACATTCTAATTAACGTATAATTTTTGTATCAAAATCACATTTTGGTCTAAGATGTTAAAGAGATTTTTCCAGCATTTGGGTACAAACAAAATTAGTTTTCAACTCTATTGTCTTTGTAAAATTTTAATTAAATTTGGATATTACAATGTCATTTTTGAAGAAATTTGTTTTTTTTGTTAATGTAAGTTTCTATTTCTATTAAAAAATTGTTCTTGAAATGATGTTTGAAAGCTTTATTGTTTAATTTTTTTTGAATAAGGGTTAGTAATAGCATCCCAATCACAAAGTACTAGTATGTCCAAATTTACATTTGCCAATTTTTTTATATTATAGTATTATGATCTTTCAATTAATGAGAATTTATAGCTTCAGCTCTAATCGAATTCCAAAAGTAGCAAAATTGACTAACATTTATATGCTAAATGTCATAAAATGGTGTCCATATTGCCAATCTATACCATCTACACTAACTTTATTATAAGATTGTAGAGTTGGAATTTCCACTCTAGCTTCTCTTTACATTCAAAAGCAAGGATGTTTTTTGACCAAATAAAGCTCTTAGCCTTTAGGAATTAAAAATAATGAGTGTTGTCCTAAAGTATCTAAAATGATCTTTCAACGTCAAAAAGTAGCCCAATCCTAACAGTGGAAAAAAAGTCCAAATTGAATAATTGAATAAATCTAATTGAATAAGTAACTAGTGACATATATATCACAATTTCCACGAATTTGAGAAGAGTGACTAGCAAGATACTTTTTAGGGTGTGAATAAATATACCTCCATTTTGTGCTATTTTTCCACAACCCCATAGCCTCAACATGAACTTCTAATTTAACATTTGGATTTTAAAGTAGTTAAGGAAATTGTCTAATTGAAATTTACAAAGGAGAAAGGACCTACTAGTTGGAAGTTAGATGTTAGAGAGAAAACTAAGTTGGTTTCTTACTGATAAGAACTACTCAAAGTTATAAGTCTACTATGGTTTTATACAAATTAGTAATTGCGATGCAATAGAAATTATTAAGGCATTGAAAAAATATATGTGAGCAAGTTGCGGCTTTCACTAGATGTAGGACAATCCAAGATTCCTTTAAGGTTAAGAAATGTCCACCTATAAATTATGTGAGAGGTAATAGAAAAATTATTAGATAACACCAGATAGAATATAGATCATCTTTTAGAAAACAATCTTTTGTTTCTTAAAAAAATTCAAAAAATGACCGAAATTTCTAAATGCCTTCAAAATGGATTTAAATGTTTTTGGTGATTTTTGGATTAATTTTAAATAGTATTTGATAGTTTGACATAGCTAGTAGAAGAAGAAACAATTAATAGAAGATCAAAGTTTTATCATAAATTTGAATAAAATCATTATTAAAACCTTTTAATAATCAAAATTGGCTTAACGTAATGCTTTTAGGAATTAAAGAGATAGGTAGGTAAACTTAGATATTGATGCTTATAGTATTGCAAAACTCAAGAGGAACAACTGAAGAATAATTGACGCATAAGTACAATATAAGATGGGTTTTGAAGCATTTCAAAACTATTGGTCATATTGATTTTGCCAAATAACCTTCAAATAAATCGAGGTGATCTCCAGATAACTTAAGTTGATAACAACTTATAAAATGGTCAATTTTACAATTTTTAGAACGTTTAAAATTTTAAAACTAACTTTAGCTTTTAAAATCCAATAATGCATTTCATTTGCAAATCCAACATTTAGTACAAAAGTTACTAAAACCAATCCAAGTTGCGAAGATTTCTTATTATTTTAACTAAATAGAATCTTAAGAGGCCTTAAAGAAGCATCTTCCTAGTTCTTGGCCTTCTCCACGTCAAAATATAAAAAGCTACATGTTTTTCTTCAAAGAATAATCTCATTTTCTTTTCTATATCCTTTTAATATTCAATTCCTCCATTTACATTCTATTTAACTCTTCTTTACACTACTTAGATTTTTCTAATTTGCTCTTGGTGGGAAGATTAGTAGTTGTCCAATCTAATAGATTCTATACTAGTAGTTACTATTATTAAAAAATATTCCTCTTAAAAGAAATTCATTATTGTTAATAGTTGTTAAATATTTTTACTGAATTACATTAGAATACTTCACCATTTGAGTTGTAGAGATTTTCACAAGAAGAAATTAGTGTTTAATACTAAAGGATTAGAAACTTATAATTTCTTCTTACAATTCCACATGCTGTGTAGTTTCATTATCGATGCTATTTTATCCCTAACATAGTATCATCCATAGCATAGTATGATCATTAGTGCAGTAATTTTATCTACAGTGAATGAAAATGTATCTGAGCAAATTAATATTATCAGTGAGTTAATACTTCCAAAGTATTTTATATTTTAAAATTTTTTGTTTGATTTTTTTCTTTTAAAGTGTGTTTTTATCTATTAAGAATGAAACGAATTTGTAACAACCAATTTTTAAATAATGATTTAAGACACTTTGCATAGACAAAAACCATCGCATGTGACAAGGTAAGGTTTAAAACGAATGCTTTTTAAAACTCTTTTCTTATATTTTTACATGAGTATATTGAATTGGAAGACAAATTCTTTTTGAATTGATGTCATTCTTACCTTTTTTACTTGATTTTTGAGTATTTTCCTATTTAAATTTTTGGTTTTTTGGTTTTTTGTCTTAACTCTAATCACGTCTACAAAATAAAATTTTGCTTCCTTGGTTTAATGGAAGTATATCATAGGATATCCATTTGAAGCTTTTTAACTTGCAAAGACATGCTAACATGTATTATTATCAAACTTATAATGATTTGGATCATTGTTCTTTACACATTATATACATTAAGCATTAATTAATTAATGACCCACAAAGATGCCACATAGACCCCCTTGGTGAACTAGTGAATTAGTGTAAGTTGGTGAATTAGTGTAGATTGCTGAATTAGCATGCTAATCTATAACCCTTTCAGATTCTGCCCACAACTCCCACTCTATGTAGTTCCTGACCTCCGCTGCATTGCCAAACAATATGAGACAAATCCCCAATTCCATACCATACATACCACACCATCACCATACCATACCATGCCATAACATATCATGTCATATCATGTCATATCATGCCATATCATGCCATATCATGCCATACCATCACTATGCCATACCATACCCCTGAACCCTTCACCTCATTAATTAATTAATGCCTAATAGCAGGCAGGTTTCAGTGGATAGAACAACATACAAATTTTTATGATATCAATCATTTTAAAAGACTTAAGTGTTATCACACATACATGCTTGTATTGAAAAAAATCTTATATAGAACTAATAAGTCAGGAAGAAAATTAGCCAAAAAATACAAAATATAAATAATTTGAAGAATTTTAATTTTCCATAAGCAATGGAGTTGTACTTTAACCTTTTACTTTTGATAAAATTCTAAAAAAAATTATATAACTTCTAAAGAATCACTTAAAATGAAAATTTATTCACATTCAAATAACTAGTCAATCTTAAAGTACCTTTAAACCTAAACTTAGGATACCTCATAACTAAATCTTATGATACCTTTCAACACAATCTAATGATAGATTCTAATTTTTTTGGAGTATTATTTAATTTTTGAAAAAATTATCTAGAGTTTTGTCTATTTTTGCTTGAGTTTTTCAAATAAAAAATTAATAGGTTGATGGTTTTGTTAATTTAACAATTTTAATTCTTTTTATTGAGTTAGCACTCGAAGATTGGCAAGATTTTGCAAGATTTAATCGATGACATTAAAGAGATTACAGGAGTAGTACTCAGAGAGGAGCCTCATTTCGAGGATGTGGTAGAACGTAACGTAGTATCGAGGTTGAATTTAGAAGGTATCAATACTTGAAAAAGTCCATACCTATCCAATCTAGTGTTTTTTAAGGTGGATTATAATGATATCAATCCATATTTTCAATCCTTGGAAGCAAAAGACAGCTTCAAATTCTCATAAACCATCTCTGACCTTTATATCCTTCATTTTAAATCTTATTTTTATTATGTCAAAATTTTCATCTTTTCTTAAGTTTGTATTATTAGGTTTAAAATTAATGGACATGTGACAATCCATAGCAAAACCATGCTCAACGACTTCAACATCAAATGATGTTTGAGTGTGGTTGAATTGCATATCTTCCTTGTCATCCATTCATTTAAAAGAGAATGTAGATTCTACTTGTTATTGTTTTTCATAGTGCAATATATACCATTTTTTATTAACTCATTGAGAGACGAACTTTGTTCCAACGATAAATTAGCGAAATTGTCAATTATATTTATAGCTAAATAAGATTATAATAATTATTAGACGTTTAACTTTTTGTAAAGATGAGGTAGGAGACGTTTAGTAATTTTTATGTAATTTTTGTAAAGATGAGGTAGGAGAGCTGATTCTTGCCATATTGAAGCATCGTCACCTACTCGATGTGCTTGCTTGTCCAATAATTCGGCATTGCCCTATAGTTATGAATTGAGAACGTTTTAACCTTGTAAAACTGATTGTTATGACCAAAACTAGTTTTTCAAGCATCGTTGTGTATGATGGCAATTGTTTGTTCATTTCATTATAAAGCAATGACGCAAAACATCTAACAATCTTATCAAGTTCCTCATGAGAAGAAGGTTTTTTTCCTTTCTAGAATCTCCACTTCATGAGATCTGTCGCTTTGTTTATAGCGATCAAAAGTACAATTGCAAATCTGCAAGCTTGCTTTTTCTGGGTAGAATGGGCCTTCAGGAACCCCCGCAGCTCCACCCGGTGGACGAGAGGGTCGGAAGAGGGGGGCCCGTGATTCTGCAGGTGCGAGGAAGCTTCTACCTCCCCCTTCCACGGAGTGTGTGGCCTCTGCAGCCTTTTCCCTCGAGGAGGGCCCAGCCTCCCATCCTTCTCTCTCCAGCCTCCTCCATCCAACCATCCTCCCCCCTCCATCCCTCTATTCAATGGGCCCCCCCAAGCATTCCCTCCATCCCGAACCAGACCCCTCTCCAGCCTCTTTCTAGACCACTCTTCAAACCCTTCCTTTAATCATTGAAATTTAAAAAAATATAATTACTTTGTAATCATTATAAATCTAAAATGTTGAAACAAATTCAAAAAACTTAAGATGATTTTTATAAATTATTAGTATGATTCATATAAATTATTAGCATGATATTAATAAATTATTGGAAAGATTCACATTTAAAATTGTTTTTGGTTATATATATTTTAATCCTTTAATTCAATGACTTTTTTATTAAGCTTGCAATAACTTGTGTTCTTCTTAAAAGGCCATAATATAATTTTATTGATCCAGAAGAAACACTTTTAAAATTCAGATCATTTTTAGATTACATTAGTTTGTTCAAAAATTGAATTATTTGTTTCATTGAATAAATTACCTTATTCAAAAATAAAATTGGTCTAGATATCTAGATACATATATATTAATATGTAGGAAATCACAATGTAATAGTATAATTTTTGCACATCTTACAATATAATTCAAACTTGAATTTTTGTCAAAATTTTGGCATATAATAAATAAATAAAATATACGATAAAATATTAAAAATCCACAAATATAGACTTTTGATTACCCCAAGTATTTCTCATAAAATGTCTGCAAATTTGTAACAATGCACTTAATATATGTATGGAATGCAAATCTTTTCATATTATGATTCTCAAATAGGTATTGACCCTCAAACATTCCATGCGGATCTTATATGTAATATGAAATTTGCAACCAATAAGAAACTCTAGATTACAATCTTAATAACTTAGTAGAACTATATTGATTTAAATTTCAACTTCTATTTCTACCTAAATCTATTAAAGAATCTAAATCTATTACAAGTACAACCAAAATATACCATGTGCTACCTTTTTTATGGCATGCTCAAACATTTGAGAATTAAGCATAAAACACATTAATACCAAACATTGTCACTAAAAGTGATAAAGTGAACATAGTAAATATGATATATAAATATACACATGTACTATGTGTAAATACTACATATAGTCATAATAAAGGATATAGTAAATATATACGACGAATAAAAAATATATACCACATATATATACTAAATATTTTAATATATAAACTATAAAAATGATAACTAATATAACTAATATAACTAATATAACTAATATAACTAATATAACTAATATAACTAATATAACTAATATAACTAATATAACTAATATAACTAATATAACTAATATAACTAATATAACTAATATAACTAAAATCTAAAAAAAACTATAATCTAATACAACTAGAATCTAATATAAATAGAATGTTATAAAATGAAAATCTAATAGAACCAGGATTTAATAGATTTAAAATCTAATAGAACTAAAATGTAATAGAATTAAAATATAACTGCAATCTAAACAGGCGCATCAATTTTTCGATGGAACTGCAATACGTGTTTTACAAAAATGTAGAACGCCGTGTTTGAAGCATGCACAAACTTTTGCCGCCATATGAATTTGGCAAAGCAGCCATCATAATGACCCTTACCGTACCATATCGCTGCAAAAACCTCTTTACCGCACTCTAAGTCCCATCAATGGTGTTCGTATAAACACCCGTCACCGGATCTCGAAAATGCAAACTATGATTCATTGTTTGGTGAAAATATCCAAGAGGGGATAGACCATCCGTGCGATACCCTCGCCAATAGTCACTCAGTATAGCAAACATATCAAACAATGATTTCCTCTAAGGTAAGTGCCGTCCAATCTGCAACCGTAGCTAAAACACCCTCTTCGAACCACGCTCTATACCACCAAAAACTCATTGCTCCTCTACTCTATGGCCACGATGATACTTTCGTTTCCAAATTTACTCTCATCTACCTTGACAAACTTTCCTACCCCGCCAATTCTCTCCTAAGCCTCACTTGTCACTGCCAGAAAAAATATTTCTCGGCAATAATTGTACCAATTCACTGAAGTGATTCAAAACAACACCTGCATGAACTCTAGCGTTGCTCAGCAGCTCTCTATAGCTCCAACAATACATCAAAATGTAACCCAACTGTAAAGTCAACTTGAACTTCTCGAACCACGTGCCGGCCCGAGCAAATACGTTTTGTCTACATGCCCAACGCCCACATCGCCACCTAATACCCTCGAGACGTTTAATGTTTTGCACCCGGCCCATGGGATTCTCTCAACACCACATTCTCGATGCAACGGGATTAATCCAAGATCTATAGCAAAAACCATGCAAGCATTCAAGGTGGAGGTGTAAGGTACAAATTTATGCATGCTCAATGATTGAACTTCCATTGTCCAAGAATGTAAATGAATATTAATTTGCACAAAAATGTGAAATAGTATTCAATTTACGCTTGAAAAGTAAGAGGGAGTTTTCGAAAACAATAACTACATTTAAAATTTAAAAAGTCCTCACAATTGGAAAATGATATGGGTTTAGTATCGCTGTTCCTTCGATTCGATTTTAATGACTTATACTCTTGCCTAAGTTGAGGAGCGCAGCAATCTGGCCCAGATTGCCGATGGTTGTTCATCGGCGGTCCGACCCCACCAAGCGCACACGTCCCTTGCTGAATTTGACAAACATCCTTAGCATTCATACTTTTTGGAAGGAGTAGTTATTTGCATGAGGTAATGCGCCTGAGTGATGACCATTATTTGGATGTCTTTCAGTTCTATTGACGACGTCATCAGCGGGTATTATTTTGTGTTCTAATGATCGTCATCCTTGTGTACAGGTTGCAGGTATGGCTTGCACATTGGCGGATTAGTGCATTTAAGGAGGAGCGTTTTCAAATTTTGTTCGATGGGTATTTCCATTTCGGAATGTATGCTTTTGCAAACCGCTGAGCAGATTCAGAAGTTCTCGGCTAATGTTGAAGCTACAATGGTGATAGTGATGGAACTGTCAAGTACATCTGGACAGAACAATATGAATTTCGTCGAATCTCTCCCAGACGCGTATAAAAGAATTGTAAGCAATGTTGATATTGTTTCAAATAGGGAATTGCATCCCCACCTCTACGAGGCTATGCTGGCGCTAGTTGAACTAGTTGCTATGGTTCTTTCTAAGGAGGATGACACTGTACCAGATAATTTTCAAACGCTCAGTACGGTTCTTGAAGCTCTCTCCGATGTTCTTGACCCAAGCACTTTCTTTTACAAATTTCGAGGAGATAGTAACAGGAGCAAAATAACAATTAATTCAGGGAAATTGGATGTTGTCTCCAAGTACCTGGGTTTTCAGTGAAGGTGTTCGGGGATATTGAGGGTCGACTTCATTACTATTGTCGCACGAAAGAGGTTAAGTATGTTGGTGTAGGTTGTGATTGTTGTGCACAATCTCCTGAAGTAGATGCAGTCCTCATGAATCTCACTTGGCAGTTTGTTTCTGCTTGTGGTCTTGATCACATCTTGAGAATTTTGAGTGCGCCTAAACGCTATTCTTTTCATATCATTGACCTCCTCTTGCGTCCAATTGTTCACTTGTTGGAGTACAACGTTGGAAGTAAAAGCTGGAAGTAAAAGCACTAAAGAGGAGGTATTGGATTAAGTTTTATAAATGATAATTTATTTTTTGGCTTTAGTTGGATGGAGGGAATGCTTGGGGGGGGGCAATTGCATAGAGGGAGGGGAAGGGATGGTTGGATGGAGGGGTTGGAGAGAGGAATGGGAGGTTGGGCCCTGCTTGAGCTTAAATGGGTACAGAGGCCCCACACCCCATCGAAAGGTGAGGTGGAAGCCTCCTCGCACCTACAGGATCACGGGCCCCCCTCTCCTCCACCAGGTAGATTAGCGGGGATTCCTGAAGGCGCATGTGTCCTCTTTTTCTTTTGTAATGTAGCTACAATTTCAGATGCATAGTTAGACTGAAAAACGTGTCAAAATATTTGTCACTATTTTTTTTGTCAAAAAATTCAAAATAAATAAACATATTGTTTAACCTACATGTTCTTATATCTAACAACAACAGTAATATATTGAAGTTATTCATTCTAATGAATCAATAACGTCCTTTTTAACGCGTTGTAAATGAGAAATTTATTTCAAAGACAACATGATATACACACAACGAGATCGAAAACATTAATTAAATTTTCATAAGAAGATCTAATGACTATTGTAATTTTTTCTTACCTCATCAAATTGAATCTTGTGGTTTAAAGAGTATCGCAACAAACCTTTGTTGTGATTTTAAGATCCTAAATGCTCAGCGCATTAAAGTGACTATTTGATGCATTTTTTACAAGGAATACAATCAGAATGCTACTTCAATGTTGATAAGCATTTCTTAGGTAGTGTCATCCTACTCACTTTAAACAAGATTAATAAATGTTTTAAAATTTTGATTTTATTATTATTTTGCATATTCGAATACAGTTGCTCATCAAGGCATTGAGGATCATTTGAAAGGAAAAATCTACAAGAATATGGAGAAGCTTGAGTTACATTATCAATTTCTTTTAGATCAATGCATGAGTTCAAGGATGGAAAGGAGAAAGGGCTTCATGTATGACATGAAGTGTTGTCAGAAGATGAATTTGCCTGCAATTTATGAACAGCTTGAACTTCATGTGTTCATGAAATACTTGTCCACTATTCAACGTATTTATCCTTTAGCATCAGCATTTGCATATAGAGGTTTTCAAGTACCAAAAATTATTTACGTCAACCAACGAGCAAAATTGACCAAAAGTTTTTAGAAAAACTTTGATTTATCTGCAGCGGTTAAAGATTATCAGAAGTTGTCAGATGCAACCACTATCCTATATAATGGTACAAAATGAATTTTTTCTTCAAATTGTTAATGGAGAATTCAGCCAGTATGATCTTCAGGAGATGACTGCTTTGGCATTATACCTTGCAAAAAATAGAGAAACTGTGAGGAAAGATATTAAGATATATGGAATAAAATGTGCAAGGAGAATGATGTACGATGGTTTCCGCTATTCAAGGAGTATGATTGAAAGTCTTTATACTAAAAGTCTTTTAAAGTCTTTGTACAATAAGTCTTTTAAAATCTTTGTACAATAAGTCTTTCTACAAGAAGAATCTTTATACAATAAGTCCTTTAATGTAAATATATTTTGAAGACTAGGTGGTAAAACTAAAAGATTGAATATATTAGTAAAATTTGAAGTGTATCTTGTATGTTCATAAACAAACCTTTTGCGTGCAATACTCTTTAGAGTAGAAATTGATGTTATTCTGTTCATTATTGCAATCTCTGTGATCCATATTATGGAATTTTCCATAAAAGTTTTAATTGGTTGATTTGTATCAAAGTCCTCTTCCTTTTCAACAATGTCTAATTCTATTCCCTTTGTTTTTATCTCAAATAGAAGTGTTTATATTCATGCCAATGGCTATGCTTTGAAATCTTTGTTGAAAAGCTTTTTGAAGTCTATAGTGGCTCCATTGAACTTAAATCATGTGACGTGGTTGAACATTTTGCCAGCTTTGAGTAGCCAAGGACATAGTTGACGCTTCAGAGGTTTTCATCTTTTTATCCACCTTCATATGTTTTCCTGCTATATGTTGTAGTTGCTTTATAATATCATCAGAATTGAATGAGTCAAATACTTGTCTGATCACTTGTTCAATGATTTTTGAAGAAATAACATCATTTTGTTTGAAGACTCTAATTTAATTTGTTGGTTCAAAAATGATAATGATCTCTTGGTGATTTTTTTTCATCAAAGATATAAACTCCTTTAACTTGTGCACATTCCAACAATTTATCACGCATATCATCACGGTGTCTTTATGTACCTTGAAATGTTTAATTTGCTCTTATCTCTATGGTTGTAATATTTTCTCCACAAATGCTTTGCATGTTTTTATATTTAACCAATGATTCTCAGAGTATATGAGATGCCATTCAACTTTTTTTCATGTACTTAGCCCAGCATTTTGTGGATGCAAGCGTTTTCTAGTTGTTCATTTGAAGATAATTTAGAATGTTATTACAATTTTATCAGTTAATGAAGATATATATTGTCAAATCCTTTGCCTGTTTAACCAATACATGTTCAGAGTTCCAGCCTACTTTAATTTCTACTCTGTTGAGCAGGTTTGTAAAAAAAAATACACACTAAGATTCAAATCTGGATTTGAAAATACTTTCTGATTCAACATGATTTGGGCATTACTCCTGCCGTGTATTCACAAATCTTAGTCTACCATAGCCACTCAAAACACAACGATCCCTCTCTACTCTCTAGTTTCTCACAACTAATGTTGATATCTTTCTTTCTTTTCGTTAGGAGATACTCGATGAGCGGTTTGCCAAATTTGAAAAGTACTACAACCTTCAAAGTTTGCATTCACAATGTGTTGTTGCTTTCGCAACCACATCGCCATACCTCGCTTCTACAATTGCAAGTTATTTTTGAAATTGATGGTACTAAATTTTTGAAATCAATCCATGACACATGCTAACAGTGCTCATATCTTTGAAAGACCTAGGCAATATTTGCCCTTATTACCGTGCGCGATAGGCCAATTTGACACCTTGCTGTCAAATAATTACTACTTTTTAAGGATTTTAAATTTAATAGTTCTATTTCCGTGCCAATTCCGTATTTTTTGAGTACAAATATCGTTTTTGGTAAAAATAGATTTTTTGGATTTTTTGGCAATTTCAATTTTAATTTAATTTCCGTCGAACTGGTTTATCACATACGGTATTAGATGACTCAATGCATTTCTACTATTTTTAAGCCGACGGGGATTAAATTTCCTCCATTATTTCCTAGAGATTTCTTGAATTCTTACACTCTTCATATTTACCTTAGTTATACAACCAAAATTTCTGAAAATAAACCAGAATTTGGCAATTTCACTCCGCTGATTTACATTTCGCTACAAGACCTCCCAATCATTGTAACACTGAGAAAAAATAAAAAACGATAGTAAAATCACCAATCACACACACTTACCAACATTGGCCACCATTTGGTCAGAAGATGGATACACACTCTCCCACCCAAGAACCATCTCCCCAAAATCCCACTTCATAAACACCATTCCCTGAGCACAGTCACCCCCAAGCCTTCAACGAACCATCCTCCGTGACCGCCGACATAATGGAACGCAGAAACTGACACTTGGATCGCTTCCAAACTCCCCCTCCCGACCTCCTTTTAGCCGTCACCAATTGTCACGCCCCTCGTCATCGCCACCGCGACCCCTCCGACCTCCCATGTTCGGCACAAAACTTTGCAAAAACGCCAAAAATACAAATAATTCACCGAATCAACATCACATATTCCGGCTAGATACCAGACTCACTGCCCCACCGTTACCTCAAACTTACACACCCCAAAAACCAACACCCTCTACTCGCGGTATACATTTCACTCCCCAATATCTACCACGACATAGAAACGTCATGTTTGAGTGCAGTAACGGTTTAAGCCACACCTCCATTCCGCTTCGAAAGAGATGGACGCCCAAAAGCGTCAGTACACCCAAAACCAACACAATCTACAAATTTTATAGATTTTACCTCCTCAAATGTTTGTGTTTGTTAGATTGTGATGGTTTTTGAGTACCGGTGGTCGGTCAGAAACGTTGCGAACGAGGCAACTTCGGGTCATGATGGCTGCGGATGGGAAGCGCATATCAGGTTTGACGGAGTCCGAGGTGGAATTCCTGCAATCCCAGAACTTCCTCCGGCAAGTTGAGATGGATGACCCTGGCTGGGTAGAGCCTTGCCCAGGAAGGACATGATGAGAGAGATGAGGATGTTTTTGGTGTGAGTAGCTAGCAGGGATCGACACATCATAGCCCAAGTGTGTCTTTGGTGAGTGAGGCATTTCTGGTCGCCATCACATCCCACACCCCCACTTTTGCACCTTCGCAGAGTCAGGGATTTGGTTCTGGTCGGTGAGCTCTGAGGAGAATCATTCCATCCAGCCGGTAGTATAATAATACTACTCCCTCGGTAAGCTCGGACCCTCCAGTCTTCCTTTAAATAATACCACCTCAATACATGTTTCTGCAGTAATCACATGGTGGAGTGTCTGTTTTTGCTTTAAAAAAGAGGAGATTCTTTGGAGGTCAAACAAAGAGATGGTGTGCAAGGATAGCTCTACTCGGTGGTTGGTGGACTTGCACATGGAGTTGAGAATGGAGTTGAGATTATGATACTGGTTTCTGGGAATGTGATGAGGGACTAGAGTAACTGGAAGTAATGGTTTTTGGTTTGTTTTAGTTTTGTGGAGTTTTCTTCAGCTTTAGTGAAGGTGGTCGTGAGATGGGATCGGTTTTTGAGTTGCTAATGATGCAAAGGTGGGAGCTTGGAGCTGAACGGTGGCTTAATTTGAATGAAGGGATTGGGATTAGTTTGTGAGGAGCAACAGGCAGGTGGCGGGTGGTTTGAGACGTGAAGGCAACGCGGTTGGTTTTGTACTGTGAGGGATTGGGGAGGTAGTGTGGTGGTGCGAGGTTATGTGTATGAAGTTGAGTCTGGTGGTGGTGGTGAGGAGAAGAGTTTTGGTGATGCATTAGGCGATGGAGAATCCGTTGGATCAGTCCGTGATTCCGCCGTGGCGAGAGCTGGGCGGGGAGTATTTGCAACAGGCTTGGGAGCGTTTGCGGCAGGTTGGGGGGTATTTGATGGAGTGGCCTTTCATGTGCCATGCGGGGCTGGTGCTTGGAGCTGCCTGGATTGCATCGTATTCGCACTTCAATGTCGCCCTCGTTTGCATTTTGGGGTTCCTCTACCTCTTTCAGGTTAAGATTTTGCAATTCTGTTTGCAGAGGGTTGTCTCTGTTTGGCGTGTGTTTGCCAGGTTAGGCGCTTGTGAGGTTTGTGGTTTTGAGTAGAATGATACTTGCGTTCGAGAAGTTGGATACTTAGTTTTTGAAATTGCTTCTTCGTTATGAAAGCACATGTGTCGCTAATTTAGTACTTTTGTTGCGGCTAGTTTTGGAGGTTTTCGACAGAGGATGTCTCTGCAGTAGTAATTTTCAACGAGCTTCACAAATTTTGACTTATTTCTGTTGACCTAGTTCTTGCATTTTCTCTGGCTTATGTTGGCATTTTAGGTGGTCATTTTAGGTGGGCATTGACCACGGACCATGGAACGGTTATCTGTTTGTGAATAGGCAGCGATGGAGGCACTCGATCTGTTGTGTGTTTTTCTACCGTCTTGTTATGTCGTTATAGCTGTGGTTCTGGCCTCGTTCTGTTGACTGCTCTAAACTTTAAAGGGTTATACTGTGTGCAGATCGAGACCAAACAACGGGAGAGATTAAAGAGGAAGATAGGATATGAAGAGAGAACGAAAGCAAGAAAATCCAGGGTATATCCTGCTGGGTCGACACTTTCTCATCTTGACCAGTGCTTTCATGATATCCTGACTGTTCGGCAGACATGTAGCAGTAGTTATGCATCCTTAGAAGTAGACAGCGTAGAGGTCAATTATTTTTCTGGTACATTTCATACTTCTCTTTTGCCTATCATTGCCTCTTATGCGCAGTCCCTCCGACTATTGGAGCAGTTTAATTGCTTTAGAAATCCTTGTGATTACTCTACTAATTGAGATTTTTCTACATGTTTGCCTACAGATGGCTGAAGGAGAAACTGTGCGATGGATGAACGAAATGACGGAAAAACTATGGCCTATATTCTTGGAGGACTTTACTTCTCAAATGCTTCTGGTGCCTATGAATTCGTTTCTGGACCGATTCTGCAAGCCCTGGAGTGTGGTATTGATCATTCTCATTCTCAATGATCCACTCAACTTCCTTTTAATCATCACCACCACCTAAATATTTACTTCATTATTCCGTTGATGATTTGGGAGGTAATGAGCAGCCCTGTGGGTTTTATGAATGTAGAAAAAATTGGTTCTTCAGAACCTCTCTCTTGGGAAGACTCCTCCAACTGTGACGATGGTCCGCCTATTGCCCGAGACTTCCGAGGGCGATGACCTGGTATTTCTCTACCTCGATCTTGGACATAGTCATACAAGTTATACCGTCTTGCCTGTGTCTACTGTGAGGGACTGCGCATAAGGAGCATATGCAGTAGGAAATTGTAGTGACTGATATGTTGAGGTTTACTCTCATAACGTAACGTCTCTGGATAGGAGTACTGATTTAGACGGGGTCTCAGGCAGTGGAAGCGTCTCTGGAGTGGAATGCAGCCAAAGATATGGCTGCTGTCTTGGCAGTGAAAGTTCGACGTCGCCTTGGGTTGGGAATGTGGGCTACTCTTCACCTCTGCAACCTACAAATTGAGGGCAAGGTATTATTTCTATCTTAACCCAGCGCTGGAAATATGTGCGAAATTTACATGTTTCAGTAGTGCGGAGGAACTTGTATCATCCAGTTTTCTCACTAAAAATGGGTTCATTTCATTCTTCTTAGGCTGCATGCAGGTAACATAACTGTTTTATCTGGTGCTGTTGCTAAAACTCATAAGACTCTGCTTACGTACAACGTAGATGACGACCTCAAAGCAATGCTTCTCTCCAGTCTGTTCTATGATAGATATTCTGGCGTTGGGTCAAGCATGTACCGGTATTCAATATGAGAGTGAATCATATGACTGAAGCCTAGACCGTTACTTACAAGGACGGTGTTGACAACGTCGACTCTGCTAGATGTGGAGCTGTGAAGATATTATGGGATTTAGGCTCTACTTACTCCCATACCTGTTTGCTTGTGTACTGCTCAGATGAAGATAGGGGTGAAGTTCAGAGATGGATGGCCAGTGATAGAGCGAATACGTGTCTGTTTTGCTGAAGCACCTTATATGGACATGGAATGTCACCCTATATACAATTCTGGAGTTGATGTATCTGAGCTTCCGGGAATTGCAAGCTATTTGGTACGTCGGTTGGAACTTTGCATTTGTAATATACTAGCCTTTTAGTTGTGCTCATGGTAATGGTAGTAGTTTGTCGGTCGTGATAAGATGTTTAGCTTTCTTGAGATCATACTTCTATAAGCTTGCCCTTGTAAGTACTGGTGTAGATAAGTATTGTGCGGGAAAATCAATTTTCTCGATTTTATATGAAATTAAACAGAGCTAACGAACTTGTTAAAGTGACTTTTCAGGACCGTCTCGTGGCAGATGCTCTGGGACAGTCCCTGGTAGAGGTACGCATACATTTTATACCGAATTTGAGGCTCTGGTCTGCTGGAAATTGTGATTCTCTTGCAGATCTACTTCTTTGAATATTAGAAAGTTTGGCAATATATGACTAGACTGGGAAGACATGACTAGAATCTGAACTGCTAGAAACGAGAGCATGATTATGAGGCTGGTCTTATATTGAGATGAGATCATTTCTTTGATTCGGAAATCTAGTGTGAATGTACGTGACATTGGTGGACTCTGTGTGAAGTGGGAATGAAACATTCTGCATATTATAGTCATTATTGTGAAGTTGGTCGAGGTTCTATCGAGGTCCTATTGAGTAAAGGAGTATGTCTTGTCCTGGATTTCTTCTGCATATGTAAGAAGGTTAGTAGTTCATTCAAAAGCACTCAGGATGTACATGTTTTGGTTTTTGGAAATGGTGCAGCCAAATCAGATGAAAATTGACGTGGTGAAGCTGGTGAAATACGTATTGAGACCTCAAGGACCCGCTCAAACGCCAATAGGTAGTACTATCGCCTGTGTGTCTGGGTTAGTCGTTTCATTTCATAGGAAAATGAATTGCAATATTAGTCTGTAGGATAGTGATTTTGTGGACGAGTTTCCTTTCAAGAAGACATTTTCTCCCACTTCGTTCCATCCTAGTCTCTGAAAATGCATGCCTGAACTTATTGGCAGACAGAACTATATTTGCTTGCTCTTGCGACTAAAATTTTGACACTGGCTCGCAGGTGACTGGTTTTCCTTTCGTGGGGATCCCCCGGCGGCGGACGTGACTCTGCGAATTCTAGAAGCAACAAACCTTCGAGTTGGAGATTTGAATGGTATTCCTTTTCCTCATTATTAACACATAGCTCATTTCAGGATTGGAAACTAAAGTTTGTAGCCGAGGTTTTCTCAGTTGGCTCACATGGTTGGCGAAGTTTTAACGTCATAGGATTGTTTAATTTGTGGTGTGCAGGCTATTCTGACCCTTACGTGAGGGTTACGCTCAATGGGACTCAACACAGAGAAACAAAGGTGATTTGGAAAACACTGAATCCCAAGTGGAACGAAGCCTTTGGTTTCACCATTTCAAGTTGGGAGCATCCAAATACAATTCTTCTCAAAGTGCGCGATAAAGACCACATATTTGACGATCAACTAGGGTAGATTCTCTATCCTTTCACTCAAAGTGGACGATCAATTAACCTCGTCATCAAAGAATGTGTCGTGAATAGGTTTTGGAAACTCGTGAAAGTTTGCTTATTCAACCCTACATTCGAGGCTTTCTGTAGTCCTTGATGCGCTGTTTTTAAATGCGTGTCAAATAGCGAAGATCATCGACTCCAGGAACATGTACTGAATGCAAAATTCTGAACGAATTTTGTTTATAGAGTTCACTAAATAGTACTTTATCTTCTGCTTCGTGATGGTATGCAGATATCAAATAGTGGATCTAAACTTGAGTGCATATCGAGACGGAAAAGATCACGATATTTGGCTCCCTCTGCTTCAAGTGGATACTGGTAAAATTCATCTGGTAATCACGGTTCACGAGAGGCCGACTGATTCCCAGAGTTCGGAGGATGTATCTAACACCAACTCTGCCACCCTTGAGGTACTTCCATTATCCATCTTTGCTCACTCTTGACCTGCTGTGTCACGACAATTGTTTAGAAATAGTTTTCCTTAGAGTCCATCTTTGTGCTTCAATTCAAGCATCCTCAGATGTTCAAAGGCTTTTGTGCTGTTCTGCAGTTTGTCCTTTCATATGTTCCAAAACTTGAATTTGAATTCTGTAATCGAACTTGGGAAAGTATGTATGTAAATCTCAGCGTGTAAATTGACACTTTTAATGCTTTATACACAGAAAGGTGATCACTTAATGCCCCAGGAATCCGATCGACCCGTTCGTTCGGAAGGTTTGACAACGCCCCTGTCACCTGGATATGGTCAATCTCAACCAACAGTAGCTTCTCCTAAAGATCGAACATCAACACGCCAGAGGCTAAAGAACTTGAAATCCGGGAAAGCTCTTTCGAGCGACCCTGCACCAGAGGAAAGCTCCGGCAAGAAGGTTGCTCGTCAGAGATCTGGATTTTTCAGTAGTTCCCGATCGTCCAGGAAAGTTGAGACGCCTCGCGGGCTTGGATCTGATAGAGAGACACCCTCAATTCCTAGGGAAGGATATTCACCTATGGCATCCTCTGGTTTTACATCAACAGGTTTTGCCGCGCCAACGGAAGCAGAAGTTGCAGACCGGTCGACTGATGACACAGCGACCATTTTAGATGTTGGCTTTGGAGAACCTGGCGCTGTTCAAATCTGCCAGTCCGTTGATATGCAGCCCACAGTCGAGCCAAGCCAATGGGCTGTTGAGTCGAAGCAGGCTGAGGGCATCTCTTACTCTGAGGAAGGACACACTAAGACCTTGGACCAAGCATTATCGGAGAGGGAATATTTGACAAACATCGAGGAGGATGGAGGTGCCGCTCGGAAGCTCCGAAGCGCTGGTCTGGCACTGCACGGCAAGTTCCACAGGTTAGTAACATTTCCAGTCAAAAGAATTTCATGATTCGGGAAACTCAGTGGCATGATATAACCGTCGTCGAATCAAGTTTTCCTGTCTCAAATTGGTATGAAGAAAGTGCTTGCACTGTTTATTTTTTCCGTAATTTCCATTAGGAAAATAAAAGCTTCCGTCATTTTACTGGAACATAATTGTCTCCCTCGATTCCTTGTTTAAATCACGCCCGACTTGTTACATTGCTAATACGCTCCAAAAATCATGATGGAATTTTACAGGGCAAGAAAAGGATTTGAGAAAGACTCAGAGACCGGCTCTCCACGCCAGGATTTGCAAACACGCAGGAAGTTTACTACTACTGCAAATGGTGCAACAGAACACGTGACTTATGATCCATTGGATGGGCAGGCTGCAAATAATCCTCGTGCTGGCTTGCCATCAAGGCCCGACTCAACAGCTACTACTCCAGTGAATGTATACCAGGGTGATCACGTGATGGATGCAGGTATTTCTACTGGGGAGCGTGACCCAGAGAAGCATCATTTGGGTACTAAAGCGAAGGGTGTCTTTGCTAAGGCTGCCGGACAGTTTAGTCATCAGATTAGTAAAACAATAAATCGACGGAAAAAGAAAGACAAAGAGGGGCACATGAGCTCAGAAGAGGTCACTACTTCTGGTGAACTGACCATGGGAAGCGGGCCGATTGGACCTGTAAGCAAGGAGGTGGGACCTGGAACAGAGGTTCCTGTAACAGGACAAGGTACACAACAACAGATACCTCCAACAAGCAAACTATCCGATCCCCCTGCTCCGACTTCTTCAGTGCCGCCCAATAGACCACCTCCAGGACTGCCACAACCTGTTGCTCCAAACAACTTACACGAAGACAATGAGACGACTCACTCTTCACAACCTCTGCGACCCCTTCCAACTTACTCTGACGATACTCAGCAGAGTTCTCCTACAAAAGGACAGAAGCCTTTACAAACTCAAGGACCGTTACCAATTTTCTCTGATGGTACTCAGGAAAGTTCTCCACCAGAACAGAAGGTTTTAAATACTCAAGGACTGGTACAGCCTGCTCCTCCGCCTGCTGTAAATGAACTTGACGGTACCAGCATTTCTCCACTTTGACTCTGGAAAAGTTAGACTGGATTCTTTTTCGTAATGGTGTTCTTTACATGACAAGGCTCTGGTGACTTCCTGCTCGCTTGATGAGAATTTAGTGACATATTTTGTATAAATTTTACTGGAGAAAGATCTGTTTTCAGTAAGTATCGAACTGAAGTGCTTAGATGAGTTGAAGTTGAATTTCACTAGCTTGCAAATGAGGTTTGGAGAATGAAAGCACAAAGCTGCGGGTTAAATTGTATATGGGTGAGTTTGGTGAGCTGCGACAAGTTCGAGCCATCATAGATGCAGCTTGCTGTATAGTTTCTTCGAAGATTTGTTGTAGATGACGATTTGTGACGAATATTAGTGAAGACAAGTAGCTCTACATGTGGATTATTTTGGACGGATGCAGAAAAGGCCTCTCTTTAAAGGTTCAGGTACCTTTTGGTTCTAGTTTTACCATTTGAAGGTAGTGTGGTTGATGATACTCCTTCGCGGAGTATGTTGTATGATGCCGATGAGGTAGACCTATAACAAGGTTTTGTTTTTTGATTGTTTTTCAGACTCTTATATATTCCACCTGACAAAATGTAAACATATCTGGTACCACCCATTTAACAACAGTAATCATAGTCATAAATAAGACAGAGAATGTCTCAAGCTTATATTTCAAGAATGTTACAAGTTACAAGCTCAGATTTGTTTTTCGTTCCGTTCAAAACTGGAACTAAAATCCTGTTTAGTGCGGGATGACAATCTAATGAGCCATAATCCTGATATGATTGTTTGAATCATTACACCTGTGACTAATGCATTTGCACAGGAAACAAACCAAGGGCCTTCGGCCACGTACTCTTTGCCGCAACAACTTGACTTCGCTTTGTCGGTAATAATCTCTTACACTCGGTGGACACTACTTCATCCACAGGAATTGTAGTACTCTATCTCATATATGCAAGTCTCTTCAAGATTATATAATTTCAAAGGATTAGTCCCGGGAGATAATCAATTTATTGTATGTTTGGGTTTCAAGCGATGGCAGCGAAGCCATGTTTCAAAGCAGCTTCCCACACAAGGTCGATGCGATTCACATCGATGGCGCCGACCTCGTGGTGTGTCCATCCTTCCAGGGCGTGGATGAGCCCTCCGGCATGGCAAGCGTGCACAGCGTATCGCTCCATGGTAATCTCGCAGGTTCGCATTCCCTTGACGCCAGCTACGGGCAGCTTCATCCCTGCTAGTCGCCCATAAGTGCAATCCTTTCGGCACTCGGCGATTGGGGGCACCACGAACTGGTGGAAGTGGGTGCCTGTCGGTGCCCATCGCTGGTCCTTCTCCCATGTCCACTTGCCCATTATCCATGTCTGTCACCAATACCGGTGTGGTTTAGAGTCTGAGGCTTCGAGCTTAGCATCTCTTTTCTCTGAAGAAGACCAGAAGGTTCTATTCGCAGCAGACAAATATTGATGAAGACATTGGGAATATGGTATTGTGTTTATATTCAGTTTGTGATTTCAAGGAATACAGACAAGAGTGGAACAGTGTATGACCAACCTTGCAGTTCTGGCCGGCTTGGTATTTGGTGACTTGAATGAGATTGTTTTTGAACTTGGCTGGGGCCTCTTTCTGGATGGTTTCGAATCGTTCCTTGGAAGTTGTGAGCATCTGCATCACAACGCATACATAATTACTGAAAATGCTTTAGGTCTATAAGGTGCTTGAGTTCGGAAATACTGCTTGTGTGGAACTGCAATTATATGTGTCTATTCTTGATCTTAGATATATTGATTGAAAGTTTGGACGTACCCAGAGTATTTTTGTTAGAACATGTATCTGACAGAGTTTCAAAACTTAACAAGTGGAGTAGGTAAATATTCAAAATGTTTATGTCAGGCGCCTACAAATGATGAGTGCACTGAATTAGGTGATTCAACTTTTGAGGAATCTCACCAGCACTCTGATACCGCGGCTGCAAAGGTAGAGAGCAATGGCACGGCCTAACTTGGACGTGGCCCCATTCATGAACACTTCCTTCACGTCTTCAGGCAGAGTTTTGATGATCACTGCAGCTGTGAGAGTGTTGCCATGCACAACACGTACTCTCAAATTCGGGTGCTTCTTTACAAACAGCATTCCTCCTCCATTCAGAGCCTCATTCTGAAATAAAATTACATCAGATTCAGTTGCAGTTCGCACAAAGTAATGTTAGAGAAAGCAGAGAGCATGTTGTATATATTGTCTGGCTGGAATATGTTTCCCAAAGCATGACGGTATGGAAAGCTAAAGGAACTAAGTAATACAAATATTTTCATGACGTTTTCCACACCTTGTTGAGAGCCGCCAAGCTGAGAACCTTGACACCTTTCTCGTCTGCATCAAGGATAGCTTTCTCGATGAAATCGTTTATCCGGTCCAATCCAAAAGGCAGGAAATACTGCATACGACATTGATCAGAAAAATAGATCAGTTATTTGTTCATTACATCGGATTGTAGCATCAATTTAATTACGTTGTCTGGTCCTCGGAGAAAATTTGACCAAGAACCAGGAATGGTTGTCGAATTCAAATCATCAGTATCTAATTCAAGCATGGCAGAAAGAAGGTTAAAGAATCATAAAAGGGGACTTGGGAATGTTACATGGAAACCGTAGCGAGGGACGACCCAGGCCATGCACTTAAGCTTGTAGAGGTAGTACTTATGGAGCACAAAAGTATCTTGAGACAAGCACCAGAAGATTGTCGTAGCAATGGCGGAGGGCAACCACAGTGGCCATAAGAACCAGTGGGCTTCGAAGGGGTGAGCGGACAATGTGCGGAAAAGGAAGCCGATTTGTAGCGAGCTAAGCACATCTATGCAGTGCGCCAGAAACACAAATTCTGGAATTTCTTCATCGTTACCTGCCAAAAATGATTTGCACACAATTTTTTAATACACCCTTGAAAGAACAGAAGGCAGATTGGAATTGGATAACCTTAAGATCAATTTGACGCACTATTTCAGTGCACTTAATCACTGATCCTCTCAGTTCGAATTAGAGTTTAACACACCTGGTGCCTAAGTGATCAAATTGAGTGATCTCGTACCTTTTCTTAATTCAGCATAGAAAGAATCAGTTTTCGGGTCTACAGTGCCACCCAAGTAGTCGAACAGAGGCATAAAGAGGCAGAAGTTGCTCTTCTGTTCCGTATGGTGAAGTGAATGGTACCTACAGAAAGTAGTACACAAATAATTCACCTCTGATCTCAATACACTTACGTACATATATCTCTTTCTAATAACGTCAATCAGCATTTGCACAAAGGTTGTCAATCAACCCTGCCTGATCGTCATGACAATAATATACGCCATGACATAAATACATGTCCTGACATAAATGAATTTATGCCAAGAATTGCAGAGTAGGTAGGTGAAAAGTAGTACTCACGAAGGTGAATAAATGAGGTACTTGGCACCCGGGAGGTTTCGGAACCAGGTGGGCACAAATTCAACATTGGAGTGACCCCAGCACTTTAGGAAATCGAAAGTGATCACATATGCGAATATCAAGCCCATGGAGGCGGTCCCCATCGTTGCAGCTCCGAGAATAGGCACACAAACCAGTAGTGACTGCAGCAATTGCTCTAACATAGTGGTGACAAACCCTGCAATATTTTTTACATACATTGGAGAGAAATCAGTAATTTGAATCGCATATGAAAATTTTAAATTTACAGATAATCTCAACTATTGAAGAATTAGAGATGCTTGATCAATGGATATGGACAGAGGAGGTGAATACGAAGGAGTGTACCTGTAGGTGGCTCAGGGACAACAGATTGATGGTGGAAGGAATGGTAATTCTTGTAGAGATCTTCGGTGTGGAAGGCACGGTGCATCCAGTAGTAGAGAGATTCTGTAATACCAGCATGGAATATGATCACCCACAGGAGACCTTCCCCATTCCAGCTGGGCATGTTGCGGAAACTAGGGAACCATGCATGAGCCAATGTCACCAACAGAAATTGCAACATAATGTGGTTGTCTCTGCATATACCACGCACCAAACAACCAATTGCATCAGCAAGGTCAACATACATCTGATCAGTCTTCCTCGGTAGACTATCAATCGACAACCTCTCAAACTAGTACAACACCCGCTGTCTAGTCCTAGGATTGAAGTAAGCATTTTTCTGATTCTGGAGGGATTTTGTTTCAACTTACGAATGATACTCGCGATCGATCTGCTCAAAACCGACTGCGTAGGAATGGATTTCGTATCTTTGACTAAAGCAATGGAAACGAGTAACGGAGTTCCAAGCTTGTTGCACCGTGTAGCGAGCGATAACCAAAGCAAACATGTAGAAGTACCAGTTATCCGCCTCGGGGTGCGTGCTTAGGAAAGTGGTCCGGAATAGCTTCAACAGAAATGGAGCATACACCCAATACTGCACCCATCACAAAAGCAGATCATCGTCAAGTGCGCTATAAAAGCAGCAAAGTCACAGCTCGTTCTCCTGGTTCCATGATTCCATGAAACAATGTTACCTCAGATTCGGAACTATATGTAGCACTGCAAACTGGTGGTGTATCACCATAACCACCATGGAAATAGAGCATTCAAGCAAATATCAGGGTACACTTCAGTCCTAGGTTGTGGAGCAATTCTAACAATGCTAACCTTGTAGTTGCCGAGTCGCTCCCATGGCCATTCGGCTAAAAAGGCCGCCTGATGGACCATCTTGGAAGCTATTCCGGAAGGGCGGGTTGCACGCTTGAGTCACAGCACCAGCCAACCTCGGAGTAGAACTGATTCGCTTCAATGTTGCACTTTCAACGCACACTAGTGTTGATCACAATTGTATGGCAAACAAGTGGAGGAGGATGATGACAAGTTTGACATCGGACATTGCGCCAGATCGGAGGGGCTTCATACAGAGTACTACATACAATATTTGATTGCCACCCATGTCCAGCGCCGATATAGCTCAGTCCTATGTTAACATTTATATTGAGCTGTGAGCTTCACCGTTTGTAATCATTTGCAGCCTGCAGCTGTACACCAAATTCCGCTTCCACATTGCAAATATCTTTACGGCCGACGGGGGATTGAAGCCCAGACACGTATTAGCGTAGTACTACTATGTTCTAGAATGACTGATGTGTGGGAAACAACCCATGTCACCGTACTCCAACTGACAGCCTGAATGAGAGAAAACCAACAAGTCTCTTTCGAAAATCAATGCATGACCTGTATGTTTCAATCTCCCTGATGAAGTCTCATGTAATTAACCGCAAGTTTCGCATCTGCATAATCACTAGTACTCAAGCCACCATCCCCGCTAATTCAGCAATCGAGCCAAGTTTGCTGAAGATGACTATCTATAAATGCAGAAAGTGTGCGAACTCGCTTCAGTCAAGATCAAATCATCTCGTACATGTACTGATCATGGTGACCGCTTGAGGTAGCCCACCGCTTCGTGGCAAGGTGACCTCGGGGTAAATGTGTGTAGCATGACTTGGTGGGGGTAGTGGGAGACTGCGAGTGGCAGCAGGGTTGTCCGTAGGCTCAACCTGTCAATAGATCAAGCAGGCTGAAGGACTTGTAAATAGACTTGATGACAAGCAGGCGAAGCGAGGGGACATCTTATATGTACGAGTTATACGTGACGCGGTGGCCATGGCGACGTGATGACACAATAATGCGAGGCGAGGAAGCAACCTGGGAAGCCAACGATCTGAGATGAGTACGAGACCACGGGTGTCTGCGAGGACACTTGATTTACTCACCTGCAACAGAAAAAACAGAAAAGTGCATGTTGCCACTAGAACCTGTCAGCTTCGGGTTCATACTTGCATGTTGTTAAATCTGGATCAACTTTCAACCGCCATCAAAGAACTCAGTCATCTGGTCATGGTGCAGTTGGGAAATATTTATGATAACAAAAACATTGACTCGGCGGTCTCTCTCTAATGAGTCAAATGTCTAGATCAACATCGCCATTCCATAAGTAAGTTGCTGAGGAGTTGGTGTGGTTTCCATGTAACAAGCTCCTTCATGTGTGAAAAAGGCTTAGTATTACCGCGGCAAATGATTCTACCACGAACCATCGATCTTGTAGAATCATTTCCCGCATGTGATATGCCAGGAATATTGGTACATCTCGTTTGTAATGTTTGGTGGAATAACAGCAGTACCTCCAGCAGCAAATGAGTTTTCGGTAATAATTTTAGACACAACGAACTCAAGTTTCATCGCAAGAAACCACAACTAAAGAGCAGTGAAATCCATGAAAAAGATTTGAGTGAAATTGGCAGTCATCGTGTGAGCTGGGAGAATAATTTATTGAGGAAAGGGTAGTCGGCTGATCAGATGCTTTTGGTGCACCAACAAGACGATTGTTCATAACGCTAGAACTTGGGAAGCTGTAGAACCGCAGAAGCCAGCTGCTTGTAGCCCAAATAATGCACGTTGTGAGGTAAGCATTTGGACAAACATGCCAAGGTTGAAAAATCCTTCTAATCAAGTGTCACAGAATAGCTCACTGGATCGAGGTGGGCAGGATGAGTAGCCGTGCCAGAGCAGAGTACAGCAAGCCTTAATGGCGTATGTTCTATCATGTGAACAACTCACCTAAAACCTTAATAACCATTGTTGATCATTCTGGCCAAATAAGTCTCCGAAAATCAACTAGCTTGTAACTACTGACATCGACGACAACCACGTCGTACGTGACAAACCACGTCGTACGTCATTCTAAACATATACTATTACTGATCTAAGTAACCTATCAGAAGTTCAAACTTAACATCAGATATTGAACTTATGTTTAATAATATGTCAAGCTGTCAGTATTCAATCAGCCACATGGTTCCTCCTGTTTGGCAGGTGCAGCTTCTGGCAATGGAAGAATATGGAACCTTGGTTTGTCCGAACCATGAGCATGTCAGGTGATCTCATCCTGCATTCTAGCTGCAACTTAGTCTTAGACTTGGGCCTTAATCCATGGCTTCCACTTGCACACGTGATCGGAAGTCAAGCTCTTTGAATTCTCATGCTCAGTGCAAGCTCACAAGTTTCCATCAACATGAGGTCATCGACTCTGTGTCTGTCTGTATTTTTATTGAATTTTTATGTTGAAAATTTGGCATCAGAGTGAATATTTCCTCTTTAAGAACTGAGTAGAGACTAGATACTAGAAATGTTAGTTTTTGGCAAGTTGGAGTTATGCTTGTGCCAGTGATCGACAGTTGTGAATTTGAGTGCCTCTCTGAAGCATTCAGATGGGACGAAATTTTCTTCAATGTTCAGTCTGACGGTATAAGACTCTGGTAGATCTGCACCGTTACTTAAATATAGTGTGGGCCAGCGTGTTTCCGATTTTCTGCAATAATTGAAAAAATACAATCAATCTCCTGGCGACACACATGGCGGCTGACATGGCGACATACAGGTGCTTGTAAATGAATACCCATTTAAAAAACTTTGAAACACAGGTGGTTGTAAATGAATTCCCATTTAAAAAACTTGAAACAAAGGTGGTTATAAATGAATTCCCATTTTAAAAAAAATAAATTGAAACAAAGGTGGTTGTAAATGAACTCCCATTTAAACAGAATTTGAAATGCGTTTACTTGATAAAGATTTGTGTGAGGTATGATGTATCCATATTAGTTTTTAACCCAGAATAAATAAAGTGAAGTACATAATCCACCTTACAAGTAAATGGTTGGACTTATATGGTTGTCTTTATTTTAACTTAGAACAAATTTATTGAGATTCATTTATTGAGCCATGTCCTTATTGAGAAGGCATATTGCATTGTATTTGATAATTAGTAGATTGGAGTATCATATATCTCAAATTAATATATTTTGTTTCATATTGCGGTACTCTTTTTTGATATTACTCTATTTGGTTGCCAAAAATTTGTTTGTATCTATTGACATCTTGTTCTATTTTTAACTTTAATTTAATGATGCAATCTATAATGAATCAATACACTGGAAAATTGAATCAATACACCTGAAAATTTAAATATATTTTAACACTTACAAAATTGTTTTCATGTTCTCGTCAGTTTAAAAATCAAATCATGAAAATATTTAGTTGGAATTGTTGTATTTAAAAGTATATAATAATTATGAAATTTAACAGAAGAGATTGGTATAAAATGAACTTCTAAGAATTGAATTTGGCATTTTTCATTACTATTGGACTTGGTATGTAGAAACATTATTGTTTTTTCTATACGATGTGTGTAATATAACACAATCTATAAATTACTTGGTACTCTTATTTCTTCATGGATCCAAAATATAAAAATAGTATATTTTTTATGAATTTGGATAAATAATTGTAAACAAAAGGTTGACTTAGCATTGATTTTAACCCTTAAAGGCCCTTGAGATCCAATTCAAGTCGCAGCACTTCTGCGCAGGCTATTCTAAGGTTTTAGAATTTTATTATTTTCTGAAATTTTTACTTCATATGCCCTTCAATGGAAGCTTTCCAATGGCGCAAATTTCAAGGCATTTAGAGTGACAATGCAAAAGTAATGAATTTCAGAAATTTATGAATTTGGACAGCCAATAATCAATCAAAATCTCTTATTTTCTGCCCAAATTACTTGTCATTCACAAGGACAAGACAAAATTTCAAAGGGTGGGCACTTGTAAAATGATGGGCCCAATTTTTTTTCATCTATATACATTTATGACGGTTTTCATTCAATAGAAAATTTTCATCTGACTAACCATTTCCATCTAAAGAAGTCATCCAAATTACAATTATCATCCAGATATTAATCTTCATCCAAATCCATTTTCATCCACATAAACTATTTCATCCAATCTTCATTTGTCTTTCAAACTTGATGAATTTCATCCATTATCTATGACGTGGCAGGGGTCCATCTACAGGACCATTTTTTTACCAAAACTGCCCTTTGAAATAAAAGAAAAATATACAATTTACTCTTTGAATTTTTTTATAAATTTGAGATCTACCCCCATTGCATTAAAATTTTATGTGGTTCTTTTTCTCATTGACTCTAACATATCTACCATTCAGATTTTCAATTGGACATTATTAGACTACCCCTTAAGTAGTTTTAATCTTGGAGAATGTAAGGCAGTTTCAGCGCACCCCCTTTCACAAAATCAAGGAATTGTTTGCCTTTCCTAGCCCGTATGAGGCTCAAACTTTGTGAGATTTTACCTAACTTCCATACCTAAGGGAATTGATGATCCTCTATTGATAAAATGTGTTTCATAAGTATAGTTTATGGGCATCAAAACTCAACTATACTCTCAAGGCAATGTCAAAAAAAACTTTTACAGTAACTTAAAACGTTATAATCTTGCAATTTATATGACGGATTGTCCTCAAAATTGGTATGCACCTTTTTGAATAAGATAGGTTCAAAATCCTACGGTTATATATTCAATAATAAGTCTAAATTTAGAAAAATTAGGTTTTTATCAGAAAGGGTAGGTTTTGGCAGTTTTGGCTTCAAAAACACTAAGGGCCTTCAATGGTTAAAATGTTTTATCATTGATAAAAGATTCGTTTGAGTTATAATCTTGGATTTATGTCATGTAAAGTCAATTGAAGGTTTTGAAAGTCCACCTACATGATATTTAATTCAACAATGTATTATGAAATCAATACAAAGAATGACGCTAAAATTATCATTAAAGAATGCATATTCAGTGATCAACATAAGTCATAAGTTTTGAGGCACTTAATGAATGCATGATTAATTTTAGAATTAAAGTATATTTTAATAATTTTATCAATCATAACAATACATTGTGTTACCATTCAGTTTTTGTATTATAGTAAAGACAACTTGTGATAACAATGAATTGTTTTATAGCATTGAGTTTAAAATGTAGTCTTAGTTTACAATCAAGCCTAAGCCAATCTTTTGCTTATATCCTAAAGTATCTTGGACTAACACTAACCATTGTTGTCATGTGCACCTTACCTATAGTAATCTCTGTATTTGATATTCATTTCTCATTGGTTTGTATTCTTTCAAATTTGCCTCTGTACCATGCAAAAGAAAGAGCAAGAAGAAATGAGCATTTGCAGCCCTTGGTGCAATAATGTTTTGTGTATTTTCTTTGTGCAAAAAAGATTTTTCTTCATACAAGCCAACCTAGACTTTTTATCTTTTTATTATGATAATTTTAATTTTATAAAATAAGATTATTTTTAAAGGTTTTGGATATTTAATGAAAACCAAAAGTTTGATGTTGAATTGTAAATACACAATGAATTTCACTATTTAAGATTATAATGAATATGCACATGGAAAAACTATCTAGTGAGAAACCATCTACTAGATTCAATTAGCATTTAGACCTATTCCTATAGGCCCATAGACAACAAACTTGGACTCCAATTTCTTAAATTTTTCCAAAAAACTCGCAAGAACACTCATATCATCGCTCTTAACTATGAGTGTTCTAATAAACACCAAAGGTAAAAAAAGGCTTAATTGACTTTTGCATCTTCAAGCTTTTCTTCCTAACTCTCCAGTCTTCACAAAATTGTTTAGTTCACCTTGAGGGATTACCATGCCAAATCCGAGTAAATTTGGATTATAAAAATCTTGACCAATATTTTACTACAAAACAACTAAATCATAAGTAAGCCCAATAATTAGAGCTACTATCAACCTTTGATTTTGTTATTCAACATTAGAGTGGTTTGTTAAATGCACAAACATACATGCTTTCTTGACAAATTGATACAAGTGATGAAGCCAAAAGCACTTAAAATCTTTTTCATAAACATGTGAATAGTCTAAAACAATGCAGTAATTGTACAACATATTAAGTCAACTACTAGCAAAGATACAACCTTTGAGGCCATATAGGCATCTCTCATAAATGGCGATGATTGTCGTCTTACAAAAAATTGTCAACAATTACAAGCATATAGTTTTTAAGATGGCATTCTTGACTATAAAAAAAATGGTGGTGCAAGAAAACAACAAATAATATGATCTTGGCATGAAGTTTTAGATAAAGGGCACCTTGGCTGAGCAAAGAGTCTAGAATTACTGGCAAGAATCTTTTCATGGGCAATCCATTGGCAACATGCTCATCAATATATAAATTGGTACAAATCGTAGAATTTCACTAAGTTAAACGCTCTGGAGCGGAAGGTGAGCGGCACAAGGAAGCTGGCAACATTAACAACTCCCTTATTACTCTGGGGTAAGTTGGATCGTGAGTGGGTTCGACGGTGGGAGCAGTTGGTGATATTTGGTGTTGCTGATTTGGTCGGTGTCTGGTAACTGAGGGCAAAGTTGAATGTTGTGCCGAGTGTTGAGCAGATTGGTGTTTCAGAAACTAGTCATGAAAAACCGACAATTGCACATTCCTTATAGAAGCTCGAAGCTGACACACCTTCTCCAGGTAACGTCTCCACCCATAGATAGTAGATACAGGGTGATGGTGACATTGCCAGGTGTTGTTTGGGTTTTCCTTACTATGGTACTTATTAAATTCTAAACTACACTACTTCTTCATAAGCCTCGTGGTGGTGGGTGCTGATTCATGCAGGATTATCTAGGAGGGAATTCAAAGATCATAATCATAGCAACCGTGAGCCCATTGAGCTGGTAAGTAGCAGATTTACTTCTAGTTGTAGCAATTGAGTGTGTGGCGGTGGTTGTGGCGAATTGTGGAGGAGATTGTCGACATCCAGCCTGCGGTAGGGGTGTGATGTTTGTGGAATACTAATGTTTTTGCGAGTGCGGCAGCAACGCTCTGGAGACGCTGAGCACACTGAAGTTCGTACAACGTGCAAAATGCATCCGTAACAAGGTGAGGATCTTTCACTTCTAAGTCAGGATTGTAATGAAGTGCTTGTAGAGGTTGGCCATTGAGCGTTTGATTTCAATGTGCAGGCTGTCAGAAATGATGCCTCCTTGTTGGACAAGGAGGCTTTGTGGGAGCAACTCCAGCAGAAAGAACTAGAATTGGAGGGGTTGCGGTCGCGAAGTTTTCAGGCGGGGGTATTCCCGGAATCGCATTCTATTGATAAGAAGCGGCTCGTGCGGGAGAAGGTGTTTGGTTTGAAGTTGAAGCTTGAGCAAATTCACAGGTAGGGGTATTTGGGGTGTTGAACCACGGCGTTGCAATTGTGAGCTTTGGTGCAGTTTACTTGTGAGCAGACACCTTTGGCATGGTTTATGAGTGGTATGAGGATGATGAATGTTTGGTGGGATAGGTGCAGGCTCAAGGTATCTCGTAGTCAAGAAGATGATTTATTGGCTGGGTTTGCAAATTTGCTGGACCAACATCTAGAAGTGTTGGATGGGGAGATTGCTGTTGACGAAGAGCTCATTGCTCGTGCTACTCCAACTACTGAGGTGTGTATCATTAATTGTGCTACTGAGGTGAGTATCATTAATTGTGCTATGTATATATTTGTGGTTTTTGTAGGCTCTTGAGGAGCATAGTAACAACTGTGTTGCGTTGTTGTGCAGGAGATAACTTCAGCACCTGAACTCAATGTTGCAGCTTGTAAGAGGGATCTCCGTCAACTAGAGGTAAATTTGTGGTGTCCATGGGGAAGTTTATTATGGTGAATGGTTGGAATGGATTGCATGAGCATGGTTTGAAGGGCTACTTTATAGAGGTCTGATGTTATTGTTTGTTTTTGTTTGTTCAGGCAGATAAGCATCCATCTGAGGTGAATGCAAAACGGAGTAAGTTGAGCCCTTCTTTGGACACGTAAGTGTTGATTGTGGTGGATAGGTATAGCTATGCTGCGTTCTTTTGTGTTGGTTACATGGTATATTCAGCCGTCGTGTTGGTTGATTGGGTGGCTTGAGCTGATGTTTTAACAAGTGCTTTAACATGCGTTTTAAGAGGCGAGTGGAAGAGTTCGAAAATAAAGTCGATGAAGAATGTGACTGGCTTTGGGACAACTGGGATGTGGAGAGAAGACGAGAAGCCAATGTTACTCCTATTGACTCGATGTCATTTCGTTTTTCTGTGGATCGGTCTCGAGATTGCCAGTTAGATCCACCATTGATTTCTAGCCCTGATGATCCTTCATTACTTAGCTCCAAAGATCCACTATGTATTTCAAATCCTGTGGACTTGCCGTTCATTTCTAAATTGCTACGATTTGTACCAACATTCCAATCTTGCAATATATGACCCATACATCATATTATAACTAATTCCAATAGTTGACACTCCATGATAGAGAGAAACAATAAAGGCTTTAATGTAATTATGATAGTCATCAATAAAGAAATAAAAAATAATGCACTTTGTATTGACAAATGAAAAAAGAGATTTGAATGGAATTGCTTCCTTATATCTCCTACCTAAGTGGAAACATCGCAAGACCTTAAATGAGACAATATGTCATACCAATTTAGTGTTTGTTTCAAAATATATGCATTGTTTATATGTTAATATCAAAGGGACAAGATGACCATTGATTACCAAAAGACAAGATGACTCTTTGTTTCATATCATAGATCATATACATTTACCAATTGCAAATTATCCCTATTCAATGCCAAGAATATGCCCAAAATGCCAATTTCGAAATCGTTATACAGATTTTTATTTAATAACATTGAAATCAATAGGTTCTACAAATTTCTCAAGTTTGGCTTCCATATGGAATAAGTGCGTTTCCATATATATAAAATGAAAATATCACATAGGAACACTTTCAAGATATAAACAATTTTCAAATAATTACAATTGATTCATACAATACTCTCACCTTTGAAATAAACATAATTCTATTTTGCTAAATTAACCAGAATGATTAAACCACACAATTGACCTTGGGAGTTGGACCAACTGCATCATTGTTTACCGTGCGAAGGTACAACGTGGCTTTCGCAAAGAGTTGCGGCATAGTAAATGTCTCAAGGCTCTTATAACTAACGTGCCGTTAATTTTGAACACACCATGGCAACTAACCTTAATAATAGAATTGCTCTCGTGGTTCTTACTCGTTGTTTGGGTGAAGGCTCTTATGACTAACATACATGACAACTAACCATTGAAGATTGAAAAGATAGAGACAATGCAAGTCTGTGTCCCTTAGAATTGAACAATTATCATTTTTTGAAATTTTACGTATGGTCTTTAGGTTTAGGATTATATGTCAAGCTTTTTTTTCATAAGACTTCAATATGTAATGCAAAATATATGAGTGATTGAAGGTTATTCTTTGAATTTAAAAAAAGAAATTATGAATGCTTTTATAACGTGCATTGTGTGAAGATATGCATAAGCATGTAATAGGAGGATTATGTCAAAAACACACTGAAAGTAATTGAAGAATTTTAAACAACATATAAATAACCCTTTACATTAAAAAATGTTGCCTTGTTTTGAAAAGACACATAAAATAGGTTTTATGAACAAAATTAGAGGGATGGATGGACATCTTTTTTTTATAATATAGATTTATTTATGTGTGTATTATCATAGAATGTTCATATTGATGAATTTGGCTCTTTTTTTAAATAATATAAATATTTGTGTCATATAAATAAGAACTTAATATTTTATCATAATTTAAAATATTGGAAATATATACAATTATTTTGACAATGAAAAAATGCCTTATTAAAACTGATGTATAAATTTTTTTTGGTATATTGTTTTGTAATGGCTTATAGAAATAAATTTGCATTGGTACCGACAATTTGGAGTGGTAGATAGGCCACCACAATATCTAGCTATATCTAGTATTTTTTTTTATTGAATATAATATTACTAAATATAGTTTTTGTATTATATTCTTATATTAGTTTAACTTACTTTTACCAAAATCACTCATTTTGGATTTTATAGTACAAAAGATAATTTATACAATAAAGTAAATTAAAAAATACAAAGTAAAGGTGGAACCATCTATTTTTCTTGTTTGTTGTACTAATTAGTTATTTAACTAATTGTCAGCTATTGCAATGCAAATAATGAAAATAAAAGCATTTAGATTTTTGGTATTTAAAACAATACCTTTTAATCCATGTTATGTTGCAAGTTGTACATTGACGACTTAAGTGGAAGGTGAATAAATTCACCTAAAAAAAAGCTACGATGTTGTTGGAGTTCCTTACACACATGTATGTTGTATGTTTACTATATTAATTAAATTTAGACTACTACATAGTAACCACCATCATGGTAGTGATTATATGGATAGAATAACCACCATCCAATGTTTGCATAGCCAATTAATTCAATGCCATTCAAAAAAACCATTGTGAAACATGCTCATTTTCATCATATGTCTTTATTCTTCAAATAATATAAATTCACTATATTTACCAGTACCACTAATCTCACTTAATTTCAACCAAATTTTGACCAAATTTTGACCAAATTTCAATACAAAACCATTTCTACAGTACTTATGGTTGGTTGTCTTAATACCAACCACTAACCCCAAATCGATCAGGCCAAGTTTTTAGATTGTTAAAAAACAAGTGTACATCATTAGTACATTTGAGCATATGATCAATTTTGGATCACAGGTTTCTTTGCACTTTGGAATTCTTCAAAAAACTGAGAAATGCATATTACTTGTTGCAATTTTTTCCAATCCTTCTGGAATCCTATTTCGGAACCTCTCGTATTTTTTTTCTTCAGGATTCACCACTGCTCAAGATACCCTAAACTGCTTAAGTGGTTGGTTTTAGGACACTCAACCTAATTACTTACCCATTTCCACCACCCCCACAAACTTGGTCATTGATGGACGTGTAATTGGTGGTGGTGGTTGCTGGCCATTCCAAGAGAATGCACACAGATCAATAGTATTTATAGATTGACTTACACAAGATAACGCACAACATAATGAAATAACATGTAGATACCGTAACCCCTCCAAACTTGATTGAAAGAAAACACAGCTACTGTAAGTTACACAGGTACATCCATACCATTTCTTGTAGATGTGACTTGCTATGATGCCTTATTTTCACCATTTAAAAAAAATAAAATGGTCCATGGCCGTTTAGTGCCTGCATCGCAGACTGGTCACTGTAGGCCGGAATGCCCAACATACAGTTGACTGAGAAAATATTTTTTCATGAGCATCACCTCAAATGTCAAGGGCAGTAGCTAATATACATGATTTGGAATTGTTTTCACAAACAATATAAGTAAAATCCCGAAGTTGACTCCACCTGTGGGACTTCACACAATAAGAGAAACACCCGTTTCAGGGAGCTTTGCTGATCACTCTGCACACCGCAAGGAGTGTCTTCAACAATTGAGTGAACAACCCAGGCTCTTTGAATTTGTATCCAGCACTAACAATGTCAAGTACCAAGAACTCAAAAGTAGTTAGGCCAAGCACTTGGTAACAATACATTCGCAAGTGAGCCTCATCTGTGTTTTAAGTAGTAATTTATACAACAGGCGGACATACCCACGGTTGAAGATTACCACTCAACCATCTCAGGGAATGGCTTGAATTTTCAGGGTCCCAAAGAGATAAATTCCCAACTCCAGCCATTCTTTTGAGAATTGGATTATTCAATCCGTTGATCTATTACAAATGGAAGTTATAACTAGAATTATTCTAAATACTCACATCTAAATAAATTCAAACTTGATACAAAGAAGCATCCTGAAGCGTGTCAAAACTCATCATTAACAAGGAGATTAGAGTGATGCAATTCCCCATTTTTGGCGAATGAATGCTCCGACTCTTACTCCACAATAGCCATGACACGTATCCAGAAAACAGGAGAAGGTGCAAATGCGATGTGACACCCGTCTGGTGACAACATCAGGCCTTATTTTCGACCTTTCTTAAACTATGCTGTACAAGTCCTCCTGTGCTAGAATGAATGTAAGAACTAATAGCATCAGTTATTTGGTTCCTACGTACATAACTACAAACAAAACATTCACTTTCATTATCTTGAACCTGACCTAGCATTCCGTCTGTGAAGGGAGAAAACAGTGAGCACGACAAATCAGACTGTTACAACAAACAAACAGTACTTATACTACCAAAACACAACATGTGCTTCACCCGTCTTTGCTTAATGGTCATCAAACAATGCAGCTCAACATCAACTATAAGATACAATTTCATCTCCCAAGGTACTTGATTGACGTTGGACGACTTCATCAAACAAATGCTATACGGAAATTTTTACATGCAAGATAAACAAGGGATTCTAAAGCTAATGAAGCCAGAGCCCAGAGTCATACCTGTCCAAGTACCAGTACAAACATTAGCTCTCAGTGTCTCGATGGTATGCAATAGCAACTGCATATTCACTACACAAAGTGTCCAAGCCAGTCAACACTTATCCACATTAACTTATCAACATCCACCCTCATTTGTGATATAAGTACCATCGTTTCAGCCTGACTAGAGTCCCAGTTGCCACAATTAAACAATATCATAAGACACAAGCATTTAACTGAAGGGGAGCACAGATACAGCAGAAAAGAGACACAAGAGATCGAACATACTGCGGCAGATTTGAGCTCCATTCGGTGAGCATCAGAATCATCAATAGCCTCTTTCGCCTTGTCTACAACGTTGTTCACATTGATATACCTCAAACACCTGCACACCAAAGACTGGCCTGACGTCATAAAGGCAGAGCCATATTCTTATAAGTACAGCACTATGTACATGTAAAACACCAGAACTATAAAGCTAAAATCCTGAGCATGTTTCTACGCAATTCCAGAATTTCAGTCGGATTCTCTAAGCATAGGAGTTAAAAATTGAGCATTTGCTGAGGCAAAGGACCATGATTTTGGAGGCCCTTTGCAATCATTTAAAAGATCTCGCCAAGTGGTCCTTAGTCGACAGAGATAGGTGAACACAAGCAAAGACTACCGGTACACTGCGAAAAGAAAACCGACGTCATGGTCAACTCGTTTTCGAATATCATTTTTCCACTAACGTCCTTTCATCACCGGAGCGGAGCTCATGGAAACCACTTCACATCTATTTTAACAATCCACTGAATCTATTCACGGCAGATATCATATGCCATGCCATTAGATAAAGGATTGCTTCCTACATCCATCTCGGACCAAGTGTGAAGTTGCAGAAGTTTGCTAAGATTCTCAGAGAGTTCCCCATGAAGAAAGATTTACAAAACGATTACGTACATTGCCACGGTCGAAGATCAGTAAACCCTATACGTCGATAAACCCTATGCACAGACACAAACATCATCCCCATCTCTCTAACAATCAGGCGCAAACTCATACAAGTCACAATTCATTTACGACAAAAACATATAGGTCACAGTTCATTCACGACAAAAACACGCACGAAATATTTCCAACTTCTTCTGTTAGTAGCTTAAAACCGGTGGCGATCACGAACTCCACACCCTCACCCTCCACCAGCTCCTCATGCAAACCATCACAAAGCTCACATTTCAGGCTCCCAAACGCTAAGAAGTCAATTCTCCAGCTCTTGATCACAACATTCACGAAGACCACCTAAACCCTGACTCGCCATAGCAGGCGATGTCAAAGTTACAAAACCTTCACCCCAGAAGGGTTTAACCACCAACTCCACCACAAAGCCATCAACACCAAAGTAAATCCAATCCAGACACATAAATCCCAAAAGAAAACCTCTACCATCCCAATCACAAACCACAATCACCCACACCACCTAAACCAACAGCCATAGCAGGCAACTACAGTCACACCAAACCCATCCCCAGAAACACAACCAACAACCTCACCACAAAACTCCCCAAACCAAAACAGACGCAATCCACACCAAAAAATGCGAAAACAAAAACCTCTGCCATCCCAACCGATTACCATAATCCACCAACAACACCACAAAACGCAACAAAACAAAATTCACTACACGGCAACCAACTTCACAACCCCAGAGGCAACGCAACCACCAAACTCACCTCAAAGTTATGTGAATGCCATCCAGACACATGAAACCTCTGCGATCCAAATCAATCCCAAACGAAACCTCTGCAATCAAAATCAATCCCAAACGAAACCTCTGCAATCAAAATCAATCCTCATGGATCCGTGACATCAGAAGCCACTGTAGAACAAATCCATGGCAACCAGGAGGCAGAGGTGGATGCCATCGCCGCATTGATTCCAGAAAATGGGCAATGGGTATCATGGTGGTGACCCAGTTGGGATGAAGATGTGAGGGAAGAAATTGAAGTTTGTGGGCAAACAGCGCCGATGCCGACATGATGGGCAACATGGACAACAAAATGGGCATCACCACGGTTTCAGGGTCCGACCCATGAGGCTGCAACACAGGCTGCTTCTAGGACGTTCGTCGTCTTGGTGCTTCTAGAACGCTCCACTTGCCCTTATTTTTCCACTCCCCATCTTGCTCGTAACGCTCTTCTCCTTTCCTGTCTTCATCACTTCCGCATTGCTCACTCACGTCTTTGTCTCCTCATCTGCTGGAGGGTTTTCTCGCATCGTTGTATCGTCCACATCGCTCTTCTTTGAGTCCGTGCCTGGTATTTCTCTTCACAGCCTGGTTGGTTTGCTTGTTGCGTTGGTTTTTTGTCGGTTGTCTTTAGTTTTTGTTCCTTTTTCTAGGGTTTATGTGTTGGGTTTCGTTTTTGGGGTTTATGTTTCTGTGAGTTTTTCTTGCTTTGGTGCATGGTTGAGTGGGTAATGGGGTTTGTGTGAGTGTTGGATCGGTTGCGTGATTATGCGCCATTTCGTTGCATGTGTGTGGTTGTTGGTGAGAGCGGATTTGAGGTTGGAGATGGATAGTTTGTGTTGATGGTGGTAGTGGTGGTGGTGTAGGGTTGGGGTGTGTGTGAGATGAATTGTGTGCGATTGGGGAGCTGGTATCTTGATATGTTAATGAAGAGAGTGGTTTTTGTGTCGGTTGTGAGGTTTTGCAGTGATGCATTGTGATCTGTGCCATGGTTTGTGCTGATGTTTCAAGATTTTTGTGCGTGTAGAGTTTTTCCGACACATTAATCTACTTTCGACATGGCTGATGATGATTTTGAGCTGCCCGACGCCGAGGAGGTGGAGGAGGCTGGAGAGGAGGTGGATTATGATCCTCCTACTGTAGGGAAGGTGCAGGAGTTGATCCCTGGTGGAGGTTTGCAGAAGGTTATCACCACGGCTGGAGATGGCTGGGAATCTCCCGATATTGGCGATGAAGTCTCTGGTAATTGGTTTTTCTGATCTGCTCTTCTTGCATGTATAGGTCATTGTAATCTGGAATATGATTCTGGTGAGATCAATCCAACTTGCTGTTAAACACCGTGTTCTTGAGGGTCCTTGCTCTTTTAATGAATTTTAACGTGTGATTCTACATTGTTGCAGTGCATTATACTGGGACTCTACTGGATGGAACAAAGTTTGATTCGAGCTTGGACAGAGGAACGCCATTTACATTCAAATTGGGTCAAGGTTAGCTCCTTGCACCCTCTATTAGGCCAAGTTATCAAATTACTTGGTTATTGGGTTTTTTTCCTTTGATTCAATCTTTCTCCCAGCATATCCGAGTTCTGGGATGTTGAAGTTGTGATCACTGTCACTGTGCAGGTCAAGTGATCAAGGGATGGGACAAGGGTGTTGCAACTATGAAGAAGGGCGAGAAAGCCACATTCACTATCGCTCCTGAAAATGCTTATGGGGAGTCGGGTTCTCCTCCCGTTATTCCAGCCAACGCAACTCTTAAGTTTGATGTACAGCTCCTCTCTTGGGCTAGCGTGAAGGACATTTGCAAGGATGGTGGTGTCATCAAGAAGGTTATTGTTGAAGGAAAAAAATGGGAACACCCTAAGGACTCGGATGAGGTTCTCGGTAAGCGTTGTGTTGTGAATTGAACTCAAGAATTCTCTGACGTTGGTCTGCACGAATTTTCTTGAATTCTTTCCATTTTGGCTGAGTCACAATAGTGTAAATGAGGTGTGGACAAGTGTAATGTAGTTAACAAGTGTTCATCACATAAATTAATCCTACACCGAACTGGTGTTTGTGGAAGTGGATTTTACGGAAAATGGGGTGGTTGTACATGGGGGTGAACAAGTCTATTGCGTAGAAGAATGTACAATGCAGGGAAATGTACTTGTAAATGTTGAAGATATATTCATATGCAGAAGTTCCGTACTCATTCAATTTATCCTTGGTTTTGGTGTGGCAGTAAAATTTGAGGCAAGACTTCAACGAGGTCGATCAGTTGTGTATCAGACTCCAGAAAGTGGTGTCGAGTTCACTGTGAATGAGGGTAAGATTTCTCTGGAAATAATTTCTTCTGCTTCGTTCACTAACTGAATTAATTGCACTTCAAGACATTATAATTCTAGTAGTTTAACAGGCGGCACTTCCGAGAACATTCTATGAACGTACGAGGTGGTTGATATGCTTCTTATGCAGAGTTTTATGTGTTGCTGCAGGGTTCTTCTGTCCTGCTCTTAAGGAAGCGGTGAAAACCATGCTGAAAGGAGAAAAAGCTTTGTTGACAGTGAAGCCTCGATGTAAGTACCAGCTGCTGCTGTACTAATATGGTGTAGCATGTTCTGGGAATCCTAATGCTGTACTGCATGACATCTCTTGACACAGAAGCCATTCTGTTGTCTGTCTGGAGCTGATGTACATTCTGAATCGTTTGATTGTAGATGGTTTTGGAAGCGACGGCAAAGCTCCTTCTGGAGATGTGAAAGCCATCCCTGCTGAAGCAGTTCTTGAGATTGAGATTGAGCTTGTATCATGGAAAGTGGTTGAGGAGGTCACTGATGATAAGAAAGTGATGAAGAAGGTTCTGACTCCAGGAGAAGGCTACGAGAAGCCTAATGAAGGATCGGTTGTCAAAGGTATATTGCTTGGACCCTGAAGTTATACCTTGCACTTAGTCTTTATCAACAAGTTTATGGCAGTGCAAGTAAAGACTTTACCAATAATTTTGCCAACCCCTTTATTATTCCGCGGTGCCTTTTATAAGGAAAGGCACGCCTGGAATCTGATTCATTTTTTTCATGTGCAGTGAAATACGTGGGCAAGTTGGAGGATGGAACAGTATTTGAGAAAAAGGGGCACGATGAAGAGTTGTTTCAATTTGTTACTGATGAAGGTACTTTGCCTACATCAAGAAAATTTATTTTCATCAGTACCATGGAAGTGCCGTTCAGTAGTGTCTTTACCTACATCCTAACCTGATATCGTACATTGCCAAGTATTTGGCAATTAGTATCTGTCTGAGGGTATTGAAAAACATTTGATGAATCCTTTTGTTCTGGTGCGTCTAGCACTTCAAAAATCTCAGCTTACCATTGTGCTCGTGTGAACAGGACAAGTGATTGAAGGTCTTGACCAGGCTGTGCTTTCTATGAAAAAGAAAGAACAGGCTCTTGTGACCATTGCTCCAGAATATGGGTTTGGAGGAGAAGAAACAAAGAGAGACCTCGCCTCAGTTCCTGCCAACTCTAAGCTCATCTATGAGATTGAACTTGTTGAGTTTGTTAAGGTAAAAGCTACATGTCAACTTTCACGTCGATATCACCAAAAGAGGCTCAGTTAACGAAGTGATATTAAAATCTTGTGTACTTTTAAGAGCTATCTTGTTTAGGCCATGATTCTTCGTTAGATTTTTCTTTGAATGTCTTACCGATATGTTGAATGAAACAGGATAAGGAGTCATGGGAGTTAGAGACTCCTGAAAAATTGGAGAATGCCGGAAAGAGGAAGGAAGATGGGAATGCGCTATTCAAAGCCGGGAACTACGCACGTGCTGCGAAGAGATATGAGAAGGTGAGGTTTTCATATTGTACAATTTAAGTTAAACGGTGCGTCCATATTGATGGTCATTTTGTTTCCAGACGAATCATCTCCGTGATAATATACTGGTTGTATCATCCGTTTAATAATATTCAACTTATTAGGAAGTGGATGTTCACTGACAATTCTTATGTCCTATGGAGCAGGCTGTTAAATTGATCGAGTATGATAGCAGTTTCGATGATGCTCAAAAGAAACAAGCGAAGGCCCTCAAAATCAGCTGCAATCTCAACATGGCCGCTTGCAAGCTAAAGCTCAAAGACTATCGGGAGGTGGTGAAACTGACGACCAAGGTGGGTGGCTGACTCTACACATACTTTCACCACATATCTCCGGGTTTCATTATCATAAAATCATCTACGAATTGCAAACCGAAGAATTCTTTTGTCATTTGTTTTTAACGTATATCTCGATGGATGGGTGCGGACCAGGTTTTGGAGTTGGAGTCCACAAACATAAAGGCGCTGTACAGAAGAGTGCAAGCTTACATTGAGTTGTTAGACCTGGACTACGCGGAGACGGATATTAAGAAAGCCCTAGACTTGGACCCTGACAATAAGGAGGTGAAGCTTGAGTACAAGCGTTTGAAGCAGAAGCAGGTTGAACAGAATAAGAAGGAAGCGAAATTATACGGAAACATGTTTGCTCGCCTCAGCAAAATGGAAGCTGCAGAGAAGGTATAGGTAACAGATCGCGAACTTTAAAGCTACGAGGAAAGGGGAGTTGTGTTTTTCAGGATGGTGTTTTTTGTTGCCGTTCGGTGCTGTCCTGTGTATTCTGCTTGTTTGAATCCCCTTTGAATTACCATTAATTTGTTGTTATTCGTGAACAGAAGGCTGATCCGAAGGCAGCAGCAGATGGCCCAGAGCCCATGGCTACTGAAGCATAGTGCTTAGAACGGTATCTTATAGACATAGAAAATCGAATAGTCAATTGTTTAGAAAAATGGTTGGAGGACATGGATTTCAATGCTTGTTGACAGGTTGTGACTGAGGTTTTGGTCCTAGAACTAAACTGTTTCGAACGGAATCAACTGACGAAGTGTTGAAATTAATCTTTGCCTACCTCTGTATACAGCTTTGCTACAGAATTTCTTTTGTGGTCCCTTTCACGAGAATCCTTCTCACGTTCAGCCCAATCAGCAGATTCCCTAGAACACAAGTAAGCATGTATGCAATATCATTTCTCCAACAAAGATAAGTGGATGAACTTCGAAACGTAGCGTGAAATGCTAGCTATACTGTTGTCTAATGTACTAACGATTAGCTGTAATCACGTCTGGTTTGGTATCTAAAGAGTTCAACATTGCTTCCGTGAAACCTCTACCAATTAGGTTCGCACATTTGAAACCGACATCGAAGTAAAGCGAAGAAACGTGAGAAATGCAAAGAGAAGCTTGTTATCTGAAATATAACTGAATTGGAGATGAGAAATATCGGGAAGAAGAGTAGAGTGTTGTAGCCTGGTGAATTTATCTCAATGCATCAACAATACTTCAGCCCCGTTGCGTCCCCACCTGCAGTTTCTACAGAATGTAACACCAATGAATCTCCCACTGCTGGAACAAAGCTGACATCTCATCCATACCATGGGATTGTTTTCGAACCTTAATGTGCACCTTCACTACATTTCCCTTCCGCAAATAACAACACACTGACAGCGTACAAGTATTAAGAGTTGATTGTAACTGTGAGCTCAAAGCTCACCCTCCATGAACCGCTACACCTTGTGGGGATCTCTAGCACGTCGAAACTGCATGAGCTCTGGATCATAGATATATATGGAACAAATCCGGAAATAGTACTAAATCATTTCTTGCAATCCTTGCTTAGTGCCACTCTATCCTATTTAGGTCCAATAAATAAAAATAAAAACATTGCTAATAACCTGCCGGTTGCATTTTTGCAGTATTATATAATTGGGCTATGTGTTATTGATGCAAAACATTTCAGACCGGCTGCCTACCTTGCAGGAATCAAACTTTGAACGATCAATACAAAATGCTGGCCTGCTGAACTCCTGAATTCCTTTCTCCATGGTTTAAGAATTCCATAACAACTATACATATGAACTCTCAAACACTCACAACAGTTCCACTCCAGATGCAAGCCCCTTAAAAACTCCATAAGCAAAGAATCATGAATTCAGATGTCGACCACCACAGACATGCTTCCAACTGCATCTCCAGCAAACTAAATAGCTATTTACCATAATTATTCTACTACTAGACAAATGTAATCTACTGATTCTAAAATCTTGGCATGTCAGTACATTCATCCTCAATATCTTTATCCTCATTGCCTTCCAATATCGACTCCAATTCTTTTACGTATTGGAAAGTGGTGTCATCAAGCTCAGGCTCACGCTCAGGCTCAATGATGGCTCCATTAGAGAGAGGCAAGGTGAAATCAGAAAGGTATATCATGTCGTCAATGTATGTGTTCTCGTCCATAGTTGTCCCATCCACCAAATCATGGTCAAAGCCCATGTTGTCTAAAGCTCCATCAAATATGTCCATGTGTGTCACTGAATTCTCGTTGCATGTCCATTGAGTCAAATTTTCAAATGTGGTCATTTTCGTTGGTGGAGCATTGATCAATTCTTGGCTATGTTTTTCTGTACCTCTCCCGGAGTGAACAAGATGCCGCTCTCCGTTATCGCATGTAACCAGGCGCATTTGAAACTTCTTGAGGCATATGAGGCACATGAATACAGGTTGTGTAGAACTTTTGTTGTTATATTACTTAAATGGGACCCGATCACTGGAATTGCACTTTGGGCAATGTCTAGGTAGGTCTTGAAGCTCTTTTGGGTCCACATTTCGTTTTTTTGCATACTTCATTCCATGTTTCCTACCATGGTCTAAAATTGCAAACAATTGTTTGCAGCCATGGCAACGGTACCGAGGTTGGTCAAACTTTCCGTTGTCCAAATAACAAAATCGATTATTTATAGAAGCGTAGTAGCTACACACCTTCACCATTCCTCTGTAAGCCTCAGGCTCAACATGTCTCATTGTGGAAACCATGCTTGTAGAATCAATAAGACTAGATTTCAATCCACTTGTCTCAAAAGCAACCACCTCAAGAACCAGAGATTAGAGGAGATCAATTATGAAGGATGAAGAGAAAATGAAAAGGATGGCTTCGAAAAAGTAATGAGAAATCAAGGAACTGAGAATAATGAGATGATGAGGTGATGAGGAGATGGGGAAAGGTGAAGAATGGGAAGATGAGGATTAAAAATGAGCTAGGAAGCTTTGATATTCAAGTATTTAAGGTCTCCACCTTGCTTGGGAAGAAAGTTTGGCTTTTACTTTTGGACATTCTAGTATTTTCTTTCTATATATATCCAACATAACCCTTTTGAAAGGTGTTTTTACTTTTATTGAGCTTAGATGGGTATCTGCCTGGTGCTATTAATAGTTTACATGCCAATTGGCATATGCGTCTTGTCATCATCTGCAAATACTCTGCATTCTACACAGACAGCTTCTGTTAGCTCCCTGCAATACTGAGGTCCTCACTAGATGGACTTAGACTAAGCTTTTTACTTCATTGCAACTCAAGCTTTTGCTTTTTGATAATCGATAAGTCTGTTTTAAATCTCTGAGTGGTTTAATTTCTAGATTTCAAGGATATACATCTCCCAAATGTTTAGTTTGGGTACATACCTGGAGGTAGGCTTGTAAAATGAGGGATTTCGATGCTGCCATGTCGCAGTATGTCCAGTTTGGGCACCGTCAATTTGATGATGTCGGACTTTGAGGTACTTAATTGACGGTTTACAGATCCGAGGCCTGCGTGCCTGGAAAATAAATTCCGGCTTTGGGCAATAGGCAGAAAGAAATGTTAGAATTGGAAACTGCCGGGCATAGGCTTTGCCCTCCTCCTGCCAAGGTACTTCTGTAGGTACTGCACCGGAAGAAATCAGTATCGTATGCAAAAGTGAGGTATATTATTATGTTCATGACAAAGTGGGAAGTAGCTCTTTTAGCTTAAATTTTTTTCTCTATTTTACATCTTATTCTAATTACATATGGTTTGAAGATCAAAATCAATAATTGATCTTTTGATTTAAGCACCATTTTTTACCTTAAATGATTCAAGGGTACGGGCCTAAACCAAGATGTGTTCTAAGATGTGTTATAATATGTAGGTTCTACACCTTTAATGAATATTTTTCAATAAATAATAATTAAGTACATGAATTTAAGACCTTAGAAGTTAGTTTCCAAAAGTAGTTTTTAATTACAACAGCCAATGGTATTTATTTAATATAAGTCACATATGTCATTTTTTACCATTTTCATACCACTCATGAGAGACATTCTCTATGGCCTAGGTACATATCCTATATTATCTTTTGAACATAGGTTAATTTTTCATTTTACACATGTCTCTTTGTAACTGATAAAAATAAGGCCCAAGTTATTAAATATAAGGATGTAGTAGTGTTTGAAATATTAACACCTAATTGCCTAGGTTGCTTCAAATCTTAAGATACTTTCAAAGGTCACTATTACTAAATTTGACATTTGCCAATGACTAGACTTGACATTGATATTGTAGAGACAATCATTGTTCTCGTATCCTAATATAGATTAGGGCATTAAGCAAACACTCCCCAAAAAAGGCATTTCAAGTGCATTCATTCTTCCTCAAAAATGCATTCCATAACAGTACCCTAAAACCGTGGAATCTCCCATGAGCAAAGGTTTGATTGAGTTTTAGCATGGACTGAATCAGATTCATGTCGTTTGTCTTCGGCATGGGCATCCATCAACTCTCTTGATGGATCCTTGTCAAGCAGGGCGTGCAAAGAGCTGACAGTGGGTGTGATTTTGGTGGCTAGTGCGCTGATTATATCGATGGGGACAAACAACTTCACGAGGTCGGATCACACTGCCCGAAGTTAAGAAAGCTTAAAGTTCAGGCCCACGAAGCTGGATTTGCGACACAGCATCGTCTGAACTTTGAAGGCTGTGGCAAAAGAGGTGCTTCTTTTCGAACATTCTGTTTTTATGCCATAGACATCACCAATTATGCGCTCCACAGTCCGCTAGCATATAATGCTCTGGCCAGACTAAGATTCCCTCATGTGCCATCCACCAAAAGGCCATGACACTCACTGGCCCGTGCGTCTCTAATCCTCCATTACTTCATTTGGCATTAGAAGAACTAATCTCCTGCAAATTTGTCTCATCTTTGCTTCAGCATCTGAGCTAAACTCCAAGCTTTTATTTGAAGCCCGTCTTAAGAATGAAGAGAGTTTGGCGGAGGTAATTCAGTTCACCTGATGCTCCATCATGGAACCAAGTTATACGCCTTCATGTGACTTTGATAATCTTGGGAGAGTTGGGAGGAAGCTCTGAAGCATTGGATTTGCAGGTGCAGGCAATGTCGATGGAATGCCCAAGAGCTGCAAAGTTGGCGCTCTGCTTCGTTTCCATTCTGAAATGATTTGGCCGGGACAACATCGTGAACATAATCTTTATGTAATCACGCTCACGAATTTTGGCAACGGTGACACAAGCTCTGTCTCTGTAGCTGCAGCTGGCCGTGCACGATGCTGCAGAAACTTGAGCTCCAATTTCGTGATCGATACAAGTCACTTGTCAACGTGAGTTAGATTGTTTTTGTGAAGCACCGACCTCGAAGGAGTTTAGAACTAATCTGCATGAAATGTTTTCATGGAGAATGACATATTTTGATGGTGAAATTAGACTGCATGAAGTTGCATAAGGCGTTGATTTCATTGACTTGGGTACGTATATCCAACAACTATATGTTAGCATCTCTTGTGAGAGAGGCCGAGGTAGGGAAGTCTGAACCCACTTCTTAATCACTAGTTAACCCCTAAAGTTCTGAGGGTATTTTTCATCAAAACTGCCTGAAAAACAGCCCCTCTTCAAATCAAGGTGGATTTTGCTAAGTTGGGGTCTTAAATAGTACATCTAACCGTAAGATCTTGTAGCTAACTTCTATGTCTACATGTCCACCAAATCTTAGACACTCATTCTTCACCAATTGCAAGATCATAACGTTCAAAGTTGAAAATCAAGTTTTTTTTCCCTGCGCAAAAAGGGAACAGCAGAGTTTTGAAGGCCCAAAAAACCATTTTTTTTCATTACAAATTTTGGCGGTTTTGATGCACATCAAAGAAGACTGAGTTAGCTAATTGTACTAAAAAAATCATATTCAAAAAAGTTGTGGAAGGTTGCCAAAAAAATCATTTTCCGCTAGGGGGTATACTGAAATTCACAAACAAAGACTGTTTTTTGACAATAAAAATAGCATACGGAAAAAATTTGGATTAAAAATCCGAACGGTGGGAACATGCTCTACTGCCTTCTCTACACATAGAAATTTTTATTTTTGAAAAATATCAAAATCTCAATTTTTGGTGGAATTTCAAAGTTTTGTCTTTGGGCAGATTTTGGTAATTTTGGGCAGTTTTGGGCAGTTTTGGGCAGAATTTGCTGCATTCACTGTCATTCTCATTGGCTAACTGACTGCCCTTGGAGGAGCTTTTGCGGTTCAGAGGTGAATAACTTTTCACTCCGACATCGGAATTGAGAATAAAAAATACCGACACGAAGCTCTCACCAAGGCCTACTTTCATTAAAATTTTCATAAATTTTGAATTCAAATTGCATCTGCAGGTACATGCCCAAACTCCAAAATAGCCCCATTTTGCCACATTGTCCTTTAGGGGTTAATACCAGGTATGTTTTGGTTATATGAGATCTAGTGTCATCTTATATTTGGTTTGTACAAAAGAAAGAAAAAAGAACTCGGATACCCTTCAAGGATTGGTGTAAAATAAGTCATTTGTTTAACGCCATGTATCAATATATAAGGATAAAGCCAAGGAATATGACCATTTGACACATCTTTGACGAAGATAGGCACAATTGGATACAACTCTATATATATATGGAAAAATAAAAAAATGAAAAATGTAATATTTGAAGAAAATGAATGTTTAGTTTATGGACGAGTTTTGGCTGGACTTTGAACTTTACAATATTAATCGTAATGTTCATGTCTTTGTGAATTGGATGACATCCAAAATCTTAGATCAACGCATCAACAAAGTTATCTACCTGGTCGTTACTCGTACATTTAATATTTCTATTTATTATGTCACCAGTGATATCACATTAATCTTTACTTCCCTCATGTTATAATCAGATCATTTATTTCAATGCCATAATGTTTCACCCAATTGATTGAAGCACATACTTTAAAATTTTAATGTAAACATCTAGATTAATATTCAAATATTCATATGAGCCTACAAACAACTCTAACATATGTTTTATTTATTTGAATAGGTATGGAAAAAATCTCACACCATGAATACAACGATCATTATCATTTATACACAACACTTATATAACTTTATAAGTCAATTACAATAATATGATATTTCTTAGAGTTCATAGTTTAATACTAAATTTTATTGAAGTCAGCACAAAACTCTACAATAAATATAAAAATCCATCCAAAATGTACTTTTTACAACCCATTTTGTCTTCGGTAGACCTTTAAATATTTGTTGTTCAAATACATCAGCAAGAAGATTGCTACAATTATTTCAAAATGACTCTATCTTTGCCTCATGTTATATAGTGATATTGTTATTATGTGGAAGTATGGCAAACTATAACACACCTATACTAATTTAATTTTTTGGCCCAACAAAATTTTGTCTGTTTTCTAAAGACATTTTAGAATTAATTTTTTTGATTCATCTTTGATTACTTATGAATTCTTTTTTTATAGTTTTACATTTACCAAATTCTCAATTTCTAAATCAACAAGACAAAAGTAAAAAAGAATTACTAGACATTTGAAAAACCAACTTCAAAGATTAATGTTAAATGTCTTATAATATTCTTGAAATCACTTGGCCTTATTTTTAATTAAAACTCAAATATGATGGTACTTCATGATACATTGAATTCTTTACAACTTCAAATAAGGTCTATTTCTTCAAAGTCTTCAATGACTTAATAAGGGCTTTAATTTCACTACCATACATGGATTTCAAATTTCGTAGAATAGGTAAATACTAGACGTTTGATTTCATTGATGAATTTCACAATGATAAGCTTTGTTGATTACTTGCTACAATGTTGTCAATGCTACAAGTATCCTTTACATGATAAACTATGATCTACTTGATAGCAACTAACATTATTCATTAAAAATATTGGCAAAACCAAAATTGATAAATAGCACCATGTGCGTGTAAAAGTCTTGTTTGTTGAGTCATCAATTACACGTGATTATACGCTTCATTGAATCCCACACAATAGATTAGTTCATAAATTTAAGATCCTTTTTACCTCGTTTTTGTTAAAATTTTCAAACACATATTTCAACATAAGAATGTTTCAACAATTTGATTGATGCAAGCACATTCATGAAAGAATCTTAAATCACTCACCTACCACAATTGATTTGACGGTTAGCATTTAACCAATTTAAAAAAATAAAATCACTCACCTTAATTAAAGTAAAGAATATAAACTCATAAAGAAATTTTAAAATAATAAAATAATTGTGCACAGAGACTGTAGCACCAAATTGCATGTTCCAACTTCCATATCTGCATTAGTGAAGACATTCTTAAATTTAATGCTCCCTGAATGTATGTATTACTATTCTTGCTTAATCAGTGCTCTACCATATCTTTTGTAGTGATTCTTTTGCAGTCTATAAATCCATATTTTAAACATTGACCTCCACCGTTTCCTCAAAACAAGTCTAGAGATGTACGTTGATATCCTTGTTGGACAAAATAGAGGAAGGAGAGAATGTTATGGCCACTTGCATAGTGTAAAGTAAGCAACCCCCCCTCAATCACTTTCTTTCCTTCTTGTAATTTGTAATGGCTCAGTTTTCTATGCAGCATGGAAAGAATTTTTCAAGCCTCGTGAAAGATGTACAGTAGAAGCTTTTCCATTTCAGGTTTCCAAGAATTCTAACTCATCGTATGTTTGGCACTGGATTTAGAGAGCCAATAGAGTGGCCTCTCCAATCTTCTTCTCTATTTTATTTCATTTTATTTTTCTTTTAATTTAATTTTAAAAATACGTTTTCTTTATTGAATTTGAAGAACTTTATTGAATTTGAAGAACTTTACTGAATCAGAAGATAAACACCAAGAGAAAAGCAAAAGCCAGAGGCTTTGGCAAGAAGTTGCAACAAAACTATGAATGGCTGCTCAACTCTTGGACAGGATTACGGTGGATCTATGACCAAATAGAGACACTGATATGATAGGATTGATTTATTGCTTCATTCTTTATCAGAGTGGAAATGAGTGTCAACTACACCGGAATCAACACCGAGAACAAGCTTCATATGAGGTAGGCCTCATATGAGGTAGGGGAAATGGTGTACGTACACATAACACTGTTCAGTGTTTTTGGACCACTGACATGTCTTACTGAGGCCGAGAGGAAATTGGAGTTGTGTTGTGGACCCTGTCCGACTTTGAAATGCGGGGGCCATCTCTACCACGCTTGTCTAATGTACATGTAAAAATTATGGATGCACATTGCGGTAAATGGAGTTCTTGTCATCCCAAACATGTTACTGTGCCAAGGGGGTTTATAGCGGTTTACGCACAGGAGCATTGACATGCGTGTGGAATGATGATATACGCTGATTTTGGTTTTGGTTGAGCCCCGTGAGGAGAGTTCCAAAAAATGGTGTATGTCGGATTGTGTACCCAAAGCACGATACTCTCCAATAAAAGGCGAAACACTAGTTCGCATTGTGATGAGCATCTGTCTGCCTGAGGAGAGTGGAGTGAGTAGGACTTCCTATACTTGAGGAGCGGCGTTTCTAGTGCAATGCTTATGAAATACGTGTATGGTTGGGGTTGGTAAATTAGTTGAGAAGGAACGGTGAGGACTCCCGAATCTCCTTCCCAAAATTTTAAATCTACACCCAATCAAGCTTCTATAGGTCCATTATTTGTCACCGGACTTCTAGACTGCACTATGCATACATACAAATTTTGATCCTCTTTTGTTGAGCACAAATGTAATTAATTCCATTTCAAGTTGTCAATCAAAAGAGAAAGTTGGGATGAGTTTGTGAATACTTTAAAATGATAGTGTAGTTGAGTAAATGGGGAATTGGGCCCCCATCCTGGAAAGGGACCTTGTTGCTATTGGCAGAAACAAGAACAACATCGTCAAGGGGGGAAGTGGTCTCACTTTCTACAAAACCTCTACACGACTACATCAAAAAACAGAATCCACCAATCATGCTTCAAAAAACAAGAATAGCTCTACAGCATTTGCAATTTTTGGTGTACATATTCAGTGTAGCTGTTCCATGTTCCTACTAGTGTCTATCTCATGTTTGTGATTAAACATATTTACAAATAAATGAAAGTTAAATGATTATGAACATGTAAGGGCATGTCTCTATGTGCAATCTAGCCCTTCATAGATATATTCTACATCCTAGGAAGTAACAAAGATTGTAACTATGCACTATCCAAAATTTCAAGCATTTTCAAATTCTTTGAGCAGTCAAAATCATCTTATCTCATTATTTTAACCCTTAAATGAATGACACACCCATTTTGGATCTCTTCTGATTTGGTAAGGTTTGTAAGATTTATATTTGAACGTTATGATTTTTGAAATGATATACAATCCCCCTTCCAAATTAAAGGGATTATCATAGGTCAAGGTAAGTGTAAGATCTTATGATTATAATAACCAAATTCAATACTAAACTTCTTATACAATCATTTTTTCACATAAGACCCAAAAATGATAATTTTTGAAAAACAAAAATTGTCTTTTTAGAGGTTAAGGGCCACTTTATATCAACAAGCCAAACAATTTTTTTTTTTTACAAAAGGGTTGAAATCCTCACTCGTGAAGTAGAACTCTGATTCGAAGGGGCCGACTTGAATATAGTGTTTGTTCATTTTAATCCAATGGCCACTCGACAAAGGATAATGAATCTAGAGCTACTCCTCCTTTCAAATGTAAACACTTTTCTACACTAAGTGCCTTGAAGACAACCGAAGTGTCATCCCCCCCAAGGTCTTTTTGGGTACTCATACAACGAGGTTTCAAGACCCACTACCATAGTTGGATAGACTATGGTAGTAGGCACCACGTCGGCATCGGGATTTGAACTCAAAAGCACCTCACCGGTGTTGCCGTGACTCAAACCACTACACCAAGGCCGTGGTGCCTTCATTACTCGTGATTAATTAAAAGGTTGAAATCGGCTCCAATCCCTTTACACCTAGAACCAAGGCTAATTTTGTGATACAAATTTCTCAATCAAAAAATGCAAGTTCTGACATGGCCAAAATTTTGTAAATTGGGTGCACCAAAAATGGAAGGTCAATTCTTGGCCCTAGGGCCAATGTTAGATTTGAATTTAGAAAGAAAAAGAGTTTGATGAAAAAAATACTCCCTCCGTCTCACTAAAATAATCTGTTTCAAAATAAGAGAGTGGTTTCTAAATTTGGCCAACTTATTTCTAAATTTAGCAACTTATTTCTAAACTTTGCCACTTGTTTCTAAATTTGGTAACTCATTCCTAAATTTGGTAACTCATTTCTAAATTTGGTAAACTTATTTTTAAATTTAGAATTGTCCTTAAATGTGCTATGATTAGCAAACCATGCCCTTTTAGTGAGACGGAGGGAGTAACAATTTTAAGTCAATCAAATCCATTTGCAAAGCCATAGGGAATTGAGACCTCCACCTCACACGTACAAGGAGAAGGTCTCCATGGATTTGATCTACCTCCTCCTTTATTCCTTTAAAATTTGCAATGCAATTAAAACAATAAAAAAGAAGAACAACAACCAAAGGCAAGCTGCCATGCCCGCTGGATCTCTACTCTAGACCCAAAAGCCGGGCAAGGGCACTAAATCTCTACATTTCCAAGTAGCAGGCACAGCAAAGGCACAATAATGTCAAATGAGTAATAGTTTGAAATATCTTCATGGATGTTCTACAACTTCAAAAATCCACATCTAAATCTAATTTTATATTAAAAACAAACAAAAGCAGCAATAACAAGTAAACTCAATGTGATTATTAATCTAGATAAATGAGTAGTCAACATGGTGCATCTCTAAACTATCCTGCAAAGAAATACTTAAAGTGGTGATAATATTTTGATATTCATACGTAAACTACACCTTGTTGAAGCCTTGACCTCCACCTTCATTGTCAAAGGAGTGCTAAGGCCTCTAAGACTTGAGCTACCTTCTTTGAAGAATCAAAACATCATGATCTGCTTGAACATCCATATTAGGAAGAAGGACATGCATCCGATATCTGGTGTGTTACAACAACTACAAAAGCCTGCGCTTTGCCATCACTTTGCCATCACTAGAATGATCTTCATCATACCTTTGTTGCATTAGCAAAGGTTTGTATTATTATTGCTAAGCAAGTTTGTGCACATAACTAGCAACAAGATGCACAACATCTTAATCAAGGGATCACTACTGCAATCCTTGATATTTTACAAACAAGAGTATGGTTCTCAAAAGCAAATTGCAATCAATGATAGTAGAAAACATATGGATCTACAAACTAAATTACTATCCACACTAAAATCATTATCATTGCAGCCACCAAGCAAAGTTGCCATCGTCACTAGCGTCGTCGTCAACGTAGCACGCCGTTGCCAATTTCACGTGTAGTAGCCGTTGCCGCCTCCTCCACCGTTGTCCCATGTTGATCCAAAACGATGGTTTGTGGAAACTGCCATGCCTCGAGAGACAAAGCCCATGAGCCCTGTCCTCTTCCTTCCTCCTCTATTCATCTCTATTCAACCCAATTCATTATTCTTGTACCCAAATCATTGCTCGAATTTTGAGCTCAAGCATTATATTGAGGACAAATGAAGCATGAATCCACTTTTTTATATGTTTTTGGTCTATGTCTGTAATGTATAGGTGTAGATATATATGGTTGAAGCTACAAGCTTGTTTAATTGCAGTGGTTTTTGGACTTAATTGAAGTTTACAATATTACAATAATTGCTATAATATGTTCCATAGCCAAGAAGAACACATGAGCCACTAAAAGCTTATGTCTTTGTTCATCCATTGTGTACAAATGGCAATAAAAAGAGAAAGAGAGAAGCAGTAAAAAAATTAGATTTATTAAATTGGCCTAGTTTTTTGGCCCTAAGGCCATTACATATGAGAAAACTAGCCCCGATTATACTCTTATTCCAGTGAGTACTTGAGGCCAACCTCCACTCCAAAAATGGATTGAAATTTCATGCAATTGGCCACTAGGAAAATTGGCCCAACCTCTATGTATAAAAGCGGCTCTAAGCAATAAATCCTTCCAATACAATGAAGAAAATGATGGAGGGGCTGAGCAAGCACTTCACACCAGGTTGAAAGTTGCTACCTGGAGCACCTATTCCAGCACAACCATGGCATAAAACAAACATTCTAACAACAATATTCCATAAACACCAACACTCTAAAAAAAAAAAAAAACAAAAAACCACATGGCCCACACCCTCATCTAGTGTTGGTTTTAGGTACACCACCCCTCCTCTAACCCACACCATCACTCCCATCCAGCAATCCCAAAACTTGCTAAACTTAACCCAATTTCTACCCAAAAAATGGAGCTACTAAGCATAGAAAGGAAAAAAAAAATCAAATTTTTCTTGAAATTTAGTAACAACGCTAGAATGATAAATTAAATGTAGCACATTCAAAAGGTGATACCCACGGATAATATCACGGTATCACCTTAATACACCAAGAGTATCACCGGATATCATAGAGGTATCATGAGTACTGTATGCACTGGAGAGCAAAAACCTGATACCATTTATGTGGAGGTCCCATATGTCATAAAGTGTTCTAAGAGCATCCCCAGTAAGGGCTGAACCGTAAAACTGTAATCAGAAAGATGTAGAAAGACGTGAATTGCGGTTCAGGCCAAGCCTGTATTCGAGCTTGTAAGTCTGTAATTTACAGGTCAAAACCTCATTTTGGAAGGTTTTTTGGGGCAAACCTGTAAATCTGTAAACGGTTTTGGAATGTTTTGCTTCAGAAAGGTACTCAGGTTTGGGAGAACGACGTTCTCATAATTACAGGCTTACAGCTTTAACTTACAGCTTACTGGGGATGCTCTAAGATCACTGCTCCCATCCCACCCCTCCGGAGCCACCTCAACCAAACCCAGGTCCACACAGGCCCCACAAACTCGCCTGCAACCAGGAAAACCGCCACCACAGCACCACTCCCCTGTCCCGATGTGCAGGATACGTGCCCAATTGAATGACAAAACTCCAAGCTAAGTAAACCAATCCAGCAGTAAACTAATTACTCACCATCACTCCAATGACACCGTTACTATAGCAACACCGACAAGTTACAACGCCCTTGAGCTCCAAGTTGAGCACCTCCTCATCACTAAACTTTACTCACTGCCATTGACATGGTGTGTCATTGCGGATCCCAGAGGGCAGGGCTGTGTCTGCGGTGGAGGCCACCTTCAGATCTGCTCTGCAGATCCGATGTCAGATGCAACCACTGTAGCGCTCATGCTCATGCCTCAAGCTGAGCTACCTGGAAGGAAGGAACGACAAACTTGTAAGTATAATAATACTTGTGATTATTTCCCCATTATTGTATTCATGCTACTAGACATCTGTGTAAGAGTTGATCAATCTCATGCTGGCTGCAGAGTTAAGTTAGCTAGCTGATGGTATGTACTCTAGTGGGATTGTTCCTCGGAGTCCTTTTTTTCTCAATGCTGGCTGCAGTGTTTGGTGACTTACGGTGGTGGACTGTTGGCTGCTCTTCAAACCAGGTGGCTTGATGTGGTATGGAATGCCGGCCTGTGTGTGTGTGGGGCGTTCGGTTGCTTCTTCTTAGACCTTCTTCTCCTGGTCTTGGAGGTTTTGTTTGAATGTTTGAGTTGAGTGGTTTGAATGGTGTGAGTTGGAGTGGTGTTGTTGTATGTTGAATGGAGTGGGTGATGGGAGAGGAGGTGATGGCGAAGGTATGTGTTTGGGGAGGGGCTTTATAAGAGGGGGGTGGTGGAATCTGTGAGCTGTGAGTGTCAGAGGCTATTCATGGGGAGGGGAGCAAGTTGGGAGTTTTGAGATGGATGAAAAAGTATGAGGCGAGATGCTTGGCAGCTTTTGGGAGGAGGGAGGTTGGGGTGGCTGGCTACAGTGGTTTTTTGTGTGAGTAGGTCATGTGTTTTCATGTGAAAGATCTGAGTTTGGGGTGGTGGAGATGGGAGGAATGAGGTGGTAGTGGAGGATTGAGTGAAGAGGGTGGGATTTGGAAAAAGTGGGGTGTGATGCCGGTTTTATCTTCGAGAGTGAAGCGGAAGGATTCGATGATGGGCGTTCGAGGGAAGGGGCGGGGGCCATGGGTGGAGGAGGAATACTGCAGCTTGCTGCAATTTCCGGACGAGATTTTGAAGAGGATTGTTGACTGGCTGTGCAATCCGGTAGACAGGAATGCTTTGTCTTTGGCTTGTAAACGGTTGAAAGCCATCGAGGGGCAGTCGCGGGAGACGGTGTTGGTCTCCAATTGCTATGCCATTCAGCCTACGACGCTGGTGAGGCGGTTCCCGAACGCGAGGTCTATCACCATCAAAGGGAAGCCTCGTATGGTGGATTTTTCGTTCTTCCCTCATGCGGAGGTTTGGGGCGCTTTCGCGACACCATGGGTGGAAATCCTGGTGAAGCACTACAGGCCTATCAGGCACCTGAAGATGAAGCGCATGACCATTTCGGATTCTGATATAGAGCGCCTGGTCAGCGTGTGTGGGGACAGTTTGCAGGAGTTGGAGCTGGAGAAGTGCTCGGGATTTAGTACCGCAGGGTTAGACGTGATTGCACGAGCCTGCCAAAACCTGGTAGTTTTGAACCTTTCAGAGGCAGAAATTAAGAATGAGGGGGTGCCCACCTGGCTGACTACTCTGGCTGAGACTGCGAAGTCGCTGCGAGTGTTGGATCTTTCCCTCACGGAAGTTCATCATGTGGAGCAAAATGCGGTGGTGGAGCTGGCCAGCCGCTGTCACACTCTGAGGCTGTGTGATGCGATGAAGATAGACCATGTGTTGCCTGTTGTGGAAGCTGCTAGGGAGACTGTGCGGCACATGGGCATTGGGTAAGTAACCCTAGATCAATCATTTTCAGATGAAAGTTGTTCGCATAACTTCTGCACGTTTGGGATTGACTTGCAATAAACCTGGAATCTAGCTTTGCATTAGGGGGAAAATCTATCTTCAAGGTAAATAGGGGTACAAGTGGGTGGGACAGCGCCTTTCGCCATTGGCTACAGAATGTTGAATCTGGTTCCTGTGCAGGTTGTATTCACAGAACGTTGAAAACCTTGACCAGATTACCGAGGCATTCGGTAGGTGCAAAGGACTAGAAGGGCTTTCAGCACTATGGGATCTCGATGAAAGATCGTTGCTGATGATCATGCCCGTTGCTGCTCGCCTGAAAAGTTTAGATCTTACCTTCACCCTTCTTGGACAACGTGAGCTTGCGGACCTGCTTGGTACCTGCGTGAATTTGGAGGACCTTCAGGTATGGTGGATAGCATTCTGAGAGATTTATGTGGCGAAGATTGTACAATAATTTACCACGTTTGTCATCTTATTAGGTTAGCTCACTTTTTTTTAGCACTTCTGATGTTTCACAGGAGGGCCTCTAGCAGAAGGAGTGATATTTGGTGTGTGTTTTTGGTGATCAGTGTACTGATATCATAGGGGACAGAGGACTACGACAGATTGGAACCAATTGCCAAAATTTGAGAAAGCTGGTCGTTGAAGCATACGAAGCTGGATTTGTGACACAGCATGGGTTGATGGCGGTGGCAAACGGGTGCTTCTTGTTGGAGAAGATAAGGTTTTACGCCGCTGACATGACCAATGAAGCATTGGAGACCCTTGCAAATAATTGCCCTAATCTGTACGATGTTCGCATATGCCTAGTTCAGAAATACGACGATTCCTACCCCGTACGTCCCTTAACCTCTCTGTTTCGTCGACTTTCGTGAAAATATTTTGCACCTTTGCTTTCGGGGGTTTGTCGTAGTGGCTGTTCTCTAATCTTGCCGCTGTTGAGGAGTACCTCGCAGGTGATAGAGCTGGAAGCAGCAGACGCTACATTGAACTTAGGAGTCCGGGCACTTCTGATAAAATGCCCAAGGGTGCGAAGGTTGTCGCTTGGTTTCGATGCGTGGCACAGACTCGGTCCCACGAATGTGGTGATAAATGACGAGGGTATGGGCTACATTGGAGAATATGGCCGCAATCTCCAAATCATCACGTTCGACAATGTGAGAGGCAGCACCGACGCAGGCCTTGTCTCTATAGCTTTTGGGTGTAGCAAGCTACGAAAACTTGAGCTGCGATGTTGCCCTTTTGGAGATACAAGTAAGTCTGTAGTAGCAGTCATCAAATAGTTTTGGTAATCATCAACTGGTGGCTTATTTGACGTATTAGTTGGATCACTTCTGGGTGATTTTCACGGTGAACAAATGAAAGCTCTAGGAGGTACTTATGCTTGAGGTAGCCTTTCCATCTTTGACATCCCGTTGAATAGAAGATCATGTCCTGATTTTGGTTGGAATGTTACTATCAGGTGTAGCTGCACTTGCTTTGAGACCCCCGAGCTTAAAGCTACTGTGGGCGCAAGGCTGCCAAGTGGGATTACTAGGGGTGAGGATGTTAGCTCAGCGCCCAGACATGATTGTGGAGGTTATAAAAGAGAGCAGCACCGATCAAAACGTGATCACCGATTGGCAACTCCTCGCTTATTCATCCGCAGCCGGCCCTCGAACGGATCTCCCTGACAACGTCGATCACGTCGACGACGCATACTGTTCCCCTCTTTACAGTGAGCAGCTCGTGTGTTCCACGATTGCTGCCGATCAGATGCCAGGCTTCGGTGAGTTACAAGGCTTTGCGGAAATGTCCAATGATCCAAACTACCATGAGTCTTGTCATGACCGGGGCATACAAGACTCGAGCTGCTGCCTCGACCCGAACAAGAATTCATCAAGTTGATTCTTGCTGAAATCATGTAAGAGAAACTATGTAGAACAATGATTGCACATTGTAGGTTTATCAAATTGTTACATGATGAAGCACCTGCTTCGTCCTGTGAGTCATGGAAATATCCTCATAAGAGGAACTCCACGACGTTTTAGGATTATATCAGGGTCAGATGAGCACCATTAGTGTAGGGTGCTGCTTCTGTGAAGAGTGGATTAGAAGATGCAAAGCATCATTTTTCCCTGGATAATAGATGGATTTGACGCAGCTATCTTTTTTGAAAAGAATGAAACTAGATGGCAATGAGGTACATGTTTGTGTATTTTTGAGAAATCTTAGCTCTAAGAAACGGTGTTACAAATTCCCGACTGTCTAGTCTCTACCTTGAGCTGAATTCACCAATTCAGGTGATTTGCCTCCGTAGAATGCAACCTGGATGAGGGCATTGATTGTCATGGTTTCATGTGAAAAGCTTTCTGGTTTTGTGCATCACGAAGTACATGGTACTACTGTAAAGGTTCGTGTGGTACAGTACCACAATCCACCTTTACTAACAGCCTGGAAGATGTTGGAATTAGTGCACGCTTGTGCAGTTTGTTCTGTAGTCGGAGCTCTGTAGCCATCCGGATTCCGCGCATTAGAATAGTCTACAATAACTTAGTCACGTTGATTGCCGGATCATGAATTGGTTGTACAAAACCCGAAGCTCTGTGATTCTTGTCTGGGTTTTTAAGTCCACTCGCTGTAAAGCCAAATTGTACTCCGCCCACCTTCATGGTCGGATGCTATCCTTTAAATTTTGTATTTCAATATATATAGTATTTCCGTACCCTACCTTTCTGTGGCTCATATTTTTTGTTTTGTTTTTTTCGGAGGTTAATTTTTGTATTTTTTTAAATTTTTTTTGAGGGATTAAATGAATTTTCATCCTATCTCTCTTACGAAGCTTTTCAAAACAAACCAAGTTAGTGTTGAATTTGGCAATGATGTCATCATTGTCTAAAGATGAACTTCTACAATTGATAATAACTTTCATTTAGACAACTTTGTCATATTTGTCAAGCGCCTTTTAAATGACATTGTTAATCTTCGATCAAAACGTCACTGGAATTGCGGCCATAGCCTTATAATAATGTTCACATGTTTGATTTTTGGTAACATGGGAGCCAAGGTTTTTATCTCTTTGACCTCCAAACACTAACGTAAGAGGGTTTGCTTCCTATTGTTCCATGGCTAACTATCATTGAATTGGAATCTTGCGATTTCCTCCACTAGATCCTAACAACCTTGGGTAAGGACCCTTGACACAATTCACATATGGTACCAACTCATCTCCAACCTAACACAAAGCAAATTATAAAAGTGAATTAAAGATATTCTTATTTACAATAGTTAATAGGTTGTCCTAGTAGCAACATCAACCCCTCTCTCCAAATCCAGAAAATGGTGACACGTTAGTCTAGACTAGCAACATACCATTGCAAATATAGAGCAACATTGAATCAGGAGAAACAGTGCAAACAGAACACTGCAGCTGACCGCAATTCCCAGCAGCTGAGTGACTGCCCTCCCTAATTTGCAAAGCTCCCTGCTAAGGCTTCCAACGTGCCCATCTTTGAGAGGAGCCTCATGTTTCCAAGATTCGAGATTCTAACAGAGCAATTTCTTGCGTCTTGACTTTGCACCTGTACTTTTTTTAATTGTAGAAGATGCATTGTTGAACTCTTTTAAAACGTTCTCTGCCTTGTATATCGTGCTGATGTGGCTTGAAGATCATAACGTGACTCCGAAATGGTTAGAATCAATTAAGTTATCATGCTGTAAACTCAATGAACTTCAACCAGTTTTTAGTAAACTTGCACTTGGTCAGGCGATCTGTTTCCCCATTATTGCGATCAGGTTTAAGGCTTTTAGCTGGGTAATCGTACCTGGTGCCAGATGCAAGTGGTGGTGATCATATGAGAATTGCAGCAGTAGCTGATCCATAACGAAGGTTTGCAATTATTAACCCTGCCCAGATCCACTACATAAGTTAGCGGCTGTCATACCGCACACTATTCCAAGTCAGATACTCTCTTGTACACAACTTGAAGGATCTGTAGCAGGTACGGTGGACCCAAGCTGCATCACATAATCACAACAATGTAAGCATATTCCTAGCAGAAGAAGCTGTGCTCACCACAAACCGTTTAGACACATAAGCCCAAATTCCTTGAAGAAGTGCTCGCCACAACACAGCTATTATGCTCTCGGGTCCACTCCATCTTGTCGCATTAGCAAGAGAATTCCAAAATGTCAGATTGCAGTACTCCAAGGTTAGTACTAACTTGCAGTACTCCGTGGTAGTGTTGTATTGAGGATCATCGTATTTTGGAATGGTATTCTGATTGTGGATCATGGACGTACTCTAGATACTCTGGGATACCAGTATTCGGTAATTGACACCGGAGAATTGTAAGAATGAACAGTGTCCGTGTTACTTGTTTTCTGATCCTTGAGCTGCCGTGCTGTGATTAAGTTCTTAGTTCTTTGTGTGCACGATGGACGACATCTGCATTGAAATCCAAGATGGTGTTGAACATATTTGGCAACGGATTGTCTTGGGACAAAACTGTACCATAGAACCATAACACTGACGACGTTGTAAATTTGAGCAGGCTGCTGTGAGAAGAGGTCATGAGCAAAATTCACTTGTAAGATATTTTTAGAGCTTAAATTTCATGATTTCCTTAAGCGTATCATATTAGGAAGAACCTATATTCTTCCTATTAATTAAAATTATATTCATAATATTTATTGAAAGATTCTCTTTAAGAATCTAAATTTCATTCACTTAAAAATAGGTCTAAATTTAAGTTAATCACATGTATAGTACACTTTTTGTCCCACTATATGCTAACCACCAAAATTATGAAAGATGTCTTACGAATTCATGCCATAAAAGGGGTGATGCAAACTTCTTTGTACCAGAAGCATGGAGTCTACTCTCCAGCATGTATTTTGGTGAATTTCTAAGCCAAAAGCTGGGACCTTCTCATGGCTTTCAACCTACAAATTTACCATGGGACGTGCTGTTGTAGAGTAAGCTCCCTGCTCCTGCCGGCATGAAGTAGGGTTGTTCACACATCCTGCTAGCAGAAGCAGGAACCTTAGTGGTTTCTACATTTCACTAGGTCTCTTGCTGAATTTATACAATTCTTACCAAGTTCTTATGGCTTTTTACCTACAAATTCAACAGTAGACGGAGACGTACAGAAAAGTAGGCTCCTTGCCTGTGCTGGCAGGATGTGTGAACCACCCGGGAGTGGATTCCTGTGAGTAATATGGTCGACCCAAGAGTAAACCAAAGTTGTTGAACTACCCTCTGGGCAGTTTCAATATTTCAATGTTTGGATGCTGTAACTAAGCTCCACTCCAGAAGATACAACAACAAGCAACAAAACTTTGGATACAACAACAAGCAACAAACAAAGTTGACTCATTTCCGGAGCAGATCATATCCATTTGAAGGAAAGAAATCACTCCAGTCGAGGAAGTGCCGTGCTCCTCTCCAACCGTCCAAGGCAGTGAGGAATCCCAGAGTGTATGGGTCAACCTGGTTAAAAGGCCAGTTGACAAATCAGATAAAAGAGGATCTGATCCTCCTTTTTTGAAGCGAAGTTCAACAATGCTTTTCTCTTTTGTGAGGTATGTGTGAATGAAAGATTTGTTTCTCTCACAACAGACACTAGGGGTGTTCACAGGTGAAGTTGGAGCCACCTAAAGGGGCACTGGATTCCAGTTGTCACGACGACCTCGTTCGTAGCTACTTGAAACTCATCTAGTACTTGAAACTCATCGAGGAGGCCCCACCCTCCTCGATGAGTTTTAAGTGACACTTTTTGGGCCCCGTCATTGCTTTTTGCAGTATATCGCATCGATCCTTCCCAAACCTTTACACTACAGGCCAGTTCCAGCTTGATCGCTATTACCATTCCTAGCTACCTGTCAAAGTTATAACATATCAACGAGTTTCACGGCGAAGTAGACTATCTGAATCCACCTGGACCCTGGCTCCACGAACTTCTCGAGGCCCAAATGGGTAGCTCACGGCTGCTTGCATTCTATTGGATATTTGTGCTGAAACTAGTGCATTATTAAGTGGCCGATTTTTTCACTCTGAACACCCCTACTAGTGGAAAGATGGTATTCAAGATTTGTTCCTCTCACAAGAGACACTAGTGGAAAGATGGTCTCGCGCAACCAGCGAGTACACCACTAGGCTGGTGTAATCTTCCAGTCCACCACCTCATTGGTATACTCACTGGTCACCCCATACCATTTTCCCACTAGTGAGAATGCACTATATCCACCATATTTTAAATTGTTATTTTTGGTACAGCCTCACTGGGAAAATGTTTTTATAAAGATGGTTTTCACAAGGATTTGTTCCTTTCTCGCAAGAATAATCATAATTTTATTTCCAAAGATTGAAGTACGTCTAATTTTTTAAGAGGGACATGTGCTTTGTGACTCAATACTACCGTGAAGGTCTCTCTTTTAGAAAAGCGTGTGATAGAAACTTTTAAACTACCTAGTTCCTATCAATGTTTGATATGCCAGTAGTTTGTTTGAATAATTAAATGTGTTGTTTAGGTTTTGTAGATGTTAGCTCTAGGAAAAGTATACTCTGGTACCTTCACAGCTTTGTCATCATTTATAATAAAAAGTTATTTATTTATTTTAGAGATTCTTGTGAATATTCAGGTGATGTAATTGTTTTTTGAAAAATATTCAAGCATTCCAACCCATCAAGATCGTGCATATAGAAACTTTACAAAATCAAGTTGAAACATTTATATGATCTATGAAGAACTAATAACCCAACATGTAAAATCAAAAATAGAATCCAAGGCACTCACACAAGGCTGGGATAGCATGGTCAATGGGACCAGTCCACATATTCCAAGAACTCTGGTCCTTTTTAACCGTTTCGTGTTGAAGTGACCATATTTGGTCCCTTTACGATGGAAATGCAGTTTTTGAAAATCTGTTTGGATATTAAGTTTATGTTTGAGGTTTGCATTGTGAGTGATGTCTTGTGCATGTAATGCCAAAACTCTCGTTCAATTCAAGGTAGTGATCATAATATGGATTGTTAGACAACAATGAACTGCTTCGACAAGTCCATGGAGTTTTTGAATCTAGACCAAATTTATGAGAGACGTTCACTCCAAGAGAGTGATCTAAGCTCATGACTTAGCGATAAAACCTTCATAAAACACATACGTACATACAACCATTGATTATATCCTACTACTTAATTTTTTTTTGATAGGTGGTTATAGAGTCTACTTCCCTATGAGATGTGGTTAGTCTCATTTTCTTGGTCTTTTTCTTGTAGACTCTAATGTAAGGTACTTGACAAATATACATTTAATTCATGCTAGTTCCTCAATGAAGGGATTGAAGTTCTTTTTTGGCTCAACAACAGTTATGTACAATGTAGTGCTAAGGAATTCTGTAAACAAATAAAAGAAAAAATGACTTTTTGATGATCCAAGCAATTGATAATCTTGGTCTAGATAAAGATAAATAAACCCAAATAATTCTTGTATTAGGTCAATATATGTGGGAATTGTCATATTTACAATTAAAATGGATGTTACATTGTTGAACATCATTAATTAGAATAGTTAAATACTAAGAATTGAAAACCTGATGGTTTCTAAATATATTGAGTTGAACTTAGGGCGCTTCACACCATCTGAATCAAAGGTTGAGAGACCATCAAATTCCACTAATGAGATTGGGATGACATCCAAACTCAAACCTTTTGGTCTTCACAATAGATACCAAAGTCTATAGTGGATTGTCCTTCATTGTGCTTATTTGGTAACAATTATAGATTGACTTTGTGTCAAACAAAACTTGAGTCAACATTTCTGCCAATCCAAACTTCATTACTTTCTTTGAAAGTTGATCATTTTTTCATAAAATATACAATACATGATAAGGTTCTTGTCTTATATAAGGTTTTGTCATATTATTGTTGATCAATCCTTTGACAATCATTGGCACAAAACCTATGCTCGTTCAAAAATAAGCTAAATTTTAATCAGTCAAAATTTTGTAATAACAATGAATCAATTACTACAGCTTCTTCTATTTTTTTAGAATTCTGCAATTTGTTTCTAATTTTTCTATGAATTTGGAAATATTTAGTTCATGGATCTTGACTTTTTAAGTTTCACATAATGACCAAACCAAGGCTTCAAATTGTATTCTGTTGTAACTTTTAAGTACAAGACTTTAAACTCTTATCTTCTTTTTATCTAAAATTTTAAAGGTCAACATGTCAATTTATTTGGTTGAAATTTTCCAACTTTTAATTAGAATTTTTACTAAAGAATAAACCGCAAAAGCTGTTAAACCAAGAATATTTCTGCAGTCAAACCAAGAATACAAATTAATACAATGAGGTAACTTTTCTATGAGCATGGAAATGGGCTCCATCATTCATAGTTTAAATTTTAACTATGAGTTAAAAAAATTCAATCAAAATTTAAATAGATTTCAATTTTGAGCCGCATAGAAAATCTAGTTGAACATGAATAAATGGATGAGTAATTAAAATCCATCAATTCAACATTTGAATTTAAATCATGTAAATCATTCAATTAAATTAATTAGTATATAATTTTATGAACATTACTTCTTAATTTTTCTTTAATTGAATAAATCATTCAAGAATTCTATTGAATTAAGAGCATGATGTTGAAACAATTTTACCTAAAAATATAGTAATTTGAAATAATTGATATATTTTTTAATATATCAAAGTGATTTGGTTGCTATGTAAGCATTTCAAGTTGAAGTTGCTTTTGGATGTTTTGGCTACTATAATTTCATTGTCTATACATGCTAAAATGAAAAATTGAAAAAAAACACCATATAATGCATATAAAATAGCAATAATCTTTGTTGTCCTAGCATTCACAATTTCACTTATATCTAATGTCAAGATTTAAATTCAAAGGCCTTAAATATATTTGCCTTAACTGTTTTTATCTATAATCATTGATGGAGATTAACTAAGAAACTGAAACGACACGTTTTCCTAGGATTAAAGATATTAAAAAAATGATTTCTTCCATTCCAAAATAACAACATATACTAATTGGTAATACTGTAAATAAAATTCACTCAACCGTTGGAGGAGGCACTATCGCTAGAATAGTGCAAATTTCCACTTGGATTCAAAGGACCATAGTAGACAAATTTTTGCCCTTATGACAACCACATTTGAATATTTTTCTCCATAAGGTATGAACACCTATACCCGGCCCCCCTCAAAGGCGTCCCTGTCATATTCTTGCTCCACTAGAGATTTAACCACCCTATAATTATCCATAATGTACCCCATGCTTACATGCACTAGGGTGTACGACTATATGTCAACCTATATTGGTCACTTCAAAAATTTGTAGTTATTATTACTAGAGCTTTTAAATATCCTAAAAATGGGAAAATTTTGTCTTTTCTTATTATTAGTCACTGAAAAATAGTAAGCCACTCATTCCACCTCTACAACTATAGTAAATTCCTTAAATGTACAAAAATAGATGTTCATACCTTAGTTCAACTAAATCTCCATGTGCGGCCTCCAGTTGAAACAAATCCCTACCAAAAAAGCACCTCAAATCTGAACTAAACGCCCTCAACAGCCCCCCTTCTAGAATAGTAGACCTTCTCCCAAACCCACACCTGTCAGTCTCAGACCGGAAGAAACGGTCACCCAAAGGTGCCAGTTTTCCCACAAAACTGACTCCTTCAAGCAACGTTCAGGTTGCGTAGAAAATCCAAGCTCATGTCGGTGAGCTCAACAGGCGGTGCATCATCATCATCATCATCGCCGCCATCATCTGCAATCCACACTTTGGGTGAGTCCAGTACTGTTCGCTACTCTCATACAGCTGATCATGTGCTAGATTAACTTAGATTTCATCCTTCCCTCAAAGCCAATTCACTTCACAGTTTGCATTCATGGAGTGACCCATGTGCAGTGGCAAACAATCCTCTCAGAAAGCAGATCAAGTGTTGTGTAAGTTTGTGAATTCGTCGTGAATTTGAGCTTCTAGGTTAGAATTTGTGCACTTGGGTTCATGGTTAGATGCAGCTTCAGAGCTTTGTGGATTCTGTGTAGTTTGTGCAAAAGCTAGGTCCATGGAATTGGTGGAGAGGTTTGGTTAGGTTTGGTTAGGTTTGATGAGGATGGTGAATTTGGTGGTTGTTTGTTAGTAGACTAATCACTGAGTGGGTACTTAGTTGTTGTACAGGGTTTTGGGGCAGTTTTTAGGTCTTGGAGATTGCAGTTCACTCAGTATTGGATCATGTTTGTTGCACTGGGTCATGGTGTTGGATTTTTCTTTTCAGATTGGAGAGGAGGATTGAATTGAAGACGGTAGCTACAAATATTTTCAAGTACTCGACCATGTGGCGTTCACGAGTAAGTTGCTGGCTCTCTCGTGTTTTTTTTTTTTTTAAGGACTCATCAATTGAATCCATTCAGGTTGTTTTTAGGACTTAGTGTTAGGGTTTTGAGGAAGAGGAAAGAGGAGATGTCTGGGAGAGTGTTCTCGAGTTTTAGGGTTGTATCCAAAAGTACAGGGTTTAACCATCTCTGGTGGATTATTGTTGTGGAATGTAGGCTGCTGTTTGTGTAGATTACTTTGACAATTCAGCTACAATCATGATGCGGATGCAAGAGAATCAAGTATCATATTCTGTAGAGAAAGATGGTGAGACCAACATTTGGGACGGAGGTCAATGTGAAGTTGTAGGGGAGGGGATTTATGATGGAGAAGCCGAGGGAGAAGGACAAGAATTGGGCGGGATCACATCAATAACTAATTCTCTTCCTCCAGAATATGAAGTGGACGAGCAAGAGCTTCAACTTGCTTTGGCCATGTCTGAAGAGGATCCTCGGATGGACGAAGAGCTGGCAAAACGTCTCAGTGAGCTCGATTCAGTACCTGTAAGACATGCAATTTCAATCAATTAAGTTTGGTGCTAGAATGCAGACTGTTGTTTTCTTGTATGTAGGTTATTGTCGTTTTACATAATCCTCTAATCTGGCAAGATCGTCAAATTTATAGGATATGTCTATTTCATGTCACTTGTTCATGTAGCAGCTATTTCTGATGTAATAATGGTTTTCCTGTAAAGCTGTTCTTCACTCTAAACTTCATATGTGCAGCATGTGCCGAAAGTTAACACGGAGATTCTTCCTGTGGAGGCGTCCGATGATAAGCAACGCTTGACAGACAGGTGCTTACGGATGAACCGAAGTTTGGTTTTTCAGAATTCTAACTGTAGTGTGGCAGAATCATATTTATTTATACTCTTGCTTCATTGATTTGGACTCACATTTGTTTAGACGGTTGGTTGTTGATGCTGTCTTCCCTATCTGAAAGTGTTAGATTGCTTTGGGGAATTGGTTGACTGGATTGTTTGACATTTCAGAATAAGTTTGTATGGATTGGCTGAGCGGAAAGTGGCAGGCGATGGAAATTGTCAGGTTGTTACTTTCGTTTCGTGCATCTTCAAAAAAATTCTAATAAGCAGATTAAGATTAGTTTAGGACTCGGTGTTTGATTTCTAATATTCACTTGTCTGGATGTCTGTTGGAGTTCAGTTTCGAGCATTGTCAGACCAGCTTTATCGCACACCAGATCATCACATGTTTGTGAGGAAGAAAGTGGTTGATCAGGTTAATATTTTTGAAACTCTCTATCTTGTTAGTATGTTCCTGTAAATATAAAATGGAAGGTTTTATTTTCTACACTTAGGTGAGTGGTCCGGTATGACGCTCCGTGTCTTGATGTTGTCTATCCTTGCTGAGGCAGCTGGAAAGAACAGTTTTAAGATACTGTTAAATTTTTGACATGTCTAAGTTGCTAATTCTATCAGTATCATGGTACACATCTCATATTTTTAAACGTTTAATGTGTGTTCCGGGGTTAACAGCTGACAGAGGCACGGGACTCTTACTCCGGTTATGTCCCAATGGAATACAACAAGTACCTCAAGAACATGGCTAGGTAGCTTTTAAACCATCTCCTTCATAATGAATTATGTTGTTAAAACTATTACTTGGTAAACATGAGCATTGTATTTTGCAAGTCAGCATTTGGAACATTCCAATCCAAAAACTTCCCTAGAGACTGATGAGGCAATTTGTACTGAAAGGTACGGCGAATGGGGTGATCACGTCACGTTGCAAGCTGCTGCGGACTTTGTAAAGCTCCTCCTTTTGTTATGATTTTTTCGATGCATAGCCTACCTGACAATGAAAGTTTTGCTTATAGCAGTTGGTTTATTTGTCGCTGGTGTGTGACTCCTTGTTCAAAATTCTTATTGGTCATATGGGTGCAGTATGGGGTGAAAATTTCCTTGATAACCTCCTTCAAAGGAACCCATTTCATTGAGATTATACCTGCTCAACAGAAATCAAATCGAGGTATTTCCTTTCTGCATATTCTGTGTTCATGGGTATTTTTGTTAATTATTATTCCTTTTCTCATTTGTCACCACATAGGTCCTTTGATACAAGATGCAGAATCAAAACTTGTAGGATTAATAAGAAGATCTTGAAGCAATTTCTAATCTCTTGTATTCACTGGCTGTATGTCTCAAGAATGTTGTGTATAATAGGTTCCATTGAATTTTGATTTCAGGGCTTTTCCTTAGTTTCTGGTCTGAAATTCACTATAATTCAATTTACCCAGCTGAAGGTATGTTCCCATCCTGCATCTCAAAGTTTTGTAAGATGATTTGCGTTCATGCAGAGAAAGGAGGTCAAGTTAAATGCATGTTGATTTCTGATATGCTATGTTGCATTCTGTGTTCAACCAGAAAGCTACAACTTCACAAAGAAAAAAAAGAAGCCGTGGTTTTCCTTTTAAGGATTTAAAAATTCTCGTCCACATCGAGTTCAGATCAAGTTGCAGCTCCTGGTTAGTACTTTAGCTTCCCCCCTTATTCAAAAAATGCTGAATGTGTGTAAGGACATTATGTTCATCACTTGTATTCCCCATTTGTCATTTGTTTGACGAAATACTTTCAGTATAAAATACTTATCAACAAGTATTTTTGGAACTTCAATCTTATGTACTTATGATGATTATAGAGTACAGTACTTTAGAAGACTTTCTTTTTTTGAGAATCTTAAACATTTTCTTGGTATGCATTGCATTATCGAGTTTGTAAAGGGTACTTTTTGATATACTTCAGCTAGTTGGTGTTAATAAGTGTATCACACATGGATAGTGTGATGAGACTTGTTTTGTCCCGTGTGGCAATTCATGTCTAAACACTCTCTCGCTCAATAGGCATCATAAGATTATTATATATCCACCCAATAACTTCTCCACCTGAGGATATCTATATACTAGTTTTTCAGATATCGACTGGAATATTGTTCTTTAATCGTTGGCTCTTCCAAGTTGAACAGGTTCAACCTGCAGTAATCTGCTAATTGATAAAAAAGAGTAAATATACCAAGTAATAGCGAGTTTGATCTTGTGATTCAACAAACTGGTGTTATTGTGTGCTTTCAAACTGTGATCCTACTTCTAAATGATAAGTTGCAAGTTCATCCTGTGTATCATTACATAAATTCATGCTGTTTTATTTGAAAAATGTAGTGCAAATCATGGTACAGTTGCCGTACTCACCAAATATTGTCAACTCCAGCATTCGGTACTAACGCTGTCGTATTTATTCCAAGCCTCAATACTAATTCTATCGCATCCATAAAGCCCTTGCATATGCAAACATATAATCTCTAATAGCCTCCTAATTGACAGTGCTACCAAGTACCCAAGTCGTGCTGAACTTGAAGTCGTAGATCTTGTACACGCCATTGGGCGTTTCAGGAACCCTGGACGAGAATCCAACATACGAAAAGTCCTTCACTTCTTTAGCCAGGTCGAGGCCAGTGTAGCTGATCGCAATGTTGGCATTCTGCCTCTTCGGTGTCTGGTCAACCTTCACCTTGTGGATGTACACCTGAATCGTCTTCTTCAAAGCGTTGTATTCAATCCACACACCAATCTGCACAACCCACACATCACTCAATCTCGTCAATCAATCCACTCATGTAACCATCCCTTACAACAGAACAGAATGAGACTAAACCAGTACACAAATTTAACAAAAAATCGATCAAAACTAGTCTTGCGCACACTGGGAAAGATTACCTAAGACTAAAGCTCGAAATAAATTAAGTGTAGCCATGGTTTGAAAGAAAATGCGTCACCTATGCAGCATTCAGCTTGAGAAAATTTTCTAACATGCATGAGCTTGCATTGAACATTGGCAAAGAGAATTCACAGCTTCAAAATGTGATTCACATCAGCAAAGTCCATTGAGCTTTGCAAGTTGGTAACTGGTGCACTCACCTTGGAGTCGATGATGGTGGCGGGGTCGCCCAAGTACTTGGTCTTCACAGACTTGACGCTGTTGATGTCGAGGCCGATGTGAGGGATCTGGGGGTCGAAGCCATTGGGCTCAATGCGGGAGATGTCGAGCTCGACAGCCACTGTCTTAGTGTTAGCGCCGTTCTTCGACGCACCCGTCTTCTCATCAATCGGGAACAAGCCGAAACTCTCTTGCCCAGTTCCAATAACCGACAACGACGGGGTGATGGCAAACGCGAGCCCACCGCCGCTGAAAAGCTCCCGCACGGTGAACTCCGAGGACCGGTCGAAGTTGACGGTGAAGTAGGCCGAGAACGACGCCACGTACTTGGAGCCGCGCTTCCACAGCTGCACGGGGGTCGCGTACTGGTACCGCGCGGACACCACGTCGTTGTCGTTCGACAAAACTAGCGCGGTCGGCGACGTCCCCGGCGTGCAGATGAACTTGGTGTCCACCCCAATGGCAGGATCGACACTGCACGTAAACCTCTTGTCCAAGGGTGGGAACGCAATGCTCACTCCCTTGGGCGGTGTCTCCGCCGCACTAGTACTAGCTATCTGCAACAATGCCAGGATTGCCACTAGACAGAGCAGCACGGAACCATTTCGGCTAGCCATCGATGGACCCAACTTTGTGTGCACCGAATCTCCTCTCCTCGGACAGCTCTCTACGTCGACTCTCCTCTTCTAGATGCTCAAGGTTCCTCTACACATATGGATCCAGATTGCGGAAACATAAGATGATGACTGTTCTCGCAACTCACCGAGATTATATTCGCAGTACCACTGGCGTACGTATTGACTTCGGATGGTGTTGACTGGGATCAGAGTGTCACGAAAGTCCACCCATTCGGAAGCTCAGGTGCGTAATTCGGTCCATTCGCTCTGCGTTTACAACGAAGTAATGTTGTCCGTTTTACTAGGTACTTGGCCTGAGTATCATGCAGGTATTGCATTGGTATCATGTTAGTATCATACAGATATGATGGCGATTGTGGACGTGATAGGCTTGCTTTGAAGAGTGAAGACTCTGGATGTGTAAGATAGTCAACGGGCTTATCGTGAAGGCCTAGCTGTTTACGACACCTTGTTTGTGATTGGCACCGCCGCCTATGATGAATTAGTCACGGAGGGCTCCAGATGTAAACAGCAGAGTCGTAGACTTCCATTTTAAGATACTTGGACTGTTGCGGCTGTGAGAACTTAGAGGGGAAGATTTGTGGAAAGAGGGCTTGCGGTAGAGCATACATGTGAATTTTGTTGTGAATCTACAGCGGTGGATGGTGAAGGAAGCTGAGAGGTGTCGCAAGTGGGACATGAAGGAATTACCGATGCACATAAGAGAAAGTGGATGTACTGTGCAGTACAGTAGAGTTTATGTCTGAGAAAGTGGATGTTAATGTGAGCCCTCTTGGTCCAAGCTCTTCTGGAGGTTTTGATGCACCTGTAAATCGTGGGACTGCGTACATATTTGGAGGCCGTGAATCCGGATTTCAGCTGATTTTTGGCCCAACTCAAGTCTGTCTGGACGTGCAAGCAGCATGTGAAACTGATGCTATGGTCCCACATCTTTTAACTTTGGTAAATGCAAAAACAATAAAAACATAAAGCAGAGCAAATTTACCTCATCCTAACTAGTCTGTCATCAAGACGAGAGCTCGTTGCACTAAGATTGGAATAATTACAAGAGCGGTGACTGTGCCAACATCAAAACCAGCTAGAGAAGAACAAGGCATAATTTGATTAAAACATGCAAGATTTCACAGTCAGAGAAAATTCAAGAAAATTTTCAAGTCCTGAGGATTTAAGGGCAATTGTAACGGTGAAGTCCCACACATCCACATGTGACGAGCTCGAGAACATATTTGTGGGAGATTGGGAATAGCTAGATCTGATACATTGACAAGGACCTTTTGCGGCACCAATTGGAACAAGATAAACCTGATTCATGTGAAGGGGATATATGATTGTAATTGTGAGCTCAAACCTTACCCTCCTTGAATTGCTACGCCCTATGGAGATCTCTTCGAAATTGCATGAGCTCTGCATCATAAAAATCTGTATAAAATCAGCATGGAACAAATCCAGAAACAGTAAGATCTGTCATGTATCCCATGACGTTTCTAATCAACCACCTAGTGTCAAAAGTTTTCAGTACGTCCTGTATAATCTATTCAGCTTTTGTCCTAGAAATGGCTTCGACGGTCTTCTTCCAAGCTATACGCCCACATTCAAGAAGAGAAAGGTGGTTACTTGTTGTTTGGTTCCATGTAATTATTTTTCAGTTAAATCTTCTGTTTTGTACAGAACAACCAATCTGCATGCATTTGATGTTCGTGTTAGTGGACTTGTATCTGTTATATTCTATATGATATCTTAAGCCGAATGGTGCTCTCAAGTCCATTGGTCTTGGATGTTCACAGCTTATGGGGCAATTCTGTACTAAGAGAAGCTCACTAAATGCTTCGTACTTGTAGATTCTGAATTGTCTACCATATCCTATTCGACAAAGCAAACTTTCATTTGCAGAACAGGATAGACATCTGCCATTAATATTGTACACTTGACCCCCCCCCCCCCCCCCCCCAGTGTGTCATTTAGGAATATTTGGTTTAGAATAAAAATATGAGCACATACCATTCATAGTATAACATCCAACTCAGAGGCTTTTCAAAAAAGTAGTCACCGTTCGTTTATTATCAATGTAGCGCATCAGTATAATACTACGGTACAGCTCAGATTGATCCTTCCCATCAACACTCTTGAAGAATGATCCTTTGGCAATCAAAGATACTAGTCTTTCATGGAGGATGGAGCCATCTAGAACCCTCTTAAAGGTCCTCTAATAATCATCAGCTTCAGGTCAAAGGGATTTACCAACTCAATCTACACAACTCTACTCCACTCCAGCTCAAAGCCAGACTCAGCTTTGAGGTGGTCAATCCCGAATGCAGGCGGTAGATCACAACAAAATGATGAATTTTCTACAAGCCCCATCAATAAGCATGTGATGCTGGTGCTGGGAAGAACTAGCCTTCGAGAAAAACAGCACTTGAGGATGAGTTACCCATAGAAATGAGATCATTAACACTTGAATCATATCTAGGGGGACTGCACTACAATTAACAGTTGGTTACCAAGTGAACTTAGCTGCAAGAAGCACTTCTTCGTACTGCTGAGCTGCATGGTCCCAGCTCAAATCCTGTTGCATGCCCCGATGCTGAATTCCCTTCCAACTGTTCTTAAAATCCCGGTATGTCCACATTGCATTCCCAAGAGCGTGAATAAAAGCATCCACATGTAGTGTGTCAAAAGTCCACCCCAAGCCAGATTCGTTATACGGGTTGAATCCGGACACGGTATCCTTCAGCCCCCCAACAGCATGCACTACAGGAACTGTCCCATAACGCATGGCATACAACTGATTCAACCCACAAGGCTCAAACCGAGAAGGCATCAAAAGGATATCAACCCCGGCAGTGATACGGTGCGCTGTGGCAACAGAGAAGCCCACCCATCCCCTCACTTTGTCCCGGTGACAGCCTTCGAAGTGCCGCAGCATGTCCTCGTAATCTTTCCTGCCGGTACCCAGCATCACGACTTGGATGTCCTGGTCCATCATCCATGGCATAGCCTGGCCTATGATATCAACGCCCTTCTGGTGGTCCAGCCGGCCTATGAATCCAAGCAATGGTACGTCCGCACGTACCGGTAAGCCCAGCTCTCTCTGCAGTGCAGCTTTGCATTGGGCTTTCCCAGAGTCCAAAGTGAGGTTGTTGTAGTTGGTGTATCCGTCGCTCCTGAGATGCACGTCTTGCTCTGGGTTCCATTCTTTGTCGTCAATACCGTTCACAACGCCCCTTAGCTTCCAGTTGTGGTCCCTGATGACGCCATCCAAGCCCCAGCCTCCCTCTGATGTCTGGACCTCCCATGCGTAGCCGTGGCTAACAGTCACAATGCGGTGAGCTGTAATGAGACCAGCCATGAAGATGTTGTTGTGCTCCCCTCCCTGTGGGTCGTAAAGGCGGAACTTGTCGATGTAGTGGCCGGGTAGACCCAGTTTGTGATAATCAGCCAATGGCCCCCGGCCCTGCATGAACACAAATTCAACGGTGATCAATTTTAAATGGATTCTTTCAAAGGTTTATAATGCATATCTTTCTGTTTAGCACCTTATCAATTATCAAAGCTATGGTGGCTTGACAGAGGTGTCATATACTGTATATACTGGCTTATACTGTTCATTAATTGAAAGATTTTGACAACCAAGAAGAGCTCGTGCATGCAAACAGGCAGCTCAAAGTGGAAAGAGACGCTACCTGGTGAGCCATGTTATGAATGACTAGCACTGATCGAGCGAAATTCATGTACCCATTGTCCCGGTAATATGCCTGCAGATAAACTGGCACCAATGCTGTGTGCCAGTCGTTGGCAATGAACACTAGATTTCCATCGCCGTAACAAACGCCCCCGCAAGGAACGTGCCAAGGAATCTGCATAGAAACGAAGGTACAACTATCATGATCTTGCAAAGAACTCTTCTTGCATCTTCAAGATTTGGGATCCAGATATGGAGTCCATCTTCATAACATTGGAACAACATGAATCCTTAACAAGATTGGCAATGTGAACACTAATGGGCTAAACCTATTTCCAAAACCTGCCAGAAAAAAAAAAAAAAAAAAAAAAAAAAACCCTCACGACTCTTCCAAAGAGAGAACTTCAAAACCAACCTCGACAGCAGCTTTACAGAGCAGGATCATACGGTGCAGCACTTCCTGCAGTGCAATCAGATCCGTCAGTAACAGATTACGAAAGTAAGCATGAAGAAGTGTGTCCTAAACGTAACCTAAGCATTTGCAGCAAGATCCACATAACAGCATAATTGTGGAATCAAAGACAGTTAAATTATTGATTAATTGAATCATTAGCATCCACACAAAAATGCCCTCTGGCATTCACTACTGCAGCTCAGTCAATGAAGCATATATACCTCTCGCTTCCCACCATATATGTTGTCTGCAAATGCATGAAAAATAGGGTTGTCGACAAAAACAAAATCAACGCCATCTCGGAAACTGTGGAAATATCCCACTTCCATGTCCTGAAACATCCAACAAGTAAAGGCTGACATACTATTGGAAGTGATTGAAATACACATATTCACATATACTGCAGGATACTTATTAGAGGCTGTGAGCCCTATAGAGTTTCAAAATGCTTAGCTAGAGCTTAAACCTATCCCTCACTTGCATCTGAGAAAAACGTCAACACCAGAAATTCACAAAAACTTTGGCCAAGATCATCCGAGCCAAAGACATAGAACATATAGCCATAAGGAGGGTTATAGGCAACCTGTCCAGCAACATTGTAAATCCTTCGTACACCGGTTTCCCAAGCCTCAGCATAATTACTGTATCGAGGTGCTACAACCTGCGGGCAGAAACACATAACATTAACAATCAGACAGCTTGTAGTGCTGACTGGATTACTATCTGAGTAACCAGTAGTCGCTTTTCCTTACGAAGGATCGCAGACGAAGACAGATGTTTTCTGAGTTCGAAGTAAACTGCAAAAAATTGCTCAAACCAAGGGAGGAAAAGGAGAAAATCACCATCACTCGATGACCTCTCCGAGCCAACGCCTTAGGAAGTGCTCCCACAACATCTCCCAAGCCCCCTTCGCAAATGTAAGCGATAGAAAACGTCAGTGAAACTTGCAAAGAACACCAATAAGTGACACAGAAAGAGAACAAAAAGAAAGAAGCTGGACATAATTTTCTAATTTCCTGCTCTGGTACTCCAACTAGGTTACTATCAGAGAATGTATCATGTCCTACAAGCAATGATGCAAGCGACCAACTGCTCAATTTAAACAGTAAGGCCCCACCTGTTTTAGACCAAGGTGCACATTCGGCAGCAACAACAACGATGTTCATCACATTGGGTCCAGCCAATGGAGGCGGCTTCTCAGCAGCACTGGGAGCTGCAGCATTTGTCTCCGGTTGCTGTGGGGCAGGCTGAGAGGCATTACCACTCGTGCCCTCCCGGCCATGGTCGCTGTGAAAATCTCGCTTGCTTTCTGCTCCAGGAGAAACAACGGGCCTGGTTGTAACTGGGGGGGAATAGGGCTGCACCACAGCACGGCCAGACCTTGCAGTTCTCTTGGATGGAGGTGGCGAAGGCCAAGCGGCTGCCAAAGGCCTTCCTGACGAGGACGGCGCCGTCTGTGAGCTCGTGGAAGCCTCGGCGATTTCTGCACTTAGCTGAGAAGTGCTAGGTTGTGGTTCAATAGGTTGTTCGACTTTGATGCTGGCTGGAGGCTGTTCTGTGTTGGCCGATACCGACGAGTACAACTTCTGCCTCTCCTCAATCTGGAGCAATGAACTATTCATTGTTTAGACACACAATTGATAGTTCGCAATTAATAAAATCTGGGAGGTTTGAACCACTAAACCACCGTTACATGAATTTGTTTTTGAAGGCCAACACACAACAGACCTCGTACTCCTCACCCGCAATGAGGAATAGGAAATTGGCACAAAATTGTCATACAAGCACTGCAAGTATTACACAAAGAAACTAAACACACAAAATTAATATTTCAAATTCGAAAACAGTGATTGTAGACAATGCTCATAACAAAAAGTTCACAGCTCTAGGTTACAAAACTGAAGCTATACTACTCATGTTAACACCGAGCGTGATTACAAATGCGATAGAGCCTAGCAGTTTGTTGCTAGTGTAACCCCGTTAAATTCAACCAATCACGGTTCCAGAAACTTCTGCTCTCAATCGACCACATGATAGAACTCTTAACATCCCTGCAGAACCTAACTCTGTCCTCCATTGAATTTCACTACACAATGCGGACTAGTCTATAGAGCTAAACGCGCTGAAATCGACCAGTCCGTGATCAAAATAGGTTTAGGCCAGTAATCTAGCATCCGATACCTAAATAAATCAAAAGGAAGGCAATCTGACAAACTGTCACACATCAAAATATAAAATCAGTTCAAAACCTTTTCCCCAGCTGCACATCTAATTCTCTAAAGCGCATCAATATAATACTATCACCAATTGCAGATCCCTGTAGGGCACATTTCCCGTACTCAAAAAACGCCCCGACTCACCTTCAACACAACCCTCAGCTGGATCCAAAACCAGCCCTCATCTCCCAACCACCAAACTCAATAATGAATCTTAACTCAAATCCCTGAGAAAAGTGGAAGAATTCAGCCCCCAAATCACGCACCCAGCTCACGAGAATTGCCGTTTTCAGAACCCCGAGGGCCGAACCACTAGAAACGCAACCCCTAACCCAACACTGCAGTCGGAGTAGGCAAAAGAAGCGAAATTCCGTACCTGATCAAGCAACTCCTTCTGCATTGCCAGCAACCTCTTGCTCTCCTCCAACACCACCGACCTATCCTTGGCCGCGTTGTTACCACCACCACCACCACCACCCTTCCCCCCTTGCTCCCCAACCCCCTCCGCCCTCCTCACCACCCCTCTCCGCTGCCCCACCCGCCCCACTCGCACCACCCCCACGCCCTCCGCACATTGCCTCCCCCTCCCCAACGGAAAACACGCCCTCCCGGAACAGCTCGACGTCGCCCCCCCTCCCGACCCCCCTCTCGTCTGCGTCAGAGACGACGACGGCAACGACGCTGCGCACTCCAGCATCGCCATTGCCACACTCCTCCCCATCTCTCCCCCAAAACACACTCCGATCCCTCCAAAACCACCACCTTTCTCCCCTCCTCTCCAACAAAACCTCCAACTCCAACTACTCTCCAAACTAACCACACCACCAAGCTCTCACATTCCCACCACGACGGCAATGACGAGGCCCGTACCAGGAATCCTCCAAGGTGAGAATTTGCCTGGCTGAGGCTCTAGAGAGTGGAATTATCTGTCTTGTAATGACTCCGCTGATGCTGATGCTGATGCTGATGATGATGATGAGTGTGTGTGTGTGTGTTGATGGTGTTTTGAGATGTGAGAGTGATGTTGGTTGTTGGTCTGTGACTCTGTGTGTGTGTGTGTGTGTTGGGAGATGGGTGAACTGATGAGTTGATGGTATCGCGAGCGCCCACTTGAGGGATGCGTCCACACTGTGTTGTACCTCCACCGTTGGTGTTCGGGTGTCACTTGTTGTGTGCAGGCTGCAGGGCTGGCCCCTCCCGAGGAGAGTTCTCTCCGTCCGTCGCTTGGGGCCGAGTCCGGGCAGCCCCTCGGTGCTGTACCACGTGACCGGTTTTCTTTCACCACCCGGGAGTTTCTTATCATTTAGCTCATTATTTTATTCTCTATTCATTCTGTTCACTCTTAACTTTGTGTCTTCGGGAGGGGCTTTTTCTACCCCTACACATGGCTAGGTAGCACCGAAGATAGCAGTTACAGTGTGTTTACTCACGGTTTTAGCATATTACTTAGAGTAATTTTTTGTACCTTAAATGTATACCGAGGTACAACAACATGAGCACTGTCAGCATGTTGCTTTAGGCACAGCTTTTTTTTTTTTTTTTTGGGAACAAATGGTCTTTAGGCACAGCTTTGAGTAGTAGTTAGAAGTTTGTGTAGATAAAAAGTAAACCAGAGTTCTTGTTTGAACGCATTGGTTCTTGTTTCTAAGATCAAATTCTACTTTGTTGTTGGTATTTTCACTTGATAGGCTCCCAGTCACGTGACTGGAAGACATAGATTTCAATTGAAGCTTCAGAGGACCCAGTTCACAGGGCACCAAAATGCATATAACTTTATTAACTCTTAGTATGGATAGACGAGGAAACTAAAGTTATTCTTTGATTTCTGAAATGATACTGGTCACATGTGTCATCCTACGAGACCAAAGGAGGACCCTGTCTAAAGCTGCAGTCCAGTCAGCAACGTCTGTATATAAATAAAAACATCAACCTCTTTTAGCAAGTTGGAACTCATAATTTCATTTATATGAACTAAGCCAAACAGACAAGGAATCACCGGCTGCTTGCCAATTGGAGATTACTCCTGGCAGAGGTGAAATGTATCTTTTCAAAACATAGCTACTTTAGATTTTTGAGATATAAAAGTCCCAAAAAAACTAGGATCCCATAATTTTGAGCCCCCAGTACAGTCAGAGTGCCATTTACAAGAGTGAAAGGAAATATCAGATTCCCATACTGGGCGACCAAGAGGACACTTCAGGAGTACATGTGATTGATTACATGGCACTTGTGGGGGAGTGACACTTGTGATTTTATGGAAGAGAACTTCCTCATTGAACAACATATCTTCTCCACATCAGGGATCATATGAGTGAGTATGATACTTATGTGGCAGCTCTTGAGTCTAGAATCTCCCTTGAATCAGCAACTGTGCAGCTTGTACAGTTCAAAGTGAACTTCAGCAGCTATGTCTCTGTCTTTTTCTGAACAGTGCTGATGAGGAATGGTTGAAATGTCACATGTTCCATGTGGAAACGCCACTGACATTGGTACGTACACCAATTATGTTCTTTAGTGTGGGGTACTCTAATTGCTTTACAGGGGGCACGCTAATGTATACCCATCAAACTTTTAGGAGAACCCTTTTTTTAGAATGTAGAATACTGTTCATGTAGAACATGTAGAACCCTGATATCACAAATTCAAGCTTTTGCACTCTTTTTTTGGAATTTTTTTGCCAAAATTTGAGTCCTATGACCCAAATTTAATACTATTCTCCTACCCAAATGTAATCACTCTCAATAGACATGGGACCAAAGTCCTGCAAGTTGGGGTGTTTTACTAGAGCTACTAAGGGTTCTCTAAAGAATTTGATGGGTATTCTTTAGGTTAATCCACTTTACAATGCAATAACTTTTTTTAATGTAAGGTGGATATTTTACCAATGTGTGGAGATGGCGTTCTTGTATGTTACAGATATCTTTAATTTTGTAAAATCATAAACCTTCTAAAAAAAATGAAGTTATTTAAAACAATTAGTGAGTCATATACCAATGAAGATAAAAGGTGTGGTCATGTTAATTCTAAATATTTTATTTAATATTAATTGTAAACCGCCTTAATATTATAACCAAAAATAGCCAATATTATAAAAGAACATTGATTGAGCTTAGGATGTACTTTAAAAGTAATTTTGTTTACAAATTAATTTAATGTGACATTGAGTGTTATGTGATATAATTTATTATCCTACGAACTTTGCATCAAACATTCATTGAATGCATGTTATATAATTAAATGTTGTGGATGTTTTTCTATAGATGAATATAGTTAGATGAAAAATCTTCACATGATGAAAAATGTCAACAATGTCTATGGATGAAAAACATTGGGCCTACTATATTGCAATTGCCAAATGCTCACCCTCTGAAATTTGTCTTGTCAATTGCTGTCCTTGTGAACAATGGGCATCTTAGATAGAAAATGGAAGATTGTGATTGATAACTAGCTACCCAGATTTAGGGCAAATTCGTCTAGAATCCATAACTTTTGCATTGTTACTTCAAATGCTTTGAAAATTGTGACATTGAAAAGCTACCCGTAAAAACTATGCGTAATAAAATTTTAAGAAAATCACAAAAATATAAGAGCTTAAAATAGCTTTCCATTAGTGCTGCCCATTAGTGCTACAACCACATTATGGTCTCAAAGAACTTTAAAGGTCAATTGAATAGTAGCTTCAAGCAGTTGGACCACTTGTGCAACTAGGTATGGGGATTGTGCCATTATGACGTAGAGAGCTCTCGCAACCTTTTAGAATCGAGAACCACCGCCTTCTAAACATCAAATATTTTCACGAACAAAACATCATGTTAATATTTTGTATGTAAGCATGTTGAAAGTGACTTTATTGGGATTCAAAAATCTTTTTGTTAGGACAAAATCCTAGCTTTATGCTCAACACAAGGCAAAGAGGGTCCTTGTTAGAATCAAAACTCATGGTATCTCAATCAAATACCAGATGCCTTTCCATATAACTCTTACAGCATCCGCACTGGTCCGTGTCAAGCCTGTAAACAACAAAATATTGAGGGGCCGGAGGCTGAGCAATGCCGCATCGACGCTCTAGACTGTTTTTTAGGGTTGCAGGCTTTGGATAATTCGACCCGGGCTCTGTAGGTGCCAGAGTCATGCGCGGGCCCTGGAGCGCGACTTTCGAAAGTCTGTTCTGCTGCTCATTGCTCTGCTGCGGATGACGGAAGACGACAAACTAGTCCCCTTCATTACTATTCTAAAGACCCACCTCAAGCCTGCCACGTGGATAGCGCACCTTCCCTTGGTGAGCAGCGCTGCAAGACTCTTGAGGTCGCCCACGAGGACGAGCTTCGAGGCTGCATAAACCTCTTATTCAGAGCCCGGGTTGAGGACCACGGGTGCGGATGCTCTTATATCACTAGTAGAAACAATGGAAAAAATGACCCTATTAATGACCCAAAACCGTGTCATTTCGGACCGTTTGACTTGGAAATGACCAAGGAAGAATGGGTCATTCCGGACCGGTCATTCTCTGTACTGGGTCATTCCGGACCATTTTCACCCTGGCGCCAGCGTTTTCATCGGATGGACTCGCAGTTTGCAGATGAGGTTACCGGGTACAGGTCGCAATGTACATGGTATGCGACTTTCCATTGTGAACGAAGATGACAGAATTCACCCTCGTATGTACATAGCACATACTCCTCTAAGTTCTACTTTATCTTCTATACATTCGTAGATTTTAGTCGAAGTCACCACTCTCCGAGCTTAGTCAGTGTTCAATTGTTGAGCAGCACGCGTCGAAGTTTCTGTGCTATGAACTGGATGATTCCCCCGATCATGTAGAAATTCCGACATATCAGAGGCTCACACGTGGATGGCTTCTGATGATCTGATACAATGCACTGCGAATCCAAATCGACGACAGAGAATTCAAGCATCGGGGGCTGTTCCGTTCAGACACTTGTTCGTCTCAAAGAACTCCAAATATACGAGCTTCAGGAACAAAAATTCCGAAGCGGAATTTATCCGATTGCAATAAAAAGAATAATCACGTAGTGATCAACGTTACATGGATCATGCCCTTATGTCAAGGAAATGCTGGTGATGGCACTTTGCAATTGCCATCTGGGATAGGTACGAAGACATTATACCCCTCTCAAACTCCCATATGCTGAAGTGAACAACGAATTCACTTAAACTCTTTGGTTTCCCCAGAAACTACCGTAATATTGACAGCGGACATGGTAGTCCAGTTAATGAATCTTCATCTGCTCTCTCGCCGGGTACTTCATTTCTCCACCTTTGTGAGCTCTTTTGCCCACAATATGCTGGATCCAATTGCATCTTCTAAATTGAACTGCTCTGCCTCTTCAACTCGAACCATAAGCGGTTGGTTCACAGACACCTTCTCCAACGTGACACGTACGAGCTGCTGTGGTATGGGTTTCCCGTGGAAAACACCTGCTCCTCCCAAGGCCATTATAGTTCCGCTCGCAACGGTTATCTCCGGGTAAAGAGTGTTGGATAACTTCACTTTGTCGCCAACCTTAAACTGCATCATGAACCACTTACGAGTATGTTGAAGAAATAAAACATGAAGTCTCGCGTACACTGCTGCATCTTACGACATATTTAGTTGATACTTTTTGTAAAATTCTGAACGAATACCTAGTAAATCACCGTTTTAAAAGCTCTCACCTCCATGTTCGACCGACGTGCTGTACTCTGGGAAGTAGACTGTCCAGTTCCTTTCTGCACACATTCGATTATGTCGAGGTAAGTCTTCGTAAGGTTCATAATTCTGGAGAACCGCTCACAAATTATAATTTACTTAATTAACAAGGTAAGTAAGATCATGACTAACCATCTTATACGACAAGCCGAAGTTCTCTGATCATTAGCAGTAATCTCAGATAGATTCATACATCGTTTAGCGTATCATTATCAGATTCAAAATGGAGCATTATAATACTTTTTCCAATGATTACATTCCTGTAAATGAAAATGTACTAGGTTCAGATTAAGCATACCCTTTGTCACATCAGAAAACAATACTTTCAAAGCGTGAAGAGTGAGTTTTATCAAAGTAAACAGAATCCAAGTCCCCATTATATAATCTCCAATTACAACTTATGATGTACTTCTGGAAACCATCGACGGTACGTCAGAGCCATGACAAGTACAATAGATGTGGTATCAACTAACCTGCTGTATTTTTAGTGCCTGGCATTCTTGAACGGTGGTATTCTCAAATTCCTGCGTACGTTGAGATTGTTGGAAGTTAGTCAAACTGGAAACTGTTTTGTAACATTCCGTGTGATAACGGATCATGTGACATCTACAGACACAAACGGAATGATATGTAACTGGCCTTGATGTTTTTTAGCATTCGCTGTACGACTCTATTTTCCCGAAGTGGTTCTATTGAATCATCTAAAGACCTGTATACAATTAAAATCACATGCTGGCCAAGAAAAGCACATAACTGTAAACCTCAACTTACAACATACATGCTACATCAGTTTTGAAATACAATCTACTTCGAGTACTCAACGTTGACTGGCGATATTTAGCAGAAAAACCAATGACACACTACTGATTGCGGTACACCATTTCAGTCGAAGGACCACGAGATCAATCTGCGAGTGACATTAACCTGTGAGCTAATGTAGTTGATGATGTCCACTGCGTGACATGAACTCTGTTGAACATTCACTTTTTCCTTCGTTTATGCCAAAAAATATTACTGTGATAATTCTTTAATCCTCTAGTGATGCCTTCATTATCAACGGAAAGTACCAGAGCACGTGAAGCGACGACAGATGAGATAAAGAAAATTCAAAACTCACCTCTGCAGCACCTCTACTGGGATTGTTTCCGACACTGTTCTTACGTGTGACAGGAGGTTCTGTCTGCCAACAATGCTCAAGTATTACATGGATTACGTGCCAAGATGTTTAGTACATGTACTTGTGACATACACATGTATACTAAACATAAACAATTCAAAATAAATCTACAGATTAAACAAATACCCACTACTAATCCGATTCTACGACATAGACATTGGTAAACTTCTGTGTTTCAAGCCCTTGAAATTACCTACAATTGAGAACATCTCAAATTTCGTAAATGAATACTTTAATTACGAAAAGCCCTCATATGAGCCTCAATGTATTCTTCAGAATGGACCAGGTAGTGGTCTATCATTTTATCAGTTATCTGAATTACATGAATTAGAAAATAATGATCCTGGAAAAGAGTCCCGTTAAAAGAAATTGATAACTATCTCTAAAGCACTACAATAATGACCAGAGACATATATACTACCATCACTGTCTGAAGAAATGATGTCTCCATCCAATGTACATAAATAAATCACTGTGGCATATAGGTCGACGTCCTTAACTTTTTCTAAGTCAATCAATCAGAAAACATTACTCTGTACTTACCTCCTTCTGGAGGTGGTTGTCCTTAACCGCCCGACGCTTCATTGCATCATCTACATCTTCGTCGTCAGACGTTCTGCATAATCTGTCCCACCAGCGCTCACTACTTCCGATGCCACTGGAATTTCCCACCACATTCGTAGGCGTGTTGAGAACGTTGAACGTCCATTCACCTGGGTTCGTACTCCCTGTCCGCGGTAACTTCTCAGTCTCTCTGCCATCGGCATTTGGAAAACTACTGATGAAAGATTGTAGCATGGTTTGAATGCCGAGATTAGATTTCATAACATCACCGAGCATTCTCCGAGTCTCTACTTGGTTTTTCTCGACGGCGGTAAGTCTCTGAGAGTTTTTCTTCTCCATTTCCTGAACAACTTTACAGCTCATCAGTTCAGAAGTAGTGCGGCAGAGTAGTTCTACGAATTCCAGTTCATAGATCTATTATAATCATAGTATGTACAGAAAACTGTGTCCACTGTAGGTTAGATTTCATCTGCGTCGCTGAATGTTGTTGTCCTATACAGCAATGCAGATTCAAAACAGTTACTTTTGAGCAATCAGACGTTACGAAACGGTATGATGTTCTATCTTCTTAACACAATAACAGTATATATGTAAGAAAAATACTCCCCGTTTTCCGAACTGCCGAGAAAATCGTGAAACTGTAAACCTTCATCGAACAGTCCAAGACAGCTAAGTAATGCAAAGAGAAGGCAGAATGAAGAGAACAATTCATGTGTATAAGCACGTACGGAGGTGTTTGGATTATCCTTCGCGGACCTAATCTCGTTCCCAACATCTGTAACGCCGAGAGATTTCTCCTTCTCCTTCCTCTGCATACAGAATGTCAACAGACACATACATAGAAGTCGACGGTGAAAAAGTCAGGCATCTACAGCTATTACATCAGAAACGGCTCAGTCCAATCGTCATTGGTATATAGCTAAGCAGACGTGTGAATTAAGAGTACATCAGTTCAGGTTTGGTGCTTACCAGTTTCGCAGCCTTTCCAGCATAACCCAGACGTCCAACACGAGGGTTTCGAGCTACCTTCTTCCTCTTTTCGATCATCCTCTCCGATTCCTCTTTTGAACTCGGAGTATCCCAATGTTTTTTCATGGCGTCCCATTCTTTTTCCGAGTACCTTGGGGGGGCTTTCAATTTCCCAGCATGTCTCCTCTTCATACGCTCTCGATCTTTCCGCATCCATGTCTTCACCATCTTGTCCATTGCTGCATCTGATACCTCATGGTCCAAAAACTCAAACTTCTTCCTCAATGCCTCGCGCAGTTTGATTTTTGAATCTTCGTATTGGTCTTCAAACTTAATCACACTCATGTCTAACATGCGCGGAGTTAAGTTGCGAATATATTCATGCCACTTGAGATGTCCTGCGCACGCACTGTCAATTATACCAGAAGGTTTTACCTGCACTACGTATGGCGGAAGTCCAGCGTTCTCTCTTTTCTTGGCAGCCTCGTTGGCATCCCGTTTGCTAGCTCTCCTGATCCTTTTTTTAATCGAATCCTCTTTCAGAGACACAGCTTGAGAATCTGAATCCAGCTCCTTCTCTTCGTTCCCTGCTCCTTGTAAATCAGTGGTACTAGGCCGATGGTTCACCTGTGCAAAGTTCCAATTCATTGGGAAATTAGGTTGCGGTACTCCAGAAAACATTGTCCGCATTTCCTGACTCGAAGAAGCCTGCGGTACAGGCACCCAGAAACAACCAGGACCGACAGACATCTGCGTAGGGTTTGTTGTAGGAACAAACGTATTTGCTTCAGGTCGAGGAAATGTCGACTTCACTCTGCGAGAGTCATGCAAGGAGGGATTGTCGCGACGGACTCCACGACCGGAGTCATCATATGTTTCGGCGGCTCTCCGTCCCTTCGCATTCACGGTTCTGCCCATGTTTCCGGCGGGACGTAAATCCCTATCTCCCCCTGATTCATTTGACTGTGAGTCGCTTTCACCATCCTCAATCGGGTCAAAATCGTCTGATAACAAAGACACAACGTGAGTACATGCTAAGTTGTCGGGCAAAGATTCGGAGTAAGTGTAACCCATTCCTAATAGAATACCCTAAAAAATACAACATGTACACCTCTGTCATCCTTTTCTATAAATGGGGCGAGAAGGGAACATGAATTAGCACAATAGGATCGTCGTTTTCATGTAGTGATACAAGCAAACTTATTTGAACGAGGTCAGAAGTGCGCAGTAAAAACGTGTACGTAAACTGCCAACATTCGTGACATGCCAAATTAGGGCGACGTAAAGGTTTAGGGTTTTCATTACCTGATGGCTCACTGCCAATTGATTTGTCGTCGTCTTCTTCTCCAGATTTCTCCAGACGCTCGCCATCGTCGTAAACCGTTCTGCCCTCACTGTTTTTAGATTCATTCCTTTGAAGACGACTGCTTCGACGACTGGGTCCTTCTTCCTCACGAATTTTTCTCTTCTTGACGGCCTGCTTGTTCCCTCGCAACGACGAATACCTGCATGACAGCAGACCCACAACGTAATTTCAATCAACGATGACTCCTGCTCAACAATGTAGAGAGTACATATGGGAAGACGATCGGAAGGGCGTCTGAAGCTGTACACCAAAGGAACAATACCGGGAAGGAGAAATCTCAACCGTCGAATAGAACACGTGTCAGGAATCCTGTGGTACAGTACACGAACATCTAGGGTTAGTAGGGGTGAAGAGTAGAGACTTACAGTGAATTCGCTAAGTCGACAGATGGTTGTAAAAATGCATTATTCCTCGCGATTCTCGAGGCACGCTCCCTCTCGTACTCGTTCATCTCCTCCTGGTCCTCCTCCAATTCCGTACTGTTGTGGGCGTCTTCGTCGTGTAGGTTTGTTTGGGACATTGTTGCCACTTCTTCGACCACTTCTGTCTTGCTGTAGTTCTAGAAGGGTAACTCTGTGGGGCGGAATCGGAACGCCGTCTGAAGTCGAGTGATCGGTGACAGGAGACGAATAGAATGCAATTCCGGAACAGCGGAGTCTGTACACCGTCTTCAAAAACAAGGTGAGTCTCCGTCGCCATTACGTGAGCTCTTACTCTACGCTGAATTTCCCATCTCATGCAAAAGTACGAGTGAACTGCGAGTGGAATTAGAAGGTTCTGTACATCATCCACTCCATGTGCACCGTCACGCCCAAGTCATGTTAGTGTGAGCTCTAGTCCTTGAGAGACATCGTTTATCGGTGACTGCGATGAACTATCAGAGTCCCCGTCCGGACTCCTTGAGGTTGCGACTCTAACGATCCGGAACCGGGAATATCTACATTGTGCTGATACAATTCAAGTAGGTTTTACTCTTGTGAAAGGAGATGGTATGAGAAAACTTGAGTACTCTTTGAATTGATCCGTGATGGTATGAGAGTAGTTTAGGTCATTGTCGTGAATTAGTTTTCTATATTCGGTTGCTAATCATCATGATAATGTCTCTTTGTTGCGCAGTTGGCAGTTGTTGCTACGTCTTGATGAAATCAGCTAACGAAATATTGATGTGGGCGGTGATATGTGATGACGGAATCTTGAATGCTCGTTGGATTTGCGAAGAGGATCACGTATTGGAGGCAGCGAATACACGAAGGTATTGGTTTTCACGTAATTCAAGAATGCGTTATGACCGCCTTACCAGTCTTTTCTCTTCATATTCTGAATCGGTATCACAAATACGGATCAGGACAGACTGAATATGAATATATACTTCCTCTTCTGATTAGTTACAGGACTAATTTTTTCGTAAACTCAAGTTGTCGAAATCTGTAATCCATTAAATTTGATGCTTCTACAAATGCAGATATGGATTAGGAAACAGTTACGCTCTGTGAAGGTGAAAAGCGTAATTCAGAATCACACCTAGCCATTCGTAATTGTGAGAATGCTGTAACAATTGAATGCACTTCCAAATCTTATATTATGACTGTATTTTCCTAATTTAACCAGTTCTGGCTACGCAGGAAGTAATTACGCTTATCGAATTCCGTGCCATTTTAATATCCGCATGTAAAACCATAGAAGGTCTTCGGAGAGTGTTCTGGCCAATTGATGTCTCCACTGAATATGAATACATGCTTCTTTACAGGAACATAGACTGCTGATCAACGGGCATAATATTCTGGACGCGAAACGGAGTTATTATTACTTCCTCATTCACGCAGAGAATAACCTTATAGAGGTGGTATCAAAAAGAAGGTCTCAGCTCGGTATGCAGGTTCGTAATCATCAATCCTTACCTCGAATTAACACACCAAAGTTTAAATTTGATGTGTTCATAGGATATTAATGAAGCATGGATGAGGCAACAAATTTATACGTAATGAGGTACTGAAATTCTGTAATAAAGCTACGTCAGAACGACAGAATATCCATGTTTAGTCCAACGGTTTCTTCAGGTGTTGAATTATGTAAAACAATTTCATTTTTTGGGAAGACATAAGATGATGAACGAATAGATGTTTTTTCATTTTTAATTCTTATTTCCTTTCAGGCAAAAACCAAGAACTTCAACTTATTCATTGACTTGTGGTTCATTTATAAATATTTAAATTAAACAACTACCTAGCAGCAATCACACGCATGCAACTTCAAACGTAAGCTAATGATATTTTTCCACTGTACATTTTTCAGGATGGCGGAACGTCTACCTATTTCGGACCCTCGCCGTATCAAAGCCAGAGATGACAAACTATGGGTGCGGGAGAAGAGGAGGGCTGCTATGTATGGGTTTCCAAGAATTTACTGTCCCTGCACTCTTCACAAGGGAATTGGACACTGTTTTAAATGGGATGAAGTTGAGAAACACTTGTACCTTCACGGGAGATCTCCAGAGTGCAGGACTTGGCACGGTCCAGACGACCCGGACTCTTCCGACGAGGAGTGGGAGAACCAGTTCACGATGCAGAATAAGCCATCGTCCTCTACCCCTCAAGAACGAGACAATGGTGTACAGATACGGACAATGATGCAACACATTTACCAAGAAGTGGAAGACATAGCAGCAAGAGAGGAAAGGCTGGACCAGACTACTATGGATGCCTTGGAAGCTTCAGACAATATCCTCAACACCAACGCAAATGAAAGTACACCATCTGGTAATGACGACGATGACCGCTTTGAAAACGTATCTAACAGTCCTCGACATTTCAACGATGATGGTTTGCGAAATGCGGGAAACATGTGGTCGCAGACAGAGGTATGCTACCTCCGTGAAAATATACATGTTACATTTTTTATGAATTCATAGGTACAAGACGCGATGGTGTTCGTGCATTTGTTTTAATGTGTATTCACTTAATTGACTCGGATAGGCACGTGACTGAATTTGACAGGGACTTCAATTTGAGTCCATCGACGAGGAGAGAGTTAGAGACAGTAAAGCGTTGGAAGAGGCTGTCCGTCTCCTGTACCAGGGATCAAACATCTCGAAGCTAGGAGCAACCATAACGCTGGTTAACTTAGTCGCCACGCACCCAGGAATCACGGAAAAAGCCGCGGACGATATATTCGCTACCGTGAAGAGTTTACTTCCTCCAGATAACTGTCTGCCTTTGTCACTATACCAGGCCAAGACTTTGACAAAACGACTTGGACTCAACTTCAAAAACATTGATGGTTGTCCGAACGGGTGCGTGCTTTATGACCAACCAGAAACAGTTAATCTCGACCGCTGTCCTACCTGCAGTTCCCAGCGGTATAAGGATATGTTCAATAGAAGCAGACCACTGAAGGTCCTTAGATTTTTCCCCCCTACTCCACGGCTACAGAGATTTTTTAGAATTCCTGTTTTGTCGAAGCTCATGAGGTGGCATAAGGAGAACGAGAGCACAGATGGGAGAGTCAGGTATCCTGCGGACTCAATGGCATGGAAGGCGTTGGATAACATGGATCCGGCTATATTTGATACGAAGGGATTTGGTCATGAAGTTACTGATGTACGTCTTCAGATATCGTGCGATGGAATATGCCCATTCAAGCTGCACAAGTCCACATGGTCAGCTTGGCCGGTTATTGCGACAATCTTGAATTTGCCGCCATGGTTAATAACGAAAAAATTCTTTACTATTCTCACTCTGCTCATACCAGGCAGATCACAGGTTCCATTCGAATACTTCAATGTATGGCTACGACCGTTGATTGATGAGCTGAAGGTTTTGTGGGATGGTGTTCCGGCATATGATGTTCTGAGAGAAGAAGGGGATCGACACTTCAGGTTAAGAGCTGCTGTTTTATAAACAACTCACGATTTCCCGGGTTATGGGACTGTCTCAGGTTGTTCTCACCAAGGTTTTGTGGCCTGTCCTCCTTGCGGTCCTCAGCTGCGGGGACGCTACGCTCACGAGAGCAAAAAATTAACGTACAGGGACGCTCGACGGTGGTTGAGGCCAGATCACTACCTCCGGTCCGAAGGTTACAATTCATTGTTTGATGGTCTTCTCGAGAGTAGAATGCGACCTGTTACTGTGACACCAGCGCAACAACTTTCTTCGCTGCGTCGATACCATGCTTGGCTACGAAGACGTGGACGGCAAATTCCTTCTGAAAACGACACAGCTCAGCAGCAGACTTCATCGGCACCAGTCACCGGTGAGGCAAACGCATCGTCTTCGCACTGTACTGCGTCTCGAAATGAAAGAGCTTCAACTGCGTGTGAACATTCCGGAACACGTGGACGCACGAAGCTGAGGAGGTCGAATACGAGGAAACGGTCATCGCCGGATCCATCAAAAGTCGATGGCGTTAAACGGAGCAGCATCTTCTATGAATTACGGTATTGGGAGGTCAGTTTGGATTCATGTATTTTTCATTTGTCAATTTCTAAAACCATCTTCCTGGAGCAAATCTTGTTTTGATATGTGAAGTTGAATTGGACAGTCGGTTGTCAGTGTCATTTTGTATTGAAAAATGTGTTCGTAAACAAACACCAAGGTGGTCCAAACTATGCTATACAATATACTTCCATATTCAAATATCATGTCAACCTTGTTATTGAACTTCTAGCCTTAACTGATTAGTTTTGTTCCGAATGAACTGTGTAAAGTGAAGCTTGTTCTGGTTGAGTGTCGTCAGCAGTGATTGAAATCTTATAATTATTAACTCATGTTTAACAAAAACGAACAACTTCATTTTGGAGTACAGCCTTATCATCCGCACTTGTGCACATTTTGAATTACTAATACAGGGTAATTGTAATTAAACGGTGAAGTAGAGGTTACGTGTTATATACACCCCGGCTAACAGATGTCGTTCATAATAACATCCACATGTTTGTAATGCGTGATTCCGCCAGTTGTTTTTATGAATTTGTATAAGTACTAATCTTTTACAAAAATATTGAATACTGTGAGACTTCATTCTTTTAAGAAATTCTCGAAAACTTTGATAGACAGACCTAGTTGAAATTCGTATCAATATCATTTGAGGGTCACTCTGTTCTTTTAAATATGATCGAGTCAAGTAAAGGATATGCTCTTCCAATACGGAAAATCTGGTTTAATATACGAACATTGCTTTAGTGGAGGCGTACTGTTCGTCGATTATGTCAGATCACTGTTTTGTACATGTGTCAGGGGAAATGAAGAATTCAACATTGGAGTATTTACTGAATGATTTAATTTCGCTTTTGATGTATTCGTCTTGCATCATGACTTCTCGTTTTAACAGACTGTGTTTTGGATTGCAGCATCTACTGATACGGAACACATTGGATATCATGCACTGCGAGAAAAACTTTGCTGAGAACCTTCTTAAGACAATATGTGGCTGTAAAGAGAAGGACTCAGTAAAAGTTAGAAGAGATATGCAGAGGGAGGGTATTCGAAGACATTTATGGATGGTACCAGACCCGAGGAACGCGTCAAGGATGTTGAAACCGGTGTCCAATTATGTTCTCACAGCGAAGGAGTTCGATACCTTTTGTACTAGGTTAGAGAATTTGAAAGTCCCTTCAGAATACTGTTCAGAACTAGGTGGCCACATCAGAAACAAAAAATTCAGTGCCTTGAAGTCGCATGATTACCATATCCTCATTCAGACATTGATACCTCTCGCTTTAAGAGGACTTATGGAGCCCAAAACCCGGATGGCAATAATGAGATCTTGCAGGATATTTAGACGACTGTGTTGCAAGGTTTGGGATCCCGCACAAACTGATAACTTACGAGATGATGTGGCGGAAACCCTGTGTCTCATGGAGATCACTTTCCCACCTACCTTTTTCAACATCATGTCCCATCTCCCATTGCATCTAGTTGATGAACTTGTAGTTTTAGGTCCGACTCAGGTTAGGTGGATGTACCCTATTGAGAGGAACATGATGACCCTAAAAAATCATGTGAAAAATAGAGCCCGTCCTGAAGCATCGATTGCGCATGGTTATTTGATGGATGAAACAATGGGATTTGCAACGTCATATATGCATGGATTCGACGTGGTGAGGAGGCGGGTGTGGGACGCAGATCCGGAAGACTGTGAAGAATTTGAAGTTCTACAGGGCGCTCCAGTGAATATTACGTTAACAAGGGCGGAACGTGATTCCCTCCACAAATTCGTCATCAGAAACAACACACTTACTGTTGCTTACTATAGGTAACTTCTCCAAAACTATTGACTGCAGAGTCTATTTGAAAATATGTGTATTCATGTTTATTCCTACAGTTGATTTTCCACCTTTTCATATGGAAGTCCCTGTAAATATCTTAATGTTTAAAATTGTTATGAATTATTTTCCAAACTCCGACATTAAATCTTTGTTTCAGTATTCATAGAACCAGTTAATGGTAGACTGTGTCGTCATAGTATCTGAGGGCAGAAAACCTGTTGCTCTGTTACCGAATGCTTTAAACAGTTTGATGTCGTGAAGTGTAAGGGTCTTCGTTGTAGACGTTTGCGTAAATTAAAGAAGAGGATTTAAATATACCGCGTCACATGGAAGAGTTATCAGTTCATTAATTTAAGATCGACAATATTATTTAATTTTTGTAACGCCAATGAAAGGACTGATTGCTACAAGGTATAGTGACTTCACCCGATGAAGATTACAGAGTAGTCCACTGTTATTCCTTTTCAGTTGGCATATTGTTTGACCAGGAACTAATTGATTTGTATCAATTAATCCATGCAATTCTCTTAGAAAAAACCATTTGCTCATACTTAGTATATCACAGTGGATTAAACACCCAAGTGGTATCAGCTTAATATTGCATCGGTTTTACCCTGCAAGTTAGGATATTGAGTGATCTGGACGAATTCTAACCATGCCGTAGTGACATGTTCGTACAGAGAATGGGAAGAGGCGTGCGAAAGTCCAGGAAATACTCTACTGCCAGTGGAAGAGTGGCTGAGAAGAAGGATTCACTCTTTGAGTCTTGACCTGTCAGATCCAAACGAAGCAGACCTTCTACTACTTTCAAATCCTCCATTACTAACATGTAAACGATATTCAAAGATGAAAGCTTACGGGAACCATTGGAGAGTGGAGGATGAGGTGACCAATTCGTGGACAAACTATGACTGTGGAGTGGCCTGCTTTGAAGCGTCTGACGACGTTGTGCGATCCGGAATAGACTATGTGGGTATTTTGCAGGACATTTTGGTGCCAGATTATGGTGATTTAAATACACAAGTGATCATCTTCTCATGTGCCTGGAAGAAGAGGACTGACAACCATAACAACAGTACCTACGTTCGAGACGCAGACGGTTTTTTAGTTGTCAACTTCAAGCACAACATCCCCAAGTCTGTTGATCCATACGCTTTCCCTAGTCAGTGCACACAGGTTTTCTTTTTAGACGATGATCTTCGACCTAAAGGTTCACACTGGAAAGTGGTTCTCAGAAAGGAAGCTAGAGGAAGGCGAAAGGTTGAAGAAGATGACGACCTCTTCATATCCACCAACGCATCTTTAATGGGGGGAGTGGTATCTGGAAGTTCCCTATTAAACCAATCTGCCGAACCTAATCTAACAGGAGCTATAGTCCTCAATGACGTTGATAATGCCATAGCAATGCAGGGTTTTGACGATGATGCTACGAACAGAGTGAAAGGGAAAAGAAAACGAAGAACTCAGCAGAGGTGAATCCCAGGGGGCAGTATTCATGTCCACTCGAGAAAAGCAGGTGAGAGCATCGAATTTGAATGTTTAATGATTTATGAACTTTAGAAGTTCTAGACGTTAAATATCTCGAATTCTAATTTTCTGTCATTATTAGTGATTCTATATTTCGTATTGATTTAATTGAAGTACTGAAGGAAAGAGTGCTTTTGACCAGGAGGACGTACTCATATCCATACTGTATTCATCGTTGAAAATCTATCAGGCTTGTGTATGTCTTTTGATTAATACGCAGTTTGTTTTGAATTCAGTAACTACTATGGAGGTTCAAACAACATGGCACGTGCTGCATTTCCAGAGGAGGTAAGCACCGCATTATCTTCTCGATGCATTCGTTTCATAACTCTCAATTCATTTGTGCGATACATGTACTTGACGGTAATTGTAAAATATATTGTTCAGATTAACTGAGGTAATTCATTGAATACAGAAAAATATTCCACTTCTTCGTCAATTAAATTACGTCATCAGAGAGTGGGTTCTCTTCATTACATCGAGATACATGTTCTGTTTCTATATGCGTAAAATTGGGCACTTCGGAGTGGACGATGGACTGTTTCCTATTCGCTCTAAAGTACTCGGTGGGATTCAATAGTCGTTTTCCTTCATCAACAATGTACTCACAGTTTTAGACAGAACTGTTCTATTCTTTATTATTTATACCTAGAATTTATGTTGTTAGTTGAGCTTGCATCGATAATTCAGAACAATGGACTTTACATTGTTGAATAAAAAAAGAACGTGCGACGGTGTATTTGTAATCATACGAGAGAAAAACATGACGTGCTACGGTCTTCTTTTGTGACGGTGATCGCTGTTTTCGTACGTATTCTTCCAGCTGTTTTGTTGATCTAAAGAGTACTAAATGTTTACATAAGGAAATTAATGTGATGTTTTACAACGCTCATGGTTTACATAACATATATGATGTAGGCATGCCGATTTCTAAATGCGTTAAATATTTCGACTTCTTGCAGAACGGAAATTGTTGCAGCAGTGTGAGATCAACCTGAACGCACAGCGTGTTTTGTGATGTCTCAGTACATTTTCCCTAAATTTTTTGCAAATCTATGTCTATGTGATTCTGGATTTTGAGGGAGATATGGATTTATAATCATTTAAGTAATGATATCCAGAGTTTAATTAGATATATAATTATAATTTTTGGCATTGTTTAGTAAAGCAAATGGTTTCGCATATTTCACATTTTCATTCTGCTGAGGTTAATATAATTTACAAGTCCATATTTATGGTCACTCAGTTTCAGAAATTCATTGAAGTCATCGTCGATGTTCTTGCAGAGCAGAGCAGTCATCCAGTTGGACAAATGTTCTCATCCATAAGATGAAATTCGTTCTTTGGAGGGATCCGCCCCATCTCTTCGACGATCATTGAAGCAATCCTCGGATTAGACGTGGTGGGTCTCCACTGAGAACGTAATTGTCTACTCAGCGCTGCTTTCCTAGTATGTCACAACCCACTACATCTTCATCTCAACTCATGATTATGGCTGGGATTGTCCGAAATGTTCATACATCAAAGTTATGTTACAAAATCTACCAGATTCGTTCAGCATGTACAGAGTGTTACAAGTAATGTAACCTCTCAGAACATGCAAGTAATCTACGAAAATCTTTAAATTGTCCAGAAATCCCCATGCTACTAAAGGATGAGAACACTGGTGCAGGAGTGGGTTTTCTTTCTGTTTCTGAAACGGAGCGCTTGTTTTTTGTGGTCATCCTCTGTGTGGTTTTGCATTTCGAGGTGGGTGCATTCTCGTATCTGATGACTTTGTTACGTTGATGTTGTGAATTGTTGAGGAGGGAGGCATTGATAAGGATGTGCTTTAGTTTAATGGAATGAGGTGTTGACAAGGATGGTGAAGGTCGTGCTGGTTCAGGTTATGAGTTTGTGATGTACTTGGCATACGATAGAGATTCTTGTATACTGCGATTCGGAACGGGTAAGAGGATTGCCGAGTGCTAAAACATAAATAGCATAGAGCATTAGTATCCATGTAGTTGTTTCGATTCCATCTGTCACTCCGGTCAATTCTGTTTTCTGTGCTCAATGCGGTAGTTGTCGCTATGAACTGGAGAGAATTAAGTAAACGAGGCTTTTTAACAGTCGCAATTTTGTCCGCCCTGGGAAGAAGTCCGTTTTCATGGTCGTCATGTGTTTTTATTCTTCAGCATACAAATCATGTGTTGCCGAGAGATCTCAGTTTGCTTAAACCGTGAGACAGAAAGCATGATCTCAGAAGCTGAAACCACGTTAGCGTGTTTGTCATTGGAGTTTGCATGACAGGTATGGGGATTTTATGTTCACCTGTGAGGATGGAAGGAGAAGTTGATCTGGGTTTCTCTGCCCCAACCGATGACGTCGGCAACTCTGAAACAAAAACGAACACAATGCACAACGAATCCAATGGTATGTTTTTCACAAGCCTAAAGAAACTTCTACAACTGTGCCTAGATGCGGGTCGTCGTGGCAGTTGTGAGTGTTATACAATTGTAGATTTACGTGTCAAAAATCACCTCGGAAACCAAGGAGTAATGCGAAACAGTTATTGTTTTTACTGTGAAATTTTTATGAGAAATGTTTACGTGCAGCGAGTAGGGAAATGAGAGAAAACAATCTCTGATTTCTGAGACAGTACATTGTTTTGCAATTGTATTTGTTTTGTAATTACTCTGAGACGCTTTTTCTTATATGGCAGTCTTGCTACCTGAAGTTCACGGCATGGTTTGACTACTTTCACAGTATTAAATTGAAAGTAATTCTAACACTGTTGACTTGAGTGAATAATTGTAAACCAGAGGACAGACAGACTTCTACAGATGTGGAAGCGAATGCAGACAACGATGCAGTCCACGTCGTGATAACCCATGGCACTGAAGACGATGTACAAACTAATATCCCAGCAGTTCCAGAGGAAGTCGATCTTGAGGGGGGTTTAAAGGTCGGAATGTCTGCGAATTCGGCAATTGCGGGAGGGTCTCATGGTGCACTGGAAGTCGGCGGAGACGGTGGAAAGATCTGCGTAAACTATTATGTGTCCGGCACATCTCAGGTCCGCAAGTATTACACACTGAAGTTTCCAAACAAAGATACTGCTACACCGGAGAAATTTGAAGAGGAAGATATTGGAGTGAATTCGGGAAAGAAGACTGTGGAAGCTAGTGCTGAAGATGAAGATGACGAGGATGAAGATGACACTGAGTCAATCAATGTGTCTGGCGGTGTTCTACTAGTACCTGGCTCAAAAGAGGATGCGAATTTCGGGTGTCATGTACCACAGGTCAATGCTGTAGCGCGGAAAATGGCAACTTCCGGTATTGAAGCAGGTTATGGAAGCTACACCGATCATAAAACATACACACCGTTGCAGAGATGGGAATACGAAAATGGCCTGGACGTTGACGGGGTGACCGATGTGAAACGATGGGCCATCGAGGTTGGATTAGCAGATGAGGGAGACGATGAGACACGGAATGCTAAAAGACTGAAAAGGAGCACTGCCAAAGAACCCCCGAAATACGGGTACTCTTCTGCTCGTATCATGATTACATCTGCACCGGATACGACAGATACAGAGGAAGAGAAGGAGGAGCCCAAGCCTGATGACGACGACGACGGCACTCGCGCACAGAAAGGAAAGAAAAAACTCTGAAGTATTTGACTTTCTGAGAGAGGTATGTCATTTATATACTCCATATATTCTTGGAGAACTTCTTAAGTATCACAAGATGTCCACTAAAGCTTAATCTTTACACTTCAAAATACTTAGGTTTTTTCTGTTCTAACTGTTCTCTACGTGTGCAACATTTGCAGAGAATGTGACATTCGACGTACACTGCAATGGCGCTTGAATTTTCTAGTTATGCTAACTAGGATAATGATGGATCGGTGATAAAGGAATCGTGAAACGTTCTCAATTGTCGACTGCGTGTCTTGAAAGATGCGTTCCGTGTGATAACCTTTTGAACTTTTAACTATGAAGGGATGTAGATGACAAACGTTTCAGTTGTAAGTAGATGATTTTAACAAACTTCGTGACATCGGAACCTATAATTACTTCACATAATCAGCTACGTCTTTCATTTTTTTTTTCCCACCACATTTTCGGTTTTGTCCTGGACTTATAGCTCTGCCCGTCAAGTCTATGTGTGAATTCGTATGTGGCGTTTCTGTAAAAAACCTTTTCATATGAAGTAAATTACCCTTGATGAATTGAAACACAGAATTCTCATATCGTTCGTGAAGAGGCTGCTTGTGATTTTAATTTGTTTAACGTGATATGACAGCTTGGCGTCAGTGTTGTTCATGTTGTAGAGAAAGAGTATGCACTTCTCTTACGTCTAAAGCCACAAGTCCCCCTTCAAGCTCGTAATGATCCTGCATTTGGAATGTGCGTTTTGATTATCGGTATTGGACGACTGTCCGTTGTGCTTTAGCAAGCATGGTCACTGATGGAACGTGAAGGTATGTGTTTAAAAAGTTGTTAATTACTGAATGACATCGGGATCTTGAAGTATAAATGTAGTCAAAGACATTCAACTCGGCAGTTGTTTTCAGTTTTGGAGACATTCTGAACTTCAGCTGTTGGAGTAGTAATGGTGTCTTGAAGTCTGGACACTTCAAATGAAGGTAAAACTGCTGCTATCATCTTAACTCCGTTTAGAATTTCCACTGTTTGTGAAGTTTTTATTAAACCAAATTTCGACTATGCAGTGCATGTGAGCTTATTTATGATCTGTCTGTTTAATTTTATAAATAGGTTTTCTTATTTGTAAACGTCAATTCGTCGTCCACAATCTGATTGGTTATTGGTGACTTTGTAGGTTGGATTTGAAGGAGGTGTCATCCTATCCGGAGATATGAGTGCCAGATTCACTGAAGCTCACACAGAAGATAAGTCCCGTATATCCGATTAGACCGTCACTTATTCTGGATGTTCTACTACAAGTTTTTTAGATTACAGTGCTTATCATCTTACGGTTCATCACGTGCTCACACTTTCGGTATCTCTGTTTAAACCGAAATATTGCCTACATATAGTTAATGACCCAAGGATCCTCTGAGTGTAGTTCCTAATGTTCGATTTGTTTGCTCTCTTTTGCCATGGAAGTCCGGAGAGAATGGGAGGTAGGAAAAACTGCTGCAGCGTCCAATACGGAGGCTACTGATGATGGGAATAATAGTAACACAGAATTGGAGGAGAGGGACGCTAAGAGGAAGAGGACAGACCAACCTCGGGATAGTCGTTCCGGACTGGAAATTAGTTCCAGAGATGACGATGACGTTTCGGATGTGCAAAGAAAGAAACGTAAGGAGTGTGAGGCTGTCACGGAAGGGTTCGATAGTATTGAGAAGGAAAGTGCAATTCAAAGTTCCACAAGGAGGAATACGGGATTCTCTGGCAGTGAAGCAACGACAGAGGGAGAGGATGTTGGACAGTCGTCATGCGATCCTTTAGAATACGATGCCGAGGTATTGCGGAAGTACGACGAGCACTGTGCGTTTGTAGAAGCGAATCCAGAGTGCTACGTCTTGAAGCTGACCTTAGAAGAGTTTGTTGGACAAACAGATGCCGACGAATCAGAATTCGGGCCAGAGGATACCTTAGAGTCAATTTGGGAGGAAATCATTCATGCACCATTACCCTTCGAGGAACGCATCAGAATATGGAAGCAGCGCCATAATCGTTTCGTCGAAGTAGAGTGGAAGAAAAAGAGAAGGGAAGATGAAGGAGAGCGTAGTAGACATTGACAGAGGTCCCTGCTCATTTAGAGGAGGTAATATTTCAGATCTATACAGCTTTTGCGTTTTTGGGTATATTATGAACTTTAGAGTTTATGGATGCAGTTATCTTTCAAAACTTTTATTGTACACTTTGAAATGCAGATATATCACCGTGCCGTGGCTTGAATGTGATGTTGTCTACGGCATGACCTTGCAATTCGCAACGGTGCATACTATTACAATGCAAACAGAGTCTTGATGTACGCTGGTCTGAGTATGGAGGATGCTCTTTCGGGTACATGTTTTCGTACACGTTTGAGATGTTCAATTCACTTGATATCTCAGTACATCTCTAATGAATACATTATTAACAGTTTTACCTTGTAATGCACAGTGTTTATGTCAAGAGGACAACCGGACGAATTCGGCTCTCTGCATCAGTGTAGACTCGTTAAAGCACCATGTCCGATTCCAGGAAGGCATTCTAAAGGCAGGATATTGTTGCATGAGTTCATAGGTGAACGGGACTTAGAATGACATTCGGCTTCGACAAAGGAGTCTGGGATGCATAGAAGTTCTAATTTATTTCAATTGTGTCTAAGTGGAATTTATCGTCTGTTATAAAACCCCTCTTCAGTGCAGTGAAACAATCCTTATCATAGCTTTTATCCGAATCCAGATTTCTGTTTTTGTGTGACAGTCGATTCAGTTTCCAGGATATGCCGATTCTCTACCCTATGGCAATAGATCTGTAAGGGTAACGCATGTCCTCAATTGTTCGAGGTGGAAAGAAACAGATAGTTAGATGACCTTCAGCAATTTCACCTATGTCCACTTTAATTCTATTTGTTGTTGTCCTGTGAAGTAACTCGCTGAATACCCAACACGTAAATCGACCGAAGACCTCTGTTTACACCTTCTCTCTGACGGAGGTGGAATCCATGTCAAAATGGAAAATGTGTCATTTAGAATGGTAGATAGCAGGACGTATATTATAAACTTCAGGAGGATAAACCTGACGAGTACTATGTTTGCGTAGAGAGGATGACATCTTCGAGTGGATAGTCAAAAGGCATGGTACTCCGAGATCTACATGTTTGCTCAGTTTCTGTTGTATGAATACATTTGAATCAATTTCATTGATAGCAATCTGGACGAAATTCGTAGACCCGTCACCCAGTTACTGGTAGATTGCGAACCAATGTCCATGCCGACTACATCTTCGTCCAAATTTACAGCAGTTACCTACAACCGCATCCAGGCAAAGTCGAAGTAAATAACGACGAGAAGACCAGAAGCAGACACGCAACTACAGTTTGCCCCGTCAGAATCTGAAAAATGTGAGGGTCATTTACTGGGTCATTTAAAACCTAAACCGGACATCTGGTCATTAGTGCACAGCCTCAAAGGACATGAATCCTACTAGTGTATGCCTCCCCTTTTCCATTTGTTTAGGAGCACTTATGTGAACAGTTGTGCATATGTTTGAATCCACTAAGTATCATCTCTTGGCTATGTGAATTCTGGACAAAAATTTGACCAGTTCGATGTGAGAGCAACGAGATTTGAATACAATGATCTTCACGCTGCCACCAGGAACTTTGGTGAGGAGAGAAAACTGGGACAGATAGGATATGATGCCTTTTACAGGGTACAAACTCATTGCCTGCATGCTCTACTATGCAACCCAACCACCTCGTTAAATTTTAATGGTTTCCGCAAAGATTCAGGTGCCATTGTACAGATACAAGTGACCACAAACCAGCTTTGCAAAGCAGCAAACCAAAGAATCTGAGTCGTACGATATGCCAAATAGTACAGCACACAGAGAGTGGAAGCACACAGAAGACCAACGAAATGCCCACTTCTGGTTTGAAAAGTTACGCTTCATATTTTTGCCCAGATCAGTGATTGTCAATCATATTTATATGTGACACTTTTTTTTACATAACACCTAATCTTTAGAATAGTATCAGAATATAGAGTTGGAGTTGTCATTGTAAACATTATTTAGAATGGAGTGGCAGATGTCATTTCAATAACATATTGGGAACTCTGCAGGAATTTCTCACAAACAATACAGCACGATCGTTGCCAAGCAACTCTTCAACAAGCTAGTAAGGACTTTCTGAATGAAATTCTCCTGATGACAAACCTCCAACATCGCAACCACCTGTCTCTGTAAAAGATATTACCTCCATAGTAGAGAAATGCTGCGTCAGATGTGCTACACAGTGATTGATAATTCAATGAAAGGGCTTCCTATCTGGCAGACTATCAAATTGCCCGAGGAAGAGATATTGATCGAAATCACGGACTCAATGCTTCATTTGAATGATAGTGAAGCGTTAGATGTACGCCGTGTATTGGAGACTGCTGTCAAGTGTGTATAATCTTCTTGGACAGAGAGGTGACCAACTATGTTTCGAATCGAGACAATGTTGGCAGGAGATGTAGACGATATTTCCGTTTCCTATGACGATTCCAGCATCTATCCAGAATACCAAATACCCTCAGAATTCAAGACTGAGGTCCAATACAGCAGGCCCAGTTGCAATTGGCAATGCTACCATCGAGCTCAGCACGCGATTCACCAGCCGATAGTTACTTCGGGTACACTTCTATTAAGTGTGAAAAGACAAACTTAGTCTATTCAACCATTTAAGAAGCTGAATCGAACTCAATGGACTGTACCCTTCATGAAGCTAGCCATGCAATCCTCCGTGTGCCATAGCAGGCACTGATAGAGATGCAAATAAAGTCGAATCTTACTCATGAACTCCTGTTTTGAAGCTAGCAAAGATCAAGGATTCAAGACAATTCTTAGATGTGAAGGAGTGTACCACTGCCTTGAAAACTCTTGCAGGTAATTACCGTATCCCACTTGTTCCAATTCTCCGTTGCATTTGTTGGAATGTAAGGGAATACATCAGTTAGGAATGAAGTGTGTACGGTGATAATCCATAAGGGAACGACTTGCTCCTCTGTATGATCACGATCACCAAGCGTAGTTAAGCAAGGAGATGCTCATTCCAACTCACTCTCTCCCTTCAGTGAAAACATGTTCATTTGTATATTTCACAACATTCGCATTGCCACAGTTTTTCCTTGGCCGTAATTAAAAACTGCTGTTAGGTTTACTGCTAATCAAAAGATGGGAGAATGGGCTTTCTTGAGCAGGATACCATTCTCCTGTCGACTACTCTTACCTTGCAAATTCGCCTTGAACAAAACTGTTTATACACTAACCACTCGTCAAATATTCACAGAAATTGAATGCCACCAGATTGCACCGGAAATGCAGACTTGTCGAGCATTGTCTTTACACCGTGCCCACAACCATGTCCAAGGGCCACCTCAAGCACCGCACCGTCTCCGGAGGACCCCATGCATCGGCAAACACCTTCATCTGATCCTCGTTGAGAGGGTCCTCTCCACGATCAATCGCAGTCTGCACCCCGGACAAGGACTTCAGATAATTCACGAACTCGCCAAATCTTGCATCCACGGTTGCCTCAAAATGGGGGACTTCGTTTCCCTGCACAACTGGTGCGAAAGGGAAGGGCAGATTCTTGTATCCCGTCTCAACATACTCAAAGATCTGCGGAGACCAGTGGCGCTCAATGCTGGCCCAGAAGTCGTCCAGAGCTTTGGTAAGTTGGGCACCTTCAACTCTGGGCCGTGAAGGATACACCGTCGCGGCAATCACCCCACCTGGCTTACGAAGCACGTATTTCACGTTCTCGTAGAATTTGTCAAAATCAAACCAGTGCAATGCCTCAACAATCAGCACCAAGTCCACTGACCCTTCGGGTCCCACAATGCGGGTGAGATCATCTTTAGACAGTGTCGTTGGGGTTGCGGAATAAGTTATATTGGGCCTCTTCTCAGCATACTTCAGCTGCTCGGAAGCCACATCTGTCGCGATTACCTTCTTGTAATGCTTGGAGATCTGTTGCAAGATAAGAAATGGATACGAATCAATCACTGATATATATCATCATGCAATTTAGAAGGTTTACATACTATGAAACCCTAAACCCTAAAGATGATTCCCCAGTAGCACGGAGAAGAGCAATGGGGATGAGACGTCATATTACCACAGCAGCAGCTTGCCCATTACCAGTGCCGACATCCCACGCCAGTTCATGAGATGGTGTCAACGACGCCAGGTACGAGTAAAGCTCCTCCGGAGCCCGTGGCCGCGCTTCCTTGTAAACCTCAGCTTGCTTGACGAACAGCTCCTCCGTTTCTTTCGCCATCACACCTGTACCCACATTACTCAGTCCGAGTTCCACATCCGAAGACATAATCCTACACACCTAGATCCTCATTCACAGACCTCATTCCTCAACTGAAATACTTCCAGCACTACCACACTCAACACAACATGCATAACATGCAGATCAAACTCACAAAGTTCACAACGTCACCACAAACCAAAATACGAAATGCAAGAAAGAAATCACGAAAAGGTAAGAACATTGTACCAAGTTCTAAACTTTGTCCTGAAACTCCTGTCCTCTTCAAGAGAATGCCAATCCCAGGAGAGATTGATCAAACCAGAACAGACTGATCGACGATTATGCCAGACAGTGGTACCTCACATGAGTCATGAAAACAGACACTTGCAGTTCCAAACTCAACCTACAAATATGTATCACATGAATGCAAATGGCCTCATCGACACCCAACCTTGAAGGCTGATCGATTCATTCCGTCCCAAGAACATTTCCTGATCCGGTGCATGTGGGGCACCATGTGGCATTTACAGAAACCTGCCAGAAGTCGAAGTGCAGAGGCTGGATTAACTGGTGTGCGGACACATCAGGGAGAGTCCATCTCTTGCACCTCTGGACTGGACAGCTCTGGACTGAACGTGAATTGCATGGGATTGTCATGACAGAGGCGTCGGTTGAATGCTTGTGATGTTGAGGAACGTGTAACGGATAAGTTGAGGCGGTTTGCACAGTAGAAGGTGGGTTATTGGCAGGTAGGATTTTTTCTCTTGCAAGGAAGTAAGGTTTAGAAAGAATGCACAACTAAAAAAATTTAAAATGTTTATGAAAATGGATTTCTTGAAAATTAAAAAGTTGAAAAGTTGGTCTAGACTGGTGACCAATGTTCACATTATTCCGAAGCGATGAGTATGTGAATTCATTGATAAATGTTTGTTGTTATTATATGGAATATAGGTGTTGTAAGTAATAGTGCAACAAGTTGATTGGTTCAGCCATTATAGAATACAAGTAGCATTTTATGTATTTATCCAAAAACTAGATGCAACCAAAATACATTGTTCGGTTCTAGTTTTGAATAAATAAAATAAAATTTTATTCTAGAAAATCATAAATAACAAAACATTTTAACCCTTCTTAAATTTATTGTCTTTTCAATATTAGACCTAGGAAAGGAACAAAGACGAAAGAGAAGGGAAATGAATCCCGGGCTCCGAAAAAGAATAACGAACCCACATTGGTAAAGAAAAAGGACTCGCCCAGAAAGAACAGTCCAACAGCATCAAGGAAAGATCCTGGGCAGTACACTCGCCTAGGTCCGGGCCGGATCTCTACACCGGGTACCAGAACCTCCGGCGACGACTATGGCGACCCGCTCGCACCTCGTCAACACTCTCAACGTCAGCTCGCTTGCTCCCTTCCGGACCCGAAGAAGGAAATCTACTTCCAACACACTCGATCTCTTCCCTCTCCACCTCATCACATATTCCTTCACATCAGTGTCGGTCGCGAGGTCGAATCCCGACAACGGACATCGTCATCGCAGTCGAATTCTACCATCCTCGTATTACACAATCCCCCGCACGGTATGGCGCGCCATTCGGATTGAAGGAGAGAGGTTAGGTTTTGGAGCATGCAACCGCGCGGGGTGTGGAGCGATGGTGGACTGTGTGAAGACTGGTGAGGGAGACGAAGGGGGAGAGGCGAGGGTTTGAGGTTTTGCGGGGGATGGAGGTGGCGATGGCGAGGGGGATGGGGAGGAGGTTGGGGGATGATGGAGGGAGGCATGGCGAGGGGAGGAGGCCGTGAAAGTTGCTGGTGAGTGGGAGTGGCATGGGGAGATCCGCGCATAACCCTAGCGAGAGTGCGATGGAGGGGGTCGGGAGTGGGAGGGCGATGGCGAGGAGGAGCGGCGGGGCGTTGGCGTGCATGGTGAACGCGGAGGTGAGTGCGGTGCTGGCCGCGATGCGGCGGAATGTGCGCTGGCAGGGGCGGTACATGGCGAGCGATGATCAGATGGAGCATCCGATTATCCGGTCGCTCAAGAGCCTGAGGCGGCGTGTGTTCTCGTGGCAGCAGCAGCAGTCGTGGCAGAGTATTAATCCGTCGTTTTATTTGTCGCCGTTCCTTGATGTGATTCGGTCGGATGAGACTGGCGCGGCGATTACCGGGATTGCGCTCTCGGCGGTTTACAAGATTGTCACGCTGGAGGTTTTTAATGTGAAGACGGCGCATGTGGATGTGGCTATGCATATGATTGTTGATGCTGTTACGAGCTGCAGGTTCGAGGTCACGGATCCTGCTTCTGAGGAGGTCGTTCTCATGAAGATACTGCAGGTAATGCTGGATTTCGTCAAAACCCTAGACTTAGCTGATGAGGGGGAATTCTTATGGTGTCGGTGTTCATAGGAGATTGCCTGTCATTCTGCATTGTAGATTCTCGGCGAGAAATTTCAAAATTCTAGCTCCTGCGCACAGAGGGGTGGCTACAGTTTCATTTGGTGGTGGGGGGATATTAGAGAAGGACAGAATTGTTATGTGGAAGTGACGGTGGTATAGTTAAAGGATTCTGGTTGTTATTCAGAGTTTAGGTGTGGCTTATTTGCGTGGTCATTGTTCGTGAAGTCTGGAGCTAGAGGTTGGATTGAAGTAGGATGAATAGCTGATCAGAAGGGGACGGATCCACCCGGTCTCGTTTTTGTTGGTAGAAGCATGATATGAGGTCCTATTGTTGTATATGGATCTCTCAGCTCCGGGTTTTCAATGAATTCTTTAGGTCTGCAGCTCGAGGTCATGATTTGCGTTCTGATTAACAGAAGCAAATTAGTTTTCGAATTGCTTACGAGAACTTTTAAACAAGTCTTTCATGGTGCATCGAATTATCTCGATGTGAGCTGATGTATTGGCTTACACTCGTTCGTATCGTTGTGCTGCCGCAGGTACTGCTAGCATGTTTGAAATGTGGAGCAGGTGCCGTTCTGAGTAACCGTGATGTGTGTAACGTTTTGAATACGACTTTTCGGGTGGTTCACCAAGCTGGCAGCAAGGGAGAGCTCTTGCAGCGCACAGCACGCCATACAATGCACGAGCTTGTCCGCGCTGTCTTCTCTCATCTCTCATCGTTAGAAGCAACTCCTGCTCTTATTACTCTTCCCAGCAACAGCCTTGAGGCTGCATCTAGTAATGGTGCTGTCTATGTAAGTGTTTGTTCCGAGTCGTATTCACGTAGAAACTCAGATCTCAAGTACGTGTAAGCTAAATTATGTTTCTTTGAATGGATGTTAATGCGAGTTGAATGCTTGCAAAGGGTCCCTTCATTGTGTCCTTTCTAAATCTCTTCTAGAGTTGCTTCATTCTGTCTCAAGAGCATTAATAATGTGCCGAGGTGGTTGTCATACTTACGCCTGTTATTTTTACAGGACAAGTCTGAATCAAGCGTGGGGAACCAAGTGGATGGCAACGGGGATCTATCACACTTTGAAGGGCTTGAGACTCTTAGTGGGAATGCTTCTGAAGAAGGGTCTAGTAGGCTTTCGTACTCTGGGAAAAGGGAGGAAGCGAATTCTAGAAGTGTCGTAGTCACCGATCAGAGCACCGCTATCGAACCCTATGGAATTCCCTGCATGGTCGAGATATTCAATTTCTTATGTTCACTCTTGAACATAGCGGACCCTCAGAGCCCGGGTCAAGCTTTACTGGCTAGTGACGAGGATGTGCCTCACTTTGCGCTTTTGCTGATTAATTCTTCCATAGAGCTTGGAGGAGAGTCCTTCAGCCGTCACCCCAAGTTACTTGCCTTGGTCCAAGATGAACTGTTCAGGAATTTGATGTTGATGGGGCTCTCACCCAATGCCTTGGTACTGTCAATGGTCTGTGGAATCGTTTTGAACCTGTATCATCATCTCCGCAGTGCTGTGAAGCTCCAATTGGAGGCATTTTTCTCTTATATCTTAATTAGACTTGCATCCGGCAAGTATGGCGCATCGCATCAGCAACAGGAAGTAGCCATGGAGGCGCTTGTTGATTTTTGTCGGCAGCCCACATTTATGCCTGAGATGTATGCAAACTTCGATTGCGACATCACACTTTGCAACACTTTTGAGGATCTGGGGAACTTGCTTTCAAAGAGTGCGTTCCCAGTCAATTGCCCTCTTTCAGCGATGCATGTTCTAGCTCTGGAAGGCATTCTTGCTGTTGTCCACAGTATGGCTGACAGAGTTGATTCTGCAGCCCCGGCACTTACATCCAGCACTCTGTCAGGAGCTATGGTAGCTGAGAATCAGGACTATGTTCCATTCTGGACATTGAAGTGTGAGAATTATCAAGATCCTGGTAGCTGGATTGAGTATGTGAAGCATCAGAAGTACATAAAACGCCGGCTCATGATTGGGGCTGATCACTTTAATAGAGATCCGAAGAAGGGTCTGGAGTTCCTTCAAGGCATCCGATTGCTTCCTGCAAAACTGGACCCTAAGAGCGTAGCCTGTTTTTTCAGGTAACTTGCAGAAAGTCATAGCATTCTTCAGCAAACTGCTTGCGATGAACTATATATCTTACTCGATTGGGATTGCTACCCAACTTATATGATTAGATGCAATATGGGTAATGTTGATTCACGTCAGAAGAAACACTCTTCCTTACGCAGATTTTGGTCACCATCATAAGATGTCTTAGCAGTTCTTTGAATTCTTGCAACCTCTCTGTAACATGAAGAAGGATGTCATGCTAAAATAATACTGTTTTTATCTCGCCAAGTTGAGTCCCAGCTGGCCAACCTGTTATCCTATGTTTATACAGTGAGCTATTCACGTTATTACCATGTATATTTTATTGGAATTTTGAGGTGGAGTGAGGAAACCATTTCACTGAAATATGTTTGTGATCGTGTGCGCCCAGGTATACAACAGGCTTAAATAAGGATCTTTTGGGAGATTTCCTTGGAGATCCTGACGAATTTTGTCTACAAGTGCTGGAGGAATTTGCCCGCACTTTTGACTTCAGTGATATGCAAATTGATGGTGCTTTGCGTACCTTCTTGGAGAGCTTTAGGTTGCCTGGAGAAGCACAAAAGATTCATAGGGTGTTGGAAGCCTTTTCAGATAGGTTCTATCAGCAATCAAAGGGTATTCTTGCTAACAAAGATGCAGCGTTCGTGCTGTCCTACTCGGTCATTATGCTCAACACTGATCAACATAATGTGCAGGTCAGTTTTTTTGAACGAGGATTTACTTTTTTTGGGTTCTTTTTCGTGGAGATGTACATTTCCAGTGCATAGATCACTCGAAATACACACCCTGGTTTCAGGATATTTCTGGTTGGAATATACATTGTAACACATTAGTGAACTTCTGATAACCTAATAATTCCGAGGATTATCTATTTATCTTTTTAAGCGAATAATTATGATTTTATTAATGAGAGATTTTTCAAGTTGGTTTTCTTTCCTTTTAGTACATATTTTTACCCATTTAGTATATGTTTTAGGACTCTATAACTATCTTGCCCTTGATTACTTAGCTAGCCCTCTATGATCTGTATTTAGGTGCGGAAGAAAATGACTGAGGAAGACTTCATAAAAAATTTACGGAATATCAATGATGGGCAAGACTTGCCACGCCCTATGCTCTCTGAACTCTATCATAATATTGTGAGAAGTGAGATCCGGATTACTTATGATAGTGGAGCTGGTGTTTCCGAGATGACTCATAGTCGATGGGTGGACTTGATGCGCCGATCTATGACAACGACTCCTTATATCACCTGTGATTCACGACCCCTGCTCGACCATGACATGTTCGCTATCATATCTGGTCCAACTATTGCTGCTATTTCTGTGGTGTTCGACCATGCCGAAGATGAAGAGGTATGTAAGCAAGCATTTCTAGTATGTCTAGAACTGTGAATGTCATAAATCACTGAAAGATTGACATTATGTTTCGAATATTAGCAGCATTTTAAGTGAGGCTAGTTACGTACTATGATGAAGGTTTCATTTCAGTGGTTCTTAGCGGAGATTTGTCAAGTTTCTTTGAATCAAAACTTGAATAATGTAACTTTTTTTTTTGTTTTGTTTTACGTACTTGTATTGGTTATCTGCAGCGATAGGAATCTTTGGTTGGTGGTTGGGATTATTGTTTTGCATTAAAGCTTTAGGGTGTTTGTCAATTCTGTTTCATAGGTTTTTTTTCGAGGTGATACTAAAAGGTTGCAACTGAATGGATCTGTTTTTGTCCAATAGGTCCTGCGATCATGCGTTGAGGGCTTTCTTGCTGTGGCTAAAATTTCTGCAAGTCATCGCTTGCAAGATGTTTTGGACGACCTTGTGGTTTCTCTCTGCAAGTTCACAACTTTGCTCAACCCTACGGCTTCTGCCGAAGAACCAGTGGTTGCTTTTGGAGATGATACCAAAGCACGCATGGCAGCTATTACTGTGTTTTCAATAGCAAACAAGTTTGGAGATTTTATACGTACTGCCTGGCGCAACATCCTAGATTGTATTTTGCGGCTTCATAAGTTAGGCCTTTTGCCTTCCCGAATTGCTAGCGATGCAGCAGAAGATACTGATTTGAATGGTGAGCAGCTTATCCTTAGTTACAGTTAAAGACATCGTTAGCCCTTCATAAATTGCAAATTAAGACGATTAGTCTAGAAAGGGTACACATATAAACTCGTGAATATTTTAAGGGTACACATACAGGGGAAAAAGAAGGGTTCGCATAATTTTGGGTGTTTTCAAGTCAATGATAAAGTTTTTCTGTTTTGACTTGGCAAATTTTAGGGCGTCAGCATGCTACAAAATCCTTGATTTTAACTCCGAAATTTGTGCAGGTGATTCAGCTCAAGGTAAACTTGCAGGGGGTGCACTGGGAATGGCCTCAATGCCCCTTTCAGGCAACAGGCGGCGCTCCACTGGCTTGATGTCAAGATTTAGCCAGTTGCTCTCTCTAGACGCTGATGAACCGCGATCTGCTCCAACAGAGCATCAACTAGCTGCTCAACAACGAACGTTGCGCACTATTGAGTCTTGCCACATTGATCAGATTTTCACGGACAGTAAGTTTTTGCAATCTGAGTCACTGCTACAATTAGCAAGAGCACTTGTCTGGGCTGCTGGGAGGCCCCAAAAGAATGGTGGTTCAAGTGAGGACGAGGATACTGCAGTCTTTTGCTTAGAGCTGCTGTTTGCAATAACCTTGAACAACCGGGACCGAATTATGCTGCTTTGGCAAGGCGTTTACGAGCACATGGCTGGGATTGTCCAAACAACCGTCGTTCCCGGTCTGTTGGTTGAGAAGGCAGTATTCGGTCTTCTGAGAATATGTCAGCGTTTGCTCCCGTATAAAGAGGAGTTGGCTGAGGAGCTTCTGAGGTCGCTTCAACTCATTTTGAAGCTGGATGCACGGGTAGCCGATGCATTTTGCGAAAGGATAACTCAAGAAGTGATGGTACTGGTGAGGGCGAATGCTGGACACATCAAGTCACCCATGGGCTGGCGTACAGTCTCATCTCTCCTCTCCATAACAGCCCGTCACCCAGAAGCCTCAGATCCTGGATTTGAGGCACTTACATTTATCATGCAAGATGGGGCTCATCTTACTCCTGCGAACTATGTTCTTTGTCTCGATGCAGCACGTGCATTTGCTGAAGCCAGAGTTGGGGGAAGTGAAAGGTCGATCAGGGCACTAGATCTCCTTTCAGACTCTGTGGGTTGTCTAACAAGGTGGTCCAAAGCTAAATCTGCAAGTACGGTGGTATCGTCTGAGGTTGTCGAGGGATTTCCCCGTTTCTCACAAGAGCTGGCTGAGATGTGGCTAAGGTTGGCACAAGGATTGAGGAGAGTTTGCCTAGAACAAAGAGAGGAAGTGCGAAACTATGCAATAGTATGTTTGCAGCGTTGTCTTGGTGCCGCTGACAGCATCACATTGACCCCGACAATGTGGGTACAGTCCTTCGAACAGGTATTTTCTCGCGTCTCTTTGTTTGAGTGCGTAGTTTCCATCGTAGAAATATGCTTGGAAGTTGCCCTTAATGCCTGGTGGGTTTTCCTGTTAACTGATCGTCCTAGTGGGATTTTAGCTTTGTCGAACAGAAATCAGATTGATCAATTATGGTGTATCTGCCGATATCTTTTTTACATTCGCCTTTTGGGATTCGCATCTCAAGCAGAGGTTGTCCTTGTTCTAACCTCCACATCTTGTTTGCTGAACATGTCATCAGGTGGTGTTAACATTATTAGATGAGCTCTTGGATATTGCCGTTAGGTACCCACCAAAGGAATTCAGAGGCATGGAGATTACACTGATGCACGCTCTGAAATTCCTCTCGAAGTTTTATCTACAGTTTCTTGATCATCTTGCACAGTTGCCTACATTCCGAACCATTTGGTCTCAAGTTTTGAATCGCATAGAGATGTATATGAAGGCAAAACTCCGCAGCAGGAACACGGAAAAACTCCAGGAACTCGTGCCTGAACTTCTTCAGGAAATCTTGCAGGTGATGCTTTATTCCCCTTGATGTGTTCTGTCTCTAAACTTGTGTCCATTACTTACCTCCTCGTACCATATTCATGGCTGATTGCATCTTATACTAATGGTTGTTTTCAAAAACATGTGTTGTAGGTTATGTATTCTCGCAAGTTCTTGGTGAAGACAGACTCCCCAACCGGGGACAGCCTGTGGGAGCTAACCTGGCAAGCTGTGCAAAACATTTCCCCTGCCTTGAAACCAGACATTTTGAAAGAACCTGAACCATTAGCAGATAGCAAAGTAGATCCTGATGAATCCCCTAAAGCTGAACCAGTTGCTGAGCTTGACACTGCAGATAGTTTGCCCGCGGGAGACCAAGGCACAGAAGAGCATAAACCATCTGAAGAAATACAGTGATGCATGGCAATTAAAGTGTGAGTATATCCTTTCTTTACCTTGTCCACAGTATTTGGTATTCTAATTTTTGAATGGTTTAATGCTAATCGATAAAAAAATGTTTGCTGTCTTAACCATCCTTTAAGAGCAATTTGGTGATCTGTCTGCGTATCAATTGTCTATTAAGGCTACGTTAGTGTTTGGTTGGTTGCTATCAGGTCCGACTGTAAAGTATTCTTGAAAATTCGGCCCGCTTCTCAAATTGAGTGATGCTGATCAGTGGACATGGTTTGCACCCTGGAATTAACTGAGAATTAACAGAAATTCCTTTCCTGCAGGTTTAGAGTTCCTCCTGTATAGAATTAGCCTGTATAGAGTTAGATGAATCAAGTCACTTGAAGGCATCACAGTTCACCTTCTCTGTAACTGGACCTTTCCAGTATTCAAGGGGCTATTGGGGGCTCAATTCGAAGAACTCGTATTGGCTGCGGCACCGATCAAGCTTCCATCTGCTCACGACAAGATCATTTAATGGTATGCTACAGAAGTTTCCAACCATAAACATATCTCAGGGATAGAGACGGGGATGGAAGTGTAATGTGTCCAACCTCATGACATTTTACTAACTGCAGGTCCTTCTTAACTGATCAACTCTGGACTAAATGCTTTTAAAAGATAGCTCGTGGTATTAGTATGAGATTGTTCAGGAGCTATGGCTGATTTTGTTGTCTTTTTAATAACGTAGCTCTCTTGCCTAGGTACCGTACATGGATTAAAAATAAAAATAAAAAGCCGCTTATAATCCAATAGGGCCTATCATGTACTTGACGTTTTACTTCAAAGGTTTTTCCTTGTCTGTTTGAGTATTGTCAATTGGATTGCCATGACATACTCTTCTGTAATTTGCTGCAGGTTGTACTTGGGCTTCTGCAGTTACCCTGAAAGGGTTTAGCTTTTCTCCAAGTCATGGACGCAATTTAGTCAACATTAGGTTTGAGGGAGTCTATTGCAGCTCCATATCCTGAGCAGATTACGATTGCGATCAAGATTATTGTATAATCTGTGTAATGTCTTGCTTACCTTTTTCATGATTTGGCGGCCTGTGCCAATTTGGTTCAATCCATGAGTTACTTAGTGCTTCACATGGATACATGGTGTGCCATTTATTGAGTACATTATGGAAAATATTTTACTGATATGAAATGGCACTGGGGGTGGTTTTGCTCAGGTAGGTTGGTCATGCGAAGCTTGTAGTATGATGTATTTTGGGAGAGCTGTTGTTGAATTGTGGCTTTGTGGTTCTCATTTTCTAATGAAATCCTACATGTCTCTGCTAAGCAGTGAGTGTATGTGTTTTCTTTTGTGAAACAATTGCATATGTAACTTGCTAAATACTGCTCTTGGTGATGTCAAATAATTAGACACGGATGCTGGTGTATGAGGTTTTCATAAAGTAACACAACATCAAAAAGCTTGACTGTTTCTCTCGTTTGTTGAGGTTGCACGTTGTTTAGGTCTTGACACCACCTATGCGATATTGCATTTGAATGTAACAGATGGTTGTCAGCTTGGCACCTAGCGATGGTATTTGAGTGGATATTTGGCAATGTTTCCTTGCTATCGGGCCTGGAGGCCGTTCCAGAAGGTTTGAGGTCCTCCGCCACCTGCCAGATGTTTTCAAGTTACATAATTCTAAGAACTTTGGACATATTGGAGTTGTATTCAACCCTTTGCAACCTGCAACCCGCGTGATTACATTCTGGTGTGGGTGTATCCAAAATACAAAGAACGGAAAACCTGTAAATAATTGGATTTTGAATATTGACATTCAAATATGAGAAATCATAACATACATCTCCCTAAAAGATAAAATTTCAATTCGGAATTGTGAACTATCAAAATACTCGTAAAGAAACCACAAAAATACTACAAATACTTGAAAATATGGAAAATACATTGAAATACAACACATGTACTATGTTGTACTTCTTGGATTAGGGAGGTTGTTACTTCTTTTATTTTTTTAGATTGTATTCTTTTGTTCATATTCTATGTGTTTTTAATGCTAGTGTCTAATGCCCTTAATGGAATTCAATTTAACATTATGTCTTATGGAAAAAATTACAAAATACTTCTCTTTGAACTTTATCAAAAAAATATTCTAAAACATAAATAGCCAAAATAATGTCCAAACTAGGGATAATAGCATGTCCGAGAAATTGTATAGAAATGATTTTGGGATGGCTGTTGTATGCCAAGGTAAACCAGCATGTGACCGTCACAATAAGGAATTTTACCTATTACAAGTATGGTTTGAAAATCAATGCACTTAAAAGTCATAATTTTTTTATAAAAATTAAATTAGCTACAAATTTCTAAAGGATATTGGAATGACCACCACTAAATTAGCCTATTATCACCTAATCATCAATTTACCATCATTATGTATTGGGTACAAAAACAATTGATATAGATATCACCATATTCCAAACCTATTATTATTACATGATTTTTGTCAAAAACCACCACCATGTATCATATTCATTGATTTTTCTATTACCATTGGTGTCTCATACCAATGGCACCAAATTTCATCTCATAACCACCATTCTTGCATCCATTGTCATCAATGACTTGAATTTGATGATTAATGAATATGTTCTTGACCGTGGTAAGACATTTTTATAGCTAGCACTCATGCGTAAATTGTGGTCATAGGATGGAGCACCTTATATTTAGTATACAATGGTCATATGAAAGAGATCAACAAATAACAATAACATTTAGTATACAGTGGTCATCTTCTAGTGATTAAGAGAGATCAACAAATAATAATAAGTTGCATGTGGGTTACAAATAAGTACCTTTTTGTAGGATAAAAAATATCTCATTTGCAGGCCAAAACTATTTTTTAAAAGAAAAATTGCATGCTCGCCTTTAGAGCATCTGCACCCCTGCTCCAAATGCTGGGCCGGGGTGCTATGTTGCGGGCCCGCACTCAATTACACCTCCACCGGGACTCGCAGAACAAGCACATCTTGTGCGGGCTCCAAAAAAACATGCTTCGACTCGCTAGTTTGTTGTACTCCCTGCAGTTTTAGCGAGTCTCTTTTTTGTTCTATTTGTGGCTGATTCTGCTAAAAATACTCATGGTCGTGGTCGTGGGTCAAGGCCTTGAGGATTGCATGTGCTACATCGCACTGTGGTTGAACACTCCAACGGGCCCGCCGGAACTACTTCCCTACTTGTCTGATCTTGAGCGCTTAGGGGTGAGGCTCACAAATTTTGCCGTGCCGCATTCACCCGCCAGTGCCCTTGAAACCCCATTTCAAAAGTCCAGCATTTGGAGGAGGGGTGCGGATGCTCTTAGAAGTTTGGGTTTCACAGTTCTCACTTTGCAACATCACCTTATCTATTTCCCTATCTTACATCATTTCATTCCAACATTCAGCAGTGCTGTAGTGTACTAAAGCTGTAGTAATGTAAGCTTGTCTGGATCAATTAATTTAGAATTTCTGGGTACTGGAATCTGAATACACCAGGGCCTAGAGCAGCCACAGGATACCATCCCAGGATCCCAAGAGGCATGGCTACAGCAAAGCTCATCCCCATTCATGTTGACCAAAGCTCCCAGCCATGCTTCATTGCTTTGTCATGCGCAACTAACTCAATCACAGGACCTGCTCACAAGTACCTCATCTATCCTTTGATAATTGAGTTACAAAAGGTCATCTGACTCTTGTAAACCATTCATTGAGTTCCTGCGCTTAAGTTACAATAAGTTGGTATCCTCAGGACTCTGGCACAAGCTGGCCCTGGAAACTAATAAGAATGCTAAGAGCATCCCCAATGCACACTCTAACCACACGCCAACGGGTTTTAGTAGGCCCTCTAGAAAAATGGTGCCCCAATGCGAGCTGTATTGCTCACGCTAGTGTAGCTGGCCTCGCCAAATATTACGTTTATAGAGGGAGATGTATACCTCTCGCTCAGGGAACGGGGAGATTTTGGGGAAAATCGGTAAAAATCCTTACTTTTGTGAAGTCACTCGGTCAGTGTGCTGATACCTGGATGATAATTTGACAATATTTGGATGATACTCATCTGATATCTACATGATAGCTGGATGATTTTAAATTTTTCAGTCGGAAAATAACCGATGACATTCAAACTCTACCGGTCAGGTGTGGATTTCATTCGGTCAATCTCTAACTAACAGCCGATTCTCCCCTTTCATTGCTCTCGCTAAACCGAGTCAATGGCCCATCAACCAGTCAACAAGTTGGCCGCTCTATCATGCGGTGGGGCTCAAATCCATCTGAAGAGACCACAGGTTGGGTGACTTCTTCCAGATTGCCATGTCGGAGCCAGAGCTTAATCCAGGGACCTCATTGCGAGTGTCCATTTGGGTGACCACACGTCAAAGTTGGCACGCTATTGTGCAGTGTCCCTCTAAAGGTGGTTTGGAGGGTGGATATGACGAGTTCCCATTGGAGATGTTCTAAACCCGGGGGGCAAGCAAATCGACCATGCATCTGCTCAACATAATCAACATTAACCCCTAAAGCATCAACTCAACAGTTTTGGTATGATTTTGGGTCCGGTTAGGCTCTCTATGAGTCAAATTTTACCGGATGTGGTTGTAACTTTGGCACAGCATGGGAAATTGTCATATCTTTCTAACAAGACCAAACTTTACTTTCATTGGGCCCGTAGTTAAAAAATAATTCGTGTTTAAAGATCAAAATTCAATTCAGGGCAGCTCGGGCAGGTTTGGAGTGGTGTACCAAATTTGTGACACTCTATAGTGACTTCCAAATGATCCTTTCTGAAATCGTTTCGCAATTTTTTTTGAAACTTGATTTTGAGAATCCAACCGTAGGATCTTGTTTAGAGCCATCCATTTAGTCTACGTTCTAAGTTTTGTAAAGTTTGATCGTACGGATCTTGAGATATATTCAGTCAAAGTTCCAAGTTTGATAAAAACTTTCAAAGAGCTTCGTCACCCATTTTTCATTCACCATTTTCTCCTCCTAAACCACAGTATATGCTGTAAAATTCATATCTATTTTGGATTTTTTCATTTTTTGGATTTTTTTTCTCTAAAATTTCTTTTCTGTACAAATGCATGTATACACCGTTCGGATTTCAAAAAATAGATGATCTTCTTAGGCATTTGTAGTGTGGAAAAAGAGCCAATGTATATGCAATTCATTTGACTCCTGTCACTGGAAATGTGGTTTTCCAATGCTTCTCTATGTTGTATTGTCTTCAGTTTTTTTGAGCATACTCCCAACTCACTTTAGAATCCAAAACTGAAGAGCCTCCAACCACATAATCTCAAAAAATTGGCTGTTTCAATCTCCGAAGGGTGGCTGTCCCTGCCGGGCAGTACCAAAAAAAACTTTTCTCTCAAGTTCAAACTTTATGATCTTCCAAACGGCAAGGAGTTACAATCTAAAATTTTGTGTACACATACATGTACAAGTCAGGTACTAGATCCTACGGTTAGATTCTTTAACATAGGTTTAAATTTGCATAATTTTTCCTTGAACTAAAACAGGGTAGAATTGAGGCAGAATTTGGTATTTTATGGCCAAATGCTTTAGGGGTTAATAACAATCTTTTAACATTGAGGATCCTTGTAGAATTGAAAGGTATACAAGTGATAGCAAGTTTGGAGATTCTCCCATACCAACAAAATACTAGGGCCCAATCAGAACTTCAATTCATCATATGTAACATACTGTGTGGTACTTTTTTGGTGCCAAAATTTTTGGGCCTTATTGATCCGATTGGGATAAGGTTTTCCCTAGCCCGAATTTCTAGCTTGGATCAGAATTGAGGCCTTGATTGAAAGCTAAACTGATGAGTAATTCGGCACACCTTCCGGCTAGCCTTTGACGGCGTGTAAAGTGGGCTTTGGTATTTTGTAACTTAGTCTATGTCAAGATTGAATTTTTACATGGCATTGGAGACTAGGATTAGAAAATATTTCAATTCCAACTATGTAACATGATACTATTTGAAATGTTTTTAGAAAAAATTACCATTGAACCACGAGAAGAACACTTCAAAAAATAATATTTTTGAATTATTTATTTTTAATGTGTAAGGTACGTAAATAAACATTCTTCTATTTCATGAAATTTAGAGATTTTTAGTTTTGATGTTCACTTCAAGAAAAGGCATCAGTATTTAAGTAATTTATTTGGATTAATATTTAATAAGAAATAGAGTTGAAAAATTTAAAAATGAGTATTGGCAATGCCTGGACCTCTTTTTACTATATTTTGTTTTTGAAAAATGCTACATCTTTTTAATACATTTGAAATTCTTTATACAAACAACAAATATGGCTTGCTTTGAGATTCTCCAAAGCTTCAAACTTAGTAGTGTAAAAAAATTAGGCCTTGACAAATCAAAATTTGTTGATATTTTTCAACAAGCTTTAATCCATTTGGTCAAAAAAGTCTAAAATAAATGTTGCTCATTTGTTTAGTAGTCACTAGTAGAAATGATGCACTAATTCACCAAAAAAGACCACAAGGATTACCCAATTTCACCAGAAATTGATATCAGTAAATAGAATTGGGTATTTCTTGGTGGGCTTTTTTGATGAACCATCGTGCCATTGCCACTAATTTTAGATCCCACAATTGAAAATTAAAGAATGATTTTTTTTTTCAATTTTTTCTTAAGCAATAGAAATGACAGCTTTCAAGAGTTTTTCTTTGGATAAAATGTAGTAAAAGCATTACTTAAGTTATATTTGTCACTCCAAGAAACCGTTTGCTCATTTGAACCAATAACGAACAGTCCATCCATCTCACTGTATTTTCTTTCCAGGTCACTAAGTTAGGCTCATGAACTAATAAATTAGCCTAGTTTGGGATGAGTGTGCACCAAAAGGTCGTCACAGGATATTCTACAGTTATTGCATGGACTCTGTCAATAATGTCAATTGCAGTGGGGATCTGTTATTACTGCTGCTAATTGAAAGAGCATGACACTTTTAATTCTATTTGGTGTATGGTGGTTGTCCTAATACCACCCACTGCCCCAAAACCAATCAGTAGATTCCCCAAAACCAATAATGTCTAATTTCTAGATTGTGAAAAACAGATATACCTCATGTGTACATTAGAGCATGTGATCGGTTTTGGTCACAAGTTACGTTGCACTTTGGAATTCTATAGAAAATTGAGAAATGCATATTTCTTGTTACATTTTTTCCCAATCTTTATGAAATCCTATTTTGAAGCCTATCATAATTTTTTTTCCAAAATTTACAACTGCTCAAAATACCCTGAACTACTTAAGTTGGTGGTTTTAGGACATTCAACCATAGACCACATTACATAGAGCAATCTATATTATTTAAAAATTTATGATAATATGGGCCACATGTTATAATGTTGTAAATTTTCAACTATGTTTACTCAACCTTTGAGTATTTTCTTCACACCTACTATGCAATTTAACCTCTAAAACTCTTGCTTTTTGATCCTTCTACCTTACGTGTGAGTTTACACATACTTCCAACAATAGGACCAAGCCTATTACGCAATAAGTCTCTTACCAACACCCCCATAATGATCGGAAGGTATGGATGAATGCAATGAGAACCTACTAACTCCTCATGACTGTACCAGGACGGCGACACACATGATGCATCCATGGACCCAAACTTGGGTCAATAGCTATGTCTGGGTCAACATGATCTCCATCGCACTGTTGCAGCAACGCTGTAACAGAAAAGTCAGATCCTGCTTGCTCATTCCCCAGAATTAACTTACAAACACTTTGAATCCTGGCTCCTCAAGGTCAAGCCAGGAAGGAGAATCGAAACGTACACGAAGAAGCTGGCTCCATGATCCGGTATAACTTAACTTCGCCATCTTTACCGTGCAGCCCGTGCAGGCCCTGCCTGGTCTCCGTTGTCATGACTCCACAGCTGAAGTTAAACGCGCTCACGAATGAGAAATAACAATAAAAAAACAGCTAGACTCACCTGGCGGATTGTCGGAGGGGCTCACTGGAAAAGCCTGAAGTGCCAATATAATAATCAGTTATAATCGGTGCTGCTGATTGATTACGAATATAATACTCGGTTTCTATCGATCTCGATTATTTGCAGCGTCCACCGGAGTCGGCACTAAACTGGGAAGCTTGCGCCTAGCACGCAACGATTAGCCAACGTACCCAACCACACAAAAGCACAGTCACCAGTCTGGCAGCCACCAGCTCCGACCTTTGGCTCGCAACCTGACTCTTGGTTTTTCTAGTACTGTGACTTGTTCAGATGGTGTTGAGATTCTGGAACTGACGTATCTGCGGGGAGGTTTGGAGCGAGTCAGAGTGTAGGCTGGGCGTGTGGGTAGAGAGGTAGCAGATGCAGGAGCGAGCAGGAGGGAACAGGTGGGTAGTTCCCATGGGGCGGCGTTTCTAGCAGACTGCGTGCTGGAGATTCTTGCAGGTATGTGTTGTGTTGTACTAGTCTAGATTCAGTCGTTGTTGCGACAGTGGTGATGACGTCTAGATGGTGATGGTGGTTGGTTTTCTTTGGAGTTGGGGTTCAGTGAGTGAGTGAGAGTGAGGGGAGTGAGGTGAGAGAGAGATGAAGGTGTTGGTTTTTTTTGGTTCGAGGTGGGTGGAGGATTGTGGCGTTGTGATGGAGTGGGTGAGAGATGGGCAACATCTGGAGAGGCGGAGAGTTTATGGAGGCTGAGACAGGGATTCCTTCATTCTAGATTCCATGGGCTTCTGCTCTGTTCCTAACCATCGTTTCTAGAGCTCGGGAAGTTGTGTGTTTTTAGTGGTACGAGGTTGGGAAGCCACCCTGATGTCGCTCGCCGTGTTGAATTCCCCCATTTTTGTGATCATCCGCTCCCTGCTCTGTTTTACCGACAAAAATTCTGATTCTCTTTAGTGAAGCTGTCAACAGTGGGAGGGTTTAGACAGCCTTCGGGTTCTATTTGCTTTGGTTTTTAGAGAAAATCTAGATCCATTAGAGAATAGCAAGGTACCTCATTTCGGATTTTGAATTTCTCCAGAAGCTATTTTCTTGCTCGATTGAAAGTTTTGAGAATGTCGCACAGGATGTTTTTTGAATGATCTTGATTTTGAACTCGGGGGTGAAAACCGAGCTAGATCTGTTGAGGTCCTCCAAAGCACATGAGATTAGGTTACTGGTTGTAGGCTGCCTGATTTAGATTCGAGAGGGAGGGGACCTGTAGGCAGATTGTGTTGGTAGGGTTATGGCTCTCGGAATGTGACTGAAGCGGAACTTGAATTGCGTAAGCAGAGCCGTGTGTGCGAGAGTGGTTTTTCGACCCGGGTAGAGAGATTTGAGGGGCAGCATCATCTTATGTGTTCCCTGCAATGGTGTATAGGATGCAGCAGCCTACAGCTGGATCACTGCGGGAGGAAATCGTCACCAAGCTCGCCGCGACCTCGAAAGCGGCACGAGATGTCCTGGTGGAGCGCCACAACTTCGAGCAGTGCGCGGATTACTTGGAGCAGCTGCATACCGTCGTCTACTGCCTGCATGAAAATCCCGAACTCGAGACCGACGTTTTAGAGCCACTCCTCCGGGAGATTCAAATCGCACAGAATTTCATTGCCTCGTGCAGCTGCAAGTGCCGGTTGTACATCGCCACTCACGCCCACAATGTGGCCAAGCATCTAGAGGACATCACCCACAGCATTGGGATCTACGTGCGGCTTATCCCTGGGTCGACCGTGCACGAGGATGCGAAAGGTTCGGTCGATTCCTTGGCCCGGGGCATGCAGCAGGCGCACTACGAGGTCGATGAGGTGAACTCGCAGATCTGCCGGATTGCGGAGCTTGATGACGAAACCCTAAACTTGGATTCAACGTTGCAGAGGGATCTTCTAATGGGAATTGCACAGGCAGCAGGGGTGGAGGACATAAATCGCGACAGCTCGAGGTTGAAGACTGAGATAGATTTGTTGAAGCGCGACATGCAGGACACGAAGGAACCGTACGACCTTCACATGATGGACGTGGTGGGGAATGTGTATAACAATATGGTGCAGCAAATCAGCCAGGGCGCCAGCCCCTCCGAGGATCCCTACACCATGCCCAACCACCGGGAGTACCGCCGTTTAGAGCCTCTCTACGAGGCATTCATATGCCCTCTCACGAAGCAGATCATGCGCGACCCTGTTTCGTTAGAGAATGGCCAAACGTACGAGAAGGCGGCGATCGAGCGCTGGTTGCAGGACTGCCGGGATGCCGGGAAGGAAACGACATGCCCCGTGACGAATCAGCTGATCACTGTCCCGCCCAAGCCGAGCATCGCCCTTCGGAACACCATCGAGGAGTGGACCACAAGGAACGAGCAGGCTCGGATTAACATCGCGAAGGTTCTACTCACCGCTGAGGCTTCGGAGAATGATGTGCTGCATGGACTCAAGGATATTCAAGTGTTGTGCCGGAAGAGGAGCAACAAGTACAGGATTCGTAACGCGGGGCTGATACCTCAGATTGTGGATCGCTTGAAGAATAGCAAGGAAGCCCGCATCAGAGCTCTTGGTGCGGTTCGGATCCTCGCGGAAGATGACGAGGAGGCCAAGGTAAATTGCTCATCTTGAGCATTTTTTTCTCTGTTCTATGGATTTCATTTCTAGTGTAGAATTTTTTAAGGAGCCAGGAAGCTTTGAGTCAATTATGGACAATTTGTGTGTTTTCAGGCTGTGATAGGGCAAACGGACATAATTCGACAGTCAGTGAAGTGTTTGGCACGAGACGATAACCAGGAGCGAGAGGAAGCAGTGAAGCTTCTTCACGAGCTATCGAAGTCATATTTCATGTGTGAGAAGATCGGTGCAACGAATGGCGCCATCCTCTTCCTTGTGGGCATGACCAGCAGCAACCCCGAGAACATGGCCGCTAGTAACATAGCGGAGCAAGTTCTGACCAATCTATCGACATGCGACAGTAATGTCATGCAAATGGCTGAAAATGGGCGCCTGCAACCGCTCCTCGACCGCCTCACTCACGGTCCGCCATCCTCACCCAGAATCACATCCGATTTCTGCAACAAGCTAATCGGTTAGGAATTCAATGCCTAAAGTTTTTATTGTTCACTTGGTTTTCAGGTGATGCGGAAGTCCGAGTCGAGATGGCCGAAGCACTCTCCGAACTGACCCTGACAACCGAAGGCAAGGCCCGCGCGGGCGAGAATGTATCCCGAACATTGGTGGAGATGTTGAGCAGCACCAGCAGCTCCTCTGAGAAAGCCGCAGCTCTCAAAGCGCTCCGCAGCATCTCCACCCTCGAGACCAACGGCAGCAAGCTCATGGAAGCGGGGGTACTCGTCCCTCTCATGCGCGACCTCTTCGTGGTCGGCCCCAACATGGTCCCCATGAAGCTCAAGGAGGTCGCAGCCACCATCCTCGCCAACGTGGTGAACGCCAGCGGCATGTGGGAGAGCATCCCCATCGACGTCGACGGCAACACGCTCACCTCCGAGGTCATCATCCACAACTTCCTCCACCTCATCAGCAACACCGGCCCCGCCATCGAAGCCAAGCTCCTGCTTGTCTTGGCAGGGTTAGCCTCGAAGCCCAGAGCCGTAAGCAAAGTGGTCTCGGCCATCAAAAGCGCCGGCGCCATGGTGAGCCTCATCCAATTCCTAGAAGCCCCCCAACCCGACCTCCGAGTAGTCTCCGTCCGTCTCCTCTACATGCTCTCGTTCTACATGGGCCAAGAGCTCGCTGACGGGTTACGCGTCACGACGCGACAACTGAGCACCTTGGTCAAGCTCATCGGCGCATCCGGTGTGACGGAGGAGCAAGCATTTGCAGCGGGGTTACTTGCCAACCTGCCCATCCAAGATACTTATCTCACGCGAGCATTACTCGACGAGGGTGCGCTCCCCATGATTGTAAGCCGCATCAACGAAGTGAAGAAAGGGGTGGTGAAGTCGATCGGCGGCGGGCGTCACAACGCGGCGTTCATGAAGGGACTCGTGGGCGTGCTGGTCCGATTCACATTTCAGCTCGACGACCCACAGTTCGTGTCCGTGGCGCAGGAGTATGACTTGACGACCCTGTTTACCGAGCTGCTGCAGACGTCGACGCTGGACGAGGTGCAGCAATCGTCGGCTCAAGCGCTGGAGAATCTCTCCACCAAGTCCAAGTCGTTGTCTGTGGTGCCGATCCAACCGACACAGGAGCCCATGTTCCCGTGCTTCCCGTGCATGGCGAAGCCGCCCCCGCCCAAAGTGGCCACATGTGTGCTTCATGGTGGCTTGTGCTCCGTGAAGACGACGTTCTGCTTGGTGGAGGCCGACGCCATCGGGCCCCTCATCGCGTGCCTGGACCACCGCAACACCAGCCTCGTGGAGGCTGCCATGGGCGCGTTGTCTACCACTCTCATGGACACTGTCGACATCGATCAAGGCGTTGCGGTGAGTGATCATTCTTCCCTTCTTTGCATTACCATTCTTCCAAGGGTTCCTGTCACCCTTGGCGTTACCAACCATAGTCTACTAAGCTATGAATCACCTTCTCAACCGTGTATGAACTTGTCTCTGTCGGGAAGAAATTGAATTCAATCTCTTGCTTGATTTGGAGTTGTGAAGGTTGTGGAACATGTTGTCTACCCTGCTGAATGAGGCAATCAACTAGAATTGGTCTCTACTGTCCTCTAGAATGCGCAGCCTATTAGGATTGTGCCGGAGATCATGTGAAAATTGTGGATCATGAAGTTCATCGTTCAAAGGGGACAATAATAGGATAGTTCTTATCGTCTACTAAGGTCAGATTACTGTAGTAGGTGTAGAAGGAAGACTCTTAATTGTCGTTATTCTTGTGAAGCTGAAATGGAAACATGCCGAAGTTTTGATGTTTTTGTAAGGTGGTTTTTGATATTTTTAATGAATTTGGACCTGACAAAAGACGTGTGGGTGATGGTGTGCAGGTGCTACACCAAGCGGATGCAGTGCACCCCATTTTAACAATCATGCAAGAGCATCGCACTGAGGTGCTGCGGCAGCGAGCAGTCTGGATGGTGGAGCGGATCCTTCGCAACGCAGACATGGCGCAAGCCATTTCCATCGACTCCGGTGTGCACACTTCCCTTGTGGATGCATTCCGGTATGGAAACTTCCACGCCAAGCAGTTGGCTGAGAAGGCGCTCAAGACCTTGAACAAGATACCGCAGTTTTCCATGGTGATGCAGCCCGTAGCGCCACGGAAACGGTGAGCCTGGCACCGTCTCCATCTCGTTTTCAGCAGCATTTGCAGTTGGGAGCTTGCAAATATCACAAAGAAACATCAAAAAGCATATAGAGTAGGTGGTGGAATCTGCATCATATGGTAGATTTCCATTGAGCTTGGGGCATTGATTTCCACTTCAACCTGAGGATTCACGGCGTTTTAGTTTCTTTTCTGTATCATACACGAGGTGAATGTGCTTCATCCTTGCTATTATACATGCACGGGGTTTTTCCAGGTTCAAGGTCAACAATATGTAGAATAAGGTAATTCAATCATACAGGTAGATAATTCATTCTTTTTATTCCATCAACTGTCTGGATAACTCACTGTATTTCAAGGTGCAATAATGTCATCCAAGCCGAAGGCTTTTGAGCTATCTTCTTGCAAGTTCTCACTCTGTCTGTGAGAAGCACTAGTTCCATGTTTGTCATTCATTTCAAGTATGGTTAGTTCCATTTTAGAGTGAAGGATATCTGTCTCTGCCTTGGATCACGTGGAGGTACCTCTTTTGGCAGAATCTCTTTACAGAACGTTTTTCCTAGTACATTTTGGCAAAGGTTTTTAGGTAAGGTATAAGCACCCATAACCAATAACTTAAGCATTTCAGCATATCGGAGCTTGGGTTATCGATAAGGAGTAATTTTTTGTGTGTAGGAAAATAAGGGTCATGAAGAATGAGGATTTTTCCAAAATTAATTAAGTAAATTTAGAATTATTACAATTTTTTTGTTCAAAAGATGGTTAGAGCCCATAACCAACATATAGTGTCGTCCATGATTGACAACAAGAGTAGTGAACAAACATAAGACTATCTAATTCCATAACAAACATAAGACTATCTAATTCCATAACAAACATAAGACTATCTAATTCCATAACAAACATAAGACTATCTAATTCCATAACAGTCAGAGATGCATTCTATTGGAGGATAGATCTTGAATCAACTACATCATCAATTATCGGTTAGTGGTTTTCCATTGTTTTGTAACCAGGAAGCCTATTGATATGTAATGAGTGCGTTACCGATTATAAGAGCTTGTACCTTATTTGAGTTATTTCTTAAGTCATCCAATATTTGATGTGCTCGGTGGACTTTCCATATTTTGTGTGCTCAAAACTTGTTTTTCCATTAACCCCTAATGTTGAAATCAACCCGATTAGGGTCAATTTCGGTCCAGTCATGCTCAAAGTTACTAAATTTAGATCTTATGAAGTTGCTACTTTTTGCAAATTGTAGAGTTTTTCCATACCTTTCCAAAAAGTCATCTCATGCTTCAAAATTCCTCATACTTTAGGAGATATTCCTATTCAAAGTTGGAAAACACTATTTGAAATCTGCCTAAAACTGCCCAAACTGCATTATATGCTCATTTATTCTCAAAAACTACCAAAATCAATTAAATTGCAAAAACTTTAAAACTTCACCAAAAATTGAGATTTTACTTTTTTTCAAGTTTTGTTTTTTGATCAAGTAAATAAGGTTTTAAGGCATGATCTCACCGTTTGGATTTTCAATCCAATTATTCTTCACATGCCTTTTTTATTGTCAAAGATTGGCATTTGTAGTTGAATTTCAGGATACCTCCATGTGAATAATCAAGCATTTCTTTAGGTATTATAGGTAGTATGAGGGTAAAAATTGCAAAGGCATGTTCAACTCACCTAGAAACAAGAATTTGATGAGCCTCATATCAAATTTTCTACCAAAAATGGTTTTTTTGGCCTTCGAAAAACTAGTTACCCGTTTTCCAACAAGCAAAATAAAATCCTTTTTCCATTTTTAAACATTACGATCTCACAATTGGTAAGGAATTTGAATTTAAGATTTGACATAGGGGAGAAGCACAATAAAATGGAGCAAAAAAGTGCTTAGCTATTTGCCAATTTCAGCCCTTTTGTAAAAATTGCACAAAAGTGATGAAAGATGTTATTGAAGTCAATTGTTTTTGCTAATATGGATTTTCAACTTGTTTTTTCACAACTTGGAAAAGTTTCGTGCAAAGTAGACACTTTAAAGTTATTGTATGAAGGCTTTAAATCCAAGCAAAGTGAATGCAGTCATTTTAAAAAGTGACTATAAAAGAATCAAAAACTATCAAAAAAATCACTTTTAATTAAGTGGTGCCCTCTGTATGTTTAAGAGGTATTCTAAAATAGTCAATTCATATACTCATTAATTGATTTAGGGTTCCAAAAGTACCGCAAGGATGTTTTTTAAGAGGGGCACTTCTGCGGTACTTTTTGTGTGTTTTTTTTCACCGAACATTGTTTTTTAAATTGAAGAAAACATCCTCTAAAGACAATAGAGGGCACCAAATGAAGAAACCAAGTCTTTGGAAAAGTTCATTTTCATGATTTAGAACTAGTGGTCAAATTTAGTTTGAATTGAGGATGTTCTTTTTATGAAGATGCGTATAACATACCTTATGACACCCTAGAAAGTGATTAAAATGCTCAAAACTACACCAAAATGCTCAAAATCAGATTTGAGCTTTAAAAAATAGCAAACTTCATATTCACTTCTTAGTGATCACATATTGCACTTTGTGGTCCACTTTACTGTGCTCTCCCTCCATACATATGCACATACAAGTTAGGTACAAGATCTTATGGTTGCATACTCAAAACTACATCAAAAATTAAAAATTTGCACCTTGCATTTAAAGAGGGCAATTTTGAGGGTTTTTGGCAAATTTGAGGGCATTCGACATTAGGGGTTAAGAGAAATATCAAAATTACTTTTCTTGAATTGAGGGACCAAGAAGTTTTTAGGGCATCACCACATGTGGCTTCCAACGCCACTAGTGGCGAGCCATGCACAGTTGCTATTTCCAGCCCCATCAGTAGCGTGTCCGGCCACTACCCCACCAAGAGCTGGCCCTCGTTCTCGCCTTCATCCCGTTTTGATGAAATCAGAGCCCATGACCCTCACTCCTTGCTTCCTCGAACCAACAGGCAACTAAGATTCTCCTACTTCTTCCAACTATGACGACGTCAGGACAAAAAGTCAAAAAAAATAAAATTGTCAACACCAAGAAAGTAGGCGCCCTTTGAGGAGAGAAGTGTCACGGCAACCTGCCAGGGTGGACTGTCTGAGGGCAGTGGCCGGCCTCCCGAGGTTCGTTGAAGGGCTTGTGGTAGGGAGCAGGTAGGACCCTGGTCGGAGCTCAGGCTGTTGGGAGCCACGGTGGCCATGCTATTACATACTCATTATGAAGCAACCACAAAGTTTTTTCATGTCTTCCAATTATTTGTAGTCAAAGATAATAATATAATCAAGCAAATCTTACGATATTTTTTAAAATTAAGGATGAATTTAAGGATAATTCTATTAAAGTGAACTTATTTATATGCAGAATCTTTTTATTGGAAATGAATGAGTGATCTAGGATGATTGAATTGAAACCTTAAATGTTTGTAACTTATCAACACATGTAGTCTAATTAAGTGGATCAAATATTGTTGCATTGAAGTATTGTTGCATTGAAGCATTTTTTAGTCTACTATGTTGAATCATTTCAACCTTCATGGAGAAAACCCTTCAACAACCATGTTTACAACACATTTTTCTTCAAATTCTTTAAATTGCCCAAAAACGAAGACACTTTAGTACAAAAACAATCATGTTTTTTACTACAATTTTCTTGCACAACGGCCTCAAGTAAAGATGTATACAACAAGGCGTTTTTCCTTTGATTCCTCGTTGTAAACATTATGTTCCATCTTCTCATCAATGGCCTTCTTTTGGAGCAAATGACTTCCTCAAGGTTTCTACTAAATGAAGAAGGTAGTTACATTATAGTTTTGAATGTTCACAAACCTTGATACTATGACTTTGTACAACTCAAATACCTACAAAAATTGTAGATTTATTGTTCTTTGTCTCTTCTATGCAGGAATACAACGGTTTAATTGATATAACCAACATCTATTTGGTAAGTTTTGACTTCCAAAAGACTCCAAACTCAATAACCTTGACTCTTTAGAATTTGCTAATGAGGCCGCACAATTCATATTTCCATGTTTAAAAAAAATTGTTTGCGTCAAATCCATTTCAACTTACCACCTTATATCAACCACTTTTTTTTTTGTCTCTGAGGCTGTAAAAGATTAAGCTACAATTTTGAATTAAAGAATATGGACCTATGGTATACGTTTACTATAGGGCATACTTGAATTTTAAAATTCATAAAACTTTGGTTTAAAATAGTAGTTTTTTTTCTAAAAAAGAGCATGACTCACAATTGCTTTCTGAAATCTTCATCTTGATTGTTACAACTGCTGTTGAAATGTTATTGGGCTTATTATACCCTCTTTGGTTGCCTCTACCTGAGCCTCAAAGCCTCCTTCTAATGTTTGGGTGAATTTCAGCATGCATGATCTTTTCAAAATACCAAGCATGGTAGCAATTTCAGTTAAAAGGGTCACCCAATATCAATAAATAATCAGATAAATGAACACCATGTCTTGACAGTTGTACACAATCAACTGCTCTAGCAAAGTTCTGCGCGGGTCTCTTTATTTCTATCCAATGAGCCTGGCTCGGTAGCTAAGGTAGAGGGTTGTATTCCCGAGCGGGTTGCAATCCCGACCCCTACTGATTGGGGAAGGGGTGTCAGGAACCAACCAGCCTTACTTGAGAAAGTGACCAAGAGGGTTCTAATTACGTCCATACTTGGGAAAACTGAAAGTTTATGATTGGTTCTCATTGGTGCCAAAGCGTTCTATTTTCAGAATCCAACCGCTCATGAATGTAGGACTCTAGTGAATGGTTAATGGCCACTCTATGCCTTTAGACTCAAAAATTAATAAAAAATTGTAGAAATGCTCCAAAATTTAATTTTTTGGGGGGATGCCTTTGCAATAGCTTTGCGGAGCATCGAAAAATATTTAAAAAAAATCTTTCACTAGTCCAAGTATGCAAACCTGAGATTCAGTCGGGAATACAACCCTTTACCTTATGCTCAGGTGGGGTCTCTTTATTTCTCCCCATCGAGCGGTGGCTCGGTTGCCAGGTTCAATGGGTTCCATTTTGCTGCCCCTCACCGTTTTGGGATCCCGTGGTCTTTTTTTGGTTTTTTTTTTTTTTTTTTTTTTGATAAATTTGATGCCACATGCCCTAAATCATTCTATGGATGTCCTCTTGAGATGAGTAGAACCTCACTCAATCAAACAACAGGGGCAGAGATTTGCCCCCACCCCTTCCACCCCCTCCCAAACCAGACCTCCAAAGCATCGCTCGATGGGGGAATTTAGACAGATTCATCAGTTGGGTCCATTTTTTTGACCCTCCCCGTTTTAGCACCCCAAAGGTCTTTTTTTAATTTTTATGGGCTAAATTCGGGCCCACAAGTTTCAAATTTCTCTATGGAGGTTCTCTGAATATCAAAAAAATAAAATAATAGGGGCAAAGATTTAACCCACCCCAGGTTCGGAGCGACGCTGGATGGGGGTATTTCGACAGTTCCGTTCTGCACCAGCAAAGTTCTGCACCGGTTGCACCTGAAAACTCACTTATGCAGAATGTACAGGCTCAGACCAAACAGAAGGACCTGCAGCCAGGTTTTATAGAAAATTCCAGAGTTGTAGACTCCTTGTGGTCAGTGCATGTGTAAACTATTGAGCACCAACAAAATCTTCCCCAGTGTACCATCACCATGTGAGGTACTTTGCTTCACATTTTGCTGCATATACCGGTAAAATCTCCCCCACCCACTTTTATGGATTTAAAATTCCATCACCCATTAGATTGACTGTACCACAACTTGCCCTATGTGGGGCTCAGCTGGGCATGCCTTTACTCAATCAAAACTCATATTAATGATTTATGGCTATTTTACGATTTTCAAATTTTACTTCCAGAGAGGTTTTTTTCCTCAAATACTAATGTGATTTTGGAGTAATATTTGATGATACTTGGTGATTCTTGGTGATAGCATATTGATAATTAGGTAATATTAAGGCACAATTAAGTTGTAGATCTAAATATTTATTTGGTACTTAGTTATTTTAAAAATCCATTTGTGGAAATTAGCCATTGTATTTAATGTTTTAACAATGGCTTTCAAAGGATTGTTTCAATCTATCTTCCAAATTTGAAGTAGGCATTGCCTTAAAATTCCCATAACCTATCAATTATTCTATAATGGCTATTCACATATATCATCTTGTTCTTTCCAATATTGTTCCTACCAATTCATTTATCTATTTAGAATGGTGGTGTAGAAAAATACGCAAGTCAATTTCCTATCAATGCAGTGAATTTCCAAATAGGACCTTTGAATGTTAAATAGAGAACTAAGTACAAAGTCCAACAACCTTATCACTTATAACTAAAACCCAAAGGTGCCACAGATGCAGTGCAGGTTTCTGTCAGTCCTACTATGAATTTAGAAAGGTGTTGTAGTAAAAACATACAATCATCATGCCCAAGTTCCATCAATTGTTCCATAATGGTAAGATCTTTGTCATATCTAATTATGTCCTTTACGATTTAGATTTGTGCCAATCCATCCATAAAGGTAAACTGACATCTCTGTAAATACATGCAGGACTCATGTGCCCAGTCCCATCTATTGTCCTGTGATGGTGAAATCTCTATCTTATCTTGTCCTGAAGAATTTTGTTCTTATCGATCCACTTATAGATATTGATTGGGCACTGATGTACCATATAGGAATCCTATGTCAAATATCCTTCAGTTATTCTATGATGGTTTAATGTCCATCTTATCTTATCTTACCTTATCCTTGGCAATATTAATTTCCGTTTATCTATCTATAAATATGAGCTTACTGAAATCTAAAATTCTGTGTTTATTGCAGTATAACAGTTTTAGAGACTCAAGTCAAAATCTCATCAATTGCACCTTCTAATTGAATCTTTGTTGATTATCTTGTCCATTTTTAAGAATAATAATTTCAATAAAAATGCTTGAATAACGACAACAATAGCATTTAAAGAAAGCAATTAGTACATGGGAAGACATTATATTAGCTATCATAATAAAGGGAATTAAAAAAAATCTAGAAAATGCTTCATGGATTATGAAAATGGTCTTGAATAAAAATGGACTGCACATCAAAAGAGCTAAAAAGAAAGTATTAGAGGTATTTTTTAATGGATTTGGAGATCTTTGGAGGCCAAGTTTCTTGTCTAAGGCTTTGAGGTTGGCTAAGGAACTTCACCTCCGGTGAACTCCTCCAACAAAAAGAGTTGCCATCCTTGGAATAGCATCATTTTTTCGTCAATGATAAAAATTCCTCATGGGATGAGTGTTAGCCATTGTGTGAATCTCAACCAGACAAGAGTCTCATTTCTAGCCAATCAAATTGCTCCATTCCCCTACAATTCATGACCGGCGAACTTCTCCACTACAGTGTAAAGCAGCCCAAATATAATATATATGAGAATGACATGCAGAGACTTATTGTGAGTGAGATGTGAATGGCCATCTTGTTGATGGAGCACTGTTCGGTTGTTATTGTTATGAAAGACAGACCCCCTGGCATTTTCTGAATACATAATGCTTGAGTGTTCAAAGTACTAGAAAGTGAGTACTTTATTGAATCAAGTGATCACCGCCTGCACAAGTCCTGTGTCCACACTGCTAAATAGATATCTTAACAGGAATAAATGGAGGTTGGGCAATCCAGCGCCAAATTCCTAAATCGTCCAAGAATCTAGCAGTTGGGAAATTGGTATTGCCCAGGACACCCAGTCTCTCAATCACAGCATTTGATGCCGTAGGGTGATTTACCCTGTCTAAGAAATCCACCAAAACATGCAGGATTTCACTTCTTTGCATTTCCAAGAAATAGCATGCACATACACATATGAATGTCGTAAAAGGAAACACAAGTTCCGATGCAACACAAGAAACAGGATCTAGAGGGGTATCCAGCCTGTGTGCCAGAGGCCCAGAGCCTTCCAACAATCTGAAGGCATCTTCAAACCTGAATTGTGTCATTGATCATGAGCAAAATACTTGGTATTTGGTCATTGTACAACTACTAACTGATGGAACCAACTCAAACCTATTCTAGTGCAGCCAAGTGGAGGAACCTAAACTCACTTACATAACTTCAGATGCAAATTGATGCAGAATCAGTGATACGTTATAAAACTGACATGAGACTGACGAGCAGCGCAGGCTTCATGTCGACTACTTTGCAGCACATCCAACAGTGGGAATCATCAAATTAAAGAATTATACACCACAAAAGATTGTATAATAATGCCTTAAATATGCAGGTGTTTCCATAAAGGATTCGTAGTAATACAAGGGCGTGGAATAGGGTCGAGTCACAAAATTAATCAAGACTCAAGTTCCCGACCACTGAATTGTCTCGCTTCTGTCAAGATGCTTACAAAAGAACTGTTACTATTGGTACGATTCTAAGCCTAAATGATCTCTGGGATCACAAAAGGAGAGGCCAGGTGAGGGCCAACCGAATTAACACATAATAGGCGCGGATGAGGGACTGAGGTCTACAGGTCCCAGCAAAAAACTCAGGCTGCATATTTGCATCGTCACTGAAGGACATTGGTGCAAATCATAAGCTTGATGGCATGGCGACCCGAGACACGCATCAGATCGATGCTCTCCTGGAGGTCTGCAGCACAGGCAAGCAACATCCATTCTTCGTCATCATCTAGATACTTGAGGTTAAAGTTCTGCCCGGTTAGTTTCAAGCGCCGGCCTACCTCCTCCTTCAACTCTACAAAAGAAGTGTTTTTTGCGAACTTGAAGCGCACGGTGTCCAGCCCATACGTGACCTTCACTATGATCGCTGAGTTGTCGTCCTGCACGGGCCAGAGTTTTTTGTTCGAGGTGCCATTCACCCCTGATGAAGGAGAGCTGCAATCACTGGCAGCATGCGCAGGTGAGGATCCAAACTGCGCGGAGCCCTGGGCACCCAAACCTTGATGAGACTCGTCGTCACCACCGTCTGCGTGGTTACTGGAAGACACGGGGTCGTCCACGATATTGCCGTATGAGATATACTCCCCTTTCAGAGCAGCAAGCGCACCACCACCACCGTGGACACGAGACTCGTTCCAACCACGTGAGCTTGCCGCTTTGATGAAATCGGATAACCTTCCTTGGCCAGGTCTAGGCGGCATGAAGTGCTCGAGTGACCTGCTGAAGGTAGAGCCTTGAAAGTCTTTGCCAATGTTACCTTTGGCTACGGCAAGGCCCTGGTGTAAAGAGAGGCTGCGATTCTCCTCGCCTCCATCTGCATCTGGAGCACGTACTGGAATGCTTCCGGGCGCCAAGGGACTCAACCCTGGACGATGGTGGAGAGCGTGAGGGCCATAGACTAGATTGGGATTGCTTCCAGGGTTTCGGTCGTTACTCCGGGACACTTCAACTTCTTGCCGTCTACGGGTACCAGTGTTAGCGCTCATAACGCTCCCGTCCAAGGAAGAAACAATGCTTTCTTCCTCAGGGTGGTACTGCAAGGTGGGTTTAATTGGGGACGAGAACATCGACATGAGGACCTTGTGAGGAGTGCATGGATCGTGCTTCCTGCGACTCTCTTCTTTCGGCATCAGTAACGAGTCAGCTCCCGTTTTGTGTTCCTTCGAATCATGGCTGCTGAAAGAGGGTGTGGACCATGAGACGGACAAGCTGCCTTGAGAGGGAGACGAGGAGTCCTTGTTCATGTGCCCGGTCACAGCAGCAGCTGCCACTGCTGCAGACGAGATGTCGCCCGTCAAAGCATTGATGCGTAAAGCTCCCTCTGCTCCTTGTACTGAATCAATGACGCCTTGAAGCTTCTTCAAGGATCGGCTAACTTTGTTGATCTTTCGGGAAGGCCACCTTGATATACCATGCTGTCGACAGATCCTTTTCAAAGTTGTTGGACATACTGCGTAGTCAACCAACGTGAGACAGTAAGTGACTTATCGAGTTAATATAAGAAGCTATGAATGTTTACCAGATGTGATCCGCAATTAAATCAACTACTGACACTAACATGTTAATATTCACCTAAGACATGATAATATTCACAGAAGGCAACATTGTTCACATCATTGTAAGTCATAAAATAAGTAACACTTACCACCAATGCTTTTGGCAGCATCCTTCAGGCTGCCAGCGAAGTACTGTTGAAGAACATTCAGACCGATAGTCTTCTCAGTTGTTCCCCGCCTTCTTTCGAACCTTCGTCTATGGTTCACCACATCTTGGCCAATGTTTGGGTACCCAAACCCACCCATGCCAAACCCATTGTCCAAAGTTGGAACATGGTCTAAATGATACGATGGATGCACATGAGACTCGGGAATAAGAAGCTCGTCAGCTGATCGGCTTGGGAAATGCCGGGCAAGCGACTGCAGGGGAGTACTCTGCAGCTGATAGCGGGGTGTCTGAAGATGTTGAAGTCCTTGTGGGAAAGCAGAGCTCGTCGCCTGGCTAGCAGCAGGATGTCGGTTGAAACCGTACGCAGCGAGCAACTCCTCCTTGGTGTGCTCTTTAGCTTCGACCTTAACGGCCTTTGCTTGCATTTCCATGCTTTCAACCATGGCGACCCTTCGCTCCTCCTCCATCTCTTTCTCGCTGAGAGTACGCAAGCTCTGACAAATGCGTTGCATTGTGAGGGATAGAGAATTGAGCAGTAACTGTTGCTCTTTGCTGTCCACGCAATCGATGGGGAGGAAAAACTCCAGAATATAATCGTCGTTCCCAGTGTGGACGCTTCGAAGTCGAATAGCAACAGCCGAGACCAGACTGAACAGCTTGGCATAGTGACCAAGAGGATACTCATCTTTATTGTAGCTCTTGACATCTGAGTCGAATACTGGCAAGTTTGACAGTAAAGCCTTCCCAGGAACTCCTTGACCCTTCTCTAGTCCATGTTCCAGGCAGGCACGTCGAAAGCCCCACATGCGTCCGTCACTCACGTAGCATGGACCATCTCCGTCACTTGTCCGCAGGACGGCCTTCCGACTAAAACTCCCGTTGCCACGCTCCGCAAGACCTCGTTCTCTCATGTCATTGCTACTCTGACTGCATGTAGGAACCCATGTCTGGGCAAGGGGTAGCTTGTGGGTCTCACACACGGCTTTGAGCACAGACGATATCTCGGTCAGTGCAGCTTGCCTACCCTGTGACAACCTCTGTTTCCCAACACAAAAGACCATATGATCAGCATATGTGAACATGATCGATGGCAGTTGATGTGCATATGGTATATTTCTAACAAGATAAAACATACAAACTGTGCTCAAAAAGACTGCTCTAAGATACTAACCATACCTCTAGAGGCGGAGGCTCCAAACTAGCCGGGCAAGATAAATTCACAGCCTGCAATAACGACACAGGTCAATTAGAATATCCTGATTCGAAGCTGAGCAAGTAAATAAGCGTAACTTCACCGAAAGACAACTACAGGAATGAGAAATAAGCAGAGCATTAAGACTAAGACACTGTAACACCTCTACAGCAAATCTGCCACTAGACTCCGTAATCATCTCGACTTGACGTGATAACTAAAGCAAATCATGTCTGGAGGAAAAACAAAAGACATGGAAGGCATGTGAGACGACGAGAACACACACCTGCAGAGCTCGAGCAATGATGTCCATATCGGGACCGTACTGGACCTTCTCAGAGCGACCAACCAGCTCAATCACAGCCAGGCACTGGCGAGTCACGGGGTCCAGAACCGGGACTGCCAAGGAGCCTCTGATGTCGCAACGCTGCGCCTCCTTCACACGCAAGTATTCCAGGCTTGTATAAAACTGCACATTCGGCGTCCATTCTGGTTGTTGGAGCGAGAAGACACGCCCGGGGAGCCCGAGAACGTTTCCCTCAGTCCTCTCGGTTGGGAATTCATAAGTTTCCGACACGCTTCTATACATCCAAAGCTCGTCGTTCTTGTGCTCTAGCAAATACGGCTGGTCTCTTGTCAACAGAACCTTCCTATTCCCCTCGATTACAGGCATCCAGCACTGCAATAAAACATCGGTACGAGACCTCCCTATGTACCGCAGGGCATGCATTATTCGCTCACGTGGTGACGGAGGAGACGGGGGAGGGGCTCGCACAACTGGCCGCGCCCTACTCACCCCGCCAGCTTCCAAGTTCCCACTGCTCACCGGCTTACCCTCAACAGTAGACAGGGACGATTTCTCATCGTCTCTATCACCTACACCGGCATCGCCGATCGCATTTCTAAATTCCAATGCTGATGACCTCACTACACCGGCAACATGACCACCTCTCCCTCCTTGCAAAAGCTCAATCCCGTTCCTATCCATAAGGACGGGCGGGGAGTGACGATTCACATCCCCGCTGCTATTGACACCCTCAGGCATTATCAGCCCGGCAGTACCCCCGAGCTTCGGGTTCGACAAGAGCATCTGCGAACCAGCCCCGGAGGTGCTAGGACTCCAGTTACGACCCCCAAGTGGAATACCGTAAGAAAGGCTAGACGAAGCACCAGACATATGGGGCAACGAGGGAGACAGCACGCTCACCGCAGCAGGCATGGACTGCTGCGACGACGAGTCGAGCACTTGCAGCAAGTGCTCCTGCTGGAACGCGTGCAAAGTAGCTGCCACCATATTGGCATTAGCCTGCAACGACGGATACATGGGCAACGACTGCGACGTACTACCCAGAGGCGCAGAATACATGGGCGCGCTGCTGGAGGAAGATGCCGGGTACCCCAAGTAGTTGTTGCTCATGTTGCTTCCCATCCATGGCTCCGCCAGCAATTGATCATTCAACGGATCCAAGTCCATCAGATCCGTCAGCACACTCTCATCCACCATGAACTTCGACTCCCCTCCTCCTCCTCCTCCACCTCCTCCCCCTCCACCTCCTCCCCCTCCACCACCCCCTCCACTACCCCCTCCCACCATCCCCACCGGCGATACTTGCTGCACATGCCCCATGTACTCCGTCGTCGGCCTCCACCGCGGCACACACCCCCCAGAAGCTTGAAACCTCTCACCCGATTGCGGCAGCTCCATCTCTCCTCACACACTCACACCGACTCTCTCTCTCTCACCCGAATAAAAGCTTCTTCACATGCCCCGACCAATCTCCCCCCGACCCAAATATACTCCCAAAACTCTCACCTTTTCGGGCACCACTCTCCCAAAAAAATCAGCAACGTGAAAAAAACAGCCAACCAACCTGGGCAATGGAAAAAGTCCAAAACACCAATCAAGGCAGGCAGGCAGGAACTCAGAAGATTAATCAGTGGAACTGAGCAGTAAAGTCACAACTCCCCTTCTGCCATTATCGTCTCCCCTAATCCCACCTCACAACCTGCACTCCCCACGACGACACAAGGGAGGAACCTGTAAGCATTCGCACCACCAGGTGTATGTGTGACTGAGCTCCTGGCAGTGGCACTCAAGTTTCAACTCAGGAGGATGCTGGAGAGATTTGTGAGAGGAATGCCCGGATGAGGCCTGTTTTCAAGTAACGCCCTGGTCCCCCTCGACGGCTGTCTGCGGCACCACCTGTGGCACCTGAACCATGGCAGAGCCCGAGCTCGTGCATCCCTACTCCTGCTGTTACCCCATCTGAGCACCACTCTACGTTTCGTACCATCATCACTGCACCGGCCCCCCCTCCCCTCCACCTCCCCCTCCACCTCCCCCCACCCAGCCCCTCCACCCTTGCTCACAGCTCTCTCTAACTAGTATGATAAAAACTGTCTCCAATCTTGCTCTCTGTGTGTGTCTCTCCCTGTGTGAGTCACTCTGTGCAAAGTCAGACAATGCTGTGGTGCGTTAGGCGTAAGTTGTGATGTCGACGATGACTGACTGACTGGCCCACACTCCACACTCCACTCTCCACTCCCCTCACTCCACACTCCTCCTGCCCTTGCCCTTGCCCCTGCCCCTGGTTCCCCTCCGGTTCCCCTTTCCCTGTTCCCACCCCCCTTCGGCCCTGTCTCCCTGTCCTTTCTTTCTGCCTCCCCCTCTGCCCCTTCTTTTGCTGTCCTTTTACTCCATCTTTCCCCTCTTCTTACCTCTTCTTACCCACCCAGTTTTTACCCTTAAGAAGAAGAAGAGAAACTCTGGTCTCCTGAAGAAGATAAACTTTGGTCTCCTGAAGAAGATAAACTTTGGTCTCTTGAAGAAGATAAACTCTGGTTTCCGAAGGAGACCGGCGTGAATAAAGTGTTTTTTCATGTTTCACCACCAAGTTTAGATTCGTGGGATGTAGGATAGTGGATCCATTCTACCATTCTATCACCTTGTCTTCACTACTTCATTTTTAACCCTATTTTTCTCTTTCAATAATTTGAAGCTTTTTTTTTCCTGACTTTTAAGAGTCAAATTTCATCCATAAGAATTCTTAGAAACATGTCTTTTGTAAATTTTAGGTGGTAAATATGGATAAAAGGTTGAATTTGAAATGTACGTTACCAGAATTTTAGATGAGGAAGTCTGATTTTGGATGAAAGTGGTATAAGAGGGATGGAAGGGCGTTGTATGTCCACATGATGGATGAATGTTGATGCGTTTAACCACAGATTAAAATTTTATGTTGTGAGTGGAGTATTTGCCGAAATGTGAAAATAAATAAACAAATAAAAACAGAACCGGGGTCAGTTGTTTAGCTTTAAGTTCTGAGTGCCATGGTGGGCTAGGCAAGTGTGGGAGCGACTCCTCTTTGAAGTCTGAACTTGCATCAGAAGTAGGAACTGGTCTGGGATTTTAGGTGAGCTGATATGGGAACTACATTTGCGTGTGTTGGAATACTGTTGGGTTTTTGGTAAAGTGGGGGTGTGTTGGCTTCCAGGCAAAAGATTTGGTTGAGAAACTTGGGAAAGAAAGTGGTCAGGACTGATTCTAAACCTTTGGTGGTGGGTGAGATAGTGATTTATTTGTTGGTTAATTGAGAAAAATCAATACTTTGTATCAGTCCACTAACATGTAGTGAGTTTCGTTGTCGTGGCTCAAAGTAGACGGATGGTTTGTGTCAAAACAAACCAAACCGAAAACAAAACGAAAAAAAATAAAAAATAAATAAATAAATAAAAAGTAAAAAGTAGACGGGTGAGTTTGTAAATGAGAGGTTGGCGCTTAGTTTTTAACCTTGGAAGGAACTTCTTTATAGAGTTCAATTTGTGTTCTTTGCCAAATCATATTCCTATCTTTATACATACTATTGAATGATTGATTTAAACCAAGAGTTTGTTTCTAAAAGATAATGTAGTGTATAATGTGGGACTTGAATATTGAACAAGCAATGAAGATACACTATTGAAACACTACCACAATATTTGATGGATCCTTATTTTATTCTAAGGTAATGTTGGTGGAGGAAATTAACTTGTGTTGATGCATTTGGAAGTAAAAATAGTTTGAAGACTTGAGTAATTTTGGAATAACATTTATACAAATATTTTTTAACATAAATGAACAAATTTCAAAGAGGTTAAAAAAAATGAAAGAATACATCTTAAACTTGACCATTCACATCTTTGCAATGTTTTCAGTAGATGTGATGGAATTACATTAAATACACAACAACAATATGTCTATTGTAGAAAATTATTCAAGATGTATATTTAAACATATGATATTTTTTGTCTAAAAATTGCATGTTTACAATACACCAAATGTATATTGTTTTCAAAATAAACATGTTATTATCAAATCTGTAACATAATCTTATCATACCCTGAAAATATATATGACAACAATTAAAGGCATAAGCTGAAACGTGACCTATCAAGTTTGAAATGTATCTGAAAATTAAATTTGATATAAGTAAGAAATATAAGCAGTAAAGTTTTTTAACATCATTAGTTGATTGAGTGCAGAATCAAGGACATGTATGTCAGTTACAGACTCTTTATAAAAGCAACTGGTCAAATTTACAATTGCGTACTAATTATAAAAGTAGTAATTGATTTTCAAGTGGTGTGTACTAAAGGTGACGCAATCCAGACATCAATTCCATCAATCTTTTAGCACATGAAATCTGGCAAATCGTCAGGTTGAATTCTGTGGTGGTCATTCCGAGTTTGAAAACAATGATGGATGCACAACGTTATCCTCTGCTTGCCTTCAATTATGATAAGACAATAAACCTTTGCTACATATGGGCAGACAACGCCGGGAACATTCTTTAATAAGTACTATGCAAGACAAGATAAGGCAAAGATCTGACTATCATCATAGGACAAAGATGGGACTTAGACATGGGTTTCCAGTACCTTTGCAATAGCACCTGTCATATTGCATGGTTTCGAGTACCTTTACAACAATACGTGTCAAAATGCATGGTTTATAATACCTTTACAACAATGTTTGTCAGATTGCATGGTTTCTGGTACCTTTACAGCAGTTCTTGTCAGATTGCATGGTTTCCAGTACCTTTACAATAGTTCTTGGTTTCCAATACCCTTACAATAGTTCTTGGTTTCCAATACCCTTACAATAGTTCTTGTCAGATTGCTTAGTTTTTAAGACCTTTATAAGGGTGTTTGTCAAATTGAATGATTCTTAGAACAATTATAGTTCTTGGAAAAAAAACACCTCTAAGAATGTAGGTCATTAATATGAATTACTACCTTTATAGTAGTGCTTTTCATTAATTTGGATTTATTGTACTATTAAATAATTTTGCTACTAAAGTTATAGATCTTGAAAATACCTTTCTATGGTACTTTATTTATAGATTGATTATCATTTATGCTTTATCCAAATTTTATAGTGGCATCAACATACAAATATTCCTATATTATCATTGGAATAATGCATATATGATTTTAAATTTTAGTTTAAAAAAAATACATACTTATTCTATTAAAAAATTTGTCAAAATACCATGTCTCTACCATGATATCCGTCACAATACCATGTCACAAAATCATCCAGATATTACATCCATAGCTTTCATTCGCACTTCCCTTTTGTTTCCAAAAGTTTCCATGTTCCTTTCATTTTTTCAATTGATTCTCACTTTCTCCATGGCCAATGCAATGCTTGCGGTTACTTCTGTTGCATCATGTTGTTTGTTAATATTATATTAAATTAACCTTGACAAATGTCAACTTTTATTTCTTGACATTACAAATGACTTGGAATTCAAGTAATTGTTCTAATTTATTATATGACTATTTCAATGTTGTTTTGTGTTTAAATTCCAATCTAAGTCCAATTTTGTAGTTAAAATTTCAAGGTCGGTTCAATATGTAAGAAGATTTGACAAGCATTTCAAATATACAAGATTCAATTTTGTTCTTTGTAAATCTTGATTAGCTTTTGAGAATTCATGAGAATTCAAAGCCATTTTTTAACCAAGAATTATACAAAACGGCAAGGTCCTAATTTTGCTACTAAATGCATGTTAATCACCTTAGTCTTAATCCATTGCATACCAAGCTAATCCAACAGATTTGAATTGATTTATTAAATGTGTTGAAGAAACTTGAATGAAAGGTTTTCAACTTTAAAATATCAATAGTTTGATTCACAAACATTTTTTTTTTCAGTATTAAATAACTATGATCTTTGAATCTAAATGACCACATTACTTCAAAACAATCCACATCATCTACAAATTTATAAATATGTATTATACAAATTACTGATATGTTTCCAATTTTTAAATATATACCATTGGATTGGCAATATTGTTAACATCACAATTCAACATATTTGTTTATCTATATAGAAGTTGTTTTTTAGAATGTTATTCAATGATGAAGTCTTGAAATCAAGTATAAGTATAATAAGTATACACCCTTTAGAAAGATTACATTTCAAAAACTTCACAAAAAATTATAAGTTTATCTCAAAAGGTATTATTTTGACATATCGTAGTATAATAGCAAGTTTGCCTAAAACTAAATATAAAAATAGAAATGTAAATTTTAGAAAATTATGAAGATAAAATATATATACAATAAATTATTTTTGTAGTATTTGTTATTTCTAAACCATTTAAGATCATTTTATTCTGATTTTTTTCCTAAAAAACGAAAATTGAGAAACTTGGGTTTTAAGAGGCAAACCTTATTTTTTCAAGAAAAATAAAAATTCGTATCCAAAGTGGCAAACCTGCTAGAGTATTACAGTACCTAGACAAGTTTAAATGAACTAGTAAACCATGGAGATCATTGATAGAGTAAGGTGGTTACCCCATTCTCAACTGAATAAGCTGATATTGCAAGGGAAATGAGCAAAATTGCTAGGACAAAATTTACACAAATGAGCCAAGTACATAAAAACCCACTGCAGGTGGTTTGAGAATTTTAGGAATTACTGTAAATTAGTTATGATTTACAGAATAGAAAAAGGGGGTTGTCCCATTTCCAACTGATAGGCTCCTCTATTTACGACACTTTCCAACCCACACACGAACATGCATTGCCTATTTTCAACTGAGTTTCCCCCAATTCCGTCTTGATCACATTATGAGATGCACTTTGATACAAACAGTGAATCATATCTAAAAAGTCACGTCCCAATGCTTGTGCATCTCATTTCCAACACCCCAAATCTCCCTAGGCACTAAACCATTACTCCAGTCTCCCGCTACTATTTCTGCCCAAAACTCAACCCATTTCCAACTGCATATGTAGATACAGTGGTTTTTTAATTTTACACCATTGGTTTTGACGCCAAACTATAACCATTGGAATAAGGAGCCAGTTGGGAATGGGGAAACCACCTTAAAGGATGGAAATCATGGATATAGCCACCCCATCTATCTCAAATTTTTGCTTTGCCACTTGTCTGCCACCTACACTGTAGTACTATTCAATCAATGTAAAGCTTTTCTTTGTGTTTCCTCTTCCTAAGGCAAAGGTGGAGTTCTATAATCCCATTACTGCTGAAGAAGGCAACATTGGTGACTGGACCAATTGCCTAATAACTTATCGCTTATAACCTTGCTTTACACAAGCCTCTAACTTATACAGTGGTTCCAATTACGGTTCGTATTGCCTCCCATCATAGGAGACAGTGCTACAGATCATTGTTGAAGTTTTCAATTAGTTTGATAAAACCATGACTTGTACAGCTGAGCCCCTCAGTGTGGGGTGTGGTACAGTCAACCTTAGGATTGAAAGAATTCAAAATTCATTAAAAGTTGTTGAAAGAGATTTTTTGTGCAGCAAAATGTGAACAAAGAAGGTACCTCACATGGTAGGCTGGTAAAGATTTTGTTGGTGCTTGATACACCGGCATTGCCCACAGGGCGTATACTAAACCAAAAGAAGCCGGGTCCATAAATTTGTAACTTACAGTGACTGCCAAAACTGATCACAAACACAGCATACTGAAATTCAACAAACAATGTAAGGAAATTGGATGCACCCAAACAAAACCAAAAAAAAAAAAAAAAAAAAAAACATAAATTGCACAAGGTTACCATTGCAATCAGTTATACTTCAACACGGATTGTGGTCTATTATACACAAGTATGTATGTACAAAAAAAGTAAGTGAAGATTAGTCTAAAGCTTCGTTTGTTTGCTCACACTTGAGTTATTTGTAAAGGCATTAGTCTTTTGTCCTCCTTTTTTCATGGACCAGAGCTAGTACCATTCCTCCTCCTCACGGTCCCACCCCTCTACCCAATTCTTCTTCCTCCCTCCAAATTTTTATGAATAAAAATTTCAATTTATCCAGTATTCTATTATGGGTGTACAGTGAGATCATGCCGATCCGGTCCTTTCCAAATTACAAGTCAAAAACTCATGTTTTGAGGGACTTTACAAATAACTCTACTATCTGGAACAAATTTAACAAATTTTCCACCTTTCTTTAGCAACTATAACAATTGTAAAGCGCTTAGGCATACTTCTATACAAGTTCTCATACTCATTATACTCATTGACAGTAATTGAAGGCCAACAATCCTCAACACGCTCCTACAATTCTAACATTCATTTGGAAGGTCTCTCATATTGGTTCACTCAATGTTTTAAAGTTGTCTACAAGTTTTCTATATGATTCAAGTCTAGGGATTGTGTCGGCCACTTCAAAACTCTCTTTGCATGTCCATTTATGGGCAGACATTTTTGGATGTATCCTTTGGGTAATTATTTTGTTAAAAAATCAAATTGGTGTGATTTAAATTGTATACATTTTAGTGTGTAAATCAGTTCTCCCTCTAAAATTTCTCTATATAGTGTATTGTAGTATTCTTCATTTAATTATATACATCATAGCACGGCCATTACAGCGATGCAACCCCACATCATCACTCCCCCACCTACAAATTTAACATTTTGTTGCACCATTATAGCACTTCTACTCTATTTTTCACAAAAGCAACACCAATTGCAATCAATTGAACAAAATCATTTGACTTATGTTTCATCATAGAATACTACACAATTCCAATCAGCATCATTACAATAGCAACAACATCCAACAAATTCTAATTGTTCTTTAATCTCAAGAAGTATAAGGTTTGGTTTCCTCTTCTTCACTTTACATTTCAAACCTTCTTTTCACTTCTCATCGTTATCTTTTTTCTTTCATAAGCCTTGCAATCAACATACACTCTACACTTGTAGTGTGCCATTAAAACTACAATTGACATTGACACTCAACTCACTCAGATGTTGCTTACAAAAGTGTGCAACTCAACTTTGGGATACTTGTATATGTCACTAGCAACATTTCTCGTATGTTCACACGTCCTCAACTTCTTTAAATTAGCTTCTTTTATTTCCTTTCTACATGTAAGAGAGAGACCTTGATGAAACCATCTTGCTTAATTTGCATACATGATGTGCACTATATAGCTGGTATACAATTATAAATGACAAAGCTAAATACACGCCCATCCAAAGAACCAAACTCAAAAAATCATTTGAATATGTCAAATTTGTAGCATTCAACGCTTAATCCAAATGTGATCATGACTGAGTTTTAGAGCTAGTTTAGTTTTATCTATAACTTTCTAAAGTCATTTTTCATTACTGGACTTGGTATATATATATGTAATAATCACTCAAGGTGTATAGTTAGAAAATGCGCATGGACCATTAATTAATTAATGGACCCAATTGAGTCTCTTTCTACACCCATGAAGGTTGAAAAAAATGGGGTTTCAACAAAGCATTGAGAATTTCAGATTTGATAAGAGTTCTTTATGCACATTGAACTACTAAGTATTAGTACTACATTGTAAAGTCATTTGCATTGACATGGTTCTGCCTGGATTGGAGCATAGAAAGGAGAGTTCCTAGAAGAGAACTCCCTAATTACTTTCACAATTTGTATTTGCAAAATGTAGCAACTTGTTCAAGTAGATTCTTGTGAGTGAAAATAACTCGATTTTTAGCAAAAGGAGTACTGTACTTAACGTACTTATAATTAAAAATTGAATTGATTATATATACTTTGTGACGCTTCACCTCATGCGAGTAAAGATGCAACTAAGGGCCGACTTATATATAGAGGCCGGGCCAATTTTGCTTAAGGCCGATTGCTTGAAATTTCAGCCCATTGTTGGATTGGGGCCGGCATCAAGTCCCCATTATATAATAAGATTATAACGGTGGCCAATTTTTCCATATGTAATGGCCTTGGGGCCAAGAAGCTGGGCCGATCCAATAAATCTAGAAAATTTCAGCCCTTCTTTCTCTCTTTTCATTGCCATTTGTATAAGATGAATGAACGAAGACATAAGATTTTCATGGTTCTTGTGTTCTTCATGGCCGTGCGACATGTTATGGAAATAATGCAATATTGCAAGGTTTGATTAAAAGTCTAGGAATCATTGCAATCAAAGAAGAATATAGTCTCAACCACGTATCTACACTTACACATCTTATATATAGACCAAAACATAACAAAGAAGTGGATTTGGGCTTCATTTGGCCTCCAAGTGGTGCATAAACTGAAAATTCCAGCAATGATTTGAGAAACAATGAATTATGAAGGGTGGACATGAAGGAAGAAGGAAGGAAAGGGTCGATGAGATATGTAGGCCGCAGCCCTCCTTGCAAGAGAAAGCCGCAGCCCTCCGTGCGAGAGAGAGGGGGGATTGCGGCTCTCTCTTGCAGGGGGGACCGTTTTGCTAGGGTTTGCTCTAATGGGCTGCCTTAGCATTGCTCGTGGTGGCGGCTGCACCTCCACCAAACATGGGCGACTTGCTCTACCCAAACGGCCACATTGAACTCCAACATGGTTGTTCCTCTCATCCTCCCATTCCTTTTTGTAAGAGGTTTAGTCTTATGGCTTCTTAGGTAGATATAGCTGATTTCATTTGTGGTAGTTTCCTTCCTGCTCTTGTTGATGCAAGGTCAAGGATTACAGTCTGATTCCTTCAACTAGTAGTAGTGCATTTCACGGTTAGTTATGTTAGCAACTTGCTCAACAGTTTTGCTGATTCTTTTTGAGGTTCAAATGATGGATCCTTGCTCAAGCGACGGAGGTTTGGACAAGGTCACTCTGTTTTAGGCGACCGCACAGCGCCTCTGCATAGAGCATGGTTGCAAGTCGATTTGTGGATGCAATTTCTTCTTTTTGGACTTCGTTTGATCTTTGCTCATGTGGTGATTGATGGTACTTTGAGGAGGCTGGTTACTGAAATCTTTGGAGTTATGGCTCTTCAGCAACTTTCAAGATGGACGTAGGTGGAGGTGGATGCTTAGGAGAGATAGCTCATCTGACCACATTGCACTTTCCTTTATCTCATGTGAAGTTCTGCACGCTAGTTTTTTTGAGGCTTTATAAGGTTGCTGCTTGGAGTAGTTTAGGTCTTATTTGGCTTAAGGTATACACACCTATGACCCATAACTTATGCATTTCAGCATAGTAAATCTTGGGTTATCAATAAGGAGTTATTTTTTGTGCGTAGGAATATAAGGTTCATGAAGAATGAGCATTTTTTTTTAATTAATTTAGTAAAATTCAAATTACTACAAATTTTTTTTTGTTCAAAATTGGCCCAGACCCCATGACTGACGTATAGATTTACGTATGACTGACATATAGGTTTACCCATGACTGACATATTGGTTTATCCATGACCGACAACACTCAGACTAGTGAACAAACACAAGACTATTCATTTCCGTTACAAAAATAACACTCGCAGAGGCATTCTATTGGAGGATGCATCCTAAATCTATTGTTTATCAATTATCGGTTACTGATTTTCCATTGCTCTCCAATAGGGAAGCCTACTTATCTGTCATGGCTTCATTATCGGTCATGGATGTGTATACCTTAGTTGCACTGGTAGCTTACTATGTTTTGTTCTGATCTTCTCTGGAGCACCAATACTTCATGATCACATTTTCCGACGACTTTCCTTTCCTGGAGTCTGCTTGTTGGTGGTAGGTGAGATAGGCATTTTTTTCGGTTCTGGGCCGGCAAGCATGGCCCCTCGACCTCGAGCTCTAAGGCTCGTGGCCTCCCGATGTTTTGACTATGCTTTTGTTCTTTCTTGTTTCAATCCATGTGGGGATTTGAAGGATGAGATCTATGTAGGCTCTTTCCTTATAACCGTGAGGTGGAGGTCTCAATTCTGCGCGGTTTTGAAAATGGATTTGATTGGTTGAGGGAGAAGTATTTTTTTATTGTAAAAGATTTTTTAGTCAAATCTAACATTGGCCCCATGGCAAAGAATTGGCCTTCCATTCTCGGTGCACCCAATTCATCGGGCTCGGGCCATGTCAAATCTTGTATTTTCTAATTAAAATATTCATATCACCAAATTGGCCCGACCTCTAAGTGTAAAGAGGTTGGGGCCAATTTCAACCTCTTAGCCAATCACAAGGGAGGATTTTAGCCTTCAAATCGGCTGAATTGGCTCGGCCCCTTGGTGTAAATCAGGGCCTCTTTATACTTGGAGGTCCAAGCCAAAGGCCGAATGCCCAAAAGCCTGTGGGCCAAATGCCCAAAAGCCAAAGGCCGAATGTCCAATAACTTTTCCAGCTATTTCGAGAAGGCTTCTCGGGTTTTCCGTTAGACTCACCTCAAGGAGGTGGGTCTAACACAAATTATGGGGGACACTAAACCGGTGTACTTTTGGTGCCATGTAGGAAAAAAGTGTTTGCCACCTCACTTTCTTCTTCTATGTCCCTTGGACTGAATTTTCTTAGTATAAAGCCAAAATACAACGGCTTCTCAATTCTAGCCAATCACAACCTTCAAAAAAAAATTATCATACGGCCTTTGGCCTTTCAATTGTAAGTATAAAGAGGCCCTCAGCCCTGAGTGCAAGAACTGGTGACCCAAATGAAAAAGGTGTAAGAAATGCAGTTTGGAAAAACAGAAGGAATCAGGATTCCTGTCCTAATTTCAAACACATGGCACACATAACTTAGACAAAAGGTGGCATGCTTCCTCGGAGGCTGCCATTTAGAATGCTTTTTACTTGAAACAGTGGCAATTTAGGGACCCGCAGTGATCAAGTTGTTAACAGGAGCCCACTCCAAATTAGCTACGTGATAGGTAGGTAGGACTTAATTGTGTGTGTACTTGTTAGTCTTTAGCTTTGTACATGATTTTTTCTAAACAGAGCAACTCTGTCTACCAAAGGTTTATCATTGAAAGTTTCACTTTCATATATAGCAGCTGCTGACACATATTAACATACAAAATTCTATACGGAGCACACTAACTAATACCCATCAAAATCCCCGGAGAACCCTTTTTTAGCATGTAGAACAGTGTACATGTTCTACATGTAGAACCCTGAAATCACAAGTGCGGGGTTCTATAGTCTTTTTTTCAGATTTTTTTCCAATTTGGGTTCTAAGGTGGAGGCACCCATAGCCGACCAGGTACCCACAACTAATCAGTAGGCTTCTCCATTTCCGACCTCCATTTCCAACCACTTACTGTTCAAAATCTTGGGAGATCTAGAAGAAAGTATCAAGCACGATTGGTAGAAAGGGAATCAAAGGGAATATTTTGGTAGTAGCAGAGTGATCAAGTTTTGGTGTCATGGTGGTCGGTTTTAGGTGAGCCTACATATCGGTTGTATGTATTACAAAAAAAATGTCTTTCAAAATTCATAGTAAATTAAATATTGAAGTAAATACGACATTTAAAGTTGCATTCCTCCTTAAACCTATTTCCCTTTCAAGGAAAAATCTCCCTCAACTTATACACCTCCAATCTTAGTGGCAAATCTCTTAACTGGTCGGTTATAGGTGCCTCCACCTTACAACCCAAATTTAGTCAGGGAACCCCTCTCACGGACCGTAGGACCAATGTCCTGCAAGTTGGGAGGTTCTGCATGGGCACATCTAAGGTTCTTTGGAGAGTTCAATGGATATTAGTTAGTATATCGCATTCTATACCACAAAATGCATGTTTTGTGGAGTCAGGCTTAGTGGTCAAAATATTGTATTCTATGTCAAATCATTCCAATATAATTTTTTATTTTTTTTAAATAATTTTTAAATAAGATCATAAAGTTATATACTGATCAATGATCAATAGATACAATTGAGTGATTTTTATGATTGAAGAATTAAAGGTGCACTGACTGCATATCTTATAAAGAGCTAAAGGGTTTGTATATATAATTGGGTCTAAGATGAATACAAACTGCTTATTTGAGGAGCTCAAATGTTTTTTTTGTCTACAATGTGGTATACAATAAGTATATTTTGGTAAATGTAATTATCTTTTCATCTTAATACAATTCCACTCAAGCGTATTCAATTTTAGTTTGAAGGAAACAATACTCCATTTTTGGTGAATTTTTTGAGTAAATCTCTATGGTTTTATAAAACATTTTCTTGCAAACAATTGGTGTTGAATTTTTAAAGTTTGATTGTGGATGTATATAAATATTCATCAGTGAAATCAATTTTGCATTCAAATTTTGAAGTTGTTTTGAAGTTCTAAAATTTTTAAGTCCTCTTCACCTTACTTATTTCTAAAAGCTCTCATCTTACCAATTCAATATATAAATTTTTGGATGAAATTTTAAGTCTTAATTTGCAATAACACTTACCAAATACTAAATTCAACACTAAATTCACAGTGAAATTATTTTAAAATTACAATAAAATATTTTTATTACCTTTTCCACAAGCTTTCTATAAAATCTCATAGAAAATCTCATGTAAAATGATGCCTGAATTCCAAGTTGAAAAATGAAGGAAAAATACCATAAGATTGTTTATTTTGTGTTTATACATACTCCTTGAACTGTCAACTTCCATAGAAAAAAGTAATAATAATAACTATTTTATTTTATTTTCAACTAAGTAAAATCTATCCAAAAAATATCAATTGTACAAAAGAAGCCTTTATTGATTCAAATTTGAATACAAGGTCAATCCAATGTATGCATTTTTTTAATTCTAAATCAATTCAAGTTTTGTAATTATTTTGACAATGGTCAACTGAAGACCCGTACACAATATTCATTTTACTTAAAATCATTTTTAAAATGACATTTTGTACAGTATTGTAGTGCACCAGAAAATTATAGAGCACTAACTTGGCAGACTTTGTCGCCTCTACTTACCCTAATGTCACGGTGCTAACCACTATTAGTTCTATTTGATGTCAAAACTTTTTTTCTTTTTTAGATTGTAAGAACTTTGGTTTTTTTGGTTTATTTAATTTTTTACGTAATTTAGTTTTTTGGTTTCTCCTCCTGTGAGGCATCCTGGTTGGCAATTTTGTGGTTGCAATTTTCTAATGACCAATAAAGCTTTTGTTCGTCCATGTAAAAAGTAGAAAAATGTAAAATACGAAAATGAAAACTTTAATCATTTATTCATTGACAATAGGTAGAATGGATTAGTTTGAGGAATTTGTACTTACTGAATTCATGGTTCAAATATTTATTTTAATGTGGGACCTCAAATAACAGCCAAGTCTTACCTGACACGGATGCTCCTGTGGACCCAAAAAGAAGTCAAAAGAGCAACGTTTGTGTTATCCCTACCTCGTCTTTTTCTTTTCTTTTTGAAATGAATGAAAAGAAATTCCATTGCAGAGATTCAAAAGAAACAATACAAGTCCAACTTATCCATCTGGCTTACTAGCTTAGTATGAACTGGCCGGCCAGGAGAGTGTTTTAAAAAAATACTAAAAAAAACAATCATAAAAACAACTTAATATTTCCCCAAAAAAATGTAGAAAATCCACTTGAGTATTATGATTTTTTTGCACCCACATTAACCCACATTAACCACTTACCCTCGGAAAAACGCTCGTAGCACTAGGTAAGTCCCAGCCTGGGGATGTCCTGTCCACGCCCACATTAACCCCTAAAGTTCTTTGGTGCTTTTGGAGCAAAATCTGCTAAAATTAAAAATAAAAATAAAATTCAAAAAATAAAAAAGTGATTTACTGCCCAAATTTGAAGAGAAAACAAGTTTGTGTCAATGAAAAATTCCCGAAAAATGATGTAGTCACCAAAAAAAATTCAAACAATTAGTTTGTGGTGAAATCTTGCTTCTTAGAATTTTCACTCTATAATAATATTTTTAACTACTTCACCCTAACCCCGAAATCCAAATCAGATTTAAAGGAATTTTAGTGATTAAATAGTGATTTTACTTGGCACTTAGAGCAATTAATTAATGGAATAATAGACCTTAATGGAAAATCAATCCTTGAATTGTATACAAAGACATGTGTATTTGCATCTGTATTCAGTATGTATTGTTCTTTTTGAGTTCTTAATGGCAGGTAGGGACACGTGTCGCACCTGGCTTGATGAGTGTTAGACCAAATATATGTCCTGCATTTTGTCTGCTGCTGTTGTCTTGCGTAACTTCATCAACTTTACTGCGGAATACTGCGTCCAGACTCCGGTGGCTTACAACTGATTCAGGTGAATGAAAGATTTCACTTGAAGTGTCATGGATGAAACCATGAGCTTAAGGTACCATAATCAAATATCGTAAATAAAAAAGTGAAGTATATAAAATATTGTATTTATTGAAAAAAAATTGGAGTAAAATTAATTATGATTTGAGAGTAAATGGATTTCAAAGTGTGCTATCTTCATTTAACTCAAATATAGGCCCTTGTCTACACATTTACTCAAATTTTGGGAAAGTTCTCTTTTCAAGTTTCCATCTTCGTACATGGATGGGTAAGGTATATTCTATAATTTACTCCCATCACTTCAAAATTGTGAAAAAATAAATACACGTACGCTTCAAAATTATTTAAATTTTTGAAAATTATTATAAAATCATGTCCATTTTCCTCCATGAAAAGGAGACTTGAAAATAACCAAACATTTCTTAAACCATATGAACGTTGGTAGAATTTTTGTAATCAAAGTCATTTTTCAAGTTGCTTGTTGCTTACTACTAGTTATTGTTAAGAGTGTTTATTCTTGAAAAATAATTGTAGTTCTATGATCACCGGTGATACAATCAAATACTTTAGCTCTACCTTTCTCCTATGAAGCCCACATTTTCTCTCTTAAAATTTTCTCGCTATTTCATTTATTTAATTTCTAACTATCATTTCAATATATTATTAATTAAGCACTATGCACTCTGATAGTTTTGGCTCATGCCATCCTATATAAATCAACAATACGAAGCTACAAGTAAATCCTTTTTCCTCGTCACACTAGATTAATTTCAAAACCTACATTTAGATTATTAACTTTGTATTCCAAAAGATTGATTTGACTCAAAAAAAACTTCCCTACCCCTAAGGGTGGGTGGGCGGGACATCCCTTTACAGGGCAGCTTTTATCACCTTCCTCACCAAATTTCATTCTCAATCAGCCCATTCTCAATTCAAACCTAATCAAATCTGTACACTCTCTTGTGATTCCAAATTACCAGTATAGACACATAGTGCTTTTCACCAAAGAATTCTCAATCAACACACTACTTACAATATAGTAGTGTATGACAAAACAATCCAAATAATAGAGAAAAGTTTGTCTTAAAACTGACAATACAAGATCAAACACAAAATAGTTTGAGTCTCCAGAAATCTTCTCATCCCTTGAATGTTGATGTAGTAAAGTAAGAAAAATCCAGAGGTAAAGGACCTCACCTGTCCCCATAAACACAACCAAAACCACAGTTAGGATTATGTTTGTAGACAAGGTGTCAACAGCCCTTTACAGCTTGTTATTGCAGTCACAAGAAAAATCAAACCCTACACCAAACATACAAATCAAAGGGAGAGATGAAAGAGTCTAATTGCAATCATAAATTAGAAGACCTGAGTAGTAGTTCCACTAGACTCAGCCATGTTGCACTTTGCTTCAGCTCCACACCACCATATACCAAAACTTCACAAGCTCTAACAATCTCTCACACACATATGTAGCAAACTAGAATTACTTTCAAAGCAGACAAGTAAACAGATGCATATGGCCAAGAAACTCCCATGGTTTTATACCTTCAAAGAAGTTTCTAGAGATTCACTTGTTTGTTATATGGACAGGAATAGCCTCGCTGGTCCAATCATCTCTGACCCTTAGATGAAGGTTAACCTAGATCAAATGGTCATAAATTAGTGACTTGCTAGAGTAAAGTTCAAGCTTGTAGTAAGCCCCAAGTAAAGTAAGCCCCAAGTAAAGTAAGCTTCAAGTTTGGAGTAACTACCAGTAAGCTATGTGTAAGGGAGGTGGGTGGATTTCACTAATTTACACCTTATTCAGCATATCATGCCATAATAAAGTGACTATGTAATTGCTTGCAAAGTTTTACAAGTAATGTGCAAATTTATTTTGCAAGCCTACAGAACTGAAGAGTGCAACTTCTGTCTGAATCATTGTAATAAAAACCTTATTTAGAAAATAAATTCTAAATTAAATACGGGTATAAGATCTTCCCAATATTTAAAAAAGAAAAAAAGAAAAAAAAGAAAAAAAGACTGAATTTGACATAGTAACCATCCATCTTGGCATCTATTTCAGGATTGTGATTTTGTAGGATGAGCTCTCAAAAGTATGGTATCAATACCGTACCTGCACACCTTTTCCGAATTCCACCTGTCCGCCCAGCTTGGAAGTAACAATGATACACAGAATACTACAATAATACTAATCCTCCACCTAAATATCCAGCTCTAGAGATAGATAATCATCCATGAAATTCAAGTGAATCAGACGAATCAAGTACATTACACTTTGAAAAACGAATTCCAAGTGATCAGAGAAAAGTAGATAAATCCGTTTTAACTTACACTAAACTCATCTGCGCAGCAGTGGATATACAATCAAATGAGGTCTGCAGAATTGAAATCGCAACAATCCATTTTTATGTTATGGTTAGGAACTTGTTTAGTGTGGTGTTGGACTTGTTCAAATGGAGTCACTAGTGCAACATGCGACTAGTTCCACGCGGCTCTCCACTCCAGAGTCCACTTACGGGAGGCGTCTCCACTCAGGTGGAGTCAGTTCACTTCGAGTGGAGTTGGGCAGGCTTGGAATGGGTTATAAGCAGAATAACGCGGAGTTCCCGACCGAAGGGTCAGAGCTACTGTCGGGCTTTATTACGGTGATTTATTCCCTGATTGCCGCGGACCTCATGGTGGGGTCAACTGCCACGTCTGCAGATTAGTTTTGGGCGTTACCCGGTTCGCAGATAATATCCGGTGATGTTGATACTTCGTTACTTGTACTGATAACCTTTATTACGGTGCGTACCCGCTTACGCTGAAATACCCGGAAGGTTGGTGATATACCATGGTACAAAAGTATACCCGGCAATGGAGGTATACGTCCGGTTTAAGTATATTGATAACCGGAAAATTTGCTGCCGTTATCATACGTTTGTTCATACCCGGATGACTGGACGATGCCACATTCGTCAATGAAATTCGTCCTGATTTTAGGGTTCCCGTCCATGCTGAAAATAGAATATCTCCGCAGGTTTTCTCCTCATTTTCAGGGATCCAGAAATACCGTTTAGGGTTACTGTGTGTTGTGGGCAGATTTTGCAGTAGTACCGACAGATCAATCGTCATTGTGATGCACGTGTAGATTACTGTACATAGGATTGGAATGGCATAAACTGTTTATTTTTAAAATTGAGATGCGGGTGCAATCGCAGAGCCGGTACACACCGAATTCGGTGACTACAATTGTAATACCACTCAGACGTAGGTCTAGAACAGTCTTGAGAGTAGTCACAGCGATTTGTCGAACAGCATCTCCGCACACATGATAGAGGGGGAATTCCGCGACAGCATAAGTAGGGGTTGCTACATGAACCTGCGTTCCGAATGCAAGCATTCCGATCCGTCAATGCTACAAGTAGTGCATGAACAATTGAAATAGGAGGTGGTCTGAGTCGAGCTGCATTCACCTTCAATCGAAGAGCCTAGGTTCTGCTGATGTCTTCCGCTCCTAAGTCGCGTACCAGAAGGTGATGAGCCCATTTCACGTACACGGTCGAGTTTCCCTGGGGAACCATTGCATCAATCAATTTGGTGAAGGGCTGTCGCTCTAACTCGCAGAACAAGAGCTCAATGTTTTTGTCGTACACTTGGTGCACTTGCACCATTTGTTGTCCAAGATCGCAGGGTGTATACAGTTGGTTCTTCCGTGTAGATTTCCACGAGATTCCGGACTTGCCATAGGCGACAGGAACCCCCGGGACGTCTGGATGAAGAATCCAACATGGCTTGTTGCAGGCCACAGGGTGATCCGTTCGAGCTCGGGAATTGATGCGGCCAATTGAGGGGCGCTCAACGGGTGGGATATGGTGAAGTGGTCCCTTGGACTTCAGAAATTTCTTCGGTACGCTGACTTTCTTCTGTGGTGCGCTCTTCTGAGATCGGGTTGCTTTGGCGGGTGGCTGCGTCATGAAATCAGGGTCCCCTGAGAAATTCCCCTGCTCGAATTCAAGGTCGTCTTCTACCTCAGTCCTCGGAGATGGTGTTCTACGCTTTGACGGGGTGGTTGGAAAATTCTGTTCGCAGGAGGGGAATTCATGAGTAACCCCTGCAATTGGAGCAGCAGCTCCTGAGCTATCGAGTGTAGAGAAGGGGCTGTCAACCTGGTCTGGACGCCCAACAACCTCGTCCACTGCTGAAACCTTCGATTGCACATGAGGAACAGCGGAGATGGACTCAGGGAGTCCAAGGGAACTGGAGTTCACTCGGTCGTGCTTCGTACTTGGTGATGCAGCGACGGGAATGGCAAACGCCCCCGCTGATATTTTCGTCAAAAGTAGTTTCATATCGTTGAGGACGTCCATCGTGTTCTGTTGGGTCCGGTCTAACCTATGCACCGTGGCTTCTATGTTGGTCTTCCATGCTAGATCGCGTTGGTGCTCACCCGCGCGAGAGTTTTGTTCGCGGACATATTCCGGAGTGTGCTGAAAAGAGGTACGGAGCGTTCAATCAGTTCAGTTCACATGAATCATGCTGGATCCTTGAAATTTACAATAACCATTCATGAATTAGAGTGCAGGAATTTGTACCTGGGGGAACACCGCCGTGTCATGGAGTTCTACACCGCAAGCTTGACTGCTAGTTGTGAAATTGGTATTCGCCAATCCGGTGGTCCGATCCATAACGTCATCGCCCCAGCCCAGGTGAGCCTGCACAGTTCATAGTACTACATTACGGGCAAAGGGCAAACATGGAAATGCATACATGTTTTAGGGTTTAGGGATTAGTCGTTTACCTCGAGGGCAGGGGAAGCGTTACCGGCAGTACACCTTCCATTGTCTCTCCCGCTCCAGATTTCATTGTCCATGTCATTCAGTCCATGATTCTCTTGACTCTGCACAATTACATTATGGTGTATGGGCGGTCAGCTGAGAAGACTTACAGAAACATATGTGTCATGTGTTGTGACAGGGGCAAATAGAGACCAACCTCATCTGGTAATGTCGAGTGATTAAGAGGAGCCTGGTGCGAGTTCGAGGGCTGGAGGGGTTGGGAAGTCGAAGACGGTGTGCGGGATGGAGCGGAAGAGGCACGCGCCCTCCTCTCTTGCATGATTCGCGACTTCTCCCTGCCCTCTTCACTGTCCCAGTGCTGCACCCAAGTCTTCCAAGCTGCGTCTGGACAATCAACGTGCTGGAGTCCTTTCTCATAGCAGTGCTGCCTCCATGTAGTCTTGTCATGGGCAATTGCGTCATCCAGGTACCTTGACAAATACTCTGGATCTAAATTTGTTGGAGTATACGTAAACATCGTGTCTAGTTCCCGTTGGATTGTCAAACACAGCAACTGCCATTCCCCCTGATGCTGCGCATAGGACTTGTAACTCCAGTTGATGAGCCGCTTCGCAATGGACCTGCACGTTCCGTGCCATTTAGTTCTTAGTCCCACTATTTTACCTTCTGAGTTGGTTGGAATTGAGTGCTTCGGCGTACGACCCTCCGCATGCGACGCCACAGTTTCCTTGTAAAATGCTGGTTCGTAGCTACGTTGTTCACGTCGACGCTTATTCTGCTCTGTTCTGTCCAGGGATAAGCTCCCGCCAGATATAGCACGTCGACGGTCTGACTGCGACGAAGTCTGTGGCTCCGATGCTGACGGAGAGTAAGGAGAAGCTAATCCCGGTGGACTGAACAAACCGTTTTGAGAGCGGGGATTTGGCAACGGCGGTGTTGGGCTCCCTGCCGGACCTCCACAGCCAAGGGGCTGTCGAGTGCTCCCGCTCTGAGTATGTGGAAATGACGACGTCCGGGTCAAGATGTTACCATACGCTCCTGGAGTCTGAATTCGGGAACTCCTCGGAAGTGGACGGAATGTGCTGAAACCGCGTAGGGTCTGCACATAACCTCCCACGTCAACCGAGCAATGTGACCGGATTTCAAATTAGGTTCGGTGATGTTCCTAGGTGAAACGATACCTCTCAATGATGTAAGGTACTGAACAAAGGATTCATTGACTAAAAAGTAAGTGGTAGACTTACAGATGCCGGGGACGCTCCATCTCCTTCCGTCTGCTCCTCTCTCGCTTGGTCGAGCATCGTTGCTCCGAAGGCTAAGATCTCTGCAATGGCCGCTGTGTACGTGTACCGAGCAACCTTTGCTGTACGATTGCCGTCGCTCCAGAATCCAGAATTCTCTCCTCCAGAACCGCCGCTGCTGTCTTGTCTTGAACAGGTATCCATCATCGACGACTGTCTTAAGGGGGGCGGGGCTCAAGATCTATGAGGCAGTGAATGCACGGAAGAATCCCTAAGATTGTATTTCCGAAATAGACTCTGAAAAAGTTCTAACTCACAATACCGCTGACTTGATTAGGTCTTATCCTGAGGAGCCGTCATATCGTCAGTTCCTCCAGCAGTGATGATGAAGGGTATTCTTCATCGACTATGGGATTTCTCCCTCTCTCTGCGCACGTTCCGGCTGGGACGGAAACAATACTCTGTTCCTCGCATGGAGGCCAAGGGGTGTACTATCCGCTACCTACCGTGAATGAGTGGCCACTTATTGACGCAAATGGGGTACTGCGGCCTTACCTGCTCTAGAACTATAATTATGCCCTGCCTGCAATACCGTTTCCTCATTGCTCACATTTTCTCCTCCATGTTGACATGTCAGAGTCGTAGATATCTTTCCATTTTTGTACAATAGTAAAGTGACAAATACCGGTAAAGTCTCCTGTTCAGCATCCTAATTTATGCCTTCGGCCGTCATCTGAAACTGTGAAGAGAGACGTGACAAATGCGGAGCCCCCTCGGATATTTCTTGTACCTTTTGCGGTTATCTTTGATCCACTTGTTACGTCTATGATGAGGCTCACTTAGGTGTGACACTGCAGAGAAGTGTAATCACTGGATGTGCCGGGCAGCTATAACACTTCGCGTGGTTTGCTCAATCCTTTCCTGCAGTGCGAGTATCCCGTTCAAGGACCATGGAGCCTATGTACCCAGAGTCGACGCTCCACCTGAAATGGCGAGTGGATGCCAGAGATTTGAAGTTGAATCGACGAGAGGAGGAGGTGGCGGAGCGTGAAGGAAGTCAGTACAGAGTGTGCAAGTGCAATATATGTGTAGGGGAGGTCCGATCCATGCGTAAGCGCGCAAATGTTATATACCACCTGCAACGTTTCGGACGTTCGCCAAGACTACGGGGTTCCACAGAGGTAAATTGCACTCACATTTTCATTTTCTGTATCCTCGATTCTGCATAGGCGGCTGTCGAGCGTTCGAGCACAGTCAGTCCTGTCCACCTGTTCGTATAGACCGTCTACAAGGGAGATTCTGAAGTCATACCGTTGAAAAAAGTATGCCTTCCAGTGGAGTCCCTCGAAAACTAGGAGGGAGTGTTCTTATATAGTATACGAGAACGGTCAACAGAATTAAAGAGTACGAGTATTTCCCGAGGGTGACGAACAATTAAACTGTACATTTGAAGTTCAACGTAGATTCTTTCAGGCCTAGCGTACCCTGTTATCCTTTTCTTCAGTAGATTGAACATGGTAATTTCAGGATATATAAACGCGGTGTGTGAAATTGTAGCTGTCCACTAGTGATCCAGACCAAGCAGTTCCTGGAGGACACGATTACGTTCAAGTCGACGATACCCTGTCAAGAATTCAGTTAGTACATTCAGAGCAGTGTGTATTGGGGTTTTCTAATATCGCAAATTAGTTTAGAGATAGCTGACGGGGATATGACGTTAACGCGTAACGTAGGCACTTCAGACTTGTAAAGGGATGGCGGTTGGACATGCTAGGGTTTTTTACAGATAGAGCTGTGTTGTACAGAAAGTGGAGGGCACATTGTCCACGTGATTTTGAATGCGCATTCCCTTGTCCACGACAATAGATTCATTACAGCATTCCTTGTTAGTGTCCTTCGATTATTTCTTATGGATGGTTCACTGATCCCTAATTCGGCATATGCAGTAATAGCACAAACAGGCCATGAAGAGGACAGTGTTTGCGTACAGTGGAATCATCTACTCTTAATTCTAATGTACCCTGTGCTATACTGTAGAACTACCCTGCCGACGAATCAGACGACGAGTGGGACGCATCGATTGAACGGGAGTTTGGCGCACAAGGGCGTATGCTGGGGGTGGAAGTAGATGAACCCATGGACAACGACGTCAATGTGGTGGAAGCGGTTCAACACGCGTTCCACATTTACGATGTGGAAGCTGGAATTGCCGACCTGGAGCTCCAAGGTGAAGACATAGAGGAGGAGCCTCGACAATCTCCCCGGAGGCAGCCAGGTTTACATGAAGACCAAGGTCGCTTTGATGCAGAAGATCAGGGGCTCGAAGACGATGATGTGCCAGAGTTACAGGACGGCATTCCACCAACAATGGAGAACGCGCCATCAGTACTACAAGATAGCGCCACAACGCCGCTGTATGCCAACGCACGCCTGTCATGTTTAACTTCGACCCTTCTGCTTCTCAACTGTCTAAGAACACACGGTGCGAGCAACGCACTGGTATCAGAGATTTTCAGCATTTTAAGTAAGAGCATTCTTCCTCCTATAAACTCGTTACCGAGAAATGAGTATGCTGCGTCACAATTGCTTCGAATGCTGGGGCTCTCTTATGAGCTCATTCATGCGTGCCCCAAGGGCTGCATGCTCTTCAGAGGTGACGCAGCTATGGCGTTGGACAGGTGTACGCATTGTGATTCAGCTCGCTTCAAACAGGTTGGAAGATCACTCGTTCCGTCGAAGGTGCTACGGTACTTCCCTCTCATCCCGCGACTCCAGAGAATGTATAGCACGCCAGAGCAGGCCGGATATATGACCTGGCATGCAGAAAACAAAAGTACCGACGGGCTGGTGCGGCACGTTGCAGACTCTGCACAGTGGCGGTACGTCGACTCAGAGCTAGGTGACTTCGGGCAGGAGGACCGGAATGTTCGGCTTGGCATGGCAACGGATGGAGTAAATCCATTCTCCGTGAAGAGGAGTACTTGGAGTACCTGGCCCGTAATCATGGTAAACTACAATGTCCCCCCTTGGTTTACAATGAAAAAGCATTTCTTAATGCTGTCCTTGTTGATACCGGGGAAGCAAGCAGTTACAGGTGATACTTTTGACATTTATCTGCAGCCCCTACTAGAAGAACTACACATCCTGTGGACTGAAGGTGTACTTACCCACGACGCAGCAAACTACAGGGGAACGTCTATGTTCAGGATGAGAGCCATCCTTCTGTGGACAATCCACGACTTTCCCGCGTACGGGATAGTCGCGGGTTGTGTCACAAAGGGCTATAGAGCTTGCCCGTGTTGTGGCCCAGAGACAGAGTCAAGACGGTCGGCTGCATTGTCGAAGAATGTTTACTCCCAATGGCAATACCGTAAGTATCTCCCAGAAGGCCACCCTTGGAGATTCATTCGCAGCTTCAACGGGGAGGTGGAGGTGCGCTCCGAACCTCATTTGGTCAGCGGTGAAGACGTAGTTAGATGGGGAAACCTGAGACAAGCGTGGATCGAGGATGGTGCGACTCCGGCTTCTGCAGACCCAGCCCGTACTTACGGGATAAAACGAGTGTCTACCTTATACCAGTTACCATACTGGAGGGTGAGCGAACAGTACACCTCATTCATTTGCAGCGAATACTACATCTCTGGATGGTTTGTGTCTTGCATTATTTATTAAATCAACCAATTCGAGGAACTGATAACTCTGCAACTGCGGTCCGGATGATAAGCTTGGAACTTGCGGTCTTTTTTCCGACTAGGTTTTCCCGAATTCTAATACTACTGTTTCTCTTATATGGCAGCGGCTTCCGATTCGACACACACTTGATGTGATGCATGTCGAACGGAATGTATCTAACAACATCCTACAACATGTTATGGGCGAAAAAGATACCCCTGCTGGAAGAAGAGACATGGAGGAGGCCAATGTATTCCCTCATTTATGGTTGCAAAGGGAAGGAGATGTTGGCGACTATGTCATGCCGCGGGCGCCGTGGGTATTCACTCCACAAGAGAAGACCGAGTTTTTGAGAAGAGTATCAGAGACACGCGTCCCATCAGGGTACAGCTCTACACTTACGAAGCACGTTGGGGAGCTCAAACTAGCCGGATTAAAATCCCACGACCACCATTGTTTACTTCAGCAGGTAATGCCTGTTGCAATCAGGCACAGCCTTGGACGTGGACCGAGAATGGCAATAATCCGCATGGGGGACCTCTTCCATCGGATCTGCGCGAAGGTTGTGAACCCGGCTGAGATACCTGACTTGAAGATTTTCGCAGCAGAGACGTTGTGCCTGTTCGAACTGCATTTTCCACCGGGGTTCTTCGATGTGATGACTCATTTGGTAATCCATTTGGTGAACGAACTGGACATTTGCGGTCCAGTTCATGGACGTTGGTGTTATGGGATAGAGAGATATTTGGGAGTCCTTACTTCCTATGTCCGGGACCGGTCGAAGCCAGAGGCTGGTATGGCGTCGGGGTACGTTGTAGATGAGGCCCTGGGGTTTTGCACAGAGTACTTCTCACTGTACGCTCACACTCGCCGTCGAATGTGGGATCCAGAAGAGGAACTTCGAGATTCGGGAGAGGTTCTGCTCGGTAGAGGCTCTCACTACGTTTTGTCGGATCTGGAGGTTTCACAGATCCACGACTATGTCCTACACCACTCCGTTCACAGTGCCGAACTCTTACAGTGAGTGTTTATCCTTGCTGAATCACCATTGTTTTTTATTTTTTGATTCTTTTTTAATGATCATGTGCTTACAATGACGTGCTTTCTATGGTGCAACAGAGAGTATACTGCACAGAAGTCCGCATGGAAGGCGGCCAGGGTAGAATTCCGAGCTCAGTTTCGTTCGATGCAAGGGGGCGTACCAAACAATCCCACGAGGAGTGATTTCCCTCGACATTTACAGAGTCCATTCCCGGATATGTCGACGTGGATTCGTGATCACGTCTCAACTCTAAGAGACGGCGGTTTTCCTGTTCCAATGGAAGTGATTGCTCTGTCACTTCCCCCAGAGTCAAGGGCACTGAGCTACGGAGCCATGTGGGCCTACGGGGCTCACTTCCGAACTGACAAGCTTGGATCCTCCGCATATGTGACGTTCGACTCTGGCATCGCACATATTACAGAAGAGACACTGGCCGATGCTATCGATGTAGGCATTCTAAAGTCCATACTACATGTGAACTTCGGGGTGATGAGCGCAGTGATGATGAAGGGGGAGTGGTACGAGAAGAAGGACCAGGGCAGAACGACTGTGAAGAAGGACAGGTATGGATTCTGGACGGTCAAATCTTCCGCGAAAGAGGATCCATATATGGCCAACCCTTTTGCGTACCCGGAGCATATAAGTCAGGTTTTTTTTATGACTGACCAGAGAGATCCAGACGCACTTGTTGTCATTAAGAATGACATACGCAGTGTGAGAGTAGTTGGTGAACGAGAGTCACCTTACTTCGGAGCAAATGGGAGCGAGGATGGTAATCTCCTAACCCCTGTTCTGCCCAATATCCATGGGGATACCCAGCGGCATGATGCTATGCCTGAATTTGACGTTGTCCGAGAGGAAACTATCAATGCACTTGATGCAACTATAAGAGTCCAAGCTGATGAGGACGAGGTAGAGGACGATCAAGTATCCGAAGGTGACTTCGAAGAGAATCTGCAGAGCGTGGTTTAGTGTGTGCACCATTATAGTCGTACGTAGTGGCCGTGAACGACACAGTGCAGACTGTTATATTCTCACTATTACGGAGCATGTGTATGTCCTGTGACTGACGGTATTTGTAAGTGTAGTCCATTGTGTGGCACAGTAGTTCATGGAGGTGCGCCTCAATTTCATTCTGAACAATGTGAGGGGAGGTGGATTATCCACCAACCACCTTGATTCAATGCAGAAACCTGGAATATTTCGTCTATGGCACGCCTAGAATGGACGCTGACCGTCTCCTCTCCTTAGTCTAGCATAAGTTACATGTGTTTTTATGATGCATAAAAAGGTTTTACTAGGTATGTTTTGTATTTGTTGCAATATGTTCTACTGAGTATGTGTTGTTGCCGCGTTTTGCATATTCAATGTATTAATGCTTACTGTTATGGCATTCTTTCACCTCGTATGCTTCGTGGTGTTCTGTCTCGTCTCTGGGCACCTCAGTACTGGGGACACTTTATTATAACCCCAATTCGGAGTGCGTCTGCATGTCAAGGTCAGTACATTTCTGTGCATATCAAAGTCTGCTTTCAATTCCGATCACATCTTCCATTCAATGTGTCCTTATGTCATATTGTTTTTCATTAATTAGCCGTCCTTCTATCGTACGGAAGTTGCTCATACAATATCTAATGATTGCACTGATTAATTACAGGTTGATATTTAGTGACACAGTGTGTCATTTACTGTGTCTCCACTTGTATGGTCATGAGATCGTCCATCCTGAAGAGCACGCCATAGCAACCACTACGGAGTTCCATTGTGTCCATTCTGCTGGTATTGTCTTTGTCTTCGTTTCTGTTCTTTGTCGACAGAGATTTCCGCACCTCTTCTCTAAGATGGCTCAACGCTTCGTCGAAGTGATTCAGGAGTTAGATTACGTGGGCGCTCGATATTTCGCTGTGTACATGGACTCATCCGCTCTCGACTCTCAGTTGGTTGTATTTCTGTCCTCTTACTCAACTTTTTCGTTTATTTCAGTGGAAGACCTTCCTTTGAGCACCTCCTGTATTCTGTGAGGCAGATGTACTCTATGAGGGCGAGCGTAGAACTCGAGAACAGTTCCCCGTTATTGCTACTGGAGTAACATTTGATCTGTAGAGCGACGTGAGTTCACATTATGTCCACTGAATCCCCTACTGACCTTGCTGTGTATCCAAGTAATCTGCAGGTCATACCACCGACCTTTACACTGAAGCATGGCTGGCCTAGACTGTCAGATTGTTCAATTGTAGTATCCGTGACTAGCCGCCGGGAATGGCCTGTTCGTTTCGAGATTCCAATGCGCGTCTGGACGAGTGTTGGAGACGGTTGGAAAAAATTTCTTCAAGATAATGAAATCCGAATTGGCAACATGATCGTCTTCGAGATACTTGACGACGACTGTCTAATCGCTGACATTTATCCGAAGGGGCCGCCCCCGACGTTCTCCAAGACCCTTCGCATTTCTCATACACGGCCGTGGAGCAGCTCAAAGTTGGTAAGTGACATTCTCTGCGATGTTCCCGGACTTCTAGCACACCGTAGAAATTCCGAAACAGAGTCTCCAATCCTTCCTGCCAATGTAACCGTCTGCATCCGCACTCCTTACGTCCGTCGGGCTAATCTAATTTGTACTTTTTTGTCCGCATTGTGCGAACTTCATCTGACTTCGTACTATGTTTCATGCGTACAGGACCTACCTGTCAAATTCTGGCGCGATGTCGGTGTCGAGAATTTTGATAACGTATTCTATCTCTTGAAGGGGCCATGTTCCGAGGTCGTAGTCAAAGCTACGAAGAGCATCCTTCCAGCCCAAACGACGTGTCAATTCACAAAAGGCTGGCCGGAATTCGTCCAGAGGAACTCTCTCAAAGTTGGCGACATCCTCCTCTTCAGCATGGTTGATCGTACTGTTTTCAACGTGGCCGTCGTCGACAGCTGAGAAGAGCCTCCCCGATTCAGGTACCAGCAGTCCGAAATCTGTAGTAATTCCCGTTTGTATTTTCGTCTCCATGGCCCCGTTCATCATAGTTAGTTCGAACCCCGTTATCGTATTGGACAGTCATTGCATAGCGCAATGGAGCGGGGTTCCGTGTAAAACGTGATTGTAATCCTCTAAGTAATTCAAATAGAAGCGTGCTCGTGACGACTCCGGGGACTGCAGATGTTATGTAATTACTGTAGCACTGGAGTGGAAGTATCATCTCCGTCGACAGCAGTATATAAGGAGAAGGTGATGTGCGCTAATTTCATTTCTCCTTTGTGCAGGTTCAGTACTATGGACAACGCAGTACTTACAGATAGAGGCACGGCATTAGTAGACGGAAGCGTACCGCCGGACTTGGGTCCCAGTACCCCTCCACTGCCGATGGGATCTTTAGGTAGCTACAGCCAGTATTTTGATGCGGACGGGTCGCCCCTACGGTTGTCCGGGGATGGTAGTTTAGTAAAAGTCTGGAATTTCGCTCAGCTCGATGCAGCACTCGCAGCAATCGAAGACAGCATACTCTGTTCGGAGGAGTCGGGGTTACCTACGCCAAGTCCAATTACTGAGGAGTCACCCACGACAGCTGACATCAGACTCCCGTTGCCCATGTTGGAATCGTGCGAGAAGGGACTTGTTGAATCACATTCTGCACCGATGTCTGTCCTTGAAGGGCTTAAAAGGAGTGCGTAGTGTCCATACAGAATGACATTGTGAACCTAATGTAGATGCTTATTTTGAAGAGAGGAGGGTTTAGCTTGAACTGGGGAGACACTAATGTCTTCGTTGATGTGGGGATAGTAGAGATTTTAGACAAGTCCAGTGCTGGCATTGTATTGCCATATCCACGGCTATGTGCGTAGATTGCGTTGTAAATTTCCGGGACAGTGAATCTGTCGACAAGAGTTGTTCCTTCAGTAACATGAAATGAAATGAGTCGATATTGGCCACCTTCTGAACCCCTTGTGTGATAATGAGGTACCTTTGTGAGCTTCCAACTCTGTGGTTAAGAATAACAGTATGTCGGAATATTTCCAGACCATCAGAGCATGTTCAGAGGGAAATTGAATACAAAACCTTTCTAAGTGCACAAATCTGAACATAGAGAACTACACAGTCGTCTCTGGTCATTCTGCAGAATGGAAGCATTGAGCAACGTCTATTCGGAACTGCACATTTGCATCACAATCAAGTACTGCGCACATTTGCATCAAAATAAACTACTGCGACACACAGAGGTGGCAGACCCATGCGCACGCACCCCCGCTAACACCATTCGCACACAAAGAGGTGGTTTCCGGAGACGGGTCATCCATTCTCTTAAAACGTGATTGTCTATTCCCTAAACCCACAAAAAACCGGGGGAGTCACACAGGAGGTCATTGGAAAATCAGTCAATGCATTCGCCACTTCAAATGCTTAGAGTATGGCACTCGGCCTGTATCAGTGTTAACGTCTTCCTCTATCGTCTGAAAATTTCAGAGTTCAACCTCTAGCAGTAGCCAGCATGTGATCAAAGACATGGAACCAGACGTCCTGATCTAACCTGACGAAACAAACATTTCTAGTGTCCGGGAATTTCTACTTCTACTATCGCCTTATATACACCGGAAAAGAACTAAAGAAACTTGAGGTACAGTATGAAGAAACTGTGCTGATGAACCGAAACATTCTCCCCCCTCTCAGTGGTCAAGAACAATGGAGATGTCCGCCCTCACCTTGCGGAATTGAAAATTCGAGACTCAACAACGGACCCAGCACTAGTTCCAGTGAACACCGAACCGGAATCAGACGCGCTTGTGGCGTTTCCACCGAGCTGATCGACCTCCATGAAGTCAACGTAAGATTCGTCCGCCTCCGAAAACGCCCAGCTGACACTTGGAGCGACGTCGGTGTGAAAGCTGTCGGTTGATGCGTCAGACCCGGAGAAGGTCCACGTCGTTGGTGCCCCTGCGGACATGGCAGCATCGTTTTCTCCGTCAAGGTCAATGGGATGTGCTGCACTCGCTCCCGGCTGCGCCTCTCGACGCCCGAATCGGCGGAGATAATTCGAGTAGGGAATCCCGGAAATGCGCCCAAGCTCCTGCATCTCGACGTAGCATTCATCATTCCATGCGAAGTAGTTGCAATTGCCAATCAAACGAGCCAATGCAGGAGTATTAGGGTAATACAACTTCAAGTACTCTCGTCGCCAGTGAACAGTAGAGAGCCATCCCAGAATGCAGCCTTTCTCCATCGTTTGCTGATGTTCTTCGTGGTCAATGGAAACAAGTGCGTGAGAGTGCGAGAATGCATTAGGAGCACCACCATCTGGGGTTGAAGGTATGAAGAAGATACAGCCGCAGAGTTTGGGTATAGATGAACCATAATGGAAACCCTAAAACCGCCTGAAGCATCAGATCCATTGACATGCTAGTGTGCTTGAGTGCACTACGCAAACAATCAACATCATAATAAATTCAAGGTACTAAGGAGCTCCTGCATGGGCCGAAATCTCCACAAATCAACTTTTCCACGGATCTGGGATCATCCCAATATTGCTCAAGATTGTGAAGTACTTACAAGCTCCATATCGTACACCCTCACACTGCAGTAGACAACCCTTCACGAATTCAGACCTGCGTTTCACGTACACAGCAGAAAAAGGCATAGATCACGTAGACCGTGTATACTTCGGCTACCTACAGTCCAAGGAGGAACTCAGTGAAGAGGGCTCGTAGAATGCTCCGCAGAAGATCATTGTCCTAGGACTATGGGTTCGGTGTATCAATCCGGCCGTCACCAATCCGGATATGGACATGATCTTATGAGTTCGAAGAACATCAACCTAGTTCCCGGATATGAGATCGAAGAACATCAACCTAGTTCCCGGATATGAGAGCCCCCTGGGAACGGGCGTTCTAACCTAGGGTACGCGTCCCCGCACCCGAGCTACAGGGCACACGCTATTCTCAGACTTCGAAAACCAAGTCGATCATTGCCTCCCAAAAACAGCGACTGCCGTCATTAATGCTCAACCGTGGTCACCAATACAGGTGGACCCAGTCCATAACTCCCAAACCGATTTATCTTAAAAAAACTAATTCACCACCTCGACCAATCCCGGGCTGATACTATTTCCTTCCTCCCCATCGAGTCCACTCCACTCCCAACCGAAGTGGACTGCCCAAGTGGACTGCGGCATGTTTTCTACTAGTGAGTGTTACTATCAATTCATGATGGTTTTGACCAGGCTTGTATACATATGCAAGGTACAACAAAACAAAATCATCATGCTCTGGACTGTGTTGAACCATGGCCAACGACACTTGTCGACAAGTCACCGAGGCTCCATTTTGCAACCCTTAAAGTGTCACAAAGTGGTGGCTAATTTGTAATCTCCTTAGTCAAACCACGCCTTTGTGTTCATGAAAAGATATATCCATGAAACTCTCCTTTAGAATAATCAGATAATCAAATTCCAGAAGTGGTTAAAATTTTGGTTTTTGTTTTGGTTACTTTTTGGATATTTTGTATGTTAACAAGCTTAGCTCTTTACTATTGAATACATATTTTGGTCCTTTGGAGGATCTTTTTGCATTTGAACCTAATTTGTAAAATAAGTCTAAATTTCTTGGCAACCTAGATTTTTGAAAATTCCCAAATTCTACATTTAATGCAGTTTCGAATCAATATCTATTATTTTGAACTTTGAATTTTGAATTTTGAATTTTTTGAATTTCTCTTTGTAATAAGGAAATGGATTATTTTTATCGATTGCAATGCTCTCTGTTCTTTTAAGCTATTGATAACAGAAAACTAGATACTTCAAGAGTTTTTTGTAATTTACATTGATATTTTTTCAATTTTTTTATAAATAAAAATGAACTTTGACTCTTACAAATTAACATGTGAAAGCTATGGCTTATAGACAAGACATTCAATCATCCAAGATACGTAGATGATAAACAACATTACTCTTTTATACATAAATGTTTTGTACAAGTTCGAAGTAATTCAACTTATTGTAGATGTCATTGATCGAACAGTGTCAAGTCTGGACTAGATCGAACAACAAACAAAAAAAATCAATGTGTCATCTAGATGAAAGGTTGATTTTTATAGTCATAGTCTTCTAATAATTCAAGATAGAATATGTTGTTGGATCCAACTCTATAGATGTATGATAAACTATGATTATAATTTGTTTGAATTATTTATTTGAAAAGTTACATCTGAAAACTCTACATTTTGGTTGATTTTGAATGGTTTGATTTGGAACTTGGCTTTTATATTTATGTTTATCTCATTGATATGGATTATGGCTTTTTCATTTTAAATGTAAACTATTTTTTTTGAATTATAGCACATCAACAACTATCCTCTTTGCTGCAATCCTCTTTGTTTACAATGATTTCATCCTTCAAACATCACATAAGGTAGATAAACCAAAAACCGTGAATGCCCTCAAGGGGTGTATTAGAATTGCACCAAAACATTGAGGCGGTAGACTGAAAACGGAGAATTTTTGCATGACTAGCTAGGTTTTGGTGGACCAACTAGGTTTTGCTACATAATGTCACCTTGTGGATTTTTTAGTAGTCTCATATCAAAATTTCTGTGATGTTAATTAACCGTTTTAGGACACCATTTCGTTTGGTTTAGGAAGAGTGTAGTATAAAAGAAGGGGGTTTGATAAACTTCCCACTTTCAAAAATGGGTTAAAATTGGATGTTTTCGGCTCTCATCAATTACCGCAATGACCTAACGGTCAATTGGAACGTCACCCGCCCTGCAGAAGTGTTTTTGTTTTGGCTTTTTGGCTTTTTGGTTACCCCTCAAGACCAGGGAACGCTGGTTCCCTTGGCAGTTGTTTTGTTACCTCCTTTGCAGTAATATTAAGTTGTTAGGTGTCTTCAAAAAAATTAAAAAATGGGTTAAACAATTATTTGTGGGGAATAAAAACACAAAACAAGTTGCATTCTTTGTCATTTCTTCTTTTCATCTCAAAAAAAGTTCAAAGAATTCCTATCTCCATCCTTTCTAGTCGAATCCCCTTATTTTCACGGTTTTTCGTTTCCCTACCTTACTTATTTTTTTATTTTATTTTTTGGAACAAAGGAAGTCATATTTAAAAAAAAGAGCAATAACAACCTGAAAACCAGGCCTTACTTATCTTTTGGCCCCAAGCCCCAATTTTTCTGTTGTTAACAGGAAGTGAATTCCAGATGAGGTATAAAATAATGTGGAAATTGCATTGCCTGTCGGTGACTGGTGAGAGCAGTAACAAAATATGTACGCCTGGAGAAGTAGAGAATAGTATCTAACAACAAAAAAGAACCACACCTGAGAAATCCATCGTACCCAAAGCGATGCTGTGCAAGGAGTGGAAAGAAAACTAAACATAATATTTGTGCCGTAAAAGTCAGCTCTAGCTGCACTTTTATCATGTTTGGAATTTAACGCTGTTCGATTTGGTCCAAAAATAAATCAATAAATTATCCAAAAAGGTTCTTTTAGGGCACAATTCGTTATCATTGCTTTTGTGATTTTCGTCCTATTAGGGCACCGGTGCACCGCAGACCAAAGGGTCAAGTATGTCTCATGTTCCCAATGCGTAGATGAAACCACCAAGGGCCGCTCAAACCCAAAACCCCTAGCCTACGTAGAATTGATGGTATGTACGAAATGGGTAGACTGTATCAAATCTAATGTACGATTTTGGTAGATGATGCACTTATTTGTAACGGAGTTTGGTATCATGAGTTTTGATTGAACATAATTTTATTTGTTAATTCTAAATAGTATATACACATGGAAGAGCATGGTGTTCTTTTAATCCCTAAAGGTTCAAGCTGTTTTTAGACCTCCAAAACCAAAAAATGTGATTTTTGACAACCTTGTAGAAGTTGGAGTATGATTCTTATTTTTTTACTTTTTTGGTACATCCAACCGTAAGGTCTTGAACCTAGCTACTTGCACTAATACCATGTCATAATTTCAACCGTTGGATCTTTACCATTTGTGAGATTATAACATTTAAAGTTTATTGTTATTTTTTGTTTTTTTGTTTTTGGCTTTCCGCGAAAGGCAAACTGTAAATGGTGCGAAGGGAGACTTGATGATTGTTACCCCAAACATTTTGCTCATATTTTTTTCCATATAGGTGACTAAGTTGGGCACCTCCGTGCAAAATTTTAGTGTCTCATTACGCTTTTTTGACCTTCAAGCAAATTATTTTCGAGAAGAAGGTACAAAAACCACAATATGGTAAAAGTTAAATAACGTCCAATGTTTTTGGTTTTTTTTAAAGTGAATGATTAAAAGTTACGTCTACAAGTTTTTGAATTATTGGAAAAAACATTTTTGAAAATTTCCTAAATCTCAATTTTTGACAAATTTTGAAAGAAAAAATTGTAAAATTATCAAAAACTGTAAAGATTGTTTTTGTAATTTTTGGAGGCTTCCCTTGTAAAATTGGTAAGCTTTTTGACAGTGGCCACTTTGGATTTTGAGTAGTGAATTGGTTATGAACACATTTCCAAAGAAAAAATTCTAAAAAAACCTAATTTTAAACTGCCCGTTTTGGACTTGAAACCTAAAATTTCTATATGAAGATTCTAAAAGTGAAATTTGGCTTTGCAAATTTTACCACATACACCTTGCGGTATAAGGAGCACCCAATAAAAGTTTTAGGCAAAAATATTACTTTTAACCCCTTCATGTAGGCTGTCCGAAACAACCGAGAGCCATTTCATATTTCCAAAACCTTGAGGGGTTAACTTTAAAAAAATGTACCTCAAAAGTCATCCTAAAAGTATCATTATGTTTTTCTTGCATGAAATAAGTTTAATAGTCTCAAAGTAGGTAATTAATAAAATATTCAAATCAATATGACTGTTACAGTGAACTAGATGGTCCTAGAGTAGTGAATCTTATTGTTTTTTACATAAATGACATGCTAATGTAGGGCTCTAACTGTGGAACCTCTTACTTACATTTTATTGTGGCTTTATAGTCTACAAGGAATAACTAGCAGTGAATTGATTAAGATTTTCCTACTTTTTTTCCATCACATGGAAGCAAAGATATGTCTCATTGAAGGCCCACTTCACATTTTAGGAATGGAAGAGAGGCAGATTGGAATGGTAGTGCCCTTTACACAACAGTGCTAGTTAGACATACAAGGTGATGTAGTATGAATCCCATCGTTTCTCACAAAGCAGGGGTGAACGTCAAAGCAAGTGGCTCTCCAAGCACAAAGGCATTTCTACCTCCGTACATGAGAAGAAGACAACCGTATTGTGGTCCAAATCTTCGTTTTTTTTCTTCCTCTGATAGCGGAGTGAGCGGAGCAGCTAAGCATTGGAGTGCTTTCAATCTGTTTTGTGATATGGACAGTGGCACCCAGGACATAGTGGCAAAGGCTTCAACCAGAGAGTCGCTTGCATCGACCAATGAATGAGCTCCACAGGACACAAACAAGCTGCCGCTTGCTCTAATCTGATGCGCACCCAAGTAATGATTCTTTGATTTCATACAAAGGCTTTTCAAGAATGATACTGGAACCAAGAAGTACTTCTTTAACCAGCACCACAACTAACTGTGGGCAATAGAACTTATGGGCTTGGTGGTGCCACTGCTATGTCCACCTGTAGGACATAGCATATGCCGATATTCTCCCGGACTGTTCCCCAAACCACCCTGGATTCTGGCTTTCAGAAACGCTGTGGAAACTGCGTAGAAGGCTGTACTTTGCACAAACAAACAGACCATGTTTGCTTCATTTGAAGCTTCCTTGGATGGAGGCATCCAAATTCAATCACACCCGAAAAGAGCATAGATGGGAATATTCACACTTAGGCTTCTGCCATCCTTGTGGATACCAAACTTGCTTGAAATCCTAGCATGACACAGTCCGTGCTTCATGGCAGATTGCGACAATGTGGCAATTCTGTATTTTTCTTTTCCTACATGTGCAGCAAGTATGCCTACTGTTTACCCACAAGACCAGGGCCATCATCCATGTCATCTACACAAGAGTTGATGAAGTGATTCAGAAAATACAAACAGGAGATGAAGATTTTGTACCATTGCGGGGCTACAGTTGCCTTCACATTTGACTGTCGAGAAGCAATTGGCGAGCACACCTTGAGTTCTGCTCCAAGGATTTGTGTCCACCATGAATTCAGCAAAGGTATATTACTGGTGCCATTGGATATCCTTCCACAGAACCCCTATTTAGAAAGTGGTGTGATCATTATACATATGCTCGGTCACTCCAATTCATTTTATAAACCATAAAAAACTTGTGCATGAGCGGGTTCCAGAGGATTTTGCAAGATTGTACTCCAAACATATTTGTGGATAGACATAAGTTACATTGGCAAACACTTCTGTAATTTATCTGGACAATATATGCCCCCCTCCAATTAGGTTGCGTGACCTACAGTCCCCCTAACCCGATCAACTCGGGCAGATGTCTCATCCAAGGAAAGTGTTTCATTGTATTTCACCCCTTTTTTTATCGATTTCAATTTTGATTCAAGGCTAATTCTTTTGGATGAGCATTTACACCAGAGAGATGTTTCTCTCATAACAATGACGTGATCATTTACTACCCTAAGAAGGAAGCCTTTAACCGTGAAATTATTTTATTTTGAGTTCCAATCTCTTACATTTAAAGTTTAATTGTTTAAAAAAATCACGGGTTGATTTTGATTTTAATCTAGTTTTTTTGTTGAAAATCTCAGCTTAATTCAAGATGTTGTTGACATTTCAAAAGTATTTTAGCATAGAGAGGTTAAGTTTCACAATTTTCAAACTTTACAAAATCATACAATTTTTGACATTGTTTTTGGTACACCAAATTTTAAATAGGACGAAACTAATGGTATGGTTGCCATTAGTTTAGATAATTAAAGCCGATAAAAACTAACTCAGATTATTGAAAAAAAAATTAAATAAGAAGGAGGTTCAAGAGAATTATACCATTTGAAGCAGACGCTTTCTTTGCTTACCAATGAGGTTGAAAAAAAGATTAATATCATAGTTACCCTGTAAGTAGCAAATATAAAGGAATTTTGTCCTGTAGATTGAGACTTTGTTAGATGGTAGGATCTCTATGGTTACTACTTTCTTTAACATGACTACATCAATTAAATGTATCAAAAATAAGGTAGAAGAGCATGTAGTATTTTGTTTCTTTTTTATTTGCCACCATCGAGGTTAAAGTACTTAGACGATCATGATTTTTTTCTTCCGATGTTTTATTTTTAAAAATAAAAAATAAAAAATACTCCCACAAATGTCTTGTAATTCTAGACCTTCAAAAAATTACATTAAATAGTATGTACCACCTTGACTAATTTTTTTTCAAAATCTCAAGTACTCTCTTTTCTCATTAAATTTTTTGATACCATCTATAACTTCATCAAATTTGTGATTCACAAAAATTGGATTAACATTCTACAAAATCAATAATTCTTTTATTTCTACACATGATATTCCATATATATTCTTAGATTTTTCTTAAAGAATATTTGAACTTAATTATCATACCTTTCTTCACCACTCAAATCATTTCTCCAACTTACAGCAACGAAATCTAAAAAGCTAAACCTATAAAATCCAAGCAGTGGAAAACATTCATCCATGGATAATATCATCAATTTACCCACTGAGCAAACTAGGAGGTCGGTACAGTAAAACATATGAAAAGAAAAAGAGCAGCAAAGAAACATAAAAAGAAATCGAAAAAGGAATTGAAAAAAATGAAGTCGCTGGAGGAAACATCCATGCTCCTTCCCAGCCTCAGCATATTAGGATCTTACTTGTATATCCACTTTTCAAACATAGTATAGTGCCAAATATGATGCAAAGGCACACAGTATTCTACAGATTTACCAAAATTACATATCTATTTTAATGAATGTGATTTCAGATTGAGAATGAGAGCCAAGGATTTGGGGTGTTCAAGTATGACCTGCATTGTGATTCCATCATGGGTTGCATCACACACCCTTGGTTTCAGTCTTATTAAAAAGATGGGTCAGCCCAAAAAAAAAACCACAAAAAAAAGAGTTTGGTCACCTTGGGTAGGTTTAATTTGTTTGCTAATTTGCAGCTAAATGGATTATGGATTTCTACAATTTATTTCAAAAAAAGAGGGGAACGGACAAGGACTCTACTAGGGTCCAAATGGGAGGCTATTTAAATTTATAGTAACATATTTGATGCTGGAATTGATCTGGCAGGCATTGGTCCCTTGAGACAATTTTATGCAATTTTAGGATGTTGTTGATTCTAATGATAGGAGGTAGTTTCTAGGTGGTTTCCAAGGAAGGACAATTCATAATTGAACAGGGTATCAATCATCACTCCACATGGAATTCACAAGTTTTGAGTAGTTGTGTTACCGGTGTAGTTCAGGAATTGGGTTCCAAATTCATCGTTTTTTGTGAAAACTTTCAATTAAGGCTTCATAACTTAGCTTGACCGACCTATGTTAGGTTGTTTGGTATTTCAGTTGTTTCAAATCTGCTCCTCATGAAGCTTTTTGCCACCAGAGGTATGAGAAGATTTGAGAAGGGTCTTTGTACCAAGGAGATTTAGTTCAAAATCAATTTACATCATTTACCAAATTCCAGAAGAGCATTGTCAATGGGTCCGCTAACAACACCTCCCAACAAGCATTAGCAGGCCCTCGAGCAAAACATGTCTCTATATCTATCTTGCCGATGTAAGGGGCCATACCGAAGAGCGCTTGGTTATGTCAAATTTTCTTGATATATCGGGAGATAATTTTTACACACCAAATGAAGTTAACCCCTAAAGCATCAACTCAACAGTTTTGGTATGATTTAGGGTCCGGTCAGGCTCCCTACGAGTCAAATTTTATCAGATGTGGCTGTAACTTTGGCACAACATGGGAAATTGTCATATCTTTCTAGCAAGACCAAATTTTACTTCCATCGGGCCCGTAGTTAAGAAATAATTGGTGTTTAAAGATCAAAATTCAATTCAGGGCAGCTCGGGCAGGTTTGTGGTCGATGGGAGTGGTGTACCAAATCTGTGAAAGTCTATAGTGACTTCCAAATGATCCTTTCTGAAATCGTTTCACAATTTTTTTTTTTTAACTTGATTTTGAAAAATCCAACCGTAGGATCTTGTTTAGAGCCACCCAATTAGTCTACGTACTAAGTTTTGTAAACTTTGACCGTACGGATCTTGACATATACTCAGTCAAAGTTTCAAGTTTTATAAAAACTGTCAAGACAGATCAACAGTGATTGGGTCACCTTCATCACCCATTTTTCCTACACCATTTTCTCCTCCTAAACCACAATATATGCTGTAAAATTCATATCTATTTTGGATTTATTTATTTTTTAGATTTCATTTCTCTACAATTTCTTTTCCATACAAATGCATATATACACCGCTCGGATTCCCAAAATTTGATGATCTTCTTAGGTATTTGTTGTGTGGAAAAAGAGCCAGTGCATATGCATTTCATTTGACTCTCGACACTAGAAATGTGGTTTTCCAATGCTTCTGTGTGTTGTATTGTCTTCAATTTTTTTGAGCATACTCCCAACTCACTTTAGAATCCAAAACTGAAGAGCCTCCACCCATGCGATCTTCAAAAATGGACTGTTTTACTCTCCGAAGTGTGGCTGTCCCTGCTGGGCAGGACCAAAAAAAACTTTTCTTTCAAGTTCAAACCTTATGATCTTCCAAACACTGAGGAATTACAGTCTAAAATTTTGTGTACGCATACATGTACAAGTCAGGTACTAGATCCTACGGTTAGATTCTCCTAAATATGTTCAAGTTTGCATAATTCTACCTTGAACTAAAACATGGTAGATTTGTGGCAGAATTTGGGATTTTATGGCCAAATGCTTTAGGGGTTAATGTTAACTTCTACATGTGAATACATAAATCAATTGACCCATCGTAGGGCCAAAAATAAATTAGTCCAACGTGGCCAATCCACATTACATGTTAGCACTGGGGTTTGGGGCGCAAGCTCGCCAACGAGCTTTGCTATCATGCAAAGACACCGCCAAGGCCTCTTGTCGGGAACACTTGATGAAGCTCTATTGGAAATGCTCTAACTACCATTATTTCATCTCTTCTTGCTAATAATTTGAATTGTGGCTGCTAAATGTATTTTTGTGGATTTCAATCATTTTTATTGTAGCTAAAGCTCAAAGATTGTTGGTGCTTATTGGGTATTCTACTTTGAGAATGAATCCAAGAAAGTAAGAATAACAACTTGATAACATATTGGAAAAAAAAAAATGAAAAAAAAGAAGAGATGACAATAAATATCAATTACAGTTTGCCTCTGCATCCATCCTACCCCTTCTTCTTTTTCTACACTCAATTAGCTACAAACAAAGGAATTTAGGTACCTTCCATTCCAAAAACCCACAGTAATTTGGAAGCAGGCCATGATCCATCATTCTAATTTGTTTGTAAGAGCTTGGGAAGAGTGGGAACTGCTTTTCAAATGCACCATAAATGGTGATACACTGGATGATCTGAACTAGAAAATTTCATCATGTTGATGTTCAGTGTTGGTTTGAGCTGCATGCTTACGTATGTGTGAAACACTCTTTTCAAATGTACTAGGTTGGTCATTTTGCAAATGATAGTACTGCTCCATAACTAGAACACCATCAACATGTAGTGGATGTAGTCACATAAGTTACCCACCATTACTAAATAGCCAGCCATTTTTCAATGCTGAGATTGAATACAAGCATGTGGTATTGTCTTTTCATATATTATCACATATCATCAAACATCTTGAACTTTCAATACAAGCATGTAGCAATGTCTTTTTACATATTGTCACGTACTATAAAACATATTCTCAAACTTTGAATACAAACATGTGGTAATGTCTTTTCACATATTGCCACGTATCATAAAATGTCTCAAACTTTTAATACAAGCATGTGGTAATGTCTTTTCATATATTGCCACGTATCATAAAATGTCTCAAACTTTTAATACAAACATGTGGGAATGTCTCGGTAATGTCTTTTCATATATTACCACCTAACGTAAAACGTCTCAAACTCTAAATACAAGCATGTGGTAATGTCTTGGTAATGTCTTTCATGTATTACCACCTAACGTAAAACGTCTCAAAATCTAAATACAAGCATGTGGTAATGTCTTTTCATGTATTACCGATAATGTAACGTCTAGATAATGTCTTTTCCTATATTGGCACATATCATACAACCCCTCAAACTTTAGGTCAGTGAAAATAATAATTTCCCACACACTTTCCATTAAAAGTAGGTTGGTGTCTTTTCCATGTAGAAAGCGCATTCAAATGGTAAAATATTGAATACATGGTACGTATGTACATCATATGACATATTATATGTACACCTACTATGTGTCTAATTTATAAAATTTTATTGTAACATTTTTCATATAGGAAAAAGGTGAACCATTCTTTCAATGGAAAATATATGGGAACAATTATTTCCATGGCCCTACAAAGTCTAAGATAAAATAAAAGGTAGTTTTGGACATACTAGTGTCAAAATTTGATTTCTATGTTAATTTTAGACATATTCCAACAAGTCATGCAATGACATGTGGCAATTTTCAACAAATTTTGAATCATTTATGCTACATTAATAAACTATAAAAAACCTAGAAATTCCTTCCATAATATTTATAGAAAATTCCAAAATATGTAACTTTAATATTAAGATCCAAGATTTGAAGATGATCGAAGGTCGTAGTTTAGGTTTGCCATGAATCTTGGTGCATAAGAAGGCATGATATTTTAAAATGAAGCATCTTTTCATGAGTATTTAGAGTGTCATCATGAAATGAACAATACACCAACATGGTAGTTGACATGTATTTACTTCGCTTCTAATAAAAATAATCAGAATTTTGGTTTATAATATTTAATTTATATCAACTTTTATTTAATTTATGATTTAAAAAATATTTGAAATGAAATATTCAGTTTAAATATGAGATTTTAATATTCTTCAAGATTGTAATTGTATAGCAATGAATTGTTGCATGCTTTACAAGTATTAAATTATAATTTAATTAATGCTATCATTTAGTTAAGAATTATCATGACTTATAATGATGCTAAAATTTGTAAATTATAAAATAAAGCAAGTGATGAAGTATGGTTTCTTAAGTAAAACTGATAGAATTGTTGAAAACTAAACACATTAACAACATTATTAACAAGATGCACTTTGTATTGATACTATGAAGGAAATGAATGAATCATAATTCAAGTATTAAGCAAGTGACCACATTGACAATGGTCTAAAATGCCGTACAAGAATGCAATATTGTTTGAAATTTTTAGTGTACATAGCTTTCAATAATAAGTTTTCAATGTCACAAATTTCAAAGCATCTGGAGCTACAATGCAAAAGTTATGAATTTTAGAAGAATTTGCTCTAAATCTCGGCAGATAAAGTATTTGCCGCGAGTCGAACCTGAGACTTCATCGTTGACTCTTAGAAAGTTCGAGCCCCTCCTCTTGCCTACCCTCATCAGCTAGTTTAAGGTCATTCTGGACCTGAATCTTCTATTTTTTGCCCAAGCCGGTCGTCACTCACAAGGGCAAAAAGTGATAAGACTAAATTTCAAAGGGTGGGCACTTGCAAAATAATGGGCCCAATATTTTCTCATCTTTGTACATTGATGATAATTTCATCCAAAAGACATTTTTCATCTGAAGGAGTTGTCTTCATTCTTGAATTTTTCATTCAAAGGATAAATATCATCAATAACTCAATTTGCATCCAAAATATTTTTTTCATCCACAAAAAACTATAACTTCCAATCTTCATTTTTAATCCGGACTTACTGAATTTCATCCAATATCTATGACGTGGAGGGGTCCATCCAAAGGACCCTATTACAATCGTCCTTCAAAACTAAAGGAAAACATACAATTTACAATTCAAAAAAATTACAGAAATTTGAGTTTTACTTCGATTGCATTGAAACTTTTTGTGGTTCTTTTTTCATTGACATGAATATATTTACTACTTTGATTCTTTATTAGACTTTTTTAGATCACCATTTTGGTAGTTTTAATTTTAAAGAATGTAAGGCATTTTCAGCACCCCTTTTTCACAAAATCAAAGGATTTCTTCTTCTCAAGTCTATATGGGGCTCAGACTTTTTGGGGCCCGTAGGTTACTAGCAATTTAGGCAGAAAATAATCAATTACAAGTCTGCCTAAATTTTCTAGAAATTCTTGAATTTACTTTCCTAAAAATTAATAAATAATATTACGGTGATAAAAGTGGAATGTGATAGTGTTGAAGAGTACACTCCAAAGTGTAAGTGAAAATTACCCAATTTTGAGATATTATTTTTTGAACGGCCTAACAACTTTTTGGACTGTAATTAATTATTAGGCAAAATAGTGGCCAAGTTGCTAGTAACATAGAATACCTAACTTCCACACTTAAAGGAATTGACGAGCCTTTGAAAATCAAATGTGTTTGAAATTTATACTTATTGGGTATAAAAAATTAGGTATATTGCCTTAGCAGTGCCAAAAAAAACTTTTATAGTGAAGTCAAACCTTATAATCTTGCAATCTGTACGGTAGAATGAGCTCAAATTTGGTACACCTTTTTGGACAAGATCCTACGGTTACATATTCTATTTTATTTCTAGTTTTAAAGATCAATAAGTTTTTATTTATAGGGGTCTGTTTTCTGTAGCTTTGGCTCTAAAAACACCAAGAGCCTTTAAGGGTTAATGCATGCATTATAAAAAAATAAAATACTAGATGAAACTTTCTTTAACATGTCTTTAATTTTTTTTGGTAAATTGAGCAAGTCTAAGTTGATGGGGGAGAGCACAATAAAGTGGACCACAAAGTGCAATATGTGATCACTAAGAAGTGAATATGAAGTGTGCTGTTTTTTAAAGCTCAGAGCTGATTTTGAGCATTTTGGTGAAGTTTTTGAGCATTTTAGTCACTTTCTAGGGTGTCATAAGGTATCTTATACGCATCTTCATAAAAAAAACATCCTCAATTGAAACTAAATTTGACCACTAGTTCGAAATCATGAAAATGAACTTTTCCAAAGTCTTGATTTCTTCATTTAGTGCCCTCTATTGTCTTTAGAGGATGTTTTTTCCAATTTAAAAAACGATGTTCGGTGAAAAAAAACTCACAAAAAGTACCGCCGAAGTGACCCTCCTAAAAAACATCCCAGATATACTTCTCGTCCGTCCAAACTTCCGAACAAAGTGGGTGGTGCCCATTCCCACGACCACAATTCACAAACGGAGGGCACCATCCGCTCGAAAGTGTTTTCTGACAAAGTTTGCACTCTTTTCTAGCCACTTTTTCAAATGACTGCATTCACTTTGTCGCACTTTGAGGTACTCGTAGGGCATCGTAAACACCTTACCTTCTTATGCAAATTTCCAGGACTCAAGATGACCGAGTCTATTTTCTATATCCCATCCCGCTTTCAACATATCAAAAACTTATATGGCACTTTTCTTAGTGTTTACAACAATGGCTGAAAGTGGCAATGAGCTAAGCACTTTTGTGGTCCACTTTATTGTGCTTCCCCCCTGATTCATAACTTTTTAAAGACATGTTAAAGAAAGTTTCATCTAGTTTTGGAGAAGTAGTACATTCAAGCAAAATTCAAGTAATACTAACTCAAACCCTATATGACCACTATATGTAATATCAAATAATTGTGGTTCCCTCTTGTCATGTTGCTTACTTCATCTAGCTTCTGCATTGTCTCAATTGTTTGAATTGTTTCAAGTGACCTCGTTGGATCAATGGTTGCTTGCTTATGTACATGTCTTCTTCATTGCAAAATTATGTTGCACTTGTTGTCTTAGTAGGTGAATACTACATTTGCAGCATTGGGAATCCATTACATCACTTGGCTAATAACCAAGGTCCTTCATATTAATTATGAAACGTGGACTTAGAAACATGGAATCAAACTAGAAACATAGGAAGAAGGGTGATCACAGTTAATTATAAGTAGTTATAAGCATTTAAGAGTGTCATGGTTATTAAACCTTGATGGAGGAGAATTGTCTCTTACATTACATATTGTTTAACATAGCAGAATACTTGGATGTTAAACTTCCTCAATCATGTTATTCTTATTAGATATATATGATGATTAATATTATTGTGTATGGAAATTTGTATGATAATTAAGTCGTAGATTCTTCAAGTACCAATAGAATTATGAATATAAAAACCAAGTTCTAACATTATGCAACGTCAGGACTGTCCACACTCCTTGTTCAAAATGGTGGCATGGCAAGATGGTATATGTAACAGAGCTTGTGAAAAGGCAGTGAGGAAGCCAATTATTGATGCTGAATCAACTGCCGGCAATGTCAATAGATTGGTGCTGCGTCTCCGGAATGGTATCCCTGAGCCCTCGGTCTTGGCTCTGGCCAGGTCGAAGTAAATCCAGGAGAAGATGATTTGCCGCAAGTGCTACGCTCGCCTCCACCCCCGTGCTATGAACGAGTTGCCTTGTGTATCATGTGAAGTTTGTGAGTTGGTATTCCGTCTTTCAATGGTATGTGAAGTTTGTGAGTTAGTGTTCCATAGAACCATGTTCTGCACTTGGAGGTTGAGTTAATTCTCTGCCGATAATGTGTCCTGAGAACCTGTGCTCCTTTTTCAGATTTTCGCTAGGGTCCTTGTAACTACCACTTTTGTTCAGGGAAAGGATTTGCAATAAATTTACTAGGACTTGAGACCGAAGTTTTTGGACAATATAGTGGCGGTTGTGTTGTGATCATGGTCATTTTTTTTTGGTACTCCCGTGGCTTACTTAACTTCTTCCGTTTTGTGTAGTAGAGATGAGCAGTTTTTCGTGATTGCAATCGGCTCTAGATTAGAGCAAATTGCTGTCAAGCTGATGGAAGGAATCATCGTTGCTGATTTAGGCCAATTGAAAGACGGAGGTCGTGCTACAGAGAATGCAGCAAACGCTGCAAAGGAAACACAGCGAGGAAGGGTGACGAGAAGTGTGGACACAGTGACCAGCTTCGCCCAAAGAAGAAGATTAAGTAGATGGTTAAGCTTGCGCAATTGTGCACCTGTCTAGGTTATGTTGCGAAGGTGTGTGAGATTTCATACAATTTTTTTGTGACTTTCTCAGGCTATATGATACGGGTGCATAGAATGTGTAGCTTCGTGCCTTGGATTACGATTCAGGATCTTTCACTCCAATTACATAAACCTCTCACGGCTTCTGGAAGTAAGGATTCACAGAAATTCGCTTCTACGGGGTCCTATCCCTAGCAGTCTGTTCAACAATGGCTTCATGGAATTATCAATATACATTGGTGACTACATATATGTATTATGAATATATATTGTCGCTGGGGGAAGCGCTGCCGACCACGCTCAGCACACCACTGCTTAATCTATCTGTCCTGTATTTGCGAAATTATCAGCTGACAGGATCAATACCCACTTCCATAAACATTCTTTCAGGTCTACAATATCTGTAAGTTTGGCCAGGATCATACCTGATGATAGACCATTTCTCATTGAATACAGCTGAAAGCGTTATGAACCCTAGCGTTATCAGCAATCGTCATGACGATGAAATTTGGTGAGCTTGAGATGGTGAAAGTTTCTAACTTTGTGCTGTTTGTGTAACGGTTCTAATTGGTATGCAGAGATTTGAGTTTTAACAACTTATCAGGTGAAATACCAGCGGAGCTGGCAGGGATCGTCACCTTGAAGACCTTGTATATGGGAAACAACTCATTGACAGGGTCTGTTACATATTCAGAGATATTGAGGTGTTTAATGATACGGAATTCAAAGTCAACTTGCACGAAGCTTGCATGATTGATCATGAATTTAAGGATTCGGGAATACAAGAAGACTGTGAAAGCGTGAGCCAACGATTGAGAGCAGTGAGGATTCCATAATTGAGATTAACTCACCAACAATGGAAGGTGCAGGTCCTGAATGGGCAGCTTTTATTCAGCAGCAAATTCAATCAATATTTCAAGCCACGATGCCTCAATTGATACAACAAATCTCGGAGCAAGCGGCAACAAATTCGACAACAGCATGCCTGCTAATGCTGGTACAAACGCAAGAACAAGCTCCCAAAAAAAACCAGGAGAGTAAATCATGTAGACAAAGATACAAAAGTTGTAGCACCTAAAAAGTTTTTTGAAGTTTACATGTGCTCGAAGTTATTTGTAGGAACTGAGGTTTGGAATCAGTATCACCAACTCTTCATATATGCCTGCCACTTACATAAGTTAGGTTTTGTCAATGTACTAACACAAGAATTTTTAATGTTATTGTGAACTAACTTAATATTAGGGTCGATGAAGTAATTTGTAGCTTTTCCACAACAAAAAACAATGGTGTATGTATAATTGTATTTCTATATACCTCTAACCATTAAAATGGAGGACATGGAGCAGCCATCTCCATATGAAACACATAGTATTTAATATGTAATAGATAATATTTTCAGATGAATTTAGATGTTTTACGTATTTAATGATAATTTTTCAATAATCAAAATCCTTGTGATTCAATTTGAATCCATATTGAATTGTTGTGATTAAATTTAAAAATTAAAACTCCACACCATGTCTTGGTATATCAAAAACTAATTAAGAAAATATAATTGAATATTTTTAGGTGCTAATTTTTAGTGTGGTTGGATATTTTTTACAATTATTTTTTAATCTTGAAATTTTAGAAGATATATCAAGCCTCCATAAATTTACAGAGTGAATTCTAAAAATAAGTATCAATGTCATCCATTATTTCAAGGGGCAACTTCATATAATGTCATATTTTTCAAAATAATGTAGCCTATGCACTTAATTTTTTTATGACACTTATTTTATGAAATAGAAGACATAAAAAACATTCAAAACATGTATTCTATGTGTCAAAATTATATACATCCATAATTGGTTTGAATAGATAATAAACATAAAATAAGGAATTTAATCACACAAGCTCCCTAGACAAAAAGACATACTCCCTACTAAAAGACCTTGGTTTGGTAAAATAATCTGTCTCAAAATAAGAGAGTGGTTTCTAAATTTGGCCAAATTATTTCTAAATTTGGCATACTTTATTCTAAATTTGGCAACGTATTTTTAAATTTGGTCAACTTGTTTCTAAATTTAAAATTGCCCTTAAATCTGCTATTATTAGCAAACAATGGTTTTTAAGTGAGACGGAGGAAGTATAATTTTAACCCCTAAGGTCCTCAAAACTGGCATCTTTTAATTTTTTCAAGTTTTGATGTATTTTGGAGGAAAATAACCGTAGGATCTAGTACATGTATATACACTCGAAATCTTAGATTCAAACTTCTTACCCTTTGAGAGATCATAATGTTCAAAGTTGAAAAAAAAGTTTCTTTTGTTGCAAAATGGATTTGAAGTGTTTTGTAAGCCAAAAAAATCAATTTCCAAAGTAAATTTGACTTGAAGCTCTTCAAATTCTTGTTCCTAGGTAGGTTACGAATATGGCCTTTCACTTTTCACCCTTATACGACCTATAAAACCTGAAGAAATGCTTCATTTTTCACATGGAGGTATGTTGAAATTGAAATACAAAGACTGGTCTTTGATAGTAAAAAAGGCATATGGAGCAATACTGGATTGAAGATCCAATTGGTGAGATTATACCTTAAAATTTCAATTACATGTGCAAACAAAACTTGAAAAAAAGTAAAATCTCAATTTTTTGTAAATTTTTGAAATTTCCAAAGTCTAATTAATCTTGGGTAGATTTTGAGGATAAATGAGTATATACTATTGTTTTGGGCACATTTCAGCATGCCCTAATAGTGTTTTTAAACTTTGACTGCAAATATCTTCTAAAGTATAAGGAATTTTGAAGCATGAATGGTCTTGTTGACGAATGTATGGAAAAACTCCACGATCTACAAAAAATCAACTTCATACAATCCATATTTAGTAACTTAGAGTCTAACGAGAGTCAATTTGACCCTGGTAGGGCTCATTTCAACTTTAGAGGTTAAAAACCTACTTATAAAAAATAATATATGACAAGCTAAAATTCCTATTCATTACAACTAACAACAAGATCAAATAAAAAAATCACTCTGAAATGACTTATTATGCCGTGCACCAATGATCATAAGAAGTGAGCATAAGGAAATTTTCCTAACCGTAGCCTTGTGGTCAATGAAGGGAAGGGTGTTGCATGGAGGCCAATGCACATTGAGAACCGCAACTAGTTACATAACACTCCACTCAAATTGACGTCCAGCCAATAAAATTTGAAAAACTCTACCTTAAGATATTTACGAGTTGAAAAACTAAAGAATCATCCATGTATCACATGAGTATCACATGGGTATCACCCAAATGTTGTCAAATTATCATCCAAGTATCATCTAAAATTACCAAATAACTCCAATGACTCCATACGAATGACTCCAGACGAATGACTCCCTTTACTGAATGACTCCAGACAAATGACTCCCTTTACTGAATGACTCCAGACGAAAGACTCCATAGAAGAAAGGATATTAAGTCCAAAATCTCCCCACAGCTAACTGAGTCCTGCTCTCACTACTTCTCCCTGCCCCAGTGCCCCCCATAATCCAGATCCGTCAGCATACCATATATCACAAGTTGTGACGAGAATCTTGTAGGAACCTTAGCATCCAGATTGGCATAGACAATCAACTTTCATTAAAGAACCGTCAGTCTCAATTTTTATAAAACATCCAGAGAGATTTTTGTCCAAAAGTCTGCAGTTGTTCAATTTACCCGGGTTGAAAGGTGTCTGCATGAATGACGAGGGCATCTTCAAGCTAGCGAGGTGTAACCTGGGCACGGTTCACAAGTTCGTCGTTTGCAGTAGTTTTGATACAGCTTTCGGACAGTCATGTGCTGTCTTCCTCATCTAGAAGTTCGCTTCAGTTGTTGAATAAGAGCCCGACGATTTCTCCATGTCTGAGTAGATCGAGAGTGTCGACTTCAGATTGTTGTCTTTGTCGAGCCCCCAGATAGATTGTGCCTCGGTCTTCCTTGCTATTGCTCAGACGCACTCTCTGCAGATTTTGAAATTTCATTTGTCATCTATCCATACGTCAGGGAGAGTGAATTTTGAATGTGCTGATCGTAATTAGCTCTGTGCACGAACTTGGTCATGCGTGGAGTATTATTTCCTCGAGTTAGAAATAAGACCTTTGACGGGTTTTAATCCGATTCTTTCCCGTCTTAGTTTCTTAGAGATGTCTGGAAAATCAGAGCTTCCAGTCCCACCGACTTCCAAGCCACCAGTAGATGTAAGTGAGAAGCCTGAGTACTCGATTCGGAAACTCGACACTATTCATGGTTGGAATCCTCTTGTGAGATATTATTCTTGTTTGGACTTAACCAGATCTCTGTGGCTAGGATTCATGTTTTGATGGACGGTGACTGTCGCAGGGCCCCAAAACACAATGGATCAAGCAAGTCGTCAACGCAGCAGGCGCAGCTCACAAATTTGAGAAACCTATCGTGGCCAGACGAGCAGTTCAAGAGGTAGCCATACTACTTTGTGACATGCGAATATGTAAGAATATTTTTGCATGCATACATACATACATACATAATTCTGGTGTAAATTTCTGTAGCTTGTTTTGTCTGAATGACTATTGCGCACGATTTCTCAGGGGACTGACCGTCTCAGAGCAAATGGTCGAAACGGTTCGGAAGCCAAATACAAACAGAACCAACCTCCGGAACTTGAGTTTAAGTTAAATCCCCACTTAACTGGGTGCTCTCAATTTCACGCAGATTCCTCAACACAGGTATCGTATTCTTCTAAAGTTTTCATAGCAATTCCATTCTTTGTTACGGTACATTGTGCAAGATTAGAGTTTGTTTAAAGTGATACTCTGAGTAATCTGATGCTTTATAATCCATTTGCAGATTCAAGAAGACTCTGATCATGAGGTGTTGAAGATTACACACAAGGCTTTATATGAGCGACTCAATATGTATGGCTTCGTCTTCGTTCTCTTGGGAAGCATATCCTTTGTGGCTATACTCCAGCCTCCAGGTGGTTTTGATAACGACGGCCACATGCGTTCGAACACTCTTGTCAGCTGCTTCATGTTCTTCTCAACCTTGTCATTCCTTTTCACATTCATTGGCTTGTTTGGAGTGGTGGTTGGATTCTTAACCTTGTTCCGCCCAGCCTTCTATCTTAAATTTGAGATAAGAGCGAGCTCAGCTAAATTCTCTCAATCAGGCAGCTCACAGGTTTTGAAGAGTTTGCCATCAAGTGACATATCCGGCAGCTCACATAATAATTCGCTATCGAGTGACAGATCGAGGTCGTTATTATACAACGCGTCCCCTGGCGGCCTTCACAATAAAGAAGGCATGGATGATCTGACGGTTATGGCCAAACTGCTGTGGGACAACTTGGAAAGAATGTGGCGCCTGAGGATATACTTAATTTTTTCACTGGTGTTAATTGTTTCTGCTTTTGGGTGTGGAGTGTTCGCGATTATAGGAGGTAGTAACCGCAGTACTTACTTGCTTGCTGGAGCCATTATTGTCGGTGTAGTTACACTGGTCTTTGAGGTTTTTAGGACTGTACACGGGATTCACACTTACCACAAGTCAAAGTGGCTTAAACTCCTACAAAATCATGCTCCAGATGCCGACTTGCCATCGGAGACCCATACCCCAGTGCAGAAGTTTATGGATTGGTTTGAAGTACACGTGCACAGCCCGAGTCGATCCGGAAGTGGTTCTGCCCGACCGCCAAGAGGGCCATCAAAGTTGAGTACGTCGAGCGGTTTGGGAGCCTCGAACAATGTCTAGTTCAAATATAAGATTTAGAATAAGCATTCATATATATGTTGGTAATTCTTCGGTATACTTATATGGATATGTCAAGCAGGCACTCGAAGGGAGGGAGCCTGCTGCATTACGCAGCCTCCTATCACTCCCATGCTCTCGTCATGAACAATCATCTACCAACTGCATGCTTGTAGGCAAGGTCTGGTTCTCCACCTCATCTCCAACATCATCGAGAGCGGGCGACTTATGTCCATTTCTGAGTGGAGGGTGTCGGCAGCTTATAATTGCTGCTCTTGTGATGCTCCTAGACTGATTGCTTAGTAGCTCGTATTTTGCTCTCGATGGTTGCGCAGATGCACACTCAGCAGCACTGCAAATACAACGGCCCATGTGCCTTAAACAGTACATCTGCTTTGTTTGTTTAATGCAGATTATAGAGATGATCCAAAGGTTTCACCAGTAGGGCTTTGAGACAATCGGGTTAGAGTGAAAGCTTAGGGATGGACTAGAGTACGTGATTAAAACTTCATAGAGTACGTGATCAAATTACCACATCCACCTTCACATACCAATTGTGTTTGCCGGGACGTAGTCTGTAGATATTCCCCTGAGAATATTTTATCATGTGGAGTTCCCCATTCATGATTGAGAAGCTAGGGTTATGATGGCACCCACTGCTAGATTTATGCGTACTTAAAAGCATTATAAGCATTCCTGTCTGTAAAACATAACTACCGTAGTTAGATAAGGATGATGAGGCATTTCGAGATGAATAAATGCGTATTGCCAGGGAAGGCCTAAATTTGTGTCGGATTCTGATACTTGAACAGCTTATGGGAAGCTGGAGTTGTTACAGTAAACAATGCATAAACTTGAGGTCCTGCGTCTTTCGTCGCACCTGGGTTAGAGCTCTGTTAAATATTGGACGTCATTTGGACACTGTTAGAATTCTTTTACCCTTGCTTTGCTTCGAAATGAGGCTTTCCTCCAGCCTGGTGTGGCATAGATATTCAACCGATTCCACAGGATCTTACTAGCAATTGGTGTTGTGTCGGTCGGACTTGGGACGCAATATTCATTTAATATTCTAATGTGCAACATCTTGTCACCGTCATTGCATGTACATTGTTTACAAAATTTCTTTAAACTCCTTCCAAGAGATGCTGATCATCACATCCACACATTTAGGTAATGCCGAAAACAGGGATTCGATCCTTCTCTTGTGTGTATATCTTCTCGAACTTTGAACTCACTAAATAATTGACTGTAGGAAAAAGCTACGTCCATGGTACGACTTGACGGTATGTACAGTCCAGCTAACATACCATACAGAATAAACATTACTTTGAAATTTTAAAGAATTGTTGTCACTGACGCCTCACTCCCGGCATTACTGTGGATTAAGCTTACTTGCCTTCTCAGCAGTGGGACGGTGGGCAATTCTTTGCCTACAGCCTTTTTCTTCTTCTTGTATATCAAAAGTTGCAAGATGCCATTCTGACTCCTGTGTAGATCTTGACTGTGTTTACCGATTTTGATAAAAGGAGCCAGGAATGTCCTTTCAATTTTTTATTTTTTAAAATAAGGGCTTGGAGGGACCTTGAGATCTAGATTAGTTTGTTCGTACAGTTCAGTCCTCTGTATTTACACAATTTTTCAATAACAGGTTGGAGAGATTTTGTCAACAAGCTAGCCTCCTGCTGTTCCTCAAACCCCGGATTGAAAGGTACTATCTGCACAAGAAAATAGAAGAGGGCATCTTCGTCTGGCTTGCTGATAAATGCGCCAAATGCGTGTCGTTCACTAACGAGAGGTTCGTGAATCCAAGTCAATTCCGGTGCAATATCTTCGTATTTTCACCGATGTCTGGTTTTCAGTTTGATGATCCTGCTCATCTTACTAGACTATCTCAGCACCTTACAAGACTATCTCAGAACCACGTCCTACTCTCAAAGTATTACCTTTAATATTGAGTCTACCGGACAATATGTTTGCACCGTCCAGTCTTCTATCTAAAATTTGAGACAATTTGCACTTAGAAAACTCCAGATTTTTCACGCCTCTGTTCAAACCAGTTCAAACTCTTCCAATAACCTCGCAATCTGACCGTGCACATCCTAGTGGAAGTTCGGGAAGTGGAAAATCCAGCCCACTCACGAGCCCATCTCAATTACTTTTTAATGCAAAAGACATGGACCATCTGGTAAATCTGGCGAAATTCTGTGGGACAACTTGGAACGATTATGTCGCTTGAGGACTCACTTCATTGACAGTCATATCATGCTTAAGTGCGTTTGGTTGCGGAGCACTTGCTATCACAGGAGCAACTGAGCACCGCAACATGCAACTTGTAGATTGGAACCATTAGTGTCGGAGTTGTTGCACTGAGGTCATCAGGACTAGAGCAGGAGTTTACACTACCATGCATCTAAGGTCTTTAACATGACAGATTGGCCTGATCAAATCCTTCAAGAAGCAAACCCGTGACTGTTGCAAAGAAACGCCGAGAACGAGACTGAAGGTCTGTTTGGAAGAAATTCTGTCACGTGTGTTGTCCCGAAAACTTGGCGACATGCTGCACCAGATCCTCGACCAGAGCCCGGAGCAGAGCTCAGATCTCGTCACTCAAAAAACTAGCCCCATCTGATCGAACAGGCGATTCAATATCAGCATACTGTGCGTGTGCATTGCTGTAAATGCTAGGATCTGATAACATAGGAAAACAAAGGGAATCAAGCTGCATTTGGGATGAGCAACTCTCCGGAAGGGTAGAATATCGGAAGGGGTAGAATATCGGAAGCCGGAAGGACCCGTTGCCCATTACGTCTTAGGGTTCACTCAAAACAACGATTGCGGGGTAGCTAGGTTGATACCATTGAATTTTGGTTTTTATAGCCTCTATTTTTTCCCAAATAAATTTTATAAAAAATAAAATAAAAATAAAATAAATAACCCCTAAAGGACAATGTGGCAAAATGGGGCTATTTTGGAGTTTGGGCATGTACTTGCGGATACAATTTGAATTCAAAATTTATGAAAATTTTAATGAAAGTAGGCCTTGGTGAGAGCTTCGTGTCGGTATTTTTTATTCTCAATTCCGATGTCGGAGTGAAAAGTTATTCACCTCTGAACCGCAAAAGCTCCTTCAAGGGCAGTCAGTTAGCCAATGAGAATGACAGTGAATGCAGCAAATTCTGCCCAAAACTGCCCAAAACTGCCCAAAATTACCAAAATCTGCCCAAAGACAAAACTTTGAAATTCCACCAAAAATTGAGATTTTGATAATTTTCAAAAATAAAAATTTCAATGTATAGAGAAGGCAGTAGAGCATGTTCCCACCGTTCCGATTTTCAATCCAAATTATTTTCATATGCTATTTTATTGTCAAAAAACGGCCTTTGTTTGTGAATTTCAGTATACCCCCTAGCGGAAAATGATTTTTTTGGCAACCTTCCACAACTTTTTTGAATATGATTTTCGTACTACAATTAGCTAACTCAGTCTTCTTTGATGTGCATCAAAACCGCCAAAATCCATAATGCAAAAAAATGGTTTTTTGGGCCTTCAAAACTCTGCTGTTCCCTTTTTGCGCAGGGAAAATAAACTTGTTTTTCAACTTTGAACGTTATGATCTTGCAATTGGTGAGGAATGAGTGTCTAAGATTTGATGGATATGTAGACATAGAAGTTAGCAACAAGATCTTACGGTTGGATGTACTATTTATGACCCCAACCTAGCAAAATCCACCTTGATTTGAAGAGGGGCTGTTTTCAGGCGGTTTTGATGAAAAAAACCCTAAGAACTTTAGGGGATAAATTATGGGGGCTGCCTATCAAGTAGGCACTGGGTCCCCTATCCCGACCCTCTGTTTCACCGGGGCCATGGCCATGGGTTACCTCTGCTATATGTGTCATGTCCGGAAGTATGCAATTCATTTCAATGATTGTGATTCGTTGAGCTAAAACATCCCGGCCACAATATATTGAATTGTTCCGATCGGTTAGGATAAATACTTTCATAAAATGGTGCAAAAATCTTGAAGAATCAGTAAATTCATCATGTCAAAAATGGTCAAAATTACAAACCATAAAGTGCATATAGCAAGTTAATGTAGGCAGCTAATAATTCTACTATTATGGAATAGTAAGTTTCAAAAATGAAGATGTGAAATCCTATAGTAGTAAAGATTTGTATGATACAATATATAATTTGAAGTCTTAGAGGGCAATGGTCACCTTGGGGTATCACTTTTGAGGCATACTAATTAGTTTATTTTTGTTTAAAATCTCCAAAGTTTGTCTAATTTTTTCAACTTGATCTAGTAAAAGTATCCTAAAATGGAAAAAAAGAAATCTTGCATATCAATGAAATCAAAATGTATATGTTTAAAGAGTTTATTTATTTAATTATTTTTAAATCCATTCATAGATGTGGAAAAAGATGCTTGAATTTTGAGATTTGCAAGCATCATACTGCACAATTTATTAATTATTTTAATGATAAAATATTCAATTAGATGAAGGTCATATTCAAAAATAATATTAATTTTTTTTTTTTAATATTCCATTTGCTTGGTTTTAGGGATTCTACGTATAAGTTATTTTTTTAACTAAAAATCAAATAAAATTACTTTAAAAAAAATTATTCTAACCAATTTTTTTTACTTGATATGTTATAAGTGTAGAAAACTAAAATCACATCTAACGAAGTCTTAATTTATTATAATTTATATTATTAGTTATTATATATTCATTTTTATGCATTGTAAAATTCATGTACTTTTTCAAAATGATATATTAAAACGTGAATTTGTTTCACACAACAGCAGTTGTAGATAAGACAATCTTTTTAGATAAACTAGACTAAACTAGAGTCATTAAGGGTGTCAGAGTGGTTAATATAACATCCTAAAATTTAGCAATTTTTTTATGTTCTAGCAAAATTTTAGCAATGGTAGAGAGTGTCAAAGTGAGTTAACATACCAATTCCTTTTATTAAATGAATTTTTCTCCCTTCTTTCCATAAAGCTGCTTCTAATGCCTACTTTCACACCTCCTATTGATATTCATCATAGCCTCATCCAAAAAGTGTTGCAAGTCATAAGAATTTTAAAGGCATCTACGATGATCTATTTTTATACATGTCTTTATTTAGCACCAAGTCATTACGTTTTAAAAAATAGTTTGAGAGCATTGAAATGATACAATTTATTTTTGCATTTAATAGATTGTGGAGCATTTAAATATATTAACAAATCTTTATACTAACCTTATTGTAATGCAAAAGACATTATCTTTATGCTCTCGAAAACATATAATTTTAATATGATTTTATTGATATAAGTTTGTTGTTGATTAATATTTATTGCTTGCCTCTAATCTTTTGTAAAATAAAGCTATCAATGATCAATTCAATGAGATTTATTTTAAAAGGAAACCATTACAAACATTGGAAAAACACACCTAGGAGTTGAATTTAGATAATTAAATCCATTGTTTTTGCACATTGATACTATGAAACATATATTAGGCCATTTTTAAGTTCATTGACTCGTATTACAATTATTACATCTAACCTCAATGGTTAGTGGGCCTTCATTGATCAAGACCTTTAGAATGTTTTCACCTACAACTGTTACATCTAGCAATCGCCATAACTGAGCAGTTGCTAGTATTTGTCTGTAATTTTTATTTGCTACAGAGTGTATCTTGGAACATGGATTTCTCTTTCGGCTCTCCAACACGTATAAAATATGTAGTTTTATGGTTCCAGAATATTACATGGTCAAATACATCCTAGACGACGTTGTATCACCAAGCCAGAATCTTTTCCATAAACCCCTCATTAAATGCAAAAATTACTTCCAACTTGTTATAATTATGTATATTAAAGTTTACTTTTGAAGACAACTATGTTTTTTTATTTTTAATGAAATGAAGTTCTAAATTTTTTTATCAATTCTATAAATGGCCGTCAAAATATAGTTGTCAATACTTAAATCAATTTTATTCTCTCCAAAATTATTACGAATCTGTAAAACTACATAACTATCTACATCAACTATGGAAATATTGGCTCTTATTGTAATTGGTTTGTTTACATTTAAAGTATTTGAAAGTTCCTCTTTTGTATTTATAAATAAGATAATTTATTTAATTGATAGATAGATTCAAATCACACAAGAAAGTAAATGAAGAAGAATGGTAAGCCTTAATATTAGTGGATTACAATTTTTGATTTTATTGATTTAAAAAAGACACAGGTTATTTTATTTCTTTAAATTTGTGAATACATTTTATTTTTATGTGTGTAAATGTGACAACAATGACTTTAAAACAAAAAATCTTATTTATAAAATTTTTAAATTTCCATTTCAATATCTTTCTAAGGTAATTTTGAAAATTGCCCTTTGTTAGATATAGTCTTTTTAAATTAAAAACCAAGCCAATTGATAAAGGATGCATAAGTATAAGTCATTGTAATGTATTGCTTAGTTAATGGTTAATTTGGCCTTTAATGATACACGTATGAAATTCTTGGAATTTGATTTATATTGAATTTTCTAACTCAGTGATAAAATTACAATGAATGCTTCAACATTGTTAAAAAGCTTCACCTAGTATTGAAAAAAGGTTGTGGAGTTTTCATAATTATTTATTTTAGATAAATTAAAAAATTAATTTTTATTTCTATTAAAAGATTTCAATCCTCCTCTTTAAAGGTTATATGAACATACTTAAATTATAACAAACCAAAATAAATATTTTATTCTATTGATTTATTTTTAAAAGCTTATATCGATGGACTTTTTGTTTAATTTAATATGTAACCTCTAAGATTTAATTCACCTTTGTGAGTTTCATAAAACTCTCTATCTTTTACAATTATTAATTCATTTTCAGTTATTTGACTAATTTACAATTAATCTAGATAAAAATATTACCTATTTTAATGAATGCATTAGATTATATTGAGATATACCTTGTGTTAATTTGATGATTGATATATGCGTGTATATTTATAGTCAAAAAGTTTAAAAGACTTTTCAAATATATAACTATGTAATATAGACTAGTACTAATTTATTTGAGCATTTAATTTAGTAATTAAGCACCATTGAGAAAGGAAAAATTTGTTACAAAAATTCTTAATAATTCTAGTCATAGGACATATCTACATTTTATAATTATAATTAATACCAACATTATAACTTATAACTATTATTTTAAATAATTACAGTTTATTCATTATTTTATCAATGAACAAGAATTCATTAAATTTGATAAGTAATACATTAAGCTTGAAAATTAATGTAAGGCCTAAAAGAACATTTAATGTTCCTTCAAAACTCTTGCAATTTCTACAGCTATCAAAAAAAAATTTAAAAATTAAATAACATTCAAAATTGACGTCATATGAATTTATTTAAAATTTTAATGGTTAAACAGCTCAATATAGTTTAGAGGTTAATTTTAAATTCATTCTTTAATAAGTCCATTAAATAAGATTGATAAAATTAAGTAAATTTAATCGAGTTAGTCTTTATTTAAACTATAAACATCAATATTTGGTGTCAATTATTTCCACTGTAATACATCTATATATCAATCTTAAGTTGATTAATTGATTTTACACAACCAAATCTATATATGACTTTCAATTCAAGTCATATATGTAATATATATGTGATCAATTATACATATACTCAAGCTTGTTGTTATGGACACAGATTTTTAATGGATCATGTACGTGAATATACAAGGCGAGACTTCAATCCAACACCGACCTTTGCAGATTCGGGAAGAGTGTATGAAGTTTTGTTGCCATACTTTCATCAGACCGGATTAGGTTTCAAGATCGTCGAAGGCTTTGCATGCCGTTTGCTTGGTTGTCGCCGAGAGACAAAAAAATTGGATTTTGTTTTTGATGTGAACTCAGTGTAAAATGTTCGCGACACTGTAGTGTCAGCACAAATTCCAAATCTTTATTCACTTGGAATGGAAGGAGGGTTTGGCTATCTGCTGGATTCATTTAACCTAGTAAGTTATAGTATCAAAAAATAAAATATACATGTAGAATCATGTCTCAATAAATATAAATAATTCAAATATTAAGGTTGTTACTATTTAAATATTTAATTCTCTAAAAAAATATTAGATTTATAATACTAAGTCTCTTATATCAAACGATATAAATTTCTTGTATGGTAAAAACATTTAAACTAACGTCATAATAATATGGAATATGAACAATTTTAAAATGTATCAGCATAAAGTATTTTAGTATCTAAATCATTTTTTGCAGTTTTATTACTAATTATATCTTTGTTAATTTTTATTTTTAGACTCATTATTGTTGAGTAGGATAAATAAATATTTTAAATTTGTGATGTCTTTTCAATTTTTTGCTTTTGAAATAATTGCATATAATTGCATGTATCTATCTAAATATACATTAATGGTTTATTGATTCACTTGCTACTTGTGAAACCATAAGTGGTCTTTAATCATCACATGTTAATCATCAATAAATATTTCATTTTAAAAGACTTCATTGTTTTGATGACATATATTTATTGCAAATTTTAATGTATAAAGCTCTAGATTTTCAAATAGAGTATCAATGCAATGAAGATTAGATTGCACATATGAGGTATGATGGCTCAAAGTTGTTTGCATTTAATTTCGACATGTACATTGAAATTGCTACATTTGTTATTCTATTATTGATTGACTTTATTGATTTAGATTTTATAAATTTGATTTTTGAGACTTATGATGCCATCCGGAATCTTTGGTAGTTAATGAATTTTATAGCCTACAAGAGGTTTTTAAAGTTTGTAGTTTTCATTGTCACTCAACTCAAAACTAGAGATTTAAAATAATTTTTGAACTTATCATACAACTATTTGCAATTATAAATTGAGAAAATTACTCGTCAAGATGTAGCAATCAACAAGGTTTAATAAATAATGAACCTTATCTCATATTAAAAAATAAATAATTTTTTTAGACTAACATATTAATGCCAAAATTGTCATTGTTTGTCATTAGCTAAAAATGTTAAAATGTATGCTTTTATATTATTTAAATACTCTATTAATCAGTTTTTGAAAAAAAAAAAAAAAAAACTAACAATATAAGATGTAAAAAAAAACTACTTTACATATCTTTCCAAGATATTATAATCCTACATTAATAAAAATTAACAAACAATTTATTCTTCACTTACTAAGGCAATATATAATGGTACATTTAGGCCAACTTTCTTTAGCATTCAAAATCATCATTAAATCAATACTATTGAATTTTTAATAATGTGATGAAGAATATTGTATTATAAATAAATTTTGAAGCTAATGTCGTGATGACACTATCTTCTATAGATATCTTGATGGATGATCAAAGTTAAATCATTTTTAAAAAATCAATTATATTAAATTCTACTTTAATTAATTAATTTTGATACAAAAATAATTAAAAAGATTGAAGTAATTTCAAAATTTTCTCTGAACAAAAAAACTTTCAAGTGGAATATATGGATTAATAAGTCGTCCAGTTCTAGTCTCCGTAAGATGATTCTTGGATTCCACGAGCTGCTTAATTGATAAATCCTGAAGTGTGGTGGTCAACAATGCTGAACCATCAACGCCATTGATAAATCCTGAAGTGGGGTGGTCAATAATGCTGAACCATCAAGGCCAATATCGACTTCCATCTCATCAAGAAGCAGCATGAAGTTCTTAATGTAGTGTTACCACCCAAGAATATCACCAAAATAGTAAGTTCAAGTATTTAAAGGTTAAAATAAATTCTTATTGTGAAATTTTAAAGGTTGTGAAATAAAATCTAAAAATAAATAGATTTTAAAAATTGCTTGTTTTTATTAATTAAAATGATATGTTTTTAATATTAAAAACTTAGAAATTAAATTTCTTTTCTTTTGGAATGAATCATAGATCAAAAATCATATGAAACACACGATATATTTTGGAAAAAGTTTCGAAGCTAAAAATCATAGCAAAAAAGATTCTTATTTCAAAAGTTTAATTTAAAGAACAAAAATTGCAGCAAATTGATAATGTAATTGTAATGATATTAAGATTATATATCTTTAAAGTAAAAATGTGTGATATTAATAATAAATAAATTCAAAAATTAAAAACTTCATATTTTTTTTATTGAGTATGGAATTGTCAAATGCTAGAGAAATTATGTCCATTTCTTCAATGGGTTTGATTATTTGTAAATTCATGAGATTTGGTTCATTTCATGACGCTCTTCTTCAAAGTGTGTCAAATTAAAACATATAACTATTGGTCTTTATATTTTTGAATTCTAAAATATTCCATTCTTTATATATAATAAATACCAAAGGTTGTTTAGATATTAAAAACTTCCTAATAAGAATAAAAACAAAGGTAGCCATTTTTTTTTTTAAAAGGATCGAAATGAAGAAATAGAGGTCTATACTGTACTGAATTTTCAAACTAGCATAATATTAATTATGGTCATTCAGATATTTGCATATAACAAATTAAAGGAAAAATCTAAGAAATAAACATCAATTGTTTTGAAACTATCAACAAGTGTAACAAATTGGTGATATGATGATCAATTTTTATTCTAATTTTTCTAAATTAGTCAATGATGGTAGAATTTAACAGTCTTGACTTCATTTTTGCATATAGTTTGAGTAAAAAACATAATTTTAAAATATAAAAATAAAGCATGAACTTTTGTAATGATGCTTGAAAATGAGAAAATTGCTCAAACATAAAAGATTAAATCCAAGTACAAAGTAAAGAATTCAAAACCATGACTTTGAGTTTTTTCAAACACAAGTAGATTATATTTGAAAATAATTCAAGTTGTGGAAGGACTATAGGCACATGGGTACTCTTCCTCGTAAATATCATAGAAGAGAAAACTCTATGAGGAATGAAAAAATGAAAAAAAGCTTGTAAAATGAGGAACAACTCTTTCAAGAGTGCCATAAATTTGATTACAAGAAGAATGATTATTTTTTTCACCACTCTTTTTATATTTAACTCAAGGCGATCATTCAAGGTCTATATTTGAACGTCTTTGCCCATCTTGGTACTTAAATTTATAACAATTGTATGGTCAAAAAGGTGAAAATAAAACAATAAGTATCAAACAACACATTGCCAATAGATATGTGGACAAGTTTAAAAACTTTGTATATTTTGAAAGAATTTAAGTTGAAAACCTTTTAAACATAGTCACCTTGTACATATTTTATACTATCAAGAGCAATTTGTATTATACAAGGCTAGTGGTCGTTAAAAAATTATGAAGTCTGGCATTGTTGCAAAATTAGGCAATTGTAAAGGTTTATAATTGTTAATTTATAAAGGCTTGGTATTCTTAAGTTTCAAATACTTGATGTTTGGCGCTTTTCAAGCTTGATTTACTTCTAAACTTGTTCTAATCGCAAGTATATGTGTATACTTGAATCGATCACGGGTACTATAGTTACATTTCAACTGAAATTATATTTGTGCAAATCTTTATTGAAGTTATGTGCGTAGGTAAAATCACAAGAATTGGCAAATGGTATTCAAGTTTAGATTTAAATAAAGTAGATTAGGAACAAGGCTTTTAGATTCAAAAACTTATATTATTTATACATTAATCTAGAATAGTCAATTACAAAACATAGAGAGTCATTGTAGTTTATGAATATGTACATTAATTACTTCAAACTAATAAAGCGTTTACAAGGTGAATCCATTTTTAATAAGGAAAATAAATGACTAATTCCTTAAAATTCCTGATATTAATGTTGACTCTAAAATTATAGACTTCAAAGTTTCTATTGGCATTCTCTAGGGAAAAATGGCTTTCTCATTGATAAAGGTCTTCAATTTAACAACAATGTGTTGGTTCAATCAAAACACAATGTCTAGATTAATTGTCAATCTGTGACAAATGTCAAAATTAAAATATTAAATTCTTAAAACGAAGACTAGATGCACCTTCAATCAAATTCTAAATCAAATCCATGACAATAGAAGACATCAACCCACATATTTATTCACATTTAAAGTTAATTTTAACTACACCATTATACTCATGGTGGAAAGTCCCTCTTGGTTTTAGTTTAAGTAGTCTTATGTGCGATTTTTGCGATATTAATTAACGGTTTCAGGTATATTTATGTGTTGAAAAGGATGCCACCACATTCAGTATATGAGACTAGTATACAAGAAGGGGATTTGACAAACTTCCCACTTTGAAAAATTAAAGATAATTATTTACGGAGAATAAAAATAAATCAACTTGCATTCTTCATCATTTCTTCTTCTTCATCTCAAAAAAATTTCACCTAATTTCTAACTCCATCCCTTCCGGTCGAATTACCTTATTCTAACGGTTTTTGGTTTATCTACCTTACCTAGCATAAAACCAAAGGCTGAACACATCAGCGCATCCGAAGACACCTCCTCCAGGCGGGAAACACAAAAGCCACTACCGGTACAACTCAACTAACCCATGGAGGGAAAAATCATGAAATCACCCAATTATTATGCAGCCCAGTAATTAATCACAATATCCGCCAATTCAAACTCCAACACCCCTCTCCCAATGATCTCCAAGCCCCCAACCATGCTATTGAATTCAAAACTTGAATGTCCCCTGCATTAATATCATTCAATGAGGAGCACTTGCACTCCCTCCTGACAAGGCCAAGGCCAAGGCAGGTCCCAAAACTCAAACCTACCAACCCAGAGAACTCAAAAAACCTAACTAAACTCTTACAAAACAGCACCATTCCAACGTCATCACACCATCATCCCTGGCACCAATCTCGTGCAATTCCACCCCAAACTTCCCATCTTTACCTCACCTTCTTTCCAAACTCCCTTCACCACTCAATAAGGTTGAGGCCCTTGCAATAAACCTCGCCCTCGTCTTAATGACGAGGAGGGCCCTCCCCCTCCTCCTCCCCTTTCTCCTTTTCTCCCTGATCTATTTTTAGGGGCCTTGCGGCCCTTTTTTAGTAATTTTTAAATTTTTAATGAAACCGGGATTCTAAATTAGTCTAGTGGGACCTAGTACATTAATTTTAGTTAGTTTATATATTTTTTAAATTTTTTTAAAATTTTAATTTTTTTTTCATCAACATGCAAAATATAGGGGCTTTTTGCCCCCTCCAATGACAGCCCTGGTTGGGGGGCCCTCGTCATTAAGACGAGGGCGAGGTTTATCGCAAGGGAGGTTGAGGCACCCAAACCCGACCAAATAAGAGAGTTCGCAATGATCCCTCGGGAGAAATTCTGAATGGTTATTTTTCATGGGACGGGAAATAGAAATCATGAAGAATGCCAATTTTTTGGAATTTTTTGGAGCATTTTCTGAATTGATACAAATTTTCTAATGAACAATTTTACTTTTACAGACAACCAACATGTAGGTTTCCCTAAAACCGACGACCATGACACCAAAACTTGATCACTCTACTACCACCAAAATATTCCCATATGATTCCCTTTCTACCAATCATGCTTCATACTTTCTTCTAGATCTCCCAAGATTTTAAATCTGAAAACTTGTCGGAATTGGAGAAGTCTAGTAATCGGTTTTGGGGACCCGGTTGGTTTTAGGTGCTTCAACCTTAGTCCCCAACCCACCTGGATTTTCTGCAGGTTTCTGGTGGTTTTTTCACTTCATGGTATCTTTCATGTAGTGACCAGGGACTTTTTAAAGACAACCAGTAAATATCCAGTATTTTGAAAAATCAACCGGTTTGAAAATCTCGACCTTGCATGAGTTTCATCTAGGTAGGGTTTAAGTATCTCAGATTTTATTCATATTTAAGTCTGGGACAAAGATTTTTAATTTATGATTTGATCATTTTGTTCCGACGACTTTAGACTAATGATCGGATCTCCCTAGTCATTGATACACTAGTGGAAACCATGCTAGGAATGACCAAAGCATGTGACTATTGCGCACAATTTCTCAGGGGACTGACCGTCTCAGAGCAAATGGTCGAAACGGTTCGGAAGCCAAATACAAACAGAACCAACCTCCGGAACTTGAGTTTAAGTTAAATCCCCACTTAACTGGGTGCTCTCAATTTCACGCGGATTCCTCAACACAGGTATCGTATTCTTCTAAAGTTTTCATAGCAATTCCATTCTTTGTTACGGTACATTGTGCAAGATTAGAGTTTGTTTAAAGTGATACTCTGAGTAATCTGATGCTTTATAATCCGTTTGCAGATTCAAGAAGACTCTGATCATGAGGTGTTAAAGATTACACACAAGGCTTTACTTGAGCGACTCAATATGTATGGCTTCGTCTTCGTTCTCTTGGGAAGCATATCCTTTGTGTCTATACTCCAACCTCCAGGTGGTTTTGATAACGACGGCCACATGCGTTCGAACACTCTTGTCACCTGCTTCGTGTTCTTCTCCACCTTGTCATTCCTTTTCACATTCATTGGCTTGTTTGGAGTGGTGGTTGGATTCTTAACCTTGTTCCGCCCAGCCTTCTATCTTAAATTTGAGATAAGAGCGAGCTCAGCTAAATTCTCTCAATCAGACAGCTCACAGGTTATGAAGAGTTTGCCATCGAGTGACACATCCGCGAGCTCACATAATAATTCGCTAATGAGTGACAGATCAACCTGGTCGTTATTATACAACGCGTCCCCCGAGGGCCTTCACAATAAAGAAGGCATGGATGATCTGACGGCTATGGCCAAACTGCTGTGGGACAACTTGGAAAGAATGTGGCGCCTGAGGATATACTTAATTTTTTCACTGGTGTTAATCGTTTCTGCTTTTGGATGTGGAGTGTTCGCTATTTTGGGAGGTAGTCACCGCACTACATACTTGCTTGCTGGAGCCATTATTGTCGGTGTAGTTACACTGATCTTTGAGGCTTTTAGGACTGTACAAGGGATTCACACTTACCACAAGTCAAAATGGCTTAAACTCCTACAAAATCATGCTCCAGATGCCGACTTGCCATCGGAGATCAATACCCCAGGACAGAAGTTAAAGGATTGGATTGAATTACACGTGCACAGCCCAAGTCGGTACGGAAGTGGTTCTGCCCGGGCGCCAAGAGGGCCATCAAAGTTGAGTACGTCGAGCACTTTGGGAGCCTCAAACAATGTCTAGTTGGTAATTCTTCTGTATACATATTTGGTTATGTCAAGCAGGCACTCGAAGGGAGGGAGCCTACTATATTTCTATCACTCCCATACTGTCGTCATGAACAATCATCTACTAACTGGATGCTTGAAGGCAAGGTCTTGTTCTCCTCCTCATCTCCAACTTCAGCAAGAGCGGGTGACTAATGATTCATTCATAGTGGCGGGTGTCGGCAGCGTATCATTGCTGCTCTTGTGATACTCCTAGATTAGAGAGAAACTTCGGTCTCCCGAGGTGACCGACGTGAATTAAGGGTCTCTCTCCTCGACTAATTGCTTAGTCGAATCTCGTATTTTGCTCTCGATGGTTACGCAGATGCACACTCTGCAGCACTACATATACAACGGCCCGTACATCCATGTGCCTTTAACAGTCCATCTGCTTTGTTAGTTTGAATGCCGATAGAGTTGATCCAAAGGTTTCAGCAGCATGGCTTTGAGACCATTAGGCCAGAGTGAAGAGCTTAGGGATGGACTAGAGTATGTGATCAAAACTTCGAAGTTCGTAGAGTACGTGATCCTATTCCCACATCCACCTTCACATACGGTATACCATTGTTGTGTTTGCCGGGACGTAGTTTGTAGATATTCGCCTGAAAATATTTTATCATGTGGAGTTTCCCATTCCTGATTGAGAAGCTAGGGCTATGATGGCACCCACTGCTAGATTTATGCGTTCTTCAAAGCATTAGAATTCCTGTCTGTAAAACATTATTACCGTAGGAAGATAAGGATGATGAGGCATTTCGAGATGAATAAATGCGTGTGTTTCCAAGGAAGGCCCAGATTCTGATACTTGAACAGCTAATCATGGGAACAAGCGTTGTGACAGTAAACAATGTATAAACATGAGGTCCTGCGTCTTTCGTCGCACCTGGGTTAGAGCTTTGTTGAATATTGGAGTTGATCGATGTCATTTGGATGCTGTTTGAATAATTTCTCCTTCCTTTGCTTCGAAATGAGGCTTTCCTCCAGCCTGGTGTGGCATAGATATTCAATCGAATCCATAGGATCCTACTTGCAATTGGTGTTGTGTCGGTCGGACTTGGGACGCGATATTCATTTAGTATTATACTGTGCAACATCCTGTTGGTCACCGTCATTGCATGCGCATTGTTTACAACATTTCTTTAAACTCCTTCCAAGAGATGCCGATCATCACATCCACACATGTAGATATTGCCGAAAACAGGGATTCGATCCTTCTCTTGTGTGTATATCTTCTCGAACCTTGAACTCACTAAATAATGAACTGTAGGAAAAAGCTACGTCGATGGAACAACTTTACGGTATGTACAGTCCAGCTAACATTACCATACAGAATAAACATTACTTTGAAATTTCAAAGAATTGTTTTCACTGACGCCTCACTCCCGGCATTGATGTGGATTACTTGCCTTCTCAGCAGTGGGACGGTGGGCATTTCTTTGCAGTCAGCCTTTTTCTTCTTCTTGTATTTCAAAAGTTGCGGGATGCCATTCTGACTCCAGTGTGGATCTTGACTGTGTTATCGATTTTGATCAAAAGGAGCCAGGAATGTCCTTTCTATTTTTTATTTTTTAAAATAACGGCTTCGAGGGACCTTGAGATCTAGATTGGCTTGTTCGTACATGCGTTCAGTTTTCTGTATTTACACATCCACTTTCAATTCTTCAATAAGAGGTTGGAGAGATTTTGTCAACAAGCTAGCCTCCTGTTGTTCCTCAAACTCCGGGTTGAAAGGTACTATCCGCACAAGAAAACAGAAGAGGGCATCTTTCGTCTGGCTTGCAGATAAGTGCACCAAATGCGTGTCGTTCAGTAACGATAGGTTCGTGAATCCAAGTCAATTCCGGTGCAATATCTTCGTATCTTCACCGATGTCTGGGTTTCAGTTTGATGATCCTGCTCATCTTACTAGACTATCTCTGCAGCTTACCAGACTATCTCAGAACCACATCCTACTCGCAAAGTATTACGCCCGTTCAGTTTTGAGTCTACCGGACAATATGCTTGTTCCGTCCAGCCTTCTATTTAAAAAAATTGAGACCACTTAGAAAACTCCAGATTCTTCACGCCTCGGTTCAAACCAGTTCAAACTCTTCCAATAACTCGCAATCTGACCGTGCACATCCTAGTGGAAGTTCGGGAAGTGGAAAATCCAGCCCACCCACGAGCCCATCTCAAGTACTTTTTAATGCAAAAGACATGGACCATCTGGGAAATCTGGCGAAATTCTGTGGGACAACTTGGAAAGATTATGTCGCTTGAGGATTCACTCCATTGACACTCATGACATCATGGTTAAGTGCGTTTGGTTGCGGAGCACTTGCTATCACAGGAGCAATTGAGGACCGCATCATGCACTTGTAGATTGGAACCATTAGTGTCGGAGTTACACTGAGGTCATCAGGACTAGAGCAGGAGTTTACACTACCATGCATGTAAGTTGTTTAACATGACAGATTGGCCTGATCAAATCCTTCAAGAAGCAAACCCGACTGTTGCGGAGGATACGCCGGGAAGGATCGAGGTTAAAGGTCTGGTTGGAAGAGATTCCGTGACGTAGGAATTCAATGTGTTCCTTAATCTGCTACGTTGTCCCCGAAACTTGGCGAATGCTGCACCAGATCCCCGACCAGAGCCCGGAGCAGAGCTCAGATCCAGTCACTTAAAAATCAGCCCCATCTGATCTCACAGGGGATTCAATATCGGCATAAATACTTGTGGGTGTGCATTACTGTAAATGCTAGGATATGTCAGCATAGGAAAACAAAGGGAATCAAGTTGCATTTGGGATGAGTAACTCTTTGGAAGTATGCAATTCGTTTCGATGATTGTGATTCTTTGAGCTAAAACATGGCGGCCATAATATATTGAATTGTACCGATGATCGGTTATGATAAATACTTTCATAAAACGGTGCGACCATCTTGAAGAATCAGCAAATTCAACTTGTCAAGAATGGTCAAAATTACAAACCGTAAAGTGCTTACAGCAAGTGAATGTAGGCGGCTAATATATGAAGTTTCTACTATTATGGAATAGACTAGTAAGTTTCAAAAATGGAGATGTGAAGTCCTGCAATAGTAAAGATTTGTATGACAGGGGGAGAGCACAATAAAGTGGACCACAAAGTACAAAATGTAATCACTAAGAAGTGAATATGAAGTGTGCTGTTTTTTATTGCTCAAAGCTGATTTTGAGCATTTTGGTGAAGTTTTTGAGCATTTAAGTCACTTTTTAAGGTGTCATAAGGTATCTTACATGCATCTCCACATAATATACATCTTCAATTGAAACTTAATTTGACTGCTAGTTCTAAATCATGAAAATGAACTTTTCCAAAGTCTTAATTTCTTCATTTGGGGCCCTCTATTGTCTTTAGAGGATGTTTTTCCCAATTTAAAAAACAATATTCGGTGAAAAAACCTCACAAAAAGTTTCACAAAAAATAGTGTTTTAAAAACGTCCCTGAAATACTTCTCGTCCGCCCAAACTTTCATTTGAAGTGGTCATTGTCATTTCTACAACCGCAATTCACAAACTGAGGTCCCCGTGAAATCAAAAGTGATTTCCGACAACATTTGACAATTGTTCTTATCACTTTTTCAAATGACTGCATTCACTTTGCTTGGGTTTGAAGCCCTCATACCATAACTTTAAAGTGTCCACTTTGCTTGAAACTTTTTCAAGTTGTACAAAAACAAGTTGAGAATTTATATTTGCAAAAAGATTTGACTTCAGTTACATCTTTCCATCACTTTTGTGCAATTTTTGCAAAAGGGCTGACATTGACAATGAGACGTCCACTTTTGTTGTCCACTTTATTGTGCTTCCCCCCAAACTTAATTTGGCAACTAGTTCTAAATCATGAAAATCAACTTTTTCGAAGTCTTCATTTCTTCATTTGGTGCCCTCTATTGTCTTTAGAGGATGTTTTTTTCAATTTAAAAAACAAAATTCAGTGGAAAAAACGCACAAAAAGTACTACGAAAGTGACCCTCTTAAAAAACATTCTTGCGGTGCTTTTGGAACCCTAAACCAATTAATAAGTATATGAATTGACTATTTCAGAATACATCTTAAACATACATAGGGCACCACCTAATTAAAAGTGATTTTTTGATAGTTTTTTATTCTTTTATAGTCACTTTTTCAAATGACTGCATTCACTTTGCTTGGATTTAAAGCCTTCATACAATAAGTTTACAGTGTCTACTTTGAACGAAACTTTTCCAAATTGTAAAAAAACAAGTTGAGAATCTATATTAGCAAAAAAAAAAATTGACTTCAATAACATCTTTCCATCACTTTTGTGCAATTTTTGCAAAAGGGTTGAAACTGGCAAATAGCTGGGGGAGAGCACAATAAAGTGGACCACAAAGTGCAAAATGTGACCACCAACAAGTGAATATGAAGTGTGCTGTTTTTTAAGGCTCAAAGCTGATTTTGAGCATTTTGGTGTAGTTTTTGAGCATTTTAGTCACTTTCTAGGGTATCATAAGGTATTTTATATATATCTTCATAAAAAGAATATCTTCAATTGAAACTTAATTTGACCAGTAGTTCTAATTCATGAAAATGAACTTTTCCAAAGTCTTAATTTCTTCATTTGCAGCCATCTATTGTCTTTAGAGGATGTTTTTTTCAATTTGAAAAACAATGTTCGGTGAAAAAAAACGCACAAAAAATACCGTGGAAGTGACCCTCTTAAAAAGTATCCTTACGGTACTTTTGGAACCCTAAACCAATCAATGAGTATATTAATTGACTATTTTAGAATACTTCTTAAACATAAAGAGTACACCGCGAAATTAAAAGTGATTTTGGACAAAACCCTAAACCGTTATGTTCACTTTTCCAAATGACGACCATTCACTTTGCCTGACTTTGACGTCTCCGTTTTCCATTGTAAACTCAATATCTTTTCTCGCAACTTTGGGAAGTTGAAGAAGATCAAGTCTACTTTCTGTATCTCAAACTTAATTTTGCATCAACATAGCGTAAATCCCACTTTCTCTAGTCTTTACAGAAAGGGCTGAAATTGGAAAAAAGATAAGCACTTTTGTGGTTCACTTTATTGTGCTTCCCCCCAGCTAAACATTTTTTTGGTCCACTTTATTGTGCTTCTCCCCTGTTAATCCAAATCTGTTAAAGCATCCCCAGTCAAGTCTCGTAAGCCCTTAAACCTCCATCTAGCTTCATCCGAATTATAGATTTAAGAGGGTCTATAAGAGGTCAACATGACCTAGAAACACCTTTATCATCAAGGTCGGGGCCTCAAAAGGCCGTCGACTTGTAAATTTGAGGCCGTTCCAGGCCACCCTTAATCCTCAAAAATAGAAAATTTCAAGCTCTCACCTTTCTATCTTCTTTCCATTACAATTGATTTCTGTGAAATCCTACAAGAAGCTCACAAAGAAAACCTAACCCATGTAAAAAAACAATTTACAAGTTGCCTTTAAGGGTGGACCACAATTCCACCGAACTGTAATAATACTGGAACTGTAATTTGTCGAAGGACCTATAGCGGCTTACAGGTTAGGGACGACTTGGGATGCTCTTAGCATACCATATATCACAAGTTGTGACGAGAATCTTGTAGGGACCTTAGCATCCAGATTGGCATAGACAATCAATTTTTCAATAAAGAACTGTCGGTCTCGATTTTTACAAAAGATCCAGAGAGATTTTTGTACAAAAGTCTGCAGTTGTTCAGTCTACCCGGGTTGAAAGGTGTCTGCGTAAATGACGAGGGCATCTTCAAGCTCGCGAGGTGTAACCTGGGCACGGTGCACAAGTTCGTCGTTTGCAGAAGTTCAGATACAGCTTTCGGCAGATTATGTGCTATCTTCCTCATCTCGAAGTTCACTTCAGTTGTTGAATAAGAGCCCAACGATTTGTACATGTCTGAGTAGAGAGTATCGACTTCAGATTGTTGTCTTTGTCGAGCTCCCAGGTGGATTGTCCTTCGGTCTTCCTTAGTATCGCACAGACGCACTCTCTGCAGATTTTGTCACTTCATTTGTCATCTATCCCTATAGGGAGAGTGAATTTGCAATATGCGCTTTTCGTGATTAGCTCTGTACAAGGACTTCATCGGAGCATGGCGTGGAGTATTATTTCCTGGCTTTAGAAATAAGGCCACCATTCACACCATTGACGGGTTTTAATCCGATTAGTTCCCGTCTTAGTTTCTTAGAAATGTCTGAAGAATCAGAGGTTCCAGTCCTACCAATTTCCAAGCCACCAGAAGATGTAAGTGAGAAGCCTGAGTATTGGATCCGGAAACTCGACACTATTCATGGTTGGAATCCTCTTGATGTTTTGTAACATACTTTTCGTGCATGGACTCAGCCAGATCTCCGTGGCTAGGATACATGTTTTGATGGATGGTGACTGCCGCAGGGCCCCAAAAAACAATGGATCAAGCAAGTCGTCAACGCAGCAGGCGCAGCTCACAGAATTGAGAAAGCTACAGTCGTGGCCAGACGAGCAGTTCAAGAGGTAGCCATACTACCTTGTGACATGTGAACATGTATGAATATTTTTACATACATACATACATACATATATAATTCTGGTGTAAATTTCTGTAGCTTGTTTTGTATGAGTGACTATTGCGCACAATTTCTCAGGGAACTGACCGTCTCAGAGCAAATGGTCGAAACGGTTCGGAAGCCAAATACAAACAGAACCAACCTCCGGAACTTGAGTTTAAGTTAAATCCCCACTTAACTGGGTGCTCTCAATTTCACGCGGATTCCTCAACACAGGTTTCGATTTCTTTTTTAAGTTTCCAGAGCAATTCCATTCTTTCTTACGGTATATTGTGCAAGAACAGAGTATGTTTAAAATGATACTCTGAGTAATCTGATGCTTTGTAATCCGTTTGCAGATTCAAGAAGACTCAGCCGATGTGACCGATCACGCCTGGTTCATTGAAAATACACACAGGGCTTTGTATGAGCGACTCAATATGTATTGCATCGTCTTCGTTCTCTTAGAAAGCATGTCCTTTGTGGCTATACTACAACCTCCAGGTGGTTTTGATAACGACGGCCACATGCGTTCGAATACTCTAGTCACCTGCTTCGTGTTCTTCTCTACCTTGTCATTCTTTTTCACAACCATTGGCTTGTTTGGAGTGGTGGTTGGATTCTTATCCTTGCTCAACCCAGACTTCTATCGACAATTTGAAAAAAAAGCGAGGTCAACAAAATCCTCTCAATCGGGTGACAAATCCGGCAGCTCACATAAGAATTTGCTATCGAGTGACAGTTTTTTATACGAGTACCACCAAGTTTACAATCCAGATGGCATGGTTAATGTTCTGGCCAGACTGCTGTGGGGGAACTTGCAAAGAATGTGGCGCCTGAGGATATACTTATTTTTTTCACTGGTGTTGATCGTTTCTGCTTTTGGGTGTGGAGTGTTTGCGATTTTAGGAGGTAGTAACCGCACTACATACATGCTTGCTGGAGCTATTACTGTCGGTGTAGTTACACTGGTCTTTGAGGTTTTTAGGACTGTTCAACAAGGGATTTACACTTACCACAGGACACAGTGGCTTGATTTTTTAAACATTTATTATCCAGATGCCGACTTGCCATCGAGGATCCATACCCCAAGACAGAAGTTAAAGGATTGGATTGAAGAACACGTGCACAGCCCGAGAAGTGGTATTGGCCGAGCGCCAAGAGGGCCATCAAAGTTGAGTACGTCGAGCGATTTGGGAGCCTCGAACAATGCCTAGTTCAAATAGAAGATTCAGAATAAGCATTAATAAGTTGGTAATTCTTCTGTATACATATTTGGTTATGTCAAGCAGGCACTCAAAGGGAGGGAGCCTACTATATTAATACTATCACACCCATACTGTCGTCATGAACAATCATCTACTAACTGCATGCTTGAAGGCAAGGTCTAGATGTAGTAGACACATGGAATATGTACGGGCCGTTGTTATTGCAAGGCTGCAGAGTGTGCATCTGCGTGACCATCGAGAGCAAAATACGAGCTACTAAGCAATTACTCTAGGAGCATCACAAGAGATGATTTGTTAGTTCAAATGCAAATAGAGATGATCCAAAGGTTTCAGCAGCATGGCATTGAGACCATTAGGTCAGAGTGAAAAGCTTAGAGATGGACTACTAGAGTACGTGATCAAAACTTCATAGAGTACGTGATCAAATTTCCGCATCCACCTTCACATCCCAATTGTGTTTGCCGGGACGTAGTCTGTAGATATTCCCCTCAGAATATTTTATCATGTGCAGTTTCCATTTCATGCTTGAGAAGCTAGGGCTATGATGGCACCCACTGCTAGATTTATGCGTTCTTCAAAGCATTAGAATTCCTGTCTGTAAAACATTATTACCGTAGGAAGATAAGGATGATGAGGCATTTCGAGATGAATAAATGCGTGTATTTCCAAGGAAGGCCCAGATTTGTGTCGGATTCTGATACTTGAACAGCTTGTGGCATCAAGGAGTTGTTACAGTAAACATTGTATAAACATGAGGTCCTGCGTCTTTCGTCGCACCTGGGTTAGAGCTTTGTTGAATATTGGAGTTGATCGATGTCATTTGGATGCTGTTTGAATAATTTCTCCTTCCTTTGCTTCGAAATGAGGCTTTCCTCCAGCCTGGTGTGGCATAGATATTCAATCGAATCCATAGGATCCTACTTGCAATTGGTGTTGTGTCGGTCGGACTTGGGACGCGATATTCATTTAGTATTATACTGTGCAACATCCTGTTGGTCACCGTCATTGCATGCGCATTGTTTACAACATTTCTTTAAACTCCTTCCAAGAGATGCCGATCATCACATCCACACATGTAGATATTGCCGAAAACAGGGATTCGATCCTTCTCTTGTGTGTATATCTTCTCGAACCTTGAACTCACTAAATAATGAACTGTAGGAAAAAGCTACGTCGATGGAACAACTTTACGGTATGTACAGTCCAGCTAACATTACCATACAGAATAAACATTACTTTGAAATTTCAAAGAATTGTTTTCACTGACGCCTCACTCCCGGCATTGATGTGGATTACTTGCCTTCTCAGCAGTGGGACGGTGGGCATTTCTTTGCAGTCAGCCTTTTTCTTCTTCTTGTATTTCAAAAGTTGCGGGATGCCATTCTGACTCCAGTGTGGATCTTGACTGTGTTATCGATTTTGATCAAAAGGAGCCAGGAATGTCCTTTCTATTTTTTATTTTTTAAAATAACGGCTTCGAGGGACCTTGAGATCTAGATTGGCTTGTTCGTACATGCGTTCAGTTTTCTGTATTTACACATCCACTTTCAATTCTTCAATAAGAGGTTGGAGAGATTTTGTCAACAAGCTAGCCTCCTGTTGTTCCTCAAACTCCGGGTTGAAAGGTACTATCCGCACAAGAAAACAGAAGAGGGCATCTTTCGTCTGGCTTGCAGATAAGTGCACCAAATGCGTGTCGTTCAGTAACGATAGGTTCGTGAATCCAAGTCAATTCCGGTGCAATATCTTCGTATCTTCACCGATGTCTGGGTTTCAGTTTGATGATCCTGCTCATCTTACTAGACTATCTCTGCAGCTTACCAGACTATCTCAGAACCACATCCTACTCGCAAAGTATTACGCCCGTTCAGTTTTGAGTCTACCGGACAATATGCTTGTTCCGTCCAGCCTTCTATTTAAAAAAATTGAGACCACTTAGAAAACTCCAGATTCTTCACGCCTCGGTTCAAACCAGTTCAAACTCTTCCAATAACTCGCAATCTGACCGTGCACATCCTAGTGGAAGTTCGGGAAGTGGAAAATCCAGCCCACCCACGAGCCCATCTCAAGTACTTTTTAATGCAAAAGACATGGACCATCTGGGAAATCTGGCGAAATTCTGTGGGACAACTTGGAAAGATTATGTCGCTTGAGGATTCACTCCATTGACACTCATGACATCATGGTTAAGTGCGTTTGGTTGCGGAGCACTTGCTATCACAGGAGCAATTGAGGACCGCATCATGCACTTGTAGATTGGAACCATTAGTGTCGGAGTTACACTGAGGTCATCAGGACTAGAGCAGGAGTTTACACTACCATGCATGTAAGTTGTTTAACATGACAGATTGGCCTGATCAAATCCTTCAAGAAGCAAACCCGACTGTTGCGGAGGATACGCCGGGAAGGATCGAGGTTAAAGGTCTGGTTGGAAGAGATTCTGTCACGAGTGTTGTCCCGAAAACTTGGCGACATCCTGCACCAGATCCTCGACCAGAGCCCGGAGCAGAGCTCAGATCTCGTCACTCAAAAAACTAGCAGGCGATTCAATGTCGGCATAAGGTAAATTAGTGGTCCCAGAAACCGTCCGAATTTCAGGTTCGCTCATTTGGAATAGTGGTGGAATTTTTTTATAATTTTGGATGAAGTGCAAAGCTAGTGCAAAGCCATCCCAAAAAAAAATCATTTTTTGAGTAAGTCTACAATTTCCTATGAATTTTTGAATGTTCAGCCCTAGGTGGGCCACTAACCGTCCCTAGAGTCATGGTTGACCACTTGGATTCTGAGAATAGGACGTTTCTGCACCAATCACAAGCACTCAATTTCTGCACCCATAGGCGGAATTAGAATGATTTTGCACAGTTTCAGGGACAGCCTATGTCAAGCCTATGGGACGGTTTTTGGGCCGGGACGGTTTTTGGGAGCACTACCTTACTATGCGTGTGCATTGCTGTAAATGCTAGGATCTGATAACATAGGAAAACAAAGGGAATCAAGTTGCATTTGGGAGTAACTCTCCGGAAGGTAGAATTTAGCAGCGGTAACCGCCTCTCGACCCGGCGGAGTGGGGGTCGGGGCCATGAGGACCCGACATTGAGCAAGGGGCAGCTCTCACCGAGTAGCCCTAACTTTAATAAAAAATATATTTTTTTATATTTTATTTTTTTTAAATTTCTTTTTTTGAGACAAATGGTCTCATAAATTTACATAAGGTTTTTCAAACCCATCGAAGGGAGGGAGAAGGGTTTCAATAAGGGCGACGGTTCCGGTAGGACCCGTTGTCCATTACGTCTTAGGGTTCACCCAAAACAACAATTGTGGAATAGCTAGGATTAATCTCATTGAATTTTGGTTTTTATCGCCTTTATATTTTCCTTGATAAATTTTCAAAGAAATAAAAAATGAAAAGTTTCATGGAAGCTGCCTATCAAGTGGGCATTAGGTCTCCTACCCCGACCCTCAGTTTCACCGGGGCCACAGCCACGGGTTACCTGTACTATATGTGTCCCCTCCGGAAGTATGCAATTCATTTTGATGATTGTGATTCTTTGAGCTAAAACATCCCGGTCATAATATTTGAATTGTTCCGAACGGTTAGAATAAATACTTTTGTAAAATGGTGCAAAAATCTTGAAGAATCAGTAAATTCAACTTGTCAAAAATGGTCTAAATTACAAACCGTAAAGTGCATATAGCAAATTAATGTAGGCGACTAATATATTCTACTAATACGGAATAGTAAGTTTCAAAAATGAAGATGTGAAATCCTATAATAGTAAAGATTTGTATAATACATTATATGATTTGAATTCTTAGAGGACAGTGGTCAGCTTGGGATATTACTTTTGGGACATACTAATTAGTCTATTTTTGTTTAAAATCTCCAAAGTTTGTCTAATTTGTTCAACTTGATCTAGTAAAAATATCCTAAAATAGAAAGAAAAAAAAATCTTACATATCAATGAAATCAAAATATTAATGTTTAAAGATTTTATTTATTTTATTTATTTATTTTTAAAATCCATTCATAGATGTGGAAAAAGATGCTTGAATTTTGAGATTTGCAAGCATCATAGTGCACAATTTATTAATTATTTTAATGATAAAATAAATGATTTTGTACTATATACAATTAGATGAAGGTCATATTCAAAAATAATATTAAATTTTTTTTTTTTGATATTCCATTTGCTTGGTTTAAGGGATTCTACGTATAAGTTATTTTTTCAACTAAAAAATCAAATAAAATTACTTTAAAAAATATATATATTCAATTTTTTTTACTTCATATGTTATAAGTGTAGGAAACTAAAATGAAGTCTTACTTTGTTATAATTAAAACGTGTGATGAAGTATTACTTTATTATAATTAAAATGAAGTCTACTTTATTATAATTAAAATGAAGTCTACTTTATTATTATTCCAAAGTGAATTTGTTTAACACAACAACATAGAGTGCAATTGTAGATAAGACATTCTTTTTGGATAAACCAAACTAAACTAGAGTCATGAAGGGTGTCAGAGTGATTAATATAACATCCAAAAATTTAGCAATTTTTTTTATATTCTAGCAAAATTTTAGTAATAGTGGAGAGTGACAGACTGAGTTAACATACCAATTCTTTTTATTAAAGAAAAATTTCTTCCCTCTCTCCATAAAGCAGTTGCCGATGCCTACTTTCACACCTCTTATTGATACTCATCATAGCCTCATCCAAAAAGCGTTGCAAGTCTTAAAAAATTTAAAGGCATCTACGCTGACCTATTTTTATACATGTCTTTATTTAGCACTAAGTCATTATGTGTTAAAAAAAGTTTCATAACATTGAAATGACACAATTTATTTTTGCGTCTAACAGATTGTGGAGCATTTGAATATATTAACAAATCTTTATACTAACCTTATTGTAACGCAAAAGACATTCTCTTTATGCTCTCGAAAACATATAATTTTAATATGATTTTATTGATATAAAATTGTTGTATGTGATTAATTGTATTTATCGCTTGCCTCTAATCTCTTGTAAAATAAAGCTATCAATGATCAATTCAATGAGATTTATTCTAAGAAAACGACCATTACAAACTTTGAAAAAATACACCTTGCAGTCGAATTTAGATAATTAAATCCGTTGTTTTTGCACATTGATACTACCAAACAGATATTAGTCCATTATTACGTTCATTGAGTATTACAATCACTACATCTAATTTTAATGGTCAGTGGGCCTTCATTGATCAAGACCTTTAGAATGTTTTTGCGTACAACTGTTACATCTAGCAATCGTCATAACTGAGCAGTTGCCAATATTTATCTATAATTTTCGACAGTTGTAGAGTGTATCTTGAAGCATGAATTCCTCCTTAGGCTCCGCTACATATATAAATTATGTAGTTCTACGGTTCTAGAATGTTATATGGTCAAATACATCCTAGACAATGTTGTGTCACCAAGCCAAAAAAATTTCCATTAATCCCTCATTAAATCCAAAAATTACTTCTAAATTGTTATAATTATGTATGTTAAAGTTTACTTTTGAAGACAACTATGTCTTTTTATTTTAGATGAAATGAGGATCTAATTTTTTAATCAATTCTATAAATGGCCGCTAAAATATAGTTGTCAATACTTAAATCAATTTTATTCTCTCCATAATTATTACAAATTTGTAAAACTACATAACTATCTACATGAAATATAATGGAAGTATTGGTTCTTACTGTAATTGGTTTGTTTACATTTAAAGTATTTGAAAGTTCCTCTTCTATATTTATAAACAATATATTTTACTTAATAGATAGTTAGCTTCAATTTTCAAACCACACAAAAAAGTAAATGAAAAAAGATGATAAGCCTTAATATTAATGGAATTCCAATTTTTAATTTTTAAAAAACACTTATTATTTCATTTCTTTAAATTTGTGCATATATTTAATTGGTCAACATATCCGTCAGAAAAAATTTGGTGCTCTAAAATCCCACGACTATCATATACTTATGGAATCATGGAAATTTGAAAATTTTATACATAAGATTTCATTTAAAAGTCATTGTTGTCACATTTGCACACATTTGTTGTCACATTTGTCTTTACTAATGTCATTTTAAATTGCCATTTGTTAAATATAGTCTTTTTTAATTAAAAACTAAGCCAATTGATAAAGGATGCGTAAGTATAAGTCATTGTAATGTATTGCTTAGTTAATGGTTAATTTGGCCTTTATCGATACATGTATGAAATGCTTGGAATTTGATTTATATTGAATTTTCTAAGTGAGTGATAGAAAAGTGTTGAAAAGTGTTGAAAAGTGTTGTGGATTCTTCATGTTTATTCTTTATGGATAAATTGAAAAAATAAATTTATATTTCTATTAAAAGATTTGAATCCTCCTTTTTAAAGGTTATATGAACATACTTATTTTATAATAAAATCAAAATAAATATTTTATTCTATTAGTTTATTTTTAAAAAATTAGATCAATGGACTTTGTCTCAATTTACTTTAATATGTAACCTTTAAGATTTAATTCACCTTCGTGAGTTTAATAAAACTCTCTAGCTTTTACAATTATTAATTCATTTTCAGTTATTGACTAATTTACAATTAATCTAGATAAAACAAATCATCTATTTTAATGAATGCATTAGATTATATTGAGATATACCTTGTGTTAATTTGATGATTGAAATATGCGTATATATTTATAGTCAAAAAATTTAAATGTTTACTCAAGTACATAATTATGTAATATAGACTAGTACTAATTTATTTGATTATTATTAATTAAGCACCATCAACAAAGCAAAAATTTGTTACAAAAATGCTTAATAATTCTAATCATGTGACACATGTACATTTTATAATTATAATTAATACCGACATTATAACTTATACCTATTATTTTAGATATTTATAATTTGTTCATTATTTTATTAATGAGCAAGAATTCATTAAATTTGAGAAGTAGTACATTAAGTTTGAAAAGTAATGTAAGGCCTAAAAAGACCATTTAATGTTCCTTCAAAACTCTTGCAATTTCTACAGCAACAACAAAAAAAATATAAAAAATTAAAAATTACATTCAAAATTGACGTCATATGAATTTACATAAAATTCCAATGGTTAAACAAACCAATATAATTTAGACGTTAATTTTAAATTGAATATTTAATAAGTTCATTAAATAATATTGATAAAATTAAGTAAATTTAATCGAGTTAGTCTTTATTTAAACTATAAACATCAATGTTTGGTATTAATTATTTCCATTATAATACATCTATATATCAATCTAAAGTTGATTAGTTGATTTCATACAACCAAATTTATATATGACTTTTAATTCAAGTCATATAGCTAATATATATGTAATCAATTATACATATACTGACACTTGTTGTTATGTACACAGGATTTTTAATGAATCTTGTACCTGAATATACAAAGCGAGACCTCAACCCATCACTGACCTCAACCCATCACCCATCACGGAAGGATGTATGAAGCGTTTTTGCCATACTTCCAGCATATTCGTTATGGTTTCAAGATCGTCGGAGGCTTTGCATGTCGTTTGTTTGGTTGTCGCAGAGAAACAAAAGATTTGGATTTAGTTTTTGATGTGAACTCATGTTCGCGACACTGTAGTGTCAGCAGAAATTCCAAATCTCTATCCACTTGGAGTAGGACTGCTCGATTCATCTAACCTAGTAAGCCATAATATCAAAAAATAAAATATACATATAGAATAATGTCTCAATAAATATAAATAATTTAAACATTAAGGTTTTTACTATTTAAATATTTTATTTTATAAAAAAATTATTAGTTTTATAATACTAAGTCTCTAATATTCAACAATATAAATTTGTAGCATGCTAAAAACATTTAAACTAACGTCATAATAATATGCAATATGAACAATTTCAAAATGTATCAACATAAAGTGTTTTAGTATCTAAATCATTTTTTGCAGTATTATTACTTATTATATAGTTGTTCATTACTATTTTTAGACGCATTATTGTTTAGTAGGATAAAAATTTATGATGTCTTTTCAACTTTTTGCTTCTAAAATAATTGCATGTACTTGAACTTATGAATTTGGTGATATTCTTGGATGGTGACACTACATTGAGAACTTCATGTTCCTTCTTAATGAGATGAAAGACGATACTTGCCATGATGGGTCAGCATTGTTGACCACCCTACTTCAGGATTTATCAATCGAGCAGCTGGTGGAATTGAAGAATCATTTGACGGAGGCTAGAACTTGACAAATTATTAATCCATATAATAGACTGGAGAGATTTTCCATTCAGAGAAAATTTTGAAATTACTTCAATCTTTTAAATTCTTGTTGTATTAAAATTAATGAATTAAAGTTGAATTTAATATAATTGATTTTTAAAAAATGATTTAACTTTGATCATCCATCAAAATATCTATAGAAGATAGTGTCATCATGACATTAGCTTCAAAATTTATTTTATAATACAATATTCTTCATCAAATTATTAAAAATTCAATGATATTGATTTAATGATGATTTTGAATGCTTAAGAAAGTTGGCCTAAATGTACCATTATATATTTCCTTAGTTAGTAAAGAAGAAATTATTCATTAATTTTTATTAATGTAGAATTATAATATCTTAGAAAGATGTATAATGCAATTTTTTAATTTTTTTTACATCTTATATTGTTAGTTTTTAATTTATTTTTTCAAAAAATGATTAATAGAGTATTTAAATAATATTAAGGTATACATTTTAACATTTTTAACTAATGACTAACAATTACAATTTTGGCATAAATATGTTTTGTCTAATAAAAATATTTATTTTTTAATTTTACATAAGGCTCATTATTTATTAAATCTTGTTGATTGCTACATCTTCACGTGTAATATTCTCAATTTACAATTGCAAATAGTTGTGTGATAGGTTCAAAAAGTATTTTAAATCTGTAGCTTTGAATTGAGTGACAATGAAAATGAGTCGAGTGACAATGAAACTACAACCTTTAAAAACCTCTTGTAGGCTCAAAAATTCATTAATTACTAAAGAATTTGTATGGCATCTTAAGTCACAACAATCAAATTCATAAACTCTAAATCAATAAAATCAATCAATAACAATATAATAAATATAGCAATTTCAATGTACATGTCCAAATTGCATGCAAACAACTTTGAGCCATCGTATCTCATACGTGCAATCTAATCTTCATTGCATTGATACTCCAATTGGAAATCTAGAGCTTTATACATTAAAATTTGCAACAAATATATATCATCAGAACAATGAAGTCTTTTAAATTGAAATATTTATTGATGATTAACATGTGATGATTAAAGACCACTTATGGTTTCACAAGTAGCAAGTGAATCAATAAACCATTAATGTATATTTAAATATGCATTTAAAGGTTAAATCAAATTCTTATTGTGAAAATTTTAAGGTTGTGAAATAAAATCTAAAAAAACAATAAAAAAAAAAAACTGCATGTTTTTATTAATTAAAATAATATAATTTTGATATTAAAATTGAATTTTTATTTATTTATTTATTTTATTTTATTTTTGAATGAATGATAGATCAAAAATCATATCAAGGACATCATATATTTGAGAAAAAGTTTTGAAGCTAAAAATTACAGCAAAAAATGTTCTTATTTCAAAACATTAATTTAAAGAACAAAAAATTGCAGTGAATTGAATATGTAATTGTAATGATATTAAGATTATATATCTTAAAAGTAAAAATGTGCGATATTTGTAACAAATAAATTTCAAAATTAAAAACTTTATATTTTTTTATTGATTATGCAATTGTCAAATGCTAGAGAAATTGTGTCCACTTCTTCAATGTATTTGATTATTCGTGAATTCATGAGATTTGGTTCATTTGTGAAGCCCTCTTCAAAGTATGTAAAATTAAAATATATAACTATTGGTCTTAATATTTTTGAATTCTAGAATATTCCACCCTCTATATATAGTAAATATCAAAGGTTGTTTAGATATTAAAAATGTCCTAATAAGAATAAAAACAAATGTAGCCATTATTTTTTTAAAAGGGTCAAAATGAAGAAATAGAGGTCTATACTATACTGAAATTTCAAGCTTGCATAATAATAATTATGGTAATTCAGATGTTTGCATATAACAAATTAAAGGAGAAATCTAAGAAATAAATAAAAAATATTTTTAAATTATCAACAAGTGTAAAAAATTGGTGATATTATGATCAATTTTTATTCTTTTTTTTCTAAATTAGTCAATGTTGATAGAACTTAACATTCTTGACTTCATTTTTGTATATTGTTTGAGTAAAAAACGAATTTTGAAAAATAAAAGCGTGAACTTTATAATGATGCTTGAAAATGAGAAAATTGCTCAAATATTAAAAATTAAACCCGAATACAAAGTAAAGAATTCAAAACTATGACTTTGAGTTTTTTCAAACACAAGTAGATTATATTTGAAAATAATTCAAGTTGTGGAAGGAATATAGGCACATGGGTACTTTTCTTCATAAATATCATAGAAGAAAAAACTCTATGAAGAATGATTTTTTTTTTTAAAACTCGCAAAATTAGGAATAAGTCTTTCAAGAGTGCAATAAATTTGATTACAAAAAGAATGATTAATTTTTCCACCACTCTTTTTACGTTTAACTCAAGGCAATCATTCAAGGTCTATATTTGAATGTCTTTGCCTGTCTTGGTACTAAAATTTATAACCATTGTATCGTCAAAAAGGTGAAAATAAAACAATAAGTACCAAACAACACATTGCCAATGGATATGTTGACAAGTTTAAAAACTTTGTATATATTGAAAGAGTTTAAGTTGAAAACCTTTTAAATACAATCACCTTGTATAGATTTTATAATATCAAGAGCAATTTGTATTATACAAGGCTAGTGGTCGTTAAGAAATTATGAAGTTTGGGATTGTTGCAAAATTAGGCATTGTTGCGCAATTGCAAAGGTTTATTATTGCTAATTTATAGAGGCTTGGTATTTCTATGTATCAAATATTTGATGTTTGGCGCTTGTCAAGCTTGATTTACTTCTAAACTTGTTCCAATTGCAAGCATATGTGTATACTTGGATCGATTATGGATACCATAGTTACATTTCAATTGAAATTATATTTGTACAAATGTTTATTGAAGTTATGTGCGTGGGTAAAATCACAAGAATTGGCAAGTAGTATTCAAGTTTAGATTTAAAATAAAGTAGATTAAAAACATGGCTTTTAAATTAAGAAACTTATATTATTTATACATTAACATATAATAGTCAATCACAGAACATAAAGGGTCATTGTAATCTATGAATTTGTACATTAATTACTTCAAACTAATAAAGCATTTACAAGGTGAATTCATTTTTAACCCCTAATTGGCCGTGACCATTTATCACCAAAAAAACTCCAAAAACTATCATTTCAGAAGCAAGTGTGAACAAATCAAAAATAAAATTGCTTTTGCATTTTTAACCGTAGGATCTTACATAGGACTTCTAAAAGATCATGCACAAAAAAATTCAATAAATTTGACTGCATGGATTAGAAGATTATAGAGTTTGAAGTAAGAAACATTGTTCTTTTTTATCCTTTCAAAACATGATCAGCTGACTTCGACTTCTCTTTGAGTAAAATTTTTACACTATACAAGGTGGGGGTTTTGTACTAAAATGATGAACATGATGTTAGTTACTTGTGCACCAAACTTTAGATTCAACAAAAAGGTGTAGCATTGTAAAAAATATTGTATAAGGAACATGGATCCAAGTTATTGTTAATACTCATTCTATTTTTTTGATAAATCATTTTATGTTAGAATAAAAATCCATGCGATCAAAACAAAGGTCTATGTCTATTCTTGAAGTAGAAAAAAGAAGAGAAGGAAATAGCAAAATCTCTATCTTTTATGTGATAAAGATTTTTTTTTTTTTCATGCTTGACCGAAAAAAATGATGAAACTTCAACTCCTTGTAGAATGAAAATCTTCCACAATATAAGAATTTTTTTTTGATAATCTCCAAACTAATCATGTTAGTTACTTGCACTAAAAATCCCAAAGGTAGTTGAAGGGGTGTATCAAAATTTTGGAGCTGCCTGAGAAGTAGGAAAAATCGCTTCGGGCACCATAAATATTTTTTTCAAAGTTTGTTGCAAAAAAAATTATACTCCTACGAAGCTCTTGCAATTCCATACGTTAACAAAAAAAATTCAGAAACTTACATCTAAAATTGACATCGTAGGAATGTGCCCGAAATTTCAAAAAACCCATTCTAGGACTTTGGCCGTTTAGGGGTTAATAAAGAAAATAAATGACTAATTCCTTAAAATTCTTGATATTAACGTTGGCTCTGAAATTATAGACTTCAAAGTTTCTATAGGCATTATTTAGGGGAAAAATGGCTTTCTCATTGATAAAAGTCTTCAATTTAACAACAACATGCTGGTTCAATTAAAAGACAATGTTTAGATTAACTGTCAAAATTAAAATATTAAAATTCTTAAAACCAAGACTAGATGCACCTTCAACCAAATTCTAAATCAAATCCATGACAATAGAAGACATCAACCCACATATTTATTCACATTTAAAGTTAATTTTAACTACACCATTATACTCATGGTGGAAAGTTCCTCTTGGTTTTAGTTTAAGTAGTCTTATGTGAGGTTTTGTGCGGTTTTAGGTATTTTTATGTGTTGAAAAGGATGCCACCACATTCAATATAAGGAGAGACTAGTATACAAGAAGAGGATTTGACAAACTTCCCACTTTGAAAATAAAAATCAACTTGCATTCTTCATTATTTCTTCTTCTCCATCTCAAAAAAATTCACCTAATTCTAACTCCATTCCTTCTCGTTAAATTACCTTATTCTAACGGTTTTTGGTTTATCTACCTTACCTAGATTAAAACCAAAGGTTGAACACATCAGCGCATCCTAAGACACCTCCTCCAAGCGGGAAACACAAAAGCCACAACCAGTACAACTCAACTAACCCATGGAGGGAAAAATCATGAAATCACCCAATTATTATGCAGCCCAGTAATTAATCACAATATCCGCCAATTCAAACTCCAACACCCCTCTCCCAATGATCTCCAAGCCCCCAACCATGCTATTGAATTCAAAACTTGAATGTCCCCTGCATTAATACCATTCAATGAGGAGCACTTGCACTCCCTCCTGACAAGGCCAAGGCCAAGGCAGGTCCCAAAACTCAAACCTACCAACCCAGAGAACTCAAAAAAACTAACTAAACTCTCACAACACAGCACCACCCCAACGTCATCACACCATCATCCCTGGCACCAATCTCGTGCAATTCCACCTCAAACTTCCATCTTTACCTCACTTCTTTCCAAACTCCCTTCACCACCACAGTCCGGGGAGTTTTTTTGCTTAACCGGATATTAACCTACACTTTTAGAAACCAACCGGATTTAGGAAAAAAAATTCGGCTATGCCTTTAGAAAATGGAGAATATTCTCCAATTTTCCCTTGAAATGATCGGATATTTTCCTAAGATTTTGAAATCAATTCGGCAATTCTCAATTTCAACCGGCTAGGTCGTAACTAAATGCCGGTACTCCCCGTTCATTGTTCACCACTACTTCAATAGTCCCCAACTCACCTGGATTTTCTGCAGGTTTCTCGTGGTTTTTTCACTTCCTGGTATCTCTACTGTAGTGATCAGGGACTTTTTCAAGACAACCAGTTAATATCCTGTATTTTGAAAAAGTAACCGGTTTGAAAATCTTGACCTTGCATGAGTTTCATCTAGGTAGGACTTAAGTATCTCAAATTTTATTCATATTTAAGTCTGGGAAGAAGATTTTTAATTTATGATTTGATCATTTTGTTCCGACGACTTTAGACTAATGATCGGATCTCCCTAGTCATTGATACACTAGTGGAAACCATGCTAGGAATGACCAAAGCATGTGACTAGAAACATGACCATTTTGACTAGATTTTTCAAAATTTATTCAAAATGGTCATGTTCCTCGTCACTTGTTCTGGTCATTCCGAGCATGGTTTCCACTAGTCACCGAGGACTTTTCTAAGACAATTAATAAATATGTAGTATTTTGGAAAAACAATCGGTTTGAAACACCACTTCATCTAGGCCTTACATGAATATCGTCTAGGTAGGACCCAAGTATCTCAAATTTCATTCCAATTTTTGCCCATAACAAAGAATTTCATTTGATAATTTGACCATCTTTACACTAACTACCGGATCTCCCCGGTCATTGATCTACTGTAGTGATTCACCATCTTCTACCATAAGAAAAGCATAATACACAGGTTCCAAATCACATGTACTAGGCCCAGGAATGGGTGGAATCACTGGCCCTGAGGTGTGAGATATGATATGATGTTTGGGGAGAGATTTCTGCTCCCTTTTGCTGCTCTAGCTCGTGACCATGTACTTGGGTAGTCTTCCTTTTGGGTTGTTTTTAGTTCTAGTAGGCCTCTGACAGCCCCCCTGAGGTGGATCATTCATTACCATTTTAAGAACCAAGGAAAAAAAGATGAAAGATGAACTCAAAACCAAAAAAGATGAGAAAAAAAGAAAAAAGGTAAAAGCTTGTAACACCACAACATGGGCTTTGAGACCGTTTGCTCATGTTTTGCTCATATTTTTATGCTTTTCTCTTGGTTTTTGTTTTTGGTTTGGTTTTGTTGATGCTGGGGAGGAGCCTGGAAGGAGAGGGAGGGAGAAAGGTGGCACCTTGGGCAAGGGATTTGAGCACTTGAGTAGAGCAAGCTGCTAGTTTGGGTGTTTTGGTTTTGATGGTGGTGATCCAAAGCTGAGAGTTTTGTGATCAAGGTGGAGGTTTTGGAGCGGGAAAGACGGAGTCTTTGGATCGGAGTCTTTGCTGTGAGTTTTGATTTCAAGGGATGTGTTTGCAGATGGTGTAGTGATGGAGGAGATTCTAGTGATGTTTAGAGCATTGAGCAGGTGTTGGAGATGTTGTACTGTGAGTAGTGATGGTGTTTTTGGAGTTTTGGCAATGTGTCGGCAGTGGTGGGCTGGATTAGGTTAGGGGGTAATTCAAGGGGTGTGCGTTTAGCTGATGTGAGTTGAGTGGGGGTGAGGGAGCAGGAGCTTTGAAGGTGGGTTGCAGGCGGATGCGACTCTGGGTGTCGGCAATGGCAGATTGAGGACGGTGCAGGAGGGGCTGGCCTTGGCTTGGGCGTAGAGGTGGATAGGGATGGGCTGCTTTAGTTCGAAGCCCAAGGACTCGCACCGAACCAGCCACGATGTTGTAGATCATGAGAAGGCCGAGGTTTTAGGTTTGTTTCGTACCGTGCTTTGGACTGTGAATTTTCGTCGCTTGTAATTGTGAATCTGTGCTTGAAACCTTTGTGGTTACTTGGCAGCATGTCTGCCATTTCCTTTGTTTCTCATGTATTTGAGATGTTTGATGTTTGTTTTTTAGTACAGAAGTGTGTCACTCACGAGCCGATCTTTTCATCAGGATGGTATGACATGGGACGAATGTGAAAACACTTTTAGATATATTTTGAGCTTACTGAACTCACGGTGATATTTTTCACTCGGGCGATATAATAGGGAATTCATCATGGGTAGAGTTTTTGAATTTTGGAAATCGTACATGTCTTGCATTTTTTAACGTTTACTCTTCTGTGCGAGTTGACATATGCTGAGCTTGAGAATCCGAAGTTATGGGGCTGATGTTGGTCTCTTGTAAAATAGATGGGTTGTCCTGGTTAGACTTAGCCGTCCGGGATACTAGGTTTTCATCGTTTGATTATCCCATGGGACTTCAATCGTGACGTATAGTCATTATTGATAAGTAGAGCGTAACATCAAACCATATAATTCGAATTTCGATTCTCTTACTTCAGCACCGCAGCTAGAACTGTCCAAGTTAGGTTTACGTTTTGATCTTTCAATGCAGTACATTGTCGTCTGTGGATGTTTTATGTATAACTTGAAGTCTTGATCAGTCCGATCCTTAGCTGATCCTTAGTGAGTTCATCTATTCCCTGTAAATATATGATGCAATTGAAGCTATGACATTCATTTGGCACTTACTGCACGATAGCCTGCCCTGACACAATGACGCTATCCTTGTACCTTTATGTGGTACCTTAAATGTCTACATTGCAGACTCTGTCCACTTGTTTTTTCTTCGAGAATGAAAGGCTGCCATAGGACCGTGATTGATTGTATCAGATACGTGTTCCACGGGTCTCTGGTTTGGAAACTTGTATGTAGTGAATCCATGTGTTACTTTCTGAACGAGTTGAAGCGCTTGTTTTGCACTGTCAGAAGACCTTGCCAGTTGCACACTTTGCAACGACGCTTGATTCTAGATTACTAGTCTAGATGAATGACAAGATATTTCAATTGTTATGACTTGCAGAAAATGGGAAACGAGCTGCGCCTGAAGCTGTGCCAGCGTTTAAAGAGTTCTCATTGGAAACGTTGAAAGCAGCTACCAAGGGGTTCAGCGCGGATCTCATCGTCTCTGAGAGTGGAGAGAAAGCGCCAAATTTTGTGTACAGAGGCAAGCTCGATCAAAATCGTATTATTGCTGTGAAGCGTTTCCCCAAGACGGCCTGGCCAGATGCGAAGGGCTTCTCGGTGATAATCTCTTCCGTGTTTTCACTTCCCTATCATTTTTGAGTGCGTGTTTTGTCTTCAGAGATGTTGATACTATTCTACACGTCTATTTCATGTCGTTTCTGTGCTCCTTCTGTCTGCGTAAGGCCAGGAAAATATTTGAGTTGTTTTTGGGCTTGTGTCCTCAACGTGTGAACTTCGTGGCCTGTACGGCTAGAAGAGGAACTTTTGGAATGTTGGTAGACCTTTTTCATCTTTACTCGTATTGGTGCTTTGAAAATTGAAATTCTTTTTGTTTCTAGTCAGGGTGCACATTAAAATGCTTTTTGGTTTGTCATCTTTATTAAAGGGATCTCGTTTGATAATTTTTCCACAACATTTGTGCTTGATTACAGGATGAAGCTTGGAAGGTGGGTCAAGTAAGGCATGAGAGGCTTGTGAACTTGATTGGCTACTGTGCTGAAGGCGATGAGAGGCTTCTTGTTGCTGAATACATGCCCCACGACACTCTTGCGAAACACCTCTTTCATTGTAAGAAGGCTATACACTTTATTGGATTGGATTAAATACAGTCTCATTTAAAACATGATTCCTTGACGCTCTTGTAGGTCTAGTGCAATCCACAGAAAAACTTGACACTCCTCGGATATATATTCCTTTCTGTGTCTGGGAGTTATTGATTCTTTGACTCTTGTCAGTTTTCACGAAGATTGGTATGCTTGTACCAATAGATGTAATAGTAGTACTTCTAATAAAGTTTTTGATCAGGGGTCTACAAAGCCTTAGTGTTAGCTGTTTGTTTTGACGAACAGTGCTCCATGACCATAAGTCTTTGCTGACTCGTGAGGTATGGCATGTGCTGCAGGGGAGAAGCAGCCAATGCAGTGGGGCATGCGCGTGCGTGCTGCTCTATACGTTGCTCAGGCGCTTGATCATTGTTCGAACAATAACCTTCGTCTTTACCATGATTTGAATGCTTACCGAGTGATGTTTGACCAGGTAGGTACTATGTAAGCGTTTGGTCTGGAATTCTCTCGTCATCATGAAAACACCAGTTAGGCTGAAAGTGATCCTTGATGTATCTTCTATTCATCAACTGCCTTCCATGACCAATGTTGGTCTGCTCATCATGAAGCCAAACGAAGTTTAAACGTTTTCTGAACCTAAGTTGCGAAGTTTATCATTGGATTTTCTTCGCTTTTAGGGCAAGGTCGTTAGTTGTAGATATCCCTGTTTCATCACCTTGCACGAGTTCCCAGATGCTCCAGAATTGTTAATTTGCATGAGATACATTTTCAGGATGGCGATCCTCGATTATCCTGTTTTGGCCTAATGAAAAACAGCAGAGATGGCAAGAGCTACAGTACCAACCTTGCATATACACCTCCTGAGTATCTACGCACAGGTAAGCTCGTGATATGGTCCTTGTTATCTCTTTTGAGTCTTAGTTCTGTAATCCTACTATCTGTTGATGTAGGCGAACATTGGGCTAATGTAGAGTTCTATTCTAGCCATGAATTTCAGGTGTCCTGCGACCATTAGATTTTATGGAATCTGTGAAGCTTGTTTTAATTTATATAGTGTGATTGCCGAGGTGGCAGCAAAAGTGAAAGGCCTCTTTTTATTACCTGTGGTATCTTTCAGCCTGAACTAGAAGGTGATTGCCAAGTAGTGATTCGTTGTTTTTATTTTTATTTTGTTTTTTGGGTGAATTCAGGAAGGGTGACACCAGAAAGTGTAATTTACAGCTACGGGACCGTGTTACTTGATTTGCTCAGCGGAAAACATATTCCTCCGAGCCATGTGAGTTGCACTTATCTACCATGTGTTAGAATGTAGTGCTATGATTTCAATCATGAGTACAACGCATAGGTAATCAACGTGAAATCAGCCTTAAGTTGGTCGTTTGTGGAGTCACAAGGTTTGACTGACATGATTAATTGACTGCAGGCTTTGGATTTGATACGTGGCAAAAACATGCTCTTGCTTATGGACTCCTACTTGGAAGGGCAATTCTCGAGTGATGATGGTGTAGAGCTTGTTCGTCTGGCATCACGATGTTTGCAATTTGAGCCACGTGAACGACCGAATGCCAAGATGCTTGTGACTGCACTTACCCCTCTCCAGCGAAAAACAGAGGTAGTTGGTCGACTAGTATCTCTGAATCAATAGCAGGCAGACAGGCCCTTGAATTAGATGATAAGAATAGGGGCATTTTTTTTTATCAGGCTTGCGGAATGAGGTCTCATTTATAAATTGGGACATGCACTTGCAAAAGCCAAATGTTGTCACAGGTGGGCCAAAGTCTGTCCACTTTGAATATTTGCTGCTTTGAAAAGTACCTGTCCCAGAATTTTGACACTTTTTGAGTAGTGGTAACCTTTTGAGGCTGTGACTGTAACTTGTCATTTCAATTGTTTCATTCAAGTTGCCTGGTGGTTAACACAGTTTTCAAGGGTTTTTTCCTTTCTTTTTTCCTCGCTTTTTTCTTTCTTTTTCCTTTTCATATCTGCACACTGTTTCTGTTTACTCGTTAATTTTTACCCGCATTAATTGAGATGTTCATGTGCATGGTGACTTTTTATCCCTCATTGGTGTCTTGGCTGCATGAATTCTCTCAGTTTGAGGGTGTTGAGCTGGTGTAGGTGGGTCCCTTAAGCTATGGTTACGAGAGCCTGGTCACGTCGAGTGGGAAGTAGTATTAAGACATGTTGTAGTGCGATTTCTTGAGCTTAAGGGGATGTCTTTAATCGTCAATGCAGCTAATTCCCTCGTACACATTGATGGGTATTCCTCGAGGGACAAATATTCCACCACCACTTCAGTTGTCACCGTTGGGGGAAGCCTGCTCTCGCAATGATCTCACAGCAGTACATGAGATTCTTGTGAAAACAGGCTACAAGGACGACGAAGGCACCGATAATGAGGTAAGAAATAATCTTTTCCTCCAGTAGTTGTGATTTAGTGTTTGATGCTTAGTCCTTAGTGAAGGAATGACGACTTGTGTTCTTTCAAGCTTCAATAGGTTAGGAGCCAAGGTGTCACTAAATTTCCACAACGAACTGAATTTTCCTGAGTCAGTTTGGAACTTAGGGGTTCAGGGGTATGCTGCCTTGTTCTCGCAATGTGTATTTACCTTAGTTGATGCATTGTGTTGCTGTGCGAACGCCTAATTAGCGATTTGTTGCAAGTGCAGTTATCCTTTCAGGTATGGACTAAACAAATGCAAGACATGCTTAATTCCAGAAAGCGTGGGGACGTGGCTTTTCGGGAGAAGGATTTTAAGAATGCTATCGACTGCTATACGCAGGTATATTACCCTCCTATTGAATTCGACCTGTTCTAAGTATCATGGCGAAAGGTCCTCTAAAATACTACAATTAATGAGTACTTAAAGTGATAGTCGGGTTCGTGGCATTGTCAATAGGATTGGAACTGCGAACCACCTCTGAGTTCAGGCACTAACAGCCGGCTTCTCTTCAGTTTGTTGATGTAGGGACAATGATTTCGCCGACAGTATTTGCACGCCGGAGTTTATCTTATCTGCTAAGTGACCAGGCAGAGGCAGCGCTTCGTGATGCGATGCAAGCTCAGTATGTACACCCGGAGTGGCCAACTGCATTTTTCATGCAAGCGGCAGCTCTTACGAAGCTGGGTATGGATACTGATGCCAAGGACATGTTAAAAGAGGGTTCTATATTGCACTCAAAGACACAAACTAGTTAGTCCATTCTCAAGTTTTGGGCGACCATTAACGACAGAAGTGGGCTTTATCTCTTGTAAGATGATGTTGAGGTGTGTATTGTGGACGATTTCGTGAAGTGGTTAGGCTCTCACTGTCTCTATACTCTTCTAGTTTGTGAGTTGGCCGTTGTATTTCTGCTAGCGATAAGCGAGAGTTTCTGCAGGTGAAATTTCGAGGTGGTGTTCTTTGAGCTACTCTTTCTGCATGTTTGTAAACAATATTGAGCAAATTCATGTATTCAGGATCACATTTGTTAATAGTCGTCATTATCCTAGTTACCTCGACTGAATTTTAAATCAAATTTCCTTGTATGACGCAATTGCCTTTAGCTTACAGTAGTCTGCATGTGGGATGTTATCTATTGTGTAGCTCTTGAACCTACTAACCATTAAATTTCCTGCAAGGTCCTTGGAGCCACTTGTTCTCTGCCGCACATTTAACGTTCGTCCTGAGGTGAACAGAATACGTATCTGAGAAAGAGCATACTGAGCAGGGTGATTGAGATCTCGGGTTCTGTAGTGCCATAACTTGTTGGCGAATGCATGGAAGTAGTTCTCAAGATGAGTGGAAGGGTCCATCTACAGAAACCTCTTGCATTCTTCGTCCTCTCTACTCATTTTCTGAAGCCATGTTTCAAATTTCAACTCTAGGATTGAATTCTAGGACATGTATACAGCCAGTGTTAGCAAGTGACTAGGGTCAAGTCTGTGAATCGACTGTGGTGGGGGGGGGGGGGGGGGGGGGGGGGGGTATCTTTTTGGGGATTTCCTCAGCATCCTAGGGTTGCAAGGGCTAGAGAATTTGCATCAGAGATGAAGACAGGATTTCTCACACAGACGTGAAGGCTTTCCTGTTGTAGATGAACCCGTAATGTCATGCGCAGAGCAGTAGTGGTACCAGTCAGAGTCTGTTTGATAGACATATCTGTTGGTGAAATTTTACTGTGCAGCTCTACCTCCAGACCCAGTCACGCGATCTGCAGCCTTGGTGGAACTCCAAGGTATGTACATTGGACTAGACGAAGACCCCAATGTGACATCGTGAGAAGTAAGTGGTTGGTGCAGGGACCCTGTTGCAGGATACTTATTGGAAGGAATGGATATGTCTCGGAGGTTTTGGCTGTAGAGCCCAGTCTGCTGTGCTGTGCTGTGCTTTTCCTGTAAGAGTTGTCGGCACCATGAGAAAGTTCTGCTGGTTATCGACGTTGTATTGTTTGAAATAGCACCCCACTTGCAAGAAAAAGTTCGACATTCAGAGCCGCTTCTGGTGATCATTGATCATGCTTGGCTGGCATTTGCCTGACTTCTCTGCAGGTGAAAGTGGGCGAGAAGGCGAAAAAGGATTGCTGGTAACACTTGTCGGAAATAATTGGTTCATGAATCACAATCTTTAGCATATCTTCAGGATGTAATACGTGCTTGAAGACGATTACTCAATCAAGTGACTCTGGTCTAACTGGCATGCCAAGCTGCAGTTAAATCTAAATGAAATGGATAAGAAACAGAACCAGTAAAAAACTTCGACTCTGATCTAATTTTCAGTAGCAGAGATGCACGAAGTAGAGCTGTAACAATGTGATTTGAGAGCGAAGCAGGGTTAAAATCATGCAATTCATTATCATGCATTAACCGAGCTGTACTGTGAAGTTATTGGGTCCTTGAAAGCTGGTGTGAACAATATGTATCACACACACCATGGTCTTGTGTAAGATGTGATGCTACTGTTTTTTCCACAACTTGAGCTAGACAGCGTGGAAATGACCATCCAGTCCTTCGAAATTTTATCTTTCAGTGTGTGAAAAGTACTAATGATGCCCTAAAATCTCAGATTGTATGCCGTACAAGCATTTGCAAGATCATGTTCTACAAGTTTACCTTTTACCATCTCAAGTAATTCATGATTCTGTGTGACGAAAAGATCATTTTCCGGAAAGTCTTTGTTACTGGATGAAATGTTGTTGGCGCAACCAATGAGCAAACAATAACGCCAATTCGTTGCTTGAATTAATAGTTTCTTGAAGACAAAGGAGAGATAACAGAAAACTATTCTTCGTAAAGAGTGTGAAGGTGTGGGACCCTAGGAGCGTCAAAATTAGCGATTGTGTATATTTGGAGAGGATGCATAGTAATAAAATTGTTTTCCAGTGATAGTAGAATGTATAACAATTTCAGTCCAAGTGGTTTCATATTTTTCCTAATAAAATGTCAATTGGTTATGAATTTCGGAAGTGTCTTGCTTTATAAAGCCCATGAATGCCACTAGGTACCCCTATATGTGCCAACCAAAAGCAAAGGGTTCTGACCAATGGCAAGCCATAAATAGGAGCTAGGAATGATAGAGTGTGGTGATAATGGGGTGGAACCGGCGCGGACATGGGGCCAATTTCTATAGTGGTGCTTATGGGGGTGGTCCACCTTATACATCAAGACTGCTGTTTCAATAGCTTGTTGTGTATCTGCACTAATGTATGCTATTGAGGGCAAAGTACTTTCTTATGAGAACAATAAACATGATTGAAATGTAAATAAGTACTAGATTTTGTTATTGGTTGATCAATTGTATTTCAATGTAGATTTTAGTGTAGTTTGGATCTACATTGTTTCAATAATAATGCTTCAAAAAAAATAAAAAATGAATAATTGGTTCAGATTTTAAATCAATTATAACTAAAAGGAATCTTAGTCCTTAAAGAATTGGCCATAATTTTGGAACATGGTGGCAAATTGTTGTCATTTCAACAATCTTTTCAACTTTCACAAAAATCTAGAAATTTAATAAATTCAGCCATGTGATCTTAAACATCATGGTGATGTTGTATTTATAAAAAAATTTAGGACTTGAATGTACATTATTAACAAGATCAAAACTCATAAACCTTTTTCATCCAATGACCAATTATGATGCCACCATCAAGTATTTTATGAAGTTTTCTTATACATTCAAAATTTTGCACTTTAACATTTTTATTTACTTGTTTGTGTTTTGAACAACCTTCAAAAAGAACACATCAAATTTTTTTGGCAACCATGAGAGAAAAAGTCTAAAATAAGGAATTTCTTCATCATACAATTACAAGGGTAACTTTTGAAGGTCAATATTAAATTCTCTAAAAAGACATGCTCATAGGGAACGGTCAAATTTTTGTATTGGTGAAATTTGAAATGTTATAGGAGGAAAAAATTATGAATACAATTTAATGCAGAAGTTATGGTTTAAAACCATGAACTAGATTTCGGGGAATATTTCTTTGGGCAACTGAAAGTAAAGGATTTTTCTTCCTCAAGCCCTGCCATATGGGTAGACATATTTGGGCACCTCATTGAATGTCGGTTGTTCCAAGTAGTACTAAATTTCACCAGGAACTAAATTTCACTGTGAAATCCCATTTTTCACATAAAATACAATAACAGGCGTTGCTCTAGAATGGGTTATATGTCACACACTCACTGGTCTTCACAATGCTAGACATAGGCACCCAAAGCGCCCCAAGACAAGACATCCAAGATCGCTTCAAGAGATAACTCCAAGCAAGGGAGATCAATCCCCACACTGCCTCACATGTGTAGATGGATCAGCTCAAGGACACCTCTTGCAAATTACTCACAGTGTCACACCATCAGGCCCCCATTAACGCCGGTAACGAGTAACCCCTCCGCTTCCTTATCACAATTAGTGTCCAAACTTCAAAGCTAAATTAGACGGTGGATGATGAGAAAAAAAAACTGTCAGCAATGCCTCAGAGACACAGTCCCTGATCCGTGAGTCCGTGACTGTGGTGCATGTCAGATGCCAAATCAGACTGCTGCTGTTCCGTTGCTGGAGATGGTGTCCGGCCATGTCCGTTGCAAGGGGCCAGTAACTTAGTCTACCGTTGGAGCGACACGAGAGCCTGGCCTTGGTCATCACAAGGCCATACAGTTTGCATTAACATCTACCTGATCCATCGATATATATTGGATGTGTTTTCGTCTTGAGTGAATCGTTATTATATTATGCCTGTCACTTAGTATCTTTCCAACTTCGGTTTCTCTTCTGGTTATGATTTCCTTGGTTTTCTCCTCTGCTGATTGATTCCCGCTCTGTTGCAATTGCACTACCGTGTCGATTCAAATCCATGTTAGTGTGCCCACCTGCAGGGACTTATCTAGGTTGGCCCCTTTTGTTGTCGTAGCTCAGTGGTCTTGTTGAGTTCAAATCTCACTTCGGTCAGTCTCAGTGTTAGTTATTTCATTCCGGAGTCTTTTCTTTCGGTGCCAGCTCCTGCTCTGTTTCACTAGCTTGCAGTGCTTCGTTTGCTTAGTATGTGGTCATCTTACATCAGCTCTCAGCCTTGGTGTGCCGGCCTGAAGGAATCGAGGTGCATTTGATCTGTTTTTGTTCCTCAGTTATTCAGAGAGATTTCTGAGTGTTTCTCATCAAGGTTTCGGTTGACGTTGGTTGAGTTGCGAAGATGATGACCATGACGGAGGTATGGAGCTCTTTCCAGCTCGATTGACTACATGTTTAGATGCCAAATTTGATGCTCTCTTCTTCAATTTGCGCCTGTGAGTGAGTAGGAGTAACACTGGTGTTTGTAGTCTAACTGTGTTATCCTTTGCAGCTTTTCTACGGGCCGATTGAGCCGACGTGGATCGTGCACCCCCAGTACCCAGTGTTCAAGCGGCCTAACGGGCACATCAACAGTGAGAATCCATACCTGATATATCCAGACGAGGCTTTCGCGCACAGGCGCAACCCATACATGCAGCGAAGTGCCCTGCCTTACACAACGGTAGCCCACGACGGGACCCAAGTTCGGCCAGGCCATGGAGCCATGCATCCTTACCAGGCTCAGTACTTCGTTCAAGGCGCCAATGGAGCCAATGCGCTCAACTTCAATGCCAATCACGGTGGTAGCAATGGTAACCGGAACCAGAAACATGGTCAAAGTCCTGCTCGCGCTGGTGTTCTGCAGCCCCGGAACGCCATGATTATACAGGTGAGAGCTGATTTCTGACCCCCTCCGTCCGTGGCTAGTACATTAATTCCGATGTCCAATTGAGACTTCACGGTACTCTCTAGTTGTATTTCAGAAATTAACTCTGGCCTGTGGGAGTAATGTTGGTTGGGAGAACAGACTGTGCATTTCATGGTGCCCCTGTGCTGCGATAAGTGTGAAGATACTGTAAAGGAGCAGCTTCTCGACTTAGAGGGTGAGTCCTGAAATTTGCATCCCTTCGAGGTTCTTTATTTGGATTAATATTTCTTGAGGCAATATCACATGTAGTTCAAACAGATGCTGCGAAATTTTTGATTTCTATTTCCTGAGTCTCATGTTTGCTGTGTGAGTGCAGATGTGCAAAGAGTCTCCTGCGACCAGTGGAAGCAGAAAGTGACGGTCACGAGTGCGATTGCCCCAGAGAGGTTGCTGAAGCGCCTTCAGAAGATTAAGAAGCGCACGATATTCTGGCCCCATCAGCAGTCTGGTGCTATCAAAGTGTTCAACGGTAACCAGGTAAAAGGCAACCAGGCTCATCATCATCACAACCAGAAGGTCAATGACAGTGAGAACCTAGTGGGCAGCGACGATGAGAACAGCTTCTTGCAGCTGGAGGTCTAAATTCTGGTTGCAATTGATCATGTGGAGCGGTGCCTGTACAATGAAAACGGCACATTTTGTATGTTGGAAGGATATTAGATTTTCTTATCAGGAGTTAGAACGAACCCAAAGATAGTTTTTCCAGACGTTTAGCGGTGAGAAGTGTGATTTCAAGCTGAAGAAATCATGTGGGACTCATAAGATGGTAATTTGCAGAATTCTTGTCTAATTTCAAGAGAGAGGAGCTCATGTGTCATAGCTTCTGACCACCGTCCTCAAGATGTTGTGTAGAATATCAGAGCAGTGTAGCATAGTGAGAAGTAGGTGAATGTCCATGCTAGAATATTTTCCAGAACCGATGTTTGATAGTAACCTTTTTGTATGGGATATGCGGAGCGTTTGCATTTTACCTTGTTAGCGAATGGGATGTTGCCTGCTCAGGAACTAACTATTGCTTGCGCATGAATGATCGGTTTGTTTGCAATCACAATTCTTTTGACACCCATCCTGAAGATGTGTATCCTGGATCAGGGTGCACCTTAAGCTTAGAAGATTTTTTTTGAAAGACCACTCTTATGCAGTTTAAACTACTGTTTATATCGTACTTTCCAGCTCACTACTTTCCTCAGCATCTTGTAAGCCTTTGCAAGTGCCCGCTTAACTGGCATCATGGTGTACTATGTTTTGGAACATCTCAAGGGAGAAAATTAAGTGGCCTGAAACATACCTTGGAGAGGAGGAGAAACCTTTTCAATACTTCATCTTTGAGAGAGAGAGTTGCATAATTTACACAACCGCAGACCGCTAGGTCAAACGATTGTTCTTTTGCTTCAGTTTCACATCAATTTCACCTATCATACAATTATAAGTAAATTCCCTCAGATCTTAGTCATATCGTTTGCAACCTGCTGATGTAGCCTCATCTTGTACCCTCTTGAAACGGTTAGACGGAGTATGATGAAGGAAGCCGATGTAGAATAGAACATGTATGTCAACATCTCAATGGATTAATTTGAAGAAAGTGTATCCCCACGAGAGCGTTTTGGCCTTTGCCAAAACAGTTCGTTTGCGAAACTTCGTTGGTTTACAAAGTTGGTTTGCGAAACTGGCGTTGCCCTGATTCTCGTTCTGTATGATGAGATCCGCAACAATATGCATTGGACAGACCCAGCGACTTCAGAGTACATCGCCGTGAGTAGGCTTTCCGGACTTGATGAGTGACTTCAATAGCGCCATACTCTTTACAGAGTATCTCATTTTCACCATGTAAACTTGGAGGGGTGATATGAGCTAAATCTAGTAGACGATTACACACGAAGACGTCGCTCCACCTCAAGATATGCCTCCCTGTTTGTGTGTGATTATGTAAAAGCCGAGTGAGACTCTGTCATCTGGTTGAGAACAATTTTTGGAACATTCCCTTTCCATTATAACGGAATTCCAAGGCACATTGGCTTCATGGTTAGAGCTGACTCTGGTTAAGGTGAAGATTATGATTCTTTTTAAGGATACAGTAGTGACATATCATTTTCTTCAAGATATCCTCTAGCTTACATTTGAGAATGATTAAAGAATTTGAAAATAAAACTGCAATGAATTGCAAAATGATTAGAAAATTTGGATTCAAATGGAATAAGATGAAGATGAGTTCAATATGATAATTAATTTGGGGATCCATTTAACTACAAAATGTGTTACACACCTAAACTTTCTACTAACAATCAGCGCGTGCTTCCAGGTAAAAACGAAAGATGGCAAACATTCCAGAAGGTCACAGGAGAAGCGTGGCAGCGAACATTTGGCAACGCTTTGCTATGAATTTGCTGACCATCCATCGCTGGAGACCAGGCTCGCCATCGTTGCTGCAGTGGTTGGAGACACAGTGCGCCGTGGGAGCAGACTGGAGCGTCTTCAGTAACGGGTTGGAGAATTTGCTGGAGCCAATTTGGTGGAGTGTGGCATGGCGGGGAGGAGCCCTAATTCGAGGTTTGGGGATTGAGGGAAGCGCTGGAAGGGGCACTATCGGCCAAGCTGCACAATGGTTTGTCCAACTTGGCTGTATGTTTCAGAGTGAATAAGCTTTAAATTGTCAGCCAAAGGAACCGTCAGCTGTTTAAAAGTCACCGATCATGAGGATACTTGCCACTGGCACTCTACGTTACATTCTGGTCAGTTTGAGCAAATTTTCATGGAGCGCCAGTACCAGTATCCTGATAACAATTTTCATGGCAACTTCGCCCTCTAAATTTCTACAGTGCCACTTCTCTTCCTGGATTTATGTCATCGCCACTTCTCGTGTGCACTTAAGTTGTCTTGACAATCTTAACTCCTCCCCATAATGCGAAATCTTAGAGGATCGTTAACAGTATTGCCCTGTATTCCAATTTCCACATGATTTGCGACCACCGTATTGCAGAGGCGAGCGATGAGTACGCTGAAAATAATGTAATGTATCACTTCACTGCTTTACGAAAAAATATTAAGAATATGAATCTACAAAGCATTTACCGGCCGATAGGTAACAAGCTTCTTAACTCAAGGGAACCATTGCTGTTTGCCACTAGGCCTCTAATCGAGTCAGCTGAACATGAGGATGTGACCAAGGGTGTATCACTACTCTCAGGTTCCTCCGATATTCGGTTTAACTGAACAGGCCAACCCAAATCGTCCTCATCCATGGGCGGCTCAACAAGATTCGCACTCCCAGCCAACATTGCAGCCACTTGAAACATGGAGGGGCGCTTATCTGGGGCACTCTGCACGCACATGACTGCCGTCTCCAGCACTCTCAGCACCTCCAGAGCTTCAACGTCGCTCACCTCAAGTGTTGCGTCTTTCATGTCCAGGAGTCTATTCTCTTTGTGCAGTTTCCACGCCTGCAGGATGACCACCCTTTTCAAATGGTGTACAGCAGATAAACAGCTAAAGAGGCCGGGCATTGCATGATGCTTAGTAACTCTAACACTCATACTCTCTGTTATAGAGTTCTTCAAATATCTTAAGACCTCACGTCCTCGGGTAATCATATCTTTAGAAACACATGGGGAACAACCTATGAATTCTTGTCACCAAAATCAGCATCCATAGCCTGGTTTTCACTTCACTGTGAATTGACCCTTCGATATGGAAATAGTTGGTGGCAGGGAGACCTACCCGAGTGGGCGCATACACTTCATCCTCAGGCATTGTGAGGTCTCTGTTCCTCTTCCCACTCACAATCTCCAGAAGCAAAACACCAAAACTGTAAACGTCGGCTTTCTCGCTCAGTTCGCCATGCAACATGTACTCCGGAGCTAAATAACCACTGCACACATCACGACAGAAAGTTCAACACTGGACCACTCCGAGAGCAAGACAACTTATCTGGTGCACAACATCGGCAGCCGTGTGGGACTGTGCCGTTTTGCGTATTCGCCTATCCCAACTTCTGGAGCTGAATCGTTGCTTCAGTGCGAATGGAAACACGCATTTCAAATGTGAAACCAACATCGTCCTCCAGAAAAGCGGGACAACTCTAGCCAAGGAGCGAAAGAATGCGTACAGTGTTCCAGCACATTGTTGTGTCATGATGACGCTCTGCTTGTCTTCAATCGGACGTGCCAGCCCAAAATCTGCAATCTTCGGATGCAGGTTATGGTCCAACAAGATGTTGCTGGCCTTGATATCGCGATGAATGATTCTCGACTGGGATGATGCATGCAAGTAATACAAGCCCTGTGCCACACCCTGGCACACGTTCATCCGGACTTGCCAATTCAGAACCTGAGCTTTCGAAGCACCGTGTGCGGAGTTGTGTCGACCTGTACACGTAGACACACGATACAAGAAGGATAAGAGCATGATTTGTTCGAAGCTACAAGGTTGCTTGTCAATTTCCAGGATGTGATCGTGGGTAAGGTAGTAGAGGCTTGCTTACTCAGTAGAAGCTTGTCCAGGTCGTCATTATCCACATATTCGTAGACCAGAAGCGTCTGCTTGCCGTGGAGGCAGTAGCCTTTCAGGGTCACAAGGTTGCGATGCTGTAGGTTGGAAATGAGCAGAACCTCATTCACAAAGCTATCCCTGCCCTCGCTTGTCTCCAGAAACAGTTGCTTCACGGCCACCACCAAGTTGTTCGGCAAGATGCCCTGCCAGAATTACGGAGACCATATTCAGGCTATTTGACTAGATGCTCCCAGCAAGGTCAATACTCCAAAGGGACTGAACATGATGATTGAGGTCGAAGACATAGAGAGACTGACCTTATACACAGCGCCGTAGGCTCCAGCACCCAGTTTCATATCCTCAGCAAAGTTTCTGGTAGCGGTACGAAGCTCGTTGAACTCGAACCTCTTGGCGCTGATATCAGCCTCATTGATCTCTGCAAGCGGAGTCCAATTGAGCATTACATATACATGTGAAAGCGTGATCTTAGTAGCATATGAGTCGGAAAGACTTGCTTCTGTGATCAACTATTTCAAAATAGCAGAGACGAAAAGATGGTCCCCTGTGTGCAAAAACCAGGATCCATTCCCACTCACAGCTATGTTTCTGTTCATACAGCCTTGCATGAATGAGATAACAGAAATTACACGAGTACTGTTTCAACATATAATAATTTTTCGGATTTGTTCATAGCCGAGTCAGTCACACTTACTTCTTAGAAGAGATCGCATATACTTTCTGTTCCGGTGAAGTAGGAGAGCGAATATCAGGATCACGCCGATCAACAAAGCTGAGGGAATCGTGGTACTGATGACGATCACCTTCCAATTGTTCGAGTTGGTTGGTAACTCTGCATTACAGTGGTGAGCTGGTCAGTCATGATGTACTAATGTCATCAAAGCCACGGACATAATGCAGATTCAATAGAAACTTGAATCAGTCAAAACAGTCTGCAATGAATTATCTAGTCAGGCATGCGAAATTAGGTTTTCGTCTGGCCCAATCATTGTGGTTAACTAGCACCGAGAACGTATTTGACTCGCTTAGTTCAAGATCTGTGATCTAGACATCCGCATGTGCACAATCAATCTGCAGCAGCGAGGCAGCTCAACGAAATGGCAGTAGGTATGATCCTTACTTGGCGTTATGCGACAGATCTGCTCACAGTAGCATCTTCCGGCATCATCTAGCGAATATGGGTTGTCGGTGCAATAAGGGTTCCCCTGCAAACTGCACCACAAATGATCAACAAGCTTAGCAATCTACCCAGTTTGCATCACAATTATTGCTACCTGGGTTCTATACTGCTCGACATTCGGCAGTTGACGACCTACTCAAATTCGATTGCAAGAATAGCATGCAACTTGGTGCTCAAAACGATCTGGGCGAATGCGGTTCCTCCAACCACGTTAGAGTTTCTTCTGATTAGATACGCCCATCACTCACAATAATTGCAAAAAGGTGCTCTGAGTGTGCTCAAGTAGGGGCACAGTACTACTGTATGGCAATTTGCACACAAAAGGCTGCGAAGAGGGAGTCTGATAAACTTACTAGATTTTGAGCCCAACTGCTTGGATCAGGCTATCATTGGATACAACTGCTTTTATTTTGTTGTCTTTGAGACTCAACACATTCAGAGTTCGATTCTGCTCGCTCGGAAAAAGTGCTGAAAGGTTGAGAGTGCTACTGATGTTGGTCTTGTCAAGGTACCTGGAGAACACCATACCAAGTAAGACTCTTAACCTAGATTTAACACGAACAAAGAGCGTCTTGCATGCAGGAGTGAACTCAAGTCTAGCTGTTGATGAGAGCGAGACGTTGCTACTTACAGCTCTGATAGGACGGAGAGAGTTTTGATGGAACTCCAGTCGGGGAAAGAACCACCGATGTCAAGTCCAGAAAGATCTAGCACGGAGAGCGTCGGAGGAAGTGTGCTGATGAACGGTGGCAGAGGCGATAACCCAGTGAAGAGGTTTGTACTTAGATTTCTGCAACAAGTAAGGAGAATGAGGTAGGTAGAGTGCACAACTGGTAAATTGGTAATTGTAATACAAATCTGTAGTGTAATAAATCTAAGTGTTTTGCAATGAAGGACGGTGAGCTGCAATGGGCTTTTAAAAAAAGTATTAAAAGTCCATGGAAAGTTTGTGATCACGCTTACAAGACGTTCAAGTTGCGAATCAAATCCAATGCTGGAACTGGACCTGTAAATTGGTTGTCAGATATGTCCCTGCAACAAAATGCATTGACGGGAGTTAAAACAACATCAACATAAATCCAATTGTGTAGACCGCTCTAGGTATCTTCTAGGTCAGTATTAATACAGGGACTGAAGAATTTAGTATATTGGTCAGTTCCCGTTGAATATAACTACGTAACTTGCTCCTCACGTGGCATAGCCGATTAACAACCGAATGAATTCGTCTATCAAATATACCTCATGCAGTTTTCAAATGGAGCATATAGCTTGTTCAGAGTTCTTTGGGTCTTACAAAGTACGAATAGTCAGCATCATTTTAAAAGCATCACTCTTGATCGTTCCTTGAAGTTGGTTCCGCGCTAGTATCAGTGATCTGAGCTGGACTGATTGTGGAAAATTTGGAAAACCGCCGGTAAACTTGTTGCCGCTCAAATCACTGTTTTACAATCCAAAATTGCAAAAGGAATGACTCAGTGTCCCTGCCTTCGTCGATGTGTTTGTTCTGGAGGTCGCGTTGTAGAGTGAAGTGTGCATTGGTACACAACTACATGTACATACTAAACAACAATATATCTTTCAGAGAGAGTACTCACATCTCAAATCAGCACACTTACAGCTCTACAAGCGGGAAATAACCATTCGTACGAATAAGGCTTATCCACGTGATATTTTCCAGCGTCCCGTTGAGTCCATTGTCATGAAGGTCTCTGAAAACAAGTCCGAGCCCACAACAGATTCAATACCTGTGAGTTTTTATCGGCGCTAAAACATCAGAAACTGTACACTGAAACCAAAGAAGTCGCATGTGTGAGCATGATAAACCAATTTATTTGACTATTTCACTTTACTATTCTGCTACACAACCAAGTCGGTTGAGTCCGGCTTACAAGATATTCAAAGCAAGGTCCATAAGTTGTGGGGGAATGGGTCCCGTCAGATTCGGATTGCCTGTCAAGGTTCTGCACACAAATAAACACTCCAAATTCTTTATATTCCAACAGGCAACACTACAGGTAAGTTGTATCACAAGAGGAAAGTTGTGATTCATCGTGATCGTCTTGGGTTGCACTTCAACAAAGTCAGACGTGTATTTCTCGGTACGTCGACGGTGGGTGTTAGGATATGAGAGTAACGCCTGTGAATCTCTAGGACAGACAATACCATGGCTGGGCATCATATTCCCATGACCACGCCAACGGTCAAATACTGTATCAAGCCGGTGTTATTGATGCACCTAAAATCTCACGCAAAGACCTAAAGTCTGCACACACAAATCGCTTTGAAAATCGACGTGGTTGCACCCTTCTGGAAATCAATATTGCACTCACACTTGATGCACATGAAATGTGTTGAGTGCTCACAAGGTAGTAAGCTTGTCGATGTTGGTGATTTCCGGCGGAATCACTCCCACTAGCTCTGCATTGCTCAATTGCCTGAAGAATCACCACATTGAAATTTGGGAAATGTCAGCATGAAGCAATCGCTATAAGTAGGCTAGATACTTGACCATGGGCCCTAAGAGAGTATGAGAGCATTTCGGAAGGTGAAAACCAGACGCTGACATAAGAATCGCATCCATAAACAAGGTGAGGGACACGATACTTGGCGAGTTGTATCACACGCCATTACTATCCGGCAATAGCTCGATTACAAATGTACAGAGAACCACTAGAATGCTCAATGAATAAATAGCCCAGACGAAATCAGAAATAAGAAGTCGAACAAATTCTTACAGGCCCACAATCCAAGTATCCCATTGGGTTGCATTGAGCTGGTACCGCAGGCACCGCACTCCTTGCCAGCCCCCCGTCTCAGCGTAGCATGGATAATCACCTGGTGTCTTCCAATTCTCCAAGTTTGTTCCAGGATTTGGGGTTGTATTCCACGCTGCCCAAAGCTTCTGCAGTCCATCAACTATTCCCACTCACAAATCAGTCGACCCTGTCCGTCAATCCTTCGCACTAACCTAACACAATATTTAGTTGCACTATGGACCAATCCCCCTTCTAACAAATTGTAGGTTTACCGCCATGTTATCCCCAGACACCGGCCAAAAATCTCGCTGTGCTTGATTTGATGGAAAAACGAAAAGAGATAGACAAACCCAGATCCAAAGATATAGACGCGAACTCAACGCGACATAAAACGGGTGCAAATTAACACATGCTCAAGACTTTGCAGTGACGAAGGTTGAGCAAACTTACAATCATTGGATGGGAAGATATGACCCTGCGAGTCGACCCCCGGGAATAGTGCAGGATTGCAGAGAAACAACAGGACCAGCGCGCCACAGCCTTGATTGAACTTCATCTGGTTCCGCACAAGACCACCAGCTATGGTAGCTGTTCGATGTTAACAAGGACTGTCTCCGTACATTAAATGTACTACTGAGTTAACTACAGCCGCCCCCTTTATAGAAAAAAAGTCATCCTCTGAATCTGCACTGACTCTCTTGACAGTGTGAAAGAAATTTCTCACAGACCAGCCAATTCACCATCCAAGTCTTTAAGGAGTCGTCCAAGAGTTTCCCAGACGACGAGTTTTGATCACACCTGAAGCTTCCCAAAGAAGAGAAAATTGTCGCTGCACGTGTTCACCTGGTCAATGTTTTCAGAAGCTTCCGTAGCTCCGCCTGCTACTGTACAGACTACTTCCGTGGCGACATCATAACAACAAACCACTGACCTCAAAAGGATGTAATTCCAAAATTTCTTGTGTGATACTCCGAGTAATCGACACTGAGTACCACGGACGGTATATCTAAACATATATAAATATGTCTTCGAGCAATAAATGCATGATAACTGCATGAGATCTTATCTAAGTTGTACCTATGATGCAAAGACTGCACTTGAAATTCGACGCAATTCTTCTTGAGAAAGTTACTGCTCCCGCGTATGAAGGAGTGCAAACTTCAAAGGCGGTTCAGTGATCATGAGTTGCCCAGTGCCCGGTAGACTGGAAAACAGTAGAGTATTTTCCTGGGATGCAAAGATCTTGCTGGATGAGTGACATGCAAGGTCTTGTATGTCACGCATGACGCAAGACATGCAGACAAAAATCCGTGTGTACAAAACAAGCTGCTGCAATTGCGACGTAAAAGTGTAATATTGGACGTCCACTGTTCACCGACACTAATGATTTCTTAAACTGGCTAAAACTAGCTCAGGGACTAACAATTGAAAATTTAACTCTTAACAATACAATCACTAAGTTAGTGCAAGGCCTTGCCAGTATGACCAGGATTGTGTCCAGAATGATGACGAAATTCGTAGAGTAGCAGCAAATGGGTTTGTTGCGATGGGGAGCTCAGATTTCATGAAATTGGGGACTGTTTCTTATCATTCTTGGGATCGCTTTCTGCAGCCTTTTCAATTTCGATCTCACTCAGTCATGAGTCCCGTGTTTTAGTGATCACTGAAGAAGACTTTGCCTCTGTTGTGTTGACATGGAATATGAGATGGGGCCGCACAGGCCCGTTCAGATGATATTTGAGATGCATTTCAAATGGAGGTCATAGGGGTGACTTAGTTGAACTGTGCGAGAAAAACACTCAGCTGTAGTTTCCACAAGGGCCCGAGAGGTTTCTCCACATTCAATGGTGCTTCCCTTCCCCGCAAGGCCGACTGAAGTTTTCTATGATTTTTTCTCTTGTAAACAAAATGTTGTCTCATGAGTTGTTATGTTCAAATTGATTTTTGTGATGATTAGAGCTAGATTGAGTAAGAATTGAGCGACGGGTCTGGAGTTGTGTTGATAGTAGGAAAGTATGTTACACCTGACACCAAGACATTGATAGTGTTGACATTGAACCAGATTACAAGCAAATTCCTGTTGATTGTCTTCTCAACTTTGATTGTATTCTCAATTTCGATTGTGCTTTAATTTGGATTGCTGTGTTACTTTTAATTCAATGTCTCAGATGGGATAGCCAAATGGTAACGATGTAGACAATTAAATGTGCATGATGTCGTGGATGTCTTAAATTCAGTTCCGTGTATATTGATCGTCTTGTTGGTCCTAGCGAAGGTCAAGAAATTTAGCTGCATGCGTGTAAACTGTTAAAGGTGTCATTCTAGAATCCAGTTCTTTCGTCGTTTTTGAGGAGCTCTCTTATCCAATTTGCCTACTGACTTCAGAAGTATATGGAGCTTACCAATTTATTTTGTTATGATGGACATTGTTTTGATGAATGTTAAATTTCTTGTATAAAATTATTCCCAAAGAGTGTTGTCATTTATGGTAAATGCTTTGCAGTCTAGTATGTAGTCGGTTCTAACGTGGATATATTACTAGTAGTCTGCAGCTTCGTTCGTGACATGATTGGATTCTTTATGCTCTAGAAAGCTGTACACTTTGACCCAGGATGGATCTTGTCTGACTGGTTATACCTTCTAGGTGCCATAACTAGCGAATTGAACCCTCTATGGTAAGTTTCAGCAGCCTTCTCGCAGACTGCTTGAATCGCATCATTAAAACTGTAATTATTTTTCGCAAAGCTCTCCCACGGTTCTTTCATCTTCTGTAAGCTACACTTATCTCATCTTGAGTTTTTTTCTTCATGTTCTGCTCCATTTCAAGACATACCGAGTCAAGGAATTTGCACGTCGCAGAACCGGAGATGCTTATCCCTCATGACCATTTATGTTCCGCCAAAATGTCACGTCCTCGCAGGTGCGCATGGTGTGGCATTGGACTCATCCTGTCTCTGTGTACTATAGTTTTGTATCCTGGTGCATACGTCTTTGTGCAGAGTGCGAGCCTAAGTACCAATTTCTCTTTCCCGGTGTTCCTGGCAGCAGATGATTTCATCACTTTTGGGGAAACCCGGTACAATCCAGACACTCTCTCCTTTGTCATAAGCCCTGAACCTGCTGGTCCTTTAAGAAAAAGATTGTTTTGTATCAAGCTCGTGTACCCCAGAAAGGTGCGGGTGAAGAATAGAGAGTCAAGTGCAGTGACTTCCTTTAGCACCTCCTTCACATTCTCAACAACACAAAGGGATAAGTCTATCAACAGGAGTGGCTGGCTGGAGGACTCCGTAGGGTTTTTTTTCACCTTTGCTCCAGAGAATAAAATTCGCTTGTTGGCTGGGCATGCTGATCCTGGTGGATCTAAAAAGTATGGAATAAAATATTTTTCAGTTGAGTTCGACACTTATAACAATTTCATCAATGAGGATCCAAGTGACAACCACATCGGTGTTAACATCAACAGCGAGAAGTCGGATTGCACCTACAATCTGTGCGAAGGTCATGGAAATAGCTGCTCATTTCCTTGGACGGGTCGGACCTACACAGCTTGGATTGACTACAATGATTCAACGAGGGCACTGGAAATATGGTTTGCAAACGGGTCGTTGACGGAGGGAGTCATAAAACCAGCAGGTTTTGGTTTGATTAGGTGCCCTGAAGTTAACCTGATGAACACTTTTGATGATTATATGTATGTTGGTCTCTCGGGTAAAGCTGGGCCATTCACGGATACCTACGAAATTATGTCCTGGAATTTTGCAACAAGTTATGCAGAGGACATATCAACACTGACTCTGTTGTGGAGTTGGCTATGTCTTAAGACGACTCTTGTTATCTGTGCAGCATGTGCTACTGCCATAGTGGCTGCCGCTTGTTTGCTTAGATTTTGGACGAGGCAACCTCAATCATTTGAGCTAGAGTTAGATCTTCTAACCGGGCTTCGCAGGTTTACCTTCAAAGAGCTGAAGAAGGCTACCAACAACTTCAATGAAAGCACTCTACTTGGAAGGGGCGGTTTTGGATTTGTATACAAAGGCACTCTAACACCCTCAGGTATAGTGGTTGCTGTGAAGCGACTCAAGCACGACGCCGAGCATGTCCAGCGAGAATTCCTGGCAGAAGTATCCAGCATCAGCCAACTCCGTCACCGAAACTTAGTGCACCTGCAAGGTTGGTGCCATGATGATGGCCACTTCTTGATTGTATTTGACTACATGAGCAACGGCAGCCTTGATGAATGGTTATTTCCTAGCCGTCGACTGCACCCTAGTCACCCCAAGTACAAGCGGTTTGATGTATTCCCTTGGGAATCTCGATTTTCCATTCTTGAGGGCGTTGCGGCAGCAGTGGAGTATCTTCATGAGGAGTGGGTACAATGTGTGCTGCATCGTGACATCAAGTCCAGCAACGTGATGCTGGATGCGGATTTCAATCCCCATCTCGGGGACTTCGGGCTTGCCCGCTTGATCGACCACGAGAAGCTGGAGAAGACTACAATGATGGCAGGCACATTTGGATACATGGCGCCGGAGATGCACTACACTGGCAAAGCCACAAAGGAGTCGGATGTGTACAGCTTTGGAATATTGATTCTGGAAGTCACTTGTGGCAAGAGACCAGTCAACTTTCAGGTTGAGGATCCAGATGAAAATTTCATGTTGTTGCAGGCTGTCTGGCAAGCTTATGAAGATGGCATCATCTTAAGCGCTGTGGATCCAAGACTTCTGAATTTGCATTGTAACACAAACTCATTGGCTTCAACTGCTGCAACAGTTAGTTTGGTGGAGGGCAGGGTGGTGTCTCTACTACATCTGGGCTTGCAATGTTGCTTGTCAGATCCACAGTCTCGGCCATCGATGAGAGTAATAAAGCAGGTATTCCAGCAGGTGCGGGTCAGCACACTGGAGGATGACCCAACTTTGGCATTGAAATCGTTGGCTCCTTTGCCATCAAGTATGCCCTTGCTCGGAGACTTACAGCCCAGATTGAGCTCACTAGCACCAATCGCTTCCACAGCAACCAAGGAGGCACTTGACGTGGTGGAGAGCGGATTATCTCCAGAAATGTGTTGTTATGCGGGGGTGCGGCATCGATCTGCAACAAGCAGCTACGCCACGAGAGTTTGAAACAAGATTGAAGAAGCATAACTTGTTAGCACATTAGAAGTTCTAAAAGATAGATGGATGAAATAATTTGCTGCAATTCTACCGTTACTAGGAGGGTAACCGGTTTGTTCATATATAATTCTAAAATAAGTTGATGAAAAAAATTGGAAATTCTCAGGACATAAAAATGATAATATGAATAATTATTTTTGAGGATATTTCACTATTTTAAAGTTTTATGAGCATATTTCTAGTGAATTTCTTTCAGAACACAAAAATTGTAAATTTAAACTTTTGAGAGACAAATCTTATTTGTTCCAAATAAATAAATAATTACTCAAATTAAAGTGGACAAACGTACTGTCCTGTTATACAAGCTCCTGATACTGTATCGAGGGCCAAGTTGTAAATAATCTTTTTTCGGCAGTATTTTGATGAACCCCAAGTCCACTCTGTCTCAAAATGCTTATCCGCAATGCAGTGCATATACCAGCAAAACAAGCAGCTGTAATTCCACCCCTAACGATGCAAGTACTGGCAAAAATGCTTCACTCATACACTAGAACCCTATAGCTTCACTCGCATTCCAGAGAGAGTTCATCTTTAAAAGAAATGTACTCAACCCTAGTCATAGCGATGCCTTTCTACTCTTTGCACCCAGTCTTCCCGCCTGCCACCTTCACCATGGATGCTTCTTCAATGTTAGGTGATAAAACAGTTCGCAGCATTACTGATCCATACCAATAAGTAATATTGCCAACCAGTTATCTCCCGAAGTGTAACAAGCTTCTTAACTCAAGGGAACCATTGCTATTTGCCATTGGGCCTCGAATCGAGTCAGCTGAAGGCGATGATGTGCTCAAGGGGTTTCCACTACTCTCAGGTTCCTCCGATATTCGGTTTAACTGAACAGGCCAACCCAAATCGTCCTCATCCATGGGCGGCTCAACAAGATTCGCACTCCCAGCCAACATTGCAGCCACTTGAAACATGGAGGGGCGCTTATCTGGGGCACTCTGCACGCACATGACTGCCGTCTCCAGCACTCTCAGCACCTCCAGAGCTTCATCGTCGCTCACAACGAGTGTTGCGTCTTTCATGTCCAGGAGTCTATTCTCTTTGTGCAGTTTCCACGCCTGCAGCATGACCACCCTTTTCAAATGGTGTACAGCAGATACACAGCTAAAGAGGCAGGGCATTCCATGATGAATTGTAACTCTAACATTCCCCCTCTGTGCCATGGTATTCTTGAATTATAATGGAAAGACTAGGACCTCACGCCCTGGGTAAACATGTCTATATACATGGGGAACAACCTATGATTTCTTGTCACCAAAATCAGCATCCATAGCCTGGTTTTCACTTCACTGTGAATTGACCCTTCGATATGGAAATAGGTGGTGGCAGGGAGACCTACCCGAGTGGGCGCATACACTTCATCCTCAGGCATTGTGAGGTCTCTGTTCCTCTTCCCACTCACAATCTCCAGAAGCAAAACACCAAAACTGTAAACGTCGGCTTTCTCGCTCAGTTCGCCATGCAACATGTACTCCGGAGCTAAATAACCACTGCACACATCACGACAGAAAGTTCAACACTGGACCACTCCGAGAGCAAGACAACTTATCTGGTGCACAACATCGGCAGCCGTGTGGGACTGTGCCGTTTTGCGTATTCGCCTATCCCAACTTCTGGAGCTGAATCGTTGCTTCAGTGCGAATGGAAACACGCATTTCAAATGTGAAACCAACATCGTCCTCTAGAAAAGCGGGACAACTGTAGTCATCGAGCGTCAGAATGCGTACAGTGTTCCAGCACATTGTTGTGTCATGATGACGCTTTGCTTGTCTTCAATCGGACGTGCCAGCCCAAAATCTGCAATCTTCGGATGCAGGTTGTGGTCCAACAAGATGTTGCTGGCCTTGATATCGCGATGAATGATTCTCGACTGGGATGATGCATGCAGATAATACAAGCCCTGTGCCACACCCTGGCACACGTTCATCCGGACTTGCCAATTCAGAACCTGAGCTTTCGAAGCACCGTGTGCGGAGTTGTGTCGACCTGTAAAAGTACACACACGATACAAGAATTGTTAGAGCATGATTGGTTCGAACCTATGTCAAGGTTGCTGGTCTATTTCGAGGATGGATTCGCGGGTTGAGAAGGTGTGGCAAACTTACTCAATAGGAGCTTGTCCAGGTCGTCATTATCCACATACTCGTAGACCAGAAGCGTCTGCTTGCCGTGGAGGCAGTAGCCTTTCAGGGTCACTAGGTTGCGATGCTGTAGGTTGGAAATGAGCAGAACCTCGTTCACAAAGTTATCCCTGCCCTCGCTTGTCTCCAGAAACAGCTGCTTCACGGCCACCACCAAGTTGTTCGGCAAGATGCCCTGCACAAGCGGAATTACCGGACAACATTCAGGCTATTTGACTGGATGCTCTCAGCAAGGTCTTTACACCAAAGGGACTGAACTAGCGAGCAGATGATGACGTAGGTCGAAGTCGTAGAGAGTCGGACCTTGTACACAGCGCCGTAGGCTCCAGCACCCAGTTTCATATCCTCAGCAAAGTTTCTGGTAGCGGTACGAAGCTCGTTGAACTCGAACCTCCTGGCGCTGATGTCAGCCTCATCAATCTCTGCAACCGGAGTCCAATTGAGCAGTACATATACACGTGAGCTCATCTTTTTAGTACTAGAGGATTCCGAAAGACTTGCTTCCGTGTTCAACTATGCCAATCAAAGCAGAGATGAAAATGCGATCCCATGTGCAAGATTCAGATTCCATACCCACTCACAGCTTTGTTTCTGTTCATACAGCCTTGCATAAATGAGATAACAGCAAACACACATTGAGTACTGTTTCAACATATAATAATCTTTCAAATTTGTTCATAGCCGAGTCAGTCACACTTACTTCTTAGAAGAGATCGCATATACTTCCTGTTCCGGTGAAGTACTAGAGCGAATATCAGGATCACGCCTATCAACAGAACTGAAGGAATTGTGGTACTGATGACGATCACCTTCCAATTCGAGTTGGATGGTAACTCTGCATCACAGTGGTAAGACGCTGGTCAGCCATGATGTACTAATGTCATCAAAGCTACGGACTTATTGCAGATCCAACAGAAATTTCCATCTGTGTGATCAGTCTGGCATGCAAAGATTGATATTCGAATAGAAAAACATTTGTGGTAGACTAGCACCGAGAACGAATTTGACTCGCTTCGTTCAAGCTCTGTGATCTAAACATCTGCATGTGCACAATCTATCTGCAGCAGCAATGCAGCTCAACAAAATGGCAGTAGAAATGATCCTTACTTGGCGTTATGCGGCAGATCTGCTCACAGTAGCATCTTCCAGCATCATCTAGCGAATATGGGTTGTCGGTGCAATAAGGGTTCCCCTGCAAACTGCACCACATATGATCAACAAGCTTAGCAGGCTACCCACTACGCATGACAATCATTGCTCCCTTGGTTCAATATTGCTCGTTATTCGGCAGTTTACGATCGAGTCTAGGCCGATTGCACGAATAGCATGCAAGGTGCTCATAACGCTCTGGGCGAATGCGGTTCCTCCAACCACGTTAGAGTTTCTTCTGATTAGATACGCCCATCACTCACAATAATTGCAAAAAGGTGCTCTAAGTGTGCTCAAGTAGGGGCACAGTACTACTTTGCACACGAAAAGCTGCGAAGAGGGAGTCTGATAAACTCACTAGATTTTGAGCCCAACTGCTTGGATCAGGCCATCATTAGATACAACTGTTTTTATTTTGTTGTCTTTGAGACTCAACACATTCAGAGTCCGATTCTGCCCGATCGGAAAAAGTGCTGAAAGGTTGAGAGTGCTACTGATGTTGGTCTTGTCAAGGTACCTGGAGAACACCATACCAAGTAAGACTCTTAACATAGATTCAACGCGAAAATAGAGCATCTTGCATGCAGGAGTGAACTCAAGTCTAGCTGTTGATGAGAGCGGAACGTTGCTACTTACAGCTCTGATAGGACTGAGAGATTTTTCAGGGAACTCCAGTCGGGAAAAGAACCACCAATGTCCAGTCCGGAAAGATCAAGCAAAGAGAGCGTCGGAGGAAGTTTGCTGATGAAGGGTGGCAGAGGCGATAACCCAGTGAAGAGGTTTGAACTTAGATTTCTGCAACCAAATGGGAGAATGATGGAGGTACATCAGTGAATGTACAGTCGTAGCCAAACCTTAATTTTTAGGTTCCTGGTAATTGTAAGAATCGATTTGCAGTTTTAAAATTAATGAAAATTTTGATTGGCAAGGGCGGATGGTGAGCTGGAATATGGGCTTAGTGATAACTTAAAGTTCAAAGAAAATTTGTAATCACACTCACAAGATATTTAGGTTGCGAAACAGATCTAATGCTGGAACTGGACCTGTAAATCGGTTGTCGGATATATCCCTGCAACAAAGTGCAGTGATGGGAGTTAAAAAAACACCAACATTAATCCACTTGTGCAGAGTGACTTGGAAATCTCTTGGGTTAGAATCAGACAGAGAGATTCAAGGATGTATTCAGTTGGTCGGTTCCCATCCAATATATGTATGTACCTTGGCTCTCATCTGGCATGACCTAATTACAAACGATTGCATTTTTCAAATGGAGCATGTAGCTTGAAGAGTTCTTAGGGTCTTACAAAGTACGAATAGTTGTCATGTTTTCAAAAACATCACTCTTAATCGTTCCTTGAAGTTGGTTCCGCGCTAGTATCAGTGATCTGAGCTGGACTGATCCGGGAAAATTTGGAAACCCGCCGGTAAACTTGTTGCCGCTCAAATCACTGTTAACAATCAAAAATTGCAAAAGGAATGATTCGGCGTCCCTGCCTTCGTCGATTGGTTTGTTATGGAGGTCGCGTTGTAGAGTGAAGTGCGCATTGGTACATACCTACATGTACATACTAAACAACAATAGATCTTTCAGAGAGAGTACTCACATCTCAAATCAGCACACTTACAGCTCTACAAGTGGGAAGTAACCAGTGGTACTGGCCTCGCTTATCCACGTGATATTTTCCAGCGTCCCGTTGAGTCCATTGTCATGAAGGTCTCTGAAAACAAGTCCGAGCCCACAACAGATTCAATACCTGTGAGTTTTTATCGGCACTAAAACATCAGAAACTGTACACTGAAACCAAAGAAATCGCTTGTGTGAGCAGGATAAACCAATTTACTTCACTATTTCACTTCGCTAATTCACTTTACGATTCTGCTACACAACCAAGTCGATTGAGTCCGGCTTACAAGATGTTCAAAGCAAGGTCCGTAAGTTGTGGGGGAATGGGTCCCGTCAGATTCGGATTGCCTGTCAAGGTTCTGCACACAAATAAACACTCCAAATTCTTTATATTCCAACAGGCAACACTACAGGTAAGTTGTATCACAAGAGGAAAGTTGTGATTCATCGTGATCGTCTTGGGTTGCCCTTCAACGAAGTCAGACGTGAATTTGACGTTTCGTCGACGGTGGTTGTTAGGATATGAGAGTAACGCCTGTGAATCTCTAGGACAGGCAATACCATGGCTGGGCATAATATTCCCATGACCACGCCAACGGTCAAATACTCAATCTAGCCGGTGTTATTGATGCACCTAATATCTCAACGCAAAGACCTAAAGTCTGCACACACAAATCGCTTTGAAAATCGAAGTGCTTGCACCGATTTGGAAATCATATATTGCACTATCACTTGATGCACATGAAATGTGTTGAGTGCTCACAAGGTAGTAAGCTTGTCGATGTTGGTGATTTCCGGCGGAATCACTCCCACTAGCTCTGCATTGCTCAATTGCCTGAAGAATCACCATATTGAAATTTGGAAAATGTCAGCATGAAACAATCACTATAGCGAGGTTAGATAGTTGGCCTTGGGCCCTAAGAGAGTATTATCAGCGTCAGAGTATGTCGGAAGGTGAAAATCGGACGCTGACATAAGAATCACATCCATAAAAAAGGTGAGGGACACGATACTTGGCGAGTTGTATCACACGCCATTACTCTCCAGCAATAACTCGGTTACTAATGTGCAGAGCACCACTAGAATGCCTACTGAACACAATAGCCCAGACGAAACCAGAAATAAGAAGTCGAACAAATTCTTACAGGCCGACAACCCAAGTATCCCATTCGGTTTCATTGAACCGGTACCGCAGACACCTCACTCCTTGCCAGCCCCCCGTCGAAGCGTAGCATGGCCAAGGAGTTTTTCCATCTTTTACCCATGTCACCCAGTTCTCCAAGTTTGTTTCAGGATTTGGGGTCGTATTCCAAGCTGCCCAAAGCTTCTGCAATCCCACAACTATTCCCACCCACAAATCAGGTGACCCTGTCCGTCAATCCTTCGCACTAACCTAACACAATATTCAGTTGCACTATGGACCAATCCCCATTCAAACAGTTGCAGGTTTAACCCCATGTTTTCCCCCAGACACCGGTCAAAAATCTCACTGTGCTTGATTCAACGGAAAATCGAAAAGAGATAGACTGTCCCAGATCTAAAGAGATGCACGGGAACTCAACGCGACATAAAATGGGTGCAAAACACATGCTCATGACTTTGCAGTGACGAAGGTCGAGCAAACTTACAATCATTGTATTGGAAGATATGACCCTGCGAGTCGACCCCCGGGAATAGGCCAGAATTGCAGAGCAACAACAGGATCAGCGCGCCACAGCCTCGGTTGATCTTCATCTGGTTGCGCACAAAACCTCTAGCTACGGAAGCTGTTCGATGTTAACTAGAACTCTGTCCTTACATGAAGTGGACTACTGGGGACCTGGGGTAACTACAGCTACCCCACTCAAAGAAACAAAGTTACTGAATCATTGAATCGCACTATATCCATGAAAGCTTGATTGAAACTCCGCTACAAAGCAGCTAATCCATCATTGTACTGTGCATCTCCCAAGGGTTTGGGCGCGGAGTCGGCCCAGAGTTTACAAAACGACGAGTTGTGATCATCCCTGAAGCTTCCCAAAGATGTAGAAATCGTCTTGCACGAGTCTTGCACGAAATCCCGAGTCCACGTTTTCAGAGATCTCCGAATCCCATTACTGCATAAACAACTTCGGTGCGGACAAGGTAACGACAACCCAGCGGATGCACCGACCTGAGATGAATGTCATTTGCAGATATTGCATAATATTTTTACCATGGACAATAACTAAAAAACACATATACATAAATATGTACAGTATCATCGAGGCAGAAAATCCCATTAACAGCATGCGCTACAAACCCTGTCTTTGAGCCTATGAAACAAAAAGCTGCACTTCGAATTCGACACTATTCTTCTTGAGAAATGACTAATCTTGCACATGAAGGGGTGCAAATTTACTGTTCAGTGATCTGCCTAGTAAACTGGAATGCACGTATATGGTGGGATTATATTTCTAAGGATTCAAATATCGTGTGGGATTACTTTAAATATCGTGTCGGATTACTTTAAATATCGTGTGGGATTAAACTCAGGCATCCATTGCGGCATGCGTGACATGCAAGGCGACTCAGAGAACAAAGAATCCATGTCTGCATGCGAGGCAAGCTGCTGCTACGGCATTTGTTGTAACAATGTATTAACAGGGCAATTTTGATGAAAATCCATGTCTGCAAAACAAGCTGCTGCAATTGCGAAGTAACAGTGTGATATTGGACGACGTCCACTGTTCACCGACACTGGTGAGTTTTTAATTTGCTAAATCTAGCTGAATGACAACAAAATGAAATTTTTCTCTTGATTAGGAGTATATAATTACTAGTGCAAGGCCATGTCAGTATGACCAGGATTATATTCTGAATGGTGATGGAATTGGAAGGTTAAGGTAGCCTGTCCTAAAAGCGCCCCTGACCCAAAAGCGCCCTGTCCAAATTCTCTTGATTGTGAAAGGTTAGATGTACCTCATTTGTAGAGTGCGCATTTGGGTCAAATCTTACTTAGCAGTTTGGACTTTTGTATAAAATTCAGAAATGTGAATTACATGTTGCAAATTTTTTCAATCCTCGTGAAAACCTATTTCGAATGTGATCATATTTTTATTTTTATTTTACTACTGCTAAATATAGGTCAGGTTGCTTAAGTTGGTGCTTATGGGACAGTCTGCCTTAGTACCAAATGGGTTTGTGGCGATGGGGAGCCTCAGCCTTGATGAAATTGGGCACTGTTTCTTGTCATCCAGTTTAAGCTTCTTGACTTGTGTGGGGCCACTTTGCGTCATGAGTCCTGCGTTGTTCCGGTGATTGTTTTGTGTTTATGGAAGTGAACAGGTGGCGCAAGCCCAAGGCTCTTTGGTTCAGATTGGAGGTGCTTCTTGGTTCTTGAGATTGATTTCAATGGAAGCTCCTGCAGATGACTCTAGTGAAGTATGGAGAAAAATTCTTGACTTTGGTCCCCACAAGAAAATGGATTTTACTGCTATAGTTCGTACAAGGAAAAAAAATTCTTTATTGTGGTCCATTCAAGGAAGGCTTTTACCACTATGAATGAGTGTTACCAAAAATTTCTCCACTGAAGTTTCCCATATTCCAATTGAAGTTGAAAATTACACTACACTAGTGGAAACCATGACGCATTTGACCAAAAAATTTGGTCAAATACGTCATGGTTTCTACTAAGGTTGAGGCACCCAAAACCGATCAAATAAGAGAGTTCGCAATGATTCCTCGGGAGAAATTCTGAATGGTTATTTTTCATGGAAGGGGAAATAGAAATCATGAAGAATGCCAATTTCTTGAAAATTTTTGAAGCATTTTCTGAATTGATACAAATTTTCTAATGAACATTTTTACTTTAACACACAACCAACATGTAGGTTTCCCTAAAACCGACCACCATGACACCAAAACTTGATCACTCTACTACCACCAAAATATTCCCATATGATTCCCTTTCTACCAATCATGCTTCATACTTTCTTCTAGATCTCCCAAGATTTTAAATCTGAAAACTTGTCGGAATTGGAGAAGTCTAGTGATCGGTTTTGGGGACCCGGTTGGTTTTAGGTGCTTCAACCTTAGTGCTACTTCACTCAGTGGTAGTGCTTCAACCATTGAGTGAAGTCTCCTTCATTCAGACTTGTCTATTGTGCCATGACCACTGTCTGGGAAGAACCGGCGGTTAGTTGTAAGTTGACCGGGTAGAAATGAAATTTAACTAGACAAAATTGATGGCTAAAGGTTGAAAAGCCGCTAAATTTGCATGGATAGTGGAAATAAACTTTTTGGTGAAAAGAACACTTAGAAATTAAGTCCAAACTAATCTTCAACGCTTACTTTTCAGGCGGTTCTCTCGAAGATATAATCATTTGGAGCGGATATTAGCTTTGGAGGCTCAAAGGGTACCGGATATCAAGCGGTTCTCAGGTGAGCATGAACGAGCTAGCCGGTTCTTCGCTGGTGAGGCTAGACTTTTGGGTAGCCCTGTAGCGCTCTCCCCGACGTCGCAGCTCCAGCTCTCGCCGACGCCATAGCTCCGCACTTGCTCCCGCATTAGCGCCGTCGCTTGCTCCCGGTTCTCCCCGTTGTCTCCTTGTTGTCCACTTTGCAGTGCCGCTGCTCCGTAGAGTCGCGCTCCCCGCTTACAACTATCGGTCTCCCCTACTTGCAGCTCCGCTCCGCTTCGCCGCTCTCCGACTACCGATGCCTGTGCACCTCGTGGAAGTCATGCAGCGGACTGTAAGCATCTGCCTTTGTTTTTTCGTGTGGTTGTTTGTTGGATGTTCGAAGGTTCGCTTCTGGAGGTAGACTTTTGGTGAGTTTAGGTAGTAGTTTCTGAAGAGATCGTAGTTCGTCGGCTCTTGATCTGACTCCGTGATCTGTTTCTCTCGTGCCGCAGTACTCCTGATCTATCTCCTCACTGCGAGTGCTCTCTCGGCAAATCTGCAACTCACAGACTGCCGCCCCCTACTTCGCTTCGTCGTTTCGCTTGTTGTTGTGGCCCGGGCCTTGCTTAGGATTTCTGGGCGCCTACTCCCCCGACCTCGCTGCTCTGCTCTTGTTAGGCGAGTCGGCTTCCTCCGTCTTATATTGAGTTGCGCCTTAGTTGATCACGGTCGCCTTTGCTGTGCTATTGCCGCTCCTTCAAAATCAGGTTCGTAAACTTCCACCTCTCTCTTTTTATTTGTTTTTTGTTTTTCTTGTTTCTAGATTTAAAATCTAGTTTGCTGAAGTCTTGTTTGATCAGATCTGAGGTCTTCTTTGCTTAGATATGAAGTCTTATTTGTTGAAGTCTTGTTTGCTTAAATCTGAAGTTTTATTTGCTTAGATGCAGATAGAAAGATTGCTAGATTCAGGTCCTAACTTCAGCACTTAAGAGTAGAGGTACGCTGTCGGGTAGAGAAGTCTTTGCCTTAAGAAAATACTGGATTTATGGCTGCAATTAGTTTTGGCTCAAGACATGAAAAAAAAGCATAATATAAGAAGTATTAATCCTTGAACACATCATATATACATACTTGAACCTACACCCCTTTGTATGTATACGTAGAGTATTCATATCCATATGAGTAGGGTATTTTTATACATATATGTAGAGTACTTTTATATGTATAATTGTTATGTATAAATATAGTAGAACATACTATGTGAATACATGATTTATACGTATAAATATAATATTTTTATACATACATGTACAAAGTAAAAATACGATCTATCATATACAAATCCGTAAAAGTCTTATACATACCTTCAAAATTCGGAATCTCTCTCTAAAATAATAGCCAAACTTCAAATAACCACCAAATTAGCATAAACACTTCATAAACAAAAGTAGATTTCTGGTATTTGGCTTTCTCATTATTTTTCTTTTAGAGAAAGTATATTGCAACATGATCAAAGCTCAACAAGGTAATGTCAAGAGTCCATAGCTCGTCAAAGGTCGTACTCCCAAATTCAGCATCAATTGCACCTCCATTTGCTTCACAGAACACTCTGACTTCATACAAGCTTTGCCAAAGTTGAGTGATAGCTTTCTAGAAAGCTGATAACATCACCTAAATTCTCTCCAAAACTCATCTTCAGAGTCTATATCAAACGGTTTCTATGCTCAGTTGAAGTTGGTGCCTACTTCCATTCTTGAATCTATTTGCTAGCTCTCAACACTCTATTACCTTCAAAGCTATAACTTTGTCTCAAACAATCTAAATTAGAACTTATAAAGCTTCATAGAAAACTAACATAATAACGCTTCATTTTCTTAAATTTCATAAACAAAAACAGTATAACTAAGTTTCTACAAGCTTTTGAAGTCTCGGTCCTCTAAATTTCTTCACAGCAAACACTGTCCCACTCAAATCACACATAGAAATTAAATACTGGGCCCAAATAGAGCGTGCCATGTCATTATGAAACCACACCGACAAGCTCTCAAAATCATATAGAAAAACTCATAGTACACAGTGAGCTCTCGCTCTCCAAAAACTGCGCACCCAAAACTTAACTCTCGTGGACAAGAGAAAGGAATCCGATCCTTTTGCCTCCTCCAAAGTCAACACCAACTCATGCCTACGCCTCATGGGCCTCAACTAGTTATTGGCTAACTCTCTTAAGCTTACTTCAGCCTTATTTATCCCTAATCTTAGCCATAAGGCATCAAAAGTCCACCAAATGATAAACTATTTGTACATTTCATCTACCAAACTTGTAATACGTAAGGTGAAGTTTGAAAGTATTAAAATTAAACAAATAAAATCAAATATATGTTTAAAAGGCCTTGAAAAGAATTCCAAGAAGAATTTCACTCCATTTGCAAGAACTTGAGGATGCATTGAAAGATTCGAGCAACAAAGTCAGCACGAACAGCCTTGGTCAACGAATTAACTGGACCTTCAAGCCAACGTTGATGACCGCGACTCCCTTTGACAAGCCTAAGACAACAAGAGTATTGATTGTCATTTAGGCCTTCAAAGATCCCTCCAAACGTCGCATCTCGAGTGCCAAGTTCAACACACATAACCTGCAACAGAATCACCATGGCACGAGCATATTCTTGAAGATTGCGGTGTCACCACTGCTCCACACGAGGTTGGTTTGGTGGCCCAGTAGGCCCAACTTCTTCTTGTGGATGCTCATGCAACAGTGCAAGACTAAATGACAAAAGAGTTTGAAACGGCAGTTGAGATAAAGAAAAATCCAGCTCAAGCTCTGGATGAAACTCTTCATCTGGAGACTCAAAAAAAACTCTCCAATTCGACATGATCAAAGAAAATCAAAACAACTACATAAAACTGATGCTCCAAATGAACGTTCTTCTTATAATACAAATATTTTGTAGAAAGCATCACCTTGAAGCTTTCTCAAAGATCTAATTTGTTTTCTCCAATCAAATCCACTCAAATAAAATATAAAATATAAATATAAAACAACGGACAGGGATATAATTCCCTTCAGCATGCTCTAATAATCGCCAAGCTGCGGAAGTCCAACTTATAAAGTGCTTCAAGCGCCATAGCATTAATCCGGGCTCGAAATCCTTTGGACCTGTATGAGCATGCAAATGGCCACCTGGCTTGGCACTGCTAGAGAAAACTAGCAAAGAAACTACCAGTTGGTGCTACTTACCCCCTGAGCGTGTGAGAAGATGCAGAGACTCCAAGTTTCGTGGTTAAAACCACGGTCCTTTCTCTTCCCCCTTCATTCCTCTGATCTCCCCCTTCCCTTTTGTTTATATTTTTATTTTTCTTAGTTTTATTTCTATTTGCTCTGAACATTGCTCTCAAACCATTCTATACTGTATTTACATATTGAATAATTTCCTTACACGACAACGCCACTATTAGAGTGATGTATTTCTTTTGCATAGTTGTTGCTGTTTTTGCATAGTTTTTGCATAGATGTTGTTGGTATTGTGTAGTTGTTGCTGTTTTTGCATGGTTTTTGCATAGTTGTTGTTGTTTTTGCATGGTTTCAAAGTTTTTGCATGGTTGGCTTCTTGGTGATTATTGTTATATTCTTTTGTACGTTTCCTTGTTTCTTTTAAAATGTCTTCAAGAAAAAGGCAAAGAACATTTAGAGATACTTTGTTTAGAGGTGGACAAGCCCAATCAAAGGTAGAGGTAGCATACTTAGTCCTTGCAGGCACTTCTGCCACACATTCAGATGAGGGCAGTAGTAGTATAACTACTATCGAAGTTGCAAACATGTTGTAGAAGGATAAGTGGTTGCAAAACTTTTATTGGTTAGAGTTCAATTCAGAGTTTGGTAGAACATTTTGCAAAGTTTGTAGGGTAAGAGGAGGCTGTGGAGTCTTTGCAATAGATGGCTCAGTGAACATCAAGTATTCATCATTCCATGATCACTCTCTTAGCTTGGAGCAGCGGAAATTGGCATGGGCAGTTCAAAGAGGAGGTAAGAGAATGAAAAAGCATATTGCAGAGCAAGCCAAAATAGTAGATAATACCCTTCTATGACTTTTAAAGGCGGCTTATTACATAGGAATGAACACCATTTCTTTCAATAAATTTACTCTATTATATGATATTCTTGTAGTAGGTCTTAAAACTAAAATCACCCCCATATTGGACCATAATGACAAAGCATGTGCAAACATGTTAATTTGCATATCTAGTGTTATCCATAGAAAGGTGCTAGATAGAGATAGAACCTCTCCATACTATCGTATAATGGTTGATAAATCCACTGACATATCTGTGACAAGACACTTAGTGGTTTTTGCCACATTTCTTTAAGATTGTGTGTCTTGTGTTGCATTTCTTGGATTGTTGGATATTCCCAAAGGAAAAAAAGATGTTCTTGTGTTTTTTTTATGTTTTACGAACAAATCTAAAGCAATGTAGGATTCGGAGAAATTTGTTGGTTTTTGATCAGATGGTGCAGCAGTCATGTTAAGTTGCAGGAATAGAGTTGCCACCAAATTGAAGAGGGAAGTAAATCCTTTCAACTTTCTGTCCATTGTGTTGCACATAGGATTAACCTTGCTTTTCTAAATGCTGCTCGAAGTAGATCTTGCAAAGAAGTTTCTAAAGTTATAGATACGATGTTGAATGATACTATAGGACATTTCAGGAAATCTTCTAAAGCTAAATGTGAACTAGCTGCCATCAAAAAAGAATTGTTTGACACTCAAAAGACCTTAAAAAGATTAAGGTGGCAGGCTATAATTACCTTATGTGATTCACTTGAAAGTGTCATCACTTATTTTCGTGATGTTCACCATGACGATGATGATGTTGGTGTAGGTTTGTTGTAGAATAAATTAAGAACTTTCAAGTATGTATATTGCTTGTACTTTTTGGTTGATATCTTGCATAGTTTGTCCATCCTAAGTAGGACATTCCAGTATAAATATGTGGATGTTAGTAGTGTGGGTGCACTAATTAAATCTGAAATTAAATCAATTAGAATGTCCTTCATCATTGAAAGTATTGACTTGAATGAGTCTACTTACGATGATGATGTTGCTTATGATATTATGATTTCATTTGGTCTTCTGGGAGGTTGTCTTCAGAGGTTATCCTCTGAAATCCGTAGTTCTAAATTTTATGATGTTGAAATGATTAGAGATAAAACATGAGCTAATTTGGTAGAAGCTTTGGCATTCCAAACTTCTTTTGCTGAGGAAGTTTGCAAAGGGTTGGAAACTAGGTTTCAAGAAAATGGTGTAATTTCTTGCTTTAAAGTACTAGATCCATGTATGTTGCCTTCTAAACAAGTTGGTTTGAAAAGTTGGAAATTAATAGAATTAGAGAAGATTTGTGAGCACTTTTGGAAGGAGAAGATCATTGGAGAGAAGAAGTTTGCTCCCATGATCAATATTGATGCTTTAAAAAGAGAGTTCCATGCATACAAGATTCAAGCCTCAATAGAATGGCATGAGAAAACTTTCCATGATTTGTGGTCCACGGTAAGCTGAAATCATATCCTTCAACTAAAATATGCTAATCTGCGGATTCTTGCTGATATAGCAAGGGTACAATGTGAAAGTACAACTCAATGTGAAAGAGCCTTTTCCATTCAAAATTGCATTAAAACCAAATTTTGTAATAATTTGAAAACTAAAAACTTAGAATTTGTGATAAGGATTGCAATGGAAAGTAAGCTTATTGATTGTGATTTTATCTTGATTGAAGCCATTGCTTTGTGGAAAAATTCTAGGAAGTTTAGATTTCTGTTTTCTCACCCAAAAAAACACCTTTTTGGACATAAGAGCCTTGAAGGTGATGATGCTGATTTTGACTTGTAGCTTCACATAATTTTGTTTTAATTTTTTTTTTCATGCATGTTTAGAACAATAGAGGTCACTCTTCTTTCATATCATACCATAGAAGGGTGACCCTTATAACCTATCTCATGAATTTTCTTGCAAAACATGTGAGAGCTTATAAGGATCTGTGGCCATCAACCGGTGATGAGCATCAAGTTCAACTCCTGCCATGGATGTTAACTGGTTTAATTGAGAAAAAGGGGTTTTTCTATTAGTTGGAATTTTATTTTTAAACTTTCAGACCGACCAATTAAAAAAAATAGAGATTTTAAACTTGATGAATTTTATAGTCTCCTCCATATAGTGGGAGAAAAGACTAAGGGCTAGTCATGCTGCCCAAGTAGAGGCTATGGACTCCTTGAGCCCATAATCTTCCCAAACAATGGCGTAGGTGTACCCGAGCCCCCTTTCCAACTTTACCATCGCACTTTTTCCTCGTCTGCGCTTAGAGAGCGTAATATTTTTGTGAGACCGGTTTGGAAGGGGAGCAATGTACAACTTGGAAGGACTGCACTATGATTCTTGAACAAATGTGTTGTATTGGGCACGATTGGTTGGATCCAATAGCGCCTCTTGAATCCGCGCTCTAGCTAATCTAGTTCCTAGCGCCGAAATTATATAATTTACCTTATCTAAAAGGTGTGAATCATGAGCAAAGCCAGAGGAGAGATCAAGCTTCCTTTTCATTGAGCCAAATATCTCAGCCCCTCAAGTTCTTTCTCCTTTGTTAGTACATCAGCAGCTCTCAGATATGCCTTCATTGCTTCAGCTATCATTTCTGGGTCTAGACTCCATTGTGCATGGCAGAGACAAAGCTCACCTTTGTTTCGCCCTTTGCTTCCCTTTCCTCCCTTCAGATATTTTCTGTATTGCGTGATCTGCATGAACGCACGTATCATGTCGTCTACAATCCACGGGGGAAAGTTAACATGGGAGCGGAGAGCGGAGAGCAGAGATGGGAGAGTAGAGATTTGACCTTTGACCAAGTTTTTGGAAAAAGAAATGCACCTTATAATCGTGGAGTAGTACTATAGTACTAAATTTAGGATACTATTTTTAGTATTCGATTAAAAAAATGTAATTAATTCCGTGGTTTATCTGAAACCACTTTATTTCAAATTCACTTATAAACTACATTTATATAGAGACATAAAATTAGGATTGACGTCGTGATGATGTCATGTTCACAGGTAATAAATGAGAATATTCAAAGTAAATGAGGTCTAGGTCTTCATCGCTTCTACTATAGTTAAAGGAATTTTGCATAGCGGATATTATACTGTTGAAAACTTCTTGGAATCTTCCAAAACAGGTGTACAATAATGCTGATAATGAGTCCAAAATTATATACCTCCCAAATATGCTTGACCTCATTGATAATTTCTTCGTCTTCGGATAAGATCTAGTGTAGTTTTTTAAGTCAATCATTATCCCATATAAACCTAGGTGGTTTGAGTTCAACTTATTTCAGATCATCAATTCGTTGAACTAAATGTTACTTATGGTAGACATAATTTTGAGAGAATGAGCAATTCCCTTGAAGTCATAGCTATTTTTTAGATAAACGAAAGTCATCCGACCCATTGGAAGACTATGACTATTAACACTCCTTTGATTGAATTAGAGACTTAAAAAAAAAGGTAAAGAGGGGGGTGTAGCAGATGATCGTTTAGTTTTTTAATAGAAAATGAAAAAAAATTAATAACTAACAAGATAAAGGTTGTAAATATAAATTAGAACATGCAACTAGAAGTATGGAATAGGGAAAAATGCGAAAACAAAAACCAAATTAAAGAGAAGAAATGTCAAACAAATGATAAGGTAAGATTAAAGGAATAAAATATGAGAAAAATGAACAAATAAATTAAAGATGAAATGAAAAAAAACAAAAGATGAAATGAAAACCATATGGGAGGGGGATAATTCAAATTAAGAACATAGATAGATAGATAGATCGGAGGTAAAATGAAAGTAAAAAAAAAAAGGAATTAAAAAAAAAAAAAGGATGAAATGCAAAAACAAAATTAAAGTGATCTGGACAAAAATAAATGTAAAAACAAATTACTGTAAATTAGTCCACGGTCATAGGGTCAACAAAATTACTAAAAAAAAAGATTTATTCTCAAACTATTCTGAAAATATTCAATTTTTTCTAAATTTAGATTCTATTTTTGGAAAAATAATATTATTTTAAGATTTAGAACCCCAATATTTGCTCTCTGCCCTTCAAATCTCCGCTTTCCGCTCTCCGCTCGCCGCTCGCCGCACGCATACAAGTCTGGTCCACAGTCCATGTCATGATGTCCTCCATTCCAACAACCATGTACCTCCTCCGCTCATATACTTTCAATCCCATTAAGTATTTCAATTTAAACTTTAGTTTCCAAATCCCGTCTCCTCATGGTTCATCTACTTTTCCTACTTTCACCTCCACCTTTGTAATATGGCTCAGTCTTTTTTTTTTCATTCCTCCTCTACCTCATTGTATTTTAATTTCTATCATCCATCAATTATATTTTGATACTTGTCTACCATCCTCAACTTTGAATTCTTATTTGTTACCCTCCAGTTTTAATGAACATGTCCCCAACCTCCCTCATACAATTTCAACCCCCATCTAATTTTATTTGAATTCCAATTTCTAAATCTGGTCCCCTTGTATAACTTCCCTTCTTTACATCCTTATTATTTTTAAATTCAAAGTTTCTGTACTATTTGATTCCAATGTGCCATCTTTCGTTTATATTCTCCGTTTACCAACCCTCCAAGTTTCATTCCTTTGATTCTCTACGAGAAATGTAATCTTGTGTGCAACGAGCAGCAAGTTACAAGCAAAGAGCAAGAATTTTAATTTTTGGAATTTTTCCCAATTGAAATAAGTTACAATTTGTGTTATCGTGGAAATCTTCAGAAATAGTTTCTTGAAGGAATAGTTTTATTTTTCATAGGTATACTGGTTTACGAGGATTAATGTACTCTGTCGTTCAAGGATTTCTATGGATCTCCTTCTTCTAGTCTTCCACCCCGTCCTCTTTCTCTGTTCCATAGCGACTCTCTTTTTCAAATCCTATTTTCACTAACTTCACCTCCAAATACAAAATTTGACCATCCTAGATGTCTATCAAGTGCAGGTCTTCCAAGTGGTGACTACGGTACCGTTTCAGCAAGAATCTATGTTGCGAGAGCAAGCGGAAGATGTGGGCGTCATTTTCCTATGACATTGCACATCCTTTGCAGAAGGGCTAGACTATCATACTAGTTCCCTCCATCGCTAACGCCGGTGACTACATGTTATTGCTTCAACTTTGTTTAGGGTCTAGGCTCTAGAGGGTTCACATTGCTTGGAACCACCGTGTCTACCATGCTCAAGCGATGCCTTCTCCTCTGCTACAGTGATGGAAAAGTTAAACAATCTAATTAATTTGGTAAAGCCTACAAGGGAGTTTATTGTGTCCAAAGTCACGGAGCCTTTCTTCCATGACGAAAAAAAAGTAGATCAGATTGGCACCAATGATGGCGTTGGAGTCTTCGCTATTCCAATGAAAGCCAAAAGGATGATAGCTGACAATGGCAAGATTCAACTTAAGTACCCAAACTTCCCTCTCCCACCCCATCACCTTCATCCTACCCCTCTGACCCTCACTGTCCGTCTCTTTGACCCCGCTCTCTTTCTCTGACTCGAGTCTACTTCCCTCTCCCGCCCCCCTCACCTCCCTCCTATCTCTCCCACCCTCCCCGCCCCATCCTTGACCCCGCTTCCTTTCTCTGCATCAAGTCTGCCTCTATTCTTCCTCAAGTTTTCCCCATGTATCCCTCCCGGATGTTTCCCCAATCTCGCGAGCCCTCATCCTAAGTCACTGATCTTGCCCTGACTGTGCCTCTCTCCTCATCCTCACCCTCTCCATAACGTCTACAATCTCCGTAAACCGAAAACCACATACTAAGAATTGGAAAGACCAAACTATTGGACAAAGAAGAGAATGCACAAGGATCCATCATGAGATAAGCAACACATGGGTAAAGTTGTGTTGAAAAAACAAATTCATATATATTCCAATGCAAAGTTCACGCTACAAAATGTTGTGTCATGCAAGTGACCAAGCTAAGATCTCCAACGACGCGAGTTGCATGATCAACTATCGCATCCTAGCTCACTTCTTGCCCGCACCATCTTCCTTAACGATAGCATAGCTCAATAAAGCTCTAGTGGTTGCCATATCTTCAAGGTTGCCTTTGAAATCCTCAACATAGAGGATATTATCCGGCTTGCCCTCCTCCAACTTCTTTCAGCACGCTTGGGTAGCCTACTCATCTTCAAACCCAAGCCAATGGAGGTGTGCATTTGGATCATGGTCCTTCTCATCACACTTAGACATGTAGACAACCCTAAATCCTAGAACTCTTCCGTGGTTAATATGAACTTGTCATCCAATGGCTCAACCATGTGTTGTTCCCTAAAGAATTTGCCCACATCACTCTCGTTCTAACGGCCTAAGTCTTCGCTTCCTTAACCTCCCTCCTTCTTTAGACGAACTGAAGTAATCTACTTCCTCTGCTCTGGTCTTCTCGCTCCTCTAAGAACCCTCCTAGCCATCGATGTCTTTGTTACCATCATACTGCTAAGACTAAAATTTCAAGCAAATTTAGAAAAGAGAGAGAAAAATAGATGAGGAAGAGAGAGTAGAGAAATGAGTGTTAGAGATGAGAGAAGAAAAAGAGGGCGCGGCTTATATGGCCACCTTTAGGGGTTAGGGCATGGCCTTCATCTAGGCGACAAAAACTGCGGCCATTAAACCTTAGTAGCAGCCACCACCGAGGGTTTTGGATATGGCCTGAATACCCTGGATATAGTTGCCGATGTGGCTATAGTTATGGCCAGAACCTTAATCGAATGCGCAAGAATGTCCAAGGATTGCACTTTGGCGCCCATAGGTTGAAAAGGTAGACTTACATCATTTTGGCTTTTGGATCCGAAAGCTGAAATTCTATATATAGATATTCCACTTCCCACACAATTCTCCAATTTTTGAATTGAAGTTACAATGACTAGGATTGACGATGGTTTACAACTTAAAACAAACCCGAAAACAAGATTAGGTATTAGGTCATATAACATATTAAAATTTGAATTCACAAAACCATAGGGCACATAATAAAACTACAAAGTAAATATATACCGAGACAGAAAGATATAATACAACAAACTATAAAAATAATTCAAGAGAGCAATATTAAAAAAATGAATTTTTTCCTAATGGAAGATAATGACATTTGAATCACTGGAAATAACAACCTTTGAGTCCAAAGGTTGAGGTCCTCGGGCAACAATATACACTCAATTTATAAAATCTTTGACAGTTATCCACATAGAACCATGAAGGCCAATTCTAAGAGGGATACACTTCAAAACATAGTGGCAAGTGTAAAAAAAGGATATTAGAAATAGTTTTTGCCCAAATTTAACACAAAAATATAATAATGTGCCTAGAAGAAATAGGTCTTTGGATCCAAAGACTGAGCGGCTAAAACAAACTTCCAAACAAGAAATAGAGAGGTCCACTTAGAATGTTGCAAAGTTGGAGTGTAAATAATGAAAATACTGATATAGTATTTTGGTTTTGGATATGTCCTTAGAGTTCAAAAGTGAGTTGTTGCATAAACGTGTTTGAGGATGGGAGAAAAGATTCTTATACCATCAAAACAACAAAATATGATAAAATTTGGTCCATTGTCTGCTCATTTAGGCATCAAAATAGTCTTCCGTGGACATTGTCTAAAAATTGGACGTTCTCTACACCAGCATATACATCCAGGTATAGTTTAGCAACCTCAGAGTCAAGGTTCTAATGTTTCTCTAAAAGAATTGGAGAAGGAGCTATTGCCAATGCTTGCGTAGTCTTCTTAGCATAATGTGGTAGTATAAAGTATCAATTGGGGCTACTGATACTCTCCATCTATTGATACAACATACTCGCTTGTCTACAAGTGGAATCACTTCCTTTCCGTCTGCAAGATCAAACCAAATATTTAGAAAAAGAAACGGCTCGAATGAATGTAAGTTTTTAAATTGCCCAATGATTAAGTGGATGACTTACTCACATTTGTGTTTCGCCGCCTTTCTTTAATTCTTGCATTGCATCGTACTTTGGTGCTGCCGACTTCAAAGGGATCGATGACGGGGAGATGATTCAGATTCACCTCAACTTGGTTGTGAAGAAAGAAGACTTCATAAGAGAGTGGTATCTGCTTTTAGAGCAACAATGTGCCAATACAAGCCTTTGCACGACCTTATTGAAGCACCTGAAAAAACCTTCAAATGTTTAGAAAATTCAAGCACGGTCATAATAACCAGGAGTTTAAAAACTAAACCATCAATAGGAATACATTACTAGTAGAAGCTGAGAGGTCAAGCACAATATCTTCATCCTCAGTACAAAGGTTGGGTAGAGCTAGAAGCAAATAATCCAATTTTTTTGGTGCACCCCTCCATAGTACACCGGTAGACTCCCTCATTGTTAAAGCGTCCTTGGAGTCATGGCATTTACCATGACACCTTCATTTGCCAGATCAAGTCCCTGCAACATGAGTTGACACTATTGATTGAAAGCAAACTCGGACTCTCGGATTGACTCTGCTTCATTCTCCGTCCTCACAAATACCTTGGCAATAAAATACTTCACAATTCAGCCCAAAAAATTTGGGTTGCTAAGAGTCATGGTGTTCTTCAAGAAATTTGGCTTGCTAAGAGTCACCATCCAGTTGTTTTCCTCCTTCAAGTTTACCCACTTTGCCTATGCAAATATCTTGTTGCTAATAAACACAGAATCATGGTAAAATACGAAGACAGCTCCATCATCGCTAACCCACTCATTAGCAAAAGTAAAAGTTGATATGATTTAAGGAGACTCATCGCGGCCATCATCGACCAAGGATTTCTTCAGTTTGTTCCAGTCTAGAACTTCCTTTGAAGGATGCAGACTAGGTACCTAAAGACCTTATAGGACGTCAAACATCACTAGGTCAACTACTCTTGTTGATATTTCTCCTTTATATTCACAAGATTTGTGTGCCTAATGTTTACTCACAAACTTTTAAATTCTATCATACGACGAGGGCCTCTCCTTTGGTGCTTGGATTGAAGTAAATTGTATTAGTATGTTCTCTGCATTATCGTTTAGAATGTAGATACCCGAGCATTCTTCCTCCACATCTACAATCTTGATGGAGTAAAAGGTCTGTGATGGCATGTTGGATGTATGCTAGCTATAAGAAGGCCTACAGCTTGCAGATATCAAGATCCCCTCCTCTTTTGCGGCCTTCTTTAATCCTTCCTTCCTCATGACCTTGCCTTGGGCACCCCAAGCTAACGCTCCTCCCTCTCCCTGTGTTTGGCCTCCCTGTGCTACTGAGCCTTATCTGCACACTTCCTTGCCCTAGCCTCTACTCTTTGCTTCTTCAACATAGCCCTTCTACGCTCCTTATTTGTCCTCTACACTTCTACATCAGCATAGTGTCCATCCCCTTTGCCTTCATCTCTTTAGTCTCTTGATCGTAACAGGTCTTCAGTTCCTTTTCATTGTCCAAACAAGGCTCTCCAAGCTTCAACTCAATGTACTGCCGGCACTGCAAAAAATGTCGTTTGGAGAAAGCTCGGCGTTGGTAATTTGTGAAGATACAATTGTGCTTGCAATGTCCAACCATCTTCCAAATCGTGATGGAAGATCGTCTTTAGATATTGCGCCTTTCTTCTTGAGCTACCTTAGAATAGCCTTACACGTGGTTTTTTTGGTCTCAACTTGGTCTTTGAACTTCTCGGTCTTGATAAACTTCCCGATCTTCCTAATGACCTCTAAAAAAACTCTCTTCTAAATTACCAAGCTTCTGTCTAGGATGAACTTCTGTACGTCTCCAACGGAACCTGAAAATCTAGCCTTCGGAAGTGTCCAATTGTCTTCTTCCAGAATCTGCTCGTACTAAGGTCCCGCTTCCTCCTCTAGCTGTTCAATACAGCGACACTATCTTGTGAGCGGTGAGCAGTGAGCGGTGAGCGGTGAGCGGTGAGCGGTGAGCACAAAATTTCAGTTTTTTTCAAAAAAAAGTTTGAATTTTTTTACAAAAATGAAATCTTTTCACCCAATTCTATCAAAAACCATAATCTTAAAACTCTTTCTTTGAAGGCATGATTAAATAATAAATGACACCTATTACCGTGGAAGGTTAATAAATTTGACTATTTTTTTAAAAAAACCAAAAAAGGAAAATAAATTGGAAGAATTTTAAAAAATCCCATAAAAGGAAAAACGAAAAAAAATTGCTAAATTTATTTTAAAAGAAGAAATGGGATAAAAACCAAAACTAGGTGGGAAAAAAACTCTTATGCAAGGCCTTTTTGGATTCACAAAGAGAGCATTCTTTTATATCGACTTTTGAAAATAAAATTCCACAAAGATATAACATTGAAAGGTGGATCAGACAGTGGATTACATGTGGTTTTAAAATTACAATTTTTGTTTTTAATATACCTTTTTATGATTTACTATAGAATATTATATAATTGAAGGGGCTTAGTAGATATGATCTTTATTTATAGAAGGTAAGTTCAAATACATCCTAAGCATAAATTTAAATTAAATCCGTTAGGAGAAAATATCAGTCACAAAGTAAAAACTTCTATAGCAATTGCAATTAGTTCCAAAGAAACTTCCAAAAGAATCTATCAAGTGTAGTAAGTTCTAAAAACGCATAACCTTGTTGAAACCAAGTCGATGAAAGTATCCACTTTGTAATCCATCTTTTAGAGATATAAAAAAATCTAGTAAACGTGTTTGCAGTACTTTTCTTGTCCTATCTTTCCAAGGATCTATGATATCATCTTCATGAAATTTAAGAATGTACATTGCGGTTAATTGATGATAGTAATGGAGTACACCTTCCCCTTTCCACCATCTATAGAAATAACATATCTATAACTACAACATGGTATGAATTTAAAATTTATCATACAACAATTGTTTAAACCCCTAAAGAAAAATTTCTAAAAACATGTCACAAGTATTATTTCCCAAAACAAATGATCTTGTAATTTTCCATAAAACTATAAAATAATACTCAAAATTAAACCACTTGATGGGACTCTTGAATCTCAAAGACCCATAAAAGGATGTGTCTTTCCAATGAAAAATACATTCAATGCATACAAAGTGACGTAGGAATCCAAAAGAGGTTTAACAATCACATGTTTATTGAATTTTGAGTTAAGTAAAATTAGGCATCCAACTTGAAAGGGATTAAAACACATAAAATTTCTTGAAAGTTAGAAAAGATAAATGTGGCCTTCACACCTCAAAGGGATCCATAATGTATTAGCTTTTTAAAATTATTCAACAAAAAAGGTATCTTAGCTATGCTGATATTCTGACAATGCTGTTTTGAATTCTTCAAATTGGCCCTACACATGGAGGTTTTCTCCAAATCTTTAATTTAATACATCGTTGGAAAGCCCTCGACAAGAGCTTTCCAAAAACATACAACAAGCCATATTTCCAAGAAAGAAAAAAAATCTCGTCATTTTCCATGCGAGTTGTCAAAAAAAGTGAATGCAAGAGGCACCCCCAATCCATCTCTCGGATCCGAGGGGTGCCCCCAAGCTCTGACTTTCACTCGCTTTTTTGCTCCATGTGAGCTCCAGCTCAATGTTGGATGCTCAGATTTCTTTGCCTTTTCAGTTTAAAGTGAAGGCAGGAGGCACCCCCAAACGATCCCTCGGATCCGAGAGGAGAATATATTCTGTCAAAAATTTAAAAATTTAGTGTTCAACACTCACCGCTCACTACTCACCGCTCACAAGATAGCATTCCTGCTGTTCAATGTAGTAGATTGTTAAATTCTAATATGCTTTCTTTTTCACGATGATCACTTATAGAGCTTCTACTTAAACCGTCCTTCTTACGCTAAACGAAAGTAGTAGGAACCAGATCCAATTGATAAATGAGAGTATTATAAGAAAATAAACAAATTTGTTACAATCAAATAGTCATGTTTATATTGTCTACATTTGAACAACAATCAATTTACTTTATTGAATTAAATGTAATTAACATGAGAAAGCATAACTATCAACTAACTAATCAACAATTACACAATTTGTCAACATCATGAATCTACTATTAAACCAAAAATATGTTCTTTTATTTTTAAGTAATTCTATGACTTAATATATAAAAAAATAATTTAAATATATAGTTTAATAAAAACATGTGTAGAAGAAATTTAAGAGAATAAACTAGAGTAGTTAGTATATAGGTTTCATGGCTAAATTAAAGCATTCTTGAGGCATTTTTTTGTTTCCTAAATGATGTTTTATTTTTGCAATTTAGAATAATTCAATGTTTATTAAAGTGTACAATTAAATTTTTAAAAAGTCATTTTTGAGACTTTGATAGTTAATTTCTTTGCAAAATCAAATCTTCATTTCAATACAAAGATCTTCTAATATCAAGTAAAAATATTAAAATATAATTCGACATAGTGATTTCTAAGGATCATAAAATCTTTAAAGATTTGCCGTTGAAATTCATCAAATTGAATCAAATCATTAATGTGAAGATATTTGTGATTGCTATCAATTAAATCAAAGTAATTGAGGTTTTACAAAGAAACAAACTATTAAGTTTTTAAAAATTTCTATTAGCCAAATTTTTTAATAGTGTTGTATAGTTCATTACATTCAAATCTCAAGATCACTTTTACATCAAAGTAAGCAATATACATTATATTTAAATACTTTCTAAGATCCTATTTCAAGATTGTTTCTGCAAGTATTGTATTTAAAGATCATAATTTTACATATCAGTACTAGAAAATCTTACTAGTACAGCAATACAAAAACAATAAACATGTCGATTTGGCATGGACAAATAAAAAATTTGAGATTTACAAAAAACTTAAAATCTTGTACACATTTCATCTACAATCATTTTTGTGGAGATTTTGTGGAGTTTGTGGTGGGTATAGCAGATAAACAAAACAGACTTAGTGGACGGATCTTGTGAGTAGCCGGCTGCTAGCAAGTCATTTTTTGATTTTCTTCTAAATAATACTCAAACCAAATAAAATTAGTGTGAAGCATAAAAATATGAAAATCTTTAGTGAAAAGAGCAAAAGATACCACAATGCATAATCAAGTTACAACTGTAGGTACTTTAAAGTTTAGTGGTAATATGTACCTGTACATTCAACATATGAATCATTCAAGAGGATAAAGAACCTTCATATTAAAAATGTCAATACATATTCTTCAAATTCCATCATTTGTTGAGGAATAATGCATAGCCATTTTCAACATTGAATCTATCATCTATGGTCCAAATGTTGGATGATGTAGTAGGCTCTAATTTGAGGGTTTGTCCTTTAGGTCCAAGGTTTCATCAAATTAAAAATTCCTTGACAGTACTTCTCAAAATAGGCCTTAAAATTGCCATTTGTAATCCAAAAAGAGAAAGCAAAAATAAAGAACAACACCAAAAAGAACATCAAATTAGAATAATAAAATCTAAAAAACTAAAAAAATCCACAAGTCCAAGAATCAAAGAAAAATGGTGGAATGTTGAGAAGAAAATACTAGTTAAAACCTACAAAATAATGAAAAATGGAATAAATTGAAATAACATCATTTTTATTAGAGTTACTCAATATCTTAATCTATTTGTAAATTGGGAAATTGGATTTTGGGTCAAAAAAATTTGAATAAAACTAAAAACATATGATAATTCTACTATTTATTCTCTAAATTTAGAATCATATACATATAATATAAAATAAAAATCAATTTAAAATGAGTAACTAATTCAAATACCACAACCCTAGAAATAAAAGACACATTTTTGTAGCAATTTATGGCAATAGTTCTATTATAATTATGGAAACAACGACTTTGGTAGCACATAAAATCAATACTAAATGAGAACAACAATGATGTGGCCTTGTACCTCCACTCAATACGACATAACATTTAAAAAAATATAACCAAAATAAAAGTAAAAATGTAGAAACCATTACATTGCAGTTTTCTTATATCAACAAATGGATAAGAAATGGAGACATTCTTAAGTTTTGAAGAATCTTGGGATAATCTTCTCATGGCCCACTCACAAAAAACATGTCTCACTATATCCTACACATGCCAAAATCAAAAAGAATCCTAGCCTTCCTTTGAAGGTATTCATTTGAAAATGACTTTACACATGGCTTTATGTGCTACTTATACTTAGACAACATTGTGTAGACATATTTTGATCTTAAAGTCTAAGGTAGTGGATGGTATTCCCGACTGAATTTCAGGTTTGCATACTTAGACTTGTGAAAGATTTTTTTTTTATATTTTTGGATCGTCCGCAAAGCTATTGCAAAGGCATCCCCACAAAAAATAAAAATTTTGAGCATTTCTACAATTTTCTATGAATTTTTGAGTCTGAAGGCATAGAGTGACCATTAACCGTTAACTAGAGTCCTACATTCATGAGAGGTTGGATTCTGAAAATAGAACGCTTTGGCATCAATGAGAACCAATCATAAACTTTCAGTTTTCCCAAGTATGGACGTAATTAGAACCCTCTTGGACACTTTCTCAAGTAAGGCTGGTTGGTTCCTGACACCCCTTCCCCAATCAGTAGGGGTCGGAATTGCAACCCGGTCGGAAATACATGCCTCTACCTTACAATAAAATTGAACCAACTTGAAAAATCAAAAAACACCTAATCTCTTTGGATAGATCTACATGCTACATCTATCTTCATAAAGCATCTATAATAATAAGCAATAATAGAATACAATCCCAAGTTGGCTACTGCCTTGTATATGTTGAAATCAAAGATGTTAGTGGAGTTTGCAATGCTAGATTTGAATCAAACATTCTAATATGTGTCAAAAGAGTGTTATATCAAAATGCACTACATACAAATATGGAATTAGTTCCGAACCATGTAATTCATTAAATTTCAATACTTGTGGGCAGGCTATTCTAAGGTTTCAGAGTTTAATTGTTTTCTGATTTTTTTATTCTTTGTAGCTTTCAATAGTAGCTTTTCAATGGCGCAAATTTCAAAGCATTTGGAGTTACGATGAAAAAATTATGAATTTTAAAAGAATCTGCTGTAAATCTGCGCAGCCAATAAGCAATTAAAATCTCTTATTTTCTGCCCAAGTTGCCCGTCATTCACAAGGGCAGAAAGTGTTAAGACTTAATTTTAAAGGGTGGGCGTTTGAAAATTAATGGGCCCAATTTTTTTCATCTATACACATTTATGACAATTTTCATCCAATAGAATTTTTTCATCTAACTAACTGTTTCTATCTTTAGAGGTTGCTGATTTTTTTCACCCAAATGACAATTATCATCTAGAATCCATTTTTCATCTACATATAATATTTCATTGAGTCTTCATTTTTCATCCAAAATTAAAAAATTTCATTGAGTATCTATGACGTGGCAAGGGGTCTATCCACAGGACCCTTTAAAATAAAAGGGAAATACACAATTTACACTTCAAAAATTTCTAGAAATTTGATGTCTACTCCGATTGCGTTGAAATTTTTTCGTAATTTTTTCCCTCATTGACTTAAACATATCAGTTGTTTGGATTTCCAATTGGACCTTTTTAGAATACCTTTTAAGTAATTTTAATTTTGGAAAATGTAGGGCAATTTCAGCACACCCCCTTTCACAAAATCAAGGATGTTTTCTCCTTTCTAAGCTCGTATGAGGCTCAAAATTTGTGAGCTTATGTCTAACTTCTACACCTAAAATAATGATGATCCTCCATGAATCAAATGTGTTTGCAAAGTATAGTTTTTGGGCATCAAAACTTTGATCTACTCTCGGGGCAGTGTCAAAAGAAAATTTTACATTGACTTTATATGTAATAATCTTGCAAATCTATGTGGTGGATTGTCCTCAAAATTGGTATAAACCTTCTTGAGTAATGTAATTACAAGATCCTACGGTTAAATATTCAATTTCATGTCTCAATTTTGAAAAAATTAATTTTCTATCAGTATGGGTATGTTATTGGCACATTTGGATCCAGAATTCTTAAGGGCCTTTTGGAATTAACTACAGTTTTGCTAGGACATGGAAAGTTCACCATATGATAATGACTACAATTGAAGCAGGAATTTGCTATACATATACATTCAATCAAACTACTAGAAGATAAATTCAAGTAACCTAAATTCTTTATTGCTGCATTCCTTTATAAATATAAACACCATAGCCATTCATCAAGTGACATGTCATGTTCATTTTATTCAATCAAGAAGGCTAGAAATCAATCAATCCCCTCCATAACCACATAGTCCAGTATAAAATATATATACATATATATATATATATTTAAATAAAAAAATAAAAATAAAAACTTGAAATCTGTTAAAGTCACTTTATTATAATAGAATAAAAAGCAATTATCTTAGATTCTCACATGACATTCTTGTTGATTGATACAACCATTTTTCTTCCTTGTTATTGACCTCTTAGTATTGCCAAGGCTTCATATATTACATATCTACTTGAATAAGTCCACTGGATTTGAATCAAAGCTAGTAAATATCCAAGATAGATACTACATTAAATCAGCAATGGCTTTTTAACTTGGCATCCACCAATGCAAAAACCAACCATTTGTACTATCAAGCAATGAATCTTAAATTGATATGACTCTGATTATTGATAATGATTGTTGAGATTGCTATTTATTGACCATTGATCACTAGTAAGGAGTATTTAGTTTCAAAACAACGTAGTGGTCTAATATCACTTAGATATTGTAAGTACCACATTCTAAGTGGTGGAAAAACAAAATACAGCCGATGACAATGTTCAAACTACGTTCCTTCATAAATTGTACTTTTCTTTTTTTGAATTGCTATAAATTAAATATGTTACATTATCTTTCTATACTACTGATGGCAATGTTTGCGACTCATGCATTCTTTAATTCATCCAACTACGGTCCTCCTTGTTGGCCTTTGAAATTTCTCTATAAATATAACTAATTGATGCAATCTGATTGCATTGTGCTAGTGATATAAACCATTATTGATAGTAATTCTTTAAAAAGCTAGAAGTTTGTAAAGAAATTATCTACATCAATTATGTGTTCCTTTTCCTTTATTTCACTTGTTCAATTTACATCCTAAACATGAGAAATAGACATTTTTATCAACATTAGATGGTTGTCAATTATTAATTGTATTTATTGCTTACCTCTAATCTTTTGCAAATTGAAACTTCTCAATTGGCACTTCACTAAGATTCACTGTAAAAAGAAACCATTATAAACATTGCAAAAACACACAATGTAGCAAGTACATAAATTTTTGTTATTAAATCTATAGATTTTGCACATTGATACTACCAGCTTCATATTATGCCTTTACTAAATTCACTCGATATGACAATTTCTACATTTTACCATAGGAATAACCAAATGGAGAGTGGGCCCTCGTTGATCAAAGCCTCTAGCATATTCACCTATAACTGTCACATCTAGCAGTCACCATGACTGAGCAGTCGCCAGGAATATGTCTGCAATCTTCTACAGCTGGAGAGTACAGATCTTCAAAACCTGGATCTCTCCGCAGGATCCACCGCACACCAGAAAATACGTAGATCTACGGTTCTAGAATGTTACTTGGTCAAATACATCCAGAACGACGCTCTATCACTAAGTAGGAATATTCTCCACTAATCCCTCAATAAATCCAAAAATTACTCCCAATCTACTTCATGATTTCATCTCCCCTCCTAAATTTCCCACTCTAAGTAAATCTAATGATATGTGTCCTCCTCTCCCCTCCCCCCTCCTCCCCTCCCACGCCTCTCTCTCCCCAGCCCCTTGAGCATTATATAATGCCGCTTCCTCTCTAGTTTCATTCCACCTTCACCTTCACGTCGGCCTTCCTTGAGAAGGCCTTACCTTCAGTGAAGGTCCATTGACATCTCTCTTGCAGCTGCACTCCTTCTCAAGTTGCCGTGCTGGGTTGAGTTTGCGAAGATGATGTCGATGCAGGAGGTATGGCGCTCTCTTCACCATATTGCTGCATGTTTTCGTTGCTTGTTTTCTTGCCAATTGGTGCATGTGAGTGTGATCGATCGAATTGGTACACCAGAGTTTGCAGTCTAACTGTGTTGTCTGACTTGGGGAATTGCAGCTCTTCTACGGTCCAAATGAGCCGACTTGGATCGTGCATCCGCGGCGGCGTTACGGCAAGCGCCGCAACTACTACCGGATTCATGGCCAATGCCCGGCTTGCGCTAGTGTAGAGAATCATATGCCGGCTGTTCAGGTCAGTGCTGATTTGTTTCTGGTCACCTTGTGCGTCCATGGCGAGCTCAGTTGTTCATGTGTTGGAGAAAGAAAACTGCACGTTGCGTCTGCTTGAGTTGTTGATTTTTAGTTGTTGACTCGAGTGTGTTTGTTGTGAGAACAGACCGTGCTTTTTAAGGTGCCCCTGTGTTGCGATAAGTGCGTGCGCACGATCAAGGAGGAGTTTCTCAGCTTGGACGGTGAGTTTCTAGACAGTGAGTCCATGGCGATCGCTGTTCGTAACGTTGTCTTCTCTGTAAGCACTTGCATTGCATGTAGTTGCTTCCAAATAGTTTGTATAATGCTGCGTGCTGTTCCGTTTTTTTTCTGACTGTGATCAGTTTCTTCTGTTGGTGCAGACGTGGAGAGAGTCGCCTGCGACCAGTGGACGCAGCAGGTGACCATCACGAGCTCCATCGACCCGGAGAAGCTGCTGAGGCGCCTTCAGAAAATTAAGAAGCGGTCTACTTTCTGGCCGGCGTAGCCGCAATAAGATAAGAGTCTGAGAGAGACGATCAGTGTGTTCCTTGTGGTCAGACGATAGGAGTTCCTAGATGTGAAGTTTGTTAAGTGATACAGGAGCTTCCACTACGATATGATCATGTCGAGGCCACCTTGTGAATGGGGAAAAAAAAAAATTTAAAGAGAGAGGGAGAGATCGTTGTGTTCGTTGTGGTCAGACATTAGGAGTTCCTGGATATGAAGTTGTCTTGGTGATACAGGATCTTCCATTTCGATATGATCACCTTAAATAAAAATGAGAGAGATACCTGTGTGTTTGTTGTGGTCAGTCATTGCGACTTATGAATAAATTTAGGAAAAACAGAGTTTTCCTGAATGCGGTACTGGCCTTCACTGTGTTTTTGTGTCTCTGTTTTTCAGCAGGGTAGTATTACAGTTCAATGCTTGCAGTTTCACAACCTGGCCACCCGGCTTCACTCTGTGTGACCTATCTGCTAACAGAGAGTACACTTCGGTCGGTGTCTTGGGAGAATTGATATCACTATAGCTCTCGATTCTCATTGAAATATTGAGAGGATTAGGAATTATGTCGTGCATTTGTAAGCGTTGCATTTTACATGTTGCTTGAAGAGGTGGTAACCTGGCTGATTCATCAATTCTGCTTTATAAAGGATGTGAGGCGTAAGGAGGGCAAACTTGTATGAGTTAATTGCCAGTATGTAAACTAAAAGCTTGGCATCATTTAATTCTGAATCGAACCTGGCAAGTACTTAGATTCTAATTAGACTGTTGCACAGCATGAGGTGTTGAGTAGGCTTTCGAGATGTACCCTCGAGGATATCAACCCTTCGACATGTCCGTTTACTCATACACTTTTATTGGCAATCACACTGTGCATTACAGAAATTACCCTTCTTAAAAGCTACGTCACAAGAGAATTACTGTAGTATGGTCACAAAATTATTGCAAGTGAGTTTTCGTTATGTCACACTGGTTTCTCTTTCGTCCTCTGCTACATGATGTAAGATAACATTTCAGAACACCATATATGTCTCGGGTTCTGCGCTTTGGACGAAAACTTCAAACTATGGACGTATTTGCTAAACGAGACTGGAATTAATCTTCAGTGTCAGGAGTGGATACTGTAAGTACTTTCCAACCAAAAATCAAGCACCCTTTTATCCGATTAGAATTTCGAATTCAATATTCATTTACTGGTGAAGCTCCAACTTCTAGTAGTCTCTTTCTGAATCGTCACAGTCTAGATTTGGGATGGTATCTCTATCACCATCTTATGCACAATCATGGGCGAAGTAGCAGCCACTACACTGCTTCACCTTGCTCATCGTGCAGGTATATCCTTCGTTGCGATGCTACATTTGAAAAACGTCGATGCGCTCTTGCAAGCTCGATCATAACTTGAGGGTTGCACAATTTGGCCATTCGACCCGATTGAGCAGGTTCAATTGGCAACTGAGAGCAGAGAGAAATTAATTCTTTCAATTTGAGATTTCTGCAAGCTGCCTGAAAATCTCCGACGGAAAGAGTCAGAGTCTTCTCGCCAGCTCGAATGGACACTGCAACCCGTACACCCTCCGTTATGCTCCTGCTCCCTCCTCCACGCCCTGGCTGTTTCTTCGACCCTGCTTCTCCCTACACTAGCTCTCCCCACGCATCTTTCTCCAGCTGTCCTTCGGCGTTCTCCACATGCAGGCTGCCTCAAGTTTTGCCCGCAAGTCCTGACTCCTGTCCATGTCGAACTTCGGGAAATAAAAATTACCTCAAGCTGCGGTTTTCACTCCAATGGAATACCGTAGCTCGACGCATGGTTGTACCAACCGATGATGGATGGGTGCAAACGCAGACTGGGTTCATCCCAACGTCCCATCAAGCAGGAACTTTGGGCACTCCCGAGTTAAGTGCGCTCCAGGTGGTGTCAGCCAGCGATGGCGAAATGCCTGCCTCGGTACTGGCAAGATCATGTGCAGGACTACGAGCTGCGTGCAACATTTTTGGACTCAATTCTAAACCGCTGGTTATGCCACCGTTGCAAAGAACAATGACACGGCCTTTCAACACAGAAAGGCAGACAAAGCAGCAAACAAAGCAGCAAACATTGCAACAAAAAACGTCTCCGGGCTTAATACATAATCGGAATTTTCCATCCTTGAGAGAGAATTCAAGTATTAACCACGCAATCAGCACTAATCGCAGGCCCATAATCGTCCTCTCATTTCCTTACTGCCGGACAGTGAAACTGGGTCAAGTCATGCCGCGAAAGGCCGGCCAAAGGTATTAAGGCCATCCTCTCAGCCACAGAGATTGCTCCCTCTCTCCCGCATGAGGCTCTTCAACCAGACTGCTTCTTCCAAATCGTACATTGATTTGAAATTTACCTACATTGCAAGAAATAATGAATTCTTCTTCCCAGCTAACAGGCAGGTGAGTGTAGCCTTCAAACCCCAAATAGAGCCAGGCTCACGTTTTCTTTTACTCTTGGTCATGACCTTCAAGTAAAGGGAAAAGGTGAATCTTCTTCCTTTTTCGCACTTGCGCTGAGCAGTCAGAAAGTGACGATCCATTTCAAGCAATGCTCGTGTGGGCCATGCAGGAAGTGTACCTCTCATGCGTAGAGTACATTTCCATCTCCATCCGTCTGTCATGACCACCAGCTTACTGCATCGTGCATAAACACGTACCTTACAGGGCTCAGTCTTCTCACTCACGGCGTCCAAGATCGCAATAATATGCATATGCCGGACACAGAACAAAGGATGATCAGGGGAGCATAAAACTAATCCGAGTGAGCAGCTTCACGACAACCGCTTCAGGAGTTGGGTCACCCGGCCATCATAATGCAACTCAACCAGTTCAAGCACGTCAGAATGAAGTGAGAAGAGCCAGCAAGTGCACAACTTTGTGGTGAACTTTCTTTCTTCACAGTATCTGGGTTTCAGAACCATGTCTGCTTGTTTAAGATAAGTCAGCACAGGTTGTAGCAGGTCAATCTAATTAGAATGTGATTTTCCAGACGTGCTCGAATTTAAAGATGTGTCGTCAATCAACAGCTATATGAACCACGCAGAGCATTATTGGGCGGATGTCTTCAACTTACAGTCATTGCAGCATAGGCGATGGTGTTCTACATCACATCACAAGTCTTAACAGCCACGTTGTCCAAACCTGCAACACGTCCTGCGCCTTAGATGGCAAAGGTTTCTCTTGGAGTCTAGTCTAAGTACTTGTTTCAGGTATCCTTCGAAGGAAGAGCATGAAGCGTGCAGAGGAAATTGGAACTCTTCTAAGGAAGCATTCAAGTTACAATAAGCAAGGATACATCAAGAACTGTCCATCACAAACTTCTGAATTTCTTGGAAAACATCTCCTTGCATCTGTAGAGAACAATCCTACAATCTTGGTCATCAGAAGACTCAGACTATAGTAGGGGAGATTACAATCTCTATCTTCACTCACCCTGCTAGGCTAAGACTTGCATCGAGCTTCGTTTCATTTCATTCACCTAAAGTCGAGGTAGAGTTTGTGTACAAGGAATTTCGAGTAACTTGGCAATAGTCACCTTGTGACACCCACAATCAGGAACGATTAGGGAAGACGGGACAGGTCGATGGCACTAGCTGAAAGCCTTCTGTAGTTTTGTAATCTTGAGGCAGGATCTTCTATAGTTTTCTAATTTTGGAACAGTGACTATTTATGGACAACACGTACTTCCAAAAATATCGACATAGTGAACTATAAAAGGCCCAAAAGTATCAAACCTAGCTCCGTTTTTGCCAGCGATTAGGCAGTCAACCTGTGTAGAATTGAGCAAGAAATATACTCTAATATTTATTGTGCAGGTTGACAACTCTTGCATGATTGGGAAGAAAACAACATGCTGCACAGGATGAGACTTTTACCGGTTCTAGCAATCTGCTCCATCTTCTTCCATTGCGTCACCAACATAGGTATGTTCCTGATTTACGTACCTTTCAACGATGTCTAAGTTGTGTTCTCGCAAGTGTGTTTTGCGATCGGGAATGTTCAGCACGCTTTTCTCTACGTCACAACCCTTCAGCTACTGTAGCTTGTTCCATGTTAGGACAATGTCATCAACAGAGCGTGACAGTAAGATCGAGTGGCTCGTTCAGGTGGCGTTGATGGAGCAAAAGGGTTGTATGTGTTCGGCGATTCATACACAGACACGGGTGAAAACATGCATGCTCCATATGGGATGACATGGCCGGGAGTAATCGGAATGGGAAATCGATCGTCTGATGGCCGCAATGAGGTTGACTACCTCGGTAAGGAACACCACCACTTCAGCCTGTTAATTCAATAACATAGATCAAATCCACAGCATCTGCAAGATGAGTAGATTCGCCTCAAGTGGCCCAGAAACAGGTCCCTCCAGATCAACTTTTGACTTTTGTACAGCGATGTCGTGAGCAGTGTAGGGTGCAAAATGAGTTGGATCAAAGTCTCACTCTTCCTGTCTCCAAGGTCTTTTACTTTCCCTGAACTGTAAAAGTTGCTTGACCACACTCGTTTCTTCGGCTTTTTCACACTTTAAAAAGTGCTTTTACGTTCGACCTGCAGCAACTCTTTTCGAGGTTCCTTCACCGACGCCATGGGAGCATTTAGACGCCAACAACACGAACAATGGAGGAGTTAACTTCGGAGTAGGAGGTGCCGGCGTTACATATGCACTAGGATACCGACCCCTTGCTGTGCAGGTGGATGTGTTCGAGAAACTCGTAAATGAAGGCCTGTGGACGAAGGAGCACCTCAAACACTCAGTCGCATTAGTTTCAATTGGGATCAACGACTATACCACGTTCAATGTCAATGGCACTGCTGAGGTGAGATTTCAACTTTTGTCACCACATACCCACTTCCATGCTCTGCTATTTATGAAGTTTATAATACCTTAAACGAATCAGGACTAGAAAAGAAATTACCTCAATGCAAGAGCTCCATTTAAACTGCCACACTTTATGCTGCCTCGGTGATTGATTCGGATTACTTACTTTCAAGCTTGTAACATTCTGGAACCTTTTTGGAAGCAGAAAGTACCTGCACTAACAACAACCGTGGTGGATGGAATCGCACTGAACGTATTCCGAATCAGAATGCTTGGGATTCGCCATATCATGGTTGCAAGCTTAGTTCCCCAAACGTGCATGCCATACAATACTTATTGGGCCAACAACTCCACCGCCTGCATTGTGAATTACATGATCAGCAACGAGACCGTTCAACACAATGAGTTGCTCGAAAATCGGATGCGGCTACTCAACAATGCTATACCTGAGTCCAGCATCATCATCATTAACATGACGAAAGCTTTTGAGGAACTATTCCACAATGGTGAAAAATACGGTAAGAAGGAATTCAAGCTGCTTTTCATTAAAATCACTGTAAATACTTAAAACACCAACACAATTGCGTTATCTTCCAGGTTGTTCACAAGCACTTCCAACACTAACTCAGCTGGAAAATCAGGTTTTGAGGATCCTTACAAGCAATGTTGCATGGGCGCATGCGGAGACACCAACACTTCGCTGTGGACAGTGTGCAAGGATCCAACGAAATCGATAATATTCGACTCCATTCACCCCTCACAAGCAGGCTGGAAAGCTGCGGTTGATCTCTATACAAATGTTTCTGGCTACACAGTCCTCGGCCCCAAACTGAGCACATGGAAGAGCGACCACAATTTGTAGACTTTCACAGATTCGACTCAAAGAACCCACAGACGCTTGGACGCTGGAGTGTCTCAGTAGTATGTAATAGGTCCCGTAAAGAAAACTCAAAGTGACAATAGAAACAAAATCCTCAGGAAATTCTGTAATGAAAACTTTTAGAGAGGTTACATATAACGATTGGCATTAATACTTAGAAATAAACCACTATTTAGAAGAAGAAGAAAAATGCATACAAGTTGGTATGATTTTCAATTACATGGTAACTGAAACTGCATAGATTTTTTACAATCTAGCTTTGGTTGCTTAAATACAACGCTAAAGACCGATTGCCGTCTACAAAAACTTCAAGACTGTGTGAGCTGAACAGCACAGTAATGATATTAGAGAGGCCAAGTGCCCAGCACACCGCACAAACCTCAAAATCTAAAGAGACATCTCTAGCCTAACTTCATGATCTATAGACTAAGAGTATTAGAAGTATTACAAAGTTTGTAAATATAGTTTGTAAAGTTTGCAGCTTCTGTTGACATCAACCACTCTTTACACTGTTTGCAGCAGACTAAAAACCCTCCCTACTATGCTCATCCTCATTCAGAAGTGACAGGTTCCTTATACAATTGTCTATGTTCTGAATTCAATAGCATTATGTTCGTATGATGACAATTTCAATGGTAAGCATTGAAAAAGGGTGGTCTTCCTCATGTCACAGACATTTGCATCACCTGTCGAGCAAGTTCAGGAGAATTCTGCAGTAACTCTCTGAAGTTACTCTCAACTTCCTTCATTTGCCTCTCCAAGTATTCCTTGGAACCCTGGAAACCAAGCAACTACTTCGACATCAGAGAGAATTCAGATACCCCAAATTTTGATAAAGAGCATGTCTGCCGTTTGCGCAACTAAATGCTCAACATGTTCGATATTGTTCAGCTAAATGCTCAAGATGCCAGTAGACGCAAACAAGATGCTGAATTATCAACATTGCCAGCAAGACAAAAATTCAATAATTTGCACAAGCAGGGATAACAACATTACCGCTAGTGTGGCAATGGCACTGTCACTCTCCTCGGCTTTAGCCTGCTGCTCCTTGATAAGGTCATCCTTTGGCTCTAGTACAAACCTGAGAACAAAATGAGAATGCAAAATTCAGTACTCTTTCGAACACATCCAAATTTTTAATCCAAATTTTTATTGGCACGAAACCAATGCTTGATTGAGGCAGCAAAATTACAACAAAATCAGAAGAAGAAGCGGTCGGCGGACACCCCGATCAGACCAAAAACTGAAGGAAGAACTGAGTAAAAATCCTCAAAACGGCTCATGCCGCCTTTCCACGGGGACCCCAGACTCTGCCAGATGTGATCAGATGTACACAACAAATCCGTAGAACACAAGATAGGGCAGAAAAAACATACGCTTTTCCTGCGCAATTGCAACACCACACAAGAGGTCAGGTACATGCATTACACTGATACCAATTAGCAGTTATCCCACATTGCTACTGCTTTGAAACTGAGACACAACTTGTTGTATGTCAATACATTAAAGCAGAATTCAGAGCTCTCTGAAAACAAGCCGAAGACAGAGCATGGAGAGAATCATCACCAAGTGCAATCTTCGGCCTTGCTAAACATAATCCGAGCTTGAAAACAAAAGCCGCATTATTCACGCTCAACTATTGCTTGCATTCTTGAAAATTACAGATAGAACCCATTTCCAATTCAAAATTGCGCAGCACGATCCTGAGCTCCTGATACTCACCTCACATCTAACCCAGCCTTTATCACGATCTATCAAACAACAGAGATGCATGCTCAAATGAAAAAGGAAAACAAAATCGCCCAACGACTCAACAATTCAAGTGCCGATCGAACATACCAAGAGTCCGATACGTGTTGGTCCCTTCAGGCAAGCTATCCAACTCCTCCAACGTCAAAAACGCACGCTTCTTCTCAGCTTCCTTGTTCCGAATCTGTACTTGAACCTATCACCACAACTCAACAAACTCAAAAACCCAACTCACCAACAAAACCACAAACCCACAAACCCACAATTGATCTACACTAATCCTCCAACCCCACACACTCCCCCAACCACGCACCTGTTTCAGCTTCGACGTCGTCTCCACCAACCGCCCCTGAAGCTCCACAAACGCCTGCCAAACAACATCATCTCCCAAACCATTCAACACTCATTGAAAAACCACAACAACAAACACCACACCATGCAACCACATCACAAACACATATCATAAACATCACCATCAAATCATCACAAAAACTGCAGACTTATGCCAATCAATCCACATCCCGAAACACACCTCCTTATTAATCTCCGCAGCCATGATGACCCTCCTTGCTGCAAATAAATCAATTGCACCTCAAACTCAAAACTCTTCTCTGTGATGAATCATAACTCAACTTAACCCTAAAAGAAAACTCTCTCTCATATTTTTATTCCATTATTTTGTCATGCTGACCTGGCCGGGTGAATAAATAGTTTCTCTCCCAGAGAGCTCAGGAATCACCTTCACCCAAGTTAAGAAATAACCAGAGTTTCGGTGGAGCCAGGTCAAGGAAGGAAAGGCAAAGGCGAGAGAGAACAGAGCGAAGAGGAGCTTCTTCTCCTTTCGAGCTCGCATCAGGACCTGGCTATGGCGCATGGCGCCCTCCACGCCTCTGACGCAAGGTATGTAACTGACATCGGCGTTTTCATCTTCTACACATGGCAGAGCACATGGGTTCTTCGTTCTGCGCAGGTTTTTAGCCATTTAGGCCAGTGTTTGGGGACTTTTTGGGGCGAGTGTTGGGTGAAGTTGGGCCATTCTGTGTATGTGTTGATCGGGGAGTGGTTGATGTCACGGCCTGGTGATAGTTTCTGAGTGAGATTGGTTTCAGCTTTTGAGTAGGTTTGGAGTGGGTGATGTGTGGTTTTTTGTGGACCTTGAGTGGGTGATGCGGAATTGGGAGTTGGTGGGAGTTGGTGGGAGTTCATGGGAGATCATGGTTGTGAAGCGTTGGTGTTTTTGGATCAGCTCTTGTAGTGATCCTGATCTCGTGGGGTTGGATTTAGGGTTCCAGTGCAGTGATGGGTTCTTTGAAGCTGGGGATTCGGGATTGAGTTTTCGGGGGTTGAGGTTTTCGTTAGGGCTACATTGTGGGGTTGTTGATGGTTGCCCTGTGATTGCATCTACAGAGCAGCAGAACGTGTTGGAGCTTACTCAACTCGCGGGGCTTGATATTCGAGAGGACGTCTTTCTGATTGTGAGTTTGGAGTAGATCTGTGGGCTTGCGGAGTTGTTGCATCTGTTTTGTTGTGTGTTTCTTGTTGATGGGCTGCTTGTGTAGTTTGCTGCTGCAGATTTTGCGAATCGGCATTCTGTTAAACCTCTTTTTTAATGAAGCACATGTGTCCTCAGGAACCCGAAATTATGGATATCTCAGAATACATGTCACATTAGCATTCTGCCGCATTTTGTACTGATACAGTAATCATAGCATTACTGGCTTTGTGCATTCTTTTGCTTTTTCTGCTTTGGTGACTCGTGAAGCAAGAAATTTAGGTTGTAATATAGTAGATTTGTGAACCAGCAAGGATTTGGCAGGGGTTACATATCATTTGGGGTTTGACGTTGGTATAACTCATGAGCTGCTGAATTTGACTCTTAAGTTCAAAGGGAGGTGTTAAGAATTTGTTTATAATTATGGATTTGATTGGGTGCAGATATTCGAGTTGATGCAGAGTGACGTTGCACCGATGCTGGTCTTGCAGCTACTGAAGTCATTAGCAGGTGTCGGACCTGAAGCAACCTCGCCGGCGGGATCATCTCGTTCTGGGCCAAGTGAAACGGGGGCGTGAATTCGCAGATTTTAGATTAGTCGTACGTAGTTGAAAGGAGGGCGTACCTCGTAGATTAGAAGTCAGCAAGATGTCTGGAGCCGCGTCTGCGATCTTTTTACTGGACATGAAGGGCCGGGTGCTCATATGGAGAGATTATCGAGGCGATGTCTCTGCTCCTCAGGCCGAGCGGGCTTTTGCAAAGCTGATGGAGGGCGAGGTATTGTCTCTCTAGGACCCCAGTAAAAAGAATATACTTAGTTTGGCCTTCATCTAACCGGACTCTTGTACTTGTATCATTCTGAAGGCCTCTGGCTTAGGAATTTCAGATTGAACTCATCAATTTGAGTGTCAGTGTTACCCTAATTATGTGCGGTGAGGTTAGGAATACGTTGCACAAATGGGTGAAATATCTTGACTAGTAACTCGTTGCACAAATAGTTGGAACAAATCATGTACAATGTAGGCAAAATCATCCAGCAGTGTTTCAAGTAGAAACTTCAAATTCAATGCACATTGTATTTTAGCCCTTTACCTAGATTTCGATTTTTGGGTCTATATGGTATCCAGAAATGGCTCATTGCTGCTATGGGCATACTTGTTTTCATATTTAAGTGTGATTCTTCAACAGGGTGATCCAGCCTCTCACGATCCAGTTTTGCTGGAGGACGGAGTTACTTACCTCTTCATTCAGCATAACAACGTTTATGTCATGACTGCTTCTAGGCAGAACTGCAATGCAGCTAGTCTCCTTCTCTTCCTCCATCGCATCGTCGATGTATGCACTTATACTCCTTACCGGTGATAAATTCTTGGGAACATTCATATATTTTATAATATGTTGTCGATATGTAGATATTCTAAAGTCGCGCTGATGTTGGCTTTTCCTGATTCAATCCAAAGGCGAGCCGTTACCATTGGAGCTCATGTGGTTAGGTCGCGATTTTTCACTAACTGGCTTTAACTGGAATTTGTTTTTGTAGGTTTTTAAGCACTACTTTGAGGAGCTTGAAGAGGAGTCTTTGCGTGACAATTTTGTTGTTGTTGTAAGTATACTTGGTCTGAATCATTTTGCCGTTGTTATTCGTATTTTGATGCCGGGCTTTCTCTTGCATGTACGCGTTGCATTTCTCTTCACTCTATGTTGTCAAAAAGTTGTTCAGTGGATGTTCGGACTAGCCTAATATTCTGTTACTCCACTCTGCAGTACGAGCTTCTTGACGAGATGATGGATTTTGGATACCCGCAATACACAGAAGCTAAAATCCTTAGCGAGTTCATCAAAACTGACGCATACAGAATGGAGGTTAATCAGAGGCCTCCCATGGCTGTAACAAATGCGGTATCCTGGAGAATGGAAGGGATAAAGTACAAAAAGAACGAGGCAAGCATCTACTGTACCAGAGTACTGTATGTAGTGGTCAAAGTTTGGGAAGGATATTTGTCCGGTTGTGAGAGCAGTTGTCTCACGTTTGACCTACGCACGTTGGTGCTCAAGTTTTTGGAAGCTTATTTATGATTTATGAAGCTTATCGATTGCTTTTTCTGGAACTTGGGCAGGTCTTCCTCGATGTCGTAGAGAGTGTGAACATTCTGGTCAATAGCAATGGTCAGCTGGTTCGTTCAGATGTCGTCGGTGCTCTGAAGATGCGCACGTATTTGAGGTAAGAATTTGTTTTGTTAGATTGAAACATCATTTTTCCTTTTTTATTCCGCTTCAGCTAACTATTGACTGGGTTATCACTGCTTATTGTTGGAAATAGAACTATGGATCTCTGTTTCTCGTTCCTTGTCATAGAAAATTTTACTGTATCAAGCGTCTTACAAGAGTAATGTGGTACGTGCAGTGGTATGCCAGAATGCAAGCTTGGTCTCAATGATCGTGTTTTGTTGGAAGCTCAAGGCCGAGCTACTAAGGGGAAGGCTATCGATCTCGATGACATAAAATTCCACCAGTATGTTTCTTCTACTGGAGCAGTGTTATGCAGATTTTAGTTTTTGTCTTTGTCAACTTTTGCCATTCAGATTTCAGCTTTTGTCTACATCTTTGTGGAGTTGATCTGTGATTGTTAATGGCATGGTTGACGGTCGATTACTAGAAGTTGTTGTGAACTCTTTCATATTTCCAGCTGTCTCAAGGAGATCTTGCTAATTTTTGGGCTTTATGTGTAGGTGTGTTCGACTCGCCCGTTTTGAAAACGATCGGACGATATCCTTCATCCCTCCGGACGGCGCTTTTGATTTGATGACGTACCGCCTCAGTACACAGGTATCGCAATGCCAATTAAATTTAGCGTCAATCAAGTTATGCTACAATTGGAATGTGTGACTCGATTATATTCTCTCAGTTGTAAAACACATTCGAAGTCAATTACTAATTTTTATTATTGCTGCAGGTGAGGCCCCTGATTTGGGTGGAAGCTCAAGTAGAGCGCCATTCAAGAAGTCGCGTTGAGTTCATGATCAAAGCACGGAGTCAGTTCAAGGAGCGAAGGTACACTATTTAATATTAGAGTTGGCTTGTGAAGCTTGTGTTATCATCTCTTTGGACAGGATATTGTGTAGTTTATCCTGCGTTGGCAGTTCATTCTATCACTGTTAACAGGACTTGTAAAGCCTTGCATTACATCCAGAAATCAATGGAAACTGTTTCTTGATGGCAGTACGGCTTCCAACGTAGAGATTGAGTTACCTGTGCCAGCTGATGCTTCAACCCCTGCTGTTCGGACATCCATGGGTACAGCTGTTTATGCCCCAGAGAAGGAGGCTCTCATTTGGAAAATCAAGTCTTTTCCAGGAGGAAAGGTACCATATTTGGCTTATATTGAATAAGCATGTTTGCTTCTCAATGCGTCTCAAATTATGGTATCAGTAGTTGGACAAATTGGAGCATAATTTGCAAGTGCATTCATGTTTGTAAGGAGTAGGGAGTTCTATCTTCATTATAGCTGTTCAATCATGGTACCTAAATTTGTAGATAATATGCTGAGAGTACTGGGACAATATTTCCAAGCTCTCTATCACCATATAATTAGTTTATTTTGTCTGCTGGCATTTGATAGGAATACATGATGAGAGCAAAGTTTGGACTACCAAGCATTGAAGCCGAAGAAACTGTAGTTGAGAAGCGACCTCCCATTCGAGTGAAGTTTGAAATTCCTTATTTCACTGTTTCTGGCATTCAGGTAAACTTAGCCCTTCGCCTATTTGTTGGAAAGCTTATACTTGCAACATTTTAGTTCCAATTTTAACAATCTTTTAGGCCTTTGGAACCAGAGGTTTGTAGTCAGGGTTTTAGAGCATCTACTAGGACTTACCTCCAGGACATTACTGTGTTAAGATATAGGACAGAATCATCGGCTGTAAATTCCTGAGCCCAAGTGCCTTGGATTGTAGAGCAATGTCACTTTAACCTTCGTTTGTTCCTTTTAATATGACTTGGTCTCCTTGCTCTGGTTATAACGCTAAAAGTTTTTGTGTATCTTATGTTGCGTAGGTGCGGTATTTGAAGATCATCGAGAAGAGTGGTTATCAGGCTTTGCCGTGGGTGCGGTACATAACCACAGCAGGCGAATATGAGTTGCGTATTTAGGTGTATAATCCATGTCACATGTATTCTTTTCTTGCAAACTTCTGCTTTAGAGTTTTTGGGTTTATAGTTGTGACAAGTTTCCTCAAAGAAGAGACCAGGAAAGCTCTTTGGATATTTATGCTTTTAAATGAAGAACTTTTCTATTTCTTTCTACCATTTGCGGAGTTCACCACATGTTTGACAGTTGACAAGTCCACTTAAGGTGGTTCGTCGTCCCTTTTGGGTATACTATATAGGTATCCCTTCAAAATACTAGCATCTTGAGGAGTTCACTCCACACGCTTACTTATTTCTTGAGACCCCGACCCTGGTCCCATTGCAAAGCAGAGAAGTCACAATAGAAAAAATCAACAGGAAGTCTGTTAAGATACCCTAATGATAAACTGAAAACGGTCAAGAGATGGTTATAAGCGTCCTAAACTGTAGTGAGTCAAAAGATAAGCAGTACCGGTAAGAGCCACTAAGATTTCAATAGGCCGTTGCATGCGTTTCAGTCTTGCTTATTCTTCTGCAACTGATATATGCTTCTGATACTGTACATGCTTCTGAAAAGGTTGCGAATTCTTGTGTACGAGGCCACCTCCAGTTCCTTCAGAGTTGTCCACCTTTGGGAATCTGAATGCTCATTAAAAAAAAACTGTGTTGAGTTTATCAGCAGGACTGGAGGTAAACAAGTACACACCATATTATGTTACAAGTTTTTTGTTTTTTGTTTTATTTATTTTCAGTAATCCAACAGAAGGTACTATGAATCGAATCTGAGCCTCGTCAGATCAGGAGGCATATCTCTAGGTGTATGTGCTGTATATATCTATTTATATTTCTTCATGTATGTTTATGTGTAACTCTCTATCTATGTATACGTAAATCTCTCTTTATCTAAGCATATGTAAATCTCTCTCTGTCTCTGTCTCTGTATATGTAAATCTCACTCTATCTATGCATATGTAAATCTCTCTGTCTGTGTATATGTAAATCTCTCTGTCTATGTATGTGTAAATCTCTCTATGTCTATATATATATATATCTTTCTCTATCTAGATGCTGGCTTATTATATGTGCAAAATTTACTTCTGTGCAAACCGATGGTGTACATGACCAGCGCTCAATACACCGGAACTCGTTTGGGACCCTGCTGCCACAACTCGGCACCCTTCTTCACCTTCTTCACCCGCTTCAGAACGACGTCCGGCTTCACATTACCATAAACGATCACCTTCTTCTGCCACTGATCACACAACACGCTCTCCACACCAGGAACATACTCCAAGCTCGCCGTTACCTTCTTCTCGCAGTTGTCGCAACAAATCGGCACCTTGAGCTCCAGAGACTTCGACTGGCTCTGGAATAGCTGCAGACAAAGCAAACAAAAACATGTCAGCTCAACTCCAAAAATCTAAACACAAACATCTCAAAAAATCACAAATCCAAGGAAACTGAACCTGATCGATCCGAAAACATACCGAATGTTTGGGCTGCTGGCCGTAGCTCTGGACATGCGAGTCGAATCCTCGCGTCGATTGCTCCTTCCCACCGTGACCATGGCTGTGCTGCACCTTGGTGATGCCCTGGTTTTGCTGCCCAGACTTGGAAGCTTTCTTCGTGTAAGCGTAGCTGTCGTCCTCGTCCGAAGAGCTGTCTTCTCCATTGCGGTAACTGCTCATCTTGCTGCTAGATTTGCTGTGGCTCCCATGCTTCTGCCCACTCTGTGTCTTCCCAGAGTCGTAAACAACCATGTTGTTGCCACCATAAGACTGATTATAACTTCCGCTCCCCTTGCCTGACTTCTTCGACCCCATGTCATTGTCGTAATTCTTCCCGTGGGAGTATGTGTCCCCCTTGCTGTGCTTGAGGAGAGGCTTCGAGCCCCACTTGCCTCCGCCCTTGCCGCTCCCGTACTCGTCCTCGTCATCGTCCGAGCTCGAGTCGTCGTTAGTGTAACGTTGCTGCTGCTGCTTGCTGTTGCTCTGCTTCGTACCAACTCCGTAATTCGAGTTCCCGTTGTTACTCTTGTTGCTGTAATTGTCGTCGTTGCTGTACATCTTCTTGCTGCTAGACTTGTTGCTGTATCCGTAATCGTCGTTGTACATCTCCTGCTTGCTCTTGTTGTTGTTGTTGCTAGTCTTGTTGCCATATCCGTAGTCGTCGTTGTACATCCCCTGCTTGCTATTGTTGTTGTTGTTGTTGTTGCTAGTCTTGTTGCCATATCCGTAGTCGTCGTTGTACATCCCCTGCTTGCTATTGTTGTTGTTGTTATTGTTGCTAGTCTTGTTGCTGTAATCGTCGTCGTTGTTGTTGTACGATGTCTTCTTGTTGCTCTTGGTACCATAACTGTCGTCGTTGTTGTAGCTTTTGCTGTTGTTGTTGTTGCTGCTGCCGTTGTTGTTGTTGTTGGAGCCGTGGTTCTTGTTTCCTTTGCTAGTCACGCCCATCTGCTCGCCGCCGTTGTAACTCTGGTTTGGAAAATTTTGGTTGTTCATGTGGCCGTGGGTCGGCACCATCTCTCCTTGCCGCATGTACTGCTGCTGACCGCCGTTGACGTTGCCCATGTAGCCCATCGGCATCGGCATCGGCATCTCGGCCATGGCGCCATAGCCGCGTTGAGGGACGATTCCTTGGTGAGGGAACTGGCTTTGAGGCGTCATATACTGTGGGGTCATGCTATGGAGATATGTGTCATCTTGGGTCATCCTTGTTTGCCGCATCTCTGGGTATGGTCCGAAGCCGGTGAAGTGCGGAGAGCGTTTGTATGTGTCCGTGTAGATGTCGTCCCGCACAGCTAGTTCTGGCCTGTTGTAGGGGAGGAACTGTTGCACCTCGGGCCCGCGGGTCATCACTTGTTTCACTTGTCCGGGGTGGTAGTCGGGGTACGACATGGACGCCATTCGCTGGTCCATCCAGTATGGCACAGGCTCGTACTTGTGGAACAGCTGCACACAATAGATCATTTTTCTTAGCATCAGCACAACCATGATCAGGAGTATGCATATCGACTATCTGCCATGGCGCACATCTGTGGAGGAACCTACACAAGAAGGTTAGCTATGCCATCTTGATAAGATGGCATGGCTTACCTTCTTGTAAAGTCTCTGTCCACTATAACAAGACCTGAATTGGATTTAATAGCTTCGAAAATATCGTCTGCCTAATTTCTGTAAATGATTGCAGGGATGACGACATTCATGAAAGGAAATTTGCACATCGAACAACATATGGGTGGATATGGCATGCGAAATAGTAGCAGAACAAGCAGGCAGGACTTTACAAAGAGTGCTCTAGAAACTCAACACATAACTTTCAAGATGTACAGATGGTGCAAAGTACCTCGTCCAAGGGCAGAAGGTTGGTGCTCATGTTCATGCCGTAGAAAGGTCGTGGGTCGTAGAAGTAGTGCCCTGCCATGATGACCTCCGCTCTCTCACTCTCGTTCGCTTGATCTAACCGACTGGTTGAAGACTCAACGTCCTCACTCAACTCAAACTTACTCTCTTGAGCAAGTTAACGTTACAAGATGGAATCAACTTCCACTGATCAGGCAAATATCGCTCAAAAAATTGCAAGGTAATTCGGTCGGATGGAGAATCTCTGAACTTCGAACTAGAACTGACTTCCCGATCTCTGATGGACCCAACTCACATCACTACTAAGAATATAGCAGAGAAATCTTGGAGTCCAACGTTGACAGAAATCTCGAACAGAGCAAAATCTCTAGTAATTGGAACCAGCAAAATTGCAACTGGACTATCCCAGTACGTCTCACAAGACACAACAGATCGATCAGCTATCTTCTTCGGCCCCAAGATCATGCAAAAATGGAGTACCTACAGTAAGTCCAAGATCAGAGCTAGAGACTGATCTAGAGAACTCACCAGTTGAGAAGGAAGACTACGAAGCGCTTGTGAAGGCAAGCGGGACGCATCACACAAAGCAACTGATAATCCAAAACTAAACAAGCCTGCCACCATGCACTGTTTCAACGCTTGCACAAAATGAATCAAGTCTCCTTCCCTTCAAAGCGTTTGTTGTGCACCTGCAAGTCGTGTAGATCTCTCTGGTTCCTTCTGTTGCTCCCTCTCTCTGCCACTGGAATCTCTCTCTCTCCCTCTCTCAAAGACACAAGAACACCTAAGCCGCTGCACACATGCAGTTGTAGAGACGATGAGCTCCGGAGTTGTGGCTGCTGCCTGTGGAAAGATGATTAAGCTGGTGCCAGTTCTTATACGATTTCACCACATTCAGCTCCCATGGCCGAATTGTGGTAGTGGTATCTATATCCGAATTCTCTTCTCTCGGTAACAGCGCCGGATCCTCCGGCACCTTAGATCTGTATTCCGAACTGTTCTAAAATGACCATAAAACGTACATGGCGATGAAAAACCACAATGGTTGCTTGCCTCATTTGATTGTCTCCCATGGCCAAAGTAAGATGCGAAGCAGTATTACATGCACTTCCTGGAAACAATAAACGTGTGATGGTTTGCTTCGTACGAGGTGGGCTCAAGCACCCAGGCCCAGTTTCGGACGAAGAGAACGCCAAAGGTTTTGCTGTTTCAACTAAAGGTGGACAATGTAAAACTTACAGACCAGCCGAAGTGGACAACAAGTTGTCAAGTACTGTAGCATGTCATGACTAATTTCATTAGCATTTCCTCTAATTTTTATGAGAATATCCACCTTTCGAGAGGGTTTTTGGCATGCCATGGTGACGGGTAGGTGAAGACATTTCCAAGCAGCCCGCTTGTGGGAGGAAAAAGCTTATTGGAGAAATCAAAATGTTTGTCAATGATTGCAAAAGAGATTAACCTCCAGGGGCTTTATCATTGGATGTGGCACTATTTCTATGTTAGAAAATAGGATTCAGAATCTGTAAACGGGCACCAAACCTGACCGACATTCGGTTTGTGAGGAATCAAATTTGTGTAACTTGGGAGTTCGAGCTCCTGCAGCCTGGACCAGCGGTCTCCCGGCTGAGGTTTTTGAGGGCTGGACCCTTGAATTCTTCCTCACTGTGGTTTTACAAGGTGTGTGTGTGAAGTGTTTCTAAGACCACCATATTTGTTAATCATATGCACAGTTTTGTCTCTCCAACTAATATTATTAAGTTATGCTGTGGAGGCTTGACTTTCCTTGACCACTATTGCACTATTTTAAGTTGTTTCCTTGAAGGAGTTTAATAATTTTAAAAATTTCAATGGAAGTTGAGGCTTACTGAGTTTGGGAGATGCAACCGGTATTTGAATTGCAGCATTATTGATTGTTGCATGGTACAAGATATTTGGATATATTTGGATACGCTGATCAGCAAGTTTTACATTGTCAATAGGGTGAGATCGGTGCAAGCAAAAGCAATATGATATAAACTTGATAGGAATAAATCTGGGAGTTGTATTACTTTACAAATGATCATCTATGTTTCAAACATACACATGCAAACTGACATATATTGTTTTTCATTGCAGGATATTTGTCTTGTAGGATTGAACCATTTTCACAAAATGATCATTATCTTGTAGGACGTAATTTTACAAGCCTTTCTAGCTTTCTTATTATGTCTAGGAGTCCTCCGTATACAAAAGGGTAATATTTTTCAAAAACTACATTTTGAATGATAGTTACAAATAGAATTAATTGTTAAAGAATTTACTATGGGTACTTTTATAATTATTCCAAAGGCTTTCTTTGATAAGAAACTTTATGTATATTTGATAAATAAATAAGAGGCTATAGGTTTAAAGAATATAAAGGTAAATCATTTGTATGATGGAATTTTGTCTTTATTAATATTTAGGTTATTAGAAAAAAATATTAACTAATCATTAAATGTAAAATAAGTCAATTGAAACTATTTTTGCTTAGATATTAAAACTTTTTTATGCTTTGAGTCCCACCTTGTTCAGACATGACAAACTATGTGTCAAAGGCTTACCATACCAAAATGAACAACCCATAGATACAAACCAAGATTTCATCATGTAATTCACTTAATTTACATTTTATTACAACATATTATTACCAAAAAGTGTTGAAGCAAAAATCAATAAACACAAGTCATTTACTCAAAACTTTGCTATAAGAGGATGGAAAATAGACCCCTTTATTCTTCTTACAACCTGGACTAGTGTGCTGCATCCATTCCATCAACAAAGTTACTTGCAGTCAAATATAAATACCCAAAATCTTTATTGAAGACACAATTTAAAATATCAATGCCATAGCCATTCAACATGACATGTCTATCCTTGTCCTCAAAAGAAACAGTAGAAAATAATCAATATCTCCATCAGCCACATGACCCTCCTTAGACAAATTAAAAGTTTGTAGTAGTCAAGACTACTTTATTAGCATCACCAACGGCAAAACTTGTTTCTTATCACGTCATGGGCTTGTTGATTGGCACAACTTCTTTTCATGCTTGCGACTGCTCACTTACCAGTGTCAAGTCACCATGTACAACACACTCGTTCAAACAAGTTCAATACATTTCGAACTTGGACCAATTCTATTCATGCTTCTGGCCGCTTATTTATGAGTGTCAAGTCGCTATATACGACACACTTATTCAAACAAGTTCAATCACACGGCATTAGGAAAACTCTGGAGTCTCAAAGGGGCCTTTGATTTTCTCATGTGCTGAAAATTTCAAAGATATCCGTGCACTTTCTGCATTGGAACCAATGTTGCCATCTCGCTTACAGTATTGCAAGTCTCGGGGGTCCAATCAATCAACGCTTCTAGTGCAGCAAACACTGCGAGCACTGACGACACTGCTAGCAGTGCAGCTTTTGACGCTGTCAGCAGGTAGCGACATGCACCAACAGGTTTACATGAAGATGAGTAATTGGGCAGTCGGTTCACCTAACACGGGTTTTCTTACAGTGGCCCTTTGATATCCCAAATCTCCTCATGTTTATATTGCAGACTATGAGTCATCACCAAGGAAAACCAATTTATTCCATTGTAACACTTCATAGTCACACAGTACACTTCATAGTGACACAATACACTTCATCATCTTACTTCAGAAAAATGTAATCTTTTAAAGCCTTTAGGTCTCTCACTAGAAGAGTAAGCCAAACTTGGATGGGGAGGAATGACTATGTACTAAAAAGTAGATGTGTTGATTTTTAAATGATTACTTAAAAATAAGAATTTTAAAACATTGGCCCTCGATCCAAAAAATATATCTTAAAGTACTAAAATAGCATTTCATGCCTATGGTCTTGTAGTTTTGCAATAAGAGAACCATTTTTGCCTCTCTCACCACAAAATCTGGTGGATTCCTCTACATTATCCACTAGGCATGTTTTTAGGCCTTGTACGAATTTCAATAGGCTTTTAGACATTTTCCTATTTTTTTGAATAGTGTAAACCCAATTCATCTTGGATTGAGTTGATGGAGCCAATTACAAATTTTACAATTGCATGGAACAAAGTTTTGGTTTATAGTCACTAATGGAAAAAGAGTCCTTTCCCTCCAGAAATTTTGGAGGAATTGGGCATAGTTGGAGGAGTTGTGCCCAATTTCTCCAAATTTTCTCGAAGGTAAGGACTCCTATTTCACTAGTGAGTGTAAACTACCCCTTGGAGTGTCTACTTTTGAAATAGAGAGTAGTGTTGTACTACTAACTTGTGTCTTATGGACTATAACTTGGTGATGGTATGAATAGACACTTCATTCACCCAAAGTCTCCTTCAAAGAACACATAGTTTTCCTTTTTCTTTGTACTTTGCCCAAATTTCATACAATTCATGGTGCAAAATGTATCAGAACTGAAAGTGTGGACCACTTTAGGGGTTAATTGATGATCTAGAACAAGCATGGAATGACCTCCACAATTATCTGTGCACCATCAATCCTGTCTACACCAATAAGAAGAAAAAGATTGTATCAATGGATTCAAGCAGTTAATCCTGAATTTCTGAAGATATGGCGATGCTTATGTACTAGAAAACACCCACAGCAGGACCTTGTCAGCTATAATCTGTATTTGTTCAAATCGATGACAATTTTATGCTTCCTCGATTTCGACAACATTTTCAATATGGATGCCTGGATTTTCATTGTAAGGATTCTCAAACCTACTAGTTGAGATGGGGAACCTTTCCGAATCACACAGGCTGTTTTGAACAAATTCAATCCTCTTACCTGAATTCTGCTCAAAATATTCACCGAGGAGCTTCAAATACTTTACATCGATAGCAGGTTCATTCATAGATCATCCTAAAAAAAGAAAACTAAACAAATTGGAAATTTTTATGGATGGAAAAAAAATATTAGAAGTTATTTTATATGATATGTGTCTATTTTGAATCCATCTAAGGTTATTTTTAGTGATGTTTTTTGAAAATAGCTAAACAAAAAAACTAAAATTATTTTTCCAAAAATAATAAATACTCGTTCAAGGATAAATGTACCTGCTATTGAAGTACGGTAGATAGTTACTGGTCAATCCTGTGTTTGAGAAAGAAATCAACAAGCACTATGCTCCCTTGCAAAGCCCTCTTGCAAGTTGCAATGCCACACAAAGCCATTTCCACTTTGTTGCGGGAAAACAGCTCGATGTTGAAACCGTAGCATGAATGGTTTTTCTCCATTCTGACAGAAACAGAGTGCTATGCGGAGAACATGGAATTGTTCTGTGACCGGGCAGCATGACACTTTAGAAGTATTGTGGGTTAAGTAGGGTGTTTCCCCCGGTATAATATGGTTTGATGGTCCCAATGTAGTCGATTGTACAAGATTCAATGTATTATGATATCTATAGCAAAGTTGATGATACTAGAACAGTGGATCTCACTATCTATGTGTAAAGTCATATGTCAGCTCATGTTTCTCATTGTAGAATTTTTAACCTTTTAAAGTTAAGGATACTATTTCTATTAGATTAAACCATATTGTGTACATGTAGGAATGATTTCTTTAGAAAAAAAATAAAAATCTAAGATAGAACTTTGAGAAGCTTAATTTGTTTTTTGATCCAAAAAGTCTTTGATATAATGTTTTTAGAAAATTATTAAAATAAATCTTTGTAGATTAATGTATTTGTTAACCCTTTAGAGTCAGAAGAGCCATTTTTGGTTAATTTAAAGTGAATTTTTGAAATTGAAGAAAATGTGTGCTCGTTCTTGTAAAGAGTAATTCAGAGCAAGTGAGGGCACGGAAATTCTGCGTTTGGCAAGCCTTTGAGCGAATCAGACGGGTGTAAGATGCATCTTATGTATCGATCTGAATGTGGGGATTTTGTCATAGAGAGTAAAAAAGAGCATAGTGTACCGATGTTTAAACCTTACACATTGGACCCAAAATAGATTTTTTTAGTGTGGATTCCTTCCCAAGGTTTAGATCTTTGATACAATGAGCATTTGCCCAGAGTTTTGCAGTAATTATAAGGACCTCTATTTCACACTAATTACAAGAAAGGGCCCTAAAGGGTTAATACATTGATCCATTCCTGTGCACACATCCTCGACCAATTGTATATCACCATATTTATGATGTTATGGTGTTTTGTTCCAAAATAAGTGTCAATATCAATAGATTCCAAACTAAAGAATTGAGCACAAATGCATTTATGGGAGATTTTGACAACTCTAATGTCCAATGTTATAGGTTTAGCTTTTAGAGATTAATGTGTAATTTCAAAATTTGAAACAAACATCTCTTTATGTTGAAAATCTTTGATTTCATTACAAAGACAATAATGGTACATTTTTTGAAGGATGATACTATTGTAAGGAAGATATTATCTTTGAAATAAGGGAGTACTGAGTGAATTGTGATCAAAGGTTTTTGTATAATTTCATATAAAAAAATAAGCCATAGCAAAACAATGTAATGGTAAGACTACTATAGTCCATACAAAAATTATTTATGTAAAAGAAGAACATCATATTTCAAAACCCATTGATTAATTATGTAATTTTTCTTAAACAATTATTTAAAGATTCTCTAAATTGTGGGATTAAAAGTTATAACTTTAAGCTGGACTTCAAAAATGGGAAGCTCTATAAAGTTTCTAAATAATGTCGAGTTAAAGCTAAATGAAAATAGTGTCCAGTTTTATATATAGGATTCAAAACAAATCTTTCATCTACAAAAAAAGAAACATAGACTTAGTTTGACTTTTCCTCGAGGAAAATTCAAAAACCAAGAAACTAAGATCAAAGCTCTATATTTTATATGTAAATTGACCTCATGGCTACTTATTAAAATGATTTGTATTTCTGAAATACACTTTAAATCTTAAAGCTAACAATCATCAATGAGATTAGACTCCAATTTGCTATATAATCTTTTACTTATTTTTATTTTTCCTTATCCTCATTTTCATTAAAAATGATTTTTTCATTAAGCTTAAATATGATAAAAGTCATTATAACCTTTGAAGCTTGATGCAAATTGGTTAAGTAACACCATTGTTAGGGATAAAAAATTGTTAAAAGATTCATTTTTATTTTTTCTTTCCTATATTTAAGTTGAAATTTTGATTATTTGAACTAATGGTTGTAACTTGTCTTTATGATTGAGTGGTTGTGTTTTTAATAAAATTAATACAGATACTAAATATAAAAATTATGATGATAATTAATTTAAAATATAAATGCTATTAAAAATAATTTAATAGTGATCTGATATCTTTTCAAGCTTTTTTCTATAAATGAATCATGCTTGACATAATTTACATCATTTTATCGAAATAAGTTCATTAAAGCTATAGAAGTTACACACTGAAAGATATCCAAGTTTTGTTATATGTGTTGGTTCTAAAAAAATTGAAGGCTATACCTTGAATTTAGCATTAAAAAGAATTAAACCAAAAAAATAATTCACATAATAATTTAAGATTTATAACGCCATATAAAGAAGAAAATAGATGTAAAGATTATTTAATATAATGTGAAATAATCTTTATTATAAAAATCTAAAAGTTGAAGAGGTTTGAAACTTTGTAAAATTTAAAAATGTATATTTTTAATTTTTAATTTTATAGATAACTTAATTGAAGCAAATAAAATATGAAAAGAATGTATAAGACTAATGCATTAATATATCTGAAAAAAACATGAGCCAAATCAATAATTTAGACTTAGATGAATCCAGATCAAAATTTGGAAGGCATTTAAGGCCTCTTTTTGGGGTTTTTAAGAACTAAGGTATTGGTTTTTTATAATTTGATAGTAAATATTGACTCAAAACTATTGATATGTAAAAAAGACATATATGAATGTAATTTTAGTAAAAAGACAAATGGCAAGATTAAATAAATTTGGGAACATTGCTTCAAGAGTAGGCAAGTTAACATTCAACAATTCAAGACATAAGATGTTTTGTTCTTTTTTTAACAATTTCATGTCATGTTGTTTTTCTAACATTTCACAGTTATGTAAAAAATGACGCTTTTACGCTTGGAAAAATGAAGTTTTACAAGATTTAAAAAATAATAAATATTTTTTGCTTTATCAATATAGTTGAATTGTACATAGTCATCATTGATGTACATGATTTTCTTGTTGAATAGACATGAATGGAGAGAAATTCTTGGTTAGAATTTGCGTCATAATTTTGAAATCCTTTTGTAATGTATTAGGGATACTAAGTTTTCATTTGTTATTGTTGAATGTCTCTCTTGTTCTTAGCAAGTCATTCTTTGAGGCCTCTCCATTAGTAACTTCTTTTCTTGTCAAGTCAATCTTGTCTATTTTGTTGAATCATTCTCATTTACTATTATCTAATTAACTTATTTATTGTTACAAGTCAATTTATTTAAATTATCTTTAAGGTACTTTTAAAACAAATTGATTATCCTCATAAAAGTTTAGTGATTAAACTAAAACTAAAATTACAAAACTTGACACTTTAAAAACGTTTTTAAAACCATTATTAAAATAAAATATGATGAAGTAATATTTAGACAACAAAAAATCTTTACCAGAAATTTATAATTTGGAAAAATATATCTCAATTTATAACTTATGTCATTTCAATGTCATTTTCATATCATTTTGTCATCAAAATGACATACTGTAAAATAAAATAGTACAACATGAAGTTCAAATTAACATCAAATTATTATTAAAATCCTTTAAAAATCTGATTTGATGTTCAATTATAAGTCAAATTGATAGAGTAGGCATTTACTAGTGTTAAAGAAGTCATATAACTCTTGTTTTACATACAAAGTCATTAAAATTTGCTCTTATAGAAGAAATGCCTTCATTAAATAAAAGTACCTAGACTACAATAGCTTCCAAGGGATTTGGCAAACTAACTACCATTGTAACATAAATCTATAAAGGACTTAAGCAATAGTGATATCAAAGAGGCCAAGTGCCTAGCATACCGTACAAACTTCAAAATTTAAAGACTCATCTCTCTCTTAACTTCATGATCTGTAAAGTGAGAGACTTCGAAGCATTACAAAGGTTGTAGATATAGTTTGTAAAGTTTGTAGCTTCTGTTGACATCAACCACTCTTTACGCTGCCCTTATTTGCAGCAGACCAAAAGCCCTCCCTACTACTCTTATCATACAAACAATAAGTCCTTCATAGGTTTATGTATGTAGGTATATATGTGTATATATATTGTGACTTCAATAAAAAAAAACATTTGTATTCTTTAAAGTTGTTTTGTCTAAACAATGGACAAGTCCAAAACTTTTGCTACATCCTTCTATTTAATAAATATCTAACATAATTGTCTTTGAAGTTGTTAAAAGAGCATGGTCTTTAGTAAGTAGGAAATTTTTTATTCCATAAAGAATCAAAGCGTTTACACTCTATAAAGTCATAATGCAAAATAGTTTTTTATTTTTTATTTTGGTTCTTATTTAAAAAACCAAATTTTTAAATATTTTAAATTTTTAAATATTTTGAATTCTCTATTTTAAAAATAGACATAGGGTTTTTATTGGTTGTACCAATTCAAGTTCTAGAAGAAATTCATTCAAAAATTAAATTAAATTTATATCTCCAATATTAAAAATTCATGTTTCTTTTACAATTTCATTCCACAATGCTACAATCATTTGCAACCTCTAAGGGCCGCTTCCCACTATGGCCAAACTTCGAGAGGAGAAGTGTGGCAACCAATGAAAACGCTGGAATGGCCAAAGTTCCTCCTCTTGGCCTTCACACTATGGGCCGAAGTCCAAAGGACGTCACCACCAAAGGAGCCTAGGTGGCAGCACTTTTAGGCCGTTTTGGCGCCAAGAGTTTCTCCTCTCGAGCAAAGTTTGGGTCGAGCATTTTGCTCGACCCAAACTTCCGTCGAGAGGAGAAACTTTTTTTTCCTTAAAATAATCAAAATCTGACAGAATCTTGACCGTTAGATGGAAAAGGCAGATTTTTTTCAAGGATAAAGTGGGTCGTCTCTCTCTTCTCGCCCTCTTTCACTTGTGCCGTTGGTTTTGCTCCAATTTTTTTTGCCCTTGTTTTTTGCTGTTTTGCTCAATTTTTTTTTTTCGCAATTTTTTTTGATGGATCAGTTTTCTCAAGAAGGAGAGTTCTTTAGGCAAGAGGGGAGGATGGGGATAGAAATTTTTTTGAGCGTCAATTCTTTTGGTGCATTTCAGCCATTTTCAGCACCTAGAAGAGAGGAAAGTGTGAAGGATGTAGAAGTTGAGAGGGTTGAGAGAGTTGAGGAGAAGGTTGTAGAGGAAGGGAAGGATTGTGAGATTGTAGGGCCTTCAAAGAAAAGGGTTGCTCCAAAGAAGAAGGTTGCCCCAAAGAAGAAAGCTACAAAGGTAGAAGTGAAGGTTGAAGGAGAAGAAGTAAACCGAACTTGGCTTGATTCCGAGGTACATGAGCTCATTGCCTTGAAGGAAGAGATGGAGCCCGAGTTTGAAAGGAACAGCAAAAAACAAGGTAAGAAAACCCTAAATCTAACTATATTCTTTTGCAAATAAAAATGTTGAATTTGTGAGATTTGTGAGGCCTATTTGGAGGCCTAAAGGCCTTTGCCTTCGCCGCGCGCCCATATCCCGGCCCCAGGCCCCCCTTCCCCCCCAAGGTATTTTCAATAAATGGCCATTGGGATTTGAACCTCATACCCTCTCCTTACAGCCAAGGGCCTTCCATCGGAGAGAGCCTCCTCTCCACCTACCCCCTTGGTGACAACCGACGGCCACCAACTCAATTTAGTTACCTCCCAATTCTTCAATTCCCTCCCCTACACTTGCTGAATTTTTTTTAATGATGTGGTTTTTGACTGTTTTCTTCATTGTTTCACTGTTTTTGAGTGTAGAAACTGACACTTAGGTGCGTCTTCATGCGAGGATGGTTGTTATGGTCCCCAAGTTCAACCGAACAGCCCAAGCTTGCCGTAAGAAGTTCACCCAGATTTTTGCATCATACAAAGAGGACAAACTTGCGAATGGAATTTCAGGTAACAACCGGCAAGAGAGCAAATTTTATGACGCTCTTGATCAATGGTACCACCAAGCCGGTCAAGTTTTCAAGCATGTTTCAGCAACAACAAATGATAGTGCCAATTTCCATACCAACTCTTCTCCGGAAATTGAAAGTACCCCGACTTCTACCCCTACATCCACTAGTGGAAAACGGGCCTCATTCCACCCAGCCAATCCACCCAGCAAGAGAAGGGGGTGGAGTGAAAGTGGACCCAATTTTTGGAGGTCATCGGTGATTGGTCCGGGCTTAAATTGGCGATTCTGGGGGTTTTGTTTTCTGGGTACGTGGACTCAGTCCAGCTGAGAAGATAATTTTGGACTACAACCTGACAATGTCGAATAAATGCTGCGACTTGCCTTCCTGTGGGGCCATGAATTCCCAGATACCCGGCGTTGCTCGTACACCCATGGGCACTTTCACGGTGTTCCGAGGAATCAGCTTCGCCATCACTCTCCCCACCGCCTCGATACCCAGCGTCAGTATGCCATCCTCAAACATGTCTCCATTCTGTTTCTTTGTTGCCAGAATTGTGTGTGCAATTAGACAGACTTGGTGTGGCCGAATTGAATTTGTGCTGCATTGAATGGATTTGGATGACCTAATTATGTTTACTCGTGTGTTGCACATTCTTCAGCATGCGGTTTTTTATGATGTACACCAAGGTAGGGTTTGGGATACTGGCGTCCCTCAACTTCACGGACACGTATCTCCTACGGCCCTGAACATCTCCTACGGCTCTATGCGGTTCGCCTGCTGAGGTGCAAATTGTATCGACTCATTAGGAATTTCTTCTTCTGTGTTGCTTGACATGAGGGCCTGTACAGATTACCCTGCATTTGAAAATTGAGTCACCACTCAACGATGGGTTGTCAAATTAGTTTGCTAGAGAGCCCCGCGGGTTTAAGAATGACCCAACTTTCAGTTTCCAATCTGTGCAATAACATCTTCAGTACTGTTGATAGCATTGCATGATAGAGGAACGCAATGTGTAGAATAAAACTTATGCTCGGGTTGTGTAATTCTTTTTTATTTTGTCAATGTGGTGCATGCAGGCTGTGGATTCATTTTGCGGTTCTATACTTCATCTCCTTCAGTGCATACGCGTTGTTATACATTGTAAGGGCATGGAATTCGTCTCTGTGCTTTCAATTTCGATGGGCGTTTGTAGGCTTTGAGAGTGGGTTGAGACTGCCGTGGAGTTGAAATATGTGACGGCTGTGGAGGAGTTGACGAAATGCGTGTCCCGTTCGTCGACTGCACCTCGAACACCCCGATCGTCAAAAATTCAAAATGCTCACGTCATTAAAAAACATTTTCGAATAAAAATTTAATTATCGTGAACACTGCCCGGATATCAACAATTAGGAAGATATGAACAACACTGAACACCAGCTGATCGACAGCTAGTGGGCCGGGATTAGGTAGTGACAGGAAACCCTTGACATCCGGGACTGACATGCACTGATCATGCTTTAGAAAAGCACTACCTTTGGCTATATCCGTCCTGCCCAACTCCACCCAGAGCCTTGGGAGTCCACCTGCGTGGACTCAAGAAATTTGGGTGGACTCCTGCGTGGAAGTGCCCCTGGAGGAGGGCGCATGTTCTACTAGTGATCAACATCAAAAACGAAGACCAATTTTCAGGAGAGATCTACAGATATTTTTGAGAGAATGGCCGAAACCAGCATTGGATTGATGAAGAATTTCGAAAGGACAAATGAACTACTAGAGAGAGTAGATCACCAATTTGACCGTCTCATTAACAAACTCTAGTTCAAAGTACTACTCGGATTCAGAACTAGAAGTATCATAGCTACAGCCCTCAAATCGAATAGTAGATTTTTGGGCCAATTGGGCCTTGTAAAAACTCTTGGCTAATAGTAAATGCACCCGAGTTGCTTCAGCCAACATTTCCTTCATATTCCTTTGACGTTCGGCCTTGGTTTCATCTCCTTCATCATCTCCACCTTCTTCTTCGTCTTCCATTTCAATGAATGGTGTTTCTTCTGCCTCAGGATTTGCCTTCTGTAATTCCCTCATTTCCCTCAAAGATGCTTCAAGGGCTTTAAACATATCAACATTCTGTAAATTCCCCATAGTTCCATTTGCCTCCTCTTGCAAATTCCTCTCTGCATCTACTGCCCATTCCATATTGAATTCATCTTGCTGAATAATACACAAATTGTGTAAACAAATAGCTGCAGCAACAATATCCGGTACATTTCGAAGCGGCATGTCAATCCGCTTTAGTAAAATCCGCCATCTACCTTTCAGAATTTCGAATGCCCTCTCCACAGCCATACGGGTACTTGATTGGATAAAATTCCAATGGGCTTTCCTTCTAGGTGATCCGTCCTTTTCTCCCTTGAAAGGTGAATAAATCAAGGCCGCATCGGATAGGCAGCGTCTCCAATGAGCTTGAATGGTAAAAATTTCCCTTTCATAGTTTTCTTCCCAATTTCAGATTTCTGAAATAATGTTGAATCATGGATTCTCCCGGCCCATCCAAAATCATAATCCCAGAATTTACACTCCGCATCTACAACCCCTTGAAGCAAACAAGAATAAAAACCTTTCCTATTGTAATATGCGACTGGATCATGGGAGGGTGCCAAAATAGGTATATGACTGCCATCTATTACCCCTAATATGAAAGGAATGCCATGTATTGCTTCAAATCCATTAGCTATTTCTCTCATCCTTGCAAGCGTCAGTTTTGGAAAAACTAATGGTCGGAGGTGAATTTGAATAGCCTTACAACATTCTCTCACAATCCTAGAAGCTGAACTCAACCCTATGCCATATAGATCTGCAATCATTTGTAATGAATTTCCAGTTGCCAACCGCGACAAAGTTACTGCAACTCTACACTCCACGGTAATACTCTCCCTAAATTGTGTATCTTGCTTCTTCAAAACCGGCCCCAAAAGAGTACACAAGTAATTAAATGTAGGTTTACTCACCCTCAATCGATGCTTAAATTCCCTCTCCGAAAATGATCCCATAAGTGTTTGCTCCAAATACCCTCCATATCTCTGAAAAGTCCAACAAGACCTCTGAAAATCCACCCTCCGCCCTTGCGAAATAAATACCGCCATCAACACCATTTGGACATTTTGCTGAAAAATTGCCAATTTTTGCAAAGCCAAAATGCCCACAATAACATACTTCATAACCATAAACATAGAAAGGAGAACAAGAATTTTTTCCCTTCTAGAATCCATGGTTAAAGAGTGAGAGAGGAAAATTTCAGAAAATTGCCCCATTCATGTACCAAATAATGATTTCAATTTTGGCAAATGCTATGGGGTTTGGCCTTTGGACTTCTCCTTTGGGCCTTTACACTATGCCCACCCAAAGCCACCAAGTGGATTATTTTAAGATTACTTTTCAGCCCAAAACCTTCTCCTCTCGAGCAAGTTTGGGACAGTGGACAGTCCCTCCTCCTCTTGACCTTGGGCACAGTGGGAAGCGGCCCTAAAATTTGGTGTGCAAGAAACTAACATCATGGAGAACATGCTATTATAAAATTTGGACCTTGTGTATGTGCAAAAATTTTGCACTTAGAGAAGTCAAAGTCAAGCTCATTATATTTGGGTAGGATAGTATATGGACCTTATGTCTTGGAAAAAATTGACTCTAAAAAAAGTCAAAGCCAAGCTTGTCATATTTGGATAGGATAGAAGAAGAATAATTCCATTCTCCAAATGAAATCCATGTGAATAAAGTGCTTGCTTGTTTAACCATTAAATCGAAGTCCACCAGATAAAGGAAGAAAAATATAGAACTACTTTTTCTTTGCATGAGTAGACATATTATATAAAGAATAAAATAAATCAACAATTTTACCTACTTCCAACACTATGATTTTGCAATCCATACAGTTAAATTTAAAAAGATATTTTTATGCATAATCCTCTGATAATCTTATGAAAATCCTAGAATTGAAGTTCAAAGTTAGCATTTATTTTGATTTTTCACTCTTTTCTTTGGAAATGACAAATTTGGAATGTTTTTGGTGGAATGGTTAAAGAATTTTAAGGATTAATTAGAAGATGCAACTTATTCTAAAGACAAGAAAGAGAAAAATGATAAGGGGACATGACAAAAAAATGTAAAGATAGAGAGAGTACTCAAGAATAAAGTAAAAAAAGAGAGCACAACAAAAATCACTCTTTTCCTTTACTGCAAATAAAATTATCTAGGTTTAGGGTATGGTACAATATTTGGTTTGAGCTACACCTTTTGATTGATGTTGGGATTGTCAAACCTGACCTAAGTCACTGTTGTTTTTTCAACTCTTAATTATAACATATATTAACATACAAGAATACAAAATATGGAATATGAATAATACTAAGGTTGAACTTTCAAGGAAAACAAGTAAATATGGGAGCAGCATCCCAATTCAAGCGAATAAAGCTCTGCCCAAATTACGATGAGCAGTTTTAACTGAGACTTTCTCAAGGGACAAGGGCTTTTTCTTACGTCTGAAGCAGGCCGTCATCAGGACACTGCCTTGGGAACCTTAACATAAACATAAGGGAACAAACAGTCCCAACCTCCTATGACTCATGGTGACAAGTTTCAAGACAGCGAGGAATCATATCATACAACACATGGGACGGCTACTTGGGCCATGCCTTCTCAGTTAACTTAGGCCCCGACTTCAGGCATTCACTCAAACTAGGCCTCTTCTGTTCACAGGAGTTCTGTTTTTTGTCATTTGATGCCATTGGCTTCTCCACAGTCATCCTTGCCATCCTTGTCATGTGTCTGCTATTAGTCCCTCCCACTTGCTGCTCTGTTCCAAGTTATGCCATTAGAAACCAAAATACGTGAAAATAATGTGATTTGACCAGAAAGGACAGAGATAGAAATTCTCTGATTTTTTTTGAGATGAAGCAGAAGAAATGATGAAGAATGCAGCTTGTTTTGTATTTTTATTTCCCGTAAATAATTGTCTAGAATTTCTGAAAGTGGGAAATTTGTCAAACCCCCTTCTTGTATGCTAGACTCTTCCTCGACCAAATGCGATGGTGTCCTAAAAATCGTTAACTAATATCACAAAAAATTGTATTGTATGTAAGACTACCAAAAAAAACCAGGCTCGACATTTCACCAAAATCCTTATGGGGCTTGATGAATGTTTGAACCCTTTAAATTTCTTGACCATTTCTAATAAAAAAACACTCTAAAACTATTATTTCCAAATCAAAGTGTGGAAGTATTAAAAAATAACTTTCTTTGTATTTCTAACTTTAGAATCTTGCCAAAGACTATTAGAAGATCATGAATAAAAACATTCTTTAACTTTGGATACATGGATTAAAAGGTTATAATGTTTGGAGTACGAAACATTGTATTTTTATCCAACCCGATCAACCTCTAAAGTTTCTTAGTGTTTTTGGAGCCAAATTGTCAAAAAGAAGTCTTTAGTGATAGCAACTTACTGATTTTATCATGTACGTACCTTGTCTAAAAAGGTGTATACCAAATTAGAGCACAATCTATGGTATAGTTTGAGTGATTATAAGGTTTGAACTCACCCGATTACTATGTCTAAGTTTCAATGCCCAAAAAGTATACTTTGCAAATACATTTGATCTGTAGAGGGTCATCAATTCTTGTAGGTGTGGCAATTGAGTATACGTTTACCAAGTTTGAAGCATATACTTCATTGGGAAAGGAAAAAATTTCTTGTTTTTATCAATGGGGGTGTATTGAAAATGCCTTACATTCTCCAAATAGCAAAAGGGTAATCTAAACATGTCCAATTGGAAATCCAAATGGTAGATATATTCTTGTCATTGATAAACACAACCACCAAAAATTTGAATGAAATTGGAGTATAACTCGAGTTTATGGAAATTTTTGAAGTAAAAATAATATAATTTCTTGTAATCTCTAAGAGCAATTTTGGTAATAGTGGGTCTTGTGGTTGGACCGGCTCCCATATTACAAAAATTGGATGAGATATGTTAAGTCCAAATGAAAACTAAGGATTCAATGTAAATTTTTTTGTGGATTAAAAATGTATTTTAGATGCAAACTGAGTTATGGATGACAAGTATAACTTGGATGAAAACTTTGTAGGGATGAAAACAATCCCTCTAGATGGAGATCATTAGTTAGATGAAAAATGTCATCAATGTAAATGGATAAAAAATATTGTGCCCATTATTTTGCAAGTGCCATCTTTTAAAATTTAGTCTTGTCACTTTCTGACTTTGAAAATAATGGACAACTTTGGCAGAAAATAGGAGATTATGATGGATTATTAGCTACCCAAATTTAGAGCATATTCTTCTAGAATCCATAACATTTGCATTGTAACTTTAATGCTTTGAAAATTATGCCATTAGAAAGCTATCAATGTAAGCTATTTAGAATAAAAATATTAAGAAATTCCAAAAAATTTAGGATCATAAAATAACATGCTTAGAAGTGCTCTGACTACAATGTGGTCTCAAAGAACTTCAAGGGTTTAAATTAGCAATATTTGGCTACTTTTTGTGCCCATTTTTCCACCATGTAAAGTTGTAATTTCATAATAGTATGTTTTATATGATATTAGTTTCAAGTACACCAAATTTTAGAAGTAGCAAAAGGATGCACAAGCATGAAAAAAACTATGCAAGAAGATAAATTCATATTATTGCTATTACTCATTTTGCTTTTTTTTGTTAAATAATAGAATTTGAATCCACACATTCAAAAAATATATATAATGTTTATAATTTTATTCATAAAGTTGGAAAAATATAAAATATTATTTTAAAAAAAAAAATCTCTACTATTTATGTGATAAAGAAAAAGTTTTTTGAACATAGATTTGAAAGCATTATAATCCAAAAATGCCCTATTGCAATTTATATGCTTCCTACCAAATAAAGTTCGCTTTTCTCTTTTCATCATTGTTCATTGTTTATATGTTTAAGCTTATTTTTATTAGCTTGCATACCATTTTTCTTTCACTAACCAAGTGTACAAGTATCAATAAGCACTAGTAAAAAATGATTTGTTATTTTTCATCTAATTTATAGATTTGCAAAAGTACATGAAATAACAAATTGATCACAAGAAACTAAGTATAGGCTTGGTTTTAGAACTTCCAACCTTACACTTTCATCGACACATATGCAAATTATGATTCCAAGGTTGTAAAACATGCTTCACAACAATTTTTGTAACCATATTGAAGCACATAGAGGTGATTTCAGAGTTGTCGAATTAGCTTCACACGAAGTATTGTCGGCCGTCATGCATTTGCAACAATATTATGTGAAGTATCATGTGACAAACACAATGTCGTGAGTGACAAAATTAATATTGATGAATAACTGTAGGACTTGAATCTAGTTTATTAAAACTGAATACAAGGTTTTTATACCATGATAACAACATGCTAGAAAACTAAGTAGAAACTTGATTGTTATAAAATTCACCTACTTGAACGTATAGTCAAATAAAGTGTCGGTTCTACATGATTATGAGGTTTGAATCATTTTCATATTAATTACCAACTTTCTAAAAGCCATCTTCTAAAGCTTCTAGGTTCAAATCTTTTGAAAATAAACTTTGGCAAGGCGGATTGCTCTTCTTCAACATTGAATGGTTGATGTTGTGTTAAAGTCATTCTATGATTCATTGAGATTATATTTGTATTTAGGCAAGAGCCATTGGCACCAAAGCCAACAGCAGATGTGACATGTACCTTTCACATACTTTAAAGTTTGTTTTTTCTAACAATCCTTCAACATGAGTTTGTGGAGTCTACCATAAAAAACAATTAAGACATTTTGGCCCTAAGCACAAATGGATTGTGATGACTAGCAACGTGAAGAGCTTTATACAATATACACCTAAAACCAAGTTGGTCCTTTTTACAACAACACACCTTTGTTCTCATACATAATCCTTCCATTATCATCCAATTTGACTATCATAGGATTCAATCATCACACGGTTAAAAAATTCTACCTTAATTCGGAAGGTCAATGGTTTGATATAAAAACCATATGGTATTGTGCACTTTGCGCATCTGCACAATGCCATCTTGGTGCATTTGCACAATTCCAAGAGAGAAAAGAATTATTGTCTCCGTAAGAACTATCATAAATAAAATGTCTCTTGGTTGGATATTTTGTATCTATTTCTAACTAGAGAATTGCACAATGTCAATGTAAAGTAAAACAAGTAAAATATTTGCAGCTACAAGAACAAATAGTAGAGTGGACCTTAATTTTATGCAAAACCTAGGTGAACTCCATGCTATGATCATGTACGTGCATCCAATTAAAGATGAACTACTTGAAAAATATTTATGCTCAATAATTATTCAAGATTGCCAAAATTAGAAAGCATATTACATCGACACAAAACAAAAGCATCCAAAGTGTCCACAAAAGGCTATCATTCTTAGTTGATTTACTCTTTGAGTAAGATTGGAAAATTGGAAGCTATGATCATGAGTGCCAAAGGTGCCTTCAAAAGATAGTTTGAGGATTCATTTACCAAGATTGCAGATGATATAACAAAACAAAGTTGTGACAAATTTTCTACATTTTCAAGAATAGTAAGCCTACAAGATATTATTCATAACAAATTTCTACACTTATGGAATTGTAGTTTTTAAAAGGAATTTATGAGATCAATTGAAGAAATCAACAAATTTAGAACTTGCATCTAGATCTAATCCTATTAAAAGATGCAAGTGTGTAAATTCTTAATTTAATACTCAATGAACCACTAATTCAAAATACTACAATTATTGTTACTACTGTACGTCAATAACATGTTTTTTAATAAATGGTTCTTCTTAAAAAAGGATAATTAAAAATTTGAATAATTAATTTTATAAGGTATTTTTCTATTCTCAATCAATTTAAGGATATTTTTAGTATTATTTTTTGGAAAAACCAAAATGAAAAGTAAATTTTTTGGAGACAAATCTAATTTTTCCAAAAAAAATAAATATTCATTCAAGGGTGAACAAACATGCTATCAACTTTTGGTGTGGAATGATTTTTGGATAATTAATGCATTGGTGTAGTAAAAAATGTTTGATTGGTTGGATGACAACCATAATAGAATGAGTTTTGCATAAGATCACTTGTACAAATATCTTCATTGATTTGGAACAATTTTAACACAATTCTTTTGATTGATTTAGAACAATTTTAACACAAAATTCTTGATTGAGGCGTTCTAATTTCAACAAAAAACCGTTAATTCTCCCTATTGATTAAGTCACGTAACAAAGTTTTGTTGATTTTTTTGTTGATTTTTTTGTTGATTTGGTCACAGACTTAAAAATAAAATGGAAAAGAAAACAAATTTTCTTGCTTTTTAAAATCTTGATAGAATACTTTAACTGAAGTTTTAGAAATGCTTGTTTTGCCCACTTGAACGGCAATCGGGTTCAAATTCCGCAACCTCAGTGGTAACACTCACTAAAATTTTGTTGATTTGGTCATTTTATTATCTAAATCAACAAAAATTAGGCGACAATTTGTTGATTTGGTCATTGTACTATTCAAATCAACAAAAGTAGGCGGCAGATTGTTGATCAAATGAAATCTGTTGATTTTTTGTTGATTTGGTCATAATTATCTAGTAGTGTAATAGCCATCTGCTTACCCTTACTCTAGCCAAATGCAAGGATAAAGGAATAAATCCTTGAACCTCTTGACTCCCAAGTGTAGACCTTAACTACAAAGCCACCACTCATCACGTGACACCTTAACCACAAAGCCACCACTCCTCACATGACGTATGACGAGTATCTAAAAGTATTACAATAAATTACGGTAGTTACAGTGAGTTCCAATCACTATAGTAGTTATTATAGTGATTAATTATTATAAATAAGAGTTATTAAAGTAATTATAATAATTAAATATTGTGAATTAATTATTGTAATTAAAATTACATTAATTATACCTATTAAAAATAAAATTATAATAATTTAAATTTCTTTATTGAAATGAACAGATGAATATTTACTTTTTTGATTTGAGTGATATAATGGATATTATGACCATATTCGTTATTTTGAAACAATTTCAGAACTTTGAGACTTTTTGCCTACAATTTCAGCAATTGTTTTTAGGCAATTTCAACTTTTTTTTGACTTTCTAATTATAGATTATCCTCGACTCAAGGATAATCTTTCCATATACAGTCAAAAAGTTTTTGACAAATATAGAATCAATCAAGAAATCAATGAAAAAGCTATAGTCAAGTATTAAATTGAGACTATGAAAAGTCTCAATATAATGAATATGGTGTTAATATATTTTGCAGTTGTTTTCCCAAATTTGTTAAAACCAACAGATAAATGTTCACTCTAATGATTTGAGTAGCACAAATCTTTTGATTTTGCAATTCCTTTCTCAAATCTTATTGAAACGAGCAGAAAATAGTTGATTCTGTGTTAATTTGGATTACAATTTCTTGTAGTGGATAGATGAAAGTTTAGAATGTTAAAGATAAATTATTCTAGTGGTGGCTTGAAGATTGGGATAAATGCTACAATTTGGAGGATAAAGAAGGCTTTCAACCCCCTTAATCTCTCATGTACTGTCTAATGTAGTATTGCTGAAAAGAAATAGAGAGAATATTTGAAGCTAATACCGGTAATAGAATTGAAAGATGAGAAAGAGAGGCTTAAAAGGCCAATCCAATGAGTTGTATTTTAAATATCTTGGAATAGAATTATTTGTAAAGTCCATCAAAACTTAAGTTTTTGACATGAGTTTTTTATATGTAATTTGGAAAGGACAGGATTGGCATGATCTCACTTTAGACTGAGAAAAAACACTGGATTTATTGAAATTTTTATTCATAAAAGTTTGGAGGGATGGAGAAGAATTGGGTAGAGGGATGGGACGGTGAGAAGGAGGAGGAATGGTACCAACTTTGGTCCATGAAAAAAAGAGGACAAAAGAGTGGATGCCTTTACAAATAACTCTCATATAAAGAACATTTAGTCATGTTGGTGTTGAAGGGATAAAACTATCAATCATGTCTATAAATTTTGTGTTCTCTAGACTCTTAGTTCTAATGAAGTGTGACAAGGGTTGTAGGTTTGTTCCTTTTATATATGAATTTATGTTGGATTTAACTAATTGAGACAAAATTATATTTACGTTTCAAATGTTAAGGTTTTAGATAATGACTGAACTAACCATAATGTAAGGATGAAGTGTAATATGTCAAAGTTACATTCTTTCAGATGTTTGATAGACATATGGTTATTACCACATTTAAGAGATACAAATATCCTCTTTTCTATATAGATTCCAATTTATTTATTTTTTAAATCTTGTTTTAAAATCAAAGATTAACATGCCCGAGAAGTTTGATCAAACAATATCAAAGTTTTGTTGCTTTGTACAAAAATTAAAGTTCTTCTTATATCTACAACTTTTTTGTTATTTGGTTAATATCATCCAATTAGAATTTGTTAGCACTCTTTTATCTTATACATGTGTATGATGGTTTGGATGGTTGATTGAAATAATTTCACAGCTTCAAATAATTGAAATGCATGTGTCGAATAGAGACAAAAACCCAATCCTTGCATCAAGGAAGAGACTTAGTTATAGTTAACTCACACATGCTCTAAATTGAAATAACAATGTGAAAGAAATTTGGTTACTTACAATGCCAAATGTTGATGCTTAAATTGTAACAAAACAATAAGGTAAGAAAATGAGGATATGAAGTCACAGTATGGACCATGCAATTGATCACCATTCAACTTCAACAATTAGAGAAATATCTTCTTTTGGCCTCAAATTATTCACTTTGTTCCACTTTTAAAAAAAATAAAATACAAGTCAAGCTTCAAAACCAAGAGATTTCTATCAAAGTTTTTTAGGACACTAGGGTCTTGGGAAGCTTTATGGATAATTTTTTTGCATCTTAGCATATTAATCTAATATTTATAAAGAAGAAAGACCTCAACTTGAGGAAGTTATTGACTATGGACTACTTGCAATTAAGAATGTTATTAAAGAGACAAATTTATCAAAAGTAGTGTTTAGGAATTGAGTATCTTGTACTATTTTAACCCCTAAAGGACAATCATCCACATTTGGGCTTTTTTGGAATTTGGGCATGTACCTATGAATGCAATTTACATCGGGATTTTCTGAAATTTTTATTGAAGGTGGGCCGTTCGGAGATCTTCGTGTGGGTATTTTTATTTTTCAATTCAGACATCAGGATCAAAAGTTATGAAGGTTTAAGTGTCAAACGCTGCTCGTAGGGCAGCTGCTGAACCACTGTGAATGCAGCAAATTCTGCCCAAAACTGCCCAAAATTGCGAAAATCTGCGAAAATCTGCCCAAAGACGAAACTTTGAAATTCCACCAAAAATTGAGATTTTGATATTTTTCAAAAATAAAAATTTCTATGTATAGAGAAGACAGTAGAGCATGTTCCCACCGTTCGGATTTTCAATCCAATTTTTTTTCATATGCTATTTTTATTGTCAAAAAAAGGCATTTGTTTGTGAATTTCAGTATACCCCCTAGCAAAAAATGATTTTTTTGGCAACCTTCCACAACTTTTTTGAATATGGTTTTTTCAATACAAATAGCTAACTCAGTCTTCTTTGATGTGCATCAAAACCGCCAAAATCCATAATGCAAAAAAATGGTTTTTTGGGCCTTCAAAACTCTGCTGTTCCTTTTTTGCGTAGGGAAAAAAAACTTGATTTTCAACTTTAAACGTTATGATCTTGCAATCGGTGAGGAATTAGTGTGTGAGATTTGGCAGACATGTAGACATAGAAGTTAGCTACAAGATCTTATGGTTAGATGTACTAATTATGAACCCAACTTAGCAAAATCCACCTTGATTTGAAGAGGGGCTGTTTTCAGGCAGTTTTGATGAAAAATACCCTCAGAACTTTAGGGGTTAAACATCGTTTAATGTCTTGTCAACTTGGTGATTTTAATTTTCTTCATTTAACCTACATAAATTGGGCATAGATTGGCATTTACAAAAGGTGTTTCATAATCAAAAACTAATAAATGACTTCAAACTATATTGGCATCTATCCTTAATGATTTGGTACAAATGATGCAAATCAAATACAAATTGTACAAATTGTACTTGTAATTCCAATATCCTTGATATTCTAGCACCAACTAGTAGCACAACAAGTTGTCTCACACATCAGATGGATTTTTACATGGATGCCATGAGAAAGGTGATGATTGGTCCATATGTACAACATCAAGTCCACACTTATTAAAAAATGAAGTTGTAGAGGATTTTAAAGGACCAAATCTTATTGTATAGTAAAATCTATTGATGTGCCAAATAGAAGCAAAAAATTTAGTTCCATTAAAATTAATTATTTGGCTTTATTGCACCAACAAGTATGTTTACTAAATTTCAAATATAATAATTTAAATGGTCAGTTTTTCTAAAGTTCTATAAAACCACATTGTAGTTGCAAGACTTTTGGACATTATATTTTTGGAATTTTCTAATATTTTTACCTTACATAATTTTCACCGGTAACTATGTAATGGCACAAATTTCAAAGCATTTGAAATTCCTATGCAAAAGTTAGGGATTTATAAGAATTTGTCCTATATTTGGGCAGTCAGCAACCAATCACAATCTTCCATTTTCTGCCCGAGCTGCTTATCATCCACAAGGGTAGTATGTGTTAAAACCAAAATTCAAAGGATGGGCACTTGCAACATAATGGGCCCAATGTTTTTTTCACTCATACACATTGTTGACTGTTTTCATTCATCAAATATTTTTCATCTAACTAATGGTTTCCATTTAGAGGGGCTATTTCATCCCGCAAATTTGCCATCCAATTGATAGTTACCATCTATAGGATTGTATTCATCCAACACATATTTTTTCATCTACAAATCTTTTACGTCTAACCTTCAATTATCATCTAGTGCTAACATATATCATCCTATTTTTGTGACGTGGCAATGGATCCATCCATTGCTGCCCCTTCAAAATTACAAAAAATCATATTGTTTGAATTAGAAAAAATCATATTGTTTGAATTTCAATAATTAGCGGAAATTTGTGTTTTAGTCCACTTTCATTGAAATTTTTGAAGTTCTTTTTTCATTGACAAGAACAAATCTACCATTTGAATTTCGGGTGTAAGCATGGTAAAGTGGACCAAGAAGTGCTTATCTATTTGTCAATTTCAGCCCTTTTGCAAAAACTGCACAAAAGTGATGGAAAGATGTAATTGAAGTCAATTTTTTTTGCTAATATAGATTCTCAACTTGTTTTTGTACAACTTGGAAAAGTTTCATGCAAAGTAGACACTTTAAAGTTATTGTATGAGGGCTTCAAACCCAAGCAAAGTGAATGCAGTCATTTGAAAAAGTGGCTATAAAAGAATAAAAAACTATCTAAAAATCACTTTTGATGAAGTCGTGCTTTCTGTATGTTTAAGATGTATTCTAAAATAGGCAATTCATATACTCATTGTTTGATTTAGGGTTCCAAAAGTACCGCAAGGATGTTTTTAGGAAGGTCTTTTTCGCGATACTTTTTGTCACTTTTTTTTCACAAAACATTATTTTTTTAATTGAAAAAAACATCCTCTAAAGACAATAGAGGGCACCAAATGAAGAAATGAAGACTTTGAAAAAGTTCATTTTCATGATTTAGAACTGGTGGTCAATTTAAGTTTCAATTGAAGATCTTTTCTTCATGAAGATGCATACAAGATACCTTGTGACACCCAAAAACGTGACTAAAATGCTCAAAAACTACACCAAAATGGTCAAAATTAGTTTTGAGCTTTGAAAGACAACACACTTCATAATCACTTCCAAAGTTCCAAATGATCACATGTGTCACTTTGTGGTCCACTTTGTTGTGCTTACACCCTTTCCTATTGGACATATTTAGCTTACCCTAGTAGTTGTTTTAAATTTGGAGAAATTATGTAAGACATCTTAAACACCCCTAATGACCAAAACAAAGATTTTTCGCCCTTCTCCAACATGTATGGGGCTCGAAGTTGGTGAGCGTAAGTCTAAGTCCTATATCTATAAGACTTAATGCCTTCTATATTTAAATGTATTTGCAAGGTATTCTTTTTGGGCATCAAAATTTAGTTACACTGCTTGGATAGTGTCAAAAAAAACTTTTACAATGACTTTAAACCATATAATCTTCAAACTGCATAGAGGATTGTAATTCATTTTGGCATTCAGTTTTTTATACAAGGTGATACAGGATCCTACAGTTACAAAATTTTATATAATGTCTAGTTTTCAAAATCAATAGGTTGCTATTAGTGAGGGTTTGTTTTTGACATTTTGGCTCCAAAAGCACATGTTATGCCCCCCCCCCCCATAAAACCCACATTTGTCAAGTTTGAACTTTGATTCATCCATCGTCTACATATTCAGTTCAACAAGTTTTGACAATAGACTAACACCTCAAAAGAACACCCTGCAAGCAAGATCTTAAATTTTCTTAAATACCCTCCCCCAAAGACATAAATTTCCACTTTCAAACCTACAATTCACTACAAGAACAACTTCAACTGACTCGTTTGAGGACCACGCATGACTCAAGTCATCAATCTTGACTGCCACATAAATCTACATCTTGTCACATGCATTCACTGCAACTAATTCATGATTACGTGCATCCCAAGGTGAAGGTGAGGTCATGTACCTACTGAGGAATGTAACGTAGAGAGAGCACTGATGGCAAGAATCTGTGAAGAATGTTACAAACTGTCAACAATGAGATTTGATCCAGTTTATTTTGGCGTTTTTCGGCATTGGTTCTCTTCAAGGGTAGCAGAATGTGGCTCCTGAGCTGAAGTCAAGTGCTACGTTGGGACACAAGGGGAAGAATTGCCGTTGGCTTCCGAATCCGCTCAGCTGAGAGATCAGTCTAATTGGCGGATGAGCATGGTGTACCTGATTGCCAGCACATCTCCTAAATATTGGGTGTCAGAAGCCTGCTCAATACTGTAGTAAGGCTGGTGAAAAGAAGGGAGCATGAGGTGCAGAGTGACGACGTACTGATGCTACATATATGTTGTTCAGGACCGACCTTCTACATCGAAGTACTCACACGGAAGTCGGACAAAGGAACAGCCAAAGCTCGCCTGAATCACGTTTTCACATAATGCTGTGGATTTCTATGCCATTCTCAGCCATAGAATGAAACAAAACTCAAGGTTTGCTTCTCACAAATTAGCCGCACAACACTCTATCTTAAATATCTGTCATGGCCAATCACCTAACTAAATTATGCCGTGCATCACTTGCATCACATGAGATTTGGTCCAGGCAGTGTCGATGCCGATTGGTCAAGACAAATGGGACAGCAGCTTTATGTCCAGACAAATTATGTACCTGCACCGTCGAACTGTAAATTTGCAGGGACCGAGGTCACCCGAGGAGAGTCGTCACTAATCTGAATGCTAACTCCCAGGCTAACGAGTGATTGCCCCAATCAACACTCCTGCATAATAACAAACGCGCCACGGTACTACGTCGTCGGCCCATGCATACACACAGTCAATGTTTAAGTACTTGTTCTTCATATCTACAAGTCCTACAGGGTTTCAGACCCTAGCATCAAGTACATGTTTGATGATGGGAGGGGTACCTGCACACGCAGTTGGAATTGCCTAGAATTCTGAGCAGGACTAAGCACGGATCATATTCACGAGCATCTCTGTACGTGATTGCAGTAGTTCGTTGAATGTAGGAGATTGTGTCAAGCAACGGCGCAACATACTGTAGACCAACTGTTCTGTATTTGAATGTTCACCAGAAAAGCCTGAATCGGCTCTGTAGCTAGAGCGTTATGTTTCTCAGTTATGGAAATGAAAGTTTTCTATCCGTAATCAAGCAGTTCAGCAACCTTGGAATGGGAATTTCTCACAATTGATTTGACACGACGACGTCATCAAACGCTACTAATATGATCTTCATTTTGAGAACATACGGTTCATAGCAAGTTCAACTGCGCCAGTTTACAGGTAACACTGTCAGCAACGCAGGAATGCACACGGCAAAAAATCCATGAGTATCAGCCCCTTGAGCTGAAACAACGATTCCCTGGCCATACTTGCAAAACCCATTCAAAACAGTAGTTCTTAAACACTGTTTCGAGAAAATCAGACAAGTTTAGTTTACTGATTCGAAACAGTGACGAAATGTACCAAGCTCTCACACGTTTTGAAACGTATATGGTTACCATTTAGGAATCGGTTTGTATACGGCTTGAAAAATGTAAAATTGCAACTATGTTCACAGCAAATTTTCAGGCATACCATGATTAAAGCATGAAATTGACAGTTCAATCTCCGGCGGTTCGAGATCCTCAGGGGCCTCGATAGGAAGTTCGTTGAAAATGCTATTCCAAGTGTCAATATACCAGTCAGGCATGAACCAAGAAATGCAGCCACAGATCAATCTGCATGTCGATCTAACAGTTTACCAAGTAGAGCGTTAATCTACAAAGGCCCTAATCTATGCATTAACTGCATCGTCATGGATTGCATTCACAAAGACGATAAACGGCGTCAAGAAAATCTGAGAAGACCGAAACCACAAGCTCCCAGTTCCGAGATTGGTTTTTAGTGACCACATCATAAGAACCAGAATTTGAGAAAATTCATCAATCAAGAATGAAAAATTCAGCAGAAAAGCTACCATGAAAAGTAGCCCATCTTCCTAAATAAGCTTGAATCATTAAGCAAGCACTGAGCAGTATCTTAGTTCACTATGCTCAGCGCAGATCCGACATCATCGTCTCCGGTCTACATTCCCCGGAGAAACTTGGCGTCCCCTGACTGTACACAAAGAGAGACAAACATTGAGGTAAAAATATTCGAATTCAGATCACCAAATTCTTGGCAAAAATGTCCTGGAAAAGAAAGAAATACCTCACGAGTTCAAGACACTCAGCGTCCCATTATTCAACAGTTTCAAGCCCCAAAAACCAGTACCAAATTCACAGCTCAAAACCACAATCTAAGATAGCACCTTGAAAAATGAAAGCAGACGTCCCAAGGGGATCAATTACGGCCTCGGTCGAATTCATTCTGCCTGAGGTTTCAACACCCCTTCTCGAAACAGGAATGCCATCCCGGATGCGTCTGGTTGGTGTAGTCGGTCATCACGCCAGTCTCACACACTAGAGGTCCCCAGTTCGAACCTGGGATCAGACATTCTTTTTTCATTTTTGTAAGAGTTCGCCGACAACTTCCCACCGACCTTCTTCGACTCCAACTACGCACCTTTGTTAGTACCCATACAGCCTGCGATAAATCCACTTTACACATTCTTATCATTCAGGATGAAATGATTCAACTTCATGCACCGTACCTACTTAACGGCAGTCATCGAAGCATCATGAACCACTCATTGCTGTCCTTCATAACACCAAGGCTACATAATTTGGCGATCGTGCCGATTGCAATCAGTATTATCACTGTAAAGCTGCCTACGAGAAAAACAACCTATACGACAGGTTGGACGCATGCATAAACTTCAACATGCACACTCGTACGGCCACCAATTCGTATACACCGTAATATCAGTGAGATGTCTGTATCACGTCAATTCGATTCATGCTGCAGGATTCTCTCTCTACTCCAAATCGCACCATTAAAACCTTAGTTCTCCGACATTCTTCCGCCCCTCAGCATTCTTCCACATTCTTCCTCGCTATTCTACCCTTAAGAAGCACAACAGCCAACAAAAGGAAGTCCAAACACTGATGTCAACACTCACCCACCACAAGTGCATTGTCAGGAAGCCCATTTGTGTGCGTCAATAAAAACTCAGTTTTAAACTTAATAAATGCAAAAAGCTAACTGAAGTATCCCTAAGGTAGTCATCATGTCCCCATACTCACCCTCAAGCGCAGGCAACGCCTCGTCATAACAACCCGCTAATTTAGTCCCCAAGTGACAGCTACCTTCAGCCTCAATACTCTGATCAATGCTCCATATCCGAATCCACCTTCAACAAAATCTTCGCACAAATTCCGCAATCAATCCGGGCAATCTGCAATCCACTTCTACACACCACGACCCGACCACGTGCCACCAAAGCAATCCCATCACTCTGGAGATGTAGGAGAAACTAAAACCCCGATCAATCACTATTCACGTAACACAGAACAACAAAATCCAAAGTCAAAACAAAAGTGTTCAAAAAGCCTCTGATTGAAAATTGCTCCACAGGGGACTCCAGCTCATTCAATTTAGTCATGTGTAATTGCATCTCCTCCGGATACACCTCCTCAACCCACCGCTGCACCATCAAAAAGCCGCAATTCGCTTCACCAGCTCCTGCCCTACCTATCCTCCTACTCCTCTACATTCTCTCTCTTACACTATCTCTCTGCCCTAATCTCGACCCTCGTCCATTCTCTACACCTACCACACCTGCTCCACGCTGCATCTATGACAGCACGGCCAGAATGTCCGACACCCTCAACACCACGTACTGCGTCCCATCCTTGCCCTTGAAGTCATTCCCCGCATACTTCGAGTACAGCACCGTGTTGCCCTTGCTCACCTCCAGCGCCTTCCTCTCGCCGTCCTCGCCGTATCCTCCCGGCCCCGCTGCCACCACCGTCCCGATCACCGGCTTCTCCTTCGCGCTGTCCGTCAGCAGCACGCCCCCCGCCGTCTTCGACTCCATCTCCGTCACCTTGATCAGCACGCGGTCGTTCGCCGGCTCCAAATCCTTCACGTCGTCCGTCGACAGCAGCCCCACCACGTCGTCCTCCTTCAGCAGCAGATGCGCCTCGCCGTTGAACTCCACCTCCGTCCCCGCGTACTTCGAGTACACCACCTGCGCGCCCGTCTTCACGCTCGGCTCCAGCTTCTTGTCGCCCACCGTCTTGCCCTCGCCCACGGCCACCACCTCACCACCCTGCGGCTTCGTCTGCGCCGAGGACGGCAGCAGAATCCCGCCCATGCTCTTCTCCTCCACCTGCTGAATCTTCACCAGAATGCGGTCGCCCAGCGGCTTCAGCGTCGTGAACTTGGGCGCCACCGCGGTCGCGGCCCGCACGGCCACGCACCTGCGGGACGAGACTGCGAACGAGACGTGGCTAGGGTTGAGCTGCACGCGGCCATTGGTGGCCCGGAGGCCCTGGAACGACGCCAATTTGCAGGCCTGCGCATTGAGAGCGGTTCCGACCTGCGCTGCCATGGCGTCCCGAATTGGATTGCGCACGGAGACGGAATACAATACGATGACGCAGACAAAGGAGTCGAATGGGAATGGCGATGCGAATGCCGATGGGGGGCAGTGGAGTCCGATGCAGCACAAGCGAGGGAGGGGAATGGCGACGGGGACGACGAAACGGATGCCGAGGAGGTTGGACGGGGTTTTGGGGTTTGGGTGATGCATTCGGGTTTGGAATGGTCTAGAAGACTCTTTGCTTGAGGATTGCAGTTGAGAATGGTCATCTTTCTTGGCGAACGTTGTTCAGGCTTCCGCTGTTGTGGATAATGCATCCTGCAGCCTTCAGGCTCTGGTGCTGGATGAGTCTCCGTTTCGGATGAATGACGCTCCTGCGCCGACGGATGTAGCAGACAAGGTTTTTGGTGTCTGGTTGCCGTGGTTTTAGAATTTGGCGAATTATGGTTGGATTTTCTCTTAAATTCGTTTGGGTGAAGTTTGTTGAAATTGTTGTTTGGGTGAAGTTTGTTGAAATTGTTATTTGGGTGAAGTTTGTTGAAATTGTTGTTTGGGTGTTCAGATTTGGAATTTGTGGCATTGGAAGAATCCTTGAAACAATGTTTTAACTAATGCAGGTTTGTATGTGGTGATAGAAATCCATCTTATAAAATTTACTCAATGGAGTGCGGTAAATCCAAAGTAAATGAGTCTTTAATGATTGATGATTTAAAGTATCATTGGCAAACTGCGTTGCTATGTCTATACCAACATCAATTTCATCATGTTCCATTGGAGTCAACTCCGCACTATCATAATCCAATGGTGATTCAATTTAATTACAATAAAAAAAACACAAATTTGACGTACTACCACTAGGTGCTTCTTTTTGCATATACCAATGGTTTCCATCAAACCAAAGTTTTAAAGCAACAAGATAATGATAGTTGTCTTTATTCATATCTTGATCTTATAAATTTTGTGTAGAAAATTTATGAAAAATAATCTTTAAAAGAAAGTCTTCTAACTCCAATATTACTTGCAACTTTCCTTGTCCTTGCACCTTGAAGCCTCATTTTTACCTTGATTAACCTCCATTACTGTGAATTTTCTTTAGTGAAAGACTTCAATCTTCATCACTACTTTCAATATTTTCATTGATTTCATTAAATGTTGAATCCATCTCCACATCCTTCTGCAGTGGTTCATCTACATCTTTCAATGAAATTTTATTTACCATTTCTTGTTTATATTTGTGAGGCCAAAGTGTCATATTCTCATTGGATTCAAATAAAACAAGATGTGATGTTTTATCACTAAAGCATGGATCATATGAGAAAATCTAGCGACGTTAATCATCCATGAATCAAATTCAAAATATGATGAGATGATTTTATCCAAAACTATTCAACATCGTGCATTGCAGAACTTGATATATACATTCCAACCATCTAAAGGCTTGAAAATATATATAATCAAGTTTTCAAAATTTTGTTGCAAGATTATCTATAATTGGTGTTGTTGGAGGATATTGTAGCTCAAAAAAGAAAGCACCTAAAGGAGTGTATTTCACAGTCACTTGGTTAAGATCTTGAATTGTTTGTCCATTGGCGTTTGTTTGTAGGGTATAAGCATAAATATCTGTGATGATATACCATTGCAACAAATTTAATAAACTCAATGTAGAAATCACCAAATTTGCATTCTCATCAATTAGAAGCATGAAAATTGCATTTCAGCGTTCTATATCATCTATCCAATTTGAAATCTTGTTAACAATACGATTGTACTCAAGGACGGTCCAAAAATGTACAAGAGGACCTTTCTAACAATTAACTGTCTATAATTCAAATTGAGCAAATGTTCCTATTACTTCATGAAATATAGAACCACCTACTTTCACCTTTGTATCCATACTTGCATGTAGAATTAATGTTTTGCCAAAATGGGTATCAAATCAATGAGGAAATGTTTGAACATTGAGGATATAGATTAAAGGAAAAATATTAAGTTATTGATTGAATTTATTGGCTATCCTTTAGAAGATTGTTAATGATAAATTTGCTTCTCAAACTCACATACTTCATAATCTCACAATCAATTCTACTTAAGTAGAGTACTCATCTTTGCCAATTACAAACTTGTGCTGACTTCTCTAATTGGCACACTTTCTTTGTTGCCTAATTTATAGTTCCAACTAGGCTGCTATCTTTCTTGATTTCATGCACTGTTCTAATTCTCAATACAATGTCAATTGGAAACGGTTCTCTAATTTGACTCCAATTATAACTTCTTTTCAAATTGACTTTTATTCACTCTTATCCTTACTATTCAACAATTGATTCTTTGCTTTACTCTAAATTACTACAATTGCACTTCACCCTACTTCATTAAAATAATTAAATTTCCTATTTTCATCTTCAACTTCTCCATAAATACTTCAATTAGTTATAATTGTATTTCTAAATACTCATGAAAATATATTAATTTCTTCTCAATCCAACCCATATTTGTTCATTTATTGTGTTCTCAATTCTTAGTCATATTTGGGCTAGGCCTAATAGTGTGAATAGGGAGAAGCCTAACAGTGGGAATAGGGGCTTAAGGAGTTGGTGTCAGGATCTGCAGACTTTGGTCATTGCTCCCTATGCTTGCATAATCTAATCAATCACTTAACATGTAAGAACTTAATATAAAACTCGATGCGATTGCCAATAACATCAACTTGCTTGTATAATGAAAATGTTGCGTGAGGAACAACCATCCTTCCATGGATTTTAAAGACGTCAAAAGACTGACCGTTCAAATAACCGTAGTATTTAAGCAACCGTACTTGTCAGGAACACACTTGTTCACATCAGCTCGCGTGGTTTGATAAATAGGAGAAGTTAGAAGTTAAAAGGGCTCAAGGTAGTTAGGATGGTTGATTGGACGTCTTGTACTTTGGCAAATTGAGGGCGACTGCCCTCACTTTGCAGTTTATTTTTTTGCTGCTTTTGAAATGAATCCGTATTCATTGAGTAAGTGTTGATGGGATTCTATCCGTGACATATTCAAAACTAGATATAACAATAAGCATTTTCTTACAAAAGTCTACATTCAAAAGAATAGAGTCGTTCTTTGCTTACATTTCTTTATCCCGCAGGCATTGGATTGGAGGTGGAATGAACAGGCACTTAAACCACGGGTACTCGTATATAAATCAGGGATACACTCTGCACCATTTGGCACCCTAATCCTCTGAGGTATGTCCACCTTTATCAAAGCTCTCTGCAAATAAGAGAAGTAGTCAAGTTCGTTTGTCTCCAAATATAAAATCAACGAGGTACCCTTAGCATTGAGTTCCAAGACTACCAGTTTAATTCACATCAGTCCGAAATTTCTCCTCTCCTTCTTCCCATACACATAAATTGAAGATCCAAAAGGCAATCCGGAAACACGTATTTCATTCCAAGCCCATCTGCGCAGAACACCATACCATTCCGTATAACTATACACTGCCTACAGAACAACCGAGTAAAGAACCGACCCCTCCCAGTAATACACCCGGGCCCAGCGAAGGAAAATATCGGGCAGCCCAGTGCCCAGTGCCCAGTGTCCACTGCCATCACTCTCGACTCATCACGACTGCCTCACTCTCCAACCTACAACACTCCCCAGCCTACAGCCTACCCGCCCAAAGCCAAGCCAACCCAAGCGTGAGTGTGCTGCCTCCACCCCGACCTCGCCCCCTCCTCACTCTTTCGTCCCCACCCTCGCCTTGCTCCGCTCCGCTCCTTCATCTGTGTGTGCCATCAGCTCAGCTCCGTGCGCTGCCTCTTGCAACCCCACATTCAGGTGCACCGCCCTCCCCTCTCTTCTCCTCTGGCCCCTGTTCTTGCTCCTCATCCCATGCTCTGTTCTGCTATGTTATGCTGCTTCTCCATGTATGGCCATGGGTGCATCGTCCCATGTCGTGTCGATGCTTGTGTGGGGTTTGGGAATGCTGGTGTGAGATCGGTTGCGTGGGATGTAGGCGAATGTAGGTGGGAGGGGAGTGGGATGGGGTGGTGAGGTGTCGATCTGTTGATGTGTTGGGGTGGCCCAGATCTTGGCGTCTGATGGAGTTGTGGGTGTGGGATGTGGGCAGATTCAAGAAGTCAAGAAGCGGGAGCAATGGTGCGCGGTGGAAGCAGCGGAGGGGGCCAGAGCTCTCTGGGGTACCTGTTCGGGTCCGATTCCGGTCCCCCGAAGGCGGCAGCCAGGGCGCCGGCCGCAGAGCCGCAGCAGGCTCCAGCTGAGCAGCGGGCGGCTGGGTTCGCGCGGGGCAACGCAGCGGAGGAGAAGGCGGCCCCGGCTGCTCCAGCTGCCAAGGTAGAGGAGGCGAAGTCGTCTGTGGAGAGTGCGCCGAAGCTGGGGAGGAGCTCGAACAACTACCACCGCGCCGATGGGCAGAACACCGGGAACTTCATCACTGTGAGTATTGCATTGCAGATCCCTGGGGTGGTGTGTGTGTGACAAGATAGTGGGATGTCAGCATTGAAGTTTGGGGTTCCTTGATGTGACGGGCGTCGGTTTTAGTTATGGATTATTTTGCCGCATTGGATCGAGTCGAGGCACGGTGGCAGGACCGTCATGGTGTGTTAGACGTATGTTATCATCATGTAGCTTGTCGCGTGTGGTCTAATGATCGATTTTTCCTTGCTAGTGGTCGTTGTTGTATGGCGTGTCTCATGTCGGTTGTTTGTTCATTGGGGATCCACATGTAGTGATTGCGCATGGTCAGTGATCTTGCCACATGGTTCTGAGTCGGTGGTGGAGGAAGCAATCATACTTAGTTGGCTCTGTCGAGGTTAGGTGCTGGGGTGCGAATTGTGTGGAACATGGGTGTGTGGGGGTGCGGGATGTGTGACTCGGTTTCTTGAAGCACTTGCTGATGAGTGCACATGTAAAAATTTGTCGAGTGCAGGACCGGCCTTCGACGAAGGTCCACGCCGCCCCAGGAGGAGGGTCGTCTTTGGGGTACCTGTTCGGCGGGAACTAAATGTGAATTGTGTAAATGGAAGGGAGGATGGCCCAGGCTGCGGATGTACGGTCTGGCGGAGTGCATCTCGGAGCCGTTGATCGCTTTCAACTCTTTTGGACAGGGTGTTGGTAGGCTAGCATTCGGTAGGATAAAGTTGTGCGCAGTGCCAGTATTGTGACAGCAGGGATGTGGGAGCGTTTCGTTTGGGGATGCACCTGAATGCTGGTGTCAGAATAAGGCTGGTGTTGGTGTCTATGTGTAGCCAGAGGAGAGGTTCACGCAACGAACTTGTGATCCTGTCCCGTGACCCGGGGCTGCGGAGACGATGGGAGGTGTCAAGAGGCAGGCCCCGTTTTGAGTGAAGGTCTCTGTTGCGCTTTATTCAAGTAGTTGATCTTCGCAGCGTTGTGTAGCAGTGTACGCTGATTGGTATCCCCTTATGATTTGCGACTGTGAAGCGTGTTTAAGAGCAGTTTTGATGGTTGTAGGAAGAAGGTTGGAGTCTGTCGGTTGCATGAGTGGAATGGTCGATTCTCGTGTCGACTGGATGGGTCTTTGGATCCATTGGTTGGTTGGTATGCAGCCAGTAGTATTGATACGACGATGACCGGATTTTGAATAGTGCAGATGTTTTTAGAGCTTCACAGTTATTGCTGTGTGCTTAAATGTTTAAATTGCTGTAAGTTTCGCGTACGTGTCTTGAAATTTGTATTGTGAACTGGCTGATGTTGATAATGATGCGTGTACACTGTCCGATTACGAGAGTATGACGGACTCTTGTGATAACAATAGAATCATTCATGTGTTTAACTGGATTGGTTACCTCTCGCTTAGTTCTTCTATTGGGTAGAGCTTATTTCGATCATGTTTTGTAATGTCTTTGGCCGCTGTTCCGGTTTTGGAATCCAGTGGGTACATGTATTCTTCTTTAAAATTTGGATAGTTTCAGATTGGTTCTTTCGACATATGCTTGTTTTCTTTTACTGATCCTGTAGAGCTTAGGAAATTACTTTCTGGTTTTAGGTGGCGAAATTGGAACAGTCTGCAAATCCATTTGGAATGAGGATGTGCATTTTGAGGTTTTGATGTCGGTATCCGTCACATGAATGAGACAGTGCAAGTTAACTTGAAGCTTCGACTTCCATAACACCGAAAAGCTCAACATATAAGCAGAGAACACTTGGGGGTATATCAGTGTTTTTGTTCTCTGCTAGTGCTACATGTGTTTTGTTTTTCTTCAGTCCAAACTCAATATGTGAGTATGGATTTTGATGCTTCTGCGAAGGGTATTTTACGTAGACAGCCAAGAGTTGAATATAGTTCTTCATCGAAAAGTCGTTATCTCCGAAGTTTTAGGGTTGACTCCCTGGTTGACCCTTGAACTTGCCAGTCGCTTTGGCCGAGTGGTTAAGGCGTGTACCTGTGGTGTGCCTGGGGGGCCTCCGCGATTCGCGGAGGGCGCTGGGCGGGAATTTTTGCGTAAAGTTAGGGAGTTAGATCCGAGCTAGATAACTTAGTCCGAATGCATTACAACTTTCAGTGGCGTAATCTACATCTCTAGGAGTGTATTTTGCACAAATTCTCGTTCAATTTGGAGCAGTTTTGAGTGAGGAGGAGGAGCTGAATGGGTCAGTGCCGTGGAGTCCTGGGGCAAATCTCTTGCACCTGACCCAAGAGCGAGACCAATAGGTTGTTTTGCATTCGACAATATGGAGGGGAGCACTAGAAGCGAGGGAGCATGGAGGAAGAAGCCCTCGGAGACTAGTGCAAAACAGAATTTCAACGGTACCATCACACGCAGTAGGAGTCGAACGATCAGCAATCAGGCGTCACCTACGCGGAGTGAGAGTTACAACAGCGGACAGATCTGCGAACACCAGGAACGACCCACATCCGATAATGGGTCACACGACGGCACCGGAAGCGCGGAAGAACAACAGGTAAGATTCGAAACTCCGAACCGTTCGTGTTTGCCGCAGGAAAACAGGAACAAGGTTACGCCAGTGGTCAACCTGCGACAGAAGGAGCACGACCAACTAGCGCCAATCACACCTGCGAAGCAAACGACAACAATCTCAGATGAAGAAGAAGACCCTATCGAGTCGTGGGAGGACTCAGATCTGAAGGTCTTCCTGCTACTTCTGAACAGGAATCGCATCAAGAGGGAGAAAGCTGCAGAGATAATCTGCAAGAACCCGAGTCTCGGACTCACCCAACAGTTCTCCGAGGTTGAGGAGCTTTCTTCTACAATCTCTAGGGTCTCCCCAGACTTGATTAGGTTCATCCCCCAGTTCTTCCCAACATCGCTAGACACCCATGGAAAAGGGGTGGTACCTTTAGTCAGAACAGAGAGGGGAGAGGAGGAAACCCTAACAGCAATTCCAGTAACCTCCACCCCCCCAGCTCCTCGACAACAGGATCCAGTAGTAGTAACTTCCGAAGATGAGTTCTCGAAGGAGAAATCACCTCTCAGGATTGAGTTGAGTGAGTCTCTCCTACAGCAATGCAAGGCACTGCTGGAGAAATCCTCGGAATTCATGGTCCTGGGTCGCATTCAAGGTAAATGCCCAGGCCCTAGACCGCTAAACATATGGGCAAGCAGTCGCCTACACCGATCATTTTCCCACCTGTCAATGAGGGCTCACAACTATTTTGAAGTTAGGTTTTCCCAGGAAGAAGGCAAAAACAGGACCCTTACAGATCGTACCTATACCTGCGACGGCCAGGTGATTACCTTCTCAACCTGGACTCCTTACTACGACGAGGATAAACCTGACGAATCGGTCAAGATGGCGCTCTGGGCTCAGCTAGTAGACCTACCCCCGCTACTCCGGACCAAAGAATTTCTCACCGAAGTTTTTGGACACATTGGGGAGGTACTAGTTGTAGATGACACAGACTCCTATATCTCTAAGGTTTCAGGACCTAGAGTAAGGATCCTTGTAGACAATCTGGATACACTGCCCCCAAAGATACAACTTCCGAGGGTAGATGGGCTAGGAGATGTCGAATACTCAATTGAGTACAGCGGCTTCCCCATGCAATGCACACGATGCAGATCCTACGACCACCCGGTATCCAAGTGCCCAGCATCCCGACGGCCCATTGAGGAAAGGCTAGCGGAACGGAAACGACGTATCAGCCCACCCAAGCAGGTCCCACCCCCTAAGGTTACACCTCCTACGGGACATAAACAGAAATCTAAAGGGAAGGAACCTGAAACAACATGGGTATGGAAACCAGTGAGCTCTAAGAAATCAGCGCCACCTACTCTCAATGTGGAAAACTCACAGGTGAGCTACCGAACGACGGACATCAATGGAGGACTGTGGAAAGCTCTGGAGGTAGAGGACATCCCAAATAATAGCAGAACAGCAGGATTAATCGTACCAGTTATTATCCGGGAAAGTCCAGAAAACGGCTTCGAAGCTCTCCTAGAGCATACAGCACATTCAACTCGACCAGTAACCACCTTCTTCCTGTCGCATGGCAAAGAAGAAAACAAGTGGTCCAAATCAGAAGCCAGACTTACTCTAGTGAACGAGACGATGCTTCATCTGAGGCAATTTATCAAGCTCAAGGTCAAACATCGCAACCCTCTCAAGGCATGGGAGAATGCACAGTGGATGTACGAATGGAGCAAGCCGAAGGTAGGGGAGGGTCTTTGTACCTGGCTAGTTTTCATAATCCACTCCGAGAAGGTCTTCAGCATGAGGAACCCAGGCGCCTATCGATGGTCACCCCTGCCTCAATCTATTCAAGATAAACTCCCAGCCTTATCAGTGAAGATGGCGAAATGGAGCCTAGGAATCAACGAACACAAATTCTTTCTAGGGCCATATCCACCGACTCAAATCCCGGACGCAGGTACGCATCCCTGGCATCCTGAACAAACCCCGGAACAAGGATCCATTAATGGAGACAATGAAGGGGGCTCCTCACCAATCATTATATCTAATGTCTAGTCACCTAGCAATAGTGTCACTAAATGTCCAGGGCCTTGGTAGAGGAGCTGGAGGAACCCGGAAAAGGAGAGAAATTAAGGAACTCATGGAAAAATCTAATCCTAGACCTGATATTGTACTAATTCAAGAACATAAATTCACACAAAAAGACTGCCTTAACAAAACACATCAAATGAAATTTCTAAAAGGTACTACGTTCTGGAACGAGGGTTCCTTTAATGCAGCTAAGGATAGCTTCGTTGAAGGAACAGGCATTTTAATAAATAACAGAATAGCAGCTAAGATTACACATCATGGAACTATAGTCCGTGGGCGTGCTCAATACATAGTATTCCAATGGCAACCGGATATCTCAATTGGAATCATTAATGTGTACGCCCCGAACGAAACTGGTAAGAGGGCCAGACTCTGGAATAAGATCCTAAACTTTGCCCTCTCGGAAGCGAACTGGATCATCGGGGGAGACTTCAACATGATTGAGCAATTGGAAGATAAACAAGGAGGAGAACCGACAACAGGAAGAACGAGGAGGGAGATCGAGGCCTGGAACACTCTACTCATCCACTTAGGACTAGCAGATGTTTACCTATCAGATGAGTTCAGAGTAGTCACGAAGAAGAGATTTACCTGGGATAATCGAAGAGACGCACCGGAAATGATCTTCTCCAGGCTAGACCGCTTCTATGTCAACGAAATCATCAGAGATGTAGGAGGGACAACAGGGATCTGGTGCAGCACACCACACATCTCGGATCACACAGCGATATTTATGAAATTGAAGAGAGTTGGAGCACCAATTCACCACAGCCCAGCCTTCAACAGACAGCTACTCAAGGAGGAGGAAGGGAAGAACTTACTGCTTCAAGCTTGGAAGAACAACATTGCAGAGAACCGGGAGCTTAGCTGGAACGCTCGAATTCACCAAGCACTCCAGGCAGTCAAAAAGTGCAGCAACGACGAAACAAGAGGGAGAAAGAAGAAATGGACAACTGAATTCGAAGAGCAGTTTGAAGATGTCTATGAAGCTGAACTAAAACTCCAGGATAACTGGAATAATCAAGAGGCTCGCATTCAACTTAATGACGCTCAAGTCCGCCTACAACAGGTAAGAGAGGACCGACTGGAAAACATGTATGACAAAATGCAATCCAGTTGGACCCGAATTGGCGATCGGTGTAATAAAGACTTCTTTGATTTCTTTAATCACCAAAGGAAACCTGTCGTGATCAAGGAACTGGTTAGAGATGGCCAAGTCCTTAATCAACAAGCAGATATGCATGCATACATCAACGACTATTATAAAAAGCTATACACTCAGCCAGAAGAAGGGCCCGAGGAGGCAGCCGCAAGAGCTGATTGCTTCAGCAGCGTACCGTGTTGCGTAACCGATGACCAAAATGCAATGCTCGATAGCAGCCCATCGCTCGAAGAGATTCAGGAGGCAGTTAACGAAATTCCAACAGGTAAAGCAACAGGAGTGGACGGTGTACCGATTGAGTTCTTCAAAATCCTCTTTGACGACGTTGGAGGGGACCTCCTCGAACTTCTCACGGAAGTATTTCAAAGCTTCCACATCTGCGCAGAATTGAATGTCAGTAAGATCAGCCTACTCCACAAGCCTGGAGACATCACGCTCTTGCCAAACTATCGCCCCATCTCGCTGTTGGGAACAGTTTACAAGATCATAGCAAAAGTAATGGCCACCAGGATGGTTCAGTACTTACCGAAATGGATTCGCAAGACGCAAACAGCCTTTGTCAAAGGACGTAGTATCTTTGACAACGTCTTCATGGCCTTCGAATCTATGGATTGGGCTACTAAGAGCAACCAGAGGCTAGCATTACTTTTACTCGACTTTGAGAAGGCTTATGATAGGGTCAGCTGGACATTTTTGAGAGAAGCGATGGAGACGATGGGGTTCAGTGATCGCTGGATCATGCTAACCATGTCCCTGTACTCTAATGCTACTGCTTTGGTCTCCCTAAATGGGGCTCAAGGAACCAAATTTAACCTACAGCGGTCGGTTCGACAAGGGTGTCCTCTTGCACCATACCTGTACCTTATTATAGCAGACACCCTTGGCCACATGCTTGATGACCCGCTCAGAGGCATTACAGGTTTTACTCTTCCTGACGGGACCCAAACCACTAATTACATGTTTGCAGATGATTCATCACTAAACCTGGATGGTACAGAGGAAAACTTGGATAAGGCGATGGAGATCCTCAACATATTCTGCAAAGGGTCAGGGGCAAAGGTAAACTAGAGTAAAACAATTGGGATCTGGGCAGCAGCTACTCCCCGGGCATGGCGGTGGGAGAACGACCCCGGACTCAAGTGGCTTCAAGAAGGAGAATCAACTAGATATTTAGGATTCCCGGTTGGTTTCCGTATGCCTCAAGAAGAATTCAGCAACAAGGTTATTATGATGGTCTCCAAAGGACTCACCTGCTGAGATGCTCGCAATTTATCTCTAGCAGGACGCATCCTTATTGCGAACCAAGTCATTTTAGCCTCTATTTAGTATCTCTGCTCCTGCGCCCAAGTTGGAACTAAAACACTCGCCCAAGTTAGAGGGCTGGTGAGAAATTACATTTGGGGTGCAAAACTGGGAAAGAAGACTCGAGCAAAAATTAGATGGGATACTCTGATTCAACCCATAGTGCATGGAGGGATTAAAGTTATAGACCCATCACTACAAGCAGCAGCCTTAATGACCAAATTAGTCGTAAGGGGCCTCAAGCCAGGCGACGAGCCGTGGAAAGCCTATGTGAGGAATCATATGCATCAAACTAGGATAATCTGCAGATTTCCAACCTCGATGCATTGGATGATGACAGCTAACAGACCCCCCCAAAACTCTTCACCGCTTTGGAAGGCAACTTTCAAAGCTTGGACAGATACTAGGCGGGGACTTCAGCAACTGCCTCCTACACACGATAAGGTGATTTTAAGACAGCCCTTATTTGGAAACAGATTGATTCTAAATAATTCAGGGAAACCATTCGGAATGGAAGCAGCTTCAAACTATGCGACATGGGCCAAACATAGTTTATTCACGATTAAGGACTTGTGGGACAACCAAACCCTACAATGGAAATTGGTGGAGCAGATTAGAAAACAAACACACTCACGGTTGGTCCATGAGCAAAGACCAGCCATTTTATCAAGCATCCCCTGGCAAGTTACTAGATCAGACCCGTCTTCTGGTGAATGGGTCACGATCGAGCAAGAGCACGCCATCCTCAGAGTCTATCACCTCACGCAGATCATAGACGGAGACTGGAATGGCATCCCATATACGAAGCAAAGCAGTGAGGAGTTGATCAAGGACCAGGACGGGGAAATCCAACTCCCAGAAGGAAATATTGAGCAGGTAAGGATTATCATTACCAAAGGGCTAAACCAGGAATTTGTTCGATACAACCCCAAGGATCAACCCCCGCTGAATCATAGGATTTGGCTCTTCGGTTCTACTCCAATCATCCATCTCGACTGGGACCCAGCCGATTGGGAATGGAAAGCAGCAGGGGCCCTACAGAAAACGGGATTTTACGGATATGAGACCAAGAAAGGCTACAAGATTGGACTTCTCAACCAACCAAGCACCATGAGAGGTATTCGGCAACTCAGATCACTAGGATATAATAAAAAACAATGTAAGCTGATCATTATCCGAACCTGGCATCCGTGGTTACCCCGGAAAATAGCAGCCATGATCTGGCTGACAATGGCGGGGGGACTGCCTATTGGAGCGTGGAGGCACAAAGCTGGCTGGTGCGGCGAGTGTCGACTCTGTGGAACAGCAGGCATAGAAACAAACGAACGCGCTTTGAGAACCTGCCCAGTAGTGTCAGAAACATGGAGAAGATACGCCCTACTTAGAAATGACCATAACCTGAACGACAATTGCAACACTTGGCTGAAAACCCTTTTTGGGGAAATCTCGAAACCACCAAGAGCAGCGGACATCGAAGAGACTCAAAAATGGGATTCAGGGGGGAAGATAATGGTCAACAAAAACACTCCATGGAACATACTTCGTGCAAGCATTCTATGGAACATCTGGGTTCAAAAAACAGGGCAGGAAATGAACGGAGAGCCTTTCAGCATAGGAAAAGTCCTATTTAACGCTTGGAAGACGACCATTCAAGTCGGCATGGAGGTCTGGACGGATATCCAAAGATACGGCAAACAGAGATCGGCAGAAAGAAGAGCAGAACTCATGAGGCTGTTTGAGGAGGTTTGGACAGAGCGTGGAATTTTTGCTACCATGACCCAAAGGCCCAGGTGGAAAATACTTCCACCGGAGATTTTCCTACCTAGGCAAATAGCAGAACAGGTGCAGGGAGCAAGAGACTTACGCGCAGTTGTTGCAACCCCTAGCCGCGAGATGGACTCGAGAAGCGATGCCCAAAGTGAAGAGCTATCCGACGCCATAGACAACTTGTTTGCAGAGGTCAATCAGGAACTGGAGCAGCAACGTCGCCGAAACAACGTTTCACCTGAAGCCCCAGCGTCCCCAAGCCAGGTAATCACCCCCGACAGCCCAGACCCTCCTCCTAACCCTCCATAAGCACCGTTAGTAACAGAAGGACCTAGGCTGAGACGATACAGAGGAGGGCTCACAACAGCATCAAGAGAAAGGATTAGAGCTAGGCAGCTTCGGATTGACACCGAGATGGTTAATAACCGTTTGGCAGAGTGCACAGCTGAGAGAACAGTAGATCATGTCATCCAGGAATCTAGCCCAAGATCAGCAAGACTCATAGAGCAACGCCTACAGGAAGAGATAGAAGAACTTCTAAACAGAGTGGAAGTAGAAAGGCATGAATATCACTCACCAGAAACCTCTCCCAGGACAGCCTTAGCCACAGAAAGGATAGTCGCCCAAATGCACCGCACCTTCAACGACTCTCCTTACACCTTAGAAGACCTACCGAGAGTAGTAGAAAGAGCTAGGAACACCCCAGATTTCCCAGGTCTAACAGCATTAGAGATATATGCACAAACCGCACAACACCTTGGGGAAGAAAACTTCGCCTTGTGGATGGCGGACGGGAGACGCTACTTTGATCTGGGAAGAAGACACCCACGGTGATAACACAAAACCCGAAACCTAGGGTTTTGAGCCTTGACGACTGTCAACCAGTCTGGGGACAACTAGGCCCGAGGCCCCACAATCATGGATAAGCAACCGCAACAACCAAACTCCATTCACACCGGAGCACAGGTACCACAATAGGAATACAAGCGGCAACCAACAGGTAAGCAAAACTTTATATAGCTGAGAGAGCACAAACTTCCAATAGGCACTTGGTACTTGCCAGTTTCTCCGGAGAGATCAGAGAACTATTTAATATATATATAAAAAAAAATCATTTATATATACATACCCAGTTTAGTCTTCTAGAAGAGCGCCGCCGAGAGTACGGAGAAGGACCCCAACTAGGCACCTGCAACAGCACTAGAACTTAAACCTCTCCCCAACTGACTAACCCAACACTAGACACAGAATCACGAGTCGTAAACGAATCCATTGCACTATTACGGCTCAAGTCGCTAGAAGAGGGCCAATAGTTATCCTTGGTAGAGGCAGAAGAGCAGGTGCGACGGGAGGATGGCTCCGCCATAGCCTCCTCGGCCAACATCTTCAACTCGGCAACTGTGATGCCTTTCCTCTCGGGAGTTTTCACCTGTGGAACGGGAGCGGCTGACGGTCCCCCTTCAACACGAACAGGAGACCGAACCCGACGGAAGGACCGTGCAGCCACAGGGAGGTCACCTGGCTTGCAAGCCGGAGCAGCATTTAATGGAGGCGGAACATCGACACGTCCAGGCGCAATCGCAGGTTCAGGAGGCTTTACTTCCGGCTTACAGAATGAAGCCAGCGGAGTGCGAACGAAGCGACGAGCAGCTTGACGATTCCCTGGCGGCCCATTCACAGACACCTCGGACGAAAGAGCAGGGCCAGGGGCGTCTCCAACACGGACACATCCAAAGGCCACATCGCCACTATCACCAAGAATAGCAAGAGCAGAGAAACAGGACGCAGGAGTGGCTTCCTCGGAGGACTCACTCAACAGAACGGGATTACTCGCGTAGCCGCCACGGCGATCTCCACGAACACCAACGGAATGCAGATAAGTTTCGTAGGAATAGCCCACAATTGCACCCAAGGCACACACCTCCGCACTACAATCCTCCGTCCATTTGAAGTTGGCGGACACACTCAACAATCGACCCAGCGCAGGCGTATCCGGCAGTCGCAGCAGCAGCTGCTCCTCACGGGCATACACAACTGCTAACCAACGCACCAACAAACTTCGCCCACGAGCCATACTTCCGGCTCCTCAACAATCTGACCTCCCAGCATCTCACCAAGCAAATTTATAGGAGGAACAATCGAAGGAAGACACAGCAGATCGACAAAGATTGAGCAGATCGTCCAAAGCTTCACCGAATCCCAAAACCTCGAAGGCGATATCGCTACAGATTTAGCCATCATTGGCAGGCTAAGGCGCAGCCCATCTGGACAATTCCAAAGACAACCTCTCCAGGCTTCCTCCCCAACTCAAGCTACCGACGAAACCAAGGACAAGGAAACCCAAGGCAATCCTTGGGTTTAATGCTGCCCTTCATTATCGCATTAATAAAAAAGTACTGTGAGTAACAGGTCCAATCCCCATCATTAAACTCTCCAGGGACACTTGATCAAGGCTAGGCCACCTCAACCTAGGTCATAAGTGGCTACCAAGTGGACAACTCCCTGGGACGAATTTGAGCAGACCTGTAACCGTGGAATTATCCACTTTTCCACTCAAAATGACAGGTTTGGGCACACCCAAACCTGACTTACAAATTGAGGTACGCAGCTGGTTTTAAATTTTTCTCACAGGGGGGCGTTGGGTGTGGTACTTATTGGCTAATTGTAAACACGATCACTGCCTGGTCCCTAGCTCTTCAGTTGGTTGGCTGGTTAAGAGTGTTGGTTTCCCGAACCGGTCCGGGTTCGAAACCGTACTAAGACCCCGTTTGAGCGGGTCTGGAGCCTGAAGGGACCAGGCAACCCCGTCTAGTGAGTAATTACTGGCAGGAAACCGTGTTATAAGCCAACCAACGACGCTAGCCCCACCCGAGCTAACACTTGTGATAAGACCCGCGCGGCTCATTGAGTATGAGTGCCGGGAGGGCCCTGGTCCTCCAGGGTACTCCCATGTATTTCACCCGGGTAGCTTAGGCTACCCACCCCCCCTCCTTTCTTTTTGCTGATTAATTTGATCAATCAGGCTTAGTTTGGTATACAGCAGCTATTTCCCTAGAATAGATCAGACTTAGTTTGTTCTTGACAGACTTAGTTAACTACTGCAGACTCATAGTTTCAGACTTAGTTTGCTGATTCCTTGCTTCTGGCATAGGCTGCTATTGCTCTCACTACTTGCCATGCAGATCAGATCGGGAGTTAATTTCTTGGTGTGTGCCTCCTCCAGCTTGGTAGTGCCATGCACCGCCTTGCTGGAGTTGGCACACATGATGCCCTCGGTTCGCCTGGGGCTGTTTGTTTCCCCGCTTGGGGGCCCGTGGCCGTCTTGCTTTTGGGCCTGAGGCCGTGTCTTTTTGCGCTTTGCGCCTTTTAACCCCGGTGGGGTCTTTCGGTTAAGGCGTGTGCCTGCTAAGTACATGGGGTTTCCCCGCAAGAGTTCGAATCTCTTAGGCGACGGATCAAAAAATAAATGCGACTGATATTTTTCCTTCCACAGTTTTAATTTAGTATCTTTACATGGCAAGTTGGAAAAAATGTAATTTTTTGGAAGTCAATAAATCTATAAGCAGGTTGTAGATGCATAGATGCATAAATTTTTGTTAGCATATGTGAAGCCACCTGATTTGCTAAGAGGAGTGCTGATATTGGAGGGTAGATGAGTGTTTATGCGATTAAGACCAAGAGTGATGAGGACCAGGGTCCCACCACTCAAAGAAGAGAGCAGAATATGATATTATTGTGACCCTCGTGCCCTTGACCAATCACATTGTCAATCTCGGCTTTTCCTTGACTGCTACATCCGATATTAGGCGAGGGGAGGGAGAATACTAGTAGTAGCAGGTCACCTCTAGTAATCGCACCGCGGCTCAGCTATCGGGGGTTCCTTGCTACCACTAGTATTCTCCCTCCCCTTGCTCAATATTTAGTACATAGTAGCCTACTTAGTTCCAAAATATGACCTAAATAAACCCGATACGCCTTTAACAAGAAGAACCCATTTCAGTTGGCATATTCATCCAACCTTGAAGAGTGAAACCATCTGGATATTCCGACGCCTAGATATTTATTGCAACATTCACATCGAAGTAGGCAATACAATTACGGAAAGTCTGGTCGAGGTCGGGAAGTTTGGTCAAGCTGGCCGGGCCACTTGAGTTGGTATAACATCCTCGAATTACCAGTGCCGAAAGAGATCAAATATGCTTCACCACAGATTGAAGCTTCTGGATAGGGTCATATAAGATGAATGTGCCGGAGACATGGTACCACATCATACAGTGTTTGCGGGTAGATATATATGACTAGCCAGTGTTGTTGTTTTGATTACAGTCTTTTGTCGACCAAACACAACGGTGCATTGCACTATTAAGAGTGCAGTAAGATGATATTACATCACAAGATTCCTCAAAAAAATGCTTAACGTAGAGGGTGAGCCCCTCCCGAGAAGGGCTCACCCGACGTAACGCCCGTGGGAGAACATTTGAAATAGGGCAGCGGCTACGATTGTCATCCAAGCTAGCACGGTCGACATGGTCATTGTGGCTGGGATGGTAGCATATATATGTGTGGATTCGGTCACCGAGGGTATCGAGTTTGATTCCCGGTGGAAGCGATGGTTGTTGAGCTGGCCAAAAGTGAGTCTGAAATTTTCAAACCCTGCCCGGGCTTTTCGCCTCGCGAGCTTTTGGGCGTGGCGGGCATTCCGCCCAAAAGCCCGGGAAGCGAACCACCGCGGGCGATTCCCTTGCGAGAGGTCCCTTGGATTGAATGGGAATAAATCCCAAAGGGGGTTAGGAGTAAGGACAAGGAACGGGGCAACTCATAACCAAAGGGTACTGGCCATATATGATGCTCTTTGGCAAGCTCCTCTACCCCACTCAAATTTGACACATACAACACATTAATCTCCATCTTTTGGTAGAGAAGTTTTGTATGAATTAGTTCATTTGTATAATCAGAATATCTCTTGTCTGCGAAGCATTGCCAACATGCATACATGTGTAGAAGATGTTGTGAAGAAGCAGCCGATTGTTCATTATAGTACCTCCACACACGATATGGATGCTTGTTCGCCTTCGATGTGTAGATAACATCAATATCTCAATACATTATGACGTCCTTTTCATGAAATGTTACATGAAGTGGGGTGCTCGTAAAATAATGAGTTCCCACCAAAATCAATCAGTGTGTATGTTCTATGTTTGTAAATTGCAACCCTGACAAGAATGACAGCCGGTCGATAGCAAGTTCGAAAGGCCTGAAATTCTAGTTTGAATTAATGAGGAATAATTGACTTGAAATTGGCATCTCTGTGGCCTCAGTTCTCGGCACAAATTGAATGCTTCGTGCACAATGTCGGGTGCTTGATTTTGGTATGATTGAACTTGGCACTATACAACTTGATCAACTTGAATCCAGTTCCAGTTCTTAATTCCTTCTTTGCTTTGAGAGTTATGCCACAGTCGTGTTCGATTCTTGTTGCATTCGCTGGAGGTAATTAGAGCCCGATAATCAATTCACTGTGTTTGCTATGAGATCAAATTCAGCTTTAGGTTCACGTGACAGCCCTCTTTTCTGTGCGTAATAAACTAAAATTTGCACCACGTAGTGCTCATTTCCGGTGTATGTTGTAATGCGATGCCTGGTTGCGCATGGTGTTAATCTGCTTCAAGGTTTTATTTTCATCCATGCAGTTCTTGAAAAAGATCATGTTTGTCAAGCTTTGGTAATATCCTTTTGCGTCAAAAATGTCCTGGTGAGTAGCGTTTAGACAATAGCGTCAAAGCAAGGGCTAATGCAGGTGGCAGCTAATGTTTCTTGCCGTGTATTCTCATCAGTGATCTACCACAAACTTGGTTCTCTTGTCTCTTCATGTGAAGAAAATAACCAAAAGATTAGACTTTTACGCTATGATAAAAGTAAAAGCAAAATGAAAAAGCAAACGAAAAGTAAAAGCAACTTTGCTCTGGTTATATATAAGGCAAGGGGATGAACCACATTGGTCATTAATATATGATATGTGTGAGGTTCTAAGTTTGGGAACAGAGCCTATATATTTATGTTTTAAGTTTACCACTACTTACAATTCCTTTGATATTTTGTGTTTGACTTTTCTCACACTCCTGAGAATAATTTGGGCAATATGAAGGTTGGGTTGGGGTACGAGCTTTCATTTGATGTTGTAGAGCGCATTCTTTCTTTTGTATCTGTGCCTAAACTATGCCGATTGCGGACTGTATGCAAGAGTTGGAACTCAAGCATTTGTAGTGCTAACTTTAGTGCACTCCAACAGTCCTATGGGAGGCAAACAGATGCATGTTTCATAGTCGCACGATATATCAAAGAAATTCTATTATTGGATGACAATTTTTCCAAGCAAGCACTGTGGTTGGGCCTTTTTGGACTTGAATGCAAAGCGATGGTATACTATTGTGCAAGACAGAGAAGAAGTTTTTGACCAGTTTCGATATAGAAGCTCCATAGTTACGAATGCTGGGTTGGTTTGCCAAGTTTTTGGTGTGAACTCTCATATAGAAAAAGATGTTTCAATCTTTATTTCCAATCCCATTGGCAAGGCATCGAGAAGACTACCGTCTCCACCATGTTCTTTCAACTTCATTAATGCTCTTTATTATAAGTCACAAGTAGACATCGTTGCTGACTGTATTGCTCATAATCACAAGGTTTTTGTGATGCCCAATACTAATGATTATATAAGTGAAGACAACCCTATTATCCACGTATACAAGCAAACAACTAATCGGTGGCGCAAATCGAGCATTCCTCCTATGCAATAAATTACTAAGGGTTTGATTGTAGTGAGATGTAGTCTTTCCTTATGATGGGATGCTATATCTTTTGGTATGTTCAACTGCACCATTTAGGGACACTAGTGACCATTGGCTATGGAGTTACAACCACGTTGAAGACACTTAGAATGACACTGGTATTAGTATTCAATTGCCATTGCCAAGCATTCCTCATCTCTTTGTGAGTGGCAATCGCTTGTTCCTTGGAACTTGGTTGTCACCTCATTTTGAAGGTATGTCAATGGAGTTTATAACATTTGGAGTAGTGGAATTCCATTTTGTGAATCAAACGTGCAGAGTAGTGCTTCAATTGACTATGAACAATCTGATGCAATTGCTTAATTTTGATAGAAGCTCTTCGTATGATGTTCGTGCATCTGGATTCAAGAACTCTATTGTGTTGTGGCATACATTAAATGGAGTATCACAAGTATATGATCTACACACATGTCGTTGGAATTTGCTTCCCAGGTGCCCCAGAGATCTTTTTGACATGAAATGTAGAGAGCGAGTGTTCTATGGAAAACCCATGGAGCTCATTCTACCAGCATCTACTATAAGGGGATCAAATTGATGTAGGAGCAAGCATTGAAAGTGTATAATTTAAGCCCTTAATTTTTGAACTACATAGAGTTTTCACACCGACCCTAGTGAAAGTAGATACATGAGTGACCATAAGTGAGCTTTTTGAACAAACGTGGATGTAATATTTTAATGTAAAAGTTCCTTGGAGGTCCTTGTATTCATATGGAGCCTAATTCATGTGTTATGGATATATGAAATGTACATAATGAATGCCAAAGTTGTCAACAATTGAATGAATATATATTGTGTGTTTACAAGGGTATTTTTACACATACAATTAGGTACATTTTAGTCATGGCTAAGAGGCTTCCTCTAGATTTCAAACCCAGTTCTCAATCAGTTTCAAAAATTGTCTTGATAAGTGTTACAAATCTCTTGTGAACCAAATTCATAATCTAATTCTACATCCTTGGTGTATGAATCTACTATCCAAAACACCAAAAAACAACCGGAACCACCCATTCTCAAAAGAAAAAACACAACCCACTAGTCAAGATCCCACAATCCGGTGATCCAAAACCTTCAACCCAAATCAACACCCTAACATATCTTCTTTTGTGTATCTTTTCAAACTTTCTAATTTAAGATTCAACCTATCATTTGGAAATGAAAAGCAACAAAAACAATAATAAGAAAAGTGGTTTTTATGACTTGCTTTGGATAACAAAATCAATTAGTTAAAATAATAAATATCTTTGGCTTGCTTTTCATAAGTCTTATAAAAATAAAATTGTAAAGGTGAAGCTAGACTTAAGAAATGAGCAAAAATGTATAATATCTTTTAATTTAAAGATTATATAGCATAATAATCAATTCACTCATAAGATTCTAACAGACGAGCCAATTTCATTAACAAACCTAATCAATAAGATGCACAATTGCATTGTTCTTTCAACGTTGTTTACAAAACATCGGGTCCCATGTATGTTGACATACAATTTATCTCATGATGTCTAAGTATAGTCAACAAAGCTAAACCATGGCTTTTGAAGCCATTCTATTGCGCATCAAATTGCAGTAATTATAAGGTTTACATAACCATCATAGGAAGAAACAATTGTAATCAAATTGCTTTAGAGAATCACCATGATTCTTCTAAGCAAAGATCCCATGCTTTTAATTTAGAAGCATTGTTTTGTACATCTCAAACATAATATGGATTTTTGTGTTGGATGTTGTAGCACTACTATTACACTTAGTAAACATTGTAATGCTTTTGTTATCTATACAAAAATATTTCTTGAATGTTACATGCACACACTTGTATTATTTTAATGTCGCCAAACGTTCACATTTGTACCATGTTTTAGCATTCAAAATTAGAGGTTTAGATTTTCAAGTGAAATGTGTCAATGGTTATTAGTATGAATTTTTTAGTCTTGTTCTACTTTCACTTGTTAAATTGGTAAACATGCACTATGTGGGTCCGTTAATCCTTAATATTGGCTATGTTTTATAAACAATATGCTTTTAACACAACTCAATTATTCATCCAAGTCAAAAAGATGACTTAAAATCACCATACATTTGAAAAGCGTAACTAAATTCTTATGAAGATAATCTCAATCGATCAAAAAAAATTCCATTTACAAGGATAAAATCTATTAATTGCATGCCAAACGTGAATATTTTTGAAATTTATATAACGTGGTTTAGTGTAATGTCAAGATCAACAGATGAAAGGCTGCAGCCAAATAGCTTCATGTCTTGACTTTAAACCCTTCCGGCCGCTGTTCTCTGGGCGAATTCCTATCATCGTTCAATTCTGCATGTCATTAGTCTCCAGTCCTCATATCTAATCATCAAGTTAACCAGTACCTTTTGTGTGTATTTGCGAAGTAAGTGGAAGAATGGACCAAGTGGAATGATCAATTTTGGAATCTTCTACAATTTATTATGGACATTTGAGGCTGGACATGTAGGTGTTTCTAAAATGGTGCAGTAAAATGTTCACTTTAAGTACATCGGAAATTGGACTTCAAAGCTATTATGTACCTCTCGCTCTGGATGATTAAGTTATGGGTTTTGGGTGATCGAGTCTAGTAGGCCATTATTGGACCTGCGTCAAATTTGTGCACTCCGCCTTACTTAGAATTGTGTGATACCAATAAAATGGTCAATGTTCCTGGTATTCAATCATCTAAGGGTGACCTTATCTATATTCTATAATTCATTAGATCAAATACAGGACAGAGTTTTAGAGTAACCGAAAATGGAACATAAAACCGAACTCAGTGGGAGGTTAACAACAGAACGCTAAAAGCCGTGGTGTTATCTATATCTCAAGAAACACACTTGCCTTATTCTCCAATTCAAACATCATACCCTAAGTGCAAAAATGACCACTTATGTAAAGAAGAGTCATTTTGAAATACTTAGAAAGGAAAACCGATACCTACACTTTTGGGAATACTGCTACTTTAATCAAGCATTACTTTTTTCTCCTGTGAAGAATTCAAAACAAGATAAGAAACGCATTATGGCTGTTCAAGGCTTTCAGAATACTTACCGGAATTGTTTGTCTTGCAGATCTTCAGCAAGCTGTTTCACTTTCTCCAGCTCCTTCTCCTGCTTTTGGATTTTCTCACCTAGTTTTTCCTGCATTGGAAACACCTATTATGGCGAGCAGCCCTAATGAAGAGGTCTGAGTATATAGCCACCTCAAATATGTGTAGGAATCTAATTCTAAAAGAAACTTTTGGAAAAAAACTTCTAGATCTTATATATGAGAGAATCACACTTATCGGTGGAATTGTTTAACGGTTGCTTCCAATCACATAAATCAATCCCATAATTACCTTGCACTTCCAACCATCCCGTTCAATCCATACACCTCATTTTGTCACACACCTTCTCAACTGCTACAGATACTTAGTTACAGGTCAAATGAGCTTGAAGAGGGAAATATGCAAAGGTGAGAGTAAGGAAGTTTTTGTACATACCGGGCATAAGAAGTTCGCGATTGTACTCTTTCCTCCTCGCTCACTTCAGCATTAGCAGCCTCACAAAACTCAGCCACTTTGTCAGCATCCAAGCCAATTACACTGACCATAGCACTTGGAGCTGCATCTGTTGCTACCTGTAACGATTCACCAAGTCCAAAGAATATCCTCATAAAATCTTGGATATCCTTTTATTGGTCTGATACTGTAACTCTGACATTCTTTTTGCTCACAGAAGCTATATTGAATGAACATCAAAGGGTGATTCGTACAGACCTGCAGAGCTTCCCCCCTCAACTTCACAAGCCTCAAACCTTCTTCAAAACTGCACCAAAGTAGCTATTTAGCTAGACTAACAACAAAGACCTTGTGCTTTTTGAGTTCTATTTCATGCAGAATAAACTAAGAAATCTCATCAAAGAATTTACTTGGTACAAGTTCTATAAGTACTCTTTAACGCGTGCAGTGACAGACCTGAAAACACCAGCGAAGGCCAATGCAGTGTACTCCCCAAGACTAACACCACAATGACATCCAGAGTCGAAGATAGCTTGACCTTTCTCTTGGGCTCTCAGAGCCTCCACAGCTGCTAAACTTGCAACATAAATTGCAGGCTACACTCCACGTCCCACGAGTAAAGGGAACTAAGACTTAAAATCAAGAATTCGAAATAGACCGAGATTCAAGCCATAGAAGCATAGTATTGAAATCCACACACTAACAACACTAAGTGGGTACCATGATCTCTGAAACAGGTGTTACACTGACCTGGCTAACCACGGAGGAGTTGAGCTTCTCCATTTGGCCCGTTAATAGATACGTCCAACAAGATTATTTAGACAAGATTATTAGACAACTAAGAATCATTCAAACTAAACAACAAAACCTCCACAGATCATTCCCATCAAAGGCGAGCTAGATTATTCAGCAGTAAATCACTCTGCATCCTCCTCTACATTGAAGAGGTGGAAAACACTATTTAATCAAATTCGTCTGAAAAGTTTTCTAGCATCAGCCTTCTTCTGACATCAGTTTTCTTCTAACATTAGTTTTCTAACACCAGTTTTCTAACAACAGTTTTCTTCTAACATCAGTCTTCTTCGTACATCTAGTGTATCATTCTTCTTCTAACATCTTGCGTATCAGTCTTCTTCTAACATCTAGCGTATCAACATGAGCGACGACATCTTCAACAAATCGGCTTCCCAGCCTAGGCAGCTCCCATCAGTATTTCTTGCAAAAAAATTGAACAAAGAATTAGAGAACAAAGACCATTTGAGATCTAAAACCATTTGAGACAGAAATGATTGAAATCAACTTACATGGATGGCGAAGTTCTTGAAGGATCTTTTTGATGTCTCGAAGTTCCTTTGTGACTTCTCCATTGGGTAAATCCATTTTCTCCATCTTCACTTCTAAGTCACACATTTTTTCCCAAACCTTAATCTCAAGAGCACCAACTTCTCCTTCAAGTTGGCAAGGTCAATATGAATGTCTCCCTTCATATATTTCAATTGCATGCGTGTGAAGTGATTGCTAGCATACACTGTCGTGCAGCATCCCGTAAGAAAAACACCTACAAGACGCCTCGCGTCGAAGTGGTAGGTGTTCATCTTTACAAACAAGTCGAGAGGGTTAAATTCGGACTCAACATTAGGAGCAGTTTGGGGTCTCCAACGGGCCTTTTCCATGCTTTCCGTGCCAAAGTTTTGGGCATGCCCGTGCACTTTACCTGCTGGCACCAACTGTGCCAGCAGGTCGCCAAATGTTGCCAGCAGTGACAGCAGTTGGCATTTGGGGGGTCCAGCCAATCGCTTCCCTTCCCCACCCCACCCCACCCCACCCCCCCATTGGACAATATAAGCAGTAATGACACTGTCACCGACCGTGTGCCCACTGCTATCACCCCATTGGACAGTACCGGATCCTGTTGTCAGTGGATCCTCCTGTCAGCGAATCCTGCTGTCAGCGAGGCGAATTTTGTTGTCAGCGGGCAGGATATCGACCAATGAGATTTCAAAGAGAAGTGTCAGCGGGCAGGAAGCTCACCTAATCCGGGCTGTCTTACAAGGCCCGTTGGAGACCTGATTTTTCCCCTAATGCCACACAGCGCGCCGCTGCAACAAAGGGATATTTCCGAGCCATTGGGAGCGACAGTCAACAACACAGCACACAAAACAAGAACAGACAATATAAAACAAGATAGGAAAGCCTGTTCTACAATGCCCCCTAGGCCCATCTGGGCAGAGACCCGACCGGCCAGAGCAGGGCGCGGGCGCCAAGGCCCGCCAAGGCCATAGCCGGTGATAGGGACTACTTAACAAACAATCGAGACAGAGACAAGCCCGAGCCGGGCGTAGGAGCCGGCGATAGCGACAACAACAGAAACGAGAAACAATCGAGATTAACAGAAACAGTCAAGCAAGCCGGGCGCGGGAGCCGGCGATAACAACTTAACAGAAACAAGAAACAATCGAGATTAACAGAAACAGTCGAGACAGACATGGCGCCGGAGCCGGCGATAGCACCAAGGCCCGCCAAGGCCATAGCCGGCGATAGCGACAACTTAAGCAAAGAAACAATCGGATAATTGCAAAGAAACAGCGCAAAGAAACAATCGCAAGAGACAGTCACACAGCACTCATGTGATGAAGACGAAGACGCAAATCCCACAACAGCCTCAACTCGATGAGCCCTCCATCCAGGGAACAAGGCGTAAGCTTTGAAGATGGGCAAGGCGTGAGGCTGACGTAAATATAGCCGCAAGGGAAACCCTAAGTGAGCTGACATGTGCCGTCTCCTTGCAGCACAAGCGATCTCGACCGTTTCTTTCATCGAGGCCTCTCGACCGTCGGATCAAGGGGAGGAGGGACAAATCAAGCGAATGAGGGACATGGAGCAATCCTCCCCAAAATAACTTACTGTAACTTAGAGCCTGCCCAGTTCTTTTGATGTCAGAAAGTCCATGAAGTCCACATGGGCCCACGGGCTATGAACTCACATGAACTCACTTTATTACATTTTTTATAAACTGGTTTGAACTCACATGAACTCACTTTTTTACATTTTTATAAACTGATTTTTCTAATCGTTAGCCACACAAATTAATGTTTCTCCATTCATACAAGTTAGAAAATGCACAAAGAGCTACCGTAACACCATAGCTGGTTCGTTCATAAATAATTCCTAAAATAGAAAACAAAAAAATTTGAAAATTATGAAAACCATGAAACGAAAATAGAATAAATTGTTTTTTCTGCTTTTTTGTCATGTCTAAGCCAAATGAGGTTATTTTTAGTAAATTGTTAGTTAAAAACGAAAATCAAGAAAATCAATTTTAGAGAGACGAACCTTATTTTTCCAAAAAAAATAAGTATTTGTTTCACAAGGAACGAACCAACTATGGTCTTACGGTATGTAACCTGTTCTTCATGAATTTTAACCCTTGAGTGTCTACAGGATTGAAAAATAATATTTTGGATGACGAGCAGTTTTTTGAAGAACCACAACTTCTTCATTTGGACTCCATTTCAGATGAAATGACTTCAGTTAGGTCCCACATCAAACATAGTTTGTGTGGTACCTATGCAATCACATACAAGAAATAATAAATTTCTATGAATTTATGGCATGCATTTTAGTAAAGGCAGCTTTTGTTTTTGGGTATTCAAACATAGAGCATGTTTTATCATTAGAAACCAATTATGTGAAATCTATTTTAGTTTTTCTTTTAAAAATAATAATTTCATAAGGGGCTTAGGGTCCAAGGCGGTTGTTGAGATGGGAGTAAACATCTTTCTAGTTGGTGGCTTTTTCTAAATTATGATCTGGCAATCGTTGACGCTTCATGACTTTGATTTTGACCCACATAACCTATACTAACTCTACTACAAGATTGTATGGTTGAGATTTGAATGCCTTGTTTTCATAACCACTAATAACATTCCAAACATATTGATATTTGAAGAGCCACAAGACCTTGGGCATTCAGGATTTTAAAATGGATATATTTATATCTAAAAGTAATACATGTATCTTGAATATCCAATATATAACTAGGCCTACGCGTTGCTACGCACAACCTTCGACGAATTATACTTATTCAGCCAATCCCACTCGATTGTCTCTCTCTCATTCCATCATGGCCGCTGCCAATCCCACAAAATAGTTCAAAAATAATGAATCCACTGGGATTATCCTTCCACTTACTTTCCCCATGCACTAATGCACCAAAATGTTTTACACTCATAACTTGACTACAAATTTTCCATGCTCGAATTTGAGTCATTGTTGGGCACCCTCCCATATTCTAGTCACTTGCATTCTCTTTCCAAGGTACATGGAAGGGTGGATCGTCGTAGCACCATTAGCATTGAATAGGTGGTTAGGGCCATCGTTCCCAACAATGAGGATGTGGGTACCATTCTTAAGGTCAGTGTGGTGCTCGTCACCTAAGGGCAAGCCTCCATATATATATTGAGCCCCATAATCTTACTCAAACTTTTGAAAGAAATTCATGTGATACTTTTTAAGTAAATGTATGAGAAATTACTTGATTGTGTGCAAATTTGATAAATTTTAATTAGAGATAGTGCCCATCCTTGTCAATGAGCATTATTCCTCTCGAACGAAACTTTCACAAGCAGAAAAATCTTTAATCTTTGAATACAAGGGTTCTATAAAAAGTATATGGCCTCGCATTCTCTCCTTCACAAGTGTGTATTATATGTTTGGAACTTGTATAGATAATGATAGGGATGGGAAAGACAAAAATGGCCTTATTCCATCAAACCCATAGAAGAGCATTGGACATGACCTTGAATAAAAAACTATTTTTTGGTCTACTTAATTACGGTGGAAGGTTTTTTTGACCTTGTTGTATTAGTACCTCAAAGTTGTTTAGGCAAATAGCATGTTTTTTCATTTTTTTTAAAGCCATATGCTTATGAGGCTATTCATTGAGATTTCAATGTCTAACCTAGCTACTTTAATTATCATTTTTTGTCTGGGTCTAAGAATGCCAAAGGTTAGTACTCTTTATTATTATTCTAGTTTAATTCATTACTATTTGAAAGGCTATGGTAATTGAGATTTTAAAGTCTTACCTCGCTACTTAACCTCTAAACTTCATTGGGGTATTTTTAGCCAAAAATAAATTTTTAAAAAAATGTCATAGATGAAAAAGAAAGGAAGCAATTTAGATCTCAACCGTACAAACTTGTAGTAGACTTGTTGTAGGTCATGTGGACCAAAAATTGACTCATGAGATCTCATAGATTGCAAGATCGTAACGTATTATTGCGCAAAACAGGCTACAAAATTCCATCATTTTCACTTTGAAGTGAAAATAATAGGTACCGACATGAAATTTGCAACCAAAAAATTACAAACTAGAAAGTTTTTCATCTTCAACTCCAAAATACTTTTGTACCAAAAAACTTCATCAAAAAATTTATCTTGGCTCAAATAATAGTCTTCCAATGGTGAAAACCGTCGCAAAATTTACAAAGGAAAAATGGTCCAAAATTAAACACTTTGCACTCAAAACCATGCCCTATGTTCAATACATCTTCGATGAGGTTCAGGATTCTTACAACCAAAACTAGACTATTATTGAAATCCATACCAAAAAATAAAGTCAAAATCTAATGGTGGATGAAGGAGATCTAGCTCCTAAAAATCATCCAATTTTCCATTTTTTTCAGTATAGAAACATCATTGCAAATCTAATTCCAAACGTATTCGAATCAAAAATCCTCCAACTATAAAGTTTATAGGTTTCATCTTAAGATCATGATTATGTAAAAAAAATCATTAAAAACTATTTTTGATTACGAGTATACATAATAAGCTTGCAATGGAAAAACATGCCCATGTTCAAAATCCCAAAAACAAAAGCTGCCTTCATTAAAATGCTTTCCATTAATTCATACTTCATTTTATGGGTCTGCAATTTCTATTTCACAAACTAGACTTGATTTCGAACCCAACCTAAGTGATTTCATCCAAAACTGAGTCCTAATAAAGAAGTTATGGCTCTTGAAAGTTTTTGCCTTTCATCGAAAATGTTGTTTTTTGACATAAGGACGTTATTATTATTTTTTTGTCTCTATAGGTCTCATAATATGTATTATTTATTATTTTTCTCTTTATATCATTATCAATTAAATGGTTGTAGTAATTAAGATTTCAATGTTTAACGTGGCTACTTAAATTATCATTTTTTCTCTGAATGGGTATGAGAATGCCAAAGGCCATGTCACTTTATTTATTTTTCGTTTATTTCATGAATATTTGAATAGCTATGGTAATGGAAAGGACACATGACGACTACGACTACCATGACGACGCCGACGATGGTGACGAAATTCCTTTATATTTTTCTCACGTAAAACCCTCTCTGAGTTCCTCGCCGACGGAATTAAATGTCACAAAAATCAACCTTTATTCAAATGCAATACTTTTCGAGTATATTTGAATGTAAAATTTGTTAAGAAGGATATTTGATATTTAAATTTGATCTAATCATCAAAGAGTTTTCATCACACAATCAAAACTAATACTATTTCCAAAAAAAATAAAATGGATTAATGAATATTACATACACAACATATATTATATCTTTTTTAAATAAAAATAATTCATCTCTAAACATAATTTTATTACATAAACATATACATACTACTACTACAATTATTATATAATATTATATTTATCAACTTTGTTTTTCAATTATATACAAATGTATCATAAAATATCAATTGTCACTAGTAATGCGAAGAGTAGCGAAGCCCTAGTTGGTATTCTATACTTAGCACATGGAGGAGTCTATCAAGGAAGATAAGATACAAAGTACTTTTCATTTTAAATTTTATTTTATTTTAATATTGGAATTAAGTCATGGAAAAATTCACATTCCTTGGAAAAATATTCTTCTAGTGAAAGATTACTATTTTCTACAAAGAGATCCAATTATAGTATAAGCAGTTAGTAGTTTTAGGTACTTCCTCACATCACACTTCGGCTTGGTGGAGGACGCGAAGGTTGATAGTTCGGGTTGGGGAATGAGAATATCCTTCATTCGAAAATCGATATTTCCCGACAGACTCAGTCGCTTCTCCGTCCGTCTGCTTGAAAGTTCATTCATCCTGAATGTAAACTTGTCCAGCGACTAGAGCAAGGAAGCATTATCCACAAGGACGGAAGCCAAAGAGTTGGCCAAGGGCAAGGACCATCCGGAAGTGCAATCCTCTCCGGCAAGGACTTCTGGACCATTCCCAACCCAACTCACCCAAACCCCAAAACCCCGTCCAACCTCCTCAGCATCCGTTTCATCGTCCCCGTCGCCATTCCCCTCCCTCGCTTGTGCTGCATCGGACTCCACTGCCCCCCATCGGCATTCGCATCGCCATTCCCATTCGACTCCTTTGTCTGCGTCATCGTATTGTATTCCGTCTCCGTGCGCAATCCAATTCGGGACGCCATGGCAGCGCAGGTCGGAACCGCTCTCAACGCGCAGGCCTGCAAATTGGCGTCGTTCCAGGGCCTCCGGGCCACCAATGGCCGCGTGCAGCTCAACCCTAGCCACGTCTCGTTCGCAGTCTCGTCCCGCAGGTGCGTGGCCGTGCGGGCCGCGACCGCGGTGGCGCCCAAGTTCACGACGCTGAAGCCGCTGGGCGACCGCATTCTGGTGAAGATTCAGCAGGTGGAGGAGAAGAGCATGGGCGGGATTCTGCTGCCGTCCTCGGCGCAGACGAAGCCGCAGGGTGGTGAGGTGGTGGCCGTGGGCGAGGGCAAGACGGTGGGCGACAAGAAGCTGGAGCCGAGCGTGAAGACGGGCGCGCAGGTGGTGTACTCGAAGTACGCGGGGACGGAGGTGGAGTTCAACGGCGAGGCGCATCTGCTGCTGAAGGAGGACGACGTGGTGGGGCTGCTGTCGACGGACGACGTGAAGGATTTGGAGCCGGCGAACGACCGCGTGCTGATCAAGGTGACGGAGATGGAGTCGAAGACGGCGGGGGGCGTGCTGCTGACGGACAGCGCGAAGGAGAAGCCGGTGATCGGGACGGTGGTGGCAGCGGGGCCGGGAGGATACGGCGAGGACGGCGAGAGGAAGGCGCTGGAGGTGAGCAAGGGCAACACGGTGCTGTACTCCAAGTATGCGGGGAATGACTTCAAGGGCAAGGATGGGACGCAGTACGTGGTGTTGAGGGTGTCGGACATTCTGGCCGTGCTGTCATAGATGCAGCGTGGAGCAGGTGTGGTAGGTGTAGAGAATGGACGAGGGTCGAGATTAGGGCAGAGAGATAGTGTAAGAGAGAGAATGTAGAGGAGTAGGAGGATAGGTAGGGCAGGAGATGGTGAAGCGAATTGCGGCTTTTTGATGGTGCAGCGGTGGGGTGAGGAGGTGTATCCGGAGGAGATGCAATTACACATGATTAAATCGAATTGAATGGAATCCACTTTAGTACTCTTGTTGATTACCGATGTCTGTCTTCCTTTTATCCTTGTGCTCGTGATTGGACTGTTGTCTACTTGCTATCGGAATGCGGATGTCCATGATTTGAACGTTTGAATATGGTGTTAAGGTTTGAGGAGATTGCTAATAGAATCGGTGTATTGTCTAGGGTTAATTGCGAATTTGTTGAAGATTGTTGAGTAGACTGAGAGTAGAACAAGTTGATTGTCCAGAGTTTTTGGAGACATAGTGGAGACATAGTGGTGAAAGTTTAATTTGATTTACAAAGGCATTGAATGACTGGTGTGTGGAGGATTGCCTTAGTCTTTAGATATCACTTCACAGGGAAATTTCGAAATAGAGTGTAGTGCCCGGACCGGGCGTTGCCGGAGCCCATCGCGAGCGGGCGGGCTTCGGGCTTTCTTGTCTAGTAGCTGAGAGTGGCCTCAGTATGTTCGATTGCGATGTGTTTTCACATGTGGGGCATTTCCTGGTCATTACGAGAATCACTTGCACTTTGCGCTATCGGTTTGGTTAATTTGTCGTCACGATTGAACCTGATTCGCCTGAATTTCGAAGCAGCAGATCTCATGTTGCATTTCAAGTGCGATGGCGAGCGTTTTTGGCGCATGTGTTTCATAGTTGAGCATGCAATCATCAAGTTGGTGAAATATGACAGACTACAACAATTAACAATGGTTCACGTATTGGTCCGAGTGGTGTTGACTGTTCAGGAACTGCAGTAGTCTGTGAAAAATGAATTTTGGGCTCACTTTTACGTGATGAGACATTCAGCTCTGTTTTTACGTATAAATTTATTACAGGAACTGTATGCGAACCTCATGTGTGGACTTTAAAATCCTTTGAAAAATCGAATAATCATCATAAGGTGGTATGAAAAATTGTTCCGACAACGTATTCGCATTCAATGTCAATGCAAGTATGCCTTCAAAAACAAATTATAATCTTGCAAACGATCGGTTAGATGTACATGAGCTTTAGATATAACAAGTGAAATTGAAGTATACTCAACTTATTACGATTGGATTTTTTTAGCAACCTCCTGAAAAGTGAGTTTCATGGAAAACTGGTCTAGGCATATGGTTGCCAGTGAAAGGTGCAAAGGGCTCGGCGACGAAGAATCGGCGAAGGGGATTAAAACAGGAAACAAAAAATGTCTGATCCCAGGTTCGAACTGGGGACCTCTAGTGTGTGAGACTAGCGTGATGACCGACTACACCAACCAGACCACACCCTCCACGTGTGTCTGACGACCCGCCCTAACCGCCGACCGGAGGGCGTAATTCCCGTCAGATATCTTCGGGACGACAACGATAGGTTTTTATTCATCACTTTTGCAACTCTTTCGCTTACTCCCCGCTGCGACTGTTCGTGTAGTTGATGTGCATATTCCACTGCAATGGGATTCGATGCATTCAGCTTTTTTGGTGTTCTACATTACAGTTTGCATGTACCACGCATGTGCATCCTCATGCTCGAATTCTGACATGATCTGCTTTGAACCTGGTCACACATATCCAATAGTTAAAAAAACTTCACTCATTGAGAACACTGTCAGGAGGTGGGTTAGCGCATGTGGACACTGCACGCGTTCAGGCTCTTGAAAGACATTAGAAAAGCGCTGACTAAAACAATTTACATCCATTGTATGAGTTTCGGCGTTCTATTGTAACAGTCATGAAAAGCAAACACGGGTGAAAAAAGAGGTAAGGTACTCATCAAAGATAGGAGGTCACCATTCCAATCGGGCAATGCAGATACAGGTCTGAAGGTGACAACAGAACATAGTGACACTGGCAGAAATGCAGAAAGGCTACCGTCAAAAAAATGAAACAGAGCACGAACCACACAGATGTGTAACTATCCAAAACCTTCATACAAACAAGTGTAGACAAGTTCATCTAAAACAAGTATATCTACTCCAGTAATTCAAAAGCAGTAATGCAAGTGGTACATTTAAGCTCGCAGCAATAACTGTGAAGCTCTAAAAACATCTGCACTATTCAAAATCCGGTCATCGCCGTATCAATACTATTGGCTCGTCCTCCAAAAACCCATGTGACCGAGGGATCCCAACCCGACCAATCTCGTCAACATAGGAATCGACCATTCCACTCACACAATGGACAGGACTATCACCTTCTTCCTACAACCATCAAAACTGCTCCTAAACACGCTTCACAGTCGCAATTCATAGGGGGATTCCAATCAGCGTACAATGCACGACTACCTGTCCACAGCGCTGCGAACCTCGACTGCTACAAGAGAGCGCCAAACAGACCTTCACTCAAAACGGGGCCTGCCTCTTGACACCTCCCATCGTCTCCGCAGCCCCGGGTCACGGGACAGGATCACAAATTCGTTGCGTGAACCTCTCCTCTGGCTACACATAGACACCAACACCAGCCTTATTCTGACACCAGCACTCAGGTGCATCCCCACACGAAACGCTCCCACATCCCTGCTGTCACAATACTGGCACTGCGCACAACTTTATCCTACCGAATGCTAGCCTACCAACACCCTGTCCAAAAGAGTTGAAAGCGATCAACGGCTCCGAGATGCACTCCGCCAGACCGTACATCCGCAGCCTGGGCCATCCTCCCTTCCAGTTACACAATTCACATTTAGTTCCCGCCGAACAGGTACCCCAAAGACGACCCTCCTCCTGGGGCGGCGTGGACCTTCGTCGAAGGCCGGTCCTGCACTCGACAAATTTTTACATGTGCACTCATCAGCAAGTGCTTCACGAAACCGAGTCACACATTCCGCACCCCCACACACCCGTGTTCCACACAATTAGCACCCCAGCACCTAACCTCGACAGAGCCAACTAAGTATGATTGCTTCCTCCACCACCGACTCAGAACCATGTGGCAAGATCACTGACCATGCGCAATCACTACATGTGGATCCCCAATGAACAAACAACCGACATGAGACACGCCATACAACAACGACCACTAGCAAGGAAAAATCGATCATTAGACCACACGCGACAAGCTACATGATGATAACATACGTCTAACACACCATGACGGTCCTGCCACCGTGCCTCGACTCGATCCAATGCGGCAAAATAATCCATAACTAAAACCGACGCCCGTCACATCAAGGAACCCCAAACTTCAATGCTGACATCCCACTATCTTGTCACACACACACCACCCCAGGGATCTGCAATGCAATACTCACAGTGATGAAGTTCCCGGTGTTCTGCCCATCGGCGCGGTGGTAGTTGTTCGAGCTCCTCCCCAGCTTCGGCGCACTCTCCACAGACGACTTCGCCTCCTCTACCTTGGCAGCTGGAGCAGCCGGGGCCGCCTTCTCCTCCGCTGCGTTGCCCCGCGCGAACCCAGCCGCCCGCTGCTCAGCTGGAGCCTGCTGCGGCTCTGCGGCCGGCGCCCTGGCTGCCGCCTTCGGGGGACCGGAATCGGACCCGAACAGGTACCCCAGAGAGCTCTGGCCCCCTCCGCTGCTTCCACCGCGCACCATTGCTCCCGCTTCTTGACTTCTTGAATCTGCCCACATCCCACACCCAACACGCCATCAGACACCAAGATCTGGGCCACCCCAACACATCAACAGATCGACACCTCAACACCCCACCCCACTCCCCTCCCACCTACATTCGCCTACATCCCACGCAACCGATCTCACACCAGCATTCCCAAACCCCACACAAGCATCGACACGACATGGGACGATGCACCCATGGCCATACATGGAGAAGCAGCATAACATAGCAGAACCGAGCATGGGATGAGGAGCAAGAACAGGGGCCAGAGGAGAAGAGACGTGAGGGCGGTGCACCTGAATGTAGGGTTGCGAGAGGCAGCGCACGGAGCTGAGCTGATAGCACACACAGATGAAGGAGCGGAGCGAAGCAAGGAAGGCAAAGGGGGAGAGAAGTAGAGCAGCGTGAGAAGTATGCAAAGCAAGTAGGCGGAAGGTTGAGAGACAGAGTTTCTTCAAGCGGGTTCTGTAGACACTGCACTGGGATATTTTCCGGGCAGCCAGGCTAGTGACCTTGGAGCCTAGTAACTTACTAACCGGCTGAACAGAACTCACAAGGGGGGAAATTTTGGAGGCGACGCAAATCCGTTGTTGTCCGTATACCGGCAGTTGAGGTTGGTTGTGTAGGTAGTGTCGGTTTTTTTGTTCAGTGACGGTTTTGGGTGGAGTTTTTTTGTACCTGCTGAGTTCGTAGAGTTCGGTTCAGTACCGGTATGGCTACTAATGAGTAGTGGGGTCTGCGTATGTTGTGTCGGAGTTTATCCTGTATGTTCTGGAATTCAAATATTGGCGTCTGAGGTGGCCCACAGAGTGACTGGAGTTCTGGTTTTTTTGTGTTTTTTTTTTTTTTTTTTCTAATGGAGGAGGAGTTTGTCTTGTGGGTTGAAAGGGTATGGCACCAGCTGCAGCTTGGTAATTTTTAGTTTTTGTGTTTTGTTTTTGGGAGTTATGGGATAGCTTTTTGGGGCAACAATTGTTGTGGATCTAGAGGTTTTTGTAGAGTGTCTAGAGTTTGATGGAGAGGAAAAGGGTGTTGGGTCACATGCATGTCCTTACAAAATGTCCACGGTGCTAGCTCAAAAGTGATGGTATGAAGTGAGTAAGGTGACATAGTTCAATCATAGAGGTATTGTAAGCAGTGAAAACTGATGTCATTTTGTCACAATTTGCAGCTGGCTGGGCACATGCTAAAAAATCATACTACAGTCACATGTTTGGCCACCAGAAGTCTTGAATAAATGAACAACCGGCCCACACTTGCAATTCATAAAGTAGCCAATTCTCAAGTGCTGTACATCAACTTGAGGGTTCAGCAATCCTGCCGGCCAATTAATTTAAACTCACATGCACTGTGATACATCATTCGAATTTGAATACTGTACATCCTACATTAATACCACACCGGAAAATGAAAAGAAGCAAACCATTTTTACACCATGCCCACCCTGAGGCCTTGGGCAGCTTGATTTCATCTGAGGTGACCGCATGTGCTCACTATGAGTAGGAAAAATACCAAAAATTGAGGAAATGAGGACTTTTGGACATCAGAACCTTTAGGGACGCTATCACTGCACATGGCAATGGACTTTAACATATTTGACATAATTGACAAAGAAAGAAGCGCCATTGGAGTCATCCCGAGATGACGCATTCAAAGGAGTAGTGCTTTTGTACTTGATTATAGTAACGATGTGATGTGTTGAGTGTTCTATTATCAAAAAATGATCACACATGTGATCTTGATCTTCACTGCAAGCATTAAATAAGCAGTACCATATAGTCCTTGGTTTTTGACAATTATAAGACAAACATCTTGAATAATAGTAAATAATCTTCTAATTAATCTAGATTATTGTCATACAAGAGGCTGTTGTAACAGCTTGGTCTCACGTTTAGGTATGTAACGGTCACACGTTCTACTACTCCTCATACCTAACGTTCACTCATAACAACACTAAAGATATAGAAATCTTTGTCCCTCAAGGAGACTGACGTGAATTTTGGAGACCAAGGTGGATCAAAAGATATTCACCCTAATCTAATGCCTACAGAATAAAGGAATGGAAGCAAAGAACTACTACACCCTTTTGAATGTAGACACTGTGGTCACAAGATACTACAAAGTAAAAATACAAGCCAGATGCTTGGAGTTTTAGTATAAAATAAGTGTTTCTCAGGAGTTGATCGCCAAGTCATGAGTTCATTGTTGGTTGGAGTGGGCGTTTATCTCATGTAACTCGTCCGAGTTCAAACCACGCGGGACTTGTTTGAGCACATATGGAAAAAGTAGTGCCTTGACATTACTAAGTAAGCAATCGTAGGTAAGAAAAGAGTTGTGCCAACCAACAACCCACCACATGCGTGACAAGAGTCATTTCACCCGTTGCTAACATTTAATAAAGTGGCTTTGGCTACTAATGTTTTTTTATTTTAACTAGAGGGGATCTTATATTTGAGGTAAAGGTGGGTGGTTTTCTTGTCTTTTTTTGTGGAGGAGAATGGACATGGCATATTGTATGGCAATGGTGTTGATGTTTTTGAAAGTATTTTTGATGGTTGAAATTGGTGTTTTGAAGTTGTTTTTAAGTACCTTTTGAGGGATGTGCACAGCGACTCAAAGTGCTCGTTGTAATGACAATGAGTGTGTCAATTTTCCAGCCTCTAGTAGCAATACAATCAATTAGCAGTTTGTATTTGTTGGTTTTAGCTTTGGGTGTTTCTTGTGAGAATCATTTGTTACAATATATGAATTCAATAAATTCTATAATTAGATTTTGATCAATGTGAGTAGGTGGTTCACTTTGATATCGTAGGCCTTTGACTCAAATGATGTTGGGTCTAAATCTCAAGTTGCAATGGCATCTTTAGGTGCTACATGTGCAAAAACAAAGCCAATTGAGGACACTGTTTTTTTGAGGGGACGTGTCTAGCATTTATGAGAGTATAACATAGGGATTTTTTAAATGAGATTAGTAGTTTTCTAATTTTCAATACTGCTTTATTGTGTCTTTTGATGAGAAGTGAATGTATGTGTTGTTGTTTGCATGTGAGTAATACATGTAGTCACGTATTTGGTTTGTATGAATTACAGATAAGGCAAGACATTTGTCCTTGACCTCTAGCACTACTGGAATACTAGAAGCCATGTGATTTTGACCAAGTGATCTAACATTAAGCGTACATAAGTGACCAAGGCGTTGGTGCCAAAGATATGCAACTTTAGGGGATTGAACAACAAAGACTCAAAACTCATGATATGATTTAACGTATCAATAGAGGCAAGAACTAGGTTCTCAAACCCCCTTTCAAAAATGTTGTTTGGAGCGCCAAAAACAAGGCATTGAGAATTATTAAACATAAGCACATAGCCCTTGTATGTAATCCCACTTACAGACAAAAGATTGAATGAGATACCCTAAGCTCATTCTGGACTTTTTGAATCTGTCTTTAGTAATCTCCAACCAAGGCTCCTTCATATGGAAATATTGCAGCAAGTTTATTTTTTCAGTATTAGCCTTGAAGCATTAATGCTAGATTGAAAACGAGCTCACAATATTGTTCATACTATGTGCCCAAAATTCAGAACCACTCCACATTGACATTGATTAATTAATGCAGGGGTGGGGAGGGGGGCGGGGGGTATGTGGCGCAACTGGAACGGTCTTGGGGTCGACGGAGTCTTGGGGGTCTAGAGGGGTCTTGGAGGGTCTTGGGGGCTTTATCCCATATTGTTTGCAGCTCCTCAACTCCCCTGAAAAGTACAAAAGGGCTAGGGGGTGGGTAGAGAAATAAATTTTAACCCCTAATTGGCCGTGACCATTTCTCACCAAAAACACTCAAAAAATTGTCATTTCTAAAGCAAGAGTGAACCAACCAAAACTAAAACCTTATTTGAATTTCTAACCGTAGGATCTGACTAAAAAATTTGAGAAGATCATGCACAAAACATTTCAATAGATTTGATCGTGTGGATTAAAAGATAATAGAGTTTGAAGTAAGAAACATTGCTTTTTTTGGACCTTCCAAAACAGAATCAACAGACTTTGACCTCACTTTGTGTAAATGTTTTGCACTATGAAAGTTGGGGTTTTGTACTAATATGATGTACATGATGTTAGTTATTTGTGCAAAAAAAATTAGATTTAACAAAAAGGTGGAGCATTGTGAAAAAACTTGTATAAGGAACAAGGGTTCATGTTATTGCTAATACTAATTTTATTTTTTAGATAATTTTTTTTTTGTTAAAGTACAAATCCATGCGATCTAAACAAAGGTCTATGTCTATTATAGACTTTGAAAAAAAGAAGAGAGAAAAAGAACAAAATCTCTATCTTTTATGTCATAAAGAATTTTATTTTTTTCAGCTTGACCGAAAAAGTTGAGAGAACTTTGGCACCTTATAGAATAAAAATCTTTCACAATATAACATCTTTTTTTTTATAATTTCAAAGATAATAATGTAAGTTACTTGCATAAAAAAATCCCGAAGGTAGTTGAAGGGTGTATCAAAATTTTGGAGCTGCCCAAGAAGTAGAGAAAATTGCTTCAGGCACCGTAAATTTTTTTTTCAATGTCTAGTGCAAAAAGAATTTATACCCCTGCGAAGCTCTTGCAATTCCCTACGTCTACAAAACATTTCAGAAACTTTCATCCAAAATTGACATCGTAGGAACCTGCCCAACATTTAAAAACGCCCATTCTTGGACAATGGCCGTTTAGGGGTTAAAATATCAATTGCACCCTAGGGGTCCATGTGGCACCCCTTCAAGGGGGTCCATGTGGCAGAAGTGTCCTTGATGACTTTTCTGCATAAATAATTAATGCAGAAATGTCACCTGAGACACTACTATTTGGGATACTCTCACTACTTGTGGATTGGTGCAGTTAGAAATTAATTGATAATCAGTGTGACAACTAAGTCCTATGGTTGTTGGACCTTGAATGCGACCTTGGGCTATGTCATCAAATTCTCCAAGTATAGGAACATTGTTTTCTAACATATCTGCATAGCACTAGGTGTTTTCTTTCATAAGTAGAATTTTTTTGTTACCAAATGAGCTGGACCTGTAAGCTTGTATGTTTCTAGTAGAGGATTAATTACATAAAGACGAGCCATGTTAGTGAACGGATAGGCGGCAAAGATCAGAGGGTAGAAAGATAGACATAAGAGAGAAGGATGGTGTTCTAATTTAATGAAAAGAGACTTTTTATGTTACACAATTAAGCATATTCATCCAGAAGTAAGTAGGAACAAGCGCCTACTACTCTAACATTTATCAACTTGTCAATGATAGGAACATAGGCTTACTTGTCTGGTCTTTCTTTCACTACTTGGCCATAAGGCTCTGGTACCATGTTGAGTGCTCTATTATCAGGTGATGACTATATATGTGATTTTGATCTTTACTGCAAGCATTAAATAAACAATAGCACATAGTCTTTGGTTTTTGACAATCATCAGACAAACATCTTAAATAACAGTAAATAACCTTTTAACTAATCTAGATTATCATCACACAAGAGACTGCTATAACGGCTTGGTCGCACATTCAAGCATGTAATAGTCACATATTCCAACACAATGTAATGCCTAACCAACAACATTGTGTTTTTTGTACAATGACCACTTCTAAACACAACTTGTTTACTAAGATTAAATTTGCCATTACAACATTATAATCATCAAAATTAGAAAACACGGTTAGTAGAATTCAACTGCACCACATGAATCACTATTGAGCAATGACAATGGTCCACAATGTAGCGCGCTCTAGACTCTGGAGTCAACAATAAATATTACAATTTTACAAACATTAGGAAGTTATACTAAATTGCAATTTGTTATGGTGATTGCTTGTTGAACGTTGAACAATGTGCATGAAACAAAACATATTACAGGAGATTTTCTATAACCGCAATATATGGCTTGTATTTTGTGGATTTCATGCATCTTAGAATCAACAAATCAAAAAGATTTTTATTTTATTATTTTATTTTTATTTTTGGTTTTGTTGTTTTTTGCACATGTAGACCAAAGGCATCAAAAGAGGGGACATTGTAGACACAAAGTTGCATGGGTGCTGCTCCCTTCAAAAATTGCATCACCTAACACTCGTCATGCAAGAATCTAAAGAAGACTAGATTCATGTACAAAATTTGTGAAAAGAAACTTGAATATGTAATATGCAACATTTATTTGAGTCTTGCACTTGCAATACACACCTAGTGCATGGAAAGGTCTAAACCCTAAGCACCAAAAATATCAATTCCATCAAATAGACCATGCCTTCAAAAGCATTGATTTTGAGGCATTCATTCTCATTCTCAATTTACCTATTAAAAAAATAGTGAGTAACTTGAATCCAACCACATGCGTACACAATGACTAAACTGTAGGCTATGGGTGCTGCTCCCTTCCAGTAACTAAGAAGAGAGTTTGAAAGGAAGGGCAGTTGCTGAGTCTGAAATGGGCGTGACTTCTCAACACATGAAAAATAGGCAGTCCCCAGTAGCAAGTGAAGTGGAAGAGATCAATGAAGAGGGAGCAGCAGAGAGCCACACCCACTCCACTCCCACTCTCAACACTCACACTACTCATCCTGGTTTGCTTTCCCAATCATCATCTCTCCATCTCTCGGCTGCCGCTCCAATCTCCCTCCTCTTCCATGGCTCACTGGCTGCCCCAGCTCAGCTCCAATCCATCACCATCTCCATTTCCCCATCGTACGACATGCATCATATCATATCCAATTCACAGCTTTGTTTGGAAGATGCCTCGTCCAGGATTCAAGCTTGCAGCTTGCCATGGTGTTTGACATGCGGAGGAGCTTGGCATGTGGAGATCATACTGGGGGTAAGTGTTCACCTCACCATGAGTTGGAGTTTCATGTTTTTGTCTGGATTGGAACTTGAAGTGGAGTTACGGTTGGCCATGTTTGATTCTTGTTGAGCATTTATTTTGAGCTGCTGAATGACCTCGGATGTGTGTTTTGTAATGGGCAATGAGATTTTATGTTCATGGTGGCTAAGACATGGAATTCCATTTAGTTTGCCTTACTGATTGGGCATCTTCGTGTTACGACATGAGCTTCAAGCATGTGTTGGTGGAAGTGATGGGTCTAAAAACTCACTTCGTCTCTATGTAGAATACTTATTCTGAGTTAATAGTTGCGGCGACTTAAGCCTGACATTGAGCATGAAACATGAGACTGGCTTACTTTTTAAAAGAAACATTTTGGTTGGAACCTTGTGCAGTGCGGAGAATTTCGGTGAGTTGAATATCATTCAACTGAGCCGGTTTAGCTCGTTTCTACAAAGGCGTAACCGAGAGGTCGCCTAGAGGATGGGTCCCAAGAAAGGGAAAGGGAAAGGAGGAAAGGGAAAGAAGAAGGCTGATCCGGGTTGGGCAAAGGTATGGTTTATTCACTATGAACATTCTGGGTCAAGTGCATGAAGAATGACCAGCTTGATACTTTTCACTTGTGCTTGCAGAGTGAATCGAGAACTGAATTTAACTTTCATAGACTGCCGCTGTTACATAATTTTCTGTGTTGAAATTGAATCCCCACAAGTTAGTCAAGTTAGGGTTAACAACGCAAAGGTTTCCTGTGTTTGTACTTCTATTTGCTCATTCCTGTTGTCTTTGATAACTTACGTCATAGCCGTATGTTTGTACTCTATGTGACTATGTGTTCATTGTCTTAATGATTACAACAGACTATACAATATGGAAATTGGAGCAGACCGTATGAGTCGCTGCCACCGTTAGGCGTTAGTGCAGCCTTTACAAATATCAGAACAGATTTTCTTGCAGCTGTTCAGGAGGTCAGTGTCTCCACACTATCATTAGCACTATTTTCTTTGGGTCATATCCCCGGTCCATTCACCTCTGAGATTCATCTGTATTCTGTAGTATAAGTTGATTATAATAGATATTGGAAGAGCAGTGAATATTCCAGTGAGTAAATCTGGCGAAGAGCTCCAGTTGTTGAATTGCCAATGGAAGTTATTCAAGGCTTAGATATTGTGCAGAAAAGATTTAAAGTTGTGCAAAGTAGAGTTATTTGTAAATTCATTCGGTATTTGACTTAGATATGTCAAATTTTTCTTGATTTGCTACGTCTTTCTTAATTTCAGTCTCCAATTTTATGCAGATGACATGAGTAGCTTATTTTATTTGTGACCATAAGTGACTGAATGAGTGACGAATTGTTAAAATGAAGAACCTTACTTTGGAGTTACCTTCCAGTGTTGCTAGCGTTGAAACAAAATGAATGGTTGCTCAAACATAGAAAGACAAGGTATAAATTAATTTGCTACGGGATCATTTTTCTCTGGTGACTCCAATAAGGCCTAGCTTAGAGTTGTCTGCTCCGTAGAACCCATTTATAATACGTGAGAAGGATAAGTTAAACCCTCTAAGAACTGATTGCCACTCGTCTCTCGGGCAGGACGGATTACATCAGTAATATTTAGCTGCAAGAAGTAGTGTTGTCATTGATGAGTTTGCAGAGCCTGATGCTCGAATGTCTGCAGCTAGATTGTATTTGGAGCCCGACTCTTACAGTGGATTTCTTGGAGGAGCTATTTAGTGTACCACGACCCAACTTGGTGAGTGCTTGATACGGAACACTTAATAGGTGTATATATTTGTTAGTTGTTGCAACTTTTCCTGGTCATTGCTATTGAGTTTGGCTATTACTTACACAGGTGAAAACATGTCTCTGAATTGGTTTTGCCTAGATAGCACATACTGATTATACATGTTTCTGCGTGTTTGTAATTCGAAGTAACTTCTAGAACTTGGAAGTGGATGGCTCTTTGGATTGACCTGAGCAATCCTGCATTTCGAAAAATATGAATCTACTCTGTTTTGCGGGTTGCAGAAACACTTTTGTATACGAGGAGCGTATTGCATTAAGAGATTTGTGTTAACACCATATGAGCGCCTGGAGGCACTGACACGTCTCGATATTGGGATGATGGATGAACTAGACTTTGTCCTGATACAGGTATTGCTCTTTGCACGTCAGACACTGCTTGAATTTTGCTGTTTCTATGTGTTATACCTTTAACCATCCGCTTGACTAATTCAAACTGATAAAAATGCTTTATCAAAAGCTCTTGTAGACGTATGTGAACAATCGTTTACTGTTTCTGGTTGCTCATGTCTTATCAGATGTCTTTGTGGGGCAGTGCAAAACTCTGGAGTGGCTTTCTCTATCACGCTCGAAGTCTCTTACTAAGGCCATAGTGGAAGCCTGCAACTTACAGGAACTTATCATTGACAATTGCTTAAAACTGAGCAGCCTCATGGTATGGAGTGGCCAGCTGACCTCTTTGGTAGGTGTAGAGGACTCCAAAGTGCTCCAAGTTCTCTTCCTCGATTGTCCCATGCTCAAAAACTTCACGCGACCAAAACTCTTTGTAAGCTCGTTTTCTTTTTCTTCATAGCACTTCTACTTAAAAAAAAAGAAAAAGAATAGAACAGATGATGTGTTGCACCCACCGTCTTTCATTTTGGTGGATGCTGCAGACAATATACAAATGAGTTTCTCTTGTGGAATGTTGTGTAGGTGCCGCCGAAGCCCAAAGTGATCCACCCCTATTTACTGAATCTAAGAAAGTGGGAGGACAGTCAACTCCCTATCAAAGAACGCGAAATCGGGTTGTTGGCAAAGGACCTTGTGGTTGATCACGATAGTTTGAAAGATGACATAGTTTACCCCAACGACCCTCGCTTCCCCCGAACTCACCTGCAGGGATTCTAGCTTTTACTTCGTTGTTTACTGTATTCCAAGACGTCGGCGGGTACACAGAGATTGGTGTAGTATTGGTTACCTGTTTGGGTGGGTATTGGTTTTGAGAAGTGTGAGAGAGAGTTGCAGTTGAAGGCACAACGAGGGGATGCTGAACTATTCTTCTCAAACTAGTATCATTAATCGTGAACACGCATGCAAAAGTTACTCTCACCAAGCGAAATTAGTATTTTGCTTGCAATCCAGCTGTTGAGAAGTGATTTGTATTTGTAGAATTTTTGTTTAGCAACTGAGATGATGCCGTGATATGTTCGATATGTTCGATATGCGTTGTTTTGAGATCACTCATTTACATTATCATAATAAGCTCCGCATAAATCTTCGTCTGTGGTACTGAATTGCCTTTTTGTGCTCTTCTCTCTTCTGCAAACATTTGGACATGGAATCCAGGAACCGCAATTACGAGCATGTTCTTGCCAACTTACAGATGAGAACTTTGAAGCAATCACAATGTAGGCAGATTGTTAGTCATACTGTCCAACAAACGTCTGCGCACTGCCTTGAGACCCGCTAGCTGAGAATGTGAATCAGTCTTGTGGATGTCCAGACGATGTGACTGATGCCCAACTGTTGCAGCTTTTGTAAACATATCGAACACATCCCAACATGTTTTGCTCGCTGAGGGTGACACAACCGGACACTATGACGGCAACCAATTGTTTGGGTACCTTCTCGCAGGTACACTTCACTTTGCAGAACACTTTCCTCGTGCTCCTGAACTATGGAAATCTATTGGGAACCGAGCTCTGAAGAGGTGTCACGGTTAATAGAGATATACCCTTCCTATGCATCTCTTTGTCCGTTGTCTCATGAAATTAGACAACGTATCAACTTCTCTCAACCTCTTCATGCCTTGAAAGATTTAGGGCTTGATGGAAGTTAGCCTTGTTATCAAAGGAGCAGTGCCTATTCTTGGAGACAAAACCACATCGGTGCAGTTCCACCTTTGCAAATCACGTTGAGGACACATTTCAGCTCTTCGTATCTGTCGTTGCCTCAATGTCATAGTTGAGGAGCATTTTCTCTTGGTGGAAAGATTTCTATTCAGTTGGTTGCACAATCCAGGAGCCATGAGCTCCTTGGTGTTTTCCTGCCTTCTCCTTTTGGGTTTCGGCATCAATTCCCTCATTACTACAGCTCTCTCGCTCATTATTCCACGGGATACATGATCATCTCCTAGTTTCGTCCTTCCATTGGGATTATGTCACAGCTGCCTATGCTTGAGCATACATGCGCAGTGCATGATGTGCTTCAAAATTTTCTCACATGATTGGAAAAAGGCAACACATGTTTTGTGCTGGGAGCAAAGTAAGGATACGTACCTACATTGATTGCTGTATGTTTTTGAGTACTATTGGCCTTGCTACTTTGATGGGTACAATGTCATTCGAAACATCTCTCTGACACCTGCCGGGATCCGTGGACACCGGACTCTGGAGTCTGATCCCAATGCATCATTGCGTTCAGTGCGGGATCCTGCCTGGAGATCTTTGTGTACCTCGCACTGTATACTCTGCTTGCACTCAATTCTAGGTTTCGGCTCACGTTTCCTCTTCTCATGAGCAGTTCTGATCAAATAAATGCCACCCGGATCGATAAATGCATATCTGTGAAGCTCCCTGAACAATCACTGCTGCTTGCTCGCGTTTGTAGAAGGCACAGGACGGTATTCTTGAACAATAGATTTTCTGGACTCTGATCATTTCCTTTGAGCTAAGCAACGCATGAGTCGAAGGATTCGAGTTTCCGAAGCTGTATAGCACTGACCGGAATCGTCATCTCACATATATTGGGGAGATATGGGGGACCGGTACTTCCCCAACACATTGAGTGATTACGTTGTCCCGTTGCAAGACATTAACGAAGACTCACATGATGTGCAAGCTGAGGCAGGCAGAAGTCCTGAAGATCACTCCTTCTCAAACTCCAATGTTATGCTGAAGGCTGCCATCGCTTTGAAAGATGAGGTAAACTCAGGCCTATTTACAGCCTACTTCGCCCCTTCGGTTGACCTTCGATAGATAGCATTAGGAAGCGTTTTAGGTCTGAAAGACTTGTGTCTGTTGGAGAGCTGAAGTGTTCAGTGGTGGAGTAAGCTGTTTTTAAGGGGAAATGATGTCTTACATGACTTCTCCGTCGCTGGCGATTACACAGGTTCTTTGGGTCTTTCATATAAGAGCCATGGAAATGAGGAGTGTAAATTACAGCAACGATCTCATAGAACAGATAGCTATGTGTCCACCTCAACAGCACTATCAGAGAATATGCATGTCCCTACGAGCCCTCGTGACCTCTTAGGTCGAGCTGTTTAGTGTGTCCTAGAAGATCTTCTCATGTATAGATATGCACTAGAGTAAATTTGATGTGCCATGTCCAGCCCCATGATGTTGTACCTTGCAAAGATCTTAATGTGGTGTAGCTGGAAACCAAGCCTTACTTCCTCAATATTCAGGCAATAGTAACAATGAGGATGGACCTAATAGACACGGGTTAAGTCAGGGTTGGATTGATTTGAAGGCTTGATGATTTTGCAGATCTATATTGATGTTCAACTTTGTGTCTACTTGGGCTCTTAGAAGGCTGGTTGCATAATTGCAGGTCCTTCAGGCAACATGGATACGGCATGGGCCACGAGTGTCTGACCCAACTATGTATGTGGGTATGCTGGGAACAGCATTTTTGTGCTTCAAATTGTATGAAACCACTGGAAGTAAAGAGGACCTTGATCTATGCTGCGACATAGTTGATAACTGTGCATCTGCCGCGGAACCTATGAAACAGTATGGCTTCCGCAAACTTACATACAAGATTTGAGCGAGTAAATTCAGACCTGTGGAACACTTTGACAACTTCTTTTCTTGACAGTGTAGCGCTGTTGAAATTCATTGTAAATCTGTAGCAGCAGCTGCAAGCAGTTTTTTTTTCCCCAGGAATCTGTTACTCCAGCATTTGATTTTGAATTGTTTATAGTAGGGTTCGGTATGATATCAATTCAAGTCTGCAGAGATGTTGTGAAGAAGAGGGGAGGTTTAGGGTCAGCAATTGTCTTGGTGATTTAATTTGAATTTCTGCTGCAATGGCATAGGTATGTTACATTTTTATGTGGACAGCCTGGCATTTATGCTCTAGGAGCAGCAGCTGCCAAGCTCAAAGGAGACCAGCAAAGTCTTGATCGCTATCTTGGCCTTTTCAATGCGGTACCTTTCTATTGACACAATTTTTTTAAATATGCAGACGTTCTTCCATATTCTTATAGTCGTGTATCTTGTCCATATTCCTTTGTCTTGCAGTCTTAAAAAGGTTTTGGGCATCATCTCTCTTGCCGTGCACGTTCTGATAGCCTAGCCTTACTATGAGTGCTTCATTGAATGTATATAGAGCAGATGTAGATAGGTTTGCACTTTGTTTGTCAGATTATAGGTCTCTTCTGAAGAGTTTTGCTTCTAATTGGTTCACAATCTGGTATCTCTCCGTTGATGTCTTGTAGATCGCGGAGCAGAGTGTTCTTGCTGTGGGGCCCGGAGAGGGTGGCCTGGGCATGCCATATGAACTTATGTATGGACGAGCTGGGTTTCTCTGGGCTGCACTTTTCGTAAACAAATATGTTGGTGAAGAAACCATTCCTTGGAGTGTTACGGTCAGTTTACCTTTCTCAAACCTACTTAATTTTTTGTTCTCTTAGATTTAGTCTCACTGCGCACCCTGTCGTTAATGAAATTTTTACAGAGCAAGTGGCAAACAGCACTAGGCAGGTCAGATGTTAGTTTGACAGGTTTTGCAGGAGAGCATGCCGATTGTAGTAGGCGCTGAATAAGATAGAGAGGTCATTAGCCAACTTTGGGACTAGGTTCCATCAGCACATCAGGCATTTGACATTGTGGAGTGGAGGATTCAGGGCCCAGTAGTTGATGCAGTTCTGGCGGCAGGAAGAGCTGGAGCCTCGCACACACAATGCCCTCTTATGTATCAATGGCATGGAACTCGGTACTGGGGAGCAGCACATGGTCTAGCTGGTATCATGCATGTACTGATGCACTTTCCTCTCAACAAGGAGGACATTGATGATGTGAAGGGAACTCTACAACACATGATCAAGGGTCGATTTTCTAGTGGCAACTACCCATCAAGCGAGAGCAACACAAGAGACCGACTTGTACATTGGTGCTATGGAGCTCCTGGGGTTGCACTAACTCTTTGTAAAGCTGCTCAGGTATGTGATGGCTGAGGGTGATGATGTGTTGTGTTGCTTGTCACAATTAGATTAAGTATCTGCATTGTGTATCTTCCAAAGTTTTTGATGAAACAAGGTAACCTCAGAACAAATGATGGTTTACAGGTTTATCCTGAGTGTGAGGAATTTCGGGAAGCGGCAATAGAGGCGGGAGAAGTTGTGTGGAAACGGGGCCTACTGCGGCGGTTAGGACTTTGTCATGGCATAAGTGGGAATGCCTATGTATTCTTATCCTTGTATCGATTATCTGGGGGCAAGCAACATCTACACCGAGCTCAACAATTTAGTACCTTCCTTTACAAGAATGCTAAAGAGTTGATTGCCACAGGGGAGCTGCATGGCGGTGATCATGGGTACTCTTTGTATGAAGGGCTGGCTGGAACAGCCTGCCTGTGGTTGGATTTGACAAGACCAGATTCCTCAAGATTCCCTGGTTACGAGCTCTGAAAGCTCTTTCTCTAACCGGTGAGCTACATTCTTCCTCAAGTTGGCTCATAAACCAGCTTTTGTGTTTACTGGTAAAGGTCCCGGACGTTGGCATTGCTCCTTGAAATGCCAGTGGAGTTTGTTTAGAAGTGAAATGGTCAGTCCTCCTCCAGCAGATTGTATGTAGAGATGTCATATATGGACTTGGATATGTTGCTGATAATATGCAATTATCTGTAGCGTCTTGATTTTGTAAGTGGACTGGGCCGCAGCAATCAACAATCTGAGTTGAAAGCATGGGCCCTCCTGCTGTAAGAAAGAACACACTCTAGGACAAGAATCAGAGAACTGAATACTTAATTCAGTATTTCTTCGTTTCATAAGGCTCTCAAGTGGAGGTACGTCTTAGTCTATGTATTTGCTGGGGCTTCAGATCCAACATTTTCTAAAGGGTTGTATTTATTTGGGATGTGTCTACGATGCACTGTAAGACCTTAGTCTGGAGGTTGGAGCCATTGAAAGAGGTATGGAAACTGGTGAATTATTTTTCTATAAGTTGGTTTGAAGTATCCAAAAACTCTCCAATAATACCTTAAAGTTCACATGTTTCAACCTTGTGTTATTGAAGCAAATTTTCTGTCATTGCAAACTTAGAGGGAATGGGAGTGGAGAGAATCAGTACTAAGGAAATGAATATCACTGATCTCGTGAGACGGCAACATCTACCACACAGATGCTTCGTTCAGAGAAGCGGAATATGTCAATCTCGTTTTTACACATCAATACACCGTCGCTACAAAAACTCACAACTCGAAGCAGCTCAGTGCAGAGTAGGTCTCTTCTGAAGCTTAGAATTCTGTTTAGTCCAACAAGAAGTGAATAGATACGGCACATATGCGCTGCTTCAACTCAGCAGAAATCACCCAGTGACGGCCAACACAACTACTCTCCAAACTTCAAAGCTCAGAAATCACATGACTCCCACCGTGGCCTGGATACAACAGCCGCATACAAGTAAACATCCAACTTCAACGGTGGAGACGCTTCACCAAGACACACTACTTCATATCCACTCTATTAAACACCAAAAAAATAGAAAAACAAAATAAAATAAAATGAAAGAATTGAACAGTTCCAGCTAGTTTTGGAGCCAGTGGCCTGGCACGCTCTACAAAAAGCACACAGACACCAAAAAGACAGCCTCACATGAAAACATCCCAACTGGGTGCCACAAAAAACCTGACACACAATTGAAACGCATTTATTTCCATCCCCTCCATGTCAAAAAAAAGAAAAAAGAGGCACACAATTGGCTGCAATTCCTTGAGAAAGGCAAAGCCTGAGCAGTGAGGAAGGAAAAGGTGGAGGAGAGACTGGCGGAGAGAAGAATCTGGCGGAGCAGAAGCTCGGGGCCACTCGTTCAAACCAGCCATGGAGAAATCCCAATCTGCGAAGAGAGCAGTTCATGAATTCATCGCAATCATTCCCCGGATGCATCTGCATGACCATCGATCTGCTTTTCCTCATTCCTGGCTCTGCTGCCTCGCATCCTGTGATCACCCATTCTGGCTCAGGTAGGTGGGCCATCACAAGGTAGAACTTGTGAGCTCATGTGAGCTCATGTCAAGAGAGTGAGCTCGGATTAGCCATCAGTGTGCGTCTCTGTGAGCTTTGGGAGAGTTTCCCAAGCTCGGGTGAGCACGAGTTGAAGAGGTCTTTGGAGCATCTCGAAGTTGCGGAGTGTTTTTAGGGATACTTCGGAGTTGGGTTTTTGTTGGAGGTGGGTACATTGGGGTGAATTGCGAGTGAGAGAGGGGAGAGTTCGTTGTTTCTCTCACGAGCAGAGGAGGAGGAGAAGGGAGGTAGGATGTCGGACGCGGTGGCGAAGGATTTGACGGCGGGGACGTTCGCCGGGGTGGCGCAGCTGCTGGTGGGGCATCCGTTTGATACCATTAAGGTGAAGCTGCAGTCGCAGCCGGTGCCATTGCCGGGGCAGCCGCCGAAATATGCCGGCGCCATGGATGCTGTGAAGCAGACGTTGGCGGGTGAGGGGACTAAGGGGTTGTACAAAGGCATGGGTGCTCCTCTTGCTACGGTTGCCGTGTTCAATGCGGTCTTGTTTACTGCTAGAGGCCAGATGGAGGCGCTTCTTCGGGATGCCCCTGGTGCCCATCTCACTGTGGGCCAGCAGATGATCGCTGGTATGTGAAATCTTCTTCTTCGTACTGGTACAAGACTCATTTTTAGCTGCTTTACGCTCCAAGACATGGCTAGCAAACATCGAGAGCTGTCTTAGAGGAGCATATTTTGCACACATTTCTGAGTCACTTAATGTCGTTTGATGTGACTTTTGATGTTATGTTGATTGGCTTATTTCTCTTTCTTTAATCCTTTTCTGTGACCTGTGTCTCTTTCTGTTAAGACTGTGAATTTGCTACTCGTTTATGAGTCCTTTCTGTGCTAGTACATGTCGATGCTTTCTTAATTTAAGTAGTTTTGTAGTTGTCAGGAACAGGAAACAAGTAGAACCAATGAAGTGGAGCATCTTGCGTGACTCGTGGTCATATGTTGATTTTGTGTCTTAGAACCGGCAATGGAGTGTCTTCCTCTTCGTCCTCTTGTCCTCATGCCTCCGCAGCTACTTTGATTTTGTTCCTTTTTCTCCTAGTTCAAGAGTTTGTGGATGGTAGCCTGTTGACTGTTGTTTTAGGATAATTTCTTTGTTTTTGACCTGATAGTGGTGACCCTGACTAATGCTCAGGTTCTTTTTCTACTTCTTTCTTTGATGCCGATTGAAGGATGAAATTGTTCCCAATTTCTGGAATTTAAGTGTAATTCTCCCGCAGTTTTCTTTTGAAGATTGGGTCCTGTTAACCATGTGTTTGGATTGCTGGCAGGTGGTGGGGCTGGAGTAGCGTGCTCAATGGTGGCTTGCCCGACTGAGCTTGTGAAGTGTCGTCTTCAGGCTCAAAGTGCGCTTGCTACCGCCGTGGAGCCTGCTCTTGCCGGAGTTGGTGCTGCTGGTGGAACTGCGGCAGTCAAGGGAGCTGTGCAATACAGTGGCCCCTTGGATGTTGCACGACATGTCCTCAGGTCCGAAGGTGGAATGCTTGGATTGTACAAGGGGCTTACTCCCACTCTCATGCGTGAGGTGCCTGGTAATGCTGCTATGTTCGGTGCATACGAAGCAACTAAACAATATCTTGCAGGAGGTACATTCTCATTCTAAGTCTCCTGATGAATTCTTGATCTTCGTCCCAGAGATACTCTAGAGCAGAGCATTACTAGAGATTCCGGTATACAGCAGTTACTTTCCTGTGAATTAGGGCAACGGGGTTTGCGTCAAACAGCCGAGTAGTCTATATCTCCAATTCTTTTAGTGGTTGTGTGTGTGCTAAACCACTTTTGATGCAAAGATTCCTAATGCATTTCACTTTCATTTCAGGTCAGGATACCTCAAGCCTTGGTCGAGGTTCACAGCTCTTCGCCGGAGGCGTTGCTGGAGCGATGTTCTGGGTATCAGTCTACCCAACGGACGTAATCAAGAGTGTCATTCAGATTGATGATCACCGGAACCCCAAGTACAAGGGCACAATGGATGCATTCAAGAAGGTTTTCGCTAATGAAGGAGTGAAGGGGCTCTACAGAGGTTTTGGGCCCGCAATGGCACGAAGTGTTCCTGCCAATGCCGCTTGCTTCCTGGCATACGAGTTGGTGAGGGAGAGCCTTGGTTAAGATTTCTGTGGCCCTTTGGAAGCCGATCACTCGACCAGTACTCAATGAGCTATCCTTGAGCTTCATCGATTCACAATCAATCATCAGATTCTTTGCTGGTTCTTCCTGAGTTGTTCAGGCGAATTCCTGCTTCACCCGTGACCAGCACACATATGTAGAGTACAATATTGCAACTTAGAGATTCTTAGCTCTCAACCTTTAGGTTCTTTGTAACAAAATGGTCCTATTTTACATGATCATCTTGCTCCATTTTCCTTTTTCGACGATGAATTTTTGCATACTTTGCGTGCATATCTTGGAGATTGTTTATGTATCACACCTTTGAATTGATCTGAAATAGGATCACACTCCTGTTCAAGTTAGACTAAATCTTAATCGGAGTCCAGCCAAGGATCCGCCATCAGAGAATACTTGTGACAGACGAGAAACCACTGTAATCAGTTGTCGTTATATAATTACGTTCCATCTTTCTGAATGCTGTAATTTCATAACTTATTAAAACTGTTTGAAACTTCACCCCAATGGGTTTGTGAGTCAAGGTCTTTGGACTGGTCACCGCTCACGGTGTAGGCATTTGACCAATAACAGTATCACCTGCATTTCCAACCAATCACATCCATTTGATCTCACTTTCACCGCTGCAAAGTTGTCACCCTTTTCTCGAAATAGACCCTGTTTTCAGACTGAAAGTCACTCAAGACCAGATGCTGATCACGTCAGAATGCGAACTTGCACACTTCAATAATTCTGTAATCAGTCCCAAAATAAAATCATGTTTCTGAAGAAACTTTCAGTGTCAAGCACAGAAACGACTCTACCTTATGAGCAGATGAATTCTAGATTTAAATTACAGCTCTTTCCTGCGAATGACTAGATCGTTCCATGGTTCTCAATTCAACTACACTAATCTGTGCAATTACTGTAGCTCATACCAAAGAATGGCAAAGAAATATTTCCGATTAGAAATCCAGACGAATTCACGAAATACTCTTTTTAAGATTCCCAATGGTAGGCTCCACAATCATCCCAAAACCACAAAATTATATCCTCGAACTGAAAAGGATGGAGTATTGGCTTATGAAAGGAATCATTCCCTTCAGTGTCCTCCGAAAAATCACAGCGAAAAGGGGGAAAAGACAAGGAGGACAAGAAAAGAAGGTGCGGCTTCTGTCCACACCGCTGATTGCAGACAGCAATACACACAGACAGAGAGACGAGGAACACCAATTGTGGGGATGAACGAGCGGAATTCCACAAACCTGACGACAGGAAGCAGCAGCGGATGGTAAAAGGGCAGGCTATGCTTTCGCCTACGCCCACCACATACGCAACCTGCGGCTCTCGCCGCCCGCGCTATCCCTGCCCACATTCCCAATTTGGACGCAGCGCCCACCACCACAAACTCACCAGCCAACTCCCCCACCATCCATCGCACTGCACGCTCCTCCGGCTCTTCCTATCCACTTTAGCTACAGGTTTTATATTTCGGCAACATTTGGACTCTACTTTGCAGTGCAACGCAGCATTCAGTCGACGTTGAGAGATCTCGGTCTGTTTGTACCGGACCGATATCAGCAGTTGGATCGCTATGGCCGCTGTCGGGATGAGCACCGGTTTGGCTCTCAAGCAGAGCACCACCTTGAAGTCTGGCTTCTGTGGTACCGCCGTGGTGAGCCACAGTGCTCCTGCTCCGAAGGCCACCAATGTGGCCTTCGCCGTGCGCGCTGGTGGCTACGATGAGGAGCTCGTCAAGACCGCGGTATGTGCAATTTTCAGCTTTTTTTGCTGGTTAGATTGATCTGTTTGCTAGAATGATCTCTTGGAGAGAAGTGGGTCGTTGGTGGGAGATTCGGTTGTGACTGTGGAGGATGATTGATGCTCAGGAGAACAGAGTCATATGAATTTTTCACAAGGTCATGAATTTTTTGAATCTGCATGTTGGGATTTATGTTGAGAATTTTGGTTTCTGAATAGCGTTTCTGGGAATGGATTGTTGTCCTTGCAGAGCTCAATCGCTAGCAAGGGTCGTGGTATTCTAGCTATGGATGAGTCCAACGCCACCTGTGGCAAGCGTCTCGACTCCATCGGCCTTGACAACACGGAGGCTAACCGTCAGGCGTACAGGCAATTGTTGGTGACCACCCCCGGCCTTGGCGAGTACATCTCCGGAGCCATCCTGTTCGAGGAGACTTTGTACCAGTCCACCACCGATGGCAGGACCATGGTTGACTGCTTAAATGCTCAGGGCATTGTGCCCGGAATCAAGGTTGACAAGGGTCTTGTGCCCCTCACTGGATCCAACGATGAGTCATGGTGCCAGGGTTTGGATGGATTGGCCTCCAGGACGGCTGCCTACTACAAGCAGGGAGCTCGGTTCGCCAAGTGGTAAGCATCCAGAATTGTTGTCTGGTATCATGAGATTTTGAAGCAAATCATAGGAATTAGGTTGTAGAAATATGAAATGTGTGCTCATGTGATCGTGCCTTTTTCAATTTCCAGGAGAACTGTTGTGAGCATTCCTAACGGACCCACCGAGTTGGCCATCACCGAAGCTGCCTGGGGCCTCGCTCGCTACGCCTCCATCTGCCAAGACAATGGCCTGGCACCTATTGTGGAGCCTGAAATTCTCTTGGACGGAGACCACGGCATTGATAGGACTTTGGAGGTTGCTGAGCGTGTGTGGTCGAAGGTGTTCTACTTCCTGGCAGAGAACAACGTCCTGTTTGAGGGTATTCTCCTGAAGCCCAGCATGGTCACCCCCGGTGCTGAGTGCTCGCAGAGGGCCACCCCCGAGCAAGTTGCCGAGTACACCTTGAAAATGCTGAAGAGGCGTGTGCCACCAGCTGTGCCCGGCATCATGGTAAGCTAAAAACCATTTCTCACTCGTTCTCTTTCTTTTCCTTTTTAGTATAATTTGAGTGTTTAGGCAGTCTTTAAGTTATAAAAGCTTGATCTGACTGTGCTTTATTTGCTTCGACAGTTCTTATCCGGCGGTCAATCTGAGGTGGAGGCGACCCTGAACTTGAACGCAATGAACCAGAGCCCCAACCCATGGCATGTGTCGTTCTCATACGCTCGTGCTCTTCAGAACTCCGTGTTGAAAGCATGGCAGGGCCAGCCCGAGAACGTCGAGGCTGCACAGAAGGCTCTGCTTGTCCGGGCCAAGGCCAACTCGTTGGCTCAGTTGGGCAAGTACTCCGCCGAGGGCGAAGCTGAGGAAGCGAAGCAGGGAATGTTTGTCAAGGGTTACACCTACTAAACAAGCAATTCGGGACGAACGCACTCAGATTTTTGTAGGTGTAGAGATGAGGAAGATGGATGTATTGGTAGTTCAGTACTGCATCTAAATGTAGATTAATAATAGCTGGTTTGAAACGTACTGATCTGGTCGTCATCGTTTGACATCCGCTCATTTTGTGTCACTCCGTTCACTCTCTCGGCCATCTGTAATTACACAGACGAGGGACATCTTAATTAATTAGCTTTCGCAACTTTCACTGGCAGATTTGTTCATAGTTCTATCTGATAAGGTGTTTATTGCGAATTCCGTGGTGTGCTTTTGCTCTGGGCGTAGCAGCGCCTTGTTTATTTCTACTGTGCGTTGCGAATCTGCCTGTTTGTTTGGTAATAAGCATCAATTTGATTCAGGTTTCTCGTTCTTCTTATGATAGAGGAAGTAGATTGCGATGAAACACAATGCACATTCCTATACACCATAACTTTCCTCTCGAACTTCTTTCGATGTGCATTGGTATTAACTTCCTATATGGCAGATCTCTTGAGTAGTAACGATTTAAGACACGAAAGGTGGAACCTTACTCGTTAATACTACCAGAAAATGCGAACCGAAACATCAATCATATGACCTTCTGTGCCTTCGATCCTCTGTAAAATTACTATCACTTCGATTCCCAATCACATAGCTCAAATGCATATTCGAACTATCGAAATTGCGACCTATGCTCCCATCCGGCTGACATGATATGATCGACAACTCCTTGCTTGATTCGCTTCGAAATGTTGTTCTAGAAGATGCAGAGAACCCATTCTTTTTAACCCTTACAAGAAAGGGAAACGAACATTGTCTTCTTCAGACCGAGATCCGTTAACTTATCTGGGCGGAAGTTGATCCATGAGCAAGACGATGAATGCCCTGGAGGTGCCTGCGCCATTGCACTTCGAGCCAGCCAACTCCCATGCATCTCACCACGTAGTCTGTGCACGTAGTTTGTGACAGCGACCCCCACCGATCAAAACTCGAGATTGCATTCTTCTTGCTTTCACAAATGAAGTTTAGGCTTGAGTAGTGGCATACCGAAATTCTGCGAAACACCGGATTCGTCTTGTCCGGTTCATCACCACTTGTACAGAAATTCACAGATCGGGCACTGTTCCTTTCCCAGTAAATTCCCCAACGGGATCCATCGTTTAGTCAAAAATGAAGAGGAAGATAAATCTTCGAGGACTATCGATCCCAGTAATATTATTCAAGATTGATACCATTTTTGAACTATCAGCTGGGGCCACTTGCACCATTGAGCGAATCACGAAACTTGATATTTTCAAACGGAACTCTCGAGTACTCCAGGAGAACAATTCATGCCGCACATCGTTTCAAGTGTCAACTTGCTACAGCTCCCAGTTGGAGCACGTTCAACAATCCTACCTCAGCAACTCGCACACCAACCATCCATCATCATCAAAGTAGGGAATATCTCTGCAGGTCGCAGGCACGAAGAAGTTGCTTAGTCGAGCACGAACGTCTCATTCCAAGATGGTCAGTCGAATCTATCAAGCAACTGCAACGTTCAATCCTTGGATCAACAAGTGTAGCATAATTTCGAATTTTCTGGATCGTTTGTGCTAGACTGACAGTGGCAACGTGGTTCAGATCAACGTGTGCTGTGGTCGGAAAGCCCATGCTCAAGTCAACTTAATCCAGAGGCATCCTTAACTTCGCTTCCTGAAATTCGTTTGACTTGCGAAAAACAACAAATAAAGATTCCTGTAATTCGTGTGGGTTCTCACGTTAATCACAGCTTGTAAGGAGGGGCTTTCGTAGGAGCTTTAAATGCCGAATACAAAGACATGCATGAATCCTCAGATTTTAAAAGTACTGTCAGTGATTCTAGTCGAAACACTAGTAAGAATCATGCGCCTTGGAGTGGTATAAAGCATGCAGTGGCTCATTGAAACATATGCAGCGTCTAGCATCTCACCCAAGGTCTCGAGTTCAGTACAGCAACTGATCGGCCTTCAGCTCGATCCTGCACTTGGGTGTCAACAGAGTCCGAGCAGCATGGCTTCCATGAAGCCCACAGTGTTAGTGGCTCTTGTGGCTCTCCTAGCCATGGCAGTCTCTGTAACGCATGTCGCTGCAGTTGACAAGCCTGGCAAGCCAGCTCCGGCTCCGGCTCCGAAACCAAGTATGTTTCTTCACTCCCCTGCTCTGACTGATACAGATTTCTCCTTTCCAGCTCAGGGTTGCTTCACCTGAAGTTGGATTCTTCAACACATCACATGATTTAGTCAATGTACTGGCAAGCCTGAATTGAGTAGTCTGGATAGCTGAATTGAGTAATCTTCCAATCCAGAGTTCTGCTAGATAATCTTGATGCACTGCCTTTTGTACATTCAACATTCTTGACCACTGCATAATTTGTAGTTCCACAAGCTCCAGACATTGTGTTACTCAATCAATCTAAACTCATGTTCATGTCACATTGGTATACTTATTTTGGGACTGAACTTACCCATATTCAGAGTGCGACAAGAAGGGTGGCATATGCGGGGACCCCAAGATTGTGGGCGGCGATGGAGTCACCTTCTACTTCCACGGACGCAAGAACCAGGACTTCTGCCTCGTCTCCGACTCCGACCTCCACATCAACGCCCACTTCATCGGCAAGCGCCCTGAAGGCCGCGCCCGTGACTTCACCTGGGTGCAGGCCCTCGGCTTCGTCTACGGACCCCACGCCCTCACCATCGCTGCCAAGCGCGTCGCCAAGTGGGACAACGCCGTCGACCAGCTCCAGCTCTCCTACAACGGCCAACCCCTCGAGCTCAAGGGATCGTCCTGGGCGTCTCCTGATGGTGTTATCGCCCTGAACCGCATCGGTGCCACCAATGCCGTGGACCTGACCATCAAGGAGAAGATGGGAGTGGCGCTCACCGTCGTCCCCATCGGAGAGAAGGAGAGCAAGATGCACGGCTACGCCATTGGGGCCGACGACTGCTTCGCCCACTTCGACATGCAGTTCCGCTTCTACAGCCTCTCCTCGTCAGTTAGCGGCGTCCTGGGACAGACTTACCAGCCCGACTACGTGAATCCCACCAAGCGGGGCGTGGCCATGCCCATCATGGGCGGCGCCGATCGCTTTTTCAGCTCGTCTCTGTTGGCCACCGACTGCAAGATGAGCCAGTACTCCGGCACTGACATCCCTGTGGGCTCGGCCATGCCCAGCTTCGATGCCGTCTGCGGAAGCAAGGCCGGATCCTTGTCCAATGGCATTCCCGGGGGTCTCATCTGTCGGCGTTAGATCTCAGAGGCTCAAAGCTGAATACAGCTGAAATCTGAGTAGACAATACTACCAATCCTGGCTTCTGATCCTCAAGAGCTGTGAGGGTGTATGTTTTCTGTTTCGCTGGATTTGCGATGTACACCAGACCTTGCCAGTCGGTTTGAAGAGCGATAAATAACTTCGTGAGTAATTAGAAAGCTCTTCAAACGCAGCTGAATCATTTGGAATAAAGGATTGTTTATGTTAATTACATTTGTCACACGATGCACTTGATGTCTACTGATCATCCAGTGTGGATGTTATTTGTTCTAAACTCGCTGAGGGAGGTTCAATTTGGCATGGGCTGGAATTTGTGGAGTGCTTGTACCCTGTTTCTGGAGCTTTCACTTCATCACCTTCACAGTTACTTGTTGAATTTCGTATCAGATTCGGGCTTCGCCTCCCCTTCGATCTTGGACTAGAATTTTGTAGAACCAATGAAGATGCCAAACTTGAATGAGAAGAAGATTATTCTCATTCAGAGCAAAGAATTTCGTGTCTCACTCGACAGCAGAAACTGACGCCGAATATACATTAAATGCTTTATTCAAGGTCAGGTCCAACTGCAGATTCTGAGAGCACGTGCTGGTAAGTCACTAGTTAAAATCACCAGACGTGTTAATCATTAAGGATGTTGTGACGTCCATGAGAACCTCCTTCTGCGTCACAATGGTGCAAACCAACGTGGTTGCTACTAACGATATTAGGTAGCAACACCTCAACAGACTTCACGTGACAACAAACTAGGAAGTCCTTGCAAAGCCAGTGTCAGGCAACCGGACTTCACTAAATGGCAACTCATACAAAGTGTAGCTAACATTAGAGCTGTCACAGAACTCCGAAGTTGGATTACGGACTTTATAATACATTGAGTCGAAATTAAGAAACTCGATGCACTCTAGATAATGTGTGAGCATGACATACCAAAACTCACTTTTGTGTGCAAACCTTCACACAATGATAGTCGAGTAACAACGGTCAGATTATGGAAAGAATAGTGGTATATCATGTTTATTATACAATCAGGAAGGAGGAGAGCGCTAGTTGCAGCAGCCCAGCTTGCCTGAGTTGCATCTCACAAGACACGCTCCAGTTACACCACCTTAAGAAAAGCTTCAAAAACCACTCTCCTAAGCAAAGCCTCGCTATGCCGCCCACATTGATCCTTTCTGCTGTCGCCACGAAACCCAAAACCAACCAAACTTAAACCTCGCAATCACAGCTACAATCAAAGACCATCATAAACCGCCATCAAACTAAGGCTTCGGGTGTCATACATGCCCCCAACACTCAACACTCACAAGCTGATAATTCTTTAACATTTTTCTGCTAAAATAATGGGGCTTCTAATCTGAAAATAACTAAAACTTTCATTGATTTAGATCAATGGCATTGGCACCCAGCCACCCTCAGATGGGCGTCTGGTTGTTGTGCCCCCTCTTGTCGCCATTGATGGTGCTCAAGTTCATGACATTCTCGGACCCATCCTGGTGAATGTACGCCGTGCCGCCGTGACGGGTCACGTCCATACCCGCAATCTCGTCCTCGGGGGTGATACGCAACAACCTCAGCTTGTGCAGGCCGTAGAACAGGGGGCCCATCGTCACAGTCACCCACGCGGTGATCGCAAGAATCTCGACGATCTGCGCCGCGAGGAGCTTCCCGCCTCCTCCCATAAACAATCCGTAGGGTCTGTCACCGCCACCGTAAATCTGTTGTACGTAATTCTTCTCTGCGAATAGTCCCACGAAAAGAAGCCCCCATGCTCCGCACCCGCCGTGCAGCTGCGCAGCTTCCAGAGGGTCGTCGTAATGAAGACGAGCTGCAAATTGGCAAAGCCACAAGGAAACGAATAGTTATTCCAAAATACAGATTAAGCGGCAGACATTACTTTTCAACTGAAAACCATTTTTTTGAAAGTTTTAAAATGTTGAGACAAAGGCATACCTGCGAGTCTGTTCAAACCGATGAGGACCCACGCAGAGCCGAATCCACAGATGATGCTCGCCCAGGGTGACACCACGGCGCAGGAAGCCGTGATGGCTGCGAATCCACCAAGCAAACCATTGCACACATCCAAGACGTTCCAGTGTCCGTCCAACAGCCTCTTTCCGAACAGAGTCGTGACAGCGGCAGTCGAGCCCGCCAATGTGGTCGTCACGGCCGTCCTTCCGACTCCACTCCAGTTGCCCTTGAAGCCTTCATACGGCACCAAAATCTTGACAAAGCTCCCGGGGTTGAATCCGTACCATCCGAACCACAGCAAGAAAGTCCCCAACACGACGAGCGTCGCGCTGTGACCGCGGAAGTTGAGGGTGCTCCCAGACTTGTCGAACCGGCCTATGCGAGGACCTTCGATGAACGCTCCCCAGAATCCTGCAAGTCCGCCCACCATGTGCACCACGCCGCTGCCCGCGAAGTCGATCGCACCGCTGCCGAAGAGGAGCCCGCCGGGGCCGACTGACTTCGAAGCTGACAGCCACCCATCCGAAGACCACAGCCAGTGCGAGACGATGGGGTACACGAATCCGGTTAGGACGGACGAGTACACCAGATAAGCAACGAATTGCGTCCTCTCCGCGATGGATCCCGAGGTGATACCCGCGGCGGCGATGGCGAACGCCCACTGGAAGAGGAAAAAGCTGTAGTCGAAGCTGGCGCTTGGAATGCCCGAAAGGCCCCAGTTGAAGTGCCCGATGAAGCCGTTCGGGTCGCCCGCCCCGAACGCGAACGCGAATCCAAACACGTAATACGAAATACCCCCGCACGCAGCGTCAAGCACGTTCGTGAGCATAATATTCATCGTGTTCTTTGCCCGCACCGACCCCGCGCACAGCATCGCAAACCCGAGCTGCATGGAGAACACCAGATATGTCGAAAACAACAAGTACGTGTTGTCCACCGCGAACGCTGTGGACCCGAGCTGGGACGAAATCCCATCGAGCTTCCCGCACAGAAACTCACTCAACCCTGTCGCATTCCCCGTCGCACCCAACAACCCCTGGATGCTCAACAAGTCCCCATCCGCGCACCCCCACGACCCCATGGTGATCGCTCACCCAGCAACCTGATCACGATTAAAAGAAAAAACAAAACCTGCGATTGATCGATCGATCAACAACCAGTCGTGCTCTTCATCGCTTCATCTGATCCCCGACAAACTACAGAGCAACCCGCAGAAACAAAAGACGGAGCCGGGCTGCAATGCAGCAAGTGAGGAGGCGGGGGGATTCTGCACGGCTTTGTATACGGTGGCGACAGGACATAGCTAGGATGCCGGGTTCTGGTTTACTACCTCTAGTTTTACCGCATGAATCTTGTGTCTGTCATTGAGGAATCTGTGGCTAGGTCCGCAGTTGCCGTGCGCTTTGCATTTAAAACTTACAGTGCGTTACCTGGAGCTTCTGGTAGTCGTCGATGGCGTTCGCAGACATGGCATCGCGCGCGGTGAAAGTCTCGCTGAGCAGTGTCACTTCAAGTCTGAGTCCGGCGACGTGCAAAGTAAGTATATGTCAGTGGTAACTGTTCATCTGACCACAGTGCAATGTGCATGCAACGTTCAAACTCTGAGTGTCCGGTAGAACCAATACAAGCTCATCACAACATCGTTAGGCTCTCATTTCCGAAGTTGAACTGTTGGGTCAAGGACTGTCCTGTGGATTTCACAAATTAGGAGGAAAATGAAGTTGAATCTGTACATTGATTGCAGAAAGAATGGGTTTACTCAAGCATATGTTGTACACACATGTGCCAAGTATGTGTACAGTTGCCCGGTAGTGACTTTGACATTTCATTCACCATGAATAATTAGTGGCGCCAGATTATGTGTTTGAGCAGGGTGGAGTCCGGCTTAAGTAATATCATTTATAGCGTGGAATATCAACAGACAATAAATCTCACTTATTTTTTTAATTTCTTGAACCTGTATGGAATCTGGATTATAACTGTCACTTTATATATTAAATTAAAAATACACAAATTAAAATATTAAAAAATCGAATCAAATACACGCAGTTGTACCTATCCAACTTAGATGCGAATGCCTCCAATCGCTTTTTATTTCATTTCAGCTGAATTTCTGTTTTGCTTTTTATTTTATTTTTAAAAATACATCATTTCAAGTTATCTTTCCAATCCACAAAAAATATGCATATAATGTACGTCCACTGTACTGTACGGTGTACTATGGTACTTACTGTAACGAAATTTGAACTTCTGTGGACCATTTTATTTACAAAGCTTCACTAGCATATCGTCTCTTTTTGTGACAACATACTCCACTAAACTTCTCCACAACACACATGCTTCGATCGAGCTTGATTTTCACAACAGATCAATCGATAATCTAGACTCTAAATCCGAAATTTGGTGTGGCAGAAATAGAGCTCTCCAAATTACTTGGGCAGAAACACATTACCTACCACCACAGATTCCACCTTCCAACTTGCTCAGGAGTACAGCACATTCTATCTTATCTGTAGTAACAATTCCCTCCCTCCTCTCGGCTGAGCATGTGGAAGCCACAGGACGCTAAAGGCTCTAATTGGCTCCATGCTTCGAGGAACTGGCAAATCGATGTTACCGTGCCTTGAGTTGGACTCTAGCTTCAATGAATAGCTTATATTTCGGCACACAAACTTTTCTCTGGTAGGTGGGCATTTCATCCTCCACTACCTACTCCAGGCTAATGATTATTAGAGCATTTTCTCTTCTTAAAAAGTTAACATCGAAGTTTTTGTGTAAAGTTCCTTAAATACTTTAGTTACAAAAGAGGATTCACCAAATCCTTCGCAGTCACGAAGAACATAAAAGACCGGAGGAACTAATGAAATTATGGTTGTGAAAATTTGGTAGTCGACTGGTGTATCAGGTGGGATATTCTCATGTTCTTGACAGTAAAATTGGTCACCTTTTAACAGTAACTCATCCGGTTCGCATGGTGCCTTCAGTGGAATCCACCTAGATTGAAACTACGACAAAGAATTTCATCACAAATTGCCCAGCTCGTTTTCATAGTACAAAGTACATGGTCGAATCCATAGCACACACGTCGCTTCTCTTATTGAAATCATCAAGCAAAACAAAAAGGGTTCCCAAATATTTCGGCAACTGAATTAGAGATTTTTCCAGTGCTAAATTCCTCATTGCCCCACAATTCAACTGTCTTCTTTACCCTCTTCACTCACATGAACGTTTCACTGTTGACATCAGCGAACATCCACTTATCAATATAGTACCAACCGCTGATCAACTGATATGTACGGAAACACCAACTGCTCATCTGCTCACATAAACCTGCAATCATGAACACAGAATATGCAACCCACACAAAAATCGACAATGTTTTCAAATTTCTCTACAGTTCATGGAACTAACCAAATTCACGTCTACTGTACCAAACCAGCAGGGAGTAAATCCAAAAAGAGAAAACTGTCGCAATAGCACGAGACTTCCGCCTCTGGAGCGGGAGCATGACAAGAGCAGTTTTAGGGGGCAGCCCGTGGGCAGCGAGGCCTTGTCGCGAACGGCAGAGCACAGCTAATGAAGCACCTCCCAAGGAATATGAAGGACCAAAGGGCCCCGCATGAGCTTGCCGTTTCCTGCTGCCCGCAGCGCCTCGTACCGACTCAGCTCATGCTGCGCCCGCGTCGACCGGGCGTCTCGCCCACCGGCCCACCCATCTTGCACAAGCGTCCAAACGAGCTTGCAAATTACCATACCTTCTGTAAACTTCTCCACAACCCCCTTTCAACATTTCCATGGAATACCTACCAAGTTTGCAGCGTCGTCTCGCTATTTCAGTTCAGATTCTTGCTCCGGAGCTGGAATTGTGCAGCTGCCGAATAGCTGTTGTTATGCTGCCGACTATATTCGTTGCAGCTCCGCCATCTCTCCTCCTTTCCTGACGTCGTCTACGTTTTACATTGAGCATCTGGGTATCACCCGTCTATTACCTGGGTATTGATTGGGGTATCTTTGGACCGGTATTTCTGGCTATTGCGTGGATATCAATCGAGAAGTGCACTTAAAACTCAATGATTAGGGCTGGAGAAGTTGTTTATATTTTTATCTTCTAATGTAAATTTGCATGTATGGATAGGAAGAAAAATGCTTTGACCTCTATCAATAAGCAATACAGTAGTTACAGTTGGATTTATTTTTAATTTAAGTTAAACTAAAGTACTTAAAGTTTAAAGGTTGTAGCCCTACTAGTAGGCATGTTTTTATATTAAAGAATTGTTAGTAACGGTATTGTATCACAAAATCTAGGCCTATAAAACATAATATCATAAAAATCACAAATTAAAACAAATTTTTGTATGTTTTTTATATCTTTCCATATTTTGTCTATTACTTCTCTTATCAAATGTTTATTATAAAGTGTGGATGAATTTTTTGTTACATGAAGTTCGTAGGTTTTATTCATTTTAAAAAATAAATAAATAACTTAGAATTTTTTGAAGGATGAAATATGATTAAATAAACCTGTTGATACTTCCTCCAAACTTCATTCTAATACCAATCTACTTATATGCTACATTCATTAATGAAATTGGATTATGAGATGGGCTTATAGCCATTACAATTCATTAGCATTGATGACACAAACTAAAAATTATTTCTATATGGTTTGCAAGTGTATAAATATATATATATAGTTGAAAAATTATAAAACTACTTCAACTCAATATTTTTGCACTAAAAAAGGACTTGTAGCTTCCAAATAGTTTACATTATAATAAAACCAAGAATTCTATAGATTTCTTTTATTTGATTTAAAATTTACATGATTAAAGAAAAACATAAGTTCATATTAAATAAAAATAAATACATAAGTATATAAATTTTTCTTATTTTTTTAATGTATTTTGTATTGACTATATTAATTTAACTTCTTAATTGCATTTAAATAATATTTAAAATCTAAAGTTCTTTTTCTAAGATTTTAAGATGATATTTTAAATCTAAAGTTTTTTTTCTCAAATTTGGTGTGGCAGAAATAAACCTCATAATAATTCAAAAAGCATACCATGCCGTAAGTATAAGTATCCCATAAGCGAAAAACTAATACATTCTTTACTGAATGTGGATAACGATGCCAAATTTAATTATACTATTGAAAATGAGTAAAAAACATATTTTCCAAGTTTGTAAACTACGGAGCAACTATAGGGACTTTGACTTATTCTTAGCTCAATAACTCGTGTCACCTTTTGCAAGTTATGTCAACGAGGATGCAAATGTAGTACAAGAGTCTATTCCAAAACAAGTGACATTGGAGTAGTGATCCATGTACTATGTCTTTCCATGGTTGATATGTAATCTTCAATTACCTTATCTATAGGCAAGTAACCTCCATGTAGTCACATTAATCCGTCCTTTAGTGACAAGTTAAAATGAAGATTACAATTACAAAGTTTTTTCTAATAAAGTTTTTAATGAATTCTGGTGATCCTACTTGTTGATTAAGAACTCTTGATTTGAAACAAATATAAATCAAATCTCTAGATTGAGGCATTGGTTCAATGTTGAATTCATACTAGTATAAAAATGATATCCATTAGTAATTACACTCCTTCCATCTGGGGCCAAATCACGTTCATATCAAGGGTGTAGGGAACTCAACCTTAGACCTTTTAGTTCCCGCGTGGGGGCCTTAGCTACTAAGCTACTACTCGTCTCAAGACATGGGATGAGTATGTAAAACTTTTGAACGTAGAGGCTCAAAGTTACTCTTTATTTTCTATTTACTATATATTATATAATACATACTATATACAGTTTAATGTTTATTATCAATCCCTTACTGTCTTCTGTCTACTACATACTATTTATTATTTTTATTTTGTATTGTTCTCTAGAATTTAATTACTATAATAAAAAATGAGTCTAAAATTATTATGTTTATAAATTTTATTTAAAATAATTAAAGTAATTAATTCAATGACTGTTATAACTCTAATAACGATAATTTATTTATTCAAAATCTATTGTTATTAAAATTAAAACTACGGTCATTACAATCTATAATAATTGTAATTTTAAGTAATTAAAATAATTAATTACTGTAAATTAATAACAATATTTAATTCTTGTAAATTATAGAAAATTACAATATTTGCTATTATTAAATTTAAATTAAATCATTAATTATTTAAATTATAGTATTTATCATTATTTAGATTTTAAATATCATTCATCGTAGTCAAATAACAAATAAATCCTTAAATTGTCAAATCAGCCTTCTCTTCAAATTCATTGGTCTCTCAGATCCAGATACCCACCTTCTTGCTGATGACCTTGTAAAGGTGCTTAAAGTCTTCTAGGTTGAGGAATCAGCCAGCATTGGCCTTGCGATTATTAATTAAGAAACAAAGTCTTCAATGTTAAGAGCAAACAACGGGCAGATCAGAACTTAGATTTATGGAGGAACCATCTCTTCAATTGTTTTGCATATTAATATCCCCATCTCAACCTTAATAATTGGCATTTCAATATCCTCATCTCATCACAAACTTGCTGCGTCACAAAACTTTAGTATTTTCGAAAGAAAGAAATCAGCGACCTCACAGTCTTTGGTATAGTATCTTGCTTAGCTCGCATGATAATCATTAATAATTGACATAAAGTAAAGATACACATAGATTTATGATGATTATATTTTTCCAAAAATACATAGAAAATAATTTAAAACTTTTAAACAACACATAGACAACCTTTTGAGTTTTTTAAAAGCTTAAATGTTTGAAAAACGTACATGAATCTAGTTTTATTTAAAACAATTCGTGGAATTGGCTTGTAATTAGACGAATGGATACTATATTTTAATTTAATACGATTATAAATAAATTATTTATTATCTATTATGATATAATTTCTATAATATGTGGCAGTACATGCTGATTGAAGTACTAAATGTGATGAACATAAATTAAGCAACCCTTGACACAATTTAACGTGTTGCATTTATCAAAAAAAACTATCCAAAATAAATTAAAAAGTCTTATAATTTCAAAAGAATGTTCATGCTTCATAACAATTGAAGTAAAAAACCACTATTATCAATATACAAAGAAAATTTTATATTGTATTAAAAAAATTATTTTAAAAAAAATTATTTAAACTAAAAAATTTATTAACACATATTTCTAAAAAAAAATTACATATTTCTTACATTGTATTAGAAATTTAAAAAGATATATTTTTTAATAATTTTTTTAGTTTAAATGTACATATCACAAAACATAAAAATAAAATAAGATTTAATTCTATGCTAAAAATATACTATATTGATTTTATTAATTTAGATCAAATTTATATGTTGCAAAATATATATATTTAAGACTTCTATGATTTTCTTAGAGTCATCAATGTGGTGTGAAGGTATGCATAAACTTATATAATGTAGATTCTGTAAATAATATATAACAAGTAATTAAATAGTATATATAGACACATTAATCAGCTTGCACATAAGATTTCTTATCAAATTGTCTTGTGGTGGATGGATGGATGGATGGATGGATGGACAAACATGTTTTTTTTACAATATAATTAACATTATATGTCTTATTGTATACTAGATGTTTTACAAATTTCTTTTAAATTTCTTTTTTAGAAAATATATTTTAATTGGCATATTCACTTCATAATAAAAAGTATATCTCTATTTTAAAATTTAAAATTATGTACTGAAACATGAAAGTCCAAGATATAGCTCAAATAAATTAAATTGTATTTTCAAAATATAATAAGGTGGAATAAATGAATATACAATAAATAAGTCTTTTGATGCAAAAAGATTTAAAGTACAAAAACTTTCTTTCAAACTATAGACGTATAAAAAACATATATTTTCTTAATAATTGTTATAACTTATTTAGTTTAATACATTAAAACATAAGTGTATTTGAAAAAGAATTTATTTTTTGATCAATCCATTTTGACTAATTAAAAATATAAACTAAAATTATAAATTAAAATAAATCCAACCATCATAATCTAATATTAAATTTAGCATCTATATCCTTGATGTATAGTTGATGGATCTTGATCCAAGGGCATTCAAGTTACATAAACCCATTTGTAGCACAAATTCTATTAAAGCCAAATCATCAATTCCACATCTCAAATCTTTAAAAAGTATTTCAATTAAAGTAAAAATTGTTGGATAGACTATCTAGAAATCCAATCTTTTTCTTCAAAATCAAATAAATGTGTAAAATTTTAAAATTCTACCTTTAAAAATGATAGGGGCCTTTTTCCATAAGAGGTAATATTCAATGATAGCTTTGGATATACATACTTCATCCATACATAGTCTAGACTTTAGGATTTAATGATTGAATTTAAATGGAATAAATTTAAAGATGAATTCAATGAATTTTGTGTATTCATATAACCTATTTAATTATGTATTTTTTATATAATTTTCATTTTTTCATATATAATTTTTTCTATATGCAGACATGCTATTTTTCATGCTTTCAAATTCTCTATGAAAGATTTTTTTACAGAAAGAGTATAACTCAAAACTAGATTTTAGATAAATTACGTAAAAACATCCTAAATCTATCCAAGATACACATTTTACCAATTATTTTTTATTTAATGGAAATAATCTAGTAAACTAGTTCTTAATCTCAAAAAACATAATATTTATTATGTGCAATTTTTCTAGCACACAACTTTAATTTTATATACTTTTAAGAGGATTTAAAATATATCATCTATATATTAAATTATTAAAATTTCCACTCATCACATGGAATCCGACATTACTTAAAAACCTACCTTCACTAATTCTCCCAACACCACAAACTCCAACTCCGAACACCACAAATTCCAACTCTGAACACCCAAACAACAATTTCAACAAAATTCACCCAAACGTATATAAAAGAAAATCCAACCATAATTCGCCAAATTCTAAAACCACGGCTACCAACCAGAGGTTACCAAACACCAAAAACCTCATCAACTACATCTGTCGATGCAAGAACATTATTCATCCAAAACGGGGACTCATCCAGCACCAGAGTCTGAAGCATGATGCATTATCCACAAGTGCACCAATGAATTTGCGATAGCCAATAGGCCGCCTCATACTTTAATATAATATACAAATCTCACTCCAAATGAATAAATTGCAACTTGTGTTTTATCACACACAGTTTAATAGATATTTAAAATTTTATTTCATACTAATAAATATCAAAATATTTTGTATCAGCCACCTTAGAATTCGTGAGCAGTATCATCTCAAATCAGAAAAGCACTGCAGCAACTAATGGTTTAGAATCTGAACTTTGATTTTTAACCCCTAAAATTCCTTACTCATTTTTGCTCTATTTCGGCCACAAAACACTCGTTTCTTGACATTCAATGAGAATCCAATTTCCTATCATATGTTTAGTAAAGTACCGTAAGATTTGCACAACAACATTAGTAGTGGTTAGCACAAATTGTTTTGGGCACATTTGACCGTTGGATTGTTATTTTATAAGGATTGAAGCAAGAAATATTGTTTTTTTTGCCCCTGCTCCAATATGTTTTTACACTTTGAAATTTTGCCTTCTTTGCAAAAAAGCTACGGAAATTGATCCATTACCTCTTTTTCTTGGACAACTGTGTTGAGTATCCTTCTTCCAAAATTCACTTCCATACTCTATATGGACATCTTATAAAAAATTAAAAACCTCATTGAGGTCAAAACATGAACATATTGCATTACACTTTTGTAATTTTTATTGTAATTTTTCTTGAACTCTTTTTTTACATCCCAACGGTAGATGTTATTTCTACCATACTACGAGAAGAGGAAAAAAGTTTCACATTTTTTTGAAATTTTTTTGGCACTTTACGAGTGTTTTGAACAAAATCCGCTTCTTTTGTACTGGGCACTTCCTTCTTCATCTCCAAATCCCCGGTCCTAGCCAAAATCCTTGTTGCAACATCCTCTTCCCGCTGCATGTGATAATGAACAGTATATCCCAACTGGTTCAAGTGCCAATTACAATTGATTGCAATCTTAGGGCCCGATATTGGCTGCTGATAGACCCTCTAAAGAAAACTACCCCATGGAAAGAAAATGCGTCCCTCCATAAATGTTTTGCTCTGCCCTGTAATTTTCTAATTGGCCATAATTATTTGAAATCTGCCCACTCTCGCCATCCAGCAAAACGATTGCCATAACTCCTAATGTACATGTTGGAATGGGACAAAAATTGCAGTACACAATCCGTGTAATGTGAGGAATGTACAAAAAAAGTTACAGCTCAAAATGACCAATATTCATTTCGAAATCAGCTGCCCAAATACTGCATCAACCAAGTTCTGGTCGCGTAGAATTTTAGGGGTTAAATTATCGGTTTTTTACTTTATTTTTGGTTGGTTTGTTTCCTTTGCAAAAAATTTAATACGTGTCAAAGCCAATGATATACTCAATAGTTATTAACCCCTCAAGGTCAGAGAGACCCAAAGCGGGTCTCCAGTGATTTTGGGCAAGGTACTTGAATGATTACAATTCATGTTTTCTTTTTCTAAACAAATTTGGTTTTCTTTTTCTAAATTTTTTGGTGAAGATAGAAATTTTTAAAACCTTTCAAACAAAACAGTTCTCATCAAATTCAAATAAAAATCAAGAAAGTTATGAGGTTTTCAAGAATTCAGCCTGAATCAGGGCATCAAGGGCAGGGCTAAAAAATTCTCAAAATATTTTTTAATTATTTTAAAAAAATAGAATCACATTGTACATGTTTTTATGAATGTAGGAAACTTTGATTCATTGCATTATGATGAGTCAAGCAAATGATACAAAAAGTCATTTTTTATGGGTACTTGCCAAAAATATTAAGTTACAGAAACAAACTTTAAAGTCTCATTTTGAATTCAATTTCAACAATTTGTAAATAAAAATAAAAAATAAAAAAATAAAAAATTTACAATTGATTCATATTATACTCTCACTGTTGGAATTAACATTATGGTATTTTATGTCAACAGAAATAGTGATTTAGTTTTAACTATCATTTTATACATCTATCCACCTTATATTCTTTTGAGAGGCAAGTATTGAGGTTCCTTATTTTGAATTTTTTTTGCTGAATCCTCAAGTCATTTACCTATAATAATACCAATTTCCCGAGTTGAGAATACAAAACCATATTTTTTTGAAAATTAAAAAGAGATAGATAGAGAGAAACTTCGATCTCCGGAGGAGACCGACGTGAATTAAGTGTTTGTTTGATCTACCCTCAATCCAAAGCCCACAATCAAAGGTATGGAAGTAAAGATCTACTCCATCCTTTTGAGAGTATACACTTTAGTCACAAGTAACCAATACCAAAAAACTACGAAAACGCGTGTATAAGTTGGTTTGCAATGAAAGTTAGGCCACCAAGCCACGAGCTCATTGTTGGTTTGAGGTGAGCATTTGTCTCATATAACTGGTCTGGGTTTGAATCCTAATGAACTTGTTTGAACAGATGTATGGGATGCAGTGGCTTGGTATTGCTTGAAAATTAAAAACATTTGAATTTTGAGCTTCAACAAAGATTGAAAATAACTTGTTCTTAGTATTTAGGGACTAAGATCTCGCAATATATTTTGTTTCTAACTCTGAATTTTGAAGACGTAGTTTTTTTTACTATGTTAACTATAAGATCCTACAGTTGAATTTATTAAAAGATGTCACAATGTCTATAAAATTAGCTTGTTATACCAAGTGATATCAAATGACAGTTTTGAGGTGAAATCAATCTTAATCCTTTAAAGCTTAAAGATAAAGTCATATGATATAATATAACAAGTTATTATATTGTATGTCAAGTTATATATATATATATATATATATATATATATATATATATATATATATATATATATATATATATATATATATAATTTCCAAGTTCTATACTTTACATCTTCATTTATGAAGCAAAATTCACAAATATTATAGAAGTCACATATTAAAAAACACTTGATTGTTTTTTCAAGTGTGTTTGGTCCTAAGAAATAATTTTATACTAGATTAGCTAAATCAGCTAAATCAAGTACTGAAATATGAAATCAGCCGTATGCAAGCACTCTTGTATTGTAAATTGCCACAATTTATTATACAATACAACTCGGTTTGTCTCACTCGACCATTCTGCTTTGGAATCCGTCAAGAGGCGAACCGAGCTGCGGTCAATGTGCTCAACTGCATGGCACAACATGAATTAGACACAAATTAAAGAGCACAACATTTGTTTGTCAAATCATGTATCCTTTTATGACCTAGCAGATGCTCTAATGTTTTATAGAGAGCAAAAAATAGTTCACACCACTCAAGTTTATTCTGCGGTGTATTATGAATTCGTTCAGTGAAGATCCAAAATTGAGCAATACAAGTAGCACCCCTCTCACTCAACGCATTTGCGAGAGCGTGATGGCATTGTCTACTGGCTTTATTAGGGAGTGCAAGTGAACTTGTTTAACGGAATGTTCATGACGTGTGGCATGAGCATTTAATTTGTACGGAAATTATTGACTTCTGTTCCGAAAACTGTTTAAGAAATATGAAGGTGGGTTTCTTCATCTAACTTATCCCTTTAACGTCCCGATTCATCACTGTTTTCAAAGATTTGTTATAAAATGGTTGATGAAAATGGAAAATGGATTTGATGTACAAAACAAAGTTGTAGATGTCAATGTGAAGATAACATCCATATGGTTAGATTCGTCATATTTATTAATAATATTTTTAAAGTAATTTTGCAAGGTTTTCTTTTGTAATTCAATTAAAAATCCAAAATTAACACTAATTTTTTTTTAAAATGTTGTAATGAGATTGGAATAATATGCATTACAAGATGGTATAGTTTCCATTATTTGATTCTACTTATTATGAAAAATCATGTTTAAGGTCTCTCTTTTTGAACTAAGATTGAAACTTGACATGAATCACTTCTGTAATTTTTCAAAAATTCTCATTATCTTATTCTGAAAATCCAAACCGTACAAATGGTATGAAACTAGCACAAGAATTGCAAGAAAAATAAAAATGGATGAAAAACATCCAGCCGGACAGAAAACGAGCTGCTGAAATTCATCTGGCGTCCAGATTCTGGACGCCGGCGCGTTAAAGGGTTAATTGAATCAATCGGCTTTGTAATTTGAAACTCGCAGATACATCTGACAGTAACACAAGGACTGCAGAAATGACACTATGGGATGAGGTGCTGACGTTCAAAGCACTCAGCAGCAGATCCTTCATAATAATCTGAAGGCTTACCTTGCATTAGGCGCGATCACTTGTGCAAGCTACATTCAGTTTCAAGCATGTTATACAAATGTAGAAAACAGTGCTGAATTTCATCATGAAGCCTCGACAAAAAATGCAAGAATCTAATCTTGCATCCAGCACTTCCTACAGCTACCGAGTATTTTTCATAGAACCCTACGTCATACCAATGATTGCAATTGTAACTGTGTTTGTCAAATTAGAAGAACCATCATCGTAACAACTTCAGTACTCATTTCACATCGACTTAGAAAGACTTTCGCAGTAGGTCTAAAATTTTGAAGATAACTTAAACACAATTTTGGAGTAGTTCGATAGGCATCATAGGCCAATTTTCAGAGCAGATCAGTATACAGTGTGTTCCAAGAAGACAGCTTTTCACTCTCAGTGAACCCAGCGCTAATCTACAGATATTCCACACCGTCGATGGAATTCAAGTATCATATTTAACAGTATAGAAAACTCCAAACAATTGGAGCCTACGGCATCGCGGAAGATACGAAAAAAACACTAAACGCCGAACACTAGAAGTCCTATTCAAAGTGCAGCGCAAAATTGAACCATACCTTATGTTCAGTCACCCAACTGCCACCCAAGAAGACGACATCATATCAAGAAAACCCGCAGATTCTGTAGCATCATGATGTCTCCTGCAAAATCTTGAGAGGATGGACAGCAGTGATTTCAGTCAGTACTTTCCAGAATGGTCAAGCGGCTAAATCTACATTGTATACTGCATTGGCATAACTCGAGTTGCGAATTATCCCGAAGATTTGTTTTCTGGTAGAAAGTGTGAGGAAGTCAATAGGAAGGTCACTAACTGAAGAATTCTCGTGCTACACAACTCAATTGGCAAAAACGACACGGCTCATTCGTCACTTCATACTGTAACAGTGATCAAGTGTCCAAAATCACTTAACACCAGTACTGAAACCCTCCAAACCGACCTCGAAGGTTCTCCCAAGTAATTTATTACGATCAAAAGCTGAAGATATACCTAGATTTGTTTGGCGATGTTGCGACTTTCAGCTCTTCTCAGTCAAAATGAAGAAAAAACTTTAAACCCCTTGGACGAGAGTATCATGAATCATGATCAAAATGTTTGCTCTTACTTCGCAAGTTCACAGAACGATCTCCTTCTTGAGGAATGTACGATGTCAAGGTTTCTAACACTGTCTTTTCAAAATGGTCAGCTCGCTTCGGTTTCCTCCATACATGAACCCAAACGGTCAATCCTCGAATCCTTCACATCATAAATTGTACATTATCACGAGAGTGTTCTTGAGTGGTTCCCAGTAGGTGACTGCAAGGACAGATGCCAGAGAGAATACTCCAAAGATGCCACAGCCATGTCACCTTCATCATACTCCGACTTTGAATATTGCCTCAGTTCAAGGACCTTCTTAAGGAGTTCCTAGTCGCTCTGCCAGACGATAAACTTCCTGAACCTCCTTGAATCGTTTTGGTCACAAGCGGTGACTTCAGTGCATCTTTGTCCTCATCTTCATCTTCTCCACTTTCCAGCTCAATCAGGTCGTCAAGCTCCTTACCATTCAGCTTTCCCGACTCCTTATCTTTATTCTTGCTAGCCACAACGAGACCTTCGCCGGCATCCGCTTCTTTCTTTACAACCTGCCGCCTGGACGCTCTCGACGGACCTGCGACATTGGTATCAGCATCTTGCTTAGACACCCTAGGAGCATAATCATCTCCTTCGTCATCATCATCATCATCATCAGAGTCCTCATTGTCTTCTTCTCCGTCCTCAAGTTTCAATTTCTTTGAAGAAGATTTTCTCGACTTCTTCCCCTTGTAAAACCCTGCTTTCTTCTTCTTAGTTGCCACCTTGCCGACCTTTTTCTCAGTCTTCGTATCCTTGCCTGCAACGTTCACTCCTGTTTTCTTGTCATCTACCTCCTCTGGTCCACCATCCTCCTCGTCACATCGAAAGAAATGCACTTTAAACCGAAGCGGGCTAACAAGCTCGAAAATGCACGAATCTCCGTCCACCAACTCGTGGTCTAGAGAAAATCCACGCCATCCACCGCTCATACCTGTTTTATGAGCAAGATACACACACTCCCACTCCTTTCCCTTGTCATCCTCCAGTATGAACGTCGTCTCCTCCAGTGGCATATGTTCCTGGCAAAACCGGTTCGGAAGTCCCAACCAGAAGCAACTAGTAACGTGAGAATGTAACATAGCCTTCACAAACCCGGGATTCCTGATATCCTTGAACGCCTCCTCCGCCGCCTCATACGCGGCCCTCCGCGAAAGATCCGACACATACCGACGTCCCAACCCCACCCTCTCTCTCGTCCCGCACCGCGCACGCATCCCCGGCAAGAGGTCCAACTGGTCTTTATAAGTCACAGCCGGCTTCGCCGCCACTCGCGACGATCGCCGCGACTCTCCCCCCGCATCATCGATCTTCCGCTTCAACGGCTTCCTCACCACATTCTTCTGCTTCGAACCTTTCAAATCCTTCGACAGCTCCATAATCCCGAGCTCCTGCATCCTCCTCTTGTTCTCCTCCACTCGCTGCTTCCGTGACTCCTCATAATCACTCCTCTCCACCGCCATTGTTCCCAAATCCCTCACAACTTCCCCTCCACCGATCACTAAACCTAACCTTCACAACACTGCACCAAAAACGCCCTCAAATCTCTATTCCAGCTCACAATCACTCACAAATCCGAAACTAGTACCAGCATTGTCGCCCTGCTTCCTCACTCCTACCTTTAGACCTAACTCTCTCAATTCTAAACCAAAAACCTTCCCAACGATCTCTACAGCCTCACAAACAAGCACACATCAGAAGCATTGCACCTCCGCCTTCTCGTCTCCTCCTCAACCAGTCCCAGACTCCAACACAACGACGCGCAGACTGGTACCCCTTGGGAGGACCTAGCTTCCTCAATCCTGCGTCAAAAGGAGTGAGGAAAGATTTGTACGGGAGCGCAGTGCGGTGAGAAAGCGGAAGTGTGAGTCAAGTGCAGCTCCGCATGCAGGGAATTGAGTGGAGGTGGCGCCAAAGAGGAGAGCCGGTGGCGAGGAAGTGGTAGAGCTGCCATTGCGCTTGGGTTTGGTGACAGTGGTGGATGAAAGAGACGAAGTGGGGATGATTACTGGTGGATGAGGAATTTGTATCTGCGGGAGCGGGAGGATCACGGATGAATGTGGGGATCGGTGAATGATGCGACGGGATGTGTACGCAAAACCGTCACTGTGCCCACAACCAATATCGTCTGCGGATTTCCTAGATTTTGTTCACTTGAGTGTATGCTTTTAGAGTAGTATAAAATAATTGTGGTGTTAGGTGCAGTGACGGTTTTAGATATGCGTCCCTTTTTGGGGTTAGTCCTTCTTATTTATTTTTAAAACCCACTTTTTTTTGCAAATGGCTTACGAGTGGTTATTGCAAACTTGAAGCTTATTTTACTAGGGCTTACAACAAGCATGAATCTTATTTACTAAATCAGGACCATTTGATCTAGGTTGATATGTATCTAACAGTCAAGTTTGAATCTTATTCAGTAAACCATGACCATTTGATCTAGGTTGATATACATCTAACAGTCAAGTTTGAATCTTGTTCAGTAAACCAGGACCATTTGATCTAGGTTGATATACATCTAACAGTCAAGTTTGAATCTTGTTCAGTAAACAAGGACCATTTGATTTAGGTTGATATGCATCTAACAGTCAAGTTTGAATCTTATTCAGTAAACCATGACCATTCGATCTAGGTTGATATACATCTAACAGTCAAGTTTGAATCTTGTTCAGTAAATAAGGACCATTTGATCTAGGTTGATATGCATCTAACAGTCAAGTTTGAATCTTATTCAGTAAACCATGACCATCAAACATTTGTGATTGTTAGTTGCATATGACTATTATTATGCATTTAATATCTATGACTGTTAGATACATATGACTATTAATATGCATTTATCAGTTACAGATGAATGGACCAGCAAGGCTAATGATTTATAGACTATTCATTTATATAGAATATTCACATAACAAACAAGTAAAATTTTGTAGATTTCTCGATGGATATAAAACCATGAGATTTTGTTTAGCATATGCATTTGATTATTTGCTTATTGTGGAAGTAATTATTTCTTGCTACATGCATGTAAAAGATGTTTAGTGTTTGTAAGGTATATGGTGGTTTGCAGCTAAATAGATTGCAGCATTGCAGAATTTACTTGAATTACTCATCACATCTTTCAATTAGATTCTTTCATCTCTTCATTTGATTTGTATGTATGTGTAGAATTTATTGTTTTATACTACTATGTTGTGAATAATGTATTGTGTGAGATTTCATTGGAAAAAAGTAATATATTTCTACATTGGTAATTTGGAATTACAAAAGATTTTTGTATCATATACTAATATTTTATAAGTAGTTTGTTAATTGAAGATTCTTTGATGAAAAAACTAAATAAGTAAATTGATTATTTTGTACCATAAGGGAGTGCATTGATTTGAGAATGGGCTTTAAGTTAGAAATTATTTTATTGAGAAAGGTGATAAAGTTGCTCTTTAAAAGGAATTTCCCCCCATCAACTATAAGTTTAAAAGAAAGTTAGTTTATTTATATTGGAGGCTAGATGGTAAATTATGAGCTTTATTCATTTAAAAGGCCTTTATGAGAACATTGATGTTTAAAATTTATAACCCAGGTCCAAAATTCATTAAAATGTGAAAGAAAACGGATATATAACATAAATGGATGAAATTTATTGTCTTTTTAAATTAAAATATATCTCATTCAAATATTTGGTTTTTGTGATTGAAAAAATAATTCTATCCAAATTTTGGTTAGTACATAATATTTGATTGTGTTGCCATTGTTGATTCGAGTCTGAATTCTAAAAAATTAGTCTAATCAAATTCCCTTAAAAAACAAGTTCTTATTTTTATGGCTTTTAAAAAAATTAGAATCCAATAAAAACCTAACAAGAACGTTTAGGCTTCTTAACTTGAAGAGTATTACTAAGTTATCAATAGTAACAAGTGATTAAAAATGACCCATATACTATTGTGATTTAAAAATTGAGTTTATGCATTCATTAATCCCTAAAGTTCCTTCACTACGTTTCACCAAAAAAAGCTTTAAAAATGCCATTTCAAAAGTAAAAAGCATGAATGACAAAAAAATCAATATTTTCTAATTATAACCGTAAGATCTTCAAAAAGATTATTGTAGTAAATAGCTCAATATATTTCATCATAATCGACCGTAGAGATTAGAAGATTACAGCAATTGAAATTTGAAAACATACTTTTTTGACAAGATTTTTGACTAGGTTGACATACTCTAACTTTTTTTTTTCTTAGGTTTTTTTCATTATGGATTTTGGAAGTTTTGGTGCATGTCAAAGATGTCTAAGTTAGCTAATTGTGTAAAAAAATTACACACAAAAGACAAGTGTAGCATGTTGAAAAAAATATTTTTATTAAGTTGAACACAAAAGAATGCTATTTCATATTTCTTTCCTAGAAATTCTATTATGTTACAAAGTCTCAATCCAAACGGTCAAAGTAAAGATTGATGTCCATACTTTGAGTGGTGAAAAGAAAAAAACCTAAAAAAACAAATTTTCTAATTTTTATGAAGGAAAGAAGTTTTTTTAGTGCACTGCCCGAAACGGTGAGAAAACTTTGATATTTTGTGGAGTGAACCTTTTGTACTGAGAGGAATTTTCTTTTGGAAAATCTCAAAGATGACAACATTAAGTATTTATAGAAAAATTCTTAGAGGTAACAAATATATTTAGCATGGGTGCTTGAACTGCCCGCCGAGCACCGTAACTATTTTTTAAAATGTCTAATTGAAAAAAATAAATTATATTCCCTCAAAGTCTTTGCTAAGGAAAACATTCACAAAAAGTTTCAAAAATCTTGACTTGAATTGAAGTCACATGTACATGCCCAAATTCAAAAAAAGCCCAAAGAAGGCAAATTGTTCTTTAGGGATTAATGAAATTTATATGCAAATTGATGATGACTCATAAGTAAAATGACCAATCCAAAAAATGTACATGAAAGTATAAAGAATTTAGTATATAATGACATCATTAGGACATTAATAGTTGAATTAGGATTTTAACAAAAGCACAAAACATGAAAAGACCTTCATGTAAGACTTAGTTGTTCCACTCATCTTCTTTGAAGCCTTCAATGATTCAAATTAACCTATAAATTAATAAAGTTCCATAGTTTTTTCATTGAATGTTGTTGTATGTTAACCCTATACTTTTAATAAAAACTACAACATTTCTTCTATATCATTTTGGAATGATTACAACTTATGACATTTCAATGTCATTTCCATATCATTTGGGCATCATTTTAATCTATGTTATCCTAGATTAAACCTCATGTCATTTTGATGTTATTTTGATTCTCTTTGGATACCGAGATGATAACAAACTAATGTCAAATCCTTAACTTGTAAGGTTGATGTTTGACCTAATATAAAATTGACACATGAAAAATATACTAATGAGGTCCTTCTCTGTTACCTCATTCATGCACATCATTGAAACACATACCTCAATGCTACAATATCTCACCCACTTGACCAGAACATACACTTCAATGCAAGCTACGCCCTCAGTCACCTACAGTTTACCATATAAGCTGCCTGTTTCCCAAACATTTGCTAGAGAGTTTCAGTAGCAGCTTCCTCAAGTCATATAATACTCCTGACATCTCATAAGTTTCTGATCCGAAAACCCAAGCCTGGGAGATCAGTACCTTAGAATGGTTCAAGCTGAAACAATATTTCTGTACTCCAATCTAAATATCTGTGTTGTAAATTCAGCAGAGAATCTGGCAGCCATCTTTTGGTGATGAAATAGTTGCATAAGCATATGCCGCTAGATTTTGCTACAATGCATGGCTACTAGGTTGAAGCTGTGCAGTAGCTTAGAACTTCATCTAACATGGAAACCTGCCCCAGCTCTACTCAGTCTAGGAATGATCCCACATTGAGACTCACGTAAGACTCAGCTTGTGAATTACTACTTAAACAATTTGTCAGTTATTTAATAATATGAACAACTTTGGAGACTCAGCAAGTGTGGCTAGATTGAATCTTGAGGAAGTGGTCCATGAAATTTAATTATGTTTCTACTGCTTTCACTAGCCTCGTCACTGTTCGATACCGGGACCACCGAAACTCCCATTCTGTTGGAAGATAACATGCATGGTTGAAATCACTGCGGCCTGGTGGAAGGTGAAGAGAGGAGCTGAAGAAAACAGCCATGCATTTGAGTGAGTCTGTGAGTGAGTACTGGAATTGGCTGAGGAAGATGGCAGCTCCGTCCTCGATGCAGTGAGTTTTGTAAAGTGAGTGCTGGAGTTAGTTGTGTGAAGATGGGGGCTCTGTCATCGATGCAGCCAGTTCACCGGCCGCTGGTATTTGCACTGAATGGAGAGCGTGTGGAGCTTCGAGACGTGGATCCTGCCACCACTGTGCTGCACTACATCCGCTCTGCGACTAGATTCAAAGGGCCCAAGCGTTCCTGCGGTGAAGGTACAAAACTCTCACTTAGTTTGCATTTCATGATCATCAAGGTGCCATTTGCATTCGGTGTACATATTTGCTATGTATAAGTTTGTATTTGTTAGAGGAGACTCATACATAGGAAGCTCAAAATTTGAGACGCTTTCGTGGCTTGGATCATCACTTGTGGATCAGTTAGATCTGCGTTAGAATCTGTGGTGAAATATGAAACATGAGCTGAAACTTAGGCTGACCTTCGATTAGGTGGCTGCGGGGCATGTCTGGTGATACTTGCCAAGTACGACCCCGAAACGAGAGAGGTGAAGGAGAGCTCTGTGAATGCCTGCTTGGTGTTGCTCTGCTCTGTCGATGGCTGCGCCATCACTACCACGGAGGGCTTGGGGAACCAAAGAAAAGGTTTTCATGCCATCCAGAAGCGTCTCTCGGCGTTTCATGGCTCCCAGTGCGGTTACTGCACCCCGGGCATGACAATGGCCATCTATAGCTGCCTCAAACACGAGCAACAGCATCAAAGCAAAGCCACAGCAGTAGGGAAGAACAACGGCAACGCGCCAAGCTCAGGCCCAACATGTGAAACAATGGAGAGAGCTATACAGGGCAACATCTGCCGATGCACGGGCTACAGACCCATTCTCGACGTTTGCAAATCGTTTGCGTCCGATGTGGACTTGGAAGATCTCGGGCTCAACACTTGTTGGACCGACAAAGCCGACGCTAAGCAGGAGTATCTGCCACAGTATGACCCGAGTGGTGATCCTGCCTTCCCCCAGTTTCTAATCCGCGAGTTAGAAGGGCGAAAGACACCAATTCAAGGACACGGAAAAGCACAAGACGTTATTCCTGCGAAGGAAGGTCTTGTGGAACTAGATGCGAGGTTTAAGCATGTAGAGAGCAGCAGGGAGGGAGACGAAGAGCGTGCCTGGGTGAGTGCCACTAATTTTGCGGAGCTGAGCGCCGCATTGAAGGTGCTCAAGGGGAAACGCGACCAGGTGAAGCTCGTGGTGGGCAACACGAGTTCCGGGTACTACAAAAACATCAAACCCCAAGTGTTCGTAGACATCAGTCAGGTAACAAAAACATCTCCAATCTATCACCACTGACATGGCTATGGCGAATTCTTCATCTTGACATGTAAATGACCCGCTACTCTCCCTCTTCGCAGATACCTGAGCTCTTAACGGTGCATCGCGAAGCTCACAGCCTCGAAATCGGTGCCGCCACCCGCATTTCAGAACTCATCGACCACTTGGACGAATTCGCTCCTGACCCAATTGCAACCAACCTCGCCAACCACCTGAAAAAACTCGCTGGCGGCCACGTCCGAAACTGGGGAAGCGTGGGAGGAAACCTCGTCATGGCGCAGCGATTCGCCTTCGAATCCGACATCGCCACCATCCTCCTGGGCGCTGGAGCTTCAGTAAAACTCGCCACCATCAAACCTCCCCACGAATCATACTCATCACACAACCTAGTACCCATGGAAGAGTTTCTAGCAACTTCAACCCACGATCAATCCACCATCCTGCAGTCGATCCACATACCACTCACCTCCAACACGACCACCAACTTCAAAACTTACCGCGGCGCTCCGAGGCCCTACGGAAACGCAGTCTCATATGCCAACGCAGCGTTTCTGGCCAGTGTGTCGAGAAATGCCGAGGGCGTGGCTGTGATCGAGAGCACTCGCCTGGCATTTGGTGCATTCGGGACGAAGCATGCCATCCGGGCTGTGAAAGTGGAGGAGCTCTTGAAGGGCAAAACGCTAGACTTGAGCTTGATCAAGGAATGCGTGGAGCGCGTGAAGCAGGATGTGGTTCCGTTGGCCGGGACTGAGAAGCCGGAGTTTCGTGTGGCGCTTGTGGTGGGCTTCTTGTTTGAGTTTCTCAATTCTCTTCTCTCGAGTGATCAAGCTGTGGTTCCTACACCTCTTGTAAGTGCTTGTCTTCAGTCAATTGCATGCATTGCACCATGGTTGCAGGGATTGTGTAATGAATGTGTATGGTTATTTCGGAATGTTGTTGACAGTGATTCTTGTGCTTCAATTTGTTGTGTCAGTTTCTAAAGTGCTTCACTTGTGAAGTTCGTGAACTCTAAAACCTTAGCTTAGTATCATGTTTTCATGAAACTGAGAATTGACTACCTGGGTTTGTGACTGGACTGAGAATTTTTTTATTTGATTTGGATTTTTTCATTTAGTCTAAGATGTTTGTTGCAATGTGCGACCGTTAGCAACTAGCTAGGGACTTTGTGCAATGCAGATTCTTTAGGTGTCATCATGTGTTGAATTCGTTTTTGATGTTTTTGGTTCTGATTCTTGAGGTTATGTTTGCTCTTGCAGCTTCCGCATGTTGGAAAGCAAAGCATAAATGTAACAGATGAGATGTATCCTCTCACACAGCCTACAGCAAAGATCCTCTCTCTGCTTCAAGCATCAGGTTGGTATCTTATCGTTGTTTGGATCATGCTTGGTGACGTGAAGACTTTTTGATGTTGGTTGGTTTGTACAGTTCAATATGGAAAATCTGAACATAACAATGGTTTTTCAGGGGAGGCTGTGTATGTGGACGACATTCCTTCACCTCCACGTTGTCTGCATGCTGCTTATGTACTAAGTTCAGAGCCTCATGCAAAATTGAAGGGTGTTGATGCAAACATTGCAATGGGTTCTCCCGGTGCAGCTGCATTCATTTCAGTCAAAGACATTCCTGATGGAGGGAAAAATGTTGGGATAGTGAGCAACTTTATGGGACTTGAAACGGAACTTTTGTTTGCTGAAGATGTTGTGGGATACGCTGGCCAGCCGCTTGGAGTGATGGTAATCACATTCTATTTGATTTCAATGGGTAGTTTAGTTAAATCTAAAGTAGACTGGGATATTGAGAGAAGCACTTTCATGACTTTGGAGCTTGAAGTAACGTTCAGTTACTGATAACGTTGAGGAAAATTTCATGTTGTCAACAGGTGGCGGATACCTACGATCATGCAAAATTTGCAGCTGAAAGAGTGCATGTGAAGTATGACAAGAAGGGTGTTGAAGCTCCAATATTAACCATTGATGATGCTGTTGCAAGAAACTCAATGCATCCTGTTCCAGAGGCAGTAAAATCTATAAACCATCATCACATAGGAGATACTGGAAAGGCTCTCGCTGAAGCAGAATTTCAACTAGAAGGAGCGGTGAGAAAATCTATATCTTGTTTATACAGTGGGTCTCTTCAGTTATAATGTTAGATATGTCAAGCTTTCAAAATTTCTATTTCTTTTTAATGCTCCTTCACTACATGAATTTGATATCAGATTATCTATTGCAGGTCTCAACGGCTTCACAAAACCACTTCTACATGGAGACCCAAGTCGCTTTAGCTGTCCCTGATGAAGATTGCATAACAGTTTATACCTCGACCCAGGCTCCTGATTTTGTCCAACAGGCAGTCTCTTTTTGTCTTAACCTACCTATCAACAAAGTTCGTATAATTTGTCGTCGGCTTGGTGGCGCATTTGGTGGCAAATGCTTACGCAATCAACAAGTACTGAGCTTCATTCCCCTCATTCCTCAGTTTTATCTTGCGAATTGGTATATTAAACACATGAATTTAAGGAAGTTGACATGAAGTGTTTACTAACAAGTTTGAAATGCAGGTAGCTGTAGCGGCCGCTTTAGCTGCATATACACTGCAAAGACCTGTTCGAATTTCGCTCGACCGCAATACAGACATGCAAATGATAGGTGGTCGTGTCTTGACAAAGACGAAGTTCACTGTGGGGTTCACCAAGACGGGCAAGATAACTGCAGCGAGAGTAGATGTCCTGCTGGAATCAGGATGGTTTGTTGACTTTCATATGATAATGTTCAACAGTATGGATTCTGTTGTGAAGAAGTACAACTTCGGAACCTTTGACCTCAGCTTTACTTTCTGCAAAACCAACAATGTACCCAAGAGTGCAGTGCGAGCCCCTGGAGATGCACAATGCAGCACCATTGCAGAGGCCATAGTGGATCATGTTGCATCCTACTTAGGCATGAGTGGAATCAAGGTTCGGGATGCGAATATGCACACGTTTGACAGTTTGGTTTTATTTCATCGTGACCACCTGGTTGGTGATAAGGAGGGATTTACTCTGCCAACAATATGGAGCCGACTCAAAGCTCATGCAAGAGTGGAGGAACGTGAAATGGAAGTAGAAAAATACAACAAGCAAAGCAAGTGGCTCAAACGAGGCTTGGGGATGGTACCATGTGTATATCACGTCTTAGGTTTAGGAAACACATCTACTGTGAGCATATTTCAAGATGGGTCTGTCGTTGTGGAAGTAGGAGGTGTGGAGATGGGACAAGGGTTGTACACAAAAGTAAGCCAAGCTGTTGCATACACATTAAGTCCGTTGTGCTCAAAGGTAATCCTACTCTACTATTTTGGAGCATAACTACAATAAGGTTCTCGGTTTTCAAAAGATACACAATGTCAACAATGTGCTTGGTATAACCTTATTTTCTCCTTGTGATGGGTTTGCAGAAGGAGGAAGTTTCAGAACTACTCAAAAAAATACGGATCCTTCAACTCGACACCCTACATCTACCAAATTCCTTCGCTGACGGTTACAGCACAACATCAGAAGCCACATGTGCAGCTGCACAACAAGCCTGTGTTGTTTTGGTCCAGCGCCTCTTGCCAGTGAAAGAAGAACTTGCAGAGGCTCATCTTAATGGAGAAGTCTCATGGGAGAGTATCTGCTTCACGGTACTAACTTACCTTTGGTCATTTCAGCTTTCCAATTTTAACAGGATTCTTTCTCCAATCCTCTGAAGGATAAAAGAAAATTCTACTTAAAATTTTCTTACTGTCTTGTGCAGGCCAAATTCAGGATGATGGATTTGCAATCACATCAGCGTTGGGTGTCACCCATTTTTCAGTACCTTCTCTACGGAGCTGGAGTAAGCGAGGTGAAATACTATCAAACACTTCAGAATGTCCGAATCTATGGTTTCACAGCAGTGCATAGTTATACGACTTCGTTTCAACAAGCACAGACTGTATGTCATGTTTGAAATTATGAGCTTCAAGTGATAATTGATGTTCAATTGAAGTAAGGAATTTCTTCCAAATTGTGCGCTGTTATTTGATTGCAGGTGGAAGTCAATATTCTAACAGGCGAGACTAGAACCTTGGCCACAGATCTCATCTATGATGCTGGAAGAAGTGTAAACTCTGCAGTCGACATTGGACAGGTAAATCCTCGTTCAATACCAAAATGCTTTGGCTTGGGCCATACGACGTAATATGCTCCTTTTACGATTCAAAAATGATTTTACAAATGAAAATGATCTTTTAATTCGTTGTGTGTGTATGTGTAGGTTGAAGGTGCGTTTGTATTTGGCCTTGGATTCTACGTCACTGAAGAAATCCTGAGAGATTCCAAAGGAAAGGTTGTGTCTGATGGAACATGGACATACAAGCCGCCAACACTAGACATAATCCCTCAGAGCTTCAATGTGGAGCTTTACAAAAGTCCTGTGCACAAAGACCGCATTTTTTCTTCCAAAGGTCATTCTCAGACTCTAAACTTCAACCCATATTGCGATGTGTTGGAATCCTTTCATTTTCCACAGCTACTTGTAACCTTCTTCTTCTTGAATCTCACATTACCTATTCACTCTGTTTGAATGTCACTGTAGCTGTTGGGGAGCCACCTTTGCTATTAGCAGGTTCCGTTTACTCAGCAATTTGGAGTGCCATCAGAGCGGCACGCAAAGACTACAAAGGGAGCGATGGATGCGGCGATGTGTTTGAATTCAACACCCCTGCCACCATGGACAAAGTCAAGAAGTTGTGTGGCATGGACAATGTGGAAAAGTACTTGGCACGAGTTAATACTGGAAATTCAAGTTAGAGCATAATCTGTATTGAAGCAGGTTTGTGTACAGTGTAAACTTTGTAATTTAGTTCAGCGAATATCTTGATCACACTATAAGTGCTGAGTGGGTGGCCAGGCTGATAAAAGATTACATGTGCTCACTTGCTGGCCGGGCATCTGCATAGGAAGCTTGGAAATATGCATAAAACTAGACATGAACATCCTCTTACATCTGGTTTGTTTGCTGGATCACATAATGATGGATATGCTGTTTTCGAAAAATGAAGGTCTGGTTAGGGCATATGCACCACAACATTTTATATGGTACATATGTAATATTTCAAATGCATAAAACACCATTTAAATATGAGATGCTTGCGCACATCTTCGCGTGTCTGTCACTGCCTCAAATTTCCGCCCTTCGAAGTCTCTCGAGAGAATGGTCAAAGACGTTAATGACGTCCGCCTTCTAGCAGCTCTAGACAGAGGCCCATCCCAAGGTGTTCGGCGTTGTACAGTACAAGGAGTTTGGAGAGTTGACGATCGCAGCGTTCGATGACTCCTACGGATGGTCCTTCAGGGAGCTCCAGGATGCTCCTTACCAGGACGGTCTACTGGTTGCGCACAACGGACTCCGGAGGGTTGGTCTGCTATGTCCGGTCTTGCCCTAAGGACAACTTCACAAGGACAACACAAGTGGGCTCATCATCGTTGTGGCTAATCCATTGACGAACGCTCTCAGGTCAATGCATGTAAACGCATCTGTAACAGCAGATAGCCCCAAGAAGGAGCTGTCGGGCAGCCGACTCTGCTACAAAGTGAAGTTTGGGGGGTTAAATTTCAAAAATGGAAGTGACAAGTAGTAACAATGACCTCTATCAACACCTCTCCATTGCAATTTTCCATGTCAAGCACAGACTCACACATATTTATTGTGAATTTTGTAAGTGAGAATTGTGCAATTATTTTAATAATTGTTATTTACATTTTAGACACTCCAGCGACCAGAATGTGGTCGCCTGGGGGCTGTAAAGGGTTAACAGGAAGCTATCAGTGTTGTTAGTTTGTCGTTGGTATTATGCGGAACAAGGATTGGTAATACACACTGTAGAGTACGCAAACTGGTATGATTCCAGGACTGCGAAGTGGAGGGCCCTGGACTCCGGATTTGTTTATGGAGCCGTTTCTGACTAGAGTTGGTACTCACGGGCTTCGTAATTCTTTCGTCTTTGACGCCTCTGCTTGTTTTCAATGGCGGCCAGTTGAACACTTACATTTGAGTTTTGCCAGTGTCGTCAAGTACTTTCTGCTGCAATAACGGTTTAGCACAACACGCTCAGCTCGCTCAGGTGGCTTGTGATATTGATAACTATTTCTTCTTCTTAGCTCACAGGATTCTGTGACCTAATTTACTTTCTCACCGTGTCAACAGTCACCATTCAGGTGCTTTAGGAAGTGCGGGTTTTTCACGAATCTCATAAAGACTTCCTGTGTGTGCTCTTTTGGTGCTTTAATGTGACCTGACCTGGTTGGGTCCCAGTTTTTTTTTATATACTAGTGTGGAACTCGAACATGTACTCATTTCCTGAAGTACAGATTTGTTAAATACAGTATGTGGTGGATATTCTTTTCTGCAGTGACGAATGTTTGATGTACATCGTTGGTTTCTTCCAGGTACAGTATGTAAGAATCTTGTGGAAATATAATGATCCAACTTTAAGGGCTTTAAGGACCCACGCACCTCATTGCTGGGTCACATGTTCGTTTATTTGTGTTTAACCGTTCAACTGATACCGAAGTCATGTTTCCTTCTCCCGGTGATCATCTTGTCTGCAGAACTTGAAGAGAAAGCAGATTAGTATGTCACTGTTGTAATTAAATTACTTTCACGTTCCTTGCAATGGATGTGGGCCTCTGCAAACCACATCATTAGTTGAGGAAATCTATAAATCTTTCCAAGAGGACTTTGCTGTGAATGGTTAATCGCATGTGACATCGGTATCAGTTATCGACGCCATCTACATTTGAGCCAATCGTGAGCTAATCCCATCTTCAGTGTGAACTTCTCACACAGCACAAAGGGGCAGATTCCCTCAAAGAGAAATTGGGATTAGTGCACTGGCCCCAGTCTCAAAAGAAAAACTGGCCCTACCGCTCTACGCAGCTTTCAAAGCTGCCTCTGGTCCACAACGCAAGTACATGAGCCTTGGTCCAAGATTACGCATTGAAAATGGTATGCCCATCTTACTCCTTTGCTTGGAGAAATTTCAGAACAAAAGGATTTTGGAGATCTGTACCATACACAGCCCACAACTCAAGAAAAATACAGGATGAAAGATGCTTACTAAAACGTATTCAAAACAAAAAAACAAATTAAACACCTCCCACCTTCTGGCTTCCATGGCTGCCTAGATTTACATTCCCTAAATCAATTCTACTCCTGCACAGATTAACTGTAGTAAACATATCGTGATCATAGCCACAAAACCCGATTCATCAACTCAAAATCTCATTCCCATAATCTAACTTAGATACCCTCACACGAACAACCTCAGAGTCTGAAAATTGTTTCATGCATGCTGTAAAACTATAAACTATAATTGAGTGCCCGCATTTTTACAACCCAATTCACTCACCTGCAAGGATGACAAAGTCTTTGAAAGACACCCTTCATCGCCGCCGAAAAGAGTCATTCGTTTCAAAGCCTGAGTCTTCGCAAGTTGCATCGATCGTGGTCATGAGCCATGAAAGCCTCCATCTTGTCTAGTTAGATGTCCTCGTAGTTTGTGAGCATCTGCAGTACTTCGTTGAATCCACAACACACAAGCTTGAGAATCAGACACAGAGGGTGAGCCCATCTGCGAAGCTCAGACCTTAGCCAGAGCCGCAACTGGTTTCGGTAGCTTCAAATGGAGCGGCGCTGCACGCAACAAGCGCTGGTTGGATTCAACCATGCGAAATTCTGATTGAAGCTCATGCTGGAGATGGTGGAATTCGAGAGGATTTTATGTTGAAGTGTAGAGGAGGAGTTTCATGGAAGAGATTGATTCTAGTAATCTGCTTGAACCCTATCAAAATTGCGGCTAGTGGTTGTGTTGGCTGGGATTTCGGCCAAGCGTGTTTGTTGTTATGTAGTCGTCTTTGGGAGTTTCGGTAGTGGTACAGGGTTGGAGGTGTTCGGTTGCGAGGATGGCAAAGAAGCGGAATTGCAAGGATGTGCGTGCTTTTCCCATGCCTTCCGGGCCGAAGCTGAAACCGATTCTTTCTGCTGAAACGTTAGCTCTTATAAGTGAGGATGCTTTGTCGCTGTCGCAAATGGCATTGATTGGGGTTGTTCCCACTCGGCAGCCGTCTAGAGTTGAGCTGCAGTCGTGGGTGGACCTGCACCTCCATTGCAGCTTGAGTTGGAAGGAGCCGGCGGTGGTGGTGACGCGAATTCGGATGCTGAAGAGGGGGTACTTTGTGTTGACCTTCGATTCGCCAGAGCGGGCGCTGGAAACCCTAAAGGAAAGCCCGTTCGAGTTCGGCACGCACCGGCTTTACTTGCATCCGTGGAAGCCGCAGTTCGACCCCGAGAAGCCCATGTCCGGCATCCGAATTCCCATCTGGATTCGCTTTCCGAATCTGGACGACATCTACTTCAGGGCTTTGCCGAGTCTGTGCGCTGAGATTGGCGAGGTTGTGTGGACAGGGGAACGAGACGACTACTTGAAGAAGTCGTCCACACCCCGCATTTGCGTCCTGGTTGAAGACCTGCGCTTGCTCCCGTCGGCGCTCATTCTTCCCATTCCGAACACGGACGAGGAAGTGGAGGTTGAACTAGAATACGAAGACGTCCCGAGCCAGTGTACCAATTGCCTTGGGCTAGGGCACAAGCACACTGCGTGCGAACTCGGACCCTCGGACGACAAGAGGATCAATGCGGGGTTCAACTCTTCGAAGCCGACGCGGCCACATCCGGTGACGCTGGAGTGTGTGCGCTCCAACATCGAGTTGGATTCGGGTCCCGAGTGGTATCCCAATGAAATTTTTTGCTCCACACCGCACAAGTGTCTGCCACCGCCTGCACTCCATTTCAAGAATCACTTCAGTGGATCGAAGTAGAGGCAGGCTTGCAGATTACGTTGCTGTTCTAATATGACATGGTTGCGGTAATCTGTATTCTATATACTATACAATGATTCATTACGATTTATTCTGACTCTTGTGATTTGGCAATTGTTGAAGCTCTCCATCCCATGTTCTCTAGGCTCATTGTTTACCATTGCTAGGGTCTCTAATTCGACTTCCCAATTTGGAATGCTCCTCTTCAGGGATTGTTTATGTTGCTCGAGGTGACCATGTTGTAATCGACCGGAGTGGAATTCGTGAACTGCCCTGCCCTCTGAAACTTCTGTTGGGTAGATCACAGGGAATATGGGAGTCTCTGTTGATTAGTGCATACGTTTGTGAAGAGGGTGACTTCGTAAGAAGCTTGCCGTTACAGAGCAGTTGCACAAACCCATTGTCTAGATTGCAATTCCCTGTCTAGGTTGCGTAAGACTCTGGCCTTTCGTGTTACAGACCCAAGCACCGTACGTCACGGAATCTGAATGCGAGTTTCGGTGCCTGAGCCAACAGTGTTTCCCTGCTCCAGAAAATCATTCTTCTTTCCATAAGCTATTCATGTAAAATCTGAACCTCTACTGTCCCCTAATTGTCATGATCTTCAGCTACTAGAGGACTATGCTTGGATTCAGTAATTGGTTTGCATCGCGCATATGTGCAAAGATTATCCTTCACATGAATCAGTTTCGCTACAGAATGTGAATCATCTCCTTCACAGCGAAGGTCTCGCATGGCAAAGTATTATTGGAGTTCAAATTTGTGTATTAGACAGATCTGTGAGGTCTTTCTATTAACTTCGAAATTATCAGCTCAAAATCATAATAATGGTGAACTACTGCATGGGGCTTCAATTCAACTTCCACCCTTATGAGTTTTCAAAATTCAATTTAATATATCCTCCTGAGTCCGTGCGTTGAAAACGGTTGGATATAATTTATAATAAGAGCAACGATCCAAGGACATCCATGTGTTCGCGACAGTAAACCAATATCCTCACCCCTACTATTCCTTTTTAAGATATCAAAATGTATGTATTGATTGATTGATTTAACATGAACCAAAGTGGAATGTGCAGGGTCGTTGACTCAAAACGCAATTTACCCTTCTAAGTCAAACCCTGGAAAGATGGGATTTTAGGATCAGATCAACAATCCAAGAGAATGAAGTCTATGTAATTTTAATCGTCAATCGCCATGGAAGATTCTGCAATGAACTTCATACGAGCTTTTCTTCCGGCAGACTTCTTTAAATGAAAGAGAAGTAGCGTATCACACTTGGCACTTGAAAAATTAACCACCCTAAATCCTTCACTTCAGTATTAAATCAAGCACTTGGTTTTTAAAACTGCACACCAAAACTGGACTCCAAAAATAAAACTTAATTAATAAGTTAAAATAATTAAGGTCCAGATTACTCGTAGGTGGCATGAACATAGTTAAAGTACAGTTGTGTGTACATAGTTTATACACTCTTCGGCCAATGGGCATGCTCACATGTCGCTCCAAGAATGGGTAGGAGCATGTGAAACAGATAAGATTCTAGATAACTTAGCAGTGACTCACACCCGGTTCCACACTGCTTCCCATAATTTCACACTTGAACATTTAAGAACGTCACTCAAACGTTTGCTCTGCACAGTCTGTAGCTTGTCCTCACCGAAAGCATGTCTCAAGCTCTCACTCAAACCTCCATTCCAAAACAAATCAGACACTAAACAAAATGCAATCTGTCCCACTGGCAGCCAAAACTGAGACCATACTACAATTCTCTAAGAATATTCTCCAGCTTCGCACTCCAGGATTTGTGACTGATGTCGATACAGACACAAATTAAATCGGAAAGTTTTACCATTTAGTTTGCTGCTCCATGATGTCAAAGGCGGCCACTCTGAGCAACTAGAAGACAGCTCCGAAGGATATCAGGAGAACCACAAGCGACCTTGACTGTAATTCTTCAGAGAATTGTGCAAGGTTTTGTTTGGCAATGCCGAACAATATTTCGATCTTACGGTTGTCTCTTAGCCCTGATCTCCGCAACCGAGCATGGTTTTCGCTGAGTACCTCATCTGTTTTCCCGGTTCCATGATCGACACATAGCTGGAGCTTCGTCTTGCGCAGAGCACGAGGGTTGACGACAATCATTAACACAAACATTTACAGAGGGCCACAGTTGGATGGCATGTGCACAGCTGCTGTATTTCTACTAGTAGGGTAGTATATTTGTTTTGGGTGCAAACATCGCACAAAGATGAAGCTTGTATTCCAAGCAATTTACCAAATTGGTATTTGGAAACATCTAAAATAAGAAAAATATTATCCATAAATAGACTAATGGAATCTAAAATTCAAAATCAGATCCAAAATTAGGAAAAAATGGAAACTTGTATCTCAAGTAAACCTTGGCCTTTTACATTTGACTCTTTTACATTTATTGGATATGCTTGGAAACATATATAAAGGTGTGCTGTAGCTGGGAGCACATTAATTGAGGCGCGCACACACCTGCACAGTTGCACACAACGCAGCGACGCCGGCACCCAGATAGCGAAGGAGGAGGAGGAGTATCGATCGTGACGAGATGGAGGCCGAGCGGCTCGTGAACGAGGAGTATAAGATCTGGAAGAAGAACATGCCGTTCCTGTACGACCTGGTGATTACCCATGCGTTGGAGTGGCCGTCGCTCACGGTGCAATGGCTGCCCACGAGCGAGGAGCCGGTCGGGAAGGACTACTCGCTGCAGCGGTTGATCGTCGGCACGCACACCAGCGACAACGAGCCTAATTACCTGATGATCGCGCAGGTGCAGCTGCCCCTGGAGGACTCCGAGAACAATGCGCGCCAGTATGATGACGAGCGCGGGGACTTGGGCGGGTTTGGCTGTTCCTCGCGCAAGGTGCAAGTGGTGCAACAAATCAACCACGAGGGAGAAGTGAATAGAGCTCGTTACATGCCCCAAAATCCGTTTTACATTGCTACAAAAACAGTGAGCGCAGAAGTGTACGTGTTTGATTACAGTAAGCATCCTTCTAAACCTCCTCAGGATGGGCAATGCAACCCGGATATTAGGCTACGTGGACACAAAACCGAGGGTTACGGTCTCTCTTGGAGTCCGAACAAAGATGGACACCTTCTCAGTGGGTCCGACGATGCACAAATCTGTCTTTGGGACATTCGGGGAGCACCGAAACAAAACCGTGTCGTTGAAGCTCTGCAGATCTTCCAGGGACATGCTGGTGTTGTGGAGGACGTGGCATGGCATGTTCAGTATGAGTATCTTTTTGGTTCAGTTGGTGATGATCGGCAGCTTCTCATTTGGGACACACGAGCTGCACCTACTGACAAACCTCTACATGCCGCTCACCAGGCGGGGGTAAATTGCTTGGCATTCAACCCAAAGAACGAATGGGTCTTGGCAACCGGTTCTGCAGATACGACAGTGGCCTTGTACGATTTACGTAACATATCAAGGAGCCTCCATACCTTTGTTAATCATACGGAGGAAGTATTGCAAATAGGATGGTCTCCGAACAACGAGACCATACTTGCATCCTGCGGTGCTGACCGGAGGCTTATGGTTTGGGATCTCAGCAAAATTGATGAAGAGCAAACACCAGAGGATGCGGAGGACGGTCCACCGGAGCTATTGTTTATACACGGTGGTCATACCAGCAAGATCTCTGATTTCTCATGGAACAGGTCAGAAGACTTCTTGATAGCCAGTGTGGCTGAAGACAATATATTGCAGATTTGGGAAATGGCCGAGAACATATACCATGATGAGGATGAGGCTCCGGCTGATGATACTCCTTAAACTGGCAGCCCCTCTTCCTTCTCCAGATCAAATTGAAGAAGGACCATATTGTACATTCTGTTATTCTGAAATAGGCTCGGACCAACCTTCACTAGTTTAATTTCGAACTATTTCAGTTGGATATGTGAAATAATACAATCTAGTAGTACCCCTCCGGCCTGAGTACTTCTAGCAATTTTGTTTTTACAGCTCTGAAATAAAATTCTTAGTCAGATGTATTGACTAATTTAAGGCAATGGAACATGATTATTATTTTAATTTTATGTCAACTTCGGGACTTTGTTCAAAGATAAAATCAGTCTATAATCATGAATTCAGAGAACTGCTTCAAAGTGCTCAGAATTTTTAATATTTATTATATCCATGCAAATTGATTTGTAAATCTGTGTCTATTTATTGCTCGTCTTCATTTAATCATGGCATTTTCAACTGGAATTCCTTTACAACCCACAGTTGAAACACACTCCATCCAGGTTGATAATTTGAACTCAATATGACCAAATTCAAGCATATATACTCACTGGAGCCGCAAATCTCTCTCTATGACGGCCTCAGAAACTCACAGATTACTGAAGGAGTCATCTAAGCCTGGTACTCTGGTTTCTAAATACTGGTTTCTAGTTTCAAAAGAACTTTAGATGATGACCGCTTGTTGTAACTCAACCTCATATCAAAGAGCTATTGGATATCGTCACCTCAAGCTTCAAAATCGCCCTTCTTTCTCAAAAAATATGTTTCGAGATTCAAGCTCTACTGTCAAAATGCAACCTTCAAAACTGCGTCCAACACGAACCTGCAGGAGTTATGATTTGTGAAGGAAGGTGTTCTCATAACTATGGAAAATGCGACAGTCTCTTGCTTCCAGCTGAATTTCAGATATGTACTAGTTGGTTTTCCTTCTCCTCTCAGCACAAGGTTGTGAGAGTCTTTCACATTGTTATCATGCTGTTATGTGTAACTAAATTATGCTTCAAACACGGTGAATAGTGGGGGGAAGCACAATAAAGTGTACCACAAAAGTGCTTAGCTCATTGCCAATTTCAGCCCCTATCCCAAAGATTTAAAAAGTGGCATCTCGGTTGTTGGTATGATGGGAAGAAGTTTGGGTATAGAAAATAGACTTGATTATCTAAAGTGTGGGAGAATATGGTACGAATTTGCGTCTTCTACAATGTCGTACGAGAACCTTAAAGTCCGACAAAGTGAATGCAATCATTTGAAAAAGTGATAAGAACATCTGTCAAATTTGTCGGAAATCACTTTTGATTCCACGGTGCCCTCCGTTTGTGAATTGCGGTTGTAGAAACGGCAATGACCACTTCAAATGAAAGTTTGGGCGGACGAGAAGTACCGCAAGGACGTTTTTGAGACCCAGTTTTCCGCGAAACTTTTTGGGGGTTTTTTTTCACCGGATATTGTTTGTTAAATTGAAAAAAACATTCTCTAAAGAAAATAGAGAGCACCAAATGAAGAAATTAAGACTTTGAAAAAGTTCATTTTCATGATTTAGAACTAGTGGTCAAATTAAGTTTCAACTGAGGACGTTCTTTCTATGAAGATGCGTGTTAGATACTTTACGACACCCTAGAAAGTGACTAAAATGCTCAAAACTACACCAAAATGCTCAAAATCAGCTTTGAGCTTTAAAAAACAGCACACTTCATATTCACTTCTTCGTGATCACATATTGTACTTTGTGGTCCACTTTATTGTGCTCTCCCCCAGTGATGTGATCAAAGGGCACACATCACACTAGTAGCAAACCCGTCGTTTCTCATCCCAGAGAACGCCGAACATTGAGCAATCAACCAATCTGCTTAGAGGAAAGGGCCCGCAAAATTGTCTGTTGTAACGGATTTGAGTGCTTTATCTCGGAGTGGCGTGGTTTCACTGCACTTATTGGAATAAAAAAGGGTTCATATGCTTGCAGTGTCATGTGTGTTTTGGTGAGACTTAATCGATGAAAGCACTATGGAGCAACCATAGCAGCTACTGGATTTGCAAAAAAATCTTGGAGCCCTTCAAGAAAAGCTTGCTAATCTAGAGACTCTGTTGATAATCTTCTGAATTGATGATATACTTTCTATGGTGAGAGATCACCTTGAAGACATCAACAAATGCGCTTCTCGGCCGTAGTGTAAAGAAGTCCTTAACTTGGTTTTTAGGTTGTATCTTTTGGTCCTATACATTATGAACGTCAAGAATTTGGATAGTTGACTACAAAAAAGATGCAATCTCTCGGATGGCATTCATTCAATATTCAAGAAATTACAAACTTACATGATTTGCTAGCTTTGTACAAATATGGATTTTGTCAAAAATGAATGATAAGAAAAAAATTTAAGCTTCAATCCATGTTGGAGAATTCATCCAAAAAAAAAACCCTAAGATTTTAATTCAAATAGAGTCTTTGGAAAGTGCCCTTAAAATATTCATGAATTTAAGCAATCAAAAAAATGTAGAAAATTAACTACTATTAGAATGTTACATTTCAATCCATTACAACAAATTTCACCTCTAGATTGTCAATATTCTTTTTGTTTATAATTTTTTTAAAACAAGTCTTGAATTTTAATTTTCAAAAACCAAAAAAATATGTCCATGATACCAAACATAGATCTGAAGGTATTTTTGTAATCTAAAATTCACAATTTACAACTTCATTTCAAACATCCACTCACAATAATTCTCTTTTATTTTATTTTATGATGTATCAAATTGCAATTAAACAAATTTTGAAAAGGATAAGATCTTTTAGGGATTAATAAACTAAACGGCGTGACAATGTGTATATATTTAAGTAAAGATGTCCTCACCTTTATATCAATCATCATTAATATTTATTCTACTTCATTTTTTAATAGTATTAAAGCAAATATCTTAATATTTTTAATATACTTGCACAAGCTTAGAATATCCTACAACACTTTATGACGCTACATTGTTATTTAATTTTTTAAATTAATATGGTTATTCTAAAGTACTATACTCTTAAGGTGTGGGAAAATTTGATGGTGTTTATCTCAATGTGTAAAAGCACATGATAACTTTATTTCTTGAAGCAAAAAAAATATGGCATGTGTCTAATGGTGCAAAATCAAAATTGGCTCTTCCACAATTATACAAATTGGAGTGTATTAGCCAATACTCTTCCCTAATTGGAAAAGGAAACACAATCCTTTGGGAAGACACATAAAAATTAGATTAATTTCTTAAGACAACAAGAACAAATATTTATTCTTATTGTCTTAAAAAATTAATCTAATTTTTATGTCTCTTTTCATGTTAAAAGTCATGCAACCTCCCACACGGTTTGATTTAATATTATATGTATTTTTATTTTATTTATTTATTCATTTATTTATTCATTTTTTTTCTCTACTTACTTTTAAATCACAGTTTGTGACAATAACATCAAAGTCCCAACGGACATAACAATTATTATCAAACACATTGTTACAAAATAGGCATGTCTTGTCTTATTGTATTCTCAAGTATTCTGATTACATGTAAAGGATATGTTGTACACAATATCAATTTTGAAGTATATGAGTTCTGTAGAAGAAAAATGAACTTGTATATATGTGGTGTGGTGCCCATAAAAAGCTTAGTACAATTTCGTGGTCTTGTTAAAGAGTCTTCAGAATAAATTTTAAGTGGGAAAAAAGTGTAAACAAATTATTATTAAATGTAAGATAGACGACAATGATGTTGCAAATGTTGTACTGAAACACTTTGGGGTTAGAAAAAAAACTTAGTGTTCATTTATGTTTCACCAAATTATCAACAAAATCTATATTTGTTGAGGATACAATATAAAAAAATTAAAAATTAAATAAATAGAAAAGAACAGAAAGAAACAAGAAAATAGATAAAGGTTTCTTTTTTGGAATCACCCTAATTATATAAACACTTAAAAACAAAAATACTCATATGAAAATATAATAAGTACTAGAGATGAACCTTTAAATGGACCTTTGATCCTTAATAAAAAAAATTAAAAAATCATTATGGTAATTTAACGCAAATATTATGGTAATTTTACTTTATATACCTTGGTTATTAGAAAATCCAATTTATAGAAGTACATTAGTGTAAGCAAACACTTATTACAAAGAATTGTCTTTATAAAGACAAAAGTAGAAAAAAAAAAAAAAAAAAAATTAAAAAATTAAAAAATTAAAAAAAATTACTTGTCAAATAGTCATGGATATAGCTCTTATGATGGTTGTTATAATCAATACAATATAACAGGTAAATATAACACGTATGATCAATATTAAAAGAGTTGTTTAGATACGTTGAACTAAGGTCTTATAATTTACGTATATGTATCATGAGTTATCCTTTGGATTATGAATGTGAGATTGCACAAATCAGAATTGGTTATATGATTATTAAAAACTTCAAGAACTTTGATTTTTCTATACTTTTGGTCAAAACATAGATGACAATATTAATATGAAATCAAGAACAATTTATAATTTTTATTTTATTTCATTTTTACATTAGTCCTTTTGTAATTTCTCTTAAGACATGAAAGCTTCCATAAGTCATACAAGCGTTCAATCTTAGACTTTGTACAAATAATTCTATAAGTCCAATTATATTGTATAATTCAATTCTTGATTCTTTCTAGGTAAAATAAAGTTTTTTCTGTATTCAAACAACAATTGTTCTACATATACACGCAATATACAATCAATATCTCTACAATTGTAGATCTAACTTTAAAACAAATTTGGATTATGAAAGTAAAAAAAATTAAAAAACTAACTTTAAATTTAAATTAAGACTACACTTGTCAAGTCTAAAATGTACTAGTACTACAATATTTCTTCTGATACTAATTTCGTTGAAATCTTTAACTTTCAGGCACCCAAAATCGCCTCGTAGAAGTGTCACAAATGCAAGTATCAAAAATCCATAAAAGATGTTATTATGTCATTTTTAGATTATGAAAGCATGGGGTGACGATATTCTAAATTGCACTTTTATACCTTGTAAGGATTTTGAATTGTAATGTTTAGGGTTGTAGAACCAATACATCTTTTAGAAAAGTAAAATTTCAATTTGAAGATGTGCAATTATTAATATACTTGTAAATCAAATGCAATTTCTTTGCAAATACTTGAAAATATAGAAAATAATTATAAATACAAAAAATGCACCAAGTGGTGTTTCCTATGTCTGGAAGTTTATTATCTTGCTTTATTATTCTGGATTGTGTTCTCTTTTCATATTTCATAAGTTTATGTGTTTTAATCTTGATCAATGAGCCAATCCCTTCTACTTTATTTATGTATAGATTTTTGTTCTAAAGAGAGTATTGATAAGTCACTTTTACTTATAGAATTTACAACAATTGAATATACGTATATTCTTGATATAGAAGATAATTCAATAATGAACATAAGAATTAAAGTATTTAGGATAGAAGTAAAGCCCATCTTATAAGTTAGCATAGACACAATGTCTCATAGGTCCTATGTTTAATTCTTTTAAAGAATATGTAGAATTAAAACAACAAAAGAGTGTGGAATTACTTATGACACTAGGATAAAACCTTGTCTCTATTAATTTTTTCTACAATTTGAAGTGGTTGCAATATGCTTGCATTTTTTTATCTTACGAGACATAAGCTAAACTACATCAGCGAGATTGCAAATTGTTGTACAAGGGAGAATAATGCCACATTTTTGCACCACACAGATCTCAAGCTCAAGAAGCATGTAAGTATAAAAACATTAATTAGTGGTAGGTCACCAGAGAAAGATTTTTTTTTGTTTAGTTCTTTAAATAAGTAAAGCTCATTTGTAATGAATGAAGTGTTTTAAAATTCAAATTAAATCTTTAAAAGAGTCTATCTTAAAAGAAACGTGCTCTCAATACATCACAACTATCTTAGTATAGTCCTGATACTTACTTGCCTAAAGTTTCTTCAATCCCACATGTATGGATTCAAATAAACAAGGATCCAATGTCTCCAATCTCTCAAGGTAAATGTATGCATACTTATATAAATGCAAGTCTAATTATTAGTTAATTAAATATTAAAACTAGATGTCATAATAGTGTGAAAAAGAAAACCAAACCTAGCGGTGTAATGGCTATTTACTCCAAGCCATTCCTTCTTGCACTTAGAAAAACACTTAAGTTAGTAGATAATATACTTATGATATAATTGATTTAAAGCTTCTACCATAAATGAATTATATGAATGCCTTATACAAACATCAATTCCATGTTCAATTTCTTTATCTTATTTAATTCACACAATGCATGAATTCACTCAATTCTCCTTGGAAATCTTAATTCATTCACACACTAAGTACTTCTTTACTCCACATTCAACTCAAGTACTTACAATCACTTCTTCAACTTCCAATTTTATTACAATTCAACAATTGCAATCACTCTTTAAACAATTAAGGTATTTCCTTAATTCCAATTGAAGTACTATTTAATTTTCAATTAATACAATGCTAAACATTACTCCTCTCAAGTCAATGTTTAAAGCATTCCAACTACAAACACACACAACAATTTCTATACAATTTCTTCATACAATCTTAAAGAATCATCATATTCTTTATTTCAAGACTACCTTTCAAGCTAGGACACACATAATACATAATGTGGTGTTTTCCACCTTGGAGAAGAAGGAGATATACTTAAATTCTTAAGGGGTGTACCCTTTCCCACTAGGTGTGCCTTTAAGGTAACATCATTGCTAAAATATGAAATCAAAATGGAAACTGAATTTATTTTTTAAATTTATTTTTTCTCTTTACTTTAGAAATTGAATCAACAAAAATATTAAATGTGATCTTTAATATGATTTTTTATAATTTAATACTTCCTAATTCAATATTTTACCAGGATAATTAAGAAGATGCAAGCAGCAATATTGTCTTTTTAGTAGTGCAAGATTGGACAAAATGAGTAAATGTCTATATACAATGTCATATATACCATTATAATTACTACCTACAGTTGGACGTACATCAATTTTTGTTGATATAAAGAAGAAGTAAAAGTTAATAGCAAAATTCAATTAGATTACCTATCAGAGCTTTGGGTAGAAACAAAGAAAGCGTACTATGCACAATTACATTATTTTTAGATGTTTTTATTATTTTTTCAAGAAAATTCTAAAATAGTGATTTGTGAACAACCATTTGTTTTAATAAAGTTGAAATTTTAGATTCTAATAATGAAAAATGAAAAATTTATCGTGAAATTTTTATATAAAATTTACAATTATTTTTGTATACATGATAGAATATTTAAATATCTATATATTGCTTTCTATTAGTATTCATTGCACAAAATTTTGTTTTGCTGCTAAAATGTCATTTTAACAATACATATAATAATAATTTTTGTAGAAAGTTAATTTTATTTAGCATTTGATGATGGTAAGTCAGATGTAAATAAGAAAGGCTCTATGTTTGAGTAATTATTTGGTTATTAGTGTATAACCATATTAGTCATGATTAGCCTTACATCCAAACAATCATCAAGAACATTTCACACCGTTAAAAACATACATCTAATTAAGATCAATGAAAAATGTACTTTGTGGTGGTTTAAACAAATATTGTTGAGACAACTTATTCAATAATAATAACATTAATATTGTTGGCCATAGCCAATGTTATATGAAAAATTGTTAATCACTAAAATCACCATGCGACTTTTTTTTGTTTGTATATTTTTCTTCTCTTTAACTAGTTGCTATTATAATTAAACATATTATTCATTTTTAAATTTGAAAAATATAAATTATCTGTTGGAAACTTCTTTTCAATTTCTTTAGATACTAATAGAACCTAAATTCTTATCATGTAGGAAGAAATTGCAAAGCTCTTCAAGTTTCTCACAGTAATTCACATAACCATTTGTTTTGGCAAGCAATTGAAAAATTGAAAACACAAGTATTACATGGAGTTCAGAAGCCAAATGTTGAGAACGAAACCATCACAAGACATCTCATTCATTGCAAGAACAATTGCATGGAACTTTCATGTCTAGAAAGTGATGTGGTGAAATTCACAAAAGAGGAGAATCTACAAGAGATATTAGCAATGTGTACAATAGCTGAAATCAAGAGGGAGTAGCAGTTCAATGCTAGGCCATTTGGAAAGAATGCAAAGAATTTAGGAGATTAGTAAATTTACTTTTTAATGCTTCACTTTGCAAAGAGCATGTTTCATTAATTCTTTAGAACTATTGAGAAAAAGGCATAAAGCATATCACAAAATAAAACGAGTTATAAAATCATCCTTCTAAAAGGAGATAAGATGAGTTATAGAATCATCCTTCTATTAAGAGAACGAGTAAAGGTTTGTTGACTTTAATGTGCGATTCAAAGAAAGTTAATCTTGGACAAGAATTTAGAGAAGAGGATTTGATTGAGAAAAGAAAACTTGTTGTGGAAGAAACATTACTCACATTTAAGAGATACTTTATTGAGAACAAAGTTTTTCTCATTTTCAAATTTTTTTGCAAAATTTTTGCATTGGTTCCTAAAGATATCATCAAGGTAAGTTTATTTATTTAATTTTTGATTTTAAAATTTTTAAGGTTCACCTACAATTTACAAAAATTAAAAATTGTACACATGTGCATCAAGGAAAAGATTATAAGGCTTTTGTAATAGTCCTGGAGAGTAAGGCATGCTACAAAGTTAAAATCAAATTTGTTTTGGATAAGGGAATTTAAAAAAAATACATTATTGTTGATTTGGATGGATTGAGGAATGCATGGCTTACCTCATGCTAGAAGCAGTTTGTTAGCTACTAATTTGTAAATTTGCGTAGGTGATTAATTGACATATTGAGCACAGAATATAATATATTATATAAAGCATGAGGAATAGTAAATAGGGTTAAGCAGAAGAGAGGAAGGGATATGGTTGTTTTCGAATGGAGACTTACAGCGCTCGAATTTGATATATATTTGCAAAGTAATAGAAAAGGTATAGAAAGAATCATGCCAATTTCAGCTGTAAATTTACATACATTTAGTGCCCAAATAGCTAATAGAGTATACCACATGTTGAATCTAAAAATATCATCTTGGATTAATGAATTGGAAAATTTAGTTCTAAAAGATATTGGAACATTGTAGGGTTGAATTGAATATTTTCCTTTTACGACAATGAACGTGACATAAAACTATTGGTCAGCTGACTATATAGATGATAAAGATGGAGGTTCTAGTTTTATATTTTGGATTCATGAAGGTAATTTTCTTTCGCAAAAATTCTTTTAAAATTAACATAAAAGTATCTCATTGTATGTTATATTAAATTGTTTAAAAAAATTGTTAGATTTATTAGTGTTTGATGTTGTAATTGAATTCAACATATTTTGCAAAGATTCTAGATAATTCTCAAATTAAACAAGCACAACTCCGTATGAAGGACTATGGATTATTTTATCGTCCAATACGTAAAACCTTAATATGGTTTGATGCTTAAATGCTTCAAAAATAAACCATAGTATAATTCAAAATATAAGGTACAAGCAATATGGAATTGCCCTTTTGGTGAAGTCCATTGTTTTAAAGCAACTTTAGAAGCATTAAAAAATTTAGGATTTTAGATACTAATAAAGAAGTACTAGAGTTGTGTCATAACATTATTCATTAAAAAAAATTCACCTCTAAATATGTTTTAACCAAAAACCGTTATTTATGTAAAACAATTTACCTCTAAATAAGAACAAATAAACAGGTGTATATTGGCACGGAATTTATGAAGTACAAATGAATGAGAATTGAAGTCTTGGAAAGGGTTCTTGAGATAAATTAAATACTCATTATAATTAGAGTGTTTTTTTTATAATTTTTTTAGACAAATACTTCGATCTCAACCCAAAAGAAAATGGTTTTCAATGTCAAAATATATCGCAAAATTTTCCAGAACACCATGAAATTTTGGCAATCAGACTCTGCATTTCTGGAATCATCCACCATCAGCTCAGTTATCTAATATGGAGATCAAAAATTGAAAAAACTAATAGATAACATGAATGGAAAACAAAACTGAAACAGAAAGGACAATGGTGAGATTTCAAAAACAATTGCCATGCAAATTTGGCAATTAGTAACCGCATTCTTGAGAATATGCATCATAAGTTAAGTTCTCTGATGAGATAACAAAATGATTAAACTCTCTGATATCATAAATAGAAGAGAGAAAGAAAATAACAGTAAGCCTCGTGGAGAGTCTATCGAAAAAAATAAAAAATATCTCCATGGTAATCTTCTTACTCTACTCTATAACATCTTCTACATGTTCATGTGGAACACCTCAAAGCAATTAAAATTCCTCCAAACCATGAATTGCTCGTTGCATTGAAAACAATATGTGTGAACTGCCCGTGCCTTAAATAGAACACAAGTTCTGCTCAATTTCGAATGAAATGGAAAGTAAACACGTGGTTGATGTGCTCGAATAGCATTCGCACGGTCCGATCGCAATTCGTAATGTTGAAGGAGCTTCTCGCATAACTTTGTCTTGAATTGCAAATGAGGCAAAAGAGGCCTCACATTCCTCCCACAAGAAAATTGGTTGAGGTATATCACATATATGTTGACAATTGTGGTGTTCACTAAAAACCACATCACACGATTCCACGACTTGTGACTCCGTGTTTGATTAAAGTATGATGCAAGAAACTGGTCTGCCACATCCACTCCGTGCATGTACTTTGGATACTCTAATAAAACATGGGATGTAAGAATATCCTCTCTAATGGCTTCATTTCTGCGGCGGACTACCACCTCTGGCTCATCAAGAGAAAAAATGGTATTTGCATGAGTAGACAATAGGAGGCCATGACGCTTGTCTTTATACATGACACAAGACATATCTGTAGGAAACCTAAATTTTTCCAGGATAGTGCAAGGTTTGATTTCATTTAAGTTCTACTCAGAGTGGAAAATGGCTAATGAACTGAAGGTGGCTGTTAAATCAGACCAACCAGAATCGGTTCCGCCAGTACACCTCCTCTCTTCTTTGTCCTCTACTTCAAATGCCCGTTGCCTCATCGCATTTTACCCTCTTATCACTTACGTGTCGTTTGTCAACGCTCTGTCTACACCTCTCCAATCTACTTCCTTACCCTTATCCCCCATCGTCTGTAAAAATGCTTGCTTAGTAACGGTTGGCTTTCTATTATTAGTGTTTTGGTCGTTCCAGTGAAAAAAATAACCCTCCACTCTTCCCTCGTATACAAATTTATGAGCAACGATACTGCCTCAGCAGGGCCCACACGTCAAAAATTGCCCGACCACTTACAAACCTACTTATACCCTTCCACTAATTAACATACCTGAACACGACCCCAACCTCAACATCCTTTACCTACCTAGGTTTGGCATAAGATAAAACGGTTCAAGGTTCAAAGATCGTGTTGGTTACGTTCTTCGGTGCGGACTCGTTCATATTCCCTGATGTAAAAGTCAAATCAAGGCACAATCCATCAATCAACCATTGCTATCACGTATAAAATCATCAAACCACGCTTTGTTCAACAAGCAAGTGAGTATGACTGCTTTTGCAAATCATTCATAAGATAAAGGTTCAAAGATGCTGCATAAGATAAAACCTCTATTTATAAGAATTAAAATGAGAACTGTAATGTAAAATAGAATTAAAATGTTTCATGTGGTAATTTGATTCGAAGAAATTATTTGAGAGGACGGATTATATATTGACCATTTGTAGAGATCTTGCACATATTGTGGAATTAGCAAATGACTTCTTAAAGTTTCTGAGACCTGATTTGAAGAGCGTTACAAGTGATGTAAAACACATTGGGGTTTTGGTGCATGTCAAAGAAGACTAAGTTAGGTAATTTTATAAAAACAAATTACTCCAAAAAGTCAAGTGTAACATGTTGAAAACAATATTTTTATTAAGTTGAATACATAAGAGTGCCAAATCTTATGTATTCTTTCCTAGAAATTCCATTATTCAATAAAAGTTTCAATCCAAACAATGAAAGTATGATTCAATCAAAAAATTAAAAATTAATTTCAATAAATTTAATTTCTAAACAACTATATCTTTGGTATTTATAATTAGACTTTATATCCCATAAATTAGATTATATTTAGAAATCAAGAAATATGATCATCATCAAAATGTGGGGTTACAATTCTACAAAATACATATTCTTCATTATATATTTTTAGTCATTATATCCATTTTTAGTTCTGGTTAAAAAAAAAATGATCTTATAGTTGAAGACAATATTTATACAAATATATGTAAAAATGAATTATCATTACAAAAATCAGAGTCTTATTTGTGAACACTAAAATGTTTAGAAATACCACCAATTAACAAACGATACTAGACACAAGAATTTCGTATCAAATTTCATCATCCTATCCAAAATAAGTATGATTTAAATTAAAAATTAAAAATTAATTTCAATAAATTTAATTTCTAAGGAACTATATCTTTCATATTTATAATTAGACTTTAAATCCCATAAATTAAATTGTATTTTTTATCATTTTTTATAATAATATCATTTTAGAAAAAACATATAATGAAGAATATGTATTTTGTCCATATATGGATGCCAATTCTTTAAATAAAGGTATTGATGTGAAGTGGTTATCTGTAACCACACAATGTTCCATATTTTGTAAGCCTTTTATCAAACTTCAAACTACTCTGTAGGGTACACTAGGTCCACCTCGAGTTACACACACTACAATTTATTCTTCAATGTTGCACGGAGGGGAAAGGTCGTATGTGAGCGGAGAGCGAAGAGCGGAGAGCGGAGAGCGGAGATTGAAGAGCAGAAAATAGACATTTATATTGTCATTATAAATTCAATCATCCCCTATGACCGTGGATATTTTGCTCAATACTTTTATTATTTTTCAATTTTGAGATAAATTTAGTATATAATCTGTTGATTTAGATTCTAAATATAGCAATATTTTGGCATGTTTCAAGCAAGTTCAATCTCCATGGATAGAATTCCTTTTCTTCACTGTGAATAATTTAGGGCTGACGTCATCATGACATTAGTGTATGGTCAATAATTGTCTACTTTCAATAATCTGTTCTATTTTCTTTTTAATCCTTGTTTTGTATTAGATAGCCGTCTAAATTTTTTTAATCTTTTCCTTAATATATCTTATCTCATATTATCTCATCTTATCTTTCTCATGTTTTTATATTGGTTTTACTGTTCCTGTTATTTACATTTTGCTTGACTTTTAAAAGAATTGTTTATGTGAGGGTGTATATTGTTTGTATGTGAATGTGTATGAACCTAGATGCTATGTGGAATTGCCTCGTGTGCAAACATGTTTGCTGGTGTAAGTGACTTTGTATTTGCAAATGTTGGTGAGTGTAATTTGAGCATGTGTGATATGTAGTGCATGTTTTTCAAACTATTAAATCAAAGAGCACAATGTGTTACGAAGGAATTGTTTTTGATTTAGGATTTTATAATAGAATTGACGTACATCTTTTTAACTTTCATCGCCATCAAATTCTATTTCATGAAGTTCTATCTGTAATTGCATTGTTTTTGTCTAATCATAAAAACCGCACTACTCTATATAATGGCAAGGACTTTGGAAATGTCAAGATCAATGTTGTCAACTATAGTAGCTCCAATGCAGCACTTGTATCCTTGGATAAAGATCTGTACTGTAGTAAAGATCTATCATCTAAGCTAAGATTGTTAGTAAGTTCATACTAAAAACATGTGTATTTGAATGATAATTGTTGATACAATTGTCTTAAATCATTATAAGGAACAACCTCGGTGCAAGTGTGACTACATAAGGAGTTTTAGAATACACTTGAAGGTATGCATGTGTGAGTATAAACTCATTAATACTGTGAAATTGCAAAAGGCTTTTTAAATCAGTTATAAATTTTTAATGGTTATCGGCTACTTTGATAAATAATAATGGGAATTTACCATTCGCCATGGATAGTCAAGAAAAGATAAATTATGGTGGTTAGAAGTTCAATAGTGATCATTTAAACACCTTTGCTATACATAGTAGCCGCTGATGATGTAGTATAATAACTAGAAAGTAACTAGGCACTGTTGGTTGGGCAAGAAGATTAAATGTGGTAGATATCTTCATTTGGAAATATAGGATTATATTAGGATCAGAAGAGAGAGGCGGTTAATAAAGAAAAAGAGCATTAGGGTTTTCTAGAAAGGATAAGTAAAAAGCGAAAAGGACTGAAGACCATCCTTGTACAATGATTTTGATTGTACATTAACACTTTTTAGAAAATGTAAGATAAAATCTCTTGAACCATTAATCTAGTGTAAATAAGATGGTGTGGAAAAAATATGATATAGAGATGGAATTCTAAGAATATAAGAACATGAAGTGCAATAAGCACAACGATGAAGAATAGAATAGATTCTTTATTTATGGTTTTCTTTGGAAGCATATAATGAGCTTTGAAAGATAATCTACTTTTAACTATAATTGTTGAAATTTAGAGCAAATCCATAGCCAATTAGACTAGACTTTGCCAACTAGGAAAAAAATGGTAGGATGCGAGCCAATCATGGTAGTTACAACTTATTGGTGACATAGAATTTAAGCTTCATTTAAAAAGTTTAAAATTTAAGGTATGCTTCTGTAGATATAAAAACTTTATTACAATAAAATATATAGAAAAGCTCATACTTGTATTTGCTTGTTAAAAAGGTGTTAACAAGACAATGATATCAATTTGTACTTAAAGTAAATCATGGCACTCCTTATCATCAACTTAAAAAGGAAGATAGACAACAAAGATTTATCTAACTTATTATTACCAAATTGAGAAAAAAATGATAAAATGAAAATCCCTAAAAAATTGATACATTTTCAACCTCCATTTTTAAAGTGAAAACAACCTTTACCACAAAGATATTATTGCGCTTTTTGCTACAACAGGATAAAACATACAATAGACGCACGAGACCTTTTGCAATCATAATCATTATAAAAGAGATCTTGAAACAAAACGATACAACGTTCAACAAAAAATGAGAACATTGAATGCAAAGAAACTATTTGTACAACTACACAACATCATTAGACTTTAAAACATGAGACAAGCCAATCCACAATAACGTTCGAATAATTGTAACTTAAATGTATGAACAAGCATACTAACAAATGCCATCTCCTAAAAATTACCCAATTGCCATTATAATATTCCAAGAAAGTCCTCATCAACAAAACAAGACAGCATGCCGGTAGACAAAGAACGAAAACAAGTAAAACAAAACAACCCAAGTTGCAAAAGATACAGCGCAACACTTTCATATAGCTTTTTCCTCCAAAAGTAAACAAATCTCACCATGCTTGATGCAATCAATCATTTCAAAAAAACATAAACAGAGAACTTCAAATAAGAGTATGAGCAAGCTTCAACCCATTCTAACAAAACATTATTCCATGGTCTATGTACAAGACATTCACTTGGTTTGGTCAATAACTATAAAAGCACTAAACCACTACATACACTATAAAATCCAACTAAAACAATCAAAGTGATAACAAAAGAGGCTCCCAAAATGCATTCCATCTCACCTCTAAACATAATCATGAAGATTCATACTACCATTCAAAGGCGGCCTAGATTTTCAAGGTTCTCACACCCCCTCATGTTTGAGATCCAATATCTCCCAAACCAAGCAAAACCAAGGCTTCAAACTTCGTACACACATGTGATACCTCACAAAGTAGCCTTCCACAAAATCTCATTTCCAAAATCGTCGCCGATTAGCGTCAACTCAATGGAAACCAAAGTCCAAAATCTGCCATTTTTTCCAGAAACCCGACCGCCCCCTGGAGGCTGGGAAGGGGCTCTCGGTGCCGAGAGCCCCTTCCCAGCCTCAAGGGCGCGGTCCTAAAAGGGCCCTTTTCAAGGCCATGATGTGGCTCTCGGCACCGAGAGCCCACAATTGGACTCCAAGTGGGTGGCATTAACATGGCAAACAGTGGCAGAATGGATGCCAAGGTTTTCAGACCCCCTCATGTTTGAGATCCAATATCTCCCAAACCAAGCAAAACCAAGGCTTCAAACTTCGTACACACATGTGATACCTCACAAAGTAGCCTTCTACAAAATCTCATTTCCAAAGTCGTCGCCGATTAGCGTCAACTCAATGGAAACCAAAGTCCAAAATCTGCCATTTTTTCCAGAAACCCGACCGCCCCCTGGAGGCTGGGAAGGGGCTCTCGGTGCCGAGAGCCCCTTCCCAGCCTCAAGGGCGCGGTCCTAAAAGGGCCCTTTTCAAGGCCATGATGTGGCTCTCGGCACCGAGAGCCCACAATTGGACTCCAAGTGGGTGGCAATAACATGGCAAACAGTGGCAGAATGGATGCCAAGGTTTTCAGACCCCCTCATGTTTGAGATCCAATATCTCCCAAACCAAGCAAAACCAAGGCTTCAAACTTCGTCCGCACATGTGATACCTCACAAAGTAGCCTTCCACAAAATCTCATTTCCAAAGTCGTCGCCGCTTAGCGTCAACACAATGGAAACCAAAGTCCAAAATCTGCCATTTTTTCCAGAAACCCGACCGCCCCCTGGAGGCTGGGAAGGGGCTCTCGGTGCCGAGAGCCCCTTCCCAGCCTCAAGGGCGCGGTCCTAAAAGGGCCCTTTTCAAGGCCATGATGTGGCTCTCGGCACCGAGAGCCCACAATTGGACTCCAAGAGGGTGGCATTAACATGGCAAACAGTGGCAGAATGGATGCCAAGGTTTTCAGACCTCCTCATGTTTGAGATCCAATATCTCCCAAACCAAGCAAAACCAAGGCTTCAAACTTCGTACACACATGTGATACCTCACAAAGTAGCCTTCTACAAAATCTCATTTCCAAAGTCGTCGCCGATTAGCGTCAACACAATGGAAACCAAAGTCCAAAATCTGCCATTTTTTCCAGAAACCCGACCGCCCCCAGGAGGCTGGGAAGGGGCTCTCGGTGCCGAGAGCCCCTTCCCAGCCTCCAGGGGGCGGTCGGGTTTGGGGCTTGATGGGCCCTCATCGACCAATTCTTACTTGTAAAGGGACCGGTTAGGGCCCCTTAGGCCAAATCTCCGACCGCGCCCTTGAGGCAGGGAAGGGGCTCTCGGTGCCGAGAGCCCCTTCCCGGCCTCAAAGGCGCGGTCGGGTTTGGGGCTTCATGGGCCGTGATCGACCAATTCTTACTAGTAAAGGGACCGGTAAGGGCACCTTAGGCCAAATCCTCGACCGCGCCCTTGAGGCTGGGAAGGGGCTCTCGGTGCCGAGAACCCCTTCCCGGCCTCAAAGGCGCGGTCGGGTTCTACACCTCTAAGGTTCATAAGGGTCCCTTTTTGTGTAAAAACGCGAAGGTAAAGGGTCATATGGGGACCTCTTCTCAAAAAAAGGGCTTTTTGAGGCAACTAAGGACCCTTCTACATACAAATGCGGGTCTTTAGGGGCGTAAGTGGCTGCTTCCTTAAAAAAAAAGGAATACAAAGGGCCTATATCCCCCCAATCCCGACCGCGCCTTTGAGGCCGGGAAGGGGCTCTCGGCACCGAGAGCCCCTTCCCAGCCTCAAGGGCGCGGTCGAGGATTTGGCCTAAGGTGCCCTAACCGGTCCCTTTACAAGTAAGAATTGGTCAATCACGGCCCATGAAGCCCCAAACCCGACCGCGCCCTTGAGGCCGGGAAGGGGCTCTCGGCACCGAGAGCCCCTTCCCAGCCTCAAGGGCGCGGTCGGAGATTTGGCCTAAGGGGCCCTAACCGGTCCCTTTACAAGTAAGAATTGGTCGATGAGGGCCCATCAAGCCCCAAACCCGACCGCCCCCTGGAGGCTGGGAAGGGGCTCTCGGCACCGAGAGCCCCTTCCCAGCCTCCAGGGGGCGGTCGGGTTTCTGGAAAAAATGGCAGATTTTGCACTTTGGTTTCCATTGCGTTGACGCTAATCGGCGACGACTTTGGAAATGAGATTTTGTAGAAGGCTACTTTGTGAGGTATCACATGTGTGTACGAAGTTTGAAGCCTTGGTTTTGCTTGGTTTGGGAGATATTGGATCTCAAACATGAGGGGGTCTGAAAACCTTGGCATCCATTCTGCCACTGTTTGCCATGTTAATGCCACCCACTTGGAGTCCAATTGTGGGCTCTCGGTGCCGAGAGCCACATCATGGCCTTGAAAAGGGCCCTTTTAGGACCGCGCCCTTGAGGCTGGGAAGGGGCTCTCGGCACCGAGAGCCCCTTCCCAGCCTCCAGGGGGCGGTCGGGTTTCTGGAAAAAATGGCAGATTTTGGACTTTGGTTTCCATTGCGTTGACGCTAATCGGCGATGACTTTGGAAATGAGATTTTGTGGAAGGCTACTTTGTGAGGTATCACATGTGTGTACGAAGTTTGAAGCCTTGGTTTTGCTTGGTTTGGGAGATATTGGATCTCAAACATGAGGGGGTCTGAAAACCTTGGCATCCATTCTGCCACTGTTTGCCATGTTAATGCCACCCTCTTGGAGTCCAATTGTGGGCTCTCGGTGCCGAGAGCCACATCATGGCCTTGAAAAGGGCCCTTTTAGGACCGCGCCCTTGAGGCTGGGAAGGGGCTCTCGGCACCGAGAGCCCCTTCCCAGCCTCCAGGGGGCGGTCGGGTTTCTGGAAAAAATGGCAGATTTTGGACTTTGGTTTCCATTGAGTTGACGCTAATCGGCGACGACTTTGGAAATGAGATTTTGTGGAAGGCTACTTTGTGAGGTATCACATGTGTGTACGAAGTTTGAAGCCTTGGTTTTGCTTGGTTTGGGAGATATTGGATCTCAAACATGAGGGGGTGTGAGAACCTTGAAAATCTAGGCCGCCTTTGAATGGTAGTATGAATCTTCATGATTATGTTTAGAGGTGAGATGGAATGCATTTTGGGAGCCTCTTTTGTTATCACTTTGATTGTTTTAGTTGGATTTTATAGTGTATGTAGTGGTTTAGTGCTTTTATAGTTATTGACCAAACCAAGTGAATGTCTTGTACATAGACCATGGAATAATGTTTTGTTAGAATGGGTTGAAGCTTGCTCATACTCTTATTTGAAGTTCTCTGTTTATGTTTTTTTGAAATGATTGATTGCATCAAGCATGGTGAGATTTGTTTACTTTTGGAGGAAAAAGCTATATGAAAGTGTTGCGCTGTATCTTTTGTAACTTGCGGTGTTTTGTTTTACTTGTTTTCGTACTTTGTTTGAAGGTTTGTTATGGCTCTTTTAGCACTTTGGGTTAATCAATTCTTTTAAAATTCCTTTATATTATTTAATTACACATGAAATTATGCATGATCCTATCGTATGCTTTGTGTATTGGCAATTGCCTTCTTTTTTAGAGTGCACAATTTGAGTTAGAGTTAAGTCCTTTACATGTTTATAGTACTGAACGTATGTCTTTTCACATTATTTTTTGATGATTGGTGCCGGAGATGTAGAGCATTTTTGTAGAAATCACATAAAAATTGACATCTCATACATTTCTCTCTTTAGTTATGGGGTTCTTTTTCTTTGAGCAATCACCCTAACATTTTGGAAGGTGCAATTCTACACTAGATTGCTTGCAGTTGAATTTAGTCATTGATGCCTTGAACAATGCATTTTGATCCATTGACCACTGTATTGAAATAGAAACTCTGACATATGACAAAGCACCTCACTCTTTATGACCTCGCTCTTTATGACAGTTCTATTAGATGAGACACTTATCTAGCAATAGATTTAATAGATTATCATCATCGATTATGTTTTGATTGATTTTTTCTATATGTTGTTGACCAATATATTTATCATGTAATCACTTTGCAATCTTAAGATCCACAGAAACATCCTCATGAGCTTTTAGATGTTGACTATACACACGTGGTTTTCGGCTTTGCTTGTTTCTCTTGCTCATTTCCTTGTGTCTTTTCCACAGTCTAAATGTATTTTTTTTCTTAAAATACGCTCCTCAACACTTTTGATTGTTTCTTATGAGGTTTGACATATTGGCTTAGTTTTCATGTCCTTTATCTTAGCCTGCATTAGTGCTCTCTCATCTGTTTCTTTACTCAATTTTGTCTCCATATTATAGAATATAGCTAAATAATTATCAAGCTATAAATTCTTTAATCAGCCATTGAAAACTCAGAGTCCTATGTTTTCAAAGACAAAGACACTTTTTTAATAGATAATCAGTGTGTCATCACGCTATCTTTAAGAAACCTTAATTTTTGAATTCTAATCTAGTGATTTTAAGTAATGTATCTGTTAATAACTTAATACACACATGAACTCACTTCCAAGCCTCAACACATAAATGCAATTTCAAAGTACACACACTTTTCCAACATATTACAAATAAATTTTGAAATCACTTCTTCAATCTCTCCTACAAAAATGCACAACATACTATGCCAAGAGGCAGACTCGACTTGACTTCAATTTCTTCAATTAGTGGTTGTGACTTTCTTTGACTCTTGCTTTGGCTCTTTATTTTCCACCTCTACTTATCGTTACATCAGGCCATCATAGTCATTGCATAAATTCGTAATAGTATACATTTCTTTAATGACACAAAGTCCCACAAAGAAGTGTCACCTATCTTGTAAATTTATGTATTAAATATAAATTTGAAAGGATAACGCTTCCAAAAAAACTTCATTATCTATGTTTGAACTAGATTTTGCATCTTTTATGTCACGTCATGAACTAAACTTTGTACTCTAATAATGAAATGTTTGACAAAAATCATCAATGAGAGCAATAAGAATATTGATCACGATGCATTATAATCTATATCCATCTAACTTGTTATCTTTTAAAGGACAATTGTTGAAATTGGCTTTTTGAAAGTTTAGGCAAGTACTTGTGATGTCAAATTTAGATACGATTTTTAAAAAAATTGTGAGAATTTTTTCCCTAACAAATGTTTTGAAGGAATCTATTTTCTTTAAAAAATTGGACACGAAAAAAAAATAATAATGGTACTTGAAGTGGAATTTTGTGTTGTGTAGGCAATTCAGGGAGTTGTGCTAAATACATATGTTACCTTTCAGACTATTTCTATAAATATTCAATGTTTTCATCTTTGAGGTTTTCCAAAAGAGAATTACTTTTAGTACAATGTTCATTCCGCAAAAGATCAAAGTTTTTTCACTGTTTCAAACAATGCACCAATAAAACTGTTTCTTTCTTTTATAAAAGTTAGAAACTTTGTTTTCTTAGGTTTATTCTTTTTTTCACTAAAATGATGAATATTAATCTTTATTTTGACAGTTCAGATTGGGACTTTATAAAGTAATGGAATCTCTAGGAAAGAAATTATATGAATTGGACATTCTTATGTATTCAACTTTATAAAAAATATTGTTTTCTGCATGCTACACTTGTCTTCTGTCTGTAATTTATTTTGGTACAATTAGCTATCTTAGAAGTCTTTGTCAAGCATGAAAACCCTAAAATCCACAATGTAAGAAGCCTAAGAAAAAAAGTTAGAGTGAGTCAACCTAATTAAAAGTCAAGCTAAGAAAGTTTGTTTTTGGATTTCAATTGTTATGATCATCTAATCTCTACGGTCAATTCAGATGATTTTTTTTGTCCTATCTACAACAATAATCTTATTAAAGATCTTATAGTTAGAATTGAAAACTGATGATTTTTTAGTCATTCATTCTTTCTACATTAGAAATGGCAGTTTTGAGAGTTTTTAGTGAAATATAGTCAAAGAACTTTAGGGGTTAAATTGCCCCTACAACACCACTAAACCAATGTCCAACATAATTTCTTATTAGAAATGGATCAAATACTATCTACTATACAAAATAATCTTCATCCATCTATTCGTGTAATACATAAAATATTGCGTACTTGCAAGAAAAATGGAGATCAAAACTGATAAAATCAGACTTCAAGCCACGGACATAGGACCAATTTTTTTACTAAAATTAGGAATATTCTAAAAAGATCCGAATAATCTAAACACAGATTCTAATTTTAGAAAAAAATTTAACTATTTTTAGAATCTGCTCTCCAATTTCTGCTCTAAGAGCAGAAATTCTTTGCTCTCCGCTCTTCGCTCTCTACTCACCGCTCACATACAAGCTTCCCTCGTTGCACGGACAACAAATATTAAAATTATAAACAAACTTGGATTTAGAATTAGCAAGGCTCCAAACCTTGATGCCCTATTTTTGTGGCTTTTTGGGCATATATTGTCTTGTAGGGCAATAAGACCCTTTATATTAGATCATCATCTCATTTAGAGTGACAAATTCACCTAATGTCCATTCTCTCATGTATGCATCTTTAATATCATTCACAAGCCATGTAACTTGCATCATCTTATCATATCCAACTTGGCCTCTATGAAATACGACAGCTACAGAAGTTCTCTACCTATTACCAAGCTCATAGTTTATAAGAATATAATCTTATTTAGTTGAAAAATTAGATTAATTTGGCTAATGTAATGTAATCACTATAAGCAACCTTGTCATTCCACACTCATAAAGTGTCGCCCTTCACTCATGTAGAATGTAGAAAATGGCACTTTGTCTTATCTTTTGTGATCCAAGTGACTCACCCAACTTTTAAACTACTTGAAATAGTATGTGAGAGGCGACATGGTTACTAGTAGTGAATCCTATACCTACGAATTGTAGTAAACTCAAAGATACTCTCTACTAACCTTAGGCGAAAGAGGTTCAAGAATCACGGTGTGGCTGCACAAGCCCCTCCACTTGCAAGCCCACATCAGGTAATTGAAGAAAGAATTCAACCTCAGGGAGTACTTATTGAGAAGGTGAAATGGATTCATCCAAGAGAGGTGCATTGCTTGCTAATATAGAAGTACTACCAACGCCATATTCATTAAATTGGCCACTACACGTTATATTGGCCACTTGAAATAGTGTGAGTTCCTGAAAATTAAAAAACACGTACGGTGGCATAATGCAATGGTGAGTAGATTATGGAGGGATTAAGGAGAAATAAAAAATAATATTGGAAATAAATTTCATTGAAGGTAAAAGAAAAGGTGTTAAAGAAGAATTTAGCATGTTTGACAATAATGGGATATAAAGAAATGTTTGTAAAGATAAAGAATTTGACTCATGTAAAGATAAAGAAATATTTGTAAAGATAAAGAATGCGACTCATGTAAAGATAAAGAAATTTTTGTAAAGATAAAGAATATGACTCCAAGCTCCAGCAAGCTCACTCCCCCATCCATCCAGCACCCCCACAACTCTCCCATCGCTTGAATTTCCAAACCCCTCGGCCATGCAATGCAACAACCCTCACTCAGCATACAAGACATCCACAACCACTAAGCATAAAAAAATTCAGCCTCGCCTCCATCCTCAACTCCTACCTTCAATAGCTTTGTCAAAAACAAAGAGAGGGCATTGGCAAAGCATTCAGGTTTTTGAATAGGTGCAAGCCCATATCCCATATCGAATGGGTCTCCTAGGACAGCCTTGAATATAAGTGAGAAATGGGTGTTCCCAAGATGTGAAAGGGGAACCATGTAATGCGAAGTTGTCGTGGCAGCCACTGTGGTGCTAGTGCCGGATTTCGTTCACCCATGGGCCCCTCTCCACCTACCCCGATCCTAACCCACCCTACCCTACCCTGCCCTACCCTATCCACCATCTCCACTAACCTTTTTATGGATTTTTACACAAGTTCTGTATTATATTTTTCTCTTTTAATTATAAATTTCCAGCACTTATTTGATGTTTTGAAAATTGAATCTCAATTCCCACTTAAATAAAAGTTCTAAAAGTATAATCTTCCAATTTGAAAAAATTGATTATAATGTTTATTTTTTGATTAGGGATTATTTAATTCTCTATTAAATTTTGTATAAGATAGAAATTCAATTTTTTTGTTCTTTGGTGATTTGAATAAAATGATTCATGTGAATAAGTTTAAATGTTTCACAGAATGAGTCTCAAAGAGGTTGAATCCATTCATCATGTAGTAAAGTAGTAGTTTCCAACTTTCCAAAAATGCACTCAAACGTTTTCATAATTAGTATGATTTTCCACATCAGTTTTATTTTAAGTGAGGCATTTGAATATCAGGATCTAATGAAGTAGCATATAACATATAAAACCCAAAAGTATGGAAATCTTTTGTCATAAAACTGACTATACAATATCAAACACAATTTAGTAGTTTTTGAGTTCTTAGAAACCCTGAGTCTTATTCTTTGAAATTTGAATGTTGGTGTAATAAAGTATGAAAAATTGACAAGTCAAGGACCTCATCTATAAACTTAGTTAGAATTACAACCAAAACCATTATAGTTATGTTCATGTTTGTAGACAATGTGTCAACAATCTTTTACAGCCACAAGAAAAGTCAAACCATACATATAAATCAACGGAAGAGAGGAAAGACTCCAATTCCAATCATAACTTGGAAGCCTTAATCAACTATTCCATCCAACACTATGCTTTAGCTCCACACCGCTATATACCTCACAAATGATTTATCATAAATTTCATCTTCTAAACATTATATTATATTTTATTTTATTTTATTAAGATCCAATCCTCGAGAGATTTTACCAGCCACTGTATGATCATAAGGACAAAATGATTCAACTCTAATTTTTGAGGTATCCAAATTTTGGATGATGTGACTAACAAATTACAATTAATATTTTGACCACTTTCAAGCTTTGAACACCACATTCGCCATCACAAACTGGCTCAGATTTTTTTGCACTGAAATGGAAAACAAAACTTTGTGACACAACAGCTCAATGCGTATCAAGTCTCCTACCGTCGTGGAACACAACTTAGGTGGCTTGGATAAGGCTGATGAGCTAGTGTTATTGGACAACCAGGTCAATTACTGGAATCAGAATCCCTTCACTCGAAATATAGAACCAATGTATAATTTATTAATTTACCAGATTTTGCAGAGGAAACTGGTATTTCAGGGAGGTAGCTTCATTTTACAAAATAGGAAAAAAAGTTATCATCTACATTGTTATTTTTATAATTTCACTATGGAAACCGGGCCATGAATCTGATTGACCTCCACGGCCCATGGGTGAGTTTACATCCAAGTTCTGAGTCTGCTTTTATTTACATTTTTTGTAGAAATTGCAATTGTCTATTGGTGAAGTACTTTATATTTACATTATTCTATGCACTAATCATGCTCGGCACTTCCAATCGAATGTCCATCCTCTTGGCATGAACTTGAAGTGTCAAACTAATATACAGACTCGTTCTTATTTGGAACAGTTTCAAATTTCAAGCTTAACCCAGGCTGATTGAACTTTGCAGTAAGTTTGCTCCACACAATATTATGTGCACTGTGCAGCAGCTGCATCTCTGTCCAGCAAGTTGATCAGCTAATTAACTTGAAGTGTGGGCTTCTCAGGCTGCTGTGCTGGCTCACATTGCTTGTACCCTAATCCATGCCACTTTGGAACAAGTTTTGCACAAATGTCTCAAAGTCCAGTACATGGAGGCTTGTGCTTGCTGTGCCTGAATCTCCGATAGACATACAGAGACAATGAAACTAAACCACCAAAGTAGCTTTACAGACAAGCATGCGATCAGAGTGGTGACTTAGGGATAAAGATATAAAAATATAAAGTATATAAAAATATATAGATATAAAAATATAAAGTACCATATCAACTACTACAGCTATTATTTTACTCTAAATCTATATCTTTGCTTCTCTTATTGGCTCCATTAACTATTTTCATTTTGGTATATACACAAGCACCAACTTGTGTATATCCAATATTCCTCCTTGTTCCATGGTAAACAATAGTAGCTTTGAAACAAAAAATTGTGCCATGCCTTGGTTGTAAAAACATGCCATACTCTGGCATTAAGAATTCTCCACCTGCACACAAACCAGTACCTCTAAACTGGTTTTTGCTATGAAACCAACTAATAAAACCAAATCCATAATCTTTGTCTAGATGTGGCAAACTAGCAAAGTTTTCCGTAATTCCCATACCTGAAAATGGACTATCACCCATCCTACCAAGTCAAGTGGGATTCTTGTATAAGTCACATAGGCTTCTGTAAGTATTTGGAAAATACTTCTGTAGATGCTTGGAGAGATCCTTAACAAAACCGTCTGCTGCAACCTCTAGCTCAAAACCATCTGCAATCTTCTGTTCCTCTTCGTCTTCTGGAATTTTCTGTCTCTTCACCAGTGGATGTACATACCTACAAAATAAATAAAATAAAAAAGATTAAAATAAATAAAATAAAATAGATTAAAATAAGACCATCAAAATAACACATTCAAAATAAAACAACTGTAACATTCAAATTGAATGGAAAAAAAATTACCTTCCAAGTTTCGCAGCAAAGCGCCATCCAAACATGGCCATCAACCCAGATAGTTTATCGGGGGACCTTTCAACATAACCTCCACTTCCCCATAACCGAGATGCCCTACTTCCTAATGATGAAGCTTCATCATCTGAAATTCCATTCAACACTAAAATTCCTATAATTTCTTCTCCATCTAAAATAAGACAAGAATTAACTAATTCTACAGAATTAACCAAACTTTCTTCAAAATCGAATTCTTTTGACATTTCCTTGTAATTAAAAATTTTTAAAACCTTTACTACACACTTGACACAACTAGGAATATCAGCCCCCTCTTTACGAAGTCTATCAATTACTACCATTGCTTTTTCTCCCATCAAAACTTCTAAGGGTGAGGGTTTTTCTTCCACCTTACTCTTCCCACTTACATATGCAAGAGTGGAGTGTACTGGAGAAAACCCCCTCGCAGCAAGAACTCCCAAGTGCATCTTTCCCAAGTTGTGCGCTTCAACTTGATTCATAGAGTTCAAATTCACACTGCAAAGTCCACACGTAAAGCTCACTTTCCCTACATTCTGCACCCAAAAAAAATAAAAATTCAATTAATACAATTCAACTATAAAAATAGAACTAAAATTGTAAACTTGAAACAAAAAAATAATCCAAATTGAAAATGTATATTCTATATAAACATATAAACTATATAAACATATAAACTATAAATTCAAACTCAAGACAATTACAATTAGCAAAATAAAACTCAACTAGTCAAACTAATCCAATCACAAAACCAGTCACCAAGTCAATAACCAAACAAAAGAACCAAACAGAAATAAACATAAATGAATAGAAAAGACAATGTAATGCAAAACAGAAAGCTGAGGCAGAGAGATAACAAATAGTCAATAGCAGTATCCACAGAATTCAAACAAAAACGAACTCAAACTCAGAGAGGGTAATCTGAAATTAATGAATCCCCCTGGAAGAGAAGAGGTATCGACAAATCGGTTGAGAAAGAGGAAGAGAAATGTCTGCAAGAAATTAAAAAAAAAAACATAGTGGACCAAATCAATTTGAGAGAACAAAAAAACATAGTGAAATTTAAACACAGAATCAGAGCTTCCAGGCAAGGATAATGGATGATTCGAAGCTGAAACAGCCAGAGAGAAAACTCAGTGAGAATTTTAAAATAAAAATAAAAATGAAAGCAAATGATTACAAATGAGAACTTGGAGAAAAGAGCAAAGGTTTAGGGTCGATGCGAAACTGAAACAGTGAGACAGAGGTCAATGATAGTTTTAAAAACAAAAAAATAAAATTGAAATGGAGAAACTGAACTGATCAAATGAGAGACAGTGAGAGCAAATTGCAAATTGCAAAAAGCTCACAAGAAGAATAGAGGAAGTGGAGACCTTTAATCATTAGCAATATATCCACAAAGAATGAACAATGCAGAAACTGAACTTTATCATTTCCAGAGAGACTAATCGAATATTTATAAAAAGAAGAAACATAAGAGAATTTTTAAAAACAAAATTGGATCAAAGGATAAACCGGTAGAAGATGCACAGAGATACATTTAAAAAAAAATAAAGGTGAATCAAAGGATAAACCGCAAGATAAAGCTCTTTGAGAAACTAAAAAAATAAAATATAAGAATCAAATAAGAAACTCTGTGAGAAATAGTAAGCTCTGTGAGAAATTTAAAAAAAAATAAAAAAATGGAATCAAATGAGAAAACGCAGGCGACAGCTCTGTGAGAAACTAAAAAAAATAAAAAAAATTGATTCAAATGAGAAAATGCAAGAGACAGCTCTATGAGAAATTGAAAAAAAATAAAAATAAAAAATAAAATATTGAATAAAAAGAGAAAACACAAGAGACAACTCTATGAGGAATTAAACCGCAAGAGAAGGCTCTGTTGGGAAAAAAAAAAATCAATCAATCCAATATGTCACAGTGGACATACAATCATGAGTTATAACCTGAATACAAAATAACCTCTTGTTCTTCATCATAATGATTGTTTTGAATAAAAAATACACTCCAACTAGCACTTCTCGTATTTTATCGTATCTTGGCATATTTTGTATTACTAGATACTCATATTTTCAGCTTTCTCATGGGGACAGAATTCATTGTAAATTCACACAACACTCACGGGCCTAGACTCTATAAAAAAGTAAAAAATCCCCTAGTAAAATACCCCCTAATACTTAAAAACACTGTAATCACATACTAGTAACTAAACCAACAAACAGTGGTAGCAGTGAAAGCAGTGAAACAGGCAACAAACAGTAAACGGGTACTGAAACTAGTAACTAAATGCTAGTAACTAAATGCACAACTAAATGCATAGTAACTAAACCAGCGAACAGTGGTAGCAACAGTGGTAGCAGTGAAAGGCGTACTGAATAAAGAAAAACTCCAAACTGAGAACCAAAACCCAGTTAGCAAAATAAAAAGGTCTAAAAGGAAACTGAGAACTTGAAGCAACCAGAGCAGAATCAATTAGCAAACAATAAACCAAATCTGACTAAACCAAATCTGACTGATACCCAGTAAGTAAAACAAATAAACAAAAAGACACCCAGTAAGCAAAACAAATAAACAAAAAGCAGTAAACAAATGAACCACATGAAGCTCCTCCTGGCTCTAGAACTGGGTACTCCAAGACAGTGCAGTCATCAATTGCATAGTTGACAGACTGGTTGATGGGTCCGAAATTTGACAGATACTTTAATTCTCCATAGAAGTGGAATTTGTGAAAACTGAAGCAGAAATTATAAAAAACTGTGATACGTTATGGAAAAACTGAGCAGAACAGAATAAATAAACCAAGAGCATAACCATGAGAACAAAAATCAACCGGATTAGTGACTTGCGACAAACCAAATCATTGTGACCAAATCACAGTGACCAAATGAAAGCAAATGAACAGTGACCAAGAGCAAATGAACAGTGACCAAATGAGAGCAAAACAGTAAGAGCAATAGTGAGAAGCAGTGAGCAAAAGTAAGAAACAATGAGCAATAGTAAACAAATCAAGAGCAACTCGTACATAAAACCAGTACTGAAACTAAGGAAACATGAGAAGAAACAAGAAAAAAAAAAAATGGCAAAAGAGAAAAAAAGACAAAATAAAAAATGATCAGTGACTAATAAATATGTAATAAAACAACTACTTACTTTTGAATCTCTACTCTTCTCCTCTTGAGTTTTAACCCTTTTATCTTCACTTTTCACCTTCTCCTCTTTGCATTCTCTAATTTCAAGCTTCTTTTCAACTTCTTCTCTAGCTCTTTTCCTCTGTCTTTGGCTTAGACTTTTAGAACCCATACCTTCCAATCAAAACACCAAACAATAATTAGTATAAGATTTGCCGAAACTAAATGTAAAATGTAAAATGAAATATTGCATCATATGTTGTAATATATGACTAAATCTAATATAAAAGTGTTGTTTAGGACCATAGAAACAATGGAAAGTGGAATCAAACTTACAATTTATTGGTAGGGAAAAGGAATTTCTTCCTTTGTCCACAAGTCCAATAGAACTATAGAGTTTTCTTCCTAGGTATAAGTAGGTTTTAGTGGATGAATACCAAAATTGATATTGATATCCCAAAACCTACAAAATACCCCCTTCCAAATTTCCACACCTCTAACAACATTCTTATATTGATTCAATCCTCTACAACAACATATAACACAACCTTTCAGAATGCCATGCAAAACAAGCTTTAACTATGCATGAAATTAATACTTCATTTCAATACCTCCTCTTAGACGAAGTACTACATGTAGAGTAGACTCCTTCTGGATGTTGTAGTGAGCCAAGGTATGCCCATCTTCTAATTGCCTATGAGCAAAGATCAAACGCTGCTGGTTGGGAGGAATGCCAATTTTATACTGAATTTTTGTCTTTACAGCATCGATGGTATCAAAGCTTTGAATCTCCAAGGTGATGGTCTTGCCAGTCAATGTTTTCACAAAGATTTGCATACTACCCTTTAGCATCGGTTGGATTTTACTTATGTGTTTGGGCCTATGGCCAAACTGCAAAGTCAGAAATATGCTTGCAAACAAAGCTATTAATTCTACTCTGTAACCGGATGAGCATTGCCTGTTGACGGTTCTCCGCACGGTCTCTGTTGCCACCACACAATTAGGCTGGTCAGACTCTAGACTTCGCAACTAATTTTACTCAGCTACAAAAGAAACTAAAAAATCATTCCGGATGGTTGGCTACAAAGTGGAAACTTAGATATTCAACGAGCTCAAGGTATTAGTTATGGTTGAATTGCATGTCCGGCTCTGACTAAGAATCCCACCTGGGAACCAAGCGAAGAATGCAGCCATGCGGCACTCATCAGCACGCTGTGCACCGGGAGCAAGGACAATCACAATGTCGCCCACTTCTGCAGCCTTTACACCTGTTTTCTCAACGACAGCCTGCATCCAAAACTCGAGTTAAACGAGTTACTCCAACAGCTGCGACCAAACTACCAACCCTAGTAGACTTATGCTCAACTTCCTGATCGACAGTAAGTGGCACAGGCATAACGAACATAACAGTAAAATTACAATGAGCTAATAAAGGTGGTAGAGCCTCTGACCCTAAGGACTGGTGCCAACAGGTCATGTGGGTAAGTGTCCTTGAAGCCCCCCCTCTTCGCTCTGCAAATTTCCGTCCGGTATGCTCTGCAACATGAAGCCGAACATGATTTCAACACTCTTTAAAACCGAGTTCTAAGAAGTGCCGCAAAATGGATTCAACACTAACACTCGATACGTCACTTCACCAATAGGTTGTCAACAAAGAGGGTACGACTACAAAGACAGAACTCAGTATTGAAGACTTCATAGCACTTACGCCACAACAACGACATCATCGAGGAAGTCGGAAGACCGCTGATAAGCTGCGCTATTGTTGGCGATCGAAGACTGCAAGAGGAAAACACCACATATCAAGTGTGTGAACCATCAGCATCGACTTCAAAGGGTTAATTAATCAACGAAAATTCTCATTTGTCCATTCTTGCATAAGTCAGGCTTAATTTCTCGTAATGGTAAAGAAAAGCAATGTCGTTTACAACCTTCTTCTACTTTATTCCCACTGCCATTGCCAGCAGACTCTTGGCCACTGCTTCCTTAGGCTGAAACTAAGCAAAGCAATTAAGAACAGTACAGCTTTAATTATTAATGTACTCAGTAAATGGCTCAAGCAATATCACAGTGTAGAGATAACCGAGTCTGAAATACTGAATTAATTCAGAAATATGAAACACAAATGTTGAGCTCTACAACAGCTACCTTGCTGTCTTTTTCCATCACAAGAGAACGGAGCCGTAAGTGAGTTGTCTCCACAATTATTCCCTTCGTTAAATAACACTCGTCGCTGCCCTGTACAAGACCCCGATGAATCAATAAGTAAACAATAAAATGCCAGATCGATAGTACAGTACTTTCAATTATAAACAGTGAATAGACAAGCAGTGTTCAGCTACTAGAGCCTTTGTGGAGTAAAGAAGGTGCTCACACTTACTTGCAGTGTTCTAGATAATCTGTCCACGATGGCTTTCTGCACCAACAACGAACCGTTGGGAGAATATTAGGGAATGTGTTAGCTGGCTCGAAGGATTAATCAAAACTCTCATTTATCCATTCTTGGAGGAGTCACGCATGATTGCCGCTAATGGTAAAGAAAGGGTACATAAGTGAGTGCTTGGGTCATTGCATTGGTGTCATACCTTGAAGCTTTGCTCATTGACAACTATGGTGCTCACAATGAATGTTATCGCCATCACGAGTAGAGCCAAGTAGAACAGCTTCGTGAACCAGACCAACTTCTTCAATTTGCTGCTGACAACTAGGCTTTTCCCTGACGGCTGTGTGATCAAAGAAGCGAATGGTTAATATGATTCTGTAAATAAATCACGTTTTAAAATAGCAGCTAAAGGTATTAGCGTGAATCTCTACGATGGGTCCGTGGGCTTGGCAAGGCAACAAAAAATGCCATAACTGTCCTCAGGAAGTATGCGAGGCAAAGCCTGTATTTTAAAGAAAAACAAAAACGAACAGAATTTATTCTCCTGCATAACGTAAGCTAACCCTCAAAGTGTCAAATGTACGAAGTGCAAAGATCCTTCTCGCTCTCTCTCTCGCCCGCCCTCACAACTTACTGAACTCGCTACAAAACAGATCCACTCACCGATACCAGAAACAAAAAACCCAAACTGCACCGCTCAAAATCCTCACAATTCATTCACCCGTCACCCGTGAACTCAAAACCTACCACCTCCGATCACTTTCTGCTAAGGCAGCTGCTATTCCACTCACCCCGTGACTTTCTGCTCAACACCAAAGAGCTAAACCTTAGCTCAACAGCAAGCAAGACATCCACAGCATACAAGACATCCACAACCACTAAGCATAAATAAATTTAATGTGTATGCCGATGTGCATAACGGCAGATGTGGATTGCCTGAGAATACATGAATCCTCAGTAACAAGTTTGGACTCACCGACCTAGGCCAGGATTGATCAAGTACACGTTGCTCACTCATGGTGCTTGAGGCGCACTCAGACTAGGAAGAGAATTTTGGAAGAGAAATTTGATCTGGGTTTATTTGAAATGGGTAACAGACTATCTTAACGCTCGACATCAACTGTGAGAATCTAGAGCTTACTAAATAGTAAGCAGAGAATCTTGTAACAGAGCTCTCACTAATGTTTGTGAAGCACGAGAATAACGGCTGTTTATATACTCACAGAACCGAGTCATGCACATGACATCAATGGAAACTTTGAAGCATGCATGGTCTTTTCTAAAGTGAATTCTGTTGAAGGTGTGAGAGGATTTGAATCCGTGTATGACGACCTTCATGTGCAAGGGCAATGCGTCCAGAGTTTCTTCGGAGTCTGCAGCTGCTTGACCATTGCCAGTTGTTGGGAATCAGAATCTGAGCCTTGTGAGACAACATCTAGGTCATCTGCAATCTTTGGAAGGGCATTTTCTTTGATCTTCTCAGGCATTGGCAGCGGCAGAAAATGAGAATGGCTCCGATTATAATGACCCCGGCGACGACGCTTACTGCGATGATAGCATTCAATTTCTGCCCGTTTGTGACTCCAACTGCGCATTTAAATGAAAGAAAAGGTTAGCCTGAAGGGATAAAAAAATTATGATGTTCTCGTAGCAACTCCCGAGTTCTACAAAGATTCTCCTCCATTACATAAGTTAACAATCTACCTAAGGGAAACATTAATGAGAAAGTGATGATTGGAATAGTTCTTACTTGGAGCAGGAGCTGGAGCAATTGGCGTAGGCGGCGTTGCAGCTGGCGGTGTTGCAGCTGGTGTTGGCGGTGTTGCAGCTGATGTTGGGGGTGTTGCAGCTGCTGTTGGGGGTGTTGCAGCTGCTGTTGGGGGTGTTGCAGCTGCTGTTGGGGGTGTTGCAGCTGCTGTTGGGGGTGTTGCAGCTGCTGTTGGGGGTGTTGCAGCTGCTGTTGGGGGTGTTGCAGCTGCTGTTGGGGGTGTTGCAGCTGCTGTTGGCGGTGTTGCAGCTGCTGTTGGGGGTGTTGCAGCTGCTGTTGGCGGTGTTGCAGCTGTTGGCGGTGGTGTTGCAGCTTGTAAAAGACCTCGACGTCCACCGACAGAGTACACCACTTGCTCCTCAATCACTGCACGCAGAAAAGGCACAGCTCAAGATTCATATGATCCGCAACTGCAAATCGTAACCTAACCTTGCCTACCTCAAGTACTTGGAAGTGCATATTCGGATCTCGTGATAACTGATCATGCTGGTTTTAAAGTGCTACCTAACAGAGGCTAAAGCAAACATAGATACCACCAGAAAGAGATGCACCCAACTCCAGGATTTCTAGGATGGGCACCCAAGTCAAAAGCGCATAATTTGTTATTCCATCTGCTCATCTCACTTATCCCGGTCGACCATTAACCAACTATTTAACACAGAAACGCATCACAAGAGATCTGGAATTCGAAGATGTAATAGTATATTGTTTTGGATAAGTGCGTTCTGTGAAAAAAGGCAAGAGCACATACCATCAGAGTGCAAGGAAGTAGCGGCCGCCGGGGAAAGGAGAAAGAGCAGAAGAAGTGACACCGACAACATGCTGCATCTCGATGATCGCCCCATGGCCCTAATGCTCCACCCAGCTACTACTTCCAACCTAAATCCTCACAAAGCTTGGCAAATCCACGCAACCTGTCCAATATCCTGTCTCTGGCCCGTGTTATCCGATTCAAACGCACCTCCCTGAAACCACCAATACCCACAGCCTGGGGCTTTAAATCTGACTGTCCAAACTGCGTAACTCTGGGCTATCTAAGCCTCTTGAACCGGAGTGCTGCGTTGACAGGATTCACATCCAAAATCTCTGCTGAAGAGCTTGAAGAAAAATTAGAGCTTCGTACGGGCTTCGTACGATAATGGTACGAGGCTGAGCTTCGTAACAAACGTTGCTTTCGGCACGAATCCGGGAAATTTATGATGCGCCTGCAAGGATTCCTGCACCACGAGAGCGCCCGCCACAAGATCCGAATCCACAACCTCACTACGCTACCCGAACACTCCTGTACTCCTGCTGCAGCAACAAGATGAACGCTTTCAAAAATATCCCTGTGTGGTCGCCGAAACCTTCTTATACCTCAGGTCCACTCAGTGCGCACGAAGTCCGACTTCCGCCCGAAGCAGCCAAGAAACGAACTTTGCTCAGGTCCAACGAAGACCAGGCAAATGAACCAAACACCGCGTACATCACAACACTACGCTCAACACGCACAAGTTCCCAAAAAGCGCAGTGCGAAACTGTCGATGAACCAACCAGCCACTGTAATTCTTCACCGATCGACGACCCAGATTCCCTACCGCGTGCCTTACAGATGAATTCACTGTAGCAAAACACCCATCTTATTCTCTAGATTCTCCACTTACAGTACAACGCATCTATAATTACCGATAAACAGTAGATTCTTTCTCATATGCATCCGGAGCGCTGACCAGTTCGCCAACTTCGCCTACCAGTGGGGCTGCAAACTTGCAAAGTCAACAAAAAGGAGCGTGGCACACAAAACACTCGCTTCGGTTGCTAAGAAAAGCCTCCGAGTCTCTGACGCTCTGAATCACATCCGGATTCGGAGGAGCCACTGGTAAAGTGACCTCCAAGCTTAGACGACGCATTCACTAGTCTTCGTCGGCAAGTTGCAGCAAGTGAGTTGATTAACATCTGGTTTCGTCATCGACATGAAAAGCAATGAATCTCGGAAAAAATTACGCCACTGTAGCAGCTAGTCTTATTAGCAGGACCTCATAGAAGACAAAGGCTAGTATTATCATATACTCATATGTGATGTTATCCCACGTGGAAAATCATCACTACCAGGGAGTCAAAAACAGTCGCATTGAAACTTTTGAAAGAGTGTGGATGGCATATTGCAATTGGTTCCGCATGTGTCCTTTGGTGTGGTCAACTCAGGTGGCGCGTATGGTTGCTGGTGAGAATCATACCGTTTAATTTATGCAGAAACTTAGTTTGGAGTTTGCAGGTATTCTTGGAAACAGCGAGTTTGTAAGTTGGATGTAAGTTGAAACTTGAAGTTATTGTCACGAGATAATCAGGTATGATTTTTTGATTTCTTTTTTAATTTGGTACAAGTTGAAGGCCGTTTGATTGCAAAGTGTACAGGAAAAGCCAAAGTTAAGCCGGCAGAGGCAAGTAAACACCAACCCCACCTCCGAACTGATTGAAGTCACCGGGGTTGCTGGCGGATTACATGAACAAGTGCTGCATTCACACTGTATCATTCGTGATCCCTTTAATTGATTTGTTCAGAACACTTTCAGTAGTTTTTCTCTCTCCTCAAATTTGGATCCTACATTCAAAAAACTATTTTCAATTAAACTAATAAATAAAATAAAATGTGTACAAGTGGAAAATGGATCTGTTGTTGTTTACATGCCATAGCGAATTCACCTCTCACACAAACAAAGGAACAAATACACATCAGCCGGCAAATACAAATACTCTACCAGGACATGAAAAGGGCACCTTGTGCAAGATTAACCTGTACAGTTGACTAGCCTCAAAACTGCCAAAAAGCCTCAAATCTGCCCTCTTTCAATGCAAGGTGAAAATATTCAATTTTTAACATATTTTCAGGTGTGTAACTATAGGATCTAGTACCTAACTTGTATGTGTATATGTGTATCAAATATTAGATTCAGACTTCTCACCAGTTGTGAGATCATAATGTTCAAAGTTGTATAAAGACATTTTCCCCCTTGATGTAGAAAGGATAAGCAGTGTTTTTAGAGCCAAAAAGACCATTTTTGGAAGTAAATATGAGTTGAGGCATTTCACATTCTTGTTCCTATGTGAGTTAAGAATATTTCTATGTAATTTTCACCCTCATTGGACCTATAAAACTTAAAGTAATGCTTGATTATTCACATGGAGGTACAGTGAAATTCAAATACAAAGGCCGGTCTTTGGCAATTAAAAAGGCATGCAAAATATTATTGGATTGGAAATTCAAATGGTGAGATTATGCCTTGGTACCTCTTCAACATGTATTCAAAACAAAACTTGAAACAAAAAAAAATTCATTTTTTGGTGAGATTTCAAAGTTTCTGTAGTCTAATTGATTTTGGGCAGATTTTGAGAATAAATTAGCATACACTCATGTTTTGGGCTGATTTTAGCATGTCCTAATAGTGTTTTCAAACTTTGACTATGAATATCTCCTAAAGTATGAGGAATTTTGAAGCATGAATGGTCTTTATGAAAAATATGGAAAAACTCTACAACCTTTAAAAGGTTTTAGCGTCATGCAATCTAAACTTTGTAATTCAGAGGCTGACCAAACCTAAATCAACCTAGATTTCGACTTTAAGGGTTAACCCTTTAACGTCCCGATTCATCACTGTTTTCAAAGATTTGTTATAAATGGTTGATGAAAATGGAAAATGGATTTGATGTACAAAACAAAGTTGTAGATGTCAATGTGAAGATAACATCCGTACGGTTAGATTCATCATATTTATTAATAATATTTTTAAAGTAATTTTGCAAGGTTTTCTTTTGTAATTCAATTAAAAATCCAAAATTAACACTAAATTTTTTTAAATATTGTAATGGGATTGGAATAACATGCATTACAAGATGGTATAGTTTCCATTATTGGGGGGAAGCATGATAAAGTGTACAACAAAGTGACCGATGTGACCAAATGGAAGTGATTATGAAGTGTGCTGTTTTTCAAAGCTCAAAGCTGACTTTGAGCATTTTGGTGTAGTTTTTGAGCATTTTAGTCACGTTTTTGGATGTCACAATGCATCTTATATACATCTTTAGGAAGAAAAGATCTTCAATTGAAACTTAATTTGACCACTAGTTCTAAATCATGAAAATGAACTTTTTCAATGTCTTAATTTCTTCATTTGGGGCCCTCTATTGACTTTAGAGGATGTTTTTTCCAATTTAGAAAACAATGTTCGGTGAAAAAAAGGTGACAAAAAGTACCGGGGAAGTGACCCTCCTAAATAACATCTTTGCGGTACTTTTGGAACCCTAAACCAATTGATGAGTATATGAATTGACTATTTTATAATACTTCTTAAACATATAGAGGGCCCTACATCATCAAAAGTGATTTTTAGATAGTTTTTTATTCTTTTATAGCCACTTTTTCAAATTATTGCATTCACTTTGCTTGGGTTTGAAGCCCTCAAACAATAACTTTAAAGTGTCCACTTTGCACGAAACTTTTCCAAGTTGTACAAAAACAAGTTGAGAATCTATCTTAGAAAAAAAATTTGACTTCAATTACATCTTTCCATCACTTTCGTGCATTTTTTGCAAAAGGGCTGAAATTGACAAATAGATAAGCACTTTTCCTGTACACTTTATCATGCTTCCCCCCTATTTGATTCTACTTATTATGAAAAATCATGTTTAAGGTCTCTCTTTTTGAACTAAGATTGAAACTTGACATAAATCACTTTTGTAATTTTTCAAAAATTCACATTATCTTATTCTGAAAATCCAAACCGTACAAATAGTATAAAACTAGCACAAGAATTGGAAAAAAAGAGAAATAGATGAAAAACATCATGCAGGACAGAAAACGAGCTGCTGAGATTCTGGACGCCGACGCGTTAAAGGGTTAAGGTAGGAAGCTAAATTTGAGCTGAAATCCTTGCTATGGATGGTTGAAAAATGCAACAAACAAGGAATTTTGGAACATCTACATCTTACAGAAAACAATTAATTTCTCCAAAAATCAAGAATATGAATTTCAAATAGTCTATTTTTAGAAACACATGAATTTAGAAAAACAAAATATTTGTGCACAGACTCGGTAACCAGTCATGGTGCTCTCGTACATGCTTTGCAAGCTGGCAAAACCGCTTACAAGGAAATTAGGACTCACTCAGATTATCCTCCTTGGAAGAATGACTGAGATTATGCTTTGGTGCATCAGGTTAAATATAAAGCATCATTTTCATCAACAGGCATAATCTCTTGCATGTTACTGGAGAAAATATAGACTACTCGTCTCCCTAATTCTCTGTTTAACCATCCCCTTAATGCTCCTCATTTGTCTGCAAGAGATTGTCCATTGACTAAGAGTGGATTCACGCAGTCCATTCTGCACCCTTTCAATTTTAGAGTTTCCCACACATATTTGTGAACCAGATACACTTGAAGCAAGATAAATCACCGCTGTGAATGTGGAATAACAAGTAAATTGAGCACTTAAAAGTTACAAGGAGCAACACGCAGGTATGAAGAAATAACTGCAACCCATTTTGGCATTCCAGTTCTTCCAAACATGCCACTCAAGGGCTCTACTCCTTTCTAAACTGTTGGCTCACCTCAATACATACTCCTGAATCAAAATCTATCTACATAATATCCTCTGTTTCCACTAAAGAAAATATTAACCAGATTGTTACAGATACAGACACAAAAAAGCAATCCTGAAGACATGTAAGTTAACCTTGGCGGTTCCAGAAACTATGTGAACGCAAAATCCAAGTGTAGTAACCAATGCAATCAATTAAAATGCACACAAGTGCACCAAATACAAATTACACGAGTGTCTGCCCTGGATCCGAAGCACAAACATCAGGTGCTTCCTGTAATCATTCTGCACAGTGAACGGAAGCCTGCATAGCTGAAATCAATTCAAGAAAAGCTGCACAAAATACACACTTAAATATACATCAAGTTTCCAGCTCTAGCAAATCTGCTTTCTCCACTCTAGTTAAGACCATGGCTGTCACGCACACCGGTATCAGTATTTCTGTACGCAGCATCAGCGGCCGCCTGACGAGTGTTGATATCATGCTTCAAATCATGCTTTTCCTGCTCGTGTTCAAGTTTCTTGTGGTCCTTCTCTGCCTCGGCTTCGTTCTTCCTTTCATGCTTCCGAGCTTCGGCCTCCTGCTTTCCGACCTCATCCGTTGCCAAGGCCTTATCAGCCTGCGTAAACATTGTCACAAATCTTCAGTTAGCCGAAAATCGATCTACCGCTACTTCCATAACGTCAACCCATTTCAAGCTGATTAATGATGGTTGCAAGAAAGCAACGCACACAGCAGTTAAATTTGCAGACTAGGTGTGGACAGATCCAATTTACCTTCTCGTTGGCAGAGGCCTTTTCCTTGTTCATCTTCTCCTCCACCTTGGCGGTGGCATTCGACGCCTTCTCCTTGGCGGACACGGCCATGTTCTTAACAGCCTGCATTGTCGCTCACTGAACAAGAGTTGCTTACTGCAATAAGCTTCGTATCTACCACACAGAATGACAGCGAACTTCAACAATTCAACTTGATCTAAGAGCACTGTGACTGCGTTTTGGTCAAGTGACGGGCCTTGACGGCCTTCTTATTGTGCTGCAACCGAGACAGCACTCCACATCTACAAATTCCTTATATCTATGCAAAAACATTTTCTTTCTACTCAACGTGAAGATATATAACTTCTGTTGATGTGAACAACGGTTCATGCTTACTCGGACCTACGTTACAAGCGAAGCAGAAGAAGCCATGTGTAGACCAGGTGTCAACCACAGCCAGAATTTGCAACTGGATAGCGATCAACTTTTTTTCGCAGATTTATCCACGTGGGATCACGAAAACCTTGCTTCACTAAGAGTTGCCAGTGTCTGAACGTAGGTAAGAGCAACTTGAATGGACTTCTGCAATTGCTCTCGATTGCAAGGCCTTGTCAGTAACGATCCTTCGGTGACAACCGATGGACCCTGATCAGGAATGGTACTCTCTGCAGCTTCGCTAGAATCATAATCTTGTCGAAGAATCCATCCACAGTACTACTCACTGCAAACGATACTACACCAACGTAATAGAATTTCACGAGTTCGAGACCAGCTCGCATGTCTACTTATAATCATGTACATGGATAGTACACAGATTGTATGCCGGATGTTATGCATACACACTAACTTGCTGTTATCACACAAAAAGTGTGAATCACAAATAATGGTGCTGGTGAACCTCTTGACGAATCCTATCAACCTGACTGGAACAAATGACCACCCAAAGATCTGGATGATGAATATTTCTGATTTCTCTGTTTTCAGGGGACTGTAACGAGGTCATGGACAAGCAGCAACAGATCAGTGCAAAAGGGCCAGTGAGCAAATGGAAATGCGCAATGCGATGTGACGTGACGCAGAAGATGAAGTTAACGTGGAAGGAAAGGAAGAGAGCGAAAAGGTGGGAAAAAAAGACAAAGATGAGGATGCTTGACACGAGTTGGGGTGGGGACGGCGACTCACATCGACGAGTGGAGTGAGGCTGCAACGGCGTCCGACATAGCTATGGCATCAGCTCTTGCATCCCCATCTGCTTGCCTGCGCATCACACAGAGATCGCACCAGAGATCACCAAGGCAGTGCAATTGGAGCCAATTGGGTTGTGCGCAAGGACAAACAAATCGTCGTGGATTGAAGTGGATGGTAAGAGGAAGCGTAAGCGAGGCTTCGATGGCGAAAGAGACTAGCTGGGTTGAGTTTCCGAAACTGAGTCCTGCGGGGAAGCAATTGATGGAGACGGTGGCGGAGACGATGAATCGAGAGCTTGGGGATATGATCCTGCCTTCGCAGACTGCTTCTGATGTTAGATCGTTCCAAGGCGGCAACGGCGCAGGCTCCGTGACGCTGCGAGCTGGCCGAGAAGGCTCCAAGGTGCGTTAGATTATCTTCTTCTACTTAAACCTAAACGCAAAAACATAGCCATGGCGACTTAACCAGATTGTCTCCCTCTTCGTGCACAGATTGATTTCGTATTGGGTTCATGGCTCAACTGCGCGCTCCCTTTCGGCGAGCTCAACATCGCGACCTTGATCGCCATGCTCGGCCCAGAGGCCGACTCCCCGCACCTCCTCTTCGAATTCATCCAGTCCGGCCCGGGGAGTCTCGTCCTGGTCTTAGACCTTCTTCCACGGAAGGACCTCGTTTTGGAACCTGAGTATCTCGCCCGGTACTACGAAAACTCCCCACTTGAGACTATCCGGCAATCTTTCGAGAAACATCCGCAGGCGCAGCCTTACCTCACATCGGCTCTATATGTGCGGAGCGTCGTCTCGCCCACGGCGGTTCTGTACAAGGTCAGTGGGGAAGGTGTAGAGGGAGGCCTTGATGGTGTGATTGCGGAGCTCGTGCAGCCTGCTGCTCTGAAGGTGGTGGAGACGTGGTTGGATTGTTATAAGAATGTGGGTGAGGATTTGCATGGCGATGCGGTGGCTGCCATGAAGAAGCGCGATGAGCTGATCAAGAGCATGGGAGTGGAAGTGGATTTGAGCGCCAACATGCCGCGCTTGTTTGGGCAAGAGATTGCGGATCGCGTGGTGGAGGCTTTTCGGAAGGGAGTTTGAGAATCGGACTCTTCTGAATCTGGTCCCCATTATCTCTTCAGGTTCGGCTATCAGAGCCGCTGTACAGTACAATTTATGGTTTGTCCTTCGATTCTTGGGAATAAGTGGAGGCAACTTGTATATGTTTTGGTTTTGAAATCAAAGTAGATTGCTCTGGGAATGTAAGGCTCTAATTTGTCTACCAGTCAAGCAAGCAAACGATGGTTGAATTGTAGAGAACAAAAAGCAAGAACATGAGTCATGCGTGAGGGTGGACATTCTTTCATTTTTATTCATGATGTTTGCAAGCGTTGTCTGAGTTGGTTTGAGTTTGTGCAACTCCTGCTTGGACATTCGAAGAGGTGGTTCATAATATTAGGGAAAGGGAAGAGGTATTTAGGATTAAGATATTGGCTTGGATACGAATCATGTATCACCTGCGCTTTTCTAGCATACCGAATATTCACATGAATCGTCATTGATCTTCGAGGCATGCAGTGGCTTGATTTTAGCTGACCTATAGAGCAACTATGCTAGAATATATATATATATATATATATATATATATATATATATATATATATATATATATATATATATATATATATTCCAGTATTCTAACACGTACGGAATTGATCGTCGAAGCTTTCCTAGGCTCAGCCTCAGCCTGCCCCTGCAGACTCTTTTTGTATTCTGCACCAAGAAGAAGAACTCTGGGCCGGTCCCTTTTAAGGTCCGGCGTGAATTGATTACCCGTTTGCCTAGTATCTTGTATGTTTGTGTAGTTCATTATATCAAAGTCCACTGGAGAAAGACCAAGCCCGGGACAAGTCTTTCGTCCTCACTTGTGACTCCCTTGTTTAGAGGATGGTACTGGGCGCTCTCATTTAAGAACAAGGTATAATTAGTGCCTTTGGGTTGGAGTCTTAGTTCTTTGGTGTTAACGGCCCGAAGTCTGCCGTTCTACGCTCTGAGTAGCCCGGTTTCTGGTTTAAACTGAACACTGGAGATCCTGTTTTTGCAGTAGTTGCGAGACCTGTGCTGGCCAATTCGTCACCCATGAAGATTTCAACCATCTTCACAACAAGCAAGGTCATCAGTACACATAGGTGAGTTATCTGGATCCAAGAGACCAATGTATTCACAAAGAAGGTTGACCTTGAGATTAAACGTTTCGTTTGTTTCTCAGCTACGGATTAGTGTAGGTTTCTACTAAAAGTGAGTTCTAGTCTGTCACGTTCACACATTGGAGAATGGATTGAATTGTTAGTATGGCTTAGTGGGTTGCAATGTCTAGTGTCCGACTCCTGAGCTTTGTGATGATACGTTTTTTGGAATTTGTATGAGCCATCAGATAATTGGGTCTGGTTGCTTACGAGCTGGCTTTCCGAGGAGTTATTGTTTTGAAATCATGTGAAGTACAATGAGCTGCTTCGAAGCTGTATATGCAGCAACCGACCAGATTGGTTCTGGTTCTGTTGTGACGCGCATGGAGGATTGCATTGTCGTCACAACATTCTTTGCCGTTTACATGAGATGGATAGATTTGGAGAATTTGAAGAGTGACTTCTGATAGAAGCTTGGCCCAGTACTCGTAGTTGGCGCTAGCCTTGAACAAAGCATTTATTGTTGTTGGAAGCTCTGAGGTTTGTTTGTGCTGGTAAATGAGATGCTAGATATTTGGCTCTGAAATGCTATTCTTCTCTTCCATCTTGAAACTTCGATAGCAATGGCTTTTGGCTCCAACTAACAGAGATTGAGCCGGCTGCTGATTGATATTGATCGAATGTAGTCGTTTGACCCTGAAAGGACTGCATATTTTGTGGATTAGTGAAGCAAATGTGTTGACTAGTCCTTGGAGGGTTAGTACACTGCAATTCAGTCATCTTCTTCTGAAGCATTGATGACTTTTAGGTCACAAGATCGCAGAAGGCGAAGCTCGACTTTTCTAATTTCTTGGGATGCATGGGTTAACATGTGCAGGACAAGTGGTGATTCTGAAGATAATGACGGATCATGTGTTTCAAAACTGAGTACAAACCCATCCCATGCCTGAAACTACCTGGACAGATGGACAACATCAATAAGAATAGTGGCGCTTCAGTGGACAACAGGTGCATTGTCTGGCGAATCCAATTTAAGTTAACAATCCTTTATTTCAGATTAGCTGTGGTGGAAAAATCGGCTGTTCAAGTTCACGAAGTTATTTTAACCGATTGACGTGCTCCTACAGAGCTCACACAGAAAGCATGCGCCTACATAGCTCTCGAGGACTAGAAGCCATTTACGATCAATTGGCCAGTAGTACTACTAATCTCTTATCTCGTGACTTTCAAAAGAAAGTCATTTAGCTGAATTCCGCTCTGAGCTCTCTAAAATCTAACGGCGGCAGATGAGACCGCCGGGAATGCCGTTGGACAAGGATCCGGCCTTGCTTCCGCAGACTGCATCGAAGCTGGGCATGGCCGAGCCCACAGGAATGGCTAAACCGGAGTACTTGCTCATCTTGCAGTCGGTGGCCAACAGAGACGAGCTGAAGAACCGATCGGCACCGCCCATGATGGGCATGGCCACGCCTCGCTTGGTGGGATTCACATAGTCGGGCTGGTACGTCTGCCCAAGGACGCCGTCGACTAACGAGGAGAGGTTGTAGAAGCGGAACTGCATGTCGAAGTGGGCGAAGCAGTCGTCGGCCCCAATGCCGTACCCGTGCACCTTGCTCTCCTTCTCTCCAATAGGGACGACGGTGAGCGCCACTCCCATCTTCTCCTTGATGGTCAGGTCGACGGCATTGGTGGCGCCGATGCGATTCATGGCGATAACACCATCAGGAGACGTCCAGGATCCCTTGAGCTCGAGAGGTTGACCGTTATAGGAGAGCTGGAGCTGGTCGACGGCATTGTCCCACTTGGCGACGCGCTTGGCAGCGATGGTGAGGGCGTGGGGTCCGTAGACGAAGCCGAGGGCCTGCACCCAGGTGAAGTCACGGGCGCGGCCTTCGGGGCGCTTGCCGATGAAGTGGGCGTTGATGTGGAGGTCGGAGTCGGAGACGAGGCAGAAGTCCTGGTTCATGCGTCCGTGGAAGTAGAAGGTGACTCCATCTCCGCCCACAATCTTGGGGTCCCCGCATATGCCACCCTTCTTGTCGCACTCTGAATATGGATAAGTTCAGTTAGTTTCGTACAATGTATATCATTTTGACATGGAAACGAAATCAGGAATTAACTGACACATCTTTCATAGCTCTGGTGTCATCAGATCATGCTGTGTGTAAAATTGAATGGTCGTAGTTTAAATGTTTAGATGGCAATGCATCTCACATTAGTTTCTGAGATTGGAAGATTCAATCTAAATATGCTGCAGGGTGTAAACTGTGTCTAAACTACTTGAAGCGCGTAAGGAATACATCTAGTACCTGACCTCATTTGAACAGGAATGACAAAGGATTGTGGGATTAAGCAACAGTTAGCTACGTAACAATGCAGAAGAGAAAATCAAACCAGGCCGAACTGGGGTAGAGAAACGTACTTGGTGCTGGAAATGGAGGAAGTGGAGGAAATTTAAAAGGAGGCAGGCCAATAGGAGGCAGTCCAATAGGCTTCTTGTCATCCGCAGCGGCATGCGGTACAGTGACTGCCATGGCCAGGAGAGCTACGAGAGCCACCAACATTGTGGGCTTCATGGAAGCCATGCTGCTCGGACTCTTTTGGCACCCTAGCACAGGATCAGACTGCAGGCCGCGTTGCTATGAACTGGAGACTCTGGATGAGATGCTGCATGTGTTGTGAATCAGTCCATGCTTTATACTTCTGGAAATGGCATTGGCTCTTACTAGTCGTTCAACTATTACTGACACAGCATTTAATAGATCATGTCTATGCGTCTGAACCTTTGAAGCTCCTACCTAAGCCCCTTTTGATGTACTCGACCTTTGCAAATTGCGAATGACGTGGGAAGTCACTCGAATATTAAGAGTCGAAGTTAAGAAGACCTCTGGATCCGGTTGACTTGAGCATGCCTTTTCTCGACACTGGACACGTTGATCCGAACCACGTCGTTGATGTTAGCCAAGCACAGGAGGCCCAGAAAAGAATCGTACAAATCTGGAAGTAAATTGATGGGTACTGTGTTTGTAGTGGTTCAACTTCGATTGGATTTGGAAGCAAATTATACTCTGAGAAGCAGAACCTGGGTGCCTGCGGCCTATGAAGATATTTTCTAGCGTTACAATGATGGAGTGTTGTGAGAAATTGCTGGGGAAGAAATCTTGAACGTGCGCTTGACTGGGAGCTGTACAAGCAGGGTGACAGTTATTGGTATGAATTCTCCCTCCCCGAGGTGTATGTAATCCTAAATTACACGCGTATTCTCTGTGGAAGTAGTTCCGGAACTTGGTGATTTGTGAGTAATGGAATGGCTCTAGGTTCTGCCGAGATGGAGTCAATCTCGAATAAAAGGTCGATTAGTGCTTGAAGAATTGGGCTCTTTCCTTTCAACTCTGACTGAATTGTGCCACCAAATGAAACAGCCTGATGAAATTGGTGGGAGATGGACATCATGCTTGTGAAGTGCTATGCAAATGGGACTTAACTTGATATTGTGTTTCGTTATGGACTCAAGGGCCCAGGTGGAGGGTCCTCAGTGAGTGACGTTCTATCGAAATGTCGAATAAACAAGGTACGTTTAGGGGTTGTTCTGCTGAAATTGACAAGCACGGACTGGGTGTTTAGTTACCCCTTCACCAGTTCAAAACAAGTTGCAACCGCGGATTGACCTTGAACCCTGAATTTTTGGACGAAATCGATGATAAACAGTGCAAGATAGCTTGTGTTCAAAGCTGTATCGAAAACTTTAAAACGAGCTCCACAGTGACAAGTTTGGTATGGACGACTGCAGTGCCATGCGGAGTATCTTGGCACTGGTGCCAACATTGGAGACGAGAAGAGGCCAGATTCCGCCAAGCTGAAGTCAAATTACTTTGAAGTACATGGGTGATATTTCGAACACAGTGGTAAAACTGATAAGGTACTGGTAACTGCGCAGGAGAACAAGATTAACAAGATCGCCACGTTCATCGAATTGCACAATCCTGTTTATATTGGCGACGACACTAATTTAATGATCAATTTAATGAGGACTAACGATTATCTTATTCATCTAACGTAAGTACTATATCTGATTGTCACATAGACCAGCTCACTAATGACGAAGTGTATGCTTAGTAATCGTCTACACGACATGCATCAGTTCAGAACTCCTCCGAATAATCCATCCTTTATTCCAGACTGCTCTTGTTTTAGAATGTACGAGAAAACAACATGCGAGAAAATTTGTTTCTCTATACCGTCCACGCCCAAAACTCCTGAAAACTTCTCAAAACCTCTCTCGCATCTACATAGTAAATGCAAAAGAAATTCAAAAGCTACCACACTCAGGAGGTGTTACAACAGATATAGATCTTGACAAGAAGATTACGGTAATCGAATTATCACAATGCCTTCTACATATTTGTTATCATGCTAACCTCAAAAGACATGCTGAGCAATGCAATTCCAGAGACACAGAAAAGAGACATTTGCATCGCATAGCTCCATCTTGTCACGCTAGGATTACGTTTCAACGACACCAACGATTTGGCACTCTGGTTCAATTTAGAATAAACCTGGCTGGAAAATTCAGCTCAAATTAAGTTGGATATCTGATCTAACGACGGCAGATCAGACCGCCGGGCATGCCCGCGGACAGAGACCCGGCGTTGGTGCCACACACGGCGTCGAAGCTCGGCATGGCCGAGCCCAAAGGAATTTCAGTGCCGGAGTATTTACTCATCTTGCAGTCAGTGGCCAACAGAGACGAGCTGAAAAAGCGATCGGCGCCACCCATGATAGGCATGGCCACACCCCGCTTGGTGGGATTCACATAGTCGGGCTGGTACGTCTGCCCAAGGACGCCGTCGACTGACGAGGAGAGGTTGTAGAAGCGGAACTGCATGTCGAAGTGGGCGAAGCAGTCGTCGTCCCCAATGCCGTAGCCGTGCATCTTGCTCTCCTTCTGTCCGATAGGGACGACGGTGAGCGCCACTCCCATCTTCTCCTTGATGGTCAGGTCGACAGCATTGGTGGCGCCGATGCGATTTAGGGCGATAACACCATCGGGAGACGCCCAGGACGATCCGTCGAGCTCGAGGGGGTGACCGTTGTAGGCGAGCTGGAGCTGGTCGACGGCGTTGTCCCACTTGGCGACGCGCTTGGCAGCGATGGTGAGGGCGTGGGGTCCGTAGACGAAGCCGAGGGCCTGCACCCATGTGAAGTCACGGGCGCGGCCTTCGGGGCGCTTGCCGATGAAGTGGGCGTTGATGTGGAGGTCGGAGTCGGAGACGAGGCAGAAGTCCTGGTTCATGCGTCCGTGGAAGTAGAAGGTGACTCCATCGCCGCCGACGATCTTGGGGTCCCCGCACACGCCACCGGGCTTGGTGCATCCTGTAAATTTAGCAGAGTTCCTAAGTTAGTCTCAGACAATGTGTGTTGATCAATATGAAATGTGCACATGCTACCGCAAGCTTAGTGTTTGCACACCTTTCAAAGCTTTGGTATGTACATAAGTATCATGTACAGTGAAAGAGCGGATTAGTCCTGGGATTAGTGATCGTCGTAGTCCATCGAAATCAAATTATACATGTGGTAAGTGTGGGTGCCGAAATTCCTAGTGTACACAACTTGAAATCATCCATTGTAACTTACACATCTACACAGTAGCTGATCAATGAAATGTGATTTAACAGCGAGTGGGCTAGAAACTGAAATCTGGATTAGCGGGAGGATGGAGGAGGAAACCATACTTGGTGGTGGTGGGTTACGTGTAGTTGGAGGAGGTGGTGGGGTGCGTGTAGTTGGAGGAGGTGGTGAGCTGCGTGGGGGTGGAGGAGGTGGTGCACGTCGTGGTGGAGGCGGGGATCGTCGCTTGTCATCGCCGTCACGTCCATCGTCTCCTTGAGCGTGAGCGAAATTCGGCTCAATGACTGCAATGGCGAGCATGGCAAGAAGAGCCACCAACATCGTGGGCTTCGACATGGAAGCCATGACGCTGTACAGACTCTGAGATACTGCCTCCAATTACTGAGCAGCGTGATCAAAGTACCGATCACCGACTTGGTCCTGGATACTGAGTAGTACCGGATGAGATGTACCGGATCATCAGAGCACTGCTCTTATACTCTCCGGAATGGCATGATCGATGTTACTACCAAGTCAACCATGTATCACGAGCGTCTAGAGTAACGCCATATGTGGGTCGTCATGTCTTCCTGTCAGATCAAGTGCGTGCTTAGTTTTTACAGAGGCTGTAGTGATGCCCCAGCTGGCACTTAGAGAATGCAATTGACGTGCGTGGAGCTGGCACGAATTGTAAGATTCGAGGTTAAGAAATTGCTTTTTGAAATTGGCACGAGCGTGGGCTCTCCGCCCACTGGGCACGATGTTGAAGTTGGCGCACGTCGTCGGCCATGTCCATCACCTGTGCAATGTGCAATGTTAGCTTATCCAATCTCCAGGATAGTGCGCTTCGATGCGTTAGAACATCTAGCAGTGGCAAGGTTTCATTGAACTATACTGTGAGTAGTTTGTTTTGTTACGCTTCAACTTACTGCTGGTCGAGGAATTGCGAACGTCTTTTTGGAGCAATAGCGAGGTAGGACTTGAAAGTATGTCTGCTGTTGAGTTCGTCTCTCCAAGTCATGTGAACTCCTGGATTTTCTCATTGGAATTGGGTTTAGGATGGTGAAGCATTGAGTATGCATGCCCACCTATATTTTCTGGATATTTCTGCGTTATTGTGAGGTCCCAGCACCTGAAGCGCAGTTGATAAGCAGGGAGTTGCATATGAGTTTTGTGTTCCATGTCCTCAGCTTGTAACGAAATCGTTTTCTTGAAAGCTCTTGCCTGATGCCTGCAGGAGTCATCACTGATACATAATGTAGGATGATAAGGTTTAGCATAGCTCTTCCTTGACTGATATTTACCAACTTGGTGCAGGATTGTTTTTGAACGCAATCAACCGTGAGCAGCATCATGATGAGAAGAACGTCACAAGATTTTTTCTCTCCCATGCCAAGCAACTCGGACTAGGAATCACCATTAGTTGTACACGCCCAGCACATTCCAGCTAGAAGAGCATCAAGAGAGGGACGTGACGTTTCACGAAGGTTTTGCTTCTTTTTAGACCTGGCAGAGTGCCGAATTGGGCACCTGGCTGTCCTAGCCCCTCTGTAAACGATCCGACTTTTGTTCGGAATACATAATGAATTTTGAGTTTTCTCAAGGGTTGATGTTGGTAACTTTGACTGTACGTGCAGTTGTATGTAGATTCAAGCATTTCATGAACTGAGGCTCCATAGCCAAACGGGTATGTACTTTCTCCATGATATGAGTGTATGTGGTGCGCAGGTGACGAATATGAAAAAAGAATTAGACCACGAATGCATTCTATCCATCGGAGCCTCAAATCACTTGTCTGAACTGAAACAATTTCAAGTTGGGTGGAATTGTGGGCATGAAGTTACAATGCATTGTACTTCTAGATGGTATCCGCTTATGCTCGCCATTCTACCTGGTGTTTAGGCTGGAGTCATAATGGCTTAACGTGAAAATGAATCAGAATTATTGTTAATACATACTCGAGGAAATCTTTAATGATTTTGTCAACGCTCTATCGTTTAGTGCAAACTTTAAAGATTGCTTAAATACAATCGAGTATAATTAAGTGAATTTGACGCTCGTACTGAGCTTGGTATTTGCACACAGGCAGTGACATCGAAGATTGATGACAGCTTCTGTGCTCCGAGCCTTCCACACGCGTGGTTGACTACGACCTCCCTTCAACCGCCACTTGCTTCAACCGCCCTTCAGCTGAACTTCATCTTCCCTTGAATTCTAACTGTCCATGTGTGACCCATGGGCTGCAATTTTGGATCACAGATGATCAAATCCTTTTTTAAAAGCTCATATTTATGCACAGATGATACCGCAGCGTATTGTCCTGAAGTAAAAAATCTTAAACGACAGAGCAGTAACATAAGCATGTTATCGCAGAGTAGGGTTAGAATTAGACGAATGTGCTGCACAATTGAAGCTTTCGAAATCTGAGAATTTATTTCGTCTAAGCAGTTCGGCTCATGTCCAGATGTGCAATAGAAGTGGAACATAATTAACTTTGGTTCAAACCTTAAGATTCAAAAATTCTCCAGGACTACGGTAGTACATCTCTATTTCAAGAATTGAAGAATGCCATCTAGTGTGAAGGATTTGCAACCACCTGCACTCTGCACTCATCAAATCGGAACCAAACCTGTAATTTCCATACAGATTCAAGATAGTTAATTATTCCTCGAATACATGTGATTGAAGAGAGAGAAAGTCCGTGACCATTCTAAAGATTTCTTTTGAACCGCCTAGAATCAACTCCAGAATTAGAGCCTCAACCAAGTCAAAAACTCAAGTTCCTGAATCTCCTTAATCACCTGAATTTCCTTGGAATCTCCTGAATCGCCTCTTCAACAACCACCATCCGTTCTGCAGCTTCCTCTTGAATATACTCTACCTCAGAGTTAGCTTCAATGAAGCTCAATATTTCTTCAAATGAAGGTCTGGCAACTAGATCAAATTGCCAACACCATTGTAGTAATTCACGTGCCCGATCGTCCACATACTCAGGCACCTCCGGGCGTAGATGTTGATTGATAACCAAATCAGTCAATAGAGAACATTCCTTACTTAGGGGATGATCTTGGAATGGGCCTCTTCCCGTCAAGACCTCGTAGCATGTCATCCCATAGCTATATGCATCCGCTGATTTTGAAAATAACTCTGGTCTTGTGTTCACCTTCCTTTCCCTACATGCTTGTAATATTTCCGGAGCCCTCCAAAACCCCGTTCCTACCACTCCAATAGAACTCTCAAAATCCGCTACTGAACAATAAAGATAGTCACCACTTGGTTGAGATGTCTTCACAAGAACATTTGATGCCTTGAGGTCACGATGAACAATGCCATAACTATGCAATTGATTCATCCCTTGTGCCACTCGGTACATGATCTCCTCACCACGCTCTTTTGAAAATGGTCCACAAACATGGTCACTTTCCATCATTTTGCGATCAATGAGAGTCCGAAGATCTTCATCTTCCTTGTCTATGAGAAAGGCAAACCTACCATCCTCCAACAAAGTCGCACAATGCACCTCAGAATGGTGCCTATGCCCAACAGGTTTTCCAAGCTTGAAGTTTTCTAACTCCTTTGTCTTGTATTGAAATAGTCCCTTGGGCCACTGTTGTTGCAAATGTCGCACCAAAGTCCCCTTCTTGAAGACCTTCACCACCCACTCATTTCCCAACTCCTCATCCTCCTCATTCATCTCTGGATCGCTCCAGTGGACGTGGGCTTGGAAGAGTTCGGCTTGCGCACCCTCCGCAAACTTCTCCCCCACCTCCAATGAACCCTCACTTGCCCATACTTCAGAATCCCGATTAAAGTTTTTGAAGAAGAAGTGACCCCACTGGGGATGCTTTTCTAGAGTCTTGAACGATTCCTTGTTCTCCAACTTGATGGCTGCTTCCTCTTCGATGGAGATACCAATACTGGGCTCCGCCAGCTCGCTCCAGTGCCGCTTGGAGAGCTCGATCTGAGCAGTCACAAAGGGCGAACAAGAGCTGGTCGCTTGTTCCTCTTCAGCCTCACGTGCCGTCACATACGCTGAGCCGCTTGCACATGCAGCCATCGTATTGCAAGGGCTTCACAATTTCAGTCGCAAGAGTGTGAAGCGGAAGGTGTTCAGACTTCTGTTCGCTATCGCTGTGTTCTGCCCTTATTGTGTTTGAAATCGCTGGCTTTGCCACAGCTCGTCTGCAGGCACAAGCGCAGCTAACGATGTGTGAGGAGCAAGAGGAACGGTGCCTCAAATGCTCTTCTGATACCGACAACAGAAGATTCAAATGACCCTTCGCTGGTTCTGTCCAAAGCGTGAAGAGACTAAACGAGTCCCCTCTAGAGAACCTCCAGCCTTGCGGACAAGTGATGCCACTTTCGAATCCAGCCGAACCCACAACACAAATCACTAAATCAAACCAAGGGAACTGGAATGTGCACACACCCACCTCGAAGTTCAGACGTGGAAGAGTAGCATCCAATGCGGGCAAGCGATCGCCACCAAGTCCTTCACGCCCAGGGCAAGAACGTGAAGATTCCGCGCAGCAGACACCGACCGAAGGAGATCAAAACTCCGAGCAGAGGCGCAAAACCACACTCGCAAATACGGGATCCAAGGTCGGCGTCGTAACCTCGACAACAATTCTGCTCACGGTCGCACTGTAAAAACTACTCCTCGCTCACGCAGGATCACAAGTTTGTGTCGCAAACTAAAAGCTCCGCTCTTAGTTTGGGTAGTCGGATCGCGCTAGGGTTTGGGAGATGAAGTCAGTCTCATTCTTTGACAATAGACCAGACTCACTGTTACATTTTGTATCCTTAAGTCTACCTTGACAAAGCAAATAACGCTAATTTGATTGTACTAGTAAAGTCTCAGCAATTTCAGGTCCCAACTAGCAATTAAATGACGGGACAGGAGTAAGACACCATATTCTACAGACCTAGATCTCTACCAAAATGTCGGTTTACCTACAAGTCGCTAACTAACGAGTATATGAGATATTAACAAGGACAAGGTCTATGAAATCAATTGAGACAAACTCTGTGAGCAAAATCTGGGCGCCCCTTCTTCGGCATGCGTAGAAGTCCAGCGATTTGCAGTTCCGTCGCTGCCCTTGTGAAGCGGGCTCTGCAACTTGGAGTCAAGTTCAACAATGTATGCTAGTTTCCCCATGAATATGAATGTACGCAACAGACGATATGTGCGTACACAGCAGTCAGTCAAAATAAACATATAGCCAACAGCAATGATGCAACACAGACTCTTTACAGAAGCGAACGAAAAAAGGATACTGTATAATAACTGGGTCACCAGCAGTGCCTTCGGATTTTCCACCCTTTCCTTTTTTCGCCGAGGAAACCTTCACGGGACAACAAATGCTCGAGAGAGACTGATACCAATCGTGCACATTGATTGAGCTCATTGTGTTCCTGCGTAAGATGATACCTGCACAAGTACAAAATGGAAAGCAAGATTGTCATCATTGAAACAATTCTATCAACAATGAAATCCATGTCAACTCTTGACACCTGGTTCTAACTCATCCTTACAAAATACGCTTTCATATAAGTTAATTATATGATGTAGGTTTTAGATAAGTTTGAAAATTTCAGAATTATAATGTATATAGAAGGGAAGGTGTGGTCTAATAATGTGAAGGTTCAAAGCACAATTGGTTTAGATAATTTGACCACATGTTTGATTGCAAATGAGAACTATGAAGACTTTTTCCAATATCAACATTTTTTTTAATTCATCTACTTAACTTTTTCAAATACTAAAGCTAGTGCAAACATGTTTTATGAGTAAATTATAAATTTTCTTAAAATCAATTATTATTAAATTATATAAATATAAACTATTAATAAGTTTTACTTTGTTTTATGGAATGTCATTAACATTCAATTATTTCTCTTGTAGTGGAGCTCATAGTTAGTAACTACCAAGTCACTAAACCATACTTGGGTAGGAGGTTCATCCACCTAATAATCAGTATTTATTTATTTTGACAGAATAACCACTAAAAATAGCCTCAAATGACTAACTAGAGATATATCATTTAAAAAAAAAAAACTAACCCTGAAAATTTCCAATTTTAAAATTTTTCTTATATTAGAACCATTCATGAACAAACCTGCTACAGCTCTCGATTGAAATGCACGTTCGAAACTCCTGCAGCAATATGAATAGTCTCACATTTCAACAAGGAGCAATCCTTCTTTGGTGATCCATACATATTACTGAAACAACCAAACGGCCTGGTCAGGATGGCCTACATAATGAAACCAATCATGCTGAGAAACTTCCAAATATCTTTGATAAGAAAATGTTTACCATAACCTCACGGGTATGAAGCATTCACGAGCAGCACAGAGCTAACCTGCAAGTTGCTGTGAAGCACACTGGTTTCGAGCTAACATTGCACGAGGCATTGGACATGGCCGACGACGTGCACCAACTTCAACATCGTGCCCAGTGGCCACCCAGCTCAAGCTCGCCTAACCCAAGCTCGTGCCAATTTCATCTCGAAGCACTATTTTCTAAACCTCAACTCTTCCAATTCGTGCCAGCTCCACGCACGTAACTCGAGCTCTCCAACTATCAGATGCATGACTACAGCCTTTGCTAAAGACTAAGCTAGCAATTCTGACACACACATGATCGATAGTTAGTTGAATCAGTGGTAACATCAGTAATGCATTACTGGAAGTATAAAGCATGAGCTGATCAAGACCAAAAATCAGCATCTCATCCTGTACTGTCTCCAGTACACAGCACCGGTCAACGTTCAGCACTTCGCTGCACGCTGAGATTGAGCGCCATGTCTCAGAGTGTACGCAGCACCACCATGGCTTCCATGTCGAAGCCCACGATGTTGGTGGCTCTTGTGGCTATGCTCACCATGGCCGTAATTGAACCGCATTTCGCTTCTGCTCAAGGAGAAGGTGGTGATAATCAACGTGGTGGATGGTGGTGGCGCAGCCCGCCTCCACCTCCACGAAGGTCGCCTCCTCCTCCACGAAGGTCGCCTCCTCCTCCACGAAGTTCGCCTCCTCCTCCGAGGACAAGGACACCTCCTCCACCACGTAAGCTCCATTAACCCCAGCTCCAGCTCATCCACTTCCTCTTTCTATCTCACTGATTGACAAATCGCACATTTCGTTATATATTTCTTTCCACGTGAGGTCATTTACTAGTCAAATTACTTAAACTAGTAGACCTCAGGTAGATTGTGTAAACGAAGATTAGCCTTGAATCATCTAGTTCACAATCAACACATCTTCCACAGAGTATTTCTACTACAAGTGAAGGAAATCATGCATTCTTCCACACTGAATGATCCGAAACACCACAGCTCTGAAAGCTATGTCATTCAATTTATCTGATCTCGTGTTGAATTGACGCAAATCATATCATGGATACTAAATGTGTAAACTGATTCACAGGATGCACCAAGCCCGGTGGCGTGTGCGGGGACCCCAAGATCGTCGGCGGCGATGGAGTCACCTTCTACTTCCACGGACGCATGAACCAGGACTTCTGCCTCGTCTCCGACTCCGACCTCCACATCAACGCCCACTTCATCGGCAAGCGCCCCGAAGGCCGCTTCCGTGACTTCACATGGGTGCAGGCCCTCGGCTTCGTCTACGGACCCCACGCCCTCACCATCGCTGCCAAGCGCGTCGCCAAGTGGGACAACGCCGTCGACCAGCTCCAGCTCGCCTACAACGGTCACCCCCTCGAGCTCGACGGATCGTCCTGGGCGTCTCCCGATGGTGTTATCTCCCTGAATCGCATCGGTGCCACCAATGCTGTCGACCTGACCATCAAGGAGAAGATGGGAGTGGCGCTCACCGTCGTTCCTATCGGACAGAAGGAGAGTAAGGGGCATGGCTACGGCATCGGGGACGACGACTGCTTCGCCCACTTCGACATGCAGTTCCGCTTCTACAACCTCTCCTCGTCAGTCGACGGCGTCCTTGGGCAGACGTACCAGCCCGACTACGTGAATCCCACCAAGCGGGGCGTGGCCATGCCTATCATGGGCGGCGCCGATCGGTTCTTCAGCTCGTCTCTGTTGGCCACCGACTGCAAGATGAGTAAATACTCCGGTTTAGCCATTCCTGTGGGGTCAGCCATGCCGAGCTTCGACGCCGTGTGTGGCACCAACGCCGGGTCCCTGTCCGCGGGCATGCCCGGCGGTCTGATCTGCCGTCGTTAGATCCGAGATCAAACTCAAACTGACCTAAATTTGGTAGCTGATTTTCCTTTCGAAATTACAGTGCCAAATCATTATTTGCCAATGAATTCAATTCTAGCTTGAAGGTCTGGAGCTGGGCGCTTTGGATGTCTGCATTGCGTTCCTGGAATTGCAAAGCACGACAGAGCATGCAAATTTGCATTATCTATATTGAATTACAGTTCCGAACATGACGTAGGTAGCCAGAGCCTGTTGTGTTTCGAATACATAAATCCCGAGATCCTCTTGAAATTGACGGACGGACAGTTGGTAGATCCGATTAGAGTTCGTAGGATTCTAGAGTTTTCGAATAGGAATCAGAACAGCAAATTGGATGCTGCGATTCACAGCTTCAAGTAGTAGAAAGACCTTCACGAGAGAAAATTTATTATAAAGGATTGAATTTTCATTGAACCTTTGCATTCTTCATCTTACAAGGGATCTGCTAGCTATGCGTCCGACGAGTTTTCAAAGCATACTTACCCAGTTTCTGAAGCAGGCAGTTCATCACCTTCACCACTCTGTCCGAATCTACAGAAGCCCCAGGTACACTCATCACAAGCAATCCCATCAGACCTAATAGGTTTGGCCTCGTCTGCTTTCCAACCTTGTCACCATCTCTCGTAACGTTTGTCTGGAAACCCAGCTCGCTAACTGGAACATTTTCCTATTGCATCACCTTGTAAAAGAGCGAAGGAGAAGGATTAGGAAACCCCTCGCTGAGCTGCAAGTCACATTCAGCAGAAACCGAACACTCAGTCGAAATGAGAGCACTTCACCCTGGATCCCAAATACCATGAAATCTAAGATCAGACTAGATCCAACGTCAAAAATCTACTGAGAGCCTAGAGTTTCACGCTTTTGGATACAACAGTAAAGTCTGGAGCTTCACGAATTGCAACATTGTGGCTTGCGCAACTGACCATCTTATCCACTTTTGACAGCCTCATGCTCACAGCAATTCGCACGCGAATACCGTTCATCTCCCATCAATGTCACCCAACAGGCTCTTCCAATTTTGTAGTCTTCAAGCCGTCCTAGAAATGTGAAGAGTCACATTCTGCGGTTCGTTGAGGGTCTACTCTTGCCCTTGCATAAGTTTTCTTCACCATGGCAGCTGCTCTTTTGGGGTCGCAAGCGTCGGCCTCTATTACTGTCGGAGGGTCACGCAGCTTCAGCCTCGCGAGATTTCACGCCATTGGTGCCGCTTGTCCAAATCATCTCGCATTTGTATCTCGGAAGCAGTGGATAGTGCGTTGCGACGCAGAGGACAGTGAGACTGAAGGGTTGAAGGAGGCAGAAGAAGGTGTTAAGAAGACCATCAGCAAGCTGGACGAGCTCTTGAACAACGATTCCAAGAAGAAGGGGTTCGGGACGAAGCCCACGTCCGGATCATTGGACAACCCCCCTGAAGTGACGACCACAACCACCCCGAGCAATGATTTGGATTTCGGTGCATTGTTTGCGCTTGATGAACCTTTCCCCGAGATCCTCAGTGGCCGCCTGGTAAGAACAAATTCTACACACACTCGAAGCAGAATTCTCTTCCCATTCTCTTCATATCTGTGCGAGGTAAGTCCTGGAAGTTTAGGGTTCAAGGTTCAAGTCAAATGAAGTCCGATTAGAATTAGAGCAGAATGCTTTCGTAGAGATATCGTAGTTAAATCTGTGCATTCCCTAGTAACCTAAACACATGGCGACGATGTTGCAGGCGATGTTCGGGATGGCGTGTGCGTTGCTCTCAGAGAAGGCCACAGGACTAACAGTCTTCGAGCAAGTGTTCACGCACGGCTACACAGGACTGGTGTTCTTCGTGGGCGCGGTGCAGCTACTGACATACGCTTCCTTGACTCCGATCACGAAAGGAGAGTCCATCGATTCGCGGAGCCTGGGCCCGTTCACTCCGAGGTCGGAGAGATGGATCGGTCGACTGGCCATGATCGGATTCCTGTCGCTCATCGTCACAGAGTCGCTCCTTCATGCACCACTCTTCCAATGAGCATGCACTTACATTTCCCAAATGGGACGCATCAATTTTGACATCGAATCCTGAGACAAATTTCGCCATAGGTATGTAACTTAGCACGACGCATGTTGTACAAAATATGAGCATTCAACTCAAGGCTCCAGGATGTGTTGTAGATATGTGCTTCAAATATGTTGGTAGTTGTGGCACGGTTGTGAAAGCATTTGGCCATTCTATAACATGTATTCTTACAGTACTTGAGTTATGATGAATTTTGATTTTGCTTTTGATTCTGGCAGGAAAAGTGGTCACAAAGAATTTCCAGGAGTGTCTATCAACAACGTTAATATGTAATATGCTCCTTGTCTAGCTAATGCTCGTATGAATCCAAGCGACTTTTGACGGTCAATTCTATTGAGAATGCAGTGACAGGGCTTGAATGTAGAGCTCTGATGGGCATTGTTGCTGGTCTGTTGACAACTTAGTAATCCGGACTCTAAAGTATGGCATTTGTTGAACTTGGGTTGGTCTTTTTGTGAATCTTTTGTGTGTTATTTGACAACTGAGTGCTCTGTCTTTGTGTGTTTTGGCTAGTTATGGATTCTACTGCCCAGACTGAAAGAGTGTCAGGAGTAGAATGCTTCATCTGATATATGCAATTAGAACAGTTTGGAATTAAAATGGTGAAGCTTGGCTGGAGCCCATTTCAGAGAATTTGACACAAATGAGAGTCTTTCCGTTTCAATGAAGAGTGACAGTACGATTGCCAGTGCAGCAATTTCTTAGGAGTTCCCTGCAGGAATCATTATGTCTTCAAGGTGATCTCTCGCCCTAGAAAGTATTTCAATTCACAAGAGTATCAACCTAGTCTCTACATTCGCAAGCTTTTCTTGAAGGGCTCCAAGATTTTTCCTGCAAATCCAGCAGCTGCTATGGTTGCTCGATGGTGCTTTCATCGATAAGGTCTCACCAATACACATGCTGTTTGCCCTTTGATCACGTCACTATTCACCGTGTTTGTAGCATAATTTAGTTACACACTTCAACAGCGTGATTACAATGGCCTCCATGAGACCATCAATAATAATGATGGTCTCATTCTTCATATCAAATCTAATCCTTATAACTCTCAAAAACAACTTGAATCAGGAATAAACACAGTAAAACTAAACCTCACTACAAGACGAATCCGTCACTCACTATCTCAGGTGGCATTCCTTAATATTATTGTTATCTTTCCTTTCAAAGAACTATGTATTTTTATTTTATTTTTGACAAGAAATAGCCTCATATGAAAAAATTATAAAAAAAAATCTCTGAAAGTAATTCCTCATAATTTTGTTTCATATTCCTTCAAAATTTTGAATTCTTTTGTTTTTAAATTCCAGAATAATTTATACATGAACCTGCTATCAAACTCAATTTTCCTGCAACTCCCTTCTCCGGTTAGGGCTTTCTTGTATCAGAACTCTTGTACATAACAATGAAGTGCAATAGAAAGGCATGTAAGGTAGTGGATTTTCAGAGCTCACACTTCACTCCTCACTGCAGGGCCAACTTGAATGAATGCATTTCAAATAAAAATCATTGTCAATTATGCTTTTATTTTAAATGTTTAGAATTGTATAAGTCCAAGTGAGGATCAATATAAAGAAGCTTGCAACTAATCTAATCATGAGCTTTAGTCCTTGCAATGAGATTTCTAAGAGCGCCTCGCATCCAGTCGTGGCGACATTTTTCAATAGCGTCTGATACATCAAACCATTGCCTGTGGCGCGATTGTTCAGGCCAGGTATCTAGTTGCTCTGTCACAGCCAATGCGAACATATAAGCGCGACAAAGGCCTTCAAGACAGGAAACTCCTTGTAGTCGCTTACTTTTGTAATCCCAAGAACCAAGCATATCATGTAAGAGGCCTCGGACTCCAGCTTCTTCAAGTGCTTCCCGACAAGCTGCCTCTTCCATGGTCTCATCGTTTTCCCAACCGCCCTTGGGAAAAAATAGGCCCTCGCCCTTTTGAGACGAAATCATAAGGACTTCCATACATTTGCCTTCTTGAGTAAGTTTGTACCTATATGGTATACACCCTGCAACAAGGCGATGACCAAACTCGTAACGTTGTTTATCACGCCCTGTACGGGACACTGGAGTTGTCATCTTGTCTACCATATTTATTGTGCTCTCTTAGGCTTGTTTGTGAAAAAGAATAAAGGTCACTATGTGAAGAACTTGTATGAGAACTAAGTAAAAGCAAAATAAAACTAAGTTCTAAAGTAGAAATATGTGAAGAACTTATATGAAGGAATAATTTAGCATACAAGTCAATTTCCATATATATATATAAGGGTCCCTCATATACCTAATCCAAAGTTCCAAATGTAAAAGCAAAGTAATAAAGAGTTCAAAAGTAAAAGCAAAATAAAACTAAATTCTGAAGCAAAAAAATCTAAAGTAAAAGCAATCTTGATGCTTGAGGTGACGGAGTCCAACAGCTTCAGCGCTCTGTGAGTTTCTGAGGCCATCATAGACTCGATATGTGACGCCAAGTGAGTATGTGCTTGAATTTAATAATATACGAATTGAGTTGGTGTTTTCTGTGAATCTTTTGTATATAATCCAACAACTGAGTGCTGTGATTTTGTATACTTTGCCTTGTTGTGACTGCTATTGCCCAGACTGAATGAACTGCGGGACTAGAATGTGTTATTTTCAGATATATCCAATTAGAATAGTCTGAAATCAAAATCGTGAAGCTTGGCCAGAGCCTACTTCAGAAACATTGACAGTCTTTCAATTTCAAGGAAGAGTAATAGTACAATTGCCAATTTGCCAGTGCTCAATGTCCTAGGCAAGAAGTATAATAGAATGTACAACAATAATTTTATTTGAAGTAGAAATACTAGCAGAGTCTTGATAATTTAACTCCTGAGTAGAATTGCATCCCCTGAACTGTGGGGAGTTCAATGTTTGAATCAGTACATGCAATTCTAGTTACATGTAACTTGTCAAGTTACCATCATCTATCACATATTTACAATTTACCCCATGTATTGTTTTGTTTTTTTATCAAGAATCCAAGTGATCCTCATTATGCTTTGCATTCTAAAGCTTGGGAATTTCAAGCCATCATAGCTTGAAATTGTCTAGTCACCATTTCCAAACCATTGGCTTGACTATTATCACCCACTTTGCAATTTGATAGAAGAGTAGAGAGGTCATCCACATTGGCATGGAGGCCAAATCTTGACTTTTGTAGAGGAGGCTTGCCATTCTTCTTGAAGGTGTTGTTTCTATTCCACATGCATCTTAGTTTGAGTGCCTTCAAGTCCTCCAAGACTTTCTCCCCACCATTAGATATGCCATTGAAGGGTTTTTCTTCATGTTGTCTCATGAACTTGCCAATGAGGTGAGATGTCACAAGGTTTTCTTCCATGGTGATCTTCTTTAGCACATTATTGCTTGCCTTCTTCAACTCATCCTTCTTTGCCTTCCTCATAGCCATCATCATAGCCTTGGTTCTAGCCATGATTGTAATTCAATGATAACTTGAAAACAAATATTGCTCAATGGAAATGAAGATTAGAGAGCATGAAAGAGTGTAGAAATAAGAATTGAAGGTTAGAGAGCATGAAAGAGTGTAGAAATAATGATGCATAGAATTCATCACACCTTTATATACTCCATGTTTGCAAACAGTCTAATGTAAAAGGCAAAGGTTTACTTGGGATTCAAGTTTCCTAGGCCCTTTATGCAATCATGTTACCAAGTGCTAATTTAGTGAAAGTGCTTTATGCAAGTCTTACCAAGTGCTAAGTTTACTTGGGATTCAAGTTTCCTATTATGTTTCCAAGTACCAATTTAGTAAAAGGCCTGGTAAGTTTACTTGTAACACAAGCTTCATATTGTGCAATGTTTGCTACCAAAAACATGCGTTCAAAGGACCCACAAGGATTATACTACCCTTCTCTTGCAAATACATTAGCTGTACAAATGCAAACTATCATATGCTCCATCATCCATGTCTAGATAATCCCCGAAAAGGGAATTGGCAGCTCCATGTCTAGATAATGTGCATACCCTTGCAATGAAAACAACATGCTAAAGACGAAACCGGTGTTCCACCACTCTAAGCCCTAAATTCTAAACCCCTCGAACCACATGGAACAAGCTCACGAGATCCCACATGAACAGTCATAAACTTGCAGTTTTTCAGTTTGATAATAAAACAATGTCGGTTCTATGCCAAAGCAGCTGCCTGGCTGTTGTGAATCCACCCAGATCGCCATGACTTGAAACCTGAGATATCAGTCTTCCAGTGAAGAGGGCAAGTCCAGAAATTAGCAAGAACTCAAAATTACCAATGCTCACGCTGCAGCAACATACATTACACCGCTTTAGGAAATGATATCGTGCATGTACACTTGGAGGTCCCAGAGAATTCCTTGGAAGAGAACTTCAAATGAATCATCACTGAATAGTCCATTCCATCTAGAAATTTGAGAAACTTGCCAGATGCAAAATTTTGCAACTGTGACACGACATAAGTAGACATCACTTGTTCCAGTTCTTATATATGCTTATTTCTGAATCAGTAACCACCGTAGAAAGATCTCTTCCACAGTCTGTAGTTCGGAGCATTGTACACTAGCTGAACAGTGTGTATACATTTGTTGTTGAGCAGATTGCCGAAGAATTACGTACTCTTGAACTGTTTCACTTCGAATTTGTCGACGTTCTCTTTCAGATACCAGTTTCATAATTTGGCAGTGTTTGTGGATTCATTCTTGATTCTTGTAAACAATGGTAGCGGCAACCATCATGTCGACCCAAATGGCGATGCTCACGAGCCCCACTCATGCATCGAAGATGCGATTCACCTGCCCATCCCTGATGGCATTCCGTGCCCGCCAGGTGCACATGGTACGCTGCGATGCGCAGAAAGACAACTTGAGCGGATTGAGAGACGCGGTGGATCGGGCGACGAAGAAGACCATCACCAAGGACGAAATCCTCCGCAACCAGGAGACGAACGAGTCGGAGCAGAAGTCGGTCATGGGCATGAAGCCCAAGCCCGGCACCGTCTACGGCCGCCCCGAAGTCGAGCGGCGGCCGGAGACCGGCGACAAGTCCTTCTTCAACATTTTCGCCTTCGACGGCGCGCTCCCCGAAACCGTTAACGGCCGCCTGGTAAGCCTCCCCTTGATCGATGCCCCTCAATCTCATGTTTCACATTTCATGTCCCCAATTCTTGCACATGTTGGGGACATGCCGAACATGTTGAGGACATGCTAAACATCGATATGCTAGCTCTTGGCATTCATGACACAAGTGAATTTTTTTGTTGTGCCGATGTGTATGTGTGCAGGCGATGGTGGGCATCACGTGGGCTTTCTTCGCAGAGATCAAAACCGGCCTGACAGTGTTCGAGCAGCTGTTCTATCCAGGGCAGCCGGGACTGGTATACTTCCTGGGCGCGGTGCAGCTCCTGACGTATGCATCCCTGGTGCCAATTCTCAACGGAGAGTCCACTGATGCACGCAGCTCTGGGCCCTTCACGGCGAAGGCAGAGAGGTGGAACGGGCGCTTGGCCATGGTCGGGTTCTTCTCGCTGCTCGTCACCGAGGCGTTCACTCACGTTCCGGTCTTCCACTGGCCGGTCATCTAAGCTGGCAGAACATGTGCTCCAAGTTTAATGCTAGTTATGGAGCTAGTTCACAGTAACAATATATTTCAGGGTGGATTACTCTCTTGCACAGAGTTTTGGACCTGTAAAACTTGAGGATTTTGCTTTTGAACGTCGTAGTACATAGGCGACGGTTTTGGTGTTTCAACCAGTAGCGTAATATCATGATTTCAGGGATTGTTTATACAAGTGATTTTGTTGTTGTCTTTGGAAAAGAATATTGGATCATTTTCGCCACTGAAATGTCACACGTTGTAGGACAATTCTTCTTTGTACTCATAGTTACAGAGTCACGGTATGTGTTGATCTGGATGTGTTGATCTGGATGTGTTGATCTGATTCAGTGGTAGGCAATGACGCAACCAGCTTGTGAGTGCAGCTTGTCAAAAGTACTGAGACACCGATCCTCTTAATTTTTATCAATTTCACGCCACTCCTTTCCGACACGAGACATTAACATGTGCCAAAATGGAAAGATAAAAAATATTCTATCGTCACTCGCACACTACATTTGACCATTCTCGACTACAGAATTGCAAACGGTGGACCAAAGAGTTCTCTGGCCCAGTGATGATCACTCACATGCTTTAACTTATGACAGAAGCTCGTGCATCTTCATTGCAACAAAGCGCCACAAAGTCAAGTGACTTCGAGAAGAAAACCATAACTTAAACTATAAACCAGCAGTGTCAGTCTATTTTACACATCCTGCATTGAAGCATCGAACTTTTTTCGCAACACCGAATATACTACACAGTCCCACGAAGTGACCAACCTTGAACTGTACTGTACTGTCCTCCGAACTGTGTATGCCTGAAGTTTTCGACGTGTGCATTGATTATGAAATGACATCACTTCTGCCAAAACTTCGATGGAACCGATCACGCTTCTGGCAGTGGAATTCATCACAGCTGATAAACTGATTTCTGATTGATTCAGTAGTACTCGCCATGACGTTCAACTCTCAAGGTTGGCTGTGGAAATTGAATGTAAAGTTCATTTGTTTCAAAAATATATAAACAAATAAATAATATAAAATAAAATTGATCAGTACCAGTGACAGGTTTACTATATTTTCTAGTATCTCCAGATGGGTTCAACATTTGAAGTTCTTTGAGATAGAATAGATAGGCTAAATCACTTGGCAAGTTGGCAACGTACTGACTTTGTGATATGATATCTATTAGTTTTTAGGTGAAGTATATGCTTTGAGATTCATCAGCACTCATACAGATGAACAATGACATAGGACAGGGAATGCTACAAAGCACTTGCATTTTAAACCCTTTTGCAGCCTTGTTACTTTTTTTGCACTAGAATATGTAATGATGATGCGTAATGTTTTTATGCTGCGACCACATAGAAATGATGCTGAACTGAATTTTTATTGCTCAGCGTCAACTTTAAGTTGCGAGCACGTTGACTTGTTAGTTGACTAGTATTTTGCATTTTTTGTGCGTCTTCTTTGTTTTCTTTTATTTTCTTTTGTCTTTTTAGTTCTAAGTTGACTACATTTGAGAGGCAAATGTTGTTTGAATTCAGCGCTTTAAAAGTTGCTTGGATAAACCACTTTGACATGGGTTTCATCATGACCATGAAGCTGGATCAATATGTGGCACAAGTGGGTAAGAAACGAAATGCTTCAGGGGTTCTTTGTGGTGCATTTTTATTTAAAATATGTCTTTAATACAAAATGGCTATTCCTTTTGTAGTGGCCACATGATTTAATTTGGATGATAACTTCTTTCTATCCAGATATGCCACGTCTTTCACTGATTTGTAGTTAAATTTTTGGCATCCAAATATTGATGCTTTAGAAAAAAAATTACCTAATAAGATCAACAATAGTAGATTTTGCAACTTGGATCAAAATTTCATAATTGATTTAAGTTTATTGTCTATACTATAGAAGCCAATGCAATTCCAAAATATATAGAATTCCAAAGATTAAGTCAAAGTTTTTTGAAGTAGTGAAAATAAAGTTTTAGCCATATGATGTAATATAAATAAATATTTTATTTATTTTGATATTTAAGTAACTCTAAATACATTTCTGATTTAGTAAGACTTTCACCTCCTTTCAAATATGATTCCTATAGCTAAATAGTAATTCCTATATTACTTTCAAATGGATGTTGTTACTGCATCACCTCTTCTCTAATTTATCATAAGGGAAATTTGTAAAAGTATGAGGACTAGAATCCTTGTATCGTATGCTGATAGCAGGTTCTTTTATAAATAATACTGAAGAAAGGGAAAAAAAAATTGAAAATTTTAAGGATGAAAAAACAAAAACATGAGAAATTATTCTATGTGATGTGTATCTATTTTTTATTAATATAAGACTTCTTGTTTTAAAGAATTATTTTTATTAAAAAAAACTGCAAATTTAAATTTTTGGGAGACGAATCTTATTTTTCCAAAATAAAATAAGTGTTTGTTCCAGTGTGAACAAACCTGCTCTTTAGTATTGACCTATGGTAATCACTAAGTGAGCAATAAGATCTTTGAAAATTCATAATAAATTCACCCTTCAATTAATAATCAATTAACACCAGATGAAACGGCAGAACTCAGTCCGAACTACACACTGTGCTAATGTACGTTGAGTTCAATGAAATTCTCAAAAGTTTTCTCTTGTTTATTGTCCACGTTTCCAGATAACTTACTAAATTACCCAAATGTGCATTATTCTCAATGATCCAACACATTTCCCCAGAAGAAGGGATAACAAATGTTATGCTGAAACCTTTGTACCATGCCAAGAATCTCACTAAAATTGTGAAGCCATACTTGAGCTGCTGTTGTTATATCATCTGTGATAGTACAGCATTTGCAACTGAAATAATGCGGTTCATGCATAGGAGCGGATTTATAAATGAAATCTGTACATGATTGAGTGACCCAATTTTCAAGTTTCACCTTCATGTTCTTTAGCTCTATCTTCAGCCCCCCATGTGTTGCACTGAATTAGAATATGGATTACATGTTAGAGTTGATTTTAAAGTGAGGTAAAGATAATGTGAATTTTGATTTTTTGTGTTTGTTCTAAATAATTAAGTGAAATTCCTGAATTTTATTAAAAATATTATAAACAATTTAAAGGGAAAAAGTATTTTTAGACTTTTGGTATTTTGATATTTTTACACAAGTACTAAAAGTTTTATTATTGCATAAGAATGACTAGGTAGGAAAACCGGTGGCGTTGGAGATCAAAACATCAAAGAAGAGCAAGGTAAGTCTTTGAATTGTTGAATGAATAAATTCATGATATTTCATGCTATAGAGTCTATTTATGTGAGAATTTAATAGTTTGTCATCATTGGTGTTAATCACATAAGTGATGTTCTTTATGTATAATTGATTTGGAATAGGTATGTTTGAACAAAAGTTATCCATTTCAAATTGTAGGATTTTGTTACAAATTATTATAAGAAATTTATTTAAATTTGTTGGAAGTGTAAATCAAAAGATTATAGCATTTGAAGATAAGAAAACAAAATGGATCCTACTTTATAGAATAAAAAAAAAAAAAAAAATCTTGTAAAGTGAAACATTTGCATTCTGCAAAGCTTTAGCGATTTGCTATGGCAATCTATTTGATACTTCTATTTAGGTGTTTGAAAAATATTCAAAAAAATCTTGCAATGGAACAAGGTTTAAATTGTTCCAAAAAAAAAATCTTATTCTTTTAAACTTTTATTTTTATAAAATCGAAATTCAAATGGTCAACAAAATAGAATGTCTTTTTCTTTTTTCTTTTTTTCTTTTTTTTGAAATGGAAGAAAATATGTTGAAGAATCAAAATTATAATTTTTTCATGTTCATAAAATTAGTCAACGTAAGGTTTCTTTAAATTGCACTTTGTCAATAAATTTGCAAAAAATTTGAATCCTCTTGAAATGAAATTCTTACAATTTTTGTTTATTTTTAAAAAAACCTAAAAAGGACCAAATTAAGTACTTGTATAAAAGATCTCAGCGATACTAAAACGAATTACTAGCAATAACTTTCCAAATTTTGTAAGAACAAAATTTTTAATCTAAATGTTTGTTGCAAATTATATACCGACCAAGTTTGTGCAAGAGATTAGAATTATCCATTGATAAGTACAAGAATTGTAAATTTTAAGATTTTGGAATTTATCCAAGTTGATTGATCCAAAGTTTACAAAGCAAAGAAGAGTCCAAAATTAAATTCCCTTGCACAAAATTACTTGCTAATTCTTGACCATGTCTAGGGTCAAGTTATTAAGACTTTTACCACCAAAACTAGATTAAAATTGAAATGAAGTTTAACAAATATTGTTTCAATCAAATCCTGAAATGATGAAAATATAATTCACAAAATATTTCTTTAATAGATAAATTGAATTATTCATTATTAAATTTATTTCATCCAAAATTATTGTGAATTTTAGAATTTACAATCTTGTAGGTGAATTCAGAAATTTATTGAATTCTAATAGAGATAGTTTGCACTACAAACAACAACGTTAACTAAGGAAAATAAATAGTCATAAATCTTGATCATGCTCCCATGTTACACATTATAAATGCAATTTTCATAGCCTTTAGAATTTCACGAGATATAAATCAAATATGGAAATGGAAGATTCAAATTTTTTTCACGTATTCAACTTTATGTACCAATTCACTTGTGCCTACTTCAAACCACGAAAATACAAAGGTGCCACATGAGAGATTGCATTTGTGTTTGACTCTTATTGGTTAATAGAGTTTAAGGCGTTTTAGACTAAGGACCAAGGGTTGAGCAATTCGAGCAATTTCATTAATTCAGAGCTAAAAATCGGTTCGTAGGACTTTACACTATGGGCTATGGACCAAGTGCCAAAGGCTTTGAAAGTACCTACATGGCAAGACTTTTTAAGAATAGCATCAAGAATTTGATCTCTTGAAGAAAATTTGGGTCGAACAAGAATAAAAACCCAAATTCTTGTCAAATGACCAAACTCCTCTTCATTAAAATATTTAGAAAATTCACCTCCTTGTTTCAAAAAAATAAAATTAAAAATATATATATATATATATATATATATATATATATATATATATATATATATATATATATATAATTTTCCAATTCAATTTTTAGGTTTTTTTTCAACTCCAGAACTAGGGCCTTTGCCATAGTTTGGTCTTCAACAAAGTTCGGCCCTTGAGCTATGTATGAAACACCCCTTACAAGTGCATCTTTTGCCTTATGACTAAAGACAAAGAAATTATCCCCATAGTATACTTCATGGATGGAAAAGAATCCTATGTGTCATTGATTGACATCTTGTCTCCACCCAAGGAATTTCCTTCTTACTCTAAAATTCAGGCTTTTCTCCATCCTCTTTCTCAAAGCATTTTTGTCTCATCTCAACAACATACTTTTCTTGTAAATTGAGATGATGTGGCAAACACCAAATGTACTGCCACTCCTCCACAGCTATTCCTACAGCTTTTGCCTGCTACCTGTAACGTGAAGGGAGTCATAGATAGAGATGACTGTTGAGAAACTTTGGAATCCATGCCTACGTGGCAATCTGGGGACATGGAAATTCTAGCCAGTAAACTCAAAGGATCAAATGGATTTTTTTTCATTTCTTCTGTTCACCATGCTGTTGAGCCAGGCCTCCACGTGAGTTCACACATAACCTGGAACAGGCCAGGCCCTGACCAATTACAAAACAAACACAATTGTATCTATATATATCCACCCCAAACGTAAATGAATGTTGATAAATTCTCATCACAAACGAATGTTTTGGTTTTTTTAACACTAGTACAGCTAAGATGAGATATTGCATTTCTGTGGAACAAACCCAATTTAGGAGAAACTAGCCGTGGAGGCAAGTGTGCAGCAATCTCAAAACCGAACCATGAACATGAATCCAGAGCCAAATTAAGGATATTATATCATATCATAAATACAGAATAAAAGTAATTACATTGTGGATATTGTGAGATGTTTGCATGGCTGATGGTCTTGGCTTTGGATTGCTGACCCACCAGTTGGAGCTTCATTGTAACTACTGCTGGCCAAAATAACCGATGTACAGATTCCATCTGCATTTTCTCATCCGTCATGCACTTTTTGTGGTGTGTTTTTTTTTCTTGAATTTTCTATGGGAAGTTAGCTTCTTGTATGTGTCATCCGATCGAAAAGAAAACAATTTTTGAAGAAATTATGCTTCATTTTGTGTTGCAGTGTTTCACCCAAAATTTTGAAGATTTTAGTCTAAAAGTGTTCTTGAAATAATAAACTCATAAAATCAAGCATCCAAAAAATCTCCAAAAATCACTACACCTAAAGTACTACATTATAACCCATCACAACAAACTTCATCCACTAAATAATTATATTAATTGCATTTTATGATGCATCTTTGCAAAACTACCTAAATTTAATATAGGTGAGGACGTTTACGGGTTAAGGTAGGACCACCCAAAATCGCCAGCGTTTCAAAATGGCTGTAATGTACTACTGTAGCTCATTTCAGGGCGGAAATGTAGGCCACTAGTACATGTCTTATTGTTTTAGGTCACAAACAATAAGAAATGTACCGATGGCCCACATTTTTGCCCTGAAAGGAGCTACTGTAGTAGATTTGAGCCATTCCAGAACACTAGCGATTTTACAACAACCTACCTTAGGTGCAAAGCTGGAAACAACTCTGCTTAGTACAGTGGTTAGGGCAGGGCTGCTTTGTACTTTGGGCCGGATTGAGGGCCTGCCAAACTCATCAAATTTCATTCGATAGGATTGCTTCATTTTTCAAATTAAGTTCAACGGTTTTATACTAGGGCCTAACCGGAATTTAACCCCTAAAGTTATGAGGGTATTTTTCATCAATACTGCCTCAAAACAGCCCATCTTCAAAGCAAGGTGGATTTTGCAAAGTTGGGGTCTTAATTTGTACATCTAACCGTAAGATCTTCTAGCTAACTTCTATGTCTACATGTCCGCCAAATCTTACACACTCATTCCTCACCAATTGCAAGATCATAACATTCAAAGTTGAAAAACAAGTTTTTATTCCCTGCGCAAAAAGGGAACAACAGAGTTTTTGAAGGCCCAAAAAACCATTTTTTTGCATTAACGATTTTGGGGGTTTTGATGCAAGTCAAAGAATACTGAGTTAGCTAATTATAACAAGAAAATTATATTCAAATAAGTTGTGGAAGGTTGCCAAAAAATCATTTTCCGCTAGGGGTTATACTGAAATTCACAAACAAAGGCCGTTTTTTGACAATAAAAATAGCATCCGAACGGTGGGAACATGCTCCACTGCCTTCTCTATACATAATTTTTATTTTTTTTGAAAAATATCAAAATCTCATTTTTTGGTGGAATTTCAAAGTTTCGTCTTTAGGCAGATTTTGGTAAATTTGGGCAGTTTTGGGCAGTTTTGAGCAGAATTTGCTGCATTCACAGTGGCTGAGAGCTTGTCCAAAGTTTGGCTGAATGCAGCTTTTGACACTCAAAACTCCGTAACTTATTTTCAGTATGTTCAAAAAAAATAAAAATAAAATCTGCACAAACCTCTTCAAAATGCCTATCTACATTATTTTTTTCAAAGATTTAGGAATTAAATTGGAATTCTAGGAACTTCCCCAAATTTAAAAAAAGCCCATTCAAGGACAATTGTTCTTTAGGGGTTAAGTTTATCTTGTGTGGCATTCTCCGTGGCACTGTTTTGATGCCATAATGTTTAGGCCCTATCGATGCAATTGGGACAAAGTTTCCCCTCGACTGAACTCCAAACTTGGGTCCGAACTGAGGTCCTAATTGGAGGCTGAATTGATGAACAATCCGGCCCACCTTCCGCGCCTTAGCCCAAACGGCGTGTAAAGTGGGCCTTACTCTTCTGGATGCAATCTGCGGATTGCAAGTTAACATGGAAGCCAGACAGGGCTGTGGTGTGAGTCAGTGATGCCGCCTGCGAGGTTAGTCCTTGGGTTTCATAATTATAAGTTTCTAGAAAGGTGTGCTTTTGGCCAGGTTTTAACTTAGCTCTAAAGCACTGGTTCGCTTCGGAAGAGTTCTCTGGAGTCTGGGGGGCACTGGGCTTGTCTGGTCACTGCATGTTAAGTTACACTGCATGTTAAGTTACAGTTGCCTCTTTGCTCAAATTTAATGCACGGGTATTGCAAAGTCAAAAGCAATGGGTTTGGGTTGACAATGAACATGAGGAGACTGGTGGTCCAGGTTAAGTGGTATACTGTATAATTATGTGCATTGCCAAATGTTGTATATCTATTGGGTAGTTAGATTGCATAAAAAGTAAATAAATTAGATGTCTATCATTTGTGTAAATTTGTGTATATGTAATCCAAAAATGTATTGGTACCGGGAAAGTTTGTAATAATAAAACTAAGAACCAAGGAGTTGGAAATGCATTAAATTATATGTAGTAATTTTTTTGCAACGCTTGTTGCTACCACACTATGTCAAATGATTTTACTTATTTGAGCTTGCAATGGTCTAATTAGTTTGAAATGGTAGTTTTTTTTAGTAGTCAACTATAATTTTTAGTGTCCGTCTGTTTTTAAATGTTAATATAAGAAAACCAACATATTTTCTTCCCGGTTCAAGAGCTTTCCTAGCAGACCTTCACTTTGATTTACGGAACATGACCCTGAGTTTGAAGAAATGATTTTGAATTCCTTAGTCATGATTTTTGCCATTTTTGGATTTCTCTTGGTCACTTGGTTAGAGCCTCTAGAGTCAAGAAGGCCGGGCACACACAATCCTCAACACAATTTATGTTGATGTGAAACCTGAGGATATTGAGGTGATGTAATTTAAAGGTCGGTTTCTTTCTATTGAACATCATCAATCTTATTTATTCAAAAAAATGACCTGATTCTCAATTCTCCTCTTGATTCCCATGCCTGTCCAGACCATAGTTACTCTACTTTTAATCCATACATTACATCATTTTTATCACAAAAGCCATCAGATTGGTGGAAATATGTGGTCCAGCAGTATCATCCCACTGGTCAAAGAAATAGAGATTCAGCCTCTTAGCCACTCAAGCAATGTACCGGTACTATGCTAGGCAAATTCAAATGCCGCCTCACTAAAGCAACAATTGAGAAGGGCAGCGCTGCAAAGTCTCTCTTGCTTGTTCACTTTGCCTTTGCCCACCAACACCCATTGATGTCGTAAGACGAGGACAAACATCAAAGCTGTAGTACACAAATGCATGCCATTACCATGGCCCAGCAATAATCTTCCTATTGAACAGATATCTTCACTATTTCCAATACAATTTTGTATGTCACGAGGATATTCAATTTCAAAGAAGTTTTGTTAATAATAATTTGACGTCCACAGTCTTTGCACGGGTTGTGTACTGTAGCGTCTCAGCGTAATTCTCAAAGGTTGGAATACCGCCTCCTAGGGGCACTGTAAATAACAACTTATTGTAGTACTTCTACAGGCTTCCCATTCAGCAAAAATGATAGATATTGATAATAGCAGTAAGGTGTGATACACCCAATAAAAATGACACTCCACTATTTATTCCAAAATAGTTGTGACATGAACTGAATTTATTTCGTCTACAACCCTCAACCTTGATTCTTAACATCAGATTACCAAGTCTACTTTGGGTGTCCTTACTATCAACATTGTATTATTTTCATGAATAATGAAAGTAGTTCTATCAATTTTTGCAATTAGTACACAAAAAAATAACAATATGAAACTAACTTGTTTTGATATAAGATTTTATATTTTAGTCATCATTGCAACCTCTACTTTTTTGTTTGTTGGAAATAAGATCACATTCTTTGTAAACTCTTTTGAATACCATCATTCAAAAAATAATATTGATCTTTAAAATCAATCATTTTATCAAACAAGTTTATTCAAATATGGAAGCTGGTATGAATGGAGTCAATCCTGAGTATACAATAAAATTTGATAATACCGTAGCCTACTAGCAGCTTCGACCATGCTCCGTCGAATATTTAATTATTTTGAAAAACTGATGTTCGTCTCTCGGAAAATGGATTTCTCAATTTTCGTTTTTTAACCAAAAATAAGAAAAAATGTCCTTAAATGGCTTAGAACCAACAAATTATTGCAAAAACTAATTTATTCTAATTTCGTTTTTTTGGCTTCATATTATTCTGATTTTTTTGTTTTCTATTTTTAGAATTATTTTTGAACGAAGCTGCTAGTAAGCAACGGTATACAACTTGGGTTGGTGTTTCTGTGAATCTTCTGTATCTCAATTGACAAATGAGTGCCCTGATTTTGTAAATTTTGCCTTGTAACTTCTATGCACAGACTGGAAGAACTGTAGGACTGAATGTGTTGTTATCTGATACATATCCAACTAGAATAGTTTTAAATTAGAATCGTGAAGCTTGGCCAGAGCCTACTTCACAAAAACTGGCACAAATGAGAGTCTTTCAATCTCAAGAAAGAGTGATACGATTGCCAGTGCTAGTCCTGGGCAAGAAGTATAATAGAATGTAGTGCAGCAATTTATTTAAAGTAGATATACTACTAGAGCCTTGATAATTTAACTCCTGAGTAGAATTGCATCCCTGTAAGTGTGGGAAATTCAATGTTTGAATTGCATGCAATTTCAACTACATGTATCTTGTCAAGTATATACAATGTACATATTTACAATTTGCCTCATATTCATTCTTTGTTTTCTATCTTGAATATCCAAGTGATCCTGATCTTTTAATGCCATGATCTCTTCATGCTTTGGATTCTCAAGCTTACGAATTTCAAGTGAACATAGCTTGAAATTGTCTAGTCACCATTTCCAAGCCATTGGCTTGACTATTATCACCCACTTTGCAATTTGATAGAAGAGTAGAGAGGTCTTCCACATTGGCATGGAGGCCAAATCTTGACTTTTGTAGAGGAGGCTTGCCATTCTTCTTGAAGGTGTTGTTTCTATTCCATATGCATCTTAGTTTGAGTGCCTTCAAGTCCTCCAAGTCTTTCTCCTCACCATTAGATATGCCATTGAAGGGTTTTTCTTCATGTTGTCTCATGAACTTGCCAATGAGGTGAGATATCTCAAGGTTTTCTTCCATGGTGATCTTCTTTAGCACATCATTGCTTGCCTTCTTCAACTCATCCTTCTTTGCCTTCCTCATAGCCATCATCATAGCCTTGGTTCTAGCCATGATTGTAATTCAATGATAACTTGAAAACAAATATTGCTCAATGGAAATGAAGATTAGAGAGCATGAAAGAGTGTAGAAATAAGAATTGAAGGTTAGAGAGCATGAAAGAGTGTAGAAATAATGATGCATAGAATTCATCACACCTTTATATACTCCATGTTTGCAAAGAGTCTAATGTAAAAGGCCATGATTTTACTTGGGATACAAGTTTCTTATTTAAACAACCTTTCCAAATGCCAATTTAGTAAAAGACCTAAGTTTACTTGGATTACAAGCTTCATCTCTGTGCAATATTTTTAATCAAAAAACATGTGTTCAAAAAACCCATTAAAATCTATACTTCAAAAAAATTATATACTTTCATACGACTAGAAATACAGCAGCTGTACAATCACGAAACTTAATATACACCACAAGAGAAAAAGGAAAGCAAATAAACAAAGGCGTTGAGGTCCCAAAAAGGCCTATAACAGAAAGAAAGAGTACTCAGCTTGTGGAAATCTCACGACAGTGTGAACACGACCCCAACCCACACGACAATTCCAACGAAAATTGCACACGACAATGCCAACCCAGACGACAATTCCAACGGCACAGCAGCACGGAATCACGTGGGCAAACGCAGCGTAGTACACTTCCCCAACTTGAGCCTCACCAACACAGCCGCAGCTCTCCACTAGCACAGTACTAGTCTTCTCCTCCGATCTCCATGGAGAGCCGTTTCATTTCAAATCCCCTCCATCTTTGGGCCCTCTGCAAGCCCACCCTCCGATGCACACCATCATCATCATCATCATCTCCTCCAAACACACTGTTTGGATTGCCACTCTCAAGCTCTCAGTCCCCATTGCCATCATTTCATCCAACTGGGTTCGAGTACCAAGCTGTCTGTCGGAGCCGAGCTTAGCTCTAAGATCCCATCTTTTGCATCCATGATGGGGGAGCGAGGTAAAAACTGAGTTCACTATGCATGAGCTTGATGGGCAACTTTACCCGGATTGCACAAAATATTTATGATTTGCTGTCAGAAGTGTCAGTTGGGGGAGTTGAAAACTTTGGTAGTTTTGAAACTGGTCAAGGAGTGGGGGAGGAGTGGTGGATTTTTCAGTTGACATTCATCGGTGGGAGTGAGTGCGTGGGGGAGGATCCAAGGGAGAGAGGTGTTGGATTTGATGAATTTGCGGGTGTGGTGATTTGGTGAACGTCTAGGAGCTGGGGGAGGAAGGAAGGACGGAGGGAGGGAGAGAGGGAGAGGCTTTTGTTTTTTTGGTTTGGTTCTTTTACTCCTTTCTGTCTGACAGTACATGCTGGCGGTGTTTGTGTTGTGGAGTTAGGTGAACGGTATTTGCTTCGTCTTCTCGTGGATCTCTCAGTCGAGGGGAGATTGTGGCGACATGGGGTAGATTGTGTGTGAGATCTGTGTGCTCTGTTTGTGAGCTATGGATTTCTTCTCGCAGCCTTGGAGGAGGTTTTTGAGTAGGAGGTTTTTTCTTTCATTGCGCCATCGATTCTGAGAGAACGAGGTGAGAGGGGGGGAGAGAGAGAGAGAGTGAAAGAGAGAGAGAGTGAGAGAGAGTGAGAGAGAGTGAGAGAGGGAGCCTGGTTTGAGTGAGCGTTTGGTTTATGAAAGATTTCGAGCTTGGGACTGGGTGGTTGCGATGGCAATCTCTCGGAGGAGCTGAAATTCTCCTCCTTGCAAACGCCTGAGTTCGTGTAGCGTATTGACAAGGTGGGGAGCCAATGCTGTCTCCGCATGCATAGGACTCCTAGAATGATTCACCAACGGTAGACTACTAGAGGCCATCCAGAGAAAGGAGTAGGACGGTTCATGGATTAAAGCTCCCAAGAATGCGGACAAGACGTTGTGTGTGAGCATTTTCATATTGTTGGTGACAAGGGGGTGTAGAGATGACGGGATCAGAGCCAGATTCCGGGGGAGCAGGGAAGGGGAAATCTTTGGCATGGCGCTCTCGCAGCAGCAGGGATATGGGCAAGGACATTGGCAGCGTCACGGGCAGGGACAGCGGCAGAGATGCAGCTGGCAGTGTGAGTGGGAGGGACATTGGCAGGGACATTGCAAACTGGTGGACAGCGGCAGTAGAGCAAACATCCACCTTCATTCTGGACGAGGTATTTCTCTTCAAGGTTTACATATACAGAGTTTTTCTCCTGTCTAGTCATGTCTGTCTTGACTGGCCTTCAAGCAAATCCTCCTTTTCTATTTCATAGCTTTTCTGTGCTCAAATTTTTTCAATACTCTGAACAGTAGAGAATGGAGGAATGCAAACACTTGTCATTCTAGTCTTCTTTGAACTCCATTTCCGGGCATGAGTAGAATAAACAAGTAAATGAATGTATATTCTTTGTTTCTGGACAATTGGAGCTTTAGAGCAGCTTCTTGTGTGAGCTATATTGAAATTCCTGGATTGTTCCTGTTGTTTTTATACAAGTTCTTCAGATAAATTTGTAGTTTTCAAGTGGCTTGAGTTCATGCGAATCTGGAATCTTCTCAGAATCTGTCGGATTTTTCCGCAGTTCGTAAGTGGCATGGCCACGGTTGAGGGGCATAATGGCATTAATTTTGCCGTCGTTTCGTAATATTATTGATATATGTCAATTATGCCAGTGATTAGCCGAGTCAAGCATGTTATAATTGTTTATCTACAGTGATCACTAGCATACTTCGCCGCACTTATTGCAGTGTGATTACAGTATCGCACTGATCACAGTGTGATTACTGGGTCGCCCTTCTTACTGTCCAGAGATCCCACTTTTAAGAGATTTGGAATAAGTAAATATTCAACCGTGTCTGAGTTTGTCATCTTGGTTATTGTACGAAGATTGCTCCTGTTATTGGTCATGTCTACTATTCTGATAGCACATTCTATATTGTACAGGTTCCTGCTACATTCGCTGGTCTTAGCGTCGGGGCGAAGGAGCTGAAGCCCACGCTTACGCTCGCTAGTCTTAGCGTCGGGGCAAAGGAGCTGAAGCCAACACTTACGCGGGGTTCGTCATTCTCAAGCTTCACACTGCCTTGGAAGACTACCGTTGATGGCAGCAAAGGAGTAGAGGATCCAAAACTCCAGGAAGGTGCGGCCACATCTGTTCAGGAGGCTCCTAAATGTGAACCTTCCAAGGCATCGCCGAAGTCCTTGGAGAAATCTCATTCCAGGAAACAAACTGTGAATGGACATGAACCATCCATATCGTCACCGAAGCCATTGGAGAGATCTCATTCTAGGAAGCAAGCTGAGAAGGGACTTGAGCCATCCACATCGTCGCCGAAGCCATTGGAGAGATCTCGTTCCAGGAAACTAGCTGAGAAGGCAGTCGAGCAATCCACATCGTCGCCGAAGCGGTTGGAGAGATCACCTCTCAAGATTACGAAGGAGGTGGAAACAAATTATGAACCCATCGTGTTATCACCGAAGCATTCAGAGACCCCAAAACTTGTGGAGAAGTTGCCTCAAGTTTCTGGTTTCGAGACACCAAAGCATTTGGGGAAGTCACCTCTTTGTGGCATGGAGACACCAAAGCCCTCTGAGAGCTCTCCTGTCATCACCCCTGATCCACGAAGCTCCACTGGACGACAGGGCGAGTCACGAAGACGAACCAAGCGCATGGCTGTGGATGCGGCCACATCTGAATTCGATTCTTCACCAGGTCAAGCAGTATGTCTCTCCACTGTCAGCCAAGAATTTCTTCTCGGAGACGGCACAGCTCCAGGTTCAGCGAAAGTGCATTCTCTGGAGGTGCTCCAACGGCAGCAGTTCTGGACCCCCCAGAAAGCTCGCACTGACAGCCCCGACAAGAGTAAAAGCAACCCGAATTCTTCCACCAAAACTGGTTCCGCCAAAAGAAGCTCCGCGTCACGATCCTTGGCACGCAGTCTACATCTTGAAGGAAATGGGAAGAACCTCTCACCACAGCTGACTGCGGTAGGAACACCTGAAAGCTGCGATCGGCCGGCCGTGCAGCCAAAGAGTGTGGGGGTGGTGCTTCCGAGAGAGGAGATATTCCCTGGGAAAACCAACAGCCTGCCCCAGATTAAAGTGAGGACACCCAGGGTTATCGAAAGCTCCACTAACTTGAGCAAGAATCCCATAATTGGAGGTTCAACACGAGTGACACAGCGCGATGAGAGTCGTGAAGACACCCGGACCCGTTTAGCCGGGTCTTTGCCAACCTCTCCTCGGTACACTTCAGGAGAGTCAAGGACTGCAAGGCTGTTGAGGAGATTGAAGTTCACTGGACGTGGATCTGGAGCTGGGTCTGATGACTCAAAACTGGGTAAGTTAATCTCAACCTTGTTCTAGGATTCCTCACTGTCAATCTTTTACTTCCTGTATGTCAAATTCGCCTTTTGAGTGGTGTAGATCTAAAACTGATTACATAATTGCAAATTCTATCTATGAATTAGCATTTTTTTAGCTCTGTAGTGTTTAAAGATTGCTTAGCGCTGTTGACTATTCCTCCACATACTTTTGGATTGCTTTTTCTCTCTTGATGTTCTTTAAATTACCGACGAGTTAACGCATGTTGTGCTACCTATTTACAAGATGTCCTCGGTTTCAAGTGCATGAAGATTTCGGATTTTTGTCTCTTTTTTCTTGGCATATGCTTGGACTTCTCACTTCTCTCGGTGGAAATTTATTGCAGGTAAGAAACGGAGTTCAAACCAAGCCGGGAAAGCCATGACAGACCTTGGTCCAAAGGAGTCTTCTGATCTGCATCGGAATTTTTCTGGCACCTTAGAGCCAAAGAAGCTTGACTTCTCCTTCATGAATTGGACAGACCCTGATCTCGGGAAGCACATGCTAAGGGAAAGTAGGGCCGCTGAAATTGCCGCTGACAACCGGACGGAGCACGATCCTGCGGAGAGGTCAGAAGTACATAGTGGCAGCGGCGCAGTGTCTAGTTCAGTTCCACAGGTGAGGAAGCAACAAGGCAACTTATCTTCTGAGACTTCTATCAAGAAAAGCAGTGCTTGGCCATGGACTTTCAAATGGAAGTGGGGACCAAAATCAAAGTCCAAAACTGCAAAAAGCGCCTCCAAGAGTAACTCCATACCATTGCCTCGTCCGGCCAAAACTGGCCGAAGGACTGATCAATGTGATACCTCTCCAACAGCCGATATCATGAGTGATGCTCGTGACACCTTTGTGTCCCAGTCAGATCGATTCTCGAGTTCAGGAAGCGCGGACAAGTTGGCTAGCGACAGAGCTCCCAAACACAGAAGAGTCTTATCCTGGGGTGCAGGTATGGAATGCTCTAATCTTATAAGTTTTCCACTTCATTGCAGAATTTAGTTCACCATTTGTAGATTTTGGGGACAAATATTCATGTGCTTGCTTGTAGCAATTGCTTTTCCTTGGAATGCTCTTATCCTTGTAATTTGGATAGATAATTTTATCCTGAACATTTTCTCCTCGGTTATGTTTATGACAATCACTTCATTTCCTACTCAGTCATGGATAATATAAACCATTCCTTGCTGTTTATAAGCTGGGATCTATTTGTAAGTTTCATGATACTTAGTCTTGGTGGACTCCCTAAAGCTCTATTTTCTTATTACTTCTAGCTACTGTGTTAAATGCTTGGGTAGTGATTTCATGAACTCGGTGTGGACTTTTTTTGTGCAGATTCTACTTCGTCATTGTGCTCAGGTTCTAATCCTACGATGGCAGCCTTCACCCCCGGTCAGCCACGATTGGCAACTCGGGACGCCCAAGAGTTATTGGTACCCCCACGCAAACTAATTGTTCCCCCTACCGTCAACATGACGAGAAGGTCCCAGGAACAGGTGGCTTTACCTGAAGTGAGGAGAAGTAACCCTGGAGTGAATGTGTTGCGGGGTTCCGCTGATACAGACGTATTTGAGGATTGTTTTGGTAGCTTCCGGAGCACTGATAGCCCGACTAAAAGTTATGGAAGTTTCAGGAGCATCGAGAGTCCCACTGTCAGTAGCAGCAGCATAAGGAAGACGGCGTTGTCAATCGATGCTGATGAGTGGGACAGTCACCTCTCTTCATCGTTTCGTCAGGAAATCAATGGCACTACTGGGTGCAATGATGATCCGTGTACTTCAGTGCCCAAGTTCATATTAAGGTGCCCTAAAGTGCAGCATTTCAACAAGTTTTTAAGAACCCAGAAGGAGCGCCTTCGAAGTGGCCTGGACACAGGAAATACAGATCGCTTTTGTATTGTTCTAACTGGAAGAGACCTTGGTATTACTCTGCCCGCTCCTGACTGTATATAGATTGTATTTTGTACGCCTAATTCATTTTACGAGATATATATATATATATATATATATATATATATATATATATATATATATATATATATATATATATATATATATATATATATATATATATATATATATATATATATATATATATATATATATATATATATATATATATACCCAAATTTTGAAAGAAATATTTTGTGAGCGATCAGATTGACATGTGCGTTAACTATTTACATCTGCGTGAATTATACTGATCTTCTGTCGTGGGCTCGCAGAACTTAGCTCCATAGTAGCTGCAATGAGCTATGCATGGCTTCAGGAGAATTCTTTTCCCAAAGTCAGTGGCGATGCATGGCATCCGATCCCAATGATCGATATACCAAGGCAACAAATGGACAAGCATAGAGATGCAGCTTGGTTATTTGATGCTTGTGGAATTGATCCAGGTTCCGTGCTCTTTGCAGATGAGGTACGTACAAGTCGTTTGAGTGTGTGCACTTGTTCCTTCCTGTGAGCTTGGATCTGGCTTCCTGAGTTTTAGTGGCTTAAATTGCTCTAATTTTTTTGTTCCGAAATTATTAGATGATATATGCATATCGGAGTGAGTTTGCTGCTGTGAAATCTTTTGTGTTTGTCCATTCTAAAGAAAATCTGTATCTCTTTCTTACACTTGCAGGTAGAGTTGTCAGTACTGGTGGGAGCAGGGCGCATCAAGATGTCCATAATTGGACAGGATGTGCTGGTGACAAGAAATGAGGTATTCCATTGAACTTCTGCACTAAAACATAACCAATTGTGATTATTTGACAACCAATTTGGCACTATTTAGTATTGATGCGGCTTAGCACTTTAATATGCCACTCTTTTCGAAGTTGCAAAGATTGAAAACAATTTTCTCTTCTTCAGGTGGGTTCAGTATGTACACTTTTGATGGAGATGCTATTAGCTGAACACCGTGGATTATTGCAACCTCGATACTTGAAAGCATTCATGGTGAGAACTTGCGCCCTTCGATTGCCGTAGGTAGCAAATTACCGAGAGATTGACCACATTTTAATAATACTCTTGAAGGGCTCTCAAGCCAATACCATCTCTTTTTGCAAGGTGTACTATACTATACTATGTCAGCTTCCTTCGAGATAGTTTTGTACCACTACGAAGTTAATCTAGCATTATGATGAAACTAGCTTATTTAATTATTTCCTAATCTTTTAATTCTCTTCAAATGATTTCTCATAATATGTATTTGGTGTTGGCAGCTGGCTGGAATTCTTCTGGACACTGAGAATCTCGATTTTGCATCGATTCGAGACACAGCAATGTCGAACATTTTAGTAGAAGGAATGGGGTGCTTTGGAAGGACCAGTTTTTATAATCAACGTAAGGCTTGTCTACTCGCCTTGCCATCTACCAATCAATTACATACGTATTTCTGGACATTTTCAGAAACAAAACCTTGGAATTTTAGACTCACCTGACTGGTATGTTATGGCAGTAAGGGAAGCGGAAGGTGATGCGAGAGTTTCAAAACTTATAACCCAGAATTATGATAACCAACCTTCTGGTAAGTTACTCGTTCCTCTTGTATAAGTTTTTATTCATCCTTTTTCTCTTTTTAATAATTAATATACCAATGACTGAAGTTATCTTCTGGAAACTGTTGTAGATATTGATGTGACAAAATGCTGATATTAAACCGTTGATGTGCAATCATGTGCATACTGTTACACCAAGTATTTCATAAAATGGGTGATCATGGCCCCTGTAGTATGTCGTACTTATAAATTTATTAATTTAAATATCTTCCGCAGCTCGGTTGAAGCTTCGAGTGGAAGCAGAGCATGAACATTCTGACAGGGACTCTATCTTCACCCAAAGCCAAGACCACACATCAACCTCAGAGGCAGGAACTAACAGCAGCTTGGACGAGGATTCACCTCGCCCAAAGTTAAAACAACGTAACTCCTTTAGATACTCCAGACTCACTCCTCACTCTGCTCCGGCAAGATCCCATCGTCTTTCCCTGCCAGGTTCGTTACCTTAAGCGCCTAATTACCTTTCACATAGTCCTCTCATGTAAAATTATTTTTAACGAATCTCTGGCTTGCTCTTTGACAGCATTTGGGTCCATCCTAGCAAGATTGCTAGTGATTGATCATCTCTATGTCAGGCAATAGACTTTCACTTATCTGTAAAATCTTTTCATAAAAATGGCTTCAGATGGAACAAGTTAATTTTAAAAATGAATATGAATATCTTTGAGATTGTTAAAAATTATCTATCGTGTCGACCCCTTCTTTTAACTTATAAGATGATTCATCTCCTTTTCCTCTTCAGGTGGGTGTCTTGACCAAGATGCTCAGGCTGTAGCAAATATTCGCAAAGCTGCAACACAGACTGGACATCCAAGTTCTGCACAACCAAGTTACGGACAAAACCCTCACCGAGCAAAACCTGGTGCTTTTGCAAGGATACGGAAGAAGTTGTTCTTCGAAGGATAGGAGAAGATTAAATAAATCCACTACAGTAGCATGTGTTCATCACCAACAGTGCAAGCGCAGCAAGGCATCACAAGGTTTGCCGTGTGATGGACATACCATTCGGTCACTCATTAGAGCACTTATCATGAGGTTGTGGATTATAGAATTTTAATATTCTTGTGAGCTTGGCCTTAGTTTTTATAAATCTCTGATAAACTTGTAGCGTTTAGTCAGTGCTGTGAAAATAGTTTTCAGTCCGTTTAGAGCAAGTGAGTGGAGCCAGATGTGTTCAAATGAATCCTGGTTCCAGGTAAGAATTTGGGCGCTGAGAATTATATATTTGTGAAATAGGTGTTAGCTCTCGCCCTCCAGCAATACTTGAGAGGATTGCGTAGTTTCTTACAATGGGTGCAAAAGATCCCTACTGTCAATTATTTTTACTGTTAAAAACTCTTATCATATATGAATTCGTAAGTTATTTTTTCCCCTCATTTCTCCCTTTCACAGTGCCAGGATTGAAGATCCTGGTTCCATTCATGCACTGTAGGAAGAAATCTGTGAACATAATGGTTAGAAGCATTTACCTTCCAATAAAAGTAATTGCTAGTGTAAAATAATTAATGTTACATGTGTTAATGAATATAATCGGTGTACTAAGATGGAAATCTGGTTCTTCGAAAACTTCATTCAAAAGTACGGATTTTGTTTCAATGCCATGCGGTTCACGCTACCAAAATTTGCATGATATTTTACTGCAATTTTGTAAAGTGTAACCCATCATGTATTCAGCATTGAATTTATTGTCATATCAAAAATGTAGTTTGGAAATTCTCCAAAATATTGAATCACTAGGAATGAACATTGTTTGTGAATGCAATAGGATTGGACCCTAATTATAATTGAAGATTGAGTAGGAAGTAAGATACATTATGCACCTAGAAATAGTAAATGGAACTTCAGTTGAAGAAGTGGGTAGAAAATGATTTTAGCCTTCAAGGAAAATCAAGGAAAATCAAATGAAGATAAACTCTAAACATGTCAATATAAGGTACAATACATTAGAAAAACAACATTTTCTTAGTAAAATTCTTAAATTACCTTTAATGTACTCTTTAAAAATTCATAACTAATTCAAAATTACTTAAAAATTTATTATTTTATTTACACATAATTTTTTTTCTTTCAAACCACATTTTATTTACACTATCTACAAATAGGTACAACTGCTACAGCGACACACTTTCGGCACACAAACACTACTACTTTCGGCACTGGTCTAGCAAGGCACTACAGGCACTACTTTCTTTATTCACTACCAACAGTTTTAACACACACAAACCAGGTGATTTCCCACAACCAAAAATTAAAATAAAATTTAAAACAGAATACCACCCACGTCCAGTCAGCGCCAGTTTCCCTGTCACAAAAAGCTTTCAAAAGAACTCCTTCCACGACGCAGTTAGTTCCCCATTATTTACTGTATAATAATAAAAATTTCACTGACCACAGAAAGATTATAAACGGATGATAACCGAAAAGATGTTGGCAAGGCAACATCAGTTACAAACTTGTAGTTGCCAAGTCTAGTTGCCAAGCTGCCTGAATTGCAAGGCGTTGCACACAATCCGTACCCTTGCAACATGTATATTAAGCTATTCTACACAACAGTAGAATCATCAACATCATCAAGTATATTGTTTCAGTGCAGTCCTTTGCTGGCTCAGGTTGTACCCAGTTGCAGTGAAGGTCATAACCAGCTTGAAGGATCATGTCGAGGTCTCTGCCTGTCGTGGTTGCTCTTTCGGTGATTGTCATGGGCCTGTGGCACATCTACGCTGCTCAGCATGCTAGTTTTGTGTCGGAGTTGTTCGAGGTGGAGCTCGGTACCGTGAAGAGTCACGTGAAGTACAAGCAGGCGGAGTTGGTGGATCGAGTGGATCGAACTCAAGAGGTTTTGCGGCAAGCGTTGAATCTGGTTTCGGGATTGAAGCATGAGGCTCGGGAGACTGATGAGCGGATCCTGACGAAGCTTGAGAACCTGCAGCTGGAGAATGAGAAGCTGCGGATTCGGAGCCGGCAGATTGCTAGGCATATTGTGGAGTCGACGCAGTGGAGGGCGTTGAAGGATTGGTCGAAGTTCAGTGTGCGTGGTTTTATGTCGGAGGTGATTAGTAGGAATAATGAACGTGGTCCTCCGGAGCTTTTTGAGTTTCCGTCTGGGTTGTCTCATGGGCGGCACTTGTGTTTCATGGGAAATGATACGAGTAATGGGACTCGGAATTCGTATACTTTTGCTTGGGAGGAGGCGTTGCCGGTGGGGGCTGTTGTGTTGAATGGGACCACTTTGGTTTCTGAGACAGAGTATGACCATAACAATCCGTGGCATTCGATGTACAATTTGGTGCAATTCGTGTACTGGAAGTTGGCGAACCGGTGCGAGAAAGCGGACAGGCTCATTCTGTTCCATCAGAGTGAACTTCGGAGGAGCATGGGCAAGTGGATCACTCAGGTAAGCAACTCACTACCTATCTGGAAGTCAAATAATCATTTGATAGAATTGCAGTCCATAGCTGAATTCTCACAAGAAAATCTGATCTGAAGTGTAATTGCTGGTGTATGTGAAATTACAGATATTCAACGCAGCTGGCTTACCCACTCAGCCCTACGAAATGCCAATTGGAGACAAACCGATCTGCTTCCAGAAAGCAATCGTGTCACGCCTCGGAATGGGTGGAGTCCCCACGGAAATATTCCGAGAGCTATACGCACAAGTCCGGTGCCAAGTCCGCACTCTCTGCAACCTCCCGACCACCAGATCAACCACCGAAAACGGAAAACGATCCATCAACATCACACTGATGGTGCGAAGCGGAGCTCGACAGTGGAAGGACCAAACGGCATGGCAGAGAGTCATCGCCGACCAATGTACAAAAGTCGAAGGCTGCCGGTGGACCACCATGTACGTCGCCAACATGACATTCTGTGAACAGGTACAGACCAACCCATTTGCAAAACACTCACACATAAACTCACACTTCCACTTCATCCTCAAGTTCCAACACACCATCTACTGACAACCAATTCATGATGATCATGCATAAACTTGTATATATATCCGAAGATCAAGAGCATGATGGAGACCGACATTCTGGTGTCAGTACACGGCGCACAGCTCACGAACATGATCTTCATGAGCCAAGGTGGACGCATCCTGGAAATGTTCCCGAAAGGATGGCTGGAGCTTGCAGGAGGTGGCCAATACATCTACAGACAACTTGCTCTCTGGAATGGCCTTGTTCATGAAGGCTACTGGCGTGACGAAGATCAACCTGAGTGCCCATTCAAGGACGACAGTGCGAAGTGCTTCACGTTTTACAAAGATCAAGACGTTGGTATGAATGAGACGCATGTTTCGACATGGTTGGGACGCGTTTTGGAGGATTTCAGATCGGTGAAAGTAGGAGATGGATCTGCGAGTTCTGGTGTTGATTCTCGAGGAGACCACATTGGTTGTTATTGCATGCCTGATGGAAGCCAGCATCAGTTGATCTGATGTGATTAAAATGATTGAAGAATAATTTGTTTTTAGAGTTTTAGGAATTATGTATGTACAGTGGGTTGCAGAGGTTAAATTGCCAATATTTTCAGCTTCATCATGTGCCCAGTTTTGGTGGCCATCTTTGTTGATAAATTAGAGTTTTGGTGTTGAACCTGGCCATGTTGTAGCACATAAGATATATCAACTTTGTTTTTGATCTTTAAGATGTTTATAGCTTCGTATATGATAAATTGAAGTTCTGAAAGTCTTTAGTTTACCTACTTGTGAAGACATTTTGTGAGACTTTTTTTTGTTTACCCCTGCGTTCTAAGGGGAAGTGAATCTTCTGTATCGTTTTCTAATATGAATATAGACACATGCTTTGAAGTGCAGTGTTTGGTTGTACAGTAAGTTTTGGTGTACATTTGTACTTGGGAGTAAAGCTTCTGAACATATGGTGGAATTGTAACAAAGGAAGATTAAGATGCACCTACCTTACAAGAGATCAACAATTGGATTATATCATAATATGTTGATTGGATTTTGATATAGTATAATGTGATTGTATGACTTGATTAAATGGTCTAGTTAATTATCAAGTTTGAAGCAAGTTTGAATAATGATGCTTTCTTTTACTATAATTCATTGTCCAAACATGTGTAATGTTTAATGTCAACAATACATATAGTACAACATCAACCACTAGAGGGTTTTCAAAAAGCTTCCTCCCCTCTTGAATAGTAGAAACAACATATAATTTTTCTTTTTTTGCTAATCAACTTGTTTAGAAAGTCGAAGAAAAAAAGAAGTCCTAGGTAAGAATACATTCTATTTCAACTACCTAAGGATATGGGCTCCTCAGACACCCTCTCCATTGTTGGATTGATATGTCACTTTCAAATATGAAAAAATGACTTCAAGGTACTAAATGATATAAACCATCAAGTATTATACAATTTTTTTTATAAAAAAAAAAATGTAGGTTGTCACTACCAAATACTATTTATGTATTGATAGCTCAAAAGTTGAGACATCTACATCCTACAAGAAAGATGTACGTCAAATATAAAGTATCTATGCATTTAAAAAATATATAATTGCATATACAATATAATTTAAGCATTCCAAACGCAAAAATATAGACGTGTATTAGAATTAACATATTGCATATAATGGCCTTAAATTGTATTGCAAACAAAGTTATACTTTACTATTATAATTTTTTGTATATTATGGCTTCAATTGAAAAAGAAATTAATGCTTTAATTATGGATTATAAGTGGTACTGATTTTTATGATATTACAATAGTGGGTGTCAAAGTGCATGGTAGGAAATGCGTTATGAAGCATTAAAGAGAATTTTGTCAAATGAGAATCATGCATTATAACGCTCTTCGTAGCCCTCCTTTACAATTGGAATTACCATACAACATTGCTAACTTTCCACGTGCTCCTCGCTGAGTGAAAAATGTCCCTTGCCCAAAGGAAGAGGGGTGCGCCAACTCATTGTACTTGATAGCACACCCCAAAAGCTTGTACAATGTGACAGGACAATGAGGTATGCTCCAAAGTGTAGATTATAACACATGTCATCCACCAAAACACTCACACAGTACAATGAGAGTACTTCATAAAGAGTTGAGAATTTAAACAGTTGAGACATAAAACCCATGCCAGACCAACTAAAGAAATTGTAGATAACAAAATACACTATAACCAGTAATTGTACTTGTTAGAAAGAATCAAAATGTGCCCACAGAATGTACTAATTTCATGAACTCGCCTACAGTACACCGATAAAAGTTACTGTACAAATCTACCAAAAATCAATCAATCCCAAACACTATCAGTGCAGCCTTGTGAAATTTTTAATTCAAACCATAATCCTAGTTGAAGTTTTGTTTCTTTCCTGATTGATTAAGAGGCAAAGTTTCAAGGATCCCGAAGTTTAGCATTTGCATTGGACACCATATTCATTAAATTGGTCAATCCTGATTACATTAGCCACTCAAATAGTGCAATTTCAGTTCATTTTCTCTCTTTATTTGATTAGTGTAGGAGCCAATATGAACAAGATTGGCCAATTTAATAAATATGACAATATTGGTTCCCCATATTTGTAAATTGTCTCGACGACATGATCCAATTATAATAACCATGTTAGTGCAAGATTTGTATCTTTGAGATGTGGAGCAAGGGAGCTACAGCTTTTTGCTAGAAGTTGTGCACGACGACTTGGTCGGTGTGACGTGGGTTTAAGTTTTTGGAGGAAGGACGTGCTGATGCTATTGCCGGAAAATTCTGCTGTGTGCGTTTCAGAGAGATCATTCTCACGTACTGAGAAAAAAATAATGTGCCTTCGTGCAAGGTAATCAGGAGTTGTAGCTGCTCGTGGAGCATGCGGTAGGTCTCGGTGCCGTTCATGGCGTCTGAGAGAGCCTGCACTTTCGAAATACGGATGCCAAGATCGGTACACAGTCGTCAGTGTCATGATGTACGACATGCACCGGGTTTGATTGGAATTTTTAAATGGCGGCACCACAGAGACCGGCATTAGTTTCGGAATAAATTGATGAAGTACCAGGTCACTGTGCAGGAATGCAGGACGAAAGAACCTTCCGGTAACAAGAGCATTTCTCCGCAGTTTATGTTACAATGTAGAGGGAGAATACGTGCATGATCCAAGCATGAGTCACAATTTGCGAGATGTGGTCCGTGAAAACTGACCTGAACCTTAACCGTTCGTACTGGGAATTTGGCGAACAGTGGTAATAAATAGAAGTGCCGTTGCTCAAGAGAAGCTGTCTACATGTATTGTTGATTTGGTGTTGGAGTATATGGACAGCCTGGCAGTAATTTTAACTTCCTGGTTGGCGTGTCCATGTGAAATATCCTAAGGGAGCATAATCATCTACCTGTTGGTGTCAGGCATGTCAATACCACCACCCTCAGCTATGTCTTCGTCTGAAGCTCTTCCGTCGTCCTCTAGGTCATCGCCAGCATCAGTTGCTGTAATGGTGTAATCCTGCAAATAATTATCAAGGTTAGATAACGAGGAAGCAACAGACAATGAAATTTCATTTGCAGCTCAAAGTAGTTAGAACTGTAAAAGGTTGTATTAAATTGACTCGCTGAATACCCAATTTGATACAGACTACAATATCTGAACCGGCTGTTTTGATCAACTCTATATCTCATCGGAACCTTGTCTTCACTCGTGTAAAAACCTTTCATGTGAATTCACTGCAATTGCACAAGAAAGCTCTTGTATTCATGAATCCAAAAGCTGAAAAAATCTACTGGCAGTCAAGATATGGCTGACTTGTCATCTTGTTATGAAGACACAATGATCGGGATTCTCCTAGAACTGTATCTAAACTGATCTTCAAAGTTCATTGTTGGAAAACACATAATAAGATCTAGGAAGAAATTGAATCCAACAAAGCTTACCTCCGGTTGCATGGTGAACATTGTCCGGACATCATCCATTGCAGCTGTTGCAGTTCCATTGACGGTAGCCCTCCCCGTTGATTTCGTTGTTTCTGTAGATTGGTCATCAGCAGTTTCTTCTGTCTCCTCTTCCTCCACTTCCTCGATATCTTCAGCTGCAGCGGTTTCATCGACTGCAACGGCAACTCGGGGTTCTCTGTCGCGTCGAATCTCTTCCTTCAGATTTGAAGGATCACCCCAGTAATCGTGCCTCCATCGAGGATCATTCGGATCATACGGATTCTTACCCCACATTGTTTTATCGGCATAACGTCCAGGTTCCTCTATTGGTAGTCCTAATACATTCCGGCTGCAATGAATCAACAATGAACACCGGTTCAGAAGGGGCACACAAAAATGCCAATAAGAAGACCAACTTCCATACACGCCAATACGGAAGCAAGAAAGATAACAGAGATGGAGACAAGAAACATGAAGTGGAAAAGAAATGCGAGTCAGCCTTAATCCATTAATGTAGAGTTATAAAGGACGTTATTAAGGTTTTAGAATGTTCCTTCATCAGTTGGGTTAGATGGTGAACTAAATGTGACTAGGTGAACAAACTCACCATGCTATATCTCGCACCAAAGCCTCCCTCTCCTCTTTGCCCCGCTGGTTGTGCATTTCATTTAACTCTGCTACTCTCTTCTCAAATTGTAACATAGGGGGCTCAAATTCTTCTCCTTTGGAATGTGCAATTAGCGCTAGCCGATTGATCTCCTGCATTGATAATGGTCGTCATGAGTATTCAACGACTTAACATCAAGCATTGTAAGTAATGTGCAGGAAATTTCTTAATATCGGATAAGTAGATTCACAATCGCAACTCCTAGCCAATTAGTAGCAAATAGTACCTCTCTTTCTGCACGCGCTCTTTCCAAATTAAGGTCATTTGGATCTGTGTTCTGCATTATGGGCACGCAATAGTTTGTCAAAAATCGTTCGCAAGTCCAAAATATGATCTTTCAATTGTGATGTACAGGATAATAATTTCTATTATATCTCATTAATCGTCACTTTGATTTGAAACATATAGCAACACAAAACCATGCAATCTTTAGATTATCGAACTGAAATTCTAGGTGACAAGAGAAACTTAATCCAGTTTAGCAAAAAGTATAACCAGATGAGTTTCCTGATGGACTTAGATTCGGATTTTCAATGACAAGGACAACATCAACAAAGCACCTACACAGAGCTACACCAGTTCAAAAGAGAATTACAGAAGATTGAAACAATTTTCAAGAGGGTTACCAAAACCAGCGTTGGAATTTCGTTTTCGTCAAGACCATTTTCAAACCATTGTGGTTCGAACGTTTCTTCATCCTCTACAATATCTTTCGAAATATACTCTTCGGAATCATCCTCATCATCAGAATCTTCGTCATAAAATTCAGATACATCAATGTCCTCAACGACACCACCATCTTCTTCATCGTCCAAAACCATTTGCTCAGCTTCGTGTAAATGCCATAACTGAGATCACCACCTACTGGTTAGTGAAAAATAAATTTAATACATCGACACGACCTGAATAACCTGAATAAGATTTATACAAAAACTACGAGACGTTTTCAAATACCTATCTCATGCTCGTTTGAGATTCGCCTTTCCAAAAATAAAAATAGTTAGCTGTTTCAAATTTAAGTTCTTAGAACTCAGCTATAACCACTGCAAAAATCAACAACTCGGATGTCCGATTCGAACAGAATCTAAATTTGTTGTTTGCTGCCTAGCACGTGGAAATTTCAGGATCTAATGCGTGACCAAATTCAAAGGTGAACAGTGCACTTTCCGACAGTAAAAGTTGGCAGGTATAGCAACCCTAAACAAAAAATTGTCATTATCTGATATTAGGTGCCTACCTTCGCTCATTGTCAACTCTGATAAGCTTTCGATCATCTTATAAGCTATAATTGTTTAATTTGGCAAAAATCTTCACAGCGTCTACTATCTATGGTTCATGCCAACTCACCCTAGGAATTGCAGGATGGACAGGATACGTAGGACCGTCATCAACTCGTCTATCTTGGCGAACCCTCGGGTAATAGGGTCTGCCGGAGTCTCTCTGCACAAAATCAACAATTTTCAGAATTTAATTTAATCTTGGGGCGAAAAACTGCTGTTTAAACACCAGTATCATAAGCGGCAGAACCTAGAAGTACTGAATACGATTCATTTGCACTATTAGAAAAAAGTAAAGAAACCAACATACCGCCACTTCATCAAGATTCATATCTCCGGCACGTCCGAAAATAGGTGGATGTTCAAATCTATTGAATCTGCATCAACAAGGGTGGTCAATTAGTGGGATGAAAATCGAAGGACGTGTAATAAAAATATAATAAGCCTAAACGACAACAATGTCTACTTGCAGACTATCAATACCATGTCCTGAAAACAGAGAACTTACATCAAATGGTCGATGTTGGGGTCCACGAATCGCATCTCAATAGGAAACCGAAATCGATAAGGGTCTCTCTTGGCCTGGGTATTCATAAAACAGAGCAATCAATATTCATCATGTGCTAGTCCATATACGAAGTGCATTCTGGTTTCATGTAATCATCAAAAACGGGAGATAAGACAATTACCAAAACTTCAACTTGAACGCGCATGCCAACTTTGATAGTATCTCGAATGTAGTACCAGTCATTGTCCTGAATTGGTACCCACCTGCATTAACATCCATCAATAAGCACTAGATCAGAGCATATTACATATCTCAAACTCCTCCAAAACCACTGTACATGTATCATGTCAGATATGGCATCGATGTAAAAAAGAAATAATGGGATGTCGACAGAAAACGCAAAATAAGAATTACCCGTCATGAACTCCTCCAAAAAAGACGAATGCTCCTTCGTATAGACTAACACAGGAGACCACACCCCAGTAGTGCTGCACAAAAGATCAGGAAAATTATGTATTGTAAGCAAAACGTAATACTAGAATTTGAAATTCCTTTCAATAATATCCTAAGGCCACCAAAAGAAATAACATGAAGAGTGAATTGCTGGCAACCTGCATCAGAACACTCAGACGAGTGATTCCGAGTTTACAAGGTCTAATTCAGGAATAGAAACCAAAAGGTCATGAACTTGATACCTGTCCAGGATAGATGAAAGGCAGCTCATACTGATGATGTCACAAAACATCCACATGCACCAAAACACATGAGTTCATACAATAAGAATTATTTTAAAGACAGAAGCATATGAGAGTGACCCAGAGTAACAGATCTCCTGGCCTGAAATCGAGTAAAACTTAAATGCAAGACCAGAAATGCAAGATACATGGTATTAAGAGTTTCGTTTCGCACAATATAAGCATTGCATGTGTTTTACTACGCATTCATGGGTGTTGGGCACAAGAATTCGGAATCCTTCCATTGGCATCTATTAAAGAAGTATATAGCAAGTACCAGAGGTCGGTTGTCCAGAGTTTCAGCTTTCTCCCCAAGTCGTCTTCTTCCGGGATAGTACTCTGCGTCTATCTGTACGTGGAAAAATTGGCCATAAGGAAGTTGTCTTCAAAAGAGTTACCCGTCCCTTCGAAATCCTCATGGTTATGAGCGTTCCACAGGCATATGTTGGAGGTTGCTCTAAAAATCTACTTGCATCCTATCAAAATAAAATACTAGCTCGTGTAAACACTACTCTTTGATTGTCAGGGCATGTAGCAACTTCGATTCGACAGCGAAAATTCTCACAACATACTTCAGGGATGGTGTTATCACCCATATTGACTTTCTCAGCCTATATATACTTGTAGACTTGATTAGCATATTTTAAGGATATTGGCTTGAGTGGTGAAGAACACATACCAAGTCTAAACTACCCTACAAGGAGAACCCAAAAGAATCCATTCATTCCTAGATGGTGTCTAAGCCATGTGTAGGGGTTGAGAAAGCTTCCTGGAAGAACGCTATGTAAATCATCTAGTGAAAGAAGGAGAAGAGGAGTTTGTAGGCAGTTTGGCTCAAAGAAGCATAAACACTATGAGAAAACTACAACATCAGTCAAGAACGAACCTCTTGTGCTTCCTCGTCGAGGCGATCCTTATTCACTGCAACCCACTCGTTGTACTGCTTCAAAAAAGTCTTCCATCTGGGAAATTCCATTTCATAATTCTCTTCGTCGAGTTCTTCCTTGTCTGCCTCTGCCAGGTCCTCCTTGGTCGACTCAACATATTCCAAAGCATGAGCTTCGCGAATATACGCAAGCTCTTTGGCGTCAACTTTCCAACCAGGAGGAGGCCAGTCTCTAGGCGGTATTAATGTAAACACCAGTGGTTGTTCCCATAGAGTCCCTTCAATAGACTTCGGTCTATGCTTATCTAACTCCTTCTCCTTTTTCTCCGCCTCTTCAACGAGTCTTTTCTTATGCTCTTCCTGCCACTTTGGATTAAGCTTCCGAAAATTCTCCCATGACACTGCAGGCTCCTCTTCTCCCTCTTTCAAACTGTCGACGGCAAACTGAGCCTCTGGTGACAGCCATTCCTCCCATGGCGCCCAGCTGATACAGGGACACATATTATGAACATACAATCACAGAAGAATAGCATAGATTCAACTATAAAATCACAACCAAACATCGAAACATCCATGCCAAGGTCATGACTCCTACACATCCGTGGCTTCCAGCATCAAGCCTAAAAAACGAATGAATTTAAACCTAAGGGTTTTTGGTTCAAATTCCAACTCACACCTCGATGCTCTAACATTCCTACCCCTGCTCCGTCCTCCATAAATCTATCAGCTACTTTGAACGCACCCAACCCAGAGTAGCTAAGCTCACAAAACCCACAATGAAAGCAACACTCATCGGAATTGAAAATTTCCGAGATCACAAAACCAACAACGACAACAACAGCAACAAAACGAAACTACAGCAAAAAAAACCCAGAATTCAACCTAGAGTAAGATCAAACGCATACCCTCGCTCCACCCAATTCCGCTTCCTGGCCTCGTCCTCAGTCTCCTCAACCTGCTCGTAATCATCCGGATTGAAACCCTCCCAAGAATCCCCCTCCGTCTTGGAACCAGCCCCCGAACCAGACGCAGACGAGGAAGAAGACCGCGCCAGAACACGACTCCACCGCACTCGAGCTCCCTCCCGCTCACATTGCATCCTGCCATTCCTGCCATCCCTCTCCGAGAACACACACCTCACAAGCCCACTCAACGGAACGGCACTGCACCATCGCTGCCCATTGAACCGAAGCGCTCTCTCCCCATTCAAACTCCTGGAGCTCCCTGGGAGGCTGGTGCCACGGCAGAGCGCCTGCGCCTGCAAGCTCCCGCACAGCGTCGCCATGGCTTATCCTGAGCCTCTTCGAAAAACCCCCTCCGACATGAATTTGCAGTCGCCTCAAGGCTCAGACCATTCCTCTAAACCCCTAAACCCCAGACCCCCATTCGGAGGAAGCCTCTTTGCAAACAGGATTGCACTTGAGGATGGTCTCAAGGAGAAGGAGACGGGTTTTGGGCTTCCGCTCTTGTGGATAATGCACCCTGCTTCGGGCTCTGGTTCTGGATGAATGATCTCTGGTTTTGGACGAATCATTGATCTCGGGTTCTGGATGAATGATATCTGGTTCTGGATGAATGATATTTAGGTTTGGATGAATGGTCTCTGGTTTTGTTGAATAATCTCTGGTTTTTATGAAAAATCTCGAATTTTGACAAATTTTTAAAGGAAAAAATCAAAAATTACTAAAAACTGTGAAGCTTGTCTTTGTAAGTTTTGGAGGCTGCCCTTGTAAAATTGGTAAACTTTTTGACTTGGGTCATTATGGAACTTGAGTATTGATTTGGTTATGAAAATATTTCAATTTTTGTTTTTTTAAAAAGACCTAATTTTAGACTGCCAGTTTTCGACTTGAAACCTAAAATTTCTAGATGAAGGTTCTAAAATTGGAATTTGGCTTCAAATTTTTTACTACATAGACCTTATCATAAAGGGAGCATCCAGTAAAAATCTTGAAAAAAAATATTACTTTTAACCTCCCCATCTAGGCTGCCCGAATTCGCAAAAACCCATTTTGGATTTTAAAGATAGTTAGGGGTTAAGTAATGTCGGATTCCATGTGATGAGTGGAAATCGTTTAATAAATTAATATGTAGATGATATATTTTAAATCCTCTTGAAAGTATATAAAATTAAAGTTGTATGTTAGAAAAATTGCACATAAAATGTATTATGTTTTTGAGATTAAGAACCTGTTTACTAGATAATTTCCATTAAATAATAAAGAATTGATAAAATGTGTATCTTAAATAGATTTGGAATGTTTTTTATGTAATTTATCTAAAATCCAGTTTTATACTCTTTCTATAAAAAACTCTGTCATAGGGATTTGAAAGCATGAAAAATAGCATGTCCATATATAGAAATAAATATATATGAAAAAATAAAAATAAAATAAAATTACATAATTAAATAGGTTATATGAATCCACAATATTTATTAAATTAATCTTCAAATTTATTCCATTTAAATTCAATCATCAAATTATTTCCAAATTAAACTTGTCCTAAAATTTATTTACAAATGAAACACATCTACCAATTTATTTATTTTAAAACTTTAAGATAATCTCCAAAATATTCTAAATTTATTGTAAAAACCAGAGTTAAAATTTGATCTATTTGTATGTGCATTGATTGCTCTAATGGAAAAGGGGCGGACGCATGAGAAGAGAGGTTGAGGGGAGAAGGAATAGAAGAGCCGGATTGTTGAGAAGAGAAGGAAGAGAGGTTGAGAGGTTTAGGGAGGAAAAGAATGACTGTTGGAAGCCTCGTTTGTCCTCTCAACAAGGGAAAGGGCACAAGTTGGATAAAAGCCCAACCATGTCTACAATGCGACGAGTCCCCTTGCTCCGACCTTCCTTTCCTCTCATTCTAACCTCATTCTTTACATTCCTACACCTCCAAAACATTATCATTCATATCTTCATCAAACCATTTATTTCCTACAACAATAGTAACAACTAAGCCTGGAGGAAGATAAATTTTCAAATCCTAGAGTCTAAACTATGTATGGGTAAGGTATGTATATCCAAAGCTATCATTGAATATTATCTCTTATAGAAAAAGGCTTCTAGCATTTTTAAAGGTAGAATTTTAAAATTTTATACATTTGTTTGATTTTGAAAAAAATCATTGGATTTCTAGAAAATAATAGTTTATCCAACAATTTTTACTTTAACTGAAATATTTTTTAAAGATTTAAGATGTAGAATTGATGATTTGGCTTTAATGGAAACTGTGCTACAAATGGGTTTATGTAACTTGAATGCCCTTGGATCAAGATCCATCAACCCTACATCAAGGATATAGATGCTAAATTTAATATTAATTTATAAAAGTTAGATTTTTTTTTGTTTATAATTTTAGTAAGTCAAAATGGATTGATCAAAAAATAAATTCTTTTCAAATACATTTATGTTCTAATGTATTAAACTAATTAAGTTATAACAATAATTAAGTATATATGTTTTTTATATGTCTATAGTTTGAAAGAAATTTTTTGTACTTTAAATCTTTTTTCATCAGAAGACCTACTTATTATATATTCATTTATTCCACCTTATATATTTTGAAAATTGTAAAATAAGATTTAATTGATTTAAGCTATACCTTGGATTTTATGTTTCAGTACATAATTTTAAATCTGAAAATAGATACATACTTTTTATTATAAAGTGAATTAGCCAATTAAAATATCTTTTCTTAAAAAAATAAAAATAAAAAATAAAAAAAATAAACATCTAATAAATAATAAGACATATAATGTTAATTACATTGTAAAAAAACCATCTTTGTTTATCCCATAATATGTTGCTTATTTTGAGTTTTTGAAAATCAATATTAATATGGTTCTGGATTTAGGGATTATCTTAGATTTAACCATCAATGATGAAGGATAGACTTAAGAATCATATCTTAAAAGAAGTATGATCTTGAGATATGGTTGCAAAAATTTGGTGGTTTAAATGAAAAAAATGTCTTTTTCAAAAAGCCACTATTCTTCATTAATTAATGAAATTTATAAACGTTTATATTAGGTATACACAATGAGAAATATAGCAAATTTCTAAAACACACTACAGAGAAAATTTGAAATCAAAATTAACGATTAGGTGCACTCACATGTGCTTCCACAGCTCATTCGTAAAACAAATTACTACCAAAATGAAGTTCAAGGCTTAAACTTGTACCACTATGAACTCTTTATAAATGACATTCAGTTGGACAGTTTCTCTAGTGCTCAAAATTTGTGGTACCTGAGCAACATCCATGTCCTCATCTCCAGTAGAAGCTTGGATCATGAGACGACATCTACAATTCTAGCATGTGACAATGCTCGTGACCATGATGTTATCAACCGGTTATTAGATCTTCAAGCTGTCAAGTTGTGCCGATCTTTCTCAAGTCAAGATTGACAAGGCCGACATACTCACCATGCGAGTCTAGCTTCCTCGCTTCAAACACACCCTTCATAGCTAATCCATCCATCTATCACAAGGCAATTTGATAAAAAACCTTATATGCAACGTGATTAATGTGCCTATGTATACTATTTAATTATTTGTTATATATTATTTGGCAGAATCTATATTATATAAGTTTATGCATATTTTTACATACTACACTGATGATTCTAAGAAAATCCTAGAAGTCTTAATATATATATATATATATATATATATATATATATATATATATATATATATATATATATATATATATATATATATATATATATATATAAACATATAAATTGAATCTAAAATTAAGATAATCAATAGAATATATTTTTGGCATAGAATGAAATCTTATTTTATTTTTATATTTTGTGATATGTACATTTTAATTAAAAAAGTTATTAAAAAATAAATCTTTTAAATTTTTTAATACAATGTAAAAATTATGTGAATAATTGTTTTCGAAATATGCTTTAATAAATTTTTTAATTTTAATAATTTTAAAAATAAAAAATAAAAAATTAATACAATATAGATCTTATTGTCTAAATTTAAATTATTATATTTATAATAGTAGGTTTTTTTACTTCATTTGTTATAAAGCATGAACATTCTTTTGAAATTATATGAATTTTTAATTCGTTTTGGGTAGTACTTTTTGATTAATGAACGTGTTTAAATTGTGTCAAGGGTCGCTTAATTTATGTTCATCACATTTAGTACTTCAATAAACATATAGTACCATATATTATAGAAATTATATTATAATGAATATTAAATTATTTATTTGTAATTATATTAAATTAAAATATAGTATTCATTCGTCTAGTCACAAGCCAATTCCACGATTTTCAAAAAAAAAAAAAAAAAAAAAAAAAAAACCCAGATTCATGTAATTTCTTAAAACATTCAACCTATTTAAAAACTTAAAAGGTTGTCTATGTGTCGTTCAGAAATTTTCAATTATTTTCTATGTATTTTTGGGAATATATAATCATTATAAATCTATGTGTATCTTTACCCAATGTCAATTATTAATGCAGTTGTAATATATATTTTTTGAATTTAAAAAAATATTTTAAACTACATAATTTCAAATTTTAAATGTGAGATTTGAACTTTAAAATGGTCATAAATGATGATTGTTAGCATGACATTAAATTATTGGATAATACAATCTCTAAATCCTTCTTAAATCTGTCGACAAAAGCCGTAGCAAAAAACATGTCGACAAAAGATTCATTGAAGAAATCATCGAAAGCGTCATCAACATGGACAGATGATCGGTTGTAGTAACCACCTATGCTTCACCTATGCTTCCGAACAATGACGCTTCCCACCTATACAAGTAATAAAGTGATCGCCGTAAAATTAAACTATACATGTGTTCACACAAAGTATCGACATACGTAATTGAGGTTTAAATATTAATCCATGATTTAGTCTTCTACATGCAATTTTAAAAAATTTAAACAATAATATAGTTCTATATTACAACGTTGATAAATTGGACATGGAGGCCTCTTTCATAGCTTGGTTCACGAGGGGCAATCCGAGTGGGGGCAACTTTGGGGTATTTCAGAATTGTCTGAAATTCCATACGGACGACGGAGCAGGGGTATTTCTCCGTAGCAAGCCCTATACCCATGGGACATTGAAATTCGACAAGGGTTCGTTGGGGCTTAATGATTATAAACTAGGGGTGGCATTGGTTAACAAGCAGCCGCTTACTACGAGAGTGAGGAATCAACTGCAGGAAGGGACGCCGCTGACATGGAAAAATGAGCTAGTTGACCCCGGGTCGGATGTCAGCGACTAAATCAATGTGATCTAGCGTAAATTCAATAAACTCACGATTTTGTAGGGCCACGTGTGTATTGCTTCGTGTTCCTCAGAGTTTCGAACTGTACGTACAGCGTCTGGTAGGACTGTGTGCTACCCACTGAACCCTCGCATGCTCTCCATCTCGCTGCTAAACCCTCGCTTCCGAATCGACACGATCTCGGAACAATCGACACGAGTGGTGAGAGGGAGAGCCCCATTGACGAATCCGCCGTATAGAAAACGTCTTGAATACAACACAACAAGAAATCGTTGTACAAATCAAGATAAAATAAATTATTTTTTGTTGGTTTCAAAAGACTGGGTAAAAATTGGCAAAATAAATCTATTATACCCTGTAAATCAACAAAATCAATATTCATCAGTTGATTTTATCAAAATAATTTGTATTATTATTATTTTAGTTTTAATTACTCTAATTAATGTAATTTTAATAATAATTATTTAAAAAAATAAATAAATGTAATTTTATTACAATAATTTATGTATGATAAAAATTTAATTTGTTATTGTAATGATTAATTCATAATAAATAAATAATGATAAATACTATAATTAAAATAATTAATGATTACAATTTTATTTAAATAGTACTCCGTAATGAATACTGTAATTTTTGTAATTTACAATAATTGAATATTGTGGTTAATTTACAAAAATTAATTATTTTAATTACTTAAAATTACAATTATATGAAAATGTTATATTATTAAAAAAAATGAATTATTGATTAGCTATGGAATCGAGGAGGCATATGCGATTTGAGATTTGAGTAGGGAAGCGAGTTTTCGGTCAGACTTTTATCCACGCCAAGAAGAAGCATCGATGCGTGCGGTTTGGTCATGATGGTGCCGTCGAAGTGGTAGAGAAGATAACTACGGATCAAATCAGAGTTGTATCTACCCATGATCCTAATGCGAGAGTGCGAGCAATGAAAAGGGACATGATTTCTCTTTCTAGCTCTCCAACGTTTGTGGTGGCGGAAGTGCAGGATTCAAAGAACTTGTTGAGTAGACTTCAACATCAAGTGGAGAGATTGGAGGCCAGTGTGAGGAAGGAAAAGGCTGCAAGGAAGGAGGTAGCGCTGCAATTCAAGGCGGATTTGAAGATTTTGCATGTAGAGATAGTGGCAACCAACGTCATTGTGAATGAAGAGTTCTTTATTTGCGTTAAATAAGGGGTTCAGTGTTTGCATTATTGATTTGTTGTTTTAAATGTTGGAAATTGAAAAAATTGCAAAAAATGACTTTAGATTTTAAATATCATTTAAATGCAAATTACAAAGATAAAATAAACATAGTTAACAGAAATAATAGATTACAAAAATACACTTAATAGAATAAAAAAATTTATATACTTATATATTGATTTTTATTAAAAACACATTGTAATATGAACTCATGTTTTCTTCAATCAAAAAAATCTATAGAATTCTTAATTCTATTATAATGTAAACTATTTAGAAGCTACAAGTCCTTTCACAATGCAAACTATTATGCTCAAGTGGACTTATAATTTTTTCATATATACGTATATATATTCATATATTTACAAGAGCGTATGGAAATAAGTTTTGGTTAGTGTCATCAATGTTAATGATTTGCCGTGCCTAATAATCCATCTCATAATCCAATACTATTAATGAATGTAGCATATAAATAGATTGGTATTAAAATGAAGTTTGAAGCAAGTATCATCATGTTTGTTTAATCATATACCATCTTTCAAAAAATTCTATATTTTTTTTAAATGAATAATATTTACAAACATCATGTAACAAAAACATTATTCATACTTTATAATAGACACTTGACAAGTGAAGTATTAAACAAATATGGGGGAATATTAAAGACATACAAAATTTGACTTAATTTGTGATTTTTACAATCATGTTTAATAGGTATTAGGCATAGATTTTGTGATACAATATCTTTACTTATAATTCTTTAATATAAAAATATATTCAGTATGGGGGTTGCAATCTTTAGATTTTAAATACTTAAATTTAGCTTAAATAAAAAATAAAAAAATCTAGTTGTAATTACTACGTTGCTCATACATATAGGTCAAAGCATTTTTCTTATTATCTATACATGCCAAAACTATTAAAATTTTGGGAGTAAATGAAGATACAAATTTTAGTGTGGAACTTGTCTATTAATTATCACCCAAATCCTATTCAAAATATGCTATTGTATTTGGGAGAAAATAGTGCTGTTGCTAGGCATGCTTTAACCTTTTATGTTTAAAATACCTTCAATTTTGGCCTTTTTTCACTAAAAAATCAATTCTATAAAAAATTACTTTAAATAAAACCCCAATATCAACACTCTACACAAAACCAACCCTATCTACTTTGAATTTTCATCAAAAACAAATAAATTCATAATAAATATTTCCCAATGTTATACATTATCCACCCACAAATGATCAACATAAATAACATACACTAAATCTCCCTTTCTATACCTTTAATCTTTTGTTCCACAAACCTAAATTTAGTAATAAAACAAGCAAACATCAACACTAACCTCCTTCATAAACCCAACTTCCTCCTCCCCTCCTTCTTTAATAACCTCAAAGAAAAACAAAATCCATCAAAAAAAAAACACACAAACATGGGTTTCCAATTACGACCAAGTTCCTTAAAAAGAAAACCTATAAATGACATACATTCGTCTAGGCCAGTGGCCTTCCCCCACTTGGCTCCCCTCCAAAAAGCTCTCTCCAGGGCAAGGCAGGGCCCCCGTGGCACGAAGTCCAGCTGGTGCCCCCACCAAACTTTTACGTTATGCCAAAACTTTAAGCGCCTCGTACTACTTTTACTTTTTCCCAGGGGGCGAGCCTTTTTGGGCGTTTCGGAGGAGACAACACAACAGCAACAGCACTCGACGCTGTTGCCATTGCGGCGGAACCAAGCTTCGCAATTCGCCATCGCCGAGCTCCCACCGAGCATCTCCACTTGGTACCACTCGCCTTGCACTTGGCACCTCCACCACCATCGCCATCGCCAAGTCAAGCCAAGGGAAGCGAAGGGAGTCTCGGAGTACTGAGATCGCCCTCCAATTCCCCGGTGTCTAGAATCCATTCCATGCCGATGGAGCGCGCCCTCGTGCGCTTGCTGCGCTCCCAGGTGCTCCGGGCCGCCTCGTCCCCGAGCCGCCTCCAGGTCAGTCACTGCCTAGACACGCTCTCCATCACGTCCACCTCTTCTTCATCACGCTGAGCTCCTCTTCATCATGGTGAGTTTATTTTTTTGATGATTCTGAGTTTTCAATGGGTGGCGTGGTTGCAGAGGGGAGTACTTGGAAGGGGGTTGCCGTCGCAGGTGCGGGAGTACGCGGCGTCGACGTCGTCTTCAGGTGCTTCAGCTTCTCCTTATTTGGGGAATTCGTGTGGGGAGGGGTTTTCTTTACGGGGAGTTTTGTGCGGTAGGGTAGGAGGTGGGGTGGAGTGGTTAGTTCGTTGATTGGTGTTAGGCTAGGCGTTTGGAGTGGATGGTTTTGTGTTGTGGTTTTGAGGTTTTGTGTTTAGTACTCTTGCTCATGTGTTGTGAATTGCAGATGGGGTTTCTCGGACGGAGCTGAGGTATGTCTAGCTAGTACTGTTGCTGCTTTTAGATTCTAGTACTACATGAGGTGGAATTTTTTAAGGGGGGGTGGTTTGTGGGGAAGCAATTTAGGGTTCTTGTTCAGATTGATTACGTTCTTGAATTTTTGATGTGATTGATTAGGTTTTCGAGGTTGATTGGGTGCTAGATGTTTCGTGGTCTTCATGTGGGGTGCACACGGCGTACTATCATGTCGGTCTTCAGTTTTTTTGCGAGTGGGGAGTTGTAGAGGAAGGTGTTGAGTTTGTGAAGGATTTGTTGTAGTGAAATGTGTTTTTCTTTAGAGAGTCCCTTGCAGTGTAAAGAAGCTCCTTATGTTGTGTAATTGACGTTGAAAGCACTCAATCGCGAATTTGGATGTATTGATGCAATCGGGTGAGGTATTGAGATTGTGGTGGCTTTTTGGCGTTGGTGATATTTTGCAGTGAGTCACTTTTCGGCTCTAGACAACCGGTTTGGCAAGGATGGTCTAGAGGGTACTCATCGGCATCAGGTATTCCCAGCAGTACTGATTGGTTGCTTATGTCGGTTTTGTCTCTGTTTGGATGTGCACGTAGTTGGGTGGGCCGAATGTTAGTCTCAGTGAGATCACAATCGTTTCTAGTCAAGTTACATTGCTCGCAAGCTTGTCTAGTCTTTTGTACTGTACTGGTATGAGTGGTTCTATATAAGACTATTCATGTCTAAATATAAGCTACTTGTTCCAGGATTGGAGCATTTGAGCATCAATAGTCAGGTTGGCATCACCGAACTTTTGTCCTGGTTCACCAGCACTCGTTGTTTTCTTCTTTTACGACGAAGAAAACAGTGTGACATTCAACGCGAGAAGTAGTCTCGTGCTCTTTGGCAATAGTACAGTCAATTGTGTTTCTTTCTTGTAAACGAAAGTGATATTTGCAGGAGAAGGTGGACCCATTTTCTTTGGTAGCCGACGAATTGCAAGTCGTAGCAAACCGGCTACGATCAATGGTCACTGCAGAGGTAATAATTACTACGTGGCTTTCCTCATATGTGTCCTTTTTTTTCTCGAATTCATAATCTTGCAAGGTGTGGGTCTTTTGTTTACAGCAGGGACGTTATGCTACCATAGTTACATAGGCTGTTTGTGTATTTTTACTGATGGGAGAATGGTGGGCACAGGTTCCGGTGTTGGCATTAGCAGCTGAGTATTTCTTCAAAATGGGTGTAGAAGGCAAACGGTTCCGTCCTATGGTACCTACTGCGATTGTGCTCTTCTTCTCTTGTGCAAGAACTATTTGAGATGTTTATGAGCAGTTCCTGAGTACCTTGAGAATTATCTCGAAAGTTCAGAATGAATGGAGCAATTACCCCCGAAGTTTCGGGCTCCAAATAGCAAGTCCACCTTATTTTTTTTTAGCAGTGAGGCATATATGGATTCGGCTTCCCTTGTGCTTTTTCCATTGAGGAGTAATCATCCTTTAATTTTGTTATCGGTTTATCTAACTAGGCCTTACGCTTATAAGTGGTGGAATGATGTAGGTACTTCTTCTCATGTCCACTGCTCTAATGACGACACCTGCCCACGGGCTGCAAGACTTGATTTTTGACGACCTTCGACTTCGGCAACAACGAATTGCCGAGATTACAGAGATGATTCATGTAAGTTGTTTCGAGTTTTCATCTGTCTCAACTCAGTGCATCGGATTATTTGTTCATTTACTGTTTTGTGTTATGCAACCATGAATTGTATTTGGACGTTGTAATTGTATTGATACACATGATGGGTATAAGATGGGTTTAATCTTTATTAGTACTTCAGCTACAGGATTTAATAAGTTGTAATTAGCACATGGTGTGTTCTCTTTCCTCACGTGGTTATTTATTGTGCTGCAGGTGGCAAGTTTGCTGCATGATGATGTACTGGACCATGCAGATACTCGGAGGGGCATAAGTTCATTAAACAGTATGATGGGTAACAAGGTCTGCACAGACATCATTTGTAGATGTCTTTTTGTCGTCTTTTTATTATGGTCTGTGATGAGAACTATTACTGCGAATTAGTCTGGAATTTTTTTACGTAACGTTTGTGTACTCCTGTTTCTATGAGGTTGGAGATTTAATGACTATTGTCTGTTGGTGTCTTGTGTGCTGCTGTAGTCCTTAAACGAGAGACTGATCTTGACTTGATAGTTCCTTTGGCTTGGTTTTGCAGTTGGCAGTTCTGGCAGGTGATTTTTTATTGGCACGAGCATCAGTAGCATTAGCATCATTGAGAAATACAGAGGTCGTGGAGTTGCTGTCTAAGGTCTTGGAGCACTTGGTCACAGGCGAGATCATGCAGTTGTCGAGCGAACCCAAGGATATGTCGAAGTGAGTCTTATCTGATTACTTCAGGGGGGATAGTTAATTTATGTAGTCCCTGGCTTGGGTGGTGATTTCCGATATGATATTTTTATCTAATTATCAATTCATAAATCTTATATGTGGGATTGTTTGGCCTTCAGCATGGATTACTACATGCAGAAAACTTTTTATAAGACTGCTTCTCTCATGGCAAACAGCTGTAAAGCCATTGCTGTATTAGGTGGTCAACCCGAAGAAGTCGCCCTCCATGCTTTTGACTATGGACGTCACTTGGTATGTCCTTCATGTACTTGCCTAGAAGAAATGTACAAAGCCTGTCTTGAGCTTACTTATTTTGGTTCAATATTATTTGTGACTCATGTCTCTTGTGTACTTTTGTGACATTTGAATGTCTTTGGCGTTGGTTTATTGCTGGTCAATAGTTGTTCTCTTTACTTAGCTCATGCTCCTTTGTATGATCGTGGCAGGGTTTGGCATATCAACTAGTGGATGATGCTCTCGATTATACAGGCACTACGAAAACTTTGGGAAAGCCTGCATTGTCGGATCTTGGACAGGTGATTTAGCTAATTTAGTGGCTGTCGTCTTGAAAGGAATTTAGGCCCAGCAACAGCAGTCAATGTTTGCATGATTGATGATTCGTAGTTTGGTGTGGAATGTAGAGAATGCTTGGGGTCACAAGTTCTTTTCCACGTTTATTGTCTGAATTTGAGGGTTCTGTTATGTGTTTGATCAGGGTATTGTGACGGCTCCTGTATTATTTGCTCTTAAGGAGTTTCCAGAGATGTCAAAACTGATCCAACGCAAGTTTAAAACTGCCACGGACAGGAATCAGGTACTTGTCTTTCCTTTCACTGTTTTGAGATAGTATCTTAACTAACGGATGCATTCATGTGCTGGATCTTTTGCTGTGATAATATAGCCACAATGATGTTCCAATATTTGTAACTTAATGAGCGCCATCATACATTTGCTGAAACAATGACGAATATGCAGGCTGTTGAAATGGTGAAGGAAAGTCGAGGTATAGCTCAGACCCATGAGCTCGCTGCAGAGCATGCGCAAAAAGCTGTTGATGCAATTGATAGCCTTCCCCCAAATCCTTCGTTACAGGTGCAACAATGTCGGCGTGCATTAATAGATATAGCTCATCAAGTTATTACACGTTCCAAGTGATAGTTTCTTATTTTAAAGAATTTAGCATCTGTACTTCTAGTGCTAGTAGGTGAGGAACATTTTTGACTGCTTAGTTCCATTCTTTTAGAAGCCTTTAAAACCCCATGGTCCCAGTAATGCAATACCCACACTGTTGTGATATTCAAAGTCATAAACCTAGTGTGAGTCAACACCTGGAATGAGATAGCACTAGTTTATTGTTAACAAATGGACACAGATAGCATTAGGATCTTAGTGAACGAGCACGGATGGATTATGGAGCTTCTCCTCATCATCTGTAAAGCAAATCCATTGGTGTCATTACTTGAAGCTCTTAAATCAGATCAAGAAAGTTCAAGCTTTTCGAAAGAAAACCCCTGCAATAGAGGACTTATGACTTTCAAAATTTTCTCTTCGATTTCTACAATTTATTTCATTTTACTTTCCATTTCTGTAACAAGTGAGAATGCCATTACATCTTATAAGTAGGAAATGTTGCATGGATCTACTGTCCTTCCAATTCAGGACACTCGTTGAACCAGACAGAATATACAAGCCATACTGATGTCATGGTGTCATATTGGCAAGTCATAGTGACAAACATAACTTATCATTGAATGTTATGTTGACAAATACTAGACACCATTCATCAACTTCGCCTCTAGTTTACCAGATGAAGAAGTACAAGCACTCGGAGTTCAGCTTCGAAGTACAAACCGATTGAACAGAACAGAAACCTGAACAGAAGGTCCATCTGAAATTTAAACTGTCAACAAGAACCCACTAGAAGTTCCAGTGAAATGCTTGACATCTCCGAGAAAGGGCTTATAGGCACCGAAGTGCCGAATCCTGTAAACACCAGGAAGTGCAGTCTCAGGAATTGTCCAATCAATTCGACCAAGACTGGTGGGACTCAGCCTCGAAGGCCGGCTCCACAGAAACTTCAAACTCCAGTCATCGTCATCATACACAGGTTGCCATTTTCCAGCTGCATCAATTATCTCAACCACCGCATAAGTGCCCTCCGTGAGTAGATCATTACGAGGACACCCGGTGTAGAACACTACCGAGACGGTCTCACCGCTTCGGAAGGAAGAATATGGCGGTACATCTTGCTTAAGGTCACCGAATGTGACTCCAGAGGGTGTTCGGTCCACAACAACACCTGGTAAGAATCCGTATTGCTGGTCTATAAGATTAGGTGGTGGAGGTCCAGCTTCCACTTCACCTTCTTGTGCTAGAGCTGTAGCCAGCTTCTTAAATTCCTGAATGTAGCCGTCGAGTGTGTGGGGACCAAAAAGAGTGGAAGCACCCTGCAAGCCAGAAAAGAAAGGTAGGTTATCACAAATTTTTGATCGAAGCTATGTTTGTGATGTTTCAGATTGGAGGTTGAAGCTTTCAACAAGTGCAAAGATTTAAAATGCATCCCTGGTGATTATTCAATAGAACTGACCTCGTATCGTTGAACTTCGTATTCTTCAAACGTTGTGATGTACTGAGAGTAGTCACCTGCTAGACCTGCGATGACAATATGGGTGTTGGCATCGAACTGGCCGCTTCCTTTTTCCACCAGGGTTGTCTTCACCGCATCTCGTAACCGTCGGCCAGCCATTGTTGTCATTTCTGGACACAAGCAGCAGATTCCTGACTAAGGGAAATAGGAAGATACATAGAATTCACAAACTTCTCAATTCACTCAACGGATTGTGAGCCCATTTGTGGTTAGAAATATGAACCGAGGGAACGCAAGAGGTGATGTCCTTATAGTACCTCCTGGTACCGATAGGATGATGAACTGCCCAACTCGAAGTATCTGAATTGGAAGCACTGATGGCTGTAGGAAAACAATTCAACATTAGAGACATATTCCTTCGACTAAATTGAGAGCCAATCCTACAAGCTATGGGCTTCAGGTACCTGCTTTTGAATCCGAGGCTCAGAATCTAGAAAATCTGCGCGAGCTAGAAATGTTTTTGGCACCATATCCCTCCCTCTCTGCCCAAATAAAATTGAGAGCCTACAACTTTTGAAAGCCAGACATCGTTCAATTTTGGACACACTCCGTAACGAGAGTATGCTCAGTGTGCAGAGAAGGAACATACCGCCCATGCATAAGGCGTAAACATTTCTCCTGTGTCTATAAGGATTGGCTTTGGCTTTTGGCAATTAATCTGCTCCATGCTTGGTTTATGCAGAGCTCCACCTACGAGTCTCCAGAAAAGATTTCCCTACAACAACAAGAATCAGACCAACTGGCTTATAGATTAGGTGCTGGAATACATCAAGGCAACACCAACAGGATTTCACCAGTGTTGATGTTAATGTCATTTTGCGGTTCTGACGTAGGAGCATTCGGTAAACTCGTTCTACTCGGTGCATGCTCTAAGAGTAAATGACCAAAAATAATAATTTACTCCACTTAGCACCTCGTAAAGGCCATATGTCCTCCATGTGAATTTACAAGATATAAGTTACCTGACTGTCTCCTTGGGTGAAATCAAAAGCTCCGGGTCCGTCAGTAGTACCAGCGGCGAAGCTGAATCCAACCGCAGCTGGACACGTAGAAACCACTTCTCCAGATGGAAGGTTCACTGCAAGGCGAGACATGTTGATGTATGTTTGTTTGTAGGAAATTTTCCCAATAACTTGAACCTTCGCCATTTGGAACAATTTTATTGCAACCTCAGTCTGTTTCTCCCCAATAATCCTTGTGCTCTCAAAGTGATCCCTAGGGTACCTGAACATAAAAGACTAATCTGAAACATTAGAAGATTTATCTATCTTAAAAGACCTGAGGATTGGAACATGGTGTGTTCCAATTTGAATGGAAACAATCTGTACTAAGTTCCATGATAAGGAAGTTGTTTGCTGTAAGAACAACTGAAAGAAGAAGATAGTTAATATCTTACGCAGGACCTCGGCCGACACACTGTTGGCTCTTCCCGTTACATGTGCTGGTGTGGTAGTCACATGGGAGCCCTGAATCCATGCAGAATGGTCCCAGTGTGTTTGGGGTAGTGTCTCCCACATTGCTCTGGCAGAATGCTGACACGAAGGGGGAGCCCATTGAGCTCGCCGATTTACTTCTTACTTTGTGCAACACGCTCGATAGCCTGCTGCTGGGCTGCCCTCCAGAGGGTCCAATTTTGCCAGCTCGTATTCCAGCTTCTTGATTTGTGTCTTCTGTCGATTTAAAACAGCAAAATAATGTACATTTGTCAAATATGTCGGATGTCAATGTAGATTGTTTTGCATTAGATTGGTGAATCTGTTCCAATTTATTGAACTCACATCAAGCATTTAGGGGAATATACCAAGAGTGCTGGACTGACGCTTTGAAGCACCACCATACTGTGCAAATTCAATCCAATCTGCTTCCTCCAATGTTTTATTGTTCGTCTTTCTCCGAAACCAGTCTTCCATAAATCGTGCAGCTGCACCCTTGTTGTCACCGCTGATAAGTTGGTTCGTTCCGTTCATAGAGGTTCCGTGTACAGGAAACCAACTAAAGGCTCCCACAGGGCCTGACTCGGCATTCATAAACTTTAACAGAGACATCCTCTTGTCCACGTCATACTTGTATTTTGCACGCTCATTTGGAGGATTGTTGAGATATGCACTTGGGCTCCGATTAATATTGGCTCCCAAAACTTCGCCTGTAAATGACAACTTTCACAGTTAGAGGACTTAAGTATCCACAAGATTCCAGAATCAGCCTGGGATTCCTCTCATTTTCACAGATAATTGAACTCGATGAGTAGCAAATGACAGCTTCTGATTGTATGGACTTTATATGAAGAAGCACATGAAAAGAAATTCAGTCTCACCTTCATTGAGAAATATAGAACCGGGTCGCAGGTTCTCGTGGGCTTCAACGATGGCCAGCTCAATACCGTAAGCAAGCGCTTCAAATGACTGGCGCACAAAACCAAGAGACGTCACAAGATAAAGCACATACTGTAAATAACCCCCTGGCCCAGAATGAGTGTGTGTGCCGGAAATTGCAACATTCTTCGCTGTGTAAAGGTCACCATATCTGATCCACAGCCCCAAACATTATAGAATAAACACCACTTCCCATTGATCTTGAAGATTAAATTGGAATAACAGCAGCTATATCTTAGTCTACATCTAATTCAAAATTCATGACTACAGATCAACGTGAGGACATTAAACACATATCACTCAAATCACTGCATTTTTGTGAGAAAATTGAGTCTCAAAGAAGAAAAGTAAACCTTTCTTTCAGTCGCGAGAGAACACGCAGAGTGACGGCGATGGAGGCCATGCAGGCATCGAGGTTGACAAACACCACCCTGTTTACATCAGTTGCACTGGAAGAAGCCTCTGCCACAATGAACACGCGCGCATACAGTCTTATGTGAATCCCTGCTGCATTCTGGCTTGGATTTGCGTAACCCATCATGTTAACATCAGCAGCTGGTCCTGTGATGTCATAGCTCCCTATTCCTATCAGGTAGTTTGCTGAACTGGCTTCAACAACAGTGTGAGAAACCATGATGCAAGCCAAGAGGAACAGCATAAGAGAGAAGCTTCTGTATGAACACATCCAAATCGCTTCTGTGCCCATGATTCTTAAACCTTTCCAACCACAGGAATTCGCAAGCTTCGTCTCCATCCGAAACTTGAGCCTAAGTTACTTGCCTCTATCCTCTGATGTCCTGTTTTCAAAGCAACCAAGTTCGCTGACTCAGGTGTAAGATAGCCAAACAGCCCAAATTCTTTGCGTCCGAAATGCAAAGAAAGTTTAAACCCCAAAAGCATAAGAACTGAAGTGGTGTGGACCACTTAACACTGCATCATATGAATTTTTTCTCTCTGCTCGTCAAATGTGGTGATTGCTACTGAATCTTCCTCATTAACAAATGTTACAAAAAATGATGACGATGAAAACACAGCTACAACAGCAGTGTACCCTCCAAGCAGTAGATAGGGCCACCAAACACACTTTGCCAAATCGAGTAATGTGCTCGCAATCACGTCAATGACTTCCTGTTATAAAGCATGTGCCAAGATAATTACCTACCAGTTCGAGAAGGATTGAGTCTCGTGATCTACAATCGTTCATATAGTACTTCCAATTATTCAAAAATCCACTCAAGATGATTCATTCTTTATTTTTCCACGAAGGATTCCGAAGTTGCACTGAGGGCATGTCGTACACAAAACTTTGCTTCCTAAGCATAAGCGAACAGTGCATACTCTTCACGGATGAGTACAGGTGAGTCACGGATACAAACACTCTACAAGATCATCAGGTCAACTCCGCACAAGATGCTACAAGCACACAAGGTTAAAAGTACTCGGTCCGTAACGAGAAAATGTAGGCTGATGGCATTAATACAAAGCGGTCCATGGATCACGGGACAATACAATCACAATTTTGCAACTGTTGAGTACTGCCATCCACACGACAAGAGCATGAGTGCACCCACCTTCCGTTCTCTTTGTAAACAATATAATCTTCCTTTCTCCTCGAGTTGGCAAAGGTATATGAGGATTCCAGCTCCCACCTCGAATCGAGACACATGAGTCTGCTTGAGATGCATGACTAAATTCACCATAGGGACTAGGCAATGCCAACCTGCAAAACCATTGCAATAATAATCCATAGCGATGGTGATTATGACAGAGGACCCGGATCCGTGTAACCCTAAATGCATGGGGAGGTGTCACGGAATTAGTAGAATAGCTAAATTTTCAATAATCAAAACATCACTGTCATCACCCACATTGTACTGAATAGGGGTTAATAAACCAATTAATGCAGCAAAGCCAGGACGAAAATCAGGACTAAACGTAAGGTACATGCGCCTGTGTCCAGAGGTGATGAACCATGATTCACTGACCTGAGCAACTTCGAGTACTTCCGCTGCTCACAAGTGCACGTACATAGAACTCCGTGAAAATGCAAGGCACAAAACAAGAATACGAAGGACATAGTAGTATCTCCTGGCCTTCAAAATAAACAAGACTCCAGTTAACTTTCCGGACTACACTTGATAAAAAATGAACGCCAAGGCAGGAGACCTGACCACGAAAGTGACACTAAAGTGAGATTTATATGTTAAACGTGACTGAAATCCGTCCTTCGGAAATCCTGGAAGAGAATCAGTCTGAAATCTGAAAACCTGGGTCATCCCTGAAACACATGATCTTAGTAAGTCCAGAAGGGGCAACATATCACCCTCCTCCCGAGTAGGTTAGAGCTAACAACGTCAAAGGGTTTGGATTCATTCACGAAAGATGCGATCAGGAACTTAGTTGTAAACAAAATGACGAACTGGATAATAACATACAAAACAGAGTTTTCTAATTCTTTCCGATGGGGTCCTTTTGTGGTTATTCATACAAAAAGTGAACGACAATAGAAGCACTTTGTCAATAAGTAAAGCATCCGAAATTCCACTATCGTTTCATAGGATGGGATTGAACTACAAACCTGTAGAAATAGGTAGCTCAGATTCCAAACCAACAAAAGAGCTGTGCACTGAATGTACGATGCAGGAGGCTTCTTAGTACATCCTATTTCATAACAAATATACAGGAGTTTACAGAAAATTCAATGTGCACCTCCAATCTTTCTTTGAAGAGGAGTTCTACAAACCGACCCCAGAAAGAGAAAGTTTCTCTACAATACCACCCGCAATAACATCAACAGCTAGGATTGTCTATCATGTTTTCACAGCAATTTAAGCCACCATGGTGTAGGGCTCCTGCGATTTTTTCTTCACAGCCAGCATCTCTTCCACCTTCTGGGCTAGCGTTGGGTCACAGCGTCTGAACACACCCATTTGGCGTTGAATGATCATGTCCTTAGCGCCTTGAATGTGACCGGCAATATTCTTAGCTGTTTGCTCTTGATCCTCCTTAGACATCTGCTGCCATAGTGCCCTTGGCTGCTCGTAGTCATCTTGCTCAGACCACTTCCGGAGTGCTTTTCTTGAGACAATACCTCCTTCGTGCCTACAGAAACAAGACAGAAAACTTTGAGTGATAAGTTCGAACACTAAGATATTAGCAAATTCCTCAAATCATTTTGCAGCACGCAATGGCAGTACTCTAAAATAGCACAATGCACGTACTTGTAAGGATGCACATCAGGTTGCGAAGCATCAGGCCGAGGCAAGTCTTCAAATGAGTTCGGGTAATAATTGGGCTTGCCACCGCCGTTATCGGTAACAGTCATCAACCCATCCCGAGAATAGTTCTGCACCTTAGCGAATGGACACTGGTTGATTGGAATCTGTCACCAGCACAAAACAATATACATAAATTAACAAGCTGATGTTACGAGGTATAAAACTCCCGGTACATGACGTAACATATTTCTAGATTATTGTAGGTCATTCCAGAGTACAATACTTAAAACCTAGGTATCCACAAGAAATCTACAATGCGAAATTGTTGGACAAAACATTCTCAACAATTGAGATCATAGAGAAGTTCTTACCTGCAAGTGATTTGCCCCAAGGCGATAACGGCCAGCATCGTCATACGCAAAAAGGCGAGCCTGGAGGACGCGATCCGGTGATGCTTCAATTCCAGGAACCATATGTGCAGGCGAAAAAGAGGCTTGCTCGACCTCAGCAAAATAGTTGGTCACATTTCTATCGAACTTCAGCTTCCCTACTTCTCGCAGAGGGTAATCCTTGTGAGGCCATACCTGTGCCATGGGCAAACTAGTCACGTCACTTCCTGACACGAAAATCACCATCATCCTAAATGCTCAAGAACCGCTTCAAGCGAAGAAACACAAAACAAGATCAATCACAACATACCTTCGTCAAATCAAAAGGGTCCCATCGGTACGATGGCGCATCCTCGAGAGGCATAACCTGCACCTTGAATGTCCACGAGGGACCATTACCATTCTGGATATTCTGGAACAGATCCTCAGTCGCATAGTCCGGATTGATTCCAGCAAGCTCAACTGCGCGCTCGTGAGTGAGGTTCTTAATACCTTGATCACTGATGAAGTGAAACTTCACCCAGTGAGCCTTTCCTTCCTTGTTAATCCACTTGAATGTGTGGGAGCCATACCCGTGCATGTGACGAAAGCCATCGGGAACTCCCCGGGGCGAAAAAAGGATCAAAACCTAAGAAACCGGGCCACACACATAACCCAAAGTTAATTGAGTTTCCAAATCCTGGATCCTCACAAAACTACGATCGATCAACACTTGTGAGAAGTTGAAAAAGGTTGAAGCGAAGTACCTGGTGCAAAGATTCGGGGACGAGGCTGAGAAAGTCCCAGAAAGCATTCGGATCCTTCATGTGGGTCTGAGGGTTGCGCTTCTGGGAGTGGATGAAGTCCGGGAACTTCATGGCGTCACGAACAAAGAAGACCGGCGTGTTGTTGCCCACCATGTCCCAATTCCCATCCTCAGTGTAGAACTTGAGGGCAAACCCACGAGGGTCTCTCGCAGTGTCCGGAAACCCAGATTCGCCACTCACGGTGGAGAATCGGGCGAAGACCGGCGTCTTCTTTCCAACTTCCTTGAAGAGGCTCGCCTTGCAAAGATCGGTCACATCGCTGAAGGCAAAAACAGCAGCAAACAAGTTACACCCCATCAGGATTTCGACGTTTCTGCCGCATCTACTCTAGTACTCCACAACAGGTCTGGACCTTTGACATAGCTCAACACGGATTCATGAGCTGGTTGATTGGTTACGTACTGGGTCACTTCGAAGTAACCATGAGCGCCGGCGCCCTTCGCATGCACCACGCGCTCAGGAATGCGCTCGCGGTTGAAGTGTGCATTCTTCTCGAACAAGTGCAAGTCTTCGAATGACAGAATCCCGCTCTCTCCGATCGTCACACTGCGACGTCAACAATGCCATGGTACACAAGTCATCAGCGAGTTAGAAAAACGTTTCGGCACCTTCAAGTTATGAACATATTTTGATCACTCTCTCTAGCTTCTAGATGCATGCCATCATCTACATTCTCTGCCGGATCGACATGTGCAAAAATCACAAAAACTGTAGGATTAAACTTGCACATATGATTGTTTTGATCGAGGATTGATCGATCATTACCTGTTGTTGTCATCAGAAACAGGGTGACCACCTAAAGTGGTGTACAAGGGCTCTCCACTGTGGCCCAAACGCAAGGGCCCCGACTCCTCCTCCGCACTCTCCGACGTTCTCTCCCCTCCCCCTCCCATGCGGAAGATCGTATGCCCAACGGACTGCAAAAAACCTGGCGCCATATCACTCAAAAAGAATGATCACCTCCTCCAAGCAAACACTCCCTAAGTAGTCGATCGATCACCACTTCTTAACAATCCTCAGTGAACCAGATGATCAAGAGCTGGAGCATGTGCTTAGTATCTAGATACTAACTTAAACTAGCTTGATCAAATACTACCAGTGCATGAATATTGGTCATGGAGCCGATCCTATAAATCCATACAGGAAGCTCCTGGCCTGACGCTTGCGAGAGATCGATCCAGTGCTCTGTCAGCTCCAGGCACGTGGTGAGGGCGAGCTAACTTAATTGTAATAGAAAACAGAGCGAGAGAGAGAGAGAGAGGGAAGAGATTCTGGAATAATGGAGGTTGGTGAGGATTCAGAAACTAGCTAAAGACGACACTTTGCTAGTGACATCCGCAACCCAAACTGAGCTGATTAGAGATTCGATTTGAGGAAGGGACTTGACAAAGTTTGTTTACAGTCAATGTGGAGAATTAATGTGAAGCTGAATGTAAGATCGTGGTAAATTATGAAGTGCTCATCAGATCCTGGGACAATCTCCTCACACAAAGTTCTCATGTTGAATTACAAGTCGAGTTCTATGTGAAGCTAAGTTGTGAGTGTATCATGGCATGTGATTATAACGTAACTAATACTGTATGATGTCTGTTTGGAACTCTATCATGTTTTAGTTCCAATTTCCAAAGCAGCTTTGCAAGGGACGGATTATTGGAATTTTCACATAATGTATACGACTGTAGTCTGTAGGATAGTACAATCTCTGTGCTGATTGTACCCGTTTTTGCAGTAAAATACTATCCTATTTTGGTGAGAAAATTTGAGATTTTCACTGTCAAAGAGGCTATCAAAAGGACTTGAATAAGGTAGTCAACTGTACAAGTGAAATGGAGTTGTGCTGTAACTTGAGACTCCATGTAGAGTGATGACAAGTGTATTGCCATGTGTCGCCACGTGGCAGCTGTAGGGGTGCTGAGTACGTGGATTGGATAGCCTCAATTTCGAATGGAAGGGGAACTGGGCTCATGGATGATAACACCGCTTTGCACTGTCATCAGAATCTGGATTTTGGACCTTCTCAACTTCTTAACATAGAGATACCAGAAACGGTGAAGATAAAGGAGATTTGCATATCAGAAATAAATTTATATCCTAGGACTTCAGTTTTTTATATGGAAAAGAAGAAATCATAAAGAGGTAAAATAATTTCATGTCTTTATCTCACAGAGATATTTCCTACAATTTTGTTAAGTGGGAAGTATTTTAAATCGTTTAGTGGTTACATAGGCTCATCTGATCCAAAGTCACTACATGGGCTAATCCACCATTTCTACCCAAAAGAAAGATAATACAAGAAGATTTATCAACACTAACCTCCTAAAAAATGGTCTATGGTCATAATCAACTGTTTCTATGTCAATGTACTTCTGGACCTTCAATGTACCTTAAACGTGAAATCTAGGACAAGGGGCTTGTCCATACTAATGGTTCAATCGTTATCTCTAAACTATGCAACTTTGCAGATTCTAGATTAACATCTCGATTATTTCTGGCGACCGGCTTCATGTCGCCAACTAAGGCAGTCACAGGACTTGTTTGAATGTTTACCCACAGTGAACAGATGGTACCGTGTCACACGCCGGGCATCTTGTGCACAATTTGCAGATGCAATAAAAGTAGTTTCTCGAAATGCAAGGTCATCCAGTTGGTGTCGGTACTGACTATCGACAAGACTTAGACTTGTAATTTGATCGACTCAATTGCGTTTGACTGGAGCTGGGTAACTCTCTCATTGTTTACACCGGGATTTGAGGTCCAAAATATTTAACATGCAGAGCTGAAGAGAGGCAACCATAGGTACAGCTAGATTGCAAAACTGAGTTAACCATGATCCCAGTGACAAGATTTCAAGTTCTCTTCTACTTCAGCAACAGCTTCTGAATACCAAGAAGTAGCTGCTGAATACCAACAATTAGCTGCTGGGATACAAGTCTAAAAAAATCAATCCAATGTAGTTGCAGAACTTGTCCGTTATCATGTGTTCATCCAGCTTCTCAATCACAGTATTTATGCTTCTTGTAGTTTGCGGAAGAAGCTCTTGATCCAAATGTTATCTGCAGGATAAATTGACAATACCTGCAGTAATCTTCGGATGCAACCTCACATTCCTAGGAAACAATCTTATTCGAAGATGGAAAATTTTCTACTCAGAGAGAATCGGCAAAACCATTTCCTGCAAGTTGCCAAATCAGTGCCGAACGTCAGGATACTGGCATCCGTAAAGGCTATTCATTGGTTCGTTATATGCCTCGATCCATGGGTTCTTCCACTTACTTGGAAGACTACCACACCATCCATTGCTTGCATCTTCAATCATATGCCCTATTAGCTGCACACTGGTGGATTCCACGGCGAACAGAAGCAGAATCTTGAACGCCATTACATCTAATCTGTCCCAGTAAGTTTTCCATTTGTAAGCCCAAAACTCAGACGCTCCCAGCTGACGACCTTGTTGCATACTCTGCAACCAGGCTTGCAAAGAACGAAGACTTATCTTCCAACAGCCGTTTGGGCTCATCATACTCAGACACTCTCCCTGCATTCACAGCCATAGCATCACCAATGTGACCAGATGCCAGTGATGTCATACTAAGTGGTCAAAATATCCAGCAGATATTTTCAGCTAATATTATCTAATCACATTTCAGCTTCTGCCAGAGGCACAATTGACATTATTAATTTCATGAATACTTACCGTCACTGAGGACCAAAACACGATCACTGTCAATAACAGTTGGTATTCGATGAGCAATAGTGACAACAGTGCAGTTACTAAATTCAGCACGTAAGGTCTGCTGGATGACATTATCAGTAGCTGTATCAACTGAGGCTGTTGCCTCGTCAAGTACAAGTATCCTGGTCCTCTTCAGCAGAGCACGCCCCAAGCAGACGAGTTGTCTTTGCCCCACACTCCAGTTTTCTCCATTTTCCTCCACTGCATCAACGGAATTATCGCTTTCAATCACTTATGAAGACACTCTTGGAGTATGATTTCAGCATTATAAGAAAATATGTTACGCCTAATGTTAGCAAAGTATATTAGCTGACATGTATTTCCGCAAGAATAGGTGAAGCCATCAGCAACAATTTGTGTTTTGATTTGGATTTAATACTGTAGATAGGATTGCTGGCTTACAGTTGCGAATGATGTTTCAAGGTAAATAATCTATTGAGCAAACTAACTTTCAAGGGAGAGTGCAAGATTTCATCATCCGAGATAGAATTTTTCTTACCTAGAGAACTGAGCTTTCCTTCTTTACCTCGCACGATGTCCCCCAGCTTACATTTGTCGAGAGCCTGGAAAGATGCACCTCAAAAAGTGAGTTAGCGATGACAATATTTGACAATGAAATCAACGAGCAGGAGTGTCAAGAAACACACAAGAGATCGACTTGACAGAGATAGATAGTCGTTGAAAGAAAGACTACCTCCCAAACTTCAGCGTCTGAATGCTCATTAAGAGGATCAAGGTTTGCACGCACACTTCCCTCGAACAGCGTGGGATCTTGAGGGATGATGCTCAACCTCGACCGCAAATCATGCAGCCCAATTGTGGAGATGTCAAGTCCATCAATGACTATCCTCCCGGCCACAGGATCAACCATGCGAAACAGGGCCTGAATCAGAGTTGACTTCCCGCTGCCTGTGCGACCCACGACGCCCACTTTCTTGCCCCCCCAGAATGTGCAAGTCACTCCATGGAGTACCATCGGCAATTTCTCGCTGTATCGAACCTTCACTTTCCAATCAAACTTCAATTAAGATCAGAGCAGGTTAACAAGCTAATAAAAACTAGAGGGAAAAAATTCTGTCAATAGTTAGAACATTCACGTGAGGGCACCACACTGATGTACGTTTGCTGTAGATAAGTACCGGGTCATGAATCATACCTGTAGATTCTGAAGGATAATCATTCCCTCTGTGGGCCAAGTTCGAGGAGGCCGAAATCCTCGAATAACTAATGGCGGTTCAGGGGGAACTCTGGTGTACTGTTGTATCCTCTCCACTTTGATGATCTTGTTCTCAACATCACACAGGCACCATACCCACCACGATTGCTGACTGTTCAAGCTTAATCCGTATGTCACTGCAAGCCCTGCTAGACCTGCAAGTAGCTCGAATGAACCTCATGAGCAATAACTTCAACTAAACGTGCAGACACTTGGAACCAATTTACATTCAGACAATTAAACGTGCATAGGAAAAATAGGCCGTCAGGGTGAAGGCTATAGTGGTTGTTTTATAAACACGGAGAAGCTCACGATGGATCACCTGAATCGAGGCCTTTGGATGGGAACCAAATCACGAGCAGCATGCACGAGGAGAATACGAGTGTTGTAAGTAGCTCCATCCGAAACACAAGCCACTGAATGGCGGCTAAGCTGTAGAATGATGGGCGCATATACCTGTCATAAAGCTCAACATTTGTTGCCATAAAGCGCTTCTCCTGACGAAAACCACGAATGGTAACAGCTCCAGCAATGGATTCACCATAGTGGTGAATGATAGGGGCATGTACGATACTTTTCACTCTCTGCAGCTCTCTTGCTGATCCCATGTAGTAGCGCTACTTGCACAAACAATTCCTGTTTTATGAGGACAGCATTTACCATTGGCATCTACAACTTTATGAGACTCTCTAGGATGTATAAGTTACAAGTATATAATGCAACAACCGTGCATGATTCGGCTACAAATTGAGCACTGTCTAAATATTACAGGTGAAGAATATTGAAGTGCTTCCAAATTCTCTGTCCGTATACAGAGATTTGTGGATATAGCCTTGATAAGAAATGGATCCAACCTGCATCGAAATGCAAGCCGCGAAAACTGGCACGAAAAGAAGGAGAATCTCAAATCCCACTTGCGACATCACAACCATCGTCCCTATTAGTGATACCGTGGTCACCATGAATCCATTGAATTTATGATAAACCTCCCAGTCGAGCTCGCTTTGGTCGGAAGATGCCTGTTTCAAAAGAAATTTAAGCATTCTGTTGAGATTCAAAATTCTTGGGACTAGGAGAGACTGGACATGAGCTGTCCACAGTATGAAGAGGATTTGATTGTACCCGATTTAGAATGCGCCCAGTGGGGGTCGAATCAAAGAAGGACATTGGAGCACGAAAAAGACAACGCATCATGCTTAGGAAATATTGCTGTGCCGTTCGTAGTCCAACATACTCAACCAACAGCGAACGTATTATAATAAAGAAGGTGCTTCCGAATGCCAGCGCTGTGTAGACGGTCATTAGATTCAACCGGCTGGGAACCTTCCTTCCTTCCTTTGGTGAAGAAGCCCAAGCCATCCAATAATTGCTCAGAATCTGACATGTCTGTCGCCATGCCACATCCAAACATCAGGAGATATGGAAAAGGATTGATTGAAACATTTTTTTGATAAATTGTTGCAAACATAGACAGCAATTTAAAATATCATAATGCTAAGAACTAACCCAGTCGTTTAGAGTATTATTCCAACGCACAAAAAATAGGGTTCGCAAGGGTTGGACATACCAGGAAACAGCATTGAGCTATACAGGCCAGAACTACAAGCATGCCTCTGTATACGCAAGTAAGGTAGGACCAATACACATGAAATGCAACTTTTCCTCGCTCCCTTTCTTCATCTTGCACAAGTTGAGCCTTCTGGTCGTTGGCATCGATCTGTCTGATTTTGGGTGAGAGCAGCGAGTTGTCCTCTTGCAATATCTCTTTTTCTTTAACTATAAGATCATGCTGATTATTTGCAGGATCTGTGACAGTATTGTTTTTGGATGTAACAGTAATGCTCGAAATAGCTTCTTGATGTGCGTGTATCATAGTGCTGAACCTTTTGCCTGATTGAATGAGCTCATCATATTTTCCTGACTGTACAATCTCGCCATTGTGAATAACCTGCCAACAATTCATGTGATGTTTAACTACAACCAGACATGGCTTTAAAACTTGGCAAGACGTCAACAAAGAAAATGTAGGCAAAGAGAAAAGGATAGAAAAAGTCTCACCAATATCATATCAGCTTGAGGTAGGAACTCCATCTGGTGAGTCACATAGATCAGTGTCTTACCCCTCAATGCTCTCATGATATATTCCTGCCATAAAAAAAGAATCAGTTCAGAAAGAGTAGACCAGGAATAACTTCCACTATTACCATTTAACATGGCATAATCTGGTCTATTAAAGACAAGCCAACATAATGGTAACTTCTAGCAGACCATAAGCGCGCACAGTACATCATTAAAAAGAATTAAGTGTGTACATTGAACAGATAAGTTCCGGTGTGCGCATCAACAGCACTGAAAGGGTCATCCAAGAGATAGATATCTGCATCTTGGTACAAAGCTCTTGCAAGTTGGATCCGTTGCTTTTGGCCACCGCTCAAGTTTATACCTCGTTCACCGATCTCAGTCTGATCACCAAACGCAAACAGCTCCAGGTCCTTCTGTAGTGCACAGGCCACCAATACTGCCTCGTACTTGAGCCGATCCATGCCGCTGCCAAACAGGATATTCTGTTCGATGGTGCCACTTTGAATCCATGCAGATTGGGCTACATACGCTATGCTTCCCGCTACTTTAACCTGTCCAAAGACTCATGAAAGTCCGTGATGCACATACTCAAATAAATCCAAGAATATTTTAACAGGAAATTGATACTCAAACTTAACTTAGTCTGGAGCTGACTACACATAAGATAGGAATGAAAATTTCACAATTTGCATAGTGGATAGGAAGTTAGGGATCCTCACCACACCAGACACAACTGGAATCTCCCCAAGTATGCAAGAAATGAGACTCGTTTTGCCAGAGCCCACCATTCCACAGACGGCAACCCGTGACCCTGCTTTCACTTGCAGGTTCACGTTTGTGAGGGTGTGAGGAATAGCATCAGGGTTCCAATTAAAGTTTCCTGCTTTGATGGAAATGGCGAAACCTGCACGAGGACTTCCACTTATGACTCTAGGCACTCGCTCTACTGCGTCCGTTGCCAGTTCTTCCTGTTGCAGAAATTTCCACAACCGGTCCAATGATACCTGAAAATCAATGATGTGATTGACAGTTAATCGCACTTGTAACAATGGTGATAAGAAAAGTCGACCAATTGCATCCGAAACACGTAAGTAACTGAGACGATTACCTTGGTTTGGGTGAGGTTGGAGATGAACTCAGGAAAAGTGTCCAGAGGATCCTGCAGAATTCTGAAAGTTGCCAGGGCTGTGAGGATCTGTCCGGCTGAGAGAGGAATTTTCATGATCACACATGTTGCGAAAGTTGCAGTGGAGACCAGGACTGGCGCTGTCCAGAAAAGATAAACTGTACTTGCTGTGGCGAGAGCTTTCTTCCATAGCCAGCTCAGTTCCTTCACTCGAATGCCTTCGATTTTGGCGAGGTACTTCTCGTCCCACGCTTGAAGCTTCAGAATGCGCATGTTCCGCAGGGCCTCCGAAGTCACCTTCATTCGCTCATCCTTCGCCTCCATCACCTTGCCCTGATACTTCTCCTGCAACCTTGTGAGTGGGGTGTTGATCAACAACAGCAGGCACGCCGCAACCATTGCAGCTGTCCATGCGATCCCAACAACACGATGCAGCACAAACAGAGCAAGCGCAATCTGGAGAGGGAGGATCCAGAAATGGTTGATCGACCATGTGAAGTCTGCAACTCTTTGCACATCCACTGCCATGTAGTTGATGATCTCCGCGCTTGTGTGATCACGCCGGCTCTGGCTCGAGAGACGCAACCCTTTCTCGAAGATAAAGGCTACCAGGGAAGCCTTGATCTTCAATCCCAGAAGCATGGAACCCATGTACCACTGCCGATTACTCAAATTCTCAATCACTTTCGCAAGGAAAAAGACCAGAACAAGATTGTAACCCTGATTGGCATAACGCCGGCATCCGGCAAGATAATCCACGAAATCATTGATAAGATAAGGGCCAACATAGGTTGCTAGGACGTTAACCATTGCGAACACCGCATTCTTGACGCCTTCTTTCCACAGGGACCGCGTCAGTGCGTGTATCAGAGTCCGGGCCCGATGCGGATTGCGAGCCTTCAACCAATTCCAGCTCTCTTTGAAATCGCCATAGGCCTTCACTGCTCGATGCTCAGGTGCGACCAGCGGCAAATCCTTGAGCTCGAGGTGCTTCCTGTAACCCTCCGCAAGCAGAGGATTCAGCCACGAGATCGTGGCCACGCTGAAGACGCCTGCGGTTGCATATGGGGTGACGGGTATCTCTGACTCTGAATCAAGCAAAAGTGGCTGCTTCTCGCCCTTTGGGTCACCCTTCATTTTCCAGCGCAACCGTTCCGCTACAGGATACTGTCGAGCAAAGAGCGTGGCAGCATTTCACGCAATGCCGAGTATCACACACGGTGCTGGTGGAATTCCATGCTTCCAACATAGTTCTCAACTGCCCCGGATGTAACGTCTTGGTGCCCTCTAGAGCATTCTGGGTGATGGAAGAGCCCCAGGCATATGCAGGAAGAGGGCCAACCGAACGAGTGCGACAGAATGGAGGTGAACAGGCACATTGTGCCACCACGTCCAGCTGCCGATTAGGACAATGCCCCATAACTCAGTGCCAACCAGATTGCAGTTTCAGTAAACTGTTACATTCCCCTCAAATGACATTCTCTCAATCTCTCAGAGACTACAATTCTCTCTCAAGGCGCTTCGGGAGATACAATACTACTGGGCTGGTGTAGCATGTCTCTCTGAACCCTAACAACCTGCCACAAACTCCACACCAACGACATCCTCAAAACAGTGGCGCTTACAATTCATAAGCCTCCCCACTCCAGAATCACATTACCCTCATGGTGCTAACTCGGCAGCCTTCATCTAGGACTCATTCTCATGACGAGAGCGATGTTTTCCACACGCTGTAGCAACAAGAGAAGCAAATCGTCGATTTACATGGCCATACGATTTCCACTTCTCAAATCTTAGACTCAGAACTCACACCTATCTTCGTGATTATGCTCAGGAAGAGATGCGTCGTAATGAACCTCCCAGATTGTTGTTCAGAACACATAACTTTCAGTGATGTCAATAAGCTCCTCGCAGTTCACAGAATCTGCGTGCTGGTCATTCTTGTGGATCCTAAACTCGCTTCCAATAGGTTTGGTTTTGAAGAATGCACGAAGAAAAGTGGTACCGATTTTGGAGGCAGAGAGGTTGATTTAAACATACGTCGTTAGATACCAAAGGTCATTCTCGGGGTGTTCGGGATCATCTGTCCGGTGGATACAACAGACCCTGAGTTACTTTTCTGTCTGCGATTTAGGGCTTCGAGACTTTGAGACATTGCTGCACTAAGTGTCATCTTCGGTGGTTCATTGCCGAGGTTATCAACAACCAGAGCTTAGTCATTCTTGTTGATCCTCACTACGTCCCCCTTGAATGCAAAATCCCCTGCGTTCCTAGCAGCCAGCAGAAAAATCTATTCAAAGTTTGTTACCATCCGCAACTGGCCATCAAACAAAGGGCGAGAACGTAGCAATAAAGCAGATGGAAACAGATGAGGAGCTTCTTTTGCACTGTGCCAGGCCCCCACATGGGAATGGCCGAGAAGAGCATGTAGAGCGTAATCACAGCAGCAGTTATCAACCTGCCCCAAAATTCCATCATCACAAAACCACGCAACCAAAACTTCTCCAACCCCATCATCCTACAGAACTCACCCCACCCCAGTTTGCCTACATCACATACAACATCCTCCTCAAAAGCAGCAGTGCGCGCAGTCTCCCAACAAACAATAACCTCATCTCTCCAAAGCATATGTAACAAATCCCAAAAACCATCCCAAAACACATGAGCTCTGAATCCTCACCATGAATCTGAGCATAACCCGACACCATCCTCATGCATGCAAGGCAGAAATCCTGAAGGCTCTAGAATCCTCGCATCTTAACTGCCTTGCCTAACTAACTCCAGATGATCGCACGCAACGTCAGACATGACAACTGCAAACAGACCCATCTGCAGGGAATAGATTTCCACTGTTGTCAAGGTCGGAAATCCGCAACTTGAGCAGGTCCCACCTGCGACACCATGTGGATGAACGCCAGAGAGACCATCTGTTCATCATGACATGATCATGCTTAGGTTGGAACAGAAGCGACTCCCACAACTTCGCTCCAGCTCTAGCGTTTGTGGCAAATCGAAGCAGTGAATCCGTGGTTTGCAAACCCTGCACAAGTATAAATTATCTCCCAAGCTTTGCTCTGAGCCCTCAAGAGAATTTTGGCGTGGTTTTTGAGTTGTGGGTTGTAGTTTTGGAGGAGAAGATGGATAAGAATCTGGAGATGAAGGTGCCGGGTGCGAAGATCGCTCCGTCCATGCTCTCTTCCGACTTCGCCAATTTGGCGTCGGAAGCCAAGTTCATTCAGGAATGCGGTGCGGACTGGCTTCACATGGACATCATGGTATGTTCTCGCTCAACTCTTGAACTCCATCCGAGGCTGATGTTTGAGAATTGGGTAATTAGTGGAGTCTCAAATGTTTTTCGTTCTGGGAGAAGTACGTTTTACTTTCAAGGAATTAGGTGAGGAATGTTCATCTAGAGATCATCAACAGTTTTGTGCACGTCGCTTCCCCATTTTGATTCATTGTATTGAAATTTCTAGAATTTTGCGCAGAATATTTCTTCCATGGCTTGGTCTAGTCACAGTGTTTGAGCTGAGGAATGTCTAGGGAATTTCTGGTTGATTCACAGGATTGATTGTGGTTTCTACAATTGGAAGCTCGGTTGAGGTTATCAGACTGTAGGGTTTAGCGGATTGTACTTTCACTTCTTTCCAGTTGTTCTTTTGAGTTTGCTCGACTCGGAAGAAAATGCTGTAGAATTTTGTTAGTATGGGACTGCGTACTGCGTTTTGAGTTCTTTGAGAAGGTGCAACTAATCTAGGGTTTGCTGGGATTGATGCCGTCGTTGTCTGTAGAGACTCCCTTCATTTGTGAAATTTGAAGTGAAGGGAAATCTAGGTGCATCGTTTTGTTGTGAAATGCCACTTATCCCTGGGTGTGGATGATTGTGCAGGATGGGTAAGGAAACCAGAATCTGCTTCTTGGCAAATCAGTTCAAGTTATGGGTGTCTTACAGCGACTCATGTCGCAAATATTCTTCTTTCGCTGTTTCGTCATTCAGTTGTTTTGGCATTCGCATATGGACGATCTTATGGTAGAAACCTCATTTTTGTTTCATCAATGTTGGTCTTGTCCTATTGATGTGCAGGCACTACGTTCCTAATCTCACTATCGGTGCTCCTGTGATCAAATCTCTAAGAAAACATACCAAGTGAGTAATGCACAGTATACTGTCTTTGCTTGGGCGTTTCTAAGATGTGACTTTAATGTCAAGAGTTGCCGTAGTTGCATGATTAGGTTATGTCAACGGCTTATTTCTTGCTATCGTGCAGAATGTTCATGGATTGTCATTTGATGGTCACGAACCCAATGGATTACGTGGATGAGTTCGTCAAGGCTGGCGCTTCAGGCTTCACTTTCCATGTTGAGGTTTCCAAAGGTTGGTGACTTATTCAAGTAATTACTGTTTGTCGGACTGTAACGAGGATTGAATCGAAGATGCTTGAATATGAAATAATATGTTTATTTTCTTCGTTGCAATTTTGGAGCGTGTCTTCTGATTAAAATTGAAACGACGGAGGCATTATTTGAATTCTCAAGCTTCGGCAAGTGGAAAAACAAGTGGAAAAACAAGTGTATGCTCTATTAAGTTTTACCTTCGCAATAAACATATGTGCTTTCTAACACGGTTGTGGGAGGCAGATAACTGGCAGGAACTAGTGCACAAAATCAAGGCTGGTGGTATGCGTGCAGGAGTTGCTTTGAGACCTGGAACTCCCATTGAAGAAGTATTCCCTCTGGTATGCAAAGTACCAAAGTAATCCAGTAGCAGCCGTTTCGAAAGTTTCACTTTCTGTTTGTCGTTGAAGTAACTGTCGAGGTACAAGCATTGCTCTTTCAATGATCTGCTTTCCTTGCAATATCCCTTATTCTGGAAATTTTTCATGAAATGCAGGTTGAGAGTGAAGAACCAGTGGACATGGTGCTTGTCATGACAGTTGAGCCTGGCTTTGGAGGTCAAAGTTTTATGCCTGAGACAATGCCGAAGGTACTCAAACCTTTTTTCATGTCTATTACTCTTAATGAACTCTTGACAGGTCATGTTATAGGCTTTAGCCTGTCCAGACTAGCATTGGCTTGTCTCATCACAAAATCAGTAGAAGATAATAACACTCTATAGTTGCAGTTTTTTGCGGTTTTATTTCAAAAGCCTAGGAATGGTCGATTGAGATTAGATAGCTGTGGCACTTAAAGAAAATAGTGGTGGCTCATTACATGATGGCTTCATTGTGGTTTTCTGAACAGGTGAATGCTTTGCGAAGGAAATATCCTCACCTTGATATTGAGGTACACTTTTGACTTCACAAATGTGCAAAATACATCGTACATACAAATGTTGTTAATGTCCTTTCACATTGTGAACTAGCATTTCTGTAAATTTTAGTAACGAATTTCTGTAAATTTTAGTAACGAAGTAGCTGACAAGTGGCAGAACTTAAGTAATGTTAAACTTCCTAAGCACGTACATGATTGCATTTCTGACTTGGCTATTGGTATTGGACTTTCTCAGGTTGATGGGGGCTTGTCTCCAGCTACCATCAAGCAAGCAGCAGAGGCAGGAGCGAACTGCATTGTGGCAGGAAGTGCCGTGTTTGGGGCCAAAGATCCTGCCCAAGTGATCACCACTCTTCGGAAGGGCGTGGACGATGCTCAGGCCTCTCAGATCTTCTTCAAGTGACATGTTTCCAAGTGCACCGGCACTCTTTGCCAATGTAGAAGTAGAATAAACATGACTGACTGGTTGCTTGAGGAAAATATATACCAGAGTTATCACACATACATTTTCATCACAGACTTTGCCTTGCAGCACCAATTTGATGATTAAAGATTTCAATGTGGGAAGTGGGATGGTTGAAACGCCAATCTTAATTCACAACCATGTTTTCAGAGTTATCAGATAGTGGATAACCTGAACAAGTTTATCCTAATTGTGGACAATTCCTTTGTACCAACTTCTAAATTCTTGTGCTTCGTTTCAAGCGCTAGAGGCAGTATCACAAATTAAATCTTGTAGATGATTTGTTCCATTCTTCAGAGATACCTTTGCACACCCTCACCTGGTACCATAATGTCCTCTAAGAAAGGTATCATTCCCATGTGAGGTTAAAAATATGTAATGTTTGAATTAACTTGTATATTGTAACACAATCATTATTAACCAATGTATTCTAGAATAATCAATGTAAAGTTTGTTTGTTTGGACCTTATCTTTTGGCCTATTGTTATGTAATTTAGGTAATTAATATATCATGTAGTTTATATATTTAGTTTTATACTAGTACCTAGGAAGTAAATATTAGATGTATGTAAATATTGTTTCCATTTTTTCAAAATTAATCTTTAATTTCATCATTGTAAACTAATTTATTATGCTTGCACCTAAGAATATTCGTTTTCACAAAATAAACAAGACATTAAGAGAATTGTTCATTGATTTTAATAATGAAAGCATTTCTTGGTATTTTTTATTTCCTCTTGTAAACACAAAGTGGTCTGCAACACTACCAAAATTGAAAGCACCTCATAGTACTAAAAAATTTAAATGGCATAAACTTTCATATTCATTTGATTAGCTATGCCAAAGTTTTGGCCTATGCTAAAGTGACTTCATTCGCAAGCCAGGCGGGACCTGGGATCAAGACATGGAATCCAACAGGACCTCACTGAGGACCTCAAACCCAAGACGATGAACCCTAGCAAAGTTGAACTCGAAGCGCACTGCATCGATCACAACGCGAAGCTAGTGTGCTTGAGCAGGGACCCAGTTTGCCAAGTTGTTTTCCATTTTCACGGATTGCTTTCCACGAGCCAGACGCAATTCTCAGATTGCCGAGGACGATCGCTAGACCCCTGCGCCATCGCAGCCATGGATTTTTCTAACTTTCAAGCACCGGGGATGTACCCTTACCATGCGTCCGCGTCTAAGCAAGCGGAGAAGAGCTATGTGGATCATCCCATCATGGGCCCGCACAGTAGCAGCTTCACGCTCATGCCCAGCGCGCCCACCACGCACACGCAGTATGTATTCTACTCTGGGCCGAGGTTCTTGATCGGTGATTGATGAGTTAGGGTTTGATGATGAGCGTTGTGGGTTGATGATGAGTGTTGTGGGTTTGTAGGTATCCGTATGTGACTGGGACGTCGGTGCTGGGGATCAAGTACAAGGATGGGGTTCTTCTGGCTGCCGATACTGCAGGTGGGTTTCTTTTGGTTTGATGGTTTTGGGTGGTTTTGGATGGTTTTGGATGGTTTGGTTGGGTTTGGATTGAGGAGTACTGGGGGATTCTAGTGGTGATGGATTGGGGGTTTCTAATTGAGTCATCGGGTTGTAGGATCGTATGGATCGACTGTGAGGTACAAAAGTGTGGAGCGCTTGAAACCGGTGGGGAAGACCACTGTGCTTGGTGCCAGTGGGGAGATTAGTGACTTTCAAGCAATCAATCAAATGCTGGAGCAGCTCGTGTAAGTTTCTTGTGGGGTGAAATGTAGGAGGGAGGGGTATGTATCCGGGTTTTGAAGTTGGGGCATGGCATGTTAGGGTATGGCTCGATATGGACGTGCAGATTTTATGTGGGGGATTTGTCGGTGCTGTTGAGGGTTGTTATGATGTGTTGTAGGTGTTCTGATTACAATCGATGTTGTTATGTATCTCAGTACCAAGGATTTCATGTGGGATGATGGAAACAATCTTGGACCAGTGGAGATTCATAATTATCTGAACCGTGTCATGTATAATCGCCGCAACAAGTTTGATCCGCTCTGGAATAGCCTAGTTCTCGGTGGAGTGAAGAATGGCGAAAAGTACTTGGGTGTGGTACGTTTCGCACTTCTACTATATACACGTTGTTTGAAACATGAGATTTTGTTTCTCTCTAGTATGCAGCTTGTGTATTATGCGATCATCGTATTGATGACGGTTTGTTCCAATTATTAATTTAGTCACTTATTTTTATGTGTTCTCCATGATGTTTAGGTCACAATGATTGGTGTCCACTATGTGGATGATCATGTGGCTACTGGATTCGGTAACCATCTCGCACGTCCCATCTTTCGGGATGAGTGGAGACCGGATCTAACATTGGAAGAAGCCGTGGCTCTTTTGGAGAAGTGCATGCTCGTCTTGTTCTATCGGGACCGATCTGCTGTCAACAAATTCCAGGTCCGTGTTCGTCATCCTCAAGGATCACAGCTTTTTGCCGTTTTGTCCTTTCTCCTTCATGGTCTCTTTACTGCGCTTGGCTTATGCATCATTTTAGTTATTCCATTGTTCCTTGACAGTTGTACGATACTGTGGAAATTATTTGCAGATCGCAAATATTACAGACGGAGGAGTACAGATAACAGAACCATACGCATTGCAGACCAACTGGAGCCTGAAGGCATTTGAGAACCCAACGGCTGGAGCTGTGGGCTCATGGTAGATAAAACATAGTCACTAGGTTTGAGAACGTTGATCATTCTTCTTCCTGTAAATGATCCTATTCCGGGAGTGCTCAAACATCTCACCATTTGATTACCACCGCTTGCTGAAACAATTTGCTCGAGGCATCGAGCAGATCTTAAGCTTCGTCTGCTGTGGTTACTTAGGTTCGATATGTGGGGTTTTTGTGTCATCTAGCCCTGAAGGTGGTCGGGTCTGATCTCTGGACGTCTGGCTCTTTGTAGTCTTTGTAACACTCTTTGTTTTATCCATAAGCTTGGAGCCAGATTTCAGATCGTAGAATCCAATCGAAGTATGGCTTGGTCGGTATAGAGATGGCGTACTTACTTGGGTTTAGAATATCATACATGTTTAATTCAAGATATCGAAATGAAAGAAAGAGTTTTGGATGCTTGAATCTATATGAAGGTGCTAGAACATATCCCTGGTTTGACATCATGTTTGGTATAATTGATTGTCATGTTGTTGACGAGCAACGTCCGTCGATCTTGTAGACGGTTCTCATCCATGCAGGATGATATCCGGAGAGGGAATTGATGACGTGTGAACCCAGGTCTGGTTGGTGTAGTCGGTTATCACGCTAGTCTCACACACTAGAGGTCCCCAGTTCGAACCTGGGATCAGACATATCTTTTTTGAATTTGCCCCCTCCGCCATCTTGCTTCTTTTTATAGCAGCTAAAAATTAGTAGGGGTTGTTATAGTTAGGCCCAGTTTACACATGGGTCCCGATTGAGGGCCGGCCCGAACTCTCCACTTTTCAACCAATAGAATTGCTCCATTCTCTCAAATTGGGCCCAAGGGTTTTATACTAGGGCCCGTCCCAAGCATCACCATATCCTACATGGCAGCTTATGTGGCAGTATTTTGGCGCCAAATCTTTGGGCCCAAGTGGTGCAATCGGGGCAAGGTTTTCCGTGGCCCGAAGATGAAACTTGGACCCGATTGTGCACCTCCGTTGGATCCTTCAAATCCCCACCCTCCATTACTTTCTCTCTTCTATCCTGTCTCTTGTCTGCGTTGCAGCAACAATTCGAGCTCGGAAGGATTTCCATCTTCTCAGCATTGCTGCAACAATTCGAGCTCTCAAGGATTTCCAATTCGAGCTTCAAGTTCTTTAATCTCTGCTATGTGGGTAGCTTGTTTCCAAATCTTTCTGCTACTGTCGATCCAATCTGCTCTTTCTAGAACTGGCATCATGGCACATGGGTAACAAAGCATTGTCTCTCATGTGTTGGATCTAATGACATATTGTGAGGGAGGTTTTGTGATGATTCAGTTGAGTGTGAGGAGCGTTTTGAGGAGGAGAAGCATGGGTTGCGGGTTATGTTGGAGTTTATGGCATCTGCAGGAGGCTGATGAAGTGGAGGGTTATGGTGATTTCACTATTGTGTGATGTGGTTGCGGTTCTGCATTAGGTGATGATTGCTGTAATACTTCTGTCTGTTGTTGGTGTTGGTGCTTCTGCAGGGTTTCAAGTTATGTGATTGTAGGCATTTTGCACAAGCTTTTGAACAGTTGTTTTGTTTTGGGTTTTGGTGTGTTGGACTCCTATGTCACCGATGTTTGGGGATTGTGTTTGGGGAATGTGATGGTGTTCGATGGTAACTGTGAATTGAGGCAGTTGTGGAGTTTGTCAGAAATTAGCATTGCTTGTGGGATCGCGTGGTGTTTACTTCCACGTGCTCCTCTCCTTGTTTAGGGTTTAAGAGGTATTGGTTCATTTTGTTGCTGGGTTTTGATATCCACATTGCATTCAGACGTCACAGGGTATTGTATTATGCTATCAGAAGGTTGACAGTAGCTCGTGCTAGTTGAGGAGCACACTTCTACCTATTGCTCTGGTACATGGCTTGAATGGAGGAGTGCATCAGCGGGTGATAAATAGATAGTTGAAATAAAAATAAAAAGAACATCATAAGTGATTTGACTATTTCTAAATTGGATAACTTGAGAAATAGACTTTTCTCACGACATTATTCAATTTTATACATGTATGAATTTAAAATGCGAAAGTGTATTCCGTTATGTAAACTTATGTGGAGGTCTATGATGTAATGTTATGTTATGTTTGGGTCTGTGTTATATATTTAGGCTGTTAGATATAAAAATATCATAATAAAGGCTTGTTATAAAAAAGTAATTCAAGTTCTAAAAACATTAAGTACACTTTGTTTAATAATTCAATCAAAATCTTTAATTGCAAGTAAAAATTAAAATTACATTCTATTTTCGAGTGTTATGTACAAAGAAATTCATTGTTTTCCAAAGAAAAGATGTCAATTTTTTACTTCACAATGACCACTTCCACAAACCGAACATTAACAATTTAATATACAGGTTCAAAGTATGTTTAAAATTATTTTTACATAATACATTCACACAACGTACCAAGAAAAAAAACGTAATTCACATTTATAAACCATACAAAATCATAAATAATTTATAAACTAGGCCCAAGTAATGGGCCGAGGCAATGGGCCCAAGAAATGGGTCCAAGAAATAGGCCCAAGAATTGGGCCTAAGGAGTTTACATGCCCCTTGGGCTAGACCCGAAAGGTCAGTCCCGATTGGGGGCTGGAAGGTCCCCAAATTGGGACAGCCTTCCGATCCGGCCCTCTTCACGTGTAAACTGGGCCTTAGTTATTTCGTTTGAGATACGGTGTTTTCCCAATTTCCCATCTTGAAGACGGAGACCATGGGACCATTTCTTCAAGTTCTCAGATATTCTTGTGAAGTAAAAGTTGCCACTAATAGTTTGATGAAGCTCCACAATTTTCACACTCCGGAAAGCTACTTTATTTTTATGTTTACACGATCATAATTTTTAATATGGAACAGATTTTGATACATTCAGCTAAGAAAGTAGGAGTAAATTTATAACAAACAAGTATTGAGATGATCCTTGTACATTGCCTAAATCCATTTTTATTCACAATACAAAGACTTGTACATCATAGACATTATAATACATAGACTTATATTTTCTGAAGAATATGTGGACGAACTCAATTATGGCCAACCACTGATTTGACATCTTCGCCTTTCTTGTCAAAGGTCCACAGTTATGTGCATCGCTAAAGCCTTTGTTAAAAAATTGCACCACACATGGAAACCTTAACACTACTCTTTGAACTAGGTTACATTCTCAAATCCATCTATACTAGACCTTTGAACAATGTCTCTTAGTAGAATCTTAAACTCAATTTGCCATCATCTTTTCAGAAGAGTATATCATTTTTTATGTCGATTTCGACTTCTACTCTACATAAGAGTATTTTAAGACTTTGATATGTGATTTCAAAGCAAAAAATTTCCGCCTAACTAATGTGGATGCCGCTCAAGACCTTGTTCAAATCATACATCATTAACCCCTAAAGGATGAAGGTGTTTTGGCACTTCCAAAACCGAAAATTACAGATTTCGACTACCGTATGGAAATTGATGTATGTTTCCAATATAATTTGTTTTCTGGTATTTCCAACCGTAAGATCTTCAACCTCACTACCTTCACTAAGATCTTGTCAAATTTCAACCGTTGGATCTTTACCATTTGTGAGATTATAACATTCAAAGTTTACTATTTTTTAAATTTTTTTTTGGCTTTGCTCGAATGGCATACTCTAAATGGTGCCAAGGAGAATTCATGATTGTGACTCCAAACATTTTGCTCATATATTGTTTTCATGTAAGTAACTAAGTTAGGCACCTCCATGCAAAATTTTAGAGCCAAATAATACTTTTAGGTGCTTCATGCAATTTTTTCCCCATTTCAGGGTCTAAAAGCTACTTCAATGTAAGAATGGGGGATGTTGTGCAATTGCACCATCAAAAACTATATTTTGCCGAATCGCAACAGTGAAGATGTAGCTTTACATGAATGAAAAATTTGGGCAAATTTTTTGATAAAAAAAACGAAGATCTCAAATTTTGCCAAATTATGAAGTAGAAACCATCCATATGTATTAGAAAAACAAAGTGGGCAAGGAGAAAAAATGTGAACCCCCTCGCAGTGGGATGGGTCCAGTATACAAAAGCTGTCAGAACTATAAATGACCTCCAACCACCATAAATGTTGGGCCCTTTTACCTACATGTGAGTGCTAAGGCTATCGCCACTCCTTCCGCCCGACGCCGACGGAGAGAGGGTGGTAGTATAGTGGCCCGGCCACTGTGCACGGACCACTCCCTCATACTTTGCCTGCAGACCCAGGCAGTGGCCCGCCAACGAGACACATGGCGCACTTTGGAGGGGGTCCACTGTCAAGGCCCCCTTCCTTGTGCTTTCCAACATCCTCTCTCACCTTCACTATACCTTCCTCTCCATGTATTTTCGGCAGATTGTGTTATATTTTTGAAATAAATTTTGAGAGTTTACATTGAAGGAGTATTAGTCTAAATTTAGAGGGTGGAAAAGCACACACCAAGCTGTCGTCCAAGCACCATATTTGGAGTTACAGGGAGGGCGGTGGCAAGTTTAGAGGGACATGCCCATACCACCTCCTGTTAGTGTGGCCGTTGGGGGGATCAGTGGCGATGCCTTAAATGCAAAGGCAAAATGGAATGGAGTCGTTACATGCTTGTCAGGTAGGTGGACTCTAAACAGAAAAAATCCAAAGTCAAGAGGAGAGGGAGCTGGGTACTAGGGCAAGTGACTCATTAAAAGGAATTAGGTGACTTGGCCATAAATCTGCTTACTGGGCCAAATTATGAGCAAATAGACTAGGCATGTCTAAATATGCTATTTTGAAAATCCAGCAAGGTGCTCGTGGGGATATGCTCATAAGATGAGTTCCTGTGCTCATGGGATGTCGACATGGGGGTATGGTGGGCCGTGGCCGACCTCTAGACTGTGCACAGGACTGTGAGCATTTTTCCCAAATGCTATCAGTCTGGTTGTGAGACTTACTATGCTCATCATAAACTGCAAAAAAAATTCAACTGATAAAATGCCGATCATGATGTAGATGATTCTACAAATAAAAAAATAACATAAGATGTATAGAACTAAAAACCTCAATATAGATTCGTGAACCAAAATAAAAATACTAAGAAAACAATGTATGCAATGAAAAAAAAAACACTTACATTTATATGTAGCTAATTTCTCTTTTGTTGTCGGTTGTGAAGTTTGGAGTGCCACCTTTCAAAACAACCAAATTGGAGACACATCCATTTGTCACCACAATTGTGACAATACCAATGTGGTACACGTGTTCGACAAACTACTCATTGGCGCCGTAAATTGAAACTTCTGGGAACGCACATCACCGGGTGGCGTGGAAGGACGGAGATATCGGAGGATTGGGAAGTCCTCATGAACCAACCAACAAGTAATGCTTCCCATAGCCCTTTCTTGAACTGGAGATGGGTCATGGGAAAAACCGCTTCTGGCCGCCGCACATTGAATTTCTCAACACAATCCAAGTAGTAAATATACATATTCATTACCGAAATATCCAATAAGAGGAAAAAAATGCGATGCCACCATTCTTGACTTCGCATTTTGCAACTGTAAGTTGCCCGGAGTTGATCGGCGACGTCAACTCCTTTCATATGAGTTGTATACTCCAATAGAACCGGTGAAGTTTGAATAAATTCCTGAGTTGCATCATTTCGCCGAGGAACCACCACCACCTTCTCAGATGGAGCTTGAATCGGTAAAGTATGAGTAAAAATAAGTAGCACATGCTTTTTGTCCTTCCACATAACACATGAGATAGTGCCGAAGTCATGCATTGTCTATAAAGTTATGCCTTGGGGCACATTTTTGAATGCATTTGTGTTTTTTAAACACAATGGAAGGCCAATACGACTAGCCCGTATGATTCCACTTGCATACACTCTATAAGCTAAAAGTATAGTAAAAAGTCCGATACTAATAAAATAGTCATCAATGGTCACACAATGATCTATACCCCATAGTCCATCAAGCAACCTTAGAACAACGTTATGTGTTAATCGTACAGCCCGACCTACCATTAGTTGTGGTTGCTCTAAAGGAGGAAGATTTATCTTATTGTCTTTTTCGCAATATATCTCAAAGTTCCATACAAATTTGGAAGTGGAACATGCCAAGCACCACACCTTCAAGCCTCGCTTTTGGGGCTTTTTGGGCATCTATTGGCAAATTGGGAATAAGTCCCCTTGTATCTTATTATCATTTCTTCAATAGTTAGAAATTTCCCCAAATGCCATGCCATTTTGCATCTCTCACGAATTGCATCAACAAGCAATATTGTTTGGCCAATTCTATCATAATCTAGGTCATTTGTAGATATCCCCTCCAAATTTGTAAGATGCGAACATCTCCTAATGTCCTCAAACCGATGTTGTGTGAATATGCTTGATATAATAGGACATTTGAATAAATCATCCCGCATCCAATAAGTCTTCAAATTGGGTTGCACTTTCAAATCCATATATAAGGTTATTGCCAAAAATGCTTTGAGGCCTCCAATAATCAAATCCTCCCAATTTGGCCCTCCCTTGGTGTGGCCAAATTCATCTAAGGGAGCATTGGCATATCGGTTTGTTTCTTGGACAATGGTAGACAATATATGAGGATTTGAAAATAGCCCAAACAATTCCATAAAAGCCGGTAGAACACGGTGGTTACGGGTTGGGCGTCTTTTCATCCCAAAAAATTGATTAGGCATAGGAGAATACATGAAACTTGAGTTTCTCCATATTGAATCTCTAAATTCGTATCTAAGGCCATATTATTTTTGGTCTGGCCCCACATTTGGTAATTTTCCATTACTATCTGAGAGACTTTTTATCTCTGGCTAGTCACAGATTTAGTTGTTAGGGAAACAAGGAGAACCGAGAACAATGGGGAGACGAAGAGTCGTATAGGATGGATGAAACCTCGGAGTAAGGGAGACTGTCCATCTCTCAACACCACAAAGTGTGGTGAAATAAAGAATGCAGATTATGGTGCAAAAATTGTGACTTTTGGACATCGCTATGTTTATGAAAAGATTGAACGGTAAATATCAAAAGCCTTGTGATTTTGAATATAGATTCATTTAGATAAATGTTATTTTTATGAATATTTTTATCATTACAATTTTAATGATATGAGTTAATGTTTATGTATGGTTTTGTTAGGTTTCGACATAATGTCGAAGGCTGCTAGTATAGTGCTGATCAGTCAGCAAATATGCTTTGTGATCATTTGAAGATTCAGTTTTCAAGTATTTTTGAACATTTGAAGAATGTATTAAAGGAAGAAGACATTCATAATATCAGCTTTGATAATACACTTTTCACAACAATGCGTATTACCAAGAATTATTATTGTAATATCCATACGGATACAATTTTAAAAGTAACCTGCTATGTACTTTTAATTATTGCTTTTATTATTTTTATTGAATGAATTGTATTTTTTTATAATGAGTAAGGATCAGAATGGTAATGAGGTGAAGTTTTACTTGCCAGAACTGAAACTATTTAGTATCCCACTTATTGATGATGTCATGTTGTGGAAATCAAAAGAACTGTGGCATTGTACTAGGACAATAAGTGACAAGAGGGAGATTGCTATTGCCTTGTATCAGAAATCATCTTATTTTAGATGGTATTCTATACTAAAAGGTCAAATCGAGGACGATATTGTAGACAAGCTTGTGGTTTCATGGTTTGATAGTTCTGACATTGAGTACTAGAAGTATTGTTTGTAACCAGGTTTTTTCACAACTTATGGACATATAAGTTGTGAGGATAAACCATTTTTTATATTACCGGGTTAATCGTATTCATTGATATTTGATATTGTTTGTTAATTTGTTAAATATTTGGGCTCAAATTTTGTTCTCATCTTTAGTTTTATCTTAACCGTTTCAAGTGAGTCTTATTTAAAGTTCAAACAAATGAAATCTATGATTTTAGAAATCTATGTAGGTTTGAAAGTATCTATGATTTCCACTTGAGTGGTTGTTCCAATTCTGAGTTGGTATATACCACCTTACATAACAAACTACATCAAATAGTAAAGTATTAAACCTTTTTATACATTATTTTTTTAAAGTTCATCATAGTCTAAGTAACAAATTAAGGACGTACTCGGGGATGGGTTTATAGATAGGTGACAGGGATAAAATCATGGCGACTGTATACTTCTAAAATTGCTTACGAAAATTTGAAGTTTCAGTTTGTACACATGAAACTAGATCAACAGCCTATCCACCGAATTGCATAAGGCTAAGACCATATGAATAGTGTTTGATTTTGAATATATTCTATTTTCGTACAATAACCAATGTAAAATACGATTATTTTATTTTTATAAGCTAAATACACATGTTATTTACAAGCAATAAATTTATAAAAATTACTGGTTTTATTATGTGATTAATATATATTTCAAATGAAAACAAACACATATAATCCATATAAAAAATAGAGAATATGCTAAAAATATATAAAATATTTACCATAGATGTATATAGCAACTAAGAACCTTATACTAGATACCATGGTTAAAAGGTATGTTTTCTATAAAAAATATTGTACAAAAACATAAATCTGTGGAAATTCTAGTAATTTCCATACTTATACACCTTCATCTTACACTACCACGAAATTAATTAATTTAAGGTATTTTTCAAAATTTTAAATTGGAGTGAAAAACAGATTTGTCAAGCTACATTTCATTGGTTTACCACAAATGCAGAAAAGATCATCCAAAAGCTTAAAATTGTGTGTCAGCTATTTGTATTAACAAATCTCTGGTATATATGGTCTCAATGTTTGGACTTTAATGAGACACAAGAATTCATGAAATTATCAGTTTGGAAATACAATAATGACATTTGATAGATTTATCATAACTTCACAACTTGATAAAAAAATGGTAGAAATCACAATGCATTATTATTTGATTTATTTTTCTAATTTATTATCTATTCAAAGATACGGAGAAATTATTCATTTAACATATAGCCCACTCATGCATCAGATATACTACTTAAAAAATCCAACTGGGCATATAGCTAGTTCAATTGTTTTTTCATTACAATACATAATTTTCTAGTTCATGAAAATAGTTGTTTATTATAGTAGTTAACGCAAATGATTGATAAAATCTATACAAGTTTTGAAAGGATAATTAAGGTAAATGCTTGATAAAAAATGTAGAGTATTTGAATGATATTGTTTGAAAAAAATGTGGATACTGGTCTAGCTTTTGATAACCATTCAAAGATGGGTGTTGGAGCATCTTCACAAGAATAATATACAATGTAATCACAAATTGCAATTCATAGGATACGAAGTTCAACATCAATTTCATCTTTGATGTTGTGATTTTGATAACTATAGCTAAAAGTAGTATATCTGAGAGCTTCCTGCCATTTCAAGTTCAGCTCCCTTGCAATGACTCACGAACATTTCAAAAATATTTGAGTCATCAACGAGTGCTAGAATATCTATCTTTACAAACTTATCAACAAAATTATTTAATTGCGACAAAATTGTTAAAATGCATACAACTAGAAATTCACAATTGAAAAATTTATATTAGTAATGTATCACAACATACATTGATGATGGAACTTGTATTTATATTGCAAAATTGTTATAAAATTTCTGGACCATGAAACTCTAAAAATGTAGAGCCTTAAGTTGTTGATTTGATGCACTTCTTTCTATTCTTGTATAGGCTCATACTCCTACCTTCAACCCTACACTTTAGTTTCAACTTTCTCTGAGTTTTGTATTTGTAAGTGAACCTTGAGGTCCCACACGCCTTGTTGTTATTCTTAAAAGTACTCTAACCATCCAAAAAAAAAAAAGAAAAAAAAAAAAAAAAAAAGAAGAAAAAAAAGTACTCTAATCACAATTTTAGTGCAGTATGGTGCACACTGCACGGTATATGCAGCGAAGATGGCCCGGTACCGGAAGCCGACGTCAAGGACTCCCTCCGTCGACCACTCGACGAGAACTGCTCGACGAAGTGAGTTAGGGCAGGGAAGTTCGAACCCTAGCTCGGGAACGAAAGAACGAGCCCGCCCACTCGCCCGGGGGAAGGGCGGGTGACCCGGCGGACCCAGCCCAGGGAAACCTAATAACGGGACGGCTGCCACTACTCTCTTCCTTTTCGCTTGCTCCGTGGTAGCGACCAGCTCCGGCACCATGGGTACGTTCCGTCTCACCTCCTCAACCATCCCCGCATCGATGCAGCGCTGCTCCTTCTCCTTCTCATGACGTAGATCTTCCTATCGCTTCATTTGGCTCTCTGTGGGGAGAGATATCACGCTTCCAGCAATTAGGGTTTTCTAGGGTTTGATGGTTGGGTGATTGAGGCAATATGGGTACGGGGAATGTGAGATTGGTTTTATGGAGCGGTGTTTAGAGCGGAGCGCAACTGGCGATTTTGGGTTCAGGGTTTTGGTTATGGTGGATGATGGTCATGGGGAATTTTCTGGGATGTTTGTAGATGGGTTTTTTGATGCATGGTTAGTGGTTTAGGGTTTAGGGTTTGGAGATTGATGTGAGGCAGATTGGTTTTCTATGCAGGTATCTCTAGGGATTCCACTCACAAGAGACGGGCAACTGGAGGCAAGAAGAAGTCATGGCGCAAGAAGCGCAAGTAATTTTCTGATCATATGTGTTTTTCTGGTTGGATCTTATTATATGGATGCAATGCAGGTATGATTGCAATGTTTGGGGGTTGAGATTTAGTGTTGCTGATGTTGTGCTGTTTATGTGGATAGGTACGAGTTGGGAAGGCAGGGTGCCATGACCAAGCTGTCTAGCAACAAGACGGTTAGGCGTATCAGAGTACGTGGAGGAAACTCCAAGTTCCGGGCGTTGCGTCTGGATACCGGCAATTTCTCCTGGGGTTCTGAGGCTGTGACTCGCAAGTCGAGAATTCTCGATGTGGTTTACAACGCGTCCAACAATGAGCTTGTTCGTACCCAGACCCTGGTGAAGAATGCGATCATCCAGGTCGATGCTGCCCCCTTCCGTACCTGGTACAGCCAGCACTACGGTCTTGAAATCGGCAAGAAGAAGAAGGCCGTAGCGAAGAAGGATGAGGTACCGTTTTTCGTTTTCGGGGAAGGTGGCGTGGATAGGTGGCCTAGATTTTGAGTGCAGGCCCAAATTTTCATGAATCGGTTAAATTGCAGGTAGTCTCTCTAATTCGCAGTGTATAAGTAAATTGTTTTAAGGAAATTTTTCTTTTGTGGAATCTCAGGAATCTGCTGAAGCAACTGAAGAAGAGAAGAAGCAGAGCAAACATGTATTGACGAAAATCGCGAAGAGGCAGGTCGGTCAGAAGCTTGATTCTCACTTGGAGGACCAGTTTGCCAGTGGCAGGCTGCTTGCGTGCATTTCATCTCGACCTGGCCAATGCGGCCGTTCTGATGGGTATGATTCTACTTCCTAGTTAATCCAAAGATTTATTCTTATCGTGCTCCTCAGTTAACTCTCTGTTGCATTCATGAATATCGATTCCTGCTACACTACCCGGTGTATTTTAAATGGATATCATAAAGTTCGCAGAGAAGATCTACAGAAAATCCTCCACCCTGAACGCCATTATTATCAATTCAAATGAATGTTGTGCATTCCCTATATACATGCAGTCGTTTTCTGGAATTTTGAATTAAACCGAGTTTTTAATCTTTTTGCAGATACATTTTGGAAGGGAAGGAACTTGAGTTCTACCAAAAGAAGATCCAGAAGAAGAAGGGCAAGGGTGCCGCTTAGGCTCATTAGGTTCTGTTACAGGTGGTTGGACTTGGTGTGCCTGGGATCACGGTTTAGGCAGTTTATGAGGGAATTCTCCTTGTACTTGTGTAGGCTATCTTGTAATGAAGTTCTCACCGCCTTGAGCTCAGTCCACCTGTTTGTAAGTTCTGATCTGCAGTCTATTTTGCTTCCTCAATAGAATCTCTTGCTGAGTGCGTATGATGCTCCTGAACAGTTGGTCCAAAGTCCTAAGTAACTTAAAGAGCTTCTAGGAAGTTAATTAGTGTCATGAACGATTGCACAGTAGAGCTGTGGATTTTAGTTTTTGGGGTAAACCCTGAAACATCTAATCTTTGTCTCAATGACTGTATCTTTATGTAGCTACACACTTTAGTCGTAGTTGAAATGCAGTGTTTCGCGATCCTGCTGAGATTGTAGTATACTCTTGTATGAATTGCTTGCGCACATGAAGAGTTGTAATCATCTGAATCGCTGGCTTTACTGGTGAAATCTGATCCCTGCCGATCGAGGACACTGTATAGTAACCGCCGGAAGCGTTGTCTGCAGTCTTGATGATTTGTTAAAAAGACCTTTTTCACGACAAGTACCGTACGATTTGGTGTTTCTCACGAAAATTTAGTTGGATTTCGAGTGTTGGAAGACTTCACATTTGTATGTTACATAACAAAGAATTCATCTCCAACTTAGTAATATGCAGTATCAATTTCGGCCTTTTTGCTTTATACCTGATAGTTGCAGATATGAGAATGAACTGGAAGGTCAGTGTGTTCAAAAGACCGGACAGTGTAGCACGCGGAAAGTCGACACTCGAAGTCAACATACGACTGCGTATTGAACTAGTTAAGAAGTTTCTGATTCGTTCACATCCTTCAAGCTATCTGGGATAAAAATGAGTGCAAGGGAAGGTCTGAGATACTGTCCTAAGCAAATTTATGTCAAATGACAACACACTGGAAAAGGACCAGAAACCAGAACCAAATGAGAAGGAATTGCACTCAACGTGGGCTGTTCTGCTTGAATCATCTCTGATTCTCGCAAAGCATACAACAGATTTTGCAGCTGCAATCGAAAAAAACGGAGCATGATAGAAAGCTCCTTGTGAAGGCTGGGCACTCTGCAGCTTGACTTCACATGGAATAACTTAATGCAACTGGTCTCTGGAACGCTCTTCTAAACTGTAAGCATCTAAAAACAATTAAGAGAACAAGCAGCAACATCAGATACTCGAGACTAAGAGCATGTTTGCGAGGTGCACAAAGAATCCCCGCTCTGTACATTACAGCACCGCCGAAAATATCCAAAATAATAATCAACATACAGAATTCAGCACGTAAGTCAGCAGTAAAATCTGAGGATGATGGATATGTCCATTAATATCATGTTAAAACTGTAACTTCATCAAGCGATATATGGCTAAAGGTTTCCTAACAACGATTGCTATGACGTTCTACATCTCGTGCATGTTTCGACACTCTTTACTGCACAGAATCAGAGATCTACAGGCTCCAGTTTAGCATCCAGTGGCACTGGATATCACGCATATTGATCGTTACTGCAAACAGTACAATACCAAAACCTGAACGGAGTCCCATATCCACCTGATCTAAGAATCTCCTATTCCAAATGCCGTGCGACACAAAAAGATGATCTCAAAAAAGAATGAGGTGCATCTCACTTAGGCCTTCGTCCGGTAGTTGTACAACTTCCCGACCACATGAAGGCAGGTCACAAACCCGATGAAGCAGAGGCTCATCACAAGCACCACAGTCGGGGTGATCTTCAACCCAGGAGCATCATCCGTGTAAAACCGCAGCATATTGTTGCTGTTCTGACTCCTGAACGCGCCACTCCCACCACCACTACCCGTCGACGTCGTCCGCCTCCTCCTCAGCCCAGCACCCCCAGTACCCTTCGGTGGAGCTCCAGAAGAACTCGCTCTCGGCAATGCGCCGCCCGGCGCACTCCCCCTCGCCGACGACGCAGTCGTCGACGCCTGGCTCTGTGAACCCTTCGCCATCGCTCCTCCAACTCCCCAACTACAAATCGATCCTCTAACACCCACAACCCCAAACCCCACACAAAGCTCAACCTCACCACAGATCGGGCCCTAGACTGAACGAAACGGCTCCAAAACTACACCAAACGAAGCGCGACAAAAGCAGGATGCGATGGTGAGTGGGAGAGATGAGGAACGGGATGCCAACCTCGAGAGAAGAAGCGGAAGCGCGTGAAGATCTGGTGCCGAAACAGAGCGTCGTGGGGTGTCGTAAGGGTTTGCGTCTGCGAAGAACGACTCGCGAGTTCACGTTCGCCGAGACGCGCGCCTTTAGGACCGCGATGTTGGTTATGGGGGCTGTTTCTGTGACGTAGAAGTGGCTATACCCGTGGTGTGGGGGCCAATGGGAGTCCGAGCGTTGTTGTGAAGTTCTGGGCCCTGTAGGCGCGCGTGGCCGTGGTCTGACGTGTCCGAGCGTTTAATGTTCTTTTGAAGCGAATTAAAACGAAATTTGCAGTAAGGTAGGAAAACCAAAAATGGTGAAAATAAGGTGGTTCCCCCAGAAGGAATGGAGTTAGAAATTAGGTGAAAATTTTTCTGAGATGAAGAAGAAGAAATGATGAAGAATGCAAGTTGTTTTGAATTTTTATTCTTTGTAAATAATTATCTATAATTTTTCAAAGTAGGAAGTTTGTCAAATCCCTTTCTTGTATACTAGATTCTTCCTAAACTAAATGTAGTGGTATCCTTTTCAACACATAAAAACACCTAAAATGGTTAACTAATATCACCAAAAATCGCGTATAAGATTACTTGATCATTATGTGGCTCTATAGTCACATAAACTAGCTCATAGTCCACCAAAACTAGCTCATAGTCATATAGAAATTCTTCATTTCCTGTTTACTACATCCCTATTTTAGTGCACGCCTTGAGGGCACTCAACGTTTTTTTTTTTCTCTATGTTAAAAGAAGTCATTGTATTCTTCAGCAACTGTTTACCTATGCCCTTGGAAGGTAGAAACATAAAGAAATCATTATATGGATTGTTCTAAAATTCCTGTGGTAATTTTGTTTGTATCGATGGCTTAAAGATGTTTGTCTTAGACATTGTAGTTATAATCTTTGCGCTTAAAGTAGTAGTTTTCAATCCTGTGGTTGAAGGGCAGGGAAAGTCTTTCCATGTAGTATCTAAATGTAGTTTATCTTGTAGAACTATAAACGGAAACAAGAAGAAAGAGTGTAGAGGAAGTGGAGAAGGTTTGTAGAGTTTAGGATTTTCAATTTAACAAGTTATCTTCACATTATATTCTTGGATACTAGATTTAGGCAAATCCAGATTTTTTTTGGTTTTTTTGGCTCAATGTAAATGATATTAGTAGAGAGGTTTTTTGAAAACTGCTAAAGATGTTGCCACATGTATGATATTTTATTTTCTGCTTCCAAATAAAAGTAAGGATTTATCCTAGTATGTAAGTTTATATAAATTTTCTTTTAACACATGTACAATTTATTGTGTATACAAAATTGCAATTGATTGTGATTGGAATTGAAGCTAAAATTGAAATTGAAATTAAACAAAAAACCTTAATCCTATAGATCATTTATGTTGTAAACAAATTTATCAAAATTTAGTTATTTTAGCATTTCCACGTGGAACATATTCAATTTGATTGTGATTGACATTGGCAATTTTTCTTGTGGATTGTAACAATGTAGTTATATGATTATGCTAATCACGAGGTAAGAATGAAGTTTACGCCTTGAATATAAATGAATACTTGATTCAATAGTATTGCAATTTTTCACTTACTATTTGTTATTGAAGATATTAGACTTACTTTTTATGTAGTCAAGTCATATACTAACACTGAGATGGAGTGAAGTTGAAGCAATGGTATTGCAACTTGTTACTGACTACTCGCCCTGCATTCCAGATACTCGCATCACTTTTTACGGGCCAAGCCATGTACTGCACTACAATGAAGTGGAATTGTTCAAAGAGATTACTTTAAACTATCAAATAGGTAAAATCATATGTTAGTATTCTTAAGATTTGAGTTGTTATTGTAGATTTTAGTAGCATTGTCAAGGTCAATAAGTATCTTTGACAGTTACAGGTACCAAACCGTAAGTAATGCCTGACAGTAGTAGTCCTTGACACCTACATGCCATTTATCTTATTCCTTAGAGATCCAGCCGTGAAAGACTCAGCCAGCTCACACAACCCTCTTTAATTGGGTAGATCGTCGTCAGAAAATCACCTACCTACAGTATCTTAGCATATCCTGACGACATGGTTTTTCATCTGACAAAACGCCTCTTGGCTCTTCCCAACTTTACTTCATCTAAGCTTATCCCGTCAACAATTTTTTTACTCCACAATCTTTTTCCATCAAAATCACCCAAACGATTTTGGATGAAAAACCACACCTTTGGATGAAAAAACACTCATACAAACTGAATAAGAGAGTTACATCCACACTAAATTTCACTCTGTTGCCAATCTGACCACAACCAAAAATTGAAAAGGAAAAACTCAAGCTTGACCCCCAACCGCTCCCAAAGCTGAACCAGAGGGTGACGTTCAGGATATGCTCAGCTCCGAATTCTGCACGACGAACAAACATAATCTTCAGCGATCAGTGCTTGCAAACATGGATCTTTGATGGCAAAATTCAAGCAATTCTAGACATGCAAGCACAAGAACGTCGCTGTAACTTGGATCAGGCACTAGCTTAGAAATCCAGACACAGCTAGACGGCGCATGACTGCAGCTGGGACTGCACAAGCTGCCTGGGTGATCAGACAACACTATAAATGCAAGGGGTGGGAGATCGGTGAGGTTCGGAGACGCACTTGCCATAGCCAACTGCATCACTTGCTCGCTTGGAGGTGTAGTGTGCGATCGATCATGGAGGCCAAGAAGTTCGCTGAGGATGCGGTGCGGGAGTTTCTGCTCTTTCGGGGCTTCACAGACACCTTGCAGTCGTTTGAGTCGGAGTTGCATGCCCAGTGCGGCAGTGGCTTTTATCTTCTAGCTCGGGTGAGTGATCGATATTCTTGTGCATATTGTGTTTGTTGACCACTTTGAGTTTTGGGAGTTTCACGTGGTCGTGGCGTTGATCGAGGCTCTGAAAGTGTCCAGGTCGGAAAATGGATTTGTTGCGTTCGAAGTCGATCGAGTTGCCTGCATTTTGGTTTTTAGCTCGAGTTGGAGGAGTAGGCTGAGTTGTTTGTTTTGAATTTAGTCCGTAACTGTGACTTGGGCCTCATTCTGCGAAATTGGTTTGAGTAGAGTCCTTGCGGTGATTCTAAGCTTTTGCATTTTTTTTAGAATCGGATGATCAGAGTATGGTGCGAGTTGAGATTCTAAAAGAGGGGCCGGATTAGAAGCTAGCATTTTTGTTCTGAAAACTTGCTCTGTTGTGAGAAATTTGTGAATTCAGGACTTCGTGTTGCATGGTGATTCAGAGTGGATGTTTGCAGATTCAGATAGGCGGCTGGATTGTATATATTTTTTTGTTTTCTGGAAAGCGAATGATTTGGTGTTTGGTGCATTGATTGGTGGGCAGGTGGATCGCATCCTGATGCTAATGAGAGATTACGTGCAGCGCTTCGAAGCAGAGAGGCTGGTTGATCTGCTGGCCTTTCTCAAGTCACGGGTCACTAAGTCAGGCGATGTGCAGCTACAGCAGACGGCGACGGCGCTGGAGCGCTCCCTGAAGCGTTACTACATCGTGTATGCTATGCAGAATGGGCGGAAAGACAAGGTGCTGGAATTCTTCGGGAAATACGGCAAGAGTTTGTTGCGCTCCGGTGACCCTGACTGGAACGCCTGGTTCGGTGAGCGTCATTTCCTTTCACAATCCAAAATGGTGCTTGGTTTCGTTCGAATTCAGAGTTTTGGCACATTTTTGATCTTCTCACACAATTCTGCTTTATACAGGAATTCCGTACATGAAACATCCAAGCAGGAATCCCAATTTCCAAGTGTATTTCTCAGCGGAGTGGTTGGAGACTCTGGAACTTGCATTCCGCAAATTCTTGCGTGAGATGTTCCAAGGAATTAATATCCTTTTTTGGTCGTTCTTGGCTTCTAGATTGCTTGAATCTGTGTATGATTGCTTTCAGCGTGTTCATCTTCTTCTTATCTGTTTGACGATTTGTATTTTATTGAACTGTAAATCTATCATTCTTCTCAGAAGTATAACCCTTCGTCTCGTGATGCGGGTTAATTTGGAGATTCAAGTGGCACTACTAGATTTTTCTTAATCGAGTTTGAAATCTTGTTTGTCTACACGTAATCATGTTCAACAGATCTTTGAAAAATTAAATTGAAAGTGAACTTCCTTGACTAATGAGTCGATGAACGGTTGCCAGCCCTATACAAGTCTGGATCAGAAGAGGCCATATTGAAGGAGGAGGAGAGGCAAATGGACGAATATCTCAAGGCAAAGAATGAGGAGTTAGCCAACTTGATAAAGTACGTTGGAGCTTACCCAAAACTTTTAGAAGATAAGATACTTGTCGTTAATTTCTCCTTAAATCACTTTTTTGGTGGTGGTGTCAAGCAAACTCAATCCATTATTAATTCCTGGTTTTCTTTTGTAGAAACTCCACGGCGGTTCCTGAATACTGGGTGGAAAGCCCTCCTCCAACACCTCCTAGATCCAATTCCTCCCGAAGCTCTGGATTTTCGAGCCAAGAAAGCGGTGAGCAAACTGACCAAGCTCCGTCCGTCTAGTGAGAAATTTTAGTTATCTACTTCAAACATCTTCGTTCTCTTCACTGCTGATAGCCATCGCTTGTTTGTGGTGCAACAGTTACTGTGAACGAGGCAGATTATGACGCTGATACCGATGAAGACTCAAGTTCGGACTTCTCCATTTCACTTCCAAGAAGTGCTCCTGTCCGTGAGGCATCTCAGAAAATTGCACGAACACGAGTGACTTATACGTGTTCGTTCAAGCCTGAAAGAAACGGTATGGATTTGCCCCAAAAACCTTGCCTTCATCTCATTATTTCCGCTGTATTGCATTTCAGTTGTTCTTGTTTGATGTGATTTGTTTCTTCTAGAATTTTATTAACACCTGCTTTTGTGGATTGTACACAGAGATAAGCAACAGCTGGGAAAACGCAAGAGAGGTTTTTCCAGTTGCGGTACAGCATCAGGAATTATTCACGAGGCACTTAAGCCCTATAACAAGGTGCCGTTACTCCACAACCGGAGCAAACATCGCAAGTGCATCTCAGGATGGAACTGTGAGGTAAAGTGTCATATTTACCCGGTATTCTATTGCTTTGTTTAAGGTTTAAGACTTTCTTGTTTCAGTATTTATTTGTCTTGTTCTTTAATTGTAATTTGCATCGTCATGTGCCAGTATCTGGGCTCCAAATGTGTCATCTTCCGTGGCTGTATCTCACAATGCAACTATCTGTGGCGGCGCCGAAGTTCTGTCTCTGGAATGGACAGAGCAATTGGTGAGTGATATCACAGTGGCATTACTGCTTCTATCTCCTTCGACAATGATTTTTCTCGATTGAGACATTCTGTACGGGTTATACCATGAATTTTTTGTTGATGATCTCAAGAAGTAATTTCATGTATTGAGTATTCTTGCTTTGTACTTGCAATTAGTAATCACCTTTATTGGAGTCGCAGTTATTCCTTGGCACAGCAGAGCGGCGAATCAAGGGTTGGAACGTTGAAACAAAGCGTGTTGTGTGTGACCTCACTACCGAAGCCATGTTTCCACGGTTTGCCTTTCTACTCATCCTTCTGAATTTCAAAGTTTACGCATTGATTGCCTTTCTGTTTTCTTGTGCCATCTAGCATGAACATTTTAAAATACCGAGATATGTTGAATTCTTGACATTGATGATTGTTTTCCTTGGAGATATTCAGAGTTTTGGACCTCAAGTGTAGCCCGACGGATCCTGTCTTTTGTTGTGCAGCTGCAACAGAGATTATGTAATTCACCAATCAAATAGTAACTCAGTTCAATCCATTTTATGTTTCTAGCTTTCAATGCAGGAAGATATTTATTTAGATTGCAAGCATTGATGGTTCATGCTATTGTTACTGTTAAATAGGATTTTAGAAAAAGCATATTATTGTAAGCGGAATGCTGTCAGGATCACATAAGTAATCCAGTGTTATTGGTTGCAGTCCTTCAGGAGAGGGAGTGCATGGGCTCGGATATGGTTCGCTTACGATATGGAACATGCACACTTTGCAGGCTACGGTGAGCACCCTCTAACTGATTCCACAAAACCCGAATGTTCTGAATTAAACATAAGGCAATGCGTGTTTCCTTGAGATAGATCTTCATATTCCATGACCACTTCTGACATGCCTTGGCTTGACTGTCTCACATTTGTAGACCGCGCTTGAACTTGGACAAGAACCCCCGGTAATGACCTCGGCTTGTTTCAATGACAATGGGAAAATCCTGGCGGCTGGAGCAACAGATGGCAAGATTCGCATATTTGGTACCTTTCTACACAAACAACAAGTACCTTAGCACAATTAAGCACCATGATATGTGGTTCTTCCCTTTACCATGTCTGAAACGTAGGTCTCTTTGTGTACATTAATTGGGTTACTATTCCTGTGTTGTCATTCTGTTCATCTTTTCTTTCCGTGTGTTTTATCCGTGTGTGGCATGTGTCAGATTTGCGAGAGAAAAATTCTGTCGCAGGGTGGCCTGCGTACAATGGCTGTGCTGTTTCATGTGTTCGATTTGGTCAAGACCAAAACAGTGTTTTCAGCCTAGGTGCCAACGGCAAGGTAATGGTTTCTCAAACATCTTAGGTACCAACTTAATGTCATACAAATGGTGATGCATGCTCTGATCTCTGGCTCTTGTTGAGCAGCTTTATAGTGCTGTGGAGTTTTTCTAAACATTGAGGATGAAACTCATGCAGATCATTGAGTGGAGCATGCGCAAAAAAAGTCAAATCCAGCATCGAGGCAAATATGCAAAGTCGTAAGTTTTTTCTAAGAGAACCCTGACATCTCTGCATCAGTTGTTTCAGTTTCTTCATGTTTGGAGCATCTTTCTTCTGCATAGATACCGTCGGTTGCTACCCACAGAAACCTTGGCTTGAAAAGACGCTTCAGCTATGATATTACTTTCTCACCCAATTCTTAACCTCATTTTCTGTTGTTGGATTCGACAAGATACTCCGCGTTGGCGTCCGGAATACTCCCTCGAAACGAGTTTGCAATCAGTCCAAGTGGACGTCACGTCCTTCTTACTTCCAACACCACCACAGCGCCTCTGTATCATGTAATCACACCTTACCAAGTTACCTCAGAAATTGCTTATCACATTCACAAGCAAAATCACTTCACACAGACTCTCCAATTTGTCTTCTGAATCGAGGTTATCCGATATGAAATACATGTATTTTGTCTTCGCATATGTGTATATGTGTAACTTGGATTCAGCATTCTAGTACATGTGTTCACGTCCGAGTACATTTATTCTGCACATTTGAGGTCGTGAATTCTGTATTCTGCGTACATGTATGCGCCAACTCTGACTTGAATTATGCGCGTTTATGAATTGCAGTGGGATTCATCCATGACACAGAGGAGCCTGGCGCACGAGGCAGCTATAACTTCGGTGGATTGGCATCCAGCGTCGCCCATGACGTTCCTCACCGGCTCCGCAGACCACTCCGTGCGGATCACCGCTGCAGTTGATAGTATGGAGTAATTTGCAACCATACTTTGAACAAAAGTGGTGAAGATCATCAAATAAGTATAGACTCGTTTCAAATAAGACTAGTATAGATACTTGTGTGTTACACATAAAATACTCCAGCTCTCCCTGTTGGATTGGAGTAGAACCTGTGTAGAAATAAGTTGAGGGTGAGGTGAATCATCTCACAAAACATTCTCTCAACCTTTGATTTTATTAAAATGAATGTATCGCTGTCGGAATAGCCCAGCCGCAGTTCACCAAATGCTACATGAACATTCACAAGAAATGAAATTGTAAGCTACGATCGACCGGTCATTTAAATCTGCTGTCATCTGGTGGATATCTAATTCCTGAATAGGAGAGGTGCGAATACGGGATGCTGTCAAAACTAGGGTGAATATGGAATGGTAGTGGCAGGGAGCCAGGCGTCAGCTTGTAGCACTTGTTGCGCAGAAAAGCGTTGGGCTTGCTGGAACGATAGCTGTGTCGACCAAGAGATGCGCTGGCTCAGATTGGTACCGCCGGGCCCATAACTGCCATACTCAGCGTCCAGCAGAGTGTCGAGGGCGAACGAGCCGTTCCACGGCAACCATCCCTGCGGCTCCACAATCTGCGAGAGGTATGAGCCCAGGAAGACCGTGCGCGAGTACGTCTTCCATGGCCGTCCTAAGTAGACATGGTGCCGTGCTGGATTCGCTTGATGCAGTGCCTTGTACGCTGCATTACCATCCACGGAGCAATTCTGGAACACTAGCGCTGTATTCTGCCCAGGGTCAGTCCTCCCCTGCTCCGAACATCACCAACACTTAGTCTTCATAAAATCATGTCATATAAGCAGCTGGAAATTGATCTATAATTTGATACATCTAACTATGCAATCGTCACAATCGGCTGCGAGAGATGTAGTTATATATGTTTCTACATGCCCCTCACATTCATGAATCTTTCTATAACGCATGCTAACAGATGCAAGTGAGCTCCTGATTAGAGGTGCTGCTTCAAAGATCTGATTTGAATTTTCATATATACTGAATAAGTAAGTGTAGAAATGTTCACTTCATACCTGGGCAGTGAGGGTGCTGGTGGAAGACCCGCCTTCAGTAATATTGCGAACCCGGACAACGATCTTGCACGTTTGAAAGACAGCGGCAGAGTTGCCGAAAATGAAATCTACGGTGCCAGCGATGGTGCAGTCCTTGTAGAACTGTCGCAAGGAATGCGTATACAAAGAATCCTGATGGCCCAGAATGGAACACGCCTGGAACGCAGATCGGTCACTCTCCACCCTCAGTGCCACGGCTTGGTGCTGCTCTGGCCCGGCCGTGTTCTCAAAGGTGATCCCCCATGCCATGAACCCCGCTCCGGTCACGGCTGCAGCAGCAGCCCCACCCGCCACCATGTTTGGGTAAGTCACCAGAAATAGTCACACTCAGGAGTACACATCCCAAATGTAACTGATTTAGAACAAAAATTGTAAGAAATTTTGAGTTAGCTTCAAGACCCACTAGGAAAGCAATATGAGGTTTTGTATGAAAATGAATCCATGATTGGTAATGGCACTCACCGACGGTGGCGGACGACCGGGTGGTGATGCCTGGAATCCCGACATGCAAGCTCCCGGTGATGACTGTCACATTCGTGCCATCCCCAAGAAACGATAGGTTGATTTTCTCCTTCGGAATGTGCACAGTTTCCTTGTATACCCCTGCTTTGATGTAGATTACGAATCTGGGCACTCCATCCAACGAGAATCGCAAATTAGCAATGTGAGTGGGAAATTAGTTTCAGGCAGCCGAGCAGTGCTAGGTTACGGCATGGCTATCACTAAACGATTTTGATGAATTGTCCCAGCTTGTCATTCAATCGAAGCATAAGATGAGTAGATCTCGGAAAGGCTATCGCGAGTAAGGCGACGCCCTACCGTTTTGGGCTCCACGATGGGGCCTTGTCGACTGCCGCTTGTATACTGGGCTCCGCGGAACCCAACGCCACTGTCACGTTGACCACCAGCTTGGTTGCGGGTTTGGCTGCATCAGCAAACACAATAGCCCGGTCATCGTTGGTAATCCACGTCGGGAATTGAGGCATAGCCAGGCGCCGCAGTTGTTCCTCTCGGGACTCAGGCGGGGGGCGCCACAACGTGGCATCAGGGCCGAATGTCAGCCTGGCGTCCGTGAGGGCCAGAGCGTTGCTGATGAGCTCCACCGTTGTGTTCAACCGGTCTGTCATATTCGCGACAAACGCCAGAGTGGAGCTTCTGGTTAACGACGTTGAAGATTGGAATTTGGTAAGGGAATAGTAGCAGTCGAAGCTCTGCGTCAAAGCTCCGCTGAGCCATGCCTGGATGTCTTCTAATGGCGCAGTCGCCATGGAGGCGTTCGAGACGCGCACGTAGTGTTCCGCCAGGTCCAGTATTTCCATGCACCCCTCCGCCAGGGTGGTCAGATTCATGTCGTTGGCAGCGGGGGCGACGCCAGTAGTCAGCGTTTGCGCATCGACCAGTGCCGCACGCGAGCGCTGCGCGGCCATGGCGGTCATACCCTCCACCAAGCCCTGAGCCGACGCTTTCTGCCAGCGCCCGTCGCGCGAGAACGCGGACTCACACGACGATGGATACCTCGTGGCAGAGCATACCTGCCGGATGACCACATTGTCCGCTTCAACCAGGAAACCCGAAAGCAACAAGAAGGAAAATATGATGATGGCAGCTGCTCTCGCCATCGATCACAGTTTCACGCTCCTTGTGACAATCGGTGGGCACCAAACTGTTGGTCTAGCTAGTGGCCATCAGACAATTTTCCGGCGTCGAGATGGGGTAAGATACCAAGCTGATCATCTGCTCAACTAGTACTCACCCAAGTCAAGCTCCTCAGAGATCAAAATCTGGTAGCTAGTATATATCAATCGATGAATATTGAAATTCAAAGGAGCTGGGCCTAGTGTTGCACGATAGTTACTCGGATCCAGCCATGAATTAGAAACGATCGCAAGTTTCAGGTGCATGACGATACCAATCTAGCTCCTACAGTGTAGGCCGTGAATCGGCAGCAGTATCATGGTAATATATATATGCTGCAGTTTCGATCGAGCGATATATGGATTTGCTTGTGACTACCTGATTTCTGAAATATTCTGAATTGACCAAACACATAATCTGAATAAAATAATAAGCTATCCCGGGTTTAACGATCAAATTCCACAATTTGCGACCCACACACCCGTGGTTGACAACCAAAAGCCGATATGCTCTACTCGACCAAGATCTCCGCATGGATGGAAATAGTAACCTAAGAATTTGGTCTTCACTCAATTCCGGTCTGAGTCTACTCAATTCGACGGTGGATTCAGGAAGAAATATTGTTCGATCAGCTCACAAGATACTCTGACCGGCAAATCATCATGCCACAAAATGTATTTAACAATTCTCACAATTCGACGTTACTACAGAAGGGAGACGTGATCTACTCCTTACATTACATATTCATGATCAAGCAAAATTTTGCTAAATTATGCCGTAATCTAACGAGATATATGAATAATCACGTCACTGTCTGTGTCATGCCATGTATCCGGTCACCGGTAGGTGCAAGCAACGTTGCAAGAAGCTGGCCCAGTTATGAGGGCAGCCCCATGCAACGCAGGGTGCATGATCACTTGTATATTTGACCCCCAGCATGTGCCGTCTGTGTGATGATTCTCCGATTGATTAAAGTTCTGCAATGACCAGCTTGTACCGGAAGTGATACTTCTTGGAAAATATTGTCCTGAGAATTGTACATGCACATGAATATGTGCTTCCATTCATAGTAGCAACGTTTCATTCAAGAAGCTTAGACCTGTGCTGATGAGCACTACAGTATGGTTTGCCCGAAACACTACGGTATTGCAGTTTCGTATTGCAGCTAGCATCGACATAGGAAAGTTAATTACACTGCAGCGCCAGAGGGCGGTCAAGTGTAATTGAATTCCTGAATTGAATTTACTTTGTTCACAACTTCACATCCTTGAACTACTCTGAGTGACACTCTTGAACCCTTTGCATTCATTGGAGCAGTTCGACTTCTTCGTGATGTCCATGTGTTTGATTTGTCATCTCATCATGCACACTTTCCTGCAGATATGAACCTCCAGATGCTGTCATGGTCTCGCCGGCTCTCAATCATGAATGTTCAGCTCATTGAATGTTCCATTGCTGTATTGTGGAAGCCTGTCTCGTTAGGCCGGGGTTGATGGATGTGCAGATGATTTGTTCACGTTTTTTAGACTGTCGCGTATGTTCGTTTGATTCGTGCATTTTTTTTGGTTCCGTGGAGGTTTGTATTGTCGGTGGAGATTGACCGATACGCAGGGAATTTTCGTGCGTTTGTGAAACTGTTGCGTATTGTCTGGTGATTACTTCATTTTCAGCTGCTGTGGAAATTAATTTTTGTCAGTTTGAGGTGAAGCAATTTGCAGCTGATTTGTTTGAGTTTTTGGTTTCAGTTTCAGGCGTGACTATCGTTTGACCTATTCGTTAAGCATGTTCTGTAACTGAAGAATGAACACGGTTTTCCATTTTTGCGAATTCATCAGCACTGCTGAACAACAGTAAATTATGTGTTTGATTGAGTGCAGGCTCTTCCCATTTTTCTGGATGATATGTTCAACGAGTTTGTGGCGGTGATATTGTCGGTCACTTTCGTACTTACTTTTGGGGAGGTATGTATGCGTATCTTGGACCTTCCCTGCATTGCCTGTTCTGCAGGTTATATAAAATCAGAAGAGGTTTGATGGAATTGTGGAATATGATTTTCAGGCAACAAGGTTTTATTGTAGCCAGGCTAACATCTCTTGGTGCTGACGCTTGCTAATCAGGTGATACCTGAAGCAGTTTGTTCTAGACACGGACTCGCAATCGGTGCTAATTTCGTCGGGTTGGTCAAAGTCCTGATGATCCTCTGCAGGCCCATCTCCTACCCTGTTGGCAAGGTGATTTTTCTTCTTCGTCAGAAGCAAATCTTTGTGTTCTTCCCCTCCCCTGATCACTAGCTCTACACGATGATCATAAGGCTTCATATATATTTGGTGTGGAATCAACACGCTTCTGATTGTCAGTTGGTTGACATGTTTCGGAAGCTGGGCCTTTATTCAAGAAAGGAAATCAAGGCACTGGTTGAGTGACATTTATTTGAAGTGCAGATACTGGACCATTTATTAGGGCACAACGACTCTGCACTATTCAGGCGAGCGCAGCTCAAGGCACTTGTCAGCATTCACGGAAAAGAGACCTGTATGCCAACGAGGATTCTGATTCAAAGCTATTTGCATTATTCTGTGGACCATCATTGCACAAGAAGCCCTAAATCCTGCGAAGAAGGAGCCTGTTGAGGATGAACTTCTGTGGGTTATACCTTGCAGGCTGGCAAAGGGGGAGAACTCACTCACGATGAAACGACGATCATTCAGGGCGCTTTGGATCTCACTGAGAAGGTAAACCACTAAATATGTCATTCATGAATGCTAACTTGACACTTGCCGTGGCAGCCAAGAGTAGGAATTGTCAATCTCCTTTGTCAAGCAATGGCTGAAATGGGAGGTCCAGCACAACATCGACGTTGATGCTGTTCGTGTGTTGTCTTTTTCTACTGAAGGGATTTTGGTTATTAACTTCCTGTTTGTCGTGCTCGTCTCAGACCACTTTGGCAGGACATCCCCCACGCTGGGACTTACCAAGTGCTACGAGCGTTTTTCGGAGGGGCAGGGTTGATGAGCCCTTAGTTTTTGGTTTTTTATTTTAAAATTCCCAAGAGGGTCTCTCAGGAGTAATTTGGAGCCGCAGGCCCCATTTCTGAATTCAAAATTACCAAAAATGGCCTTGGGGGGGTCCAAATTGAAAATTTCAGGGTTTTTGAAGAAAAAAGCCAACTAATGGGAGTGGCTCCTAAAAATGCTCGTAGCACTAGGTAAGTCCCAGCGTGGGGGATGTCCTGTCCACGCCGTCTCAGACCCCATTAGAATCGACTTTCTCACTGGATATCAACACAAAGCTAGAGGGGTACATAAGGTAGAGATGGGTATTCCCGTGAGGGTTCTAATTCCGTGGCCTATCAGTGCACCAATATCTGAGCAGACAGCACCTGACTACCACATTCAACAGATTGTATAACAACCTATCATGTTCTCCATGCAAGAATCTTTGTATTGCATATACCTACTCACGGAAATAGTGGTCTACAATGTTGCACTTCAAATATTCATGAAAATTTGATAAATTTCGAAAAAAATATTAAAAAAAAATCAGATTTGTGATTTTCGACCTAACTTCTATTTATATAAATTTTATACCCATAGTTTTCTCAATCCCAAATATGCTGACTGGCTTAAACTGACCGGAATACCCATCTCTACCTTACATCTCTTTACATTGGAAGCACAGAAGTTTCATCATTTCTAGCTCGTAGATCATGATGTTTGTGAGGTATGTACGTGCCCTGTGATTCATAATGCTTGTCACTGTTAATGTTCTGTAGGGAGGATCAGTGACCTTCTTCCATCTTGAAGCGCCTGACCCAGAGGTAATCTCTCAAGAATCAGACTTGGGACACTGCCTCGACAGCAATTCAACAATTCATCTTCCTGAGAGCTGGCATATATTTATGTTGAGTTCGTTGGTTTGACGACAGAAAGCAGAAAACCTGATGGCGCTTCACCGATCAATAGCCCAAGACCTCTTTAGGCAAGCTCAGCAGCGCTTCAACCTCCTCGCCACCAGCTGCGAATTTCCGTGCGAACATGTAACAGTTGGAGAAAGGGGAGCCATTGTACATACACGAAGGCTCGTTGTCGTCGGATCCCCTCTCTCGGGAGTCGATGAAGTACCCATCTTCGTTCCAAGTTTGTTGTTGGATCTTTCTGAAAGTTGCAGCTCCTTGCGTTGCATTACGCACACGTATGAGACTCGGATGGGAGCTGTGATGTGGGTCGGACCAGTCAACATACATCACGGTTCGGTTTGCGATCCCCTGTGCGTCAACCATGGCGAGCATTGTCTGGATGTATGATTCGTCGTGCGCCGCTCCTACGAGATCCCTGTCGAACTTTGCATAGAGCTTCGATTCGGCGACGATGAGCCCCGCGTGACGTCGGTGGACAGACATCCATGCCTCTCCTTTCCGCGTCTGGTTCCGCCGAAACTCTGGCTCCTGGTTCCATTTCCTTCGGGTCGCTAGTTTCGGCAGAAAAGCCTCCACGAAGCTTGTCTCAGAATTCGTAATGTAGTTGAAGATGAACGGGAAGTTCCTAACCGGGAGAGTCTTCTCACAAACGAACGTGAACCAGGCATTGGCGTTTCTAGAATCTCGCAACGCATGTGCGAGCAGGCGCCGTTGCGCGTCCACCAGTGTCATCGAGAACCGCTTCACCGGCCGGCTCAGCACACTCTTCCCGTGAAAGAATGACGACTCGGGATAGTCGTAGCTGGCGTTGCTTGCGTGCACATACACTGAGTAAGACTCCTCATTCCCATGGAAGAATCTCCTCCATAATGGCTCGAAAACGATCTCCCCTCGCACGAGAAACAGAAACGCCAGCTTGGGCTTCCCTGCCAATGGCACCATAGCCGCCTTCCGAGCTCCACAGAGAAGATCCTTCTCAATATAGTCGCCTGCTCTCAATGTCTCATGGCTTGCAGACTCGTCACAGTACACAGATGGCTCCACATCCGACGGAATCACGTACCTCGAATCGCTCACCTTCTGTATCTCCGGTGCCAGGATCGCTGCACTTCGGCTGCACCCAAATGAATGTCCGTTAAGACGACTACCACCAATGGTCGAGGCGATGAAGCTCCTGTTCTGAACCTTCCTTCCGAGATAACCCAAGCTGTGAACATCGTCTCCTTGGCTATCAAAGAAGAAAACAACTTGCGTCAAGAGGAACAGGGTGGCCAGCCAACAAACGACTGCTTTCATGGTCGGCAATTTGTCCCAAACACGATGTTCGGTGTCGAAATCTAGGTCTAAATTATCCATATTGTTCGACTTCATATTGCTAATGAGCCCTGTCTTACAATGTACTAAACGATTGTGGTCCCTTTCGATGTGGCCGGCTCTTCCCAAGTCTCACCAAAATCCGAAAATGCTGATTGAATCTGCAGCTACATTTAAGAATGCAACTCACTGAGCAGTGGACACATGAGAGTGAGCTCAGCACACAGATGTTCATCAGCTTCTCAATTACCAAGCTCTTGAGTCTTGACCAGCTTTTTAATAATCTCTATGGGCCTTGTATCTTATACTCGTCAAAATTGGAAGAGGACATGTATCAGCATCATCAAATTGGTCAAAAGGTAAAAAACTCAGAAGCAGCAATTTAGCAAGGCGGCAGCAGCAATTGGATAGTTCGCTATGAATCCGAAGGTGGAGATCCAGTTGCAAGTGAGCTGGTTACAGAATGTGGTAGGCGGTGATCTGTTGCTCTCTTTTCCAGCTAACAACTCGAAGGATACTGTTTCATCACATGCACGAATTCCGGCTAGGAAGAATCTTGAGCTGAGGATGCTTTGCTTGACTTGGACTCAAGAGTGCAATTCGCGGAACTGTAAGGTTGATCATCTGGTTGAACGCATCATAGTTCCAAACAGTCAACCTCTGTTATGTTTCCTAGACTTTTCTTTTCCTTTCTTGAAGAAGAACAGTGAACAGGCTCTAGGTCTCTGTAGCAAAATTAGACCACCGTGTTCCAGCTCCTCTACCTCTTTATGCTTTCGTGTTCTGTAGCCGTGTGCCTTAAAGCAACCAAGTTTCAGTAAGTTAAACAATGTTTAGAGAGAATCAAGACAATCAAAGCTCGCAATCTGACGAGAACCCACTAAGTCAATACGATGAACAAGTTTTAGCTGAAGTACGGCAAAGCCACAGGTTGGTTCTCGTCAGATTGCGAGCTTCGAAGCAATCGTGACTCATCCGTCGTGGACGTTAGTGTGTCATGTTTGACTCGGTCGTGTTTGGTAGGTGGATAAATTGGTGCAGAATGTCAACCTTATATCGGAGAGACATTTCGGTGAACTGCCGAGTTTTCATCACGGTGATTTCACAAGCATGGACATGGAATTTAACCTAGATTAAGAAAGACGATGATAAGAATCAGTGTATGGCCATAGGAAGAAGCCGCAATACGATGTCAATAGTCATTAGAGGAGTTCCGACTCCTCGGACAGCCTGAAATTGTGTTGAGAAACTACGTACCAAACAAAATTGACAGGTTTAGGTACTGAGACAAATTATCGATGTTAAATTTGGGACACAAATTGGTATCCTTGAAAACGGTAACATAGGTTTCATGGCTAGATTGAATGTAGTCTAGAACCTTTAGAGGACACAGAATTATTAACCAGGAGGCACGAGGAAGCTGAACTAGTTTAAAAGCGAATGACTTTGCATCACGAATTTATTTCCCTGCTTATGGTTCATCACATGGATATATAAACATCGTCAGTGCAACAAATGAGCAAACGACAAGCTTCTCAATCGTGTATATGTCTCCACTCAAGAATGATATTTGTTTACTAACTCACAAGCCGTAAGATACTACCCAAGACCACCCTGGTCTTAAATGAGTTTCAGCCTTCCATGCCCCTTCGTCTAAAGTCCTCACGACATCCTGCTTGTCAAACAATATCGCAATTTGTTCACACGAAATCTAGTTCGCACCATACATCTTCAACTGGCAGAAGCTCTTCTGGATCTCTGAGGTCATTGTTGCAGTTTCTAACCAGGCCAACCCTCCATCAGTTCCAGAAATTCTCAGATGTCCAGTTGCAAATTTATCACTTGAGACCTGACTGTTCACCAGAGAATAGATCGTAAGATAGTGAGACAAATAACAATGGAAAATGTACATAATAAGCAGCGAAAACTTAGCACTAAACGAATTCAAGCTACCTGACGTCTCATTGCGAGAAAGTGGCCATGGAGAGTGCAGCAAGACATACCCAACTGGAACATCCAGTACTTGAATGAGTGTCATTGAAGAGTCCTCTGATATAGTGAGGTCTATCTTGACATCACCTGACAGCAAATGAAGTTACTATGCTTTTCACAATCAGTGACTAATTTACTGCCATGAAACTGCTTCCACAGCTCCTGATCCTTTTGCAAGCAAACGAAGCGTAGTGCCCTTCACAAGCCAAGCTGAACGTTCTGGGGCATCCTTCTGGTAACTCATAGGTCTACGGTTACCATTCTTTTCGACGGTGTGATAAACAAATGGCAACCGAAGCACAAGAAAGCTATCAGGTGGGAGCACTACTTCTGGTGCACCGGGAACATTAAAGCCCTCTTGCTTGCCACCCTGCTGTTTATAGCCCAGGGGTCTGGGAGCACTTGATTTGTCAACCTGCTGCTTTGATGAACTTGATGAGGGGTCCTGATATGCATAGCCACGATATGTCAAATACTTTGCCGATGAACTAGACTATGAGCGAGAAATTCAAGACTGCAGAGATGCAGTCCAAAAACTAAGACATAAATTAAGGGATCCAAAGTCTATGTTTAACAAAACAATCACTTCAGTATGTGAGTTACTCATCATGAAATATGATTAAACTAGTTTACGAACAAGAAGTTAAATCAGTATCAGGTTCAGATATTGCGATATACCTCAAATTGAACAACTGCTTGAGTTGTGAGTAACAACGGGATCGAAGGTGTGACCTGCACAGTTGCAATTCAGCAAGAATTAGAGATTAAAAATTTGAAAGATTGAAAAGACCATAGTTGACCGGCTACAATTGATAAGATCTACGCCTTTCCTAATTGCACCTATGAGATAGCGTAGTCTATGACAAGAACAGACGACATTCCAGGGACTGACTGGTCATAAGTTCTAGGAGTACCAAAAATATCCTTTGAAGCTGCGATACACAGCCTGCATACAACATATCCTCTTGCTTTTCCTCACGGCCCGCTGAAGCCTCACAATAGGGACAGTGCATGTAAACGGGTAGATCCATCCCCAGTAACAAATTCCCCTCTCCGGAACCTTTTATTATTCTCGATACCTCCAAGCCTTCTTTTGTCTTCTTGTCATTAGGAGTACCTCTTGTAGTTATAGATTGTTCATCAACAACAGATATCCTTGGGTCAGGTCTAATTACTGCATCCTGCTCTAGATTTACATGACCAGGACCAGGTTGAGGATAAGATACTCCGAGATTCTGAACTTGGTTAGCAGAGAGCAAAAAGCGGTGTCCGTGCGGGCATTCATGTTCAAACCCAACATAAACTTGAAAATGTTGTACACTTGACGTGCTCCCACTGTCAACAAAAGGTGAATCAGGCACAGATTCTTTGTCTTCTTTCTCTGCGTCGATTTTCAACAACGCCATGTCATGCTCCACAGTTGTATTCTTCAGTGCATCATTCCTTACTCCGGGGCGGGGCTCATCCACTCCATCAGTTCGTTCCATGACACTTGAAGGCCTTGAAGTTTTCGAAGGTGGTGCTGACTGCAGCTTCTTGGCTTTCTGGGGCAAAGGAGGGAAAGCAGAGTCGCCACCGTAATTAGCATTTGATGACGAGCTCGTGCTGACCTTAACTTTGTCCATCCTAAAAGTGGAGGTCCTGCCAGCCACCCTGTTGTTCTCACCAAGTGACCCCTTCTCTGTAACTTTGCTGTAAAAGTTTTGCCCTACATGTGCTCCCTGTTTAGGATCCACTGAGCCATTCTCAGACCTGGAAAGGGTATAATTAGTGTGGTCAAGCTCCACTGCTACTTTATGGGTCTCCAGGGCGACGCCTGTTTTTCCTGGCAAAGAAACTGCAGCGGAATTGCTTTCATATAGTACCATAATATCTAACAAGGATAGATGCTTTTGTTCAGGGATAAACCCAATTTGCATCAAGCCACTACCAGGTTGATAATACCGTGCACTCCCCAGACGAATAAGACTCCATGCTGATCCCCCCAAGTAATTGTCACTACTGCTAGCAGGCAGTGCCAGGGAAGGCAATAAATCATCACAATTAGGAAACTGAAAGAATGTCACATTTGCACTTTCATGGTCGAAGGGATCCTTCCTCAACTTTCTGGAGCGACCACATGCACACGCATGGAGAAATATCACACCACTAGAATGTGGCTGGCATACACCCCCTCCTGTCACAATACACAAGGTTGAGTATGTTGTCAAGCAGCATGGATCATGAGAAAAAATACGTCACTACATGTCAAACGAGGGCAATTGTGTAGAGGAAGGAAAGCAGTGGAAGAGAGAAGAATGTCTTAGGGACCTGCTGGTGGCAGATTCAGTTGTATAAGCACTACATCAAAACAAAAGTGCAAAGCTATGAAGCGCACAAGATCAGATACAGACTGCAGAGAAAAATTGAAATCATTTCACCGGCAGTCAAGTTTGTACCTTTCATGTCCTTCTGCACTTTGCTTTCTGTTTCTGCTCCAGTGTCACAAGCTTCCGATGGGGCGTCTGTTGCTACATTTACCACATCATGCACAAGATGTCTACAGGGTTTACCTGTGAGGCTCACCGCATCACATAGCTGCCGTCCAGCATGCCAGATGGCTTCACAACTAGCAGTCAACTTCCCAACATACGACAAAACTGCTGGCCCTCTGACCATATTATGGAAAACAACTAGAGCTTTCTGAAGGTGAGCATTATGAACAATAGTAGGGTATGTGGACGGGAGGTCTTTCAAATAAACCTCAATAGCGGTTGGAAGTGATCTCTTGCACCACATCTTAGAAAATTTGTGATCAATATCAATCGCACTGTCTAGACTGGAGATAACTCCATCTAATGAAGCCACGCGCTGTCGGGGCACTATTGACACGTTTGATGTCCCTCCAGAGGAATTTGCATGTATGGCACCTTGTGATGACTGAGAGTACCTCCTTATGCTTTTGCGAGGGGAGCTCTCTTGACTTTTCAGATTGTCGTTTTTCTCAACTGTTACAGGCTCAGTTTTTAAATTATCTCGGTTTTCCCATGCTGAAGTTAGGGCATCTGCAAGAATTTGGGAGGCAGAAAACCAAGCAGTTACAGTTGGAAGATCAGGGGGATTATGTAAGGGTTTTGTGGCTCCGCTTGCTCCTCCAGATGCACTTGCAGCAGCTGCAGCTGCAGCAGCAGCAACCATACCGGCACCACCAGAGCTGCCTGCCATCACAAACAAAAAGAGCATGAAAGAGAGTTGGACGGTGTGTTTGCCAGAACAGATCGTAAATAAGATTCCTATACACGTCTTGGTCTTTGATTTCCATGAACATATCGTAAGCTCCATGTGTTGAACCATCATTCCATTAACTTCAAATTTGCAACTTGCAAATAATGCTTTCAAATAATAAGTAATATCGTTACATGAAGTTCAACACATTAAGCTCACTGTAAGTTCATTGAACCACCCGTTGATATTACTTGGAAGTATATCACTTTGAAAATGACCTTGTTACCCACAACTCAAAGCGATTGTTCAGTTTTAGGACTATTGGAAGTAACATTAAGCAGTTGATATTACTTGGAAGTAACTATCATCACATATAAGTTCAACACACTATCATTACTTCCAAAAGCGACATTGCCAGATATGAAGGACAAGGATTAGAAGTAGAGAAGAGGCACACCTGTCGCAGTACTAGCAATGGCCCCCCTCCCTCTCAAAATTTCTGTATGCCTCAACAGAAAATCTTTGATCGCTTGTATGTCGTCCTGTACTGGCTCAGAAAGTCCTGCAATACACCCGAACGATATTCGTGGCTTTTAATACAAGTTTCATGTAACGATCCGACAGCATTGCCATAACCAGGGACTCTAAAAAGCTTAAATTAGCAAGGGTCTTCACAAAACCAGTAACTCCCTATTTCTAACATAATAAAATCTCAGGTTCAAGAACTTGTCAACTATATATTTCAGGGTCACGGTTAGCCACTTAAAGGGCAACATAATTTCATTTGATCTCTACACAATATGTTCAACTGTTATTAGCAAGAATGAGCTCTTGTAAGCTGAGACCTCATGATACGGCAGAAAATATTTTCCAAAGAATTGTAATGTTAGCTAGCAGACCATTGAGACCGTAGCCTCTCAAAAAGGTGTACCTGCTAGGTTTAGTGTCTGAGTAGAAGGCCCTTCGACGTTCCTCAAGAAACTGGCAAGCACATCTGATATCTCTTCAAGGCCAGCTCCTTGTCGGTTAGAAGCCCTATCTATGAACACGGCGGCCCTGCTTTGATCTAGGGCAAAAAGGGCACCTCCATTCCCAGCTCCACCAAAAGTATTCACACCTCCGGCAAGGCCTCGGAGGGCGGCTGCTGCAGAGCCAGAAGCGCCCCCTTCTCCTACCACACTCGCAAGAGTCCGACATTTCTTAAGAAGAAACCTAATCTGCGCTTCAGTTGACGCTTGCATCTTCTTTCGAACACCTCCTTCCGTCTTACTTCCAGGCCTGCTTGGTCCTGGATTTGATTGGGAAGACTTTGATAATCTGCTGTACGTGCTTCCAGGAGATGAAGAAGAACCTGGCCCACTATTGAAGCTGCTAGGAATTCCCGACCCTTCCGTTGCATCTTCGGTAGCAGATCCCAATATATTACAGCTAGGAGATGATTCTGTACATTCTTCCAAGCACACAAAAAGAGCGACAGGGGTGCATTGGCCAGGATACAAAACTGGAGCTGGACCACCTACATACCCATTTGAAGAGCTCTGTCGGCCAGAAGAAACTCCCACCCCATTCCTTCCGACTGTATCCCGTGATGAGGCCCCTGCACGGAGGGACTGAGATGATCTGCTGGAAGATTGAGGGAGAACACTGGGGAGCACATGAGCCTTGACAAAGGGTGCAAGGGCATGCTTTGCAGTTTGCAAAGTTCGAAACGTCCGAAGATACCGTGGGTCAAAGCGAGAGCCCTCTTGAACAATCAAGAGTATGTGACACACCTGGGAGAGATACCCTATAAGAATATGATCCATATGAGAGACGACTTCACATGACAGAAAAAATCTTTAAAATCATCAGAAACAGCACCAGGAACAATTACAAACGTGTATTACTGCAGATCTAGTGACAGACACCATCACATATACCGACCGCTGCCGACACCCCTTACTGCATCAATCACGAGATGTGATGTCTATGTTCTTGCCGCAACAAGTAGTTTAGACTTAGTAGAGATCAGAAGACTAAACATCCAATTATGAGTAATTTCATAAGTTGACGTGTTGAATGTTCGATTGATGAGCTTTCCACTATTGAGGTATAATATTTGCAGCAATCTTGATGGTCAAATTCTCACTCAATCAGGTTCAAATAACACAAAAGCTGTGCCTAGGAAACGTTAAGTTGGCAAGAGATGAATCCAGATTTCCAACTGAAGGGTTTAGGGTATACAATGTAAATGTCATAATCTGTGACGGCCTGACCATTTTGTGTTTTAGATGCTGTATCTATTCTATACTAGCTCAATATCACTGCCAATAATGCGATGCTTTATCCATCTATAGCACGTCGATTGACTAACCCCTGCAAGGTACCTCCATTCGGACAGCAATTACAGCAACATACAAAAGGATGACCACCTCGAAAGCCTAAAGAGCTTCGACAGTGACAAGACATGGGTTCAAAGAGAAAAGATCAGAGAGAAAACCTTACAGAAAACATGAACAGCAAGCCGCGGAAACTGTCAGCTTCATGCCGCTCCAGTGCCTCAGCCAGACTCTCTCCAGCTAAGCTCTCTCCCTTCAAACAATCATGAGGCTGAGAACCCCAGACGTACTGGACATACAATACACCCATCTCCCGGTCGTAGTGATTCTTAATCTTCCCATCGATCCAATCCCGCTCCCGACCGCTCCCCGCAAGCTTCCCATCAACCGACCCCTTGGTCTTCTGCGGAGCATATGTCTGAGCATCGCCAGCTCTTGAACCCGCATTGTGATCCCTAACCCGACCACTCTCATCAACCTTCCCTCTGCCTCTCCCATGACCTCTCCCCCTCCCAACCCCATTCTCCTGTACCAACCCCCGCTCCGTCTCACTCCTCTGTGAATTCTCCCTCCCCGCCCCATCCCCCAAATTAGGGTTTCCGATCACCCCCGCTTCCTGCTCCTCCCGCGAACCCCGACGCTCCTGCGAGCTCCCACACTTCTTCCCGGCGAACACCTGCGCCAGCAGCACCCGGTCCAGCAGCTGCGAAGCCTCATCCTCCAACCGACTGATCACCCCGACCACGACCACCTGCTTCGAAACCCCGTCCGCGACCTCCTCCCCCTCGTACGGGACCGGCAACACAATCCGCCCCGCACCCTCCCCCTCCTGCCCCAAACCATCCCCCCCGAACAACAACCCCCCCTCCACGACCGGCACACGACCCGACACCGAACTCCCTCCCGACCGCGACGGCACCACCACCACCCCCGCCGGCGCCTTCGCCAGAAACGGAGGCGACGTCGGCCCTACTCCCGCACCCGCCCCCGCACCGGACGAGCCCCCTCCCACAGGGTGCGACGACGGGCGACTGAGCATGCGCACGCTCATGGTGCCCCGCTCCTCATGCGCCCCACCCGCCGGTCCTTCCACGCATCCTGGACACCACTGCGACGACAACGACGACGGCGACAATGAGACCGATTCCCTGTCTGTGTCTGTCGGAGCTTGAGGAGCTCGGATTTGCGCTGCAAATTTGTGATCATTCCTGCTTTCAGGTCGGGAAAAAACACAAACAACCAAGCGAAACGGAGACGACAGCTTGTTGGATGAATGATATATCGTCTGGATGATATATCAGTTATTCGTGATGAGGACAGGAAGAAGGAAGGGCTTCCTAAAAATGGAATCAAAAGCGTCTATGAGAGTTTGCTACGAATGGTTGTTGATGATTTGAGTGACTGAAAAGCTCTCTTGGTGATTGTTAGCAGAGAGAGAAAGAGAGGAACTTCGGTCTCCGAAGGAGATGATTGTTAGCACCTCCTCTTCTCAATCACACTTTGGGTTTGGGTGGCAGGAAGTAACCTTTTGTGAAGGTTAGTTCAGTTTCCTAGCTATCAGAATTGTTCTTCAACATTTTCAACTCGAAAGGAGAAATCGAATTTCAGAGGGTCGATTCAATTCGGTCTGCTCCTGAGTTACTATTTTTAGATCGTACTCTTCAAAATTCGGAATTAACCATAAAATGGTTGATTGGGCTCTTAGGGGTTAAGCGAAATCCTACAAAATCATCCACGTTGAATGTGGCCCCATGAATTTCTCTTTATAATTATGCAGATAATAAGAAAAAAAAGAAAAATTGTAAATCGCTCTAACTTTCACTTTTTGTGGAGGTTTTGACGAAGATCACGACTATTTGAATTACTCATAGAAAAAGAGACATAGTTGGTAAAACTTTTATATTAGAATTTTTACTTTTATGTGAAAGTTAGTGCAATCATTATAAAGTAAAAGCCTACCGTATAAATACAAAGTAAGATCAATTTCTTTTATTATCATTTTATATAGTAATATAAATAATATACAAAGCTAATATATTCAATAGTAATCTTCACTTTATAAGTTGTTGTTTTTTCTAATTACATAGAGCAAAAAATCAATAAATATGCCACTTTATTTCTGATGCTAGGTTCATTTGGTGAATACTGAATTGCAAAGTTTGAAGGTGGTGAGATTGATTCCATTGATAAGGATCAAATCACACCATAAGTGAATTATTTTAAGATTTCTCCAAGTTGTTTGAGGATATGGACGAGATGGAGGATCATAAAGTGACCATGGAGGAGGACGTCATCATAGACGCAAATATGTGGAAAAACTTGCCATGTGAACTACATGCTTACATCCTCCAATTTTGTTCAGTGCCCATGTTGTGTCGGCTCCGAATTGTCTGCCACTCATGGAACAACCAAATCCAAAAGTTAAATTTTGCACTTAGAGTTCAACCTCAAGATATGTATATTATAAAAGCTCCATACTTTTGTTTAGCTAGCTTTGTGAAAGTCTCCAAGGTCCTCTTTCGAATTAGCATGGCTCTCTTTGAGCCTAGCACACAAAAGTTCTACCCCATCAATATAGAGTTTTCATGTGATTGCATGCGAGACACCATTATCTATGATCCATGTGAAATCATGGCAGCAGATATGGGCTTCATCTGGGTGTCATGGAACAAAGAGCTTATGCTTGTTGTGAATCCAGTGACCAAATCGATGGTTGAAATTCCACCTATCCCTCCTATAGGCACTTACTTCTTTTATTCAATAATTGTTGATAAAAACTACTCATCTTTTACTCTATATGTTCTATTGACAGTTACAGCTTTGCAAAAGCCATGCTTGGCATATCTTGACTCGCACGTGGGCAAGTGGCAAGAGTCTTCTCAACTGCCAGAGACACTCAAACCATGTCATATGATAAATTAAATGAAACGCTATACACGTTATTTTGGGAAGAAAACAAACAGGTCTACAAGATATTTGAATTTGAGAGGGCATGCAATGCTTGGAGTGATATAGGCATAGAGCTACCCAACGATGTAGGTGTGCCGCACCTAGCTACGACACTTAGGCGGCTATTTTTTGTGGGATTTGTTGTCGACTACACCTACAATGAAAAAATTACTAGCATAAAGATTCTAGAAATTGACATTGCTTCCAAAAAGAGTTCGGTTGTCACTAAGATAGACAATGCATGCAAGAAAGATGTACTAGAGTATTTTGATTGCCCCATAGAGATTTTGGACTATAGAGGCACAAATGGCAATACAAGAGTAGTTGGATGCAATAACTTTATTGTAATAACATCACTTTTCAACACGTCTATCGCCTATGACGTACTGAATGATGCTTGGAGAAAGTGGAGCTTTGACAAAAGCCTTGTTAGTCCAAATGAGTGGCACAAGGCAGGATATGGCATATTTGTTATGGCAACAACCCTCACCCTCAATTCTGTGCCTCATTTGCAAGTGCAACGGGGAGCACAAGGCCATGATTGAGCTTATACAATATATTGATTTATTAAAACATTGACTGATTCCTAGAATAATGCTCAACCAATTCTTATAGAGTTATCTCCTTATATTTTTAACAAACTATAATGTAAACATTTGAGAATTTGTTTTATAAAAAAACCCAAAAAGAATTTTCTTCTTTTTGGTACATGAATATTGACATATTTGATCATCATCTTACAAGTAATCAAGAATGCTTTGGAAGTGAAACATAGAAGACAATTGTTTCAAATTGAGCATGAAGAAGCAATCGCACATGATTTCTATGAAGATAAATGTCATAAATAAGTATCTTTCGAAGATAATGGAGATTGTTTTCACCATTGCAAGGTGCTATTATGTGAGTTGAGAAAGTTTTTTGATGAGCTTTCTTGGTGCAAGAGTGTTTTTAAGATAATGGTCAAACATCTTCTTAGGTGAAGATTTTTTTAGATAGTGCAAGGAATTAATTAGTAGCAATTCCACTCCAAGGTGGAAATGATGAAATTCAAATACTACTTTTGAGCATCAATGTATTATAATCTCCTAATCTATAAAACCTTGTAACTCAAATTTTGATCCACATAACCTAGAAGTGTTTAATACAAGATTGTAGGATTGAGATCTATATCACCGACAATCATTCTCATTTGTCTTGTGACTCAAATTTTGATCCACATAGCCTACAACAAGTCTATCACAAAATGATATGTTTGAACTCTAAATCACTAACAATCACATGGTTCCAATTTATAACAGTTTTACTAAAACTGTGATTCTAGTAGATATTTAAAAACATGAACTCATTTCAAGGGGTTACGCACTTGCACACTGAATCCCATTTCACCATTTACATGTCTTCATCCAAAGTCAAAAATACATGATTTACCAAACCAATTACATAGCTGGAAGTTGGTCACTGCATACCAAATCTACCTATAATTGTACTTGGTGATTCTTTGCTAATGCTTCCTGCACCTCCTCTTCACGGTCACACTTTGGCTCAAAAATAATCTCTTGTAAAGTTGAGTTCACTTTCAGAGCTTTCAACAACTCCTCCACTTCCTCATCTTCAATAAAAAAGTCCTCCATCTCCACTCTTGTCAAGCTTTTGTTCTCTCCCAATGCTTGAAACAGAATCTTCGGTACCTCAGAGTCATCACCATCACCCTCCAACTGCCCAAGTATACCACACATTCCTTTCCATCAGTAAGTAAGAAAATCCCTATAAAACCAACAAAAATAAAGAAATCATTGATAGCAAACTTGACGCTTTTGATTCCTACTTTGAGCCACTCCAGAAACGAAACTGTGAAGTTATGGACAACATATAATATTCCTATTTTGAGCCACTCTAGAAATGAAAGTGAGGAGTTACCAGGAGTTCCTTCAAGCTCGTAGTATTTCGGATCCAGGTCGGAAACTGAGTCTCTGCAATCGGAGTATAAAACGGCCCTTTCAGAGTCAAGCTTCGAATAGAGGAGTTGGAACTCAAAGCGCCATAGAATGCATCCAAGTTGACAGTATCTGCTCCTTTGCCCCTGCACTCCCCGATGTGCAGTAACATCTTCTGAATCGACGTCGTCTTCTTCTTCACCAGCTCAACAATCTTGGCAAATATCTCGCCGTCTATGAATCCGTTGTCGGCGTTGTCTGGAAAATCCCACCTGCACAAACATGACCCCCACATTGCCATATCACACCTTTTCCAACTCTCATCTCAGTTGCAAACTTGGAATGAGGTGCATAGATGAAGATCTTCATGAAACCATAGCGAGGAAGGACTTGAGTGAAAGGTTTAAGGTACCTGACTAAGTTAGGCAAGGTCAAGGATTCAATACTGTTGTTCTCCACCAAAGCATCCAGAAGCACATGCATCTCCTCAGGGGCAGCCCCATCATCGCCATGCCACTTGAAAACGAGCTCTTTCAGTGGCACTTGCTCGATCACTCGAGGCAGCAAACCAAGTCGCATGATGTCGCCGTCTGTACCTGATCCAGCGATAATGAGGGAGCGAACGGAAGAATTCGGGTTCTCCCCGAGAAAGGCCGCGGTCAGGAACGCATCCATGGGCCACAAACTCTCGGGCGAGGATTTCTTCTCCTCGTCCAGCTCTGCGTCTAGTTTTAGTACAAGAGTCTCGAGTGATTCCAGAGCTGCTACTGCTTCCCCTATCTTCTTGCCTTCTACATCGTTCATGTCCATGAGCTCCATGTCTAGCCGAGTTAACCCTGGCGTCTTGTGAAGATGATCCAGCAGTTGTTGCGGCTCGTCTGAGCTCCTAAACTCCATCTGCATCAGTTGGATCACGAGTATTCTCTGTCAGTCTGTGAATCATTTCATCAAAAATCTCAACCTAAAGAGGAAGATAATATCCATGCTCTCTCTTGCAGCAAGCTTTTTCTCGAGTTAGCAAGAACGTTCCATTATAACATTCTTGAGCACTCATTGTCCGTGAAATAATCTACTCAAAACTCTTAGACAAGACGAAGAGCCCCCAGTTTCAGGAAGCTCCATTGCCAAGCCATAAAATGTCGAGGAACACGATCTGGAGCTTCTCTCAAGTTAGTATGAACATTTCCGAAGCATTTATGGTCTCAACCAAATCAGTGGATGTGTGCAGAGTCTGTTGACTGATCTACTCAAAAAATATTGCAGAAGCTCACTTGCTTCCCGATCCAAGCATGGAGATGGCAAATGAAAAAAACGATCTGAAACGAGTTAGCAAGAACATTTCCTGGAGTTTTCATTGTCACCCGAAACAATGGATATGTTCAAAGTCCGTAAACTAAGCTACTCAAAAAAATCTTCCAGAAGAAGATGAGCCACGCAGCTCTCTTTGCTTCCGAAATATTCTCTCACTGGGCTAAGATGAGCCACCCCAATCAATGGATGATTTGCTGCATAATCATGGTTAATTTGATAAACTAAAACAATGGAGAGGCTTTTGAACACTACTGAGGACAGTGTTCAAACCATTTTCTTCTATTTTGCACTAGTGAAAAGTCTTGTAGAAGATGATGAGCACCCAGTTCGGAGAATCTCTCTTGCTTCTTCCCGATCCAAGGCAAAAAGATCTCGAGACTTTCAAGGAGTTCACAAAATCTGGATCAAGCTCTCTCTCTCTCTCGAGTTTAATCACAGAAACTGAAGCTCCAATTCTCAACGACTACTACTTCGTCCCAAAGCCAGGCATCAAAGCGCTCAGAGCCACATTCTAAGATCTAACACCTCAAATAAGTGGCTTGACAGACCCAGATAGAAGAAAGATAAAGCATAACAAGATGAGCTCAATTCTAAGCACTGATTCCACTTTCAATGAAATTCTAGAAAAAGGGGGTTGATGAGAGTAGGTTATCACACCTTCGTGTACGAGCTGCTGAGAAACCTTGCAAGTTGCGAAGTTTTCTTCTGGGCCCTGCAGCCACAACGCTTGCTTGCTACTCCTAGCTTCTTCTTCAGCGATGGCGCAGCTAAAGGGTTGATTGATATATCGGTTGGCACGAGAAGCTCTGGAGTTGTAAAAATCGAAGCTTTTTTTAACAGTGAGAGTCTAGTACTTGTGGAAGAAGCTATGCAAAACATTGCTCTGAAATACTCAGAAATTGAACTGTGTTTGATTGAGAAAAAATGATGATAAGATATGTTAGTGAGCGTGAAGCTGAATCTTTCAAAGTGTGAATCGCGCGCGCGCATTCGCATGGTTTGCCTCCACTTGGCTTGAGCTTGTCTCGCACAGGTGGTGACCGGAACGCCTTGGGAGGGAGAATATGAAATATTCTAGCACAGTACACAAAACTTGTTGATTAGTGTTACAAACTGCAAATTGAGATGTCTCATGTCACCTTACTGTTAGAACACTAATCTTTAAAACATTACACTATTTAGTACAAATTTTCACATGACACTGTTTTGTAGGACTCCATTTCGACATTAGAAGAGTAGTCTAGGGTGATTAAAGAACAATCCTTTGTGAAATCGTTGCACAATGTTTTTCAGATTTAATTTGAGAAACCAAGCGTAGGATCTTGTTCAGAGCTTTCTAATTAATCCATCCACCAAGTTTCATCAAATTTGAGGATATGAATCTTGAGATATATTTAGTCAAAATTCTTGTTTTGTGAAAACAACATATCTATTTAAAGGCACATCCACCCAAAATGGGCTTCACTCTACATTAGGATTAACCAAATAACTTCGGTATGTCTTTTGATTGTGTGTGGGTGTAAGCATGGTAAAGTGTACCAAAGAAGTGCTTATCTATTTGTCAATTTCAGTCAACATTCAACAACAATCCACAAGAAAATACAGTACCCCCCTGGTTATTACCCTGCACCTGTATTCAAAATAGATGCACATGCAATGCAAGATTCAAACCTGATATTCTATGCATCAAAGGCCTCCCCTACCAAAGCACACCTCCCCTCCGCCCTGACAAAAACTTAACCATACAATTTATTGAATTCACTTACACAAACGACAGATTTTCACCAGAAGCAATTGGCCGAAAAATCATCAAATATCTACCTCTAATACACGACATCACCAACTACGGTTGGAAGGTTGATCCCATCCTAATTATCATAGCCGGAGCCCGTGGCACCACACACATTTCCCCCCTGCAAAAACTTACGAAAACATTCGAGCTTTGCGAAACCTCTATAAAACGAACATTCACAACAATAAACACCATTGCCATACAACATGCCAGCTCAATTCTTTTGCATAAACGCCGCATAGAAAATAACCAGCCAATCCCAATAGAATAAAAAAAAAACTAAAACCAGACCCCACAAAAGTGAGAGTAGTGGTAACAACCACTGCTAGCCACTTTCTTTTTTATATCTTTACTAGCTCAACTTGTCTCATAGGGATAAGGGCCGGTTGGTTGAGACAAACTTTCCTGCCATGATCACTCACTAGCAGCACCAAGTCACGTGTATCACACCACCGCTCAAACGAGCCCAACAAGGTTCGAACCCGGACCAATTTTATGAGATACAAACACCTCTCCCCAACCAACCACAGGCATCATGACTTGGTGATAATAACCTCAATAAACTATACATTTATACACAACCTACCTACACCTCTCCCCACAAAACTATTAGTTCCTGTTCTATAGGCTACTATAGTGTCCATTCTCGAAAGGGGAGAGTAGTTTTGTCTCAATGTCCCCTTGTCCTGTGGGCACCGGGTCATTTGACATTACGAACGGACACTTTATTCACGCCGGCCCTTAAACGGGCTGGTGTTTCTATCTATCTATCTATCTATCTATCAATTTCAGTCCTTTTGCAAAAACTGCACAAAAGTGATGGAAAGATTTAATTGAAGTCAATTTTGTTTTGCTAATATAGATTCTCAACTTCTTTTTGTACAACTTGGAAAAGTTTCATGTAGAGTAGACACTTTAAAGTTATTGTATAAGGGCTTGAAATCCAAGCAAAGTGAATGCAGTCATTTGAAAAAGTGGCTATAAAGAATCAAAAACTATCTAAAAATCACTTTTGATGAAGTGGTGCCCTCTGTAGTTTTAAGATGTATTCTAAAATAGGCAATTCATATACTCATGGTTTGATTTAGGGTTCCAAAAGTATTGCAAGGATGTTTTTAGGAGGGTCTTTTCCGCAATACTTTTTGTCACTTTTTTTTCACCGAACATTGTTTTTTAAATTGGAAAAAACATCCTCTAGAGACAATAGAGGGCACCAAATGAAGAAATCAAGACTTTGAAAAAGTTCATTTTCATGATTTAGAACTAGTGGTCAAATTAAGTTTCAATTGAAGATATAAATTTCTTCATGAAGATACATACAAGATACCTTGTGACACCCAAAAACGTGACTAAAATGCTCAAAAACGTGACTAAAATGCTCAAAATCAGATTTGAGCTTTGAAAAACAGCACACTTCATAATCACTTCCAAATGATCACATGTGTCACTTTGTGGTCCACTTTACCGTGCTTACACCCGTGTGCAAGCAATTTGAACATTCCATCTAAAATCGGATATCAAGAACTTGTTCAAGTAATCAATAAAAAATGAGAACTTGCTCTACTCGGAGTAGCCGACAACCTCTCAATCATTGTACACAATAAATTCTCTAGAATATTAGTATGCACATGAGAATATGTTGTGAAATACATATAGAGTCTTGGTACATACTTTTATACAAGGATTGAAAAAGGACTATCATACTTTTATAGAAACAAGTTCAAGTTGAGTATGTCAGAATTAACAGAAGATTTTGTCAAGAATTAACAGAAGCTTTTGTTAACATTATGTGAAGCCCAAAGGATTCAGCCCAAGGGCTTGGTTCTGAAGTTTTTTAAAGGTTGGAGTAATTTAAATTACAGTGACTGAGCATCTCCATATTAAACAGTAAGATTAATTATGTCGTCAGCAGCCTACTGTATCTGCATACGTGGCCGCCTGAAACCAACGAGTATCATATGCTTACTATAATATTGTCCCACGTGATTCAGGCCTGATTGGCTCATTTGATGCCAGCTCTTTTGTGGTAAGGTGCTCCATAATGGTTCAATTTTCAGCACGGGTAATACGTGGGATTCACTAACACTCTTTCCAAAATTTGATTAAACATTTTGAAAGCTAAAATTTATGAATTTTTCTAATTTAATTACAATTATTTTTTTTAATATTTTGAGTACAATTTGTGGGATTGACTTTAAAATGAGATACTCTTGTACATGGTGATTTTTTGAGATTTTTGTGTTTCTTCAATCTATGACCTCATTTTTGCGATTCAAGTTTTGAACTACATTCAATGCAATTTTGGCTCGGTCAACAATTAAACATACCTCTACACTTGTAATTTTAGAAGAATATGTAATCAAGTATGACCACATCCAACTGTTAGATAGGACAATAACTTGATGAATAATCTCCAAAAATTTGGATGAGTTCATCCAATCAATGAGGAGGACGTGAGTATAATCTGAATCTGTTCATCATCCAGAAACTGGATGTTGGGACGTAATGGGGTTAAGCTCTCATTCATTGAGGTAAACATACACATCTTCATATGTACTGGAGATGACCTTTACCTTTGAATTCTTTGTGATCTTACAAGAGACTAAAGTTAGAGGTAATTTTTTTCTTTTTCTTTTTGCACATATTTGAGCAGAAAAATGCAAGGCACAAGTTTGCATCAGGCAGTAAGAAAGCTTTGAAGCACGTGAACCTGTGCATAAAACCTCTGCTTTTGTTTGTGGTCCATGTTTACTCTTCGATAGCAAAATGTTTTTCATTCATTGAATCTATGGTTGAAGTACCTTAAAGTGATAGGGGACACAAAAGCGATATATCCTAATTTCTAGAGTGTGAAAGAACAGAAGTACCTCATATGTATATATTAGTTTTGGGTCTTGAATTACTTTTTTACTTCGAAATACTACACAAATTAAAATTTTGGGAAATAATTCATGGAAAAATTTGCATTCCCTGCAAAAACTAACTTCTAAGCTAGGAAAAATATTGCCCTATTGATGGCGGGTCCAAAAATAGTGTAGGTAACTTAAGTTATCGGTTTGAGGTGGAGCCATAAGCATGTGCGCTATATATAGAGCAGGAATGTTTGCACATAGCACAAGAAAGCCTTTGGCCAATTTGTCATGCTCAGACTCTTTGACCGTGAAGAAACTGTGTACTTTCACTGCTTCCTACACAAATTTTAACTTCAATCATAAATGGAATCTTTTCTGCAAATGCATATTGTCAATCAACAAACTTACGACATTCAAAAATACATGTGGATATGTAGACTATTGTGATAATCTCTTTCGGGATCAAATTCTTTTTACATCACAATTAATAAGGTTACATATGGGCACTTAAAAAGGAGCGCTAGCATCTATACATAAACGATGTTGATAATTTTATCTCACACAAGAACAATGATTGTGTAAACCCTGGCACAATCAGAGCCCTGAGATCAATCCTGGCACAATCAGCCCTGAGAAACATGTTATACAAATCAAATCAAGCTTACTCTTCACCCACGGTGATGACGACCTTGCCAGTAGAATGGCCATCAATCTGTTTCTGCCAAGCTTCCTCAGCACGAGACAAAGGAGTGGTGGAATCCACAACAGTCCGGAGCTTGCCCTCACTCACAAGATTGCATAGCAAAGCAAGGTCATCGCTTTTGGATTTCATGAGAAACGGGACGAATCGATGCGATGCGAATGTCAAGCCCTGCCAGCCTGCAGTCACCAGGCTCTTGGGAGAGGGAGTAAGGTCGATCACCTTGGCCATTGTGGAAGCTAATTGTGGTTTGAAGGCCCCGAATGCTTGGTAGTCCGCACAATGAATCACCACGTCGTACTTCTTCCCTGAGGGGCTCTGGAACTTTGCTCCTTCCGGAGTTTTGTAATCTACAACCTCGTCTGCTCCTAAGCTTTTTATTAAGTCTATGTTGCGGCTGCCGCATGTTGCTGTCACGTGTGCCCCTCCCAACTTGGCAATCTGATCATATATCACGAGCACACATCATTCCAACATATTATTGTTCCCATAATTCAGTACTGCTCTCTTTGATTAATGAGAGCTATAATCTCAGCCCCTGAAGTCCTCTCAAATATGAATGAATGAAGATTGACTTGAATTTATGCGAAATCACACACATTACAGTACTATTATAATTAACAAAAATAAAATAAAATCATATTGTGTAATTTAAAGCCTCTGCTTGGCATTCACACATACTTAACTATGACCGTGTGGGTGAAAGCTTGTAAGCAAGTACATGTAGATGATACCCTACATTTAGGATAAAAGCAATGAGAGAGCTGATGAATTGGCAAATGCAATCAAAGTGTTTATGATTAAAGAGAATAGGAGTTTACAGAATGAGCAATGTATAAGCAAGTGATGGTGCACCTGAACAGCATAGGTACCCACACCACCCGAAGCAGCGGTGACAAGAACGTTCTTGTTGTTGGAGCTCCCATCCAGTTTGATGTCTCCGTAATCACGCAAACTTTGCAGAGCACTCTGGCCTGCAATGCCGAGTGCCGCTCCATCCACTGCTGATACATTTGCTGGTCTCTTCACTGTGGATTTGATGGGCGCTACAGCGTACTCGGCCAACGCTCCTCCTATCTGAACCCAACCAAAACAATTTTGCGTTAGATTGAAAGACATCATTTTTTGGGACTCTAAGCTATGTTGCATATCTCACACTTTCCATCTCATTCTTGATTCTTGATTCAGCGGTAATGAAAAGCTATCTCGTGATCTTTTCGCTTTCAACAAGTAGAATTTCCTACAGTCTCAAAATTTCCACTTGAACGAATATGATTTTGGATCATACATAGCCCACAGTAAATCAACAGAAGAAAAGCAGGGCTGCATAGTAATGTACAAACCGCGGTACCCGTCCAACTGGCAACTTTGTCTCCGATGGCGAACGAAGTTACTCCAGGCCCAAGTCCAACTACTTCACCTGCAAGGTCAGTGCCTGCCATGGCACACTACAAAGCTTACATTCTTGAGTCATATTACATATAATAATAATCCTTGATGTATAGACGTGATAACCCAAACACACATACTATTGTTGATGAGTACAAGCCTACTCGACAAAGCTCTGTGGTGAGTAGTACAACATACTGGAATATTTCTTACGACCCCAACATCTGAGCATGTTTGTTAGGTCTCATTTTCTACGACATACCTCACTTGAGGATGGAAGAATCACTTGTACCGTCTCAACAAATACGGACTCAAAAGGGTGGAAAATAGATGGGTGAAGTGCTAATGACACCTGGTGTATGCGGAAGCTTGGCCGGAGCAAAAATCCTCAGAAGACCTTTCTGGATGGCTTTCCAGTCGACTGGATTGATACTTGCAGCCTCCACTTTCACCAACACCTGGTCCTTCGTTGGCCCTGGCACTGCTACTTCCACATGCTGCACGATACAAAGTACGTTAGCCAAACCCTAATCCAAAAAAACTACAGTAATCAATGATAACGATTTTCGCATAGCACATCCGACAAGTAGAATTACAGCGAGCCTTCCATCAACTTTGATAAAATACTTGAGCATCTGTTTTAAGTTGCAGCTGCGTTAAGGGTTGGACCACTACACATTCCTCCCCATACGATCTCCAACATACCCTGGAACAATTTAAGAGAACTATGGCACTGAGAGGCACGATTATGTGAACTCGAATATGGATATGAAGAACACTAACTACATGAAAGTTCCAATCACTCGAAGATTTAAGGGAAAAGAAGTGATCGTTCTTAGAATATAATGCTTCAGTTAACTACAGGAAAGAATTAAATCACCTGAAGATCTGAAGCTCCGCCTCCGAACTTGGAGTACTGCACGGCCCGCATCGTGTGAGGAACGGCCATCGTCTCGCCAACAGATTGAGCAGGCAGGCAAGGTGCGAGAATCGAAGAATGAATAACACAAGCTAGCTACAGTAGCCATGCCGCGACCTCATGAATTGGGGACAATGGCGACACACGTGAAACATGCCTTGCTCGTCGACTTGTTAAGCTAGCCGATGAGTCTGCTTCGATTCTAACTTCCTGACATACAAATGATTGAATCTCTAGTAACGACTGGAGATTGGAAAACCGGGTATATTCGATACCCAACTCGTTGCTACACGGCTCGACCGGATATTTAATACTTAGACGATTATCAATCCGCAAACAGAAACTTCATTTCGGTTTCTGGAGACCGAGCATAAACCCTAAACCCTTGATCGCACCAATTCAATGGGAGTTCATGCCTTGCCGGTCGGATTTCGCAGCGGCAGTGCGTGGAATTGAGAATTCACGCACGCGAATCCGACACCAGACATGAAGGCCGCACTGGGCAGCTTCTCGCTGGGAAAAATCTCATCGATTTTGAGGCGTTCTAGCATATGGGGGGGCGTTTGCAGTGATGGGCAGCGCTGGGTTCAGGAAACTTTGGGGAGGTTCTCGGGAGGGGAGTTCGTTGGATCGAGTTCTGGGGAAGGTGTGCGATCGTTTGTGGCGACGTCGTCTCTGTTGAGGTCTCGGATTCAGTCCAAGTATTCGAGAAATGAGCCCAAGGGGGGTCGGGAAGTGGGTGCTGCTGGGGGAGGGAAGGGTGGGGGTTTGGTGTTGGGGCCTGGGTCGAAGGTCCGGCATGGTCCGAACTTGGCTTTCAAGGCGTTGAATCAGACTGGGCTGCAGGAGTCCACGAAGTCTGTTGTTCTAGGGTCTTTGCTCGGGGACAGCACTCTTCATGTTGCCAAAGGTGAGTGTTCCATGGTGTTAGATGGGATGTTTTTGGTTCTGGTATCATCTGGGCTTGTGGAAATCTTGACCTGCATTGTTTTCGTTTATGTAAGAATTCGTGAATTATGCACAGCAGAGAAGGTTACACATGGCGTAATGCAGGTTCACCAACGGCTAGACTGGAGTGTTGTATGGCTTAACTACCTCTTATAGATAATCTTTTTATCACTGCTATGTGTAATGATCTCACGATTTGTGTGATGTCTTCGGATTCACCGCATAGTTGGTGATCGAGTTCGGAAGATGCCACAACCCAACCATGAGAGACGTAAAACCCGGCAGCACATGGGCCTTGAACGACCCCATCGTCATCCTAATCCTAATCTAGACACTCTTCCAAAGCAAAACCTTCCAATCCCTGGACCCTAATCTACACTCTCCAGTACTGCAACCTTACCGCTCCTGTCGTTAGAATTCGTCACCATGCTCCGGCCTTGGCTAATTGCAGTAATGGTTCAGGTTGTGATGATTGTGTCTCTAGCGGCTTGTGCATGTGTGAGACTAGGTTCGGTGCGGTTTGATTGTGGGTAGTTATGGCGATGGTTGTCTCGCACAAACAGCGTTTATAGGTTTGCAAGTTGCATCCTTCTGCATTGCACAAAATGACTGTGCTTATGTACATGTGTGGGTTTTGTTTTGGGATCAGGTGAGAACGACGCAAGGTTGTTGTTTCGCATCAGTGAAGCGGATGAGGAGTACTTTCGATGGAAAGCTGCTGCGTTGGAGGAGATATCGTCTTTGAATTCGGTGCATCTAGGGGCAAGCAATAAGTTCCTGTTCCGAAGCCGAGCTATGGATTCTTTGACGAAGATATATGAGGTTACACATAGCGGTGAAGAATTGGTTATTCGAAAGAGGTGGTTGAGCCATTTCACGCCCCAGTCTCTAGCCGTCTGGTGGTGCGATGCAGGTTCGTTAGTAGCGGGTGGACGGAAGGGTGAATTGTGTACAGATCCCTTTTCTGAAGACAGAGTCCTGGTTTTATCTAAATATTTAGAGGATGAGTGGAAGGTTCACGCACATGTCGGACAGCTGAAGAGCACTAATAAAGACAAATCGGTGAAGGAGGCTTTTATCTACCGGCTGACATTTCGAACTGAGGAGCTCAAGAAATTTTTGAGATTAGTCCTTCCTCATATCCCTGTTGCAAGCATGTTAAGGAAGTGCTTGGTTGTTAACCACAGCCAGGCGCTTCAGGAAAGCTGGATTTCAGAGATGAAAGCAGCTGTTCCCCATTTTGCAACTTACATTGATGAAGAACTATTGAAGATACGGAAAACCTCCACTCGTACCGATGCAAGAACAAGAGCCTCTAAGTCGACCACAGATGCACGAACTAGAGCCCCTAAGTTGACTAGGTAGTCCTGGATGAGTTCTCAGTTTAAAGATCCGATCGCATGTGGGAGTTCATCTTGCGTCAGGGTGTGGATTTGGTGGAGCGGCGTATTTGTGAGGTGGACGGAACTCCACCGGACGCGCTCTGCATGGATTTAATGAGTTCACCACAGTTGGAAGCATTGTGTAAGGTAAACCATATTCTTGTCTCTGTACTACGTGCAAATCGGCACTTCATAATTGGCTTAGGATCAGTAGCTAACCGTCACAGTATGTCAGCTGGCTTCATTTCTGTTGTCTGCCTTTAACCTGTTCTGTAGTTCGTTTGGTCCAAATCAAACTGGCAAGAGAAAATTTGAATAATTGGGAATGCATTTCTGTTATGTAATCTGGCAGGTAACCAGGTTGATGGCGTGGCTGTGCATGACAACGGCAATCTTGCATTATTACCCACCCTAGAGGAGGCTGGGAACTTATGCGCTAAACTATGGTCAGATGCATGATTGTAAGTATACAATACCACTTATAAAGACTATGACGCAGCATCATACAAGGGTGATTGCTAAACTTTTCACATTGAAGAAGTTTCCGAAGCTCAAGCATTGTGTGCTGATTCCTTGGAAGTGGCATTTTTCTTGAAATAAAGAGATCAAGATCTCATTATATACATGTGGAGATAGTGTACAAGTCAGCCTTTAAAGGCCAATAGAGTGGGGGAAGTCTTTCCTCGAGTCCGTTATCTCCCAAGTTACCGTGTGGGATACATCTACTAACATTTAGATTGCGAAGAAGCCTGAGCAGCTACATGAAGTGCTGAAAGTTGAAGAATGGCGTTCAAAATTGAAGACAAGGTGCTATTGAAACAAAAGAGCTAAAGTTTTCCGATCCCATATTGTCACCAATAACTACCGACCTGCGTGCCAGACAGGGTACGGCCTGCTCTCCCTACAGCCAAACCTAATTTCTCACAAACATCGTTGCACTTGTGTGTATCAAAGAAGAGCTTAAAACCTTCCGAACCAAGATTAGTACGTGTGAACCGTAACACATCAGTGCAGTGAATTGCAGGATCACAAAGGCAAAAAACATTCTCTCCAAACGAGTTCATCATTCTAACACCTTGCAGGTCTGTGACCATTAATAATCCCCTTGAGCGCTCATGCGTCCAATGTGTAAATGCTTGCAGAACAGCGGCATAATCCAATGTGTTCACATAGCCACCATTGTTGGAGTATCTTAACCACTCTCCCTCAAGTAGGCTTTCCATGTTGAAATATTTAACGTTTGGCCCAGAGCCAACCTCTAATGTAGTCACTTGAGTGAACTCAACCTTCTTGACGTTCTTCATATTTAGAGTTCTGCAGGAAAAGTTACCCTAGTTATTAGGGGTTACAAAAAGATTGCGTGGCCAGAGGTGGAACTGAGTGATGGAAAAGACAAGCAAAAATAAAACAATCTGTAAAAAACTTAGAAACCATACATATTGTTGAATTCATTCGCCATATGAGCCGAAACTGATTGCACTTCCATTTGAGCCCAGTATCGTTCCCGCTTGTGGACTTCCCTGACGTCTTTCCCAAGAGGAGTTTTGAATCTTTTGACTACCATAGACCTGTTAACAACGTGGCTCTCAGTCATATCTTCACGTTAATGGGCGCATACGTAACCAAGGGAGCAGAAGTAGGAGCAGAGCTGTCATGACAAGGACACAATTGAAATCTTACCGGGGACGCTCGTTTGGGTACGTGATTGATGCATAGTAAGGCCACCTTACTGCTCCTTCGTCACTGAAAGGATGTTTAGCAATCTGGACTTGAATATGGTCCATAGCTTCCTCCTCCAGAGCCATCTTATTGTTAATTCTGCTGAGCATATCATCTAAAGCCCGATACCACCTGCATTGATCATTGAAAATCATCACCAAGGCTCGCAACTTGAATATTCCTTTCTTCAGTTTTAAAAGGAGGTAAAACATTTTCAATTTGAAAGTGAGAAGAACACCTTGTGAGCTGAACATCATCTAAAATGGTTCCAGGAATACACTAACCACGCTAGATCACAGCAAACACGCATTTTCTCTGAATATCCATTAGAATACTCGTCAATACTACCAATAACCTTAAACATGATACAGCCAAAACAAAAAGAGTCATAAATCTCAAAAATCCTCTCCGGTCACCCATGTATGAACTTCATATGAAATTTACACATGGGTGGCCCAAGAGGATTTTTAAGATGTAGTAAGGTTCGTCCAGAATCAAGAGGGATTAAAAAGACGAAGTGAGGAACTTACTTGCATCTAAAGTGAACTCCAAATTGCACTGGGACTTGTGACCAGGATGGCACTCCTTTCACTACGGCTTCATGCACGAACTGTGTATCTAACGGATGCTGCGCATTTACAACATTCAAAGTCTGCTGGATGGTACCACGACACAAGGTTATCACCTTGTGCGGAATGCTACTGATGTTTTGAAATTGCTCCTCTAAAATTGTTAAGGGGCTTCCAGCTGCTGCTGCTTGAAACACTCGAATCATTTTTCGGGTGGTGGCGTTTAAGTGGCAGAAAAAATAGGTGGATACATGACAAACCTCGTACAAGATTCTCAGCTGATCTTCAATTGTACGGTCGTATATATCACCATGCGGGTAAAAATCACCTACTCCGAGTTCATGAAACTTTAGGCCATGGCATGGAGCATCTGCAATGTGAAAAACTAGACGGTTTGTGGCATCCCAGCTCAACTGTGCTACGCGAGCAATGCCTGAGAACACGTCCTCTGCATCGTCTCCACCACCAGCGGCATGCACACGCGACAGTGCTAATGAAAAATCGCTATCTGGACCATAAAAATTAGTCGTAAAATCGCACAGTTCACTGTCGTCCTGTTCAGCGTCCACATAGTCTCTATAAGGCACAAAGGCCACACGCAGCTTACATTCTGGATATGACGCCATTATTCCTGCTGCCATGGTGGTCACAGTAGTCTTGATCATATCAATACTAGTCTGCAAAAACAAGCCTCATCCCTTTCAATACCCTGTAGCTAGAAGTATGTGATTTGATGCACAAGAGGTCAAATAGCTTAAAGACATAATTCACAGCTAATAATCCAAGACCATTTCCACCTGAGCTAATCATCGGAAATAAAGTGAGGGACAGTACCTGCATACTGCCTGTTGCATCCACTAGAAACGCCAGATCCAACTCCTGACTGGTAATTATCATTTTCCTGATCTCTAACATGCGGGCTCTGGAAGCAGCAGCATGATTCTGTTCAAAGTAGGCTAAGCGCCGTCTTGCACTTTCCATTTCTTTCGCTTTGCTCGACCTCAGTATCTCATTCTCTAGTCTCACCCTCTCAAGCTGGTCCATAACCTGACGTGTTCGTTCAGACATAGCAGGGATTTCCGCTTTGCTAGCATTGAGCATATCGATCTCTCGCTTGACCCTAGCAGCCTCATCCAACGCCTTACGCGAGCGCAGAGACATGTCCGATCCTGCTGAGACAGGATTATTTTTCACCTGCGCACGAGTGCGTGAGGACAACTCTGCTTCAAGCTTTTCTTTGTCCTGTCTGAGCATGTGTAACCTTCCGAGAGACTGAAGGGTTTGCGGAGACATGCTTTTGTTTTGCTCTCCAAAATCTGGAACAACTCGAGGAGACAGGCCTGGTGAAGATGGCGGCATGTAACTCCCTGGCGAAGTCCAATTATCACGCCTGAGACTGCTCTCATCTTTATCAACCTGTATGCTTCGAGAATGTGCAAGATGATTCCGAGTAGATGCTCCTGGTGGTGCAGACGGTTTCGGGAGGCTAAGTGATCGCGAAGTCTTCGAAGATGAGACTGTTTTAGTGGCAAATGGTGCCTCAATTACATACTTGTGTGAAGAGGTCATGCCCTCAGGAGACACTGGAACTTGGTACTGGTCGTTTCTATAAGCATAAAAGTCAGGTTGAGGAGCTCCAGATTGCGGCATGCTACGATTCACGTCCTGGTATGTGCGAGGCGACACAGCCGACCCAGATGGAGCCAATCTGCTATCCGGCAACCTCTCCCTCTCCGGGCTGAGCTGCCCCATCTGGATCTGATGGGTTCGAGTCGAATGATCTGGATATGGGGCTACATGGGTTCTAGTTATTGTTGCTTTCAAGAGCTCGATTTCCCGTCTCAACTGTTCCACCTGTTCAGTCAACAGAAGAGTCTCCCATGATTGCCCACTGCTACTACTGCCGACGCTCCCTTCACGCGAGCCTTCCCCTATTCGATCCATCCCGTGGCGTGCTTGCCAGCATCAGATGCTCAAATGGTCATGACTACTTCGCCCGATTTGATGACTAATTCATAAATTCTAGAAAATAATGCCCAGGATTCTGCACCCCAGCACTAGAAGATATCATATCAGTTCGAAGTAAAATGAATTTCAAAGGAGTTATCCAGAGAGATCAAAAAAGATGAAGAGAAACCTAAAGACAATAGTATTCGAAGCAAATATACTCATTGAGATAAGAGATGAACCCAAATGCTCAACGCGCGGATAGTTCTAGAGACTTGCTCGAGAAAATGTGTCAAATAGGCAGACAAATGAGATAAGGAATTTAGGGCTAACAAACATGCTTGACAACCCACAGGGTTATAATACGTGCATCAATTATCCTAGTCGTTCTTAAGTCTTCACCGATGGAGGACTCTGTCTGAACCCTAAACCACAACTTCTTCGATACATTCAAAACCAAGTGACATGCAAAGCTGTGCTAAAATCTACTCTGAACCAAAACAACAATCCTCTCTAATTTGCTTTCTACATCCCTAATCTGGACTTTCCCGTCCAGACTTCAGCTACCGTAATCAGAAAATCAACTTCACGTAAACCTACCGCCCTAGCAAGGTGCCGTCGGACCTCTCACTCTAGCAAATGGAGAAACTCCTCAATAAGCTCGAAAGGACGGCATGAGCATTACCCCACATAATTTCAATCACTGTTGCTGTTTTAGCAAGGAGCTGCCGACTAAACTTCGTCAACATAATATAACCACTCAAATTCTATTGTAGACTCCCCTCCAACTCAACAAGCAAATCTAGAAGCAAGAAAACCAAACGCATTTGCGAGAAACTTCGCGAATCAACAACTGCGCATCGAAGAAGAGCTATCATGCCAAAGTGCTGAAAACTAGAAAACTGTGCCGAAAAGACACCGTCGGTGCATCATCGGAAGCTGAACTCAACTCCACAACTAAAACATACCTGAAATTTCGCAGCAGACTAGATTTCGCAGCCAGGCTGCCTGACATGTTCCTGTCTAACATCATGCCCAACGTAAACAGCATGCTCCTGGCTACCCAAAATCTCCCCATGCGTGTCGAACACGCACAAATTACAGCTAGCCATCCAAACAGGCTCCAATCCGCAAAAATTCTCCAAAACACGCAACGCTCGAAGTCGAGCCTCCGACTACGACCGACCCAGTTGCGCAATCCGGCGTGACACCCCATCAACAACCCAGTGATTGCTAACAATCTGATTGACACATGAATGATTATGGGCCTTCCTGGAGCCATGGCTCTGCCAAAGGTGCCGCAGTCGAGGTGCTGGAAGCATGACATATCAGCATGCCATGTCAGTGTCTGGGCACCACCTTCCTCGGAGTCCCAGTTGAGTTTTTTTTTATATTTTTTTCCAAAACAAAGGACGACCCACGAATACCAGAGTCACCTCTTGAGTTTAGGGAGAATGAAGGATGATGACGCGTTGCGTTTCTGATTCAATTCGATCCCGATGTTTCTGGGTGAGTTATGGCAAAGGCTGCGTCGTCATGCCACACAAGTCTGGATATTAAACTAGAATTTACGTACTTGGGATTGCAGATAGAAATCGCTATCCAGCAGGCGAAATGTTGGTTAAGAGTGGTGATTCATGAAGGTAAACATGGTATGATTGTGCAGCTTTGGAAAATCTTACAGCAGCTTAAGGAGGCGACTAGGGTTGAAGTTGTCGCCATGGTATGAGAGAATTAGGAGCCACTCGAGAATAAGGCCACGCATGCGTGCGGAGTGCAAAATCTGATGAGACAGATGGGATCGACATATTCTTCACTTAAGACGATAAAACTTGAGCGTTCATCTGGTCATGAGCATCATGAAATGCCGCAGACTCTCTGTGCTACAATTCGTTCACTACAATTTGGAGCTCGGGCGGTTGCCATTGCACACACATCACACATCATTTCGAGAGATGCATGACTACGCACAGATTACATTAGGTTAACATCAGATGTACATGCAGAATGTTTTTGCAGGGGTATGGATTTTACATTCGAATCGATCGCTTTCTCGCAGATTCAATAATGGCTACTCTTAGTTGCTGAGATGCTAAACCGTGAAGAATTGGGCTACGAAACTGGCGTCAAGAGGAAGCCCTCGTACTGCTTGGCAGCCACATCGTTGCACTTGGCCGTGTAGTTGTCGAGCCCGCCGAGGTATCCCAAAAGGACGCGGGGCTTGTTGGGCACATTGCTGCCGGTGTACCAGGAATTTGTGCACATGTACAAAGTGCTTTCGGCGATGGCGCTCGCATGCGCCACCCACGCTTCCTCCGCGTCCGCAGATGCGTCGATCTCCGCGGCCCCCTCGCGGCGCGCGTACGCAATGCAGTCCGCGATCCAGTTGACGTGCTGCTCGATCGAGGCCGCCATGTTGGTGAACACGGACGGGCTCTGCGGGCCCGTGACGACGAAGAGGTTGGGGAACCCGGCGATGGCGAGGCCCAAGTACGTGCGCGGCCCGTCGGACCACTTCTCCCGAAGCGACACGCCTCCCTTGCCGCGGATGTCGATCCGGTTCAGCGCGCCCGTGACGGCATCGTAGCCCGTGGCGTACACGATGGCGTCGAGGTCGTACTCTGCCTCTGACGTGCGGATTCCCGAGGCCGTGATCTCGACGAGGGGCGTCTTGCGGAGGTCGACGAGGTGGACGTGGTCGGAGTTGAAGGCGTCGTAGTAGCCGGACTCGAGGCACACGCGCTTGGTGCCGAAAGCGTAGCTGCGCGGGCACAGCGTCTCGGCCGTTTGCGGGTCTTTCACGATGGACCTGATCTTCTCGCGCACGAACTCGCAGATGGTTTCGTTGGCTTCCTTGTTGATCATCACGTCGCTGTATGACTGGATGATGTGGATGAAGTTGCCGTCCTGCCAGCCGCGCTCGTACTTGGCTCTGCGCTCGTCGTCGCTGACCTCGAACGCGGATTTCGTGGTCGGCACTGCGGGAATCCCAGCCCTGGAGTTCCGCTCTGCTTCTCGCAATGTGGCGTAGTTCGCCTTCGTCTGGGCAATCTCGTGGTCTGTCAAGGGCCGGTTGCCTGCCGGGAGGCAAAACGCTGGGGTTCGTTGGAAGACCGTCAACTCGGAGGCCTGTTTCGCGATGATGGGAATGGACTGCACAGCGGAAGAGCCGGTGCCGATCACACCCACGCGCTGGCCGGTGAAGTCGACTCCGTTGTCAGGCCACTGCGCGGTGTGGTAGGAGTTCCCCTGGAACTTGTCGATGCCCGGAACCTCGGGCATCTTCGACACCGAGAGGACCCCTGTTGCCATGACGAGAAACTGCGCCCCAATCGTCTCCTCGCTGTCGGTGTGCACCTTCCATCGCTTGGCGCTCTCGTCGTAGATTGCACTGGTGACGCGCGTGTCGAATGTGATGTCCTTGCGGAGATCGAAGCGGTCGGCCACGTGGTTGACGTAGCGCAGAATCTCCTTCTGGCCCGTGAACTTCTCCTTCCATATCCACTCCTGCTCTAGCTCCGGGGAGAACGAGTACGAGTAGAAGGTGCTCTCGATGTCGCACCGTGCTCCGGGGTACTTGTTCCAGTACCATGTGCCTCCGACGCCGCTCCCTGCCTCTATGACCCGGGCTCTTAACCCCAAGTTTCGCACCTTGTAGAGCTGGTAAAGCCCCGAAATCCCAGCTCCGACAATAACAACATCCACCTCGGAGGAGCTGGACATGGCTCTTATTGACGTGATTCAGTGAAATCGCAATCTGCAACCTAATATGTGAAGCTAAACGCAGATCGATCGATGAGCTCGCATCTAATCTTCACCTCTACCCTGCTCTCCCCGAATCGGTTGCCTCAGCTACTTCAGTGATGTTCAAGGGTATGTCCGATGTCCTCCGCTTCTGAAGCTGCATGTCAATGTGAAATCTGGCTCAATACATTGGAATGGACAAGATTCTAAACGACAAGCGATTACCTGCAAAATTTCTTGCCAAAGCTGAAATTTAAGATAGAGGAAAACCCAAATTGTGGAAACGAAAGACGTGACCGACGACTACAACAGGGACAATGTCCATAGCAAAGCTCAACTAGACCAGATTTTCAGAACTTTGCAGATTCTAATAATCAGAAGAGATGATGTCGGAGTACATGGAGCCCTACTAGTTGATGCTAACATAACTTACCTTACCGTCCTCAACACACGGTCTAGAAACCTCCACCACCTCATCGAAGAAAGACATGCAGTTACGGAAGCAAAACAAAGGAGCAAAAAGAGGCTAACTTTCTAATTCTCAAACATGAAGAGTTTTTGACAAACAAGTTTCAACAATGAATTACGTCTGTACTTGCCCTGGACTGGGCCCTGCAAAAGGCCTCTGTCGACTCACTAACTTGGTGAATGGAGAATTTCTCTGCATACGAAAATTAGGCAGGAGGATGCCTGTCGTGAGACGCAGCTGGGGCAGAGTCTGACGGATAACATGCTTACCGCTCGAGAGTAATCTGCACTGCGTCCTTGTCCCTCCGACGTCACCCTGCAACAGTACTTGGGTGTCTGAGTTGTAGTACTTGAGAAGCGCAAGCAAAAATTTAAAGGTGACCGGACTGAGTGGGCAGAGCAATAATCAAGGGTCCCGTGTAGATAAGTCTCTCATACTGTACCCACGAGGTTTTTGTCATTCGAACACTATTCATCAGAATAGGTGATTAGGCGCCGGTGAACAGTGTTGTCCCGCACTTTAGTCACCTGCCTGAATAATATGGTAAGCTTGACTTAAGAGCGGAAAATAGATACCATCATGTCGTACATGGGCCAAAGACATAACTTTGTTTCAAATATCATTTTAGTGATGTACCAACCCAATTGTTGCACTACCCAATTGCTCTGTCCATAACAACTTAGATCTATAAACACTGAATTTAATTGATAGTGAAATATTTGAATTGATGGTGGAAAGGAAATGTACCAAATGCAGACGTATTGAAAGAAATACCTGCCAATTTAGTGAAACGGAGAATGTTTGCTGAATATTGTAGCCAAATGAAGTGTCATGGTAATATTATGATAGACATGCTTAGAAACACAATATAATAATATATGGCCCAATGTTCCTGCGCACATCATAAAGCGCTTTCAACTTTCTGTCAACTTGATGTCAACTTGATGTCAACTTGACATTCATGTACACCTGAAATGTTACCAACTCACGGCTCAGATGCTCTTCTCAAAGTTCATTTTCAACATCCAGGGACAGGAAAAATAATGAAACAAGTGAATTCAAAACATTTTGAGAGCACATTGACACCCAACAAGGCACACTTATCAATACTCATGTTCATTGTCTGTAGTGGTACTAGTCACTGCAAGTGGGCCAGACCACTGGACACTACTCAACCGCTGAACTTGGACTATTACACCATCTGTTACGTATCCTTTGCAGCTGATGAGATGCTCCTTCTCCACTATTGTCATTCCTATGATTCCTTATCCTTTAAACATGTCCTGGTGTTCACCAACAAGATATGATTTCCTTTTGTAATTTGGCACATAATTGTTCAGAAACTCAAAGCGAAGTACACAAAAAACCCTGGCGAAAGAATAACAGTGCCCTCAACCTACATGCAACGTGACTTTCGTTATGCCAGAAAACAAAAAATGGTATCAAGTACGTGGATGTGTACAGTGAAGATTGTGTGACGATACCTACTACCTCGACGAATTTACTGTGCATATATAATTTTAAATTATTTGATCGATCTTCGCTGACATTCACTGAATTATTCGTCATCCCAGGTCGGGTCATGACTCAATATGAACATGATTACGTGAAGATCAATCAAAAGGAGGATGCGCCAATGCCGTTGCCTGCAGAGAGTCATGCTACAGTTGCGGTGGCAGTGTTGGTTTGCAAGACTTGGTCTGAGGGCCGCTTTACATCTAGGGGCCGGGCCAACTTTTCCTGAGGCCAATTGCTTGAAATTTCAGCCCATTTTTGGGTTGGGGCCGGCCTCAAGTCCTCATTATAATAAGATTAGAATGGGGGCCGATTTTCCCATATGTAAAGGCCTTCGGGCCAAGTAGCCGGGCCAATTCAATAAATCTTGAAAAAAAAAAATTATTGATGGTGGACATGAACGAACAAAGAAGGATATGGTGGGTTAAGTTGTCATGGGCTCCTTCGTCGTAGCTACGAGGTGGTGGGCTCAATACCCAGTGGCTGCAGGAATAAATGTGATTGGTTGAAGAGAGAGGATTTTTTAATGTGAAATATTTTTTTAATTAAACTCTGACATTGGCCCCGAGGCCAAGAGTTGGCCTTCCATTCTCGGTGCACCCAATTCACCGAGCTCGGGCCATGTCAGACCTTCCATTTCTTGATTAAAAAAATTCTGCCACCAACTTGGCCCGAGGACTAGATGTAAAGGGGTTCGGGCCAATTTTTTCCTCTCGGCCAATCACGATTGAGGATTTCAGTCCTCAAAGGGGCTGAATTGGCCCGGCCCCCAGATGTAAAGCGGCCCGTTGTCCAGACAAAATGGGTCCAAGTCCCGACGGCACAGCAAGGTGACTATTGTGCATGGCCATTGGCAAGTAAGGTGAGCTCATTTGCACTCACCGTACGTGACGCCTACTGTAAAGTATATTGTATTTCTGCGAAATCCCTAGGTTAACCCCTTTGTGGTGCCGAGGACGGTGAGGCTGCCCCTACGTGCACTGCTCTGCACATGAATTTCAAGTGGATTCCACACTTATCATTCATATGGATATTTTGAAAAAAAAATCAAAAGAAATTCAGGCATGAATTAGAATGTGACGTGGACCTGTGATAATATTATAAGTTGTGTCCTCTTAGCTCCTAAAGGGCTAAGATTGTTTCCCTCACGGTGATGCTATTTTTTGTTAGCAAAAAATATTGCATTTTTTTTTAAAAAAAATCTGATTTCATTTTTCCCAATTTAATGGGCCCTATAACTATGGATTGTTAAATTAAAGAATTTTCTAGTGTTGGTAATATAAAGAATCCATGACTGAGATACATTCAAATTCTTTTTCTCAAATTGGTAGCCCCGGATTTGAGGGAAGAATATTCTAAAAAGTTAATAAAATGTCTTTTCCATATAATATAAAAAATAAAAAATAAAAAATAAAAAAAATTCTTTGGACATCAATCAAAGCCAAATTTTGGGAAAAACACATTGTAGACAAATGTACTCTTAAGTTTGTATTTTGCGGATACTAAATCCTAACAAAGGTAAATCAAATCAATTCCGCTCTAGATATGGTTCTCTAACTATAAGGATTATTTTGGACCATTGTCTAATTTTTAGAGTTACCGAAGTGGTTCAACAACTTTAGGAAATTCTGAAACTCGCATAACCTTGTAGTAGATAAAGGTAGGGGCATGCATGAAAGTCTCTACTTTGTAATCCATCTTGTAGAAATAGCAAAAGATGTAGTATCCATCTTTAGAAACGTACCACGGTTATTACGGGTACTCGATGATTCGCGGAAATGTACTCCTAAAGGACAACTTGGCAAAATTGGGCTTTTTTATAGTTTGGGCATGTATATGTGAATTCAATTTAAATCAAGATTTTTTGAAACTTTTTGTGAATATTTGCCATAACAAGGACCTTGAGGCAACCTGATTTTTTTTCAATTAGACATCTAAAGAAATAGTCATGGTACCTCAAGTAAAATTTTGTGTTTCGTGAGCAATTTCGACAGCCATGCTAATACATATGTTACCTCTGAGGTTATTTTTATAAGTACTTAATATTTTCATATTTAAGCTTTTCCAAAAAACCTTCTTTAGTACAAATTTATGTTTACTCCAAAAAACATCAAATTTTTCTCACCATTTTGGACAATATACTAAAAAAACTTCTTCTTTCCCTCATAAAGGTTAACTAAGCATACTTGAAGAAAATGCACATATGGGCACAATGAAAAATAAAAAATCTAAAAATCTAAAAGCTTAAAAAAGAAATATAAATTTTGAGCTTTTGAAATTGAGAAAAATATACAAAACTAACAAACAACATGTTGCACAACATGTTGTAATGCAACTGGAAAAAGTGCAAGAATTTCATTGGCCATTGCAAGAAAGTAAGAGTCAATTAAAAAGATGAAAGAAACATAGAAACCTTTGGAAACAAAATGGAACCGCAAATGAAAAGTATAAATGTAATATTTGGATGATTTTTTGACATGATATTTTGACGGATATCAGACAGAATAATGACATAGTATTGTAATGTTTTTATTATAGAATAGATAAAAATACAAAGAAATAAAAATTTAAAGAGCTATTGGTTTGTAAATGCTAGATTGAAAAAAGAAAAACAGTAAGGAATAAAAAGACAAGCATAGCAATGTGTAAAGGTGAAAGTTGAAATCTTAATATTTTGAGTATATTTATAATTATAAAAACTTGACATAGAATATTTCACAGCCCTTACATTAGATTTCAAATGAATACTTATGAGACCAAAAATAGAGAAGTAAAAGGCAATTTTTTAAAATTCATGAAATATTAAAAAATACATCAACAACGGATGAATTGCCTATTACTCTTACATGTTTCAATTTTTACTTTAAATTGTTAACCCTAAACCTTAAACCGTATGTGCTATACTTTATTTGGTGTATCTTCTATGTACATTCTTACATCTTAATGTTAATGTTTAAATTAAATTATGTCATGATCTTAACCTATTCTACATGTGCTTCAATTAAATTCAACTGACTCTTCTACTTTCAATTTACATTTAATTTCAATTAATATCATGTGATGTTTGTCTATACTCATGAACCATGAAAAATTTTGAGCAAATTAAAGTTGATTGACAAATTGTGGTGATTACTCTAATTCATAGAAGCTTAATTTGTAGAAAACTATTGTAGTGGACATTTTTTAGAACAAAATCACTTTTCACTTATCTTATGTAATTGCTAAATTAATTTCTACAAATAATTGTAAGTTATGCCTTTTCAAATCAAAATTTAAATTATACAAATAGTCATAAATGTGAATCAATAGTCATAACATTGTACATAAATGTTAATCAATTTTGAGTGGTCCATGTTAATCAGTTTTGAGTGGTCCATTTTAAGAGACAAAGCATAGGGAGTTGAAGCGACTCCACGTGCATCGATGGTGGAAGTGACAGTTCCTTCGTAGCAACTTGAGCCTAAGACAAATTGGGTTTAGAATATAGGAGTTTGTTTAGAAACGCCATTTTAACCCCTAAAAGACATTCTAAGAAATTTATGAAATAATGGAATTTCTTGAAAAGAAATATGAATTAGCATTCTTGTGTATTCCACTTAATAAAAATATTGTTTTCAATATGCTACGCTTGTTTTTTGTGTGTAATTGTTTTTATACATTTATCTAACTTAGTCTTCTTTATTATGCACCAAAACCCCCAAAATCCATAACGCAAAAAACCTAATGAAAAAAAAGTTCGAGTGTGTTGACCTAGTCAAAAATAGTCTCAAAAAAGCATTAGGGAAAATATGGGGTCTGCAACGGGCCTTGTAAGACAGCCCTAAGGTAGGTGAACTTGCTACCCACCCATGCCTCTCTAAGTAATCTCATTAGTAGATATCGTGCCCGCTCACAACACAATCCGCTACTGTCCAATGGGGTGACAGTAGTGGCACACGCTCGTTGACAGCGTCATTACTGCTCGTACTGTCCAATGGGGTGACAGCAGTGGCACACGCCTTCGCTGCCAGCGATTGGCTGGACCCCCAAAACGCCGATTTGGCGACCTGCTGGCACCATTGGTGCGAGCGGATAAAGTGCACGGGCATAGCCAAATTTTGAGGCACGTGGGAAACCCAAAGGCCCGTTGAAGACCCCATATTTCTCCTAATGTTTGGTTTTAAATTTCAATCGCTATAAACTTCTAATCTTTACGATCTAATATGATGAATTTTTTTAAGCTATCTACTACAATAATATAGTTAAAGATCTTACAATTAAAATTAGAAAAAATATTTTTTTAGTCATTCATGTTTTTTACATTGAAAATGACAATTTTGGAGCGTTATTCGATGAAACTTTAGTGAAGGAACTTTAGGGGTTAAAACGTTTAGAAATCCCTTTTTTGGAAAAGGACCAGTCAATGAAGGAATCATCTATTGAAGTTTGCTTTTCCAATCAGACTTAGTTGTTGGGCTACTTTCATAAAAGTCATTCTCATGATCCTATCTGGAATCACTGGATGATTCGAAGAGATGGCACACAACTTGTTGTTCCTAAACCAAGCGTCCTACTTTGAAGACTATAGAAGATCGTGCCCGTTTGCAATCATAATTTTTTTGGAAAAACCCAAAGAATCCAACCAACGTCATTGAGAAATTATTAAGTGAGTTTTAGGCTTAGTGAAACCGTAGTAATTTGCGATATCCCATGCCAGCTTCGAGAACATGTATTCTAGTAGAGCTCAGCAAGTGAAGTACTTACGCTTTCTTAAGGAAGATTCCCCCTTGACAGCCATGACCTGCATGATAGTCACAAACATCAATAATGTAAAGATGAACAACTAGCCCCTTCCGTTCAGGCTTGTAAGTCATTAGACGGAAGAGCATTGAAGTGCTCCATGAATTCTGGTTGTCGTTGCACTAGTTGAAGAATATATCGGAGTCCAAGTAACGTGGTGCCAAGAACTTGGAGTGTGTTGAAGCGGAATACAAATAGTCCAAAATCAGGAAGAAGCCGGAAGGGACCCGCCCACAGCACGAAGGGTCACTCTTTTTGGAACCAAGGTACATTGTGTCCCAGCTAATTTCATGATTCACCTACATTGCATTGAATCAGTGAGTTCTAGGCAAATTGATACCCAGTCGTACATAGTGAACCTTAAGATGTACAGCCGTGATTGGTATCATTAGGAGAAAAATGAGCTCAAAATAAGGCCGTGTAAGCCTGCCCTTTCTAGATGAACTCCCTGCTTTGGGCACCTCTGCCGCTGGCAGCGGATGCCAGAGTTGCTGCCCACACAGAACTGCGTGGCGCACTCACAACAAAGGTCCTCGGAATATTAGGTGAGACATGAATGCCTCGGCTCGGGCTTTGGTCCCAAGTGGGCAGGTTGTGTCAGCCCGACATTGTAGATGTGCCCTCCACACGCCTCCCTCGGAGGTCATTGGTTCGAGCCCCCGTGGCGGTTGCTGGCACCACGGTGGCACCTCACATGCCATGTCAAAAAGTACGCGGGCAGCGCCTGTTTTTTTCTCTCACGTGCCGCTTACACGGCCTTTTTGTGACCTGATTTTTCTCCTAATGGTTGGTGCATGATAGTGCCATTCGCTTACTGCGCATGATACTGTCCATTCGCATATTGTGCATGATATTGTCCATTCGCATATTGTGCACGATATTGTCGATTCACTTAGTGTACATGATACTATCCATTTGCTTACCATGCCATAATATTATCCATTTGCTAACTGTAAATGAAAATGTCCATTCGCATATTGTGCATAATACTATCCATTTGCTTAGTGTATATGATTCTAGTGATTGATAGGATGTCCAAGTTAATGAATTGCAACGGGGAGGAGGTCGAGTTTGAACTTTGATGTCCAAAGATGTTTCGAGCGCTACCATAAGTTAATGAGGCAATTCCACAAGAGATCAGGGAAGCTCAAGAAGGTTGAATTGAATTTGGAGGCCTCAAGATTGTTGAGTAGAGGAGGGTCGAACGCCCATCCGGAAACTATCATCGTAGTTGGTCGGGGCCACATCCTTGGTTGTCTTGCTTCAATAACTGCGAAGGAACTATTGAATGGACAACATGTAGTGGATTCCTTATCCTTTCGTTAATCTCACTTTGATTTTTTCAGGTTTCTTGAATTATGATTTAAGAATTTTAAATCATGAATTGGTCGGGTGGGTGAAACAAGTTGTTGTACGTTGTGAGGGCATTTGTTTATCAGGTGGTTCTGTGAAGCACAAGGTGAAATTTCTCATGTTCTGGAAGAAGGCCATGCACACCAATCCAAGGAAGGGGCAGTTTCATTATAGATTACCCTCTTGTTTTTTCCCAAAGCAATTCATGGGTAAGTTTGATGTGCACTTATTTGCAACAATAGTTTTGTGGTTCATGTACGGGTATGTATCACCTGAAGATGTTCGATAGATTTTGGAGAAGCACATTGGTCTTGGACATGTGGTGGAACGGCTCTAGAGGTAATTCCAACTCATTTTGAGAAACCATGGAATGTTCAAAATCGAAGTAGTACTTTGGAGTTGAAAAAGAAATGTTGCAAGATTTTTAAATTCTGGAACTTATAGAAATCTACACACAATTGTTTTCTAGTATACTAAGTCTTCGAATCTCGTTTTGGTAAGCAGCTAATACTTTACGAACAGGCTTCAACGTGATGAATAGCACAACTAGAAAGGATGGCACCCATTCCCCACATACTTTAGAATCTTGCTTATGCTTTTTCAATTCACTTCAAATCAAGACTCTATGAGAATCAACTCTATGTCGCATCCTAGTGTAAGAACTTATATCCAAAGGTTTCTAAAGAGGAACGTTACGTAACTCTATATTACTGTTGGTGATTCAACACATCACTCAAAAGTCACTCAAAATTCACATCATACTGTAAAGATATTTGATTCTCCCAAGTGTTACAGCTTAAGTTTTTTTTAGTTAACAAGAGTGTGGCTACAAATTCATGTCATATTTGGTATATAGCACCTGTCAGGTCCAATCAAATCATGCATCAGACCTGTTTACAAGACGAAGATTATGATCTCACATGTTCGTTTCCTCTACAGTATATACATCCCCTGGGCCCTTCCACTATCTGATCAACGTGGAAGTGAAATTCGACTCAAAATTACCCAGAGATTCTTAAAAACTGTGTTCACCTGCTTTCATGTCCAATAGAGGCAAATCAAAACGTGGCATCCCCTATCTATTGTCTGAAGGCATACAAATCCTCAGTGCTAGAATGGTGGACCCCTGAGTCTGTTCATGAAACTGATCTGGGTCCGATACTGGAATGGGCGTCTTCAAATTCATCATTATTTTCATAAATAGCCTCCTCACACAGCAGGCACTCCGGTGTGTAGGCTTCAACAATCTTGCGCAGTGCTGGGGAGTCCTTACAATCCTCGCTGGCGATGGCAAGTGAGATGACCTGGGAGGATCGGTAGTAGTTCATCTTGCACATGGATCAATACAGAAATGGCCACAGCAGTGCAAGATGAACTACTACCCATCTTCTGCGCGTGCCGATCAATATAGAAATGGGCATCAGAAGGATGGTGTATAAAACTTTAGATATGCCAACACACAATACCTCGATCAACAGCAAAACAAACTCATTATGTGTACATTCAAGATCATGAAATTGATTGATCATGCATGCACAATGCACAAAGAGTAATTATGAACATTGGCTGCCTAAGCTCCATTGCTAGTTGCCTGAGCACTGATATTGCCCTAGCTCATTGACAGCTTGAAGGAATGATGAGTGGCAATCGTTTAGATGGGGAGGCAAGAGGAGACGCGCGGGTAGACGACGGCGGAAGGGTGCGCCATGATGCGGCGGCCCTTCAAGTGATGAAAGCAGTAGATCAATGCGCCCACGAGCCAGTCCACGGCGGCGGCCATATCACCTGTAGGAGCTTCAGATATCTGAAGTACATCAATCCATACTAACGATCACCCGCCCCCAATTACAGCCACGAAGCAAACGTCCAACAAACTCAGACAAACCGCAAGCAAGATAACGCTCGCCACGACACTGCTCATACTGCTAAAACAAGACTCCAAAATATTTACACAAAGCAAACACCAATCGCTCTGGGAAGACATCTCATAATCACTCCGGTAACGAAACAGCATGTATAGCAAAAGAACAACTCAGAATATCCATTACAACCCAAACGACATTGTCCACGAAGCCGTCCTAAAAGACCACATCACACTTCAGTCCAAGAAGTAAATCCTAAGACACATCGTGAGGATAGTCTGCCTTGGTTGAGTTATGTCCACCCAAAACACAATTACACAGGACACCAGTAACAGCTATTGTCCATGATGCCCTATTTTTTGCCCAAAAACACCCGAAAAGGGTCCAAATCCCCTAAAGTTTCAAAAATACAGCACAAAGGGAAAACCCTTGATAGGGAAACAAGAATACACAGGACACTTGAGGCCAAAGCAAGGCCAGACCTTGAACGAGACCTCTGTCTCATGCGCAACGAGACCAAATATAAAGATCAAATTCAGCCGAAGGGGATCATACATGAGTCACAAAATTCAATCCAACCTTACATGTTAACCTTACATCCTGGCGACTCACCAAACCCATAGCCAGATACGAAGCACATCAAAACCCATCAAGATTAGCCACCAAAGCCGTTCAACAATAAATGTCCTCATTAATCTGAAGGATCAGAAAACTCAGCTACCAAAGACAGTCTAAACAGAACCCTACACGGGTGCATCGGGGGAAGCTCCACTCAGATTTAAAGATCAAGGCACGAAGGAGCACATACCTGTAGGGGCTTCAGATATTAGACGACCACTGACCATCACAGGATCTTCTTTCGTTCCTGCTACACCCAAAAAGTCCTTGATCTGCGTCCAGGAAGCGACTGACCTGTCATTTCCAAATGCAAGTACCTTGAACTTCAAACACCAAGTCATGGGGTCCCCTACGCACACCGTAATCTTGAGCAGGCGGACATACTGAAGTGGAGGAATCGAGCACTTCATACCCGAAATAGGCCACGTACATCCTCAATGCGTTTGAAGTTCAAGGTACTTGCATTTGGAAATCCCTCCGAAAAAGTCTCCATCTTTTGATTTTGCCTCAAAGAATGTATGCCAGAGGCTTTCCATCTTTTTGAATACTAAAACATTTGACGATCTAGAGGTTTTTTCATCAAATAAACGATACATCAAAAACTGGTTAGACCTGGACCGCATCACAGCTCCAGAAAGCTTCAATCCTCAGATCTCTGATTCCTCGGAGATAGCACTTCCATTCTGAGTCACTTCTCATAGAATCCAGCAGGTTCCTGCTCTGACGCTGAAGCAAAAGCCAGCTGCCTTGATCTACACTGCAATCCAAACCAGTGCATATCGATTTAGTATAGTACTTTCAGATACTTATCCCAATGATTGCAGAGAATGCAAGAATGCGGAGAGTGTTTGGATTATTCATAGGTTACAGCAAAGTAGCAGAATTATTCACTTTTATCACAAGTATCTCTGCATTTTACTGAACAGAATAAGATATTAAGCAACATATTCCAGTCATGGTTGTTAAGCAGAGAACCTGATGACAACGGCCACAGTGGACAGGTCGACCAACCATGCAGCTGTAAGTATCACCCAAAGGCACGCCCAAGGACTTCCCCAAGCTGATCACCTCAGCCTTCGTTAAATGGCTGCAATCGCAACAAATACGCCACCGTATTAATCATTGAGGGTTACACAATCAACAAGAATTCATGCACCGCACAATACATTCATAATTGCAGAGTTAATCAAATATGCACTGAGGTCTCACAGAACATCGATCCTCGAATGGTACCTCAAAGGAGTAAGTAGCGTCACGGGCGGCTGCAACGAGGCTGCTGTAGAACGGAAACTATCTAGAAACGTTTGAGACGCACTGCATAATGACAATCATTCAAAATTCAGGAATCCCTTGTCATTGTCCTGCAAAGAGAAAAAAACTCGATGTCGAAATAAGATGAACGAAAGGACAATCCGTTACCTTGAGTATGAGCCGAGGTCCTCTTTGTTCAGCCCAAGGGCGACCACGTTTGACCCTAACTTCAACAAAATTATGTCACACCATTTTCATGCCTTCAGAACTACAATATAGGACCCCTTGAAAAAGTGCTTCCAGATGATCCGGATTCACAAAATCTACCAGGCCTACGACGGCATTTCTCAAATCAAAATCAAAAAATTTGTTGCATTTAAAACTTCAACATGGATGTCTCGACCTGAAGTCAACTAACAGCGGCAGTGTCAAACAAGAAAATTCGCAATTGAAGAATGTAGCAAACCTGACTGGCATAGCTCGCTGCCAGCCCTAGAATCACAAGATTTCTATGTGGCAAAGGCACGAACGACTTGGCCTGTCGCTGCAATGCCCTAAATTGTTCTCCCACCTGCAATCGTCAGGCACCTTCAGAACAAGTCCCAATGTCCTTGAATTCTTTCATTACTGCAACAGATTGAAACGAGGCAGAAAGAGCACTTACCCCGGACATGTCAATGCGGCTTAACTGCAACCCAAGTTTAGTGCAGATCTTGTCACTTGCCTGCTCCTCCATCGCTGCCCCCCTTTGCCCATAATTGATATACCTAAATTTAACGAAAACAATCGTCAAACGCGAGAATTTTCAAAAGAGCTAGGGTTTAAGGTTCACGGTGCGATTGGGAGCTCACAAAGGATGTAGAAGCGCGGAAGACGACCGCCAGTGATATAGCAACGCAGCGCTCTCAATTCCACCACTCATCAATACCACGCTGCTGGTTCCGGCCATGGCCAACGCCCCTGCTCGCAGACTTCAAAAACTCGCCCGCCCACAAACGATAAATCCTCGAATCCTTAAAAAAATACCAATCTCAGCAACAGTTGCTTCAGTGATTACATCCCCGATTCAGCACAGTCGCATTCAAAAAATCTACCACATCTCATTCCCACACTCCAAGTACTCCACATCACACCACTCTTCATTAGCTAGTATAATACTCTGCGCTCCGAACGCGAACTTTTGCAGAAAGCAGGAAAAAACTTTTACCCCTCGCCGTGTGGCAAAACACGTTCCCGTGAGTCGAGAGCAAGTGAGCTCGCCTGCTGGCCCAGTGGCAGTGCAATTACTGGAGCGGGTAAGCGGACTTGTAGCGAGCGCCCCAAAGATAGCGCAGAGATGGAGAAATTAGCGAGGAAAGGCAACTGGAGACGATCAGGTTTCGGTGCTGGTCAGCGGGACAACGACAAGTGCAGCACTTGCCCGCAGCCCAACTGCATTGCGCCCGTCAATCTCGCAAATCTCCTCTCGCCGTTGCTGGCTGCGCCATCAGTGGCCAGTGGCCTAATGGCGCGTCCCAGACTCCAGTTGCGTCCCACCCACCACCTCCCTCCATGCCCCATGCTCCATCATAAGGCCACCCCGGGCGACACATTTCCCAGGTTTTCATTGGCATATATGTGTTTGGTGATGTGCATGTGATCCTCCCTCTCGTCCCTCCTGACATGCCATTCCCCTTCTAGAGTCCTCATCTCAGCTCAAGAGGTGCTCAGTTCCAGTTGTAGAATTCTGCTTGGAGTAAGTTTGTGAGAATGGCGGGTGTGAGGACGACGCTGGCTGTCGTGCTACTTGGGTTGTGCGTGTTGGCGGGTGTGGCCCATGGATTTGTGGTAGAGCAGCAGCAGGATGGACCTGACAGTGCGTGGCAGTTTTCTTTGGATGGCAATGGCGTAGACGAGCCTGTGTTGGCGGCTGAGCAGGGAGGACATCTGGTGGGTGAGCTGAAGGATTTTAAGATTAAAGGATTCGAAAGCTACGACGCCGGGGTGGCAGGAAGTGGGGATGTTGCTAATGTCAACCAGTTCTCGGACAACACCTTCGCTAGTGATGTGCCTGAGCAGTTCAGCTCCAGCGATGTCAATTCCAACCAGTTTCAAGCGCAAGACGACCAATTCGCCACGCAGGATAACAGCAGGTCGGGTGACGAGGGGTATGTCTACAACGCAAGGTTGCAGTCCAGGACCGAGTTCGATACCAGCGATGTGGCTGAGCCTGACAATGCCGGATCCTACGACTACAACCGTTTCTCAGCACTTCCGGAGGGGTTTTCCGCGCCTGCGTCTCAGTTTAACCGCCAGCCCTCATCCGCTTCGTACGTGCTTGGTGTCCCCGAACAGAGGGAAGAGGAGGCTCGCCCAGACTACGCCTACGATGCTCGCGCAGAAGGTAATGGCGTAGATGGTACATCTTTCTCCACCCTTGATATGCAGGACGCCTCTGACGATCACGCAGTGCCAGCGAAGGAGGTGGGCACAACCTCGGCGCCCGCCGGCGAGTCACTCCCACCTTATGTGTACGATGCTCGCACAGGAAGTTCAGGTTCAGAGAATGAAGGGAGTGCAGGTGGGGCATCGTTCACCACCACTGACTCCGTGCAGCAGCAGGAGAGCTCTGAGGATGAGGTGGTGCCTGCCAAGGGCCACGAAGGGCCTGTCTCTTACTACACTCCCGCGAGTGACCGCAACGGAGCTTTCGTCTTCTACGACCCACGAAGCGACGAGGAGAAGAAGTTGGGCTCAAAGGTCGATGACTCTGCTGGCGCGGCCTCACTCGCAAAGACTGACACGACCACCTCAGCGTCAACCACGCCTGTTCAGGGCACTCCGAAGGCCACCGAAGGCACCCATGGATGTCCTAACTCGTAAGCTCCCGATCCTACTTCCTTGAGAGATCACACGGCAACTGAGGCTGTTTCCTTGCTTTTTTTGTCGATGAACATGATGTCCTCGCCTCCTAGTTCACTTTTTGCTGGAATGTGATGATCCTTGTGGCCTAATTTAGCAAATGCTGTGGGAATGTGTGAATTCAGATACTGGGCTCAGCACGTGGATCAGTGGCCCGCACAGTTGAAGATCACCACCCTTGTCTCGCAAGCTTTCGGAGCATACGCCGTGAAGAAGAACCTCGAGATCGTCTACGGGACTACCACAGTGTTCCAGGCTTTGTTGGACTCACGAGACGACCCATACAGCAAGCTCCTGCGCCACGCCGTCGCTGCCTTGCTCAACGCCTATGCCAAGACCGCGTACACGCTTCGCCCCGCCGAGGTGGCGCAGCTGTTCAACTCCGCCTTGGTGTCCAGAACCACGGCGGCAGCGCAAGCCCAGAAGTTTGAGAACGAGAACCACGCCTTCGGCGCCAACGAATGCAAGTAGAGTTCTGGCGCACTCAAGCGTGGGCTCGATCTTAGGATGTAGACACATTACAGTTAATCTAGACATTCTTACAATTCTTGTGTAGTTGAGGACTCTGGGTTGGTCATGGTGTCGATGTATCGATGATCGTACATTGCAGTCCGCTTCGGTGATGAGTAGGGTCGGGATTCTACCAAGATGCAGGTCGTGTAGGCCGCACGGGTGACCCTCAGGCTCGTCCGAGGTGATGAATTCAGGCTGAGCGCTTCATATGTATTCCTGTTCCCTCATAAAACCGTACACTTGATCAAGTGGCTTTTTGTTCATACATATATGTTCCCTTTTGCAATTGTCCATGTTGTCTAGAAGTTAAATGAACATGGTGATGTGTGGTGTCCTAGCCATCCCCGAATTGCACCTTTCCTTCTAACGGTGATTCGGTGCTTGTGTTGCACTCCTGCGAAGCTCAGGTGCTCAGTGGGAGCCCCTGGACAAAATGTTTGTTGAAATGCATGATGTGTACTTCAATTCACGGTTTTACACGAATAATGATGGAGAAAAAATCACAATTTCCATCGTCACAACAACCCAGGTAACGCCACGGTTCGATCAATTCCTATATCTAAAAAATCATCTCACCCATCTTCACTACATCGAAGGCTCAAAACCATAAACCAGTATGCACGCAACGGACTCTTACAGTCACTTGCCATCGACGCAGAACAAAACCTCGATCTTCTCAAACTCCACAGAAACTCAAACCCCTCCCCCAAGTCGATCAGAAACGATAACTGCTTACCTTCTCTCCAGCTTCAGGCAGGAGGAGTTTACAGTACAGACCTCGGTTTTTGCAGAGTCGATGAGGTCGTCCTGCGTTGTTACTGACAAAAAAGTGATATCGAAACAGTACCATCCCATAGCCCAGTTCAGTGGAATTAATTTAATATATCCGAACCGAACCCCGCTTTCCCGATGTGGTCTAGATGGGTTAACTTACTCCCTTTGGCTGTTCTGATTATGATGCGGCTCACTTTGGAAGGAATCCGAAGACCAAAACAAACGTGCCCCAAGGTTTTCGGATTGAGGACACTCACGTGAGGTCGTGTTGCGACGTTGTGGGGCAGAGATTTGGACATGGAGTCAGGAGAGTCACAATCCGGGAGGTGGTGGTGTCCGCGAGGAGCACCTAGCATCATCCCAAGCTCCATTGGTGGAACCCTTGGAACGTTGTTGATCGCCACTCTACTTGCATATGTCGTGGTGTTGCACCAGCGCCGGAAGAAGTTACCTCCGGGACCTTGGCCATGGCCCATAGTCGGCAATCTGGGTGTTTTGTCTGGTCTGCCGCATCGAAACTTGCACAAGCTGGCTGCCAAGTATGGCGGCCTCATGTATCTCCAGCTGGGTAAGTCATGCGCATTTGCAAGTAGAGTCCACTTGTCGATTTGCCGGACGAGTGCGCTTGGTTGTATTTTGAGATTTGACAGCTTAATCGCAGAGGTTAGAATGCATTTGAGTTATTTTCTTGTGTAGATTAGATCAACGTGGGCGAGATTCTTTAGATTTGTAAGCTTATGGGTCGCGTAACTGACTACAGTTGGTCGCCGTGCGGACTCCATTAGGTCAAGTGCCCTGTCTCGTGGTGTGCACTGCCGCAGCAGCGAAGGATTTGTTCAAAACCCACGACGCGACATTTTCCAACCGACCCAAGAGACTGGACCACCAGGTCATATCTGGGGCTACTTACAAAAGCTTGACAAGCGCTCCTTATGGGCCTTACTGGCGCCAGGTTCGAAGGGTGTGCAACACCGAGTTATTCTCCCCTGCGCAACATCAATCTCATGAGAGCGTCAGGCAAGAGGAGATTCACAGCATGATGAAGGTTCTCATGCAGGCCTCGCAGACTGGGGATGCCATCGACCTCCAAAGTTGGTCGACCGGGGTGACTGCCAACAACATGACCAGGATGCTCATCAACAAGAGGTAATTCTTCCACTTGCAATGACGAATCTTTAACTGCAAAGCTGCCATGATAGCATAGCCATTGCCACAATTGTTGGAGAGTATATGGCAGCTTCTTGTTGAGTACAGGCAGTGATGCTACTCCCCGAAACGCTCTGTAAAGATTTTCAGATTTCTATAGCGCTGTCTTCTTGCCTTTGTTGCTAATCTTAAACACTTGTAGGATACTCCTCTTCTATAATATGACTCCTTGTACGACTTGCTCTGTCCATGAGTGGCTAAGATATGAAGAGGCTAAGATATTAAGAGTGAGACTATGGTGCAAAAATTGTGGAGGTAGAGACCTAGATCGTAATGAGTAAATGAAACCTTCAATGTATCTGAATAGTGTTGAGGATTTTGGATGTGTGAACTGGCAACTCTTCAACATTTTCGAAACTTTTCAGAAACCGAACCAGAATAATCACTGACGTCAAATGTGCCCTGTTTGCGGAACAGATACTTTGGAACTGACATTTCAGATCAGCAACAACAGAAAGACTTCGAGGAGCTGATAGATCACGTATTTGGTGCAGCTGGAGCCTCCTACATCAGCGACTTCATCCCATACTTGCTCTTCGTCGAAAAGTTGCGGGGAACTGTAAGGAAGCTTGAAGCCATTCGAGCATTTCTAAGAAGAGTTCTGGGCAAGATCTTCGAGGTGGAGAAGCACAGGCAACGGACACTGGAGGGGAAGCGAGACGCGAACTACGTGCCGGACTTTGTGGATGTATTGTTGAAGACGCCGCTTGATGATGGAGAGCAATTTACTGACGGAGAGATCATATCCATTCTTTCAGTATGAATTCCTGCATTGCACCACTTAATCTCTCCTGTATGCTTAGATAGAAACATAATTATTCATGTCAAAACTCTGCTCATACTGCAAGACAGTCACTGCTGACTCAAAACCACAATTATTGCTAACCTGAAATCTGTTCTCGAAATTTGATTGCAGAGCATGATGTCTGCTGGAACGGAATCCAGTGCAAATACGGTGGTGTGGGCGATGTCAGAGCTCATGTTGAACCCGGATATGAGGAAGCAGGCTCAGGAGGAGCTCGATGCGGTGGTTGGAAGCGGACGTCTCGTGCAAGAATCAGACATTCCAAACCTGCCATTCCTCCGTGCCATCATCAAGGAGACGTTTCGTTTGCATCCTGCTGTGCCCTTATCGGTTCCTCGTTGCTCCAACCAACCATGTGTAGTTGCAGGGTGCCATTTTCCAGCAAACACCAGGCTGATACTCAACATCTTTGCCATTCATCGTGATCCAACTGTATATGAAAATCCAGATAGTTTTCAGCCGAGGAGGTTCCTGGAGCAGCACCCCGAGGTGGATCATATATCGGGTCAGAGCTCCTATAAGCTGATCCCGTTTGGTGTGGGGCGACGAATGTGCCCGGCTTACAATCTGGGTAACACCATGGTGATACTGATGGTGGCCAACCTTGTGCACAGCTTCGACTGGAGCCTGCCCAAGGGAGTGGGCCTCAACATGGCTGAGGTTTTCAAGCTTGTGAATTTTAGGAAGGAGGCCCTGTCGTTGATTGCCAAACCTAGAAGCCCAGCTTACTTGTACTGATTTGTATTGTTAGCTCCACCTTTGAAAGATTCTGGACAAGCAGGTTGCCATGTGTTTGAATCTTACTTTGATTTAATTCGTGGATCTTGGAAGGCTCGAGGCCAATCGCGGGGAGAAAGATTAGGCTGCAGGTCAATGTATTGCACGGCCTTGAGAATACCTGCCGCACATCTTTCCTTTCCAAAATATATGTGAGGCTTATCTTCCGCGTACTCTGAGTACCATTTCAGAAGCTCCTCTATGGCATTCCCTACCTGGAGATTCTATATCACCTACCCAATTTCAGAGCAGACCAAAGAGGATTGACACAAGGGATGCAGTTGCAGAAAAATATCCCGGTATGTGGCTTGTTTGAAAGAGGGGAAGTCCATTTTTCTACAATGACCCTGAAGACATCTGACTCACTGAAGACCTCAGCATCATTTCCAAAACCACCGCACACAGGAATCTTTTCAGGTGAACATCCTTCAGATATGAGCTTCTTCAGTAGGTATGCAAGGCCTTTTCCAGCCCCTCGTCGGTAGCACATCAAGGTCGACTGCTCCGCTGCAATGTCAACAGAAGTGAAATAACCAATTAGTGAACCATATAAGACAAGGACTCTGGACCTTTAGATGTCTTCTGATGTGAAGTGTCAGCATTTTAATAATGCTAAGTGCCAAGCATCTGTCTCTATCCTTGCGAAAGACGACTTGTTTAACGTACAATGTCATATCTAACTCATCAAATCTTTCCGTCGAAGTTTTGATGGCTTCTTTCATTGCCCACATAAAATTGAAGCTCATTTTATGTAGTCAGCTTAGCGGTCAACATACCAGATATGAACATCATAGCCTTACGTTCCTCACATCAGGAATCCATACATACACCTTCGTATTTGCCCAACTTCATTAAGTACCACTCAAAACTCTACACAAACTGTTTCAATTTAATGCCAGGTCTAAGCGTCCGTAATCAACCGCTCGGAGAATCTAACAGAATTCAGAAATTAAGAATTTCGGGAAGGTACATGCACCATTCTCCTAGCAAGCGACACACCTGAAATTTCAAGTGCACTCGACAAGTGCCTCTCAATTCTAACCCTGATTTAGCTCTTCTCAGACGTTGAAATCCTGACAAATTTATGCAAAGTTCATTCTGAAATAGTGACCCCTTGCGGTATTCCTTCGCCTCCGCTCGATAAATCATAACCGCCCAGGTAGTGGATTCTACAGTTTATGTTTTCGATTTGGAGGTTGGAGCCTAGGGCCAACCTTTCAGAAATTCTGGGGCGCTCTTGCGAGCACCGCAGGGGGGTTGGAAATAGTTTTCAACCAGCAATTGACGCGTCTCGGTAAAACCTCACTAACTGCGTCATTGCCCCAAGCGCAAAGATAAATTGCCCTTCGCTCCAGAATCTTCATATCCTTGGAGAAAGCTGGAATGCCAACAACCAATATCGGATAATGACGCCCAATTTTTCGAATCATAGACAATGAGTGAACTGCGACAGCTTCGGTGACATATTAAAAGGTATACCAACCTTAAAGCCCTTCCCTCTTCGTTCTAAGCAAACTGGAGCACCCTATCAAACATCAAAAAAAGGATGCATTAACCCTATACAAATACGAAGAGAACACAATAAACGAATACCATTGTATTGTCGAGTACTGAAACGATCAACTGTGGAGCTCCCGAGAACTTCATGGTAACTCAAATTCCACTTCCTGATGCTTGAACTTCACCGATCTCTGTGAGCAACCAGGATTGATCTGTATGTGAAACAACTCAAAAACAGAGGTAAAAGGGTACTGAACCCCAATAATTCAGTAAAAGGAAACAATTCAGCATGTGAAATATTCCCCAAGCAAACAACGATCTGGGTGAAGCAATAAGATCAAAGCCTATTTAGCCAATGGTCGGGCCGACGAAGTGAAGCAAAAAACCAGATCATTGCTCTGCTTCTTGGACGAAATAGAAACTTGACAGCAACACTAGACGATCTAAAACTAGCTACGGCGTATTACTTTGACAACGAAAACTTCTAAACCTCTCTTCTAAACACTTATAACGAACTTGATGCAAAAACCTTCCCGAAGTCTCGCAATGCTTGTGTCTATCCAAAAGAATCAACACATTATCCTCCACAATTCCACAAATAAACTCTCCAGCATCCGCCTCTTGCATGCGCTAACACTGAATTCAATTACCTCCCGCGGAGCACCCGTAGAGTACGATGACGCCGCAACCTAACAAAGAAACCGCAACGTTGCCTGCTATGGTGCAGCCTTAGGAGGATGCTAATTGCCTGCACACATGCATCCGCGTCCGCGTGCATTGTTGATCGTCAATGCAACGATATATCAGCGTCTTGAGGTACTCGTCCCAGCAACCAGATTACCCGCGAAGAATTCCATCTGATTTCAGACCTTCACTCTGCTCTCAACCATTTGATTTACAATCTCCCAAACCAGTTGCTTCAAATCAACAAATCAACACCTCACCGATCGCAACGAGCGTCGACGTCAGGTTTCGAAGTTATAAGCTAAGTCCGTCTCTCGAAATACTCACAGTGCTTGTGTAAAACAGTAATATCCCCTTTGCTATTATACAGGTATCATGAACGCCGTATGTCGCTGCCCTCGAAAGAAGCGCTCTGAATTCAACGTTTCACAGATTTCTAGATGGAAATGAAGCTTTGGACCATATGGGCTATGATGAGACAGTTTTTGTAGTTTGACGAGAGGCACAAATTGGTACGGGACTAGGATCCAACTTGTACCAGTATGGCTGCTGGCATGTTGTACTGGAATGGCAACAGGGGACCAGAATCCAATTAAACATGGTACAAATTATATCTATCCAACTTACAGTTTTGACGATTTCATTTGCTGATCATGAACCAGATCAGTCACCCATGTTGATACTTATTAGTACCGCATAAATATCATATATACACTGGGCTTGTAAGTTGTGGCCCCTATAGCATAAACAGAAGTAAGATATTTCTTCATTAGGCCGCTTGCAAAGTTGAAATTAGAATGGATAACACATATTTTATTTCAATTTTTAGCTGAATGTTTTGAACATGAAGCGATTTTTATTTTATTTTTAAAGCAACAGGCGAATCTAAAACTAGCTGCCGGCTCTCCTAGACGTTCATTGACCCCGAGTCCTGTGGCAGGTGGGGTCAAGGGTGAAGTGTAGGCAGCGCCTGGAGCGAGTGGGGTGTACAGAAACATGGGCCAAAACAACTGTCTGTGTCTTTTGGGATGGTGTCCGTGGTCCTTTGATGCTTCGGACATCTCAACGAAATTCCATCTCCGAGTTGGCCTTTCGCAGGTTTGCAACAGTGACGTCGGCCGAGAGGCGTAATCACAGCGTCACGCTGCAAAAGGTCAAGACTCAAGAGTGTGCACTGGGTACGTCCAGAGCAGCCACTTGTACAATTGAATTGACACCCTCGATGCAAATCATTAGTGGCGCAAGTGGTGATGAAATGTTTCCCAGAGAAGCTGGCTGCGAATGCGGTGCGCTGGTGACAGCATGGCTAAAACTGTTTTATTGATTAATACTCCCTCTGTCCCATAATGACTTTCTCGTAGGTTCTCTCAAATCTACCTGTGGAGGTAGATTTGAGAGAACCTACGAGAAAGTCATTATGGGACAGAGGGAGTAATACAGATCAAATCAGTAACTTCAAAAGACACATTTGCATATCTTTCAGCCATATATGGTGGTAGACATACCCCATGTGGTGGGTTCTCTGAAATGGTTCTTTACTATTCAACTTAATATGGTTGTAATAACTCTGGATTTGTATGTGTTATAACCTTCCATCTTTGATTCTTGATGATTGGATGCATAAGATTATCATGTCCATTTGGGGTGTCTTAACTATCCACATTTTACTACTTTCATTTTGTACTTTAACAATTCATAACTTACTCATGTTAACTCTAAAAAATATGAAATCACTTGGGTTAAACTCCAATTTCAGATGACAACATATGCAAGACATTTCCATGACGACATAATGTTTTCTATAAGATTCTATTTCATTTTTCTAGCTAATACAGGTACTTCTACCTTCATACATAAATTATTGAAACAACTTCCAGCGTTGAAGTCCAGACTTTTGCTGCCGGTTTCATTCATCATTCATGTGTTGAGTGATTCGCATTCTTCACAAAAGTCAATCAGTTCCGTGGTGTACACAAGACCAATCCAATGTAGACTCGTACTGTTTCTTGCAGATTGTAAGATTGGGTTTGTGAATTTCTGTCTTTACCAAAGATGAAACAGTCTGCAAATTACAACGCCGTGATACAAGAGGAGTTTTCTCCGCTCTACATACCTTTCTTTCTAATCCTAAACATTGATTATCTTACTAATCCTAAACATTGACTACAATTCTAAATTCTCTCTGCCAACGCCGTTGATTTCTTCGAGATAGCGCGGCCTTGAATCATAATTCTAAACCAAAATTTCTTCATGTAACCAAATATTCTTCAGGGTCACTAACCTAAGTCGGCAGCTTAAAAATATGCCGTGGGTTGTTGATGACCTAATTATCCCACGAAGGGGACATGCGTATGATTTTACTATACATATTCGCAAAATTTTGCAGTATGGCTAGACGAAGAAATGATCAGCCTGCGTGTGTTTTAACGCCGCGGCGGCTGTTGAGGAGAGGTCGGCGGCATGGGCTCGTCGCGCGTGTCCCAGAGGTCGAGATTCTCGGGCACTAGCGGATCGGTCCGGACGGGTCGGTCAAGGTCGAGGTTGAGAAACTGGGAATCGAGACTCTCGTCCTGCCATGGGCAATCGGTGGGGTTGAAAGAGGCGCCGGCGGCGCTCTCCTTGGAGGGGGAGATGCTAGAGTTCGACTCGTTGTCCTCGTCCAAGCTGTGCGACGGGGAGGGATAGTCGGATTCGAATTGGTCGAGGAACGTTTGGATGTCCTTGAGGTGCTCCCCGGACGCCGAATGGCTGGGGCGCAACCCTTCGTCGCAGTAATGCTGCAGCTGGTGGAACTCAGGTAAGCTGGAATACGCTCGATGAGGTAGCGACGACGAGGAGGAAGTGGCGCTCGCTTCTGCCATGGCGCCGGCGCTATGGCTACCGCTACGCAAATGTTCTTCACCGGCAATGCCAGCGGCGTGTTGAGCGTGAGGAGGCCCAATCTGCTCACCGATCTCATTGTTCCCCATTGTAACCGCCGGAGGAGCGCTCGAATCCATTACTACGGGTTCCGAAGCAGGAACCGAGTCGAGCCCAGCTGACTCATGCGCGGGCAAGTTGAGCTCCGCGAGGGGACCATACAATTTCCGCGCGGCAATATCATACGCTAACGCTGCTTCTTTCGCAGTCGCAAAGCTCCCTAACCACAACCGCGCCCGTTTCTCAGGCTCCCGAATCTCTGCAACCCATTTCCCCCACGTTCTCTGTCGCACCCCCCGGTACTCACACGTCGCGTTCTGCGGACCGCCCTTGCCCTTCATTGATCCCTTCTTCCATCTCTTCCCCGTCTTCCGAGGCGGCTTCTCAATATGACCCGCGGTCGGACTCAGCTTCTCATTCCCCTGATTATCTAACTGCATTCCGATTCTCCTCACCGACCCTCTCCCGATCGCCCCCCTGTACTTAGTCGTAAACTCAATTCCAAATCCTCCCGTCGCTAATAATCTCACCCCGAACACAAAACTCCTTAAACCCCAACTCCCCTCACTCCACAACACTATCAAATCCTCAGCTCAATTTCCAGTTCTAAAACACACCTTCCTCTTCAATTTCGCTCGCCTTCACTCCCAAGCTAACCCAAAAGCCACCAAACTCAATCCCCATTTCAATCCCAACTCAAACCTCGAAACCTAACTTCTCTAATTCCGAATCGGCCTCTCAAGCTCGTCCCTCTCCACCAATTTATACAAAACTCGCAATTCAATGCTCTGCAGCTCACTCGAACCTACTAGAACTCTCCGGTCGTATTCAATTCAAGTTGCTGATCAACTCCATCCCATTTCTGGAGAGCTGATAAATTCTGAAATCTGCAAATTCTGTTTTGAATTGGGTTTGAATAACGTTCCTCATTTTTTAAGATCTCTCCAGGTACCAACTTGACGCAAAGCTGAGAGTTCAAGCTGATGTCTCGGTTGGGGGGGGAATGGCGTGGACTCCACGTCAGCACAAAAAGAGAAGGCGCCCGAGAAGGTCAGGCTCCACGTGGCCAGGTGGCAGGTGCCACATTCATCCGTGGGGGCGAGCTTGGGGGCGATATCATCCATGTGGGGGCGGATTATGTCGTGGGGTGGGGATGGAGTCATTCATTCGTCGGGGAGATGGGGGGGGGAGTGCGGCAGGTCGAGGGCGTGGCGGTGGGATCGAGCCAGCTGAGCAGGATGTAATCCAATCAGCAAAAGCAGTTGCAGGGCTGTTGTGGATCTGTGTCGGGTCGCACCTTCCGCCGGCAGATGGTGCTGCGAAGCAGGGGTCGGTGTGCGTTGGAGGATGGAGGGGGCACCCCTCGGACCTTTCTCAAAACCATGGAAAGATTATTTTTATAATTAGATAATTAAAATAATCTTATTAATGATTATTTAATTAATATTAATATTAATATTATTTAATTATTATTTAAAAAATTAGGGTTTTTTTAACTATTTTCTTCAAATTTATCATTGTTCTATGTTTGAGTAGTTCCCATAACAATTAAACAATTACATATACACAAGGGAAATCCAATTGCATCTGCCTGTTTGGCGTTTTCGAAGACACGTAAGGGAGTTTCACATGTGCTGGTTTTTGCTGACGTGCTGGGTGAATGATTAGTTCATTTTTCTATGCGGTTTACTGTTTGGGAATTGGATTGGCTGCTGGTGCCATACCCTTTGTGGGGGCGATCAGGTGGGATGTTACCATATGGGATTATTTCCTTTCCGTCTTTGGGTGGGTGTATCAGAGCATGGATAATTGAGTATATTCTCATGTGTACAGTATCCCGACTGCTTGTATTCGTAAAAGGTCGAGGCACGTTGGGTGAGTTTACACATGCTGCCAGCAGGAGCATGGAGACTATGTTTCGATCGATCTCTTGCTGAATTCGTAGGTAAAAAGTCATGAAAACTTGGCAAGGAACGTGTAAATTTAGCACAAGACATATTGAAACGTAGGCTCTCGTGCTAGCAGGATGTGCAAATGCATCCATGGACACATTGTGCGGTTGGGTTGAGAGTTGCTATTGCTCATGAAATTACATTGAGTGTGTTTACACCTCCTTAGTGTAGAAAGTGCTGAAAATAGTAAAAAGCAGGGCTATGATATAGACTTCTAAGATTGCAAATGTAATTGATTAAATGCGAATAATTCTTGTTTACTAAATAAGATAATTTCCACTTATATCTATGGGCAAGCATTTATATGCCTATTAGCTGTAAGTGAGAATACAAATTATGAAATTTTGGCAAGCCCTTCTTGCCATAAGGAGCCAAAAATCTACTTCAAAGTAGGCTTTTTATTATGTTTTTGCATTAGTATTTGGGTCTTCACGGCTTTTAATCTATAGATATAGCACGAGACATATTATAAAGCATGTTTGTTCTTCTGGCTAATAGTTTGTATAAACAAGCTAAATTTTTTAAACAAACCCAAATTTTGGTCTCGAAATGGCTAATAGTTTGTGTGAATAGGCTAAAAAATTTAAACAAACCCAAATTTTGGTCTAGAAATTCAGTAAAAGGCTAAACTTAGAGTAGACTCCCTACTCCAATTGGCACAAAAGTCTAGACAGACTAGCTGTGGAATTTATTAATTCAAGAATCTTACATACAATAACTAATGTGCTTTTTACTAGACCAATCTGCTTATAATGTCAACATTGTTATCCATCATTTACATTCTGCCAGCTTCAACAATTATCATAATGATTGAAAAAACTAGTAGAAATCACACAAAATTAAATTTAAAGATTTCAAGAGATACCTAATACTAACTATGTCACATGCAGATGCCAAAAAGGTCCTTACAATCACCATTTGGATATAAGAATGATATTGATAGATTCTTGAAAATTTGGTGGTTCACTCCAATCAATTATTGTTGTATCCGTGTGCTTGTGTTTGATCCATCAAGTGATGGAATATTCTATGAGCTTTATGTTTATTCAAACGTTGTACCTATCTGTCTATGTTTGATCCATTGAGCGATAGGTGCCTGTGTTTGATCCATCTAGTGATAGGATATTCTATGAGCTTTTATGTTTATTCAAAAGTTGTACCTATCTGTATGTGTTTGATCCATCGACTGATGGGATATTCTATGAGCCTTTATGTTTATTCAAAAGCTGCATGAGATTAAACTATCCATTGATGGAATATTTTATAATCTTTTATGTTTATTTAGAAATTGATTATAAGGTCATATTGGCATCTTTATTTTATAAGATGTCGTAAATGTTCCCATAAAAAAATGTTAGGTCCGATCTAGGAATGATAGTGACTTCTAGGAATGATAGTGACTTCTATCTTATCCTACTTGTGCATCCTCATTCACCTTTATGAGGTTTTATTAGATTTAATTGTTATAAAAATAGATCTTTTAAGATTATTACAAAATTTATTTTTTAATGTACAGTTCAAAAATACCACCACGTAATCAATTTTAATACAAATGGAAGTTGATAAAGCCTTCTAAATTTGATTTTCCAACATTTCTTCATTTCCCGTTCTTCCCTTCACTTACTCCATTAAACAGACATGATAATTCCATTTTTCGAAGAGATGAAAAATACCATTAAGATTTTATTTTTTTTGGACACATGGTACCTTTATTATCAAAGAATAAAATCACAAAAGAAACAAATGCACGCGCAGAACCGAGCCAGGGTGGGGAGCCTAGGCTAGCGGATGAAGAGCGTGAGACACAACCAAATCACATGAATACCTGCCACAAATACCCCTATTTAATCAAAAATCACCCCTAGAGGGCCTAAGTAAAATGTCCTTAAGATTTTCATTTGGACAACATAAAAAGCCTTAGGGACCTTCCAAAAGAGGTTTTCCACCTTGTTTGATGAGTGTCAAATTTCTCTTTAAAGAGCTCTATAAACCCTAAGCCTTTTCCATATGTTACATATAAACTAGTTTTTAATATCTACATAAAGGTTATAAACATAAAGCTCACTTGGCAGCACCAAGTCACATTTTCGAGTAGATGATGTTTGGCGAAATGCTATGCCATTCCTTCAGTGTAGCAGCACCATTGTCCAGGCGATTAGAGCATCTTGGACATGGAAACTAAGTTGATAGCATGTACTCCAGCAAAAGCAAGAGAGATCTTCAACCTCACGAGGAGGATTCCAAGAGATGACCGTATGGTCTTCATATCATACTCTCCTTTCACTCACACTTCCTCAGGTTGATAGTATCTCGCAACCTCTTCCTTGAAACACTCGAACTGCAGAGATTCGTGTATCTCCTGGAGATAAATAATCTCATCAGCTTGTGTAGAGACGGACTTGCCAAGTGAATCTGAACAGAAGCTTTTCTGGCTTTAAGTGATTCATCAATGGGTAGAATCATTCATCAACTTGTCATAGAAGAGATTATGTATCTCAGCCACTTCCAAGCGCCAGAATATATCTCTGCCCGGATTTGACGACAGCTCCCCAGTCTTATCTAAGACAAAATGGCGAGCAATATGAGTTAGAAAGACTGGAAACTGAAATTTGGATCACAACTAACTATATCAGGGGAGGAAAAAAGAATTACAAACAATGCGTAAGGGTTTAAAAAACGTAGCAGCAAGATAACCGCACGCACTGAAGTTTAGTTTCCGAAACAGATAGATGAATAGCTTGACCCTGGATATATTTTCAGAAAAAGAATAGATCGATCACAATCAATAGCATGTTCTGAACATGGTGTCCGCGATTTGCAGACTGCACAGTAACATATAACATTATCACCAAAAGGGGGAGCACATTTTACCTGCAGCCAAACGCGTTGAAAGATAAGAGATCCAATCGCAAGGCAGCTCCACCATTTAATGATAACTCCTTGTTAGCTCATTATGCATTTGTCACAGATTTGAGGATGTCCCAGATTCGGCCCAAGTGCTAACACAAATATATAGTGGTCTTAAAGGTCTTACAACTTTCCTGCCTGTATAAACTCACTTATTAGCATCGAGTCACGTATACTTCATAGCCGGTCAAACAAATTCAAGAGGAATCAGACCCGGACCACCTAAACGAGATAAACACCCACTCACTATGCTAATGACTTGGCATTCACCAAAAGAGTAAACAAGGAACCTACACACAAAAGTTAAGCATGTGGTCTCCACATCACTCTCCTTTTACTCAGGCTTCTTCAGCGCTTCCTCAGGTTGCTAATAGCATATGAAGAGACAACCTTGTCAAGTGAATCTAAACAGAGGCTTTCTGGCTTTAAGTGATCCATCAATGGGTGGAAGCATTCATCAACTTGTCGTAGAAGAGCTTATGTATCTCAGCCACTTCCAAGCGCCAGAATGTATCTCTGTCCGGATTTGACGACAGATCTACAATTTTATGAACCTGAAGCAAAATGGATGAAGCAATGTTAGAAAGACTCGAAACTGAAATTTGGATCACATCTAGCTATCTCAGGGGAGGAAAAAAATAGATGCAAACAATGTGTGAGGAGGGTTCAAAAAAGATAGCAGAAATATATCTGGACGCACCAAGAGGAAAGGTGACCCGTCAGCTCCAAGCAGGTAGGCTCCCACTACCAGTACATACATCCCTACACATCAACATTGAAAATGAGCCTCTTGACCTGGTAAATTTTTGAAATGAAACCTGGGAAAAAATTTACACTTCTAAGCTCTGCAGGATTGCATTCAACTGAAACAGTGAGAATAGAAGGCCTTATAATTAGCTCCTGATTGGATAAAACTTACAACGTGCTATACTATAAAACCTTGTATCAACAACTTGAGGAACCGCTGAAGGGCAATGATCAGATTCATTGCAATCAACACACGAGTTTAGAGACACTGTACCAGGTTTCAATGCCTCTTGCCCAATTTGAAGTGGCAACACACCGGTTCCATCCTGCAGAGATAAGCTTGTATTTTCCGACTCCTGCACCAACACTCCCTGCAAAGCAACCACAGATTCTTCATCTGTCCTCAAGAAACAATCCTTGCTGAAACCCTGGAGAACCTAACCCTAGAAGAAAACCATCTTGGAAATTTTCTGCCAATACGAAGTTCAATCCCTGGAAACAGAGAGATGAGTAGCATGACCTGGATATACATTTCAGAAGAAAAATAATAATATACCGCTCACAATAAACACGGTGCCCACAACCGAATACGGTGCCCGCAATTGCACAACATACAACATTGTCTCCAGAAGAGGAGAAAATTTTACCTGCAGCCAGACGCGTTGAAAGATAAGAGACCCGATCGCAAACGCTGATCCACCATTTGATGTTAACTCCTTGGCAGGCTTGGCAGGTTTGAGATGAGTCACGTACATTTTCACAGCTGCTACGGAATAGTCCATGGCTCTGTGGCTAACTTAGTCTGCGAACTTTCACGACTGAGTTACATAACAGAGGACCGAACTACATGACAAGGAGCGCAACCCCTGTCCCTCTCCACACCGATGCGGCAGAGGTAAGCAACAGACCGATGCTGTAGCAAACCCACTGCAGGGCATTCTCCAGGGCATTTATTCGTAAAACGTTAAACCTTAAACCCTAACCCTGAATCCTCTGTCTCCGCTTCGTTTGAATGGAGTCCCCTTACCAAAATCGGAATTCAAGCGTATTCACTAAGGTGTGCACACCTATGACCGATAACTTAAGCATTTCAGCACAGTAAATCTTGGGTTTTCAATAAGGAGTTATTCTTTGTGCCTAGTATCATAAGGTTCATGAAAAATGAGCATTTTTTTCAAAATTAATTCAGTAAAATTCAAATTACTACGAATTTTTTTGTTCAAAAGTAACCCAACCCCATGACTAACATATAGGTTTACCCATGACCGACAATACTCAGATTCATGACCAACAATACTCAGATTAGTGAACAAACATATGACTACTTATTTCCATCACACTCACAGAGGCATTCTATTGGAGAATGTATCCTAAATCTACTGTTCATCAGCTTCTCTGTCATTTTTCGGCTACTTATCTGTCATGGGAAGCCTACATATCAGTCATGGGTGCATTATCGGTCATGGTCATGGGGGTATACCTTAGGACCTCCAAGCGCACGCTTCACTTCTCTCACCTTGCGGAGAAGGTGATTCCAAGCAGCTTTCCTGAAGGCCTGAATCCGACACAATCCTCCGGAGGCATTTCTCGGAAACCAGAAAAGCGTCAACCTCGTCGTACCCGGCGGAGTCCCTCGCCCAACGAAGCCCCACGGACGAGACACCACCAGCCCACAACCCATTCAACGAAACAATCCCATGGACGACGCTCCACCAGCAACCCCGTCGTACGCGCTCGACTCAACGAACGGCCTCCCACCGACGAAGCTCCAACCACCCGCTCCCTCCCTGGCCCAGCGACCTCCAAATGTCCCCTGTCCCAGAACGTTCCACGGTTCCTTCTTCGCCAACGTTCCTGCACCTCCGTAACCGCCACCTTGCGCCACAAGCTCCCCGCAACCATACCCTAAACTCACCACCATCTACCCAAACCTAGACCCTTCACTGTCGAATCTCGGATCGAGTTATATTGTCTTTAGGTCACCTGACGGTTTCACCTACAGTCACGGCTTTAGATATTTCTTGCGATTTCGATTGACCTGTGATACCTAGGTTATGCTCTTGTGATACTGAGGTGATACCTTATGATGCTCGGGTGATACTGGGGCGGGTCAGAGGAGCACACGACTTTATAAATCTGTGCGGATTGTGATGTGTTCGTTGTCGTTGCGGGTTGTTGTGAAAACGGTGTTTGGGAGGACGCGGTGTTGATATCTGACGATTGAGGAGAGGTGTTTGTGTTGGTGTTTTTTTTGTTGCGAGTGCGGGGGTTGTGTGAGGAGGGAGAGCGGTGGAGTTTGGTGGGAGGGAGGAGGATGTGTTATGAGGGGGCAGCGGGGAGCAGCAAGCACCGGAGAGTGCAGCTGCAGAGGGGCGGGTCGAGGCGGGGCGCGGGGAATGCGTGGCAGGAGGCGCAGTTGAAGGAGGCGTTTGATTTGATGGATCGGGACGGGGACGGGATGATTAAGGCGGAGGATCTTTCGCAGTTTTTGCAGTGTTCGTTGAAGAGTGAGCTGAGTGAGGACGATATTGCGACGATGATTGCGCTGGCGGACAGGGACGGGAACGGCGGAGTGGAGTTCGAGGAGTTTCTGTCGCTGGTGCAGTCGCACGTGCCGCAGCGGTCCGAGAGCTTGGCGTCGCTCGGGAATGAGGCGTGGGCGCAGATGTTTCGTGTGTTGGACCGGAACGGCGATGGCGTGTTGTGTTCGGATGATTTGAGTGGTGTGATGGGGAGCTTAGGGCAGGCGTTGTCGTCGGACGACCTCTTGGCTATGTTGGAAACCGCGACTGGCTCGGATCGGCGGAAGGTCACCTTTGAAGACTTCTGTCTTCTGATGACCTCGGCCGGCGCTCAATAATAGGTACTAAGTAGCTTAACATTCAGCTGTTTCATTAGAGAAGTGGACACGAAGACGGTAATGATTCTTTCTTTGTTTGAATTCGTATTGAGATTCACTATTAGAGTATATGGTGCCGCTTGGCAGTTCTTTCGAAAAATCAACATTGAAAAAGACTGAACGATTGAAGATTGTCTACATTCTATTCAAACTAGCTCGATTCTTTTGACCTCAGACGGCGGGACTTACTGTCACTGCTGAAAGGAATGATGCACCAGTGCAGAGCAGTGGAGCCGTGGATAATGATGAAAACTGGAAAAATAGGGTTTATCTCAATAAGGTTTTGCTGATTGTACAGAGCAATGCGCTCTTAGGTAGTACATTATTTATCACTTCTCCTTTAGCGGCAATACTTAGGTTAGCGATCAGGATATAATTTCTAGGATTAATGGCGCCAATAATCTCGTTGGTGCGCAAGAAGGTACCGGAGCATTCCACGGAGTGACCTACCTTTCCTGTGACAAGATTTTGCCTGTGTTAATGAACCTGGCATACATTTGTTGAATTTTCTTGGGTGCTGCTGCGTTGAAACACCAGTATTCTACCTGCAACGGAATTTGTTCCGTTTGGTTTTTAATTAAACATTTAAGCATCTTCTATGGTGCGACATTTTTGACTACTGCAATAATGTTTCATAAGGTCTCAGCTCTTGTTCGCCATGAGTTTGACCAGGATTTTAATTGTTTCTGAAGCGATGTATGTTTGCGGAATTGAAAGGTGTCGGTTACGAGTTGGATTAGCGGTGGATAGAAAAAAGACATGGGAGTGTGAGTGGTTTCGTGGTTCAACATTGGAGTTAGGAGGTCCTGAGCGAATTTATTTTGGAGAGAAAGTCTCGGCCGATTCGAGATCTGGACGTGGAGAAGACCGTTGAGGGCATACTCTTGCGCGGGGACATGCGTGTGTGGAATGGCAGGTCACTAGGATCAGGAGATAGCGTACACTGTCGAGGGGCAGCAGTGCGACATGGCCATGATGATCCTAATAAGGTATTTCTTGGATCTCCCCTTCATCTATCAGTATCGGAAACGTCATTCCTGCGATCCTGTGAACCTCTTGCAGACTTCAGTCTGGAAGTGTGGCCGATTTTAAATTATCGTCTGCTTGGTGTTTCTTCTGTGATTGGAAGGCTTTCTACTCGATCTAGGTTATGTTTAGACCCAGATGCCGAGACCCGTGGATAGTTATTGGAATGTGAAGGATATCGTTAGAGAAGAATTATATATTGCTCGGCACTCGGACGGTAGTAGACGTTAATACTTGGAGCTGCCACGTGATTCCTGCTGTTATCGATTTGGACGGACAGAAGGCGGCGACAACAGCCTGCTTAAGCCTTCAGCATTTAAGAGATTTCCAGCTCTTCCTCTCAATACTGTGGAATATTAGGAAATACGAATGGGTTCAGAGCAGACCATGAAAGTATGTTTTCAGTCATCCCAATCAAACACAATACTGGAAATCCCTGTTTATTCTGACGGCATCTGGTGGATGGAATTCAGCTAACAGACCACGATATTTTTAACCTGAATTCCTCAAAGAGCACTAGGATGTGTGTAACTTAACGTATCTTAACGTACATGACGAAATATTTCTCAGTTAGTTAGGGAGTTCTCAAATTGCTAGTGGATCTCTTATACCTGGTTGTTCCTGTTGTAGCACGTTCTTGAATTTCAGGGAGAGGTTCTGGTAATGAGATATGATACCATGAGAGAATCGAGTTCTTGTAGGATAGACAGGAGCTTTAGAAGCTTAATCTTCGGGCACTAACGGAGGGCGACATGAAAGCTGTTAGCGACGGAAGGAAAACTAAGCCTCAGGATCTCGTGGCAGCTCTAGAAGGAATGAACTTCAATGAACTGTCTCTTTATTAGTGTAAGTGTCCAAGTCATCATTCCGTGTCCTTTTGCGTGTTGGTTTCAACAGTGGTTCTGATGTTCTCCAGTCCTTGTCGGGTGCAGTATCAGTGGTGTTAATAGAGATGGATTAAGAATTGTTTCTTTATAATGCAGACAAGAACACAATACGATGGATGTTGTCTTTGATAGATGGGTCTCAGTAGAGCAGGCATTTTGAACTGGAGCTCTGGAAAAATCCTGGTGGCGTTACTATTTATCTGCTAGGGCTCCTCTCATTTATTTGTTCTTTCATGGTTTTGAGCATATACCCTCTCTCGAGCGTTAACGTTGATAAACTTGGTTATTACTGATCACTGTAACAACTTTTGTTCTAGGTGCTCACCGTCATTCACATCTCAAAAGTATCGCTATGTTTGTCCTCTTATCGACGATTTTCAAATTGTAGTTTATCACTTTGGTATCGCTGCGTAGTAGTTCGATTGGGTGGTCTATCTTGCCACCAGTAATCATCGCCTAGATGAGGAACTTCTGTCTGGATGCACAGTCCTCATCAGGTGGACACAGAACTAACCTAAATTTGTGGCCCAGTCTGCCTGTGAGTTTGACATTGATGCCCCATATCTATCTCAGGCTCTTCATACAGTATCACCATCTGTTTGACCAAGATGAATGCTTGTGTATTCCTATACACAACAACTCCGTTTGCCTGTAGTTGTCCCTTCGGAAGTCAGCAGCTAAAGTCTTCAAGGAAGTGCTTTTATTTGATATACTTGTTTGTTCACTACTGTACAGTAGGCGGAAGAAAAGATACGTGAATTTTACTTATCTCCAAGTTAATTAGAGTATGGACAGTGATCTTCAAGTGAGCACTACACTTTCACTTTGTCAGCTATTGCCTTGGGATTTTCACCTATTTTTAGAACTAAGAGTAAGGTTGTGAAAAGTAAATGGTTTGTGTCTAATTATAGAAAAACTCTATGTAAAGTAATAGTTCTCCATTGCCCTATCGAAAGTGTGTCCACGCCTTTTTCATGCATTAACTATTATTAGGCCTCATTATGGTATAATAATGTTTTGGGCCACAGTTTAAAAAAAAGATATGTATGTGATATTGCATTGTAAGTTGTAGGGTTAACTTTTGAGATGATTTTGGGTGCTTTGTTTAGTGTGTGGTATATTATTCTTATTGAAATAAGTTTGTTTGATATTGTGGGTAGGTTGAGTGGTATAATCTTTTGAGAAAGATGAAGACTAGAGCGTTGACAGATGCTGAGAAAGGACAAGTGGTTGGAATGCACAGAGCTGGAAGCAAAGGTGTGGAGATAGCAAGAGAATTAGATATGCCTTCTTCCACTGTTTATGGTGTTATAAACAGTTTCAAAAAATGAGGAACTGTGAAGTCACCAAAGCCAATGGGTAGGCCTCGAAAGTTTACAGAGCGGGATATGAGACAGTTAGAACGTCTCCTTAATGAAGATCGTCGTAAACCACTTACAGAAATTACAAATGAGATGGCACGTGTTGCAAAGGTTAATACTCATACTGTAAAGAATGCTTTGCATACCCTTAGTTATAGAAGCTGTGTTGCAGTAAAAAAACCTTTTCTCTGTAAAAAGCACATGGCAGACAGGTTAGCATTTGCTAAAGAGCATAAAAACTGGACAAAGGAGGATTGGAAGAAGGTTATATGGACTGATGAATCATCTTTCGAAATAGGAAGGAGGTCTAGACAAATTAGAGTGTGGCGAAAGGCTTATGAAAGATATTCAGATAAATGTCTAGTACCAACTTTCAAGTCCGGGTGTACGTCGGTGATGGTGTTGGGTGCTTTTAATGGCTTTGAGAAGGCTCCTTTAGTAATCATACCTCCAAGTAAGCGAAGTGCAGGTGATTTTGTGAATCTTATTTCCGATGGCGCTTTAACTTCATTTTATTTTATCCATAAACCTCACAAAGACATGTTACTTATGGAGGATGGCGCTCCAGTCCATCGCAGCAATTTGCCAAACAGGTGGAGACCAAAAATGGGTATAACAAAGTTGAAGTGGCCTGCCAATCCTCCATATCTAAATCCAATTGAGAACCTATGGAAGATTATTAAAGATGAAGTTCAAAGTACATCCCGGCCACGCAATGCACAAGAATTGGTGGAACCACTTCAAAGAGTATGGGAAGAGATACCTTTTGACCTCTTAGAAAACCTTATTGATACCATGCCAACACGTATGAAGGAAGTAATCAGTGCAAAAGGTGGTAGTACTAGATTTTGAGTACTATATAGGAGAAAGCAAATTTTGTGTTGATTTTTTTTTTAATATAAACAAATACTAATATTAAAATAGAGTCTAAAGGCTTTCAAATGCAATTTTTTGCATTGAATTCCATGAATTTTCAACCTTGCATGAGTTCACCAAATTCTTTGTTCAGTACATTTTTCTAGCACAAAACAGAGAATCACCTATCTTTTCTTCCGCCTACTGTACTGGACTGGACACAGAGTGTACTGTTGTTTGAATTTGTGAACAGAAACTCTGATCTTGGACCACTGAGTTGGCATTGTTGAAGGACATTACTGTTGAGCCACAATAATTGCAAGACATGTTTGGTTTTCATTTCCAGCTCTTAGTCACATTAGAGCATCCTCGGTCATGAGAGTTTGGCTCTCTCCATCGGCAACTAGCGGGCGTAGATCTTATGATGGGGGCCAACGCCCACTTTATGCCTCTCGTCATAGTGTGGCTCTCGCCAAAAGCCCTCCGGCTCTCTGCAAATTTTGCTTCTTTGCCGTGAGCAAAAATCCTCCAGCTAGGAGTCTTAGCAGAGTGCCCGAAGCTAGGTCTGAGGTCTCAAGGCCCACAAGTAATGATGTCAATTGATGTGAACCACTATGGGGGAGCCACATGTGCAGATGGAATCAAACCCGAGAACCTTTTCCAGGGAGCCCACTAGGTGCACTGTTTGGTATATACCTCCCGGTACTTAGCTAGGGCCCGTCAAGTTCCATTGAAGGGAACTGATGGCAGGATTGGACTGAGGATGCTTTTACTTGTCTTCAACCAGAACCATCAGATAATACTTAAGGTAAAGGGTCACATTTCTGACAGGGTTGTATTCCCGACCCCTACTTTTCTAAATCTTGGTCCCAAATATCACCCAGTTTGGTTATAGAAAGTGTCCCAAGAGTTCTCTAATTATGCCCATGCTACGGAAAATTCAGTGCTTTCCATTGGTGCAAAAGTTCTTTATCCTCATAATCCAACCTCTCATGAAAGCCATGACTATGATTGGTTAATGGTCACTCTATGCTTGTAGACTTAAGAATTCATAGAAAAAGAGAGAGAAACTTTGGTCTCCAGAGGAGACCGACGTGAATTAAGTGCCTGTTCGATCTACCTCCAATCCAAAGCCCACATGACAAAGGAATGGAATTCATAGAAAATTGTAGAAATGCTCAAAGAATGTGTTTTTTGGGGATGTCTTTGCACAAGATTGGCGGAGCTTCTAAAAATAATAAACTTTTTCTCTCACATGTCTAAGTATGCAAACCTGAAATTTAGTCGGGAATTGGACCCACTACCTTATTCAAGGATTTGACGATCATGTTAGGAAGAATCTTTTGTTTACATGTGGAAAAACATTAATCAAGATACATTATGTGGTGCCCACTCAGTTGAATGAGTTTTCAAAAAAGATTGCTCGAATGTATGTTTATGGTGAAGAAAATTTTCTATGATTTGTAATTAGAATTATGTAAATGACAAGTCATCTGGTAAATATTAATAGTACATAAATTTTAATTTGCAATATGCAATTGATTTCTTGTTTAAATAACAAATCAATCCAAAAAATACTTTTGGTATAAATTGCATCTACATTTCAATATTAAAAGAAAATTAAAATTCATATTTATTATGCATTCAAAAATTATTAAGTTGATCTACTGACAAAAGGTTTGGATTACCTTTTAAAATATGCTTTTTTCTTGAAATGGCAGTAACTGATGTCTTTTTGTGTGGCTCGCATGTGTCATTTAAACTTTTGCAAGGTACTAAAATGTTAAAGAAATTAGGGTTGGAACTTGCTTTGACGGCCCTACTGATTTCAATAATCTATATGGTATGGGAGATGAGAATGATAGGTCTCTTTATTTCTCCCCTACGAGTGTGGCTTGATTAATAGGTTCGGTTGGTTTCAACTTTCTACCCCTCTCCGTTTTGGGGTCTTGCGATTTTCTTTAGTTTTTCTTTTTGCTAAATTTGGGGCTAGATGCCCTAAATTTCTTTACAATAGTCCCCTTAGGTCTGTAGAGTCCCACTCAAACATAATAATAGGGGTAGGGATTCTCCCCCACCCCTCTCAAACCTGGGTTCAGAGAGACGCTCTTAGAGGGATTTTGACAGTTCAGAGAATGATGGCATGCTTCTTTCCGGTCACCATTTACTAAGTCACCATATTTGCAAATAAATATTTGATGTATGTCATTATGAATGCTTTTTGAATCGATTTAAATTATACATTATTTTGAATGCATGTTGAACAATACTTTCTTTTGAATGGTCACTTTGATTGATTTCAAACCCACCAGCTGCAAAGGATTTAGTAATTGTTGCCTGAGGTCTTTGCATTAGTTTGATAGCTACCCCATTCACTTAATAGAGAGTGGATTAAACTTAAATGCAGATCATCCCCACTAATCTCCATCACTTATGTGTTTGTCAATTTTTTAAATAGTCTGGTCCACAACTCCACGCGATATAATGAGACAAACTGCACTTGTACAAAAATGAGACACAGTTTGGTCATGTATTGTGTATGCAGTTTGACACTGTCACATCTCCTGCGTCATGCTGGTACCATATCATGTATGAGTCATGGAATGCAACTTTTCTTCATTCCAGTTTCCAAGTGTAACGCTCTGCAGCTCTTGCTCTCCAATGTGTACTTGTGGCTTTGATAGGGTTTGCACTGAACCTCTTTCGAGAGTTTTTTCGGTTGGGCATTGAATTGCCCCACCCATCCCACTCCCTCCTGAGCCTGTGGCTTCTAGCCATACTCTATGTGAATTTTTAAGAGAAGTCTGTGAAGAACTCATAAGAAACATCCAAACACACCAGTCAAACAATGTGACTTGGCAGACAGAGATTGCAGACCCACCAAAGGCATGCAACTTTGAATGCAAACTTTGACAAACTCACCCACATTGGAGGTGCTCACAGCCAACATTCAGTTAGAATGACCCACTGTAACTGCCCAGAAGTCCCACGATAAAAAAAGTTACGCTCTTGATTCTCGTTGATATTCGTTAAGTTTTAAAATTCTGCTAAGTTTAAGGAGCATAATGTGTCACTGGAGTACATTGTGGAGGTCCCAACCTTCCTTGAAATGTTATTAGTGAAATCGTACTTGGGTAGCAACTTTCATTCATAAATTATTCTAAAATAAGAAAAAAATTAAGGATGGAAAAAACAAAATACAAGAAATTATTTTGGGTGATACATGTCTATTTTGATTCGTTTGAAACTATTTTTAATAGTTATAAAACAAAAAATTGGAAAATTGAAGTTTTAAAAGATAAACCACTTTTTCCGGAAAAAATAAGTATTCATTTGAAGGTGAATGAACCTGCTATCAACATATAGTAATTTTGTTATGCAACTAATATTGCTCCAAATGAGGAAGATCAAGTGACTTTGTGTTCCATTAAGGTAGGAGCACCCATAAGATTGACTGTCCCCATAACCATCCCATCTAAAATCTAGGAAAATCTTGAAAAATGAATAGATATGATCACAAGGATGTACCATATCTGAACATCAGACCCTAGGGTTGGTTTTAAGTGCATGAAAGGTAGACACTTTAAAAATTCATAACTTATTCATACGCTGTCCAAATAATACATTCTAAAGGGCATTGGAATTATTTTTCTCTTGCTAACAGAATCTTGTAGTTTTTTGGATGTTTATAAATAGTGAGCATGTTCAAAACCCTTAAACGCATGCTTATAGGTGCTCCTACCTTAGTGGGGCCTATTTTTTTTTTTTTTTTTGAGATGGGCCTTGGGCTGTTTCTGATGGCACCGGTCAAGTGAGGCTCCCATTTACAAAACCAGTATGGTGAACAACCATCTGCAAACTGGACAAGTCTTTAGCCCAATAAGAGTCCACAATTCATATTGAACATTCAAATAATCATTCACCACTCCAGCAAATTTGTCCTCATGCTACCACTAATCACCTAATTAGGTCAACTTCTTTACACCTCCCAAAATCCACATTCCCTGCACATCCCATAACTCTTACTCCAATGCAAGCCCCTCCCAGGGCTCTCCCGGCGTAACTTCCCGCTAGTTTTCCCGCATGGAGCAATAAAGCTCAAAAACTTGGGAGGTCCTCCAACCCACCTCATGCTGTGGGAGGTGCTTGTGATCGCACCACATCAGAAAACCAGCAAGTGTTACGCTTTCTGTGATACCTGCAAGTGATTCGCGTTAATATATCAAAAGATCTCCTTGCCCTGAGGAGCCTTGGAACGCCTTTTGGGTTTCTACCCATAATCCTCTCACATAAAAAATCCCATGTGAGCGAAAACTCTGGCGGCTGTGGGTCAAGGTCTCGGACAACATGGTCGTTTGGGCATTACGCCGAGTGAGCCCTTCTTGGCAAGGTTCACCCTTAACGTAATTCTCAAATATTGTCTTTTCGCGGGGCTCTTGCCCATTAATCTGGGTACCCTCACGCCCAAAAACTCAAGCATCAACAAATTTTGACTGAATGAATGCAGGAATCACATCGGACAAGTTACTCAGCTAGAGCTATGGGGTATTACTCTGGGAGATCCCCTGACGTAGGGGCTCATGTGATGTCGTAAAAAACCTTGGTGGCTAATTCAGGCGTTTTCACGACTTACTTCTGCGCTCATAGAAAGCGTTGCTAATTTTGTAGCTCCTTTTGCCGCTCCTTTTACCGATTCCAATATTCTCAACAATGTTTCCAAGATTTTTTACGCTAAAGAGCGGGCAGGAAGTGGTGCATTCTGCCGTGAGCGCGGCTACAGGTCTCACCCTGCCCGTTTCTCTTTACCAAACCCCATATCACGATCAGTTCTTTCACTTCAAAAACTCCAAAGCTCGGCTTCACAAACACAGACTCTCCATTTACGCCGATCCCAAAACTTAAAAGGGCCCTTCGAAAAGGATCGCCTAAAAGGATCACCTCTAAAAGGTTCCCAAACCCCTGTCGAGAGTTACTATACAACCCCAAAACACATCCATCCTTCGTAACGACTCCCATCCATCCAGGCTTCATCCAGGCTTCATCAGGGTGTTGGATCTCGCGAGTCGCGGCGCGCGAGCGGAGCAAGGAAGCATCGCTGGAAGCATCAGCAGTGAGTGAGTGAGTGAGGATGGCGCAGCCCCAGTGACGACTCGCAAGTGCCAGTGGCGACTCCCTGCCAACTGCGCCCCACTGCCCCACTCCCACTGCAGTGCAAGGGATCGAGGCTGCCATACTAATACTATACTATCATACACTCCACCATGCGAATGAACGGATCTCCCCTCTCGACAATCAGGCTCCAACTTACTCACCAGTTGAGTTGGTCCCATTGCATTGCGGCACCAGTGCCAGTGCCAGTTGCCTCGCTCTACCTTACCTTACCTGGGGCTGCGAGCTCACCCCACCCACTGCTCCCTTTCACACATGTTCCACTGACATCATTGTATGTTCATATCAACACTCCGATCTAAGTTAAACACATCATCATTCATGCTACTCGAGTGAGTCTACGCTTCTAGATTCCCCAAACTCATCACCCAGGTACACTAATTCCCATCTTTCTATCCCATCTGATGCCTTTTGTTTTCGTCATGCAGTAAGTCAAGTACCAACTTAGTATCACCCAGGTTTTCTGCCCATCTTTCGTCTCCTTTGGTTTCAGTCCTTTGGGTCTCGTTTTGGTTTTCTGGTGGTGTTCTTTTGGTGAGTATTTTGGCGTCAGGTGCTTAGCATTGATGGTGGTTTTGAGGGGAAGGGATGGAGGTTATGGTTGTCTTGGTGTGGGACTGAATGTTTCGTGAATTTGAGTAAAGGTTGCATTGTGGGATGGATTTCTGGGGCGTGGGATGGTGGTTTTTTAGTTTTTTTGGTGGTGTTGTGGCTCGTGGGATGCGTTGCATGTGAGTGAGTTTCGGAGAGGGAGGAAAGGTGGCCGTTGGATGGGGGAGGCTTTTTAATGATTTTGGTTTGAATGAGGTTGTTGGAGTTACTGTTCGTCGGAGGAAGGTGTCAATTATAGTGTGTTGGAGGTGCTAGAGTAGCATTGTGATGCGAGCGTGTTGGCTGCTCAGGAGGGAGTTGTACTTGCTCTGTGAGGGATTGTTGAGTTTTCGCGACACCGTGGGCGGAGTGTTTGGTTTCTAGTTTGAAGGTAACGATTCGTGGGTTAGCCAGATGTGGGTAGATTGTGGTTAATATTGAGAAATGTAGGGACGGATTGCGAGCTAGCGAGGTGTGGTGGGTGGAATTATATGGCTTCTAATCTACTGGGTCAACAGTGTCATGGTATATTTGCTTTTAGGGAGAGCCAGCTGTGTACTTAGGTGGCCTTGGTTTCGTCGCTCGCATCGAGAAGTAGCCACTAGGTTTTCCTGTAATTCTTTAATGATGGCGCGCAGTGTGGTGCTCATCGGAGCGATTTTTTCTTTGTTTTCTACGTCCTTGTGGTTTCATTTTGCTGAGCTGTAAATACGTTTGTCTGGGATTATTGCGAAAGGGTGCATTTCCTCCAAAAATTCATGCTACCTAGTTTATAGCAGCAGGGGCTCAGGCCTGCCTTAAGGTGCTGACCATGCCTAGATCCGGTGACTCAAAGGGAAAGTAGTTTAGGGTAGTAAGTTGCTGGTGTTCTCGTTCTGAGTTTTGAGTTCCGAGTTCCTATGCAGAAAAAGTTACAAAGACAAGGATGCTATCCTGCGACGCGAATTTCATATTTCTAAAATAGTAGTTCGAAGTGAGATTTTGGAATGCAGATATTAGATGATATCATCACTTTAGGTCATTTTCTTATGATTTAACTTGCTTGATGTCTTGTGTACATGTGTAGGAATAATACTCTTTGTTGCGAGGATTCGTTGATATAAAGATGGGGAAAGGCTCAGGATGTTTCCCAAGTAAGGGGAGCAAATTTGTGGGAGCAGGGTCTGGGACTCCTCATGAGAAGCTTGAAACCGGCCCTTCATCAGACGTCAACGTTCCAGAGAAGGTTGAGACTCCTACTCCTGCTGCGTCGTCCGCTGCGACTCATGCCGTTGTGAAGTCGCCTGCTCCAGCTGTTGAGAATAGTACGCCAGTTGAAAAGAGTGCCCAGGATGATGTGCCTGTCAAGACTCTTGAGTCGACAGCGACCCCAGTCGCAAGTGCCAAGGTGAAGGTGTTCATTATGTAAGTTGCCACTTACCTGCTGTACTTATGTTCACACTCATTGAATGGATTTGCACGGAAGTATGTAAATGTTTTGGAGCGGAGTGATGTTGGACATCTTTAGTGGAGGAACTACTTCACATTCTTGCTTCTCAGAGGTAGTGAACATGCAGTTATGATTGATCATGAGCATTTTTTATGCAGATTCTACTCCATGTATGGACATGTGCTCACAATGGCAAAGAAAATGAAAGAAGGGGTGGACTCCGTAGAGGGCGTCGAAGCCTTCTTATTTCAAGTTCCTGAGACTTTGCCATCTGATGTTTTGACGAAGATGAGCGCTCCGCCGAAGGACGAATTCATTCCTACCATTACGGCAGCACAGTTGACAGAAGCTGATGCATTCTTGTTCGGGGTTCCAACCAGATACGGCATGATGGCAGCCCAAATGAAGGCTTTCTTTGATTCTACGGGATCCCTGTGGCAGACCCAAGCGCTTGCAGGGAAGCCTGCAGGGATTTTTGTCAGCACAGGCACACAAAATGGAGGTCAAGAAACCACTGCGTAAGTATTTCAGAGATAGTTTTTTTCTAGCCGAATATATGTACTCTCATTTGTCGCAATGAATATGCCGTTTTATATTGATAACGATAAGCTTTTTTGTACAGCATCAATAATTCATTTGTGGAATGAGTAGTGTAATGGGTGTTTTTTTGACCACGTGACTTTTTTGTCTAATTTTCATACCGTGTTGGCTATGTAAGTAATACTGCTGTGAAGAATGAATTCACTCTAAAACTGAGTCTCAGACACTGTCGAAGGTGTATTCACTACGTGTTACGGGCTTTTAATGGAGTTGTTGTGGTGTTTTGTTGCTTCAGGTTGACAACCGTCACTCAGCTGACCCATCATGGGATGCTCTTCGTCCCAATTGGATACACTTTTGGCGCTGGGATGTTCAAGTTGGACGAGCCCAGAGGAGGTTCACCTTATGGTGCTGGAACTTTTGCGGGAGATGGGACTCGGATGCCTTCTGAGACAGAGTTGGCCATGGCTGAGCACCAGGGTCGGTTGACAGCAAACGTTGCAAAGCTGATGGCAAGGAAATGAAGTAGAGAAGTTGCATAGCACTTTGTATTCTAAGTGGTCTGTGAGCGACTTCAATGTTTTGTTTTCATATTTTGTAAATTTTGTTTGTGATGTAGCCTCTCTTACTATTTACAGGGTGGTTGCAAATTCTTTTTGGTGGGCATATGTGTTGTACATTGCAGCCATTGTAAGGGTGTCATCAGGGCTAGTATAGCCATGGTCATAGTAGAACTATTGAATAGTCCATGCACTCACTAGGCTGCCAAACAGAGTGAAGCCTTATTTTAAGAGATCATGGTGATGTTCCTAATGAATATAATGGTCAATAACAGATTTCCTGGTCCATGCTCCAATTCTTGAACTATTTTTTTTTTTTTTAATAATACTCGTCTTTTGCTTCGGTTACCATTGCATTCCTTTACTTGGAACTCTTTGCTAATGTTCGTTTTCTAGACTGTTTGCTTACTGCGGAGTGTTTGTTGTATCTTATGTTCTGATCCCATTCTCATGTGCATAGTTGGGTAAAGCCTTGTACAGTGGGGTACATAAATAATTCGTCTTTGAATTTGCAGCAAGAAAAATTTCAAGTTTGAAAGCCTCCCGAGAGCTCGGATATTGGTATTTTACCACGAAATTTTTACCAGAGAATCGTCTTTAAGTTAATTATATGTATGCCATTTTTCAAGGCCAAAAGATTTACCCAAAAAAAGTTATTCAAAACCTACCACCGAGGACATATTTTCACTGTTGCCAACTTTGACAGCCTCCCAAAGATTGATTTTTTTTTTTTTTTTTTTTTTGGCCATGAAATTCTTGGAACGAAGCCCCCTATATGTTGATAACGTATGATAAAAAGGTTCAAGGCCAAAAGAATAATACCAAAAAAGATATCAACAATCTACCAAAATGTATAGTTGTCTGAAACAATGGAGGAAACCAATTCATTGAAACTAGCGGTTGAGAAATTGTCCATTTGCCATATTAGGAGTTGAGGTATTAGGGACTTACTTGGATATATTATGTCTTGTTAATCCTTAAAGGACAAGTTGGCAAAATTGAAACATTATAAAGACATTTAAAGTTTTCTTTTTCTTGACATATAATACAAAAGGCCACAAGTGTAAAGCTAGCTCAAATTTGGTTTGAATTTTTTTCTTCTAATTGAACATTAAAAGGTTGATTCAAAGATATGTTTTAATTATTTGTTCATGATATTATAATCCTTGTTCATCTATTATAATTATTTACATCCATACAAGTGTTCCAAATCAATTCCAAATATATATTTATAAGATATATTTTATATTCAATTGATTCTTGAAATACATATCAAAATCAAAAATAACATTTTTTCATGTTTTGATGACATCAAAAATATGATAAAAAATTATATATTATTTTCTAATAAGTTTAAATCATCAAATTGAATTATTGTCACAAAAAACATGATATTTTACAAATCTTTGAACAAAGTCTCAAACCAAAATAAAGAACATTCATATTGTGGCAAGTCAAAAGTCCAACCGTAAAAAATCTAGACCAAACTTAGTGGAGAGTCTCAACCTTTGGGCTATAAAAATTAAATCATCAAATTGAATTTTTATAGATTGTAGCTTTGTCATAATAATGAATTTATTGCTCAAGTATTTTACACGTATTTAGAAATTATAATGATTCAAATAACCTAAGAACCTTGTCTTCTTGTGCATATTTAAAAAAAAAAAAAAATTGATGAACTCTAACAAAAGTCTGAATGGCCTTAATGCCATAACTTCCAAAAAGTGTTGCCTTATAGACTTTTATTGGAAGGGGCGGCCTCTTGACCTTAGATTGTAGTGTGAAGACAACTTTCACATATTTTGGACAATCAAGCGATGTGATTGGTGCAAACTGTTAGAAAGGTTCTAGAAAGGATGCGACCTCGGGAGCACCGACATGCAACTCCCGGGTGTCTTAGACTGAAGTAGACTAGAACACTAAGTTAGTCACAGTTAATCCCTTAGTATTATCACCCAAAGGGCCTTGAAGTTATCACCCAAAGGGCCTTGAAGTTATCACCCATGAGGCAATAAATAAGTGGAGCCTGAAGGCTACCATAGACTTTCCATTTTCATTTTTCCCCTTTGCTCTGAGCTTTGTAACACGTTATCAGCACGAGTTGCTCTTGATTTGTTTACTATTGCTCATTGTTTCTTACTTTTGCTCACTGCTTCTCACTATTGCTCTTACTGTTTTGCTCTCATTTGGTCACTGTTCATTTGCTCTTGGTCACTGTTCATTTGCTTTCATTTGGTCACTGTTCATTTGCTCTTGCTCACTGATTTCCAGCACTGTTCTCACTGTTTTCTCACTATACTGTTGATTTTCTCACTAATTTGCAGATTTGGTTAATTATTGGCTGACTAGTTTTTCAGTTTGCTATGTGGTTTATTTCATCTCTGGTTTATTTCATTTCTGGTTTACCTGCTTTGGTTTTTCCAAAAGGTACTGGTTTGTTTGCTCTCGGTTCATCTGCTCTGGTTTTATATAAGTTCTAGAGCAGCCAGGAGGAGCTTCATGTAGTTCATTTGTTTACTGTTTTTTGTTTATTTGTTTTGCTTACTGGGTATCTTTTTGTTTATTTGTTTTGCTTACTGGGTATCTTTTTGTTTATTTGTTTTGCTTACTGGGTATCAGTCAGATTTGGTTTAGTCAGATTTGGTTTATTGTTTGCTAATTGATTCTGCTCTGATTGCTTCAAGTTCTCAGTTTGATGTTTGCAGTTTTTATTTTGCTGACTGGGTTTTGGTTCTCAGTTTGGAGTTTTTCTTTATTTGTTTTCTGCTCTCGTCTAAGTTTGCAGTTTTTATTTTTATTTTTCCATTTATTTCTTCTCTAGAGTTTTTCACCTTGGTTTTTCCATCAACCTTGGTTTTTTCATCAACCTTGGTTTTTCCATCAGTACCAAGTTGTAGGACTGCAAACATGAGGACCGCCAGTAGACGACTTCAGCCATAGCCGGGAGTGACCTATTTCCCCTCTATTTCATTCAGATTTTATTTCCACTCTTGGTTTTTGAGTTTTTGTTTCTAGGTGTTGATTTCTATATCTTCCCTAGGTAAATCGGAACTCACTGACCGTGCAACGAAGGTTTCTATCACACAGAAGTTGGAGCAGTTTGTGTGGCCGTGCCCCTCCTAGGAATTGACAAGCTTCCGAGTGGGCCAGCTCTTGAGGAGTTCTTTCCTTCGTCATGGCTAAGTTCGAAGCCAAGATCAAGACTCTCATGTTCGATCCTTTGGCGGCTGATGGCACTAATTTTTTGGAATGGTCTAATGAAATGACTACCTTCCTATGTGCAGAGGAATTGAACGGAGCTTTGAACGCCCAGACAGCGGCTACGCTTCAAAGTTCTTGGAAGCATCAAGCTTTGATGATACTTCGCCGTCACATTGACGCCTCATTGCGATCACAGTACATTCAGGTCAACGACCCGACAGAGTTATGGAAGCAGTTGCAAACTCGTTTCCGACATGAGAAGACTCTCTTTTTGCCACAGGCACGCACTGATTGGTATAGGTTGCGTGTGATTGATTTTTCAAACTTGAAGGCTTATGATGCAGAGATGCACCGCATTGTTGCACAACTCCGTCTATGTGGGGACGTGATCACCGAGGAGCAGCTTATTGAGAAGACACTCTCAACCTTTCCTCCTGCTAGTTCTGTTCTTGCTGAGCAATATGACAATATGAATTATAAGTGTCATTCTGACCTCATGAGTAAGTTGTATCAAGCTGAGAACAAGGCGTTAGTTCGATTGAAGAATGCGGAGGAACGACCAGTCCGGGAGATTCATTCCACTCAGAAACCCTCAACTGCTGAACTGTCAATTGTTCCTACTAAGAAGGAGCCAGAACATGAGACTTACAGCACTGAAGCAGCCAAACGTCAACCCCGATGTACAAGTGGTCGTGGCAGAGGGGGTGATGGTCGATATTCCTCAAGAAGAGAAGACCATCGATATCAGTCCAATCAACGTTATCATAATGAGGGTCGCGACTATTCCAGCTATCACAACAACCATGAATATCATCAACGCTATCAGAGTCAGTCTAGTCAGTCTCCTAGAACTAGTCCCGCTAGAGATACGTGTCACCGATGTGGACGACAGGGTCATTTTGCTAGAGGATGTCGTACCCCCGAGTACTTTGTTGAAATGTACAGGGAGTTACAGAAAATGAAAGAGGAGAAGAGAGAAGTGCACACTCTCGATGCACCCTCTTTCAATGGCATCGAAAATTATATGGTCTGTCTATCTAGTATAAGTTCACGGTCTAACATAGCACTTCTAGATAGCGCATCTACTCATTCTATTTTTCGAGATCCTCAGGTCTATGAGGCCAATTGCTTGGAGGGTCCCTGGCAAGAGTGCACTATTACTACCATTGCCGGAAGACAGAAACTTAAGTTCCGTGAGGCCGGGCAACAATAGTATTGCCCGGGGGATTCCCCCTCGAGTGTGAAAGAGCTATGTATGCTCCAGCCGCACCCGGTAGTCTGATCAGCCAGCGGGACTTGCGTGCAAATGGAATCCACGCCTTCACCCGAGGGGAAGGTGATGATGAAAGGGCGCTAGAACTCCGTAAAGGGGCGCAATTGCTTGCCACGGTACAAGAAGGTACCAGTGGACTTTATGAACTATTGATTGCGACAGCTACAATGCGCCCAACTCCCCAGCACGGAGAATTCAGTGGCCTCAAGCTCTGAAAAGAGTTTTATGGACTTAAGCAAGCGGAAAAAGCGTGGTATCATCATCTTCAACGCTTTCTCTCAACTCATGGGTTTACTTGTCACACAACTCTTCTTTTCATCTTTGTACTTCGTAAGGATATTGGTTATGTTATCTTGCTAGTATATGTTGGTCGGACTAGCTTCGGTTTAGGCTTGCAGGTTCATCACCTCTCTGACGGGAGTATTCTTCTTCATCAAAGAGACTTATGTGAAGAAATCGAAGCACTTCAACATCGCAAATTCCAACCCCATCTCAGCACCGATGATTGGCCGAAGCAAGGCTATAGAGGATCTTTATCGACCTTGCGAGGAGGAGGAGGAAGAACTTGATAAGCAACGTTACCTCGCCGCGGTCAAAGTTTTGATTCATCTTGACCAATTTTAGAGGACATACTCTTTTCTCACCCGAGAGTTTTCTCCACTGGGGTTTTTCCTCAAAGGTGAGTTTTTAATGAGGTGCTCCTAGGTCGAGGAGGAGTGTTAGAAAGGTTCTAGAAAGGTTCTAGAAGGATGCGACCTCGGGAGCACCGACATGCAACTCCCGGGTGTCTTAGACTGAAGTAGACTAGAACACTAAGTTAGTCACAGTTAATCCCTTAGTATTATCACCCAAAGGGCCTTGAAGTTATCACCCATGAGGCAATAAATAAGTGGAGCCTAAAGGCTACCATAGACTTTCCATTTTCATTTTTCCTCTTTGCTCTGAGCTTTGTAACACAAACCAACAGCCTCTCGACCTCCGGAGTCCGGTCATAGTGTAAAGCGCTTCTAATTCAAAAGAGTCATATCAAAAGATGGTTTCAATTCCATTTTCACAAGCCATTACGGATCCCAAAACCATTACCAATCCTAAAACCATTAAACCCATGACACATTCCAAACCCGTCACTGAATCCAAACCCGACTCTCTCCAAAATTCTTGTGGGTCGCCGATTAGGATCTACGAACGTCATACAGCAGAGCGGCATTAGGTGCCGTAACGGGTTTTGCAGATGGGCCTCAGCGGGCTTTGATGCTGCGAGTGCTTGTGCAGACGAGCGCTTCGTCTGTTTGCGTCGCAGAAACTGGCGCCATCGCTCCATAGCTGCGCCCGCATCGCTCCTGCATCGCTTCATCGAGGTAAGCTACCACGGCCCTTCTCCCTGCACGGCACTGCCATTTCTCTCCTCCGCACACGCTCTTCTCTTTAGTGCTCCCCGTGTCGGGCCGTGTAGTTCTGTGTTGCCCATTTGTTTTCTGGTAGAAACTTTCTAGGGTTTTCGCGTCGTGTCTGCGCTCGATCGAGGTACGTTACAGTTGTATTACTCCCTGCGCGGCGCTGCCAGGCGTTTCTCCGCTCATGCTCTGCTCTTTCCCGCTTCTTGTTTCGAGCCGTGTAGTTCCGTCGGGGTTTCTAGGCTTCTTGTCCTCTACGGTTTCTAGGGTTTATGCGTCGCGTCTGCGTTCGGTCGAGGTGCGCTTTCGTCGATTTCACCCTTCGTGGTCATCACCAGGAGTTTCTCTGCACATGCTATTCTCTTTTTTTTGCGTTCCGTTGCGTGTGATGTGTGGCTGGGTGTTGAACGTTTGGTGGTTCCTAGGGTTTATGGGGTTTTGTTTCTGGTGTCTTGCTCGTCAAGTATATAGATTGCCGCATTTGTTTCCTTCCGAGGTGGCATCCGTCGTGGCAAGAACGTAGTATTGGTTGCTAACGTTGGTGTGGGAAGTATTGTTGGGAATATTTTTGTTTGTTTGCCTATGTATTTGAGGTTTTGGAGTTTATAATGTGCGCTGACCGAGTTTTTTCTGAACAGGTGTCTTGAAGAACTTCGTTTTTCCTCTCTTCCACCATGAGCAAGTCAGGCCAACCTCCAGATTTGAAGAAATACATGGACAAAAAGCTGAACAGTAAGTGCAGTTCTTGGAGTTGAGGTCGCTCTCTATTTCTACCACCTGTTCTGCTTATCCTTGGTTTGGAACGATTTGAAGTTGAAAAATTAATTGTCTGTTGATATTTGAGCAGCTGCTTTGTGTGTGTCGGTAGAATTAGTCACCTCAAGCTTTATAAGCGCAGCAAGTGTAGCATGGAACGATTATGTCAAGAGGCAAACATTTGAGTCTGTCTTGTTTTGCCCTCGCTTACCGAAAAAGAGGCCTAACGAAGAAGTTCTGTTGTTGGTTATCACAGTCAAGCTGAATGCTGGGAGGAACGTCGTTGGAGTGTTGCGTGGATTCGACCAGTTCATGAATCTTGTGCTGGACAACACCGTTGAGATCAACGGTGCTGACAAGAATGAAATTGGGATGGTGGTGAGTACCATGGCCTGACTTTTTGAGACGTTGGAAATAGTGGGTGTTAGTATAATTTCTGTGTGCTCCCTGAAACCTTACATCAAATTTGTATTTGGAGAGTGGCAGGCATTACCGGTTAGTGCTGTGAGCTAATCCGACGATGTGTGTGGCAGGTTATACGAGGGAACAGTGTCGTTATGATCGAAGCTCTGGAGGCTGTTCGATAGAGGGCATGGCATGGCAAATGATCATGTGTTTACTTACGCAGCCTTTCACGATGGGGGTGTTTGGGACAAGCTCCTTAGAAAAGCATGATCTGTTTCCTCCCTCTTTGGTGCATAGTTTTAGAAATTGCACTAGCTTATCTTTTGGAATCTCAGAGAAGACACTCGGAAGGCCTGTTTTTCTGAGTGGGTTGATGATACACCCATGCGAAGAAAACACTTGAAAATGCAAATGTAACATGATTGTGCAGATGCTTGCAATACTGTATATGTTCTGGTTGTAACCATTTGATTAGAGGTGTTCATGTATTGTCACTGATATGTCGTTTTTGGTTTAACAAATCTTCCAAATATCTTGAGTTTCACGGTTTCCAGTCTGAAATGGATCTATTGCTGTATTGCTTAATGGTTTATTAAATCCAACGTACGTGGTTTTTTAACCAACTATTAATGCAAGCCTTCACAGGTTTCGGTTATAGTGAATTGTTGAACTCTAACATTACTTCGACTCTGAATAGAGGCTATGCACTCTGTATTGAACAACACTGTTGCAAACATCCAATGGTTGGGGATTACGATTATAATGTACATTAATGTGGTCGGTCCTTACTTCTCTGATGGCTAATAAGTGAACAACTCCGTTAAAGACCTCATTAACACATCTTGTGAATCCCTTCCTGTAAGAGTCACGTAATCAACGCCCATTCAGTCGTCAATATATGCTCTAGAAAGATGTCGTGTTTGAATGTTTGACAGCAATTTAAGCCTCAAAGCAGACAGGGTTTGTAAAATGACTTCCAGAAAGAATTGCTTGAGACACAGAGGAAAGTTTAACTGGATCGAATGCACGAGTGTTCTTGGCTCTCCCAGCAGTCACCAGCTTGGCATCTTGACGCCAGTGATCAGGAGTGTGCATCATATATATCCCACGTCAGTTGCGAGATATAGTGCACTTCTTCGGAATATGAACCGACAGGTACGCGCTTGTAAGAAACAGTTGGGTGCCCAGCACAGAGCGAACTATTCTTTCGCCTTTTACTAAAGAACACCGTGCGCTGGGTACACCTACCAACATACCCCATTATTTGGAATGCTCCTAACGGGGCCCATCAAAGAAATCAAAATTGGATAACTGATATTGCTTGGCGAACAACGTTCAGAGCTGTCGATTGAGTTGGTGGTTCTTGTAGTCATACGACGTATTACATGAAATCTTTGGAGATTGTATACCGAAAGTAGCGCAACCCGTTAAAATGTTGCATTTGAGAGAAGCTGAATATCATGTTGACAAGCTACCAAGTGAGCTTCCAGAGCCTGAAATAAGGTTCTAAAAAGCCTTGCTAATACACAACACATGGTCGTTCTGGTTTCGCTTACATCCAGATTTGGCGACTATGCGTTGGTTGCACAAGAGGGAGTAACATCTGCAACCACATGAAGAACGTCTCAACCTGGCTAAACTGGATTACTGTCCTAACCTATTTAGTATTTATCAGGTACCTACTCAAGTTTAATAACCACGTCTGCTCAAAATTCACCTCAAACTCCCGGCTGAAAATGCCGGCTCAGCATTCCACTCAACATCTCTCCTCAAATTCCTCACGCCGTTCTATAGTGGAACGTCACTGGCATAATTGAAAATAGATCTCACATTGTTAGTGCAACTACATAAACCCATGCAAATGCAGACGTTCGAAACTAATCTTCTCTTTCCAGAGTATTTTCCGTAAAACAGAAACTCACCTTGCCAATTCCTAAAATACTCGCAGTATCCAGCCACGCGACGTACTGTTCAATACTCGAAAATGGACATAATCGAGAGCACTCGAACAATTCACAGTTTCATTTACCTTTACAATGAATAGTAAAATGTAAATTTAAGAAACTCAATGTCACGGCTCCGTAAACAAAGCACAATCTCGACAAGAAACACCCTCAATGTTCAAAACTATCTACTCAAATTCCCAAAGCATGACATAGTGCTCACCAAAGTCATTTATTCTTACCAACCTTCACTTTAAAACGAGCAACTATTCATAATCCATCCAGGACCTCTCATATATGCAGTAGCTGCGGAGCAGACTCATCCATGATGCATCCGAAGAACCGCAATGCAAACGCTAATTCTACACATGACAGAATGATGAAGAAATCATCAATGATATGTCAAGTCTCGTCATAACAAATCAGCCCAAGGAAATTGCAAACTGCATAGATACGCATATTTCACCAAATAAATTACTTACCGGTATAAGATCCAGTACTACAATGAAATATACAGATTCCCAGCTCAGTTGAACGGAATCCAATCCACATACGGAATGCTGTGACACCGTTACCACTCAACTTACATGACGTTCTAAGCTAGATCAGCTACATGAGATCATCAAAAAATTATTTGCAACCTCAATAATGTATTGTGGCGCCGTAAAGAATAAACCAAGCTCTCAAAAATACCCAGTTCAACGTGGACGAAGTCGAACGTTACCCACCGTCATGATCATCACCTTCAGCGCGGTGGCTGGACTTACGCCCCCGCACAACCTTGCACGGAAACTATAGTCCCAAAAAACTCTAGATTACAGCCGCCTACGTACGCGACGATGATTCTAGGGGCGTCCAATCCCGACGCCCACTCCCACTCCCACATTCACTAGGCCCAGCACGTCCAGATGCGCGCGGATGTCGATGGCATGCACCTGCTTTCCGAGGCACGAGAAGACCAGCTGCGCCTTCTTCGCGTCGTGCATCACGTCCAGCACCAGGTGGTGCACGCCATCCACCACCTTCACCGCCAGCTTCGCCAGGTCCAACTTAACCACCGCCTTCAGCGCGGGCTTGCCATCCTTGCCCAGCACCTCCACGTTCACGTTCACTACGCCCTTCACCTTGAGGTGCAACGCCAGCGGCGCCAGCGACGTGACCTTGCGGCCCGCGCACACCCACAGCGCCTTCGCCCGGTCGGCGGCCTTCACCACGCCGTCCACCAGCACCCGCACTGCAGGCTCGCACTTCTTCAGGTTCACGTCGAGCTTCAACTTCACGTCCACCAGGTTGACTGCACCCCCACTCCCGCATTTGCACTCAGCTGGCGCTGTGGCCTCGACGGCCGCGGCCACCGTGGCCAGAACCACGAGACCCAGCAGGAACAGGCTAGTCCTGGAAGCCGCCATAGCGAGCCCGACAGCAGATGGAGAGGACGAGCAGCTGGAGCTTCAGCAATACGAAGTGATGAAGCTACAGGAGCAATGGTAGGAGCTGCTGATGAGTGTGAGTTTCCGCTCTCGTACAACTAATTTATACTGATGTCATTAAAGAACTTTCCTAATCCATATATCCGGATATGGTCAACAGGCTGCAATAGGTGTTCGATCCAGCGGAGCAGCCTGTCGTGAGGATCTAGAAACTCGACGTAAGAGATCTGGGTCGATGTCGACCACAATTCAACAAGTCGCAGTGCCGCATTAAGTGCGCACGCGAGGATCGCAAGGGTGATCAAGTGAGATGCTTCCCCTGGTCAACTGGATTATATTGTCGCGACCCATGCAGCTGCACCTGAAGCAGCTGCAGGATCCGTCGGCGACCGTGGGATGCAAATCTGCGACTTCTAGAATATCCGCTTCGATAGGGAGGATCATGTGCATGCCACAGCTGGCTGGGCGATACCTGCACCCATCTACGTCGACGCAGTAGTTGTGCGTCGACGGCCTTTACGACGCCTTGACTGTCGGCTCCAAAATAGCCGCACCCGCCACATGCCGCACTCATTGGTTAATTAGCAGCTTGCGCAGTGCTCGATTAACAATTGTTTCATCTCAGCCGTCCTCCGTTCAGAATACAATCGGGGTGGTCGGGAAGCTTTTGCAATGTCGTCTAAAATCTGCATGCCACGGCCCCGCGAAGGTAAAATCGGAACTTGCTGAATTGTTGGATGTGGATGATCCATGCGAGTGTGCAGGGTTCGACGTCGTAAAGGGTCATAAACGTCGGGATCAACTCAGGAGTCAATCTACAAATTGACTGATCATGGACAGGTATAACGTCGTCGATTGTGATCGAAGGATGTACAAGAAGATTATCCGGCGGAGACCAATGTCGGAGTTGGATTGAAACTATAGTGTATCTACTGGTTGTTTCTTTTTACCTTGGGCCGACTCATGTGAACCGGTGATGAGACTGTGTGGCTTTTGTGTGTTCCACCGTCGTCAGGAAAGCTTCCCCACCTACTCGCCTGGAACCTCGTTCTCGTTTATGTGATAAGTTTCTGAATGTTATCAACTTCTCAGAATGCTTTTAGGTAGTGCTCTTCACTATGTAGCATGTGCGTGAATATCATGAAATTTAACACATGAATCATAAATTAAATAAGTTAAAGGTGTTGCCTCCTGTACCGTGAGTACAAAATCTTCCGAGGTTGCAATTAAAGCTTTGCAGATGTTTGCTGCATGGTCATGTACAATGATGGCCACAATACTGAATAATATTACATGTTTCGAGTTGGGCATGCATTTGCCCAGTGTCCAGTTTGATTGCACCTAAAGCACACGGTATCACTATCTCCAGTTGCGCTAACGAAAGTACCCCTCGTGGAATTATGTTGCCCTCGTGTCCCACTAGACATGGAACTCCCAGAGCTAGAACTTATTACTGTCCTGGAACTGGTGGATCTTGCAGTAGTTTTCGATGTTGCTCGACCCCTACGACCACCACGACCTCTTGGTTGATCTCTTGCCTGACCTCTTGCTTGACCTCTTGCTTGACCTCTTTGGGTTGGCACTGGATCTGGTGCTGGAGCATGACCTCCTGGAGCGTCTTCCCATCTGACCATACAAACGAACATTGGGGGGTTGGTTAGGACCTTTAGTAGGCGCACGGCTGGTGATTGGAATCAATACAAGAAATATGGAGTAAAGGAAATTGAACGGTTTCGAAGAAGGGATGGATATAGTGAGAGCCTACATTGCCCAATCTACAAACAGTAGCTCTATTTCTTGGATTCGTACACACTTAGTCAAACATCTAGCATCAAACAGTGGATTGATTTCTTACTGAAAAAATCCACAATCACCGGTTGGACAGCGGTGAAAGCGTCTGCCGCGATTTGCCTCCGTGTTGGCAGTCAGCAACTTGCAGGGCTGGCCACACTCGCAGCGCACGGAGTCTGGTCCTGCTGCAGCTGCTAATTTGAAACGATATAGTTAGGTCATTACTAAACGTGACATATCTGCTTCATTAGAAGCCAACTGAGCTTGTTATCTTCATTTTACCAACCCAACTTGAATCCAGCATGGTAATAAGAGATGTCACATATCTAACCTGCTGCAGGAGGCACAGATGAGTCATTCCGCCTCCGATCTTGTGTTCGATTCTGAGTACGACCTTGTTGGTTCCTGGGGCAATCCATGTTGTAATGTCCCAATTGCCCGCAATTGGTGCAAGTCCTTTGATTTGCATCCCTTCCACTTGCAAAGGTACCACTATTACCAAAGCCGTTGCTGTTCCCAGGTGGGTTTGAAGTCCCGGTAGCTGTATTGCCGTTGCCATGTGCATTTGGAAATCCCCTTGGTATACCTGGCCTGGCAGGTTGGCCACTAGGTGGCCCAGTGCCACCTGCACATCCGCACTCTCTAGTTGAATCAGTTTAAACTATAGGAATTCGACTAAGTACCTTTCTGCTACTGATTGCTATGTTCATATTTGTTGCTAAACTTGCAGGAGTTCTAGAAGTGGGGAAAAATACAATACACTCATGGAAAATTCTCACCTCAAATATCAAATATGAAAGGTCAAGTATGAGAAACAAAAGAAAAAAACAAATCAATTAAAAATACTAATCCAACAACTAATCGGTTAGATCAGAGAATCAAATTCTTGAAGCACGCTTTGAAACCGAATGACTGACTTGTAGATTAAATAGCATTTAGATAACTCCATTACGAAATGTCTTCAATCACAAATCCAGACGGAGCTGTTCTTACCTGGGGTAGGGCGTGGACCTGTCCCGCAAAATTCAATCAACTCCTTGATAACCCGATCACAGCCCACACAGCCTGCAATAATGGGGACGTCAGTAATCCGTCTCACCGTACTGGACAATAAAAAGACATACTCTACACCAAATTGGGATCAAATTTGAGATATTTCTCGACCAAGATTTGGATCATCTGCCCACTGCATCAACTGAGAAAACCCAAAGACAATAAGTATCTCCATATCTACCTTAATCAGGATTCACAAACAATCTTTCGACTCAAAACTCTACTATACCACTGAAGGAGAACACTGTACATCCACCAAAATTTTCTTGAACAAGTTTCACCACTCGCATACACATAGTGAGTTCGCAACGACATGATGTTAATCAGAAAATTAACGTTGGATGACGCTCAGATCGGGATCATGTAAACTTCAGCGGATACATGGAATGTCACCTGTGTGTTCCACATCGAAGTTCGGAGGAATTTCCGCTCTCCGGAATTTCAAGTGAATCTTTAAAACTTGGCCTGTTTGCACCAAGTCAATCATAGAGTCAAAACTGATTCAGATCAATTGTCACGAAACAGCATCTGTAACTGTTGAAACCAATCACAGCATCAGACAGTATATGACATAAATGACTCTTTCAAACAACGAGCACGAGGTTGAAATTAGGAGTTAGATACTAATTAGGCATTAGTGCCACATTGAACTCATCAAGGCTGCTATTTTTGTGACACTTCAGACATTACAACATACATGAGTGAGGCGTATAAAATATTTGAAAAAAAAAAAAAAAAAACAATTTCACTCGGAAAATATTTACCAGGTCCACAGGAAAGGCAAGGCTGATCGGTGACATTTGCCTCAATTGCAGGTCCAGGTAACCACACCGCATTTCTGCACTGCCACACCATCTTCCAGTCTCAATCTCATGGTTGTGCTCTATTCAATAATAAGTACTTACTGTAGAAATTCAGATTCTAAGCCAAGCGTCAAAAGCATGACTTACGTTAGGATAACCAGAGCATCCAACCATAAACTTGCCATCCTGTCAGCACGACATTCAAAAATTAGATTTGAAAATAGACAACCTTCACCAAGGATCTGAAGGAACAGCAGATATAAAGAGTAGAGAGTCGATTCCTGGCACACCATTATGAGATGTTCTACAACTCATCAAGCCGACACTAAAGAGTTGAAATTTGTTCATGCATTACCCACCGGCTTTTTCCGAAGCATCATGCTGTTTTGCTGACACATTGGACAGAGTCGCACCCTTTCTCCTAATTGTCGTGGCTCATCCCCGCCCACAGACCTGCAAAAAAAAACTTGGAGTAACCTCACTCCATTGTAACGTAGGTGCTTTGCCAAGAACGCAGTCTTACCATTCAATTGAACGAAGGACCCACATGCTAAATAACAATCTGAAAAGTGTACACATTAAAAGCACTATAAACACCAAACATAGATGGCAACATAAACTTTAGCTGAAGGCAAGAAGATTAGAAGTCCAACCTTTCAAAGAAGACACCCATCGCGTCCAAGAGCTTTTCCTTCTGTGTTCTTGCCTGCATCAAAAAAATATTACTTCTTAATATATCTCCATTGACACCACCGATTCTTCATCCAAAAGGACTTGACTACATAAGAACCATTAATGAAACCAACAAAGAAGAGGACACAGAATAATGACTGCACACTTACACTAACGAAGAGGCTCTTCATCCCTTCAAGAGCTGCCTGGAGAACCTGTGGCTTCGTTTTCCTTCCATCGCTCACAGCTTTCATGTCGCTCTCCATTAGAGCCCGAAGATCAGGCTTCCAAAGCTCATGTCTAAGAGTGATACAAACAAAAGTTATTGACGGAGTAATTAAATAGTCAAGCGACGGTCTTGGTGTCTAAGAGGTCGTTGTCTAGTAGGAGGGGTTGCTTATTGAGTACTAATCAATCCTAAAAGAAGTACTCGACTCTCTCATGGAAGCTTTAATATAACAAGCAATACCAACACTAGAACGACATCGAAACGACTATGCGCCATATTTGCCTCTCTACAATGTCACAAGACTAGACTACGCGCTCATCAAATTTTCAAAGACAGTAGAATTGCTCATACACGATCCACTCCTCAATTTTATCCACTAGGGTCTCTGTTAGTCAGTCGTTCATATATGATGAAATTTCAGTTTACCGAAAGCTTACCCCATGGTATCATAGCCCATTACCAGGCCCTCTCCCTGCAATTCAAGAAGTTGCATATCTAGTCAAGCCAAGTTTCTTCAAAGAACGTGCTACAACAAGAACAGGTATAAGAGATCCACCAGCACTTTCAGAAATATTTCAACAAGACATCACCAGAATTGGTGCCTAGCATTTCAAGATATGCAACTTGCAAAGTTGCACGTATACTAGTGCTCTATAAGACCTTCGGATTCAACATATTGTGGTCTGTTGGCTGATTTCCATTAGCAATCCACCATTTATTGCCTCACTCCTGTGTCAAGGAACTTCTTTCTTATCTCTTTAACCTTCCTTCAGCTGCAGAAAGACTATACTCTAGGTGTTTCTACAGGTTCTACTTATTCCAACTCGGAAAGGGAGAGAGCTTACAAGAGTGGTAGGGCAAAAACGAGTGTTAGCATCTTTTGTCGCATAGCAACGATCCAATAATTTCTTGATGTGGTCATGCATAGTTGCATCTGTACCTATCCCTGCCTGCTTAGGCCCTGTCAGCAACCAATCTGGGAATAGGAAAGATATCCAAATAAAGCACGCTCAAATCTATCACATTGTGGAAATTTACCATAATTAATACGAATAAATGTAGGCCAAACCGCCTTTCAGGTGCCTAAGCTGATAACATACTAACGACTTGCAAAACAGGTTACCAGGACTTCTACTACTCGAAAAGATCCACTTGTCAAAAACTCAAATCCCGTTATCATCAAGTGAGAAACAAGATTATGTAATTCACCCAGTCCTCACCATATCAACAGATAAGGATGCCAATATCGCAGGCTTAGCAGCACAAGAGTCGATCCTAGCTGTCAGAAATAAGTACAATGAGAATTCATGACAATACCTTGTCCATAAGACTAATCAGGTCTGCTTCGCTGAGCAAAGGTGGAGGCTGCGTTCTTCCAACGTCCAACGTCAGTCTTGTCGGTATAAACTGAATGCAAGACCACAGGTGCAAATAAGTTAAGACATAAAGCAAGACATGATTCTACACATGCAAAGTTAACCGCTAAGGTGCACGCATATCTGTTGCAAACACAACAAGGAAAACTTTGACTTGTTGGTCGTGAAATAAATTTTCAAATATTTCACAACAGTGCATACTGTCAGCATGTATCACTTCATCTTTCTCAATGTCACCTGTTGATGTTCATCTGGCAACCAACATTCAGTCTGTACTACCTTGATGTCCACTTTCCATCCAAAGATTTAAGGCATCAAACACCTACGTCATGAATTGGAGAACCAAGAGTAAGGGAATCTACCTGCTGTCCTACTTCAAATTTTGGAATTGTAGATGTACCCCAACTGTCAAACCGGTAGACATCCAAATAGTTTTTCTGCACCATGCAAGGACAAACTACATAAAGGCTCGTATCCATAACATTCAACCAGTGAATGCTGCGGAACCTGACTGCAAAACACCAGCTTTGGAACAACCATAGAAAGGCACTCACTGCTGTAATCATGAGGCCCGTGGCTGTGAACCTTTCTCCAGCAATGTCTATAGTCGCAGTAGTACCGTACCCAATAGCGGGCTGAGAGACGCAGGCTAGATAATGACGTACTACAAGCTCGTAGATTCTCTGCAAGCATCCACCAAGAACCAAGTAAATGCCTGCACTGATATTACAGCACGAAGTGCTGATTCGTACAGTAAGTAGCTAAGCAGATTCAAACTGATGAAGAGCATACTAACAATTTTCCAAAATGAAAGAGGAAAATCGGGAAAAATAAATCAAAACATAACACAACATATTGAACACCAAGAAGAATTTAACATGGACAAAATAGTTGGTCTGAACAAGACTTCAACTGTAAGGGACCTGTACAATGGTATCTGACTTTCGAAGGCAAGAGAGCAAACACCGCACACAATCGACACCAAGATCCCGATGAATCTGGAAATGTCAACCGTTTCATAACTTTCTACATTCGCACGCAGGCGTAATAAATCCTTCGGAAACATGTTAAGACTGCGAAATGATACAGTAGATGTACCGAGTGGTCATTTGTCCAGTTGGCTTCACCCTCAGAGTAACGAGTAGGGTGAATTGGAGGATGTGCCTTATCGTCATGACCTCCATCACCAGGCTGCTTCCACAATTGTTGCTGAGGGTCCAGGAGACGTTGCGCATACTCTCCCCAAGCAGGATGCCTGGTTTGCTCATTCACTAAAAACTGCCAGTCGTAGAACCCCACACAACTACATATCAAAGCACATACATGTCACAATTGACACTGGCAAAACAAGGCTGATGCTGCATGAGTTGAAGTGCGTAGAAATTCACAGGCTGACCAACATAGCTCTGAATATTTCAAACACCATTCACATTCGCTAATTCTTTTTCTTTTTCTTATTTACTTTTTTTCGATTTGTGTACAAAACATACTTCAAGACCTTAATAGTATTTACTCGCAGCAATCAGAAGGTTGGTACATTTGTACAGGGAATAATGCCAAAAGACCATTTCAACAAGGCTCGATATCAGACATCTGTTGAGAACCAATCCAGACAGACGCTTGCGAATGATGTATGTTATCTAGTAAGCATGTACAGGCAATCAAATAATGATTACTCTTGTGCCCATGTGGACATAGTACCTGCAAATCTTGATTCTCAGAAAACTTGTCAGTCTCCGTCCTTGGATAACTGATAAAACCTGCTTGATATAGCTCCTCTGCCACCTGCAAGATATAACATAAAACGTTCTCATAATCAACGATTTTTATCTTACTTTAAGGTACTTGGCATTGCTAATACCAAATACCGGATGTTGTCAAAATAAGTCATAGTAAGCAGAGATTTCAGTGTTGTGTTTAATGCGATTGTATGAACACGTGCCTTCATGGTCTGCTCTGAGCCCATTCGAAAATACCGAGACGCCCTTTTCTGCAATTCCACAGTATTGAGAGGAAGGGGTGGAAATTTTCGTTTCTCCTGCCCAGTAACTTGACAAACCTGTCAATGACAAATTTGGCGTCCATCAGGTACAAAGTAATCAGCAATAAACTATGTTCAAATTCAGCGAACCATGTCCAAATCAAATTATTTCCCAGCTTATTTCCATTATTACTCACTGTGGCTGTGGGCTCCTCCATGCACATTTCATAAATGATAAAGGCAGCAAGTTCATCAAAAAGCCTCCCACGTCTGCGATTCACATCAACATTCACAATGTCAAAAGAATTCCTGGGTAACAATATCGTAGCAGAAGACGAACAGGGTCTGACGCCAGTATATATGAAATGTACATTAGCATCCAACGTAGAACTAGTCACATACTCATGCTGCTGGCTGCACAAATGCTAGCAGTCAAAAGGTAATGAGAGTAACGTACGCCCAGGTGAACTCAGCACTACCATCCTCCGCCTTGTGGAAACACTTTATAGCCCAAAAATCCTCGGGTACATGAGCTTGAATTTGCCAATAGCGCTCCACCACAAATCCCAATGTTGGAAACTGAACACTCCAAACTGTCGATTAATGTTCATAGTAGTAAATTATATAAATCTCTATCAGATCATACGATTTTTTATGTCCAAGAAGTGCGTGATACAAGTGTCATTATGCTCACTGAAATAGGAGGTACTTGTGAGAATGAACTGCACTTTCTCAGAACTTTAGGCAAGATGAGTGGTCGTACTTTTACATCCTGATTATGGTTCTCAAATGCATTACTCCCTGATTACTTGGATAACAAAGACATAGTTCAAGCCAGTGCAAATATTTACGTTTCTTCACATTGCTTCGCAAAGTCAATGAAAACGACCGAGGGGCACTCACAGACTGTATTCATGTACAGATGCCCTTAAAACTTCTTCAAGGACATTATAGTCCAGGTTGACAGACAACAAGAAGTTTCTTAGATTGCAAAAGTACGTGAGGTGATTTTTTGCACAAACGATTTCATACCTGGCAAGGTCCGTAACTCAGAACAAGCTTCTTGTCATCTTCACCAAACGGCATGACGAAGGAATCTGAGAGCAACATAGTTTGGAACCGCGTGAACGACGCTCCTATCCGCAAGTCAATCTCCTGATAAGATCCGAAGTCCAGACAGCAAGTATTTGAGGTAATCCTTCCAATTTAAAACCTAATTCACTTGAAATTAGAGAACGAATCGTCTACATCTTATCAAGCAACCCCAATCAGTAATGAATATGTCCAATCTTTCGTTGAGAGTTTAAAAAATTGCAGTAGAGTACAGTTCTTAGTGCCAAAAAGGAGATCCTATATAGTGCGAAGACGACCACTAAAAGTTCATGATAGTCATTTTCGAACGTTATAGATAGAAAAAAAAAAAAAAAAAAAAAAAAAAAAAAAAAAAAAAAAAAAAAAAAAAAAAGGGAAGAAACTATGCAAGGGGCCTTCTTCTTGCTTAAAACCTGGCGAGCATCAACAGCATCTGCATACATCTTGTTCGGTCGACCCAGGTGCTGTGCTGCATGGTGTATTTCTCTGCACAAATCATATAGGAACAGTCATCTTCTTCGTTTCTGAAGTTTTTGCAACTTCAGCTGATAATTAAACTCAATAACTTTGGGAGAGAGAAAAGAATATCAACACCAACAAATTACAAGACATCAAATACGGTCCGGGTTCAAATCAAACCTGTCAATAAGAGCAGAAAAATGCGCCCGCCAAATATTGAGACGTGAGTTACTAGTAAGGCAGACATCTACCACTTCATACGCGATGTTCTCACCCTCGCGATCGCAATCTAGCCATAGCACGAGCCATTGACTGTGTCGAGCCTCTTCCTCCAAAGTCTTCTGCAGGTTCACTTTATCCTAAATACCAATGCAACAACAACATTATACCTACGTCTCTCAAACCATGCATTCGGATACATTATTAATGTCACCACAGATACCAATTCAAGAGCTGCGGTGTAATAAGCAAGTTCTCCAATGGAGATATTAATTCTCCCTCGATGAGAGACAGGAGTCAGTGACAAGTCAGGCGTCTCACGCAGAGATGGAAAAACGCTAAATAAATTCTCACACAATTCCCTTCCCAAGTATCGACTTAAACGCAGAATGCTAAACAGCCTGTTATCGCTGCCTCGCTATCCTCAAAAAAATTGACAACGGCAGGAATCACACGACAACACCGAGTCTTGACGACTGTTGTTGTGTCCGTCCGTGTACAGAGCAATATAAAATTCTGGCACTATCCAATTCCTGTCCACGGCTCTAAGCAACTGCGTTGGAAAATAACCTAGTACCGATTGCCTAGTAGAATTCTCGCAACAACGAAATAAGACAGCCAAACAGACGATGATTCAGAATCATAAGGCCATACTTGAGGCACTCTCTTCCGGACGGGAGCCTGGAAGAGATCCACAGGATCGCAGGAATGCCATTTCCGGAACTGATCTTCGAAGTCGAGCTCCATGAGATGCCCGGTCACGGACGTCATGGCCATGTCGCACTGCTGGTTTCCGATAGTATAAGCAAACTCAAAAATCTTGTTATACACCGACCTCCCGTTCCGCACACGCATGTTCCCGCGCGACAAGATCCCCGCGACGGACTTCGCCACCGAGGGCTTCTCCGCCACGTTCAAAACTCGAATCGGCCGTGACATTTTGTCCAAAACGAAACAAATTACGTCCCCCTTAACTCCGAAACTAAACCTCAAACCTCCTCCCCATCCTCATCAACACGCTCCGCAACCTCGCCATGTCCTCCTCCTCCTTATCCATCACCGCTAAAAACCAGAACTCCTCCAACTCCTTCCCCTCCTCCTCACCGCCACCTCTCTCAACTCCACAACTAGCCACCGCTACCTCTCAACTTCACAACCTCGTCAAATTCACACTAAAATTCGTCTTAATTTACCGCAGAAACAGAACCTGCCATGGAATGCCATCCCAAGAGGCGGCTACTCCCCACACCCATTCTCCCTAACTTGGACGACAAGCCTGAGTGCGATACTGGCTCGTTTTTCCCGGAATTTTCCACAGTCCAAACTAAACTAGAATAGCAACGCATCAATATAGCGCTCCAGCGATGGCGGGTGCGAAGAAGCGAGTGTACGCATGCGGCAAATGGCGATGGCGATGGCGGACGAAGCTCCGGAACCCTCACAACGAGTCCACAGCGCTTCACTCTGGACATGTTGAGTGATACCCGTCTCACACTCAGCTGATACTGGTCTCATGACCATATCATATCCGAGTGATATTTATGTAATATGCTTGTGATACCCGGGGCTCCTGGACATGAATACTTTGTCTTGAGCCTGTGTGTCCACTTCGAACTTGGTTGGCGGGAGACGACGTAAGCGGGGATATCTCTGAATTTGTTTTACTCCGTGTGAAGTGAATGTATGTAGAGGGTGGCCGAGAAGCAGAATTGTCATTGCAGAAGCTGAATAAAGAGTGAACTGAATTGTTTATACATTACGGTGTTTTGATAGCATCTATAAACAATTTGCCTCATCTATGAATGTTTATATTTGTGTACCTCATCTGTGAATGTTATGGCAGTGTGTTGTGTCGACAATCTACAGATTGAACTGTGAAGTTGACTAAAACGATCAAATGTACTCCTGTAGTTCGTTCATAACAGCACAAATATAAACATTCATAGATGAGGTACCTCAGAGTTCGTTCATAAGAGCAGGAGGGAAAAAAAATCTACAAAAATAAAAAATACAAAATCTTTGAGCATTCAGAAACAATTTCCATACTTTTGCAAATATGTTCAAAACGCAGACTAGAACTGGTTCAAAATGAACATCTCGCCACATTTATGATATGAGTGTTGACCAGTACTTCGACTGAATTAACAGCGATTTTGGTTCCTGAAAATATGGCAATGTTACCCTCTCCAGTTGAAAGTAGATATCCACCATTAGCTTTCCTACAGTTTCACAAGTATAGTCGACCATCCACAGAAACAAAAATCTGTAATCATTGGCTCTTCAAACAATGCGAAACAACAGACTCCTACAGACAGTACCTATACCCAAGATGCATAGACATTGATACATCGATAAGGCTCGTTAACTCAACTCTGGTGTTGTGAACGATAAACATTGTAAGCCAAGTAGATACCAGCAACTGCAGTGGCCAGAGAAACGACAGCTAAGGTATCTCCAGTTTCCCAATCCTCAATCCAGACTGGCAACTTGAACCTTGGCTTTTTCTTTTCCGCATACGGTTTCAGGGGTCCCTCTTCTTCCCTTTCGTCTCCACACATTTGATGCAGGTCACGTGATCCAATGCGTGGAAGAAGGGTAGGGATAGGCTTTCTCACAGGGACGGTTACTTTCTCCAATACGCTCTCTCCATTAGCTGTAGCAGTTGCATCCCTCTTCCCTTCTGCTTTGTCTGCCTTTTCGCGATCTGCTCCTGAGGGTGGCTTTTCCATCCCTGGACTCCGTTTCTGCTGAACTTCCTTCTGCTGCTCTTCAGTCAGTCCCATCTGGCCCCTGCAGTTATACAATCTGATTAGTCAGTTCCATAATTTTAAAATCTTGCAGCGCTCCTTTTCCAACTCCAAAATACTACTTCGATTTCAAACATTTCATGGTTTCTCAAATGAGTACCTCCAGAGCCGATCGACCACTTGTCCAAGACCAATGTGCTTCTCCAAAATCTCTGGAACATCTTCAGGTGTTACATACCCGTACCTGAACCCCAAAACAATCAAGCTCTCGAATTAGATATCAAGGACTTCCCAACAAAAAACTAACAGTATTCTCGGTTCCTACAAATATACAAATTTACCAACCAAATACTCCATCGCTCTCCAACTTTGCACGTAAACCTGTGCCTTACTCCCCAAGCATCATATCTACGGAAGAAAGAAATAAATGATGATTATGAGTAAATGGTATGCAACCGAAATCCACCAGCATCATCTTCTAAACTGATAACACTCACCAATGGCCCGAGACATCTCCAGAACCGTTATCACGCCTAAAAACGATGACGTTGCCTGCGTACTTGTGCCCACCAATATGAGAGCAGTAATTAACAAACACTTGTTCACCCAGACCACGCAGGCCAACCTCTTTGTTGAAACGTTCCTTCAGAGGAGGTCCGCACACTCCACATCTCTTGTCCCGGCTGCCATGAGCACAAATGAACACATAGCTTCCCACAAGGGGTTCCGGTTCCCCAAGAGCCCACATCTGTCCCTTGACAAGAACTTCATCGACAAAGGATTCAATATCTGACTCTGCGATTCCCCTGTAAAATTAGCATGCAAAGTATAAGAACCCTGGGGCATCTCTCAATTCATCTTCACTGACAACCTACTCTGGATTTGCAAAAAGACTGAATGAAAAATTTAAATCATAAGAAATAAGCTCACTTGTATTTCATCATGTCCGGGAACACTAGGATGTCACCGTTAGTCTTCTCGGGCTCATCCTGGCCATCAGCAATCGTCAAGCGTGTCTACAAAAGCAGCCAGGAGCAGCCAGAAGTTAGTAGCTCCTCAAACCTCTGTTATTATGGTCAATTCCCTACCACAACGAAATAGCTGCGACTTGTAAAGACTGCCCAAACAAATTGCAAGAAACCAACGATCAACTGTGACAACGCTAAAGCTACAGCACCATGGTACAAATGCTTGACCGATCAAACTTCGCTTCTGGATCAACCAACGAACACAGTCATGGCTAGCTACGTAATCGGCGAAAAACTGACCCTAATTGCTGTCCAATGCCCAAGAATATCCCGACCGCTTCAAGAAGCCTAATAATATTGCGTGAATTTGGAGAATAATAAATAATCTCACCACGCCACCATTCGAAACAAAACACGCATCAAGAAATCCCGAAAGTAAAAAATAATCAACGACCTAGAGATTACCTACATAAAAGAAAACTTCCTATTCACGGAGAAACAAGCGCAGCCGGACAAATGGCACAACAGACCACTCCGTAGCGACATCCGATCTCCACAAACATGTAGGTATTCAAAGAATTCTAGGTCAATTAGCACCTCTGACTCAACACAACCTGGCAACAGAAACGCAAAACCTCTTCGCAAGAATGTAAGCGAAAGGAAGAAATCAGCGCTCACCTTCTTCGACAATTCATTCTTCTTACTGCGCAGCGCACTGACCAACTTCGACGGCAACGGATCGTAGTCCGCGGCCTCCACCTTCGACGGCCAGCTCGACGGCTGATTGTAACGCAAGAACACATGGCGCTCGTAGAGGTCCACGCTCCCGACCAAGGGCTTCTTCTTCGCCATCTCCGGGCGCGTGAACCCGTGCGTCGCATCCAAATTCTCGTCCGCGGCGCTCCCCTCCACGTCCGTCTTCACCACGTCCACCCAGGTCTTCCCCGACGGCTCCCCCGGCACAGAATTACTCGCCATGGCGGCCACCACTCCCCTAGCTCGCAGCCCCGAGCTCGATCTCACACAAACACCAAAACCCCCGCCCCCTGACCGCGTCGTCACGCTCCACCCCGCCCTCCTCCACACCACGCTCCCTCCCAATCCAACCCCCCGCGCAACCGCAACGAACGCCAGGACTCCAAACCCCACCCCCCTCCTCCCCTCTCCAATCCTCCACCTCCACCGCCAGCTCAATTCCCCTCCCCTCCCCCACACCTCCTCTCCAATCTCACAATCTCACAATCTCACAGATCCCTCCCTCTCCCTCAAATGCAACCTCGAACAAAAAGAAACCGACGCCAGCAGAGACGATTGAATTCGTGTGTGAAGTTCCGCTTCGAGAGCTCTGGCTATGGCGGGTTCCGCAAGCCACGGTTTACGGGGTCCGGAACCTATCTACGGGAGATGTAGATTGAATAGGGAAGGATGTACACGACTGGTGGTTTTAGGGTGGGCGACGGTTTTGGGTTGAGTTTTGGGTTTGGGAGGGGCGCTCGGTTTCCCTGGAAAGTGACGAGTCGAGGACTCGAGGACTCGAGAGTCTTCGTGTGGGAGTGGAGTCTTGGAGTTGGGCATTGGAGCCTGGCATTTATTATTTGTTAACTTATTATTGAGCGTGGTTCCGTTTGGACGCTGCTCCTCAGCTGCTGTTGGCTGACTGTGTGCTTCCGTGGACCAGTGGCTATGGCGGACGGGCGTTTGGGAAGTCGGGCCCGGTCAATGAGGTGGCACGGCCCATGTTTTGTGCATATGTGGAGTTGGGCGCTACTCATTCATCAAAGAAACATTCCAATTAGGAAATTGAAGTTCATAAGAATCCTAATTTAGAAGGAACGTTGTATTTGATAGAGTTTTGGAAAGGTTGAGCGTACTCAACATTATGCTTGATAGCATTAAGGTTGAAGCACCCATAACCACCAAAATAAGGGTTTTTGCTTATTTGTGGCAGTTCTATTTTTAGGGAGTAATTTTCTTGGATTGAAAGATAGTTTTTTTACATAACGCGTATTTTTCCATAATTTAAGTCCTCATAGATTAATAGATACAAATTTTCAAAGTGAAAAGTAGTGTTTTCCTATAACCCACCTGTAGGTTTCACTAGAAACCACTTCAGTCAATATGTTAAACCACCACACAATTTATTCCAAATTCTACAAATTTATTCCAAACCCTGGCTTGCCATTGCTTTGCTTGTTTCATGGGTGCTACAGTGGAATGGTGGTGATGGGTTCTAACAAATGGTGGTGCAAGGAAAGTCTACAGTTTGGCCAAGTGTTATGTGGTGGTAATGGGTACATCAACCTTAGCATTCATATTCATAAGTAACATAACTTGAATCTATTTTTAATGCTAGTCAATTCTAATAAATACAATGCCATGGGGAAAATATAACAATAGAAAAAATACAAAGATGATTCATGAATGGAAAAAAACAAAAAAAATTAAAAATTATTCATAATTGACATTGAATTAGAATGTGGTTGTAGATTAATTTACATTTAAGTTATTTCTAAAGTTATACAGTGTTTGTCTAAGATATCATGAATTTTGATTAAATATGATCTTATTTCTTCACTAGAAGGAGGTGATAGACATAGAAGAGCTTGGTGGTTTATTCGATAAGGTAGTAAATCAAAATTTATATCAAAAAATCTTCAAGGTAGACTACTTATGCAAAAAATTGCACATATTGGCTCCAACTAATATTACAATATTGAATGAAGTACCAATCACATAGATAGAATCTATATAAACATCATCTTTTATGTTATCTTGTAAAATTAGTTTATTTACAAAATCAAGCTTTCAATATTCCAATTAGTTATCATATACTATAGCACCATAGTAATTTTGTCACTTGTCTAATAGACGTTTTTTTTTTTTAAAAACCAATATTTTCTTCTCAAAAACTAAATTTTTTAATTTATATTTTTCGCAAATTAATTGTCAAAAATGACCTCAAATGGCATAGAAATAATAAAATATTGTCTAAAATAATAACTTCTATTTTCTTTAATTTTTTTATTAGTTTATATGTTTTTTTTAATTTTAAATATATTTTTATTTTTATTTTTTAGTGAATCTACTATGGTACTATAGTAGTGAAAAACAAATCATTAATGAGAAAGTCTAAAATCATTAGTATGTCCTTGAAAGCATCATTTTGGAAGCCTTTACATAACTTTTATGCCTCTTCTCATTCAACGATTCTTCTTTTTACAAGCCTTGTTTATTGAAATAATAATGGCAATAGCAACTTTACAAATAACCACTTTATAAATCAGCTTTCAATGCTTTATTATAAGTTTGTACGATGTACATTTCATGGCACTTAACACAATGATCTTATTTTATCCTTTATTCAAGCAGAGGTGAATGAATCTACCTACTAAAGTTTGTAACATGAGTTGAATTTAGTGTCCATGTTGTAAGTAATTTACCACGTTGATAATATGTTTATAAAATATACATAATAAGAACTATAGGAATTTAGGCATTTAATGAAGTACTATGATTTTGTATCTGAGAAAAATGTCAATTAAAACATACATATATTAAAATAAAAATTTGATTAAATGTCTTTTAATTCCTCAATATTTTAACATGAATGTCTATACTTGGCTTTGAATGTTTAGATTCAAAATATATGTAGAAACTTAAAAATATTTAAAAGTGCATTACTTGCCATTAACCTCTAAAGGCCCTTGAGACCCAATTCGGGTCGCAGCACTTCTGGGCGGGCTATTATAAGGTTTCAAAATTTTATTATTTTATGAAATTTTTACTCCATCTAGCTCTCAACGGTAGCTTTCTAATGGCGCAAATTTCAAAGCATTCAAAGTTACGATGCAAAAGTTATGAAATTTAGAAGAATCTACTCTAAATCTGGGAAGCCAATAATCAATCAAAATCTCCCAGTTTTTGCCCAAATTGCATGTCATTCAGTAAGGCAGAAAGTGACTAGACAAATTTTCAAAGGGTGGGCACTTGCAAAATGATGGGCCTAAATATTTCATCTAATCTTTTTTGTCATTAAAACTTAATAAATTTCATCCAGTATCTATGATGTGAAAGGAGGTTCATCCACACGACCTACTTTTACCAAAACTGCCCTTTGCAATAAAACAAAAATATACAATTTACACTTTGAAAAATTCTAGAAATTTGAGATCTACTCCAATTGCTTTGAAATTTTTTGTGGTTCGTTTCTTCATTGACTTCAACATATCTACCGTTCAGATTTTCAATTGGACATTTTCAGACTACCTTGTAAGTAGTTTTATTTTTGGAGAATATAAGGCAATTTCAGCACACTCCGTTTCACAAAATCAATGATTTTTTTGCCTTTCCAAGCCTGTATGAGGCTCAAACATTAGGGGAAATATGGGGTCTGCAATGGGCCTTTGCTTGAAACTCGTGCCTCAAAATTTCGCCATGCCCGTGCACTTACCTTGCTGGCACCAATGGTGCCAGCAAGTCGCCAAATCGGCGTTTGGGGGGTCCAACCAATCGCTGGTAGCGAAGGTGTGTGCCCACTGCTGCCACCCCATTGGACAGTACGAGCAGTAATGACATTGTCAACGAGCGTGTGCCCACTGCTGTCACCCCATTGGATAGTAGCGGATTCTGTTGTCGGCAGGGCGAATTGTGTTGTCAGCGGGCAAGATATCCACCAATGAGATTACTAAGAGAAGCATGCGTGGGCAGCAGTTCACCTACCTTCGGGTTGTCTTACAAAGCCCATTGCAGATCCTATATTTCCCCTAATGACTTTGTGAGCTTATACCTAATTTCCATACCAAAAGGAATTAATGATCCTCCATTAATCAAATGTGTTTGCAAAGTATAGTTTTTGGACATCAAAACTTAGGTTTACTCTCGAGGCAATGTAAAAAAAACTTTTACAATGACTTCAAATGCTATTATCTCGCAATATGTATGGTGGATTGTCTTTAGAATTGGTAGACACCTTTTAAGATAAAATAGGTACATGATCCTACGTTTATACATACAATAACAATTCTAAATTTAGAAAATATATTTTTATGAGTAGGGGTATGTTTTTGGTAGTTTTGGCTCCAAAAACACAAAGGCCTTTAGGGATTAAATACCTTTATGCAATTTGTTTGTAACTTTCACATAAGTGATAAGAAGTTAAATATTGAATTTTATATATCTACTTAAAAAAAAATCGTTGTAGCTTTATTTTGATTGTGAGAATTTGTAAAGTAATTTAGAAGAACTTGTCTTTACATAAGTAACTATCTTAATACATTTTTTTGAGTAAATTATGTACTTATCATTTTGAAGAAGGACTTTAATATAACTCATGTGAATTTGGTTGATATAGTAATTCTACGATTGATGTATTTAAATTCAACTACCCTACCTCGTGGTCAGTTTCGACATAAATTAATTCAAATGAAGAATGTTGAATGTTTTGGAAAATTATATGCTGAGATTTGTTGAAAGTGAAAAAATTATAAAGCCTTATTGCCTAATTTTTGAAAAATCTATAAAGTCAGTTTAAGAGGGGAAAATTTTCTGACAGAAGTGAAACAATTATATTTCATTGAAAATAGATGAACACAAGTTACACAACTACCAAGGGTCAACAAAATGGATTCCATATCTACACAATTCATACCATTTGAGTCATTTCAAAATATTAAAAAATGGTAGAAAATTGAAGTGATTTTAATGAAAGGTGATTCATTGCAGAATACAATTTTAAGTTAGCCATTCAATTGGATGTGTAAAATTGGAAAAAAACACATACAGTAATGGGGGACTGGATTCCATGAATGGGCGTTTGGACAATGGAATAGCTCTGGCACATGGCAGTGCCCTGCCCTTCCAAAGGCACCCAAATTTGATCACCCTCGAAAAGGCAAAATATAAAGTATGGGCCACCTTGAAAATTGAGAATATTTTTACATCCTTTGTCGAAATCCAGGAACCCTTAAAATAATCCACTTCGTCACTGCTCTGTCGAAACTGACCATGAGGTACGGTATTATATGGAATATCCTTGATGCAATTGCAAATTATGGAAGTTGAAAGAACTTTTTCCTTTTGGATACATTATTAGCGACTAACTAAAATTTATTTTTTAATTTAAGTTTCTTTTCATGAATTTTTTAAATATTTATAAATAGATATCCTTTAAAATAATTGATTTTGTTATTTTAAAATATCTTGTAGCTTTACAAAGAGTATCACAAACACAAATATGCTTCATCAAAGAATATCACGAGGCCTCCATAAATGAAGTCAACTTGCCATTAAGGGCCAATTAGCACGTGACTTTGTCTACAAACAACTTAGGTTTGGTTCATGACTACAATAATGCATACACGTAATTGTATTGACTAATTCTACAAAATGTTGAAATGTTTATGACCTCAAGTAAATTTAATTGAAGTATTTCAAAATTTACTTTCTTCAATAAAGAAATATAAAATAACTTTTTCCACTAGATGACATGCTTTTTGAAAAGAAAAATTAATAATCAATTGAGCTATGAAAGGTCAAAGAGTTGTAATTTTTTAATTTGTATATTATCAATTTTTTAGTTGAATTAATTGTTTTTAATTTTAATTTTAATTTTTTTTTATACTCCATGCACAAAAATTTAAAGTTCTTTGGATGAATGGGAGTTGCAATTACATATGAGTTATAAAAAAATCTGAGTTTGTTCTCAGTTTGGAATTCATATGGTTTTACTTCAAGAAATTAATGCCCACTTCTTATATGTTGCAAGAGTGGTGTGTTTCACATATGAATGTGCACGAGCAGAAAGTTTTTCATGCTTTCAAATATCACGATTGAAACACCAGGATCGAATTTTGATATTAATGAAATTTTGATAAAATTTGATTAGAAAGTAATAATTCGAAAACCACTCAAAGTAGTAGACTAGAATTTGGCTAACTACTCCTAGATATAAAATTTCAACCAGAAATAATACTTACTTCTTAGTTTGCCCGTTGAATCTTCAAAGATTTAGATTTGTGGGCATTTATCAAAAATCTATCAAAGCCGTACGAAATGATGACAAACTCATTTTAACCCCCCCGCCCTTTCCAATCTCTATTTGAAAAGAACTTTCCAATGCTGTAAAAGAACATGTTAGGTACTTTGGAGGCCCTGCTTGCTCAACACCAATGACAATGGACAAGCTGAGAAAGAACTTTGAGCAAACACGTTCTTCTAACTTTCCAAGTTTCACGAACATGATTGGTACACAAGAACAACACTTTCACCATCCTTTACGTTGACTGTTGATTCATACCATCCATGGCTGCGTAACATTTGGCAGATCCCATGTGCCCCTGAAGACAACCGTAACAACAAGAAGATGTGCACAAATTTGTAACTTCTCCACATCATGGAAGGTTCTTCTTGCCTTGGACCCCCCAAACACTCAAATGATGCCCATGTGGGACCTGGCTCCCCATTTCGGGACCTCAATAATTGACATAGAATCATCCCATCCCACCCCATCCTTGCTAAAATATCCCAACTCATACCCCCTCCAACATACAGCACCTCAATAGCTCAACCCAAATCATCAAACTAATTTAACCTCAAGATAATCCACCTCTCTGACACCAACAAGATGTCAACTCTGAGTAACTTACCCACTTTCAACAACCAAATTAATTTAATGGGCTGCCCAAACCCCTGGCCCCTCAAACACTGTACAAAAAATCCATACAACAAACATAAATGGCTCCCTTTTTAAGTTGTGTGAAATGAAGCCAGAACATTAAATTAGAGCACCATAAATAGAGGTACCATATTGATTGACCAGAAGAGGACAATGTCTCGTTATTCCAATCACGCCCCAAATACACCCCCAAATCCCCAATTACCTAGATCTCACCCCCATAAATTACGCCCAGACCAGATCCACCTCTGCATGACAACCGCCTCTGGATAACGTCCTGACACATTGTTCCTCCCATTCTAGCACCCCCGAGTTCAAGCCCCCAATCGACGTCCCAAAACCACCCGAGCCAAAACCCGTCACTAAACCATAACCCACCAACATCTACCAATATCGTACATCGACCTGCTAAAATCTATACCAATTACAAAAAGTAACGGCTCTGGATATAATAACGGCTTCACGACGAGGTGACAGTAAAGTAGCAATGGGACCATGCTCTATTATTACGCACCGAAAACCAACAACAGAACACAAAACCAACACCAAGTCCGTTGATTTTATACATTTGGTAATATATATGTACGATGAATGTAGATGTTGACGGTTTTGGGTGCAGGTGACGGGAGGAGGATTGCTCTCTGATTGCGAGCCGAAAACCGTCTGGGGTTCTAAAGACAACAGAAGGGAGGAAAAAGTGGTAGATTTGGTGGAGGGGAGTCTAGGCTCGGTGTAGAGAGTGGTGGGGTTGGGGGTGGGGTGGCGGGAGAGGGGGCGGTGGGGGGCCCGGGGAGGGGTGATTGCGGGGCCGCGGCGTGGGAATTCTGGGACTATTGGGGGCGATGGGGGAGATGGAGGGGAGGCTCCGGGGAGTTTTGCGAATCGGAGGGGGGCGATGAGGGATCGGAGACGCGCACGGGACTCACAGGGCGCGAGAGGAGCCATCGAGGCGACCGAGAGCGCGCGATTTGGGCCCCGATGATGGCAGGAGTGCCTGCCGACACACAGGGCAGCACCGCGCTCAAGGCTCTCGCCACGGACTCCATCTCCTCGTCAGTGCTGCAATCCGCCAACCTGCTGCACCTTCTGCGCAACGCGCCGCACTCTGAGGTGCGCCTCAGCTTGAGCTCGTTGCTCGCTGCCTCCCCTCCTCTGCGAAACCCTAATCAATTGGAGTAACTGGTTGATGGTTGATTGCGTGTGCGGAGTTTTGGATGCCGGGGAGAGTGAGTGAGTGAGTGAGTGAGTGAGTGCGTGAGTTTGTTTGTTGATGGAGAGTTTGCGTGTCTGTTCTGGGGGTTCGGGTGATGGGTTTGCGTTTTGCGTGATCCAATCGATGGTTTTGATGTTAACTGGTTTGCAGGGGTAGGAGTGTGGTGACGATCAGGGTGGAGTTTGAGTTTTTTCTGTTAAGGTTTGACTCGGTGGTTGCGTTTGTGTGGTTTCTCGTTCTTGGAGCGTTGCAATGTGGTGACGGCTTGCTCGTTTATTAGCGCGTTTTTAGTGTTTTGTTGTGATTTGTGGTGATTTATGTCGGGTTGACAAGTTCGAGTCGTTGAGATTAGCATTCTGAAGTGCTTTTCTCTCTTGCATGTTTTAGGAGTAGGTAAGTAGTTGTTTGGAGTTTTAGTCGAGCTTTACTGTTGGTTGGCAACTTTTAGTTTTTCGTTTTTTTTTATACGCCTTTTTAAAAATGATTTGTGTAATGTTGGCCTGGTTGTTCAATTTCCTGGAATCTTCTTGCTTTTGGTCACCGGCGACGGTGAATGAAATTGTTCAGTCTCTTTAAACCTGGTGGGGTGCGGGTTTGTGTAGTTGTTTGAGTGAGTGACTGAGAGCTCTGTGAATTTGTCTCTCTTTGTTGCTCTTGAAATTCTGCACAGCGCTATGGACGGAGAGATCGTCGTTCTGCTGTTCAGTTTGTAGTCGTTCATCCGAGAACGTGTTGTGGGTGCGATGAGATTTAGAATAGAGCGATATTCAACGCCTTCAGTGATTTGCATGATAATTTCTCTCGGATGTTATTTTTCTAACTCGGTTTGTGCACTGTCAGACTATAGCCAAGCTGCCGAAGGACCTGTCTCTCAAAATCCCAATCATCAAAACCACTGGAGAGGTAAAAATCTGCTATTACTTGTTCTGAATTTTTAAAGTTTGTTTTAAAAAGTCGTCAGAGAATATTTTAATACAAAATTTGTTATTTTGGATTGGTTTTCAGCATTTCCGTAATGGACGAAAATTTGATCCTTAGATATCACTTCTTGACTTCGAACTCTAAGAGAGCTTAGTGATAAGTTCCGATTACTAATTGATCACGTCTGCATTGAGGAGTTGTGTACGGTATTGCTGACTGGGCACAATTAATTATTGGTGTTTGTGGTACTGTTGTTGCAGCTCTTGGAGCAGATGCCATCGGTTATTGTGGCACTGGATTCGCACCTTGATAACGCAATTCGCAGGTTAGTCGAAACGTCTGCAATCTCACGTTCTGGGCTCTCACTGCTCATAGTTGCTTGAAAGAGCCTGGTTATGGTGCCTGTTTGGAGGTTTTGAGTTCTGTGCGTGGCGTACACCTATATTTGTGTAGATCTAGAAAGGTCGCGACAAGCTTGTGTACATAGGTTCAATCAGTCCTTTACCTGGCTTCCTTGTCCACAGAGAAATTGATGATCTTTTCCTGTCAAGGACTACCACGATGACTGCAAGTCTTATTCGTCTTTTGAGTCTCACCTCTACTGTTTGATGCAGTTCATCAATGCTGAAAGAGGTTAGGTCCATTCTTGTCGACAGTCCACATAGCCCGCCTACGCTGCTGCCCACGAATCACTTTCAAGGTTCAAGCTCTCAGCGTTGATTGTATCTTCAATCTTTCTGAAGTTCTTGATCGAGACTCTAAGAGGTGTCACCCTCTAGATACTGTGCACTGTGCCTCTGCTGAAACGATCATGAGGTCTTCGAAATTGCAGATTGGTCGGAGCTTGTTGCATCGGGAACGTTATCTTTGTTGCGAAGGCTTGTTACCTGCGGGAGGCTGTGCGTGGCCTTGCCTTGGTAAATTGCACAACAGGAAGGTCTTTACTTTTAGGCAGTAAAGTGGAGTCTGGAACCTTAGATTACGTCATTTTTAGATGCTTGGTTTCATGATAGAATTTTAGATAGCCGTAGGCAGTAGAGTTTTTCTGTTTTTCTTTTTGTGGTCAGCAATTGTGTTAGAAGATTTCGGGATTTTTGTGTTGTCATTTATGCTTTATGAAGGAAGCCACTTGGTGCAATTTAGAATATCTTTTTGCCAATCGCTGAGAGAACCTTTCCGACCTGAATTCACATGCGGCGGGGTTCTTTACGTCTTTGGAAAACTGAACGAAGAGTTTGCTACAGTTGAAGCAGAATTGCTTGGAGCGGTTGTTGCAACAGAGGTGGAGTGGTGCAGGCAATGGGCTTATCCTGGCCATGGGATAAATATCATTTAAACATTCTCAATATTAGCTGGAGATTGCTATGGGCATAGGAGGTGGGAGCAGTGGCAGCGTCCCGCCAGCATCCTTCTCACAGCCCCCAAGATTTCCTTCGCCAGCAAATGCATCAAGCGCATCAGCTGGGCAGTATGGACGAGATGCTACATTCCTGCGAGGCTCACTTTCTGTTCCAGCCTTTTCAACATACTTGAAGGTTGACACTCCTGCTGAAAATCTTGCAAATGGAGCGAGCGATGTGCCAAGTTCTCCAAATCTTCCTCCATTGCAAGTGAACAGAGAAGGGTTTCCTCCTCGAGCGCCTAAGTCTAGCAAGCCTAGCAATGGAGGGAATTTTGCTTCCGGGAACCTGCCATCTAGTCCTAATTGGTGGGTTCGAGGGAAAACAGCTATTGGATTTTTTTTGACGGCAGTTTTGTTACTATATCTGGGGTTTCTTTTGGGAAAGTCATATTGGAAGACAGAGGCTCTTCAATATGCAATAGTGATTGATGGAGGAAGCACTGGTACTCGAGTTCACGTGTATGCATGGGCGACCTCACCAAAGGATTCACTTCCTGTGATGGTTAAGCCGACTTACAGTCGTGATGACAGTGCTCCTTGGTACAGAGTCCCAGGGCAGCAGCGGGCTTATAAGAGAGTGGAAACAGAACCTGGATTGGACAAAACACTGAACAATGAGACAGCTGTACAGCACGCTCTTCAGCCGCTATTAGATTGGGCAGAGAAGCAGATACCGCCTTATGCTCGTGGGTCAACAAGATTGTTTCTCTTGGCTACTGCTGGGTTGCGAAGGTTGCCCCGGATCCAGAGTGAGTCCATTCTTAACAACGCATTCTTGGTAATGCAGAAGTCTCCCTTTATGTGCCAACGTAAATGGGTTAAGGTTATTAGTGGTGTAGAGGAAGCTTATTACGGCTGGATAGCTCTCAACTACAATCTTGGTCGATTAGGTCACACGCCAAAATTGCCGAATGTGGGGACTTTGGATCTTGGGGGTTCCTCCTTTCAAGTTACATTTGAACCAGAAGAAGTTTCTCGAGAATACGGTGTGAACGTCAGTGTTGGAACCACGGATCATCATCTGTATGCAGTTTCCCATGCTGGGTATGGCTTGAACGACGCATTTGAGAAGTCGGTAGCACAGCTGCTACGACCTCAAGCTTCGGGGTCAACTGGTATTGTGGCGACATCAAATGGACTGATTGAACTGGAGCATCCGTGTCTACACAAAGGTTACAGGAAGCCCTATGTTTGTTCCACACATTGTATGCTGCCACCTTTGGCATTCGGAAGTCAAAGTGATGGCTCGAGAGATCGAGTTGCCCAGGTGGAGTTGATAGGAGGTGCGGATTGGAAGGCATGTCAGGCCCTTGTGGAAAAGGTCGTGAACAGCTCGCACACGGAGAAGTGCGCTTCTCCATCAGGCTGTGCCCTTGGGAAATATCAGCCATCTCCCGAGGGTAATTTTTACGGTCTTGCTGGGTTTTTTGTTGTGTACAAATTTTTTGGACTGAAAGGGAATGCTCCCCTTGGGAAATTGCTGAAGAAAGGACAGAAGTTCTGTGAGCTGAACTGGAAAGATGCTCAGGCAAAAGTAGTTGCTCAACCCAGTATCGATCAGTACTGCTTTCGAGCCCCTTACATTGCTGCTCTACTTCGACAAGGCTTACACCTTCGTGATAGTCAAGTGACAATTGGTTCGGGAGATTTTGCATGGACTCTGGGGGCTGCTTTGTGGGAAGCTGGTGCTCTGATCCCCGTCAAGACAGAAGCTGAAAAGACTCGTGTGCTGGCAAATTATACAAACAGCACTATCTCCATTGCACTGCTTCTCTTGTTTGTCATTCTTGGGTTGATTACCTGCTATGTGGTTAGAATATTGCGGCCACGACGTCGCTCATATTTGCCCCGTTTCAATCCTCTGAACTCTAGCCCAGGTGGTGCTCACTGGATACAACTCCCATTGCGGGCCCATGGGCGCCTTGGCAGCCTCACATCAAACGGTTTTGGACGTGGTGAGTTATACTTATCCCTTGATGGCCTAATGACACCTAAGTTGGCCTCTTTCAATTCTGCTCTGCTAATCGTAGGAGTGTTGTTGAAGTTAAAAAATGATTTTGTTTATCCTGCAGAATCTGCCTTTGTGTACCATGTCAACTTTTATAATCTTGGATACGGTACTTACCCTTGTGAACGTTTGGTACAATGATGTAGGGGATGATGTCAAGATGCCACATAGTCCAGTTCCTGATGCAGTGCATGGGCTTCACAACCCAGTTTTCGGTTCTATGGCATTCAATGGCTCCTCTTCTGATCGGGAGGGTGTACAGTCATCAACTCCCGGAATGGGAATTTCTGCATCTGAACGTCACCAAAAATCAGCTGGGAAGATGCAGCACAAAGGAGGGTATTTGCAGAGTCGACGAACACAGTCTCGAGAGGATCTTAGTTACTTCATCTCTGACCCTCATGGTGCTAGGGTTTGAGTGAGCGAGTGAGTTTAGCTAAACTGCCCACGGCTTTCCGCTTTTTTGTACTTTATTAATCATAGATTCTACCACTTTTGATTCAATCCATGTTTGTTTAATGTTGCCACGATTTTTCGGTTATGACCCCTGATTTTATTTGATCTAGAATGGACGAATGGACAAATCGGGAACATTCTTAGGCAGCATGTATGCTACAGAAAGTCTACAGTCTCGGATATTGATGTGCTTTCGTCTGCATTCAGCCTGCATGTGGATGGCTTGTCTTGTTTACCCGGTAGCCAAGCAGCAGCTTCACCACCTCAAAAAAAATACAAACCATTATGGAAGGAGCACCTAAAATCACCAACTTAAGCAATCTGTTCTATATTAAGCAATTCAAAAATCCTTTAAAAAATATTCTAATCTTCAAAATAGGATTTCATAAGGAATGCAAGAATTTGCATCATAAAATTTGCAATTCTCAATTTTATAGAAAATCTCAAAGTGCAAAGTACTCAGTGACCCATTTCTAACTTAGAATTTCCTATGAGCAATAATAGTGGTCCTCAACTTTGCTCACCTTTGAACCCAAAACCGTATTCTTTAATTGTGAGAGTTCTAGGCAAGGTGACAAATAAGCAAATTAGTCCTCCAAATGAGGACTGACAATTTCCTTCTAGAGATTTTGGTGGCTGGTGGAATCATGTTGGGGGGTGGAATAATGCTGGGGGTTGGTGATTTTGAGGGTTGTGGTGATTTTAGGTGCTCCTACCATATACTTGAAGAGACATAAAGATAATGATGGAACATAACATGTTTACTACGAATTTTTATAGGCACAACGTGAGCATACATAAAATAATTGAAATATCCACTCCAGTAGTAGAGAAGATGCAACTAAATACTGTAAGCAATAAAGATGAGATCTAAAAAACACAATTTAGTATTTCATGCACATTATTCATTCTAAAAGGAATATTAATTCTATAGTTCCTAGGTGTTTTAGAAGCAAGAATTGCCCAAAATGATGCTTTTCTACTTTAGGCCTAATAAATCTCAATCCAAACATTTTTTAGTAGATTTATCCATTAGATCTTAAAATTAACTCAATGTACTATTCATATACCGAATAGGACCATTGTTTTTTTTTCTTTTTTTTCTTTTTTAAATATTGGAAAGATCTTATACCCGTGTTTAATTTAGAATTTATTTTCTAAATAAGGTTTTTATTACAATGATTCAGACAGAAGTTGCACTCTTCAGTTATGTAGGCTTGCAAAATAAATTTGCACATTACTTGTAAAACTTTGCAAGCAATTACATAGTCACTTTATTATGGCATGATATGCTGAATAAGGTGTAAATTAGTGAAACCCACCCACCTCCCTTACACATGGCTTACTGGTAGTTACTCCAAACTTGAAGCTTACTTTACTTGGGGCTTACTTTACTTGGGGCTTACTTTACTTGGGGCTTACTACAAGCTTGAACTTTACTCTAGCAAGTCACTAATTTATGACCATTTGATCTAGGTTAACCTTCATCTAAAGGTCAGAGATGATTGGACCAGCGAGGCTATTCCTGTCCATATAACAAACAAGTGAATCTCTAGAGACTTCTTTGAGGGTATAAAACCATGGGAGTTTCTTGGCCATATGCATCTGTTTACTTGTCTGCTTTGAAAGTAATTCTAGTTTGCTACATGTGTGTGAGAGATTTTTAGAGCTTGTGAAGTTTTGGTTTATGGTGGTGTGGAGCTGATTCAGCAAAGTGCAACATGGCTGAGTCTGGTGGAACTACTAGTCAGGTCCTCTAATTTATGATTGCAATTAGACTCTTTCATCTCTCCCTTTGATTTGTATGTTTGGTGTAGGGTTTGATTTTTCTTGTGACTGCAATAACAAGTTGTAAAGGGCTGTTGACACCTTGTCTACAAACATAATCCTAACTGTGGTTTTGGTTGTGTTTATGGGGACACGTGAGGTCCTTTACCTCTGGATTTTTCTTACTTTACTACACCAACATTCAAGGGATGAGAAGATTTCTGGAGACTCAAACTATTTTGTGTTTGATCTTGTACTGTCAGTTTTAAGACAAACTTTTCTCTATTATTTGGATTATTTTGTCATACATTACTATATTGTAAGTAGTGTGTTGATTGAGAATTCTCTGGTGAAAAGCACTATGTGTCTATACTGGTAATTTGGAATCACAAGAGAGTGCACAGATTTGATTAGGTTTGAATTGAGAATGGGCTGATTGAGAGTGAAATTTGGTGAGGAAGGCGATAAAAGCTGCCCTGTAAAGGGATGTCCCGCCCACCCACCCTTAGGGGTAGGGAAGTTTTTTTTTTTTTTCATTTCTGAGATCATAAAGATCAAAGTAGGCTGAGATATTTTTTCCAATAAAAGTAAAACTCTTTTTTGTCAAACTTTAAAGCTTGCCTTTGTAAAGCTCATGTAATTTCCAACTTGGATAAGTTGGTAATTTTAGTAGGAACTTGGTTAAGAATACATCACAATAAAAAAATTAAAAACATATTTTTAAAATAAATTTTTTTGCTGTCCAAATTTGAAGAGAAACAAAGTTTGTTAATGAAAAATTTCCAAAAAATCATAAATTCACCCAAAAAAAATGACACAATTAGTTTGCAATAAGATTTTTCTTTTTGGAAATAATTTATACTACAAAACATTTTTTTACTACTTCATCTAAACTTGCTATAATTTCATAACCCAAATCAGGTTTAAAGGAACTTTAGGAGTTAAAAACAGAACTAGCACAACTCTGAGGTCTTTTATGTTATAGCTCTCCCAAAGCTAATAGAATATATAAAAATCTTCAAAAAAAATCAAAAAAAAATAATTTGAGATATAAATTGGATAATTTTGGTTTGATAAAATTGTAAGTAAAACTAAAAATTAAAGTTTGGAAATTTAAATTATGTATTCATATAAAATTAACTCTAGTATATTAATAAAAACATGAATAATAGGCCCTTTAATTTGTAATAGTGCTATACATAGGTTGTGTGGCCCATGTGCCACCTTTCGATGGTAAGCTTTGTATGAAGTTTATCTATTTTCAAAGTCTATAATGATTTTGAACTTTATATGTTTGTACTACTTTGTATTGTATCACTCTGCTCATTTTGTGTTTTGTTATGTATGTGTAGTTAGTGTTTTTGTGTGTGTATATATATACTTCATGAGGAATCTATTCCGATAATTTTGATTGGAAACGGACATTGAACAAAGGAGAAACAAGCCCCCGAAGTTGGAGCCATCAAAATGCACAAAAATTGTCTTGAATCAAGACCCATGTTTTCAAATGATTCCTAAAATTCAGTACATCTTGGATTGATATGAATGTTTACCATATAAACCAGACATCATGAGAAGATTGTTCCTAAAATTTCATTGTAATCAAAAACTTTATGCAAAAGTTACAACTCTTCAAAGGTGAAAGTACCCCAAAAATTGTCCACCAAATGGACGATGTGGCGATTAGTGGTTAGGGGTTAAGGGAGTCCAATATAGTCGGGTATGTTGGTTTTATTGCACTTAGTGCATTTGTGATTTGATTTGCAAGTAACCTAAGTTTAATTCTTATGTAAGCTTGGATGATTGTAGAAGTTGTTTGGTGGTGAGGTTTGATAGAGAAGTTTCTATGTCTACTAAGCATTTAACAAGTGGTGCTATCTTCATCAAGGTATGTTTTAGTTTACTATTCGTAATTTGTTATGTTTTAACATATTCTATATTGTTTGCATTTTGTTGTTTTGAATGATATTTGTGTGTGTTTGTTAATCTTGTAGATTGTCCATGAAAATACATTACTCATGGCAATCATAATTAAAATAATGGTGTTTTGATTAGCATGTGTGTATTATTTGGATGGTGTTTTTAAGGATTTGGATTGATTGGCTTTGTCTTATGTTATGGATTTGTCAAAGAAAGGCATTCCATTTGCTTGTAGTTCTGGTACTACAAAGGTTACGATGGTTTTGAAGGAGTAGTCATGGGTTTGAAATAGGGTTTTCCCGTAGTGGTGGCTCTCAATGATCAAGCTTGTACTTTTGTACTTTTGTATTTTTGTTTCATGATTGGTTTCCGGTAGTATTCTACCGATGTGTCATTGCGGCACTGATTATGAGCAAGTGTATTATTTTTTGATAAATAAGTCAATAAAAACAATTATGAAAAAGCAGATTCAAAACTAAGCCCGACAGTGACCACGACTTGCTCAAAACAAACGTTTATAAACCAAACAATGACATCTACAACAACTTAAAGTTGACAAGTACCACACATTCCATGCATCTATTCATGTGGAATATTTCATCCACGAAAGCAAAATGAAGAAAGAAATTAGCATCTATAAAATTCAAAGTAACATCCAAGGAAACAATCAAAATGGCTGCGGAAGAATGCACATTTGTACATCACTATATTTCAAAATGGCACATATAGGAAGTTGCCTATGCTGTCTTTATGAGAAAAGTGAAAACTACACAAGATTTTTTTCAAAGGAACTCGCTAACACTACTGAGAATGTCTTAAGTATTGGTAGTTGTACACTGTTTCCAAATACTGGAGCAACACTGGAAGTTGGCATTGAAGCAATTTTGTAATCCAATGCTTGGAAATGCACCCAGGTGTTCTTCAATTTTATGGCCATTCGAATCATTACTTGCAAACCTTTGTGAATTTTGGAATGGACCTTGATAACCACTGTATCGATACGCATAAGGATGATCTTGACAAACTTGGTTCCTTGCAGATTGTTGCGAAGTGTAGCCTGGTCTCGGCACATATTTCTGCTGAAAATTCTTAGTAAAAGGTGCCGCATGCTGCTGTTCATGAACATGACAAAGAAAGGCAGATTGTTGTTCTTGCAATTCTAATATTTGACGTTGATAAGAAGCAACTTGCTCCTTCAAGTGTCCAATGTCCTTATTTGCCTTTTCCAAAGACACTTTGAGTTTGCCACTCTCCCTTTTTTTCAGAGCCAGATTTTTTTGCATAGCAAACCTCGTCCCAGACTTCCAGTGGGAGCTTCCACCACTCTCAGAGGTACATTGAGACAGTCATCATCCCCTAAGTGAAGAACATATTCCCTCCTAAAGCGCATTTCTTCAGCCACCAAAGACGCATTTGCATGACTTGAACGAGACATCTTAGGCTTGATTCAAACAAGTTCATTGGAACTACGAATTACAACAGGTTCAATTGAACCACGGATTGCCGGAGCTGATTGTGATCCACCAATAGCAGTATCTTGATCCTAATCCATCAATCGCTCCACGTCAACAACATTTGTTTGCTCTACGTCAACAACATGTTGTTCGGCACAATCTTGAACAAGAGCAGGAGAACTTGGAGGCAAGAAAGTGATACATACAAGTTCATGTACCGTAATCGGAGCAACTGATGGCGTGAAACTAATACGACCACGCTCCAAACTACTAGATTGAATGTCTGATTGCTCAACAACGTTGCTAATACTGGAACCGCTTAGAGTATTTGTAGCATTCCAATCAGCAAGTTCAGCTTCATAATGTTTTGTAAAATCACGCTCACTGCTATTAGGACGCGCAAGAGCTTGTGCCGCTCTAGTCTCCAAAGCCGTCATCCGATTATATCTCTCTATACTGTTGAGATTCTTATGACCTATGTTGGCAGCAATTTTTTTCAAAGGAACTCTTGCTGCACACATTCTTGTAATGCCAGAGACCCTCCCACTCTTATTGGTATAATCTCCCTTGAGACCTACAGCCGCTACCATCTCTTTGAGAAAATTCCGCAATGTTGACTCACCAAGGTAAACACTAGACTTGAACCAGACAATCTCCTTTGGATTTTTAATTGGTGATAAGAAGAGATGTCTAAAAAGAGACTCCTTAGGCATGTGACACAATAGAACCTTGAAAGTGTAGATGACAACCGGGTCAAAAGAATATACAGGCTCTCTGAAGTGTTATGGTTGATACTTCGTCATTGTAGGTTTGTGATTTTTTGAAAGGGTTTCATTGTACATGAACATGAAAAGAGAATAACATGCACATAAGAAACAAAATAAATGTACAAAAAATCAAAGAACTAATGGGACTGTAGTTAGTAAATACCTCAAAGTTTTGCGACCTCTCTCATCAGTTCCGATCTGGAAATCAGTAACACGTAAGTTATACAACTCAGAACTTCCATGAATGAAAAACACCGTTGTATAGCAGAAGGCGAATTGCTTCTGCAAGCCAGCAGGACTCATTGGAATTTGGCAAATGCCCTTTGAACAATAGTATTTTTTGTTTGCCTTCATCAATAAAGTAATCTACCTTACGACGAGCCTTATTAGCGCCAAACATAATGGATCTCTTCATCGCATTAACCACAATCCTATTTGTCTTACCAAAAATAGCATGCACATGCATTAAGAAAGGAGCCTTATTAACGCTAGTTGCTTCAATGCGAGCTTTCTAAACAATACAGAATTGCAATTGAAGCCCTTTCTTGCAATTAAAACTGCAAAACACTTTGGTTTGGATAATGTTCACCATTCTTCTTTTTCAAACAGTAAAAGAACTTCTTGAGCAAGACAGCCAAATCAAACACAGAATCTCCTCCAAGGGTACAGAAGAGTCTAATCCGGCAAAAAGCCTCCACATATTGAACTTATTTTTCACCCAGGTATTACTCTTCGTGATACTAGTTCTCTCATCACTTCGCATCTCCCTATCCAATGATGCTTCATTGAACATAGCAAAACCAAAATTTGACAGGATCTGCATCGCTAGAAATCCCTTCATCATGGCAAACAACATCCGGCATTGGCTCCTCGATGATAGGTATATAACCTTCGCTTGACAAATTAGCTTCCACTCTTAAGGAATCCTTTTCAAACAATTCCAAAACAACAACCTCACTCATTCCATCAGAGCTGAACTGAGACAGAAACTCTGGTTGCTCACGACCAAATTCACAACTAACACCCTTATAATTCTCAACAGATGCAAACAAAGAACCAACAAAATTTAAATCGTCATCAGAAGAAAAATGAACCGAATCATCAATTGCATGATTCTCACCAACACCACTTGAATGCTTCTCACCAGCAATAACGCCATTGAATCCTTCCTCACTGCAACTACGCAAGAGAAATCTACCAGGACGTTTGCGTTCTAAACCCTGATCTACATTGCTTACTAAAATACAAGGAGAATTGGCGGCTTCATCAAAATTAAAACCATTAGGAGAAATGTGGGGTCTCCAAAAGGCCTTGTAAGAGAGCAAAAGGTAGGTGAACTTGCTGCCGACGCATGCCTCTCTAAGTAATTCTATTGGTGGATATCCTGCCCGTTGACAGCGTCAGGAGCTACAATGTTGACAACGTCATTACTGCTGGCACTGTTGACTGGGTTGACAGTAGTAGCACACGCCGTCGTTGGCAGCAATTGGCTGGACCTAGAAAATTTACTGTTGGCAATAACGTGGCACCATTGGTGCCAGCACATAATGCACGCGTTTCACCAAAATTTTAGGCACGTGGGAAACCCAAAGGTCTTTTAGGGACCCCAAATTTTCCCTAATGCTAAATCAAAGCTTGGAAATGCATCTGTTCCGATTGCAAAATTCAACCCAGGGGCACGACAAGAACCCATAATTTGCTCAACACTCCGCATGAATACAATGTAAGCGAAATAAATTCTAAAATCAAAATGATTTCCGAAGATAAACGCACAAAAAACATTGTACATTCACAAATAGCACAGACATCTTACAATTGGAAGCTCACTTACAATTCAAATTTGAAATCGCAGTTCCATTGCATAGACATTGCCATCATAGCGCTCAAAACTAGAACAAAAACCAGGCCCGCACTCGAAATCTCAATCCCAAGATGCAGGTCCCAGGAACAATAAGTATGCCGCAAAGGAACATCAATAATTTACCCCAATCAACAAGTGGGCCCCTAGGTAAAAATCCCGGCTCAACATTGAGGGAACCATAGGTTCTCTAGTGCCCATGCTTTAATTTTTTGTAGCATGTATTTGTCAATGTTTTAGAGAGTAGCTTTAGCCAACGTTTATGAACATCTGTGCATGTAGCTATATTGTGGTCCACTAAAAAATTTGAGTGTGGCCCTTTTGAGCATTTGTGTTTTGATTACCAAGGTTTTGTGATGATTTGATTTTGATGTTTTATTTTAAAGTTTTTATGGCCTGATGTGTCCATTGAGTGTCTCCTTTCTCCTTCTATTTTTGAAATGGTGGTTTGTTGTTTGTTTGTGTGTTCTTATAACTTTATAGTGAAGTTTCTAGGTTTGAATTTGTGTTTGTGATTTTGGCCATGATCTTACCATTTTCAGCTCTTTGGTTTGGGCCAGAATGGAATTTTTTGTCTGGGCATGAGGATATAATTCTTTTGGTACGTCCAGGCGTCATTGCTTGTAGTGGCATCCCAAATTGCACGTTTGGCGCTCTACATATCAGAATTTCCAAAATCTGCATTCTAATAAACTCGAGCTTCCTCTTTGTTTTGTTCTTTTCTGCGAGATGGTGTTGTGGGTAGAGTACTTTTGCTTGCATTTTGATTACCATTTATGCATGCATCCTCGTGTGCACAATCTTAGTTTGTTGGACATCTTAGAGCTTGCATTTCTTGAGCTTGATACTAGAATTTTTTAATGTGATGATCATTCAATCTCCGTAAGTATCTTGCGTTTATTTGTTTTGTGTATGTTTTGATTTGTTTGATTAATGGTTTTTTTTTTAAATTTAATTTTATGTGTTGTACAATACAACTATTTTGAAGAATCTACGTGTTGCTTCTAATTAGCCAACTTTTAGTTTTTTGCCTTCTTCACCATTAATTCTTTCAATTTGCTATCTATATTACCTCTTACACCATAACTAGAGGTTGGTGAGCATAGAGAAGAGTTTGCGAGAGATTTATGAGTTTTTGCAAAGTTTATAGATATGGTTTAACTTTGTGTAGGTTTCTAGGGTTTTTGAAGCTTATTTGATTGCTGCAATGGCATCAGGAGCATATGGTGTACAAGTTGCTTTGCGACTTTTTAGAGTTTTTTTGTAGTTATAAGAGGTTTTGGAGCAAGCTTTGGCGCTAGAATTGATTTGTAGGAGACTGGAGTTCAAAGTAGATTTTTGGTGCTCGATTTGGTACTGTGAAAGTTTAAAACTAGATTAGGCGTTTTTGGTTGTCAACTTAGTTTCTAGAGTCAGATTTTGATTTTCCAAGTTGTGTATTTTCAAATCATTGGTTTTGAAGGCTCTAAGCTTTTCTTGGAGTTTTGCATTTTGTAGGTTTTATTTTATGACGGTTTACATTGATTTTGAAGAATTGTGCCATCTTCAAGAGCCTCATTCAGAATATATAGTAACGGTTTTTGTTGGAAGTACTCAGTATATTTGAGCAATGTTTGAGCTTGCAACATTCTTATTTTCTGTGTGTTAATTGTTGTTTTGGTTGTAAGGCATGTAAGATGTCGAATTTTTGTGTTTTTCTTTACATGTATAGTGTATGTCTTTGGTGCTTGAATGGTTGAATGGTACATTTTATATTCTTGCTACTTGTTGTGATTTATGTTTTTATTTTTTGAATTCTATATTTCACCTATGTCTTTGTCTTCTAAAATTTTGGTGTTACTTTTGTGAGGTGTTATTTTTTTGTGAGAGTTTATATCTAAATATGGAGTACATTTTGGATTTTAAAGATAGTTAGGGGTTAACTATCGATTTTTTTTCCAAATCAACTTGCTATTGAAGCTCATCGTCATATTTGTAGAAGTGTATGTGTTTTTTTTTGCTCCATTCCTTGTATTTTGTAGTTTGAATGGTTTTGATGAGGAAACAACAACTTCGATTGTTATGAATAGGATGACCCTTACATTCTTCATAGATAAGGATTGGGATGCAGGTTTTTGCAAATTCGGGCAACCTAGATGAGGAGGTTAAAAGTAATATTTTTTTTCAAGATTTTTACTGGATGCTCCATTTACGGTAAGGTTTATGTAGTAAAACTTTTGAAGCCAAATTCCAATTTTAGAACCTTCATCTAAAAAATTTAGGTTTCAAGTCCAAAATGAGCAGTCTAAAATAAGGTCTTTTTAAAAAAACAAAAATTGAAATATGTTCATAACCAAATCACTACTCAAATTCCATAGTGACCAAAGTCAAAAAGTTTACCAATTTTACAAGGCAGCCTCAAAACTTACAAAGACAAGCTTCAAAGTTTTTAGTAATTTTTGAATTTTTCCTTTGAAAATTTGTTAAAATTTGAGATTTTTGAATTTTTAAAAAATTGATTTTTCTAAAAATCACAAATTTATAAAGGTACCTGCTCACCATTCACTTTTTCTTTAGCTCATAAATTTTTTTTGAAATGCATGTTTTTTTATTTTATCAATTTTATACCTTTTTATAAAAAATAATTTTTATGAAAGGTCTAAAAAGCGTTTTTTTGGCCTAAAATTTTGCATGAGCATTCCTAACCTAGTAAGCTACATGGAAAAAAATGTGACCAAACTATCTGAAATAATACTCATCAAGTCTCCCTTTGGCCCATTTGCATCATACCTCTCGGCCAAGGCCCAAAAAAACATTTGCTGAAACTTTGAACACTACGATCTCACTAATGAAAAACATCAAACGGAATTTGGATCAATTCTTCCAAGGAGGGTTAAATACAAGATCTTACGGTTGAAATTCCAAAACAACATTAAAAATTTGTTTCATATCCTCGAGAGGACATAGTGGTAAAAAGTTGTAGTTTTGAGGATTCAAGCTTCCAAAAACACAAGGAAATTTAGGGGTTAAGGAGCATAAGTAAAACAAATTCGAGAGACTGAATAAAGAACCAAAACTATGCAAAAAACTAATCTCAACAACGTACTAGTAAAATACTACTCACAATATTATAAATCTGATCAAAATTTTATCCTGAATCACTGTATAATACCTCAACTACTGCATTTCCCAAAATACGCAGCTCGATTCTGTCCCTTCAGGCTCATGTTCTAGTCACATGATAATAACCAATTCAAAATACGTATCCAATGTTCTGAGACACTCAGTGCAGAATGCAGGTGCTACAAATACACATGAAGCAGAAGATAACGGCATCAAACACAACGATAGTACGTGCCTCAAATAGTGCGATTTCCAGAAAAATCATAAAACAGCATTGTCCTAAAGAGAACAAAGCCTCAGTAGCATGTAACAATACATTTAAACAATCTCAAAGCATCCAAATAGTCAGATTCTTCTGCCCCTCCCAATTTGGCTATGGTTTTAAGTCCATCGGGTTGAGGCAATCACAACCACCCTTATTTCCTTACATCAACACATCTAAGAGAAGGCCGCGGCCTTGCAGATAGGGCACTGGTTCTTTTGCTCAAGCCACTGCTGGATACACTGCGAATGATACCCGTGCCCGCATTCAATCTTCCCCAACTCATCGCCCTCCTCGTACTCCTCCTGAAACATTCAAATACCCACTCATCAGAATCCCTCTCAAATTCCTCAACACTATTCTACAAACGCGAATAACACTCAATGTACACGATTACAGGCACCAAGCTTTACGAATTCCATTCACATCCAGCTGAATCCTGACATTCACCTCTCAACAAATCAATAGCCGCACTACATAGACTGACGTCAAAATCTACACTCCATCGTATAATATCTTATACTCAGGGCCTTCCCAACGGAACCACTCGATCCAAGTACCTGACAGATGCTGCACTTGATGTCGCACTCTTGTGAGTACCGCGCTACCACAGCATCCAGGGACGAGTACCGCGTTCTCTTTAGCTTTTGCGCTATCGCATCAGACGTCAATCCGGTGCTCACATTGCCAATTCTTTCCTCCAACGCTAGCAGTTCCTGCACGCCCACACCCATTCTCTCTCCATGTTAACCCACATCCAACATGATGCCACTACCTACACTACCTCCATACTTCTTTGCTCGGATCCAGAGAGACCACGTCAGTCTCAGCTCAAAACATTCCATTCTAAGTCGACACACGACCGAGCAACACAATGACCAACTCCTCAACAGTATCAAGTCCAGAACACTCCGTACCTCGTAAGACATATTGTCCACATCGAGTCGCATATCGCTGTGCTGGTCATGCAGCCCCATTCCGCCAAACAGCAGCGTTGCCTCCAGCATCAAAAGTTGCTGAGCGGATCCCAATGCACGATCACACACCAAATATTAGCCACACACCCCGAAAACCCAAAGCAATTGCATCTTGCACACACCATTCCACACAACCAAAGCATCCCGCTCATCTCTACAATCATCACCAACCAAGCGCAGTAGCAACAGGACCTACGCCAATCCAACACCATACCTCATATGTCAGGTCCTCGTCTCGTTCCACGCGTTCCAGCGCCATCAGAATCTGCCCACACATTCATCATCATCATTATTAGCATGTCCAACGAGTACTCTCGAACTGCAATCCCCAATTCCGTTCAAACATTCACACTCGCATGTCCTCGATGAAACCCAGATCCAAAAAGTGTTGCATGCCCAAACGTATTTCGTGCTAACATGACCAACTACTTGCATACCCCCACCACCACCCCATCACATGCACCCAATCATCCGCCGGTTAGAATCCAACCTCGGCCAGTCCCTCCGCCACCAGTCGTGGTTGTGAACCTCCATCTCCCGTCGACATCTGCAACCCCCGGAACGGCATTCCCAGCAGACTTTCCGCCGCTGACATGAACCCCCGATCACGGAGTCCGCCGCCTGATGACCCATGCATCAGAGAACCCCGGAACAGGCTCGCCGGTGACGGCAGCGAATCGATCGACGGGGCGAACGACAGAGGGTTCATCGACGATGGGTTCGGAGGCAGCCGCGAAGGTGGTGACGGAGGCAGCCGCGAAGGTGCAGGTCCCGAAGGTGATGGTGGTGGCAGTAACGACTGCAGACTGCTCCCCTGCAGCCTGCCCCGCAGACTTGGAGGATGTGGCGGCGGTCGAGATGGAGAAGGCGTCGATGGCCCACCGCCCCCGTGCAGCCCTGTGTGCATCGTCAGCGACACCGGATGCGATCCCGGACCCGACGACTGCGACATCAGCTCTGAGTGATGGCTCAGCACGCGGCTCCGCAACCGACTCTCCAGACCCGCGGCTCCCCCGAGCTGACTCCCACTGCTCGACAGACCTCGTCCGCTGTTTCCCAGGTACCTCTGCATCGCCCGATCTCCTGCGCTACTCGTCCCGAAACCGCCTTCGCTCCGCCGGGGTGACCCTGAACCTCCAACCCTCCCTCCTGGGAGTACGCTGCTCTGGCTTGTACTCAGCATCTGCTCCAGCAAGCTGCTTCTCGACAGTCCCAAATCATCGTCATCGTCATCCATCAACGAGTCTGCAACAGCTGTACGCCGAGGCAGATTGTCATGCGACGGCATTGCTCGCCTCACGGTCCGAGGAAACGGAGGTGTATGGTTCACCCCGCCATTGTTCGACACCACTCCGTTCGATCCTCCCCGACTCGTCCTCTGCGAGTTCGGGATCCCGCTGCTGCTGCCTGCCACTGACTTCCCATAACGACCTTCCCTCACGGAATCCGGAGACGATTCGGATGCCTCCCTCCCGAAGTTCAGTCTCCGCGGAACGGGATCCTCCATTCCAGATGCCATTGCAGGCGCTTCCGCGTATCGCCCCAGAAACACTGCATCCGAAGGGGACGAGCTCGAACCCAAACCCTCCGGGCTCGAAGACGAGCTCCCGATGCCTGTCGTACGCCTGCTCATTCCGTTGCTTCCTCCGCCCCGCCCATTGTAACCATCGCGATACCCACTTCTATGAGGGGACCCGCTTCGGGAGCACACATTCCCGGGAGCCACAGGTCCACAGCTCTTCCTCTTGCACGCTGAGCTTCTCGAGCTGCTACCCACGTGTCCGTGACTGCCTGATGAGCTTTCCAGAGGACTGCTCCCCCCCATGCTGAACGGAGACTGCCTCTCTGCACCGTAATGCCGCCCCTCGCTGCCGCAACCCGCACCTTCCTCCGACGGGCCGTGGCCCCTGCTTCCGCTTGGCAGGAATGCTTCTGCTCCGCCCATGAAGCCGTTGTTGCTGTTGTGTAACTGTACATCATCCCGGTAACCCCCGCGATCCATGAATAGCGACTCCGACATCATACTCCCGGCCCCTACTTCGTCTCGCAGCTCGCTCATACCACTCCTCCCACCGCCTGGAAAGTCCTGACGATCCATGAACAAAGAGCTGAACCCCAGATTCCCCCCACCGTCTAATGCCCGCTCTTCCAGCCCGTTCCTGCTACCAGGATAGCCCACGCATCCACTTCCCCCAACCCCTCTGCTTCCGATCGGTGGTAATCCGGATGTCCCCATCCGCAAGTTCATGTTCTCTCCCTCGTGCCCTCCTGTCCTCCCTCCGAAGTAGTCCGGCACGCTGTTCGCCTGCATCGGGCTCCTGCCTGACAGAAAGTCTAGCGTGTTGCCTCCCGCTCGACCACCCCTGCCCAGAAACTCCGAGTTCGACAGTGAATGCACATGAGCTGGGTGCACGATGATCTCCTCCGACAGACCCAGGTGTGTGCTCAGCCCCATTCCCAGGTTCCCGTCGCCTTCCATACCCATCGTCTCTGAACCGCCCTCATTCAGCCCGTCCGCAAACCCATGCAGAACATTCCACTGCCCTTGGATCGGACCCTGATGCTGTCTCTGCACTCTACGACCTCCAGAGGATCGTGCAGCAACCAGTTTTGGAGGCACCTGGGATGGCTTCCGAACAGGTGGCCTACTGCTCTCGGGGCCTTTCCCAGATTCGTGATGACCCATTCTCAGTCCTGTTGATGACTCTCCAGACTCCTCAAACCGGATCCTCGTGTTCATGTTGTGCACTCCTCCATCTCCGCTGCTGCTGCCCAAGTGATAAATGTCGCCAGAACCCCACCGGTTCCCTCCCATGAGCGGAGGTCCCTTTCTCGGATCCATCCCTTCCTCCATCTTCTCAGAGATGATTATCGGGGCGTACAGGCAGCGTATTGCGGAGGAGCCTAGAGCAGAAACTAGCGACTACAATGCTTCAACGGAAGGTTATAGCCTCCAATCCCTTTCATCCATCCAATCCTTTCCCTTATCAGGACATTCTGAAGAAAACTGAGGCCTCTCTGAAGCTGCCCCTACTGATAGGACCTTCGAAAGTGGCCTGCCAGCAATACAAATCCAATTTAGACAGTAGAATTTAGAAAATTCAATATGCTAACTCTTCTCAAATCCTCATACGGTTGTGCTCTTTCCACTACATAATAGATGGTTTGAGGTGTTGTACAAGCTATAAAGCATAGACTCTTCAAAATATACGGAATTCCAAAAGGGATGCCTAGTACATTACGTGCTATAACTCGCCTGTTGAAACTTGAAAACAATGCAGCCCAAATTTCAGACACTAGTTCGAGAACAAGATACGATTCACAAAAAACAGGAAGCATGATGCGGAATCAATATTGTATCCCTGCTGGTTTCAACTCAATTGAGACGAGAGTTGACGCTATCAACAAGCCACCTAATAATGAGCGAAGAATTCATGGCGTCCAGAACTAACTTACACAAACATCAAAACAGAAAAAGGAGAAATCATGGTGTGTTTTATTCCTAATGAACGATGAACTACAATACCAAACTAGAGAAAATTCACAGAAGCAGCAAATTTAAGAACATCTCAGATCACTTCGCAATCAAATTCAACCTCTCGAACACGGCACGGCCACTCAATTATAAACAAATGTGGTTTCTAGCCAGATGATTCTTCGCATTGCAAATCACCAGGGCGATCAGTTGCATGTAGGAAGCGACAACCGAGAGGGGCACCTGAGAATACGACGACAAACTAATCAAATCTGTTCATACAAAACTGCACTATTGCTACATGCGAAACAAATTTGCAGAGATTCATCTCCACATTTCGCTCATCACAAAAACCATCTGCAAATTCATGCGCTTCCTCTTTTTCAATTGATACCACAAATATGTATCCCGAGCCAAACTTAGGTCAAGAAACAGAGGTCCATCTGTTCAAAAACCCATTGCATCGCTCGCAACCCCACAAGCCGCCTATTAAAAGCACGACATTGCGCACTGCCTCGTCAAACAATGAGGAAGTCTGAGTTGAACAACCTTCTCAACACGCGTAGTAATTTCTGTAAAATCCTCATCTTCGACAACCACACTATGACTCAGTCATGAGGTGACATCAATCACACTGGGAAAAGTAGCTCGACTACCTCTTTGCATCTGCGGCGTCGACATTCACTACGACTCTCCTCATTCTCGATCAACACGCATCCCAAATTCCACCCTTTCTGCCACACAGCTGCAATTCACAACCTTTGCAGCACAAACCAACCGGAACCTCTCTCCCACATCTCACCAATGCTACTCAATCCTCGCTACAACACTGCCAACCCATGCTCACACCGACTGTGCTTCCCGGTTTAGGTCATCGTAATCCGACGAACAGATTCACGAGTAACAACACTCCACCACAAGGTGAATCCAACCACGACCGTCTCGCTCCACATTTACACCATCCAACATCTACTTTTTTCTTTCCTTTCTGCGGATACCGTGTTCCAATTTGCCTTTTCGAGAACCAACAACAGATATCAAACGGGCAGCAGCACTGAAAACTGTGTCGCTTTACGTACACACCTGGTGGCAGTACATGGATGCTGCATCAAAGGGCGAAGGTGCTAAGATGTGAACATGCCTACCACCAGAGGTGACATGTAACACTAAATCCTACGTGGACATGACATGGCGAGCGCAATTAAGAAGCAAAAGTCTCGCACAGACTAAAAGTTGCAAGAGAATTCAGCTCTAAAATTGTGGTCACGAAAGCCGAGCATCATGCCAGAGTAGGTCCAGGTGCATGTACAACCCTGACCGACATCGAAAACTCCTTCAGCAACACTCTTGTGCTCGTGCAGGAAGCATGCAAAGTCATGGGCCGCATCAATGCTAGCTTCATGCATTCATGTGTACGGAAACTAGGTGTATGCGAAACCAACGCCCAAAGCATAGGAGACATTGTCAATTAAAACCAAAATACAATTCAAACTTAAGCTCCTGTGCACATAGTCAATCTTCAAATGGCAACAATCGCAAGCGGACACAATTTGCTTCTTCAAATCAAATTTGCACTGTTGGTCATTAGGTCTGCATGGAATGGTGATCAATATCAGCTCTACTTGTGATCTACGATTCCATGTAATTTCTTTTTACCAAAAAGATCGACAAAAACATTCACAACTAGCACGCCTCAATCCAATTGATGCAATACTGGAACTTTAACTTAGGGTTCCGAAGCTAACGGCAATTTAAACAACCAGTTCTACGAGATGGTGCTCCGTTTACTAACCACAGCTAAATTATGAACACTAATCATGTAAACTACACTGTGCGGCTGAGACCGTACACCCGAACCACATCCCACCTATTACCACGCATACACAAGCTCCAAGAGCGCACACAAAAGAAACAAGATCCAATTCATTGCGCCCCCACGGAAACCCTACCCACGAACCCAATCGTAACTCATCAACACACAACCTACGCTTCCGAACCCAAACCACCCGCTTCCAAACCCACCAACAGTATCAACACAAGACGCACACCACAACTACACTCCACACAAGCTCATCTCGGAAAAGGTCAAGTGATCTTACAAGCGCCTCCTCCAAAGATACCGATTGCCTGCACACCAAACCAAACGCCAAACAAACCGCTGCCACCTATCGCTCCGAAGAAAAGAACTCCACACCAACAGATTACCACCCAATTCTCCCCCCGAACCGCAAACACCGCTGTTCTAGATCACCCCACCACTCTCCCCCGCTCCACGAAACCTCCCACCGCCATCACCACGCCCGCAAGCCTCCTCCTCTCCCTCCCCACACCGCAACCCCCGACTCTCTCCCACCCACCCACCCGCCACGTCTCCTCACGACGATTCCTGCCCCATCACGATTCCCACGCTCCACACGGAAAGCCCCATCGCCTGTGCCCTCGGCCCACCCCCACACCCCATCGCACACTCTACTGCAGGGGCACGAGGCGATTCACCCGCATGGCTCCAATCACACCACCACCCCCTGCACAGCCTCTCCTCCCCCCTGAACTCAATTTTTCACTTATTTTTTGATATCATTCTAATCACCTTCTTATGATGCATTCACAAAGTAAAATTTTATAATACAAATCACAATTTGTATGAGTGAGTTATGCTTTCAAAGAATTGTGGTAGGTAGGTTGGGGTTGCACATAACTTTGTAGGAGGTTGCAAGCTCATCATTGATTAGTTTATTCATGATGCCCAAGTTCAAAAAGTGCACTATTCATGATGCCCAGGTACAAAAATGCCGTGATCCAATTTCGGCTATCCTTTAAGGGTCAACTTTGCTATAGATTTCCTTTGCTGAAAATTGAGCCATTATTGAGCGGCTTACGATAAAACTTGTTATTCAATCACGAACATTGCAGGTGAAGAATGCTGTGCATTGAAGAGCTTGAGGTTGGGTACATGTTCACGCACCAGTGGGAGGAAAAGTAGGGATTACATGGATAAACATAACTCATCCATCACAATAGTATGTTGTTTCTTTTAGTCTTTCTTCGGTACCATGTAATTACTATGCAAAACATAATTTCACTCTCCTGGTTAAAGATGAAAGTAAATGCAAGCAGCTTGATAGCCTAAGATATAGATCATGTATTGTCAAAGTCGTTGAAGCCTTTTTGCTTGGATTGTACTAAGTTTTACAATTCACATGTGTTTTGAAAGTTTCTACTTCCACTAATTCAATTTGTCCAGGAGTATGCTCCAGTCGCTATATCAAAATTGCACAAACTAGCACCAGCCCCAACCGACAGTTGCCTCAGAGAACAAAATCTAATTCACTCCTCTCATCGCCAGATGAGGCTTCGACATCCCTCCTGCTACGGAAGTGACAAACTCAAGATAAGCATGGCCACCGTCTCCACAACGTGTGCTAGCTCTGTGCGCCCACTATGTGTACATGGACGGTGGAGGCTCAGAACCAGTCCCACGAAACTCGAATTTCAGCGCCTCACGAGGAAGATCCCAAAAGATCGGTAACGAACGCACCGCAAGAATTGTCCGCTGTGCGTCGAAGTAGGACTCCTCTTCAGGAGTCAAGAGTCCATCCAACTCTGACAACCTATCTCCAGCAGGATGCTCCTCGATTCTTGTGAGCAGTTTCTGTCTTTTTGGACCCCAAAGCACATCCAGCCCACTTAACTGGTCCGCGTCAAATTCCTTTCTTGGGTTCGCCCTTATATTATGACCAACATCCAGAAAGTGCTCCAGGTAACCTACAGCATTGTCTGAAGTGTCGAAACAATGATAGAAAATTGTACGCCCATCATCCCAAAAAATTTGCCAATACTCCCTGAGATCGGTCAAAAAAGCTACTGTATCGGAATCCGGATACTTCTTGGTTGCCATCAACAAGGCAACGATCGTCTGGAAAGAAGCTCTCTGGAAAGAAGTATCAGAAGTACCGGATCCAAGATGCTTCTTGAGTACAATTATGCATTTCAACCCCGATCCCGTCAGCCCACTAAGTACAGCGCTCTTCGCTGCAATTGCCACATCGGCTGTCCCCACAAACTCCCTATCAAAGGCCGTATAGCTAAGGAAATCTGCTTTTCTTGCCACATCTGTAAACATATTATCGCTAGACTCCACGTCAATATACTTTTTCAGGTGTTCCAGGTACTGTGCTGACTGCCCCCTCTCGGTTTTAGAATCATCCCATTCAAACGCCTTCCAGGGCTGCTTCCGAGGTGTATAACTGAGACGCTTTCCCTCATAAGGCACAATTTTCACCTTTCCGACTGTCTGGATATGCTCCATCTCTGATAAACCAACTGCCGAGATCTGCACCTTACCTCCAACTTGCTTCGGCTGTGCTAGTTGCTTCTCGATTTCCTCGAGCTTCCTCAGTACCTCTCCGACAGCATCTGCAACAAAAAGCTAACAAGTTTAGGTTTAGGATTAGGATTAGAGTTAGAGTTTCGGGTTTACCTTAAACGCTACACCCTAAAACCCTAAACGGGTTGACAAAAAGAATCCTTAGCAGGCTTCTACTGCTGCCAGTTTCAAAACATCCTACTAATACTTGTAGCCATGAATTAAACAAACCCTAGCTATCAAAAGACAGAAATAAGTGTACATAAAAACAAGGTTTATTTAAGACGAGTAAGTAACAAGTAAGCGTACCTGGAGAGGGAGCATGTGTGGACGGCCGAAAGATATACGTCCGTCCTGGAGTGAGCAGATCGGTGTCAGTAAGCCCGATGCGGCCGTCGAACAAGATGCCATCGTGTCCACTGCGCTGCAAGTGGTTGATAACCTCGGAGACAAGCTTGCCCTTTGATTTCGCACGATAAGTGGCCACAGAGGCTCCATCCTCACCCTCACGTTTAATTTCGATGAAAGCCATAATGGTTTAGGGTTTTGAGGCGACAGGAAGACGAGTGAGCTAAAGCGCAGACAACGGGCAGTATTAGTAGGATGTTTTTATGTACACTTGTTTCTGTCTTCTGTCCTAAAAACATCCTACTAATACATCCCCTGTCAAATTTCCCGGTCAATCGGCTCCGTGCCTGGCGTCGATGGAGCTTACTGATGGGAGAAATGTAAGTTGACTTACAAAGCTGTAAGACACTGAACTTCAGTGGACTCTCCCTAACTGGAAGTATCGTCTCGGCGAAGATCCGGTCCAGCGCGCGGTGTCTGAGAAGCATTGGAATCGATCCTCAGTTGATCGAACCACGCTCAAACATGCATGATTGGCTGTGCAGCAAGAGGAACCTAGTACTGCCTAAGGTGCAGCATGCATTTTTAACATGATCATTCTCCGATCAATCCAGCACATGCCTAGCTAGCTACAGTTTGTAGAAGATGAAGACTGACCCAGGCTGATTGCTTTGCATTCCTTCACTCGCTTCACTTGCTTTGGGTATCAAACAGCGACGTCTGGTCTCCAGCCTGGATACGTACGAAAGGGTTTAATTAATTTTTAGTGCTGATCGGTACGACTTCTTTCTACTTCTTTCTGGAAATTACAAGAACATTCAAGGTCCGTCCGAAGGACTGTCTTCAGATGTCGTAACTTACAAGGGTCCACGGTTCTACGAGATAGTTCTGAACTCTATGTTATTCTGTGAACTCTGAGTCATTCTCGTTGGACGGAGTGCGGATTGCTCCAGATCTTTAGAAGTTGGAGCAAGCAGAATTCTACGTAAGGTCCCTCTCATTCATCAAGCCCGTACAGCCTCAATCCCGTTATCTATAAAATTATAATCTTTATTCTTTTTTATCCAAACAATTAATATGTACCAATTTTTTGAAGATAACTATATCAAGAAGTCATGAGAGGAATTTCCTGGAGGTGAACTTGTAATCAATTTTGTTAAATTGGCGCTTATGCCACAAAATGGCAATGTGGAGAATGCAATGGGCCCACAATTGAAAAGAAGAAAAAGTGATAGTCTCTAAAGTGGAGAATGCAATGGCACAATTGAATAAAAAGAAAAGATGATAGTCTTATTTTAAAAAGAGAATGACTAATGGAAGGGTAGATAGATGGATAGAAACTCCAGTCCCTATTTTAGTAAGGGGTTGGCATGAATGAAGTGTCCGTTAGTAATGCCAATGATCCGATGTCCACCGGACAAGGGGAAATTGGGACATTACTATGGGGAAATTGGGACATTACTATTGTGCCCTTTCGAGGATGGACACTATAGTCCAATGCCCACTGGACAAGGGGAAATTCATTGGGACATTACCACTTGTGCCCTTTCGAGGATGGACACTATAGTCCGATGCCTACCGGACAAGGGGAAATTGGGACATTACTATTGTGCCCTTTCGAGGATGGACACTATAGTGACACACTATGCTACGGAAGGGTAAACACTCTAGATTATGTAGCATACTAACATAGGGTAAGAAAGAGTAATTGAATATGTAACATTTCAATTGGCAGAAGAAAAACACAACTGCTTCCCTGTACATAATTTTCGCACGTGACCTTTACAACTGCTTCCCTGTACATAATTTCCGCACGTGCAAAAGGTCACGTCAAAATGGCACAAATTTTAATATAGTTGAGAATGCAAAATTAAGACATTTTGTGGCTTTGGGTAAGATCTAGTAAAATTTGAATATGTAAGATTTGGTACTATAAATAAAATCACAATCACTCATACCTTACATGATCTCATGCAAAATGACACATGTATGGTATAATCATGGCAATTTAATGGAAAGAAGGGTATTAATACCATATTTCTAGATAATAGTCTAGGGTTAGTTTAAGAGATCAAAAAACACCATATTCATTAAATTGCATGATATTGGCCACCATACTATTCAAATAAAGAGAGAAAACAAACTCAAATTACACTAAGCGAGACAATTTGGCCAAATAAAGTGGCCAATTTAATGAATATGGCGTCAAAAGGAGTTCAAATGTGGATTATCCTCTGACTTCTTTGCATTTTACATGATAGAATTGAATCTGTTGAAATGTTTTAAGATGCAAAAAGATGATCAATATTCAAGTTTTATTTGAGATCTGAGATGTATCGTATATCACTTCTTATCTCCAGAAAAGTACAAAATTTATACATTTTGGATTTTATAACTCTGGTAAATATAATATAGAATGTTAATAAGTCTACTAAATTCAAGTCTAATAAGAAATTCAAAAGATATACCCTCATGTTAAATTCCAGAGTTAGGAAAATGCCTGGCATGTGAGAGGACACTAGCTATTTAATATCCTATTAGCTTAAAAAGAGATTAAAGATTAAAGATTAAAAAGAGTTTTCAGTGGATCATTCTCAGTCTAAATATTTATATAGAAGTTTTCTTCTTCTTCTATTTAAAAAAAAATTATTATTTTATTATTTTATTAATTTATTTTACTTATTAATGTATAAATCTGATCAGTCAACACCAATCTGATAGAATTTAACATTGGTTATTAAACCCTCACTCGTAAATTCCATGGCAAGTCAGAGGGTCCAGTTAATCTCTATTTCCCAATGGCTGGCGTGCGAATACTGGAGGAGCCGGTCAGGTTGAAGAGCGTATAGCCTCCGATTCCGGAAGACGAGACTGAATTGGCGGAGTTGCGCGAAGACTTGGCGCGCATGGGGTGCGCGGAGTTCCTAAACTTCCCTTGGGCGCTACTCGACGAGAAGATGGTGGCGGAGCTGATCGTGGGCAGAGGCAACCAGTGGGAGAATACCATTCGGGCGCAGCCGGCAGAATGGAAATCGGAGGTCTGGCGTGCCGCATACGGGTTTGCGGGCAAGAGCGGAAACGGCTCATGCAAAGCAAGGGCCAAGTACGGGAAGGACTTCCTGCCGACGAAGCCGGACAAGCACGACGGCTACTCCGTCGAGAGCGTGACGGATGAGCGGCTTCAGAGGTGCCTCGCGTACCTTTGTCCGATCTTCCACCCTGAGAAGCCCGGGCGCATGCAAGTGCGGCTGGTACACACGCTCATCGGAGCGTATACGGGTGCGAGGGAGGTGGACTGGGGTGTGCTGATCCGGGAGACAACCGTGCGCGTCATCAACGCGGTGGGTAAGACTCGGGGGTTGCCTCATTCTCCCTACCTCTATCATCTGTACAAGAAGGGAGAATGCCTGAGCGACAAGGAGCAGGAGGCATACCAAACGGCGTTGGACGAGGCCGAGGCAGGGGTCTTCGATTTTGCAGAAGAGGAAGAGGCAGAAGAAGACGATGAAGAAGACTCCGGAGCACCCAGCGTTGATGAGGAAGAGGAAGAAGAAGAAGAAGAAGAAGAAGAAGAGGCGCCGGAAGGAGCGGAGCCGGATGAGGATACGGAGGGTGGTACGGAAACGGATTCCGACCTGGAGATTGTGGGCGAGACAAGGCCCAAGGTGAGACGCAAGGTGACGCCAGCTGATGGGCGAGGTCTGCCCAGGCATAGGAGGAGAGGAGCTTCCGGATCGGGCGCAAAGCCCAAGGGAACGCATAAGCCTGTCGAAGCTCCTCAACCGGATACGGAAACCGGAGAAGGGAGCCGGCAGCGAGAACCGTCCCCCGAGCCGATGCAGGATCCGGGAGTGACCCCGCCCCCGCCTATGGAGAACCCCCCATACGGGTACGAGATGCATCCGGACCCGATGATGAATGCGTGTAGCGCGATAGGGTACGCACGGCTAGAATACTTCCGCCTCAAACACGTGATGGAAGGATTCTGCAAGGAGATGGGGCACGATTCGCTGGCAGCCGTCAAGGATGCGTACGACAAGCAATTTCCGCTCGAGTACGTATCCGGAATCCAGGAGCAGGTTGCGGCTTTGGAGAAGAAGGTAACCAAGCTGTCCTTAGAGAACAGCAAGCAGAGGGCCACGATCGAGCTGAAGGACAAGGAGTTGGCGCGAGTCCGCTCAGACCTCCAGCACACTCGTTTGGAGTTCGAGCAGTTGGCGTCGATCTGCGAGGTACCAGGAGAGGTACGGATGAACTTCGACATGTACTTGCAGGGCATCCTGAGCTTGGAAGCGTTCATGACGGACGCATTCAAGAAATTCAGTGTCGTAAACCAAAGGTACGTAAAAAGGGTGGATGAGAGCAACAAAGAGGTTGCGCTCATCTTGGAGAAGGTGAGGCAGCGCATGAGCGGATCTAGCAGCTCAGGAGCGGCTCCACCTCGGTCCCCGAATCTGGGCACTCCTTCCGCTCAGCAACCAGGGGCAGAGGCAAGCACGCCCGTACGCCCACCCGCAGTTGAGGTCCCCAAAAGAGGAGAGACTCAGACTCCAGAGGATCCGAAGGGAAAGGCACCAGCGAGCGGGCAGAGCACGCCAGCGCGACCGGCTACAAGTCCGGCCGGCAACACCCGCTCAGCATCAAGGAACCTGATGGGAACGGATGAATTCAAGAACACTCCAGCAGCACAAAAGCTTCACGACATGGAGGGAGTGGTGGATTCGGAAGAAGAAAGGCTCGCGGATTCGGAGTACGAGATTCAGGATGATGGGAAGCGGACAAAGGTTGAGCGAACTCAAGCGATGCCGGCGAAGCGCACGAAGAAGGCCAACCCTCGCCCAGATACGAATTAGCAACCACAGTCCGTGAACGGATTGGAGGAGGGTTTGGGATACGGATCCAGACCCGTATCTCCTCCAGTCACTCGCAAGCTCCTGGACCTAATTTTTGAAGACGATGAGGGGGAGCGGACGCCACCACCTGTGGAATCCTCGGAATCCGAGTACGAGATATCTATAGATGGCCAGAGGAGGAGGCTCGGACGGATCGCGGCAACACCAATCATACCGAAGAAGGTCGTGAGGCCACAGTTCGGTTATTTGAGCCGCGATAAGCGAAGATAGAGCGGATACGGATAGTACAGTAGATACGGGTACGGCCTTGTAAAGCGGATCTCAGATCCTTTCTTTTTGGGAAAGCAAGTCGCTTTCCAGCGCTTGGTTTATTTTAGTTTAGATCTTTATTCTCTGGCGGCCGTCGTTAGGTTTCCAGCAGCTGCCTTCGCTTTTTGAGTTTTGTATTTAATGTTGGTTTTCCAAACCAACATTCTTATTCCTTATTCTACATTACCTTTTGCACCACTTAAGTGTGATCCTCTGAGATGCTCTCATAGTGATGATAGAAGCCTTTGAGTCTTGAATCTACTGTTTTGGTCAAGGGCCGTCATACCGTTTGTCCATCCCTTCCATTGACTTTGCGTTCTTTAGGGCAGCAGACGCAGGAGTCGGAGGAAGAATGTAGAGGGCATCTCCATTGAAAGGTGGAGGCAGGAAAGATACTGTGTGAGTAGGGATGGATGTGAAGTCTAGTTTCTTTAGCACATTCTTGCTACCGGGCATGCTACCAAGTTTGCGCAGAGATGGGAGAATCTTTTTGTGTTTTAATGTTTGAGAATATGGTGAGGGAGAGGGTAAGCAAGAGGGCGTTGAGAGTTCTGTGAAATAGAGGAGACGGAGGGGAGCTTCGCAAAAGAACTATGGGGTTGAACGGATGGCTTTCGTTCGTCATCGGATGAATCTGATATATCAATACTGACCCGTTTCCCATGTTCGATTTTGACGCGAGACAAGAGGGGAGCAACAGGAGAGATAGTGGAAGAGCTACGAGGGGTTAGAAGTTGAGTGGAGGCGTTCATAACGGACTCTGTCAAACCATACAGGAGATACTTTCCTGACCTCAGCTTCCACGGTACCATTATTTTCTAAAACGACAGGTTCTACAACCATGGAGTACTCGACATGAAGCGTGTCTAGATCGAGAACGTCGGTCTCTAACCACAGAGAGGAGGCATCATAGCCAAAACGAATTCCAAGCCATGAAGGAGTGATTTCCGCCACTCCATCTAGGCCAAGAGGTAGGCAAATTGGGACATCTGAAGATACTGACATAATTTCGATGACATCCGGACGAAGAGGTTGAGTGGAGGAGGAAGCCATGATAGGAATTAGTGCAGGAGATCACAGACACGGGAGGTACGAAAGAGATACTGGGTTTGTGTGGTGATGTTGATATACTAAAATAATTTACTGATGTAATTAGTAGAAGTAAATAAGGCCACAGGCTCAATGAAGTTAGATATTTTGAAACGGATAGTCTATGGGGGCCAATTATTGAAGTTTGAAGTCGTGGAGGTATACGTATTTAGAATGTATGCATATAGGCGCATGGTTCAAAAATGATATGAGTGCGTTTTATTAGCATAAAGATAAAGATGCCGCCACTAATTAAGGGAGTTCAATTTGAATCTTTTACGGCGGCCGCCTTTGTCAGATAATTTTGATGGCAAGAAACACTTTCAAGAAATAGATTAGTAAAGAATGTCAGACACGGTTGGTCAGGGTTTTGATTTAGTAGTGTCAGATGATAATGACGTGACGAGGATTGTGTCAGTGGAACGCGTCTGGAAGATTTAGGGTTTAGACGACGGCGTGTGGGAAGAGTATAAATTGATGGGGTAAGAGGTGATAGACCTCTTCATTTTTGCAGGCGTTGATGTGGTCTGTCTGTGTGATGCGATTCTTTCATAGATAATCATTGTAGAGCAGTGTGAGTCTAAAGTTTGGGGCGATTGTTCTAGTGGGCTATGGAGGCTGAGGGTAGCAAACCAGAGAGAGGGAAGGATGCAGGACGGTGAAAAAAGAAGAGGAGAGGTGGCACAAGGTTTATTGCTCCTAAAGCTTCGCCACGGAGCGCACAACGAAAGAAAGATGCCCTCGGTTCGGTCAATGACGATGGAGATGTAAACAAAGGATTTACAGTTGATGAATTTGAGCAAGGACGGTTTAGGAAGATTCCCAAGATGCGGGCATTGGACTTGGACGCTATTACCGAGACTGATGAGGGAGTAGACGAGGGAGATCGAATTGACTGGAACGATGGAGATGAAGAGGGTGATTCTAGAAGGCAGAGTGATTCTCAGGAACTCGATCTCGATAGCAAGGACAATCCATACGAAATACTGGTGAGTTGTAATGCTCCTGTCTCTTTACAGTATAGAAGTTGTCGTAAAGTAAAATCTTATAGAATTGGAAGTGTTTGTTCAGTGCAATGATATCGAGACATTGGTTGATGAGATATTTGGTGCACAGCCTCAGCAAGACGAAGTGCAGATAGGGAGCGCATCTGAAGATCGTCAAGTGCAAGAAGACAAGGTTGCGGATAGCAATAAGGACGGACCGAGAGAAGATTCAGAACCAAAGGGTTCTCCGGTAATTATCCCAAACCTTGGGCAGGAGGTAGATGTAGCAAATCGTCCTGAGTTTATGATATTTAAGCAGAAGAGAACCTGCGAGGAGGATTGCCAGTGCCGGCAGCCCCTCCACGAGGCCTTGCACTTGACGCGGACGCAGCTTGTACGTGAGCGGAGAGCGCAGAGCGGAGAGCGGTGAGCGCAGATTTGGAGAGCGGAGAGCACAGAAGGGGGGACAGAACCTTAAAATAGCAATTTTTTTACTAAAAATAAATTATAAAATTAGAAGATTCGAATATTCTTAGTATATTTTTGGAAAGTTACTAATTTTAGTAATTTTTTTGACCCTATAACCGTGGACTGATTACAGTATTTTCATTGAATTTATAGTTCGTTTTCTCTTTTCTTGGTGATTAATGTTTTAGGGTGCATTAATTACTATGCTCCAGCTCCTTCTAACTAGTTCAAGTATACATTAATTCCCCTTATCTCCTCAAATTTATATGCAAATTAATACTTAAAATGTAGTGGTATGGAACCTCTTAAGAGGGATCAAGTAACATTTAGTTTCCTAACATTCTCTTAACATTGCTAGAATTCATCCGCCATAGTCTACATGCGTTACAACTTTTTTATTTCTTTTATTTTTTATATTAACTTCCATTATTCTATCTATCTTGTTAAAGGGGTCAAAAGAGTCCTTTCCTTGAATTCTCTTTCATTTTATTTTCTCTTTCATTTTCTCAATCGCCTTCATATTTTTTTCAACCTTAATATTTATTTTTCCTTTTGTTTACTTTTATTTTTCTAATTTCATTTTTTATAAATGTTTTTTTTTTTTTTTTTTTTTTTTTTTTTTTTTTTTTTTTTTTTTTGGCTTTTATAATTTCATTTTTTTTTTTTTTTTTTTTTTAAGTTTTAAATGCTAAATGACTTCTGCTCAACCCTCATCCTTTTCCATTCATTTTAGGACGACGACAACTTTCAAAAGAATGAAAAGCCGATTTTCAAGGGCGCCAAGCAACATCTTCACGGATATTTAAGATAGGATTATGGAATGTCTCTTCCTCTTTTCTGTTGGTGTTTTCTGAAGCTCTTTTCCGTAGTGCGGGACAGCAGTTATGGAAGACGTTAGAGATATTGTTGTATCACTTGCTGACGATGTTTGTCCATTTCAACCATATGTTGAGGTGGAGGACGAAGAAGAGGTGATGGCCAACAGCCAAGGGCGTCCTTTGACAACGGATGTTGACGTGGAACCGGATGTAAGAGCTAATCCTCCACGTTCAGAAAATTCGGATGATATCAGAGTGCTGGAGGAGGACGCAGATGCGCCTTTGCAACCTCATGCGTACTCCAAGGTTGGAAAGATCCCAAGGGGAACCTATTCCAAGGAATCAGTGAATCGGAGGCGGGGAGGTGGGCCATTGCTGAAACGTTCATACCAAGGACACTTGCCAAGTGTGGGAACGAAAGTGAATGCAAATGTAGTTTGTCCTGTAGTACAGTCAGAGGCTGGCAAACCTGCTGATAGTGTAGTGGGCAACCCTAAACGTGTTAGGTTCGAAGATTAGGACATCTAATAACAAGTATATGTTTGCCGTGATAAATGGTACATGTCAGGGGATACGAGGTATATATTGCACTTCTTCAAGATAGAATGTATTGAAATAGAATGCAATCAATGTGAACGACGAAGCCTTTAATATAATGAAAAAGTCAATACAGCTTCTAAATAGCTGATTTAGTACATGGTATAGTACTAAAATCATTCACTACGTGATCAATGGCCATTGTGGAAATTGCAGTTCTAAAGTAGGAGGGCTACCTACTTCTTCCCCAAGGGGTGACGCAAGATTCCACTCTCTAGGAGTAACTTGACCTCGTTAAAGCTGAAGGTGGGCACATGGATGAAAAGCTCCGCTTCAGGATCACGGTTGCAGACCTTCAAGAGTATGTAGTAAAGGTGCTTACAATACGTGTACTGAGTCCTGCCTCGGAACGTAGTCATCGACTTCTGGAGTGCAGGATAAGTGCAACCAGGGTAAGAACTGACGGTAATCTGGTACCGTGTGATGTGTGGAGCGACGCCCAAATCCAGCCCAATGATGCAACCGTGGCCCCGCTCAGGTATCATGGTGACGGAACGGAGGCGCGCTTTCAGTGACTCGGAGGAGCCCATGGAGAGTCGCTGGGCCGGATTGGGTCGAGTGGCAGTGCGCTTCACCATCTTGCCGTCTCTCTTGCCTGGGTAGCGGTCAGCGTCTGCAGGGACTGGCACTGAGCTGAGATTTGCAGGGGGCGGGGCAGAGGAGAAGAGGCGTCTTGGGGAGACCGGCTTCTTCGGCGGAAGTTGAAAGCCTGCTGCTTCGAGGGCAAGAATCTCAGTGAGTTTTAGGTTAGTACCTAGTTTCACTGGCCAGACCTCTGGAATGGAGGGGAATTCCTGGTCCTTTGAGTAGTGCGCTACCCACTTGCGCTTAGAGCCTTTAACGCAGCGCTCAATATCGTCGGAGCAGAAGAAGAAATCAGTCTTCTCGACTGTGTTCCTGCGATAGTTAGTCCAGAGCCCAGTGTAGGTCGGTGCAGCTATGCAATGGGGCCCCCTGACGATTCTCTCAGTGCACTTCTTCTTCGTTTCAGCTCTTTGGGCCCAGCAGCACTTCGCAGAAAGTTTGTGAAGTCTGGAAATGTGCCACTCCTTCACGTCAACCTTCGTTTCTTCAACCGCGTTGACATGGCGAATGCCGCCCTTGTTCACCGGTGAAGGTAAAGAGGAATCAACTTCCTGGGCAGGAAGTTGGGTACATTGTACCTCGGTGTCGTGTTCGGAGTTGTCACGGACGTGCCATACCGGACTTCATCCACGCCCCACGAGTTTACCGTGGGACCTATATCGATTCCGCAACACGGAAGCTTCTCAAGAGCTTTCCCAAAGAGCGGTGGCTAAGCGTGCTTAGATGCTATTAGTTTCTAGAAGGTTCTACATGCTTCTACTACTTTCTAGAACCTTCCACTAGTTTCCGGAAGCTTCCACAAGCTTCCTTGTAGTTCTAGTAGTTTCTAGAAGCTTCTACAAGCTTCCTTATAGTTCTAGTAGTTTCCGGAAGCTTCTACAAGCTTCCGGAAGGTTCCATACGGATCCAATTGTTTCCGGAAGCTTCCATAAGCTTCCGGAAGGTTCTGCTTGACCTTCTTAGATTCCGGAAGCTCCCACAAGCTTCCGGAAGGTCCTATGGATGCTTCCCAAGGTCTCTAGGACCTTTCTTCGGAAGTTTCCTCTAGCCTAGTATAAATAGAGAGTCGAGGGCCATTGCTCCTCACTCTCTTCAACACCAGTTATACATACTCTTTCAGTTATCAATATCACTTCTAGTTTTCCCACTTCAAGTATTATTCTGAGTCTTGTGTGAGGAATCCCCTCACTTCTAGTCTATTCTTGTCTCCCTTTGAGGTATCCCCTCAATTTAGTCCCTTGCTCTATCTTAGAGTTGCCGTCCGCAACAGTTTGAATAGAGTAAATTCCTAGTTCTGTCTTGAGTTCTTCCTGATATCAGAGTCTGCTCTTGTAAGATAGAGTGTGGATTACCCCTCTTCTTCAGGAGAGTCGTGACGCCTTAAGGGTTGCGGATTACCCTCCCTTAAGCTGATATTCGTCATATAGTCATCCCTATGAGAGTTTTTTCATGGACTTGAACTGACTTCCCATTTCGTCAAGTCCAGTTACTTTAGAAATATGTATTTTCTTTAGATTAAAGACCGAACTTAGAGATATCATCATTCGAGAAAAGAAGGAAGAGTTTTATTTGAATTTCTTGAGGTCTTCAGTTCCTATAGTCGTTCCGAAAGTACACGACGCGAAACTCTGCTTCTTTATTTACTTGTGAGACCTATCGAATTCAAGATGGGTGACGTTCCGAACATTGAGATGCATGACATGTTTGCCATGCTACAGCAGTTACAGCAGGAGAATGCCAACCTACGAAGTGCCATGGAACAGCTTCAAGTTGCTCCAACTCCAATCCCTGTTCCAGCTAGTGTAGTAGATCCTGCTCCACATGCGCCAAAGGAACCTCGAGTAGCCTTGCCGGATAAATTTGATGGAGATCGTACGAAACTCCGGGATTTTATCAACAAGATTCGGCTCATCTTCCGTCTCCAACCTCAGAGGTATTCAACAGGAGAAATACAAGTCGGATTCATTGGAACGTTGCTCACAGGAGCCGCGTCATCTTGGTTTTCTTCCTTGTTGGAGAAGAATTCTCCGCTTCTGGCACATCTTGACCAATTCCTGGAAGAACTCAACCGAACCTTTGGAGAAAGAGATCGAGCCTTTATAGCAACAACAAAACTTCGAACGCTGCAACAACGATCGCGCCCAGCTTCAGCGTACGTTGCAGAATTCCAACAACTTGCATGTGACCTCAGTTGGAACGATGCGGCTCTCATCACCATGTTTCGATGGGGACTCCGCGACGATATCAAGACCTTGTTGCTGAATTTGCCCAAGCCAACTACTCTGTCTGAAGCCATTACTCAAGCAATCGACTACGACAATCGGTTGTTTGAGCAGCGACAAGAGCGACGATTGCTCTTCGGATCATATCGAGCGGATTACGCAACTCCAATCCATCAGACATCTTCGAACACTTCGACCGCAGAGCCGATGCAAATTGACACCTCCAAAGTTAGAAAGTTGAGCAAAGAAGAGAAAGAGCGGCGTCGCAAGGAGCACTTGTGTTTATATTGTGGAGGGAAGGACCATAGCGTAAAGAACTGCCCTGTGAAACCTCAGGGACCAAAGCCACACAAATTTCGGAGCACCTCAAGCACTTCTGAGCCAAACCATGAGGAAGTCGAGTCGGAAAACGACAGCTGCCAGCCACATTAGGGACCGTGCGGCTGACAAGTGTTGCCACGTCATCAGGTCCTATCTTATCCTCAGAACCTTCTCGTTGTTTTCATATCCCGCTTAAGATAGATTGTCATCCACATCACGTAAAAGTTAAAGCCTTGTTAGATTCCGGAGCCTCTGCTTGTTTTATTGATAGGGATCTTGTAAAACGTCATAATCTCCCTGTAGTCCCCAAAAAATACCCTGTAGCAGTAGAGGTTATCGACGGTAGACCCTTGATTTCAGGAGATGTCACCCACGAAACCAAACCCTTAGACATTATCCTAGAAGGGCACCGCAGTACTATCGTATTCAATATCATTAGTTCTCCCTCTAATCCTCTCGTCTTAGGTCTCTCCTGGTTAGAGATGGTCAATCCAGATATAGATTGGAAAAATCGAAGGTTAACATATCCAACCGTAGTTTCTCATATTCCTTTCAAACACCCTAAAAATAGTCCAAATCTGTACCCTCACCAAAACCAAAAGTCTGAGGTGAAGGTTCCGTTGATGGTCGGTGCTCGAGCCTTTATGAAGGCGGCTAAGAATGGGAGTGTCTTTGCAATTTATGCAACTCCAACATCCCAACTGACTCAAGAATCAACCAAGTTACCAGCAAAGTATGAGGAGTATCGAGATGTGTTTGAGAAGAAGAACACCGATACACTCCCCCAACATCGACCTTATGACTGCGGCATCGAACTTCAAGAAGGTGCGCAACCTCCATTTGGTCCAATCTATAGCCTCTCACAGAATGAGCTTGCTGCGTTGCGAGAGTACCTTGATGAAAATCTTGCAAAGAACTTCATTCGACATTCCAAGTCACCTGCCGGAGCTCCTATCCTATTTGTCAAGAAGAAAGACGGCTCCCTTCGGATGTGCGTGGACTATCGTGGACTAAACAAGGTCACAATCAAGAACCGGTACCCACTGCCGCTTATCTCAGGACTTCTTGACCAACTCGGTCAAGCAAAGATCTACACCAAGATCGATCTTCGTGGAGCGTACAACCTAGTACGTATCAAGGAAGGTGACGAATGGAAGACGGCATTCCGAACTAGGTATGGACACTTTGAATACAATGTCATGCCTTTTGGTCTTACCAACGCACCTGCCATCTTTCAACACCTAATGAACGACATATTCCGCGAGTTTCTAGATGATTTTGTTGTCTGTTACCTCGATGACATACTGGTTTTCTCCAAGAATGAAGAAGACCACACCAAACATGTCCGACTGGTATTGGAAAAGTTACGCACTGCAGGACTCTACGCCAAGCTGGAGAAGTGCGTTTTCCACCAACCCCAAGTTGAATTCCTGGGCTACATCATTTCCGGAGAGGGTTTATCGATGGACCCTAAGAAGATTCAGACAATCATTGATTGGAAGAAGCCGATCACCGTTCAAGACATACAGTGCTTCCTCGGTTTTGCAAACTTCTATCGAATCTTCATCCAAGACTATTCCAAGATTGCTGCTCCGTTGACACGATTAACTTGCAAGGAAAAGCTCGAGTGGAATGCGGATGCAAGCCAAGCCTTTGAAGTTTTGAAGAAGGCGTTTACAACAGCGCCTATTCTGACACACCCTGACTTTCAGGAGCCGTTCTTCCTAGAAACGGATGCTTCTGACTTTGCCCTTGGGGCGGTCCTCTCACAACCCGACAAAGAAGGACGCCTTCATCCCGTCGCGTTCCACTCGCGAAAATTCACAGCCGCCGAGATCAATTACGAGATTCACGACAAGGAGCTTTTAGCCATTGTCGACTCTTTCCAAGAGTGGCGTCACTTCCTCGAAGGAGCTCAACATCCAGTGACGGTCCACACCGATCACAAGAACCTTGAATACTTCATGTCTGCCAAGGTACTGAATCGACGACAAGCCCGTTGGAGTATATCGCTTTCGCGCTTCAACTTCGTCATCACGTACCGTCCCGGCTCTCAGCAAATTCGGTCCGACGCTCTTTCTCGACGAGCATACCTTGCACCTAAAGAAGGAGATGCAGCCTATGACCAGCAAAGGACTATCCTTATCAAGCCTGAACAACTCCAGCTGAAGACCTTGCGCACTACAACTTCCGTAGATGCATCTTTTCTCCAAGATATCCGAGTAAGTTTACAATCCGATCCTTTGGCCTTGAAACTTAAGAAGAATACAGGTATCTCCAATTCAGGAGACTTTGCAAGTCCGGACGCCCAAGTCTCTCATTCGGAGGTTATAGATTCGGAATCCCCGAATCAACCTACTTCAAGTTCACGGATTTCTAGATCGCGTAAGACTCCCCAAGACGATGCTGATCCAAGATTCCAGTTCAAAGATGGGCTATTATACTATCAAGGATTACTTTATGTCCCTGAAGGCCCCTGCCGACTTCAAGTGCTCCAGTCCCGACACGACTTTCCATCGGCGGGACATTTTGGCTACAACAAGACCATGGAGCTGATATCCAGAGACTTTTGGTGGCCACAAATGTGGAAAACCGTGAAGGATTATGTCACAACGTGTGACACCTGCTCTAGATCCAAGATCCCTCGTCATTGGCCATATGGGTTACTTCAATCGTTGCCAATTCCAGAAGCCCCATGGACATCCATATCCATGGATTTTATTGTGGATCTCCCACCATCCAAGACCTTTGATTCAATCTTTGTTGTTGTTGACCGGCTCACCAAGATGGCGCACTTCATTCCGTGCCACAAGACTGTGACCGGTGAAGAGACAGCAAGACTTTTTGTAAACAACGTCTACAGACTCCATGGCCTGCCTAACGACATCATCTCTGACCGCGGTACGCAATTCACATCCAAGTTTTGGCAATCATTATTCAAGATTCTAGGAGTTGAGATCAAGTTGTCTTCAGCATACCATCCTCAGACCGATGGCCAAACCGAGCGCGTCAATCAAGTGTTGGAGCAGTACCTGCGTTGCACCATCAACTATCATCAAGATAACTGGGTGGACTTGTTGCCGCTTGCCGAGTTTGCTTACAACAACACATTGCAAGGGTCTACTCAACAGACCCCCTTCTTTGCAAACCACGGTCGTCATCCAAGGTTTGATCAATTCAACTTGAACATTTCTGAAAATCCCGCGGCTGCTGAGCTTGCTACCCGATTATCTGATATTCAGAAAGAGATGAAGCAGAGCCTCATTGAAGCCCAACAACATCAGAAGACCAACGCCGACAAGTCTCGCAAGGATCATCCTCAGATCTCTGTTGGAGACAAGGTATGGCTACTTCGTCGGAACTTGAAGACTCGACGGCCATCTGACAAACTTGACTACCGCCGCCTTGGACCATTCCCAGTGGTCAAGCAAATCAATAAGGTGGCCTACCGGTTGGAGTTACCTGCCTCTATGAAGATCCACCCCGTATTCCATGTCTCTCTCCTCGAGCCATATAAAGAGTCAACATTACCAGGTAGAGTTCAAGAACCCCCTCATGCAATTGAAATTGAAGGAGATGAAGAATTTGAAGTCTCGGAGATTCTCGACTCTCGCATCCGCCGTCGACGGCTAGAATACCTTGTGCATTGGCATGGCTATGACATCAGCGAAAGAACCTGGGAGCCTGCCTCAAACCTTCAGAATGCCCCTGAAATGATTCAGGAGTTTCATCGGCAGTATCCTCAAAAACCAAGAAACATTTGAGTTCAATGCGTCTGGACCGCCACCAGCACTAAGCTCTGTGCCTTTCCATTGGTGCAGGTGCAGATGCAGAGACTTTGAACTAAAACGGTGGTGGTATCGACGAGGTGACGACGCACTTGTCTAGCTTAGTTTTGCGGGGACAGGCCTTCGAACTCACGTCGACCGAAAGTATGATAGGATTGCGATCGCCACCTCGCCGATGTCTCATGTTGCCAGCCCAAGGGTCTTATACCAGTCCGCAACTCTCTTGCCCGACGACGACCGCATGACTTTCTCGCCGCCAGCGCAGACATTTGATTTAACAATATTCCGTACCATGTAAATTCTTCTTTTTTGTCATGTTCACGTGAATCCCACGTGAACATTCTAGTTTCCTGTGTTATTACTAGTTTACAGAGAAACTCGTGGAACTCGTTCCTTGAAGGGGGGGTGATGTCACGGACGTGCCATACCGGACTTCATCCACGCCCCACGAGTTTACCGTGGGACCTATATCGATTCCGCAACACGGAAGCTTCTCAAGAGCTTTCCCAAAGAGCGGTGGCTAAGCGTGCTTAGATGCTATTAGTTTCTAGAAGGTTCTACATGCTTCTACTACTTTCTAGAACCTTCCACTAGTTTCCGGAAGCTTCCACAAGCTTCCTTGTAGTTCTAGTAGTTTCTAGAAGCTTCTACAAGCTTCCTTATAGTTCTAGTAGTTTCCGGAAGCTTCTACAAGCTTCCGGAAGGTTCCATACGGATCCAATTGTTTCCGGAAGCTTCCATAAGCTTCCGGAAGGTTCCGCTTGACCTTCTTAGATTCCGGAAGCTCCCACAAGCTTCCGGAAGGTCCTATGGATGCTTCCCAAGGTCTCTAGGACCTTTCTTCGGAAGTTTCCTCTAGCCTAGTATAAATAGAGAGTCGAGGGCCATTGCTCCTCACTCTCTTCAACACCAGTTGTACATACTCTTTCAGTTATCAATATCACTTCTAGTTTTCCCACTTCAAGTATTATTCTGAGTCTTGTGTGAGGAATCCCCTCACTTCTAGTCTATTCTTGTCTCCCTTTGAGGTATCCCCTCAATTTAGTCCCTTGCTCTATCTTAGAGTTGCCGTCCGCAACAGGAGTCATCTTCCACAATGACAGGCATCTGCATAGGGCGAGCCCTGACGGCACGTCTTGGGCCTCTTGGGCGTGAGAAGTTTGTCTTGTCCGGGCGATGAGACTCCTCGTCAGCTCCGATGGGGACGTCGGCTTTTCGCTTCTGTGAACCGAAGACTTCCGCTCTAGGCATGATAGGCTGACGGGTGCAGAACTCATCCGCGCCTGGCATATCGAGCATGGGCTTATCGAGCAGTGTAGGATTTCCCCATTTCTTCGCGTTGCGTTCAGCCATCCGGAGCCTGAGTTCCTTCTTGGACGGTCCTGTTCCGCCGACGTCACCTTTGAGGAACTGGTAGTAGTTAACAACCTGAAGAAAAGCCCGAACGAAATCGTCCACGGTAGCAACGTAGAGGTCATTCGCGTTGTTTCCAGAAGCTTGGAGCCACTTGTTGTGAACTGTTTCGGCGAGGTTACAGGTGGGCATCTCTGTGAGTTCTTCTTTCGTGAATTTTTGCAGATTTGACAGTAGGTGCCGTTATATTCACGGATTAGGGTTTTGTAGGTTAGGGCTAAGAAACCAGTATGAAAAACATCAAAACAGAGTGCAGAGAGAATACCTCGGTCATGAATCCCCCCCCACTGGCGGAAGCGGTGGTGCCAGAATGACAGCCACTGATCGAGTTTTATGAGCCCGCTCTCGCCAACGACCCCGGTGGATGCCCACCATGCTCGCAACGCGTGGTACAAAGTTTCCGCCTCTACCATGCTGGTCGCATTCTTGTACTGAGTGCACATCTTCTTGTGCTGTTCCCAGAGTTCTTCGGGGAAGTGCTTCTGCGTATACGCCACCATGTTCTGAGTCCAGTGGAACAAGCACGACCTCTCCCGGTCCTCCATCGGGTCCTCTTTGTTGCCATTGCCGTAAAGGATTCGCACTGCATTCCAATTCGCCTGTGCGTTATCCGCCATGAACCCCTTGAAGTTCGGCGCTGCAACGCCATTGATCTCCATGACCAGGTTCAGGTTTTTCCAGAAGACGAGCTGGGCCTCTGTGTCCTCGGACTGCATGTCGCAAGTGGCGATTGTCATCACGCGGCAGTAGGTGGCGTCGTACACATGGCACGCCATCGTCGACCTGTCTTTGACGCGTTTGACATGGTCGAACATGATCCATGCGTTCTCCAAGTCGCCACCAGCTTGCATACGGCTGACCAAGTCGACACCACTTCCCGGCCCGACCTCCGACATCTTGAAGACGAAGACTTTGTCACGCATAGCTCCCTGACCAGGAAACCTATTCTCCTGGACATACGCCCAGAGACTGTTACCACGGAGCTTGGTGATACCGTCCATGATTCCGTACCTTTTGAATTTTTTGAAGGTGGCGACTTTGTTGCGGATGTTTGGTGACGCCATGTCTTTGCAACGATCCAAAACAGGAACCAACTCCTCCATCGTCAGCTTCCTCGGTGGTGCATCCTCGGGCTGTAGCAGGTAGCTCCCGATGAGGATTTTGCTCGCCTCCAAGACGACGGCGCTCTTTGTTGCTTTGTTGTTCATCTCTACCTGCTCTTCTATTAAGCTACTAATCTCTGCTTTAGAGTCTCTGTAGTCTCCAACTTTCACTGGATGATCATGTGTTCCTATGTGAATACACGCTCTAGTCTGATTCGGTTTGCCCACAACGTAATAAATCTTAGCCTCGCATGTTGCTACACATGATGAAGGTTCTTTACATACCTTGCACACCAGCGTGGATTCAGATGGAGGAGGCTGATCGATGATAAAAGCTTGCAGGGTACACCCTTGGAACTCAGTCTCGTTAACCTCGAAGATCTTGGGAACACGCTTCAGAAAGTCACACTCCTCGTTGATGCAGCGCAGCCATCCGACGCAGGTGGAACTTCGAAAAGAGAGTCCGAAGTCGTTTTTGATGTTTGTTGTGATGGTCTTGGTCCACAAGTGTCCGTTGTAACGTTTGTCCATTCCCTGCATTGACTTGGCGGCGAGCTTAGAGGATCCTGCAGCAGCTGGGGGCAACTCAAAAAGAACCGGACCATCAAACTTTGCAGGCAAGTACTCTACTCTCTCGTGTCTAATAGTGGAATAGTCAATCTTCTTCAAAATGTTTTTGGACCCACGCGTCTTAGCAATCTCTTTAAGGAGCGGAGCAATGCTAACTGTGACCTGGGACAATGGAGGAGACACATTGGAAGGAGGAGCAGCAGCGTCGACCTTAGGCACCAACTTGACGGGACTGACTTCGTCATCAGACGAGAGAGTTATGACGGACGGAGGAGGAGGTTTCTCTACATCTGAAGTCTCAGTACCAGGCTCGACTTTGACCTTGACATCACGAGGTAAGGGAGTCTGAATTGTGCAAGTAGAAGAGCGACGGGGGGTGAGGATCTCAGTAGATGCAGCCATCTGAGAATCAGTAAGACCATAGACTCTATAGGAACCAGGGAAGAGTCTCCACAGCAACATATTGTTCTCATCTCTCACTGAAGGTTGCCCGAGGGTGTGGGTAACCTCGGTAGTAACGTCATCAAAGATCTCCTCCTCTATACTGATGGAATCCTCACGAAAATGGAATCTGAGACTGAGGCGAAGAGAGGACACCGTAGCTAGACCATCGTCATCTACGCGAAACCTAAGGGGGATGCCCATGCCTTGGGCGTACAGACTGACCATCCCCATATTCGCAGGGAACTCAGTGATACTAGTGGAAGAAGGGAGAAGGGTGAGTATATTCGCGAGAGGAAAGTAAGAGGAATGATGCATCGCTGTTGATCATTTTATTCTAGTTGGTATTTCCATGTGGACGACTAGTTAATGATTCATTCTGTTACGCAACGAATGTATGATTAAAGAGAGACGGCGCTTACTAATTAGAATGTTGCTTTTTGCAGGCCCAAGTTAACAGCGTAGGAGTTTTTAGAACTAAGCATTTAATATTTGAATAGCGGAAACGATTCTATTCGATGTGAAGTTTGGTGAGATTAGAGTGAGCCGTCAGTTGCTTCCATATTTAATCGAAGTATTTTAGTGATTAATTCAAATCTTTTAATATTTTGTGGCCTCGGTATATTGTCTTCCAATATAGATTGATCTCTTCAGCTTTAATTCAAATTGAATTTATTTATAGTTCAGATCATTTTAAGTAGGTTAAAAAATAATTAAGTATTTAGGGCTGAGTCAGGGGGTTGAAGGTTTGGGATATATAAGATAGATGGAAGTTAGGAGGAGAGCTATATTGTGAGGAGAGTTCTCTCGTTAGTTAGACACATGAAGGAGAGTGGAGGGTCAGCTCCCTCCACTTATGTCACTCCTAAACCTAGAAGAAAACCAGGTGGTACAGATTTTACGAATAGGAGAGCGAGGAAGAGGAGAGAATCACGTAGAAAGGCGAAGTCGAGAGGCAACCTCCTGAGTGCACCTCTAAAGGTTCGAGGAGCTGGGCTGCCTTTGGCAATTAAATTTTGTAGCATACGTAAACTCATTCTAGAGTCAATAGTAGAGGTAAAAGAAGAGGTTTTAGAGGACAACATAGTTGAGCTTCAGGAGCATGAGGTAAGGAGTAGCGGGGAAAAACAGATAGAGATGACGGAAGAATTAGGGTTCAACTGCAGTCCGTCTTTGGAGACACCGCAACCTTCTTTTGGATTCAAGGAGTGTTCAACAAGAGGGACGGATTCACAGTCGGGCGACCATTGTAAGACGGATGCGGTAATTTTTACAATTGTTACTATCAAACATGCTAAGTGTAAATTCTGTATTTTTGAGAGTTACATTCAAAACTGTATAATGTCTTTGGTGCGGATTCATTTTTTTACTGTTCAAAAATGTGATGCCGCATTAATGGTTGATTAAAATGTTTGATTAAAATAAGAGACGAGTAGTAATTCTCGTCATAGCCATAAATATTTGCGCAGATTGTCAAATGGTTTAGGATTGAACAAGACGTTGTAGAGGAAAAGACGCCAGAAGTGGATGCGGACGAGGAGTCAGATCCTGAGACATTGATAAAAGGGGCTCGTAGAGCAAGGCGAGAAATTATGGAGGCGGGCGAAGGAGGGGAGGCGATTGCAAGGCGCGTGGGGAGAGGGGATCCTGGAAGTCCCACTGAGACTAATAGGGAGGATGTTGATTCTCTCGGTACACCACTAAGCCCTAGAGAAGTGGATATGGATGAGGGGTCGGCCCGCGGGAGAGGTGGAGGGGTCGAGGGACGGGTAAAGGTCGAGGGGGGAGAGGCAAGACTTCTTCACAAGTCGCATTCGAGCAAGCATCCGCGGCTCGGCAAGAGGGGGGGAGTTTGAAAGAGATGGATGGGAGTAGAGCGTATCGAAGAGGAGATGGCAAGTGACGAGGGTGGATCCGATCCCGGCCGCGCTACCGAGGAGGTCAGAATTGCTGCTGGGGTTTCTTGAGAATTCGGGTTTTGGGTAGTTAGTGTTGTTCCATTGAAGGGTGAGGGTGGACAGGGGAAATGGGGCGCAGCCGCGGCCACTGCAGTGGAGGAGGCCGCATAGCCCACCGCGGGGGCCCCCATTGATGTTGATAGGGAGATTGCCGCACCTCCAATGGAGGCAGTGGCAGTGGAAGAGGCCGCGGCCATGGCCTTGGAGGAGGGGGGGAGGGCCTTGGCGCCGAGACTACAAGGGGCCTCAGGGTGGCTTTCGGATCCGACACCCACCATTTGGGTGGGTGCCATTGTGGGCGCTGCCGCGGCCATTGCAATGGAGGAGGCCGCATAGCTCACCGCGGGGGCCCCCATTGATGTTGATAGGGAGATTGCCGCACCTCCAATGGAGGGAGTGGCAGTGGAAGAGGCCGCGTCCATTGCCCTGGAGGAGGGGGGGGAGGGCCTTGGCGCCGAGACTGCAAGGGGCCTGAGGGTGGCTTTCGGATCCGACACCCACCATTTGGGTGGGTGCCAATGTGGGCGCTGCCGCGGCCACTGCAGTGGAGGAGGCCGCATAGCTCACCACGGGGGCCCCCATTGATGTTGATAGGGAGATTGCCGCACCTCCAATGGAGGCAGTGGTAGTGGAAGAGGCCGCGGCCATGGCCTTGGAGGAGGGGGGGAGGGCCTTGGCGCCGAGACTACAAGGGGCCTCAGGGTGGCTTTCGGATCCGACACCCACCATTTGGGTGGGTGCCATTGTGGACGCTGCCGCGGCCACTGCAGTGGAGGAGGCCGCATAGCCCACCGCGGGGGCCCCCATTGATGTTGATAGGGAGATTGCCGCACCTCCAATGGAAGTAGTGGCAGTGGAAGAGGCCGCGTCCATTGCCTTGGAGGAGGGGGGGAGGGCCTTGGCGCCGACACTGCAAAGGGCCTCAGGGTGGCTTTCGGATCCGACACCCACCATTGGGGTGGGTGCCAATGTGGGCGCTGCCGCGGCCACTGTAGTGGAGGAGGCCGCATAGCCCACCGCGGGGGCCCCCATTGATGTTGATAGGGAGATTGCCGCACCTCCAATGGAGGCAGTGGCAGTAGAAGAGGCCGCGGCCATGGCCTTGGAGGAGGGGGGGAGGGCCTTGGCGCTGAGACTGTAAGGGCTGCTTGGGCGGCCGCGGAAATTAGAGGGTCCATTAGTTTCTCTTTTTTGCAATCGTTAATTTCTAGTACTCTCTTTGTGACGCCTACGTAATTCTTACAAGATGTTCATTGTCTGTCTTGTAGGAATTTACAGAGCAAGTCACTGCAAGTGAAGCTGATGGGCCAACACCGGCTAAGACTGAGGTATTCCCCATTACCCTTTCTCATAATCTAACATAGGGTGTTGTTTTATTTACTTTTTGGTGTACTCACTTTGATTTCTTTCGTGTATTTATAGGTATTCTCAGATGCACCCTTGTCCATAAGTTCCCCGATCTCAGTGATCAATGTTTCCGACCTCTCGGATTCATTTGATCAGCCCTACTGTAGGTGTGATATAGGCAACTCTGTAGGTTTAGGTAGTGAACCTGTTGAGGTCCACTCCCCTCAGTACATGCCTACGTCATCTGTCTACGAGCCTACATCCCCGGGCTACATGCCTACTTCTCCACGACTTGGTACCCCGCCGATGTCTCCACCTTCTCCTTCCTCGCCTATTAGAGTGAGGAGGCCAGCCCATGTTGTCTTCGCCCTTCTGGCGATACTACCATGCCCGGTCCAACAGACTAGACGATTCTGGAGGAGACGCCGTCATTGAAACTGTAGACAGGCTAGGGAGTACTATAGTCGTGGACCGCGCACGTAGTGGCCTGTGCACTACTTATTTTTGCTAGTGATGATTGGGTTCTCAAAAGAGATGTATCTCTATGAAATGCATTTCTTCTATTCTTCTTTAGACTATTTCCTTTGCATAAGATCCTTGTCTTGAAATCTAGTCTGAAATTGTATGACTTTTGCCAGGTAACTCAAACACAGGATCAGTTGCCAGCGCCATCTTGTCCTAGTGAATTGACGAATGTAGTGGACAGTGAATTGGGACATCGGATACAGCACAAGCGAGACTCCAACAAGGTCATCAACAACCTCCGAATACTCCCCAAGAGTAAGTCCCGCATTCTTGTTCCCTTGTGTAGGATGCACTCAATGGCAAAAGTAAGACCTGTTGGAGAAATGGGAGTTCAACATTTGGAGCGAGAGTTTGTGAAAGGCTATAGGGATGGAGACCGGGTCATGTACATATCCATGTACAACCATGAGGAGCAAACAGACGATGTCACTGAAGAGATCAAGGCTGAATGGAGCCCTTGTTGGATACAAGCGAACGAAGCTTTTGAAGCTGAGCTTCTAATCGACCCAGATTGGAAGAAGTTCTCTGGAAAGATGTTTTACGTCTGGGAAGGTAACCATCGCCTTGCCGCATGGTACAGACATATCAACAGCCATCACAGCGAGGATCCAGCGTGGCACATCTCTGTCCATTGCATTGTTCTTGATCCACGCGGTCACGTGGGAAACCTTCTTAATGCCATGCACGACATCAACTGGTAAGCATTTACTCTCTCTACTTTGTTCACAACTGCTTGAACTTGATATTCATACTTCTTATTCTATAACGTCTATTCGTACAGGTCCACAGAAAATGATCACGTGAAGAGTAATCTTCCAGCAAAACTTTTTCGAATTCGCTCTTTTGGTGTGATGAAATTGGAGGAATTCAAGGATCTCTTAACACCAGCGGAGTATCAAATATCTTTGAATCACAAACCAGCTACTCCATCGTGGTTTACCTTGCCAACCAAAGTCTTCATCGCGTTCCTTTATAGAGTAAGCCGTCTACCCTCCCTCTAACAAGGTTTATTTGTCACTTGATTTGCGCTTCACTGTAAACTAACTCCTTTATAACTCTGTGTTACAGCGAGAAATTGTGGCTGCTTCCGACGAAGACCATTTCTTTTTGCTGGTTTCGAGTTTTCGTATTCCTAGAATTATCTATATTATCTAAAAACATCATGCTGTAATACTCGTATCCAGAACTAATAGGGGACCAAATCTAAAGGAATGTATTTGAGCACCCCACTAGTCTTCGCAACAATAATCCTTCGGGGGATATACAGTCCAACTCTTGTCGATATCAAACCAGCAGGTTTCGCCATCCGATATGATCACTTCGGGCAGCTGAACAACTAGATTCTCATCGACGGTGGATGGCAAGGGATACGGGATTAGGGACAACTCCATAATAAGGAGAAGCTCATTGGTACAAAGCATTGTCCAACGCCATTCACCTTCACCAACATGTAGCCTTCCGATGTGCCTAAACGGTGGCAGGTCCATGCCTCGTTCCCTGGCGCGCTCCACCTCCAGCAGCCAGGGCCGCAGCTCCTCATAACTCGCCGGTGCCTTTCGGGCCAAGCCTACAGCCGCTCTCGTCCTCCTCGATCTCGCATTACACACCTTCGGCATCGCGCAACACAGTAAATTGTTGTAGTCTTAAAACGTTCCACGCAAGCTTGCAGATTGACCCTCCCGAACTCGTACGCTACCTTCGCATACAGAGAGGAATGCCAAGGACTGTGTCACTATCCAAATACGCCACCTAGAAACAAGCTCAAGAAACCAAGAGTGGCCTCCTTCTGTGGAACCCAGCTTACCAAGTGTTGTTTCATGATGAGAAACTCTTACTTGTATCAATCAAATGAAGAAGCTTCGCTGCCTAGGAAGAGAGAGTAATCTTCGATGAAGACAAGGACTCTTACAAGGTATATCTTGGTTTCAGCAGTTAAGATACTATACCCGAATTTTGAAATATTCCAGGAAGTTTTCAAACCTTGCCTCCTTTATGTTTTGTGAAATTTGTTTATTTCCTTGTGCATCTACATAATCCTATGAAAGAATTATTTGTTTGATCTAAAACGTAACGCCTCATCATTGTATCTAACCTAAACCCATGACAAATCTAACAAAATATATGCATGACGTCATCATGACATCAGCCCTAATTTGTATCTAAGAGAACAAACGTAACAAATTCTTACCAGAATTAACCCTGAATTCCACGGTAATATACTCTTTTCCTAAAAAAAGTGTCCAAATCAAGCCTTAATTTAGTAATTTTCCACGGTTATAGGGTCTACTTTGCTTTTGAAAATTTTTCTAATTGTCAATTATGTGCTCTCCATTCTGTGCTCTCCGCTCTCCGCTCTACGCTCTCCGCTCACATACGAACTTTCCCCCACTTGACGCAGCGCGCAATGGCACCACCAGCGCAGCCTCAAAATGGAACCCGCGTGGAGGGCTACCGGTGCTGCCAGCCCCTCCACATGGCCTCGTTCTTGAGGCAGCGCGCGATGGCACCAATCACGATGCGTCAAAATGAAACCTACGTGGAGGGCAGCCGGTGCCGGCAGCCCCTCGACGGGGCCTCGCACTTGAGGCAGCGCGGAATGGCACCACCCGCGCTGCCTCAAAATGGAAGCCGATCTCCAAAAGAGGACCTCAATTTGCATTCAACCTAACAAATTTCGTCCAATTTGGATCTCAGATAAAGGAGATATGGCCATTTAACCTCTAGCAAATCTTTCAAAAATGGGTGGCCGGCACCGGCAGCCCTTTGGTCTCACCAACTCATGGGGCAAGTCGTGTTATTTTGGTGACTTTGATTACATCTTAACCTCAAGAAAAAGACCTCATTTTGCATCCAACCCAACAAATTTCGTCCAATTTGGACCTCGGATGAAGGAGATATGGCCATTTAACCTCTAGCAAATCTTTCAAAAATGGGTGGCCGGCACCGGCAGGCCTTTGGTCTCACCAACTCATGGGGCAAGTCGTGTCATTTTAGTGACTTTGATTACATCTTATCCGCAAGACTTAGTTGTCCTAGCACATCCAACCTTATTACTTATTATAGATTTGAATGTTTTATGGAGGAGATATGACATTTTCAAGTTTGTCAATTGTTTTCTTATTGTGTTGGAGATACCGGATGCGTATTTGATCACACCATGTTATCTCAAGTTTTGACATTTTGATGCTTTGAAGTATTATGTTTGGCACTTGAAGGACATTTTATTTGTTCTACTACCTAAATTTTTTTTCATCTTTTAACCTAAGGGCTTCTCGCTCTGTAACAGTATAGTTTCGTTCAGCTGGAATCAATTGTCTACTTGCATAATAAATTGGATGATCATTACCTTTAGCATCTTTTTGGCTCAGAACCGATCCAAGTGCAACATTCGATGCATCCACATATACATGAAACGTTGCCTTCCAACGGGGTGCAACTAAGATTGGTGTATTAGTCAATTTTAGTTTTACGTTCTCAAATGCCTTAGTACAATCGTCTGTCTAGAGGGGACTTTCTCCCGTTTCCGTTTTTTTAAAAGATTTGTTAACGGCTGGCATGTAACCGCAAATTGATATATAAACCGGCGATAGTAACTGGCATGGCCTAAAAAGGCTCGTACCTTCGATACGGAGTCAGGAATAGGCAACTGAACAATAATCCGTATCTTATCGGGGTCCGTCGAAATTCCCGTTTTCGATACTACATGACCGAGCAATTTTCCGAACGGAATTCCAAACTGGCATTTCTCAGAGTTTAATGAGATACCAAATTCCTTACATTGATTCATACATTTTCCTAGATACTTCAGATGATGTTTTCTCCTACTGAATACGCAAAAATCATCCAAAAAAATCTCCATAAATTTCCTTAAATATTTCTGGAAAGCCTGGGTCATAATTCGTTGAAAGGTTGCAGGTGCATTGCATAGGCCGAAAGGCATAACGGTATACGCAAAAGTTCCCCAATCTGTAGTAAATGTTGTTTTTAATTGGTCTTCTGCAGCTATCCGTACCTGATTATAACCCGAAAACCCGTCCAAAAATGAATAACACTCGTGGCTCGCAATGGCGTCCAGTATACTATCCGTAAATGGTAATGGGAAATAATCCTTTTTAGTTGCTGAATTCAACTTACGGAAGTCTTGACAAATTCGAACTTTCCCGTTCTTCTTCGGAACCATCACAATTGGTGAAACCCATTCACTATACGGAACAGGATAAATGAATCCCGCCTTCAAAAGTTTATCAATCTCCTCTTTAACTAATAACGAATACTTAGGATTCAGTCTGTGTTGCCTCTGTCGAATCGGAGATGCATTTGGTTCCAACACGATGTGATGCTCTCCAATCGATGACGGTATTCCCTTCAGATCATGATAAGTCCATGCAAAAACGGACTTGTGCGTGCATAAGAAACTTGTCCAATTTTTGAGCTCCGGTCCTTTGATTCCGTTATAAACGGAAACGGTCTGCGGCTTCTCCGTAGTTCCCAAATCAATTTTCTTCAGTAAATCCTCCGTCTTCCGGGATTGGGTTAAATCAACATTTGGTTCCGTCATATAGTAAAATTCAGATGAATTCGATTCATCGCATTCAGGTTCAGATATACTTATAGTGTGTACTTCATACGTTTGCATCCATTCCGCAATGGCATGGTCGGAATTATCAGTTTGGGATTGATCAATTTCATACTCTCCCAATCCCGTACTACGGAATGTCGACTCCATTTTGCTCTTAGCTACGTGCTCTTGCCCAACGACTTGGTAGGTTTCATCATGGATTTCCGCATCCTCATCTGTATCATAATACCAAGAGCTTTCAGTCATGGATAACTGAGATTCACCATGATATTCTACTGGATACATCTGTAGAACTTGTTTGTTCTTTCCATGTCCAATGGTTAGCGTTCCCTTTCCCCAATCGTCCCGTACTTTTGCATCAAACAACCATGGTCTTCGTAATAATATTGAATATGTTGACAGTGCGTTAGGGATGTGAAACACTATGTAGAGAACGGAGTGTCGATGCTCTCCAACTTCCGTCATAACATTCTTCAGTATTCCTAATGGTCGTACTGGGTGCTGATCGGCCATTTTGAGCAATATCCTGGTGGGTAACAATCCCGTTAATCCCAGTATTTCCATGGTCTCCTTTGTCATCAAATTCACACTAGATCCTCCGTCCACTTGCGCTTTTGGTATAAGCATGCCATTAATGGTAACATCTACCATTGATGTTCCTGGATCCAAGTTCAATGCTACTTCATGAACTTCTTTTACCCTATTCCGTTTCCTTATGAGGGCTGCATTCAACGTGGCCCTACAATCTGGCGCAACAGCTAACAACTGCCGTATGGAAATCGTTGATTTAAGCTCATTCAAATCCTTCAAGATGTCATATGGTTCCGTACTGGCAGCTACTCCAAGAGATCCTTTAACTCTTGGTTCAATAATTCTCACCGTGGGTTGAACTCGATTTTTCTGTCTTTGTAATTACAACATGTCGAGGTAATTTTGGGAGGGTAAAACGTTTGCCACGTAGACGACACATCAGCGCCAAGTGGACGGGCAGTGAATTTCATCTTGATGTGGATTTTTACGTCGTCCCCCAAAAGATGGCATGGCGGCGCCAAAATCCTACGTGGACCCAGGAAAATCTGACGTGGCACCCGCGAAAATCCGACGTGGCACCCGGAAAATTGATGTGGCATGCCACGTCAGCATAGTTTTGAGGGTTTTTTGGTCGAATCATATTAATGTTAGACATCACAGAAGACATCTTAGATGTTTCGCAAGACATCTTAGATGTCTTTATAGATGTCTTAAGACATCTATGAGCGTCTGCCATGACATCTACTTGGATATTTTTGAAGACATCTTCAGGATGTTTTAGGCAATGTTTGTGATGTTTTAGGCAATATTTGTTGATGTTTTGTGTGGAACGTCTTCGAAGACATCAAGGACTAAATCTTAGATGTTTTCGAAGACATCTTGCTGATAACATAGTCTTTGTAGTCCACATCCACATATCTTCCGTAATGTGTCTTCCAAGACATCCATATCTCTATGTAGATGTCCTAGAAAACATGCTCTCTTCACCATTCAAACATGCAATGTGACATCGCAAATGATCATCAAAACATTTGCACGTGTTGTTCTAGACGTTAAAGAATACATCTTGAGTTCCAAAACATTAAATGATTTCACAAACGCATACAAACGTCACATCACACACTGTTCGAATTGTCTACGAGACTTACACATGCTTGTCCAAAATATGCATTCAAATTCCAAATGCGTTACATATGATCACATTACACTATCATCACCTGATGTCGCTACTTCCATCGTAACTCCCATATGATCGTGCTCATGTCTAATACTGCACATGTTCAATAGGCCAACAACAAATGGAGTTAAATAAAGAAATCAAGTACATTTCTCTAACGATGTCTTTAGTGATGTCTTTAGACATCAATGTAGATATCACTAAGACATCTTTCAAGACATCACTACAGACATCATTGTAGACATTTCTAAAGACATTATGTCGTGATGACATATTTAGGGTCTCAACCACAACGCATCAACTACAGCAAGTTTGTGGTTTTCCTCCACAACAAATTTTCAATTGCAAGAAGAGAGGGAAGAGGAAGAGGAAGTGGTGAGTGAGAGAGGGAGATGATTTGTTGTGGAAGAGACTATACAATACCTTGTACATGATGGTTTTGAAATCCAGTGTCTAACTCTCCAGTAGTGCATGTTTCATGGCTCTCTCTACAACTACTATTTTCTTATTGTAGTTTACAATCATTATAAAATTGAATGGTAACAATTTTGAGAACCTCTACACTCTAAACACTAAGTCCTTGGAAAAATGAAGGCAAAAATGAGCTTTGTGCAACCTCTACTTCCACTTAAAGGTCTCATGACCTAACTGTGGCGGCGGCAGCAAACCCTAGCCGACTGCGGAAGCAAACCCTAGCCGCCTCTGTTCATCCAGTGAGATCGATGAAAATCATCCATGTAGACGTTTAAGGATGTCTTCTTAGACATCTTTATAGACATCTTCTTAGACATCTTTATAGACGTTTTCTTAGATATCTTCTTAGACATCTTCTTAAACATCTTCTTAGACATCTTCTTAGACATCTTCTTAAACATCTTCTTAGACATCTTCTTATACATCTTCTTAGACATCTTGAAACGTTTGAATGTTGGCTGTTGACGAACGTTGTCCAATGTGGGATTTTCTTCGCCATGTAGATAAAAAGCAGTAAACTATAAAATGAATAATATGTCCACGTGTAATTTCAAATATAAATATGAAAAAATTACCGTATATATTAACCCCTAAATTTCCTTGTGTTTTTGGAAGCTTGAAACCTCAAAACTGTGATTTTTTACCTCTATGCACTTCCAATGGTGTGAGAAATTTTTTGTACTTTTTAAAGAGTTTCAAAGGTAAGATCTTGAACCTAAGCCTACTTGTAGTTACTGTTCCAAAATTTGACCGTTGGATGTTTACCATTTGCAAGATCCTAACATTCAAAGTTTGTGCAAAAAACTTTAAGGGCATTGCTCAAGAGGCATTGCCTCCACGGTGCAAAGGGGGAATTGAAGATTGTTACTCCAAAAATTTTGTTCATATTTTTTTCCATGTACCTGACTAGATTAGGTATGCTCATGCAAAATTTTGAGGTCTCGATACGCTATTTAGACCTTCATGCATATTAATTTATGGAAGAAGGTACAAAAACAACAAGATAGTAAAACATGCATCACAAAAACAATTTGTGAGCTAGTGAAAAAGTGAACGGTGAATAGATATATTTATGAATTTGTAATTTTTTAGAAAAAAAATCTCTTAAAAATTCCAAAATCTTGAATTTTGACAAATTTTGGAAGAAATAATTCAAAAATTACAAACAATTTCGAAGCTTGTCATTGTAATTTTTGGAGGCTGCCCTTGTAAAATTGGATAACTTTTTGACTTGGGTCACTTTGGAATTTGAGTAGTGATTTGGTTAAGAATATATTTCAAAAAAAAAAAAAAAAACTTAAAAAAACCTAATTTCAAGCTCGACTTGAAACCTAAAATTTCTAGATGAAGGTTCTAAAATTGGAATTTGGCTTTGCAAATTTTATCACATACACCTTGTGGTAATAGGAGCACCCAGTGAAAATCTCAGGAAAAAATATTACTTTTTATCCCTTCATCTAGGCTGTCCGAAAACACAAAAACCCGTTTTGGGTTTTAAGGAAAGTTAGGGGTTAAAAAGACTATATTCGACAACAATGCTATTTTAATAGTTTAATAATAATTTTAAAAAATAATTTTATTTTTTCATATTTTAAATAAATAAAAAATGTTTTTAAAAAATAATTTTTATTATAGTATAATATTAAATTATTCTGAAATATATAATGCGTTGTCGCGTAACGAAGGCGCGGAACCAGCAGTCGGTATACCTGACCAAACCAGTGTCGCCCACCTGTTCGCCGCTGAACCTGATTGGCTCTCCCCGATAGTCGACTACCTGACGACAGGCACATTTCCGACCACCATGTCCAAAGAGGCTCGGAGGCGTCTGGCCCACAAAGCCATTCCGTTCCAGGTACTAGAAGGTCGACTCTACCGACTGGGCAAAGACAACCGACTCCGAAAGGTCTTGACCGGTAGCGAGCCGACAGTAATTCTGCAGGAATTACACAAGGGCAATGCAGGAGGCCATTTTTCACACGACATCACTGTTCGGAAGATTCTGGACGTAGGATACTGGTGGCCGACTCTCTACCGAGACACTGTCCGGTACTGTCAGTCGTGTCATCAGTGCCAACTAACGGGCGGGTTGACTAGGTCAGTATCAACGAAATTGGTCACACAACTTCCAGCCGAGCCGTTCATAAAATGGGGACTCGACTTCATAGGACTAGTTGTGAAGACCCAACATACCGGCTGTCGGTACATTTTGGTGGCAACCGACTATGCCACCAAGTGGGTCGAAGTCCGGGCACTGCGTGGCAACACCGCCAAGGAAACTGCACAGTTCTTGTACGAGGCTATTTTAACCCGATTCGGTTGTCCCCTGCAGTTGGTCAGCGATCAGGGGGGACATTTCATCACACTAGAGGAAAACAGAGTCCAGAGTGACGTGGTTTAACGTGGTTTTTAACGCTGTTTAACGCGGTTTAACGCGGACATTTTTTTTGACGCAAAAAAGCCAAAAAGGTCACAGAGGTCATTTTGCTTTGACGTGTCCTGTCAAAACATGTTAAACAAGTTAACACACTTTGACGCGCTGCGTCAAAACACGTTATTCAAGTTTTGAGAAGTTACCTAGGGTCAGTAACTTAGGAAGTAACTTTCTAGCCACGTAAGCATTTCCCGGTTTTGTGTGTTCCACGTTGGATCTGACATGGACATTTCCCAATTTTTGCAATTACATGTCACATATGACGTGGACAAGTCTCCGTCCGTGTGATGGATGAAGAATTTGCTGATGTGGCTTGGAAATCTGACGTGGCCATTAGGTTTTCAATGGCTGGGATTGTGACACGTGGCGTGATCCTGGATTGAGCGTAAATTTCCGCATTGACTTTAGCATCGATGTTATTTTGTGTCACTTTTGACGCAGTGTAACGTGTTTCCGAAGTGCGTCCCGAACGTCAAGACTCAACTTTGACGTTACTTGACGTTGTTTGACACATGTATTACCTATTTTAATGCGTTTACGGAAACGTCTTTAGACGTATGATGACGTTCGCCACGTCAACTATTTGATGCATCCAATTTGAATTTTGTGTCAAAAGAAACACAATGTTGTGTTCAAGTTGACGCATAGCCAGCGTCCATTATGACACAGACAGACACTCGTAAACATGAAAGACAACGTCAATAGTGACGCTATATAACACATTTTATAACGCAGTTGAAACGTCATATATAACACATTGTAACACAAACATAAACGCTGTCTTTCACATGAAGCTGATCAGTGTTTGCGCGCTAGAACATGGAAAATTAGCCAATTGCATTGAACATGATGCTGATACAATGTCTAGTCATTCAATAGCATAATGCATAAAGGCTACCTGTGCTAAGTGATAGAAAACGCCTTTCTACTAAAATGGCGCGAGTCTACTTCCTGGAGATGAGGATGAACATGGATTTCGAGTGCGTGCAAACGCTGCGTAACGTGGGGGGTTGCTCATGCTGGATTCTTCTTAATCTACACAGCCCACATCATCGCGCTAACGGTGAGTTCATACCAACACATTATCCAATCGAACCGGAGTGAAGATGTAGCATAAGTGAGCTCTAGATCTTACATACCTTTTTGAAGCACTTAACAGGCCCTGTCGTTTTCGGAGCTGGTAACTTCTCCAAACCTCCAGCTTTGTCCTGTATACACAATTGACGGATCATCACGAGGATATAGGAAATCAATAGCCTGCATCAACACCTTCAAATGCCAAATGGTATCTACTTTTGACGTCGGCACGTGATTCAGTCTTGCGAGACCGTCCACGAACAGGCCGGACCTGCGTATTGGAATACAAAGAGAAATCTGAAATGTAAATTCAGAGTCAATTTACATGTATACCTTACCTCTAAGGCTTGATGGAAAACGCGATGGATCACGTACCTCTAAGGCCTCATTGAAGGCAACTCTTTTTCTCGGCTTGGCCGCATCCTCCTTTGTCTTCGCCCGCTTACCCTGAGCCTTCAATGGGGATTTTGGTTTCTTTTCCTTCAATGGGGATTTCACCTTCTTTGACCCCGCTCGTGTTGTTGTCCTATACTGCTCTGTAATTGCCGGAGGTGCTTCATCTTTGGACGCTGCTGCCGCCACCGTCCCTTCGACGGACGCACGCCTTAGGTCGCTCGCGGGCCACCGAATGAAATAACCAATGGCCTGATTCATTGTGAGGACGCCTTCATCCCCTAATGGGCACGGAAGGTCGTGCTCATCTTTCAGGCTTGACGTCACCTGCACGGAGAACTCGTCCTCTTCAATGGCTTTGCAGTGGACCATCTCTCCAGGCATTCCGTGTAGCACTCCACATCCAACAATTTCTGTGAAGAGGTCGTCATGAGGGCCACTGAGCAATTGGATGGCCGTTCCTTTCGCAAATCCACCCTGCGATGCCAACGTACAAATAAACGTCAACAATTACGTTGAGTTACGTTCTGTAACGTCACTTGAAACGTCAGCTATGTCATTCTAGACGCAATTTTACGTCATTGGAAACGCAAATTTATGTCATCCTAGACGCAATAGTACGTCATTGGAAACGCGAGTTTCTGTCATTCACAACGCAATTTTAAGTCAGTTTTGACGCGTTTATATGTCATTCGAAACGCACACGTGGAAGACATGCGCAATCTAGGCTGCGCTTACCAATAGCGTGATCTACAAAATTAATGAGCATTAACTTACCTGATCTGAAGCCTTCTTCTCGATGGACAGCGTTGCGATCGTTCTACAACCGCCTGGTCGTCTGCTGCTGGCATGGTTGTCATAATGGACGGACGGGCCAAAAAATTGTCGTGTGGTCACGTGACGAACGTGACGGACGGTTATCGGACGGACGCTTATCGGACGGGCTCCCGACCGCGAGCAAAATTACTGTCCTCACAGTTTACTACTGTTTACCATGGGTGGCGCCCGTCGTCGTGTCCGCGCGCGTCTTTGCGCCTGTTCGCGCCGGTCATTTGTGGCTGTTCGCGCCCGTTGTCTGTCTCGCGCGCGCACCGTGATCGCGCCCGATTACCCTCGCCCGATCAGGGTCGCCCGCGCCCGTCGCGCGCTCGCTGTGATCGCGCCCGTCGTCTGTCTCGCGCGCGCACAGTGATCGCGCCCGATTACCCTCGCCAGGGTTGTCTATTCGGACGGACATGGGCAAAATTTCCGGACATAGACGGACGGACGGACGGGCGGACCGGTCGGTCCCCGGACATAATCGGACATTGAGGGGAGGAGGAAAATTACTAAGTTAGTTTTTTTTTTACAACTTACCTATAGGGGAAACATATTGATGACATGGACAACGAACGATGACGGGGAATTCCACATATGCAAAAGGGGTGCCAGCATGTGTAGGAGGCGAGAGCGGGTTCAGGGGGGCGCGAGCGGGTTCAGGGGGGGGCGCGAGCGGGTTCAGGGGGGGCGCGAGCAGGTTCAGGGGGGGGGCGCGAGCGGGTTCAGGGGGGGGGGGGCGCGAGCGGGTTCAGGGGGGGCGCGCGCGGGTTCAAGGGGGGGCGCGAGCGGGTTCAAGGGGGGGCGCGAGCGGGTTCAGGGGGAATGGGCGCGAGCGGGTTCAGGGGGGGGCGCGAGCGGGGTAGATAGTAAATTTTTGACAATGCAAAAAAACCTAACATTTTCATCAGAATAATATATTGGGGCTAAGCGCAATGACAAAAGTGTAAATTCAGCATAGAAAAAATGAGATACTCGTGAGCCAAAATACATGGACTTTGCAAAGTTGTATACATTTATGAAAGTAAAAGCATTTCATTACCAATTCAAACCAAAACATTACAAAAATTGTAGTATATGAAAACTAGTCACTTAGTACTAAGTTGTAACTATTCCTATTCATCTGCATCTACTCCCGCTGTGCCACTTGGTCCCGCTCCATCGTCCAGCGTCAAGCTGCGCCTGGCTCTCGTCCGTGTTCGCCGGAATGGGCCATCACTTTCACTGAGAGAACGCAAAATTTGCGAGTTCCTCAATTCTCTCAATGTACGCAATGTCTGTGGAGAGTGTTCCTCCAGAAGAAAGTCAACAGCCTCATGTTTGAAAATTAACTTCCACTCCGAAAGAGACATTTGGACTGCATCACGGGCGGTCAAAGACATGAATTGACCTTCGAGGTCTGTAACCAATTCCCCGTCCTTGTTCCATATGAGGCCTTTTGGGTGATTACCAAGTTGGAACTTCCTATGCTTCGGATCCCAGTATCCATTCAAAGTCTGATAGAAGAAATTTCGTTTCCCTTGGTCCTCCTTCTTTGATCCAATTATCTTCTTTGCCACCCTCACAATCTGATTGGGGTCATCCTCCCACCCCAACTCGTCACTTACATTGCTCTTGAAGACCGAGTGAGTCTGGGCCCGCCAACTCCAAATCAAATCTTCCCCCCACATGTTGCGGTACTGTTCACCTGGTGTGTTTTCGGGATTTCTCTCATGGCTTGGTGGCATGTATGGAGTGAGTCCAAAAACCTCGTACAAGCGTTCATGGAACGGGGATTTGCACACCGGGCAAAATCTCCTTACCAAAAAAATGTTAATTAAACACATAGGATGGAACATGTGGGTACATGATCCAACTGCCCATCCACCCTCAGGACCAAATGAATTCATACACACAGGGCATTCTTTTGAACCATCCATCACCCACGGTTGAGGATTTGGCCAAAGCTTTCTGCTATTAACTCCTTCCTTCATTTGAAGATCATGGCACGAAGTTGCGTTCTTCACATCGAAATTCAACTTGGCCCAATCTATAAGTTCAGGATTTGATTCTTGCTTTGCCATGGTATCTGGATACATATCATCTGCGTTAGTCCATGAAGTGAGGCCAAAATTCCTTCGTCTGTTGTGTTGCAAGTACGATTCGTCGATCTTCTTGAACTCTAATGCAATTTGGCGACCGCGATCAACGCTGAGAATGGTTGCCACTTTCCACTCGTAGTATGCTTTAGCAAACTTAGAAACAAGGAGCCGCAAATCATTATTGGCTCTCTTCAATGTCTCCACTTCTCCCGTTAGAGCATCGGGTGGAAATGACAAGGAATCTTGACTTAATGGTCCATCGATGTCCACATAGGGTCGCGGGTATGGGGCTGGTGGAGGCAATATCACTCCAACTCGTCGTCGTTTTGCTGGAGTGGAAATATTCTCCAACACACCGGGCCGTTGCAACATCAACCGTGTTGTTGATGTAAGATTCATCCACCAACATTGGATCTTGAACTACAGGTATATCATTGGCTTGAGAAGACTGAGGTCTTTCTCGTTCTTGCAATTGATTGCGCAAATCTGATATTACTGCATCTTTTGCTGCTGATTCCAATCGTAGTTTTCGGATGGTCTCTTGTAACTCTGCAATGAAGCCATCCTTTTCTATTAGCTGTAATTGTAACTCCCCGACCTCCTCGGTCTGGTTAGACTGGTCATTTCTAACTAGAACCGGCATGCCAAGAACCATCGTAGGTTCAGTTCCGACCACGTCCAAATTAGCTGCCGTATTTGGATCGTTTTCCATGAAGATGTTGTTCGCATCGTCGTGAGGTTCTATGACGTCCGCTGGATGGTTCATTGGAGGCTCTACAGCCATATTTGCTGGTGCTGCAATTCTACGTGGTGGACGTTCTCCACGACGACCATCGGAATCAAAATCTGGTTCAGACTCTGCTGTATCAGGCTCCCGCACTTGTGTTTTTTCCTTCATTTTTTTCCCCAGGCCACCATCTGCGTATTTCCTTTGTTTGGGAATGTCACGCTCTGTCGGCGCCCTAACACTCGGCGTGGATTTGATGGTGGACCAATCCACCACTTTGTGAAGCACCACCTCAGCATACACCATTCTGCAAATGAACAATGGTACTTCATTGCGTTCAACACATCGTTGCTTGTATAGATGCTGGTAAACTTGTATAGAACGTTCAACAAACTCCGCATTCAAGCAATAATAGAGGTTAGCCTTGTCTGAGATCCTGTGTTTTCTGTGCCGATCATGTGGAAATATTTTTGTGATGTGGCACCACTCAATGAATTCCTCGCATGTGGAATATTTCCACGGTTCCGGCTCATCTTGCCAACCTCTAAATGCCAACTTTGTGGGGTTGTTCAGCACATGAAGCCGCTTCTTCATCTTCTTGCCACCACGCTTCCGTTCACGATCTCTGATTTTCTTCTTTTCGGCCTTGGTGAGTGGCCTTTCCTCCGCCGGATCTGGGTTTCCCTCCATCGTGGTGTACCGGTAAAGTTTTCTGTGTTAAAAAACACACCAACTCCTCAAAACTTCCCCCAATTGATTTTAAAATTTTCCTCCGTGGTTGATTATGGTATTGTAACTATACTTTGTGGCCCACCCAAGTATTCAGCAATAAGCCACCATGAGGTAGTTTAGGGCCCGAATTCCCGGATGAGCGTACAAAATAAGGCTGAAAGCTGGTACGTGGCGTTGTCAAAATACTGTAGACCCCACCCAAGTACTCAGCAATAAGCCACCGCGAGGTAGTTCAAGGCCTGAGTGCCAAGGTGGAGCTAAAAAAAGTGGGGGGGGGAGGGCGCCCCCTTCACTTATATAGTCGGGGGGGCGCGAGCGGCTGAGGGGGGGGCGCGAGCGGGTCTCGGGGGAGGGGGGGGCGCGAGCGAGGCAGGGGGCGCGAGCGGGTATGGGGGGGCGCGAGCGGGTATGGAGGGGGCGCGAGCGGGTTCAGGGGGAGGTGCGCAAGCGGGTATGGGGGGGGCGCGAGCGGGATCAAGGGGGGGGCGCGAGAGGGTCCCCCCCTTAAAACAAACTCTCATTTCCTTAGGAGTAAAATTGAAGAAGGTTGGAAGACAATAATAAAAACAAATGCAATGGATTTTTTCACCATTTCTCTCTAAAATAAAATTAAAAATTAAAAAATAAAAAGGGATATGAAAATAAGGAATACTGATTTGAATAATTTGGGGATGAGAAATCAAATTATAGAAAAACAATCATGACTATAATAAGGGACTCGGGCTAAAAAGGGATGAATAACATGGGATGAAAGAAGTTATCAAGATGAATAAATGTCATGGTGGTTAGAAACTGAGTTATCCCATAACGGAATACTGATCTAATGCACCATGAATAATATAATGTTGACTACAAGAAAATTAGTGTATTAATATTAGAATAAAATAAAAAGAATAGCATGGTGTGGAAGAGAGTTCGATTAGAGTTTAAAAAAATAAAAAATATAATGCGTTGAACATATGGATCCTACAATGCTCTAACATATAATTAAAAATATAAAGAATTATAAAGAAGTGCTCGATGCCATTGGTTTGGCAGATAAACGGAATAAAATTAAATCAATAGCATGGAGTGGAAGGGATAAAGGGAATAAAATAAAAAGAATAGCATGGTGTGGAAGAGAGTTCGATTAGAGTTTAAAAAAATAAAAAATATAATGCGTTGAACATATGGATCCTACAATGCTCTAACATATAATTAAAAATATAAAGAATTATAAAGAAGTGCTCGATGCCATTGGTTTGGCAGATAAACGGAATAAAATTAAATCAATAGCATGGAGTGGAAGGGATAAAGGGAATAAAATAAAAAGTATAGCATGGTGTGGAAGAGAGTTCGATTAGAGTTTAAAAAAATAAAAAATATTCTGCATTGAACATATGGATCCTACAATGCTCTAACATATAATTAAAAATATAAAGAATTATAAAGAAGGGCTCGATGCCATTGGTTTGGCAGATAAACGGAATAAAATTAAATCAATAGCATGGTGTGGAAGAGAGTTCGATTAGAGTTTAAAAAAATAAAAAATATAATGCATTGTACATGCGGATCCTACAATGCTCTAACATATTATAAAGAATCATAAAGAAGGGATCGACGCAATTGGTTTGGGAGATAGACGTTTTAAAATTAAATCAACAGCATGGAGTGGAAGAGAGGCTAGAGCTGCATGAGAGGTTGTGCAAGTATAAAATCCCAATACTTTGTATTTTTTTATTTGTTTTATTTTATTTTTTTCTCTTAGAAAGTAGTGTAGAGATTTCACTATTTCCAGAAGAAAAATAGAAAATAAAAAATGAGATCCAAAACAAATGGAAGGGGGGGGGCGCGAGCGTGTCCGAGGGGGCGCGAACGGGTGGGGGGGGGGCGCGGACGGGTACGGGCGCGAGCGGGTACAGGGGCGCGAGCGGGTGGGGGGGGGGCGCGAGCGGGTACGGGGGGGCGCGAACGGGTATAGGGGGGGGGGGCGCGAGCGGGTACAGGGGGGGCGCGAGCGGGTTCAGGGGGGGGGGGGGCGCGAGCGGGTTCAGGGGGGGGGGGGGGGGGGGGGGGGGCGCGAGCGGGTCCGTGGGGACTATATAAGGTGGGGAGAAGCTCTCGCCCCCCTCACTCCTTCCCACTGCGGCTCCTTGTCCTGACGTGTGAAAACACACCTTGCTTGGAACTGCTTATGTGGGAAGTCTTCATTGGGGCGGGGGGGGAAGTTGTTGATTTTTTTTTTCAGGGATTTACTTTGCGATGTCTTCGAGACAAGGCTCCGGCAAGCGGCCTATGTATGTGGACTTGGATGCTCCAGATGCGGTGGACCCTATGAGTTGCGTAACACCTCATGGTTCTAGTGGTTCTACTCCTTCATCTAGCTCAAAGGGTAAAAAGAAGAAGAGTATTCCAGCGCACGAGAAGGATGACGGTTATCCACCATTGGAGTATACGCATTTCATCAGGAAGGTGGCCGTCGAGTACTACAAGGCCCGTACCATACGAATGTTGAAGGCAATGTACCTTGATCACGGAGAGAATGGTATCTACAACCTCCAACGTGATTTGGAAAGGGAATTTTGGAGCGCATTGGAAGGATCAGAGATGTACATGGATTGCAAGACGAAGTATTTTCACAGCCCGAAGTGGTTGACACAACAAGTGAGTAGTGCTACGACAAATGTCATTCATGTGTTTGAATCACATGTCAAGAAACCACAAGGCGAAGAATGGAGCAACCAAGACAAAGTGTTTATTCAAAAACTGACAACGGTTCAGGAGGCATGTCAGAGATGTTCTAAGGGGAAAACAAAGATTATGCCTTGGAATGAGCAAGCATTGAACTCAGCATTGGAAGCACACATGTATGGTGCATTGATATGGATTCCGGTTACGGCCAAGGTTGTGCCATTATCTGGCTTCAATGCCGAGGGGGGGTATGGCAAAGTGCGAAAAGTGCGAATAGCCAATATGAAGAAAATTCCAATTCACATAGAATTTGCGGGAAAACTTTCCAAGGCTAAAACCGAAGTGAAGAAGCGAGAGGAACGGGCGATTGAGGCCACGGTTAACCCCGTAGAGCATCCGGGTGTGATAAAATTTTGGGCCATTCACGCTAAGACCATGGAAGCTTATACCTTGTGGTGGAATGGAGATTGCCTCCGCAACTTCCTCAAGATAAATGAGAAGGCATCCGAGGCAACAGATTACAAAGAAATTTTGAAGTCGAGGGATATGCCCATGGAAGAGTGCCAAAGAATTGTTGCCTACCGAAAGAACCGGGGAATGTTGGCGTGGAGTCTCATCTACGTTATGGACATAGTCCATAAGGCTGAAATCCTCCACAACGACTTAACGCCATCCAACATTCAACTCCACTTTCCACCTCATGACAAGAATAAAGTATATATTGGTGTGTGCGATTGGGGTGTGGCAAGCAGAGTCATTGAGAACAAGGCCTCCCCTTATGGTGTGATGGACCCCGATGAACTTGTACAAGTAAAGGAGAGGAGGGTAGGAGTTGCACCGGAGTTGTTCTTTTTATATGGCAAAAAAGATGATGAGGAACGGAATTTGGAGCGCATGAAGAGGATGCATCCATGTACGACGCTATCTGATGCATTTTCGGTAGGCCATTTGGCAAAGAAGATATGGAGAGAAGAAGATTGCCCAGAACTCTTCAAGGATTCAATCTCAAAGATTGTATTCTCATCAAAGTTGGATGGCTTGCTTAACGAAGATCCTACGAAGAGGCTTTCACTTGCAAAAGTTGTGAATGATTTGATGAGCCCCCCTTACAACTTCCAAGCTCCCAATGGTTGTTTTAGATACACATTGTAGTTCCATAGTGAATTACGTTTGGAACATTTTGATTGCCTATGTAGCCTTGTTTGCACATTTCGAATATTTTAATAAATCGTTTTTTCGGCGTATACATGCCTTGGTGGAACATGAAATGGTATTGTTGGTTTTGTAATGGAATGAAAAATTGTTTTTAAAAAAAAAATGAAAAAACTGTATGGCCCATTCACCGGGACTGCCCCTCGTACAAGGGTGCCTCCCCCCTGAACCCGCTCGCGCCCCCCCCCCTCTGGAAGCTCGCGCCCCCCCCCTTCCAGAAGCTCGCGCCCCCCCTCTGAGAAGCTCGCGCCCCCCTTTGCAGTAGGTTGCGCCCCCCCCCTTGAAAAAGCTCGCGCCCCCCCTTGGAGAAGCTCGCGCCCCCCCCCCCCCCCCCCCCCCCCCCCCCCCCCGTTGGAGAAGCTCGCGCCCCCCCCCCCCTTGGAGAAGCTCGCGCTCCACCCTGGAGAAGCTCGCGCCCCCCCTTGGAGAAGCTCGCGCCCCCCCCCCCCCTCGGAGAAGCTCGCGCCCCCCCCCTTGGAGAAGCTCGCGCCCCCCTGGAGAAGCTCGCGCCCCCCCTGGAGAAGCTCGCGCCCCCCCCTGGAAAAGCTCGCGCCCCCCCCTGGAAAGAGAAGCTCGCGCCCCCCCACCTGGAGAAAGTCGCGCCCCATGCACACGCTCGCGCCCCCCGCCTGGAGAAACCCGCGCCCCCCCTCACGAGTATAAATGCCACCAACTTAGCCCAAGCCCAATATCATTTGAAATCATGGCCTCTAGTCCCGGAACTCCTTGTGGGCTCCTTGCTTGAGACTATGTGCATCACATTGGCCTGTGGTTGATGTCTACACATACCATTTTTTTCTCACATGTGTCATACTAACACTTGCAGACAGGAGATCATTGTACTTTTTGAGAGACACGGAGAATGGCAGGTCAACAGCGTCAGTCGACGGCTGAGTGGGCTCCGTGGTGGACGTTCATTGATAAGGACCATGTGAAATGTGTGTGGTGCAATTTCACCTTTCGTTATAAACGACAAAGAGCTTTCAAGCACTATGGATGGGGTGAAGGTTCAAGCAAGAGTCATTGTACCAAGGCCCCCGCCGCCGTATTTAGGCGCTTTGCCAATTGTGGTAATGTAATACCAAAAAGAATGACACATGCGGAGATATACGGCACTGATGGCGGTGATGGCGAGGCACACTTGGCACACTTGGCACCATGTTCTAGCCAGTCTATGCCTGCTGAGCAATCTACGGAAGTGCCTCAGAGAACGGAGGAGGTCCAAGAGGAGAGGATTTCCCAAGTTCAACCGTCTCAGTCAACTCCGCCTATAAGCAGAGGCGATTCATGTACACCAAGATCTATGCGGCAACAAAGTTTTACCGAGGCCTATCAGATTGGGATGCGCAATGAATTGGATGAGAAATGGGCGTCCTATTTTTATGAAGCGAATGTGCCTTTCAATGTGGTTAGACATCCATCTTTTATCGCTGCTGTGGAGGCAACATCGAAAGCGGGTTTTGTGTACCGTCCACCAGCATACAACGCAATGCGAACCAAGCACATCCAGCCAACAAAGCAGCTTCTCAAGTTGAGAATAGAGGAGAAAACGAAGCAGTGTATTAGCTTGTACGGGGCAACTATTTGCTCGGATGGATGGGACAACGTTGTTCATCGGCCGTTGATGAATGTCATGCTTGTGTGTCCAGCAGGAGATATATTCCTAGGTTCCATTGATACAACGGGGTACAAGAAATCAAAGGCATACATAGCTGGGAAATTGAAAGAGTACATCAAAGAAGTTGGACCGCAGAATGTGGTACAGATTTGCTCCGACAATGCTAGTGCGATGTTGGGAGCCATGGACCAGGTGGTTGAAGCTTATCCTCACATTTACAAGCAAGGTTGTGCAGCTCACATCATGGACCTCTTACTAGAAGATTGGGGGAAGGAAGCAACCTTCAAAGAGCTGATTGCCTTGGCAAAACGCATACCAAATTTTATACGTCGCCATCATGTCACCATGGCTTTGTTTCGCCAATTCAGCCCGAAGTTGTCTCTGTTGTTACCAGCGGAGACAAGATTTGGATGCTCGTACTTGATGATTGTTCGATTGCTTGAACTGAGGGAGGCACTAATCCAGGTGGTAGCCAGTCCGAAATGGGACGAATATGTGGGTACTTTATTCAATCGGTCAAACGGGTATCGAGCTCACACCTTAGCATGTCAAGTACGGAGTACCATTCTCGATGAGACATTTTGGTTACGTTGTGAGAATCTTGTGCATGTTATGAAGCCGGCTGTTGTGACCTTGAAGACATTTGATGGACAAACACCGGCAATGGGGAGGGCATGGTTGGCCATGAATAATTTGAAGAAGCATGTGTTCCGTCTACGGGGTGATCCTTTTTTCCTAGACCCCGCTATAGCAGATCGCTTTGAGAAACATTTTACGAAGAGATGGAAGATGATGTTGACAGATCTCCATTACGCAGGCGCCATTTTGAATCCCTACATTTTCCCGGAGAGCCACGAGCTATTGACTAACAGTGCTGCGAAGCGTGCACTCCTGCAAGTGCTAATTCATTTGAGTGAGTGCCTTAAACTGGACCACGATACTGTGTTGTTCGAGCTAACACAGTTTGAGGAACGCACCGGTCCATTCAGCCCTTTGGAGGCCCCAAACATTCGACAGACTAAGATGCTACCTCATCAATGGTGGCAGCGGGTTGGGGGCGATGCGTTACCGTTGATAGCAAAGCGCATCCTTTCGTTAACATGCTCGGCATCATCATGTGAGCGAAATTGGAGCATGTATTCCTTTGTTCACAGTAAGGTTCGCAACCGATTGGCCGTGAAGAAGGCAGAGGACTTGGTGTACATTTACACGAACAGTAAGCTCCTTCGAGAACGACGTGGAGCGGATCCTGTTCTTTGGTACGAGAACCAACCGTTCTCCGAAGACTCGGATGAAGAAGTGCCAGCCATGTACGATGAAGACGTATGTGATGATGATGGAGATGAAGGATTCCACGACGGACTTGAAGTTAATGAAGGCGATGGTGATGACGGTGGAGTTCATTACACTCCTGCTACTATGGATGATGAGTATCCAGAGTTACCCGTGGACAATGGTGATGGTGACATGCCACGCATTGAACCCGTTAACCAGCCGAATGGAGTTTTTGACTGGGCAGGATTTGATGAAGAGGCAGCTACTTCGCCTCACCACGTTGTCAATGAAATACAAGCTAGAGGCGAGGTCGCATACGATCGGGCAGACGATGATATTGACGATGAATTTGAAGTCGAAATGACTCAGCATCAAAGCGACGATGGTGGCAATAATGATGACATTTACCCCGTTCGTAGCGTTTCGAACAATGACAATGAAGAAGGGGGTAACAACATGGGAGAGCAAATTCCAATTCCAGAAGACGTTGAGGGAGGAGAAGAAGTTGAACAACTCCAGGCCACTCTTCCAGTAAATGTTGAGGAAACAATCAGGTCTGGAGGTTTGGATGAAAGCCCTCCAAGAAATGAACAATCAGAGACAGTCAGAAATGGACAAGAAGATGAAATTCCTATTGGCCGATTGTTTCAAACACCCCTGCCCCAGAGTACACCTTCAATCGGAGCAGTACTTGCAGGGTTGGGTCGACCCCCCCCACCTCGTTCAAACACTTCTACTGGGCATGGTTCATTAACTCCAACACCGAATACAAGCATTCCACTCACTTCTTCTGGACGAAGTCTACCAGCTGGACCTTCTACGACGCGTCATGGAGTGATACGGTCACGGAAAGGTCCAACAAACGTTCGCCCTTTTTTTCAGGATATACTGTTGGAACTACCCCGTCTGTACCTGTGGCTGTGGGTAAACGTAGATTACCCGTAATGAATGTGGACGGAATCACCGATAAGACCAAAAGACGGAAGATCAAAAGAATTGTGACCACAGTGGTGGATGGTACAGTTGACCACGAAATTCGCAACATTCATTCCACGGTGGAGGAGTATGTGCCTAATCAGGGGGGAGATGGAGATGACGAGGGGTCGAAATCCTCAGAAGGATATTACTCATCAGAAGATAGCCGTGAAGAAGCACCTGATGATGAAGACATTGTTGTAAGAGTACCATTGGGTAAGCCCGGTACTCGAAGGAATCCAGAGCGGCGCACCGCCAAAAAAAACAAAAAAAAGTGATACATCTATTAGCATATTACATATAGAAGTTATATAGAGAAAGTATAATATATATGTCTCCAAAATAATTTTAAAAAAACACAAAAAAATATAATATATATATATATATATATCTAAATTTTATACGTAGATACTTATATGTTAACCTTAGTCAATGTCCATAAAACATTAGCTAAGGCTACTGAATGTAATTTTGTTTCGACATGAATTGAAACTTCTCTCATTTATGTCACTATGAAAAATTCAGTAGTGTCTTAATTTCCTTCAGTGGTTGATTCTTGTTCCCAGCTCGCGCCCCCCCTTCGCAGGCGCTCGCGCCCCCACCCCAAACCCCTTGCTCGCGCCCCCACCCCAAACCCCTTGCTCGCGCCCCCCTGCAATCGCAGGCGCTCGCGCCCCCCCCCGCCATCGCAGGCGCTCGCGCCCCCCCACCATCAAAGGCGCTCGCGCCCCCCCCCCCCCCTCGCAGGCGCCCGCGCCCCTCCCAGTCGCTCGCGCCCCCTTGCTCGCGCCCCCCTTCCCAAGACGCTCGCGCCCCCCCTCTCAGGTGCTCGCGCCCCCCTCACTCAAGGCGTTGGCGCCCTTCCTCTTAGCCACGTCATCCCCCAAGTCAACAATATTTGGTGACATGTCAGACGCGTGGCATCCTAGGTGGCCAAGGTAACTCCCATTTCACCATTTGGGTGGTCAACCGTAAGTCCTGGTCAAACGGACCTCCCCTGACCCCTAACGGACGGACGAGCGGACCGGACGGACGGACCGGTCCTTTTGTCCCATGAACAACCCTGACCCTCGCCTGATCACGGTCGCTCGCGCCCGTAACGTGCTCGCGCCTGTAGCAGCCTGCGCGCGCCCAACCTGCTCGCGCCCACACTGTCGGCCCCGTGAGTATAAATTGCCACCCTCCTCCACTGATTTCGCACCCCCCCACTTTGTGCATTTTGCCTTCAACAGCCCAAGGGTAGCTGATTGCTTAGTGCTACGGTGGGTTTCTCAACATTCGGTGTACCGTCCAACATGAATTCCAACGCCTGCAATTGCCAACAAATCAAGTCCATTATGAGTTTAACGAATGGTGCTACTCCACCGGGCACTGCACAGCGAACGGACACAGTTATTTGGTCAAAGCTGGAGCGACTCCGTCAACGGATTGAGTTCTTCGAGGATTGGATCTCTCGCCGTGACAAATTGGTGGCCTACGCAGAGAATGGACGCCCTCTGCCTCCAACCACTGAAGAGCAGTTGGCAACCCAAGCGACTGTCGAAGAACTTGACTGTGAGATTGGCGATCTCATCAAAGAACTGAAGAAGGAGATGGCAATACTTTGTGTCCCCAATATTGTCTCTAGTGCTCAAACGAACCATTTCGAGACGCACTTGAAAGACCTAGAGGACCGGTACCTAGAGTGCATGGCACTGTAATCGACATTACAATGAAGTGATACATTTCCAAAATAAATAAAGTATTCTTTTTTAACTCTGAATTTGCAAGTCCTCTTTGGTTACTCTGATTTTTAACAGTGTTCTAGGTTGTGGTGGCGCCCGTCCTGGCCCACTGCTCGCGCCCGTCCATTCAGCGTTGGCGCCCGACGGTCGCGCCCGTACAGTTCGGATCGCGCCCGAATAATATCCGCGCGCCCGCGTCGACGTCCGCGCGCGCGCCCCTTCGGTACCCGGACGACGCCCGCTCGCGCCCGACGAAGACCGGGTCGGTACCCGCTCGCGCGCGGTAAAACCCGCTCGCGCCCGTCATATACCCGCCACTGAACCGCTCGCGCCCGTTGATATCCGCGCGGGCGCGGACGGATACACGGCCGAAACCCCGCCGTCGGTGCCCGCGCGCGCCCGTTGGGTTTCCGCTCGCGCCCGTAGCAGGTTGTTCGCGCCCGTTCCCTGGCGCCCGTGACTATAAAAGGGCGATTTCCCACCTCATTTTGCACTCCCCCCCCCCTTTGAGCACCTTGCCTTCAACAGCCCCCGGGTAGCTGATTGCGTGGTACTCAGGTGGGTCCCAGCACTCAGACACGTGTCCTTGTTTTTGTTCTCCAGAACTCTATGGTGTCTGTGTATTACATTTGAGAATTTTGTAAATGTTTATAATTTGTAAATGTGATTGAGGTTCTGGGGTAGTCGTAGGCTTTTAATTTTGCACCTTCGGAAGACTTCGAAGAACGATCTACCTCGAGCAGACATGGAACGGCAACAACCAGCACTCACGGCGGCAGAGCAGAGGAAAAAGCAAAAGGATGCGGGACGGCCCAGGCATGGAAACCTCCAACATAAGAGGGTCCACGTCTTATTGAATCCAGCAAAGCTGGCATTCAGAGGGTGGGAAGCTGCATCGCAACCGTGGACTCTACCAACGTGTGAACAATTCATTGAAAGGTGCCACATTGGGAAGTTATTCCCGTTGCACCGTCATAAATGCAATCGTCAATCAAACAAGGCGAACATGAAATATTGCAAGAACCGTCAGTTCGGGAGGCGGTGTTTGGAGGTGTGGCAGGTCCTATACAACCAGGCGATGAACGAGAGGAATGAGGTTCCGCTCTTTATTTGTAGAATGGTATATGCCGAGGTAGTGCTTCATAGGCAGGTGGATTGGAGGACCATACGGTTGACTCCTAGCGTCCACCGGCGTCCACATGAGATGGCGATACCTACAGGGGTCCTAAGATTCCCAGGTGTGGACTGGGCATACTTGGATGATCCTGAGGATCAAGCGCCTGTTCAATGGAGTGACTCAGGGGAGGATAGTGATTCTGATGGTACGGTAGACCGTCCCCCTCAGTCACAGACAAGAGCAGCGACTAGTGCTAGAATCACACGGTTAAAAAAGAAGGATCCTGAGCTAGCTGCCTGTTTGTCGACGAGGAATCGTGCACCGCCTGCAAATCCTACTGGACCGGGTATTCCTCATCAGGCTCCTCCAGCAATCGTCGGGGGCCCGAGCAATGTTGATGTTGCTCCTCCTATATTAGTTCCACAGATTGCGGGCCCGAGCAATGTTGATGTAGCTCCTCATGTACTGAATCCACAGATTGCGGGCCCGAGCAATGTAATGGAAGATGATGACACTGGGTTTGCAGATGAGTTGGAGGCTACAATAGCCGCCGCTGATGCCCAGGGCCCGCAAGTCGATGCATTGCAGAAGGAGCTGGAAGGAAAAAATGCAATAATTTCTGAGATGGAGAAGACTATCCAGAACTTGTACGAGGAAGCTGATAGGATGAATGAGATTATACGGAAGCAGAATGAAGAGATTTCGCAACTTAGATCTGCGAAGACTCCGACTTACGTACCCGAGGCAAGCCAAGCTCCAATCCCTGGTAGCCCTGGAATGAACGAGGAAGACGTTAATGCCATCATTGAATCGGCCACGCACGGTCTCCTGGAAGATACCCCGGTCCGAGTTCCCCGTAAGCCAATTATTCCATTCGCGTCATCAAGTCAAGTGATGCACCCCCCCCAGCGGCAAATTATGCTCGTAGATTTTCAAGAGACGGAGGACTCTTTGGGATTTCAACAGCCATCGGTACCCACTGTCTCCGAATTGCAAGCTACCAACGGGATGCTCAGAAAGTATCTGATCGAGATGAGCAGACAGTACTACCAATGGAAGATTGCATGCATCGTGAACGTCGACTGTTTCAGACAGATGCGCGATGAGTTCGAGAGGATTGACCGCGGTTACCTCCAGCTTAACTCCAAGAGAGATTTCGGACTTACCTCGTGGGCAGATCTAGATGAAATGTTCCCTGACAGCCTACCGATGATTGGTAAAGCAATAGATTGGACGCGCTTGGAGTGGGAGTACAAGACCGCCATATCCAATGAGAAGATCGCTAAAAATGCAAAGCCAAGCTTGCTCTGGCCCAATCCAGCGAAGTATGTGTTGGATGGAACCAAGTGTCCAGTTTGTTGCAATCTATTTGGGCCAGAGGGGGGCTGGCAATTGGGATCCTGTCAATGCATGTATCATCCACAATGCTTGATCTCGTGGGCCTTGATACGTCGGAAGTGTGCAGTATGTAGGGCCCCCTTACACAAGCGTTTTTATGAGCAATTCGGCCTAGTGAATTGGATGCCACCGCATTGGGAGCAAAATGAGGAAAATACTCCTGACTTTCCAGACAAGTGGGGTGAAGACTTGATTTGGAATTGGCTTATGGGAATGCACCTGTCCTATATTAAACAAATGAGCGATCAGTGGAGGTGGGACCAGAAACCTGCGGAGATTGTACGGATCTGCCACGAACTCATCAAGGGCGGGACGGAGGAGGAACTCGAGGGAAGGAGGAATTTCTTCTACCAAGTGCTACATGGGCACTGGGATATTCAAACTCGTACATTCCAGTACGGCCGCCATCCTCTTGGATTTAAGTGGAATTCCAAAGGGGAGTTGGTTGCGGATCAAATCAAGGAGTTGCACGACATGACTCCAGAGGATTTCCGGATCGCTGAGGAAGTACAAACCGCGGAATCTGAATGGGATATATTGTTCAAGAATCAAGCCGTGGATTTCCTATGTGCGGAAGTGGCTCCGGAGGTCGTAACAGTGCTCCGTCGGATGCGCAACAACAACTTCATGGAAGCAATGCTTGGAGGAGATGGCATAGCGAAGAGAACCCGTTCTGCCAAGCGGAAACTCATCGCCAACGATGGGGCAGAAAGTAGTGCAGCAGGTACCTCTCGTGCTCGACACGATGAGGGTGGATCGAGTTCCTCTGCACCGGGCACGTGACATCGTGGAGATCCATGAGTGAAGACCACGTTTTGTAAAAAGATATCGGAATATAAATACATGTAGATGGCATAGGGGTATGGATAGGTTTGGGATTACATTCACATGTTTAATGTTTGTTAAACTCAAACAATGGATGATAATTTGCTTTTGTAAATCATTGTCGTGATTCTCAAGACGCTTTTATGCTCCCTTCATAATACATTGGCCTCCCTTTTTTTGATTGCCAATCATGTTATTCATTCCGCCCGTTGTCTCATCTCCTTCCATCGTATGATAAGTGTATAAATATCTCTGTTGCACACCAAAATGTTTAATATGGACAGTGGATTTAAGTCACGCTAAGGGTCCCTTCACACCTGGAGGTGTGTACCACCGGCTACCGACTGTCTAACTCCGGGCCCTCCAAAAAACCCGTTTCCGATTCACAGGGTTCGAGTTAATTTACAGAGGGTTGGGTCTCGTGATAGGCCAGAGTCGGGGATCGGGGGCTGGGGTTCTTGCTGGATTTAAGTCACGCTAAGAGAACTTAAGTTATTGTAAGTGTATTTAACTTATGGACTGAATTTTATGTTACGTGGATTTGAACTTTGATCCCGCCCGCATGGTCGCGCGCGTTTGCGCGCGCCCGTAGTGTGCGTACTCGCGCGCGCGCGAACCTGCCCCAGCGAGAATAAAACCAGGATTACGCCCGCCCGTGGGGCCGTGCGCGCGCGCACGAACTGCTCGCGCGCGCGCGAACTGCTCGCGCACGTCGCGCCCACAGCGCGCGAACGGATACTGAAATGTGGAACACCCGACGGTGTCTCCGTCATTTCGCTCGCGCCCGATTCCGCATGCGCCCGCCCGATTTCGCGCGCGCCCGACATTGCACGCGCGCGAGCACTGCAACCTGGGTGGGGGACTAATTTTTCTCCCCAAACTCTCTTTTCCATTTGCACGCGCCCGTACGCGCGCGCGCGTCCTGATCGCGCCCGTCAAACCAACCGCGCGCGCGCGGTCGCGTGATTCTGAATCTCTTCCTCCCCCACAATGTCCCCCGCATTTCGTTTGCGCCCAATTTCGCGCGCGCCCGATTGCGCGCGCCCGTCAATACTCGCGCGCGCGCACTGCAACCATGTCATGGAAGTAATTTCTCCCCATTCAGTCCCTCGTTCCATTTGCACGCGCCCGGACGCGCTCGCGCCCATCAATGCGGGCGCCCGTTTTGCACGCGCCCAAGCACTCCAACAACATCACTCAAATAAATTTTATGATTCCACCACTCTCCCAACCTATCCCCTTGTTTTTATTAAATAATCCCACACTCTCTAAATTTTTAATTGTTTTTTTCCCCCTCTTTGAACACTACGTTTTTATTTAACTCCTAATCTCATTTTGTCTGTTCATTTTTATAATATACTAAAGGTAGTAAATCTTCATGTCGACCCAGAGTCACATGAATATCCTCTAAGCGCCTGAATTCAGCTGATATATCCACTATTTTTTTTTTTCCCACTGTTTTTTTTTTTCCCCTTCGTTGAACACTACGCTTTTATTTAATTCCTTCTCTCATTTCGTTTGTTCAATTTTATAATTCCACCTCTCCCCCATCTTCCCGCCTTATTTTTATTCAATACTTCTACGCTCTGTAATTTGTTTTATATTTTTTTGTTCCCTTCTTTGAACACTATGCTTTCATTTAATTCCTTCTCTCATTTTGTTTGTTCATTTTTATAATTCCACCTCTAGTCTATCCTCCCGCCTTATGTTTATTCAATACTCCTACGCTCTTTAATTCCTTTTTTTTTTTTTCCCCTTCGTTGAACACTACGCTTCTATTTAATTCCTTCTCTCATTTCGTTTGTTCATTTTTATAATTCCACATCTCCCCCATCCTCCCGCCTTATTTTTATTCAATACTCCTATGCTATTAAATTTGTTTTATATTTTTTTGTTCCCTTCTTTGAACACTACGCTTTCATTTAATTCCTTCTCTCATTTTGTTTGTTCATTTTTATAATTCCACCTCTAGTCTATCCTCCCGCCTTATTTTTATTCAATACTCCTACGCTCTTTGATTCCTTTTTTTTTTTCCCCCTTCGTTGAACACTACGCTTTCATTTAATTCCTTCTCTCATTTCGTTTGTTCAATTTTATAATTCCACCTCTCCCCCATCTTCCCGCCTTATTTTTATTCAATACTTCTACGCTCTGAAATTTGTTTTATATTTTTTTTTCCCCTTCGTTGAACACTACGCTTTCATTTAATTCCTTCTCTCATTTCGTTTGTTCAATTTTATAATTCCACCTCTCCCCCATCTTCCCGCCTTATTTTTATTCAATACTCCTACGCTCTTTAATTCCTTTTTTTTTTTTTTTCCCTCTTCGTTGAACACTATGCTTCTATTTAATTCCTTCTCTCATTTCGTTTGTTCATTTTTATAATTCCACATCTCCCCCATCCTCCCGCCTTATTTTTATTCAATACTCCTATGCTATTTAATTTGTTTTTTTATTTTTTTCTTCATTTTATAAATTTGAATGCCTATTCGTTTACTTTTTTTTTCTTTTTTTTTCTTTTGGGTACTCCAATCTCCCATACTAATGTATGGTATTTCAGTGTAGTCCATTCTCTCCCTTAAGCTTTATTTTTTTTCTTTTTTTGAACTTACGACTTTTAAACTTCATTGCGCGCGCCTTGTTGGATCGCGCGCGTCCGAACGCGCCCGCAGGCGCCCGCGCGGTGGTGTCCGCAGTCGACCCACTGAACCTGCCCACGCGCGCGCGCGCACACTCGCGACCGCGCCCGCAAGTACGCGCGCGCGCCTGCTTGTTCGACGCGCGCACGCGTCGTCCCCGACCTGCGCTCGCCCTGCTCGCGCCCACCCGTTCGCGCTCGCCTGCTCGCGCCCCACGCCACCTGCGCGCGCGCTCGGGGTTTCAACTGGATTAGTGCAGTAACTAGTAAAATTTATCCCATATTTTAAGTTAACACCCCCTGAGGTTAGCTTAAAACGACTTACCTTCCAGTGGGTGGGCAGAAACATGAAAGGGCGAGATGACAGCCTGCTCCAGTTCTTAGACATGTGTGAATGGGGTGGGTAGTCCTCCGGCACTCTCATGTTTCTCAATCTTTTCACTTAAATAGGATTCCTTTTTATGTAGATGTGCACGTGTATGTAGTTTACACACTTTGATTTATTTAAATTTTATTCATTTTTCCCTCTCGTTGTTACTTCTTCTCGTTGAATTGAGGTGGCCAAATCGATCCCGGCCGTTTGATCGCGCCCGCACCCGACCGCCCGTGCGCGCCCGCGCCTGCATTCGCCCGCCGCTCTCCGCCCGTGCGCGCCCGCGCCGGCATTCGCCCGCCGCTCTCCGCCCGCGCCCGCCCGCGCCCGCCCGCTTCGCCATCCCGCGCTCGCGCCCGCATGCGCCCGCCCCCGCCCGTCTTCCACTGCGCGCGCTATCCGCCACGCGACCTTCAATCGCGCGCACCCACCTGCGCCCGCCCGTTCGCGTCGGAGCGCGCCCGATTTTCTGGTGCGCGCGCGCCCGTTCGGTCGCGCCCGTCCGGACAGTACTCGCCCGGTCGAGGGCGGCAGTATATAAACTGCCCCCTTGATTTGACATCCACCTTACCTCCTTGCGTGCTTCATGTCCTGGGTCTCCTTGAGGGCTCCTTGCTTGAAACTGTTAGCTTGGGGAGACACTTGGTTTGGGTGGGGGGAATGTAAAAATTCTTCTCTCCATAAATCAATGTGTCAAGCACTTTTCAGACACACTAAGTTATTCAGATAATAATCTTTTGGTACTACTGGTCCTATTAGTCCCGATACTTCCCTAATCATTCACTATGGATCCGGATGAAGCGGTTGAACCGGTTGAAGTGGTTGCTCCGGCTAGAGCCATTCCAAGACTCGGTACGAGAGAGTGGGCACCATGGTTTTCGGTCAAGCTCCAGGAAGGGTCACTGTCACAAAAGGTAGCCCAATGTGTGTATTGCAGGACCAAGTTCTCGTACGTGAGGCATAGGTGCTTTCAGCATTATGGTTGGGACCAGTCCAATCTCTCGAGGGTTTGCCAAAAGGCACCTACCGTAGTGAAGAGGAAGTTTCAGTTTTGCGCTGGAAAGATTCCCGGCCCTTTGACACAGGAGGAGATGGATGGTATCAGGCCAACGTTCCCCGCGTCAGTTCAACGTGGAACATCCAGTGCTTCCACACACGGCACTCTGTACGGTGGATCCGAACCCTCGTATAATGATTCCGAAGAGGACCGAAATGTCTCCAGTGTTGCACCTAGTAGGGCCGGTTCGAATACCACTAGGAGCTTGCGGCAACAGGACATGAGTGAAGTACTCCAGATCGCCAAGCGGAAGGAGCTGGACATGTTGTGGTCATCCTTCTTTTACGAAGCCAACGTCGCATTCAACGTGGCCAAGCACCCAGCATTTATTAAGGCGGTGACCACAACCGCGGCTGCCGGATTTAACTACAGTCCTCCTTCCTATGACGCGATGCGAACAACGCACATCAAGGAAAAAAAGAAGTTAATCAAGGCAAAGATTGATGAACGTACGAAAACCTCGACCGAGTTATACGGGGGTACCATATGCTCCGATGGCTGGGATAATGTGAATCGCCGACCGTTGATGAATGTCATGCTAGTATGTCCGGCAGGCGATGTATTTCTTGGGTCTGTTGATACGACTGGCGAGAAGAAGTCAATGGGATATATTGCCGGGGAGATGAAGAAATATATTCGAGAAATTGGCCCTCAGAATGTTGTCCAGATTTGCACGGACAATGCAGCCAACATGCTTGGCGCCATGGATAATATCCTGGAGGAGTTTCCTCACATGTACAAGCAGGGCTGTTGTGCCCATATTCTAGATCTTCTTATGGAGGACTGGGGCAAGGAAGTCTTTGTGAAGGATTTGGTCGCCAAGGCTAAACACGTGTGTCATTACATTCGGAGACATCATGTTCCCATGGCCCTTTTCCGCAAATTTGAACCGAAGTTGTCTTTGGTGGTTCCCGCTGAAACCAGATTCGCTTATAACTATCTGATGATAGAGCGCCTTATGGAGGTTAAATTTGCTTTGGAGCAAGTGGTCATGGCACAGGAGTGGTACGAGTATGTCGACGGTTTATTCAACCAAACCGAGGGGGTGCGTAATCATGCACGCGCAAGCGTAGTGCGTCAAACAATTCGTGACGATGGGTTCTGGCATCAGTGTGACAACTTCACACACCTAGTGAAACCAGCCCTAGTAGCTCTCAGGACCTTCGATGGAAGCCAGCCAGCAATGGGCAAGGCATGGATTACAATGAGCAACCTAAAGGATCACGTGTACAATCTCCGAGGATCCCCTTGCTTTTTCCCACCTGTCATGGCAACAAGGATGGAGTTGCGGTTCGACCGTAGATGGGACATGATGCATACTGATCTTCATTATGCCGCGGCGCTCTTGAACCCTTGGGTTAGAACGCATAAGGGCTTACAAGTCATAGGAGAAGCGAAGGCGGCTCTCAATCGGGTGTTTCGTCAGGTGGGTGGCCAAATGGGAATTCCATTTGGCGATCTTATGAAAGAGATGATCGAGTTCGACGAGGGACGTGGCCCTTACAGCCCCGAAGTGACCATCGATATCAGAGGTTTGAATCTGGAACCCCATCAATGGTGGCAGAGGATTGGAGGGGGACCATTGGCAGTCATTGCGAAGCGCATTTTATCTCAGGTCTGCTCCGCCTCATCGTGTGAACGGAATTGGAGCATGTATTCGTTTGTCCACAACAAGGTACGCAACCGCCTGGGGTTAGAGAAGTCTGAGGCCTTGGTGTACATTTATACGAATAGCAGACTCCTCCGCGAACGCCCAAAGCCCAACCCCCTCAGATGGTACGAGAACAATGCATGGTCAGAGGAGTCAGATCCGGAGAGAGATCCAAGCGAAGAGGAAGGAGATGACGACGATCATTACATACCAGTTGACCACGCAGACGGTGGGGATGATGATGTCTTGGGACATGATAACGTCGACGTTAACACGAATGGGCAAAACAACGGTAATGGCAACGGACGCGGTGACGCTAACCGCAACAATCCGCGTGACCCCAACAACCACGATGATAACGGTGATGAGTACGACTTCAACAATGAACCAGAATATAACCAGGGAAACCCGGACATGAACATCTATGGAGACGAATTACCCACGCTCCCGGTATTTGATGAAGCGGCTAATGCAGAAGGAAGAGGCGCTCGTGACGAAAGAGATGCTATTCCAGTCCAAATCAATCCTGAGAACAATGACGGGGTTGCAGATGATTCATCCAGCGAGGACCATCTAGGCAACGATATCCATGCTGGCGATGATGATGAGGACAGTGACGAAGGGGGTGATGGAAGTCATGGACGGGCTGTAGATGGACCTCATTGGACCGGCCTCGTTAGTGGGGAGGGCAACTGGGGAACCGTTCCGGCACAAGGCGACTCAAGCTTGTTTCAAGAGATTCCTCCTGCTCACGAGAGAAGGACCGTGCACGCAATCCCCGCACAGACTGTGGCTCCATCGCAACCCACTGGTACGGGGGGTATCGAACCAGATACAATCGTGGATGGAGGCCTGGCTCGGAGGCCCACATGTTCAATGGGCGCAAAAATAGCTCGACTCCTTAGATCATCAGCAGCGGCGAGGCCTCCACTCAATCGAGCTGGTGGTAGTCGGCGTGGTGCCTCCACCGCCAAGCTAGTCCCCGTGGCGCCAGCTATAGACGAAGCCGTACAGAATGTGGCCCAACGTGGTGCGAAGAAGTCCACAGCCAAGGTTGTTAGGAAACCACCATCACAAGAACCCCGCGGAGGAACACGAAAGTCAAGCAAAAGAACTGGACCTGATCCCCTTCCATTCTATACAGGGTACACTGAAGGGGGGCCTTCTTCTGGAACTGGGGTGGTTTGCACACGCATAATCAGTGAGGATGGCATCACAGCCATCGGTAATTCCGGAAAGGAGAGGCCTATGAAGCGCCTAGTAAGTGCCAGAGATGGCAATACGGGTGAAGTTTCCGTGCAAGTGCGCAATCTTACATCGGAGGTGGAAGGAGAGGTACAAGCTCCAGTGGTCGGAGCTCCTGAGGATGAAGGTGACAACGAGCACTCAGAGGAGGAAGACCCCGATTGCGATGAGGCGCCAGATGACGAAGATGTGATAATCCGGCACGAATTGGGGCCCACTGTGGCTCGGAAAAGACAATCTTCACGCAAGAAGAAGCCCCCCAAAGCAAGGAGAGTCTAGACTGTGGTCACCTTTTTAGCGCATGAAGTAGCAGTAAATCTAAACATACAATCTACCGGCTAAAAACCAAAAAAAATACTATCTTATTCTTAATGTTTTTTTTTTTTTTTTGGTAGCACCTTCTTATTACGTAGGCTTATACTGTTACTTAGAGTCAACCTAGTTCATTATCTCACACTCGAAGGAATTGTATGGTTGTGCTCTGTATTAATTTTTGTGCGCTAAATGCGGTTAATATATCTCCATTGAGTAATTTCGTAGTGAATTTTTTTGGTATTCTGTTCAATATACGAGTATACCGTAACCGAACCTGTACAGTGTATGTAACGCTGCCTATCCGGGCGCGTGCACTGGGACGGGCGCGTACAGGAAGGCGGGCGAGTGCACGGTGTCGGGCGCGTGCGCGGGGACAGGCGCGTGCACGGTCACGGGCGCGTACAGCGTGCTCGCGCGTACAGATAACCGGCGCGCGCAGGGGTACGCGCGCGAGCACGCGGGCACGGGCGTCTGCGGCGTCGGGCGCGCCCGATGTGGGCTGACGGGCGCGCACGTGGGCACGGGCGCGCACACGCGGGCACGGGCGCGGGCAGTCCCCGCGCGAACGCGGTGGACGGGCGCGTGCAGACGGGCGCATGCGGACGGGCGCGTGTGGAGGCCCTGTGCGCGCGCGTGTACGCGCTTACGGGCGCGAACAGCCGAGGGGAGCATAAAAGGCGCCCCTTAACCCTTATTTTCTACTTTTCAAAGTCTCCTCTTCCAGGTGGCTCCTTGTCCTAGCGCGTGACTCCACGTGCTCTGCTTGGAACTGCAGGAAGTGGGAGCAACCAGATTGGGTGGGGGGGATCTTTTGGTTTTTTTTTTATTATGTGTCCAGTTCATTATTCCAACTATGTCGGTCTCTCGCGGATCCGGGAAACGCCCTGCCTACGTAGATCTTGATGCTCCTGTAGAGGATGTGATGGCAACCTCCACAGCACCGACCGTTACAGGCTCAAACCCGTCATCAAGCTCATCGGGAAAGAAGAACCGGAAGTCGGCGAGTGAGAGGGACCCGGACTACCCACCTCCTCGGTACCAGGAATTCGTTAGAGAGCTAGCATTGGAGTGGTACGGATGTCGGAAACGGGAGATGATTACCCGTACGTACGTTGAGAAGGGGGAGACCGGAATTAAGGACTTAAAGACCCATTTGGAAGAGTATTTGTGGAAGAAGCTGGACCTTTCCGAGAGATATAATGATTGTATTCATTACTTTCATTTCCCTAAGTGGATGGAGCAACAAATAACAACAAACACTACGAACATTGTGCATGTCTTTGAGTGTGTCAACAAGAAGCCAAAGGAGGGCTACTCGCGGGCGCAGAAGGAAGAGATAGAGAAGCTCAAATATGTCCAGGATTCGTGCGCGAGATTCTCGAATAATAAGACGAGGGCGAGGCCATGGCTTGAAGCTGGACTGAAAAGCGCAATGGAGAAGTACTTGTGGGGAGCAGTGGTTGGAGTTCCGAGAGGGGTCAAGTTGGTTCCGCTGTCAGGCACAAAGGAAGGCGGTTATGGTAAAGTCCGAAAATTACGTATTGTTGGCATGCAAACCATACCTGAGACTTGTGTCTTTGCGGGGAAGACGTCCAAGGCTCCTGACGAGACCCAGAAGCGGCACGAGACATCAATAGAAGCCATGGTTTGCAGAATTGACCATCCCGGCGTTATTAAGTTTTTTGCGGTCAATGACTGGACGATGGAAGCCTACACGCTTTGGTGGAATGGGGATTGCCTGCAGAATTTTCTGCACAAGTTCAATTCAAATATCGGTGAGGGTACTCAGAACCGTAACATCCACAAGCAGATCGATATGCCCATGGAAACACGTGACCGTGTTAAGGCCTTCCGCACCCATAGGGCCAAGCTAGCTTGGGCACTCATCTGTATTATGGACCGGGTCCATAAGGGGTATTTGCAGCATAATGACATCTCCCCGGGAAATGTCTTGCTTCACTTCCCAGAGGATAAAGTGAGCGAGGTTTACATTGAAGTATGCGACTGGGGCCTTGCAAGTCGGGTGTGTGAGACAACTCCTTCAAGGTACGGTTACCCAAGTGATGAGGCGCGTACGGAAGCCTTCAAGGAACGTGGTAGTTTTGTGGCTCCGGAGTTGTGGTACACTTATGGTAAGCCAAATTCGGAGACCTCTTATGAAACTGTAAGGAGGAGACATCTATATACGCAGGCTGCCGATGCGTACTCGGTTGGAGTGGTAGCAAATAAGATTTGGAAGAACGAGGACGACTTCGACCTTTTCAAGGATACAGCGGGGAAGGCTAGATTTGCGGTGGCGTTGAAGGAGCTCACAAATCCCGATCCCAAGAGCCGCTCCACCTTGCGTTTGGTCCACGCTACTCTAACAACCCCTCCCTACAATTTCCAAATCCCAGAGTGTTGTTATCGCAAACATATTTAGAAGTAGGCAAGTAGTGACAACAATGTGATATTCTCAGTTCTCCATAAGAGGGGACATTTTTTGTAAGTGGTTTACTCCCACAATTTTGCAAAACTTTTCAATAAACATTGCACTTCCCAATTGCCCTCTTCTGAAATACATGCCCTCTCTTGTCATTTATGATTTTGCCCGATGTCGCTCTTTCCCTACTAACCTGCAGCGCTCGCGCCCGACCGCCGGCGCCCGATGCAGCGCACTCGCCCGAATGCACGCGCCCGATCCAGGCTCGCGCCCACATGACCGCGCCCGATAAGTGTGCTCGCGACCGTCAACTGGATCGCGCCCGCAGCGACGCTCGCGCCCGTTCGCAGGCGCACGCGCGCCGCCGGAACGACGCACGCGCCCTCGCTCTCGCGCACTCCAGCGCGCGCCCGTGACATCGCGTTCGCGCGGACGCTCGCGCCCGTCGTCCTGCTCGCGCCCACCCGCTCGCGCCCGTAATCGCGCTCGCGCCCGCAGTAATTCAGCGCTAGGTAAATTCGTTTTACCCTTACCGTGAGTCAACTGGTCAACGCCCTTATGTGACGGACACGGGGGTCTGTCTTGTCACCATGACGGACTAACGGACTAACGGACGGTCCGTCCATTATGACAACCATGGCTGCTGGCGAGGAGACCTTTTCCTCCGAAGGTGCTTTGGCTTCGTCACTGGCGTCATGCGAGCCTTCAGGAGGTGAACCTACGTCATTGTCCGTGGCAGCCTCCTCTGTCTCGACATCTTCTTCCGGGGCCTCCTCCGGATTGGCACCTTCCTGGAGCCCATCTCCCGCCGTCTGGATGGCTGCGTCCACATCCTCCTCCATTTCCAATGACGCAGCAGACCTCTCATCCGGCTCTATGCGAGCGTCCTCGGCATCCTCCGTCTCCGTGGGTGCGTCCGGAGCCTCGTCTAGTGTAGGGGGTGGGTCTGCAGCGGCAGCAGCGTCCCCCGTCTCCGTGCCTTCATCTGGAGGCTCCTCCGGCTCCGTGGCAGCCTTGTCAGGCTCCGTAGTGAGAACGATTTCATGTGCAGCCCTACTGCTGCCTTGCTTGGGCTGCACTCTCCCTCCAGAGTTCTTCGTGCCCTTCTGTTTGGGAGCCGATGGCTTGACGAATGGTGGAGGTGCAATCGTCGCCATGGTGGCGTGTAACTCCGTTAGCATGTCCTCCACCTTCTTCAACCTGTCCTCCACCTCCTCCACCTTCTTAAACCTGTCCAAGGCCTCCAAACACATACCTTCAGCGGCTTGTCCATCCGAGCATCATAACCACCTTCGGTCCTCGGACTTCCGCTTCTTTGCTAGCATGCGGTCCTCCAACTCCTTTCGCCTCATTGCCTTCACCTCCACCGCGACTTCGGCCTCTGTTGGCTGGCGTCCTAATTTTATACTCTACGCATGAGTCCCACCTTGTCATTTCCTGGCGAAAAAACTTCAAGTGTGCTCGTCTATCCTAGTGCGTGACTTGTAAGATTAAACCGTTCACATACGTTTATTGTGACACAAGCATGTAAGTTTAAACATTCTGAAACGCAGTTTTACGTCTTTCGAAACGCAGAGTCACGTCACATGAAACACAAGGTAACATGATTAGAAACGTTATGTCGCGTCATAAGAAACGCATGTAAACATACCTTGACACGCGCGCGTCACTAGAAACGCAATGTAGCGTCAAAGTAAACGCAATATCACGTCATTAGAAACACAACTTGACGTCTTCGCGGTCATCAGAAGAGTTCAAGAACTTACCAGCGCTGACACTGCCGCTAAAGATTGGCTCCATGCATGACCGGACTTCAAAGGCCTCCCAAGCGAAATGCTCGACATGATTTGGGACTTCTCCTGTACTGCTGGGTCCTCCCGCACTTCCACCAACTTGTCCCAATGGCGCTTGCTTATGTCAGCTGGCCTCGCTGCTCCCAACTTTATTAGGTTATTGATTCCGTGCTTCACCCGCGTCACGCACCTAGACATCCTTGAGTTGAACCACTTGTCACTGAGTTCAGTGGTTTCACCATAAAATTCGAACTCCATCCGCACTCGTTGAATTAGCGCCTTCTTTGTCGCCTTCTGTTGTCCGTGCCAACCGGGCTTCGCAGTTGGATCCAAGGCGCGTGCAAATTTCAGCAGTTCTCTCGTAACCACTGCCTTGTGGGATCCAACTGGCTCGCCTTGCCCATTCAATTTGATGAGCAGCGGGTCCTTCGGTTCTCCGTCGTCTTCCTCGTCGTACAGGTCGATGTCTTCTTCGTCCTCCATTTCTTCGTCATCTACGAATTCCTCCAGTTCTTCATCGTGAGGCTCCTCGGAATATGCACGCAAGCGTGTGTGGGAGGCAGATCCCGAGCTGCGCATGGCCGTCCTCCCCGTTGCAACTGGCGCTCGGGAGCCAGATGAGCGCCCTAACGGTGAGGACATGTCCGTGTCTGCATGGCCGCGCGATGGCGGAGTTAAGTCCTCGCTCATTTCCCGCGACTGACGGGACGGTGCTGCGGGAATTCTCTTCAACACTCCTGCAGAAGACGCCCTCTCACTAGACTTGGCCATGGGCTGACGTTTCGGAGGGCTTCCTCCGATGTCCATCTAGCCAGTCTCCACCCGCTTTTGCTGGACGGCCTTGCTCCCGCTCTTGTTTCGGGACTTCAGACCTTGCTCCCGGTCTTCGTCCATTTCCACGAAATGCGCCTCTTCTCCACGTAGTGCTGCTCGAACCGCCGTCACCGACAAACAATTCCTTCTAAACGGCAACTTAGAAGATCGTTGCCTCCACTGCGCGAAAAGCTCCCTGGTCTCCTTTCGTTTCTGTCAGACAGAAAATACAAAAACTCAATACAGACATGGAAGCCGTCCACCTAACTGTCTGCGATGACGGCTTCGAACGCATTTATGACGGTAATCCCTAAAATGCTAGTACTATGTTAAAAAAATTCAAATTATGAAGCAACCGGCATTTCTGTGGGACTAGGTGCGCTTGAACTAATTGAGCAATGACGAAAGGGCGGCTGCTTAATTAGGGGTTCTAGCTCAATGTCTTCTAAGACGCTGCAAAACTGGAATTAAGAAATGTAACGAAGCTTTAGAGCAGGGGGACTTACAGCTTCAGCTTCGATGCCGCGACCTCTAGGCTGCGCTTCCGCCGCGGTGTCGGAGTGTTAACCGGAGATTCCCCAATCTCTCCTTTCCTTAGTTTCCCTTAGTCTCTTTTCAGTTTTTATCCTTACCTCAGACAGTCATCCAGTCGACTTGGATGAACTCTGTCACCAGTCGACTTGGATGAACTCTGTCACCAGCCGACTGGATGAATTCTGTCACCAGCCGACTGGATGACTTCCGCCAGTTCAGGAGGTTTAAGAGGCAAGGTTAGGGTTTCCTGTAATCATTCTACACTAGAGCAGGTAGAGTCAGAGAGGTCTGAGAGCTGTTAGGAACTGCTGTACTATGGTTTTGGGGCTGTTTTGACCCATTTTATGCAGTTTTGACCTCTTTTTGCACTTGTATTGTACATTTCCAGCAACCTATGAGTGTTTGGAGCACTTAGTTTAGTTGGGTTTTGTTGGGTTTTGATGGGATTGTGAAGGCTAGGGTTTAGTTGGTAAATTCTCCCTTTACCATTGGCGACCATGCTTTAGTTCGTACCATGTGATCTCCTGCTTGTTGTAGGCTGTTCCACACACTTTAGAGGTCCTGAAGTACTGAAATCGGGTCTGCAGAGGTGCAGCAGTTACTGTCGGGAGTCTAGGGGGGTGCTGAGATGCTGTCACTGAAATTCCGAGGTGCTGAACAGACTCTGGTTGGTTAGGTGTAGTCACTGTAGTGGTAGATCGGGTCGGCAGGTGCTGCCCAGCCACTAGCAGAGGTCCAGGAACCAATCGGGAGGTGATCTGTCGCAGTAGAGGGGGACAGTGAAGCAGAAGTTTCAGGTGTTTTCAGGGATAGGGAACACTGGTGCACCGACAGATGCAGTCCAGCACGTGTCCAGGGAGCAGTAGCAGCGGATCGGTTCTGTTGCAGGCTCGTGGGCGCAGGTGCTGTGAAGATTGAAGGACCAGGTTTTCAGCCAGTCGACCCGTTTGAACAGAGGGCTGTTCACCACTCGAAAAAGGGGATAGGGCGGCTGTACGTCAGATCTGAAGTCCAACTGTACAAGGGGTGAAAGGTAAGTAACTCGTAATTCTAGCATTTTGAAATTCAAAACCTCAGATCCGAAAATTTAGGATCTTGAAATTTGAAATTTGAATTGTGGACCTCGATTTGGGACCTCGGTCGACTGTGCGAATCTCGATTCGGGACCTCAGTCGACTGTGAGACTTCGTTTTGGGATGTCAGTTGAAGACTTCGCACCTGTACTTGAGGGGGGCAGAACGAGTCCAATCTGACTAAAAACAGCTGCTGAGAATATTTGGCAGAAGGGGAATTTCTGTCCGAATTAATCACAGCTGCAACCACTGGACTGAACTTCTAAAGATCAGTGCAGTGCGAAAAAGGGGATAGAAGTAGCTAAAACAGTGATGCAGTGAATTGCTGTAATCCATTTCTACTTGCTGGGAAACTGCTTGTTGTTACTAACCCGACTACACAGCCGACTTGCTGGGGTCAGTTAGTGCTAAAGTGGCAGATATAAAGAAAGGGTAGCTGACTGACTGGAGCCTGGAGGAAGCCAAGTAGAGCTGACCAGACCAAAAGCAGAGCAGTAGCTGCAGACATCAGGGAGGCAACAGTCGGCTGGTGCAGTCCAGCAGTCACATCCATGGAGGACGGTGACCAATCTGACTTGAGAGAGAGACAAGCTATGGAGCGCTACAGACGCTACATGCAACGGGAGGAGCGGACGACAGAGCCGACTCCAGCAGAAGGACAGGGCCGACTTAGTTCGCAGGGCAGTGCGGCTAAACAGGTCGGGGAGCTTATCGACATGGAAGTGGAACACGACATGTCATCATCCGATGGGAGGACGAGGGAGAGCAGATTTGGAGGGGAGACACAGTTCGAAAAAGGGGATAGGCTGAGTCGGCAGCCAGACCCGACTAGCGTTCCCTGGAGGTACCAGAACATGAAGCGAACAGCGTCATTTAGGAGGGACTTCTCTACTGCCGTTGATGACTACAACACCTTCCGGGAAGAGCGACAACGGACGCAGGAAGTTTTTGCAGAGCCGACCCAGTGGCCCAGTACAGTCACTGGCAGAGTCGACTTGGAAACCGAGCCGACTCAACTGCGCAGCCGACCTGTATCGCCAGTGCGCCTGCCAAAGACTCCAGAGACACTGCCAGCTGCATTCCAGAACCTGAAGCAGAAGTTGGAGGAAACGAAGAGTCGATCAGCTCAGGAGCAGGGTTTTGTACACCCGACAGAAGGTGGCCTCGGTAAGAACGTGCACTTCCTGGATGAGTTCAGGCTTCAATCAGAATGGGAGCTGGAAGAGGAGGACCGAAAGGCAGTTGAAGCATTCAGAGCCGACCTGTTAGCCAAACGTGAATGGGCCCGTCAGCACCACCCAACACACACTCACAGTCGACCCGACTCAGGCAAGTACCTCCAGCAGCTTGAAGCCTTACAGCATACTGCACCTTCGGGTGTAGCGTCGTTGCATCACTGGCATACAGAGCCGCAGTGGCCGCCAGAGCAGCATCGTACTTCGCTAGAGGTGGAGTTCAACAGACGGGTACAGGAGGCAGCTCAACAGTTAGCAGCTCAGCAACTGGCAGCACAACAGTCGGCAGCCCAACAGCTTGCTGCCCAGCAGAAGGAACAAGAACGGCTGGAACGGGAGAAACAGGAACTAGCACAGTTGCAGGACCTGTGGGAGGAGCAGCGAAGGTGGCAAGAGCAGGCACAGACTGTGGGGACTGCTGCACGACCTCCGTATTTATCCAGTTCAGCACCAGAGGTGATGGTGGACAAAACTGTACCTGGACCACTTCCGGCCGTGACTTCCTCGACCGCACATCGACTCCCAGGATACGTGGATCACCTTACCGGTGACGTGTACCAATCTGCGCAGCCGACCCAGTCAGCCGGGTATCCTGGAAGAATGGCAGAACCGACTTTTGCGGATCCTATCCATGCAGCTACCCACGTGGGGCGGTCTACAGTTGTCCCACCATTTGCCGCCCCTGTCAGCTACAGTACTGCCGCCATTCCGGGAGGTTCACACACTGCCCCAGCTGGTTCTCACTTTCCAGTACATTATCCAACACCATCGGCAGCACCTTCCCGTACATTGCCCCCGGTCCGAACAACCGACTTCACCTCAGCACCACCCCGACCGCCGGTCAGTGCACAGAGGAAGCGGTTACCGTACAGGGCTTACAAGGAGGGAAATGACCCCGACGCTCACCTCAGGTATTTTGACAAATGTGCCTGGTTTAATGGTGAGACTGATGAGACAGTAATCATCACACTGTTTGGGACGACCCTGGTCGACAAGGCCCAGCGCTGGTTTGATGACTGGTTGGATCATCACCCTTACTGCACATGGGAGGAGGCGAAGGAAGCGTTCAAGCTGCGTTATCGGGAGCAGGATTCTGATGAGCAGGTCTATATGACGCTGCGAACATTCAAGCAGGGTGAAGGGGAGAAGGTTCAGGATTATTACGAACGGTTTATGAAGCTGGTCAAGTGTCTGCAGACTGATGTGGGCGAAGGATTCAAGCTCACCTACTTCAGAGCAGGGCTACTTGACTATCTAAAGGTGACAACCAGTGGGTCTACAGCCAACACCTTGACTGAGTTGAAGGAGTTATCCCGACGCTGTGAGACCAACTGCACTGACGCCTCGGGTAAGAAGCTGTATTTTCAAGCTAAGAAGACGGAGCCGACTACCAGTCGAGCAGCAGCTACCTCAGCCCAGGCAGAAGGAGTCGAGACTGTAAACCGACGGTTTTGCACGTGTTGTAAGAAATTTGGGCATGAAGACGTTAACTGCTTTGTCAACCCGGCCAACCCCAACAATAGGTTACCCAGGTCTGAAGGGAAGCCTACCGTTGGAGTCCATGAAGTGTCGACTACACAGCCGACTAGTGGATCTGGGAGGCCTGTCACCAGCCGACCAGGAGGGTACCAGAATGGAGGATCGGGCAGGATTGATGGCTGTTTCCTTTGCCTAGGAACTGATCATCAAATGCGAAATTGTCATTTACGTTTGAAGTTTCAGCAGTTATTAGCTGCCGAAAAACAAGGAACTAACACTGTGGGTGTCAACAGTGTGGAATTGCAGGAGATCGATGACCCAGAGGTGGCCACGATATTGACCAGAGCAGCTCGAGAACGAGCAGGACTACCCCTCGAGGACAAGGAAGTGAAGGAACCTGAGCCTCGGCAGCCAAAAACCCAAGCAGATTGGGAAAAGGAAGAGCGCCTTAGGAAGGAATTCATCGCTTTCACAGAGGAGATTAACCGAGAAAACGAGCTGGCCCGACAGGCTGAAGAGGCACTACAGAAGGCCAACACAGCCGACTTGGAGACCCATGCTCCTGACGGGCCAGTTCTAGATGGAGACTGGGTTGGATTCCCCGATCCCGACTGCCTACAGGAGATACCCAAGAAGCCCTTGGAGGTAGCCACGGAGGAGCCGATCAGTTCACAGCCGCAGGCATTGGCCAAAACAGTCAGTCGACAGATCTTACAGACACCCATCACAGTGTCTTTAGGGGAACTGCTGGAAGTGGCCCCCAACCTTACAGAATATGTCAGGGCCAAAGTTTTTCCTCAACTTCACGGTCCGCCTAAGACACCAGCCGACTCGACTCAGCCCCCTGTGCTATTGAAGATGCCACAGCCGACTGCACGCCCGACGTCGACTTCAGTACCAAAGTTGCGTTCCACCGACTCGCAGGTACATCCCAATCTTGTTGTTGGAGCAGTAGATATTGATCGGGGTCTTCCGGTTATTTCTGTGCAGGTCGGGCAGTCAACGCTGGAGAACGTGCTGCTGGATGGAGGCTCTGGAGTCAACCTCATTACAGAGGAGGAAAGGATCCGACTCGGACTCAAGGACCCATCTCCAGCGCCCTATCGACTGCGTATGGCTGACCAGGCAGTGGTGGAACCAGTCGGCCTGATCCGGAACGTCCGTATTCATATCCACGGCATTCCGTACAACATCAGTCTGACCGTCATTCGCAACAAGGAGGTCAATGAAGCCTACAGTATGTTGCTGGGTCGACCCTGGCTCATCGATGCAAAGGTCACTCACGACTGGGGGAACAAGTTGGTGACTATTCGAGGCAATGGTACTGTCAAGACTATCTCTATCAATCAGAGGACGGGCCCCCTACCCAAATTGCCAGAGGTGCTGGTGTGCTATAACTTAGCTGAGGGACTCACTGATGAAGAGGAGGATCGTTTTTTACAGACCGAGGAGGATATATTTGCAGTCGGGACTATCACCCTGCCTGAGAATTTAAGAGTACCCTTACCTGGCCAGGCCGACTTACAACGCGCCGACCACCGCCAAGTCGACTTTGCCGCAGCCGACTTACGAGCCGACTTGGACACAGCCGACTTAGCGCCCCCGACTCTTCCTGGTCCCGACACTGCTACTTACCCCGACCACTTTTATACCTTTTCAGAGGGCGAGATGCCGGTCGATGAGACACCAGTAAGGGAGAAGTTGGGAGAGATGAAGGTGGCCGGATGGAACTTGACTGAAGAAGAGCAGTTGAGGAAGATTAATGTCGGTAGTGAGGAGGAACCGAAGATTCTGAAGATCAGTACACAACTGGAACCAGCATTAGCACAGGCAGCAGAAGACTTACTGCGAGAGTACACTGACGTGTTTGCATGGACATACAAGGACCTGAAGGGGATCCCTCCGTCAGTGGCGCAGCATCGGATTGTGCTGGAGAAGGATGTTCCCCCGATTCATCAGGCCAGATACAGGATGAATCCTAACTATGCCAGCATCGTCAAACAGGATATTGATAAACTCCTGGCAGCAGGGTTCATCGTCCCAGTCGAAGAGGCGACTTGGCTCTCACCCATTGTTGTTGTGCCTAAAAAGAATGGTCAATTACGTATTTGCATTGACTATAGAAAACTAAATGCTGCCACTAAAAAGGACCCTTATCCTCTGCCCTTTACTGAGGAAGTGTTGGATGCTGTGGCAGGTTACGAGCTGTACACCTTCCTGGATGGTCGGTCGGGTTACTACCAGATTAGCATCGCTCCGGAGGACCGACACAAGACAGCTTTCATCACTGAATGGGGGGCTTTTGTTTGGCTGGTTATGCCATTTGGCCTGACAAATGCACCCCCGACTTACCAGCGAGCTGTGAACAAGGCATTCAAGGAGTACTTGGGAATTTTCATGAAGCTGTTCCTTGACGACTTCACAGTTTACAGTGACATCCCCGATCACTTGTACAAACTACGGCTCTGCTTTGAGAAGTGTCGGGAGTATGGCATCAGCTTAAACCCTGAGAAGTGCGCATTTCTGGTGGCCTCAGGTATCCTTTTAGGCCATGTCGTTTCCAAGGCAGGGAAGATGCCCGACCCAAAGAAGATCGAGGTCGTTCAGGAGATGCCACGCCCCCGACGCACAGCCGACATCCAGACTTTCAATGGATTTGCTCAGTTCAACCGCATCTACATCAAGTCCTATGCCCACATCATGGAGCCTATCACCCGACTGATGCGAAAAACTGAGGAGTTCGACTGGACCGCTCGCTGTGAAGATGCCTGGGTGGAGATCAAAGAACGGTACACTAATGCACCCATACTGATCGCACCTAGGTGGGATCTGGAATTCCATGTCCACACCGACGCTTCTGATATCGCTGTTGGAGCTATGCTGGCTCAAAACCAGACAGGGAAGTGTGACCAGCCAATCTCCTATGCATCCCGACTGCTCAATTCTGCTGAGAGAAATTATACTACCACAGAAAAGGAAGCATTAGCTATGGTGTATGCCTTGACTAAATATCGTCATTATCTGCTGGGTAACAAGCTGGTTTTTTATGTAGATCACATGGCCTTGGTTCATTTGGTTAACAAGCCCCAAGTGTCGGGGCGCATTGCACGTTGGCTGTTGCTTTTTCAGGAATATGATTTTACTGTGGTGTACAAGCCGGGCCGGACGCATGGCGCAGCCGACTTACTCAGCCGACTTCCCAACGGAGAGCCACCCACAGGCGTGCCAGATCAACTTCCCGACGCAGGGCTATTTTATGTCAAACCGGAGTGGCTGCAAGACGTGATCGACTATCTGCAAACTGGCGAGCCGACTGCGACTATGACCAAGGATGAGAAGCGGAGGTTGCTGCTGCGAGCCTTACCGTATACTTTGGTTGAAGGCGTTTTGTACAAGAAGGGCCAGGACCTGGTCCTACGAAGAGTTTTAGATCCTGTACAAGCGGAGACCGTGATGAAGGAGATGCATGACGGCTGTGCAGGTGGCCATTTTTCCCAGGATATTACATCCAGGAAGATTCTTGATGCTGGTTACTGGTGGCCGACCCTGCACAAGGACGTCTCAGAATACTGCAGAGCCTGCGACAAATGCCAGCGGGTCGGGGGGCTGGCCAACACAGGATTGGCCCAATTGGTTACCAGCCTACCTGCAGAGCCATTCATGAAGTGGGGCCTCGACTTTGTGGGCCCTATCAAGCCGGCAGCAGCTCGGACAGGGAACAGGTACATTTTGGTCGCCACCGACTATGCAACGAAATGGGTGGAGGCTAAGGCACTGCGCACAAATACGGCGGCTGTAACTGCCAAGTTCCCGTACGAGCAGATTTTGACCCGTTATGGTTGCCCTCTGACCCTAGTCAGTGATCAAGGGACCCATTTCATCAACGAGGCAATTGAGTACTTGGTGCAGCATTTCCTGCTGCAGCATCGGACATCCACCACATACTACCCCCAGGGTAACGGTCAGGCCGAGTCGACCAACAAAGTTCTGGGTCGGCTATTGACAAAGTTGGTCAGTGACAATCGCACCGACTGGGATGAGCACCTGCCAACCGCTCTACTGTCCTATCGGACAGCGTTCAAGGTTACCACTGGTTACACTCCTTTCCAGTTAGTTTATGGCCTGCACCCTCTCATGCCCACCGTGTATACTGTTCCCACCCGTAGGACAGACGGTACCATCGACTATACTACAACTAGGGTCTTACAGGCCCGCATAGCCGACTTGGAGCAGTTAGACAGCCATCGACTGGTGGCACAGGAACAGTCGGGAAGTCGACAGTGGAGTCGGTCACTGTGGAGCCAGCAGCATTACCGACAGAAGGATTTTCAAGTGGGGGACCATGTCCTCTGGTATCCGAAAGGCGAGAAAGAACATGCAGGGAAATTTAAGTGTCGCTGGTTTGGGCCATATCGGGTGCAGTACCGACTCCCCAACAACACTGCGTTACTGGTAACGGAGGCACACTTTGAGCCGAACCCGATTGTGGTCAACATCAACAAACTTAAGCCGTACCGATTTTACTCTGAAGACCAGTTAGTCACTATCGGGCCTAAGCAACTGCCACGTGGATTCTCCACGAACCCCACTGAGGTTTCCCAAGAGGCTGCTCTTACTGAACAGCCCCCTCCCCACTCTGGCGACATTATCACTCCAGCGTTCTCCCTCCCAGTTCACCAGCCTACCCAAGAGTCCGCAGCTCGCTCACAGGCTCCACCTGCTACTTCCCCCCATCAACTGTCCATCCCTCCCGCCAACACACTCGCTATGGAGACCCCCGTCTTAACCCTGGACTGTGTTCCAGTTTCTTGCCTCGTGGTTGAGGCCCTACCCTTGACACCTATTCCGCGTGCCTTAGGCTCACACGGTCCCCGACCAGTGCTGCAGGCGGACCGCCCATTGCCCCATCATCCGCAGTCGCCTCCCACTGCGCCTCCAGCGCCATTGCAGCAACCCGTCATTATTGACTTAGGGTTTGCTCCGACGCCCAACCCGTCAGTTTGTCACTACCCCTCGGCTCCATTGCACAACCCTGGGTTCCCACAGCAAACCCTATCTTTTGCAACGCCCAGCGCGACTGTCCGAGCTTGGAGTCTCCCGCAACCCCTACATCCTTGTGCACACGGCGCGGCCCGCACCGACAGCTTACTACGTCGGCCCTGCTTGGAGTCCCCGAGCGCCCTACCAGTTGCCAAGCCGAGCACCGCGACGACCCCGGGAAACGCTGCCCCTTGCGAGCTCCCCGCAGCTGCTCCTTCACTTCCCCGACCACCAGCGCTTCAGTCTCCTCGCGCCTCATCCCGACAGCGACTTACTCAGTCGACTTCAGGTCTTGATTTCCCTTCCGTCTCCTCTCTTTCCCCCATTTCAAACCCTAGGCTAGCATCAGGAGGTGCTCACCGCGACTGCCACTTTAGTTTCCCTACAGCTTTCGCGAGTCCCCGAGCCCCCTATCTTTCTGTAGTCCCAGTCAAGACTGAGAGTGTTTTCCGCGCGCCGGGTGCTCCTCAGCACCCACTAGGACCTGTCGTCGACCGACATTGTCCATGCTCCGAGCAGCTTCGACTTAACCCTAATACTCAGGGTTTACGACAGTCACAGGGAGTGCCGTCGGGCACACTCTGCGCCACCAATCTCCAGGCCGCTTCAAGCTTCCTCGGCGTCTCCACCTCAGGTGACTCTTCGGACTGCCTTGATTTTCCACTGCATTGCTCTCAGCGGACACACGACCAGGTGCTTGCTCCGTCTCGGCCTGCAGCCGTCACCCGCCAATCTTACCTCACTCGCCATCGTCGCCGAGCTCATCGAGGGACGTTGGAGCGATATTTCTGTCGAGGAGCCTTACCTCGGGCTGGTAGCGCCGAGTCCATGGAGATTGGAGGCCCCAGCAACCAGCCTGTTGCGGAGCCCGACCTGGACGGCATGGTACGACCCACACCTCCACCGACGCTACCGCCGATCGAGCAGCTGGTAGTACCACCGCCAACTGCACCCTCACAGTCGACTCCCATCGACCCGAGGCGCGGAGTCAAACGCAAGCTGACTGCGGTGGATGCGAGGGTTCCAAAGACTGTGCGTATTCCACGCAACCCTCATCGTCGACTGGATATCTCCATCGAGCCGCATACACAGTGGGACGCCTGGCGAGCGCTGGCCGATGACGCCTGGGCAGCATACACCAGTCTCCAGGTATTTTATCATTTCAATTGGCCGCAGCCCCGACCTGAGTTAATACTTGATTTTGTCGATGGATTTGAGTACATTCAGCAGCCCCGGGGCACCCGCCGACCTACCGGGGAGCCGATCATCCGATCCATGGTCCGCGGCAAACCTGTGGAGATTACGGCCTACGTGATCCGAACAGCATTAGGGTTCGACGACGGGGCCAACTTGTTAGGCCAGAAGGTGGGTTTCGGGTTTGATGAGAGATACTCGCAGCTGGGACTCACCGAGGCTGACCATGCCCATGATGGCAACAGGGTTACAGCATTACCGGATGCTTATCAAGTCCGAGTCCGGGCGTTGAGTGACGCCATCGGTTTCAAACAGAGGTTCTTGTTTGTGAGTAACGACCTCGTGGAGCATATTCTAGCAGCAGAGAAGGCCGGGCGCCGTCAGCGCCCTTTTGACTGGTCTTATTTTGTCCTCGCAAATCTGCGTCGTCACCTGATCTATCTCCATTCACAGCCAGGGGAGCCGCGCCGTCTTCGTGGAGCCGCAGTCATGGATACTATACTATCCTACTGGTTCCCGGAGCGGGAGGAGGTAACCGAGCCCCAGCCAGTGGATTCAAGTGTTGACACCATGGACGGGAGCCACGAGGGTGCACCGATCAGCCCACCCATCGTCCGACCGCCAGCTGGGCAACTCCGAGACCGTACTAGTGGTGACAGTCACCGCCCGACCTTGAGTACCTCCGCCGACCAGGCCGATACAGAGCCGACTTCCCGGTCCCACGAAGGTTCGTCTGATGTCGGTCGTCCCACCCGACGTCTCCTTCGACACGGCCAGCAGATTCGCCAGCCAGCGTTTCCATACAGATCTCCCACTCACCGGACCCCGCCCCCACACTCTGCTGCGCACACCAGTCCAGCCTCACCGACTTGCAGGTACCCCCTTCGATCACGCACTGTCACCCGACACTACCGAGCGGTTTCCTCCGGGTCTGATGGCAACTTGGATTCAGTACCTGCGGCTGTCGCACCACCCGACTCCGTCATCAACCTAGGCAGCTCTGCTGGTACACCACCCGTCAATCCCCCCAACGCGCCTGGCTCTCCATCTCGGCGGTCAGCGAACCCAGCTATACCATCCGCCCAGCTGACCCCGCCTGTTTCCGCCACTGAGACCCTAACTTCGGTGCCACCCGACTGCTCTTCGTCACCAAAGTTAGCACCGTCCCCACCAACGCTGGCGCTCGTGCTGTACCGCGAGCCAATCGTCTTCACCACCCCGCTCTTCACTCCGCCACAGCCTTCAGGTCCTGTTCCCGAAGAGGCTGCAGCAACCCCAGCTGGTGATCCTTCTTCACCCGTGCTGCAACCTGCACCGCACATCCAGGGGGGGCCCTCTGCGTCTCTTCATACATCCGCGCCACTCGACCCTGCCTCGCCATCTGAACCGCCCCTCGGATCTGCTCGGACACCCGACCTTCAGGTTGTTTTCTACAACCTCAAAGTCATCACCGACGCCCTGGCCCAGACTCGTAGTGCAGCCGAGCAGCTCGAGTCTAGCCGACAGCAGGTGGCCACGGTCGTAGCCGAACGTGACATACAGCTCCATCACCTTCAACAGCTACTGGCCGCCCGAGACTCCAGTCTTCGCACTCTTACGGAGACCCATACCCAGCTCCTTCACGACCACACCGCCCTCCTAGAGCAGGTACAGACCCTACGGGCCGACCTGACTTCCCGAGTTCCAGCTCCCGATCCCGCGGCTCCATCAATTCGCCGGCTGGAGTTGGAGGCTACGCTCAGTGCCCGTCTCCAGCAAGCTGACCGTCTTTTTCTCGAGAATCAGCAAATGCGGACAGAGCTGGCCTTGCACACCTTACCACCTCGGGAGCTCAGTCGAGCTGTCCGGGAGTATGCTGCCACGAAGCAGCGGGATTTCGAGCATGTGCTGACAGCCTACCGAGCCGACTTAGATCGTCAGCATCGCTGGTTGTCCAAGTTTGAGGCGCGCGACCCGACCTTCGAGCCGTGGCTTGAGGTCGACGACCCGACTTCTACACTCTCGACCGAGGCGCCACCGACTGTCTCCCAGCCGACGGACTGACTGCACCACCTTTTCGCCTGCGACATTATTTTTTTTAGTTTTCTTTGGGGATTATAATTTTTTGACATTTTGTATAGCTTGGACAATTTTCACGACATAGGATCGGTTTTCGTACTCCAACCTTTTCCTCCGTTACCCACGTTCTGGGGACAGAACTACCGGAAAAAGGGGATAATGTTAACCGGAGATTCCCCAATCTCTCCTTTCCTTAGTTTCCCTTAGTCTCTTTTCAGTTTTTATCCTTACCTCAGACAGTCATCCAGTCGACTTGGATGAACTCTGTCACCAGTCGACTTGGATGAACTCTGTCACCAGCCGACTGGATGAATTCTGTCACCAGCCGACTGGATGACTTCCGCCAGTTCAGGAGGTTTAAGAGGCAAGGTTAGGGTTTCCTGTAATCATTCTACACTAGAGCAGGTAGAGTCAGAGAGGTCTGAGAGCTGTTAGGAACTGCTGTACTATGGTTTTGGGGCTGTTTTGACCCATTTTATGCAGTTTTGACCTCTTTTTGCACTTGTATTGTACATTTCCAGCAACCTATGAGTGTTTGGAGCACTTAGTTTAGTTGGGTTTTGTTGGGTTTTGATGGGATTGTGAAGGCTAGGGTTTAGTTGGTAAATTCTCCCTTTACCACGGAGTACGATGTAGCTGGACGTCGGCGCGAGCTTCGCCTCGGTTGGAAGTCCGACTCCATAGAGTCCGATCGCCTTCTTCTCCTGCAAGTCTGCACCGTTGGAGCAGCGAAGATCTTGATCGAAGAACCCTCACGCGCAGGAAACAAGCCGCTCGCGAAGTTAGGATCAAATCCTGCCTCCTGCAATTGGGAAGCTACCTCCCTCTTGTTTGCATGCACAATTGCATCACGCAACAGCTCATAGGCAGGTGTGACAGCAGCCGCCTCCATATCTGCACGGATCCGCCTAATGAAAGAGAAATCAAGCTGCCATAAGTGACCTGAGTAGGCAGCCCTATAGCCATGCTCCAGTTAAATCAGCCGGCGGTGATAAGGTACCGTCCCCTACTTCCGCGGAAATTCTTAAAATTGACTATTTATAGAATGGAATTCAACAGTACGTAGTGTTTACGCACGTCATGCATAACATAATTTTTCCATGCACGTGTTGTCTGAACTGTTGTTAGGTCCCGAATTTGTCAAACCCTTTGCCAATCGTGTGACGTAGAATCTTATGGACGCGTTGCTTTTGGATATTTGAAGTTAGTATTTGAACACCTTGTGCGCTATTTTGCGTCATCGGTAGCGCGATGTAACATAATGTAATGTCTTCTAACACGTTGTTTTGCGTCATCTGAAACTCAACGTAACATACTGTAACGTCTTCTGCGACGTCATTTTGCGTCACGTGAAACACGATGTAACATAATCTAACGTCTTCTGTAATGTTTTTTTCTGTCACATGAAACGCGATGTAACGTGATGGAACGTCTTCTAAAACGCGTTCTACTGTCATTTTAAACGGTGTTTTACGTAATCTACACACGCGTATGAACATCAGTATACCTATGAAGGAAAAATCCTAAGCTCTTCCTAGGGCTTGCGTGCAGAAATGGTGCTGTCCAATAGGAAACACAGATGGAGATCGATTGAGGAAATCATTCACCATCATGAACTTCAATTTGCTGCAAGTAGGGATGTACCTATAACAAGGTGGTCATGCCCATGCACGTACTGTCATGGAGGCCGACGTTTGCATGTGTGCGCAATAACAAGGCATCTGAAATCTCACGGGCGCGACCCATTTCTATACCGCTCCATGATTGGAGAAGATCCGATAGGGGGGTACCCGGAGGATGGAGCATGGTACTACAGCGACGAAGAATGGACGGCAGATAACCAACGCTGCGACGAAGAGGATTTTGTGAATGTGGTACCTGAAGACACCGACTGTGATCCGTTTGGCCACCACAATGTCCAAAAACAATTTCAAGACGCGTTGCGCACCGCCGAAGAGTTACAAGAGATGACGCTAGAATCGGAGAATATGGCGAATGAAGACATCGACAAGACACAGTGTGCAGATAGCACAATCGAAGCTTTGGAATTTCTATACTCGCAGGCCTCACATCCATTGTATCCAGGTAGTTCTGTGAGCCTAATTTCAGCAGTGGTTGTCATCATGACATTGTGCACAACGCATGGAGTGAGCAACGCATTTGTAACTAAGCTACTTCAGTATTTGTCGGGGGAGCTGCTCCCAAAAGGAAACGTCTTGCCCGCGAAGCATTACACAACGAAGAGGATGTTGCAGGCACTTGGACTGGCATACAATATTATACATGCATGTCCGTCAGGATGTGTTCTTTTTTGGGGTGAGCACAAGGACCGAGAATCATGTCCCCAGTGCGGGAGAGGCAGATATCGAGAAGGTACGAAGACAACGCCGATGAAGGTTGTCCGGCACTTCCCTCTCATTCAGAGGTTGAGACGCATGTACAACTCTCCTACAATTGCAAAGCTTCTGAAATGGCATTCGGAGCGAGAGGTGGGCACGAACGATGATGGAGAAATGAGAATGGAGACCGTCATCGACAGTCCCGCTTGGAAACACATCGGAGTCATAGACCCCACGTTCCAGGCAGAAAAGCGCAACGTACGCATGGCACTCTCGCTTGATGGAATGAACCCTTTCTCTGTTAGGAGCACCTCACACTCAACGTGGCCGGTCCTGTTGGTTATGTATAACCTCCCACCGTGGTTGCTCACAAAACGGTTTTTCATCGTTGACGAGGCGCCATACGACAACCGTAACTTTATTTGTGATTTGTGTTTCAAGTTGGGTGAAGGGCCCACGTATCACTGCAGGATGTGCAAGTATGATTTGCATCCGCAGTATTGCACGTTGCAGGCGACTCTCCGGTGCTGCAAGCACCCGCATCCGTTGACGCTCACTGCGAGTACTACCAGGGTTGAGAAGAAGAAGTTGTGCGATGCGTGCAGGAGCGCGCTCTCGGATTGTGAGTGGAGTTATAGATGTGAGCTCTGCGACATCGACATGCATGCGCACTGCGCCAAGCTGCGCAACAAGATCCGGACGAGTTTCCACTCTTACCTGCTGAAGCTCCTACAAAAGTCGCCGTACCCGCCGCGGCACTTGCAGTGCGACTTGTGCGATGAGCACATTGCACTAATTGCAAGTTCGATCTGCACCCGTCGTGTGCTCTGCTCCCACGCGACCCGCTCTGCACCTGCACCAGTGAGGCACATCAAGAAGAAGTATGGTGACTACTTCGGAATTACAGTCGCTCGACGTGGTGAACTTCCTCACGAGGCGCGTCGAGCGCCGCTTCCAAAACTTCGCGTTCAAATCTCCCGCACCCGATTGCTGTTGAGGCTGAGAATGAGGCTGCTGCTGCTCGTGATGATCCCACGAAGCGCGGTTGCTGCTGCTACTGCTACTCCCCGTGACGGCCACGCGCTGCGCAACCGACCTCCTCGTGCTGGGAGCTACCCCGCCATCGCACCCAATTGCTATTGATGTCGAGCTCATTGGCCCCACCCCCGCCGCTGCACCAGTCGCCGCCTTCGCCTCCGAAAACCCTGCCCTACTCGCCATCGCCAAATATCACTCAACCTAGGAAGAACTCCCTGCTTTCGCTAAACTGAAAGAGCCCGATTTTTCCAGCAAAAGCTTCTCCTTCGCCTACGAAAGCTGCAACAGCGGTAGTGGATGATGATGATTCTCTTCGGTGCTGTAACCCTCCATCGCCGAGGAGAGAGACCCCACCAAGGCAATTGTGGGGCAAGTGGAGCTGGAGCTGGTGGTAAGGTGTAGATTGAGGAGCAATTGCGAGATGAGGTTGTTGTTGTTGCTGGAGTAGTGCAAGTGCGAGAGAAAATATTTCGTTGTTGATGCTCTGCTACGATGATGCGCATGAATAAGTTGGGATTGTTGCTTGCTACGTGTTTGATGGCGTCCATGCCGCCCTCGCAGGCGCGTCGCGCTCGCCACCGCCTACCGAACCCTGATTTTTAGCTCGGGTGTTGCATGGCAGACCTCCATTCCCCTTTTGTTTCTTGGGCTCAGAGATAGCGAGTTGGTGCAGACAATGGTGGCATAGGAGTGAGTAATGCAGGTAAGCAAGTAGTGGGGTGGTGAAGTCTCTCTGTACTCCCATCGTCTCCCTCTTCCCTTCAGATCTTGCGAGCACCATGGGAGCCACAACGATGGAGATGATGAACGCTGCCTACTTTGTGGATCTGAACAATATCTTATTGGGTCAACAGCTCGCTTGACATTTCTTTAAGTAAAGTGGTGGAAGCAGCATCAACAAAGTGGAGGGTAGGTCGCCCTGACATTCAGCCGGGACCAGCAGCAGCATCGTCAGAACATCAGGGAGAAGTTTACAAGGCCCGATTCACCCATTCAAGCATCTTCAACCCTGACCTCGGTATGTCCGCAGGCCTCCCGTCCCCTACAGCTCATTCAAGAGCTCTTTGTATTTCACGGCGAGCTGTTTAGGTTTCTGTTGTTGTGAGGTGCGCCATGGCTTCTTCCCTGTGCATTGGGGTGCTCCAGTTCGATGTTGCCAGGGCCGCGCCCAAGTAGGTTGGCGCGGGTGCTGCTGCTGCTGTTGGCGACAAAGCCAATGGACATCGTGATCCCCAGATTGGTTTCGATGCACAAGGTTTCCTTCAATGCCAAGTCAGAGTACGAGATGATCTTGAACTCCAAGGTACTCCAACAACGTCTTCAAAAAACTCCAGATCGGTTGTCAAATTGAAGTCAGCAAGTTTGTTGAAGGCCGCCCTAGAGCTCTAGGGCATGGGAAGCTCTGAAGTCAGGGGAAGCTGGCGATGTCGGCAGCTGCAGTGAAAGACGTGGTCGCGTCGGGCATTAGAAAGAGCCGTTGTGAGGGTGCTCATCGCCTTCGTGCTCGTGGCGGGAACACGAGCGGAGATGAAGGCCGGCGGGCTTGGCTTGCAGCAGCTGTATCGACGGACTACAGAGCTGACCGGGTTGGTGGCTCATGCATGGTTGACACACATAACAGTAGGATGACATGGTTTGAACAAAAATGAATGGCGACTTTTAGTGCACAAGCTGGTTGTTTTTAGTTTCCACTTGGTGGCTTTTACAGAACTGCAGCCTTATGACTCTAAATTTGATCTAACTATCTACAATAAGTCACTTGAAAGATTGTACAATGTGAATATCTCATTTTCAATTACACTAATTACACTTCAAAGCAATAATGATTATTAGTGAAAAAAGCCTTGGTGCATAAAGGTGTTAACCTCTAAAAATCCAAGCGTTTTTGGACCTCCAAAACCAAAAAAATGTGATTTTCTACCACCTTGTTGAAATTGAGTTAAGGTCAGATGTTTTACTATTATTTTGTAGTTTAAATATTTATAATTAATTAATTATAAATAAATAAAATTGAGGAGTTTCTCAAAAGATTGGATCCCTTTTCCACTAGTGCGCCTTTCATTAAAAAAAAGTGATTTTTCCCAATTTCAATTAGATGCTAAGATTTAATAACCGACCTTTGCAAAGGCCAAGTGAGAATTTGTCACGGACAGACCATACCAGACTCCACTTACACCCCACGGGTTTCCTGTGAGACATATGGACCTTGAAATAGAGAAGCTTCTCAAGAGCCTTCCCAAAGAGCGGTGGCTAAGTGTGTAGTTAGTTCTTAGTAGTTTCTTGAAGATTCTACATGTTCCCACTAGCTTCTAAAACCTTCCACTAGATTCCGGAAGCTTCCACGAGTTTCCGGATAGTCATAGAAAAAGTGTGAAAACACATGGTTCTTTAGGAGCTATATCTCCTTCATGCACACTTCATCCACCCTAATTTAAAAACCCAATGATTGTATAAATTCTAAAATATTGATTAAGTAGAACAAATCAATATTTCAAAAATGAAATGTGCTTGTGTATTTTCTATGACTTCAACGTAGTAATATACATTGCATTTGCTATAATATTATAATGATAAATAGTATATTTATGTCAAGCATATCAAGATAAAGAAAAATATCTATTTATACAATATTGTATTAAGCTCAGTGATTTGAAACACTGACCTGTCCGGTCGTGGATTTCGTTATTATCGGATTCCCTTCCTGTTTAATCAAAGTCATTATTAAACATTACCTAACATTACCTCTAACATTACCTCGTGTGTTTCGCATATAGTCACTTGGGTTGTGGTTACGGTGCCATTTGAAGTTCGTGCTCACGGGGTTGGATTTGTGAAATTATTGGTTGTGTTAGGTTTTTGTGTAGCTCCGGAGCTCGTTTGGAGTGCTTGTGTGAGTTCACAAGAGGTCAGTGAGCAAGGCTGTGTGATTTTCCGGGAGGTTTGAAGGATTGGAGAATAGATGGCACTACTTGGTGACGGGGAGGCAAGGTATGAGACCTCATCTTACAACCATTCTCGAGAGATGCCGAAGCTTCTGAGGGACTACGGTATTGTTCATCACTCCTTCAAAAGCCTTTATGATTTCAAGAAGATTTGCAACGACTTCTTTGCAGACTTGATGGAGGGAGCTATGAAGGGAGACATGGAGGGGAAATCGTAGTATTTGGGATTTACGCGTGTGCAGATGAGTGATATCTCCAACATCAATGAGATTCGGGGTTTGGGAGATGTTCCAAAAATGACGATTCTATATGACTCTGGTGAAGAGGTTCTCATCCTGAAGTTCATGGTGGGTGTGACGCATGCAACATGCGCAAGCTTGTTGCAAAGAAGTTTTTTTTGAAGCGGTTCAGGCTCGGGTTGGTCACATCTATTCTATAATTGGTTTGAAATATGCCCGGTTTACAGCTCTGCGGAGGATGAAGGAGGCTGATGACTCCTTCAAACCGAGGTCTAGGAACAAAGAGTCAGATTGACCTAGCATCGTTTTTGAGGTGGGGGTGTCTGAGCGACTTAATGAGTTGCGGCAAGATGTTCGATATTGGCTTGAGTGTTTGCCTGGGCAGCAGACACGGGTTGTCATAATTGCTAATGTTAACAAGCTCAGAGCAGGGACTATTGTCATTGAGAGGTGGCATGCGGCTCCAGCATTGCAGCCAGCTCGGAATGTCAACAATCCCAACCCTTATGCTGGGCAAGTTGTTCCAATTTGTATGCAGAGTTTGACTCTGCTGAAAGGTCAACATTATGCGGATGCACCGCTTACTATCCCAGCTACTTTAGTTTTTGATGTTTTGCCTCTTTCACACGGCCCAGCATTGGGGCCCAATGATTTTGAAATCACAGGCCACATGCTCAATATGATGAACGAAATGTTATGGGATGGGTTGCATTAGGTCTGTCATAAATTTTAGCTGGCAACAAAAAGATGAGACTGCACTTTCCAAAGATGAAAACCACTTTTTTTCAATTTACATGATTTTTACAAAATGGTAACAACTTGAGTCAGTGGCCATCACATAGATGACATGTACGTGTGTGTGAGATGGATGCCCAGTCCTGCTTGGCCAGCCTAGTATTGAATTTCTGCCATTTCCATCAATGCTTGCTTCCATGTGATACTTTTGAATTTCTGCCATTTCCATCAATGCTTGCTTCCATGTGATACTTTTGCAAGCAATATTTGCAGAAGAATTTTTTTTCTTACAATAAAAAAAACCATGTTTGTTTATTCAAAATTGACCTATTATCAGGGGCATGCGAGATATCAAATCTGTTCTTTTTGAGTCCGCCTTTTGTCTCCGATTGTAGTTTGACCTTTTGTCGTGAAGCCCACGTTGCCTCCATGGAAGCATGACCAAAAGTTTCTTGCCAAGACTTGATATTTGATAGATAGATAGATAGAAACTCCGGTCCTTTTTTAGAGGCCGGCGTGAATGAAGTGTGCGTTCGTAATGTCAATGACTCGATGTCCACCGGACAAGGGGACATTAGGACAATACTACTCTCCCCTTTCGAGGATAGACACTATAACTACGCTAGTTCCTAGCTAGTCACTAGTGCCTTGAAGATACCGGACATGGTATCCCCCGACGGACTTTGAGGTACCCAATACAACAAGGTCCAAGGGCCCTTAACCATAATTGAGTGAATTATGGTAGTGAGCACCACGCCGGCAATGGGAAATAGAACCCATGACCTCCTCATTGGGGGCCATGAGCTCCAACCACCAAGCTAAGGCCCGTGGTGCCTCTTGATATTCGACACAATATTCGATGACGAACATTGGTGTCGGCATTATTTAAGAGTCTATGTGTTCAAGACCCCATGCCAAGGCCCCACTATCAAAGGCAAATGCGCGCAAGTACTTCCACTCGTATAAAGCTTGAAATAGGTTGAGTACAACACTTTTTGTTGATATGATTGAGTGAAATAACTATCATTATTCTATGGCTAAATTGAGGCAATATGCAGATTTTGATTATGTTGAAACTCTATCTGTTCAAAGGTGAAGTGCACAGAAAAGTTTTGAAAGAGTAAATGAAGACATGGATAAGAGTATAGATGGAAGCTCATCCTTAGATCAAAGTAAGAGTTATTTGACATGATAATAGGATATCACTCAATTTGGTAAAAATTTGGCAAAGGGATCCAATCCATCGAGAATATTTGCCCAATTCCTCCAACAATAATTTTTTTTTTTTTAAGGAATTGGGAAATTTTTCTCGAGGGATTGGGTCCTTTTCCACTAGTGTTATGTTTGAAAAATTCCGGCAATATTCAAGAATATTCATTTCACACACATGATTATTTGATAGTCAATATCATCTGAATGCGGATATTATAGATGTAGTACTGTACTCAAAGTGAAGTTGTTCATGTGAACTTCGAGAATGTGCATTTATAAAGACATATTTGAGGGGCCTTTTTCATCAATCAATATTCTACCCCTAAATGTATATACATATATTTCCAAAATGTTGTTTTTTTAAAACTCTAAACGCGCCGAATTTTGAAGAAAACATTTTGGATGACAAGCTAAAACTTTGGAGAGCCATCACTTCTTCATTTGGAGTCTATTGTTGACTAAATCACTTGCGTTGGGTCCCGAACTAAGTCTACCAAGTTAACTTCAAGATCCTATGGTTGGACCTATAAAATAATTTGTAGATTGAGATCTATGAAGCCTAAAATCACAAAGAGTTAATTTTGATAAAACGGCAAATTTGTAATAGAAAAATATAGAGGTTAATTCAATCATAAATTCAATTTGCACTCTACACCTTTTAGTTTCATAGGCACTCTTCTAGGAGCTTTGTGGAGGCTTCAAATAATCTCATGCATCTCATGTATCCCAATAAATAAATCTTTAGTCTTCAATCGTTCTTCAATCCAGGCAGGTAGAGATTGTTGGACCTGTTTTACTGGTACTTTTTTCCTTGGAGACAACTAATCTTGCTGCCTCCAAGTTTAGTTTCAAACCTCTCTTCCGTCTATGTTGTGTTGTGCAAACCAATTGTTCATTTGAAATACTCCATACGGTGTGATGTCTCATTTTTAATTCTTAGTTTAGACAAAGCCCAACACCAATTTGTAACATGGCAATTTGGAATTGTCATAAGTAACATCAATTTCAGTGACTTATATGGAGATTTCCTATCTACTTTAGTTGCTTAAAATTATCTTAATTTGAAAAATCTGAATTTGTATTGGTGTTGATATTTTAATTTATTTGAGTTTACTAAAATACTAATAAAATGAATTCTTATAATGGGATAAATGGCATCTAAGTTCCAATGTCATCTTTAGTCATTTTGGATAACAAACTAAAATTTTGTGAAGAAATATTTTCCTCATCTAATGTTTGTGTTTGACAAGAAATTTTTTTGGTTAGATTCCAATTCTAGTCTAGTTTTGTGGTAAAAATCCTAACAACCAAAATGGTATAAATAAATGACATGCATTCTTGTGTTGTGAGTAAAAGTTTGTGCTTTATAGAACATGGGTCTTATTTAATTATTGCAAGCCATAGTTTTGAATCCAAAATGTTCTTTCATGATTTCTTTTTGATTTCATGTGTTTTTATGATGAAGTTCAACAACTTTTACGTTGATAATAAGTTTGTTGATTGAAATAGGTTTCGTAGAGCATATGATCGGCTTTAGGTAAACCTACAACTTCCACTTTGAAAATTTGTACTTATTTAAATAATTATTTTAAAAAAAAATCAAATTGAATATGAAAACTTCTTGATTTCTTATTGCTAAAGGAGGAAAATTCTCAAAATATTGATTCATCTATCCCAAGTATAGTGCACGCCTTACGTTATCGGCTTTAGGTGCGTCTACCGTAATGTTGATCTCATCAAGAAATTATATGTTTTTTTGTCACAAATCAATCAGAGCTGTAATGTGAACCAACCAAAGAATCTACTAATTGGAGTGGTAGAGTAATAATTGTTTATTTGGTTGATTCTGAAGAACATATATAAGATTCTAGAATTGATTTTGGTCTATTGTCAAATTTCTTCGTGCGTGTTTGTACTAAATCAACATATGCTTTGTCCTCAAACTTACTCAAACTTAATGCAAAACCAAAAAAATTTGTTTGATAATGCATTTGGAAGATGTAAGATGTTTTCAAGGCCATCAATCTTCAAACCAATAATGTCACCTAAATTTTGAGCCCAAATGACTGAATCGGTCGATTGAGGAATACATTATAAATTTGATATTATAGGGGCCAATTCCGCCATATTTAGAGCCGGTGTGGTTGCTTTGTAGGAGGAAAAATAAGGCCATGGGACCAATTTGTAATTTTAATTACATTCCATGGTTCCGATTTGTTTATAATATTATATGTATAAGCAAAATTCTTCTTTAATAATACTATTATAATGAAATCAAGAAACTTCCCAAAGGCCATGAATTGGCCCTCCATTTTTGTAGCTCCCATCCATTGAAGCACATGCCGTGCCATAACTTGACCTCCACTCATTAAGATTTCATTTTCAAAAAATTAGACTTCACTCCCCATGTAAGGCCTTTCGGACCAATTTCAAGAAACAAACCAATCACATGAGAGGATGGAGAGGAGCGTGGCCATGCTTCCCTCTCTTCTTGAGGCTGAGCAAGAAAAGCAAGGAGAGACGGTGGTCTTCAGGGCTCAGGGAAGACCATTCCCCGACCTTAACTCCTTGGCAGCGCAATCAGGCTAGGTTGCATGGCCGGATAATAGCCTGGGAGAGGGACATCAGGCCCCACTTTCTTTAGGGAGAATCAGGTCCACGAGACTAGTTGGAGAGCGTTCGGGAGCGATTGCTCCTAGGTCGGCGTCGACTTACCATGAAGGGTTCAACACGGACCTCCATGCAGAGTTTTACGCCTGGATGAATCAGAGAGCCGGTCGCAGCACGACCATTTCAGTTCCTCGTCGGGGAGTCCTCACACCTCAACAGTCAGCACGGCGTCTCGAAGCTACGTAGACAGGGAGAAGATTGAGAGCCAACCTTATCAATCAAAGCAGAGAAGGTGATAGTGAGGTAAACATCCTCAGTGACTCATGCAACTCGGAGTTGACTCCGAATCTCCCCCCCCCATTCACCTGCATGAAGATTACGACCTTATTCCAAAACGTACAAGGTATTAACGACACCTTGAAAGTAGACATAGTCATGCAATACTATCGCAATCTTTTTTCCAGTATAGAAGTTCTCTGCTTCCAAGAACATCATCTGAGAGGTGACAGGCTTGCTGCTCTTGGATCTTCGTTCTAGCCCCAAGCAAAGTTTTTTGGTTTAGAAGCAGAGGTTGATTTTGGAAACGAACCTCAGGAAGTCGAAGCTGGTACTGGGGGTATTTGTTTGTGGGTGGCCCCTTGGGTCTCCCATTTGATCACCAGCTCAGGGCAGGCAGGGGACGGCCGTGTCCAATGGGTGCGTTTCGGTGGCCTGCCAGGGGCGATATTGCGGTCCTTAACGTGTACGCCTCCACCAGCGCCAGTGAGAGATCGTTTCTCTGGGAGCAACTGGCAGTCATTCTTCCGCGTGACTGCAGATGGCTGATATGTGGGGTTTGGAACTTCGTTGAAGCCAGAAGTGACAAGTCCAACCTCAACGGTCGCCTTATTTCAACAAATGAGAGTAGGGTCTTCAACCTGCTTAAAGATGCGCTAGGAGTTGGAGAGCGCTTTGAAGGCTCCAATGGTGTTAGGTTTTCCTAGGATAACAGAAGGGTTGGTCCCGCTCGGTCCCTTGCTCGTTTAGATAGATGCTACTCATTCCTTCAGGCCGGGGCTGGTCCGGAACTAGTTACCGATTACTTTATTAGAGGAGATTGTTATCATGCCGATCACCTGCCGGTCCAGAACACCGTGCAGCTTCAGTCGCAGCCTAGACGGAAATCTTCCTTCAAGATGAGCTGCGTTTACTTAAAGGATCCGGAGGTTGTTAGTCAAGTCACTAGGATATGGAGCGAGAATCCTAGGTTAGGCTTCATTGGTAAGCTCCGTAGGGTTGTTAAGTTTTATAAAGCTTTTTGTATTAAAAAAGCTCAGGCCTTTCGTGCCTTAGAGAGCGGCCTTAGACAGAGAGTGACTGAGGCCACGGTGGGGCTCCATGACTCCCCCAACGACAAAGGGCTTCAGCAGCAGCTTGGTGACGCAGGCGATCAGCTTAAGAAGGTGGAGCAAAGGCAGACCGAAGGTTAGAGAATTCGTAGCCGTGTTAAATGGAAGCGGGTCGGCGATGCTTGCACGGCGGAGTTTTTTAAGGCTTCGAAGTCCCACTCTAACGCCTCGAACATCACAGGGCTCGAAGATGAGCAGGGGATCTTACATTCGGATCAGCAGAGGCTCGAACGTGTCTGCACCGACTTTTACCAAAAGTTATACACTGCAGGCCCTCCGGGGGCAGCTACCGCTGACGCTGCGGACGTCGCCCTGGAGTCCATTTCAGACCGCCTCTCTGTCCCTATGAAGGAGGCTCTAAGTGCTCCGATCACGATGGGGGAGCTCTCTAAAGCCTTGAAGGAGATGGCTGGCAGCAAGGCGCCAGGGCCCGATGGGGTTATCACCGAGTTCTTCAAGGAGTATTGGGAGTTGATTCAAGGGGATTACCTCTGTATGATCAACACGGCGGTGTCTAACCATCATTTCCCCCCTGGCGCGACGCGGGGGTTGATTTCTCTGATTCATAAGCATGACAGTCGGAGCAGGCTCACGAACTGGAGACCTATCACCCTGCTCAACGTCGTTTACAAACTTTTTGCAAAAGTTCTGCAAATGCGTGTGCAACCGGTTCTTATGGAGGTAATCAGCCTTGACCAGTCCGCCTTCCTTCCGATGCATTTCATCCTCGACAACATCTTGCTTACTCATGAAACTATGGAGTGGGCCATGTTTTCTAATCAGGCCCTTATTTTTCTCAAACTCGATTTCTCGAAGGCCTTCGACCTTGTAGAATGGCCGTTCCTGTTTAGAGCTATGAGTGCCATGGGATTTCCGGCAGAATTTGTTTCTATGACTCAGTTACTGTTTCAGGGGGCTACAGCCAATGTTAAGGTTAATGGATCGCAATCCCCCGAGTTTAGCATTTTCAGGGGGGTCAGGCAGGGTTGCCCCCTGGTCCCTTACTTGTTTCTTATTGTAGCAGAAGTTTTAAATGCCATGGTTAAGAAGGGAGTTGCTAAGGGGGTGATCAAAGGTATAGCTCTTCCTTTCCTGGAGCGGCGCGACTCCATGAGTTTTATCGGGTTTATAAACCACAGTAAAATCAAACTCGAGGAAAAGGAGTAACCATCGTGCGAGTCGACCCGACACCTGAGGCTTGTTGATCAAATACTGCAAAGCCAGGTGGTCGACATAGAACACAAACCTGTTACCAAGCAAGTAGTGTCGAAACTTGTTGATGGCATATACCATGGCGAGAGCCTCCTTCTCCGTGGTGGTGTAGTTCTTCTCCGCCCTGTTCAACAGTCTGGATGCATAGGCAATGGGTTGGTCGACCTTACCGGTCGGATTCTGCGCCAACACTGCCCCGACTGCTATGTCGGATGCGTCTGTGTGGATGTGAAACTCCAGGGACCAGTCGACTCCAATCAGGATCGGAGCCGATGTATACTTCGTCTTGATTTCTCAAAAGGCTGCTTCCTGCGCAGCCGACCAGATGAACGGCTCGGTCTTCCTGGTGAGTCGGGTGATCGGCTCCAAGATCCCTGCATAGTTTTTGATGAAGCAGCGGTTGAAGACTGCCAGACCGTTGAACTCCTAGATAGCCTTGACATTCTTGGGGGTCGGCATGTCGACTACCGCCTGGATCTTTTTGGGATCCGGGAACTTTCCTTCCTTGCCGACAATGTAGCCCAGGATGACACCTGTCGGGACAATGAAAATGCATTTCTCGGGGTTTAGGCTCACCTCGTACTTCCGACATTTCTCGAAAACTAGGCGCAGTTTCGAGAGGTGAGTCGACATGTTGCTGTAGACGCTGAAATCGTCCAGGAACAGCTTCATAAAGACACCCAGGTACTCCTTGAAGATCTGGTTGACGATTCTCTGATAGGTCGGGGGGGCATTTTTCAGCCCAAACGGCATAACGACCCATATGTAAGCACCCCACTCTGTGATGAATGCTGTCTTCGGTCGGTCGTCTGGATGGATTCGTACTTGGTGGTAACCAGAAAAACAATCCAGGAATGAGTATGCCTCATATCCGATCACTATGTCGAGTACCTCATCCGTGAATGGAAGTAGGTACGGGTCCTTCTTGGTGGCACCATTAAGTCGACGGAAGTCGACACATATGCGGAGCTTGCCATTCTTCTTGGGAACCACGACAATAGGCGACAGCCAGGTCGCCTGGTCAACTGGTGCAATGAACCCTGCAGTCAGAAGTCGCTCCAGGTCGTCTTTGACTGCCTGCGCGTAGTTCGGGTTCATGCGATATCTGGCCTGATGACTAGGCGAGATAGTCGGGTCGAGGTCGATCCTGTGAGTCGCTATGTGCTCCGGAATACCCCGTAGGTCTTTGTAGGAAAACGCGAAAATATCGACGTATTCCCTGAAGAGGGATTCCGCATCCTTCCTGATGTCGGGTCTCAAGTTGGCGTTCAGCTTCAGCAGCTTTGGGTCGGTAGGGCTACCGACATTCACCAGCTCAAGTCGATCCTCCTCGTTATGGTTCTAGTGGATAATATCCATGTACTGAAGCTCCTGCCGGATTGGTGTCTCGTCCAGTGGCATCGAACCTGGTGTATGACGGATCTCCAGGTGTGGAGGTCGGGTCGACTCTGCCAATAGGTGTTTACTGGTCGGATCGATTGGCGACTCGACAAGAGTGTCGACTGAAGGGTCGACTATAGGGTCGACTGGGGGGTCAACGGGTAGGTCGACTGGTCGTAGATGGTCGACCTTGGTGTCGGCTGGTTGCTCTTCAGTAATGCCAGCCACGAGTAGGTTGCAATCGATGGTTCCTAGCAGGTGAAGGTCGGGATCGGATGCTAAAAGCATTGCTTCCTCCTCGTCTGTTATCCCTTCAACGAAGTTGAAGCAGACGAGGGCATGGGGGGTGACCGCCTCGTAACCCAACTCCCTGTTGATCTTGACCGTCTTCACTGTCCCGTTGCCCATAATCTGGACTTCGTTGTTGCCCCAGTCATGTATGACCTTGGCGTATCTGAGCCAGGGTCGACCTAGTAACATCTTGTAGTCCGACTTGACTGTCGAGCAGTCGAGTACTACCATGGTCACAATGTAGGGGATGCCATGAATATGGATCTTGACATCCCAGAGCAGACCCTTCGGTCGAGCGACTGTACCGTTAGCCATCTTGAGGTTGAAAGGTGCTGGGAAAGGCTTGGATAGTCCCAAACGCCGGCGTTCGTCGTCCGTGATCACATTGACGCCGGAACCACCATCGATGAGAACATCGTCAACCAGGTTCTTGCCAACCGACACTGATATGACGGGCATATGTCGGTCGATCACCTCTGCTGCTGCTATCATGACGTCCGCTGTGGTCGGGTCGACCATGACTGTCGGGTCGGGTGATGTGGGTCGGTTCAACCTGTTTCTCACCAGGGTAGTTAGAGCGGGTGAAAGTTGGAGGAGGTCTTTCAACGACACTTGCAGTTTGCAATCTTGGAGCTTGTCCAGAATCTGCTGATGTAAGTCCCCGACTATAACGGGGGTCGGGTCGACCGGGCACAGAGTCGACTGAGCCGACGCCTCGCGTGGTGATAGCGGTTGTTGCAGTAGGGCATCCGTGTCCCAGTCGGTAGAGGGGGCGTCCCCTGTCAGCTCAGAGTCCGAATGCAACGTAGGTGGTTCCAACTCGTCCTGAAGTTGTCGAACTTCGTGCATCATTCAATCACGGAAGGCCTCCTGGACTGTCCAGTCGGTTAGCTCTGGGGGCTGCGGATCTGGGGTCGACTGGTCGGGTGTCGACTTGCTCCTTGTAATCGCTGCTACGGTCACTACGCCTACTCTAGTAGACGGAAGATCCTCAATAACGATTGTCGACGTAGTCGGCTTCTTTTCTTTCGTCTGCTCGCTCAAAAACTTGACGACGCGAGGATCCTTTAGCATCGGACACATATGGGTCGGGTGGTCCAGTTCCTTACAAAGGGAGCACGGGAAGATTCATCATGGTGGGTTGTCGCGTGGAGGTCGACTCCTTGATCCTGAAGTCGACTGAGCAGGTGTGGCAGAGGCTACTGCTACTGTCGGCGTTGCTGCTGCGCATCGCTTCGCGAAGTCGCTCTCCGGGTTGAGCCAACAGTCACGTTCACCATGTCCCGACTTCTTGCAGAGTGTGCAGACGACTCGTTTCGGCTTGTCGGCCTGTTCGGGTCGGGTGGGTGCTGGTGTCGGGTCAGGCTCCTTCGGTAGGCCGCTCTCGGCTAGCTTTGCCGACTTCTTCGCCTGGGATAGGGTCGACCTGGGTAGTCCAACTGTGGCTACCTGCAAGTACTTGAACAAGCTAGCTCGAAAATTGCTTAGTAGGAAATTGTCGGCTGGTGTCACCTCGAATTGGCCGGCCAGTTTCATCATGCGTTCGTAATAGTCATCAACCGACTCCTTAGGGTCCTGTTTTAGACTACGGAAAATTAGGTATGCCTGGTCATCATTATCAATGTCCTGGTAACGATGTTTAAAAGCATCCAGTAGACCCTGCAGGTCCTAGTAGGGTAGAGTCGACCTCTGATTCGTGAACTAGTTGTAGCTTTTAGCATCAGCAAGAGACTTACCAAACAATGTTATGCTAATGGTAGGGTCGGTTTCTCCATTCAGTGTGAGTGCGTTCAAAAAACGATTCACATGGGTGATGGCACACTTACCTTCTTTGAAAGTCGGCATGACAACCGGCTTACGAGTAGTTGTTCGGGGTGGCACTGCTGCAGTAGGATAGATAGGCGGTACCGGTCCTCCTACTGTCGGGTAGACAGGGTATGGTGGTATAGTCATTGGCGGGTAGACAGACGACACTGGTGCTCCTGTTGGGGGGTAGACAGAGTAGCTCGGTACTGCAGTTGTCGGGTAGACAGTTGGTACTGGAACAGCCTGTGAAGGGTAGACCGGGTAGGTCGGTCCTGCATACCATGTCGACCTAGGTGCCATTAACAGAGGGCAGTGGTCCACGAAATAACCATGGGCATTACAGTACGTACACACCGGAGGTGATGGTTGATACTGGGGTGGGTGTGGTCGGGTACAGGGTGGCCACTGGAATGGGTACCGGTGGTAGACTCGCAGCCGGCAAAGGTTGCGACTGCGGGTCTAACGGTCGACCAGAAGTGTGGGGTGGTACAGGCCAAGAAAAAGCCGTGGATGACACGGGTGGTACTGTCGGCTGGGTTACTGGAACCCTCTGTGCCGGCTGGGCCTGGTGACTAGGTTGGGTCCATGGTACTGGGGTCGACCTGTTGTGGTCGGGTAGGTGGGTACCAGCCGGATCTAAGGTTAACACGTCCGGTGCATAGGACTGAGTGCGAATGGTGGGTAAGGTGGGTCGAGTTGCTGGGGGGTCGACTCCCTGATGATATACATTCAGTATGTGATTGACCAGATGGGGGTTCAGATCCTGCCTAGCAACTGGGCTACCTCCCTGGGGTGTTCCCGGTCGGCTGGTCATTGCACCAGGGGAATTAGGTTCCTGGTACGATGCAGCCGACTGTGAGGGTCGACCTGGTAGGGTCGACCTATGTGTCGGGTGCCCCGTCTGGTCCTACGTACTTAACAGATTGGCGAGACGAAGGTCGAGTTCGTCCCGATTACGACGGAGTGTTTCTATTTCATGTTCTCGCTGATGCGTAATGATGGGAAGGTCAGAACCGTACCTGACTAGTCGCTGATCAGCGCTAGAGGGCCGGTCTGGTAGTGTTGGTTGGTCTTCCCGGGGCTGTCGGGGCGTAGATAGGTTCGAAATTGTGTGGGTCGCCACACTGGGTCGGGTGTACCAATCCGCTGTTGATGATGGTGGTGGTAATATTGCCAACGGTCGGGTCGGGTCGGTATACCCTCCGCGATTCATTGGGAAAGACGTTTCGTAGAAGACTGTACCTTCAGGGACGTCTGTCATGCCTTGGATATACTCCACGTAGTGTTGCAGGGAGGCTTCATCTATTATGGATGCGGAAACCTGCCTTCTGATGTTGTATGTCGGGAGGGGATCGACTGTCGGAAGCCGGATGTTAGGTTAAACGATGTATGCAAAGTTCTCCATTCCCGATATAGTCGGGTGTTGTCTTGCTGGTCGGGTGGTAAGTCGACTGGCTCAGGAGAGCCGGCGGCACGCGTGCGTGGACCTGCCATAATGGTGACGTGTCACTTTCAGATCCAGATCCGATTTTTTCGGATCTCGATCCAGATCTAGATCTGGATCTGAATCTGGATCTGGCAGGTAGGGTCTGGTGCTGCAGTCTGCTTGGCTGGTGTTTTTTGTGTGAGTTCACTTGGTTGCTCTTTTGGCACCGTGAGCTTCGTCCACACACCGCTCTACAGATTTCTTAGCACGCTTAGACGACTCTACTACTACAGGGTAGACATGCATCCACTATGATCTCCGAGGCGCTTTGTTGCTATAACGCCGTACTCTACTGTCTGGGTCGAATGCTGTTTAGCGTAGGAAACAGATTCTTACTGAACCCTAGTGACCAACAGCTTTTGTGTCAACCGACCGGCAGTTTGCATACTCTAAAACCTCTACGGCGGACAATTTCTGAGCAGACTTGTGCAGGGTCGACGTCTGGGTCGGCTCGCTCTACACAGTTCCTACTCTTCACAGATCCAAAACGCTGGACCAGACAGGACCATATTCAGCGATATGCTTTATCGCCGAGTCGACGATACGGTTTACAACTACAAGATAGTGTCCCTATCAGTTTCCCTATCGTCGACTCGACGAGAAGGTTTTGAAGGGGTTTATGACCATCAAGCGGTGTAATCCGGAGCTAAATCGACAAGTCGACGATACATAGTCGCCAATATCAAGAAATTTTCCATTCAGAAAGTGCAGAAACCCTAATTCCTTACATATAGGCTCCAAAAAAAAACACTGGAAACCTCACAACATGCACAAAATAGGATGAAAACGATACACCATATAGGGTATGTGAACCTGTTAACACAAATTAAGTTTGAGCTCATGGTGAGCACTGAAATAGAACATAAATCAGAATGGAACCATTTTTCCGACCACCGACACACTACTTGAAATTCTACAAAACAAAAACATGACCTCTTAAAAGAAATACTGAGAAATTCACAAAAGCATTCTTCCAACAAGCAGCACGCTAAGTGAAGCTCATCTACGACTAGGTCATTGAGGACTTGAACGATGCATAATGAGGGAGTCATAGTCAAGAAAAGGCCTGCAAAAAACCTCGCAAGAAGAGAATTTTCACGAAATTCGATACAAGCAAGCTTAATTCAAACAGGAAGAGAAACCGCAAGTGCAAACAGGAAGAGAAATGGCAGAGGTGGGTGATAGAAACCCCAAATGCATACAAAACAGACTGAAACTAACCTAAAAAGCCATTGCAAGGAGAATTGAACCTCCTCTAGCACACTTCAGCTTTCAAACTACAAAACAGAAAACTGAGAAGCCAAGAGGCTATAAATACCTGATGACTGCCGTTTTGGAGTAGAACGAACCCCGCCACCACGAACCTCAGCTCCTGCTCAAGTCGAACGTCGTTTGCTTCAAACGCAGTATGTACAGTACCCACCAATAAGTTTACGTTCACAACACAAATAAGAGAACATCTCTCAATTTTCAAAGAATCACCATGTTCTCAAAAATGATCCAAATTGCCAACTGCAAAGTGTATTGGAAAGATAACGGAGTCATTTATACCAGTATGTCAAATATTTCCCATAAAAATAAAAATATGTGCTATTATACCATTTTCTTTATGTAGTATCTACTATTCACCCTTAGCTCTTATTAGGGGCTTTCTACATTGAGGTATGCCAGAAAAGAGAACTTCAACCATTTTCATAGAAAGCTCTTCCAATTCTTTTTGTATAAATGCAACTTCTTTTTAGGAAAAATATGAATTATACTTACCAAGAAGTTTAATTTTAGACTTTCATACTCTAACTGAAGTGTCACCATAAACAAGTGTAACTTCAAATGATCATATCTCTCACCTCAAATGACCAAATTTCATGAAATTAACACCAAATTGTCTAAAATGTAGTAAATTTCATCAAAACCATCTCTTATGTGCTGATCTAAGCCGCATATGTAAGGAAATTTCATTAGCAATCATTGCACTCAAAAATGTGTATGTTATTTTTTCACAAAGAACCACGTCAACGCTTATCACGCCAACTCCATTCAATGTTTGTCAGTGTGAGTCACATCTATACAAAGGGCATCAAAAGAGGTCTCTCAAGAGATAATAAGATTCTTTTTCTCAACATATCTCACCATGTGAAGGCCTTCATAACATTGAAAGGTAGATACTAAAAAGTATGTTAAAATATGCTAAAGTTATTAGATAATTTTCCATTCTTCTTGGAATTTTTTCATATAGTGGTAAAGAAGACTCCACCATCTTCCTTATGTAATTTGTACTTTGCAATTCAGATTAGTTTTGAGGGCATGGTGGTCAATTGAAAACTGGAAGTATGTTATCTCTTACTGCTATGAACGTAAACTTATTGGTGGGTACTGTACAGAGACAAAATAAACTCTCACAACGGCTACTGAGTGAGAGCTCGGTATTACACAACGACACACTAAGTGAGAGCTGGATATACCTCACTCAGCAAAACGAACCCTAAACGCACAATGAAGAACAAACTAACACAAACCCCAACGCACAACCCCAAGCACCTCAAAACACTAAGGAGAAACGAGAAGCGAACTGGCTGAAAACCAAGCTCGACAAGCTGATACCCTCGACAGCTGAGACTCTCGCAAGGACACCCACACTCCGAAGCGCACACACGGCCAACAATCAAATACAAAGCGCTCACAAAACAGGGAAGCGCTCAGATTCTCGGAGACTGACGAAGACGAAGGCGAGCGAGAGAATGGCGGAGCGAGAGAGAGACGAGCGAGAGAATGGCGGAGCAGGAGAGAGACGATCGAGAATGTCGGCGGAGGAGGTACTCGAGTGGGGGGCGTCGTGACGGCGGAGGGGTCATCATACCTCATGATGAGCAGTGCATGCCCATGATGATATACATGGGCATGCACATATACATGCCCGTGCATGCCCATGTACATCATCATGGGCATGCTTTTGAGTTTTTTATTTGCTATTAATTTGTTTAATTTATTTTTTTATTTTTTTATTTTTTTTATAACTTTTGTTATTTTTATTCTAAAGTTCTAATTTTTGTATGTCGTTTTTTGTTTATATTTTAACTTAATAATTATGGGTTTGCATTTTGTTTTTGTTGACACTAAGCTCTGCTTTGTGGTTGCAACTCCTCGCCAGGAGCAGCTTCTTCTGTGACTGCTGGTTCTTCAACGATTTGAAAAGCTTATCCCGCCATAACCAGCTCTCAACCCGGACCGCTCCTCTTCCCACGCATGATCAATACTCACACATGAAAAACAACATGAACATCAAACGAATAGAAAAGTCTCCATCCAGTCTCCATCCACTCGGGCAGCAGTACAAAAAATTACAATGCTGTAAAATATGCCAGATTTACATTTATTGGAAACCAACAAAACCCACATGACGCGGGCCAGAAATATACAATGTTCATGGGGACCACAGTGACACTATTCATCTTTAATTTTGGTAATGTCAGGTGCCGAATTACACCAAAGAGACTTTTGAGTACACCATTTTGAAAAGCCTAAATTAGCTACCATTTTGGTGTAATACTTGGTGTAGTTGAACCTCTTTTCTACTAGTGGCTGCATGTACCGCTAGGTCCATTTCCATACATCAAGTCGGCTCATGCACCCAATACTTCTGCCCTTAAGTAATTGGCCTTTATCTTCTGCATAGCATTCTCAAGCCAAGCCTTTCGGGTATGCCATAAACATAAGAGAATCTTCACATCGTCATTTTTTTGTCCCTCAACCTGCTCAGTCTCAGGCCACACCTTCCTGCAATATTTGACAGGCATCATTAACATTAGGACACTGTCATAATAAGTACAGAGTTGAGATAATGAGCACTTCATGGCATGGTAGAATCCGCACCTTATGGCGTTCAGCTCTGCGTCGTCATTATCAACCAGAAAAGAACTTGGTTTCCAATCAGGTCTCACAGCAATACACCTCTCATTCAATTTCTTCAACCACGGAACTATGTCCACTTCCCTTGATCTGCCCTGGATTGTGAAAGCTACTGGAATGCCCTGCTCCCATTCGTCGAAAACCATAACAGTGTAGAGGGGATACTTCACAAACAGAAAATATGACATCAGTGTAAGAATAAAAGACACGCGACTGAGGACAGCCTGTCCATAACAGGCAGTACATTATAGTCTGTCCAATTCAGGGCACAGTGAAGCGAACTAACCTTAGGGGCATTAGTCGAAAAAGTAGCATCCATGGACAGAGGTCTGCGGTGGCCATGCCTTACCATCATTTCCAATTGCCATTCCGTTTGGATGGCCAAGCAAAAAGGATCATCTTCATCAGGGGGGGGGATCATTCAACTCTATGTTACCATATTCCTTGTAGTGATAGAAACAATCAGGGTTTTCGTCTGTCCACATACGGACGCTCATAGCATCCCTCGGATGCTTTTCCCACAATTCCTCCGCCAATTTGTTGGCGATATTGTAAACATCTGATGGCATGACGAAGGTATCTCGGGTTGCTGGTAAATTGTTTTGAGCACAGCGTAGCACCTCGGCCTTGTGGTCTGCCATGACTTGTGCAGGGGACTTATCTGACCTAAGTGAGTCAACAATCCACTGCTTCGTTGCTGCTGATAAATGACCAGATAGCTCAGCACGCTGTCCTCCGAACTCTGCGCCATGACAGGGCTTCCCAGCCTTGTTGACATGTTCCATGCAATGGAACTGAATGGTGCAGAGTTTCTCATCAACTTCCAACTGTTTGGCCACGAAATTGCATTGACAGCCTCGCTTCATGGACATCCCAGCATGTCTTTTGCCCACCCTAGTCTTCCTTTTTGGCTTCACAGCTGCATCAAGCATAGATTGGGCTTCGAGAAGCCGCTCCTTCGCCTCCTTTAGTCTCGTCTGCTCTTCTGCATCCTCATCCACTGCCTCAACATTTAGGTCAGGTACAGGGTCTGTCCTACTCTTCTTTTTAGGACGGGGTTTTGCAGCTGCCTCCTTCGCTGCCTTGTCCACGATCTTCTGAGCACGCTGTAAGGCCTTCCTTTGGTTTGTCGAATTTTTCTTCTGAGTTAGTGTATGTGCAAATACCTTCTGAATCTCGACCTTATACTGCCTTGTATAGTCCTCCGGACCATATTGACACGAATATCTATAAAAAACGGTCAGGAGAGAACATGAGATCACGATCAGTCAGGGCAAACTAAACCATTAGGACACGCACATGTTCGATTGTCGAACAGAGGAGATCATGAGCATGGGGGTCCTGACGATGACATAGACATGGGGCCATAAGATGAAATAGGAATTCCTCAGACACAGTTCAGTAATGGACAGGGCAGAAACACGTAGGGCACACATGCAGTCTACCAGTCTTACCTGATTTCCTGGACAGCTGATTCTGCTCGCACTTGCTTCCTTTCCCCTTTCTTCATGCACTTCCTTGTCTCCTCAACAAAAGTGCAGGGATGTTGCCTGGCCGACATTTCACCCTCCAAAAAGTCATCCAGGCGGTCCCATGGTATTGTTGCCTGGTTTGTCTCACGTCGTCTACCTCGCCCTTGATTGCACTTCGTATCCCATTTTAGGTCTGTCCTAGAGAAGGGACCAGGAGGTGGGATCTGCAGTGATGCCCTCACCTTATCTGCCATATACCTCCAGGAAGGCCTCTGCTTCTTCCCGCCCGTCTTCTTCACTTCAGTGTCACTCTCAACTTTGATGGTCTGCTCTACTACACCTCCGACATCAGATGAAGGACCAAAACCATCATCGTCTTGCAGAGCACCGTTACCCCCGGCCACTGAGTCGCCCGATTCACCTCTGCTGGAAGAGACAGCGCCCCAGCTGAAGCTGTCCTCGACGGCCGCAAGGTCCACTACGTGACCCTGTCCTACGAGATCTCGTGGTTGCCTACGCCCTGCTGCCGCCCCAACGGCGCCCCCTTCAAATGTCGCCCCTGTAGTGGTGGGCGTCCTAACTCCCCCACCCTGTCCTGGATCCCCATCGAAGTTCCAGGTGTCGAAGTCCTGCAACTGAGTGTAGGGAGACTCCCGTTCCGCCATCGTCTTCTCATTCTGGTTTGGACCTTTGGCCTCCATCACATCCGAATTCACTCATGTGCCGGTTCTTCTTCATGATCCCAAAGTCATGATCTCATATTCCCTGGAACCGCTATTCACTCCTCTCGGAATCGCAGCGCTCCCCGTCTGCAACCGCGCCCTCCATCTCCCGAGCACACTCCATCCTCCAATCGTACAACATGGACCCGAAACCGCCGCAGACCCCTCACAGCTGCAACGACGAGGGTCACCATCACTGAAGCAGCGCCGCCAGAGAACCGAAACCCCTGTAGCACTCTACAGTGCCGGCGGCATTGATGAGCTCCGACGGCAACGAGGGCGACGGGGGCGAGAGTGACGAGGGGACGGGAACGCGCGTATGGGAACGGGGACGGGCGGGGGTCGAGAACGGGGACGGGGGGGTGCATCGCGGCCGGTCGGGGGGGGGGGGGGACGGGGGACCACCGGCCCGGTGGGATCAAGGTCGGGGACGGGCGCGGGGAGGGTGGGGACGGTGAGAGGCTCGGGTCGGGACGGTGGGAGGGTCGGGCAAGCGGGGGCTGCCCCTGCCCCAAAATGAACGAAGTGCAACGCTCGTAGCGGGGAGATAGAAAGACCCACCTCAGGGTCGGTACTACATACTCTGTCGGCATCAATGGGGTTAGCCCATAGACTAGCTGGAATGGGGAATGTCCAGTACCGACTTTGTAAGCAGTCCTGCACGCAAACAAAACTGTGTGAAGCTGGACATCCCAGTCAGTCCGATTGTCGTTCACCAACTTTTGCAGCATACGTACAATCACCTTGTTGGTCGACTCTGCCTGTCCGTTTCCCTGCGGATAGTATTGTCGGAACACGGAAACACGACTAACATCCGGATAACACCCTGATTGGGCGTAAACTTCCGTATTGTCACTTAGTTCCGAGTATCGTCCAGGGATTCAATAGTGTTTCCCCAAGTAGTTACTTCTGATCATTCCGAGCCTTGCCACTGCTCGGATAGTGTCTTAGGAACGTAACTCCTTAACTATCTCTCTCTCTCTTCAGGTGTTTCGTCCACAAACCCCAACGTCTCGGATCAGTTACCGTCTCACAACTGTCCTAGAGTACTCTGGCCAGCAGGTCACACAAACAATCCTCTCCGATCCGTGAGACTACAACGACAAACCAATCCGGATCTGGGAGAACCAGGATCCGATTATCCCTAGGCGACCCGTACCACGTTCCGACTCCCCCTCTCACTGTGCACGGAACCTCTTCAGAAGTTCAGTGAGCCCGACCAAGTAATCCTTGATCCGCTTCGACCCTAGCGACGGCTATTCCGTATGAGGTTGATTTGGGGACGGAACAGTGAGGCTTCACTCCTACGACCATCCGCTAAATCTTTCCGCTCAATCCCATTTCCTTTCCGGTTCGGGTCTCGTCGCAACTCCCATCACCTTCCTATCCGAGCTACAGCGGAACTCTCATGTCCTTCCCGGATCATTCACACTTAGCGGGAAATCACGCACAGTACTTACAAAACACAAATACTTTACTGATAAGGAATATAGGGGGAAAACATGCAAAAACGAAGACCCGGACCGCATCGCCTGCTCTGTTTAAGTAAGCAGGGCTGTTCACAAAAGCGGCGGCGCCGGTAGTTCAATCAAAACCCTAATCCCTAACTATCTACCTAGAATTCTACTTTACGACTAGAACGGATCTCCCGATCCGGAATCTACTCCTATAAATCCGGAAAGTTACGGCAAGTGGCAGTGAGAGGAATCTATCACTTCTTTGGCTTCTTGTGGCTCTCCTGCTCGCGATCCTTCGACCTGGTCACCCGCGGCTCTGATCCGCCCGCCCCTGCTGCTCGCGCCGCCTTGCGCCTAGCACTCCGTTCCGCCTTTGACTCCCTCGCCTGAGCCTCCAAGGACAACCGGGTAACGATCCGGGTCTTGGGAGACTTGGGCGACTTCGGGATCATATGTGCGGGAGGGGTTCCGGACGTAGGAGTCCGAGCTTCAGTTCCGGTTGTCCCAACCGGAGAGCTCTCATAAGTCTCCGAGTCGGACTCTGAAATCGTAATGGGGGCCTTCTCCGTCGGCTCCTTCCTTTTCCGTAAAGTCCTCCGAGCACCGACACTGTCCGAAGGAGAATCCGCTGCTGGCGTTCCGGTGGGAGTAGGCGTCACCGTTCCGGTCTTGGCTGTGGGTGAAGGGGTCAGTCCACCCTCCTGAGTCACTCGGGTCCGTCCGGGTGGTGAACTAGCTCGTCCCCGGACCCCATTCCGGTCCCGCTATCTCCCCTCGGTAATTCGCAATGATCACCTCCTCTCCGAGTCGTGGAAGAACATCCGGCGGCCCGGACCGAGTCACCTGCTCCATAACTGTCCTCTCCTCGATCCGCCTCTCGGTGACTGTCGTTCCGGTTACTTCCACCTGACCTGTGGGGATCGCGCAGCTCTGCTGGACCGTACTGGTTCCGGGTGACGCCACATGTGCTTGGTGCTCCCGGATCACCTCCGCGATCGTCCGATTCGTCATGGCGGCCTCTTCGACTGTCATCCGCTCCTCGACTTGGAGGTTACTCCCTATCGGGGTTCGGAACCCTACTCCGCGAGATTCCCCTACAACGGCCCGAGAGGGCGATCCGGGGAGCGGAAGGCCCCGACCGGCGACTCCGAAACTAGGACTTCCGGTACTCGGATTGAGCAGCTGCCGGACCTTCTTCAGGATCAGGTTCATCGAGTGCTCGCATTTGGAGAGGATCATGATGATCCTCTGCTTATCCTCGAAATCGGCCGGCTGCACTACGTTCTCATCAAACAGCCGGGCCTTGTTGATTACTGCCCCCGAATTTCCCACCAACTTCCGAAGCTCCCCCAAAGTCTCCTCCTGTTCGGCGTGGAACTTACGGATCTCATCACTCTTTGCTGCCAGTTCCTTCGTCAGCTCCTGCAACTGAAGCTCTAGCCGCTTCTTCTCACTCCGAAGATTTGGGGCGTCCTTCAACAACTCCACTTCTCGGATCACCTCTTCCGGTAAGCAACCCCCCAGCGATGTACATACCCTCCGGAACAGTGTTTCGATCCGATCGTAAGAAGCTTGCGCCCGGTGAGTCTCCTCCCGAATCCCCCGAAATAGTTCCACCGGAAATCCCCGCTCGGAACTGACCTCCCTCCGTTCCGTATCTCCCCGGGCCGTAGAGGGCTCCGCGTGCTGTGACGCAGCCCGCTCCGATCGTGATCTGGACTGAGCCCTAGTAGCGCCAGGGTTCGGAACCTCCTTCGTATCGTCCTCATCTTCCGAGGACGTTGTATCTGAGATCTCACCTCGCGGATCGGGTTCCATTCCGGGCGGAATCTCCGAAAATTTGAGGAAGTTCTTCGCGTGCGTATACGTCTCGTCCTCCTTATCGCTCAGCAACTCATACGCATGGTAAAGGTGAAAGAGAAAAGGGGAGATCGGGGTCGGCTTCTTTCCGATCCCCGGAATCATCTTCTGCACTACTTCCGCCATGAGTGCGGCCCAATTCACCGGACGTTCTCCTGAGTACCCTAAACCGAGGATGGTGTTCCCGACCGTAATGGTGACCTGTGCCGGTTTCTGCGGATACAGGATCGGAACGAGGAAAGCTAAGACCTGCCTCTGCCTCCTATCCTTGCAGGCGTCTATCTCGTATCCATTATTCCTATGGATCTTCCCATGGAACCTATCCTGTACGTATTTATCTGTCCGGGTCGCCCAAAGGAGCCCGGTCTGCTCAAAACCGTAAGCTGCTGCCCACTGTTCCGCATTCCACAGCGTGGGCTTGCCTCGGATCGTATTATCCCACCGATTGTCCGGCCCTTCCAGGACCTCCCTCACCATCACCTCACTCTTCAGTAACCACGGCCGTGCCAACAATCCCTCACACCTCATCCGGGTGAGGTCGGTGATCAGTTCCTCCATATCCGATTCCTTCACCGGAGTTCCGGGGCTAAGGACGCAACACTGCACGTGCGCCATCTCTACGCCTTACGTCTCTCCCTCTACACTCCTACAGCAAGAAACCCGGCAATCCAACTGCCAGTGAATCGGAAAAGACAAAAACACCTCACCGCTCTTTCACTCTCTACTCCCAGTTCGCAAAAAGGAACTCCAAACCCTAACACCCTCGTTTATATACCCCAGGCATAATCAACGCTGTGGCGGCCCGTAATTGCAGCCGCCAACGTACCGGGTTAAACGCCTATCCGGGTCATGATGACTTCCGCGTCGCTTCGGATCCTTGACGCGGTTACAGTAACGGTCAGTACTCGGATCGTCCACCCGTTCCTTGTTTTATCTTCCGAGTTTCGGAATCCAGGTTCCGGAAATACTTCTTGCGTTAACTGTTTTAACGTTTCTGGAGTATCCGGTTTGCGTTAACTACTAATACTGCTAGTGTCTGGCTAGTTTTTACCTAATTAACCAAAAAATGAAAAATTAATGGAATACTTACGCCGGCTGGGGCTCTTCCGGGTTATTCTGAGTTTCTCGGATCCCACAAGTATGTTGTGGAAGTCGTATGTCGGAGAAGAAAATGTTCCGTCAAGGTGTGGATCGTGCTGTTGATGAAGTGTCCACCCTGGTCGCTGACCAACTGCAGGGGACAGCCAAATCGGATTAAGATTGCCTCGTACAGGAACTGTGCTGTCTCTTTGGCTGTATACCCCCGCCACTTGTAATGATCCGTTCTCAAAGATTCGCGTAACCCGGTAAGGTCCCATCCATCTCGTGTGTAACTTCCCCGGAAACTTTTGGTGCCTATTATCATATAAGAGCACCAGGCCTCCTTCTACCACCTTATTGTCCTTAGGAATTCTCTTGTCGTAGGTCTCCTTACGTTTTGCGTGGACATCTACAGCCTGCTGGAGAGCGCCCCTCCTGACTTCTTCCAGATCCTGTAATGCTACGATCCGGTACCCCGGATCCTCGACTCTCGTCCCGTGACGGGCAGCCATAACCCGTAAGGTTTCTACCTCCAGCTCCACTCCGTGAACTGCGGATTGTCCAAAAACTAGGAAGAACGGACTCTTACCCATGGTTTTCTTCTCGCTGGTATTGTAGGCGTGTACCGCTGAAGGTAGCTTCCGATCCCAATCCGTCTTATGAGCCGAGACCATCTTGTTCAGAATCTTTTCGACGATGCCATTAGCTCGTTCCGTCAGTCCATTCGCTTTCGGATTATAAGGAGTCGTCTTCCGATGCTTAATGAGATACCGTTCCGTGATATTGATTATGACATCGTTCAGGAAATGTTTTCCCCGGTCACTCACCAGTTCTAACGGATGTCCAAATCTCATCAATATTTCTTCAAAGAGAAATGTGGCTGCGGCTGCGGCGTCATTCTTCACCGTTGCTCTTGCCTCTACCCATCTGGTCGCATAATCCATAGCCAGGATAATATATCTCCTCTTCCGGGCTGTGACCGGATTGATCGGTCCGATAAAGTCGATCCCCCATTTTTCAAACGGAGCCAAGGGAATAATGGGAGTGAGGGGCCAGTGGTTCCGGAACGAGGGTGCCCCGATTCTTTGACATTGGTCACACTGCCCTACAAATTCCTTCACGTCCCGGGAGAGGTAAGGCCACCAATATCCGGCTGATCGGATCCGTTTGATGGTTGTCTCCGAGGCGAAATGGCCGCCCGAGGGTCCGGCGTGTAAGGCCCTCATGACCTGCCTTCTTTCGGACTCCTCGAGGCACCTCCGTAATACATCATCCGGTCCCATCCGGAAAAGTACACCTCGGATCAGTGTGAAAGGAGCTACTGTATTCTGAAACACCATCTTCTCCTCCCGCGTAAATCCCTCCGGGTACCTCCGTTGTGTTAAATACTGGATAATCTCCGAATAATCGGATTCCTCCGTTCCGGAAATGTGAAATACCTCCGCCTCTTCCGGAAACTCATCCGGAAACGTGGCGGTGATATCCGAAACTGCTTCCGGGCCACGCATCCTTGACAGGTAGTCAGCGTTGGCATTGGCCTTACCCGGTTTCACTACTACCTCGTAGTTGAGTTCCTGGAGCAGCAAGATCCATCGTGCAATACGCCCTAAGAGATCCGGTTTGTTTACCAAATACTTCAGGGAGTCATGATCCGTGTGGAAAACGATCTTGTATCCGAGAAGGTAGTGTCGGAACTTCTTGCAGGCGTATACTACCGCCAAGGCTTCCCGTTCAGTGGTAGTATATTTCCGTTCCGCCAGGCTCATCTGCCTGCTAGCGTAATAGATCGGATGCTCCTTCCGATCCTCCCCTTGTTGCCACAGAATCGCCCCTAGGCACCACCCGGAAGCGTCGATTGTCACATGGAATTCCTTCGTCCAATCCGGTGCTGATAGGATCGGAGCGGTGGTCAAGGCCTTCTTCAGTTCCTCGAACGCCTGCTGTCTCCGTTCCGTCCACAAAAACTCTTCTTCCTTCTTCAACAGTTCTGTTAATGGGGCTGCCAATTTGGCATACGCAATAATAAACCTCCTATAGTAACCGACGCATCCTAGGAATCCCCGGACCTCTCGGACGTTGGTGGGAGACACTAGAATAAGGATAGCTCGTACCTTATCCGAATCGACTTCCAACCCGTTCCGACTTACGATGTGTCCGAGAAGAATTCCGGAAATCATCCCCATAAAACATTTTCCGGGGTGTAATTTCAGTCCGGTTTCCCTGCATCTCTGGAAGGTCCTTCGGAGGTACTCGAGATGTTCCCTCCACTTACTAAACACCGCGAAGTCATCGATGAAGACTTCCAGAAAATGTCTCAAGAAATCTCGGAAAATATCCACCATCAGCCTTTGGAATGTTCCGGGAGCGTTACACAGTCCGAAGGGCATCCTGTTGAAGGCGAACGTCCCCAATTCCGTGGTGAAGGTCGTTTTCAGCTGATCCTCTTCCCGGATCGACACCTGGTTATACCCGGAAAATCCGTCAAGAAAGCTGTAGCACTCCTGCCCTGCTACGTGATCGAGGATAATGTCCGTAAAAGGTAACGGAAAGTAATCCTTCTTTGTGGCCGCATTCAGTTTCCGAAAATCTTGACAAACTCGGATCTTGACTTTCCCATCCGAGCCAACTTTCTTCGGAACGACGACTATGGGCGATACCCACTTGGAATTATTCACCGGATAAATGAATCCGGCTTTCAGGAGGCTATCGATCTCTTCCTTCACCATCAGAGAATACTTCTGATTGAGCCTGTACTGACGTTGTCTGACCGGAACGGATCCGTCAACCAAGTCAATATGATGTTGGCCGAGTTCCGGAGGTATTCCCTTGAGGTCGGATGGCGACCAAGCAAATACATCTAAATATTCCTTTAGTAAATCCACATACTCCTTTCTCTGTTCCTTGCTCATGCTTCGCCCTAGCAGAAATGTCTTTCCGGGGGCTACTTCCACCTTCTCATAGTCGGATGGTTTCACAACGTTCTTGACTCGTTCCGATTCCTGTTCCTCTCCCTGATCCGTCCATGCGCTCTATACCCGGACAGGGGTGTCCGGGTCGAGACCCATGGCGGGCAAGTTTCCCTCCTCGACCTGTTGTCGGAACCATTCGGGTGAGAGTGGGACACTTCCCTCTCCGAGAGAGCGATCCTCCAGTATTGGGAATTTCACGCGCTCCGGTGCTGGTTGGGGTTGCTCACTGATCGGATTATGAAATCGGAAGTCATCCTCGGTAACTTCTGAGAACTGATTCACGAAATAACTAAATACTTCGTCATCCTCCTCTTCCGGGTCGGACCAATCCGACGTATACCCATCCGAGCCATTGGTTTCCCCTAGATATCCATCCATCTTCCACGGAATCCGCTGATTGGTTTTTCCGAGCACGAACTCCTGGGCTCCCCAATCAACGAGGACTCGTGCCATGTATAGCCAGGGTCTTCCCAACAACATCGGGAAGGGGCGGCCCGTACTAACTCGGATTATCACGTAATTCAAGAGGTAGGTTACCTCTCCGATCGTGGTCGGAACTTGGGACAACCTTCCCACGGGTTTAACTCTAGATTGATCCGCCATTCGTAACACCTGATAGGTGGATTCGAACGAGGTGTATCCGAGTTCAAAGGCCGTATCCTCCAACATCAGGTTCACACCGGATCCACCATCTACCGGAACCTTCGGAATAGCACATCCTTCCACTAGCACCGTCAGTTCCGGGGCTCCGTGATCCTCAACCTGTAAGAAGTTAGTAGCTACAGACGGAAGTTTCACCCCTCGGCGCCTCCGCTTCGTCCATGCCTCTCGGATTACCTTCTGGTAATTCACATTGTCATGGAGCAACTGTCCAATCGTGACATTTGCCTTGAGGGATTTGATGTCTCCAAGAATATCATACTCGTCTACTCTGGGATCGGAAGGAATAACCACCGGATCGTCATCAAACCGGACCGTAGGCTTGGTGATCTTCCAGACAGGGGGATCCGCGAGCTCTTTCCGAACTTCCTCGCTGATATCTTTCGGAAGGTTCCCTCCTTCCACCCCATTTTCCGCTCTTGGACGGTCGTCTTCTTCTGGTAAAGCTCGGGTTACCGTAGAGGGTTCGGATCCCGAATCCGAATCCACTCTCCTGGATCTCACCCTCCTTCTGGTCTTCCGGGATTTCGGAAGCTCCGGTTCCTGGGCACGTCCTTTAGCGGAACTACGGGTTGATACTCTGTGTACTGGTACTTCCGCGCCCTCCTGTAGTTCCGTGACGAACCGTCATTTGTCCGGGTTCTCTATCCCACCCGAGTGACCATAATTAAGTCCAGTCATCTCTCTCGGAGGGACCTCCACCCGTTTGAAAGTCGGACGGGGTTGTGCCGGTTTGGCGCACTGAGGAGCCGTATGACCGTATTCCCCACAGTTTTGGCACGGGAGGATCCGCGGTGCTCCTTGCCCCTGTCGCTCAAACGGACAATTAGGTGCGTAATGATCCGGGCTCCCACAGTTGAAGCAGTACCCGTGGGTTGGCTTCTGGTACATCGGCCTACCCGGAACGTTCTGTGGGATCCGATATCCGGCGGGAGGACGAGCTATCTGGATTGGAGCCTTCCCTCGCCCGTAAGTGGTCTGAACCTGATACACAGGTTGGTATTCCTCCATCTGGAACTCTTCCTCCTCCGGATAGGCAAAGTATACTTCTTCTTCCGGATGGACGTAGTGAATTCGTTTCTGGCGGGGTTCAGTACACTCCGGAGGATAATGTCCTTGCTTTCCGCAGTTAGCACACCACACATTAGCTCTGCTGGTGGGAATCATCTTACGAGGTTTCGGATTCTCGGAAAGGTGAACGTTGAGTTTGGCAATCGATTCTCGGATCTCCTTCATCTCCTTCATTACCTTCCGAGAATCGTCATCCTCCACCTTCACTTTAATCAACTCTCGGTTCCGTCTAGGCCGGGAGTTTCCACTGGAACCGCCTCGGCGCTTCGAGGCTCCCCTGGAGTCCTCTTCCGACTGATCGGAACTGGATGAAGTGGAATCGCTCTTACTGGTAGAGTCGGAATCTTCCGAGGAGGACTCGTGCCTACGCCGACGCTCTCTCTCCTTCCGGATCTTCTTACCCCGCTTCTCGGTATGCTTCAGAGACTTTCGTAGAGATTGGGCCGAGTTCTCATAGTTCTGAGCCGCCTCCACGGCTTCTGTAGCACGACGTGGTATCAGTATTCCTCCGGAAGGCACTTAATTCACACTAAATACCCTCCAAAGTGAACCACTCCGTGTTCGTTTCCACGAAGACCTATAGTTTTCCCTCTATTAGACAATAAGCTACCTTTCCCCGACCGGCACCTAGCCAACCGGATTCCCTACCGGTGTGGACTTCCGGATTTCCACCCTCTAGATCCGGATCCGTCCGGATACCGGCTCCCAGACGGTTTCCATCCGTCCACTCTAGTTACCGTCCGTCCCAAATCCCCTACCGGATGGTACTTGGACGGACGTCTATTACAGTTTACTGGATAAACTTCCGGATTTTTAGACTAGTGGCCGGTTCCCACTGATCCGTCTATGCTTTAAAGTGGCTGGATTCTCCACCGTCCCGTGACTTAAAGTGGCTGGACACCCACTGCCCCGTAACTTAAAGTGGCTAGACACCCACTGGTCCTATTCTAACAACCGGATGGTATGATTTCCGTATGTCTACTCTACCGGGCCGGATGGCTACTCAGTACCGGATACAGGGACGGAATCCTATACTACAATGACATTCCGGTCCGGCTACAAGTACTGTTTCTACACTGTTACTCCTTCCGGACAGTTTCCGGTTGGCTAGTCAGGCTTTTGTCCCTGTCACCAGGCTCCTTCCGGACGTTGGAAACCGTCAACACTCGGCGCTTGACACCTTTCCAATCTCTCCGGGCGCTCTCCTGATTCACTCAACCGGAATACACACTTCCGGAATCCTACCGGCAACAATGGTACTTCCAACCGGAACCACAATGGACCTGCTATGCAACCGTCACTCGCTCAAACTCCAACAGTTTCTCCAAACATATTCTGAATTTCACAAGCTAATGGAATACAAAAACAAGGTGCAAGCCTTGGGAAAACTTCTGGCTTAAGTACTATCTCCTACCCGGAGTTCTCGCAGCCTAGTGGCCCACTAGATCCTAGAAATCTGGATCTGAGATCTGGATCTCAGATCTAGATCTGAGATCCGGTTTCTAGATCTGAGATCCGGTTTCCAGATCTGAGATCCGGTTTCTAGATCTGAGATCCGGTTTCCAGATCTGAGATCCGGTTTCTAGATCTGAGATCCGGTTTCTGGATCTGAAACTTCCGGATCTCAACAACAACAAATCACTATATCTAACTCCCTGTTAATAGCCGGGTGCAATTGAGCCCCATCGTTAGTCGCTATTAAGAGTCGGGAGATTTCTAACTACCTATTTCTACTTCTTACCTGATCCGGAATTATAGAAGAGCCAGACTTCCGGCATCTTGGACATCTACCTACCGGCTTTGAGGTTCCGGTCAGTGTGGGAGCTAGCCCCATCTACTATTCTTGATTTCCGGTATTCGTCCAACAGTTTATGGATTCCGGATTTCCGGATTCCGGATTTCCGGATTTCCGGACTTCAGATTTCCGGATTCTAGAAACTTGCAGTCCGACCGGAACCGTCCGGCTAGCCGATATCAAAGACTTGTGCCACCATGTCCGGTTATGGCTTCTAGTTTCTCCCAACCGTCTTATTAGCTAAAACTATCATATTTCTAATATTCCTATCTAGCTAGTATTCTAGAAACACTATAATTTCCGGTTTAGCCGGAAATTTATGCTTACTTCCGGAAACATGTGGGAACGTCTTCCCACAGCTTCCTGCAATGTAGCGGGACGGGTTTGTCGGATCTGAAACCCCATCTCCTCTGGGAATCCGGCGACAAACCATTCCACCTGTACACTCGGAGCTATGGCTGTAATGAGTTTCTGTATGAGCGCCTTTACTCTCTGACTGTACTTCCGTACTGACTCGGAATATCTCATCGTCATCCGACTCAGCTTTCCGAGTGCGCGAGCTTCTCCTCCGGCTTCACGGAACGTACGTCGGAACAAGGTCACGAAACTGGTCCAGTCGTTACGTGTACGTTCCGGAACGTCTTGATACCACTGCAGAGCTTCTCCCTTCAGAAGACCTTGGAATATCCTCCTCTTCGCATCCGGATCTTCCTGATTGGCCAGAGCGATGGATTCGAACTCACAGAGCCATTCGTCCACGTCCTGACTTCCGTCTCCTTTGAATCTGTTGTACTTCAGTCGGGGAGAGGGGGCCATTGGATTGTCTTCCTCGTCTTCTTCTTCTTCCTCGGTCTCCTCTTCTATTCCAGCGTTGGCTTCGACTTCGTCAGCTACGACTTCTTCTTCTTCCGGATCTGGAGCTGTACCCGGTCCGGCTGCGGAGGTTCCGGCCAACGATACCACGATTACGTCTCCTTCTCGTTCCACAGCAGTCTGGATCCGGGGAAGTAGATTCGTCCCCGGTAGATCGTGTACCAAAACTCTTCCCCTTTTCTGTAGCAACCGAGTGGATCTTCTTCCCCCTAACTCTTCTGGTTGCGCCCCAACTATGGAAGAGATTGGGAATTCTTCTTCCGATTCCTCGGAAGACAGGATCTGTATGTAAGATTTCCGTCTACCGCATATCCACCTAAATGAAGCCTTCACGTTCTGACTCCACTTTTCTTCAAATCTGCGCTCACTTATCTTCCGAGTATCCACCTGGTTCACAGCTTATCGAATCCCCGGCAGCGGCGCCAGATTTTTACGTGTCGGAACACGGAAACACGACTAACATCCGGATAACACCCTGATTGGGCGTAAACTTCCGTATTGTCACTTAGTTCCGAGTATCGTCCAGGGATTCAATAGTGTTTCCCCAAGTAGTTACTTCTGATCATTCCGAGCCTTGCCACTGCTCGGATAGTGTCTTAGGAACGTAACTCCTTAACTATCTCTCTCTCTCTTCAGGTGTTTCGTCCACAAACCCCAACGTCTCGGATCAGTTACCGTCTCACAACTGTCCTAGAGTACTCTGGCCAGCAGGTCACACAAACAATCCTCTCCGATCCGTGAGACTACAACGACAAACCAATCCGGATCTGGGAGAACCAGGATCCGATTATCCCTAGGCGACCCGTACCACGTTCCGACTCCCCCTCTCACTGTGCACGGAACCTCTTCAGAAGTTCAGTGAGCCCGACCAAGTAATCCTTGATCCGCTTCGACCCTAGCGACGGCTATTCCGTATGAGGTTGATTTGGGGACGGAACAGTGAGGCTTCACTCCTACGACAATCCGCTAAATCTTTCCGCTCAATCCCATTTCCTTTCCGGTTCGGGTCTCGTCGCAACTCCCATCACCTTCCTATCCGAGCTACAGCGGAACTCTCATGTCCTTCCCGGATCATTCACACTTAGCGGGAAATCACGCACAGTACTTACAAAACACAAATACTTTACTGATAAGGAATATAGGGGGAAAACATGCAAAAACGAAGACCCGGACCGCATCGCCTGCTCTGTTTAAGTAAGCAGGGCTGTTCACAAAAGCGGCGGCGCCGGTAGTTCAATCAAAACCCTAATCCCTAACTATCTACCTAGAATTCTACTTTACGACTAGAACGGATCTCCCGATCCGGAATCTACTCCTATAAATCCGGAAAGTTACGGCAAGTGGCAGTGAGAGGAATCTATCACTTCTTTGGCTTCTTGTGGCTCTCCTGCTCGCGATCCTTCGACCTGGTCACCCGCGGCTCTGATCCGCCCGCCCCTGCTGCTCGCGCCGCCTTGCGCCTAGCACTCCGTTCCGCCTTTGACTCCCTCGCCTGAGCCTCCAAGGACAACCGGGTAACGATCCGGGTCTTGGGAGACTTGGGCGACTTCGGGATCATATGTGCGGGAGGGGTTCCGGACGTAGGAGTCCGAGCTTCAGTTCCGGTTGTCCCAACCGGAGAGCTCTCATAAGTCTCCGAGTCGGACTCTGAAATCGTAATGGGGGCCTTCTCCGTCGGCTCCTTCCTTTTCCGTAAAGTCCTCCGAGCACCGACACTGTCCGAAGGAGAATCCGCTGCTGGCGTTCCGGTGGGAGTAGGCGTCACCGTTCCGGTCTTGGCTGTGGGTGAAGGGGTCAGTCCACCCTCCTGAGTCACTCGGGTCCGTCCGGGTGGTGAACTAGCTCGTCCCCGGACCCCATTCCGGTCCCGCTATCTCCCCTCGGTAATTCGCAATGATCACCTCCTCTCCGAGTCGTGGAAGAACATCCGGCGGCCCGGACCGAGTCACCTGCTCCATAACTGTCCTCTCCTCGATCCGCCTCTCGGTGACTGTCGTTCCGGTTACTTCCACCTGACCTGTGGGGATCGCGCAGCTCTGCTGGACCGTACTGGTTCCGGGTGACGCCACATGTGCTTGGTGCTCCCGGATCACCTCCGCGATCGTCCGATTCGTCATGGCGGCCTCTTCGACTGTCATCCGCTCCTCGACTTGGAGGTTACTCCCTATCGGGGTTCGGAACCCTACTCCGCGAGATTCCCCTACAACGGCCCGAGAGGGCGATCCGGGGAGCGGAAGGCCCCGACCGGCGACTCCGAAACTAGGACTTCCGGTACTCGGATTGAGCAGCTGCCGGACCTTCTTCAGGATCAGGTTCATCGAGTGCTCGCATTTGGAGAGGATCATGATGATCCTCTGCTTATCCTCGAAATCGGCCGGCTGCACTACGTTCTCATCAAACAGCCGGGCCTTGTTGATTACTGCCCCCGAATTTCCCACCAACTTCCGAAGCTCCCCCAAAGTCTCCTCCTGTTCGGCGTGGAACTTACGGATCTCATCACTCTTTGCTGCCAGTTCCTTCGTCAGCTCCTGCAACTGAAGCTCTAGCCGCTTCTTCTCACTCCGAAGATTTGGGGCGTCCTTCAACAACTCCACTTCTCGGATCACCTCTTCCGGTAAGCAACCCCCCAGCGATGTACATACCCTCCGGAACAGTGTTTCGATCCGATCGTAAGAAGCTTGCGCCCGGTGAGTCTCCTCCCGAATCCCCCGAAATAGTTCCACCGGAAATCCCCGCTCGGAACTGACCTCCCTCCGTTCCGTATCTCCCCGGGCCGTAGAGGGCTCCGCGTGCTGTGACGCAGCCCGCTCCGATCGTGATCTGGACTGAGCCCTAGTAGCGCCAGGGTTCGGAACCTCCTTCGTATCGTCCTCATCTTCCGAGGACGTTGTATCTGAGATCTCACCTCGCGGATCGGGTTCCATTCCGGGCGGAATCTCCGAAAATTTGAGGAAGTTCTTCGCGTGCGTATACGTCTCGTCCTCCTTATCGCTCAGCAACTCATACGCATGGTAAAGGTGAAAGAGAAAAGGGGAGATCGGGGTCGGCTTCTTTCCGATCCCCGGAATCATCTTCTGCACTACTTCCGCCATGAGTGCGGCCCAATTCACCGGACGTTCTCCTGAGTACCCTAAACCGAGGATGGTGTTCCCGACCGTAATGGTGACCTGTGCCGGTTTCTGCGGATACAGGATCGGAACGAGGAAAGCTAAGACCTGCCTCTGCCTCCTATCCTTGCAGGCGTCTATCTCGTATCCATTATTCCTATGGATCTTCCCATGGAACCTATCCTGTACGTATTTATCTGTCCGGGTCGCCCAAAGGAGCCCGGTCTGCTCAAAACCGTAAGCTGCTGCCCACTGTTCCGCATTCCACAGCGTGGGCTTGCCTCGGATCGTATTATCCCACCGATTGTCCGGCCCTTCCAGGACCTCCCTCACCATCACCTCACTCTTCAGTAACCACGGCCGTGCCAACAATCCCTCACACCTCATCCGGGTGAGGTCGGTGATCAGTTCCTCCATATCCGATTCCTTCACCGGAGTTCCGGGGCTAAGGACGCAACACTGCACGTGCGCCATCTCTACGCCTTACGTCTCTCCCTCTACACTCCTACAGCAAGAAACCCGGCAATCCAACTGCCAGTGAATCGGAAAAGACAAAAACACCTCACCGCTCTTTCACTCTCTACTCCCAGTTCGCAAAAAGGAACTCCAAACCCTAACACCCTCGTTTATATACCCCAGGCATAATCAACGCTGTGGCGGCCCGTAATTGCAGCCGCCAACGTACCGGGTTAAACGCCTATCCGGGTCATGATGACTTCCGCGTCGCTTCGGATCCTTGACGCGGTTACAGTAACGGTCAGTACTCGGATCGTCCACCCGTTCCTTGTTTTATCTTCCGAGTTTCGGAATCCAGGTTCCGGAAATACTTCTTGCGTTAACTGTTTTAACGTTTCTGGAGTATCCGGTTTGCGTTAACTACTAATACTGCTAGTGTCTGGCTAGTTTTTACCTAATTAACCAAAAAATGAAAAATTAATGGAATACTTACGCCGGCTGGGGCTCTTCCGGGTTATTCTGAGTTTCTCGGATCCCACAAGTATGTTGTGGAAGTCGTATGTCGGAGAAGAAAATGTTCCGTCAAGGTGTGGATCGTGCTGTTGATGAAGTGTCCACCCTGGTCGCTGACCAACTGCAGGGGACAGCCAAATCGGATTAAGATTGCCTCGTACAGGAACTGTGCTGTCTCTTTGGCTGTATACCCCCGCAGTGCTCTGGCCTCAACCCACTTGGTGGCGTAGTCGGTAGCCACCAAGATGTACCGATATCCGGTATGTCAGGTCTTTACTACGGGTCCGATAAAGTCGAGTCCCCACTTCATGAATGGCTCGGCTGGGAGTTGGGTGACCAACTTTGTTGAGACCGACTTGGTCAAACCGCCTGTCAACTGGCATGCGTGACACGACTGGCAGTACTGGACAATGTCCCGGTAGAGGGTCGGCCACCGGTATCCGGCATCTAGGATCTTTCGAACGGTGATGTCGTGTGAAAAATGGCCTCTTGCATTGCCCTGGTGTAATTCTTGCAGGATTGCTGTCGGATCGCTACCTGTCAGGACCGTTCGGAGTCGGTTGTCCTTGCCCTGTCGGTAGAGTCGACCCTCTATCACTTGAAACGGAATGGCTTTATGGGCCAGTCGTTTCCGGGCCTCTTTCGACATGGTTGTCGGGAATGTGCCTGTCGAGAGGTAGTCGACTATCGGAGAGAGCCAGTCGGGTTCTGCACTGAACAAGTGTGCCACACTTGTCTGGTCGGGTATACCGACTGCTGGTTCTGCTCCTTCGTTTCTGGACAACGCGTCGGCTACTCCATGAGTTTTACCGGGTTTATAAACCACCGTAAAATCAAATTGGAGGAAAAGAAGTAGCCATCGCGCGAGTCGACTAGCGCCTGGATCTTTTTGGGATCCGGGAAACTTGCCCTCCTTGCCGACAATGTACCCGAGGATGACTCCTGTCGGTACAAAAAAAATGCATTTCTCGGGGTTTAAACTCACCCCGTACTGCCGACATTTTTCAAAGACTAGGCGCAGCTTCGGAAGATGAGTCGACATGTTGCTGTAAACGCTGAAATTGTCCAGAAACAGCTTTATTAAATTGCCCAGATACTCCTTGAAGATCTGGTTGACTATGCGCTGGTAAGTCGGGGGGGCATTTTTCAGGGGGAAAGTTCGTATGTGAGCGGAGAGCGTAGAGCGGAGAGCGGAGAGCACAGAATGGAGAGCACAGAATTGACAATTTGGAAAATTTTCAAAAGCAAAGTAGACCCTATAACCGTGGAAAATTACTAAATTAAGGCTTAATTTTGACTCTTTTTTTAGGAAAAGAGTATATTACCGTGGAAATCAGGATTATCTCTGGTAAGAATTTATTACGTTTGTTCTCTAAGATACAAATTAGGGCTGATGTCATGCTGACGTCATGCATATATTTTGGTAGATTTCTCATGGATTTTGGCAAGATATAATGATCAGGCGTTAAGTTCTAGATCAAACAATTAATTCTTTCATAGGTTTATGTACACCAAGTCAAGAATAGGTAACATGGTTAGGAAATGTGGGATTTTGAATGGTTAAAATATAAGTTACAGCGCAATTTAAATTTTGAGCATTTCTTTTGTAACATTTCATTCTTCATATTATATTTTGAGCATTACAGTTGTGACATTTCATCCTCTACATAGGAGGAGACGATTTGGAAATGAGAATCGTAACAAGTATAGATTCAGGGTAGTAGAGTAGACGAAGGATTACGCAATGAACTCCAATTAAATCAAATCAAATCCAATGAAAACAATGAAAGACCGAAGCCTCCTTCAAACTCAGAAAATGCTACCATCGCTACTTCCACTCTCAGAACTAGATGACTCTGAATCTCCTTCTACCGCCTCGTCATCGACGAATAGAAGGGCCCTGGGATCAAAAGTAGTTGGCCGACTAGGAACATATGTTAGGGCTCCAGATTGAAACGCCTGTGCTAAGTCCTCTGCGTAGTCCGGAAGGATGAAAGGCTGAATCGGGCTGGAATGAAGACGCCACGATGGAGTGGACACTGCTCTTGGCCCACGTGGCGATGTTGCTGAAACTACTCTGCAATAGAGAACCGATTGTGGTTAGATAGAGTACGTAGAGCTCGAAAGAGAAGTAATGATTGGATAATTTGAAAAAAGAATAGAAGACTTACACCACTTGTCAGGTCTTGCTCTCTTAGGAGGCGCTTCGCCTGCTGCTGCCGGCCTTGGATGTTTAGGAGGACCCATGGCTGATGGTTTGAGAAGGGCGTTGAATATGGCTTCGTCCTCCTCAAAAGCGAGAATGTGACGACCAACAGCCTAGGCGGCCTTGATGGAGGCCCCTGAAACTCGAAGAGAAACAAAGAAATGAGAAACTTTGGAAAAAACGAGAGGAAAAATGAAGCAGAGATATGTAAGAAGAGTTACCTGTCCCAGCATTCCAGTCAACAACTATGTCGCCGGGCTTGGACAGCTCCTCAATGATGCTCTGCATCATCTCAGGGGATTTCTCCCTTGGGCCTCTCCACGGCACCTCCCCATTCATGAGCTGAGATTCCGCATCGGTGAAGTTGAAAATGGCATCACTCTTGGTAATGTTGAGGAGCCCATGTATCAGGTCTTCCTTCTTCGTTTGGAAGGAGAAAGTACTGCCACTACGAACGTAGACGCGAATCCAGAATCGCATAGTCTGCAGTCAAGCAAAACTAGTGAGTAAAATGAAGCGGAAGGGTTATCAGTAAGCGAAGAGAAGGGCATGTTTAGGAAAAGTACCAAGTTCTCGGGGTTCGTAGGAGAAGTCAGGCCGAGTACATTGACACCCCACCAGTCCTTGAACAGCACGTATCCACCAGCAGCAGCTTCTTCCTCGATATCCTTAGCCAGCTTCTGATCAGTGTTGTAGATGAGGGAGATGGCACCATCTTTCTGCAGGAATTCATCTGCAAAATGGAAGATGTCGTACAAATAATCCCTGTAGCGAGAGTTCCAAGGCGGAATACTCGTGGGAGGAACGGAAACGGATGGGACGGGAAGATTCTCAGGGATGTCGGCAATGATCAAGTCGACTCCCAGATGGTTCTCTTGTTTGCACCGGTCCGGAACTTCGTTTTCGCGGCCTGCTCCAAACTTGAGGAAACAAGAAAAGAGAGTTAGTAACTACATAGCGAGTAGAGGTGGCAGAATCCATTAAATGTCAAAATATAGGAACAAACCTTGCGAATGAAGTCTTGAGTCTTGATCCAATCCGGGTCGCCACCTTTGCTCTCCTGTCTCCTATTTCGCCGTAACATGGAATCTACAGATGAGTTGAAGACGGAAACATGTGTGGAAATCGAAGCTCCAGCGGAAGAAGTTGGTTGAGGATATAGTTTGGCCTTCCTCTGCTCAATGAGACTTCGCGTGATCGCAGAAGCACCAATGGATGAAGGCGCATTCGTTGTGGTCGACGTTGGCATTGGGACGTCTACAGTTGGAGAAGCGTTGCCCGTCTCCTTCCCTGGTGAGGAAGACTCAGCCCCAGTATCTTGTGAGGTCTGTGACTTCGAACCCAGTGTTCGCAGTCGCCGAGCTCTCCCTTTCTTCGGTTGAGGTGCAGATGATTCACTTTGATGTTCTTCGTCTTCTTCAGAACCGTCGTTGGAGTCTCCGACTACTGGCGCTCGAAGATCAAGTGATGATTTGACATCGGCCTCAGAATCGACTGTAAAACCACGGAGGCAATCTAGATACCAACATCCTGCCTCCAAGTGGGGAGCTTTGTACCTCTTCAATTGCTGAGCAGAGTAGATACACTCGTCCGTGCCTCTCTGGATCCATAAAGGAAAGTACTTCGGGAGTTGGTGGACAGTGACGGCTCCTTTGGGAAGAAGCTCTCTCTTGAAGTACCTAATGTGGGCCAATTTTAAAATACTTAGTATGTGGGAGAGACGAAATGCAGGATTCAAAATGCACACATGTTTGAGTAAAGATTCATACCGGTAGATGACTCGCTTGACAACATCGGCCGTTCCAGGGAATTTCGTGAAAATCGACTTCTTATCAAAAGTCTTCTTCGCCTTGGATCCAAGGAATGCCGGGAATGCTCTGTCCCAAAGCAGAATACGCCAGCTCTCCACGTAATCGCCTGGACGCTGAACATCAGGGGAGGCATTCCAATTGATGTCCAGCTCCTCCGCCTTACACAGGTCCTCGAACTCATGGATGACCGCTTCTTCCAACTACAAGACACAGTCAGCAAAATTAGTCTACGACAATCAAAGTGATAGAATGACAAAGACATTATCACTTCTGGAAATAAGGGAGCATACCCCTGCCCAGAATGTAGCCCTGTTTAGCCAACGGTCGAGGTCAGCTTCCTTGAACTCCGGTGGTGGGAACCTGTAAGACTGCCTTGAAGTCGGAGAGGAGTTCCACCACCTCAACCAACGAGCTTTGTACTTGGGTTCCACTGCCGCTGGCACAATCTTCTGCAGCTTGTCCAATGTCATCTCAGGTTTGTTGAGATCGCTGAAGTGGCGGTTAATCTGCATTTAGAACAGAACTGTTAGCATTATGAAATGAAGATATCATAGGAGATAAGAACAAAATAGCTTAAGATGAAGTGATTAAAGATTCACCTCGGCAAGGAAGTCGTCACCATTTTTTGGATTCGCAATGGCCAAGTACTTGGTGAAGTCCTTCTTCTTGACGGCCTCGATGTAGTTGTTTGACGCTGTCGTCATCGCATCCCACACTCCAGATCCAGATTGATCGTCTATTGGCGTGTTCTCCTTGTAGGCTCTTGCGGCCTGATCCGAGGCGACTGCAATCTCTCTCTGTACATGGAGATACAGTTTATTGAAATCAATGTACAAACCACTTGAAATGCATTACTTAAAGTATATGGATCAGACGAATGTACTTGCTGAGTCATGGTATAAATTCTTACTCGGTATAGGAACGCAATGAAAACCTTTGTTGTCAAGGTGAACCATCGGTCCTTTGCGTGTTTATTCTGCACACAGATTTCGGGGAAAGTTCGTATGTGAGCGGAGAGCGTAGAGCGGAGAGCGGAGAGCACAGAATGGAGAGCACAGAATTGACAATTAGCAAAATTGTCAAAAGCAAAGTAGACCCTATAACCGTGGATAATTACTAAATTAAGGCTTTATTTTGACACTTTTTTTAGGGAAAGAGTATATTACCGTGGAAATCAGGGCGCAATTAAATGGTAAGAATTTAATAGGGTTGTTCTCTAAAATACAAATTAGGGCTGATGTCATGATGACGTCATGCATACATTCCTTTAGATTTGGTCCCTTATTGGATCTAGATACAAGTATTCCAGCATGATGTTTTTAGATTAGAACATTTAATATTGAAAAAATTGAGAATATACTACTAAATGAGGTCCACGACTTCAAAGCTTTTGCTATACTGAAAGGAATATTGCAAATCAGAAATTATATTGTTGAAAACTTCTTCGACTATTTAAATAAGATGTACAATAATGCTGATAATGAGTCCAGACTTATATACATCCTAGAAATGCTTCACGTATTTGATAATTTCTTCGCCTTTGGCTAAGATCTATTGAAGCTTTCTTAAGTCAATTTTTGTTCCATATAAACGTAGGTGGTTTGAGTTCATATTATTTCAATTAGCAGTTCGTTGAAGTGAATGTTGCTTATGTTTCATCCATCGAAGGCACGTCTGTTGGTACATTTCTCGTTTACTATCATGAAGTTTTGGGCGATGGAAAATAATTGACTGATTATATATTGTTCTGTCTTCATTTTGAATATGTTTCGGTATCAAAAATTCCGGTACCTAAAGTTATATATACTTTGGTATATATAACTATATATTTCGGTAAATTTATATTTTTCGGTATCTAAAATTACTGATTTTCCTTACATTATAACCGCAAGAAAATTATACTTTATTCGACTTTTTCTTATCGATCTAATATAATAAACATACCAATTTCAATACAAATTATTTAATCCATTCTGGGCACACATCTACTCTGTTAGTTCATTTCTCATTTACTATTGTAATATTATATGTGAAGCTTAATTCTATAGTGTTCTTATGTTTCTGGTGAACTTCTTTTCAAATGATTTTATCATTTCAACCAGATGTCCTCTCCCAACCTATGATGATTATATGTATAAGAGACCTCATTACATGTAATAATACCCGACACTAAGTTTAGGGTGAGATTTAAACTCTGAAAACTCTGAAAACTCTATACAGCCCGTTTCTAATGAAGGCGCCTCCTTCTTGTACGACAGAGATATAATTCCCTCTCAAAACATGTGATCATAATAAATAAAGTCATGAGTTTCTCATAGGATTTCATCCATCTCGCCGTTTAGGTCCAGGATTATAGTCGTTGCTAACTCTCACACACTGTTGCTACAGTGATCTAGTTCTATGTCTCTCTTTCAATCCTCTTTGTACGTTCTTCACTACTGAATTCTAAGGTCGTAGTTCGGTGACTGTTCTTGTAGAAGTCCTATTACTACTGCTGCTACTGTTGCCAGTAAGTTGAGGACCAGATGACGTCTAAGAGGAAGAAGGCGAGCAGACAGCATAGACCTAGAGCACAGATTTCTATGCATCAAGTTCTAGACGTTCAGGATCTGAGTGACGATAACACTGTAGGTCGTAGTGAGGGGGAAGGCGGAAGTGATAGAGTTTTCAGTACCGAGGAGTTTAGTGACCCATTCGATCTTTCTGAATTTGAGGAGGGACTCCGTGAGAGGATGCTTGATGCTGCGCCAATGTTGAAAGGGCGTGATGCCGAGTACGGGAGAGTGTTTTTCACTGAGGTCGTTGGTCTCTCCGAGCAAGGCCCGCTTCTAAAGGACGTGGCTAAGTGTTATGCTTTCATCAGTGATGAAGAAATAGGGATGGTGTGGAAAACAGGAGCTTCGAAGGGGCGATACGAGTTCTCGAGATGCGAGGATGATGACCAGCTGAAGACGTTTGGACAACAGTATTTCAAGGTCTATGGTAATCGGCCCCACAACAACTACTTTTGTCTACGTTTTCTAAGAGCTTGTTTCGCTTCTTTTGTGTACGGGAAACAAGTTAACTGGTGCGCTGAGGCTTTGGACCGACACCAAATGCGACTGAAGTCCGCTTGTCGAAATCCGTCGAAGCTCGGCCCAGTTGCAACCAGATGTCAAGTGGAAGGATTGTGCAGGATAATCAAGGAGCTCTCTCACTCAGGTACAGCTGTAGCACAGCCTGATGTTCGGGGTTGCGAGTTGAAGGCTGCATTGGAACTCGAGCAGCAAAAGATGAAGGAAGTTGAGTCAATTGAGGATCGCCTACACGATATACGGCAGAAGTATAATGCGAGTCTCGAAAGGATGAGAGGAGAATCACTTGAGGCAGTAGAAGAGGATTTGAATGACAAGTATTCTGCGAAACTGAAGGAGGCGAGGCAGATTTTACGTAGCGAGGGTGCTACTGTTTTGTACAAGGAGACCATTGCCGAGGTAGAGGATTTGCACAAAGATCTCGCATTTATGAGGGAAGTCGATGCCCAAATCCGAAAGGATATTGTTGACCTTGAATTACAATTAGGGAATGAATCTAAATTACTGGCGGATTACAAGGGAGAATTAGAGGTATGTAAAAAAGCAGTGAGGGCCGCGAGGGAAGAGACGCTCATTCTTAAAACACCAAGAGTGTTTGAGTATCCACAGGTTCAATCCATTCCTCCCATGAATTTTGCAGGTAAAGATGCGTGTTCTTACTGTGGGCTCGGATTTATTTGGAGAGCAGCTGTACTGTCTTCTTGCGGTTGTTTTTTGCACCCTCCTTGTGCCGCAGAGATGATCTTGTTGCAGAGTTACCGATGTGTGATTTGCAAGGATGTTCTTTTGGCATCGTCTCCCATGCATCTCTCCGAGCCTTGGGTTGCTCAGTTTGGTGGTCAGCTGAATAGCAAACAGGAGGCGGAGTGTAGTAGTTTTGCAGCAGTTCTTAATGCTGCAAAGGATAGTGCCAAGGGACCAACAATGACTGGATCGAAGACTTGAGAAGACCACTCCATCTCTAAATCGGCATACTTAATGGCAGATAGATGTTGCGAGAACATGAAATATTGGTCCATTCTATCTGAGGGCTTCTATACTTATTTTTATATATAGTGACTACTGTAATACGTGAACGAAGAATTTTTTATTAATACTTCATGAAATGTCATAGGTCGGTTAATTAGATACTACAATTTTGGACTGATATATATGTATTGCAGTAAGTACTGATTTCAAGACTGAATTCTAATGAGACCAATTTTCAATGTTAAAATGGTATTCTATGAGGTGCTAATTAATATGACACTGAATTGTATTTGATGGTGTCTGTTATATTAGTGTCGTCTCGAACATAAGCCAATTGTAAAAACATCTGGACCGACACCTACTCACGTAGTCCTTACTGGATTCTAACGAATTTGACATTTATTGTAAATGGGAATACTTGCAAACAACAAATGTTGATCCTCATGAATTACTGGCCTTCTGATCTAATTAAAAATGTATATCTGTTCCGTATATAAAATTTACATGCAATCTCTGAGTTACTGAAATGAAAAAAATGAAGGGATGAATGATAATAAGTAAGATATAGAATTAGAGAGAAATGGTTCCACATGCTTAACCTGTGTCCTTGAATTTAAAACGGTCCGCCAATTTACTGAATTATTCGGAAGTGGAATTATTAGGCGGTGAATTTTGCGCATGTAGTGAAGCAAAAATTCAAACTCATTAGAAATGGCTTCAATTCAGAACCTAGTGACTAATTTACTAGAATTTATGTAAATGCGCATTTGAGCAGAAACTAATTAAGAATATTAGTATTGGGACTCCGATATGGAATTCTGTGATAATACTATTTAAACGAAAAAATCACTAAAAAGAGAAGGATACAAAATGAATATGCCAAAGAAGACATTCAAAATTTAAACATTGAAAGAAAATCTAAGGTACAAATTCGACGTCATCCTCAGAGGCACTATGATCGATATAATATAGAACTCTAGGATCGTAATTTATGTTAGAGCTTGTTGATGCGCTAGAGCTACTTGTGGAAAGTTCTGCAAGAGCACAAGCTTGAAATTCGGCATACTCTGGTAATCGAAAAGTAGGACTTGTTGGAGACGATGCAACGCGCCACAGATCTCTAAGTATCAAGTGACTGCAAAAACCAGAATTCAATGTTGTTAAAACTCATGTGCAGAGTTGAAAGATAGGGAGAGGGGTAGGGAGACAGAGGCTGTGTGACTGGGAAAGCCGGGGGAGGGGTGGGGTGGGCTTCGGGAGAGGGATGGGCTGGGCTAGGGGGAAGGGGTGGGGAGATAGGGGGAGGGGGGAAGGGGTGGGGAGATAATAGGAGGGAAGGAGGGGTGGGGAGATAGAGGGAGGGGGGGGGGAGGAGGGGTTGGGAGATAGAGGCAGGGGTTCAGGGGTGGGGGGGGGAGGGGTAGGATGGGCTTCGGGGGAGGGTTGGGGTGGGCTTCGGGGGAGGGATGGGGTGGGCTTCGGGGGAGGGATGGGGTGCGCTTCGGGGGAGGGATGGGGTGGGCTGGGGGGAAGGGGTGGGGAGATAGAGGGAGGGGAGGAGGGGTGGAGGGGTGGGGAGATAATAGGAGGGGGGGAGGGGTGGGGAGATAGAGGCAGGGGTTGGGGGGCGGGGAGATAGAGGAGATAATGAGGGAGAGAGAGACAGGGATAGGGGAAGAGAATTGATGACATAGGAAGGAGGTTAGGGGGCAGGGATAAATACATAAACATTCAGAAGAGTGTACAACACAGGAGGGAGTGGGCCATGGGAAGAGGAAGAAATTAAAGAAGCAATGAAAGATGGATTGGAAAAGTAGAGTGGGGACAAAAACTTGTGAAAATGGTACGAAGGCGGAACTTACTTACATAGATTAACTTTTTCCTTATCAGGAAGGGGCTCCTCGTCATCATAGTCTTCAAGGTCTTCTGTGTGAACAGGCATAGCTGGTGGTAATAATTTAGGAATGAACATGAGAGGTTCGAGAACCTCTGTGAATATCGACGTATCACCTTCAAGTGCAACAATGTGCCTGGAAGCAGCCCGAGCAGCCCTAACAGAGGCTCCTGAATCAAGAAGCAGTAATTAATTCTTATCCTCAAAAACAATATTTTAAAAAAATGAAAATCCAGGTAAAATATTACTGACCAGATCCAGTGCTAAGGTCCACGATAACTCCATCACTTGGACATAATGCAGTCTCAAAAAGTTGTAGTAAAGAATCTGATTTTTCTTTAGGACCTCTCCAGAAAGCGCAGTCTTTTTTCTTCTTAAGGGCCGTCTCAGAAGTGACGACATTGAAGACAACATCATCCCTCACCAAGTCAACATTCCGAAACTCAGGATTGGCGCCATAGTGAAGCTCTTTTGGCTGTCTCTTGACAGAAGAAGGAAGGGAGCGGACAAGGGCAATAACTCGCGATTTCAAAGTCTGGAAATAATGAATTTGTTAGTATCAGAAAATAGTTTTCAAGGAATTACAACTTTAAAGATATTGAAGAAGAGGGAGTTAGAACTTACAAACTTTGAAGAGTCCAAGGGGTGACATAAGTGGAGGGAATTGATGACTGTCCACTCTTGCTTCTCTATCAGATTATTGTTGTTGAAAAAACGCGATAGTTCTTTCTTAATCTGGAGGTTGTCTGGGTAGAAAATAAGTAGTGCCCCGTCGTCATGAAGAAATCCTCCAGAAAAACCAACGACAAGTTCGAAAAAATTATCAACCTTCTCATTCCAAGAAGGAATAGAGGTAGGGGGCTGTGACACTCCTGGTACTGGAAGACCGTCTGGGTACTCTGCTATAACTAGGTCACATGAAGGCTTATCCGAAAACTGTCCCTCGAAAGAGAACTCCTTACCAGCTCTGACCTGAAATTAGTGAATCAGTCATTACTTCCCAAATACAAACAAGGATAATACAGTAAGAATTGAAAAGAATTGGTTTAAAATTATACCTTTCTCAAAAAAGAGGTCATTGCATCATAGGAGGGTGGGAACTTCTTGTTCTCTGATTTGAACTTCACCATACCCGGGAACGTGTCATTCAGAACAAGAACCGTGCTAGATGTACTCGAAGAAGAAACTGGCTGCAGCAATTTCATGGACTTCAAAGAAGGGGGTGTTAGCTCATGCGGTGATGCTGCCCCTATCGGAGATATATGAGGGCGCTTGGCGGATTGAGTCGGTTGCTCCAGAGGAGCACTGACTGCGTCTACCTCGATTCCCTCCTCACCATTCTGAACACTCTGTCCCTCAGCCGGCACGGACTTGGGCTCCTTGCCAGCCGCGGTTGTAGCCGGAATATCTTCGTCTTGATCATCCTCTAACTCATCCGCCTTCCTCTTAAGAACTCGACCCTTTCCAGCCCCCTTGCCTTTCCTATTCCTGCCCTTTCGAGTTGGGGGTGACTTATTCGTGACTTCGGGGGCTGCTTTAGCTGGAAGCAACGACAGAGCAGGCTGAATCGAATCTCGGAGAGGTACATCAAAGGCCGGGGGCTTTTTAGGTGGACAATCCATATACCAACCACATCTATCGTAATGAACGGGGTCCCAAGCTTTAAGCATGGCAGGGGTATACATACACTTAGTGCTACTGAGATCTAAATAATTCGCGAAAAATGCAGGAACTTTAGAGACTGCCTTGCGAGGATAGAGAATGTACTTGAAGTACCTAAAAAGAACCCTCTTAACAGCTTGAGGGAAACAGGGCATCTGGTCTGAAGTCTTGTTCTTGTGCACCTGGTCGGGACCTTTGAACTCCCGGAAAAAGGCAACGTCCCACAAGGAGCATCGCATAGACTCGACATAATCAAAAACACGCTCAATAGGATCTTCACCCTCAGGCTCATAATTGATACTAACCCCCATATCATCAATCACATGAGAGAAGAGGTCTTCCACCTCGACTGCCAACTGCAACGCCACCATCATAAAGCTTAGAATTGTAAACTGCCTAAAACGAAGCATGAATTGAACATAAAAAATAATTAAAAAAAACATTAGCCACTCATATGGTACTGTCGTTGCCGGCAGTACCCTGGCCGAGCTCATCGACGCATGCTACCCTCGCTGATAAGCAGGGCCTGGGTACAGCGGGCAACCGCAGTGCCCTTCGACTGAACAGTCTCTGGGTACTGCCGTTGCCGGCAGTACCCTGGCCGAGCTCATCGACGCATGCCACCCTCGCTGATAAGCAGGGCCTGGGTACAGCGGGCAACCGCTAAGCCCTTCGACTGAACAGTCTCTGGGTACTGCCGTTGCCGGCAGTACCCTGGTCGAGCTCATCGACGCATGCTACCCTCGCTGATAAGCAGGGCCTGGGTACAGCGGGCAACCGCTAAGCCCTTCGACTGAACAGTCTCTGGGTACTGCCGTTGCCGGCAGTACCCTGGTCGAGCTCATGCAAAACTAGTTTTAATGAAATACAAAAAAACATAAATATAAAATTGAGTGACTGTGAAAGTATAGGAAACCTCACCTGCGCCCACCAAGTAGCCTTGTGCAGCCAAGGTGGAAAAATAACATCCGAGAACTTCGGCTTCGGAAATCTATGTGACTCACGGATTGAGGGAGAGGAGTTCCAGCGCTGGAGCCACTTCACTTTCATCTTCGGCGGCATCGCTGATGTCGCTAACATCCACAGCTTCTCCTGAGTCATCTCAGGGGAATCGTCATACTTCTCGTAGTGTAATTTTATCTGCTCAAGGAAGGCTGTAGTGTTGACTGGGTCCGCTATGGGAAGAAGCTTCTTTAATTCACTGAGAAACGTGTCTGCAGTTCTCTTCACGGCCTTACTGATCCACTCGTCCACAGATTTGGAGGTCCACTGATGCGGCTCTGGATACCTCTCATAAAAGCGACGTTTTGCAGCTGATGCAGCCTCACCTAATTCTTGCTGCAACCAGATGTGTACAAGTGATTTACAATCAAATAAAGAAGCTCACATGCAAGTTTTATCAAAAAATCAGAATTTGATCATACCTGATGAAGCACAGAATTCAGCCCTTCCAATGTCAATGTATACCAGGTACGTTTAGCTCCGGCCTGCTTCGCTTTTGCACTGTCCAGTGTTGCCTTGCTCACAATTCCCTCGAAATAGGAAAAGGGTTGAGGTGCAATGCTCTGAATGCGATAAAGTTTATGAACCATGTTGGTCTCGACATGAGATTTCTGGTTCCTCCTGTACATTACACAAAGGAGTTAAGGGATGGGCTGGACAAGTATGAGAAATCGAAATGCATGTGATTCGACTATAAGTCTTACCAGTTTACTTCGTGTAGAGCCTCTAGAACTAATGCAACCTCGCCCTTCGGGTCAAGGATAATACTCTCCACTCTGAAATGCCATGAGAGATCTCCTGAATGAAATTGGTCAATGACAGGGAGCCATGCCTGAAGTCTATGATTCCCGTCCCAAACCATAAACATCTTATTCGAAAACAATTTAAGATCATCATCTGCAAGTAGTTCTTGTTCAAATTCCTCGTTTCGAGCTTGCCACTCCACACTCCATTTATCAGAAATGGCCTTTGTAACATCCCTGGTTTTACCATGATTGTCCTCAAGAGCCACATAGAAATAACCATTTCCCTCGAGGTAACCGCAGCTAGTGAAATGAGATGACAATGTAAGAACATCATTCTTCAACGACGGCCTCACTACAGGTAATGCCATCATTCTACAAAGAGGTATGTGAAGTTTTCCCTTCTTAGTAGGCTTCCATCTCAGTAAATCTAGCCGCGATGCTGTATTCGTTTGGGCCTTCCCCACCAGCTCATTGAGCTTAAGATTCACCTCCAATTCCGTCAACGGGGCCGCATCAGCCTCTGTGTAAACACACACTCACAATTATTTAAATTGAGTTCAAATGTAACAAATCCAGACTGTAAGACGTGGACTTTAAATTTCCTAAGCAATTTAGTGAACAGACATGGAATGTCAACAATATCAAAACGAAGTAAACCATTGAATGGTGCTGCCGGCAACGGCCCATGCTTGAGATTCACTTCCAATATCGCCATGCCCACAAAGGCACTGTCGGGGTACTGCCGGCAACGGCAGTACCTCCACAGTGTCAATGGAGAAAACTCCAATGACACTCTCGGGGTACTGCGGTTGCCGGCAGTACCCCAAGGGTGCACCCTCTCCCACGATCGCCATGCCCACAAATGAACCCTTGGGGTACTGCCGGCAACGGCAGTACCTCCAGAGTGTCTATGGAGAAAACTCCAACGACACTCTCGGGGTACTGCGGTTGCCGACAGTACCCCAAGGGTGCACCCTCTCCCACGATCGCCATGCCCACAAATGAACCCTTGGGGTACTGCCGGCAACGGCAGTACCTCCAGAGTGTCTATGGAGAAAACTCCAACGACACTCTCGGGGTACTGCGGTTGCCGGCAGTACCCCAAGGGTGCACCCTCTCCCCCGATCGCCATGCCCACAAATGCACCCTTGGGGTACTGCCGGCAACGGCAGTACCTCCAGAGTGTCTATGGAGAAAACTCCAACGACACTCTCGGGGTACTGCGGTTGCCGGCAGTACCCCAAGGGTGCACCCTCTCCCCCGATCGCCATGCCCACAAATGCACCCTTGGGGTACTGCCGGCAACGGCAGTACCTCCAAAGTGTCCATGGAGTTTTCTCCAAGGACACTCTCGGGGTACTGCGGTTGCCGGCAGTACCCAGAGGGTGCACCCTCTCCCCCGATCGCCATGCCGAGGGAGCACCCTTGGGGTACTGTCGGCAACCGCAGTACCCCGAGACTGACCTCGGAGAAAACTCCAGGGACGGTCTAGAGGTACTGCCGTTGCCGGCAGTACCCCAACGGCGCACCCCTTTCCCCGATTGCCACTCCCACTTAGGGGTCGGGGGGTACTGCCGGCAACGGCAGTACCTCCAGACTATCCATGGAGAAATCTCTGTGGATAGTCTTGGGGTACCGCCGTTGCCGGCAGTACCCCGCGATGGTGTCGCAGCAAATATTCAAACAAAGGGACATGAATTCATACCCTCTTCATCGTCGTCTTGATCCTCGGCTTCTTCTTGTGGTGGAGTCTCCTCTGGCGTATGGGAATCTCCATCGTCTTTGGAAACCGCCTCCTTCACTTCCGGTGAGGCCATATCTTCGTCCTCTCCATGCTTCATTTCGGCGTCCTCGCAATCCTCCTCTTCCTGGCGCTGTCCAGACTGAGGCATCTATTGAAGCAATGCAATCTCTAGGGTTAGTGTAGAGAAGGGAAAAACCGAAAGAGAAAGGCAAGAACTGATCCTAAGGAAGTATGGAGCCAAGGCCCGACTGAATGAAAGCAAACTATAAAAAGTACAGACAGAGAGGGAGGGTGCCCTCTACGATCGGCCATTATGGGATAGCTAAAAGAATGAGTGATTCCATAAGATAATCGCTACACATGGTGAATGTTGAATTAGGATAAGAAATAAACGACACAGTAAATTTGTAGAAATTGCAAATATTATATTCACTTGATGATGATCTCCAATTGTCTGTCATACTCCTAACACTTCGTTAGAAAATTAATCAAATCTAATCATTTCCAGTTGAAGGAAATGAATTTACCTTGTCGTCGCTGCTGTCACTTGATTCAGACAGCACCTGTTGGCAGATTCTCTTCTCTGTCTTCCCTGTCTTCTGCCGTCTACCGTAGCGTAAGGTTTGATTGTCACAGTCCTCGGGTTCCTCTTCTAACGGTTCAGTAAACAATACCTTTGTAATCCCCTCTTTCTCAAATCGCTCACTCTGTTTAAGCTTCTTTGCCATCCTACTCCTTGCTAATTGCTTTGCCGAGCTATAATGCGTCCCCTGCTTTCTCCTCCTCTTTCTAGTTGACTCCTGCATGTCACTCACAAGCCATCTAACAACCACCACATAACAAAAGACAAACCAAAGACGATTGGTGCTCAAACACACGTATCAGTGCTGATACTCAAAAAGAGAGAGCACACCTCAGTCCAGCAATCTATAATGTAAACTGAGGAACCCTAACACAGAATAAAATATAGAATTTGAATAAATCATATGCATGCATTAGTCCTATATATATAACTAATGCATAAATATGATTAATTCAAAGTCTATATGTTTATTACTTTAAATGTAGAAGGAAAAGACGGCTCATTCTAATCTAATCACACCCCATATAAAATAGAATCTGCTCCACCATTCAAATACTTAAAGCAATATTCTAAAAATCTTACTACATATTTATGGGCCTGCAAAAAGCAACATTATAATTAGTTAGCGCCGTCTCTCTTCAATCATACATTCGTTACGTAGCAGAATGAGTCATTACCTAGTCGTCCACATGGACATTCCATTTTGAATAAAATGATCAACAGCGATGCATCATTCCTCTCACTTTGCTCTCGCGATACAGCTTTGCTAGTACACTCCCTCTTCTCCGTTATTCCTCTAGTATCTCTGAGTTGCCTGCGAATATGGGGATGGTCTGTCTGTACGCCCAAGGCATGGGCATTCCTCTTAGGTTTCGCGTAGATGACGATGGTCTAGCTACAGTTTCCTCTATTCGCCTGAGTCTCAGATTCCATTTCCGTGAGGATTCCATCAGTATAGAGGAGGAGATTTTTGATGACGTTACTGCTGAGGTTACCCACACGCTCGGGCAACCTTCAGTGAGAGATGAGAACAATCTGTTACAATGGAGACTCTTCCCTGGATCCTATAGAGTCTATGGTCTTACTGATTCTCTTATGGCTGCATCCACTGAGATCCTCACCCCCCGTCGCTCTTCTACTTGCACAATTCAGACTCCCTTACCTCGTGATGTCAAAGTCAAAGTCGAGCCTGGTACCGAGACTTCAGATGTAGAGAAACCTCCTCCGACCGTCATATCTCTCTCTTCTGATGACGAAGTCAGTCCTGTCAAGTTGGTGCCTAAGGTCCACGCAGATGCTCCTCCTTCCATTGTGTCTCCTCCATTGTCCCAGGTCACAGTTAGCATTGTTCCGCTCCTTAAAGAGATTGCTAAGACGCGTGGGTCCAAAAACATTTTGAAGAAGATAGACTATTCCACTATTAGTCACGAGAGAGTAGAGTACTTGCCTGCGAAGTTTGATGGTCCGGTTCTTTTTGAGTTGCCCCCAGCTGCTGCAGGTTCCTCTAAGCTCGCCGCCAAGTCTATGCAGGGAATGGACAAACGATACGACGGACACTTGTGGACCAAGACCATCACAACAAACATCAAAAACGACTTCGGACTCTCTTTTCGAAGTTCCACCTGCGTCGGATGGCTCCGGTGCAACAACCAGGAGTGTGACTTTCTGAAGCGTGTTCCCAAGATCTTCGAGGTCAACGAGACTGAGTTCGAAGGCTGTACCCTGCAAGCTTTTGTCATGGACCAGCCTCCTCCATCTGACTCCACGCTAGTGTGCAAGGTATGTAAAGAACCTCCATCATGTGTAGCTACATGCGAGGCTAAGATTTATTACGTTGTGGGCAAACCGAATCAGACTAGAGCGTGTATTCACATAGGAACACATGATCATCCAGTGAAAGTAGGAGACTACAGAGACTCTAAAGCAGAGATTAGTAGCTTAATAGAAGAGCAGGTAGAGATGAACAACAAAGCAACGAAGAGCGCCGTTGTCTTGGAGGCGAGCAAACTCCTCATCGGGAGCTACCTTCTACAGCCCGAGGATGCACCACCAAGGAAACAGACGATGGAGGAGCTGGTTCCTGTTCTGGATCGTTGCAAAGACATGGCGTCGCCCAACATCCGCAACAAAGTCGCCACCTTCAAAAAATTCGTAAGGTACGGAATCATGGACGGTATCACCAAGCTCCGTGGTAACAGTCTCTGGGCGTATGTCCAGGAGAATAGGTTTCCTGGTCAGGGATCGATGCGTGACAAAGTCTTTGTCTTCAAGATGTCGGAGGTCGGGCCGGGCAGTGGTGTCGACTTGGTCAGCCGTATGCAAGCTGGTGGCGATTTGGAGAACGCATGGATCATGTTCGACCATGTCAAACGCGTCAAGGATTGGTCGACGATGGCGTGCCATGTGTACGACGCCACCTACTGCCGCGTCATGACAATCGCCACTTGCGACATGCAGTCCGAGGACACGGACGCCTAGCTCGTCTTCTGGAAAAACCTGAACCTGGTCATGGAGATCAATGGCGTTGCAGCGCCGAACTTCAAGGGGTTCATGGCGGATAACGCACAGGCCAATTGGAATGCAGTGCGGATCCTTTACGGCAATGGCAATAAAGAGGACCCAATGGAGGACCGGGAGAGGTTGTGCTTGTTCCACTGGACTCAGAATATGGTGGCGTATACGCAGAAGCACTTCCCCGAAGAACTCTGGGAACAGCACAAGAAGATGTGCACGCAGTACAAGAATGCGACCAGCATGGCAGAGGCGGAAACTCTGTACCACGCGTTGCGAGCATGGTGGGCATCCACCGGGGTCGTCGGCGAGAGCGGGCTCATCAAACTCGATCAGTGGCTGTCATTCTGGCACCACCGCTTCCGCCAGTGGGGGGGATTCATGACCGAGGTATTCTCTATGCACTCTGTTTTGATGTTTTTCATACTGGTTTCCTAGCCCTAACCTACAAAAGTCTAATCCGTGAATCTAACGGCACCTACTGTCAAACGTGCAGAAATTCACAAAAGAAGAACTCACAGAGATGCCTACCTGTAACCTCGCCGAAACAGTTCACAACAAGTGGCTCCAAGCTTCAGGAAACAACGGGAACGACCTCTACGTTGCTACCGTGGACGATTTCGTTCGGGCATTTCTACAGGTTGTCAACTACTACCAGTTCCTCAAAGGTGACGTCGGCGGAACAGGACCATCTAAGAAGGAACTCAGGCTTCGGATGGCTGAACGCAACGCGAAGAAATGGGGAAATCCTACACTGCTCGACAAGCCCATGCTCGATATGCCAGGCGCGGATGAGTTCTGCACCCGTCAGCCTATCATGCCTGGAGCGGAAGTCTTCGGTTCACAGAAGCGAAAAGCCGACGTCCTTATCGGAGCTGACGAGGAGTCTCATCGCCCGGACAAGACAAACTTCTCACGCCCAAGAGGCCCAAGACGTGCCGTCAGGGCTCGCCCTATGCAGATGCCCGTCATTGTGGAAGACGACTCCGAACACGACACCGAGGTACAATGTACGCAACCTCCTGCTCAGGAAGTTGATTCCCCTTTACCTTCACCTGTGAACAAGGGCGGCATTCGCCATGTCAACGCGGTTGAAGAAACCAAGGTCGACGTGAAGGAGTGGCACATCTCGAGACTTCACAAACTTTCAGCGAAGTGCTGCTGGGCCCAAAGAGCTGAAACGAAGAAGAAGTGCACTGAGAGAATCGTCAGGGGGCCCCATTGCACAGCTGCACCGACCTACACTGGGCTGTGGACTAACTATTGGAGGAACACAGTCGAGAAGACAGAGTCTTTCTTCTGCTCCGACGATATTGAGCGTTGCGTGAAAGGCTCTAAGCGCAAGTGGGTAGCACACTACTCAAAGGACCAGGAATTCCCCTCCATTCCTGAGGTCTGGCCAGTGAAACTAGGTACTAACCTAAAACTTACTGAGATTCTTGCCCTCGAAGCAGCGGGCTTTCAACTTCCGCCGAAGAAACCGGTCTCCCCAAGACGCCTCTTCTCCTCTGCCCCGCCTCCTGCAAATCTCAGCTCAGTGCCTGTCCCTGCAGACGCTGACCGCTACCCAGGGAAGAGAGACGGCAAGATGGTGAAGCGCACTGCCACTCGTCCCAATCAAGCGCAGCGACTCTCCATGGGCTCCTCCGAATCTCTTAAAGCGCGCCTCCGTTCCGTCACCATGATACCTGAGCCGGGCCACGGTTGCATCATTGGGCTGGATTCGGGCGTCGCTCCACACATCACACGGTACCAGATTACCATCAGTTCTTACCCTGGTTGCACTTGCCCAGCATTCAAGAAGACAATGACTACGTTCCGTGGGAAGACTCAGTTCACGTATTGTAAGCACCTATACTACATATTCTTGAAGGTCTGCAACCGTGATCCCAAAGCGGAGCTTTTCATCCATGCGCCTACCTTCAGCTTCAACGAGGTCAAGCTGCTCTTAGAGAGTGGAATCTTGCGTCACCCCTTGGCGAAGAAGTAGGTAGCCCTCCTACTTTAGAACTTCCATTTCCACAATGGCCATTTGTCACGTAGTGAATGATTTTAGTAATATACCATATACTAAGTCAGCTATTGAGAAGCTGTATTGACTTTTTCATTATATTAAAGGCTTTGGCGTTCACATTGATTGCATTCTATTTCAATACATTGTATCTTGAAGAAGTGCACTATATACCTCGTATCCCCTGACATGTACCCTTTATTAAGGCAAACATATACTTGTTATTAGATGTCCTAATCTTCGAACCTAACACGTTTAGGGTTGCCCACTACACTATCAGCAGGACTGCCAGCCGCTGACTGTACTACAGGACAAACTACATTCGCATTCACTTTCGTTCCCACACTTGGCAAATGTCCTTGGTATGATCGTTTCAGCAATGGCCCACCTCCCCGCCTCCGATTAACTGATTCCCTGGAATAGGTTCCCCTTGGGATCTTTCCAACCTTCGAGTATGCATGTGGTTGCAAAGGCACATCTGCGTCCTTCTCTAGCACTATGATTTCATCCGAATTTTCTGAACGTGGAGGGTCAGCTCTTACATCCGGTTGTACCGCAACATCCGATGTCGACGGACGCCCTTGGCTGTTGGCCATCACCTCTTCTTCGTCCTCCACCTCAACATATGGTTGAAATGGACAAACATCGTCAGCGAGTGAAACAACAATATCTCTGACGTCTTCCATAGCTGCTGTCCCGCACTACGGAAAAGAGCTTCACATAACACCAACACAAAAGAGGCAGAGACATTCCCTACTCTTATCTTAAATATCCCTGAAGAAGATGCTTGGCGCCCTTGAAAATCGGCTATTCATTCATTTAGAAGTTGTCATCCTCCTAAACCGAATGGAAAAAGATGAAGGTTTAGCAGAGGTCATTTAGCATTTGAATTTTTCTTTTAAAATTAAAGAATGAACAAAAAAAAAAAAAAAAATTTAAAAAAAAAAACATTTATATAAATTGAAATTAAAAAGATTAAAGAAAAGAATAGCAATATTTAAAATGAAGGTTGAAAATAATATGAAGGAGATCAACAAATTGAATGTGAAAATAAAATGATTGTGAAAATAAAATGAAGGAGAGAATCAAATGCAAGGAGGCTTTTGACCCCTCTAACAAGATAGATAGAATAAAGAAAATTTTATAAAAAATACAAGACAAATATCAAAAAAAATAAAAATAAAATAATAAAAAGGAGAAAGGCATGTAGACTATGGTGGATGAATTCTAGCAATGTTAAGAAAATGTTATGAAATTAAATGTTACTTGATCCCTGTTCACAGGTTCAATACCAAAACATTTTAAGTAGTAATTTGCATATAAATTTAAGGAGATAAGGGGAATTAATGTATGCTTGACACTAGTTAGAAGGAGCTGGAGCATAGTAATTGGTGCAAGTTAAAAAATTAATCACCAAGAAAAGAGAATATGAACTACAAATTCAATGAAAATACTGTAATTAGTCCACGGTTATAGGGTCAATTAAATTACTAAAATTAGTAACTTCCCAAAAATATACTAAGAATATTCGGATCTTCTAATTTTATAATTTATTTTTAGTAAAAAAAGTGCTATTTTAAGGTTCTGTCTTCCATTCTGTGCTCTCCGCTCTCCAAATCTGCGCTCACCGCTCTCCGCTCACGTACAAGCTTCCCTCCACAGATTTCAAACTCTTCGGGGCTTAGAAGATCTTTGAATTCTTCTAACTTCATGACACCGAAAGAGCGGATGCGGAATAACTTCGCTGGAAGATTACTCTTCACATGGTCATTCTCAGTAGACCTGTGGACAAAATAAACAGTTTAGAAAACACATCATAATAGAAGGATGATCCGAAATCAAAATTGAAAAAATGTTCCACCAAAATTCTTACCAGTTGATGTCGTGCATGGCATGGAGAAGATTGCCCACTTGGCCGCGGGGGTCCAATATGATGCAATGCACGGAGATGTGCCAAGCTGGATCGTCGGCATGATGCTTGTTGATGTGCCGTAACCAAGCTGAAAGGCGATGGTTACCTTCCCATACAAAAAACATTTTGCCACTGAATTGATTGAGGTCATCGTCTAAACCTAGGTCGGCTTCGAAGGCTTCGTTAGCCCTGCGCCAGCACGGGCTCCACTTTGCCTTCACTTCCTCCGTGACATCCATTGACATCTCTTCAGTGTTGAACATGGAAATGTACATCACGCGGTCCCCATCTCTGTAGCCCTTCACGAACTCCCTCTCCAGATGTTGCACGCCCATTTCGCCAACCGGTCTGACTTTTGCCATTGCGACCATTCTACACAATGGGACCAGCAGGCGAGACTTCCTCAAGGGCTGAATACGAACGGCATTGATGACGTTGATCGAGTCAACTTTATGCTGTGTTCGATGAAGCAGTTCCCCTTCAACAGCGTCTTTCAAGTCCAAAGGCTTTGATGATGATGGCAACACGTCCTGTGTTTGCGTCAACTCGGGTACCTGCCGTAAGCAATGGAAATGAACAATCAAACACAACAATGTAGATACTGAGAAATGGAATTTACCAATCACATAAAGATTTTCTCTTAAATGAAAGAGTAAACAAAAACATCTCAAATTTCATCTATAGCACCAAGAATCAAGGCCGTGCCACTCTACGAGGAGCTCTTCCATAGTACTGTCTAGCCTCTCTACTATTCCAATGATGGCGCCTCCTCCAAAATCGCCTGGTCTGACGGCAAGCGCTGGGCAGTATTGCCGGAAGGGCAAACACTACATGGGCTGGCCTCCTCAACACCAAAGGTGAAACTGGGGGATTAGGCGAAGACGGCGGTGTGCCAAGACGTGGAGAGGTGGGCATGTACACTGGAGAGGTGGGCATGTACACAGGAGAGGTGGGCTCATAAACAGGCGAAGTAGGCATGTACTGGGGTGACTGGACCTCAAAAAGGTCAGTGTCTACACCTAAAGGAATGGCTAAATCACAGGTACAGAGACGCTCATCCTCTGGGTCTGACAGGTCTGAAAGGTTGATTACGGAGATTGGAGAATTGACAGACATGTCCGGAGCATCAGAGCCTACCTGAAAGTACATGGCACATGAGGAAGTTAGAGTTATCAAATCATTTGAAAGAACTTTAAGAAGCTGGACTTCAATTATTTCGGAAATGAAGAACATGCGTATCCAACAAATATAACATCAAAAACTATACCTCAGTCTCCTCAGGTCCCTTGCTTTCACTCTCGGTCCCCATGTTCTGCTGTAAAGTATCCTATACGTCATAGAAAATCCACTGATGTCATTAATTAAAATCATTCTCTCCCGCGAGCAAACTGAGCCTCATTGAAGGCTTCGAGCCTTCTCGGCCCTGGTTCATTTTCAACAATTCAATCACACTCATGACTTTCCCCACACTCCCCAGGGACTCCCAACTTGAATTTAACGAAAATGAAGAAGTTAAAAAGCAAAAAAAAATAAATAAACAAAATTGAATGAGGCCGCGGCACTCGTGTCTGCTCCGAAAGCAGACACGGTGCCGACTCATTCCAATTGGATTAAATTAAAAAAAAAAAAAAAATGTGCCTCATTGAAGGCTTGGAGCCTTCTCGGCCCTTGTTCATTTTCAACAATTCAGTCACACTCATGAATTTCCCCACACTCCCCAGGGACTCCCAACCTCAATTTAACGAAAATGAAGAAGTTCAAAAGCAAAAAAAAAAAAATAAACAAAATTGAATGATGCCGCGGCACTCGTGTCTGCTCCGAAAGCAGACACGGTGCCGACTCATTCCAATTGGATTAAATTAAAAAAAAATAAAAAATGTGCCTCATTGAAGGCTTGGAGCGTTCTCGGCCCTTGTTCATTTTCAACAATTCAGTCACACTCATGAATTTCCCCACACTCCCCAGGGACTCCCAACCTCAATTTAACGAAAATGAAGAAGTTCAAAAGCAAAAAAAAAAAAATAAACAAAATTGAATGATGCCGCGGCACTCGTGTCTGCTCCGAAAGCAGACACGGTGCCGACTCATTCCAATTGGATTAAATTAAAAAAAATAAAAAATGTGCCTCATTGAAGGCTTGGAGCCTTCTCGGCCCTTGTTCATTTTCAACAATTCAGTCACACTCATGAATTTCCCCACACTCCCCAGGGACTCCCAACCTCAATTTAACGAAAATGAAGAAGTTCAAAAGCAAAAAAAAAAAAATAAACAAAATTGAATGATGCCGCGGCACTCGTGTCTGCTCCGAAAGCAGACACGGTGCCGACTCATTCCAATTGGATTAAAGAAGAAAAATATAAAATAAAAATGTGCCTCATTGAAGGCTTGGAGCCTTCTCGGCCCTTGTTCATTTTCAACAATTCAGTCACACTCATGAATTTCCCCACACTCCCCAGGGACTCCCAACCTCAATTTAACGAAAATGAAGAAGTTCAAAAGCAAAAAAAAAAAAATAAACAAAATTGAATGAGGCCGCGGCACTCGTGTCTGCTCCGAAAGCAGACACGGTGCCGACTCATTCCAATTGGATTAAATAAAAAAAAAATAAAAATGTGCCTCATTGAAGGCTTGGAGCGTTCTCGGCCCTTGTTCATTTTCAACAATTCAGTCACACTCATGAATTTCCCCACACTCCCCAGGGACTCCCAACCTCAATTTAACGAAAATGAAGAAGTTCAAAAGCAAAAAAAAAAAAATAAACAAAATTGAATGATGCCGCGGCACTCGTGTCTGCTCCGAAAGCAGACACGGTGCCGACTCATTCCAATTGGATTAAATTAAAAAAAAATAAAAATGTGCCTCATTGAAGGCTTGGAGCCTTCTCGGCCCTTGTTCATTTTCAACAATTCAGTCACACTCATGAATTTCCCCACACTCCCCAGGGACTCCCAACCTCAATTTAACGAAAATGAAGAAGTTCAAAAGCAAAAAAAAAAAAATAAACAAAATTGAATGAGGCCGCGGCACTCGTGTCTGCTCCGAAAGCAGACACGGTGCCGACTCATTCCAATTGGATTAAATAAAAAAAAAATAAAAATGTGCCTCATTGAAGGCTTGGAGCGTTCTCGGCCCTTGTTCATTTTCAACAATTCAGTCACACTCATGAATTTCCCCACACTCCCCAGGGACTCCCAACCTCAATTTAACGAAAATGAAGAAGTTCAAAAGCAAAAAAAAAAAAATAAACAAAATTGAATGAGGCCGCGGCACTCGTGTCTGCTCCGAAAGCAGACACGGTGCCAACTCATTCCAATTGGATTAAATAAAAAATAAATAAAAATGTGCCTCATTGAAGGCTTGGACCCTTCTCGGCCCTTGTTCATTTTCAACAATTCAGTCACACTCATGAATTTCCCCACACTCCCCAGGGACTCCCAACTTGAATTTATCGAAAATGAAGAAGTTAAAAAGCAAAAAAAAAAAAAAAAAACAAAATTGAATGAGGCCGCGGCACTCGTGTCTGCTCCGAAAGCAGACACGGTGCCAACTCATTCCAATTGGATTAAAGTAAAAAAAAAAAAAAATGTGCCTCATTGAAGGCTTGGAGCCTTCTCGGCCCTGGTTCATTTTCAACAATTCAATCACACTCATGACTTTCCCCACACTCCCCAAGGACTCCCAACTTGAATTTATCGATCATGAAGAAGTAATTTCATAGGGAGATCGAGTGAGGGAGAGGGATAAGGAGTGAGGGAGAGGGAGAGGGAGAGGGTGAGGGACAGGGAGTGAGGGAGAGGGAGAGGGACAGGGAATGAGGGACAGGGAGTGAGGGAGAGGGAGAGGGAGTGCGGGACAGGGAGTGAGGGAGAGGGAGAAGGAGAGGGAGTGAGGGAGAGGGAGTGACGGAGAGGGAGAGGGAGTGAGGGTGAGGGAGAAGAACACTAGAGAGATAGAGAGGGACAGGGATTGACCGCGAGGGAGTGGGAGAGGGAGAGGGACAGGGAGCGACGGCGCGGGAGAGGGACAGGGAGAGGGACAGGGAGAGGGACAGGGAGTGACCGCGAGGGAGTGGGACAGGGAGAGGGATAGGGTTTAGGGTGCGAGGGAGTGGGACAGGGAGAGGGACAGGGAGTGACCGCGAGGGAGTGGGACAGGGAGAGGGACAGGGAGTAATCGCGAGGGAGAGGGACTCAAGTGAATTCTCAACAATTCGCAGCAAACCAAGCCTAGCAAACCCACAAGCAATCAACCGACCAAACCAGCGCACTTAGCAAGCAATCCATCCGAAATCACCCAAGCCGAAATTAACAAAGATTCGAATGTACCACTTCATTGTACTTGACACCGACACCGAAAGTATCTTACCTCGTCGTCGTCATCTTCGTTGTCGAGGTCGTCCTCGAGGTTGCCGTCGACCTGGTCGTCGTGCTGCAGTGCGAGCTGCTCCTCGACCTCCACCCCTGCATCCACGGCACCGACTTCCGCCACCTGCTCAACATCACCTTCGGCGCGGGCGCCCGCATTCTCTCCTCCCAGCGCAGCCATCGCTCTCCCTCCTTCTCCTGCGTCGAGAATACCTTGCCTCGCTCTTCTCGCTTCGAGACGCAGGTGCTCCAACTCGATGCGATCTCCAACTGCGGAGCCACCAGATTGATCCCCGACCCGTCTCATCCTCTCGGGGCTCTGTGTAAAAATAGCAAACAATTAATTCCATGATTCCTGTGTGTCAAGTGCCGCGGCCCTCTCAATGAGACTTATGATTCAAATGTGTAAATTGCCGCGGCCCCTCTCAAATAGACTTAGAACGCACCTAACATTCATTACTTAAACTTTTCAATTACTAACGTTTTACAAAAACACTAGATTTCACAAATAATTCACATCACCGTCGTACTAGAAAGAATATACAGACTTACCTTTTCGGGGTTTAAATAAAAATCTGATTGAGATTCAGGCTCCCCTGTCGAGAACTCATTGAAGAGAATCGATGGTTGCGGAGACTCTAGTTTCTGACTACAATTAAAGACTAATTCTTCCGTCATGGCCTCACGTGCTCCTCTACTTAAATGTACAACCTGTTCCTGCTCGTGATTCTCGACGTCCGTGTTCTCTAATAACTCCTCTTTCTCCTCTACTATAGAGTCGAGAATGAGTTTGCGAAGGCTACAAAACTTCAAAGCTACAGGCAGATCTCCTCCCCTGCGTTTCACGGGTGCACTCAAATGGTCACTATTAGAATCTACCTTTTTACGTGATGCTCTCCTCTTTCTAGCTCTTCTATTTGTAAAATCAGTGCTTCCAGGTTTCCTTCTCTGTTTAGGAGTAACATAAGTGGAGGGAGATGGCCCTCCACTCTGCTTCATGTGTCTAACCAAAGGAAGGACTCTCTCACAAAAAGACTTTCATGAAAACCTCTCCCTGCTTAAATACCTCTTACGTACAACTATTCTCCTAGAACCCTAAGTTGATATACAATCTCAGCAACTGACAGATTGTCTGCCTACTTTATATTAAGAATATCAAAAACAATTTTTAATTGAAGCTAGATTTAAAATATCAACCTTTATTTATAAGGAATAAATTTAAGTGCACTCTAAATTGAAAGATTTGATATCAAGTACTTTAATCATGCTCCTTTTTATAATCATTGTTTTAAATGTAGAATTAAAATGACGGCTCATTCTAATCTTATAATACATCATGTTAAATAGAATCCGCATCACGATTCAAATTGTCAAAGTATAGTTCTAAAATTCTTGACCTCATATACTTAGACCTGCAAAAATTGAGGAACCCTAACACTGCATAAAATATAGAATTTGAATAAATCATATGCGTGCATTAGTCCTATAAATATATAACTAATGCATGAATTTGATTAATTCAAATTCTATATATTTATTGTTTTAAATGCAGAAGGAATAGACGGCTCTTTTTAATCCAATCACACCCCATAAAAAAAAGAATCTGCTCCACCGTTGAAATACGCGAAGCAATATTCTAAAAATCTTACTACATATTTATGGGCCTGCAAAAAGCAACATCATAATTAGTTAGCGCCGTCTCTCTTTAATCATACATTCGTTACGTAGCAGAATGAATCATTACCTAGTCGTCCACATGGACATTCCAATTTGAATAAAATGATCAACAGCGATGCATCATTCCTCTCACTTCGCTCTCGCGATACTGCTTTGCTAGTACACTCACTCTTCTTCCTTCTTCCTCTAGTATATTTGAGTTGCCTGCGAATATGGGGATGGTCTGTCTGTACGCCCAAGGCATGGGCATCCCTCTTAGGTTTCGCGTAGATGACGATGGTCTAGCTACGGTGTCCTCTCTTCGCCTCAGTCTCAGATTCCATTTTCGTGAGGATTCCATCAGTATAGAGGAGGAGATCTTTGATGACGTTACTGCCGAGGTTACCCACACCCTCGGGCAACCTTCAGTGAGAGATGAGAACAACATGTTGCAGTGGAGACTCCTCCCTGGATCCTATAGAGTCTACGGTCTTACTGATTCTCTTATGGCTGCATCCACTGAGATCCTCACCCCCCGTCGCTCTTCTACTTGCACAATTCAGACTCCCTTACCTCGTGATGTCAAAGTCAAAGTCGAGCCTGGTACCGAGACTTCAGATGTAGAGAAACCTCCTCCGACCGTCATATCTCTCTCTTCTGATGACGAAGTCAGTCCCGTGAAGTTGGTGCCTAAGGTCCACGCAGATGCTCCTCCTTCCAATGTGTCTCCTCCATTGTCCCAGGTCACAGTTAGCATTGTTCCGCTCCTTAAAGAGATTGCTAAGACGCGTGGGTCCAAAAACATTTTGAAGAAGATAGACTATTCCACTATTAGTCACGAGAGAGTAGAGTACTTGCCTGCGAAGTTTGATGGTCCGGTTCTTTTTGAGTTGCCCCCAGCTGCTGCAGGTTCCTCTAAGCTCGCCGCCAAGTCTATGCAGGGAATGGACAAACGATACGACGGACACTTGTGGACCAAGACCATCACAACAAACATCAAAAACGACTTCGGACTCTCTTTTCGAAGTTCCACCTGCGTCGGATGGCTCCGGTGCAACAACCAGGAGTGTGACTTTCTGAAGCGTGTTCCCAAGATCTTCGAGGTCAACGAGACTGAGTTCGAAGGCTGTACCCTGCAAGCTTTTGTCATGGACCAGCCTCCTCCATCTGACTCCACGCTAGTGTGCAAGGTATGTAAAGAACCTCCATCATGTGTAGCTACATGCGAGGCTAAGATTTATTACGTTGTGGGCAAACCGAATCAGACTAGAGCGTGTATTCACATAGGAACACATGATCATCCAGTGAAAGTTGGAGACTACAGAGACTCTAAAGCAGAGATTAGTAGCTTAATAGAAGAGCAGGTAGAGATGAACAACAAAGCAACGAAGAGCGCCGCTGTCCTGGAGGCGAGCAAACTCCTCATCGGGAGCTACCTTCTACAGCCCGAGGATGCACCACCGAGGAAGCTGACGATGGAGGAGCTGGTTCCTGTTTTGGATCGATGCAAAGACATGGCGTCGCCCAACATCCGCAACAAAGTTGCCACCTTCAAAAAATTCGTAAGGTACGGAATCATGGACGGTATCACCAAGCTCCGTGGTAACAGTCTCTGGGCGTATGTCCAGGAGAATAGGTTTCCTGGTCAGGGATCGATGCGTGACAAAGTCTTTGTCTTCAAGATGTCGGAGGTCGGGCCGGGCAGTGGTGTCGACTTGGTCAGCCGTATGCAAGCTGGTGGCGATTTGGAGAACGCATGGATCATGTTCGACCATGTCAAACGCGTCAAAGATTGGTCGACGATGGCGTGCCATGTGTACGACGCCACCTACTGCCGCGTCATGACAATCGCCACTTGCGACATGCAGTCCGAGGACACGGACGCCTAGCTCGTCTTCTGGAAAAACCTGAACCTGGTCATGGAGATCAATGGCGTTGCAGCGCCGAACTTCAAGGGGTTCATGGCGGATAACGCACAGGCCAATTGGAATGCAGTGCGGATCCTTTACGGCAATGGCAACAAAGAGGACCCGATGGAGGACCGGGAGAGGTCGTGCTTGTTCCACTGGACTCAGAACATGGTGGCGTATACACAGAAGCACTTCCCCGAAGAACTCTGGGAACAGCACAAGAAGATGTGCACTCAGTACAAGAATGCGACCAGCATGGCAGAGGCGGAAACTCTGTACCACGCGTTGCGAGCATGGTGGGCATCCACCGGGGTCGTTGGCGAGAGCGGGCTCATCAAACTCGATCAGTGGCTGTCATTCTGGCACCACCGCTTCCGCCAGTGGGGGGGATTCATGACCGAGGTATTCTCTCTGCACTCTGTTTTGATGTTTTTCATACTGGTTTCCTAGCCCTAACCTACAAAAGTCTAATCCGTGAATCTAACGGCACCTACTGTCAAACGTGCAGAAATTCACAAAAGAAGAACTCACAGAGATGCCTACCTGTAACCTCGCCGAAACAGTTCACAACAAGTGGCTCCAAGCTTCAGGAAACAACGGGAACGACCTCTACGTTGCTACCGTGGACGATTTCGTTCGGGCATTTCTACAGGTTGTCAACTACTACCAGTTCCTCAAAGGTGACGTCGGCGGAACAGGACCATCTAAGAAGGAACTCAGGCTTCGGATGGCTGAACGCAACGCGAAGAAATGGGGAAATCCTACACTGCTCGACAAGCCCATGCTCGATATGCCAGGCGCGGATGAGTTCTGCACCCGTCAGCCTATCATGCCTGGAGCGGAAGTCTTCGGTTCACAGAAGCGAAAAGCCGACGTCCTTATCGGAGCTGACGAGGAGTCTCATTGCCCGGATAAGACCAACTTCTCACGCCCAAGAGGCCCAAGACGTGCCGTCAGGGCTCGCCCTATGCAGATGCCCGTTATTGTGGAAGACGACTCCGAACCCGACACCGAGGTACAATGTACGCAACCTCCTTCCCAGGAAGTTGATTCCTCTTTACCTTCACCTGTGAACAAGGGCGGCATTCGCCATGTCAACGCGGTTGAAGAAACCAAGGTGGACGTGAAGGAGTGGCACATTTCGAGACTTCACAAACTTTCAGCGAAGTGCTGCTGGGCCCAAAGAGCTGAAACGAAGAAGAAGTGCACTGAGAGAATCGTCAGGGGGCCCCATTGCACAGCTGCACCGACCTACAGTGGGCTCTGGACTAACTATCGCAGGAACCTAGTGGAGAAGACTGAGTTCTTCTTCTGCTCCGACGATATTGAACGCTGCGTGAAAGGCTCTAAGCGCAAGTGGGTAGCACACTACTCAAAGGACCAGGAATTCCCCTCCATTCCTGAGGTCTGGCCAGTGAAACTAGGTACTAACCTAAAACTTACTGAGATTCTTGCCCTCGAAGCAGCGGGCTTTCAACTTCCGCAGAAGAAACCGGTCTCCCCAAGACGCCTCTTCTCCTCTGCCCCGCCTCCTGCAAATCTCATCTCAGTGCCAGTCCCTGCAGACGCTGACCGCTACCCTGGGAAGAGAGACGGCAAGATGGTGAAGCGCACTGCCACTCGTCCCAATCAAGCGCAGCGACTCTCCATGGGCTCCTCCGAATCTCTTAAAGCGCGCCTCCGTTCCGTCACCATGATACCTGAGCCGGGCCACGGTTGCATCATTGGGCTGGATTCGGGCGTCGCTCCACACATCACACGGTACCAGATTACCATCAGTTCTTACCCTGGTTGCACTTGCCCAGCATTCAAGAAGACAATGACTACGTTCCGTGGGAAGACTCAGTTCACGTATTGTAAGCACCTATACTACATATTCTTGAAGGTCTGCAACCGTGATCCCAAAGCGGAGCTTTTCATCCATGCGCCTACCTTCAGCTTCAACGAGGTCAAGCTGCTCTTAGAGAGTGGAATCTTGCGTCACCCCTTGGCGAAGAAGTAGGTAGCCCTCCTACTTTAGAACTTCCATTTCCACAATGGCCATTTGTCACGTAGTGAATGATTTTAGTAATATACCATGTACTAAGTCAGCTATTGAGAAGCTGTATTGACTTTTTCATTATATTCAAGGCTTTGGCGTTCACATTGATTGCATTCTATTTCAATACATTGTATCTTGAAGAAGTGCACTATATACCTCGTATCCCCTGACATGTACCCTTTATTAAGGCAAACATATACTTGTTATTAGATGTCCTAATCTTCGAACCTAACACGTTTAGGGTTGCCCACTACACTATCAGCAGGACTGCCAGCCGCTGACTGTACTACAGGACAAACTACATTCGCATTCACTTTCGTTCCCACACTTGGCAAATGTCCTTGGTATGATCGTTTCAGCAATGGCCCACCTCCCCGCCTCCGATTAACTGATTCCCTGGAATAGGTTCCCCTTGGGATCTTTCCAACCCTCGAGTATGCATGTGGTTGCAAAGGCACATCTGTGTCCTTCTCTATCACTATGATTTCATCCGAATTTTCTGAACGTGGGGGGTCAGCTCTTACATCCGGTTGTACCGCAACATCCGATGTCGACGGACGCCCTTGGCTGTTGGCCATCACCTCTTCTTCGTCCTCCACCTCAACATATGGTTGAAATGGACAAACATCGTCAGCGAGTGAAACAACAATATCTCTGACGTCTTCCATAGCTGCTGTCCCGCACTACGGAAAAGAGCTTCACATAACACCAATACAAAAGAGGCAGAGACATTCCCTACTCTTATCTTAAATATCCCTGAAGAAGATGCTTGGCGCCCTTGAAAATCGGCTATTCATTCATTTAAAAGTTGTCATCCTCCTAAACCGAATGGAAAAAGATGAAGGTTTAGCAGAGGTCATTTAGCATTTGAATTTTTCTTTAAAAATTAAAGAATGAAAAAAAAAAAAAAAAAAATTTAAAAAAAAAAAACATTTATATAAATTGAAATTAAAAAGATTAAAGAAAATAATAGCAATATTTAAAATGAAGGTTGAAATAATATGAAGGAGATCAACAAATTGTATGTGAAAATAAAATGATTGTGAAAATAAAATGAAGGAGAGAATCAAATGCAAGGAGGCTTTTGACCCCTCTAACAAGATAGATAGAATAAAGAAAATTTTATAAAAAATACAAAACATATTTCAAAAAAATTTAAAAAAAAAAAAAAAAAAAAAGGAGAAAGGCATGTAGACTATAGTGGATGAATTCTAGCAATGTTATGAAATTAAATGTTACTTGATCCCTGTTCACAGGTTCAATACCAAAACATTTTAAGTAGTAATTTGCATATAAATTTAAGGAGATAAGGGGAATTACTGTATGCCTGAACTAGTTAGAAGGAGCTGGAGCATAGTAATTGGTGCACGTTAAAAAATTAATCACCAAGAAAGGAGAATATGAACTACAAATTCAATGAAAATACTGTAATTAGTCCACGGTTATAGGGTCAATTAAGTTACTAAAATTAGTAACTTTCCAAAAATATACTAAGTATATTCGAATCTTCTAATTTTATATTTTATTTTTAGTAAAAAAAGTGCTATTTTAAGGTTCTGTCCCCCATTCTGTGCTCTCCGCTCTCCAAATCTGCGCTCACCGCTCTCCGCTCTGCGCTCTCCGCTCACGTACAAGCTTCCCTCCATTTTTCAGCCCAAATGGCATGACGACCTTGACATAAGCACCCCACTCTATGATGAAGGCCATCTTGGGTCGATCGGCTGGATGGATTCGGACCTGGTGGTAACCAGAAAAACAGTCCAGGAATGAGTAGGCCTCATGTCCGATGACCGTATCAAGTACCTCGTCCGTGAAGGGCGGCGGATACGGGTCCTTCTTAGTGGCGGCGTTGAGGCGACAAAAGTCGACACAAATGCGGAGCTTGCCGTTCTTCTTGGGGACCACTACGATGGGCGACAGCCAGGTCGCCTGGTCGATGGGTGCTATGAACCCTGCAGTCAGAAGTCGCTCTAGGTCGTCTTTGACTGCCTGCGCGTAGTTTGGGTTCATGCGGTACCTGGCCTGGTGACTAGGCGATATGGTCGGGTCGAGGTCGATCCTGTGAGTCGCTATATGCTCTGGTATGCCCTGCAGGTCCTTGTACGAAAATGCAAAGATGTCGACATACTCCCTGAACAGCGACTCCGCACCTCGTCTGAGATCCGGGCTCAGGAACTGGCGTTCAACTTCAACAGCTTTGGGTCGGTAGGGGTACCGACATTGACTAGGTCGAGTCGATCGTCCTCATTATGGTTCCAATGGACAATGTCCATGTACTCGAGCTTCTGCTGGATGGGTGTCTCGTCCAGAGGCATTGATCCCGGCGTATGAGGAATCTCGAGGTGTGGTGGGCGGGACGACTCGAAGAGTGGCTGCTCGTCCTTTGGGTCGACTGGGGAGTCGACTGTCATTAGGTGCAAAATGGGGTCAAAATAAGGCCGTCTAAGCCTGCCCTTTCTAGGTGAACTCCCTACTTTGGGCACCTCTGCCGCTGGCAGCGGATGCCAGAGTTGCTGCCCGCACAGAACTGCGTGGCGCACTCACAACAAAGGTCCTCGGAATATTAGTTGAGACATGAATGCCTCGGCTCGGGCTTTGGTCCCAAGTGGGCAGGTTGTGTCAGCCCGACACTGTAGCTTGTGCCCTCCACACGCCTCGCTCGGAGGTCATTGGTTCGAGCCCCCGTGGCGGTTGCTGGCACCACGGTGGCACAGGACGTGCCACGTCAAAAAGTACGCGGGCAGCGCCTGTTTTTTTCTCTCACGTGCCGCTTACACGGCCTTTTCGTGACCCGATTTTGCACCTAATGTGGGTCGACTGGGGAGTCGACTGTCGGGTCGACTGTTGAGTCGATTGTTGGGTCGACTGTCGGTTGGACGGGCGCGGCGATCGCAGACGCTACTGGTCGGTCGACTGGTGCTGGGGAATCGACCTTGGTCTCGGCTGGTCGACGAATCGTAAGGTCTACTGCCAGCTGATCCTAGTCGAGGGTACCGACCGGGTGAATGTCGGGATCGGATGCCAGAAGAGTAGCCTCCTCTTCGTCCGTTAATCCTTCGACGAAGTTGTAGCAGACCAAGGCATGTGGTGTGACTGTGTCGTACCCCAACTCTCGGTTGATCTGGACAGTCTTAACTGTCCCGTTGCCCATAATCTGGATCTGGTTGTTGCCCAGGAGTGTACATATGCGGGCAGTGAGCGGTGAGCAGTGAGCAGATTTTTTTGCTCAGTGAGCAGACTTTCTAAACCTTTTTGTTGACTTTTTGAAGCTTTTTTGAAACTTTTTCATGTGGAAAGTTGGATCTTGAGTCCGGTTTTTGGAGAGATTGTGAACTTGTAGTGTGTAAAACCGTGGGATTGTCCTAAAGCCGTGGTCTCACCTAAGAACTAATTTGAGTACGAATTAGGGCTGACGTCATCAAATAATGATGAAGTCATCAAAAGTGACGAGCACGAACACAATCCGTTTCGCTGGAGTTTGACGTCTTCGTTGTGCCGGTATTTCAGAACCACGATCCATTTTCCTTCGCCTTGAAGATCACCCCTCTGTTGACGGGTTTTAACTTTGAGGCTTTTTGTTCGCCTTCATATTCTCTCCTGAAAAGGCTCAAACTTCTTCCTGTTGAAATGTGCAGAGTAGTCCCAGGGTTCTGCTCGGACAGCTGTTTATCGGCACATTCTCTCGTCGACAGCTTTGTTACTTAGAGTCTTTAAATGACGAATAGTGTTGTGGACTTCATGGTGGTAAATAAACTAATTGTCATCCAACACTAAACATAAATTTTAGTGTAGTCTAAATGTAAGAATCTATTTTTATGCCTATTTTTTTACGTACATCTGTAAGCGCCTCCCATTCAAGTAACACAAATTAAACTCAATTATTTCTTGCAAAATACTTCTATTTCTTACATGCTTGAAAAACACATCCCATATTCTTTATGATTGGGGTACTAGTTTCTTGGGGTTGAATTAAAAAACCAATCAATCCCCTTGTTTTCTATATAAATGCACTGAATCTCCCTTTCATTCAAAACTTTAAGCTGTAATTATCCCATAATTTATTTTTAAAAATGGTTATATAGTTTTTCTTTTTTTTACTAATATTAATTCCATGGCTTTTACAAGATACAAAATACAAAAAAAATATCCCCTTTTTCTTACCGTTACCCTTTGCATTGACCGTTAACTTAATTTTGTAGGAGATTCCACAAGTTCATAGTTTTGTCTTCACTAGACGCTCATTTTGCAACATTCCGATTTCAAATCTAAATTTGGTATGCCCCTGAAATGGTTGTGAATACGGCATTGTAGCAATGACTACAACACCGTATCAATGAATACAGTACTATACGTTTATCGTATGCAATGAACTATAATACATAATTTAGTGATTTCTTAAAAAAATTCTCCTTCATTGCTCAAGCCTATACTCTTTTCTTCCGATAGATTGTACAAAATCGAAGTCATTTCCGCAAGGCCCAACGTGTAAACAACAATCCACACTGTATACTATTTTCATATTTTTACCTTGAAAAGTGGCTTTTTGGCCCTCAAATTATTACTTTCTCTTTTTTCAATAAGGAAAAAAATCTTTTTTTCCAACTTTGAACGTTATGATCTCAAAAAATCTAAGAAATTTGAATTCAAGATTTGGCATACACCACGGCAGAGATGCGTCAAAGATAACGCCGTTTAACGCGGTTTTTAACGCGGTTTAACGTGGATTTTTTGACTAATCAAAAGTGACGCGCCCTGTCACATAGGTCTTTTGATTATGACGCGACGCGTCATAATACGTTAAAACGTTTTAACGTGCGCACGTCATCTCTGTTAAACCACGTTACTCGGAATTGCCAGAAGTTACCTGGGGTCAGTAAATTGAGGGAGTTACTTTTTGCCACGTGAGCATTTCCCGCTGTTTTTCATTCCACGTTGGAGTTTACGTGGATATTTCCCTCCATTGTCCATTCCACGTCAGATATTGCGTGGCAGTTGACGTGGCACTTGATTTCAACGGCTGAGATGGTGACACGTGTCATGATCACGGATCGTAGAATATTCCCGGATGCGTTTACGGTGTCGGGTTTTGTATGTTTACAGAAACGGTTTATGTTGACGGTTTTTGTGTGTTTACGTAAACGTAGTGTGACGTGTTTTGTATGTTTACGTAAACGTAGTGTGGACGTTCATTATAATGTGTTTGGACGTTGATAAACGCATGTGTCACGTATTTGAATGCGTTTTGAAAAACGCATTTAGACGGAAGTTGACGTTCGCAGCGTCAACTCTTTGTAACATTAAAGTGGATTTTGGATGTTCACTGAAACGCAATTTAATGTTTATCCGGACGCATAGCTCATGATCATTATGACACATATAAACACTATTCAACGTAAGCAATAACGTTCTGTAACGCAAGAGAACGTCATTCAAAACGCAAACGAAGCGTCAATTAAAACAAAAATAAACACACTGTAATATTTTGATACAATGTTTTGTCTTTCAAATACAAAATACATAAAGTCTACCTCTACATTGCGATAGCATACAGCTTTCTACCAAAATGAGCTCGTCCACTTCTTGGAGATGCGATTGGCATGTAGAGGAAGCAAATGGTGCGTACATTCCAGGAGGCTCAGGCTAGATTCTTCTTAATCTACACAGCCCACGTGATCAAGCCAACGGTGAGGTCACAACAACAAATTAGCCATACAATCTCGTCTGAAGGTTAGTATCAAGAAGCTCTTACCCGTTTAAAGGTTTTCACCAGCACTGTTGCATTCTGTCCCAGCAATTTCTCCAAACCCCCATCTTCTTCCTGTATACACAATTGCTTCATCATTAGGATAGAGGAAAGTAATGGCCTCAGGAAAGTAGTATTCAACTTCTACACTCACACACACACACACACACACACATTCCTAGCTCCACACTCACACACACACACACACACACACTGTCACACACACACACACACACATTGTCACACACACACACACACACTGTCACACACTCCTAGCTCCATACTCACACACACTCCTTGCTCCATACTCAAACACATACACTCCTTGCTCCATACTCAAACACACACACTCCTAGCTCCAGCTGAAACACCCACATAGAGAGAAAAAGAGTCAATTCTCACTTCAGAACCCCCTTCAAAACCTAGCCGCCACACCCTAGCCGTCAAACCCTAGCCGCCAAACCCTAGCTGCCAAACCCTAGCTGCCAACCCTAGCTGCCTTCATTTTTTGTAATACATTTGAACGCATTTTATGTTACAAGAAACGCACTTCCCGTTAGAAGAAACGCACTTTCTGACCCAAGAAACGCGTGCGTCACTGTTGACAGCCTCCTAGACTCCCAAATAAAATATTGCAGGCGAAATCTTACATTCCACGTCACCAAATTCCTCCACGCACACATTCCACATCAGCGCACGCATTCCACGTCAAATAGGTTCGTCATGTTTTTTGTAACACATCTGAACGCACTATCACGTTACAAGAAACGCGCACGTCAATGTTGACAGCCCCCTCGGACTCTCAAACATTACTTGACCGGTCAAACCCTAAACCTTCCACGTCAGCCTATCACCCTACATCGCATTCCACGTCAGCACAGTCATTCCACGTCAGACTTCTCGGTACGTTTTTTTTAACACACTTGAACGTGGCGCATGTTACCTTTAACGCCTCAATGTTATAAGAAACGCGCTGCTCTGGATACTACTATGGTCAACTATAGTCAAAACTACCTTCCACGTCAGCCATTGACTCTTCAAGCATTCCACGTCAGCGCACTCATTCCACGTCAGTCAATGTGTTACGTTTTTTTTAACACATTTTAACGTAGTACATGTTAAGATTGACGTCCTCCCTGTCATAAGAAACGTGCTGACGTGGAAACTTACTATATTTAGTCATATCTAAAGTTCCTTGAGGTAAAAAAGTAGGTGAAAAAATTACTGTCCAACAGGAACGTGTCCGTTTAATTTAACGTGATGCCGTTATTTGGAACGTATAAATTTTATTCGCGTTTCACCCATATCCTCTTTGACGCAGTGACGTTATTGGTGACTTTTTCACGTTAAAACGCTTGACGCGCGCCACGTTTAATTGGATATTTTTTCCACACTAATTCAGGATAGTGTGGATTTACGTCAAGTTTGACGCATCTCTGCCATGGTGATACTTAATCTTGTACAAGTTATGTACTTGATCCTAGTACGGTTACATACTTCAAAATAAGTAATAACATGAAAAATCTCACCTTGCATTGAAAGAGGGCAGTTTTGAGGGTAAAGCATGCAAAAAGTTCCTTTTTCCTTTAGGGGTTAAACAAAAGTTAGAACCTCAACCAACAACAAAATGCAAACCCTCAACCAACAACAAAATGCAAACCCTCAAACAACAACAAAATGCAAACCTCAACCTACACCCACCTGCCTGCGACATTCAAAGAAACTTTGTTGACTCTCCCGAGGACAACATCGTCGACGCTCACACACTTGGAAACACACAGCTGCGTTGACACACACACTTCGAAACACACACAGTTGCAGTCGGAGACTTGGTGAGGGTGAACAACTGCGCTCAGACGCTCTGCACCGGCAGCTCAGCTACTCAGATCTACCACCTTGACAGTAACAAGCAAGGCACATTGACACAAATTAACAAGCAAGGCACATTAACAAGGAATATTGACACAGTTTTTAGCTCTAACCCCAGCCCAGTAGTCTTCACAGACACCAAAACTCACGCATCTGGGAAACAAACAACACGCATCTGGAAGCTGACTGCGTAGAGTGACGGTGAGGCAGGGGTGAGGGTGATCTGAGTGACTCAGAGAGACTCATGCCACGATTTCATGTGATGTACCTTTGCCTTATCACCAACATCACCAAAATCGCCCTGTCACGCCAATTTTATTATTGTTGGTGGCTGAGAAGGATAGAGGAGAGTAAGTCATTATTCACAATGAGTTAAACAATTCAGTAACGCAGATCCCGTGTCAGAGTTGACGCAGCCATTGGACAATATTCTTAGGCAGGACTCGACCCCATAGCTACAGGATACAATTACAGCTTTCCTGCCTTTGGTGAACACCGAAATGGTATATGCACCAATCAGCGAGCATTACCCAGAATACATGAACACCAAAGAGTTTTTTTGGTGTAATAACTCGGTGTAGTTAGACGCTCTTTCTACTAGTGAGCTGAGGAGAGATTTCAACACCTGAAGTCCAAGTACCCACAGGCCAAGGCCTTTTTCACTTACTTTGAAAAGACATGGATACCGAAGATCGAGATGTGGGTCAAGGGGTACAGAAATATACCTCACGCCAACCAGGACACGAATGCCGCAGTTGAGAGCTATCATGCGAATTTGAAAGCCATTCTTAGGACAAGCAGGCAAAAATTTGATGGGAGAAGGGTTGACTGGTTGATATATCACTTGGTTAAAGACGTCTTAACCCACTATTGGTATGCTGTTCAATGTAAATTGTATGGTTTCATTAAGAATGGTAAAGCTGAAGGGATAGTGGCCAGTGCTGTCATGAGAGCAGCTGAGATCCCTGATGAGCACCTCAGAATTTGTGAGGACGAGGACGTCGCGTATGTGGCTTCACAGACAAATTTTCCAGAGATTTGGGCTGTCATGAGTCCGAATTCAGACTGGGCTAATTGTAACTGTCCACTAGGACAGAGGGGGAACATCTGCAAGCACGTAGTCAAGGTATTCAGAATGATTAATACAGAGGTCGAACCAGCAGATATTATCAGGTACGCCGGATCTTTGAGGGGGACCATTGCCGCTGGTTACAACACTGCTGGGATGGATGCATTTTCAGGTGGAATGGAGGCCGACACTGCCATGGTTAGGACAGCCGATGAGAGGACACAGAATCCCGAGAAGGAGCTTTGCGATTTCAAGGATATCATGCGGGAGTGTGAAGGCATAGCCGTTGGCAACACCAGCTTAAGGACACACTTTGTGGCACTTGCACAGGAATTTAAGGGGAAACTCTCTGCACTGAAAGTTAAGAGTGATAAAGGTCTCCTTCATCCATTGTCACAGCCGTCCTTCAAAGTCGGGGATGGTCCAAAGAACCTGCGTCGTTTTAAAGCTTTTTCGGAGACAGGCAGGAAGAAAAACAGTTCTAGGACAACCAAAAAAACATGATAGGACACGGACATCTTTCTTAGGACAGCATGGTTATTAGTGTATGAAGGTCCGAAATATTTTTTCTGAAGTTGCATTCGTAATATATTCATAATGGACACTGCTCCACGTTCGTTGTCATCGTGTTTCCCTTTCCCTTACTGTATTGCCTGAATCTGCGTACAACCTGTCCTCTCTGTCCTAAGTCTCCTGTGTGCATGTCCTTCGTGTCCTTCGTGTCCTTCGTGTCCTTCGTGTCCTTCGTGTCCTTCGTGTCCTTCGTGTCCTTCATGTCCTTCATGTCCTTCGTGTGCTTCGTGTGTCCTTCCTGTGTCCTTTGTGTGTCCTTCTTGTCCTCCCTGTCATGTGTGTCCTCCTTGTCATTTGTGTCCTCCCTGTCCTTATGTAAAATCTGAATATTAATTTGCAATCAGTTTGTTTTTTTAAAGGCTTAGTATAAAAATTTCATTTAAACATTTAGTATACATTTAAAGTTTAAATTAATTCATTAAATCTAAGAACGGTTATCACTTCCCATTAATTCTGCACTTCTTCGGTTTCATCTATATGTTTATTATATTAGAAAACGAAATATTTACAGATGTATGAGGACACCTCTATGATAAGCCACACATGAAACCAGTCTGTCCTTACATACGGAGGCAACGTCTACAGCCTTCAGGATATGGTTTCCTGACCCTGTCCTACCAGACATCCAGAGCTTCTCACAGCATACCTGCCCAATGTATGCATTACAAGGCAACACGACACACAATATGTTTGAGAGTCCTACTCAGGTACGCCCAGTTGCTGTCCTCTATCATAACATAAAAACCCGTAAGTCCAGCTACTAACACTCTCCGCGTTCCTGTCCTAAGAACAGTAAGACAACACTAATACGGCCCCTTGAAGAGCACTACGGGCGTGATAGCTCCTGCCATCTCTTCCGCCCCCTCCACCACACCGGAAAGACTCTGCTCCTCCGCCAACACTTCAGTGGCCGCCCCCAAACCAGTCCCGCCGCCCACCTCTCGACCGATGTCTACAGATTCCTGTGCATTGCATCCATGTCGCATTTGGCAACCTATCACTTCACGCCCAATCTCCTGCGCGCAGCCTTCCCCATCAGGCGAATCGGGAGAGGAACGGGCAGCGTCGAAAGTGCATAGCACTTGTGAAGCCCGGAAGTCGTCCAGGTCCTCCAGATCGTCCTCGACATTCCATGCAGCCAATCTCGTAATACAAGCTGAGACACTCTCCCGGCGAAGATTACGAGCAGCGATGAAGAGCTCTTCCCCTGCATTTGGCCAGTAACCTAGTGCCTCCAAGGACCCGAAGCAGTACCCCAACTCTATGTTCTCGCGAAGGAGCATGATCTGGCGCAGGGCTGATAGGACAGCCGACCTGTCGATCCCCTCTCGCTCGACCCACATATCGCGGAGTACGTGCTCCTGTTGTGTGGCCACCATGTCCCTACAGACTTTAATGAAAGTCCGGCGCCTCCATACCGTGTACTTCTGTGCCTGCCCCCCTGTCTCGAAGCCGAGGTCTAAGACAGTCCTGAAGTCTTCAAAGGCTGGGCCCGTTGTGTCAAGCGTTGGGAAGTAGATTTTACCTGCTCGAACCAGCTCCTCCATCGCAAAAAGAATCTGTTGTCCCCTCTCATTCAGCCTCTTCTGTGTTAGACCACCAACCTGACACAACATCGGCATCCTGGCGCCGACCTCTGACCGAGCGAAGAGCTTCAGAGCCCGAGCCATGTGGGGGGGCTCCCCACCCATGTCAAAGTTATCGTACTCATCCCGGGTCCAGTGGATCAGGGCGTCGAACTCCTCCACGGTATGAAGGAATGGGCGTCGCAAAATAGATGGGGCCGGCACTGTTATAAGCTCGATGAACAGTGGCGACCACCCCCATGCTTCGTTCTCCTCCTGAATCCGGATACCTTCATCGAACTTAACCAACTCATCCGCCACATGCCTAGCCCGGTTCTCCTCCACCTCCCGTTTGCTCTGATTCCACGCAGACTGCGCCACCGAGTAACTGAGGACGTCGTCATGGTGAAGGTAAAAGTCCTGTATCTCCTTCTCGATGTCATCCTTAGACCTCCGCACAAACGCGGTCTTGCACCTGTCAACTCCGTCCACTACAGATCGAGGTAGAGTGTCCTGCTCCAAAAATGTGCACATAAAAATATATGAGCCCCTTCCCTGCCCTAACCGAACCTGACTAGCAAATGAAAGAGTGAAGTTTAGATTCGATGAAGGCTTACCAGAATCTCCGGCGTGAACTTCAACACCCCCCATGCGGCCGCAACTCTCTTCGCCAAGTGACCCAAATCCTGCATGGCTCGCAGATTGAACATCGCGGCCTGGAGATCAGTCAGCAGTTCAAGGGGGATGATTTCTCCGCTCTGCTCTACTAAGCAGTATAGACCCGGAGGTGGCCCGGGTGACTTCGGCTCGTTTGCTGGGTCCACGTCTGGGAAGAGCTCCCTAGCCCGAGCCCTCGCATGCTGAATGCATTGCAACCGCGCCATTGCGACGGGGTCCAAAGGCGGCACTTCCTCAGCCTCCCTCCTTGGCTCTGTTCCGGCTCCCATGGCTGCTTGAGACTGCTGCCGCCCCTTCTTCTGCCGACTGCTCCCTGCCGCCCCGTCCTCTGCTTCCCCCGTGTCTCTCCGGGTGTAAGTATGCTAGACCCTAGTACTTTTTGAGTCACAGTACAGTATATGGCAGAGTACCCTAGCTTTATACTTTGATAGAGCATGATGCCTCAATGTTTTTGCAGGTTTTGATCTGAGAAAGGAATAGGTAAGATGTCGAAGGTCTTATTATCACTGTTGAAAGGGTTGTAAAACTTAATTGTTCATGTTAATTTTGTACTTATGACGGGTTCACTTCATATGTCTCAAGTACAAAAAAAAAGGAAAAGTACAGAAATATTTGTTTGGGATTGCATGGATTTAGCTGATTATCTCGCAGGAAACAGGCAATGGAATGGCCTTTTCAAAACCGTTAGAAGATTTGAAGCGGGATTACATATTTGGTGTGAATTTGCATAATTAGTACTGTACAGTTGGCGGGGGGAAAGTGTATGTAAAATTAAGATTTCTGTGGATCCAAGCGCGGATTTTGGGTACCCAATGGTTGTTCTACAATGGCTAATCAAAGAATACGTGAAAAAACAATTTTCCCGCCATCTCATTTTATACATGCAATTGCGTTCAATCTATACATAAGGTACATAGAGTACATAATGTACAGAACTCCGGTAGATCTTGACCGTTCGTGTTGAGCATCGCTCATCTCCACCATCAATTTCTTGCCCCTAGATCCTACATTCCAGGACGCCAAGCGCCGTCAGAGGTTGCCTTGTGTTCTCCCTGCCACTTTCACACCTCTTCCAGCGTCGAGACCTAGTCAAGTGTGCGTCTTTCTTCTGCTTTGCCTTTCTTCTACATTGCTTTCGCATGCACAGCTGTGGGTGCGCACCAGTGCCGTAATCACTCAACATACCCTTGTCTTAGCACCTTCATCTTCTACTAGGTTCTAGGTTCATACAATTGTAGGGGTTTTGTTTAGACAAAATGAGAGAGCTCAAGGGGTGGTATTTGTATGAGACTATTAGAAGCGGAGGAGGATCCAGCACGTATTTTACAGGTTTGGAAAAACCTACCACACATTTGGCATTAGCATTTGTATATTTAATCATGACGTTTTGATTTGTAGATACTTATACTGTTGTTCAACTTGTTCAGGTGGGAAGTCGATGTAATGGTGAAGTCGAAGAACTTTGAGAGGAATCAAAATCCGAGGAGATGGACGAACTGTTCGACCCTGGTGATAGACAGAAGGCCATACTGAGAACAACATCTCTTGAAGAAGACGACGTGGAACTATGGTGGGACAAGCGGGAGTTGGAGGAGCATTTTCAATTCCTTGCAGAGGTTTTCGGATTCGAGAAGCCCTTTGAGAATCATGTTGCCTTGGTGAATGCCAGCGTCTTAACCACTCTGCTCCTCATCCGCATCGGCTTGGAACATGAACGGGAGCTTGCGCAAGATGTAGACATCTGGAACCGTGTTTTTGCAATGTTGTTCCATTTTTATATGAGTTAAGGGTTATGTTGATTTCTTGTTCTCTCCCGTAGTGATTACATGCTAGATGTGTCTCAAATCTCCCCTTATAAATGAGGTTCTGATTAGTTTTAGGATATTTTTGTGGTACCTGACGCAACTACACAGAAGCTGTCAAGGGTCCATTTTCAATTTTAACAGGTGTATACTCTGATCAAGTTGAAGGATCACGCATTTTTCTAAGTCACTGCAACTACACTGCTTATTGTTTTATAGATGCACATTGTTACAAAGAAACATTCCTCTACATCATATTGGCCGTTTAGAAATTCACATACTGTAAAAAAGATTTAAAGGCACCCTTTCGGATTATCCATGTTAGCTGGCGAGAAATCCACAAGATTCATTTATAAAGCGCAGAGCTTAAAACTAATAAATATCATCCACAGGATCAATATTTATCCGCAACATCAACGTCCACTGGTCAATTCGAAGGAAATGACAACCAATTAAAATATTTACACTCGAGGCTCTTATCAAGCAACACGATAGGCAGTTAATTTAGTATGTGCAGTGTGTACACGGTGTGAGTACATGCAGTTTGTACATGCAAAGAGTACACTAAGTTTCCACGTACAGTGAGTACATTCTCTGGTAACAGATAATCAAGATCCTATTTTCTAGGGGCGCCGAGCCTAAGATGCCGCCGCCACTAGCAATCCCTTGGCCTCCACGTTGGCGCCGCCCTGGATTCCCTCTTCTTCTTAGCCTAGTCGTTGTGCTCTGCTGTATTCTGTGTCTACTCGGTGTCGCTTGGAATTCAACTACAGTTTGTGCATGGCTCTTGTTTTGTTTCCTTGCTAAAATATGCGATTTACAGAACTGTTCGCTGTACGATGTCTAAGTCCAGTCAGCAGTCCCTCTTTGTCCAAAAATTGATTACTTCGTACTTCCCTGCAAAAGGGTTCCCTCCGGGATTGCTCTCCGCTAGTACCGAGATAGACTCCCTCCTATACACAGTGGATAGCGAGACTAGTGACTCTTGTTACGTTTCTGAAACCCCGGTCTCTAAACAAGGGAACCCTGACTATTATCTAGGCAAATGCAACACCGTATCTGAAGAGTCCCCGAGGCGTGCACTATTTGCAACCGCAGTTAGTCTAGATTCCTATAGTAGCTACGAGTACCTGCCTTCTCTATCTGACGTACAATTTTCCATAGGTTCCGCCACTAGTAGCAGCGAGTCCATTGCATTTAGGCGGTGACAGGCAATTACAGTTTGGTAAGTTCTTTTACATTTTCATGTGGACGCATTCAAATTGTTTCATTTTCATCGCCTCATTGATTGTACTTCGCTCATTGCTATAATCTGCACTCTCTATGTACTAATCATTTTTATGTGTTACCAGGTTCAGGGTGTCAGTTATGGGGAATACTGCAAAGAGGCAACGAGTGCGAGGGGGTGTTAGTCGGCCTGGTCCTGCAGCCAGGGCTGCTGCAGACAGGATGGAGGAAGAGCAGAGAACTGTGTCTAGAGAGACGGCTAGAGCACGCAAGGCTCTACAAAGAGCACGTGAGAGAGAGAGAGAGAGAGAGGAGGAAACACGAGAACTTGCTTCAGACCCTTTACACGATGACACACATGATCAGATGTCAGTGAGGGAGTTGAATTGGATCTCTTTGCGAATAGTGAAGTATATTGTTGGAGAGTTGAGGAGTTGTCCCGGTCCTTCTAGTAGAAGAGATGCTGTCGAGAGGGTCATGAGGCACAATGCTTTTTGGCCTCTATTACCGCTATATTATCCTAGGCCTCAAGAGGCAAAGGTCACCTACAGTTTCATAGAGAACTTTAAGAACGAACTGCAGTTGGTGAAGGTGGCAAACTCAAACGAGCGATTAGCAAGAAAGAGTGTTTTATTAGATGCGGCAGTAAGCTTGGAAGTCGATGGAGTGTCAGCATTGTCACGTGTACTGGATACTTCTACGTCTAGCATCAATATAGCCATGAATAGAAGAGTGTATGGGTTGAGTCCTGAAGAGATAGTGCCTCGGCTTCGCCTCAATCGACAGAAGAGAGGAGGCTTGTCAGATTACGTCAAACTCCAGATTGAGATATGGTGGAACGGGCAAACCAAGGTTTCGCCAAACAAAAAGGACGTTGTTAAACACAGGGTAGGACGAAATCTGTGGGTGGAGCCTCATCCTACGCACTACCTTTGCGAGACACAGGTAAGACCTTCCACTGAACATACATGTTGTACATTCATTGTTTACCTCTTCTGCATTTTCAACCATAGTGTACAAGGTCGTCAGTACCATCCCAATATATAGAGCAATTTGTACTTGATTTCCTACCAACCTACGGTCGAATGTATTACCGTGGGCAATAAGTACTGCTACTATACAGAGTGGTATCACTTGGTTTAGGAGTTGTGTATATTAAATACTTTGCTTCTTGTTTGGTACTGACTTGGGACTCCTTACTTGTACTTATGTAGTTGACGATGTACGTAAGTGATATTTGTGTTAAGTCCTCTGTACTGGAGATGTACAACTAAGATTAAATGTATGAACGCCAAGATACTTTTTGTATATTTTGTATTCACCGAGTGTAGGAGTCGTCTATGCTCCGTACATTTGGTTATTGTGTTCGAAGTACCGTTGTATTTTTTGTACTGGATGTAGATACAAACACAAAGATAGTGTACTTAATATAATCCTCTGTATAACTTGTACTTGATTTCAGAACATATTGTACCTAGGTTTATTACTTTTAGTACAACAAGTATAACACTTTTGGAAAATGTATTCGTGGTTGACAGACAACATTCTTTTTGCGTTTTATGGAGGCTCATCCAGAGTGCAACGTGCGACAGAGAGCCTTCGAGAGGTTGAAACCATGGTGGGTTCGGAAATTGAAGGAACGAAATACCTGCTGTTGTATATACCACGTAGAGATGGACTTCATGAAGGTTGGATTGAGCCATCTCAGAGATCAACTAAGGGGGTTGCATTCAAGGATCATGTGCAACTGCCGATGTCAAGTATGTAAGGGTGAGGCTGAAGGGGCTTGCCATGCACACGAGGCAATTTATAAGCGCATTACAATGATGTGGGAATCTTGTGTGTGCCCGAAAGGAGAACTGGATGTGTGGCACAAGCTTGATTGTCTCATGGGAGAGTGTCCAAACTGTGGCTTTCATTTATTTCCCCTTTGCCCTCTCGAGTTGTCTAGTACTGACTCATTTCTTGTGAAGTGGAAGTGTTTTGAATACTATGAGGTTGGCGTTGATAAGAGGACTGGAAAGCCCAAGAAGCGGCTCAGAGAGGCTTTCAGGGATACTCCTGTGAAAGAATTTTTGTCGTATATGGAGAAAACAGTGTCGACGTTCATCACCCACAACTTTCGAGCAAGGTGGCAGGATGAGCAATGTCAATTAATGATGAAGAACGTCCCGGAGGGAGTAATTGTGTCTCATATCGATTTTGCAGAAAATTATAGCTTTGCTATTCAGAATGAAGTGCAAAGTTTGTACTATTTCAGCACGTCCGTAACCATCCTTGTCCACATTACAATGTGGAAAGAAGGGGATACCGTAATGAAGCAGACGCACTTTTACATATCTGATGACAAAGATCACGACTCTGCTACAGTCCAACATTGCTTGCTTTTGCATTGGGATTGGCTAGAGGACTCAGGATTTATTCCAGAGGAACACTGGGTGTATAGTGATGGTTGTAGCGCTCAGTTTAAATGTGCAACAGCTATGTACTTTGTGGCTAGATATCCCATGCTCACCAAGGGATGCAAGATGCGGTGGAACTATTTTGAGACTGCTCATGGGAAGGGAGAGTGGGACGGAGCCGGGGCGGTCGTGAAGAGGGCGTTGAGTGCTGAGCAAATCCAGAGTCCTCTGAGGCCATTGGCAAATGCTGCACAAGTTGTCGACTTTCTACAAGAGAAGTACACTGAGCGGGTTCAGAGTTCCTACAGGCGGACAAAGATCAGCACGGCTCCACCCCTCTCCCGTGTATTTTGGCACATTGGAGAGAAGGAGGTCGTCCATAGTGACAGGAGCATCCGCTGCAACACTTTGCCAGGATCTAAATCTCTCTATTCCATCATGGGCTTCTCTGAATCTGACCCTACTCTTCTTAGGACACGTGCTTTATCTTGTTTCTGTATATCATGCGTTGATGGCGATTGGGCTAATTGCTTGAACTCGTCTCATGTGCAGGGCTGGAATGTTGCTAGGCTGGTTCCGGAGAGCGCTTCTTCAGTGGCTGCACAGATGGAGGAAATGGACGATGAAGGTAATTGGGTGCATGATGGCGTGTCGTTGGAATTAGGAGACCTGGTTCAGGTTGGCGATAATTTCATGATACCTGCAGAAGAGGAGAATGAAGACGGCGTTGATTTTTACATTTTGCAGTGCACCAGATCTAAGTTCGAGGTACAAGAGCCCCTAGAATGTCCATGGGGGGGTGTCTTTGCCGCTGGGGATGAAGTTATCAGGGCGAAATACTTCAAGAAGCACGGACGTGGGGATAAAACGTATTTATTTTGCAACGAAGCAGTGGAGGCGCATGTCGATGCACATCTAGTCAGAGCATGCAAATTCCCCATGGTACTTGCTTCCCATAGGGCCAAGAGCTCTCCAGTATACAAGATGTCCAGCGAGACCATGAGAGTATGTGAAGATGCTTTGCGCGATTGGTGGGCATTCCATGAGGAGTAGTAAACCACAACTTAGAGTGTCTCTGGATACTACAAGTACTCTTAATGTAAAGAACTTAGTGTTTTTCAATACTTTATGTATTTTAATGTAAATTGGAATGTATAATATGTACTAATTTTGAGTACTCTTTGTAGTATTTGAATGGCTCCTTCTGATATTATAAGTATTCTTTGGTTACTATTTGTATTAATTTTTTAATTCACTGTGAGCATTTATTCTTTAAGTGGATTTGTATTTCAGAACTTCAGTCCTTTGTTAGACAAAAATGCAACTTTGATAGATCTTTGCAATCAATTACTGTAAGTACTTCAATGCAGCACTTAGTGTTTACAATTAATTAGACGCAAGATTAATGTCACTTAGTATTTAGAAAAACTCTTTTACTCTGATCTACGAGATACGACAAAGGTACTACGCCAGTCCCTACAGTAGGTACTCCCACACTTGCATGCAAAGGAAGGCAAATCAGGGTCTTCGTAGCTAAAGTCGCAGCCATAGTCCCAAGTTAACTCTTCATGAATCTCTATGTCTCGATTTGTGAAGAATGCAACGTGGTAAATGCTCTTGTCCCATTCGTCAATCTGCACTGGAACTTCGATCAAGTTGGCATCTTCACACCTAAAGAAACACACATTTTCATTAGACATTATTAAACAAGTTCGAACAATTACAGTAATGCATATCAGCCGGCTGGATTACAAACCTGTGGTTTACAAATCTTGCCACGTTCCCAAAGATTTGGGAATCCAAGCAGAGCGCAGAGTTGTCATCAAGTTTGGCTTCGGTGGCCCAATCAGCATCCAATTGCATTGCGAAAGATGGTCCAGGTGGGGCTACAAGATTTCTAAGAATCATCTCAGAATTTGTGAGAATCTCCCCAGCCAACTCAAAGAGAAACACACCTTTAGAAATGGGTCTACTCGCCCTCACCCCCCATCCAGTCTGGCCCGTATGGAAAATCTCTACTGGATACTTCATCCCCTAAAACTTGAAGAAATGCTTGATTTTTCACATGGAGGTATGCTGAAATTCAAATACAAAGGCCAGTCTTTGACAATAAAAAAGGCATGTGAAATATTATTGGATTGGGAATCCAAACGGTGAAATCATGCCTTAGAACCTTATTTACACGCACAAAAAACAAAATTTGAAAAAAAGTAAAATCTCAAATTTTGGTGAATTTTTAAAGTTCCTGCGATCTAATTGAATTTGGGCAGATTTTGAGAATAAATGAGCATATACCGCAGTTTGGGCAGTTTTGGGCAGTTTTCAAATAGTGTTTTCAAACTTTGACTGTGATTATCTCCTAAAGTATGAGAGTTTCGGAGCGTGAATGGTCTTTTCGGGAAGGTATGGAAAAACTCTACGATCTGCCAAAGTTGCAACTTCATGAGATCTATATTTAGAAACTCAGAGGTTGACCGACCCCAAATCGACCCTGTCAGGGTCGATTTCTCGTTTCGGGGTTAAGGTAGGAAAACCAAAAACGGTTAATGTCCTCAAGGCGTGTACTAGAGTTGCAGAAAACAGGGGAGGTGGTGGACCAAAAATGGAGAATTTTTGCATGAACATGATTTCTAAAAGTTTACTAAAAATTGCTAATTTTTTTGGAATTTTCAGTGTGGTTTTTTGTGATATTAGTTAACCGTTTTAGGTATTCTCATGTGTTGAAAAGGAAGAGTCTAGTATACAAGAAGGGGGTTTGACAACCTTCCCACTTTGAGAAATTGTACATAATTATTTACTAGAAATAAAAATACGAAACAACTTGCATTCTTCTTCTCCATCTCAAAAAAATTTCACATAATTTCTTACTCCATTCCTTCTCGTCAAAGCACCTTATTTTCACTGTTTTTGGTTTTCCTACCTTATGTGCTGGAGAACATGGATCCATGACTTTGTGTAAGTTTAGCATGATGTCATTCCAAAAGGCTGATCAGTAAGAACTTTTTGGTTGCATTCACATGTCTGAGCCAATTTTGTATGTCATTTTTGAGAAAACTTCTAGAACTTTTAACCCCTAAAGGTCTGAGCGTGCCGTGGCGACCACTAGAATACGGTGTATTCTGGTTGTATATGGAATAAATGTACACTTTTAATGGGTTTGAGTTCAAAGAAGAAGTTGACATTTAAATCAATGCGGTTCTCATGAGCTATTAAGATCCCCATTTAGAGTTTCTTGTTGGTAGCAAATCTCAATTATATGACAACGTATATACTATCCCCAAGGGACGTTTAAGGGTTAATATCAAAGTTCAGTGCTATGGTTGTTACAACAAATTCTAGACTTGACTTATGATCCAACCCAACATATTTCATCGAAAATGGGGTTCCAATGAAGAAGTTATACCTCCTCAAAGTCTCACCTTCTCACTCAAAATGTTGAATTTTGACTTTAGACGCGTTTAGGGGTTGATATGTAAGAGATAATTGATTAGTTTCAAAACACTTGTGGAGAACATGCCAATGAATAAACACAAACACAAAAGAAATTCATTCTAGAGTTGATAAACATTTTAGGTCAAATTGGAATATAATAAAAATATAAAAAACTTTTAGAATAAAAGGACATCTCAACAACATCTATACAACTCAACATCCACAATACTTGACCTCCTAACGGGTCTCTTCTAACTAAATCACAAAATTATGAGTTTAATAAGCTTTGGTTACGATATTCATTAACTTTTGAGTTCAAACAAGGCACTTACAAAAACATTGACCAATTGACCCTAAATTTTGTATGAAGACATCGACATTGTTTAAGATGAAGAAAAAGTTCCAAGTATTTTATGTTCAATTTATTTACAAGGATTTTTATTTTTATTTATTTTATTTATTTTTATTTGTTTTATCGTACTTGTTAACCCCTAGAGATCCTCGATGCAAAATTGCTTAAATCACAAAAATGGCCTTCTTTTACTTTAGGCCTAAAAAATCTTAATCTAAGCATTATTTAGAAAATTTGCACGTAGGATCTTATAGTAAACTTGCCTTTTTACAAACATTTTAAAGTTGAACTATGAATCTTCTTAATTTGTGAGATCATACTGGTCAAAGTTGGTTGAATTTTTTTCCCGCGGGAACCCCCAAAAAGCCATTTCGACTTTCTTGGATGTTTAGGGTTAACATATCATAGATTAAAAATTCCCAAGAGCCAAATTTTTTTCTTAGAATTATTTTTCTCCAACATTCTATTGGAAATCTACTTCTTTTTTCCAACAATTGAGTGTCAAAAGTTGATAGACACTTATTGCTAGTATCACTCACTCTTTTTGGTAGAGTCTATCCAGAAGACACATCATAGGCACAAAAGAATGAAGGCAAGTCAAATGCTTACATGAAACCTTCGCCAAACAAATGGAAACATGTGAATTTTGATAATTCTAAAGTGAATATCCTTGAAGACAGATCACCTACTAGCAAAAAGCTCCCAAGCCGCCCACCCTTCCCCTCCACCCAAAGATTGCATGCCTGGCCGCCGCAAGGTAGCCTTTGACAAGCTTCATAAGAAGCGGGTTTTGGCCCCGGGAAACTTGGTCTTGCTCCAAGATGCCACGAGGTTGGAATTCCCGGGCAAATTTGATGCCATATGGTTAGGGCCGTTTGAGGTTTTGGACGTCCGTCCAAACAACACGCTTTAACTTGCCACGTTGGATGGTGCACCTTTCCCCTCTCGCACAAACGCCGAGAGGTGCAAGTTGTACCACATTTGACCGTGCATGCCCAATGGGTAGCACTTGCCTATGAGCTTCGAGACTCTAGGCCCGTAGCATTTTTTCCAAGAAAAAATTGTTAAAGGGATTTTTTGTCTTTTTACTAGAGCAGTACTGTAGGAGCAGGTACAGTAAAACTGCTTGGAGCAGTAACTAGTTAGTTACTGTCCATTTACTAGTCCCTGCATTTTTGGATGAAGTTTTGACAGTCGGATGTAATTCTGAACTGGATGAAAAATGGACATAGGAGGATGACGGCTAGGGTTTGGGAGGTAGTGAGGAGTGAGAGCATGGCGGCTCTCACTCTCTCTCAGTCTCTTGTGTTTTCAGAGGTATGGTTAGGAGTTAGGAGGAGTTAGGAGGTAGGAGAGGAGGATACTGCTGTAGATCAGAGTTATGGGCAGTATGGTTGTACTTGATGGAGAAGTAATGAGAAAAGACACATTGAATTCACAGATCTGAGTTGAGTATTGAATATTAGGGTTAGGGAGCATTGAATGAAGAAGCTTTGCATTGATGATCTGATAAGGGGCGGGGAGCAGGATTCTGGTGTTAGTAGGATCAGGTCAGTAGTAGTAGAAGGAGAAGGGTCAGTACTACATTTTTTTTCAGATTCCATGTGACTTAGTAGAAGTAACCAAGCTTTTTAAGGGTGAAGCTTAATCACCCTTTAACATTGGCGACCATGCATTAAGAACGGACCAGAATCTCTGGCTGCGAATCTGTACATACCTAGGACAGGGGTGGACCAGATCTACAGGCACAGTGGCCGAGGCACGGGATTCACGTTACAGATCACAGTCAAAGGATTCGTCACACAAGGCAGCCGAAGCTCCGTACGTGGCTGCGAGCAGATTTAGTTTCAGAAGTTCCGGTGGAGGAGCCAATGGCAGGACAGTCAACATCTGCAGGAGCTGAGGACAGCTCCACAGTCGAGGGGGGATAGTTGACAGTATCCAGGTATGTTTCAAACTATGGTGCATTCAGGCAGTAAGAAAAAGGAACAGTAGGTTGTGTGAAGAAACCAGCAGTAAACAGTAGCAGTTAAAAAATTAAAAAGTTACTATCCAGTAAAAGACAGTCGAATAGTAAAAAGTAGCAGTAAAATCAAAAATTTGCGAAGTTAGTAACTAATGGCCGGATAGTAAAGGTAACAGTGGGAATAGAGGGAAAAACTGCAAACAGTAAAAATGGGTTAAGAAAACAGTAATTGGCTTAAGCAGAAAATGGGAAAATGGGGAAAATGAAAAAGTTAAAAACAAAAATGAATGGACAGTAAAGAACCAGGAGATAACTTGTGGTTAGAAGCTTGCAAAACTGTAATGTATGGAAGCTTGAAAAACTAGGACTATGCTAGAACTTGCAAAACTAAGGGCATGAAACTATCTACAGTAGGACAGTAAAAGACTGACAGTCCCTTAAGGAACCGGAGTGGAAAAGTGGCAAAGGGATGGACTTAGGCAGAAACCAGGAAACAGCAGGACTAGCATTCAACAGACCAGAGGAGGGCTGAGGACAGGAGCCGACAGCACCTACCCGGAAGTTTTGGAGAAGCAGACTCAGTTACTGGAAGACACCAGCCGGACCAGTAGAACACCTGACCAGGGAGTACCAAGGGAAGAGCAGCAAAACTGTACTGCAATGGATAGAGAATACCCAGGGTGGGACAAGGAAGAGATAGCCAGGAGACAAGCAGCAGAACGGTTGGCAAGATACGAACTCAGGGAGCAAAGAGCAGCAGCAGAAGTAGGAAAACCAATGGGAGGACAATTAAGTTCAGAAGAAAGCATAGCAAAGGGGAGAACCAGGGACCTGATTGATATGGACCTGGTAGGAGAGAATTCGAGCCAGGAGACAATACTTGGAATAAGCAGGAGGACAGGGTCAGCAAGAGGAGAACCTGGCCCAAGCTTCAAGAATTGGCAGGAGGATGAGGAAGAAATTCGGAAGTATGAGGGACATCCACTATCACCCAGGACCAGCAGGAGAGAATTCCCAAGGCCAGGTGAAGGAGACACACAGCATTGCTGGAACCCCCAGACCAGAATGGCATCAGCATACGACCATTACCAGGAGGAGGAGAAGAAAGGAGGCAGCAGACCAGACACACCAAAACCAGGGGAGAAGACACCAGGTGATTTGGTGGAGACATTGGAAACGCTGAAGAAGAAATTGGAAGAGGTTCACACTGGAGACAGAATCCAGACAGGAGCAGCAGCACTGTCAGAGATGTACAAAACGGGTAAGCCAGCACAGGTGAATCCCAGGAGACCAGTGGTACATTTTGCACAAGAGCAGTTCCAAGGAATGGAGCTGGAGGAAGATGAGGAGGACAGAAGACAGCTGGATGAGCTAAAGGCTCGACAGCAGGCTAGAAGGCAGGCAGAAAGAGAACGAAGAAACCAGCAGGCAACGGAGGATCTGTACAGGAGGCAGATGGAGGAGCTAGGCCAGGCAGCTAGGTTCAGAGAAACCATGGAGGCTTGGGAAGAAAAGAATCGGGAGGAGATCAAACTGAAGGAAGCCATGAAACTATGGCAGGAAACAAAGAAACAGGAAGAGCAGGACCAGGAGAAGCAGAGACAAGAGGCTCTTAGAACCTGGCAGGAGACTCAAAGAAGGGAGGAAATGAAGCAGGCAGCAGAGAGAAAAGAAGCAATGCAGCAGGACCTGCTAAGACAGGAGGCTCTGCGTTTATTACAAGAAGCACAGAGATTGGAGGACCAGAATAAGAAGGAGGAAGCTGCCAGGCAGGCGACCCTATACAAATGGCAGGAGATACTGAGGGAAGAGAGCCAGAAACTCCAGGCCAAACCAAGGGCGGATCCGTGGGCAGCATATGACCAATCAGTGGTCCAGGGGGACAGACCAGGTCAGATGAGGGAACCAGAATTGATGGCAGCACCCTACACCACATCTGCTATACCAGGAAGGCCAGGGACAGACCATTTCCCAACCTCGAGGACTCGGGTGAGCCCAACAGGAGGAGGAGGAGTACATCCTACCTATGTGGATCACCTCACAGGCGATGAGTACAGACCAGAAGTCAACAGAACTGCATACTGGCCAAGCGGAGGAGCAGAAGCCGGAGTAGGAGTCCCTGATATAGGAGCAGGATACAGAAGGCCAGCGGAGATAATGCGAGGGATGCCGTATGATACTAGGCCACCTGCAGGAATAGGAGTACCAGGGGATACAGCGGACAGCAGTTATCCAGTGAGGCATGGTCCACCAGCCTACCCACCAGCAGCTAGACCCAGAGTACCCCCAATGACAGGACCAGTTCTTGTGGCACAAAGGAAGCCGCTGACCTACACGAAGTACAAGGAAGGGACGAATCCAGATGCCCATATACGGCAGTTTGAGAGGACCCTATGGCACAACGGAGAAACTGATGAGCAGGTGATAATCAACCTGATGGGTACCACTTTGCTAGACAAAGTTGGTGCATGGTATGAGAATTTCCTGGAGAACCATGTCTACTGCTCATGGGAGGATGTTAAAGCTGCTTTCAGGAGGAGGTACAGAGACCAGACTACTGATGAGGCAGTATACATGGAATTGAAGTCCTTCAAACAGGGGGACAGAGAGAAGGTACAGGACTACTATGATCGGTTTATGACATTAATTAAATGTCTGCAATCTGATCCAGGAGAAGGGTTCAGAATCACTAACTTTCGAGCAGGACTGCTGGAGTATATCAAAATCACCACCAGTGTGGCACCAGTCAGGAGTTTGACAGAGTTGGTGGATGCAGACTTGAGATGTGAGGAGAACTGCACGGATTCTAGTGGTAAACCCACTAAGATCGAGGTGAAGAAAGTAGAGACCAGCAGTAAGGCAGCCACAGTGACCAGGAAGGAACCAGACCAGGAGGCTCCAAGGAAAGCCTGTGGTATTTGTAAGAAGCTGGGCCATGATGATAAGAACTGCTGGTACAACCGAGCTAACCAGAGGGGGTCAGGTGCGAAGAAGGAAGGAGAAGAACATGTTGGTGTCAATGAAGTCTCTGCTTCTAAACCAACAGGAACCTACAGTTACAACCAAGGATACCAGCGACCACCTAATCCTAGGGCAGGCAGCAGCCAACAAAGGAGTTATGGTGATCAACCACCAAGTTGTTTCTTGTGTGGAGGAGTAGATCACAGAAGCTGGAACTGCCCCAAGAAGGCACAATGGGACCAGTTTTTGGCAGACCAAGAGAAGACCAACAAGAAGCAGGATCACCATGTCAGTAATGTAGAGATTGAGCTAATAGAAGAACCTGAAGAGTCAGTGGGGGTAGCTACCATGACCAGAGCCCAGAGGCTGAAGGCAGGACTGTTACCTATCCAGGATGAATCAAGGGAACCTGAACCAAGGAAGGCCAGAACGAAGGAGGACTGGCAGGAGGAAGAGAAAATCAGGAATTCGATGTTAGAAACCTTGAAGGAAATTGAGCTTCAAGCCGAGCAGGAGAAGGCAGAAGCGGAAAGACTCAGGGCGACTTTAAAAACAGCAGAGAAGGAAGGAGATGGTGAAGTGCTGGATAATGAGTGGGCAGGATTCCCAGACTCAGATACACTAGCCTACAGCACCAAGACCGTCGAGCAGGAATTGGGGGCACAAGGGGGGACCAGTACAGAGAACAACCAGGAGCAGCACTATGCAACTGTAGTTGGAAGAAAAATACTGGACAGTCCCATCACATTCTCACTAGGACAACTGCTGAAGATGGCTCCTAATTTGACAGAATTTGTGAAAGCCCACGTATTCCCCGAAATGGTAGCAGACCAGCCAAGTCAGCCAGAGTCAGCACCAAGCAAGAAGCCAACAACCAGTCAACCATGTAAGACCGATTTAATAGGCAGTCTGGCTATTGATGTTGACAGAGAACTGCCGGTGTTAACTGTGCAGATAGGCAATGGGACTCTGGAGAATGTCCTACTGGATGGAGGATCAGGTGTGAACCTGATAACTGAGGAGGAGCGAAAAAGACTGGGCCTCAAAGACTCTCAGCCTGCTCCTTTCAGATTAAGAATGGCGGACCAGACCGTCGTTGACCCGGTGGGGATGATTCGCAATGTGAAAATTCACATCCACGGTATTCCTTACCTTATTACCTTGACTGTTATTAAAAATAAAGAAGTTAACGAAGCCTATAGTATGCTGCTAGGCAGACCATGGTTGATTGATGCTAAGGTAAATCACGATTGGGGTAACAATCTGGTTACCATCAGAGGTAATGGTACTGTAAAAACTATCTCGGTCAGCCAGAGGAAGGGGCCCAGGCCTAAGTTACCTGAAGTCCTAGTCTGCTATAATTTTACTGAAGGACTAACAGATGAGGAGGAAGCCTTGTGGTTAGCTAGTGAGCAGGACTTACTGGCCGTTGGAACAGTCACTCTGCCTCGAATGGAGCAGAACAAGGACCAGGACAACAGTAAGGACCAGGACGACATCAAGAGCTCGACAAAGGACCAGGACCAGGGACAAGAGGGGGGATCACAGCGAGCCTACCCAGACCATTTCTACAACTTTGAGGAGGGCGACATTGAAGTGGACGAGACACCAGCCCGGGAAAAAGTGAAGAAATTGAAGATAGCATCCTGGACCTTACCAGAGTCGGAGCAGTTGAGAAAAATTAACCTTGGAACAGAGGAGGAGCCCCAGTATCTGAAGATTAATGCAGCCATTAGTCCAGAACAGGCTATTGAAGCAGAGGCTCTGTTCAGGGAATTCAAGGATGTATTTGCCTGGATATATAAGGACCTGAAGGGTATCCCACCCTCAATTGCACAGCACAGGATTGAGTTGGAGAAGGATATCCCACCATCCCATCAGGCCAGATATCGCATGAATCCAAATTATGCCAGTATTGTGAAGCAGGATTTGGATAAACTGCTTCAGGCTGGATTCATTACACCAGTAGAGGATGCTACCTGGTTATCCCCTATTGTTATTGTTCCTAAGAAGAATGGGAAATTGAGAATTTGTATTGACTTTCGCAAACTGAATGCTGCCACTAAAAAGGACCCGTATCCGTTGCCATTTACTGAAGAAGTGTTGGATTCTGTGGCAGGACATGAGATGTATTCGTTTCTGGATGGGTACTCCGGGTACCACCAGATTCAGATAGCACCAGAGGACCGGCACAAGACTGCTTTTGTAACAGACTGGGGAGCATTTGTGTGGATAGTCATGCCATTTGGGCTGAAAAACGCACCTCCTACATACCAAAGGGCAATAAACAAGGCCTTTCGTGATTTCATTGGTGACTTTATGAAATTGTTTTTGAATGATTTTAGTGTATACAGTGACATTATTAGTCATCTGGTCAAGCTGAGGAAGTGTTTTGAGAAATGCCGGGAGTATGGGATAAGTCTAAATCCTGAGAAATGTTTACTACTGGTCTTCTCTGGTATTATATTGGGCCACATTGTGTCAAAGGAAGGGAAATTTCCTGATCCTAAGAAAATTGAAGCAGTCGAGAACATGCCTAGACCAGAAAAACCAGTTGATGTCCAGGTTTTTAACGGGTTTGCCCAGTTTAACAGGTGCTACATTAGGTCGTATGCACATATCATGGAGCCAATCACCAGGCTCATGAGGAAGACAGAGGAGTTCATCTGGTCCGACCAGTGTGAAGAAGCATGGAAGAAAATCAAGGAGCAGTACCAGAATGCGCCAATTCTCATTGCACCAAGATGGGACCTGGAGTTCCATCACCATGGGAGAGATGCGTCAAAGATAACGCCGTTTAACGCGGTTTTTAACGCGGTTTAACGTGGATTTTTTGACTAATCAAAAGTGACGCGCCCTGTCACATAGGTCTTTTGATTATGACGCGACGCGTCATAATACGTTAAAACGTTTTAACGTGCGCACGTCATCTCTGTTAAACCACGTTACTCGGAATTGCCAGAAGTTACCTGGGGTCAGTAAATTGAGGGAGTTACTTTTTGCCACGTGAGCATTTCCCGCTGTTTTTCATTCCACGTTGGAGTTTACGTGGATATTTCCCTCCATTGTCCATTCCACGTCAGATATTGCGTGGCAGTTGACGTGGCACTTGATTTCAACGGCTGAGATGGTGACACGTGTCATGATCACGGATCGTAGAATATTCCCGGATGCGTTTACGGTGTCGGGTTTTGTATGTTTACAGAAACGGTTTATGTTGACGGTTTTTGTGTGTTTACGTAAACGTAGTGTGGACGTTCATTATAACGTGTTTTGACGCTGATAAACGCATGTTTCACGTATTTGAATGCGTTTTAAAAAACGCACGTAGACGGAAGTTGACGTTCGGGGTGTCAACTGTTTGTGACATCAAAGTGGAATTCGGATGTTCACTGAAACGCGATTTAATGTTTATCCAGACGCATTGCTCATGATCATTGTGACACATACAAACACTATTAAACGTGAGCGATAACGTTCTGTAACGCAAGAGAACGTCATTCAAAACGCAAACCAAGCGTCAATTAAAACATAATTAAATATGCTGTAACATACAGCTCAACGCTCTGTAACACACAAATGAAACGCGCTGTAACACACAATTCCACGCTATGTAACATACGGTTAAACGCTTTGTAACACAAAATGAAACACGTTATAACGTCGTTAAAAACGTGCATATCACATCTAGAAATATGCATATAAACAGCAGTAAACGGAGCATGGGTGTAAGAATGTGCACTTCACTGTGCGCACAAAGAAGTGTGCTACAATATGAAAAAATCTGGATTGCATTTAAAACAATACGGATACAGTGAAGAGCAATGTCAAATACACCAGAACCTAAAGGCTACCTGCTGAACGTAGATGCGTACAGCTTTCTACCAAAATCAAAGGATCCACCTCCTCGAGATGCGGTTGACATGTAAACAAAGCAAATCGAGCGTACATCCCGAGAGCCATGCTCAGTTCTTCTTGATCTGCGTGGCGAACATAATCAAGGGAACGGTGAGGTCACTGCAACATATCAACCAAACAATCCATGTAATGGAAAAGGATCATTGAGCGCATACCCGTTTAAAGCATTTCACCGGCAGTGCTGCTTTCTGTCCCGTCAACTTCACCGAACCCCCACCTTCTTCCTGTATACACAACTGCGTCATCATCAGGGTAGAGGAAAGAAATAGCCTCGACCAATGCCTTCAAATGGGATCTACTTTTCTGCTCAGTTCGTGATTCGGGTGCCCGAGACCGTAGACGAATGAAGCGCTCCTGCGTATTGGAAAACACCGCCCCTACGCTTGCATCAAAACCCATACTGCACTAAAGGAGAACACTGTCTAAAGTAACGCTGTTTAACGCAGTTTAACGCACATGTTATCCAAGGGTGACATACACGTTAAACCACGTTAAACCGCGTCAAACATTACTTGTGCATCAAGGTGAGGGAGTGTGAAAACTGACCTGTTGTTTGTTGTTAAATGCAACTTTCTTAGGCAACTTCCTTGTATCCTCCTTCGGCTTCTGATTCTGTGGAGGAGACTTGGCCGATTCCTTCACTGGAGACTTGAGTTTCTTTGCACCAGCTCGTGTTGTTGCTCTCCCATGTGATGCTGCATTGGTGGCGTTGGAGTCAGGAGCGGCCGTAGTGGCGTCACTAGCGCCTCCCACTGCCTTCGATGGTTCTTCAATTGGGGCGTCCAGGAGTCTCATGTCTGTCGCAGGCCAGCGAATGAACCAGCCTATGGCTTGATTCATAGAGAGGACGTTTTCATCCTCCACAGGACACTGAAGCTCGTGGTCGTCTTTGAGGCTGGACTGCACCTGGACGGAGAACTCGTCATCTTCTATGGTCATGCAATGGATAGACTCTCCAGGCAGTCCATGCAACACTCCTGCTCCAACAACTTCGGACTCGGGGTCGTCACGAGGTTTGCTCAACAATTGAACCGCCACTCCTTTCGCAAATCCACCCTACAATACAAACAAGGCATTAAGTGAACTAACAAAGACTACTATGTGGCACACATGTGTAGACTGTCTCCCTCAAACCCCATGTAACTTTAAACGCAACTTCATGCCACTTTAAACGCAAGGTCATGTCAATTAAAACGCAAGGTCACGTCATTCGAAACGCAAAGTCACGTCATTACGAACACAAAGTCCTGTCATTTGAAACGCAATGTACTGTCATCCAAAACGCAACTAATATCGTCTAAAAAGTGGTCTACAGATTTAGTGGCAGAGTTCCTACCGAGTAGACACTAGGCTAGTAACATAGCTAAATCAAACATGATGGACTTCAGATACTGCTGAAACCAATGCTTGCCCATTTAGACAGTTCAAACATCCTACTAAATTATAGAAGAAACTTAAACCATCTCATACTTGATCTTGAGCAGCAGAGTCAGTGGACAGCTGTGCCATCGGCTCCACAACCTGGGGCTCGTTTGCTGTTTCGGATGGGACCTTCTCCTCCTCGGGTGCCTGTGTCATAGAATTGAAGTCAAGCAAGTCTTCGTCGACATTCTGGGCAGTGGGGGTTGGGGCGCTCTCTCCGCCCTCGGTACCTGGATTCTTGACGTCCTCGGTGTCGGTGTCCGTGGTCGCCCCCTCCGAAGCGTCATCGTGCATGGCTGCCCCCTCCCCTGCCTCGGTAGCTGCTTCAGCGACCTTCTTACTTGTCACCAACTCTGGGTCCACCTCCTCCTCTGGCTCCATGCCTGTGCCTTCAAGAGCCTCCCCCGACTCTGTGCGGCCCTCTGAGGCCGCCGCCGTCCCTAGGTCTTCCAACAGACCCGTGTCCTCTTTACTCTCCACCGTCCTTCTCTTGGTGCTCTTCTCCCTGGCTGTTGTCCTCCTCTTCTTCTCCTTCGGCTTGGTCACGTGTTGAAGCTTGGCGTGTAACTGGTAGAACATGTCCTCCACTTTCCTCAACCTCTCGTCTTGGGCGGCACACAAGTCCTCAAGCTTCTCCATCCTCTCACGGTCATAGTCACGACTTTCTGCTGCCTGCTGCTTCTTCACCAGTAAGGCTTCCTCTCTCTCATGTTTCCTCATGGCCTTCACCTCATTTGCAATTTCCTCGTCCGTTGGCTTCCGACCAAGCTGAATACTCTGCACAAGAGTCCCACATTCCGTCCATTTCTCTCCCATAGTCATTTCAGTAGCAACAACCATGACGAGCCATGTCACATAGAACTCATAGAGAACGTTAATTCATGGAAGATTAGAACTCAGTCACATGACGAACCGGTCACATGCGTTTATTATGACACAAAAACATGTTTATTTAAACGTGCTATGACACAAGTAAACAGGTCAAGTTAAACGTCTCTTAACATTTCTTTCCTACCAATTGACAACTCTCAAAACACATCAATCTGGAATTCAGAAGTCAAAGTGACGGGATATGGAAAGTGGGAAACTTACCAGTGCCGAGACCGCCGCTAAGGACTGCGTCCAGGTGTTGCCATTCTTCGACGGCCTCCCAAGAGATATGCTCGACATCATGAGCGACTTCTCCTGCACTGCTGGCATGGTTGTCATAATGGACGGACGGGCCAAAAAATTGTCGTGTAGTCACGTGACGAACGTGACGGACGGTTATCGGACGGACGCTTATCGGACGGGCTCCCGACCGCGAGCAAAATTACTGTCCTCACAGTTTACTACTGTTTACCATCGGTGGCGCCCGTCGTCGCGTTTGCTCGCGCCTGTAGGCACACGCGCGAGCACTCGGGCGCGCGCGCAAAAAAAAAAAAAAAAAAAAGTTTTTTTTTTTTTTTTTTTTTTTTTTTTTTTTTTTTTTGGTTTTTTGGTGCTCGCGCCTGAATGCTCGCGCCCGTAGGCACGCGCGCGCGCGCAAAAAAAATTTCTAAAAAAATAAAAAAATAAATAAAAAATGGTTTTTTGGTGCACGCGCCCACATGCTCGCGCCTGAATGCTCGCGCCCGTAGGCACGCGCGCGAGCACTCAGGCGCGCGCAAAAAAAAAAAAAAAAAAAAAAAAAAAAATTTTTTTTTTTTTTTTTTTTTTTTTTTTTGGTGCGCGCGCCAGAGTGCTCGCGCGCGTGCCTACGGGCGCGAGCATTCAGGCGCGAGACTTTCACAAAGAAATTGTTCATTTCATTTTGGTGATAGTTCATCCTTTGGGCATGTACATGTAGGCATGTACATAGGAAAAAATAAAGCACCAAAATGAAATGAACAACTTCTTGGTGGAGGTTGGGTGCGTGCGTGTCGGTGTGCGTAGAAAAAACTAGCACAAAAATGAAATGAAACCGAACTCCCAAAACTCATGTAGATATGTTCTTGTATGATTTGAATCCTGATTTTTGTACTATTAAAGTTATTCTTGTTAAATATAGTTTTATATTTTGTTCATGATTGCATTCATTAATTAAATATGTAAATAACTTATATTTCATGTTATTCTTAAATTTATTTACCATGTTTCATTCAATTGGCACATATAATAAGTTTACATAACAAATATAGGAAAAAAAATACATCATAGACTTGGAATGATAAAATAAATACATGATAGACTAAGAATGGAAGAAAAAGAAAACAAGATAGAATGGAATAGTAATGAACTTCAAAATAACAAAATGATAGAATACAAGACAATTAGAAAAATAAATAAAAATAAAAGATGGAATGTGTGACTAATGGAAGAATAAACAAATAAATAAATACATGATAGACTAAGAATGGAAGAAAAAAAAAACAAGAAGATAGAATGGAATAATAATGAAGTTAAAAATAACAAGATGATAGAATAGAAGACAATTGGAAAAATATATAAAAATAAAAGATTGAATGGGCGATTAATCGAAGAATAAATAAATAAATACATCATCCACTAGAAATGGAAGAAAAAGAAAATAAGAAGATAAAACGGAATAATAATGAAGTTAAAAATAACAAGATGATAGAATAGAAGACAATTGGAAAATTATATAAAAATAAAAGATTGAATGGGCGATTAATCGAAGAATAAATAAATAAATAAATAAATACATCATCCACTAGAAATGGAAGAAAAAGAAAATAAGAAGATAAAACGGAATAATAATGAACTTAAAAAGAACAAGATGATAGAATAGAAGACAATTGGAAAAATAAATAAAAATAAAAGATGGCATGGGCGACTAATGGAAGAATAAATAAATAAATAAATAAATACATCATCCACTAGAAATGGAAGAAAAAGAAAATAAGAAGATAAAACGGAATAATAATGAACTTAAAAAGAACAAGATCATAGAATAGAAGACAATTGGAAAAATAAATAAAAATAAAAGATGGCATGGGCGACTAATGGAAGAATAAATAAATAAATAAATACATCATCCACTAGAAATGGAAGAAAAGGAAAACAAAAAGATAGAATGGAATTATAATGAAGTTAAAGGGATGAGATGATAGAATGGAAGACAATTGGAAATTTTAATACATAAAAATAAAAGATAGAATGTGAAACCAATGGAAGAATAAATAAATAAATAAATACATGATAGGCTAAGAATGGAAGAAAAGGAAAAGAAGAAGATAGAATGGAATTATAATGAAGTTAAAGGGATGAGATGATAGAATGGAAGACAATTGGAAATTTTAATACATAAAAATAAAAGATAGAATGTGAAACCAATGGAAGAATAAATAAATAAATAAATACATCATCCACTGGATATAGAAGAAAAGGAAAACGAGAAGATAGAATGGAAGAAGAATAGAAAAATCAACAAATAAAGGGATAGAATGGGAGAAATATAAAAAAAAGTCATGGATAAAAAGCCATCAAGTGTGATGAACGACATAGTCAACAATGAATTGACGTTTCAATAGATTATGATTTAATCAACGCGAAGATAGTGGAAATGTACACAAAATGTTCTAGTTTAAACAAAATTAAACTAACTCCAAAATCTTCTACTAATCTAATTATCTATGCCTTTTGCTACTACTTTAATTCTAATATCATATTACAAAAATATTCTCATCACTCATCGATCTCCATCACATCGCGTACTGAGCAATTGAGCTCCTTGGTCTAGCAACAATTATTTGTGCATAAAATTGCAATGAACACCTTCTTGCTGGAAGTCCGATGCAAGCTATCAGGCGAGTGCGGACGGGCGCCAATACTCGGGCGCGAGCATACCGGCGAGTGCAAAGGAGGAAGTAGCACCAAAATGAAATGATCAAGAACTTGGTGGAAGTCCGGCACACGCCATCGGGCGAGAGCGGACGGGCGAGTGCAAACGGGCGCGAGCATACGGGCGAGTGCGAAAAAAAAATAAAAAATAAAAAAATAAAATTCAGAACTTTGGCTGGTTTCTGTGTGCGCGTTCGCTAATACGATCGCGCCCGTCTGCGCGCGCACGAGTGCGGACGGGCGCGAACGTACGGGCGAGTGCGAAAAAAAAAAAAAAAAAAAAATTTTTTTTTTTTTCAGAACTTTGGCTGGTTTGTGAGTGCGCGTTCGCTGATACGTTCGCGCCCCTCTGCGCGCGCGCGAGTGCGGACGGGCGCAAACGTACAGGCGAGTGCGAAAAAAAAAAACAATTTTTTTTTTTTTTTTTTTTTTTTTTTCAGAACTTTGGCTGGTTTCTGAGTGCGCATTCGCTGAAACGTTCGCGCCCGTCTGCGCGCGCGCGAGTACAGACAGGCGCGAACGTACAGGCGAGTGCAAAAAAAAAAAAAAAAAAAAATTTTTTTTTTTTTTTTTAGAACTTTGGCTGGTTTTTGTGTGCGCGTTCGCTGATACGCTTGCGCCCGTCAGCGCGCGCGCGATTGCTCGCGCCCGTGTGCGCGCGCCCGAATGCTCGCACTCAATGGTGGGGGTAGCACCAAAATGAAATGAACAACAACTTGGTGGGAGTCCGGCCCACGCCATCGGGCGAGTGCAGACGGGCGAATCCGGACGGGCGCGAGCATACGGGCCAGTGTGAAAAAAAAAATTTGAGAACTTTGGCTGGTTTCTGTGTGCGCGTTCGCTGATACGTTCGCGCCCGTCTGCGCGCGCGCGAGTGCGGACGGGCGCGAACGTACAGGCGAGTGCGAAAAAAAAAAAAAAAAAAAAAAAAAAAATTTTTTCAGAACTTTGGCTGGTTTGTGAGTGCGCGTTCGCTGATACGTTCGCGCCCGTCTGCGCGCGCGCGAGTGCGGACGGGCGCGAACGTACGGGCGAGTGCGAAAAAAAAAAAAAAAAAATTTTTTTTTTTTTTCAGAACTTTGGCTAGTTTGTGAGTGCGCGTTCGCTGATACGTTCGCGCCCGTCTGCGCGCGCGCGAGTGTGGACGGGCGCGAACGTACGGGCGAGTGCGAAAAAAAAAAAAAAAAAAAATTTGTTTTTTTTTTTTCAGAACTTTGGCTGATTTGTGAGTGCGCGTTCGCTGATACGTTCGCGCCCGTCTGCGCGCGCGCGAGTGCGGACGGGCGCGAACGTACGGGCGAGTGCGAAAAAAAAAATAAAATTTTTTTTTTTTTTTTTCAGAACTTTGGCTGGTTTGTGAGTGCGCGTTCGCTGAAACGTTCGCGCCCGTCTGCGCGCGCGCGAGTGCGGATGGGCGCGACCATACGGGCGAGTGCGAAAAAAAAAAAAAAAATTTTTTTTTTTTTTTTGAGAACTTTGGCTGGTTTGTGAGTGCGCGTTCGCTGATACGTTCGCGCCCGTCTGCGCGCGCGCGAGTGTGGACGGGCGCGAACGTACGGGCGAGTGCGAAAAAAAAAAAAAAAAAAAAATTTGTTTTTTTTTTTCAGAACTTTGGCTGATTTGTGAGTGCGCGTTCGCTGATACGTTCGCGCCCGTCTGCGCGCGCGCGAGTGCGGACGGGCGCGAACGTACGGGCGAGTGCGAAAAAAAAAATAAAATTTTTTTTATTTTTTTTCAGAACTTTGGCTGATTTGTGAGTGCGCGTTCGCTGATACGTTCGCGCCCGTCTGCGCGCGCGCGAGTGCGGACGGGCGCGAACATACGGGCGAGTGCGAAAAAAAAAAAAAAAAATTTTTTTTTTTTTTTTTGAGAACTTTGGCTGGTTTGTGAGTGCGCGTTCGCTGATACGTTCGCGCCCGTCTGCGCGCGCGCGAGTGCGGACGGGCGCGAACGTACGGGCGAGTGCGAAAAAAAAAAAAAAAAAAATTTTATTTTTTTTTCAGAACTTTGGCTGGTTTGTGAGTGCGCGTTCGCTGATACGTTCGCGCCCGTCTGCGCGCGCGCGAGTGCGGATGGGCGCGACCATACGGGCGAGTGCGAAAAAAAAAAAAAAAAAAAAATTTTTTTATTTTTTTTTGAGAACTTTGGCTGGTTTGTGAGTGCGCGTTCGCTGAAACGTTCGCGCCCGTCTGCGCGCGCGCGAGTGCGGATGGGCGCGACCATACGGGCGAGTGCGAAAAAAAAAAAAAAAAAAAAATTTTTTTTTTTTTTTTGAGAACTTTGGCTGGTTTGTGAGTGCGCGTTCGCTGATACGTTCGCGCCCGTTTGCGTGCGCGCGAGTGCGGATGGGCGCGAACATACGGGCGAGTGCGAAAAAAAAAAAAAAAAAATTTTTTTTTTTTTTTTGAGAACTTTGGCTGGTTTGTGAGTGCGCGTTCGCTGATACGTTCGCGCCCGTCTGCGCGCGCGCGAGTGCGGACGGGCGCGAACGTACGGGCGAGTGCGAAAAAAAAAAAAAAAAAAAATTTATTTTTTTTTCAGAACTTTGGCTGGTTTGTGAGTGCGCGTTCGCTGATACGTTCGCGCCCGTCTGCGCGCGCGCGAGTGCGGATGGGCGCGACCATACGGGCGAGTGCGAAAAAAAAAAAAAAAAAAAAATTTTTTTTTTTTTTGAGAACTTTGGCTGGTTTGTGAGTGCGCGTTCGCTGAAACGTTCGCGCCCGTCTGCGCGCGCGCGAGTGCGGATGGGCGCGACCATACGGGCGAGTGCGAAAAAAAAAAAAAAAAAAAAATTTTTTTTTTTTTTTGAGAACTTTGGCTGGTTTGTGAGTGCGCGTTCGCTGATACGTTCGCGCCCGTTTGCGTGCGCGCGAGTGCGGATGGGCGCGAACATACGGGCGAGTGCGAAAAAAAAAAAAAAAAATTTTTTTTTTTTTTTTGAGAACTTTGGCTGGTTTGTGAGTGCGCGTTCGCTGATACGTTCGCGCCCGTCTGCGCGCGCGCGAGTGCGGACGGGCGCGAACGTACGGGCGAGTGCGAAAAAAAAAAAAAAAAAAATTTTTTTTTTTTTTCAGAACTTTGGCTGGTTTGTGAGTGCGCGTTCGCTGATACGTTCGCGCCCGTCTGCGTGCGCGCGAGTGCGGATGGGCGCGAACATACGGGCGAGTGCGAAAAAAAAAAAAAAAAAAAAAAAAAGATTTTTTTTTTCAGGACTTTGGCTGGTTTGTGTGTACGTGTTCGCTGATACGTTCGCGCCCGTCTGCGCGCGCGCGAGTGCGGACGGGCGCGAACATACAAGCGAGTGCGGAAAAAAAAAAAAAAAAAATTTTTTTTTTTTTTTTTTTCAGAACTTTGGCTGATTTGTGAGTGCGCGTTCGCTGATACGTTCGCGCCCGTCTGCGCGCGCGCGAGTGCGGACGGGCGCGAACGTACGGGCGAGTGCGAAAAAAAAAAAAAAAAATTTTTTTTTTTTTTTCAGAACTTTGGCTGGTTTGTGAGTGCGCGTTCGCTGATACGTTCGCGCCCGTCTGCGCGCGCGCGAGTGCGGATGGGCGCGACCATACGGGCGAGTGCGAAAAAAAAAAAAAAAAAAAATTTTTTTTTTTTTTTGAGAACTTTGGCTGGTTTGTGAGTGCGCGTTCGCTGATACGTTCGCGCCCGTCTGCGTGCGCGCGAGTGCGGATGGGCGCGAACATACGGGCGAGTGCGAAAAAAAAAAAAAAAAAAAAAAAAAAAAAAAATTTTTTTCAGAACTTTGGGTGGTTTGTGTGTACGTGTTCGCTGATACGTTCGCGCCCGTCTGCGCGCGCGCGAGTGCGGACGGGCGCGAACATACGGGCGAGTGCGGAAAAAAAAAAAAAAAAAAAATTTTTTTTTTTTTTTTTTTTTTCGCACCTGCCTGTATGCTCGCGCCCGTCTGCTCTCGGGCGCGCGCGCGAGGTAAATTCGTTTTAACCTTAGCGTGAGTCAACCGGTCAATTTCCTTATGTGACGGACACGGGGGTGTGTCTTGTCACCATGACGGACTAACGGACTAACGGACGGTCGGTCTATTATGACAACCATGACTGCTGGGTCGTCTTTCAGTTCCACTAACTTCTCCCAATGCTCCAGAGCTATGTCGGCCGGCGGAGCATGTCCCTGCTTGATGAGCTGGTTGAGTTGGTATTTGACCCGTGTCACGCACCTCGACATCCGGGTGTTGAACCAGCTCTCACTCAGTTCGTCTGTCTCGCCGTAGAACTCGAATTCAGCCCGCACTCTTTGAAGCAACGCCCTCTTTGCCGCCATCGTCTGTCCGTGCCAGCAGGGAGTGGCGGTCGGATCTAACCGTCTTGCAAACTTCTGGAGCTCCCTGGCCAGCGTTGGCTCGTGGGGGCCAACCGGCTTCCCGCGACGGTCTAGCTTAATGCGCAGCGGCTCTTTAGGCTGGTCATCCTCTTCCTCCTCTTGATCCTCCATGTCTTCTTCTTCCTCCATGTCTTCATCCTCAAACTCTTCCTCTTCCTCCATCTCTTCATCCTCGAACTGCTCCTGTGATGCAGACCCGGAGCTGCGCTTGGCCGACGTAGTCCCAGCCCGTGGCTGTCCTTTTCCTTTGTTGCCGTGGATGCCGTGCCCAGAGGATGTGTCCGTGCTGGCAGCGCGCCATGGAGGAGTAAGATCGTCACTGTAGGATAGCGAATGTCTGCCCGGGGATTTAGCCGGTATCCTCCTCATGTACCCTACAGCGAGGAAATAGGTTTAGTACTTACTAGGTAGCTTGGATTCACATTCACAACACACAGAATTAGAAGGTACGTAATTGTAAATCAGAACTTGACCAAGCTACCACCATTACCATACCATCCAAACCGACATAGTGTTACATTTCCAAACCACACATAAGTGCACTGCCAAGTAACTGTCATTAGAAACGCAAATCTATGTCAATTAAAACAGAGGGTCATGTCAAGAAGAACGCAAGGTGACGTAACTGTCGTTAGAAACCCGAAACCACAATCATTTGAAACGCAATGTCTATTGATCTGAAAATAAATGAAATCTTAAATCAGAACTTGACAAAGCTACAACCACAACCATACCATCCAAACCGAGAGAGTGCCACATTTTCAAACCACACATAAGTGCACTGCCAAGTATCTGTCATTAGAAACGCAAATCCATGTCAATTAAAACAGAGGGTCATGTCAAGAAAAACGCAAGGTCACGTACCTGTCGTTAGAAACCCGAAACCACAATCATTATACATACAACCCTATAAGGCTGCACTCTGCACTCTGTAGACGAACATGCATACAACAAAACAAAGCAGAAACTCTGCAAACTTGCATCAACTTGTAACACACTGTTTAGAATGACAATTGACAGCAAAACGACCCATGCTAATGCTGATGGACATGAACAAAGCAGCCATCACCAGGATCAGATACACCTCTTCCAGAACTATAATAAATCTTGTGTATTCGACATTATCAGGCATGGGATTAACCTCTTGCCAACACTCTGTTTACATCATCATTGGCTCCAAGCAATTAATTTAAAAAAAAAAACAGCAGGAGCTTGAAGTCATTTTTTGATCTAAAACTAAGCCTGAATGTGCACTCTGAAGTGCCTCACCTTCCTTTACCAATGACAGAAACGCTCCGATCTCAGCTGCGAGGATCAAAGTAAACTATGGCTGCAGAGATTTCTAGCAAAAGGAGTGTTTCAAGCGGAATCTACGTGACAAATGAAGTGGATTCCTCATAAGAAGGTAAGCTGTCATACAATATAAAATGTCTATGATCCTCTGATGAAAAGAATGTACCATGCAAGATGGCTACCATGTGCAGAAACATACTGAGAGAAACATACTGAGAGAAGCACAAATCTGAAACAACAGAATCAGAAACGAAATGGGAGGCGGAGCAAAAGGTGAAGTGATGTGAGAAAAAGAAAAATAAAAAATAAAAAAATAAAAAAATGAGCAAAATAGAAGAGGAAAAAATCTGAAACAACGGAGATCAGAAACGAAATGAGAGGCGGAGCAAAAGGTGAAGTGACGAAAGAAAAAAATAAAAAAATTAAATTAAAAAATTAAAAAAAAAATACTAAAAAAGGGCAAGATGGAAATGGAGCAACATCTGAAACAACGGAGATCAGAGGAGACGGAGCAGAAGGTGAAGTGACGAAAGAAAAAAAAAAAAAACCAAAAAAAAAAAAAATAATAAAAAAGGGCAAAATAGAAAACGGACATCTGAAACAACGGAGATCAGAAACGAAATGGGAGGCGGAGCAAAAGGTGAAGTGACGAAAGAAAAAAATAAAAAAATAAAATAAAAACAATAAAAAAAAATACGCAAGAAGGGCAAGATGGAAAAGGAGCAACATCTGAAACAACGGAGATCAGAGGAGACGGAGCAAAAGGTGAAGTGACGAAAGAAAAAAAAAATAAAAATAAAAAAATAAAAAATAAAAAAGGGCAAAATAGAAAACGAACAACATCTGAAACAACGGAGATCAGAAACGACATGGGAGACGGAGCAAAAGGTGAAGTGATGATAGAAAAAAAAAAGAAAAAAAAGGAAATAGAGGAGGGACTACCTCCGAAAGTATCGAGATCAGACATAGAAGAAGAGGCCGCTTAAAAAATGTAGTGAAGAACGCCAAATCGAAAAAAAATTAAAAAAACAAAAAGGGAGGAAAATGGGAGAGAGAAGAAGAGAATACATGAGAACTGAAGAAACGAAATAGACCTCAAGAACTAAACTTCTATAGAAACCAGACACGACAAGAAGACATGGAGGTATGAATCTGACATTCTAGTGCGTGTTTCATGACGTTGCGTCACGTTTAGGAAGACACTCCATCACGTTTCAGATAACGCACTATCACGTTTCAGATGACGCACTATCACGTTTCAGATGAAGCACTATCACGTTTCAGATGACGCACTATCACGTTTCCAATGACGCACTATCACGTTTCAGATGACGCACTATCATGTTTCCTAGACACGAATGATGACAGAATTGACTGAAGGCATTGACAAAAGCACGATATTCAGAACATAGTATTCGAAATCCAGTTCTGTCTCAATAAGGGCAGCTACTGAAATCATTATAAAATCCTATATGCACAGTTATGTTACTCAAATCCAAGAAAACCTCACCCTCCTAAACCAATCCCTCGCACATAAAACTAACCCAGCACTCACAACAAACACTCTGCACATTGGGAGAAGCAGAAAGGTTTAGGGTTTCAATACTGTGCAATTCCCAGAAGGAAGGGGGCACGTGCGAAACAAGGTACCTGCAGGTTTGCGTGGCTGAGGTGCTGGTGAACCCCGACCACCTCCACTGTGTGCGTTCTTGGGAGGCCGCATTGCTTCACCAGCCATGGAATCCATCCAAGAGGGCTCCACGCGCCCACGGCCTCCTTGACTGCGACTCCTCTTTCGTCCCCTCCTACCGTCGTCCTCCCACTCCTCCATCGCTGATCGTCTCACCCCGTCCCCGGAAAGAGCTGCTCGCAGCGCTCGGACTGAAGTAGAATTGGGTCTACAATAAACCCTAGAAGGTCGCTGCCGCCACGCTTCAAACAACTCCTTGCTCTGTTTGCGGGTCTATGAACATAGGAAGGCAATTGGAGATCAGACTGACTAGTACTCTAGGTCTAGGGTTTTCAGAGTCGCTCAGGGCAATTGGAGAGAATACACATGAGAGAACTCGAATTAAGATACTTGGGGCCTTAGGGGAGACTTACTAGAGCTTTCAGAGTTGTTGGCGGTGCTTCAGAAGGAGTCACCTCGAGAGTTGGGCGCCGCCGCGTGCTTCGGCGTGGCACAGAGTTGAACTCCTCCGATTGCTGTCTCCCCCAATCGCGATTCGAGGCTGGAGCACTGGATGACTTGATGGAGGAACCTGCACGAGCAGTAGGAAACAGTGAGTTGCAGAAGTCCTGATCCTGAAACCCTGCCTCCCTCAAACGCAATGCCACCTCGATCTTGTTCCTCGTGATTCTCTCATCACGTAGCTGTTCGTAGTGAGGAACTGAATTAGCCGCCTCCATGTCTGCAGGGATCATCACGACCAATTGCGAATGACGGCCGCCATAAGTGAGGTGGAGTAGAGGGCCCTATTTCCGTGACGGCGGCGGTGACCAGGTAATTCTTCCCTATTTCCGTGACTGCATTAAGAACTCTGAGCCTTTGTGTTCCGTTAACAGAAACGTGTTATAACGTGAGTTTCCGTCATTTGAAAGGCAACGCATGGTCATTAGAAACGCGATGTAATGTTTTTTGAAACGAGATGAAACGTCAATTGGAACGCAATTATAATAGGAGAACAACTAACTCAACTATCACTCACAATCTCTGTTTTTTTTTTTATCTCAATGCATGTCCTGTCCATGCACAATCATGTGCATGTTTTTTGGTTTGTAATATATGCGTGCACCCATGGAATGGTCAGTAGTACTTCATCTGCTCATAATCTATCATCCGCAAGACATATCCGATTTGGTGACTTAGCTCTAATGGTGTTTGACTCGTAGTATCAGAATGAAATTGCAGCACTAAGTTTGTTATTTGTGAACTGAAGAGTCTAAAGTCCTGAATTAGAATGAGTTCTCAGGCAACAATTACTGAATTTATACTAACACGGAGCTTTAACTCTGCAGCTTACGCGGTTATTTTAGGTCGGTCTTCAAGAAGTCCTCCGAAGTGGACAAGGATAACATCATTCAGTTGCAAAGAGCTTGAGTAGTAAGGTTTGTTCATCCAAATCCTTCAAATGTTGTATTATATAACATCTGTGCCATATGTTTAGGGACAGTTGAAATAATCTCTATGTTCTCATAATTGACTTTTGACAACTTCATGGACAAATCCTCACGTGAACCATAAAAATGAACTTCGCTAACACACTTGATGTATAAAGAAAAGTTAGAATACAGTCAGGATACGACGTCATCTGAAACAACGTACAACGTCATCTGAAACAAGATACAGCGTCATCTGAAACGTTGATGAACGTCCTCTGAAACAAGAGAGAACGTCAACTGAAACGTTTCTGAACGTCATCTGAAAACACACATTAACATCAGTAAACCCATGAACGGAAATTGCTAACCTCTGTTTGCCTTGCGTGCAGCCATGGTATCCCCTAATCGGAGACGCAAATGGAGATCAACTGCGGAAATTATTCATCGCCATGAACTTCAGTTTGCTGCAAGTAGGGATGTCCCCATAACGAGATGGTCATGCCCGTGCACATACTGTCATGGAGGCCGACGTTTGCCTGTGCGTGCTATAACACGGCATCTCACCGCTTATGGCCGCGACCAATTTCTAAACCACTCCATGATTGGCGGGGATCCTCCAGGGGGGTACCCTGAGCGTGGGGCTTGGTACTACAGCGACGAGGAATGGACACAGGACAATGTCTGCAGCAATGACGAAGACTTTCAGCAGATTCCACCCGAAGACACAGATTCTGAACCACATGGCCTCCACGACGTACAGCAACAGTTTGAGGACGCCATTAGAACCGCTGAAGAGTTAGAAGAGCTTACACGGGACTCTGGGAACATGGAGAGAGACGATGGACATCCCCCAGACTTACCTGACCCCACAGTTGAGGCGTTGGAGTTATTGTCTGCAGAGGCCTCACGCCCACTTTATCCAGGCAGTTCTGTGAGCTTGATTTCAGCAGTGGTCGTTTTGATGACATTGTGCACCACGCATGGAGTGAGTCGGAACTTCGAAACTGAGCTGCTTCACTATCTGACAGTGGAGCTGCTTCCAGAAGATAATGTGTTGCCTGCAAGCCAGTACCAAGCGAAGAGGATGCTGCAGGCACTTGGACTCGCATACAATGTAATACATGCCTGCCCGTCAGGATGTGTCTTATTTCGAGGAGAACACAGCGATCTGGAATCGTGTCCCAGTTGCGGAAAAGGAAGATACAGAGAAGGTACAAAGACAGCTCCGATGAAGGTTATAAGACACTTTCCCCTCATTCCGAGGTTGAGGCGCATGTTTGGATCTCCCGCAATTGCAAAGCTCCTGAAATGGCATTCAGAGCGTGGGGTGACCACGAACAGCGATGGCGAGATTGTAATGGAGACCGTAGTTGACAGCCCCGCTTGGAAACACGTTGGAGTCATAGATCCCACATTTCAAGCGGAAAACCGGAACGTACGCATGGCACTGTCACTTGATGGAGTGAACCCTTTCTCGATTCGAAGTACCTCACATTCAACGTGGCCTGTTCTCTTGGTTATTTACAACCTGCCACCGTGGCTGGTGACAAAACGATTTTTCATCATGATGAGCATTTTAATATCCGGCAAGGAGTCTCCAACAGACAAGAATTTAGATATCTTCATTGCTCCTTTAGTGGAAGAATTACAGCAGCTATGGGAGGGAGTAGAAGCGATAGACGCTTCAGCTGAAGACGTGCAAAGAAGATTCACTCTTCGGGGTATACTTTTATGGACTATTTCAGATTATCCTGCTTATGGTTTGATTTCTGGACAACAAACTAAAGGATACAAAGCTTGTACCGTATGCGGCCCAGACACTGTTTCTAGAAGCGCTAGAGGCCCCAAAGGTGACAAGATAGTGTACGTAGGTGCACGCCAGCGTCTTCCAGAGGACCATGCTTTTCGTGAAGACCTGCGGTTCAATGGGCTTCAAGAGAAGGAGGTTTCCAATTCGAGAATGTCTGGCGAAGATGTTTTACAGTTTGCAGTAGAAAGGGAGTCATACCTTGCCTCGGGAGGAAGGGCAGACGGTCCAGAGGATCCTGTGAGGACGCACGGGGTGAAAAGGCTTTCAATACTCTTTACTCTCCCGTATTGGAAGGTGAGTGCTCTGAGTTGCTCTGTTTCATGTCTTGCTCGTCTTTCTTTGTCACTAAGCATCCCAGTAAACATGGGAGATACACCATAAAACAAGTGAAAACAGTCATTTCCGTTTATAAAAACGCGCTCGTCTAGAAATGCGTTGACGTCAAATTGTGTTATTCAACGTCCCAATGAACATGACCGGCTGACTGCTGAAAGTTTTTACACGCTTTAGACTGCTACGGTTCTCTTCTAACTTGGATACATACAAATTATTTACAGCCTCATGAACATATTCAATGTGATGCAGGACTTGCTCATACGACACACACTGGACGTCATGCACTGCGAGAAAAACCTATGTGAAAACATAGTGAAGACGTTGCTTGGAGAGACGGATTTTCCACGAGGACGGCAGGACTACAAAGACATGGGAGTCAGGCCTGACCTATGGCTGAGACGAAAAAACGGTACAGACGGGCGACTCTTCATGCCGCATGCGCCCTACGTACTCTCTCCCCAAGCGAAGGCAGACATGCTTGCTGTGATAGCATCAACAAGGGTGCCCACAAATTATTCTTCTGCAATTCATAAACGAGTTTCTGACGGGAGACTCAGGCTTCTGAAATCCCATGACTTTCACATCCTCATGCAACAGGTAATTTAAGTTCACGTTAACTTGTACCAACTTTGCGTTCAAAACTGTTTAATGTGGCAATGCTACCTCACGATGTGGATATTTCTTTTGGTCAGAATATTCACTTCAATGATCCAAAATATCTATGTTAAAGGAAACTGTTAAAACTCGCGTTAAAACACGTCCTTTTTGACGCAACTCTGATGTGGTGCGCGTATAATTTAACATGATGGCAATATGAGCTCAATCTTTATTTCTGGAAAATAACCCTTTACATCATGTCAATTTTCAGGTACTACCCAATTCACTACGGAATGTTGAAATGAACGCAGCCGTTCGGCTATGTATCATGAGGGTCAGCAGAGTATTCCGACGCCTGTGCAGTGGCTCAGTGGATATGTCTAAAGAAAAAGAGTACATTGAAGACGCAAATGAGACGCTTTGCATGGTTGAGCGAGAGTTTCCTCTAGGATCCATGGTCATCATGACGCACCTATTTGTGCACCTCATGGAGGAGCTCTTTATATGCGGCCCAGTTCACACCCGCTGGATGTATCCAATGGAGCGATACATGAAGACCCTTAAGGATTATGTGCATCAGAAGCAGAACCCAGAAGGTTGCATGGCAGAGGCGTATTATATGGAAGAAACCCTCGGATTTTGTTCAGAGTATATGGAACGCTACGGGGCCACATCTCGAAGAGTCTGGGATGCAAACGAAGAGCAGTCAATGTATGATGAGATGGTAGAGGGCAAGGGAATAAGACGCCCTATGTCTCGGACTCTCCGTGACTGGATTCACAACTTTGTGATCAGAAATGCTGGCACACTTCAGTACTACAGAAGGTACAATCATATATACTCCACGATAATTGCATTTCTGGAATCTTACTTATAGTGTAACATGTCTAAACGTGGGTTAACTTGCCTGAACGTGATTTAACGTGCCTAAAACATGGGTTAACATGTATGCCACGTCTTTAGTAACGTGTACATTCTGGGCAGCGTTACAGTCCTTGTCTTTGGTGACTACTATGTCACTCCTGAAACAAGAAAATGCGTTAGAATGTCACGTTAAACTACGTCATTTTCCCCAATGCTTTCCTGTAGTGAATTGCACAGACCATGTTCAATTCTTTTCATGTTTGCACACACTACTAATGCATTTTGCACACTGCAGGGTGTATGAAGCAGAGCAGAATTCCAGGAGCAAAGAACGCCGCTTGATAAATCGCGCAAGACGTGGACGAAGAAGACGGAATTCCTCAGACATTCCTTCACAGTTGAGGCCTTTGGCCCCATTTCCGGATTGGTTAAAACAAACCGTTGAAGCCGATCGGAGAACACGCTCTCGGACCATCGATCAAACCACTTATGATCTGTCCAGACCCCCCTCGCTGATTGCAACTGCTTATCGATCAATGAAGGCTTACGGCATGCACCTCCGCTGTCGCTCAGTTGAAGCTTCCAGGACTTCCATGGACAGTGGAGTCCATGCAATATTCACCGACGATGCAGGAGAAGAGACGGAGGAGTATGTAGGTTGGGTTGAAGAAATACTGGAATTAGAGTACAGGAGCACGTGTGTCGTTGTTCTTCTCTGTTCCTGGGTGAAAGGAAAAATGGGAGGGGCTTCGCCAACAATGAAGCGGGATCAACATGGATTTCTGTCCATGAATTTTTCGACAAACTGCCTTCTTCCTTTGGGTCCCCACTCTTTCGCGTTCCCCATTCACACACATCAAGTGTTTTTTATGGCGGACCAGGGGCCATGGAAAGTGGTGTGCGAGGCAAACGTTCGAGGCAGCCGCAGAGGTCGTGCCTTTGCTGCAGAGTACGACGATGCGGAGGCACAATTACCCGACTCAAATTCACTACATGCCAATAACACAGAGCTGTGCACAGGAGAGCCTTCACATTCAGACGTCTCAGCTTACGGGTCCTTTGTAGAAGAGCAGGAAGGCGAGCCAGTGGCAGCGGAGGGAAGTGATGAGGATGACGACCGGATCCTGGGTGATTCATCTGATAGTGAGTTTGCATCAGAGGATTAGGCTTCTTACAATGTCGTTATGAATTCCATACTCTGTCACATTTTCATAAATGTCTGGACGTGTTTTGTAACAACTATTAACGCGGTATCTGTTTCAACTAACATGCGCGGTACATCAGATATGTAGTGTCGCGTTTTTTGTAACACATCTTAACACACTTCCCGTTCCAAGAAACACATGCATCAATGCCTCCTAGTCTCCCAAATTAAATATTGCTGGTCAAATACTGCATTCCACGTCAGCCAACCCATCCACGCACACGTTCCACGTCACGGCACGTTAAACCACGTCAAATAGGTTCGTCATGTTTTTTGTAACACATCTGAACGCACTATCACGTTACAAGAAACGCGCACGTCAATGTTGACAGCCCCCTCGGACTCTCAAACATTACTTGACCGGTCAAACCCTAAACCTTCCACGTCAGCCTATCACCCTACATCGCATTTCACGTCAGCACAGTCATTCCACGTCAGACTTCTCGGTACGTTTTTTTTAACACACTTGAACGTGGCGCATGTTACCTTTAACGCCTCAATGTTATAAGAAACGCGCTGCTCTGGATACTACTATGGTCAACTATAGTCAAAACTACCTTCCACGTCAGCCATTGACTCTTCAAGCATTCCACGTCAGCGCACTCATTCCACGTCAGTCAATGTGTTACGTTTTTTTTAACACATTTTAACGTAGTACATGTTAAGATTGACGTCCTCCCTGTCATAAGAAACGTGCTGACGTGGAAACTTACTATATTTAGTCATATCTAAAGTTCCTTGAGGTAAAAAAGTAGGTGAAAAAATTACTGTCCAACAGGAACGTGTCCGTTTAATTTAACGTGATGCCGTTATTTGGAACGTATAAATTTTATTCGCGTTTCACCCATATCCTCTTTGACGCAGTGACGTTATTGGTGACTTTTTCACGTTAAAACGCTTGACGCGCGCCACGTTTAATTGGATATTTTTTCCACACTAATTCAGGATAGTGTGGATTTACGTCAACTTTGACGCATCTCTGCCATGGTGCATGTGCATACGGATGCTTCGAATATAGCCTTAGGAGTGATGCTGGCCCAGAATCCAACAGGGAAGTGTGACCAGCCTATTTCTTATGCTAGTAGACTGCTGAATTCTGCTGAGAGGAACTACAGTACTACTGAAAGGGAAGCTTTGGCAATGGTTTATGCTCTAAACAAGTATAGACATTATCTGCTGGGCAATAAGTTTGTTTTCTATGTTGACCATATGGCACTGGTGTATCTGGTCAATAAGCCGCAGGTGTCAGGAAGGATAGCAAGGTGGCTACTGCTGTTTCAAGAATACGATTTTACAGTGGTGTATAAGCCAGGGAAAAATCATGGTGTGGCAGATGCGATGTCAAGACTGCCCAACGGAGAACCAGCAACTGGTGTCGAGGATCAGACCAAGGATGCAAGTTTGTTTTATGTTAAACCAGAATGGTTAGAGGATGTACGTTCTTACCTGAAATCTGGTGTTGTACGACAGGACTTGTCTAAGGAGGAGCAGAGGAAGCTGATTCTGAAGTCACTGCCCTATACACTGGTCCAGGGAGTTCTACACAAGCGAGGACATGATCTGGTAGTCAGGAGGGTACTGGACCCTGTGCAGGCAGAGGTGGTGATGAAGGAGATGCACAATGGAGTAGCAGGTGGTCATTTTTCGCAAGATATTACCAGCAGGAAGATACTGGACGCCGGATACTGGTGGCCAGCAATACATCGGGATGTTTCAGAATACTGCAAGGCGTGTGACAGATGCCAGAGAGTGGGAGGCATGGCAAATACTGGTTTAGCTACCTTAGTGGCCAGTATGCCAGCAGAACCATTTATGAAATGGGGATTGGACTTTATCGGGCCCATTAAACCAACAGCATCCAGAACAGGGAACAGGTACATACTGGTGGCTACAGATTATGCTACCAAGTGGGTGGAGGCAAGGGCGCTCAAAACCAATTCAGCAGCAGTTACTGCTAAGTTTTTGTATGAGCAGATCCTTTCAAGATACGGGTGTCCTTTGACACTTGTAAGTGACCAGGGTTCTCATTTTATAAATGAGGCTATCGAACACCTGGTGGAGCATTTTCTGCTCCAGCATCGCACATCAACAACCTACTACCCTCAGGGTAATGGGCAGGCTGAATCAACGAACAAGGTGATTGGTCACCTACTGAGCAAGCTGGTCAATGATAGGCGAACAGATTGGGATGAGCATCTTCATACTGTACTGCTCTCCTATAGAACTGCTTACAAGGTTACTACAGGTCATACACCATTTCAACTAGTCTATGGCTTACATCCGTTAATGCCGACAGAGTATATAGTACCAACCAGGAAGACCAGCTCAGAAATAGATTATACACCAACCAGGGTGTTGGCAACCAGAATTGCGGATTTGGAGCAGATGGACACTTCAAGACTGGAGGCCCAGGAAGCAGTAGGGGCCAAACAGTGGAACAGGGCACTTTGGAGCCAGCAGCACTATAAGCGAAAGGATTTTCAAGTAGGCGATTATGTGCTTTGGTATCCCAAGGGCCATAAGGAGCATGTGGGGAAATTCAAAAGTCGGTGGTTTGGACCTTATAGGGTCCTGTACAGGCTCCCCAACAACACTGCTCTGCTGGTCCAGGTAAAAAACTTCGAACCAGATCCAGTCTTGGTAAATATTAATAAGTTAAAACCATACAGATTTTATGACAAAGGGATAGTGGAAACCAAGACACCAGCACATTTGACCAGAGGACTGGTCAACGAGCAAAAGGGGGATAGTGTCCAGTCAGGGTTAGAAAATCCAGGGATAGAGAGTGAAAAAAGCTGCGAAAAAGGAGAAAGTGAAGCAGTAAATCAGCAGAGGGGCAAAGAAATCAGTGAGGAAAAAAGTGAAAGTCAAAAGATAAATAAAAATGAGCAACAGGAAGGGCAGCAGTCGAAGGGAGGAGACATGAAGGAGGTGATTGAAAAAAATAATGGAAAAGAGAAAAATAAGAAAAACGAAAAAAATAAAGAGAAAAGAGAAAAAGAAAAAACAAATGGGAAGGAGGGGTTAGAAATAATAGGCTGTGGAGTAATGGAGGCCGTACCGGTAGAAGTAAAGATGAAGGGAAGGTTAAGTGGGCGGCCCATTAAGACAGAAAAAGGATGGAATTCATCCGAACTGAAACCCTCATCCATTCAGTTTCAATGGGGAGAAGTGAACCGACTGATTTCATCCAACCCGGATGAAACCAGAGAGATGAGGACGGAAACCCGAGAACATAGGGTGGAGCTGAGGAGTCATTTCAACTCTTTTGTTTTGAACCGAGGAACGGGACGAAGGGGTGAAGAAACACAAGAAGCTCATCAGCAGCAACTCGAGGAAGCGCAGCAGCTAGAAGGGGCGCGGCAGCAACAGCTAGAAGGGGCGCGGCAGCAACAGCTAGAAGGGGCGCGGCAGCAACAGCTAGCAGGGGCGCGGCAGCAGCAGCTAGCAGGGGCGCGGCAGCAGCAGCTAGCAGAGGCGCGGCAGCAGCAGCTAGAAGGGGCGCAGCAGCAGCAACCCGAGGGAGCGCGGCAGCAGCAGCTCGAAGGGGCGCGGCAACAGCAGCTCGAGAAAGCGCAGCAGCAGCAACTCGAGGGAGCGCGACAGCAGCAGCTCGAGGAAGCGCGGCAGCAGCAGCTTGAGGGAGCGCGGCAACAGCGACAGATCGAAGAGCAGCTGCTCAAGGAGCAGCGGAGATTAGAAGAACGGCAGCGATTCAAGGAAGAACAATGGTACCGAGCGGAGGAGGATCATAGAAGGTGGATACAAGACGAGCATTGGCGGCGACTGGACGAGGACCAGCGACGGCAGTGGACAGAACTTCGGAGCCGACCTGAAGAAGAAACCCTAACCGGAGGAAGAGTGGAGAGCAACGAAGGAGACAGAGCAGAACAGCCGCGAGAAGATCACAAGGACGAAGAACAATTACAAGAGGAAGGAGGGCGAAGGTACTTGACAAGAGCAAGGCGACTCCAACACGATCAGGTGACTGTAGGGGTTCAGGGTTTTTGGGGGGGTTTTCAATTAGAGTTAGATCAATCTCCAGTTCTAAAGAGTTCAGCCAGGGAGAGGGTAGAGCAGTGGCGAAGGATCAGGGCTCTAGAGAGAGAACATAGGAAAAATCAGAAGAAGATAGGAGAAAGAGCAGGAGGTAGTAGGCAGAAAGAGTGGAAAAACAAAAAGCGAAAAAACGAGAGAGGCCAATGCCATAGGAACCATGGGTCAGTCTTGACTTTCAGGGATTGGAGACACGAAGAACCAGTACAGCAGAAAAGAAGAGGAGGACTAATGGACAGAATCGCAAGTACCAGTGGGGGCCAAAAGGAAGACGCACCAGCGAACAGACCAGGGGTAAAGGGGACCCTACACAACTACATCAGAACAACAGGAGCAGCAGAAGGGCAGGAGCAGATGGAGGTACAGCAGGAAGGGGAGGATGCACCGCCACCACCAACCCAGCAGACAGCAGGAGAAGAGCAGCAAACAGGACCAGAGGGGGAGGAAATACAGAAGACCGGGGGGAACACAAGGAGGAAGAAGACCCCGATCCTAGCTCGGGCTCCAAAAACAGTTACAGTGGAGAAGAAAAGGAGGAGGAAGATCAACCTGACCTTCATACCCATGGAATTCTGGAAGGGCTGGCGGGAGCTGAAGGACGACATCTGGGCTGAGAAGGTGGGCTTGGGGGCCTTCTACGAGTACACCTGGCCGGTGCCAAGGGAAGAGTTGGTGGCAGACTTTGTGGAAGGTTTCCAGTACCTGAGGGGAGAGAAGGCCGACTACAACACCCCGATCAGGGCGACGGTCAGGGGGGTACCAATCGAAATCACGGCATGGACAATATCACAGGCTTTAGGGATAGAGGGCAGCAAGACATCTAAAGTACCGAAGGCAAGTGGAGACCTGGACCCGAGGTACATGAAGATGTTTGGCTTGACTAAAGCAGACCACAAGACGGATGGGACCAGGGTCAGTGGGTTCGATGAGCCGTATCAGGATAGAGTCAAGGCCCTGGTAGAGGTAATGTGTGTGAAGAAGAAGTCCTTATACGCCAGCAACGAACTGATGGAGAACATGTACCAAGCCGTGAAGAGGGGGGAACACAACTGGGCTCCGTTGATCTTATCCAGCCTGAGGAGGATGCTGATCAGGGTGCACACCAGTGAGACCCGGGAGATTAAAGGAGCGGAGCTCATAGATGCCCTGTTGAAGAATTGGTTTCCGGACAATGAGCAGTACGTGGAGCCACCCCCAGCCCAGATCAGCGAGGAAGAAAAGGACGATAGCGAATGTGAGCCAGATCAGACACCAGTAAGGACGGTAGGTGATCTACCACCGGACGTGACCAGTGGAGAAGGAGTCAAGGGGGTCCTGGACCAGAACGTAGCTAAGGAGGCAGGTAGACCAGGAGCCGAAGCCGAACACCAGTCATCCTCCTCTTCTGGTCAGCAGAGAACCGCCCCTGGAAAGAAGAAAAGGAAACAGCCCCAACAGCAAACACCAAGAGGGCAGGGAGCAACTCAGAAAAGATTAAGGCGGCAGGAGCAGCGGCCCAAGTACAAGGACTGCTCCTCAGAATCCTTAGATTCCGAGGAAGCAGAGGAAGTGGAGAGAGGAGCAATCAACTCGGGTGACAGAAGGACACCAGTCACGAGGGGCAGGAAGAAGGCCAAGATGGAAAAACAGGTACAGCTAGCAGATACTCCAGTGGAGGTCTCTAGGGCCTTACTGAAGTTACGGGCAGCACCACAGCAGGAGGGCCGGCAAGCCTCACCTACCCGAGACAAGCAGGCAGCACAGGAACAGGAGCAGGAGGTCCCAAGGGAAGAAACGAAACGGAAGAAGCAGCAGGGCAAACCCACAGCGACATTGACACCCCGTAATCTTGGAAGGACTTTTAAGTCTACTAGGGAAGATACTACTGGGATAGCCGGAGGGTTGGGACAGGTGATGGAACAACTGCAGCTGGTCCTTGCAAGAACGGCCAACATCAGGCAGCAGCAGCAGGAGCAAGAGGAGAGGCAGCCATCGTATGAGTCGTTGCAGGTTGTCAATCAGGAACTGGAAGGGAAGATCAAGGGGTTGGCGGAAACCTTACAGTCTACAGCCCTGGAACTCTCGACACTCAAAACCGTATGGGCAGACACCCAAGGACGGTTAGCTGCCCTCACTAGAGCACAGCAGCAGGAGAAGACCGCACGAGCAGCCCGAGGAGGAGAATTGGAGGAAGTCAAGAAGCGTCGCATAGAGTTGGAGATGGCCACCAGTGCCCGCCTTCGAGGATTCGATCAGCTGGCCCTTGAGAACCAGGAGCTGAAGCGTCAACTAGAAGTGGCCAACAGCAGTGCCACACCAGCCAGCCGAGGACTCCAGCGACACATCTTGGCTACTACCAAGAAACAGGTGGGGGAAGAAATCAGAGCCTACCACGAGGACCAGGAGCGCCAAAACAGGTATTTGGTTAGATTTGCTGAGGCCTATCCTACGTTCGTCTATTGGTCTGATGAGGAACAGGGAGTAGTGGAGGATGAGGGTGGTCAGCAAGCGGGGTCTACTCAGAATGGGACAGCAGCACCGGTAGTGGAGGAGCCAGGACCAGGTTCAATCCAGTTGGGAACAGATCTGCTTCCTACCTCCTCAGCCCTTGGACCAGTTCTGACACCAGTCCCAGTAGGACCAGTTGCGACTCCAACCATACCCGGGCCAGTAGCAGCTTCCGAGCCCGAGATGACACCAGGCGAACAAGGCCAAGACATTATGAAGACCGCACCAACTAGTGGCTAGGTAGTAGGATACGTAGAGTACTGGTAGGACCAGTAGTAGACTCCCTTTTTAATTTTTATTTCCTTTTTTATTTTTGGCTAACTTCATAAAACTAGAAGCCAGAGCATCTGAGGGCAGATGCAGACTAAAAGCGGGATAATGTTAAAGGGATTTTTTGTCTTTTTACTAGAGCAGTACTGTAGGAGCAGGTACAGTAAAACTGCTTGGAGCAGTAACTAGTTAGTTACTGTCCATTTACTAGTCCCTGCATTTTTGGATGAAGTTTTGACAGTCGGATGTAATTCTGAACTGGATGAAAAATGGACATAGGAGGATGACGGCTAGGGTTTGGGAGGTAGTGAGGAGTGAGAGCATGGCGGCTCTCACTCTCTCTCAGTCTCTTGTGTTTTCAGAGGTATGGTTAGGAGTTAGGAGGAGTTAGGAGGTAGGAGAGGAGGATACTGCTGTAGATCAGAGTTATGGGCAGTATGGTTGTACTTGATGGAGAAGTAATGAGAAAAGACACATTGAATTCACAGATCTGAGTTGAGTATTGAATATTAGGGTTAGGGAGCATTGAATGAAGAAGCTTTGCATTGATGATCTGATAAGGGGCGGGGAGCAGGATTCTGGTGTTAGTAGGATCAGGTCAGTAGTAGTAGAAGGAGAAGGGTCAGTACTACATTTTTTTTCAGATTCCATGTGACTTAGTAGAAGTAACCAAGCTTTTTAAGGGTGAAGCTTAATCACCCTTTAACAAAAATGCCCCGCAGATGGCCGACACATGTGAACCCCTGAAACGGTTCACTTTAGCGGGAGCGCATTCCCGCAAGGTTTAACGCGTAATTGTCGTATTTTCATGGTTTAATTAGGGCATTTCAGCCATTACCATCGATTCCCGGAATATCCGTGGTCTCGAAGGGGGTTTTACGCAAATGCCTCGGCTTTGCTCTAATTTATACCAAATGGTTATTTTTGGCAGGCGCCAATATTTTAGTGGCGAGTTTTTAGTGTTTTCTAGCGATGGCGTGTTAGTCCTCTTGGCGGAATTGCTTATTACCCACTCTAAGTGGGGGTTTTTTTGTGCCCAAATTGCCCCTTGCCTTCTTCAACCCTAGTTGTGTTGGACCACTTGGGAATTAACCCTGTGGATGAATTGGTAGGGCGGATGAAATCCGTCCTTGGATTGGATGAAGCTTTCTTGCTTCAAGCTCCCTGGGTCAAGCAGGGAGAGGATTGTTGCGTTTGAGGGTGGTGAAGTTTTTGGGAGAAGAGAAGTAGTGTGGTGTGATTTTTGGAGATCTAGATGCTGCTCCCGTCGTGAAGTCACCCCTCGATGAAGTTGCAAAGGCTAGCAAATGGGCGAAGATGTTCAAATCAGCAACTAGTGCTGCTGAACCAGTTGAAGGAGTATTTTCTGGATCATTGGATGAGGCTGATGTACCTATGAGGCCAAGACCAGCCGTAAAAGTACCAAGGATGTTTGAGTCAGCTTCTGCTAATCATACAGAGGCCCCGAAAGTCTCTGCTGACATAGTCACCTCAGGTTGGCTTTTCAATCTTTGATGTATAGGAGCAATTGCGTAGTTGCACTCGTCAGTCATCCATTTGGACGGTATTTGTCTGTTGAACCCTTTTGCTGAAAATTTCTCTGGGTTGTGATAAAGTGGTGGAAGACTGGAGTAGACGAACTCCAGTGGAGGAGAATCCGAATCAGTCCGATATCAAAGTTGCTAGCCAAGAGGAGGATGGAGATACGAGGAGCAATCTTTTATCACTGTTTAATGTGGAGCAAGACGAACCACAAGCTTGTGGGAACGAGCATGGACATGGAGTGTCAAGTTCAGTTCCACTGCCGGAAGGACAAAATGGTGTAGATGACAATACGAAGTGGATTCAAAGAGCAACATGGAAGTCGTTAATGGGTGCTGATGGCCGGGCCACTTTCTCATTGAAGCAGCTCACCGGAGAAGCTGAAATAACAACCAAAGCAGCTGAGGTCAAGAAAAGTGATTCAGTCCCGAAACACTCATTCAGTGCGTTCAGTTTCAACTTCACTCATATTGCAGCACCTGAAGCAAAACGAGAATCTGTTGGTATTGAGCAGCGGGCTGAGAAGGTGCCAGAATCAGGTGAGAAGCCCAAAGCTGCTGCTGCTGCTGCCAAGGCTCCAGAAGATGAAAGTGGGTGTTTGTTTATGAAGTCGGCTGATGCAGAAAAGGAGTGGCGATCTTCGAGATCGCAGCTTCGTATGGACTCCAGGGCTAAACATAAGGCTGCTGTGCGAAAGATGAAGAAGATGAAGGGGATCAGGGGGGGCAAGATAGTCTTACCCGACCTGTTTTGATTCTGAGAGGTAGTTTTAGATCAATTTTCCCAGGAAATGAGGCTTGCTCATTAAATACGAAGGGCTTCTTCATGCTGATTTTTGGCTCTGCTCCGTCCATAGGACGTGAACATGTAAAATTGATTATTTCTAAGAACTAGAGTAAGAGTTGCCAACTACTCTCTATCGGCTCTGGAGCGAAGGGGTTGATGGTATCCTCCATCTGCATTGGTGATGCCCGATGCTCGTTTCAAATGGCTTTTTCAGAAACCTTGAATAGCTTGCTGAACTATTGATGTGTCGATTGCATAACAATCTCATTCCAAGAATATATTTTCTAATTTGTCTTGTCAATTCCTCTTACAACATGGAACTTATCCAATGGGAGAGATTGAAACTCAGACTTACAATGGGGATTACAAATGAGGTATTCCAAAAAAGCTCTCCTGCTTTTCTGCATCCTCAGCATTGACTAAAAATGAAATGCATGAGCGAATGAACAGATCAGTTTGTCCCGTCCGAGGAACCTGAACACTGATAATTTATTATTAGTCATGAAGAGTTGTGCTTCACTATTAAGCAAACCGATATTACTATGCTACCTGTGGCAATATCGTCATTATCACTAAGCTACCTGTGGCTGAACAGAATCTGTACAAAACAGATCCTCTGGCCAACTGGTGTCGCCATGGCTCTCAATTGTGAGAACCAACAGTAGCAGTTGGGAACGAGAACAGATGGAAACCTGCACAATAGGAGGTCCCGACCTCGCTGTTCCTGCTCAGCAACTTGCAAAGTTACCAAATTCGCCCAACGCGATGGAATGTGGAACTGAAATCGTCATCTCCTGTTTCCCTCCGTCAATTCTTGTTTACAAACTTGCTTCCCTGGCAGGCACTTCTGATTCCATCTCTACATCCTCGTGTTGCGCTCCACCCTGCAGCATTAATTGACAGAAGAAGTGGTTCAATCAATGACATACTACGAGTTAAGAAGCTACAGTCGGGACCTTGATCTCTTCTGTTGCTGGGGTTGAACGTGAAACAGTTGTGAATTTCAAGGCTTAACATCGTGCTGGCCATCAAAGCCTGCGATGCTCCTTACCTTGCTCTGTCTTTTTTGGTTTCCTAGAAAGAGATCCAACGCGCCCTCGCCACGCAATATCTTCGCACCATCTCCTTTTTCATCAGGTGCACCCACAGAGTCTTCATCCAGTACGACAGCATCTACCTTCTCGTCTCTCTTCGAGTGAACATCCGGTACCTGGCCATGCTCACAAAATATAATCAGTCCTAAAGTATAGTGCTATAGGACTGATACTAGGACTAGCTACAGCTCTCGTTGTCACATTTTATGCCTGTCTTGGATCACCAAGGAGTAAAAAATCATTTCTATTCCAGAAAGGATTGAAATAACCTAATTTATTCCTAGAATTAAGATATTTCGAAGAACAACAATGTTGTGCACAATTAATTGTACAAACTTGTTTTAGAATATTGAACTGTTTAAGGAGTGTTTCTATTCTTTGATGCTTTCATTTCCTTTACATTTGTATACGAATACACGTATGAATGTGTATTGTCTTGCATTTCAAAAATTTCAAGAGAATAATAAAAATATGCTAAATTGAAGAATTATTCAAATTACACATACAAATTACAACTATCCAAAATAAAATTCAATATAGGAATGATAGAATATATCAATCCTCTAAAAAAATGATTGAAAATTTCAAACAAAAGTTTAGGTCTTTGTAAGTTTCAAACAATAAATACAAATGTACCTAGTTGTCTTAGATCCAGTTTTCAGGATGAAGGTGTTACAAAGCTCTCATAGTAAAAAATATATACAATAGCCAAATGACAACAAGAATGAATTTCATGCATTGCTAATCTTTTAATTATTGCATTGCAAACATTCACAACCACACATTTCTTGTGTAGTTAATTTTGAGGCTTGATGGAACTATCAATGCATTCAAAGCTATGTAACTAATAGACAAGTGGATGTAAAACAAAAAAAAAGAAAAAAGATTTAAGGGTACCACTCTTTACAATTATAGAGTTCTCGGACTTAACTATGACCTAATTGAATTTTCATGATTCTTTTGACTTAACTTGTAGTTTTAATTTTTTTTACTCTTACTTTCACTCATGCTCTAAAGCTTATTATTTATTCGTGGCCATGTTACTAATTCATTATCATATTTGCTTCATATTTTGGATCAAATCGTGGATCAAATAACTATTATATTAGAAGTTTAAGTTTAAATGACGATTTTACCATAAATCAACCCTTAAAAGACCAAAGTTGTAAAGGTCAAAAACTTCAACTTGGAGCCGTTGCTGAAATTCTTATGATAATTTGTACATAGATGTAGAAGTTTGTTCATTCCTTTTTCATTATATCATTGCTAAATTCGTTTGAAAGTTTGATTTTTTTTATAAATGCTCAAAGTGCAAAAATGTGTACCAAAATTTAGTTAGTTTACCAAAAGGAGTTGGTCGACCGTACCATACAAATTTTTTAATGCCCCATTATTTACTAACTATATGATTGAAAAATACAACAATGAAGCTAATTAGAGTGAAATTTTAAATTATTGAAATTAGAGTAGAAAACCAATTTATGAATTTAGACAAATAACACTTTATTATTTCACAAAATATAAACATCGTACTGTAGACATATATGTTATTAATAAAACATTGAATAAAACCCAATTAACTTAAGAAAACAAATAGAATTTTTAAAAATTCAAATATTATATACCTTAAGCACAACACTCCGTTCATCCATGCAACTGCCCGCTGCTCGAGACCCACTACAGGGTTACCATTTACATTTGCAATAATTGTAAGACACTATGGGAGAGTGCTCTAAAATGGAGCAGGTCAATAATGGAGCTCTAGTAATCTTCACTTAGAGGTACATAATAGCTTCCCAATCCAACAGTACCATGCACCAAGAGCAAACATTATAGGGTGCCATTTTAGGGCACCATTTTAGAAACACCTATTAATACAACTTCAAAATTATATAACTAATTGTAAAAGAGTCCAAAATTGGGGATTCCACTTGCTCTATGTTAAATTGTACCACGAACCACTAATACAATATTTGAGAGCATGGTTTGTGTACATTTAACACAATTTCACAACTGAAACCCTTTGTCAAGTACGTAGAAAAGCGCATCTGGTGAGTACATGTTATCCCAAAAGTATATATCAGGCTGGGGTGGTCTCCCGGCGATTCAAGAAATCCAAGCAACTCTTTTTATTGATTGAGCCCGCAACGACAACAGCAACTGACTGACTCGGGCATACAAGTTAGTAATTACAAAATTGACAGAGAAAGAGTGAGCAGATGAGCAAACAAATCCTGTACTAACAAAAAAAACGAGACTCCCTCTCTCAAGCAAAAAAGCTCTCGAGTTTTCTAGCACCTGACGTCCTAGTACTGATGAAACCGTGATACCAGCTGCGTCCAAAGCTGGAGTCTTGAGAAAGGCGGCCTGGCTGCACAAGCCCAAGAGCAAGGGCCACGCCCCAAAGCCAAGCCAAGCCAAGCTAGTCTTCGATCTGGTCGCGGTTGGTCGCTGACGCCTCGTCCGTCGTCGGTTGGGGCTTCGCCAGAGTGGGCACTGCATTGCACTGCCCTGCACTGCGTGTGGGGTCACCGCCGCGTTGATGGTGTCATGTGGGGTCTGCGATGGCACCACCACGCACCACAATACAATACTACCGCACTGTAACTCCACGCACCTGCTTCACTGCGCTCTTTCCTTCCTGCCTTCTACTCGTGCAACTGTGGAGTCCGGCCCCTCCGCGGCTCCGGCTTACTTTGTGTCATTCATGCATGCTGCACTGGGGCTTGAAGGTGGCAGAAGCCAGACATGGGTGGTGGCGATGGTGATGGTGGCGATGGTGGCTATGCTATGTTAGGCCAGGTGCAAATTGCGGCATGGTATAGTGTTGTCATTGGCCCATGATCGCCATCTCCATCGCCATAGCGTGGTGTTAATCTACGTTAAGTTAATGCGCCTCCGACGCCACCACCTCAACCTTTCGCACGCGTCCCCACTTTTCTGTTTCTTTGGCTTGTTTCTGAATTCTCCCTTTTTCTGAGTTGTACTTCTTCCTGAGGGTTTTCTGGTTTTTTTTCCTGCTATTGTCTTCTTTCTGCAGTCTTTTACTGGAATGTTTTCGGTGAATTTGGGTTATATGACCCAAATTTAGTATGTAGAATTCATCATGTAGGATGTAGAATTAATGTTGAGCAAGATGGGATGTTATGCTAAGGCCCACTCATAAGTTCTATGAATAGTTCAATGGGTAGAATTTAACGTGCACTGATTGATACAATGGAGGCTTTATTTAGCTAAAGGTGAATAAAGGAGACAAGGAGAGGGATCAATAAATGTTGAAGAAAATTCATCTTGAGATAAAAGGTCAATCAACCATCTTTATATTCCTTCCAAAGTTGCTTTACTACTATTTCTTTCATTATTTCATTTAGAGATAGATATATCTTCAAATTTTGGTTTTGTTTTTTTTCAGTATAAAAACTTTGATTCATAATATTTATATTCTCCTAGATGATGTGGCACATTCTCCTCATAGGTTTGATTAATTTAGACTGTTAGACTAAATATAATACATGCCTAAATTAGACTATAGTAGCTAATATGTAGAAGAGGAATCTTGGTCAAAGTCTAAATCTAGTTACTTAGAAGTCTTGTTTTTTGCCAATAATATTACAATTTTAAACCGATGCACTTGTTTGCTAAGATCTATAGTTGCCTTAATTCGGTTGTCTTTGTAATCATAGGATGCCCCCATAATATAGAACAATTTATCAATGTCTCAGTATCACCATTCAATTTATGTTCCAGGGTTTTCGTTGGCTCAAGTGCACTTGGGATTTGTCTAAATCCCACATTGGAATCTGTCTAAATCCCCCATTAGAATCTGTCTAAATCCTCCATTAGAATCTGTCTAAATCCTCCATCGAGTAGGTTGACATAGTGATGTCAGCTAGTACACTTGAGATCCGTCTAAATCGCCCATCGAGCAGGTTGACACAGTGATGTCTGCTAGTGCACTTGGAATCTGTCTAAATCCCCCATCGAGCATGTTGACATAGTGATGTCTGCTAGTGCACTTGGAATCTGTCTAAATCCCCCATCGAGCAGGTTGACACAGTGATGTCTGCTAGTGCACTTGGAATCTTCTAAATCCCCCATCAAGCGGGTTGACACAGTGATGTCAGCTAGTGCACTTGGAATCTCTCCAAGGTAAACGACTTGTTTCCAATTAGGCCTCCAATAACGCATAATAGGTCGACCTATTTCCAACCATAGGCTCACATCATTTTCGAATTCATTTGTAAATGGCAATATAGTATAAAGTTCACAAGTATTCAGTTCCAATTGGAAGAAAGTTTGATTTTTGGATATCATGTGTTCTTGACATTAGGATTGGAATTTAGTTCTTGGAAATAGATCAGCCGATAGAGCAAGAATGGGTTGGAGAGAATCTTCACTTTGAAAATTCATAGTAAATTCAATATTGCTCTAAAATTTGTTCAAAAATATATGATCTTCCTCAAATCTATTTCCCTACGCTCCAAAATTATATGCGTGTTCGTTACTTCAACGGAAGTATGCTGAATTACTTAAGGTGATTGGAAACATGTCGTTTACCTTAAATTCCCCCATCAAGTGGTGGCTCATAGGCCATATTTGGAAGGTGGGAGGGGTGGGGGCAAATCTTTGCCCCTATTATAATGCTTGAGAGGTCCTATTGATCTCATAAGACCTCCATGGAGTAATTTGAGGCCTATAGTCCCAAATTTATATATATATATATATATATATATATATATATATATATATATATATATATATATATATATATATATATATATATATATATATATATATATATATATATATATATATATATATATATATATAAATAAAAATAAAAATAAAAACATCACCCTAGGGGGGGCAGCAAAATGGAACCCACCGAACCTGGCACCCGAGCCACCAGTTGCACCGCTCGATGGACAGAAATAAAGAGACCCGTGCACTTGGTTGTGTTAGAAACTTCTTGTACTTAAAGCATCCCCAATGGCCTGCTATGCACTCCGTCTAAATTTGAATTTATCTTTGGACTCACTCAAAATTAGAAATTGAAATTACCATCATTGAAAGCGCATTTAACCCCTAAAGGACAATGTGGCAAAATGGGGCTATTTTGGAGTTTGGGCATGTACCTGCGGATGCAATTTGAATTCAAAATTTACGAAAATTGTAGTGAAAGTAGGCATTGGTGAGAGCTTCGTGTCGGTATTTTTTATTCTCAATTCCAATGTCGGAGTGAAAAGTTATTCATCTTTGAACCGCAAAAGCTCCTCCAAGGGCAGTCAGTTAGCCAATGAGAATGATAGTGAATGCAGCAAGTTCTGCCCAAAACTGCCCAAAACTGCCCAAAATTACCAAAATCTGCCCAAAGACAAAACTTTGAAATTCCACCAAAAATTGAGATTTTGATATTTTTCAAAAATAAAAATTTCTATGTATAGATAAGGCAGTAGAGCATGTTCCCACCGTTCGGATTTTTGGACCAATTTTTTTTTCATATGCTATTTTTATTGTCAAAAAACAGCCTTTGTTTGTGAATTTCAGTATACCCCCTAGCGGAAAATGATTTTTTTGGCAACCTTCCACAAATTTTTTGAATATGATTTTTTTATTACAATTAGCTAACTCAGTCTTCTTTGATGTGCATCAAAACCGCCAAAATCCATAATGCAAAAAAATGGTTTTTTGGGTCTTCAAAACTCTGCTAATCCCTTTTTGCGCAGGGAAAAAAACTTGATTTTCAACTTTGAACGTTATGATCTTGCAATTGGTGAGGAATGAGTGTGTAAGATTTGGTGGACATGTAGACATAGAAGTTAGCTACAAGATCTTACGGTTAGATGTATTAATTAAGACCCCAACTTAGCAAAATCCACCTTGATTTGAAGAGTGGCTGTTTTCAGGCAGTTTTGATGAAAAATACCCTAAGAACTTTAGGGGTTAAGTAAAAGTGAGATATTTTTAATGAAAAAAAATATTTGAAAATATAGTCAGATGTGAAAATTGGAATACGAGGACTTTCTTTGAAGAGGACGCCGCCGTTGATCGTTGTTTGTACACGGATGTGTTTGTGTGAAGTCGGCCAACTTCAAAGTTGGTGATTGGCAAATGTAAGGAACAATCCATGGTGGTTGATTCCTCCGCTATTCACCGTCTATGAGATGGTCAATGCATCCACTCGTTCAAAGATAGATTCAAATTTAGACGGAGTGCATAGCGGGCCATTTGGGATGCCCTTACAACTGAAAAACCAATTAGTGAGCAAAGTAAAATTAAGGAATCGATTCCAGAACTGTACTCTTTGATACCGCTCAGTCGCCTAATATTTTATGTTCATAAACTACAAACACTTGAGAGATACTGTAGATACCATCACATAACAATGTGATTCAGAATTTTGGATCCAAAACAGAACAATGATGCATTATATCTTCGAAAGATAACTAAGCTAAAAACCTAACTGATAGCCTAAAATTATCAACCGTGCATGTTGCTAACAAAATTAACTGTACATCTAACTTTCTGGAATGTATTGTCTAGACGTTGCCAGGTTTTCCTTTGCTGCTCCCACAAGCTCCTTGCTTTTTCCTTCAGAGCATCTTGACTAACAATTGTGTCGGCATGAACCTTCAGAAATACCTGTAATAATGCTTGAATGAACTGAAAATTCTGCATCATCACAAGCTCTGCCAGCAGGAAGTCCATCACCATACTAATCTCTTGAAGCTCCTCCGGATGTGCGCTGGCGTCCTCGTCTACAATCTGCATCATTCGAAGGGTGGCATCCACTTCTGACGGACTAATCGACTTCAAATGATCTACTAAACTAGTATAGTTTTTGCTCTCTGCACATGAATATAGCAATTCTAAGAAAACGCTCTGAAAGTCAACATGCTCTGATTTTCCCGAGCCACGGCTAACGGTCTTGCTTCCTCCTTCCACTGCTGATTTGTTCAATCCATCTTCACCAGGAGCAATAAATATCGGATCACCTGAAAGTGTTGGCATAGTAGGCAAAAAGAAGGGAGCTTTCTCTGGTTTCTTAGGAGGCGCAATAGGCTTGTTTCGGACCTTGATGATGTCCAAGTTTATAAGGCCCTTCCATTGGGTCTTGGGAAGCAGGGTAAGAGTGACAAGATGAGGAATCGATGGGCCCTTCATTGCGGGTATCTCACCATCAATATCCATGGTTCCACGAGTACTGACTTCCACAGCAGCTACCTCTGGTACCTCCTCAGCATCTTCATCCACTTCATCTTCTTTGCTAAGACCCACGGTTGGCATTGATACAACCCTCACACCTTCACTAGCTTTCGTTGTCAAGTCCTCAACTCCAGAATACATTAACCTATTCGCCCACATGTAGATCCCGTTACGATTGACGTGTGAAGTAGCCAGCATGTCCATACCTGGTGAGAGGGACAACGCTGTGACTGCTGTACCCAATTGCATCGCGTCTACCTGCTTTGCAGCTATTACATCCCATACGCGAATAGTAAAATCCATAGATGACGACAGTAGCAGCTTCCCGTCTTCGCTGAAACACATATCAGTGATACGATCAGTGTGACCAGGAAACCTCCGAACAAGACGCCCAGCAACCACATCGAACACTCGAAGCACCTTGTCATCTGCCGCAACCGCTATCAGGCCATTCCCTCGGTGAGCGGTCATTTTCCCCACTGGCGAACCCACTTGCAACGTGGATTTCAGGATCCGATTCTTGAAGTCCCACACCTTAAGTACTCCATCATATCCTCCACTCGTAAGCAGCGTATTTGTGCTATCGGAGGCGAGTCCATTTACAGCTCCATTGTGTGCATGCAAACGGCCAATCGCTGGGTCTTCATATATTCCCCTATGCAAACCTGACTGAAGATTAAACTTTTCGATCCTACCCCCTTCTGTGCCCAACACTACAACATCACCACTTGCAGCTATTGTACAGCTCTTGATAGGGGTTGGGGCGTCACTAGAGGGTCGAAGGATGTGCTCTCCAACTGCAAACTTCTGTAAACGCCACGAATATGCTGCAGTTGAATCCATATGACAGGTCACAATATTACTCCAGTCACGCTCCCTGATTTCAACCGCATCAAAGGCAATCACTGGTGGCAGTTTCAACTCCTCTTCCTTGATGTGAGCACTCCGTGCCCGCTTCTGTAAATGCCCTTGTGAGAGTTCTCTACTTTGTTGATCCTGAATGGTGGAGAAAACCCTAAACGACCTGTCTTGACCAGCAGATAAAATATGCCTTCCGTTTCCATAATACCTAACACAAGTGGGCGGAGCACTGTGACCATTCCTGAAACGAAGCAGTCGCCCCTCCCCATCACTAGTATCAAAGATCCACATCTTCAAGGAATTATCAGCACCCCCACTGAGCAACACAGGCTCGCTAGCCAAAAACTGCAACGAAGAAATCTCTGAAATGTGGGCATCCTCCACAACAGCTTGCAGCTTCCGCTTCTCCAGATTCCAGATACTAATCACCCCTGTCGTCCCGCCAGCAGCCAAGAAAGGCTGCCCGTCCGTCCTGAACGAGAGTGCTGTAACAGGCCCTCTGCCTGTATGCGTAAAACTCACAACCGTCTCATCATAACGGAGATTATGCACATATATCTTACCATTGGCACATCCTACAGCTACTATATCAAGTGCCGGAGACGCCGTGCAGCAGCGAACAGGCGAATTCCACCCCTTAAACTCATGAACCAAACTACAAGTCTTAGTATTCCACAACTGTAAAGGCCCCTCTTCACTCCCAATGAGCACCTTATTCAGATACGTATCAGGGTGCATGATACACGTCGGCGTGAACGACTCCCGGAACTGCCATTCCCGAACGGGCTTCACCTCCACCCCCTCCTCCCCAGAAGCCGTCTCGAAAGCCTCCCACACACACAGCCGCCCAGACGCATCAATACTCAGAATCTGCTGCCCAAACTCCAGCAACAGCGTCAACTTAATCATATGCGCGCTCCACCGCGCCACCTGATGCGCCCGCCTAAACACCACGACATCAAACCCAGTCGCAACATAGGTAAAATCCCTGAGCGTCACCAGAGCTTGAATCTTCTTCGGCAGCTGCGGCCCCACGAACACGAGCGTCAGCTTGGCGCAATTGAACACCTGGAACGCATTGCCGACGCTGACGGTGACGAAATTCTCCGCTCCCCGTCGCTGCACGGCAAACGGCGTGGAATCGGTGATGTAGCCCAGTGCTCGAAAGGGCTCGAACATGCCCACCATGGCTGCCAACCCTTGAGAGCACCCAGTCGTGAAAATTCTGGGATTGCGATCTATGACATGAAAGTGAAGACCAGGGATGCGATGCGATGCGATCAGTTGCAGCTCCGGAAGCTCCGATCCGGCGACATGGATGCCGAGAGGGAGACACACAACCTCGCTGATGATAGCCCTGTTGTGCAGGGTTTAGGGTTTAGGGTTTAAGGGATGGGTCGTGAGAGGGAGGTTCAGAGTTTAGGGTTTTAGGGACTTTCCGTTGCTGGGTCCAGGAGAGAGACGCTTCAACCCGCTTTGTAAAAATGGCCTATTCAGGAATGTTCGCACTTGGCCTTAGAGGTGGTCTTAAAAGGGGTCTTCCATCCTTATAAAAATGTGTGTTCGCACCTAGGTTCTTTAGTAATTACCAATCCTACATGGATGTACACATGGCACACTTTTAAGAATGGGTGTTAGTTAACATTTAGGAGGACAAAAAATATTTGAGCAATAGTAGGCAATTGTTAAGGAAGCACCAAATTAGAAAATATTTTTTAGGTTTGAACACTAAAGAATGGTCTTAGCTAATGTGGCAGGTGAGGGGCCATTATGTAATCCCCCTACTATTGCTAACACTTTTCCAAACGTGATTGATGACACCTTTCCTACAGAGAATGTATTTTTCCCAAAATTGTGGAAAGTTAAATTTTTATCCATGGTTTTTGCAAAGACTAAGTGCGAATAGGTCGTAAGTATGATACCGGGGCCACACCATGCCTCCAGTGGTGCTCAACCAGGCGGGATGGACTTGGCTGTGGGTCCGGTGTGACCATGTTCCAACCACCCCAGCGACTGGCCCTAGTTGAGAAAATTGTGAGCCTGCCCAAAAGTGGTGTCCGACTACCTTGACATCATCATAGGTTCCAGTTTTTCTGATTGCTTTCTTCTTCATTTTGACTTTCTTTCCGATATTTTTACAGGAAGATAACATGGGAACACCATAAATTGTGAAGTAGATTGTCATTGAAATAAATAAAAGGATGACCAATAATTGTTTTTTTAGGAGATGAGCATTAATCGATTGGCTTCTTTTATTTTCATTTCAGTGGGTAGAATGGTGAATTGGTCCAAATCTTGACTCTGTACTAGTCTTGCTATCTTTTTAGAACTAGTATCGAGTATGGAACTACCAAGGGATTTAAAATACTTTCTACTCTCATAAATTGTAGAAAAATATTCATATGGGATAAAATAAGTTCTCACCTTGCTTCTTTATGATTTCTTCTCTTTTCTATATTTATAAATTAAATCTTAAAATAATTTTTTATCTCAAGTATGAAAATCTCATTATTCCCTCAATTTATGAAAATTATACTTTATAATTATAAGTTTTTTTGTAAGAGCAAATTGACTCTTTCTTACCATTTGAACAAAACCTAAGGCTAAATTGGTTCATTCTAGTGACTTCTAATTAATTTTGTCTTTGGTCTTTTCACTCTAACTAAAAGAACACTCTAGCTCTGTACTTTCCACATACAATGTGCTTTTTAGCACGTCAGGCTATGTTGTAGACAGTTTCAAATTTAAAATGGGTTGAAAACAAAGAGAAGTCAAATCAAAATTATTATGGCCAAATTTATACTACAAATTTGAATAGGGAGCAAACTGTTAGGTTGTGAAAATCCAGATGAGAAGTTTGTATGTTTGAGTTATCAACAAGTTATTAAGTACAAATGAAAATTTATTATGTTTATTTCATTACAATGTGGTGTTCTTATCACCTTCAAAATATAAAGGCAAAATTTAGTACACTCTTTACAAAAATATTACTTCATTATCTAACCAATATTGAAACAAGGCCTTTCTGATTTTGGTTCTTGCACGAGCAGATCTTCTTTCTGATGGTTCTCGATCTTTTGTTTCAGAATATCTATCATTATTATTGGGCATAGTATCAATACAATCATGTGGTGACGTTAATTGTCTATCATTACAATTGTATCTACAAAAGTTATGTAGCACACAACAAGCAATGATTATATTGTAGCATATTTGACATCAACATTCAAGTTTTTCAAAATTCCCCATCTATTTTAAGGATACCGAAGGTGTTTCAATTTTGACACTTCCTTGTCTGATACACTTGTCAAAGGCATCTTGATCATCTTGTCCAGACAACTTTGCATTGAAAGGCTTCTGAATTTGTTGCAATAAAGGATAAGTCGAATCTCCAATAATAATGGGTTTTATAGCTTCACCATCAATATTGATGCTATGTTCTTGTAATATTTGCCTTTTCATTAGTTTTTTGGAAACTCTGTAGATAGCATGTGCGTAGCATCATGAGTGCCCCATGGCGCTAAAACACATACATCCAAAAAAATTCGATTACTATCACATATTCCTTGTAGCAATATTGTATGTACATCGTGTCGACACCAATAATCTGCTGGGGTGTATTTTGTGTGGGGTTTTATATATAATTAACATATGATCCATCTATAGCACCACATATTTGAGGCAATTTGGTTATACGATGAAATCCACGTATAATATCTTTCAATCTTTTGCCATTTGGGATAGCAATAAATCGAGGATATAATTTATCTTTGTCAGCCAATGCATTAGATATAAGCATCTAATACTTCCAAACTTGTTGTTTTTCCAACGTCAAACATATTTCCACCATTCCAATTTGTTCCAGCATGAGCTAATTTGTGAAGAACCATTTCAATTGCTTTCTGAACAGGGACAACATCTTTGTAATTGGTGTCTTGATGTTCAATGTAAGGTTTCAGAAAGTCACAAAGCTTAATAAATGTATTGTATTTCACACGACAATCCCTAAACCATACTTCATCTCGCATTTCATTGTTTAGTAGATACACTTTTTGATACATGACGTCCTATTGATGAATTGATCTTGGAAATGTCCTCCACCGTCATTTTGGCAATGTTTTTTTCCTTGACCTCTCAATTTAAAAAAAACATGCTAGCCATAGGACAAAAAAAAAGGAACAATTTTGGAAATATGTTCTTCATAGGAAAATTGAAATAACAAGTCTGCTTTCATGTCCTATAATTTTGATAAAACTTACCTAAACTATGAAATCTAAAATATAAAATTATGTGAAGATCAAATGAACTCAATGACAAAAAATTCAATAGATAAAATATCATTAAGACATCATTAGTATGGAGATGAAATGACATGAATCTTTATATATAAAGAGCAATTAAAAACGCATGGAATTTACAGAGAAAAAAATAACTTTAAAAATCCAATTCAAAGTAAAGATTAAAAAGAAAAAATTCACTTAAATATAAGAGTAAAGAACAAAAATAAAAATAAAAAATAAAATAAAGAAAAAGTCAATAAATAAACTAAAAATACATTGAAAGAAAAAATAAATAAACCTATAAAAGAACATGACCAACATATAGTTACAGAGTTGTTTGCTGTTGATAGAATGTGATACACATATTCTATTTGTTTTCATTGTTATGTTGTAAAATTATTGAAAACATAACATTTGTTTTTACATTTGAAGTTAACATTCAAAGATCATAACTGGACATAGGGGTATAGATGCAGGTCAATCATATAGACCTGCTGTGGTGGGCACTACTGATGATTCTTCTTATGTAAATCCAAGTGTAACATCCACAAAAGTATCTAGTCTGAATGCTGAAATGGAAAATGAAGAACATGAAGAGCCAGAAGATAGAAGTCACGTACAAGGAACTGAAGGTGCCGCAACAAATACTGAAGTTAGAGATAACATGATTGTAACACCTGTGCCAACCAATCCATCTACTAGTCACAGAGTGGATGTTTATGTCACTGGTCAAAGGACATCAGAGAAACGAAAACAACCTGAAGTTGATCAAGAAAGTCAATATATGGCGAATGCATTATTGAAGTTTGCTGCATTATATGGTAAAAGTGAGCAGTCCAGGGTGGAACAAATGTAGTTATTTGAAACTTCTAGGATACAAGCTGCTGCTAAAATTACCAAGGCCAATCTTGAATCGCAAGAAAGGGTTGCTAAGATGTATATTGATGCACAAGAGAAGGCAACAAATAATATAATTGAAGCTGAGGAAAGGATGCAACGACAAAGACTAGAATTTGAAATGATGATGGAAACAAGACGTGAAGAATTTTAAAAGCAGCTGATGGAACTAAAAGAGACTTTGAGGAGCAAGGAATGAAGACTTGAAAATAAAATAGAACTATGGTATGTAATTTGATATTTAAAAAAAACTATAGGTTGTTATGTGTTGTTGCGGATGTTACGGATGTAGTTGAATAGGTTTTGTACATGATATACTCCATGTTTTAAATAAAGTGACTTTAAATCAAAAAGTTGTCATATTCATGTTCAAGATCATTTAATAGGAATTTATAGAATAAACCTGAGTTTAATGACAAAAAACGAGAGGATATCAACATGTAATTGCACACACTAGGATCATTATGAATTAGTTGCCTTTCAAAAGCGAAGAGCCTACCCAAGCCCCCCTGGAAGCTGCGTTGTTCAAGTAACGGGCAGTCCTGCAACAACGTAGGTGCCTGACTCAAGCTCCAGCCGGGCAGAGTGGCTGGAGTGCTGGAAGTAAGCCCCACCCCCTCCCACAGCCACCCCAACGAGGCTCCATGGTCGAAAAGTGACCCCTCTATTCCTAGAAGAAAATACGGGTTGATGTTTTATCGCTAGCTAAACCGGTTGGAGCCTAGTGTGGCCCTCCTATGAGCTTGACGGTTCTTTTTAAGGCCACTGTATGAGTATTTGTTATTTTTTTGGTTTTTTGGACATTTTTTGGTTTTTTTATTTCATTCATATTGTTTTTAGTATTTCTATAACTTTTAATAGGCTTTTTAGTTCCAGATTGTAGTAGATGAAATGGATTTGACTAAGGCATGAACGGATTAAAATCACCAATACATTATCGCCAAATAACTTCTATTTTTTTATAAAAATTTGATTGCAGCACTAATTTTGGTTGGAGATTCTATTTAAAAAGATTAAACATAGGGATGATAATCATGCTCTTTTTAGTGAGATTAATATTGAAATATATGGCTTTATGAAAATATTTCATACCACTAGTATGACTACATTAGATTTTTTTTTTAAACCAAGAGTACTGGTTTATAAAGCGCGGAAATACTCTGCACCATTTGGAACCCTAATCCTATGATGTCTCTCCACGTCTCTCAGAGCTCTTTGCAAATTAGAGGAGTAATCAAGTTCGTTTGACTTTGAATGTAGAATCACCAAGGTAACTTCAACATTGAATGCGGGGTCCACTGGTTTAAAAGCCATACATAGTTTTACTTTGTCTTTGAAGGACATCATTCTTTTATCTTCATGGTTGCTATTAATGTCTTGACATATTCTTAAATTGATGCTTTGTTCCTCAATGAGATGGAGACCATCATGATTGAAGAATGTTTGTTCAACTCCAATTTTAATTAGAAATGAAGCTTGCAATGGATAATATTGGCCACCAATCAACTACCACTTTATTGATAAGGTAAAAGAATCTATAATTGCTAACATAATCTTTTTAAGCTAAGTACGAGAGTAGTATTCAATAAAAATATAATTTTTACTAATACAAAAAAAGATTCATAAAATAAAGTTTTCATAATTTTATCCCTAATACTAAAGTCACTACAAGAAAATCTATTTTTTCAAAAATTCTAATTAAATACGGTCGCGCATTTAACTAAATTAAATATGGTCTTTCAATCAACCAAATTAAATTTTTATTAATGAAAACTCAAAAATAACAAAATTTATAGTACATTGTAATCTTAAGAACAATATTTTATTTGCTTTATAAAAATATATAGATCAAATCCAAATTTTTCCACAATAAATTATTTCATTATTCAAAAAATGGTAGAAGATATAAGTTGTCTAACAACATGAAATTGGTTATAACATCCTAGTTTAATATTTTTTGAAAAAAAATGTAGATAGTGGAATGCACCATGCTTAATAGAATTAATTTTTTTTGTTAATAAAATCTAATGACCATCTATGTTCACAGATTTTTCATTTTTTTAGGTTATTGTATTTGATATTAAAGGCTTAACATTCACATTAAATAATAATAAATAATAAATAACCACCAAATTCAAAATCAATCATCCTCATCTTTATTAACTGATTAAACTATTAAGTTATTGACAATCCAAGTGATAATATTTGGATCAATATGTTGATTTCTGGCTTTGTTTGTAAAAGTAGTAATAATATTCCAATTCTGAAATAATAAAAGTGTCACGGGAAGAAATATTTGGTAAAGAACTTAGTCAGACTTGATAAAATTCTGTTACAGAAATCCCCATTCAAAGATTAATGAACAGTCAGAGGTATTTTTTAATTTTTTAAAAATTCGGTACAAACCTATTGGGTTTACGGAAAAAACTACATTTTTTGTTCCTCTCAGTGCACATGAAATTTGAACTCAAGCAAAGCAAGAGCACACACAGAACTTGAAGGACTGAACCCAATGTGCTGTGTGTGACACAAATGTCGAAGTCAAGGATCTGATTCATCTGAATCTGGTGTATCAGAATAAAAGCATGACCCAACTCAACCAACACTCACAACACAGACAGTGATCTCAACCATGTCAAGGAACACGTACAATACAAGAAATGTACATTACAGCCATACTATACTATTCCAAAACTGCCCAAGGTAAGGTATCTCAAATATGTGGAATTGGTAGTGTATTTTAGTGAGGGAACTGAAGGAATTCACACAAAATCACACCCTTCATTTTCATAATCCTTTCCTTGACTTCAATACTTCAATACTTTTTGTACCACATCGCTTGTTTCAACTTCAGACAATGTAGGAAAATTTTAGGTGTTACACATTTGATCGACCCCAAGCCAAATCACTGCCTCTCAAGCTAAAATCTTGCACCTGTGATTTTCCATAACGCTTAGCAAAACAAGCTCACGGAAGGGTGTACCGAAGATTCTGATACAGGATTATCAGAAAACATAAACGCAAAATGCTACATTCTGGTCCCTTTTTGGATCTGTGCAGCTTCGATCGGAGGACTCCAGAGTCCAGAGTCCAATCAAGCTCCTAATTTCGCAGTCTCGTGCCGAAGACCAAGGGACAGGGGACATAAAAGTCCGGAGAAGAAAAGTCTCACTTAGAACTGAAAAAGAGCAGGAATTTTTCAGACTTCGTGCTACTGAGGAGTTTCGGAATCTCTGAAGGAAACCAGCAACCTTCGGTTATTTGTATTGTATATATTGTATTCAGAAATTGTGCACGAATTACAAAACAGAAAGCTAGCGCGCAGACAAGAGTACAGTAGTTCCACACAACAATCTGCAGCTACGTAAGAATTAGTGTGTGTATTCTGGTCTGCTGGAGTGCACTTACTAAGTCTTATAATTAGCGTTTGTTTTGCAGCACACTGCAGTTTAATCTCTTCTCTTTCACATGAGGCTAAGTTGAGCGTACGAAGATATTCTCGTGTTTGTGCGGATTGGGTGAGATTTATTGGAATACGTTGTTGTTGTTGCAGTTGCAGTTGTTGACTTGACCGAGGATTTTTCCGAGGTGAGGTGGGCTTCGTGGCTTGGGAATTGTCAAAGTTCTATGATTTGTTGCATTCTGAGGGTTAAGATGAGAGTCTAGGTGGCTTAATCTGGTGAAGATTTGGGCTATGGTTGTTTTGGTGGAGTTTTTCTGTCAGTGAGGGGTGTTGAGGTTTTGTTGAATTTTGATTCAGGTGGGCTGGCGATGGCGATGAGAGTTAGCTTTTGGAGGAAGAGAGGCGGTTCTGACGTTATATGATATGTTCCTTGTTGCTGATGCAGATTTTCTTGTAAGGTTTGAAGGGATTTTCGAGTTACGATGGGGTTGGCGCGGAAGGCAGTCGCGGATGCGTCCATGACGTTCCTGTGGGCGTCCAGCATAGCCTCGCTCGGGGCTGTGGCGAAGGCCATAGCGCCGTCGCTAGGTCTGGATGGCCCACGGACGGTGTATGTCATATTCGCCTTGGTATCCTTGCACATCTTCTTCTTCGGCTTCCTAGGGGAAGTCCTCGGGGGGGCGAGCTTTAACCCGACGGCCTCGGTGGCCTTCGCATACGCGGGGGTGAGCAAGGACGACCTCCTCACGCTCGCCGTTGCCATCCCCGCCCAGATGGTTGGCGCAGTGGGAGGGGTCCTGGCAATCCAGCAGGTCATGCCGAAGCAGTACCAGCATATGCTTGAAGGGCCGAAGCTCAAAGTCCCCCTCCAGACCGGCGTGATCGCAGAGGCGATTCTCACGTTCGCCATCACGCTCATCGTCATGTGGGCGCTCCTGCGTGGCCCTCGCAACCCCATCGCGAAGACGTTCTGCATCATCTTCGCCACCATAGCGCTCGTCGGCGCCGGGGGTGCGTACACTGGCCCCGCCATGAACCCCGCCAACGCTTTCGCATGGGCGTTCGTGGCCAACCAACACGCGTCGTGGGAGCACTTCGCAGTCTACTGGGTCGGCCCCATGATCGGCACCATCTTCGCCGTGTGGGCTTTCAACCTGCTCTTCGGCAGCCAGATCGCTCATAATAAAGCTGCAGCTGCGAAAACAACCAAGGCGTCTATGAAAGAAGATGGGGAAGCAGCGAAGAGCAAGAAGGTGAAGAGCGAAGATTCAGATGACATCTCGAATAAATTGAAGGCATCGTAGACCGGTTTCTGAAAGCAATTTTGTAAAATCCAATTTCTGGTTCGGTTGTCTATTATGTGACCGCCATCCATTTTATTACTTGTATCTCATATTCTTGTACAGGATCTAATGGTCAGAATTTTTCAATTATTCTTGTGCGACGTTCAGCATAGTTACCGACTAGTAATATAGATTGCGTTCTGTCCATTCTTCATAATTTTTTCTTATTTCTAGTCCTATCATGCAATCTGTTTAGTTACCGCAACATAGATAGCGTTCTACCCATTCTTCATTCACGGACTGTGTTTAGACATGTAAGTACACATGTCGGCTTGAATCTGAAGAAATTGAGAACATCACTGAGTACGCTACCTAAAACTTTGAAGTTTTCGATGACTCTGGTAATCAGTTGGTCTCAACAAATCACCTAAATATTGTTCTGGATGAGCTGATTTGGCTTTTGATTGAGTTCGTTTATCTTTGATAATGCAGACACAGTCTACACTGTCTTTCGTCATGAACAAAAATGTTGTTTAGAGAGGACTGGATGGACTTGTGTTCAGAGTCACTGGTTGTCGGATACTTGTAGAGGTCTGATTATTCTGGATCGGTATCTTTGCACACAGAAGTAGGGCAATGAGGTACATGCCACTTCATAGTGTGGAAGGTGAAGAGCACCTCTTGGACGTGTGAGAATATGCATGCATCAGTTTTACACGAATTACAGAACGTTCACAATGGAATCAGATATGCTGACCTTGTAGCATGGACGTACTTATGATGTGTGCTATCAATGAGTAGCAGGCTGAAGTTCAATATGCCCTTCAAATGCAATGCTACAGCATATGCCCTTGGACAGACTCTTGATTCACGCCAGAGCTACACTTCTTCTACAGTGGTTTGTAAGGTAGTGGCATTTAGGTTTTGCCAACTTACGTTCTGCTGGATCTGGTACACCACCGGCCTGCCGGTAGCTTAGCTGGAAGAGACCGATCAGAATCAGGATCCTCTGAGCTGGCCCTGCACAAGTTTGTGAAATGTCGACAAAATTGTTCCGTTTGTCAAGCGCTTGTTCCGTTTGTTCAAATCCGACCAATTTCTCCTTAAAGTAAATTATCTTCCTCTCTTATGATTGATGTTTGGATTCTCCGGTGCTCATGTTAGGATGTGTGGTCATCTAAGCGAAGAAAGTGAACAAAAAAGGGTGGAGGTGTTGAAGCCTTTATCAAATTATCAAGTGCTTATCAAGTGTCTGAGACTTTGCCATCTGCAGAGGTTTTGACAAAGATGGGCGCTCCACGAAAGAATGACTGCGTTTCAAGTTATCACAGAAGCTAATCCATTCTTGTTTGGGAGTACTCAACCACTGGATATGGCATAATGTAAGCCAAAATTAAAGGCCTCCTTTGATTCTACTGGGTCTTTGTGGAAGACCAAGTTGTCTCTTGAAGGGAAGACAGCTGGGATTTTTGGAAGCCAAGCTGGAGGATGAAAGACTACTGTACAAGTATTGCAGAGATGGGTTTTCCTTCTTCTGGATCATACAACTTTCAATTTTCCACGTGTGGATTTGAAACGAGAATGGGAGAGAGAGATGAACTTCAGTCTTCGAAGGAGACCGCCGTGAATTAAGTGTCTGTTCGATCTACCCCCAATCCAAAGCCCACAGGACAAAGGTATGGAAGTAAAGATCTACTCCTTCCTTTCGAGAGTAGATTGAAACGAGAATGACAAGCTTTGTTGTTTTGGAAACCTTTGATGGAATGGTTGAGATTAATTGTCTAAAACGTGACCTTCTGAAAATTTGAAACTAATGTATTGTTAATTGATTTCTTAAAAAGATTGTGTGCTCCAAAATAATGGGTGGTTCTCTAATGTAGAATGTGTTGTCACTAAAAAAATCCACTAAAATTTTCCAAACTATGATATTTCCAAACTTTTAGTACCCAGTAATACACATTGCCCTCTTCTTAATGACAAGGGGCCCCCAAGCAGGATTGCCATTGGTGATCACTTGTAAATATTTTGTTGATGAAAAAAAAAAACATTTAAAAAAAAAGACAATCTAAATTTATATTAATGGGGCCCATCAAGCTAAATTGGAGTCCTTGGTTACAAAAAAACATCAAATCTACTAAAAAGCTTGATGCATTCCTCCTAAATTTAAAAACAACAAGGGGAAGAGGGAGAGGACATGCCCATTAAGACAAAGATGAGGTTTATTCCCCAGGCTTTTGGTACATTCATCTCATACCCCTTGTATCTTTGGTGTGGTGGCTAGACCACTATCAATCGGCTGACACATCATGGGATGCTCTACATACCGTAGGTGGAGGGCTGGTTTGACACTAAATAATTCAAAAATTATAAGTTGAATTTTATTTGAAATTATTACTTATTATTGCCGGAATCAATCTAAAATACAGTAAGCATTTGACGAAATAAATTAAATTCATTAGGTTCAACCCTAAATGGATGGTATGTGTGAGATTCATTGAGGAGAAGGTGCTCCTTTTGTAATCAAACCCACTTACATTAGTCCACAAAGAGTATGGATTAAGACGTAGCAAGACTCTAGGTGACGTTTTTGAAATGTGTTGTATACAGATTTTTGGAGTCCAATTAAGCATAGAAGATGAAGTTTAATGGAATTGTGTCAAACTTAAAAAAGTTGAGAAACCAAGCCTTCTTCCACTTCCAACAAATTTTGTGTTAAAATAAATTTTATGCAAAAGATATAGACGAAAAAACATTGTAAAGGTCTATGTGTCAAACTGCGTTTCTAACAGTTTTTCAAAGCTCAATTGTGCTTAGAGGATCAACTTTTTTGGAATTGTTTTGGTCTAAGAAAATCTTAGGAATCAAGTACTCTTTCACCTCCAACAAACTTTATGTCATTTGAAGACTTTATGCAAAAGCTATGCATGTTATAAAAATAAAGACTAACTAGGTGCTTCACTTTAAAGTTCATATATTCCACATGGATTGTTGCCAATACAACTCCACTCCACTTGTATAAATTACATAGCATTCTTAGAACTCCACACTCAAATCTCACATGCTAACTTGTTGTAAAAGACTTGGGCTTGACAACATGACAGAATTTATAATTTTAAGGAAAAAATTGCCAAAATGATCAAAATTATTATTTTTAGGTGTCAAACCTGTTTTTTCCACTTTAATTAATTATTTGACAAACAAGTGTCGAACCAGCCCTCCACCTATGGTATCCCAATTCCAACTTGTGGTGTTTGGATATTCAAGTTCAATTAGCCAAGGGGAGATGCACCTCACATTGCTGGAACTTTTGCAGGAGATGGAACATGGATACCTTCTGAAACACATTCATGGGTCAGTTGACTGCAACAGTCTTGCAAACATGTTTGGCAAGGAAATAAAGCAAATAACACAGAGGCAGTTGAAGTCAATTGCATTCTTACACAAAGGATCTTTAGAATATTTAGTGAATATAAAAATCAAATTCTATGACAACCTTTACTCCTGAGTCCTCACCTTCAGAGGTTGAGGCCAATGTTAATTCCTCCATCAATGAGAATAGGATATTAACCCTTTATTGGCCTCAGCCATCCAGGCTTGGCTCCTGCTCCTCACCTTCAGAGGTTGAGGCCAATGTTAATTCCTCCATCAATGAGAATAGGATATTAACCCTTTATTGGCCTCAGCCATCCAGGCTTGGCTCCTTCTGTAAATTTGCCCTTATCACAATTTGATCAATGTAATGCATTTGCCCTTATCACAATTTGATCAATGTAATGCATGAATTTGATCAATGTAATGCATGAAGATAGAAAAAACTTTGGTCACCAAAGGAGGCCAACGTGAATTAAATGTTTGTTTGATCCACCCCCATCTAATGTCCACAGGACAAAGGTATGAAAGTTGTAATACATGAATGTCAAAGTCAATAATATAAATTGCAAATGACTGCCTTGATGAATTGCACATGATTTTGATTGGAAATTCTCTTACATGAACAAACTGTTGTTCCTCCTATGAACTCAAAAATTTCAATCAAATGTGAAAAAACTATAAATAGACCTATGATCATACAATTTTAATGTATGTTATTTCAAAGTTTTAAGAATGTATGGAATGGAAACACCATTACACTAAGCAACAATGCTGAGTTATAGGTAAGTTAGATTCAAGTTCTACAAGTATGATATCATTTATTCTAAATATTGGAAAGATATAATTAATCAATTATTCCAAACTAAATTTCAACCAAAAAAAAAATCACCTATAATTCAAATCTAGTTTTTTGAATCTACTCAAATAATTTGAAATCCATTCAAATAATGATATTACCTTCATTCATCAACAAAAGTTTTTAGAAGAGACACTGAAAAATATTTAGAATACATTTTAGAATTAGTCTATACAAAATTTTAACTCGTTTTATAACATAGATATAAATGGGTAAACTTGTTTTTAGATGAAAGCATTTTGAGCATGATATCGTATGTCAATAGCAAGTCTGTTCACCGTTGGATGAGTGTGTTTATATTTTAGATAAGAGTCATCTTCCAAAAAATTTAATTGTTTGACATTATTTTGAAAAGAACAAAAATCATTATTTTTCTAATTTTAACATTAAGATCTTCAATTATATTATTGTACTAGATAGCTCAATGAATTTCATCATAATCAACCATAGAGATAGAAGATTATAGCGATTGAAATTTGAAAACAAACTTTTTTGACACAATTTTTGACTAGGTCGTCACACTCTAACTTTATTTCCCTTCAGTTTTTTGCATTATGCATTTCAGAGTCTATGGTGCATGACAAAAAAGACTAAGTTAGCTTATTGTATAAAAAAATTATAAACTAAAAACAAGTGTAGCATGTTGAAAACAATATTTTTATTGAATTGAATGCAAAAGAATGCTAATTTAAGCTCAAAAAGTTCTACCCGTTTGAAGAGTGCCCTAGAATGTGACGACACCAATTTGTCAACAAGATAGTCCTTTGGAAAATACAAAACTGCCAGCTGATTATTGCTAGCCTCATTTGATTTCGAATCTCACGAAAGAAAAGAAAAAAAATTGCAAAATCACAGTGTGCATGTGGTTTAGATGTATATACGTACTTAATTGTAAAATTATATTGTCCTAATAATAAAGCAGACAAAAAAGAACAAGGCATGTTAGTTCATAGACAAGACAACGGAAAGGTATTTGTATTCAAGATGTCAGTTGACCGTCCTGAGAGTGGCGTAGATTTGGTGAAGCGGATGCAACCGGGCGGTGATCTCCAGGACTGCTGGATCATGTTTGATCACGTGAAGCGTGTTGCTAGCTGGACCACCATCGTATGCCAGGTGTACGACAACAAATACTGCAAAGTAATGACAATAGCCCTTTGTGACATGCAGTCTCAGGATGCAGAAGCGCAAGAGTTATTTTGGGTTCAATTGAACAGAGTGATGCGCAAAAATGGAGTGAAGAATACAAACTTTAATGGTTTTATGGCTGATAGAACCGGAGCGAATTGACACGTTGTCCAAAAAGTATACGGCAGTGGAGATCCTTACGTACCCATGGAGGACAGAGTGCGCACATGTTTGTTTCATTGGACAAAGTGCCTTCAACAAAAGACCTCAAGACACATACTACTCGGATTCCAAGACCAATACATTATCATGTGCAAAGGATGGAAGAACTCAAGACGAAGCAGAGGCGCAGTACAACATCATTCGTCGATGGTGGCTATCTTGACGGAAGAAGGCAGGCGGACACTGAATGATTGAAGGTGTTTTGGCACTTCCGGTACAGGAAATGGGGCGGCTCCATGCAGCTGGTATGTTTCACAGGATTACTTACATCTTTGTTTTGCAAAATTCTGTTTTTAGTTAGTGTCGCAAACATCATTGGTAATTTACAAAGCTTTAATTTATGTAGGACCTCACTCTTGACGAGAGAGCGGACATGCCATCTTGCAACCTGGTAGAAACAATCCATAACCAATGGCTTGAGCAATCTAGGAATACGATGACGTGTCTATATGAAGCTACAGTGGACGACCTCATCTCCACCTTCATGCAGTGCACAAACTACAGATTCTGGTTGAAAGGAGGGATTCAAAGGAGGAAAAGGATCGGATAAGGCTGAGCTGCGATTACGCCATGCCCAACGCTCTGGAGACCCCAAGCTGATTGCTGAGGCAGTGAAGTCATATCTAGGGGCTGAAGATCTTTTGACCAAGAAGCGAGGCCTGGAAGGTGCAGAGATTTTTGGTTCTCCAAGACGACGGGGACCTCAAGGTTCACCTACAAACACAAAACTTGGAGCTAGTCAAAACCAAAGTATAGGATTCAAGGTAGGAGTATGAGCATATCCAAGTAGAAAAAGAAGTGCATGAAGCCAAAAACTTATGGTTTTGCATTTCCGGGGTTTCATCGTCCCGAAATTTTGTGACAATTTTGCAATATGAATACAAGTATCATCATCAATGTATGTTCTGATACCTTACCAATATGATTTGTTCACTCTTGAATTTATAGTAGTATACATTTTAACAATTTTGTCATAGTTAAACAATTTTGTTCATAAGTTTGAGAAGATAGATAATCTAGTAGTGTGTTGATGAGTCAAAATTGTAGAAACACTACTTTTGCTTCTATTAGCTGTAGTTATCGAATTCACGATATTGAAGATGAAATTGATGTTGAACTTCATATCATATGAACTGCAATTTGTAATTACATTGTATGTTATTCTTGTGAAGATGCTCCAATTCCCACTTTTAAATCAAAATCAAAAGCTTCATCAATATCTACATCTTTTCTAAACAAAATCATTCATATACCCATAATTAGAAATGTTTCCTTATCTCATTTGGTTCTTTTATATATTTGATATTACATGCATTTTTGAATTCTTGAAGGATTCGGAGGTACATTGCTAAACTTGCTTCTCAACAGTAAAAGACCAAAAGATAATTTTGTTACGAGTAAATTAAAAAGATCCATATTAGAAAACTCACAGTCTTTCTTGCAATAACAAAGTTACCAATGAAGGTTGAATATACCAATTCTAAGTAAAAATAGTAATATAAAAAACATCTCCGTCCAACATTGGGCATGTTGATGCCACAAAAGTACATCAAAATAATTGTGAGAAAGTGTTCACAAAAATCCCGAGCGCAAAGTAAATGTGGCATTAGGACGGAATTGTGAAAAAAAAAAAAAAAAACAGCTCCTTTGAAGGTTTGCGTTGAACTGTGAATTAAGCCTACAATCACTCCGTTAGTTACCAAAAACAGGTTTACAATAATAAAGTAATAAAATTCCCTTCAAACTAGACTAAACACTTAAAATAAAGCATGTGCAACCAATGAAACTTCTCCTAATAGTAGGATGATTGTGCAACAATCTCGTCACATTTGATGCAATGCGAGAATAACTTACATTCTCTTTGTAGGATCCCATTGTTTCACCTTAGCTCACTGCATATATAAACCTTTGAGTTCTCGTAAACCCCAGCAGATAAACCTACATGTGAAATAAATGTACATTTTGGTCCGAAATGACCCTAAACTACCAGATGATGGACTTGGGTACCCTTTGGTTGTTGCTAGGGGACCAAGGGATTGGCAGTTCGATTCCAATCGGCTGTAAAATCTCACTTGTACCGGATGGATAATCCAACGATGGGTTGCAAAAACAACTTGTCCACTTCGCCGTGGATTGCTAAAAGTAACCCGTGTCTCTCCCAAAAAAAACAAAAAAACAAAAAAAACCTACATTTGATGACTAATTTGAATGAATTAAATACTAGATGAAAGTAAAGAGGATTCGGACCTTGTAGTCGCTAATGAATCTTTCTGCGTCACCGGAGCCTGCAAGGGATGTGCACTACACATGCAGTTCTTAGTCAGAAACTTTGATTCAGAATTGCTTTACTCGTTTGAAAGCTGGGACGTTGAACCGTTACAATAGTTTTCACCTGTATGGTCCGATTCCGAGCAGTAGACCCCCGGTGACGACCCGAATGTGCTGAATGATGTGGTGACAATCGAAGGTATGTGGAAGTTTTGACATAAGGAGAAGCAATACAAGTTACACATAAATTTTAGCTTCCAGCCCACAAGTCGAGCAATAGCTTAAACTTACCATTATAGGTCGACTTACAATTACGATTCATTATACACAATTACAAAGAACGATTTAATGTTCATGTCAATGATTGGGAAGTGCAACACACTGAATGAAAATAAAGTAAATAAGCTGTCTATTTCAGGGTTCTTAACCCCTGAAGGGACTATGAGCCCTTTCCGGCCGTACATACTGTATGCTATTTTCACGTATTTGAGTAGCAAGCACTTTTCAAAGCTTTCCGTGAGTAACTGCAATATTGTGGGCGACAGAAAAACGCATTCAACAGTATACACTCATTTCAATTACTGCAAAATTACAGCTGCGGTATGAGCTACAATACGGGCCGTATGCTCAGACCTCAAGGGACGTTCAGGGGTTAATTAATACCTTACTCAACACTGCATTACCTCTACTTTTATTGAACTTGCTACAAGATACCGAGCACTCGGGACCTGTCAGTGACAATGTCAATCGCATGAATACTGTCAGCAATTCAAAAAATGGAAAAATGCAATCAAGAAGCTTCAGCATCTATTGCACATGCACCTTTGTGAGCTATCTAAGATTCAAAATAGAAGCCCATCTATCCTATGGGTCACAACTCTTATCTTCAAAAATATATCACACTACAAACCCTCCCACTTAGTTGCGGCTGGAGTGAATCATTTTGGGTTCCTTAGAGCGATGATGACAGAATCCCCTCGTAAAAACATCTTATTGATGAAGCGGACCTTGTTCACAGGCTTTGGCTTTCTTCCTGCCCTTACCAGCAAACGTTAGCGTCCAACTCTAGGGCATGTCGTCAAACATCACAAGATTCTATATATGATCCTTATCAATCCCAAAACAGAATCTTAAGAGCGGAAACCTTTGCAAGACTTCGAGGCACAGTGCTGGAGTACGTCTGTGCAAGCTAATCACGTGCAGGCGTTGGGATTCGAACCTTGGTCTCTACGGGCACAGCAGTGAACCCTGACGTTCGCGGCTCATGGGGAACTCTGGGAACGTCATCACTACCTTCAGGTCCCATAATAAAAATCAGAATGTTTTATAATTAATGTAGGTATGCCAATGACCGCACATGCATACTTCAAAACCTTCCCATGGACAATCAAGAAACTTACAAGGTCTCTAATTTTGTGAGAGTTTAGTTTGTGAGATTGGGATTTACCTCAAAAAAACAACATTAAAAAAAAATTATTACAAATTTTTTTATAGCATGTTAAAGAGCGAGGATTAGAATTTCATCTGATATTGAGTCTCAGCCCTTCACCGCACAGTGTGCGGTACCTGTGCGGTAGCTGTCTGGTGGAGTTCCCTTCAAGTTCCCATTCGAATTATCCTTGTTCCCACTATGACAGAATTGGATGATATCTGTTCGAAAGGATGATGCTTTTTGTTAGGTCGTCTCTCCCAGAATGTTTACCGTTAGATCGTCTCTCCCGTTTTCGTCTGTGAGCTTGAGGCTCCCACACACCCTCAAGCTTTCATGGTCTCGGATTTCTTCTCTCCCACTAACGGCAGCTCTTTTCTCCTACAAACGGCTGGAGCTTGCAAGCTTGCGTGCTCACCTGAGATGCGGAGGAGGGTGGGATTTTTAGTTTTGAGTTTTTATGCGGGATTATTGAGTTCGGTTGTAAAAGTTTTGGGGTTTTGGATTGGTTTTGACGAGTTTGTGTGGTTTCGGTCGGTGTGCAGATGCTGTACTTGCTATACGAGTCTGCCTCCGGGCATGCATTGTTCGAGACGACGGGGTTGGACGAAATCAAGCAGAATGCGGAGGCGATTCAGGAGTCCGTTACGGACTTGACCCGGTTTGGGAAGGTTGTAAAGTTGTTGGCTTTCAGCCCGTTCACTTGAGCTATGGATGCTTTGGAGCAGTGACCGAGGGTTGGTTCCGTTTTCCTCTTGTCGCCGTCTTTGTAGTTGGTGTTGGACTTGCGCAGATGCTCATTTTGTGAAAAAGGGGGATTTTTGATGTCTGAGTGAAGTGGAGAGCTTGTTTGTGAGTAAAAGTCTGAACTTTTTGATCACATCCGCCTCTCGCCAATGTGATCTAAACTCGTAGTAGTACTAGTATGCGATGAAAGACGCTGATGCGAATGGATGGTTTTGCGAAACACACACGCCACTCCACTCCGTGTCTGTACTCGAGCTACGCGAGTACTGCCTTGCCCTTTACCCTAAGTTAGCCATAATTTAGTTTACATTTCGAGGTTTATTGGCGAGTTGGAGTTAACTTTGGCACGAAGGTGGACTCGGTGTTGGGGTTGTGTCAGTTTACGTCATTTGAGGGTCGGTCTGACTCGTTCGGAGAGGCTGTTTGTCGCAGGTTGTGAGAGATGTGCAATTTGTATGTGTGTGTATGTATATGTGTATGCGTGTGTGTGTGTGTGTTGGTTTGAGGTTGATGTCCTTTTTATTCTCGTTTCGGGGTTGATTTTGGATTAGTGCAGTGGGTTGTCTGTTCCGGGGTTGTCAAGATGTGTCACTTTGGATGCTTTCTGGGAGTGGATTTGTACTGAGTTGTCTAATGAATGTTCGTCTGAACCTTGTTGAAATCGCAAGCAGTTGCATTCATACTTGGTGTCCAAGATGCAATATGTGATAGATTTGACGGGTTTAGAGCGACAAAAGTAAACTAGGTTTGCTGGTGAGCGGCTCAAAGAAGCTGGCAATATCAACAAGTCTCTCCCAACTCGGGTATGCCAACGCTCTGATCACTTGTTCGTTGCATATAATTCTCTTGAGCTTGAACGAGGCTGTGATTTGATGTTGAAATATCTCTCTTGACCTGGACTTGCAGGAACGTGATTAATATTTTGGGAGAAGTTGCGCAATCTGACAAGCACCGCCACATACCTTATAGAGATTCTCGGCTGACCTTTCTGCTGCATGAGTCTCTGGGTGGGAATGCAAAGCTATCGATGATTGGTGCCGTGTCTCCTTCAAGCAAGTTCATTTTCTTAAACCATACATGCCACCCTTCTGTGGATCAAGCTTATTCATATCGAATGATTATCACTACACGCTGGAACGTCTCTAATTTTCAATCCTGTTATGATTCAGCTGCAAGAGCGAGACGCTTAGTACACTAAGATTTGCTCAGAGAGCCAAGGCAATTTAGAACAAGGCATTGGTCAATGAGGAGAAAGCTAATGATGTGAACCTACTCTGTGAACAGATCCGTCAACTCAAGGTACCTTTTCCATTTTCATGCTTAACAGATGTTTAATGCTGTAGTGATGCTTGTGCAATGACTGAACATTGCAAGCAGTTGCACCAGATTCAAAGCTAGAGAGTATTCAAAGTCTATATTCTGTAGGTCTTATTCTGAACTCTACTTGAATATGCATTTTTCCACTATCTAATTCTTATTCTGCAATTTGAATTCTCTGACACATGTGATATGACTCTTTTGTAGACTACAACTGGAGCTTGAGTAGTCTTCTATCTCACTTGCACCACCACCCTAAAGGTAAGTTAGTCTTCTTTCTTCTCCATTTGCTTGATCCACCTCTTCACCATAGCATCAATTTTGATGTCCTCTTTCTTTTTCCTTTTTTCTTCCCTTGCTTTCCTCTTCTCCTCAAGTGTTGCATCCTTTGCATTCTTAGCATCCTCTTTTTCTTTATTTTCATTCAAAAATCCTACACTTGTTATCAGCCTTCCATGACAATGAAGAGTGTTGGTTCTCTTCCTAGAAGTAGAAGCATGGAATTGAGGGATTGCCAAAATCTGTGATAATGTCTGACCTTTGCTCTTATGTGTGCTCTTTGATTTGTTTGTAGGAGCGGGGACATGAGGCTGATGGGAGGAAGGAGCTCCTAGTTGCACACTAGGCTGCTCATGTGGGACACTAGGCTCTCTTGAGATGTGATTTTCTTCTTCCATGTACTAAGAATACCATCCTTGGTAATGGACAGAAATATCCTTGGTAAGATCAATTGCTGCTACATCTCCTTGAGCTCCATCATTGTTATTGCTACACACAATAAGATGACAATAAAAATCAATTGCATGTCTCAATAATGCTTTTTACATCCCAAAATAAACATAGAGTGGATTTGGTGTCATTAGCTAACCTTGTGGTTTTATACACCTGACTTGGTGTAATTTTTTGAGTCTCTTCAGCCAATGATAAGTGTGACAATGATTGTGATATATCTTCACGATCCTCTTCAACTAGGACACTTGTTTTCAGCTTCGTTGCAAAGGACCCAAGCGGGGTGGCATCAACTTGAGGAAGCTAAGGAAAGAGGCTGGGTATAGGTGACAAAATGGGAGGGCTTCCAAGATGGGAGAAATAGTTAGGCATGGGTAATTGCAGATTTGGAGATGCTATTTCACCTTCTCCTTGAGGTAACTTATTCCTTACATAAGCCTGATCAGCACCTAGCTTCAAATCCATTGTTGTTTTGTCAATTGGGTATAAACATGTTGTAGAGAAACCAGCCCTAATGCTTTCTGGTTTTAGTGCCTTAGCAAGTGCTCTTCATGCCATTTCAGCTAAGGTAGTCTTCATAGTTGAACCCTTTGCCCAATTGGGATCCTTTTTCATTTTCTCCATTTTCTCCATTTTCTCATGTGCTAAATTCAATTTGAAGGGATGGAAGATGGCTACATCTAGAGGCTGTAATTCATGAGTTGAATGGGCAGGGAGGGTAAGAATCTCTAACCCAATCTCTAAACCATGGTCATACAGCCTCTTTTGTGACATGGCTGCAATGACCATCTAGGATCAGCAAATGTTTATTCTCCCTAGAGATTCCCTTTGGAACATTGTCCTTGAAATGCTGCAGCCATTCTAAGAATATCTTAGAAGTCATTTATCCATTTTCTTGCCAAGACATTGCTGCATTGGGCTCACAATTCTTTATATATGGTAGCAGCACCTATTTTCGGACACTTAAGGAATTCACTATACTTGTGGAGGTGGAATGAGTGGCTTCCTATTTTACAGTGATTAACAATAAGAAAAAACAAAGTTTCCCCATTTTTGGGATATTTATAAGCACTTACAATAATAACTACAAATTTTGGAAGTGACCAACATAGGTTGACCTATAGCCGGACACCCTTTTGCATGTACGCATGGGATACATTATAGGTAATTATAGGGTCATCAAATCTCCACTGCAGCAAGAATCTGGGGTGTACGCCTTTAGGGGGGGCCGCCTTTAGGTGCTTACACCATAATCAAGGATGGGCCTTGTTTTCTTCTTGAAAATGTACAGGTCGGGGATGGAGGACCCTGCTGCATTAACACAAGTCATGATGCTCATCCACTCCCTATTATTTGCTATGGTATGTCTGACTGACCTGCTGCCCTTTTTTGCCACCACTTTGATTGTTGAGTTCCCCCCTCCAGCACTCACTCCAGTCTCATCTGAGTTCCAGATGTGGCTAGGTAGAAATTCATGTGCTGAATACACCTATTCAAGTAGGTTGTAAAAGAAGGTGGCTGAATCTCTATTAAGTCCTAGTGCCCTCTTCATCTCTAGACCATCAGCACACCTCAAAATAATAGTAGGATGTCTCTTCATAAATCCATCCCACCATTTTTGCCCTGGAATTCCATCTTTAAATGGATGATGCCTTGGTGCATTCCTTAGAATAGTTTGAATGGTGCATTTGAGCATATTCAATGTCACACACAAGGCCACCTTTTGCATAGAGAAGCACCATTCCACTAGTGCCAGCTCTTCTACTTCACTTAAGTATGTTTGGTGTCCAATCTTCTTTGTAGATGTCTTGCCATTCTTCCAATCTTGTATGGTTGATGGGGGGATGCCATACAACTCTCCAGCTTGTCTAATTGAGAGCCTTTTAGAGTTAACTGCATCTAAGGCAAACCTCATAGACTCCTCTGACCATGTGCCTCTTGTGCCATATGTTCTCTTTCTTGTAGGTTTGCATGAAGGAAGATTCTGTCTAGGATTTGGTGGACCTAAGTTACCTTGAGGGCCACTTCTAATCTTCTTTGGGACTTGTGCATTCGTCCTCAGCTGCTCCCAGGGGTGTAGAATGGGATGCCTAGCCATCTAGCAGTAGATAAATTTCATTAATACAAGTTGAAGGGATACAGTGTGAATATCTTAGGGTTTTAGCAGTAGAATGAAAGAATGTGTGTAAATAATGGCAATGTGAAGATTAGTATCATAACTTGCAAATGGAGCATTGATGATAATGCCGTAAAGCCTATGAAATCCCAAATCCTACTCCACAGCTTACGGTCTGCAAAGACGCTACCCCTCGCAACTGTTCGAAGTTTATAAGAAGGCGCAGTCTCCTACTTGAAGAAGGTACCTCACTGTGAACTTCATCCGTTCAAAATGTTTCATCCAGCCGATTGAGCATTTGTCATTCATCCAGCACGATGACACTTAATGGATGTAATTTAGTTGATGCAAATACTCATCCAAATTCAAAACTATTGCCCAAACTATCGAACGTGTTCCCGAAGTTACCATCGTGGGAGCGTGCTGTCCGGTTGTTGTGCGGTCCGTAGGATCTGTTCGGTGAATAGCATGTATACCTTAGACAAATATCGCTCAAAAAAATTGCTCATAATTTTTTCCATCCTTCAAATTTTTTGTTTTTATTTTTATTTTTATTTTTAAAAGATTATTTACAAACGAAGCTACTACCAATGTATTGTACTACCTTTTAAACAAGAGATTCATGTACTTTATTCTTCACGTATAATTCCAAACGAAAGGAGTGTAATTTGTTATAAAAAATGATAGCAACTAAAACATTGAAGACTTGAAAAAATTAAAAGATGTGTAAAAGCCCTAATTCTGGTTTATAAATTTGGATATCAAAGTTTTCAACTAAGTTTTAAAAATGGAAACTTCCATGATCTTCTTAAATTATTATTTTTCTTGAATTTGAGAATACAATGTTCATTTTTCCAATTTTCCATTTTTCCATTTTTCCATTTTCATCCATGGCAAAATTGTTGGTTCCAATTAAACTTTTTTCTTAAAGTAAATACAAAACTAGATATTGAAGATATTACAATGGAAATCTTTTATTTTGGAACTTTTCTATATTTTATTTCTCAGATTGAATCTCAGCCACTTTTCGTAAAAATATAGACAACATATGTGATTTAAATAGACTTTAGACTAGATTAAAGAAAACACTAAGTGGCAGCATATAATAATGATTATATCTATATGTATAATTATAGAGGTTTGATTGCTATGTAGTAAACTGGGGTTTATTGATTGGAGCCAATGTCCATCATAAAATTGGTTTAGATTCAAAAGTTTACTGATTTGTTTTAACACTTTGATGAAATTTATGACTTGAAATCTGAAGTGTCTGAAGTAGAAATTAAATTGGACTCCAAAACAAATAATAATTTTCTATAAACATATTTAAAACTATTCAATGGTATATATAACAAACATTATTATTTTCTTTTAATATGCAAAATGATTCCTTTTAGTAAACTTATCGTGTTCATTTAATTTCCTATATGTATATAGGAACACTAATACTTTTGTTTAAACGAGCTTTTAGGGTCAAGGATAATTCTAATTTCTAATTTATTCTATTCATAAAGTTTTGTCAAATACAATGAGAGAGGAAATTCAATAATGATCTAAATTAGTATTTTAAACAATCATGCTATAATGATGAATTTGTATAAGTGTTCTAGATTGAGGTCTTCAATGTTTGTCAAATGAGAATAGACCCTTCAAAATGTACCTCTTTCAAAACATCTTTTCAGCACAATATCTCAATGTGAAAACAAAGACGTCACTTAAAGTCTTCACTGTCATATACTTGTGAAGCATTGGTCATACACTATTAATAAGTCAAATTTTATTTGACAGTGTAATCAAGTGGGAAAGCTGAGGTGGTCTTGTCGAAGACGTGACATGATTTTGTAGGAGAGACTATGTGAGCATATAGAAGAGGTTGGAGGTACTGAAAGAAGTAGAATTACATGATTGGATTCTTTGTTCTTCACATCGTACTAAAACATGTATCATATAATTAACCCCTAAAGCATCAATTCAACATAAACGGATTGATTCAGGGTTTAGTCAAGCTCTCCGTAAGTCAATTTTTATTGGATGAAGCTGTAAATATGAACAATGATCATATTATTTTCATAAATTCTTCATACTTTAGGAAATGTTTGCAGTCAAAGTTTGAAAACACTATTAAGGCATAGTAAAATCTGTCCAAGACTGCAGTATGTGCTCAAAATCTACCGAAAATCAATTAAATCACAGAACCTTCAAAAATTCACCAAAAATTGAGATTTTACTTTTTTTCAAGTTTTGTTTTTTGTGCATGTGAATACAGTTTTAAGGCATGATTTCACCGCTCGGATTTTCAATCCAATATTTCTCCATTTGCTTTTTTTACTATGAAAGACCGTCCTTTGTGTTTGAATTTCAGCATACCTCTATATGAAAAATCAAGCATTTCGTTAGGTTTTATAGGTCATGTGAGGGTAAAACGTGCATAGACATATTCCTAATCCACTTAGGAATAAGAATTTGAAGAGCCTCACATCAAATATGCTTTTGAAATTGATTTTTTTGGCTCACAAAACACTTCAAACCCATTTTGCAACAAGAGAAATAAACTTTTTTTTCTTTTCTAACTTTAAACATTATGATTTCACAAACGGTAAGGAGGTTGAATTTAAAATTTAGGGTGCATATACATGCACAAGTTATTTCCCACGGTTATTTCCCCTTAAAATACATCAAGACTTGAAAACTTATACCTTGTATTGAAAAAGGCGAATTTTGAAGGTTTTTGGTAGTCTTGAGGCCTTTCAACTTTAGGGTTAATACGTAAATCTCATACAAGTTTTGTATTTCATTCATGTATTCTCGGATTTTCATCTTGGATATAATCCATATTCTTGTATTCAGTAGTCATTTGCCAGCATGAGGTACAATTCTAATGATCTCCACATTTAAGTTTTACCCTTTGTGTTAATCCCTAAAGTTCCTTGACTATGTTTCACCAAAAAACGCTCCAAAACTGCCATTTCCAATATAAAAAGCTTCAATGACTAAAAAATCATTATTTTCTAATTCGAACAATAAGATCTTCAACAAGATTATTTTAGTAAACAGCTCAAAAAATTTCAGTATAATCGACCGTAGAGATTAGAAGATTATAGCAATTGAAATTTTAAACAAACTTTTTTGACAAGAGTTTTGACTAGGTTGACACACTCTAACTTTTTTTTTCTTAGGTTTTTTGCATTATGGATTTTGGCAGTTTTTGGTGCATGTCAAAGAAGACTAAATTAGGGAATTTCATTAAAAAAATTACACCAAAAAGTCAAGTGTAGCATGTTGAAAACAATATTTTTATTAAGTTGAATACATAGGAGTGTTATATCTTATTTCTTTCCTAGAAATTCCATTATTCAATAAAATCCCAATCTAAAAAGTCAAAGTAAAGATTGATGTCCATATTTTCATTGAAAAGAAGAAAAAACCTAAAATAATACTTTTTCTAACTTTTATGAAGGAAAGAAGATGTTTTTTTAGTACACTGCCCGAAACGGTGAGAAAATTTTGATATTTTGTGGAGTGGACATTATGCACTCAAAGTCGTATTTTTTTGGAAACCTCAAAGATGACATCATGAAGTATTTATAGAAATATGTTTAGAAGTAATTGATATATTTAGCATGGCTGCCCGAATTGCACATTTAATAGCTTTTTCCTCTTCGGGTACCATAACTACTTTTATAAATGTCCAATTGAAAAAAAGTTAGATTCCCTCAAAGTTTTTGTTATTGCCTACATTCACAAAAAGTTTCAAAAAATCTCAACTTTAATTGAAGTCACAGGTACATGCCCGAATTTAAAAAAACCCATTCTAGGACAATGGTCCTTTAGGGGTTAAGAAAGGTAATTAACCTCACAAAAGGTTACAACAAAAAATCTCCACATCTTTCTAATGGTTTCAAATACCTTGTCTAGAAATTTACCAACCCCTCTCCTTTCTTCTTTCCTTGCAAGTCTCAGCATCCAAACAACATAACCCAATCTGACTCACCAGAAAGAGTGAGCACCCAGTGGCCATCAGTGGATCACCACCGGATATCCACTGGGTTAAGCAACTTAATAATTTACTGGTTTTACTCTGGGTGGTTCCTTTGACCTCCCAGCTTCAGAATGAGCCATTCATTCCCATTACTGAGAGCAATAAGTTTCTGGTGACCTTGAAAGCCAACGTTCATGGCCCACTTGATAGAATAATAGCTGCTTTCCATACTAATTTATGGTGTTGAATTCCCGGTGATGATCCGTCACAGTGATCCACTTCACTACACCCAATGCTATTAAACCAAAATGACAAATCACGCTCTACAAAAACCAAAAAAATGTACAATCCCCAAAAAGGAAAAAGAAAAAAAAGAAAAAAAAGAATATTGGATCCCATAGAAAACCCACAAATCAGAAAAAAAAGCGACAAAGCAGGTAGGATGGATGAGGAGACGGTCAGCAAGTAAGTTAGGATCAAGTTGTAAAATCGCCACTGTTCTAAAATGGCTCTTCTGAACAACTTTAGCTCGTTTCAGGGCTAAAATGTAGGTGGGTTGTACATTGCTCATTATTTTAGGTCACAATGAATAAGGATTAAACTAGACGCCTACATTTACGCCCTGAAATGAATTAAAAACAAAACAGTACATTTGAACCATTTTGGAACATTTGAACCATTTTAGAGCAGTGGCGTATTTGGGTGCCCCTACCTTAGTGGCCAACCAAACTTTATGGTTTGAAGGACAAAGCCACGCTGGACAGGACACTCCCAATCATTCTGACATGGCAGTCCATGGACACCACTTCCTGCACCTGGATGACCAGCATGTGCGTTGCAAATGGATGGATGAATCACGGTCACCAACCTGCATGTGACCATTGCCCAAAAGCGTGTTCCCCTGCATTTAACGAACTAACACAGAACTTCACGGTACAAGTTGGATGACGAATCGGACAACACCGAATCGGATGACGTGGCTAAAAGTGGAAATCACCTACGAATTGATCGCCGGCGCAATCAGACAACTTAGCTAAGGCTGATTAACCAATCCTGATTTATATATGTGACGTGTTAGGCAAGCAGCCCAAAGCTTGGATGAACTTGGCCATAAGTTGGGGTCACTGGGACATGAAAGAAAGTTGGAACGATTGGGGTGGAGTTGGAGTTATTGGAAGTTCATTGTGTGTACTGGATTGGGTCGACACTCTCACTTCCACTAAAGATTTGAGTGTGGTATACTCCAGTGTGTGGGATGCTGGCTTGAGATGACATCTAGCATGGGGAAGGATTGAGTACACGTAATTAAATCAAAAATCAATAGTACTCCAAGAGAATCCCCAGTGACAGAGTTTACCCTCTTGGTTGTAATTGTGTTCCACTGTTCGGGAAGTTTCTAATACAATCCAGCTATTATCCCCTTTTCCATAAAAGCATTCGGTAATTTTGTATGATACCTACATGATACCTAGGTGATACCCATGTGATACTTAGGTAATATTTAAAATACGAGTCGGAAAAAATCCTAACTCTATCAAATTGAATCGGTAATTTGACAACTTCATTCGGCTGATTTACAACTGACTGCCGGATCTCCCCGATCATTGTTGTGTTCCAGTTTAAATCACTTAATTCCTGTACAATGGACAAAGAAGTCCTGTTTACGATACACCATTATGGCAAACATAATAATAGGATGGTAGAGACGAGAAAATTCTTTGAATATGAACAGAACAGACAATGGCCCAGGGAGCAGTGCCACATTAATATAGAGTACCTGTTACTGGTGATGAAACTGATTATAATATACTGTAGAGCAGAATTACAATATTACGTGATGATCTTCCAATTAAGTCTGTCCCAAAATAGGGGGAAAGAAAATGAAAAAGAAACTAGGAGTAGAAAGAAAAATTCCAAAGCAGCCAGATGGATAAAACTCAGAAAGGATCCAAGAGAGAAAAACAAACTTGGAAAGCCGAAAGCTTGACACAGAAAGCCTAAAAAGGAAGACCTGGAACAGACCTTCAATTAAAGAGAAAGACTTAGAAAGAGGACAGAGGGCAGACGTGGTAGCGTTGGAGGCGCATTAAGTTAAGTTAACGTAAATTAATACGATGCGATGGCGATGGCGATGGTGCTCATGGGCCAATGACGCCGGGATGTCATGCCGCAATTTGCAAGGGGCCTAACATAGCATCACCACCATCGCCACCATCCCCACTACCGATGATGTCTGGCTTCCGCCACCTTCAAGCCCCAGTGCAGCATGCATGAATGACACAAAGTAAGCCGGAGCCGCGGAGGGGCCGGACTCCACAGTTGCACGAGTAGAAGGCAGGAAGGAAAGAGCGCAGTGAAGCAGGTGCGTGGAGTTACAGTGCGGTAGTATTGTATTGTGGTGCGTGGTGGTGCCATCGCAGACCCCACATGACACCATCAACGCGGCGGTGACCCCACACGCAGTGCAGGGCAGTGCAGTGCAGTGCCCACTCTGGCGAAGCCCCAACCGACGACGGACGAGGCGTCAGCGACCAACCGCGACCAGATCGAAGACTAGCTTGGCTTGGCTTGGCTTTGGGGCGTGGCCCTTGCTCTTGGGCTTTTGCAGCCAGGCCGCCTTTCTCAAGACTCCAGCTTTGGACGCAGCTGGTGCGGGAGAGGAGAGGCTGTGCAGGGGGTGGTGGTGTGATTGGCGCCATGCGGGTGAATCGCCTCGTGCCCCTGCAGTAGAGTGTGCGATGGGGTGTGGGGGTGGCCCGAGGGCACAGGCGATGGGGCTTTCCGTGTGGAGCGTGGGAATCGTGATGGGGCAGGAATCGTCGTGAGGAGACGTGGCGGGTGGGTGGGTGGGAGAGAGTCGGGGGTTGCGGTGTGGGGAGGGAGAGGAGGAGGCTTGCGGGCGTGGTGATGGCGGTGGGAGGTTTCGTGGAGTGGGGGAGTGCTGGGGTGATCTAGAACAGCGGTGTTTGCGGTTGGGGGGGAGAATTGGGTGGTAATCTGTTGGTGTGGAGTTTTGTTCTTCGGAGCGATAGGTGACAGCGGTTTGTGTGGCGTTTGGTTTGGTGTGCAGGCAATCGGTATCTTTGGAGGAGGCGCTTGTAAGATCACTTGACCCTTTCCGAGACGAGCTTGTGTGGAGTGTAGTTGTGGTGTGCGTCTTGTGTTGATACTGTTGGTGGGTTTGGAAGCGGGTGGTTTGGGTTCGGAAGCGTGGGTTGTGTGTTGATGAGTTACGATTGGGTTCGTGGGTAGGGTTTCCGTGGGGGCGCAATGAATTGGATCTTGTTTCTTTCGTGTGCGCCCTGGACTTCGTAGTTTCAGGTAGATAGTGGTTCGCGTGTAATGCGGTTATGCGGTAGCCGGAAGTAGCTGGTGGCTGTGTACGATACCGGGAGTTCATCGGGCGATCTGTTTTGTGTATGTTTGTTTGTGTTTGCGTCTGTAGGGGCGCTTCGCTTGATTGGCGTACGTTAGTATGTTACGATGTACGTGGTAGTGGATTTGGTGGTTGTTTCGTGGTTATGTCCTGCCTAATCGGATGCTTTAATTTGTGCGGACGACAGAGGCATGGACTTTGCATGCACTTTCGTGACCACAATTTTAGAGCTGAATTCTCTTGCAACTTTTAGTCTGTGCGAGACTTTTGCTTCTTAATTGCGCTCGCCATGTCATGTCCACGTAGGATTTAGTGTTACATGTCACCTCTGGTGGTAGGCATGTTCACATCTTAGCACCTTCGCCCTTTGATGTAGCATCCATGTACTGCCACCAGGTGTGTACGTAAAGCGACACAGTTTTCAGTGCTGCTGCCCGTTTGATATCTGTTGTTGGTTCTCGAAAAGGCAAATTGGAACACGGTATCCGCAGAAAGGAAAGGAAAAAGTAGATGTTGGATGGTGTAAATGTGGAGCGAGGCGGTCGTGGTTGGATTCACCTTGTGGTGGAGTGTTGTTACTCGTGAATCTGTTCGTCGGATTACGATGACCTAAACCGGGAAGCACAGTCGGTGTGAGCATGGGTTGGCAGTGTTGTAGCGAGGATTGAGTAGCATTGGTGAGATGTGGGTGAGAGGTTCCGGTTGGTTTGTGCTGCAAAGGTTGTGAATTGCAGCTGTGTGGCAGAAAGGGTGGAATTTGGGATGCGTGTTGATCGAGAATGAGGAGAGTCGTAGTGAATGTCGACGCCGCAGATGCAAAGAGGTAGTCGAGCTACTTTTCCCAGTGTGATTGACGTCACCTCATGACGGCTCATTATAGCGGTTTTGATGATACTGTCTTACTTTAATGCGATTGTGGAGAAGGAGATTTTTGTTGAAGATAAGACGCTTACGGAGAAGGCTCTGTTAGTTAACCTAAATTTGGCTTGAGATTCAATTTTGTGGTATCAATTGAAAAAGATGAAGTGCATGAATTCGCAGACGGTTTCTGTGAAAAGCAGAATTTATGCTAGTTTGCCTCACGTGCTGAAATTATGCTAATATGATCGATTATTTTTGTAGTTTGTCGTCATATTCGAAATCGCTCCTCTTGGTTCTGCTCCCTAAATTGAACGGATCGTCCTGATGATTCACAATGTCACGAATCATCCGGCTAGAACTCACATTTGCTTAAATTGCAATGACCTCGCCGTGGTAGGGGAGTTGATATAATTTGCTGAGTGATATGATGTTTCCTTATATTTGCTGTTACTGTGGCTTTTCTCCAGTTCGGTTCTGCAGAGCGACATTTCTCCTATCTCAAATCCTAAATTTCTCTTCCGAGTCTGATTTTATTTTAGTGTACCGTATTTCTAGGCATTACGGGGTCTCTGTTGATAACCAGTTCACGAAATCTCCAGTACTTGTACAAAAAGCAGAGTAACTATACCGAATGTCCGTCTTCGTTCCAGGTATTCCATGTTATTTTGAATTCAGTTCTCTTCTCGTAGTCGTGTCTAAAAATTTCGCTGCATTGTAAGTAAGAGTAGTGGCTGCAATGTGCTCGAGCTCGGGCTGGTGAGATTATCACATTTAATCTAGTTCACACTTCTTTTGGTAATGCTTTTAAACCATCCTACCCCGCTACACCGTCACTGTCATACACTACATAGATCGAGTCAAGCACATGAGGGCTTTCGCAGATTTGCAGATTAGAGATTTTTGCTTCAATGTGCCTAATTTGGAATCAGTTGCTGGCAGGCCACCTTTGGAGGTACACTTAGTAGGCTCAGCTTCAGAGAGGCCTCAGTTTTCTTCAGAATGTCTAATGCATTGGAGGAATGAAAGGGATTGGAGGCTATAACCTTCCGTTGAAGCTTTGTAGTCGCTAGATTTTTCTCTAGGCTCCTCCACCGCACGCTGCCTTTAGGCCCCGTTCATCATCTCTGAGAAGATGGAGGAAGGGATGGATCCGAGAAGGGGACCTCCGCTCATGGGAGGGAACCGATGGGGTTCTGGCGATATTTATCACTTGGGCAGCAGCAGCGGAGATGGAGGAGTGAACAACATGAACACGAGGATCCGATTTGAGGAGTCTGGAGAGTCATCAACAGGACTGAGAATGGGTCATCACGAATCTGGGAAAGGCCCCGAGAGCAGTAGGCCACCTGTTCGGAAGCCATCCCAGGTGCCTCCAAAACTGGTTGCTGCACGATCCTCTGGAGGTCGTAGAGTGCAGAGACAGCATCAGGGTCCGATCCAAGGGCAGTGGAATGTTCTGCATGGGTTTGCGGACGGGCTGAACGAGGGCAGTTCAGAGACGATGGGTATGGAAGGCGACGGGAACCTGGGAATGGGGCTGAGCACACACCTGGGTCTGTCGGAGGAGATCATCGTGCACCCAGCTCATGTGCATTCACTGTCGAACTCGGAGTTTCTGGGCAGGGGTGGTCGAGCGGGAGGCAACACGCTAGACTTTCTGTCAGGCAGGAGCCCGATGCAGGCGAACAGCGTGCCGGACTACTTCGGAGGGAGGACAGGAGGGCACGAGGGAGAGAACATGAACTTGCGGATGGGGACATCCGGATTACCACCGATCGGAAGCAGAGGGGTTGGGGGAAGTGGATGCGTGGGCTATCCTGGTAGCAGGAACGGGCTGGAAGAGCGGGCATTAGACGGTGGGGGGAATCTGGGGTTCAGCTCTTTGTTCATGGATCGTCAGGACTTTCCAGGCGGTGGGAGGAGTGGTATGAGCGAGCTGCGAGACGAAGTAGGGGCCGGGAGTATGATGTCGGAGTCGCTTTTCATGGACCGCGGGGGTTACCGGGATGACGTACAGTTACACAACAGCAACAACGGGTTCATGGGCGGAGCAGAAGCATTCCTGCCAAGCGGAAGCAGGGGCCACGGCCCGTCGGAGGAAGGTGCGGGTTGCGGCAGCGAGGGGCGGCATTACGGTGCAGAGAGACAGTCTCCGTTCAGCATGGGGGGGAGCAGTCCTCTGGAAAGCTCATCAGGCAGTCACGGACACGTGGGTAGCAGCTCGAGAAGCTCAGCGTGCAAGAGGAAGAGCTGTGGACCTGTGGCTCCCGGGAATGTGTGCTCCCGAAGCGGGTCCCCTCATAGAAGTGGGTATCGCGATGGTTACAATGGGCGGGGCGGAGGAAGCAACGGAATGAGCAGGCGTACGACAGGCATCGGGAGCTCGTCTTCGAGCCCGGAGGGTTTGGGTTCGAGCTCGTCCCCTTCGGATGCAGTGTTTCTGGGGCGATACGCGGAAGCGCCTGCAATGGCATCTGGAATGGAGGATCCCGTTCCGCGGAGACTGAACTTCGGGAGGGAGGCATCCGAATCGTCTCCGGATTCCGTGAGGGAAGGTCGTTATGGGAAGTCAGTGGCAGGCAGCAGCAGCGGGATCCCGAACTCGCAGAGGACGAGTCGGGGAGGATCGAACGGAGTGGTGTCGAACAATGGCGGGGTGAACCATACGCCTCCGTTTCCTCGGACCGTGAGGCGAGCAATGCCGTCGCATGACAATCTGCCTCGGCGTACAGCTGTTGCAGACTCTTTGATGGATGATGATGACGATGATTTGGGACTGTCGAGAAGCAGCTTGCTGGAGCAGATGCTGAGTACAAGCCAGAGCAGCGTACTCCCAGGAGGGAGGGTTGGAGGTTCAGGGTCACCCCGGCGGAGCGAAGGCGGTTTCGGGACGAGTAGCGCAGGAGATCGGGCGATGCAGAGGTACCTGGGAAACAGCGGACGAGGTCTGTCGAGCAGTGGGAGTCAGCTCGGGGGAGCCGCGGGTCTGGAGAGTCGGTTGCGGAGCCGCGTGCTGAGCCATCACTCAGAGCTGATGTCGCAGTCGTCGGGTCCGGGATCGCATCCGGTGTCGCTGACGATGCACACAGGGCTGCACGGGGGCGGTGGGCCATCGACGCCTTCTCCATCTCGACCGCCGCCACATCCTCCAAGTCTGCGGGGCAGGCTGCAGGGGAGCAGTCTACAGTCGTTACTGCCACCACCATCACCTTCGGGACCTGCACCTTCGCGGCTGCCGCCGTCACCACCTTCGCGGCTGCCTCCGAACCCATCGTCGATGAACCCATTGTCGTTCGCCCCGTCGATCGATTCGCTGCCATCACCGGCGAGCCTGTTCCGGGGTTCTCTGATGCATGGGTCATCAGGCGGCGGACTCCGTGATCGGGGGTTCATGTCAGCGGCGGAAAGTCTGCTGGGAATGCCGTTCCGGGGGTTGCAGATGTCGACGGGAGATGGAGGTTCACAACCACGACTGGTGGCGGAGGGACTGGCCGAGGTTGGATTCTAACCGGCCGATGATTGGGTGCATGTGATGGGGTGGTGGTGGGGGTATGCAAGTAGTTGGTCATGTTAGCACGAAATACGTTTGGGCATGCAACACTTTTTGGATCTGGGTTTCATCGAAGACATGCGAGTGTGAATGTTTGAACGGAATTGGTGATTGGAGTTCGAGAGTACTCGTTGGACATGCTAATAATGATGATGATGAATGTGTGGGCAGATTCTGATGGCACTGGAACGCGTGGAACGAGACGAGGACCTGACATATGAGGTATGGTGTTGGATTGGCGTAGGTCCTGTTGCTACTGCGCTTGGTTGGTGATGATTGCAGAGATGAGCGGGATGCTTTGGTTGTGTGGAATGGTGTGTGCAAGATGCAATTGCTTTGGGTTTTCGGGGTGCGTGTGGCTAATGTTTGGTGTGTGATCGTGCATTGGGATCCGCTCAGCAACTTTTGATGCTGGAGGCAACGCTGCTGTTTGGCGGAATGGGGCTGCATGACCAGCACAGCGATATGCGACTCGATGTGGACAATATGTCTTACGAGGTACGGAGTGTTCTGGACTTGGTACTGTTGAGGAGTTGGTCATTGTGTTGCTCGGTCGTGTGTCGACTTAGAATGGAATGTTTTGAGCTGAGACTGACGTGGTCTGTCTGGATCCGAGCAAAGAAGTATGGAGGTAGTGTAGGTAGTGGCATCATGTTGGATGTGGGTTAACATGGAGAGAGAATGGGTGTGGGCGTGCAGGAACTGCTAGCGTTGGAGGAAAGAATTGGCAATGTGAGCACCGGATTGACGTCTGATGCGATAGCGCAAAAGCTAAAGAGAACGCGGTACTCGTCCCTGGATGCTGTGGTAGCGCGGTACTCACAAGAGTGCGACATCAAGTGCAGCATCTGTCAGGTACTTGGATCGAGTGGTTCCGTTGGGAAGGCCCTGAGTATAAGATATTACACGATGGAGTGTAGATTTTGACGTCAGTCTATGCAGTGCGGCTATTGATTTGTTGAGAGGTGAATGTCAGGATTCAGCTGGATGTGAATGGAATTCGTAAAGCTTGGTGCCTGTAATCGTGTACATTGAATGTTATTCGCGTTTGTAGAATAGTGTTGAGGAATTTGAGAGGGATTCTGATGAGTGGGTATTTGAATGTTTCAGGAGGAGTACGAGGAGGGCGATGAGTTGGGCAAGATTGAATGCGGGCACGGGTATCATTCGCAGTGTATCCAGCAGTGGCTTGAGCAAAAGAACCAGTGCCCTATTTGCAAGGCCGCGGCCTTCTCTTAGATGTGTTGATGTAAGGAAATAAGGGTGGTTGTGATTGCCTCAACCCAATGGACTTAAAACCATAGCCATATTGGGAGCGGCATATGAAGCTGACGACGATATCTAGAATCTTGAGATAACTTGGAATTGGTCAAATGTATTCTTACATGCATTTTAGTTATTTTAACAATGCTGCTTTATCTTTCCAACAACGCTGATTTTCGTTTTTACTATGGTGTTTTATCTTGCAGTGCTCTTCATTGTTTGAACTTTGAGGGCTTTCGTTAATTGCCCGGGTTTCTTCCTTTATGTGCGTGTATTACCATGCGTAGCCGTTGTTTGTACTTAGATTGTTCTCTTCTAGCTGCATTTTTGTTAGGATCTTTTGCAATCAGTTGAACACAATATGAGCTTGACTGTAATTATGATACTTCTGATTTTGAGTTTGTGAGGTATTATACCGGTTTGAGGACATTTCGAAATTGAACACAAGTTTGATCGAATGGTTGAAAGTTCCTAGTGTTGCTGTACTCGGGTTTGTGTTCGATGTCGTGATGGCTTTTAGAAAACCATCTTGTGGTATCTTGAGGTTAGTTTGGCGAATTAAAGCCTTGTCGCGTGTTACAGTGGAGATCTGTTTGGCACTTTGTAAGGTAAGGTAGCCTTTTTCCGTGCATTTTAGGATTTCACCAACAACCACGGAAATTAATTAACTTACGAGATGTGGAGGTGGAATAAAATGAAACTTGAAAATTTGTTTCCAGCTTGTAGGGATTTTCGAAGTGTAAAACTCTAGCTACATATGGGTTAATATAGCTTGGCATTGAGTACATGTTGGCCTTATATAAGTAGGTTTGAATTTTTGAAATAATAAGAAATTATCCACAAGCAAATCAATGTTCTAAGGTGGTCTATTTAGCAGCATGGGTTGCGGTTCCCCTTGGGTAGACAGGTCGCTGTGAGCTTGATTTCCCCATACATCTATTCTTGCTCGGGGCAGGACTCCCTGCTTGCGCTAGAACTCGGGTCTCTCTATTTCCCCCATCAAGAGGTGCTACCGAGGTTGTGGTTCGGTTGCTAGGCTCGGTGGGTTCCATTATGCTGCCCCTCCCCGTTTTGGGGTCATGGGGTCCTTTTTTGGTTTTTTTTTTTATAAATTTGGGGCCGTAGGCCCCAAATTACCCTGGAGAGGTCCTCATGAGATCACTAGGACCCCAACTCAAGGCAAATAATAGGGGCAGAGAATTGCCCCTCCCCCTCCCCAACCCCCCGACCCTGGCATCCGACCCACCCTCCAAGCACCGCTTGATGGGGGGAAATAGACAGATCCCTAGAACTCCCTTGCGCTTGCTTTTCCATTAAGGTTGGAGCACCTTAATGCGAGGAAGAATATGATTTTATAAAAAATATCAAGTGTAGAAAAAAAAGACTACGGAGGAAAGAGACTACGGAGGAAGAAGTTTTTAATTTTTTTCCATTAAAAATGAAATATATTTATTTTTAATTAACTCTCTGTAAATATCCATGCTTGTCATATAGACTATCCTAAAACTAAAAAGAAAAGCTCCACTCTTGGAGCATTGTGTCACCCAATTCCGTGACCTTGTAGGGACTAAAATGAAGAAGGACACAATTCAGTTATGGGCTTCAGCAATAATAAATGAGGACTTAGTTTTCACCAAAAAGCAATGAAATTTGGACTTAACGTGTATCCTTCGTAGCCGTGAAGTGGTCAATGCGGTGGACAAAGAACAAACTTGTGCGTGATTTGAAAACCAAGGTCTAAGCAATTGTCCTTGTATTGTCAAGTTATTACAACATCTCTTCTTCATGCACATTTTAAAATGTTAATGTCGCACTCTTGTACTTTGCTACTCACTCATCTTAGACCATTATAAGCCGCGTATTCTGACCAAATAGAATACATGAGCTATGTCGGTGTTCCAAATTATACTAAATTACCGGCTCCTAGAGACATGCTAAAATTGTTTGTCATGTGCCTTAATGAATTTGAATTATAAGAACTTATGAACTAAAGTATCAAGCTATGTATTGTTATGAACTGGTGTGTTCCTAACAAGTATAGTTGCTTAATCGTTACAATTACTTAAACGGTTAGTCTTTCGTCTTCTTTTAAAACCTATGTGAGGAGGGTTGTTCTTCACACGACCTTCTCAAAATACAAGCAAGTTGATTTTATTGGCAATCACATGGTTTCATATTAAGTTTTTACATGTTGAATCATTGATTAGATTATGCAATTGAAGTGAGCAATGACCAAGGTCTGTAGATCCTCAACATAGTTCAACTCACAATTCCATGAATTCGTTGATTAAGTTCTCACCAAAATTTGTGCCGATTCAATTGACTTTGTAATTTGAAAAGTGAAACTCATGGAAATGCGTTGGATTGCAAGCGTTGGGTTCTAGCTTGCAAGAACTGAGGGAATTGACTCCACGCCAATCATTAATACGCAAAGCCATAAAATTAAAGGCCCGCACATACGAGTTCTACAAAGATCTTTTAAAGCAACAACCTCTTGGGGTGGAGATGCTGTGATTTTATGAATGGTTTTGCATTCCAAATAGAAGATGGCAAGAGAAAGCAGGGCTTAAAAATGATTTATGAGCAGGAATATATTATGCCGAGTTAGTAATGATGGGGTCACTGCTGGCTCTAGAGACAACTTTTGTCAAGGTGCAACATTAGATCATATGCTGAAGTTAGATACATTAGATCATATGCTCATCACATTTACTATTGTTTTGAAAAAATGGGTGCAAATCATGCGCTTACTTGCTGAGTCAAATTTTGACGATTCAAGCTGCATGTAAGCAATAAGCTTGGATATCAAGATATCCAATAAGTTACAGAATGCAAACATTGTGGTAATCATTGAAATCATCTTCTCTGCAATTGTAACGTTGTATAGTGTAACTGTAGAGACAGACCAAAACGTATGAAAGATTTGAATGCAGGTTGTGTATCTGTAGTTATTTTATTATGTAGGCGTAAATTGGGGCCAATTTTTAGCCTTCTATCCACTGCTTTAATATTTGATGGTGGTTGCTTGTGGCGAAACGACATGCTTGAGGAGTTGTACATGCAATGAGTTTGAACTTCAGAAATGTTTGCACCACAAATGTTGAAAGCAGAGCCTCGGGCCTCAAGCTTATAAGAACAAGTAATATGTTAATTCAATCCCTCTAGTGTTCTGTGAGCAATTCCATATCAACGTAATGCAACATAGGTGTCAACCATTCTTTATTTATCTTTTGTAACAACACCATGACTGACTACGCTCAGAGTTGTTGGAATATACAATGAGCAACATGGATCAGCATGGAGTTGACGGGGAAGGAATGGGGCTTGTGGGATCAAAGGGGGTGATTCCAATTTGACGGCTTTTATACAGCAGCAAATTCAGAATGACTTCCAAGCAGCAGTTCCACATATTGTCCAAAAAATATCGGATCAAACATCCATAGGATCCCAGCAGCCTGCTCTATCTAAGCCAACAAGTTAGACAACCAAGTCCAAAGAAATGTCCAAGGAACCAGGAAGATTGAATCTGGTGAAAGAGAATTGAAGATGGCTGATATTTAGAAGTTCTTGGAAAAGAAGGGAAATGAAGTCAATCGCTGGTTTTCACAACTGAGATTGGTATTTTGAGGTAAGCCAAGAACTTACAGTCTGGATAGAGATAAGGTAGCTTGTGCACTTTCCTATATAATTGGTGTTGCACAGAATTGGGCCATGCCGTTGCTCCAGGCAGTTGATGAGGATCGTAAACATGAATTAAAAACCATCTATGGCGCTTTTTGAAAATCTATTATTTCTGTTTATGGAGATCTTGATAGGAGATGCAATGCATAAGATCGATTGGGATGGCTTTGACAAACATGGTCTATGGCAGCGTATGTATAGTCATTCAATGAGTATGTAAGTCAAGTCGATTGCAAGAAAGCCAGTTTGGTTGCATGATTAATGAAAGGTCTAAAAGACAAAAGTCTGGACTCTGTAGTTACCGCAGAAGCACAACCTCAACGGCTTCATGAATGGATGACTATAGCATCCCAAATTGATAAGTGGTTGTAGGGCATTCTGAGTATCAATGCCAAGGCCATTGTTGGGGATGTAGGAAGGTGGGGCATGTGGGGCCAAATGCTCCACGCTCCACAAATCCGTCCAAGCCTTTGTCTGTGGCAGCTATTGATGAAGTAATGCCGGGAAAAGAGAAAGCTCAAGACTAAATCAATTAATTCGGTATCCGGACACCTATCAAAGTGCCATGGCAACCATGCCAAAGAAAAGTTTCATGGAAGGAGAATTTGGATGTTGAGGAATGGAATTGGAGCAACGAGATTATGACAATTTCCAAACTCATTTCCAAGAATGTAATTTACAAGGTAAGGATCGTGCAACCGAATTGGATCTACTTTGTCTTTGTGCAACCATTGATATGGTAGCTCATTTGATGTTGGCATGTGAAGTGAATTCAGTGGCGGCTCTTGTGCTAATTGATTCAGGTGCCACCAAAATCTTCATACACCCTGAATTTGCACAAGTGTGTCATGCCGAGTTGAACCAAAAAGGATTGTTAAGAATCGCGAGTGATTGACGGTAGAATTATCAACTCCTATCTCATTACTTAAGAAGCAACAGTCGAATTCAATATTGGAGACCATTTGGAAACGCTTGTAGCAAACATAGATCTCCACCATGTGTATGCTTTGAGTCTCCATATTGTCAAAAGGATTGCAAAAAAACTGCGAGAACCAAGTAGCCAGAGAATGATAGCATCGATGATTGGAGAGGATGGCACCGGGTTAAAAGAGGTGGAATCACATCCACAAGCTAGGAATGTAATTCATCGATACAAAGGGGATCAAGTTTGGAAGCTCTGAGGGTGGCTACATGGTAAATGGACCAAGAGCCGGCAAGTAGTCATGCGTTTGTATCATCTACGCCTTTTAAATTATCAGCCAAAGATGTAAAAATCTAGGCGATAGAAATATAAGAATACATGGGCTCCAAGGAGATTTCACTCCCCTCACAATACAATGATTTACAGAGAGCATTCATTGATGAGGCTTTGAATGAATTACCTCCCTACAATTCATCAAACATAAAAATAGAATTTAAAGGAGGGCAAGAGTCAAAGAACATAGGATTGCAACCCATGTCTCTACAAAGATTGGAAGAATTATGGAAATACCTAGATGAGAATTTAGATAAATGATGGATCCGTCGATCCAAGTCTATAATTTCGGAAAAAGGATGGGTGTATCAAAATATGCATTGACTACCATAATGTTAACCCCTAAACAGCCAAGGGTGTTTTTCATCAAAACTGCCTGAAAACAGCCCCTCTCCAAAGCAAGGCGAATTTTGCAAACTTGGGGTCTTAATTAGTACATCTAACCGTAAGATCTTGTAGCTAACTTCTATGTCTACATGTCCACCAAATCTTTCACACTCATTCCTTACCAATTGCAAGATCATATTGTTCAAAGTTGAAAAGCAAGTTTTTTTCCTGCGCAAAAAGGGATCAGCAGAGTTTTGAAGGCCCAAATAACCATTTTTTTGCATTATGGATTTTGGGGGTTTTGATGCACATCAAAGAAGACTGAGTTAGCTAATTGTGATAAAAAAACCATATTCAAAAAAGTTGTGGAAGGTTGCCAAAAAAATCATTTTCCGTTAGGGGGTATACTGAAATTTACAAACAAAGGCCGTTTTTTGACAATAAAAATAGCATATGAGATACTTTTGGATTTAAAATCGGAACTGTGGGAACATGCTCTACTGCCTTCTCTATACATAGAAATTTTTATTTTTGAAAAATATCAAAATCTCAATTTTTGGTGGAATTTCAAAGTTTCGGCTTTGGGCAGATTTTGGCAGATTTTGGCAATTTTGGGCAGTTTTGGGCAGAATTTGCAGCATTGACAGTGGCTGTGAGCTTGCCCGAAGTTTGGCTGAATGCAGCTTTTGACACTCAAAACCTCGTTACTTTTTTTCAGTATGTTAAATAAAATAAAATAAAATAAAAAAATCTGGACAAACCTCTTCAAAATGCCTACCTAAATTATTTTTTTCAAAGATTTAGGAATTAAATTGGAATTCTAGGAACCTGCCCAAATTTTTAAAAAAGCCCATTCCAGGACAATGGGCCTTTAGGGGTTAATAAAGTCATGGTACAAAGTCGATATCCTTTGCCACTAATTCTAGAGCTTATTGATAGATTGGTGGGGGTATTTTTTTACTAAATTAGATATTCAACAGCTTATTACTAAGTTTGTATGGCATTGGGCCACTAGTTTAAAACGGCTTTTAAAACTCAGTATGGCTTATTTGAATATTTAGTCATGACGTTTAGATTGACTAATGCGCCGGCCTAGTTTCAATCTTATATGCAGGAATTTTTTGGAGACCTTCTTGACATTTTAGTAGTCATATATTTTGGTGATGTCCTCATGTTTTCAAAAATATAGAGGAGAACCAACAAGTAGTGCGAGATGTACTTCAACGCTTATAAAAACATGCTTTGTACGCTGAGGAATCCAAGTGCCAATTTCATCGTGAATTGGTTAAATTTTTAGGGATGATTCTTTTAGACCAGGATTTTGCAATGTGTGAAGATGAAGTAAAAACTATTAAAGATTGGCCAACACCAAAAATGGTAAAGGATATTAAAGAATTCCTTGGCTTTCCTAATTTTAATAGCCGATTTATTCTTGACTATTCTAAGATTGTAGTATCCCTTACAACTGTGATAAAAAAGAGCATGAAATTTGAATGGGCGTTATCAACAGACCTAGCATTTAGATAATTGGTATCTAGATTTTCCAGATCTCCGATGCTAATTCATCCTATCTTTGATTGTCCTTTCATTGTGGAAATCAATGCATTTGACTTTGCAACATGTGCTATACTTTCACAACAAAGAGATGATGGATTATTGCACCCTTGCGCATATCAAAGATCTAAATTGTCCGCGGCCGAGCAAAACTATGATATATATGGTAAAGAACTGTTATGCATCGTGCAAGCATTCTAGGATTGGCAGGTTTATTTGGAAGGATCTCCTCATGAAGTAAGTGTAATTTTTTATCATACAAATTTAGATTACTTTCTTTCTACCAATCAACTAAACCGCCAGCAAGCTCGATGGTTGAAATTTCTATAAGCATTTAATTTTGTAATCTAATAAAGGCCAAGATCAGTGATCACTTGACGGAAGAGTCAATCGTCTATTAAAAAGATCTGATGTTATTCATGGACAAAATTAAGAAAAACGACCATTTTTACGGTTGGTTGTATTACAATATTTTGAATCGGTCTGGGCTAATTTACGAATTATTGAACGTATAAAATTTGCCATTAAAGAAGATATTATCTGCAGACAATAATGTCATTTTAAACAGGTAATCCTCATCAATAGCCAAAAGTCATCCGACATCAACTTTAAGGATAGTATACTCTAAGTGAAGGTATTCTCTATTTCAATGAAAACAATCTATGTACCTGATGATGCAGAACTTAAGGGGCAAATACTACAATCAAGACATGATGCTCCTGCCGCTAGGCACCAACAAAGAATACAGACACGGGATTTGGTATCAAGATCATTCTATTGGCCTTTCCTTTGTCGTTATGCCCACCAATATTTAGACTGTTGTGACCTATGTCAAAGTTCGAAGCCCACTCATCATGCAAAATATGGCCTTATGCAACCTATTCCTGCCGGTCATGCACTTTGGAAAAGAATATCTACAAACTTCATTGTTCAATTAGCACAAAATAATGGTTATGATTCTATTATAGTAGTGATCAGCCAAAACACTAAGTTAGCTCATTTTATAGCCACAAAAGAACAATAGGCTCAGATAAAACGGCTTCATTGTATTTACAACACATATGGAAGGAGCATGGCACCTTAAATTAAGTAATCTTATACAGAGGACCCGTATTTGTATCTAAATTCATGTGCACGTTACTTCAACAACTTCAAATCCAACCAGCTCTAACCATAGCGTTCCACATGGGCAAAGAGAGAGGGTGAAACAAGTGCTCAAACAATTCCTACAAATGTTTAGAACCAAATGCCAAGATGACTTGTTTCAGTTGATGCCTTTGGCTAAATTTTCAAATAATAATGCATGCCATTCCTCGACTGGATTCTCCCCATTTTACGCCACTTACGGGTATCATCCATCCCTCACATTTTTGAAATCAACCACAAATATTCTGGTTGCTGAGGACCGAATTAGGCATCTACAAAAAGTCCATGAAGAATTAAAAACAATGATTGAGTTGGCACAAAAACAAGCAAAATTTAAGTATGATTGTAGAATAAAAGTTCAATCAACTTTCTAGATTGGAGACAATGTACTTCTTCGCCATCTAAACATTGCAACAATAGCTCCATCAAAAAAATTGTCTCCAAAATTTCTGGGACCGTTTCAAGTATTAGCTAAAATCTTTAACATTGTTTACCAACTTTGTCTCCCAAAGACATTAAGAATCTACAATGTATTTCATATATCTCTGCTTAAAAAATACCAAGAAGACACTATTCCAGGAGGTCAATGTTTGCCACCTCCACTTGTTATCACTACCAATGGCGAGGTCGAATGGAAAGTACACAAAGTACTCGATTTAAGGTTGTTTGGAAGATGGAAAAAAATCAAATATCTCGTGGCATAGAAGAGTCACGGTCGAGAAGAAAACTCTCAGGAACCTACTGACCATCTTGAGAACGCATTTGACGCTGTTGTAGAATTTCATATGCTCCATCATACCGCTCTTAAAATAAATCATCGAATAGGACGTTAAAGGGGGATAATGTTATGAATTAGTGTATTCTTAACAAGTACAGTTGCTCTATTGTTACCGTTACTAAAACTCTTAGTCTTTTGTTTTTTTGAAACCCATGTGAGGAGGGTTGTTCGTCACGCAACCTTCTCAAAATACAAGCAAGTTGATTTTATTGGCAATCACATGGTTTCATATTAAGTTTTTACACGTTAAGTCATTGATTAGAATATGCAATTGTAGGGAGCAATGATCAAGGTCTGCAGATCTTCATACGTACAGCTCAAAAGATGAATTACATCAAAATAAAATACTTGTTACTACAAAAAGTCTATATAACATGATTTATGATATTGCTGAATAAGACTTAAAGTTGTACATAAAATAAAATTCACACCAATGAAGTCCTCTAGTCTTTGAGTGAAAGTTGTGTATAATTCAAGAGATTCATGATTCAACTACATTCAAAAGACGAGCGATTATTGATTGTAAGATTAAACAACTTCTTTTAAGTACCCCCTCCACTTTGTCATTTGTATTGATTTAATGTTTTAGTCTACAAATATTGAATTATTGGTGCTCAGCGTTTCTTACTTTGTTAAAAATCCTAGTCACTGCATTAGCTCTTCAATGTCCCGATTCAACATCGTTTTCAAAAAATTGTTATAAAATAGTAAATGCAAAACGTAAATGGAGTTGATGCAGAAAAAAAAATTGTAATTATCAATGTGAAGATAACATCTGTATGGTTGGATTCATCATGTTTATTATTAAAAAAATTAAATTAATCCTGCAAGGTTTTTTCTTAAAATTCAATTAAAAATACATTTTAAAAAATTTACTGAAATTGAAATAACATACACTACGAGATGATATAGTTTCCACTATTTGATTCTAATTATTATGGAAATTCATGTTTAAGGTCTTTCTTTGTAAATTAAAATTGGAACATGATATAAATCACTTCCGTAATTTTTCAAAAATTTACATTAACTTATTTTTATCATTTTTCAATTATTTTTTATAGAAATAAATTATTTTACATTCAAATCAAGTAATTGTAAGAAGTTTATGATTTCTCATTTTCATTTGCATCCCGTTTTCTCAATCTCCATATTCAATATAATTTATATACTTGATCTCTTGAAAAGTGATAAGATTTTTACTTTGAAGTTGATTTTCAATTCTTGTACAAATTTTATTTTTTTATTAATCAACGCACTTTCAATTTTAAAATCAATATCTGATAATGAATTGGAATGAAATTGTAATGTCCTTTGACTGATATATTTGCTGAATACAAATATACTAGCCTTGTTATTATATTTGAGTTTCATACAATATTAAAAACTCCAAATTCACATCTTTTAAGATGTCCTTCAATCAACTAACATATAACAAAGCTGCAAAAATCCAATTTATTGATGTATGGGTTAATGAAAGGATTTTTGGACATGTGCAAATGATGCACTTTTGTTGGATATGCATTCATAGTTTGAAATTGATTGGATTTTTTTCTTGAACTGCGCTTCCAAATAAATTTAACTCCTATATTGTTGTTGCATTTGCATTTTCTATATGCCTGAAAGCAAATTTTGTGCTTTGAGGCATGTTTTTACGATCATATTGTACCACACCTGCTTTTTTTTTCCCCTCTATGGAGTATATTCTCGTGGCCTACAGACTTATTATAACCTTTTTTCGAGTTCATTAGCTTTTCTTTAACGGAACAATTTTGTAATACATATCTGCATCGGCTTATATGTTTTGATATGCAACCAAATCATTGTTTCATATTTCAACTATATAAATAAATAAAATATCAATGAGTGATAAATCACTTGAATTCAATACTTTAGCATTCACTACTTCATTAAAATCTAGTAATAAAAAGTAGTGGATGTTGTTGGTTTTAGATAATTATCTTCATAAACATATTGTCACACATTCTCAAATTTTTTATTCTCCCAACATGGTTGTTCTTAAAAATTGCTCTAATTTTTTGTGGTCGGAAATTATGCGAACTTGGTGGGGTGATCCTTCAAGATACACTCGTCAATCCTGGAATGCCAAAACAATATTCAATAATTCTTTATCATATATATCATAATTTTGTTCTGCTGGCGTCATTTTAGAACTTCGGTATGCACAAGGATGGAGATGACCATCCTCCCCATGCTATGATAAAATTGCTCCTGTTGCAGTGTCAGATGCATCTGTTTCAACAATAAATAGCTTTTCAAAATTTAGATATATTAATAATCGAGCCTTCAAGAATCGAGATTGGATTTCTTCAAATGCCTCTTGAGTTATTTGAGTCCATTGAAATGGTTGATTTTTCCGTGTCAATGTTGTAAGTGGAACTGCAATTTCTGAATAATTACAAAGGAATCTTCGGTAGAAATTTGCAAATCCTAAGAATGCTTGTACCTCTTTTATTGTTTTTGGTGTTGGCCATTTTCGAATGGCTTGGACCTTATCTGGACACATTTCCAAGCCTTTATTTGAAACAATCATTCCTAAAAACTCAACCGAGATACGATAGAATTCGCATTTAGATGCCTTTGCATATAGGCCATGTTGTTGTAAACATCTGAGAACCTCTCTTACAACCTATTGATGTTCTTCTAATTTTTTTGAGAGTATGAGTTTGTTGTCCAAGTAAATTACTACAGAGATATCCAATAAATCACTAAAGATGTATTGCATATGGGCTTGAAATTGGGCCAGAGCGACGATTAACCCAAACGACATTACTAAATATTCAAATAGCCCATGTCGCGTCTTAAATGTTGTCTTCAATTCATGACCTAGTGCCATTCAAACTCGATGATCAGCCTGTCTCACATCCAATTTAGTAAAAATGTTAGATCCATTTAAACGATAAATGAGTTCGAAAATTAGTGACAATGGATACTGATTTTTTTATTGTGACACGATTTAAATTTCGATAATTAAAGCAAACTTTAATAGATCCATCTTTCTTTCGAGCAAATACAATTGGGGCAGAAACAAAAAAATTTGATCTTCTAATCCATAGCAGCATTTGCTTAAATTATTCCTTCCATGCTGCAACAACATTCTCACCATTTTATGCCACGTATGGCTACCATCCAACATTATCCTTTAAAAGTCCTACAAATTCAACAATCCTTATTGTTGAAGAAAGAATTTGCCACTTACATGGTGTACATGAAGAGGTGAAAAATATGATAAAATTGCAGGAGAGCAAGCTAAACAAAACTATGACAGACATGTTCAAGAACAATCTAGTTTTAAAGTTGGTGATAAAGTATTACTCACGCATAATAATATTGCTACAACACAAGAATCTAGAAAACTAGCACCAAAGTTTTTAGGACCATATCCTATTATAGCTAAAATATCCGACATAGTATATAAGTTAGTGACTACCTAAAACACTTCGCATCCATGACATTTTTCATGTATCACTTTTAGAGAAATATTGACAGAATACTATTCCTAGCCGTAAGTACAAACATCCGCCACCAATTATAACTCCATAGGGGGATATTAAATGGAAAGTTTATAAAATAATGGATTCGCGCTTTAGCAGTGGCGGCAAAAATTCTAGTATCTTGTCTCTTGGAAAGACTATAGACCTGAACAAAATTCATAAGAACCTGCAGAGAATTTAAAAAATGCTCCAGAAGTAAAAGAATTTATGCGTGAGTAATACTTTATCACCAACTTTAAAATGATATTCCACCAAACACTGAGACTTAAAAGGGGGGATAATGTTATGACTTTGTCATAACAGCTGGACTTAGGTACAACTAAACCTAAAGGCATGGTAGTTAGAAAGGTAATTGTAGAAGTTACAATGTCATTCCTATAAGATCCTAATGAGAGGGTTGTCTCTCACGTCACATTTTGTTAACACAAGGAATGTGTTGACTTGTGAGTGTTGACAGAATTGCCAATAGAGTTTGAAGGTTTTAACAATGGTTCTTATTTTTATTTTTATCCGCTAGAATGCTTGTGTAACTAATGATAATTTTCATATCTATTTTTATATCCAATTGCTTGAGAATGGATAGTTCAAGATATCCTTTTTGCACCAATGTACATTGAAGAATTTTGTGATTTTTTTTTGTTTTTTTCACTTTTTTATGTAAAAAACTTTATAATCTTTGAAAAAATATCATGAAAACCTTGTAGACTAGTTATTTCAATATCTTTAGTGATAAATGTATCATAGATATTTTTTATTTGTTTTGAAAAATTGAGGTTTGATTTTTTTTTTGCATATAAGGCAACATAATGACATTTCTAGGCAATCACTACAAATTTTATGGCAATAATGGCACGTAATACTGTTGTTTTGTATAAATAGTCAATTCAACCATAGATGTTGCGTCCATATATATTTTATGGAAATGCCACTCTAAGGTTTTTGAACACGGAATAACATATGAACGATCAAACAACTTCTGAGTGTATTCTAGAGTTTTACAACTTATTGTTTTTGAATCATAAATTAACTCTAAAATCCGTTGGGATTCTAGAAGTTAATGTCAATGACTTGTGCAATTAAAGGCTTTTTTGCCTCATGTATCCCAAGCTCATCCATCTTTGCAAGATGAATGGTATTTGGCTAATAAAAGTAAGGTAATAGAATGTAAGGTACTAAATACTTTGGATATACTTTAATGAAAATTAAAAAAATATATATATTCTACATTATATACATTATATAGTCACTTGTAAAATCTTGCACCTTAGTTTTAAACTTAAAAATGTAAAAGTGCATATTAAATTAAATAAACAGTAAAAAACAAAAATCCCAAGTACCATAGCTAGGCCTTAGCTAGTGCATTTTTTTTCCAAATTGTACATATAAGGTGAAAATAGACCTTATTAATTTACAAAGCTTGGATTTTTTTGTAATTTTACTTGGTTTTTGGTTTAAAAATAGACATGAAAGTTATTATATCTCTACATCCAAAATGGAGATGTTGGAATTGATAATTTGAATAAAAACATAAATAATCTACTGCCATAGAGTCTATCCGTAAGTTTTTATAAACTATAAGTATTAATAGTATTTAACTATTCATTTTTTATGTTGAAAATATAAGAGCATTTTAAAATTGATTACAAAAAATATTATAAAATTGTAATCCTTTAGCGTCTCCATTCAGCACTATTTCCAAAGATTTGTAATAAAATAGTTAATGAAGAACAAAAATGGAGTTCGTGTACAAAGCAAAGTTGTTAAACCGAGGGTTTATACTCTCTTTCTTCCTTGTCTGCGCTCAACAGCTCTCTCCTCATCGTTAAGACTTGCTTCTAATTTCCTATAGAATGGCATGGGCCAAGCTGCACTTAGGTGTTGGAAGAATTAGGGAGTGCAATACGATGATACAAATTGTTACACGGTGAGTAATATTGGCAGCGTGGATTGAGTAGGGCCGAGAAGTGGGTGAAATGAGAGTTGGAGGCCACTTCCAGGGACAAAATTAAAGAATTTTATGTACAAAAATGGAAATTTGACCCAAGAATTTATTTAGAAGATGGAGTAGAAAAAATCACAAAGAAAAAATGTGATTTTACACATTTATCCTTCATTGAATTTTTTAAGAATTTTAGAGTGAAGATCTTGTTTGGCCTTCTACTTGTTACATAGGTTTATCTTAAAACTATATTTGAAATGCCCTAAAATAAAAACAAATGCAAGATGCCAATAAAACTTTCAAAAAAAGATTTGGGGTTTTAGATTTGTTCTGTACACACCTGGAGGGTGGTCTATTTTCATGGACTTGGATTAGCTGTCCATGCGCACAACTCTATTATAGCAACTAAGAAGACACTAAATTCGGGGTTGAGCTTGAATTTTATTACATACCGGTAGCCAGAAAATTTTACATGCACATGATCACTGACAGGACACACTGTTTCTCAGAATGACACCTCATTGACTAACATAGTCAGTCCACAAGGAATACTTCAGAGAGCACTGAATATTGATGTTAGAGCACCTCAGCTGTTGAGTATCTCTTGACGACTTGAACCCTCCTATAATGCTATTGTCATCCACACTTGAGTCTTGAGATGAGAAACAACCTGATCGTAACTTAAAATAGTTATGATAAAACCAAGAGAATTTCTGAGCTCCTATAGTTTACGACTTCCAAAGTCGATGACCCAACTTAAGAAAATAAGGTAAAGTCATACACTTCAATAAGCCCTTCACTAACTCATTCGCAGCATTTGACGTGAACGCGAGAATGCTCTGCGTCTACCACATCAGAAAGAGGCTTCCTAAAATCGATCAATGGCTCATCCCACCACTAACTGCTTTGTGCTATTTAATGGTACAGAACTTTCAACTCCTCAGCGAAGCTCTTTCTTATGTTCTCCCTCTTGAGCTTCAAAGCAGCAGTTACCAGACCACTTTCAGGAGTCCAAGGTTCAGGCAGCAGCTTAATCTTCATTGGAATCTCAAACTTCTCCAGACGTCCTTGTTTACCCACCTGTGAACAATACATTCATGTGCATTTAGGAGGTTAAGACAGCGATTAAGTGCAACAACGACCACCAAAAGGCACAGGAGGTACAAATTCCTGAGCTTTGATTTTTGTTTCGTTCTTCTATTTTAGTTTCAGAAAATACCAGCTTACCTTGGTGAGAGAGGACAAAACCTCTTTGATAGCCTGCGTCTGTGAACACAGATCAGAGAAGTCCGCATACTGCACATTAGCTGCTTGTGCCCAGTCTTCCAGTGCTGATTGCGATACCACAACAAGAGCTACACAGTAGCTGTGGTAAGGATCTGCGTGTAACATGATATTCTCTACGTAATTGCTTGCTTGCAGCACAGCCTCAACCTGTCCCAGCACCCAGCTTGTCAGGAGAAGCAAATTTCCAACGCGTCTTAACCAATAGATTGAAACCAGATTGAGAAACCAATATGAAGAAAAGTTAAGAAAGTAAAATTGAATACCTTTCCAAGTGATACATACTCTCCATGTTGCAATTTCACAATGTCTTTCTTACGATCAATAATCTCAATGCATCCATCCTCATGGAAGCGCCCAATGTCTCCAGTGTAAAACCACCTCATTCCCGTGTTGTCCACCTTTATTACAAGCATCAGATCAAGAGACTTAGAACTGTGAGGCCACTGATCTCAAATATGAACCAAATCAACCATCTCCAGAAATAGCAAAACATTGAGGCGCTTACTAGTTACTGAACAGGCCTACGAGACCAGATAAATGTTCCACAATTTAGTGTATTGGAAGATGCCTTGTGTGATCGAAAATAGATACATATACAGTTATAATGCTAAAAAATCTTGATGACACGTACCTTGTAAACCTCGTCAGTTTTAGCTTGACTCTTGAAGTATCCCATTGTCACATTAGGTCCACCAATGACAATTTCACCTCTTGGCATTGGTGAGTCAGTGTATTTGTAACCACCCTCGTCCCAATTAACCAGCTGCCATCAAAAAATCTAGTATTATAAACTGCACTATGAGCAGAGGATTCGTTAACCATACCAATACTCACACTGAAAACAGGAAAGACACCATTAAACCCCAAAACACAATGCGAATGTCAAACACTAACGCTGATGATATTCACACCTTAATGTAGCACATTGCAACAGGGGGGCCTACTCGGCCAACGGACATATCCTCCCATTGACTAAACGTTCCACCAGCACAAGTTTCGGTGAGTCCATAACCCTGGCCAATAGGACACCTGCCACATACGTTCACCAGCAATGGAATAAGCGACTACGGTATAAAGATAAATTTGCAGAAGCTACTCTTTCCGTCCAAAAAGTTGATGATGTGATCAGTTAGTGTTCAAACAGGAGCGATTAGGATGTAGTTGTTAGAAAGATAAGCTCTGGGAACTCATGAAAATCTTGGTTGGAATGAGAAGTTGTACCCAAAGCAGATGTTTATGAATCTTTGAGTGTCTCCTGAAAGTGGCGCACCCCCGGACATCATTCCCCTGACTCGTCCGCCAAGGGCAGCACGAATCTTCTTAAACACCAAAACATTCCAGAGCATTGCCTCAATACCCCAAGCACCAAACCAGCTCCCTTCAATAGCAGCGAGCCTGCGGTTATAGGCCAATTCAAAGAGCTTCTTCGTAATTCCTCCCTTGGAATTCACCTGCTTGTCGCGAGATCCATTGTTAGCATAGTGATACACAATTCAACATCGAGGTGAACATTAGAAAAACTTTGTGCACAGAGGGTAGGTTTTCAATCAAAAATAAATTAAGGTGAGGGTTAATTCATCGCATAGACTTGATGCAGCAAAATTGTTTATAATTGTTAAACAAATAGAAGCACCATTAAAACTTAAGGACCAACACACCAACTTTGGGAACTTCTTTAACACCAAAAGTCATTGGTTGTACAAAGAAATGTCTTGATAACCAATACCACACGACACGCACCTTTTTCCTAACACCATCTCGAACGCGATCCAAAATTGCTGGAACTGCAGTCATAAGAGTAGGTTGAAGCTCGGTCGCATCTCCTTTGGTTCCATGCTTGACCTTGCTTGAGGTATCTGTCAGGGTCAATGGAGAACCATATCCAATAGCTGCTCCAGCCACAAATAATGTTGACTGCACATCAGTCAAGGCAGGTCCAAAGATTAGCTCCACTTTTAGGCGAATATAACTCGAATTGGATAGAACAAAGAGTAATAGATTGCAACCCAATAGTACAAATGCAAAGTAATGATCACTCCGAGGCATTATTTAGATTCCGTTCATTTGGGGTGGACAGACGCCAACCGAACTTGGTACGATGCAAGAGACTATGAAAATATTCGAGCATGAAGCTCACATATTAGTTTGCTCCTACTAGTTCCAAAGAGTCATTTTCAGGATAAAGTCGGAACACTGGGTGAGGAGTTAGAAGTTCCATTACCTCCGCGGCAAGCTCCAGAACGTGAGCGAGAGGCAAGTAGGCAAGGTACACGTCCTTAGTGTTAATTTTTGGTACTGAAGTCGTCACCCCAGCAATGGTGGCAACTATATTTCTGTGCGATATCATCACACCCTGGATACAACCACAAAAATACCAAGATCACAGCTGGTCAGCATTCTTTCCTTATCAAGAAATTGAGCTTCTCAAAAAACTGACAATTCGGAAGGTTCTGAGTCCTTTAAAAAATACCTTTTCGGAGACCTAATAAGAAAATATTTTCAAGTTGGTTTCAATAACACGAACCTCGAACTGAGTTTTAGTTTCAAAATCCAATCTAAGTCAAATATTTACCACTTATTTGTCACACTCTTTTACCTTGGGCATACCAGTACTTCCACTGGTATACATGATAACAGCGATGTCGGAGGGAAGGGGCATTTCCGGTTGAACAGGTGATTGTTTGCCGAGCTTTTCCACGTGTGAAAAGCACGCTACGATCTTTCCGTCCACAGTTGGCTCCGAAGTGATAGAGTCATCTTCCATGTAAATCACCCGTTGCACAGAGGTAAGCTGTTGACTAAGATCCTTGATCTTCTTGAGCTGCTTGACGTCACAGATCACTGTCGTCACCTCTGTCTGCAATTTTCAAAAACACCAAAATTGAAATTAAAACTTAAGCAAACATGCCGTCAATTATGATCATCTTCTTCAATCTAACGCACCAATGAAATGCTGCATTTCAACTCATAACCAGAAAATCGGTGTCAAACGAAACTCATTACCTCGTTCAAGGAATGCACGAGAGCCTCCTCGCCGAGAGAGGCATAAATGGTAACAACTGTCAGGTTCTGACGCAAACATGCCTGAACACAAAAATTCGGGTTAAACCCAATTCATTAATCTTCTCAGATTACCCATCGTTTAAGAATGAAATGATCACGACTGATTCACCAACATGCGAACATGGCTCCAAAAACCGCCCAAAAAATGCAGAAATCGAAAAACCACCAGATTTTGCTGATTACACTCGAAAAACTGCTGATAATTTCGTTTGCCAGTATTCACAGTGCACGGTACCCACCTGCAGGGCAAGAAACCACTCCGGCCGAGTTTCGGCGAAGATTGCGACTTTCTCCCCCCGCCCATGGCCCAGAGCGACGAGCCCCGACGCCAGGTCACTGGCGCGCAGAAACGCCTGCGCGTAGCTAATCCACTCATAATGCCCCAACGTCACCTTCTCAAACTTGCGGCCATCCCCGGCATCCTCCGTCTCGCGCTTGAGCACCACGCGCGACCCCAGAAAGCGATTCCCGGAGAAGCGCGCGCACGCCTGCTCGAACAGCGCCGCTAGCGTGTCAGCTCCCTCCCACGGCGTCTCCACCAACTCCGGGTAGCGCGCATTCCGCTTGGTCAGCCCCTGCTCCCCGCCCACATTCGCAACCGTCGTCGCCTGGTTCCTGACCCTCTTCCTCCGATTCTCCCTCAGCAGATACGACGTCACCACCACCGGCACCAACACCACGAAAAACGCCCCCATCCCCACCCCCTCCCTCAACTCCTCCCTCAACCCCTCCCTCCGATCAAACCTCGCATCCCATCCCCCCCAATTCAACCCAACCTCACCTCGTGCAAAACCTCCACTCTCACACCACCTCTACAAAACACACAACACAACACAATCGAAGCAAGTGCCCACGGTGATGGTGTGGGACAAGTTAGAGTATGGGATGAGATGGAAGTGGGCAATGAGATGCGTGGAGTGGAATGGAGTGGAGTGGAGTGGAGTGGAGTGCAGTGCAGTGGAGCAGGCAGTTGGGTGTGTCTGCGAGAGACGGAGTGTGCAGTGTGGGACGGAGTGACAAATGGTGTGGGAAGGAGTGTGCTGTGTTATGTGCTGTGTTGTGTTGTGTGGAACTGCGAGAGAGGGAGATGGAGATGGAGGCGGAGTCGGGGTCGGGGACTAGGGGTGTCTAGGGGATCATGGTGGTGGGGTCTCACTTGTCTTAGGGGAGGAAAAAGAGAGAGTGAATGAGGAGGTGAACAAGAGTTTTTTTTGTTTTTTGTTTTTATTTTTGTTTTTGTTTTTATTTTAAATTATTAGTTAAACGGGTAGTCCTTATACAAAGGGAGAATAGCATCATTTTTAACCCTAATTTTTGTACTTGTCCTTCACTTTTCTTGTGGCTCTCTTTTAATAAGATTATCAGTAAAGCTATTTTCGACCTATGAATGGAGTAACTTATTTTTTGGACCTTGAACTTAATTTTTTAAGTTGGGAATCCCTTTATAGCTTGTTTTCATTTCTAATTCTAACTTTGTGTATACTCTCCACCTTTTCTAGAGTTCTTTTTCAATCAAATGTCCATTCAAGTTATCTTTGACTTGTAAATGGAATAACTCCAAAGTAAGTATTCCATGTAGCCCAAATTTCCCCTTCAAAACAAAACAAACACATTGTAGAAAACTTGAGCAGGTCCTTTAAGAAGTGTTTTAACTTTTTTTAAGGAGAAAGAAAAAGAAATACCATACTTATGGATAGTAGGTTCTTTAATACATAATTTTAAATTAAGAAAATCAAAAGGATCAAGTATTTAAGGATGAAAAAAAATGTAATAAAATAGTTTTCATGATATTTGTCTATGTTGAATTATATGAAGTTATTATTAGTGGTTTTTTGTTTAAAATAAAATAAAAATCTAAGTTTTTGAGAACAAACCTTACTTTTTGAAGAAAATTAAACCTTTGTTTGAGGGTGAACAAAATTGCTACACAGGTACAGGACAGAGATTTAAGTTCTTTTAGGGGAGGAAAAGGAAATTAAAGAGAAGTAATGAGGATGAAAGAGGGGGAGGGAGGTTTGGGTGAGAGTCAAATGTTAGGGCGACATGCACGATGCAAGGCTGCGACCCACTTACGGACCAGTAAGTGGCTCTGCAGTGGGGCTTTTGCTCTTTTCAGGGTCCTATAAGAAGTCTATATGGTGTGTTGCAGATTATTTCAGTATTTTATGTTATTTTAGTACATTATGTCTGAGTTTTATAGAATTGAGGTATAGTATTTTTCAGAATCTAGCCACATGAATTTATGAGCTTTTTAGATAATTTTATAGAATTATATTCATTTCTAAATTCTATTTAACCATAGAGTTCTAAAAATTAAAAGTATTTTAAAATTCTTTGAATAGAAAATGTGAAACCAAAATTGATCATTAAAATTTGATAGAATAGTGTGTGTGATTTAACTTAATATAATCCTACAATCATATCTCAAAATCAAATTTCTTTTTGGGAGATGGTTCTTAACTTCTACACTTTTCTTAAATCCAATTCAAATTTTGGAGTCATGGAGAGCTTAGGTGAAGTAGTAAAAAGTAAGATTTTAGCATGAATTTTTTTGAAAAGGAATATTTTCATGCAAATAAATTGTGTGATTTTTTTGGTGAAATTGTGATTTTTGGGAATTTTTATTGACAAACTCGGTTTCTCTTCAAATTTAGACTACTAGAGCTTTTTATTTTAAGATATTTTTTGAATTTTTCTTTGCAATGTATTATTAATCAAATTCCTACTCAAACTACCAACTTACCTAAGTTGGAGTATACATGAGTTTTATAAGGGCAAGCTTCAAAGTTTGACAAAAAAATATTCTACAGTTGAGGGAAAAAAATTTGGTCCATTTTGGTCTTTATAATCTCACAAATGAAAGAAAAATAATAGCTCAATTTCTATATAGGATTAGTATATCAATTTAATTTTAAGATCTTACAACTAAATTTACTAAAAAAATCTTAGATTGAAATCTATACGGCCTGAAGTAGGAAAGAGTCAATTTTGGCAATTTGTGCTCCAATATCATCAAGGAATTAATGCTATTCTTTATCATCTATGGTTAAATCTGAATTTAATTATTTTTTCACATTGACGCAAAACAAAAAAAAGACTCTATGTCTGATCTAAAAATGGAGTAATATATTAAATTTTCTATATAGTGTATTATAAAGCACTTTGCATACATTAGGAGCAGTTTGGGGTCTCCAACGGGCCTTTTCCATGCTTTCCGTGCCAAAGTTTTGGGCATGCCCGTGCACTTTACCTGCTGGCACCAACTGTGCCAGCAGGTCGCCAAAAGCGAGCCAAATCGCGAATGGGGGGGTCCGGCCAATGGTCGCGCAGGAAGGCTTCCCTCCCCCGCGCGTGTAGTCCCGCAGGTCGAGAACGGAGCCTCTTCGCGCACGGAATTCGAGCATTGCAGAAGGGTGTCAGCGGTGGTGGGCTTTATGAACGCCTGCGAAACTGACTCCACAGGCCACCTACCGAAATCGAATTGCCGCTCCCCCTTTGAGATGCAACGTGCACAAGGTGTTGATGTCGAAATGCTGCCAACGGTCATTCCGAACCTCATGCGTTCCCCTGAGAGAGTTGTCGTTGTTGCGTTGTCAAGCAGGATGGAGCGGTGGAGGCCTCCAAAGGCTGGGCGAAGTTGTTCGATTTGGGTTGTGGGTGGTCACGCATTGTGCAGTAGAGATTTAGGGTTTAGCTGTAGTGGTCTTCCAACGCTGCCAGCGGTCTGCCATCCACATAGGTTGGAGAGAGTACCTGAGTTGGGAATTGGGGTTTCGGGATGAGGTTTTAGGGTAGGTCGTACCTTGGTTGCGAGGCCGTGGACGCAGGTTTCAGCCGTTCGTGATGGCGGAGGGTTTGTTGACAGCGTGTAGTTCTGGCGGATGATGACAGCGACGACACCATTTGTAAGTTTTTGAGTTTAGGGTCGAAAATTTCATGCATTCTAGTGGTATGGCTTCACGGCCAAACTCCCTCGTACAGAGTGTCATTCTGCATAATACTCAAGACTTGGAGGGCAACTGGATCCCCATGAAGGTGGATCGTGATTCATGGGTTATGCTGCAACCAGCTTCGGATGGGCCTTGGGGTAGAGAGGCAAGGCGACATGGTGGAGAAACTTTTCGGGGAGCCTTCAAAGCGCAGATCAGAGATTTCTCTTGGATCTCCACGGAGCATGGAGCATGCGACCTCGATAAGGTGCTTGTGCAACATGCATATCAACCAAGGCATCTGCGCTTGGATCCTGCGGAGGCAGCAACCAAATTGGGAATGGCAAACTACCTGTACGCGTCGGTTTCGGAGGATTGGGTACATCCCGCATCTATCCTTGGTCCCATTCTTGTGCTCCATGTTGAGATTGGGGAGGCAACACGGAATCGACAGAGCCACGCGGAGTTGCTGGACATAGGTACATTCTTCCTTGGTGGTCTGTATTTGCCTCCAACAGGTGACACGCTGTACGGGAAGGTTGAAGCACTCCCGCTTCCAGGGTTCAACGATGTGGAGTGGCCTTTGCCAGACATGCACACATCTGAGGCGTTTAGAACAAAGCTCACTCTCGATTTTGCAAATGCTATGAAAGCAACAACTGGTAGCAGCTTCGTCCACCAGCAATGGTTTATGCCAATCCATGTTATGGTTGATTTGTTTGCGGTAGCTGCTGACAGCATTAGGCGGACACCTACATTGTTTGTTTTGAGTAGTCCATCCGAGGCTCTGCTGAGCAGTCTAATGAACCCAGGGTGGAACGAGAAGTTCCACATTGGCCAAGATGTCATCAAGTGCGTTGCCAACAGGACCAGCATTGTTTTCCGCTATCACGTGGGAAGACAAACATTATACACTAGGTTCATGTATACAAGGTATAGGGGGGCTGCCAACAGTCAGTGGGAAGCCTTGGATCACCTACCAGAGGAGGTGATGGTGGAAGTGTCTTGTATGTTTAGGGGGAACTTGCTGCCAACATTCGAAGTTGGCAAGGGTTGGCCAGTATCCCACCTGCGGCACGAAATTGCAATGGCACTTGGAGATGACGTACCTGGGCAGTACAACCTGGTTTTGATAGAGGCCAACGGTGTTCGTGAGAAAAAGGTACGAGTCTAGCCGAATTCATGTAGTCGTTTTGATGTGTTGGGAATTGGCTGTTCAGAGCTCCTTGCTGCCAGCAAACGAAAATGACAGGATTTGTTGGATGCAGATCAACCAGCGCCATGAGAGACACCTTACAGCTGCGGATGTCACGGTTCCCAAAATGATGAAGATTGTGGAGCTGTAGGAAAAGTGATTTCGGGGATGGGTAGTCACAGTATGTGGGAAGTCATTAGGTTCTTCGCGAAGTCGTTAGCGAGTTCAGGTAGTGGTTCTGCTTACCATTCAGGACTTTCTGTGGGACATCCTGTATTAACGTGTTATATGGAGGCAAATTTGAAGTACCCTTGATCTTCGTGCTGCCAGCGGAAATAGAAAAGAAAAACAGTTACAATTACCAGTGGTGAATCCTAGGGTGCAAAATGAAAAATAGAATAAAATACAAGAAGTCTGAAGAATGGCCGGGGTTTCAGAGGGCCTGGGTCTGAAGCGCAAAATTGCTTCGAACTTGTGGTGGCGCCATTGACGCTGGAGCCTGCTGCCAGCGCAAAATAAGAAAAGAAAAACAATTGCATACAATAGAGCACATGACCCTTCAGAGGCACAAAATGGAGTTTGGCACTTGAAAAATATGAAGTAATTAGGAAGGAATGTAAAGTTCGTTACTTCCTCCGAAGAGGCTGGCTCCTTCGTGAACCTGGTGCTCTGAACTGGCAACGGCGGGCACAATGCAGCTCTTGGTGCCAACAAAGACGAAAAAATGAAGGTTGCAAATAAAAAAAGAACCACGGTCGATTCTAATAGAACAAGATAAAAATAAAAAACAGTTGTACATAAGAGATGAAGTAGGTCGCAGATGGTAAATAACAACAATGGCCAAAATTGAAAGGGACCATGGTGGCGAATAATGAAAGAAGAAAAAAAAAATGGCGGCTAAAGAGCAGCCCTTGCTGTCAGCAGTCCACAATAAAGAAGAAATACAGTTGCGAATAAAAAGGAAGGGTTACAAGAATGCCATATCTTTCAAAGAGACATGGCAGTCCAGAGGCAAATTGTTTTCAAGTTCGGAAAAGTTTAAGAAAGGTGGCCCATAAAAGTCCGGACCAGAAGTCGCTGCCAGCAAACCCCTAACCCGGCCTACAAAACTATCCAAGGTGGGAATCTACTCCACGTTTGCGTTTGTGGCAATTGCCTCAACAAGGCTCGACAGTCCCTCCATGTTGGTGTCGTCCTCGTTCTTCTCTGCTTCAGGTGGTCCTTGCGTGGTGGCGGATGAGTCCTTGTTCCCATCTCCAGATAGGGCTGCCTGGGTCTCCTGAGGAGAGCGTTGCGTGGGATCGAACGCCAGGGAGTCTGAGTCGGGGAGAGCATCCTCTGTAGTTGCTGCCAGCAAACAAGAATTAGAAAATAAGAATTATTCGGATGTAACAACGAATTAGGCAAGATCCAGTTGGGCAGATAGGTTAAGGGGCAACAAACCTTGGTCGCCCTTGGTCTTCTTCCACGGAAGCGCGGCCACAGAGGGGGCAGCGGGCCTCTTGCTGCCAGCACGTGGTGAAGCAGGCTCGGCCAGGAAGATCTCTTCCGTGAGACGTAACTCCTCCGCGGCCTTGGAGTCGAGGTCGAAGCCCCACTGCCCAAGCCATCCTCCAGTCATCCCCCGCTCGCATCGACGGCACCGGGCGTCCTGGGAGAAGACTGCCTCAAACATACAATGGGGATGTGCCAAGCAGCCGCAGAACAAAGGTACGCAGCAGGTGTCAACGAAGTAACGCTCGCAGAAGGGGCATGGGTCGTTCAGGGCTATTGGCAACACCTGGAACTCCAATGGATAACGAGCCAGCACCTTCTTCGGGCGCAAGAAAGCTGAAGCCAACTCCAAGGCCGAGATCTCCGCTGTCAGCGCGGAGACCTCGGCGTGGCGTCTCTGCTCATCGGCTTCCATCTCCTCCAACTTCTTGTAGACCCTGTCAATGCGGGCTTGGGCCTCCATGAGTGCCTTGCTTGCAAGCCCCAGCTTGTCTTGGCCTAAGCGGGCCGCGTGATCAAAGCGCCTCTTCTCTTGGTCGTTGCCATCAGCCGCGGCCTTCTTGGAGGCCTCGCGGGCGGAGAAGATGTCGTCATAGAGCTTGGACTCCTCGGCCTCCTTGGCTTTGATGTAGTCCCGCTGGGTTGCAAGGTCGACCTTCACGCGGTCCCGGCTGGCCTCCACCTTCAGAAGTGCCGCCTCCAAGGACTTCTTCTTGAGGCGCTGCTGCTCCAGGACCTGCTTCGGATCCGTTGCCACCAAGGGCTGCACCTTGATGGCAACGGCAGCAAGGGCCTTCACGGCCTTCTTCTCAGCCATGGCCTTGGCAGGAAGGGGCAGGGATCTAGGTCCCCTGACCTTCTTCGCCTCCGCGGCCGTGATCAAAGCCTTGGAGGTGGCTCCAAGTGGCTTGGCTCCTCCGCTCGACTCCGCCCCTCCTCCCTTGCCCTTGCTGCCAGCACCGGGGATGTGGCCAGCGAGGAAGTCGATAATGGCTTCAATCTGCTCCCTCAAGGCCGGGGGAGTCAACTTCTGCGGATTACGCCCTGGCAGCTTCTCACGCCCCTTCACAATTGCCTCCGCCTTCTGGGCGAAGTTGACATCCACGCCCTTCTCAAAGTAGAGGTGGCAAGCCCGAAGAAAGGAGGTCCCGAATGCCCAGTTGTCGGGGTCACCTCCATAAGTCCACCGGTACATCTCGCAGTATTTCCTCTGGGCCTCCGGATCCTCACAGTCAGCAACGTAGTGCCGCCCAGAAGAACGCTCTGGCCATCTGTCGATGAAGTCGGCCTTCCTGCAATGCTTGTCGCCGCTGAGGTCACTGAACTTCAACCCCTTGTTGGAGAGCTGCAAGGTGCGGGCGAAGAAGTCCTCATCGTAATCCGCAGCATGCCTACCCAGCAGAAATGGGGCGAGGTGGTGGAGCTGTGCATGAAGTGCAGGGGGTAAGCCGTCCAAGTCGAAGGCGTCATCCCACGGCGTCTCAACATCGTTGCCATCCTCCTTGCTGTCAGCAACCTCGACGACCTCCTTCTTCACGACGGCCTCCTTTCCCTTCCTACGGCTCGACATCCCTGGCGCTGGTAGTGCAAAAACAACACGTTTTACGAAAGGGGGATCGCGCATGGCAGCTGAAAAAGGGAAGACCACTGACAAGACATTATTCATTCGGTTTAGTTGAATTTAGTTCTGAAAACATGAAGCCTCACAACTGAAAGGACCTTCGCGGCCATGGCTGAACGACCTCACCCAACTGTGCCATGCCCCTCTACGCATTGTACAACAACAAAGAGAAATTGCCAAAACAGAGTTGCAAAAACAAGCTGCTTACCTCCAAGCCGAAGCTCAGTCAGAGCTGTCTTCCGTTGCCGAAGCTCTCTTCGCCGCGCTGTAGCTCTCCTCTGCGCGGCCTGCTCTTCTCTTCCCCTTCTGCTCCCCTCTGCAGCCCGAACCCGCTCTCTACGCCTTCACTTCCCTCTTCCCCTTCAGCTTCCCTCTGCGCCGCGGCTGTCCTTCGGCGCCGAAGCTCCCCAACGCCCCGCTGCTTCTCCCCGCTGCTCCCTCTGCTCCCCGCTGCTCGCGCCTTCTTCACTGCTCCCTGAGGCGCCCTAGCTCCTCCCCGCCCCGCTGGTCGCACCTCCGCGCTGAGCTCCTACCGCTGCAGTGCCAGAGCTGTGGCCGCAGCCTTCCCCCTCCCCCCTGCTGCCCGCGCAGCTGCTGCGGGCCCGATGCTCGTGACAGCCACCCAGCTCCTCACTCCCCCAACTCCTTCCTCAGAACTCGACCCCGCTCCTCGCGGCTCCGCCGAACTCCGCACTCCTCAGCTCCCCCAAGCGCACCGCCCTCGCCCCTCCTCCTCACAGGTCCTCCACGGGTCGCACCTCCCAGTACGGCTGCACGGATGAGTCCTCCACGGCTCCCTCTGCACCCACAAAATCCTCACACCCCCCTCCGCCTAGTTCGAAATTGCGCTCTTCAACGGTAGAAATCAAGGGTATGGAGAAAGACAAAGGATGAAGAAGCCGAAGCACTACCGTGTCAGTGCAAACCCGAGGCGCCTGCTGGAAGCAAGAGCGCGGCAGTAGAAGAGAGGAGTGAAGCTAACAGTCAACCCCATATCTTTTTTCGGGAAGAAGGCCCAAGACTGGTGTGAAGGAGACTCTTGCTGGAGTCAACCGCCTGCCACGTGGGCAGCGTCCTTCAAGGGGGGTATGAGACTCTTAAGCAATGTTAATTAGGGGGGTCGTAAAGGAGGTGTTGGGAAGGTCACAGCAACCTTAATTGTCAATCATTTCCACGGCCTTATACATCACTTCCCCATTTGATTTTAATTGCAACAAATTGGCATAGAAATTAAAATTAAAATTTAAGGGTGAGTGACATGTATGATTACTAAGACACATTCATTGAATTCATCATTATGAAGAGTTATAATCCCTTGGATTGGTCTTTCTAGTGAAATAACCACAAAACAAGTTTAGGGGAGAAACATGGTCTAACTCATTCAAAAAAAACATTGTTGCCAGCCACATTCTACATAGGTATAAGTTATAACATAATTACCAAGGCACATTGCGGTCAAGTCACACACGGCCATTGCTCGCGTCGTCACTGTCCTCATTGCTGCCAGCCACCTCACTGTCAGTGGACTCCCCTTCTTCTCCATGGGTGCCTCTTTAATAATTATCGAGATTAACTTAGCAATGGATAAGCCATTTTAGGGAATTGCTCGAAAAAATCCTCATTTTTTGATAAATCTATCCGTAAATGGCTATTCTAGAATGAAACCAAAAAACATGTTAAAGAAGATCCACTGTCTACTCCGATCAAAAAAATTAAAAAAAATTAAAAACTTGCTACATTATAGATGTCCATCCAATGAGTTTAGAACGCATAATTTGTACTCAATTCATACAGGCTCGTTGCCAGCGTCATCGCTGTCCACGTTGTTGCCAGCGTCGTCACCGTCAGTTGAGTTGCGTCCTTCCTCAAGATCCACATTGTTGCCCTCCTCCCCGGGGTCATCTTCGTTGGCAGATCCTCTTGCTTGATCATTGTTGGCTCCATCACCTCCAGCGGTGTTATCACACACCCAAGCTTTGCCAACACGCCGTCGCCTTGACCGCCAATTCTCCAAAGCCCTGGCAGCATTTGATCGATGCCACTGTTCTCGCCTTCTACGTGTAGCCTCCATGCGGGCCTCATCGTCCGGGGTATTTAGAACCCTGGTGCACTCTAATTTCTTCTTATACCGATGCTGTATATTTCGGTACCAATGTTGGAATTGTTGCAAAATCACACTGATGCGCTCTTTGCCACCACCGTGAGCTGTATGCGCTTGATTCGCTGCCTTCGCTTGATGATGGGATTTCTCCATACCCTGGCAACTCCATACGGCCAGACTACCGTATTCCTCCACAAACCAACTGCCATGCCTGACAATTACATGCTGTCAACAGCCACTCCAAGGTTAGTCCTGGATAGAGAATTGACGAAAGTGAGGTCAGCCATCAACCCCTAATTCATCCCAAACCTCGTTCATATAACTCACCATGTAGTGCGACACATGCTCCTCTCCGAAGGCCTCCAAAAATGTTCTCCCCCACGTTTCTATCCTCCCTTTGAACTGGAGTCGTTGTTCTGCTGTCAGCACCAAGCCGCTAAAATATGGTAGAACCTCTTCAAAGGCTTGCCACATAGCAGCCCTTGCCCTACGATGTGCACCGCCGCCACTATTATTGCTCTCTGCTTGACATATGTCTTTCCAGGCCTTGTCGTTTCCAGACCATACGCTTGGTTTAAATAGTCTGCTAGCAACAACCCCACTGAAAGATGGCTTCTGTGGCACATTCCCTGTGCTGCCACTCAGTTTCGGATCCTTTCTAATCTCCACATTGCCACCGTGAGCCCCGATAGCTGACAAGGACTTCTCCATTTGCTCTATGGCTGTAGCCCTCAGTCTTTGATCTTGTATGTTCCAGACATAAATGATGTGTTGATGCACAATCTTCTCCGCTAGGCGAACTAGGGCGTGAAGTGTACAAATGTGCACTCTTTGCAACGGAATTGGCAAGATAGGCCTCCACCTTGTATGTGCACGCATGTCACATGGTTCTGGCTCCACAGAGTTGGCAAACAGTCCCCCCACCCAGTTTGGTTTCCCACGTTTTCTGATGGCAGCACTCGCCTGGCTTGCTGTCCCTACGGTAGGCTTAGCCCTCTTCTGCTCGCAGTATATGCAGTTCATCGCACACGACGGCCCCGACTGAAGCCCGTACATACACTTGATCGTCTTCATGTCCGCAGCGAGATGCCACTCCACATGGAATTCTCCAACTTCAGGGACCGTGAGTTTCTCGCCACTGGACTGTGCTGCAATCACAGATGGAAATTTGGATTTCCCAAATATCCACGACAGAACTTCGTAGGACTCTTTTTCCACTTGAAAGGTTGCCACTGGCCAGATTTCCTGCTCCGACTGGACTGAGAAAAACAGGGCATGGTTTCTCTGAATGTCTGGGTCGAGCGCCCTATTCATCAATGTGATGCTGACCCGTTCAAACTTCTTGCCATTGACAATCTCGGCCTCGTCCAATTTCATGACAAATACCAGCGGTGCCCCTCTTAACTCTGTGGAAACATGGCGAGTGGATGTGTAAGTCACGGTTAATTGATAAATAACCCTGCTGGCAGCAAACTCTGAAAACAACAGTCTGAGGTGATTACGTTACCTTCTTCCGTGATGCCGTAGAAGATCACCATGCTCCTTTGGACCACCTCAAGGTCTGTGAATAGGGAATTCTTGTCAGTCAAAACGACTTCCTTTACCATGTCCTCGGACTTCTTGTTCTTCTTAGAACTTGCTGGCAGCGTAAGTCGACCTTCAGCATGGTAGTATTCGCCAATATACTGTGGCAGGTTTGCATTTAACTCCTGCCGAAGCAGTTTCACGTGATAGGGGCTCGGCAAAATACTCCCGGAGACTCCTTTGTTCAGAGCAGCAATGGGAGCCTTCACAGATTTGTAGAGAGCACCATATCCCCGATGGGAAACCCCTGCCTGGTCGCAAGCAGCAAGAATTTTGTCCGGTCCAATACTCTTACCAATCGATTTGAGCACATTTTTCGCAATATCTGACTGAACATGTGCCATTGCAGGCTGAGAAGCGAGCGCTACACCTTCATGCCGTGACAAAATTCGAGCTAGTGCTACTGCAGTCCTATTTTGGGACTCTTTATCCCCCCGCAGTCGAGAGCACTTCCGGTTCTCTCGGTTCCTTTCGACAACAAACTGCACCACATCTGGTTGCAGCACTGTCCGCACAAGCTTCACTCTTGCTTTTGATCCACCTGATCCAGGTTTTAACTCGTGAATCCCTCTGAGAGCCCTCCTCCTATTTCGCATGCCCATGGGGGTCTCCTTCTCGAAGCTGGCCCTCCGCTGGCAGCGGTCAACGTCTTCTTGGAGACCCCGCACATGGCGCTCCAATTGCTCCACCCTTTGGGCATGGCAATCACGGACAGCCTGTAATTCAGCTTGCAAATCCCTGCATTTCTTCTCTAACTCAAGGCAACGCATTCTCCCCAATTGGACATCTTGGGCTGCCCTTGAGTTGCTGGCCAGAGCTTCGCCTCTAAGCTGAAGCACTTCTTCGCTCAACTGTGCCAACTGGATCCGCGTCTCCTCCTGTGTAGAACCATGTACACAATGATCCAGCAGCCTGTGTGTATATCCGCGAAGACCCTGCTCTCCATGACATATGAATTCAACAAACTCTTTTAGCGACTTGATTGGAGGTGGCTTCCCTGTCATTGGGTCAACAGGGTAAATGTCTCCATTGATCCACAAGTCAATGTTCGTGTCTCCACGCAACCTCCGTGTTGGAAACGAGCTCCTCATGCACAGCTCCACTTGCGTAGAACCTCTTCTCATGACCGGGGCATAGCGTGTGTCCAGTGCAAAGTGGGGAATGTACTGATTGCTTCGTTCAGCCCTTGCTGCCATCGTGGACCCTACAGTCGGTAATCTTGATTGAATCTCCCCTGGTCACACTTGGTGATTTGCTGTTATTCGAGAGAACTTGTTCTGATCTTCGGACACCTCCTACACCCAATGAAAAACTGAATTCAGAACCTCAAATACTCCGAACCTAATTCGATAGACCTGCGTGGCATCTACAAGCGCTATCGACCACGAAACCTACATTGCCTTATGCCGTTGTGGCAGCAAGGGCTAATGAAATCGAAATTCAAATTGCTCAAAAACCCAGTAGCCCCTGAACACCCCACAAAGGTTTATCGAATTAGGTTAACTTACCTTCCCTTCAAGTACATCAGTTTTCATCTCTTCGTTGAAACCTTGGTCGCCGACTGAGAACAACCCCTCGCCGCCGTCGCTGCCAGCGGACGCTGCCAAGAAATGAATTGCAATCTCAATTTTGCTCCTCCGGTCTGGGGCGCCATCGCCACTCGGAATCTTTCCCGCAAATCACATACGACTGTGCGTCCCACAGTGCCAACAACGACTTGCTTGAAGCAGAAGAGGGCGCTTCGTTTTCTTGGTGCTGAACGGCGTAGAGCCGGTGGCGCCATCGCGCCCAGACCGTTGTGGCAGCAATTCGAAGTTGACAATCCGGGGATCGAGGCAACGGATCGAGGCACTTCATTAATCGCCGAGCAATAAATCCCAAGGATTGGCGCTCAACAACCACCGCCACGCCCTCTCGCCAACAAGGCAAAATCCGGCCACGCAACTCCCCTCCGTCCGCTTCGGGCAGCGTTTCAGACCCCTGCTGACAGCGACAGAGGGGGTTTTGGGCAGGCAGCCCACCTAATCCGGGCTGCCTTACAAGGCCCGTTGGAGACCTGATTTTTCCCCTAATGTTACAATGTATACAAATTTTACTCTATAAACAAGTTATTTTCTAAATGAAAGCATTTCGTTCCTCAAGGAGGGCCGACCAATTATTTTTGTGCATCACTGTATATGAAGCGTCTATTGGCGCTACACTCCAATCCTACGTCTATTAGATACAAGGTAGGAATGTAGAACTACCTCCATTTCAACCAAATCCTTTCTCGCTTCTTGATAATTTTACAATCACTGTCTTAAAAAGATTGAAATATTTCAAAACCAATAGCCCCACATAGATTGATTATTCGTAGTTTGACATTTGAGTGCAAATACGATTTTGGGGGGAAATAATACAGTTATCCTTAACCCCTAATTGGCCATCACTAAATTTCCCCAAAAATTGTCAAAAATTTGTCATTTCTAGTGCAAGGAATAATTGTCAAAATAAAATTCATATTTTAAACTTTTAATCGGAGGATCTCAAATATGATTGCTTTGACATATTTCTGGATTTTTTTGGCATTTTTAACTATGCGGATTGGAAGATTATAACATTTGAAGTTCAAAAAATACATTTTTTAAAATTCATAAAACGGCCATTCTAAGACAATGGCAGTTTAGGGGTTAAAGTCACCTTCAATTTTATAAGATAACATATCTTTTGCTTATTATAATATTGTTTTTAATCTAAATAGTTGAGATGTATAGAAAATCCTAGTGGGCCTTCTATATTAAGGATGTAAGAGTTTGGTGGTCTATAAAAGTCCAAAAAATTTAATTTGTTGTCATTTCTTCTTCAAAGACTAATTTTCCTTGAGTTTAAAGACCACCAAGCTTTTTATACTCACCCAAATTCTTCCATGTCTACCTACTATTGAGAATAATTATTAATTGAGATTCAATTTAATCAAAACTCATGGTATATATGGTAAGGTGCTCTATAATGGCTCAATTTTCAGCGTGGGAAATCTAGAGCAAAATTAACACTGCAAATAATTTTCATGCATAGGGAAACTAAGTGAAAAGTTGGAGCAAGTGGAATTATCATTTTTGGATTCTTCTACAATTTGTTGTGAATTTTTGAAGCTGGATTCATAGGTGTTTCTAAAATGGTGCCCTAAAGTGGCACCCTATAATGTTTGCCATCAGTACATGGTACTATTGGGTGGGGAAGCTATTATGTATCTCTAAGCGAAGATTCGTAGAGCTCCATTATCGGCACAACTCCATTTTAGAGCATTCTACCATATGTGAAATACTGGATGCCTTTAAAAACAACTCGTTGCTAAACCGGTGTTGTAGAAAAGTCGCCAATTTCACCAAAATCCAGAAAACAAAATAAAATCACAGGATCTGTGCAGGCCGGCAGGCTCTGTGCAGGAAATGAGTGTCCCTTCTCAGCCACCCATCCAGTCCATGCACAAACAATATTCAGAGGACCGTGTGATGGTTACGCAGTACCCAACAAAAACATTGCTGCACATGACTCCAGTCTGTGACTTTGAAGAATCACGGGCCTCGGTACAAATGTCAGCCTTCAATGGGGAGCTTTCCATTTGTGAGTTCTGGGAGCTTTGCTGCCGATGGGTGATTGTCACTGCGTGCTTTCTGTAAAAGGCTGATTGTCACTGCGTCCTTTCAACATATGGCTATTTCTTACTGGAAGGGTATTGCATATAATGTAATGGATGGAATCATCATTAGTACCACAGTCACCTCTCCCAGTTGTTGTGGTTCTTATTTCACGAGCAGGAGAATTTAACTTCTGAATATAAGTTGGCTTGATGCTGATGATTATCAGAACCTTCAGGTTGCAATGACGCGTTGACACCGGTTTTGTTAGTGAAGCTCAATTAGCATTTCCTTGGTTTTGCTATTGGATATTTATTTTTGTAATTTGAACCAAGAGTCCCTTATATAAAGAAGCAATAACCTCTCCTTATTTCTAACCCTAATTATGAGACTGATCTCTACCTCCCTCGGAACTCTCTTTCAATCAGTTGCACAATAAAATTACTTTTGATCCATAGATGGAGTAGCTTATTGTATGCACCCTAAGCTGCACTTTATTACCTGTTGCTACGTTTTTGTTTTTTGGGGAACACCCGGTGCAACTTTGCTCACTTAGTCGGGACTCGGTAAAACTTGCCGACTTACTCAATTTTTGTAAAAATTGTACCAGTTTACCCCCAGCTAAGATTAGTTAGATGTTCAAACTTCAGTGGTGCCATGATTATTGTTTCTAAGTATGAACATCCATGTACTGTAATGTCAATTTCTAGCTGTAAGTTACATGTCGTGTTTGTAACTTATCACTGGTACCGTATCTTCCAGCTTGGGGGTGTCTCCAGAGGGACTCGAGAAGTTGAAGCACCGCATTGCTTCCGAAGAATTCTCTAAAGATATGACTTCCATAATAAATCAATGCTGCGCTCATAGGTCACAGCAGCTACTTACGGTGTCTGAATTGACTATTCCCTGCGTCCATCTTGTCCACCTACCGATCAATCCTTGTTACAATGCGTCAAACTAGCGTCTGGATACTGCATTTTCTGTTTGCCACCGACTCCTTTTTCTACTTTTAACAAATGGCATTAACTCAATTTGCAAGAATATAGCCGATACTCACTGAAAACCGACTCACCGAGCAAGCGAACTTACCTGCTGGGGATTCTGGCACTACTTCAAGCCTTTCACGTTCATGAGTTACTGTTCCAGATTCTGCCTTCCACCGTGAAGATTGCTGTAAATTGGACAAGAAGAATAGTACTCTTTAATGGCCATATTCTGAAACGTTCCACCTGTGCGTTTCGAATACCTCAACAGGCAAAATGTGAAAAATTGTCAAGAATACTGAAAGAATCAAATAATAACAGAAAGAGCCATTTTTTTCCGGAAACAAGCAACTTGGCTGTGTCAATTGAGCTCCAAAACCTTCGCAAAAGCTTTGGCAAATTGATAACCAATACAGCTGAACACGAGCTCCAACTGCAACGTATCATTACCCAATTAAAGGTCCAAGAATTCTCCACAAGAGTTTCTGAAATCAAGTAAATGATTTACAAAATGAACTACAAGGCAAGTTGAATACTACACTACTCTACTCAGAAGACCAGGGTCTCGCTTGACTAATAATGCCCCATCATACTCGCTACCTTCCGCTGATATACATCTTGAACAATGTGAACCATCTCCTCTAGACGTCTGACACGATAAGCTCCCTCTATTTGATGAACAGGGCGCTGAGTAGGGTAAGTCGACTCGTCAAGAACCACGGCCAGGTCATCTGGTCTTTGGAGGAGCAAACGGAACGTTGGCAAAAGCTCATAACAATTCTCAAACAGAGAGCGCCGGCAAAACACGTAGAGTCCTAGTCGAGCACGTGACATGGCCACTACTAATCTTCTAACATCCCTTAAATGACCAACGACCTTCGAGCGCACAAGAGATAACAAAATGTAGTCATTCTGCTGCCCTTGGAATTTGTCCACCGTTGTCACCTTGCTGGGTCGACCAAACAGAGGGTTATTGCTACATTTCTTAGCAATAACGTCGCGTATGAGCGACTTCTGCCCGTTGTATGTGGTTAATATTGAAATTTTCTCCGCTGGGTAACCAAGCAGTCGCATATACATAAATACACTCACCACATACTCTGCCTCACCCAGGTTTTGATAGAAATGCGGAGAAGGCTCTGATTCCCCCACTCCTTCGTAATCCTCCACATTAATGAGCTGATAGTCGTAACCGAACCCAGTATTGGCCAAATGGTACGCAGGATCTTGTTGAACGTTGGGAAGATCTCCAAGTTCCTTGTACCGCCAGTTGTAAAGTTTGGCGATGCTGGGCCTTGCTCTGCCCTGTGCATTCAACTGGATATAGGGAACCCCTAGTCTCACAAACCGAGTAAATAAACTTTGATCCAAATGACTGTATTTGTTTAAAGCCACGTTCTTCACCACTGGAGGAAGCTGATGATGATCACCAATTAAGATGCAGCGCTTCAACCGTGCACGGCCATCTGTATGTCGCTGCAGCAGCATGGGAATGAACGTCTCAATCTCTAAAATTTGAGCACTTTCCTCCATCAACAGATTGTCATACTTGAAATTCAAATCCAAGAAATCATGTCTCTTCAGGGCAGCATGGGTGCATGTCATAGCGACTATCTTGGCCTGCTTCGCCATCAAATAGTTGGCACGATCAGCTGTTGATTTCAGCAACTCAAAACCACGGCATTCTTCAAGTTCCTGGAACATAGTCTTCAAATGCCGGAAACATCCTGTGGCTGCCTCCATGTCAGCAACATATGATGTCCCTGAGAAAAGCGGTTTAGGGGTATCGTTGAAGTATTCTTTAAACGGAAACTTCTCCTGGACAACACCTGCGTCACGTGATTCCTCACATGCTGCCATAAACTCCTCCCAGCGCGACAAAACATGCAGAAGCCAGAAATACGCTGCTGTCTCACAAGTGTACGCAGCATCTTCAGGCACCTTCAATGTCTTGGCCAGCTTCTCCACCTCCGTCAGCAGATCCAATCTCCGTTTTAACATAGCATTCACACGTCCCTGTCGACTCATAGATTGATCCGTATCTAACTCTTGCTCCCCCTGACCTAGACGCAACAAATATCTCGCTGGAACATCCCTTTGCATAATCTTCTCAAAGATGTCATTGAGCGCCTGATTAGAATGAGTAATAATCAATGTTCGCTGCATTGGATAGTTATGGTATAGCAGATGCAAAATTTGCACGGCTGTGTCCGTCTTACCAGTTCCTGGTGGACCCACTATCGTCGTCAAGCCGGGCTGCACACCTGAAAGCACGGCGTCTACCTGCACAGGTGTAAACTTCACAGTATTCTGTTTAGGTTGGTCTTGTGGATAAGGACCAGGATCTGGAGGCACGTAGCTCTTCACTATAAGCTGTTGCGGCTGGTCTGCTGCACCATCTGCACTCACATCTGCTCCTTTCCTTTTACCCGCTCTAACCTTAGTCTCAGGTTTCTTCACCTTCGGGAACATAACCTGAAACGGAGGTTTCGGTGAGGAATCTTCGTCACCTTCAGCAGTGACGAAGCGCGTCTCATAAGAAGGAAAGCTTTCCTGTAGATGCTGAGCATCCAAAAAAGTATCTTTAAAGTCTACAAGCTCAAGGGGATCGGCCATTTTTCTCCACTGTGCAGAAGCCGGGTCACCATAACCAAGGAGAATGTCATGCAACCACGTCGGCACAATCAAGTCCTCATTCATGAGATCTCGAATGGACTCTAGTATCGCCTTGAAGTTGTTCTCTTTAGGCTTTCGCCTCATCAAGAGATTGAACGTCTCGTAAACATTCTGGTCCATGTCACCATTAGCAGCTGCATTCATATCGAGCTGATACTGCACATTGTCAAGACCTACAACAACAATCCTCGCTTCGCCAGCAGGGGGTTTCCAGTCCTCACGCTTGATTCTTCCCGTAAAATCGTTCATGAGTGTGCCTTCTTCATCATGCATTTCAATAACCTCACAACCGCGCACAAACTGTAGCCCAAACTGTTCAGGGATACTTAGTTTGGCCAATTCTTCTTTGCCCATCATAGTTGCTGGGACTCTTACAGTAAGCAAGAACAGTACATCATGCTCCTTCAAAGCATCCCATTCTGATCGGTTATCTCCCCTCAAACCCTTGGTGGTGAAACTAACCTCTGCAATGACTGCAGCTGGTTTATTCTCACCAATTTTGGCAGCCTTCACTTCTGTAATCTTGAAACCTGTAACCGGGGTTGCCATTCTAGACCACCCGGAGAAAACTGTTTCACCATCATCCCCATATCGTGCACCCATTCGCTTCAAAATGTCATGTATGTCCTCTCGGATTTCGTACGTAGACTCCAATCTAAAGAGATTAAAGTTGCGAAGCAGATAATCATGAAGAGTGAGGAACTGCAGGTTTAACTTTGGCAATGCCAAGGGACCCGCGCCTGTGTATATGATGCTCGGGATCAAGTTTTCATCCCACATCACTGTCTCATTCGGGTACAGGGGCAACGCGTTTATTGATTCTCGCTGGGACTGGCGTCTTTCGAACGACGTCACAAGAACCTCTTTCAAGAAGTCCACCCTATCTGTCCACGGGTCTTCAGGTGATACTAACTGCAGATTTCTGCACACCAGATGCTTGAGCTCATCATAACTCAATGCAGCTATCGACTTAATGAGCTGATTCCTCTTATCTACAAAGCCCACGTTTGAAAGTGCCAATGGCTGAAGCTTCGGGACTGCCTTAAACAGATGAAGCTGAAGAGCATGAACACGGGAACTATGATTCAATTCCACATCCTCTGGGTTGAACTGCGTCCCGGTTTGGTCATTGATTTCATAATTTTGGTAAAACTCAAAAAGGTCAACTAACTGCCGGAACAAGTCTCCACGCCGATGCGCATACAAGGCACTCAACCGACTCTTCACAACAATCGCCTTGTCCTCCACTAAAGCCCTAACAAACCTCCTAGTCGGAAGCTGACTCAGTAGGTCAATAAGAAACTCTGCAAAGCGTTCACAGTAGAGCTGCGAATCAGGGTCAACGGTGACAGCAGCCTCTTCGTCGACCTCCATCTCATGGTCGGCTTTTGCTTCAGATTGCACAGAGGACTGTAGCACGTCTAAAAACTCTTCCAACAAGGTCGGTAAAAATTTCACCTCTAGCTTCTCCATCACAGGAACAGCAACCTTCGCCTTCTTCTCCGCCCGCACCTCCTGCTTCAGCAGCTTCCTCCAATGATCTAACAACTGAGGATGCTGCACAAACTCCATCCTGAGACGCCCAGGAGAGAGGCTATGCCAAAGCGACAACCCGACCAACCTCAGAACTGGAATACGCACCTTCTCATCCTCCAAGCTCTGAAAGCAATGAATCATAAACAGCAAATAATTCGTCTTCTCCCGTATAGTCATCGCCCGCTGCTCTTTCCCCTCCTTCAACGACAACACCCGTTTGAAAAACGCCTGAAACACCTCCTCCCGCTCATGAAAACACGCCCACGCCGGCACATTCTCCCGGAACTTCTCATTGACCATCAATATAATCGACATGACATGCTCCAGCGACGCCGTCTCCGCATCGAACCGCGGCCACAGATAATTCTCCAAATACTGACTAATCTCTAAAACCCTAACCCTCTGCGACGACGTCGCCACATTGAGCTCGTTCTTGTAAATGTCCACCACGAGGTTGGCGTCGAAGTCCTTGCTGTTCCAGCTCTTCCATTTCTCCCGGTACGCCTCGAGCTCCTCCAATGTCATCTTCCCGAACGACATTGTGGACCGCTCCCCCGAAACCCTAAAACCTACAGCATCAAGAGTGCTCCAAAATGGGAATAAAAAATTACAGCAACAAAACGGCCGGAGGTGGAGAAGTGGAGGAGCGAGTGGGGAGGGGTGGGGGAGGAAGAGAGCAGCCGGGGCAGGGCAGGGCAGGGCAGGGAAGGCGGACGAGGGTTTAGGAGGGGGAGAGAGATGACGAAGACACTGAACCAGCGTAGTCCGGCGGGAAACTGTGACGAGAGAAACAGAGCACTCTCGAGAGTTGTGTGAACAGAACTTGGTGAACTTTGTGAGAGCGGAAGGGTTGTGCGCGTGAAGGTCGACTAGAAGGAGGCAGTCGTGTAATGGTATTTTCCGTGGCATTATAGTGCCACCCGGCTTTCTTGATTTAGTTAAATTCGAACTTTGAGCTATTATTTTTCTAATTTTTAAAACTTCGCATAACCAAAATTTATTTTAAAAAATGATAGAAAATTGAAGAATTCTTGTATAAATGGATAGACCGTGTGCTGTTTTATAAATGGAGATGGATTTATCCAATTCTTTTTATGAAAATAGATTTCTGTTTAATTTTTGGTGATATAATGAATTAAAGCGTGGCTATTGTGGAATAGTTGTCAGATTTTTTTAAATAAATGTGGAACGCGTTTGGAAAGAAGATGGATGAATAATATGAATGAAATTTATTTGAATGAAGAAGGATTTGAATGAAGTTTTTGTATGGGCGGATAATGGTGTGACTGATGAGATTAGTGAATAGAATGAATAAACATTATATTCACATCCGCCCCTTAGTGGATGGAGTTCTTCTTCTTCTTGTGAATGATGTCTATAGGGATAAATAATTTGACACGGATATAGATGAAGATGTAGAATAGAGAATGACAATGTTATGCATAGGCATAATTGCCATTGAATGCTATGAATCATGAAATTTGACTAAAGAAATCATGTATTTATATAGACATGGTTGTCGGTCTAAAGTAGTGATTATGGAAAATAAGAAACCATTTTTGAAGGATTGTAGTTTATAGTGTGAAGTGGATTTGGATTGAAATTATTATAGATTCATTTTTTAGTCTCGGTCTTTTAGTATGTTTTTTGTTCCGTAATATGTTTTGCATAACATATAACATATAAATATAACGTTCTTCTTTGTCAACCTTTATACATTTTGGGTAGAAACGCTCGTAAAAAATATTTTCTAATGATGGAGGATGAAGATTTGATTCTTTGTTTTTTATAGTTCCAAGATAAATTTGGTTTATAATACTGGGTTGTGATAACCTTTTTGTAAAATTTAGTTAGCTTTTACTAATCCTTTGAATTTCAATCAAAATTTGTTAAGAATTTTTAATTGTTAAATAAATTATTGATTATTAGTTAGATACTTGTCTAAAAATTTAATGATAAAAAGTTTGATTTAGAAGCCTTGATGAATGATAAGTTAGCATACATTCTTCACTGCATACTTTGTGGACCATATTACTCTAAAATATTACAATTGTTGAAAATTGCACACAATCTGCAAGTGACATGCATTACATACTTTGAAAATAGCAATCACGTTAAAGTTTTACAATCATATACTTGTGAGCCAGCATCTTCGCTAACCAATCTACATTCAGTGAAGACTCGTAAGTACAAATAATTATATTGATCAGTTTCATCAAACAGACAAACAAACTGTCAAACAGTATGTTTAGGAATCCTTCAATTCCAATAGAGCAATGTGTCGTGGTACCAAAAGCAGTGTGAAGGGTCTGATGGTTTTGGTTGCCCAGAACCTGGTTCACATCAGTGCTGCTCTTGCATTGACATGATCTGCAGAGCTGCATCACACTGAAAAAGGCATCAGACAGAGAATCTGATAACGGTATCACAGACAACAATGATCACCAATCTCAAAGAAACAAAACACCAATTACCTTATATAAAACTTAATATATGGTGCTACTTGATAATGAGTTATCATGGCTTCTGTATCCAGTTCGAGCATACTTTGATTTGCTGAGTACAGGCAAAACTGTTCGATGACCGAATACACTAGTAACTAGAGACTAGAAATCTAACATTGTTTCAAAGTAGCAGAATTCTCTAATACCTCCAGACGTTTCCCATCAATGAAAACAAGATTGAGAAACCATTGCACACATTGAAGAGATTTTATTATGAATTTTTACAGGATTTCAGAGATGTCTAACCGTGTGCAAGGTCTTCGTCATCTCCACCAGATTCTGCTATGGACATAGCAAGCGCTTGCTCCAAAAGAGCGGCATCATCATCCTGTGAAACCGAACACATAATTAGGTCCCTGCAAGCTGGAGTTGAGCTTGACGGTGCACTCTCTGATGCTATCAGCCAAGATGGCTCCAGAGAAGCCACTTGAAAAGCTCGGTATCTTTCCCCAGCTTGAAGTTCGTTGGTCGTATAATCTTCCACAGATTGGTTCAAGGCAGCTTCTTGCGAAGGTCGTTCTTCCTCCATCGAGATCTGAAGAGCAAGAGCCAGCTCAGGGTCCAGATTTGGATTCATGCCAAACTTACTTCCATCTTCTACGTCGCTAATAACGATTGAGGAACCGCTGGTCGATGGAGCTGGAACCAGAAGGCTGTAATGAAGATTTGATGTGTTGCAGACTTTCGAGATCCATTCGCGGAAGTCGGGCGGGATTGCGTTGAAGGATAAGAGCGATGCATGTGAGGCTTCTCGTGCAGGGCAAATGTGTTGTGCATAACGCGCATCCTCCAAAGCTTCATCCTTATTGCCCATTAGGTACTTGACGCAACTTCTCTCGATCTGGCACTCGTAGTCGAACCCAGGCTTCAACAGATCATCGAATTCCTTGAGAGCCTCGACATGCTTGCCGAGAAGACGCAGTATCACGGCTCGTTCTTGCCTATGTAGTAAATGAAAGTTAGAAGTTCGATCCTGAATCAGCGCATTAGCGTAGTCGAGAGCCACTTGAAAATTGCCTTGTATGGCCTGTGCGTAACTCATACACCATCTGCGCCAGCAATGATTGAACAAAAGACCAGATAAAAGTAAAGAGTGTGAACCTTAATCCAAAGAGTAGTGAACTAATGATCGGTCACTGGAAGAAATTTTAGGTGATGCATTTCTGAGTACAATACCTTTTGTCCAGAGTACAACTCCAACACTTCAAATGAATACATGTGGAATCCCGATTGTATCAGTACTTACCGGAATCGATATATCATTTCAGAGGCATTTGCCTGCAATAATATTAGCATCTCGAACTTTTGCAAATGCTCCAGAGGCACTTCGATGAACACCTGTTCAACTAACAGATGAAAGTTGAAAATGCCAAACAATCTTAGGGCTATTGAAATAGCATCATACATGTCAGAATAATTCTCAAACGTGCAGCCGTTGTTAGTGGTCGTTAAGAAGTTTTGCAACTTTAACGCATTTGACATGATCGACTCCCTTTCAAAACTACTGAGTGGGACGGTGAGAGCATTTTTTGCATCCTCCGTCCAGAGATCCTTGGGAAGTTGGACATTGGGCAGACCCCAGACTACAAACGGGCCCCATTCGTGAATTTTGCTTGCACTGTTGGGTTTATCTAGGGCTCGAAGCATGCACGATTGAAGAGCCGTTGCCACATCCTGCCCCTTTTGCAGACTGTCGTAAAAATCTCTCATTAGCTCTGGTGACGCCTTGTCCACAACTTTCCACTGTGCAACCAGCGTGGCTGGGACCCCGGCTATCATCAGTGCACGAGGCAGGTTCACCTCACCATCGCCAAAGACCTGGAGTTTTCATGATTTCAAATTAGATCACAATACAATTGGGATACGGCACTTGTAGACGGATGAGTTTCAAATATTATCTCCTTAGTCGTTCACAAGACAATTCAGGCCTAGAAACCAACCAGTCGGCGAGGCTCATGACGTGACTCATGAGTCTAGTAATAAATTTAAGGACACATATGTAGTTAGTGCATTACGTACCTGCCCTTTGCATGAATTGCAGGCACTAAGAACTACGAGGCATGTCGGCCACTGGAGGCCACTCGCAATGATATCCTCAGACTGAAGCATTTCCTTCCCCGAAATTGAAGTGAAAGATTTGAAACTGTAGTTCCTTGTGACGATGCCCACCTCACCAAATGCGCTCTGAAGTTTCTCACCATCACGAGAAGTTGATGGAACAGCCTCCTGCTCCAGCGCTCGAAAAGTTCTATCTGGTATCCCTTCATGTCACCCACGTTTTTTAAGTCAACCGCGTTAGAATCATATTAAGTGTTGTTGAATTCGGAGAAAGTTCCTGAAAACCGAACGCTTTTAAGGTAATTGCGGCATGCAATTTCAAAATTGTTGCAATGGCTGAAAGACTTGAGATCCTAAGTTACTTAGATTCATTTGTACATTATGCAACTCTGGCATTCAAAAAGAGAACCTAAGAGGTCACTAACATAAGCCACAACAATTAAGGTCGGTCGTCTCATAAAGGCCACACGAGGAGATTGATTAGATTATCCACCACGGGGAGATTGATTAGATTATCCACCTGTGGCAGACCTATGCTTGCTTTTGTCCGACCGAGAAGGCTTTGCAAACTGGATAGCACCCGTTTTGTAGATATCGTTCCAGTGACAATGAACTCCCAAGTGCATTAATCCGAAGGCATGCTTCTCGTTGGACATAGTACTCTCCTCCAAGGCTGCCAGTAGCTTTTCACTAGTAGCATCACATTTCTCGAGTGTGTACACCCGCCCTTTGAAACGCTCTGTGAGCTCCATCAACTCTTTCTCAGCTCCGGGAAGCAGCTGTGCCTCCTCGTAGGAAGCGCCTCCTAGTGCTAGAACAGATTTTTCTGGCTTCAACGGACAGTTTTCGAGGTATGAGAGGCGCTTTTTACAGTGGTATAGTACTCGCAGCGAGGGCGCTACTGAAATTGGGTGGAGTTCGAAGAGATACTTTTGGCTCTCGCGATTTCGAAGTAGAGCAAATGGCACTCTGTTTAAAATCTGCAAGTTTGCATTTCAGAAGAATATATAATTCTGAGTATATTGGAGTCCGATTTCAACTAGTCTCCAGAATTGAAAAACTCTCGCGCCTACTGAATTCATACGTATACTTCATAATCAAGAAGACGAGGATTTGAGTTTTTGCACCTTGTCAGGCACAAAAACAAGTGTGGACAGTTTGGACCGCAAGCCTTGGGCCACCGCCGGCCAGATTGGCTCAATAAGCATATTGTAGAGCTCCTCAAGGTAACCTGAAACATCATCTTCATCATAATTCACCTTGCCCTCGACCGGATTGACCGCCTTGTAAAAATGTCCCACCAACTGCGCCACTCTTTTCTCGTCACACTCGAACTGCACGAACTGGAACGCCACCTCGGCATGGTCCTTGATACCGGGCCCCTGGCATGATGCGACTGATAACATGAATTGGCCTGAAAAAATCTTTTGCTACGCTAATCATACTATTGCTGAATTCTCATGATAAAATGCCATTCTATTGCTCGGCAAACGAATTCAATTTTTTCATAAAACCTTGAGACAGTTTTTAAGTTCTTCGAATTAACTCCAGAAAGAAAGAAAATGAACTTACACGATATGTCACAAACACCGCAGAATTATAACACGAGATGATGTATTCGACAAACACGGCTCCGTCGCAAGCAAAATTGCAGGTCATAACAGAGGAAAACGCCTTCTGTCACAAGCAACGGAATCCTCAACACATTAGTAGTTCTCAATCGAAAGTAAACATTCCCATGCTCTCAAATCGCAGAAAAGGAAATGGCTGGTTTGGTCATTATCCACGAAAACGTAGCAGAAGTGCACATCGCACTCGACCAGGCCGTACTTGAATTTGCAGAAGCACTGAACGTATAGTTTTCAAATAGTTCATATGATACCTCCTCATCAAGGTCAAAGTTGATTAGCTCGTCCCTCATAATCTCTAGATTTTTGTCATCGTGGAGGCCCACGTATGCAGACCTGAGCTGGTTCGAGAGGCTTCTCGCGCGCCCTCGCTCTGCCCACACCAGAGTGCTCTTTATACTGGCATCATACAATTTCCTGTAGATGGCGCGGTCATGGCTGGAGCAACTTTGTCTGAGGCTAGTATTGTCTACTATCTCTATGAATTGGAGGCAGTATTCTGAAATCTTAAGAAGAAAAATTTGCAATGCCTCATGAGCCGTCTTCTGCGATTCCAAGAGCTTCAACCAGCTTGCCTCACTTCCCTTTGTCCAGTTGTGGAGCAAGTGAGAGAAGGTATCCATGAAGTATTTCAAAAGGCGATACGACTTTAGCATCGGCGGGAGATCTTTCTTGTGCTCATCTGGGGAGCAGGGCTCTGAGAACAAAGAAAGTAATGCGGCCTCCTGCAGACTATCCGCTGAGGTGATTGGCAAACCGAGTTCTGCAAATAGAGACCAATGAAACAACGAGTTAATTTCAATAAATCGGCTGGTCATACATCCCATGAAGTGATTTTATGCTGAGCATCTTGTTACCTTCTTTAATCCAACGCTCCAACTCATGAGCGTAGTCTTGCAAAGGCATCGAATCATAAGTGTCGGTACTGCCTGGTTTTTGAAATATCTTAAAAACAGACCGACCTCCAAGTAAGTGTCCATATTGCTTACTCAACTCGGCCTTCAACAAAGGATCTCCCACGAATTCAGCCATATCAAGAATAAGCTCAAACTTCCGACACAATTCCTGCCATTTTGAACTTGAATACTCAAAATACGAAGGACATAATTCAGCCGACATTAATCCCAGATAATGGTACTTCAACCAGTGTTGCATCGAAAGCTTTCGTGCATTCAAGATATATCCCAAATTCAATGATGATTCATGATCAGGCTCTTCTTTAAAGCGTTTGAAGACCTTTTCAGCTTCACTGTACCTGGATCAATTGCAAGATGCATCAACAGTAATGTGAAATTTGCTCTAAATTATCGGATGTTGCATTCACTGTCTTAGCAAGCCTCTCTCTACTGCAAAATGCTTGACCTAATTTCATGTAGGGAAAGAGAGACTATTTCTTTGCAAGAAAGGAGAAGAAAAATACCTCTCCCCTTGAATCAATAATGCCATCTCGGTAAGCTGAGACAGAAAAGGATTCCGCAGACTTTCAGGAGAATATTCAACTATTTCATCTCCGGGATGGAGTTGTTTTAACTTCGTCACCTTTTCATTGCATATTTTTATATAAACGGGAAGATGTTTACTGTCCCTATCCTGTCCGTTCAGAGAAGCTATCATAGTTCCCAGTGTCTGGATCCATCGACTAAGTGTTGTTACAGCATTTGGTTGAATGTACTCTACCTTGCCCTCTGTCCATATCGGGATCCGAACTGTACCGTCTTCTAGCTTACCAAATAAATGTAGGAGCTCCTCACAAAGTTTCTGAGCCTGCTCAAATTTCCCCAGCCTGACGTGGAGCTCGGCCGTCCTGTCGTAGAAACAATATAATTCAGTGTACAAGAACTCTGTTTCATCAGGATCTAAACACGTATTGCACCCTTCCAAGAAATCAATGTATTCGTCGCTTAATCTTGCGGCCTCGACATAGTTACCGCTGAGTTCCCACTTGGTCATTTTATCAGTGACAACTTCAGTGCAGCCCTGAAGGATGGTATGAGTCCATTGATAGAGCGTTTCCTTTGCTACTTCGCTGTTGGTTTCGACATCACATTCTTTCCATTGTTCTAGGACACTTTCACAAGAGTCTTGGTTCCACTTGTTAAACACCGTGGAGATTTTTTCCATGAAAATCAGGCCTCCCTCTGACTTGGTCCCATGTGCATTGACTTTCGACCCGAACAGAAAACACTTTAAGAAAAGGAGGTTGGCAACCCGGTGAAACGTTTGCGCATCTTTGGAGTTCAACTTGAACGATGCTCCTAAAAGGGGGCTCAACTCCACCGACGTCGTCTTCATCTCCGTCCCCTCACACGAAAGGTCAAGCAAATCTACTATTCGACATAACCACTTAGTGTAAGTCAAATGCTTGACATCATATCCACTTGCTGATGCTTCACCATCTCCAAACAGGGTCTTTTCTATTGAAGAAATAGTGGTCATTAGTTTCTTGTGATGCACAAGCTGCCCTTCGCTCACAGTTTCGCGCAAAGCGTTCTCGCATGACTGCATGATCTGCAGAACGTCCTCTGGAAAATGAGCCATTTTCTTCTGACGTACATATGTCCACTGCTTGCCGGCACCACCCCCTTCCTATAGCTGCGAGTAGTATGCAATCAAATCACCAGTTGTGATGGATGCCTCTGAAATCTACCACAGTCCGATTCAACAAACCTGAAGCGATTAGGACATTGAGCGAGTTCAACTCAGTCGATGTCACTTTGTCTTCGGTGGAAAGATATGCTTCGTACTGGCTGAAGAGCTGGTAATGTTGATTCTTGTTCAGTCTATATATCTGAATCACTGGCAGGTCAGACACAATTCCAGACGTAGAGGCAGATCGAGCAGCAGCAGAATAAAAGAGGACAATATTTTCCTGCAGCGACTTTCTGAGGTTATGGCAGAGAAGCCTGAAGTGGGGCACAGGATGGTTGCTTCTAATTTGCACTAGTGAGCAGAGAGAGTGATCGTCTAACACTTGCTTGCAGATGAATTCTTCAATATTCTACTCTACGTCTTCCTCCTACTTTCTCTCCTATGTATCATTCACAGCTGCGTCGGTATTAGATGAGAAAACGGGAGTTCTATGTGTGCAAACCACTCTCTATGATACTTCTCTACTCTCTTCTGGTCACGTCTTTAGGCTAGGCAGAAAGAAGCTGCTGAAAATGGCAGACACAAGCAGGAACAGGCATATACAGGCAGAGGAGTACTACTTCAAGCATGCTTCACGTGTGCTTCCTCCAAGGTACTAACCAACGTACTCCTTCGATCTGCTTTGTTCGATGAGAGGCTGGAATATCGTAACGCTGACCCACCCCTCTAACAAATTCACCACGTTTTGTTCTGCATTACCTACTTATCTAGCCAAATTTCACTACCAACTCGTCCTCCGAAAGCAGATGAGAAGATTAGAATCAGACTAAGGTAGAAGGAGACGGTGAAAAAATGTAAGTGACCAACATATGCGAGGACAAAGATATTGTTTGCGAGAGAGCACAATGTGAAGTCGAATAGATCGATCAACGGAGAACACCTATCACTATTCCCTTGAGGCTTGTCAGATTGCCCCACAGGTGCCCGACCTCCTTGTAAGGTGGAGGCACCCATAGCCGACCAGGCACCCATAACTAATCAGTAGACTTCTCCATTTCCGACCTCCATTTCCAACCACTTACTGTTCAAAATCTTGGGAGATCTAGAAGAAAGTATCAAGCATGATTGGTAGAAAGGGAATCAAATGGAATCAAAGGGAATATTTTGGTAGTAGCACAGTGATCAACATGGTGGTCGGTTTTAGGTGGGCCTACATATCGGTTATATGTATAACAAAAAAATGTCTTTCAAAATTCATAGTAAATTAAATATTGAAGTAAACATGACATTTAAAGTTGCATTCCTCCTTAAACCTATTTCCCCTTCAAGGAAAAATCTCCCTCAACTTATACACCTCCAATCTTAGTGGCAAATCTCTTAACTGGTCGGTTATAGGTGCCTCCACCTTACTAGGGAACCGGAGGGAGGAGCCTGGTTACTAGGAGCGACAACTCTTTCCTAGTAACCAGCAGCAAGCAACCCTTGGATTCCGCTCGGCCCACAACCTTGAATGAATCGACGGCTAGAAAAATTGTAATCATTTCATTTTGCTGATAGAGTTAGAGCATCCTCAGTCGCCTCCGGTCAACAGCTCCCTCCAACAGGGCTTGACGGGCCTTTGGTGGGTAGCAGGAGGATCTTGCCAGGACGAAGAGCCTGTGGGCTCCCGCGGAAGGGTCCTGGGATCGAGTCCCTGAGTATGCGTGGCATGCTCGTAGTGGTCCGCGCTAGCCCCGGGGTAACTTCGTCTGGCAAGGCCAACATAATTCATACATTTATTGCATGTCAAGCATGGTAGAGGGAGCCCCTTTCCTCACAAAATTTGCCGAGAGCGGGAGGTCGTTTGGCAAGACGCGCCCCTTGACGGGAGGTATAGCGAGGCCATTGGCCCATGCCAAAACCTCCTGCTCTCGCTTTTTTGCGATAGAGGGAGAAAAACCCTCATGACTGAGGATGCTCTTAAGCTTGGGCACACAACAATGGCTGCCCTCAAATACTAGCATTGTGACAAGTTAGCTCAAACTTCTGTGCAGCTAGTTATGCCCAAGTAATGCCCAGAAGTCCAAAATTTGGGCTTCACCAAAGGTTTCAATGGTATCTGCAATAAAATATACCATTGAAACCTTTGGTAAAGCCCCAATTTCAAGTTCAAAGCTCAAGATATAAATGGTGATTTTTTAAAATTTGTAGGCAATTGAAAATATCAAAATATATTTTTAACAAATAAGAAAAGGAATAAATAAAACAATGGACAACACTTCGTAATAATTTCAGCAATTAGTACATTATTATGACAATTTTTCTTTTTATTCCTTTGTCATGTGGGCATTGGATTACTAGTGGAACAAACAAATACTTAATTCACATTGGTATCCTTTAGAGTTTGAAGTTCATTTTCTTCTTATTACTATAACAAAGTCATAGTCTATCAAAATCTATTACTTCTTTGGGCTAATATCCTTTTGATATTTATGATTACATGAAAAAACTAAAAATGGAGTATAAAAAAGTATTTGGAACTTCACTACCCGTATGTAGCCTAAATTGTTCAATTAACTAATTAGACCATAATTGTAATTTAAAAAAGTAATAATAGTTGAAATCAAATGTGTACTTTATAAAATATTTGTCTAGAAAGTTTCTAAAACCATAAACAATTTCTGTCTCTAATTATGCATATCTTGAAAAAAAGTAAAACTTTAGAAACCATGAGATACTTATGTTTGGTTTGATTTTCAACTAAACCACAGATCCAAAAATATTTTTTAAATATTTTTTTGAAGAAGTTTGTTGCAAGTTCCATGTTATAACAAAAACTCATTATTTTTTGTGATATATATGCAAAAGAACAACCATCACTATATTATATGTTTCTTTGTAAGTTGAATTTATTTTATAACTTAAAACCCAATTTATAAACTTCATGGCCTTAGCAACCTAAAAACTTCAAATCTTTTAATTTTCATAAATTTGGGGCTTTAGATTTCAAGTAGAATGCAAGGAATTCTTGCCAAAAGAACAATTTTTCATGTAATAAAAACTACTTCAATGAAAATATTGGAATTTTTTAATTCATTTATAAATAGCTCTAATAAAATTTTAATTATTTTTTGTAAAAAAATGTAAATTTGTATAAATATCTAATAAGGAATTTGACCAAAGTATGAATCATAAGAATATAATATGAATGAATCCTTCAAATTGTCATTCCATTTATGCATTTTCTATAGAGATGAATGTATTTGGATTTCTTGTCATGCTATCAATTAATCTAGCCTAAAGCTTCATATCTCAAACCTATAAATCCAAAAATATTGTTAAAAAATAAGGTTAAAAGTTTTAAAGCAAACTATGATTACTTTTTTTAGTAATGGATTAAATTTTTGTTCCATCCACCCCCAATCTAGTGCCAATAGAGGAAGTATTTCTTTAATATTAATAGATGTAAAGTGTTTTCACTATGGGAAAACATGGTTGTTCTTGAATTATTTTAGGCATGTATGGAATTGAGTTGTTACGTATAGAAATCCTATCTATATAATTTGGTAATAGACAAAGTAATCTATTTTTAAATTTTATCAAATTTTGGGTCATGAAGTCATATACATGTAGAGTTTGTAAAGTTTTGATAATAAATGTTATTGATTGGATGTTGGTTTGTTTTAAAGCATCTTTCAAGACCTTGTCAATTCCCAAAAACTGTATAAAGAAGTACTTATGTGTACAAAATGGTTTTAAAATGTCAAAAATTGATTTAAACTTCAAAAATCCAAAAAATTTAAAATCAGACCATTTTGTATTGAAATAAATTTTAAAGTTTCACAGTCATTAGACTTCAATTGAACTCCTTTGAATTTATCAACATTGAATATTGAATGGAAAATGAAAAATAAAATAAGTAATAAAATAATAATAATAATAATAAATTAAATTAAAGCACCGGTAGTGGAATGTGATGGTTTTGAAGAGTACACTGCAAAGTATAAGTTAAATTTGTCCAACTTTGAGATATTATTTTTTAAATTGCCTAACAACTTTTTGCACTTCAATTGATCATTATTAGAAAAAACATGCCTAAGTTGCGAGTAAACTATGGTAGTGAAGTAGGAATTTCCATGATATACCATCAATATCAATTGTATTTTTTCTTTATTGAGTTGATTTTGAAGAAATTAGCGTTATTTAGTTATTTAATTATTTTTTGATTTTATCATGAATGACTTTACAGACAACCATATTATGTCGAATGTATATTTATACTATTAAAGTTGGTTTACCGTCTAAAACATCTGAATACATACAAGAGCACGACCATTTCAATACTGAAGATGCATTTTCAATTTATTAATAGAAAGCAAAAAAATACTATAAGTCTCTATAATATTTTGATGTACCATGTATCACCTAATATTTGTTAGTAAAGTAGGAGGCACTCAAAAGTCACCAAACATAGAGTAATAGATTGTTAATCAAATTTATGATTTGAAAATATTAACATCTCAGGTAAAAATAGTCTTAATTTTTTTATCAATTACTATTACTTTGGAAGGCAAGTATTTTAGTGTGTGACTTAGTGTAAGATGAAGGATAATTTTTATAAAAAATTAGTAATCGAAAAAACCTTTAGCCAATTATATATAAGATGTATCATAAAATATCCAAGTTATATTATAATCCTTCAATAACATTGATTAATGCATGTGAACATAAAATATGCAGTTGAACATGTTTTTTTTTCAACCAAATTCGGAATAAAATTTTGAGTTTTGTGCCAATCTCTAATTTACAATATGTACGAATATATTAATATACTTATTTAAAATATTTAAAATTTGAAATTTTGAGTCAAATGGTGTGTTTTCCATTGCAAAAAGAATATAAGGTAGCAACGTAGCAACACCCATTCCCGTGACCGCACCCCTTTCCGTTTGCATACAGTGCACCTCAATCTGAGTGACTTTGATCTTAGGTGGTTGAAGAAATTTGCTATTATAAGGAAATTTTCATGGCAGAAATTGCTTCTCCAAGTCACGGAATCAACATTTAGACACGGTCAACATGTGCAAATCAATTTTCGACTTTGACTATTGATAACGTACACAAAGTTTATAATTTCATGACTTTTTTGATACATTCTAAATTAATATCTAATTGCCTTTCCATCAATATAATTATTTTTCATACTGCTCATTTAGAAGTATGATAATTAGCTTAAAGTCACGGGAATGGGTGTCGCTACCTTACACTGCTGTGAGACCTGGTAACTTAGGACCTGCCAGACGTGCAAGATTAATTTTTTGTTTTTTGATTACGTGACGAATCTAAGCGAACGACTAAGAAGCTTGATGGTGTGACCGCAGTCACCTGAACAGTCACGACATAAGCGTAAATTACATGAGACTGCCTCGGCGGGGAGTGTGATTCCACCGCACCATGTCATTGTTAATCATACAGAAAATGTCGGTCGGGCGCCAAATCCTGAGGAAGGCCTGCCGAGCGCTCGACTGACATTTCACTTCAAAATGATTTTTGTTTTAAATTTTAACTTTAGATCCTAAAACATCCAATCATGCAAGTACACATAATCTTATTCATCCGAACTTGTCTTATCTTGATTCTTCATGCATTGTCGTCCATGTTTTGAATTTTTGTTTATTTTAAAAAAAAAAAAATTGAAACAAATTGAAGAAAGGTACTGAAATTTGGACTGAAAGTCTGAAACTCGTAACAAATAAAAGTTGTTTTAAATTATAGTTCTGGATTCTGGGCCCCAGCGGCCCCCCAGGCACCTCAATTTTGCTGAAGCATCTGCACAAATCCCCAATTCCGCCTCCATATTTGGCGGTAATATGGTAACAAGAGGCATTAAGTTGTCTGTACACCAGGACGGGAAGGACACACATGGGCTGTTGGCCTCGCCGGTAGGAATATATTAAATTAAACGCCCGCCGAGTGCAAAGAAAAATTTGCTCCTCTAAAATCAGAGAACCAGATTTTTATGTAGAAGGAATCTAAATAGCAGCTTCTGTTACCCCCACATCACATGCCTCAGATTATTTTAATTGTATTTAAGGATATCTTCGTGCACCAAACAGGGTTATTCGAAAACTCTTGAAAACTGGTAGTAGTTGATCTGTGTTATTCTAGACTTTTCGAAACACGTAACATCATCAACAGCAAGTGAACACGGCTAGTTTCTAATTTTTTTATTAATCACCACATTTCTTTGGACATTTGATTACTTTCGGCGTCTTTGAAGATTCCACCTTTGAATATTGTCAGTCAATATAATCGGAGCGCTGCGGATGTCTAATCGAACTTGCATGGTCGACCAGGCTTTCTGTACTACCGTGTGCAACACCATATTCTTTAAATTGGCCAATCTTGTTTATATGGGCCACCATACTATTGAAAATAAAGAGAGAAAAGAACTGAAATCACACTATTTTGGCGGTCAATATAATCAAGATTGGCCAATTTAATGAGCATGGCGTCATACCTTCGTTGTTGTGCCGTCACCAGTAGAAAATTAGAATTACAAGTTTCAGGGGCATGCTTGGACAGCGAATCGCTTGGTGGTAACTACAGTATACAGTAAGCGCAAATTGTCCGCAGCATAGTTTATGTATGTGTGTACTTGTCTTTGAGAGCGTCTCAGTACCTTATGTATGTGTGTACTTGTCTTTTGAAGCTGTCAAACTGCGGAACCATGAAATAGAACCCGTGATACACCGTAGCAGTGAATCATCTGTCTGTTGCTAGCTAGCAAAACATATTTACACTATCCAGAACATCAAGGGGACTCAAGTTTCAACCGTGATGTCGACTGCGGTAGGGTCATACGATAGTGCAATTTTCAAGGAGTTGCAGTACATTCCGTTAAGCCCTTGGTCAGAGGAGGTGGAGTGTCTGGATATCCTGTCTAGGGGCAAAGCTGACGAGGGCTTCCTCACAAAGATTTTCAGGTCCAGCCGTTCGGAGCAGCCCATCAATCTGGTGAGGCAGGGGTCGATGTTGCATGCTGGGTTAGCACGAGACATTTCAGCATGGAGGGAGGATCAAGTTGCACTTAGAAAAGGTTTGGATCAACTGAAGAACCCGAATCGCTCAGTAAAGCCCAGAGTACCCACTACAACAAGAACCGTCGTTTTTCATTCCGCGATCACAGGTGGGTGGTCGTTTTTCACTGAGCGCCACGGTTTAGAGCAGGATATCGCTGTCAGAGGGGAGGGTGACATCCTCTGCTCCTTACGCGCCATTTCCGACGAATGGTGTGGGGGCTGGGGGGCCCAGGTTCCTTTCTACCGGGAAGTAAATTAGTAGCAGGAACCTGGTTACCTGAGCAGGGATTTACTGTGCTCCTCATCTCGGGCGACGTCCCACTTCAAGGTCCTAAGTGTCAAGCGATGAAGGTTTAGGACCTGGGTACCTGCCTACGTTGTGACGTGGGCTACATTTGTTCAGGGAATGATGAACGATGGGAGGATGTAAACTAGGGTACCAGGAGTAGGGGTTGTCCGTCGAAGTGGATGCTGTAAAGGCACACATTTCCCAGTGGCCAGAAATTGCAACGTTTGTAAAATGATTATAAGGTGCAGCATTTGAGTCAAGGTTGTTCAGCGCAACATGTGAATTAGGATCATCAAGTGCAACATTTACGAAATGAATGTAAACGGTTGCAGAACATTTAAAGGTTGGTGAAATTTCCCAAGTGATGGCTGAAAAGGGTTCCGGGTTATGACAGTTCCCGGTATTATAATGCCGTAATGTATCTTTACATGCAGTCTACATTATGACAATGGGCTGCACAACTCAGATAGTCTAAAAACGTAAATTGCACAATCGCATAGTGCAAGAACGGCATCTGATATATGTACAAACAGTCTGATGTATGAGGTAGTCTAATTGCAAAAATGCGCAGCAGAACACGCTAAGTAGGTGACTGAGAACCATAAACATCTACAGTAGAGACCAAAGAGAGCACAAGATCTTGCTCAGTACATCACGCTAAGCTGCTGAGTGAAAACCGACTGATATCTACAGTGGACAGTAAAATGGCGACAGACAGTACCGAGGGGGAGAGATAGGGGGGACAAGGATGTCGTGTAGAGACATGTCGGGTCTTCAGTCCTCCTCCGAATCGCTCAGGATGACCGCGTCTAGGAGTTGCTCGGGGTCGCGTAGTGGGAGGTGCCTCTTCTGCAGGTGAGGACAAGTACATTCGCAATCGGAGTCTGGGTCGGCTGCGCTGGATCGTGCGTGCCCGTCTGCCTCGCCTCCATCCTCTGCATGAGAACCGGGCCATCAATACACAACGTCCGGTGAAAGCACTTGAAGGGGCACATGAAATTCAGCGGGAATCTGTGGAAGACTCGGAAACCATGAGATTCAGAAAAAGTGGGACGATAAGGAAGAATGACCCTTACCGTTGTCGAAGATGAGGAAAGACTGTGCAGGGTCCACGTGCGCTTTCCTCTTCTTCACGGGTTTTCCTTCGGGTGCCCATGTTTTCGCCATTGCACGTGAGTCCCAGTCGCAAGGGGGGTCGTAGTCTGAGTCATTGTCGAGGTCGTCCTCTGCATCAGAGAATGGTTGAATTTGGATTGAGTTAGTGTAGAGGTTGGGCAGGGGCATTGTGCTCAGGATCGGCGAAGTATTCCACAGAGTTCGGACTGCACAAACGAGGTGCCTAAAGAGGATATGGAATTGGTCTGGACATAGAGCTCACCGTGGTCGTTTGGAGGAGCCACTGTCGGGGTCAGGGTGTGGCGGGGGTCGCGTCCAGGGGCCTCGTCCCTGGAGTATTCCATGTCTGCAGAGATTCAGAGAAACTAAGTCTTAGGAGTACTGACAGGTACTTAAACAATGTAGAGCAGTGGGCAGTCGCAAAACGGATTCTGACGTTTAGGGAGGATTTACTATGAATTTGGTTCATTGCATAGTACAGTGGACCCTAACCTGGCATTGCAGAGTCAATCCCACCGACACCAACGACCTCTACCACCGCATTATCTGGAAGGACGACTGCGGTTAGAGTTGGACGTTTCTTTAAGTGATGGTAATGAAGGTAAGGAGTTCGAGTAAGTGATCAATGAGGGAAACAACGCAGAGATCGGGACTAATCAGGCTCGGTTCAGAGCAGACGTGAGTAAATAAGACAAAGGAGCTCACCCTCTGGTCGATTGTTCCCTCTCCAAGACGGTGGCTTGATCGTACTGGGAGGCTTGGGGTGAATGTGCTGGCGGCGGTCATACGTGGGCAGCGATTCTTCGGCGCGAAGGGGGACTTTCAGGTTCACCTCCCAGTCGGAATCAGCTCCTTCGTCGTCCTCCGTTTCCGGGACTCTCGGCCTCTTGTACCTGCGAAAGGGGATGTCTTTCTTCTTCCCCCGCGTGCAAACCTTGAAAGCGAATTCGCTCCAGTTAACCGAGTACCCCAGCTTTTCCGCGAGCAGTCCCCGTGCAAAAGCAAGCCCGATCGTTTTCGAGCGGGGTACCGTGCGCTGGTGAACGTCCTGGTAGAGTCTCCCAATCCGGCCTTGCATACGGGGGCTCTCGCTATTACCAGGACGAGCGTAACGAAATGCGTATCCTTCGGGGCGCAGCCACCGCGCTTCGACCTGCTCTTGTGGGACTAGAGTGGGGGGCATGGCGGACATGTGCGCGTTCCTGTTGAATCCAGGGAGATATCCGAAGTTGTTCAGGCCGATGACCCGGTGGAACCAATCCGCAGTCCCTGGAATTGGAGGTGGCAAGCTCTCCTCGGCGTAAGCAGCAGCCGCGTCGGTTGGGGATGACTTCTGCGCATGGGAGAGAGAGTGAACTTGTTGAGAAACCCAAATGCAGAAAATCAAGGGGGCGAAATAGACGATGATTTAGGAACAATCGGACTTTCTCACCCGCTTGTGTAGTGCGGGGAGAAGCAAGACGGGTCAGACATGTGCGAGACAGGCGAACAGAACCGAGGACGGTATCGCAGATCCTTCTTAAACGGGGAGAGCTGGGGGACAATGCTATTCCTACCCACGCATAATTGGGGCGAATTAGGAGCTAAAAACAAGGATAGCGAGGGCTTGGGTCACGTAGGGGGGTGTAGGGTACCTGAGGGGGGCGTGACCTAGACCGAGGACTTTGCACGGGCCCGTTGTTCCCTGTTTTCTGCGCCATGACGCAATGTGCCAACGCGGAGCAGTTGCAAGGCTGAAGCCGCACTGAACCACGGATCAGCTTGTACTGGCGATCGGAGCGGATGCAGATGGTGAGTGAAGACCTGCAATTGACACACGGGTTACACAGATTAGAGAGGTAGAAGTGGGTGGAGGTACATGGACACGAAACATAAGGAGACAGTGATTCCCGGTGGTCAGCAAGATGGAAATGCGGAGTGTATGTGGCGGGAGAGAGACTTACGGGGGGAGATGTTGCAGGTGTTTCGTGAATCCGCCAAGCGAGAGACGCCACAACTCTTGGTAAACCAAGTGACCCAGACTGGGTGTTTCCTCGGGGGAATGGAGCCACGAGGCAGGAGGCTGGGAATCAGGTGAACAGGAGGAGATGGAGGCGCTCACCGAGACTGGAGGGGTGAAAAGAGATGGCGTGGGAAGATGGAGAGGGCTTATGTAGGGCCGGAGTTCCTCGACTAGAGCTGAGACATGCAGTAGGGTTTACGGAGCCGTCAACGTGGAAGGTGCATGAAGCCTTCATGGTGGAGTGGAGCCGTCATCAATGGAGCACGCCGTCTAATCGCCCAGAGAGAAGACCGTCCCATCTGGGCAAAGTGGGAACCGGAAACATCAAAGCGCACTCAACTTTGCATGATGGAGTCTGGAGCAGAACATCTGATTTCAGGTGACGATGGCATGGTTGTGCCCGAAGGCTCTTCAATTGTAACTATGGCCATCACTGCTGGTCTGTCAAATCCGAGGTCCCAGAGCGATGATGTGTCCCGTTGTGATGGTGATTCTGATGCGCGTGTCTACTCTGTAGTGAACCATCCCATCCACAACCTGTCAGAAGTGTGTTATGTGAACTACCCATCATCCAGGGTTCATCTTCCATACTACTTCATGCGGGTCAGGGTGTGTATGTCACCATCCGGGGCATGGCATGCAGTCAATCATCCATGGACGCCACAACCAGGATGTCATGGAAAGAAACAATGAACTTGAATTCTGTTCCGTGAGTCCCTCATTTCCCTCATGTATCCATGTGTACCCCATCAGACCATGAAGGCCCTCATCTAATCATCCTAGCAGACCATCGGACCATCAACAAAGTCATGAATCCGCAATGTACCCCATCAGTACATGGCGCATCCCGAACAACCATCATGTACCCCATGATTCCACCATGCCCTTCGTCACAAACATTATGCCCCCCATCAGTAGACAACAGGCAGTAATTGCTCATGATAAGAGTCACAAGCCAAACCTAATTTAGGGCACCAGTAAGTGCAGCAGTTCAAACTTACAACCCCTCCATCATGGGAGTAGCTCATAACAGCTAATCTAAAGCTCCAATATACATCTCAACACAGGCAATCAAGGAGTCACGTACCACTTCTGAAGCCTCTCCTTTCTGTAAGGCTTGCTGAAGCCGTGATGCAGACCTAGAGGCTCACCACATTGACGTTGGATCCGGTGCCTAAGCAAAAACCATGAGGTTAAGCACAAGGTATCTCCAAATAATTGAAAATTTCTATGCACAGCCTGTCGTTGTGAAACGACGTGCCACTCCCAGACACAAGTCCTCTGGGATGCACGTTAAGCCTGTCTCAATTCATACAAAGGAGACAAGTACTGAGTACGGGATAAAAGATGCAGATCTCGTATATAATATTCGATTATACAACTCAAAATACAAGGCAAAGCACTACATGAACACATAGTACATGTCTATGCAGCAGGACATAATGGTTAAGGGCGTCTGTCTTGGGCATCGATGAAGGAATCAAATGCAAGAGGAGGGATAACAATGCAGTCAGTACTGGAGAGGTTGAAGCATCCAACAATACGAGTCTCTTGATTTAAGTGGTATACCTCGTACTCCAATCACTCTCAACTTCCGAATTTCGGAGCCTAAGGAAACCACAGTTTGCGAGACCTGAGGGTGCAGGACACCATACTGGTTAACGGCCACTTCGAGTACCTCACCCAATCTTCGAATGCGATCTATTAAACCTATCAGATGCTGCAACTAAGGCACTTGACCCAACGTCTGCAATTCGAAGGACATAAAATTCTTCGGGAAAGATGTATTGAAAGCTTCTCGGCACTCTGTTTATTTCGTGTGCAAGGCAATATTCGCATGGTTTAGAGGTAGATTGGACGAATGGTAACCAAAAAGGGCTAGTAGACGATGATATGCTTAACTGTTTCCAAGTCAAGCAAGCGGAAAATGAATCTATGCCACTCAACGTCCGGATAACTCTGAACAAGAGTACAAGATGAACAATACGACAGCAAAGAGGAAGCTTTTCAAACAAAAACTTACCACGGGGCAATTCTTGAGCCATGTCCAGACTCGAGTGCAGTTCCTGCACGACGATGCGGTCCAGAGGGGGGGATATGGGAACGTCCTGGATGATTGCAGATTTAAGTCCCTGAAAGCAACGGTGGCTTTATTGTTAGGTCAAGGCTAGAGATAGTCAGCTCTGTTCAGCAATGTCAGCCCGCATTGTCCAAGTGATACCTCCACCGTGTCTTGTGATACCAAACACCAATGCAGTATGCGATAGGTCGTTGCTCAGATAAATAATCTCTATGCTCCTGTGCATCTCTGAGTTGCTGAAAGTGTCCAGTTCCAGTGTCCACTGTGACTCTGTAATCTACCTTTGGACATGAGAAACGGCACAATCATGAATGCAAGTCAATATGTCATTGCTAAAGTTACGCAATTTGAGCTCAGGAGTTAGATATTGCATACCGGACTTTCGAATGTCAAGTACGGCATTGGACGTTCAGATAAGCTAGGACGCTTCCTGACGACTTTAACCTGCAACTCCTCGCCGTATATACTCACAGCACTCTTCAGAGCCCCTAGCAGCGATGTGAGGTCTACAGTAAAGGCAAGTCGGTCTTGGTCCTGACTTGAAATTCGGTCTATCTGCCAAAATGAAATTACAGTACGAATTAGGCTTAAATTGGCTCAGTTCATCTTCAAATTAACAGAAACTTTGATATAATTTGACCCTCAAGACTACATAGTCGTATACATTAATCAGAAATAGTATCTTGCATTATAAGACAACTCACCTGCAAGTGCTCTTGCAGACAGGGTTGGCCTAAGAACTGCGGAGGTTCTTTTCTCGAATTCTTCACATCAGTAAATTTGTCCTGGGCTAATAACTGAAGATCGTCCAACGTCTCTGCGATTTTGAAATTGCCCCAACACTTTAAGCGTCACTTGCGTTAAAGGTGTTTCAAATGGTTCGTAGCGCATATTAATCTCTCATTGAAGAAGACAAACTAAAAGAAAAGGAAGGATTCCAAAGAGGTCCTTCGTACAGATCATATGAAATACCTTTACCGTAGATAACAAGACACATGAGGTTTGAGGAGTAATGTGCCTCGTAGAACTTGATGAGCTCTGGCAGAGTATCCACACCTCTTGCTTTTGGTCGAGTCTCCGGGGTCTCCAGATTTCCTGTGTATGACGTATTAGCATGAACTAATAACATGACCAGATTTTCACGTATGTGCAGAGGTGTTCAAAAATAACTGCTCCACAAGAATTGTACCTGTTCCAAATTTGTGATAGGGATGATCCTTGGAGGAAATGTGCTTCTGGACCTGCATGAGGGCGTGCTTAGGATTCTCGAAGAAGTATGATACAGAATCTAAAGCTAAAATCAACTTGTTCAGTTATTCCATCCGATTTGTCACCTTCCAAACTGGCAACTTCTCTTACAAGATGGAACATATCTTCCGGCTTCCACCACACGGGTTACCTTAATAATTAAAGACATAAACAGATGCACAATAATTAGGCAGTAGGGTAACATACTTGCCGAAGTCGCCGAAAATCCAAATTGATATTCTTGCTATTCTCTGCAATTTGAAGATAATTTAGATGACTTGTTAGAACACATATACCCGAGAGTCTATCAACAAGTTCACCCTGTATGATATTCAGGGAAATGTGGCGGATATGTCTACCATAAACATCTCAGTGTCGATAAGTGAAGACCAATTCTAATCAATACTACTTCGTAACGACGCAACTTTTGCAACAAAGTTCCAATCCCTGACATGAGAATATTCTAAGTAGAATCTATACTCTACCAGCATCAACCGCTTTGATCTCTCTTGAGGTTGCATCTGCTGAGAGCAAGGGGCAGATGAAGAATTGGGCAAACCTGTTCACAGATACCTTCGTCAGACTACCCACGAAGCCAAAAATCAAAATTCCTCTCAATTAGCTTCTCAACATGACTCAAAAAAAGAAATAGATCTTTCATAAAAAGGGGGTTTCAAGTAAGGACTGAGCTGGTTAGATGGTACTCAATCACCGATCCAAAGCCTCCTCCAAATTATCTGCATTTACTTCAAAATGGTAATTCGTGTACTCTGCTGATGTTGAAGCATTACCGCGCCCTCCATGCTGAAAACAACACTTACTATCAACGTTGTGCTTATGACATACCTAGCCACAATATGCTCTAATAACACATGATCTATGGAATTCTATGCAGGCAGGGTAATCAACAAAACCATGTCAAGCCTCGTAAAACCTACAACTCATGCAACTCCAACAAAAGCAATCTTGCTGAATCATGAATTACTTCACCCTCATCTTAACTCCGATTGAAAGTTATTTCAAGAATTCCCGGAGTTTTGGTACTATACCTCGGCTAAATACAATTTGTAAGCTCCTTCCTCTGGATACTTCTTGTTCGAGTAGAAAAGCATGTGCTCTGGATCAAATCAAATACAAGGCCAAATAGACAGAAGTATGATCAGCACAATTTTTACAACCAGATTGTTCCGGATAATTTCCGCACAAGACATCCATATCCACAAAAACATTCTACTAACGTGAGACTTATGACAGGCTTGGCGAGCAAAAGTCTGAGTTGACACTCGATCACATGAACGTTGCATTTCTCTACGTCTACTACAGATATGTAATGCTACTGAATTCTATTCCACTTGACATTTACCAGAACTCACTCATATTTTTCTTAACATCAACAAACAAAGACTGCCATAAGTATGATGGAAGTTTAGGGCTCCCAGGTTAGGTCTTAACTCTTTAAAAATTACAATTGAATCAGTTTAATAGCATGATTCTGAAGTACAGAAACTTTATACCGAGAAAATGAGCTAAACCCTCCAGTCCTTCCGGATTGCTGAAGGTGCCAACATTCTCACTCATCGCCGCAGCTGCCTGCGAACAGTTGATGATGTCACAAGCATTCTCGAACACCCATTGATCAGAACTCACCAAATTGTAGGCTTCTGTAACTGTCAACCTATCACTTGGCTGCGACGACTCCGCAAGCTAAGGACGCCATGAATTCTGAGTAAAGAATCCCTTTAAAAATTTAACCTGTGAGCTACAAACTAACGATGGTACAGAAGACAATGTCAATGGTCTCGTAGTTTAACGACGACGACATGAAGATAATGACATGCTCTATCAAATGAAATCCATAGAGCGTTTTACTACTGCTCCGAATCTAGCCTCAGGCTACTTAAGACCGATCCACAAAACCATCAGAGACAATTACGATACCATAGAAAACTGGTGGGGAGGCTCGTACTCCATCAGAATTCAGAACATTGTGAAGTAGGATGAAGTGGACTGGCGTCAGGTAAACATGGCACGTTTTTATCATTCTTTTCGAAAGCTGCCAGAGAGCCTCAGGAGATATCAAGCAATCAGCATCCACATAACAGATTTGAAGCAAATTAAAGAGATCATAACCAATGAATTCAGGCCAGTGAAGAGAACAAACAGAACTACAAACTCGAGCACTGTGTACTCGTAGCAACCTTGAAACGGAGAGCCTAGACCTAGAGCATAAATCAAATGCAAACCACGCACTGCATACCCGTATCCATCAATTTACACTAAAATTCAGTTCTCTTCTGTACCTTCAGGGCAATGTGCGGAAGTCGTGCACGTGAGACTCAAAACTCGTCCAGCCCAGCGAGAACGACCGGCACCTCGCTAGAAGCGTCGTGTGTGTCGGTGGCATCAGGTTCCTCGTCACCGACGTCGTCGTCGACGTAGTCAAGATCTGCATGGGCTAAGTCGTCGAGGTCAGTCTCAAAGTGAGCAACCACTTGATCGACATCTGCTGCGAGAACTTGCTGTGGAGGCTGGGCTCTCTCTGGGGAGTCCTCACGGCGGCCATTCACGTTGTGAACTGCATCAGGACGGCCGGGAGCGGATAGCACTCCACCGGAGTCCTCGCCAGTCACTCGTCGACTGCGGGGCTCCACGTGCCGCACAATCTTCCAGTCGACATCTACCGGATCATCAACGAAGTATACCTGCGTCCACGGCAGGTGCAGGCTGAGCTCGAGATATGGCTGTGGTTGGCGACATGGGCCTGTTCGCGCGAAGTCTATGAGTGACAGGTCACCTCTGAACATAGAACAGCTAGGACGGTGGGGGGAACATCATGTAAAGAGGTAACTGGGATGGAGATCGGCGCACCTGTTTGGCATGACAAGAAAACAAATACGGCTCTGAGCACGGTACTTGGCGGGCGTTGTATTTGACGGACCAAAATCCGTGAGCGTCCTTCTTAATAGTGGGTGCCCCGGACAGGTTAGGTCTTATCCACGAGCAGCGGAGTACGTTGTAAGGTATGTGACCATACTGGACCTGGAAGATGTCCTTTACAATACCCACGTAGTCTAGCTGCGCCTCCACGGGGTGTTGATCCAGCCGCGAAGATCGACAGACCTGGGTGATGATTGCTGCTACGCCGGAATCGAATGTCACGTGGCTGCGGCCCACCTCGTTGTCTACTCTGAAGTGGTTCCCAAACGAACTCATGGACTTGTAGTGACGAATTAGGGAGGCAGGCGGCTTCGACATGTTCACGAGATCCAGGCCGGGGTTTGCCCCGTCAACATCCATCTGCTCCACTCGCTCCCGAATCCACGTGGCGAATGTAGGGGAATGCCTCCTTGCACGTCTCTCGTACGTCATTCTCTCCGCGTTGTATTCCCTACAAGTCGGCAATTCTCACGATTAACATGGAGCACTTCAAGGTGCTCAACCGTGAACGCGGTGCTGTGAACCGAGCGCCAAAAATGACCACACGAAATCCACCCACGTAGACTCTTGATGGGCGTGAACGACGTAGCGTGTGTTAGGCTCGCGGGCAGGGCAGGAGAGAGGATCAGGTGAACTTACCGCAAGAACGGTTCGGTTATCGTTGAGTGGCGGAGCACATGGTCATGTACCTCGAGTAGATCGGATCGCGACCACTCAATTTCTTTCGGGTTACCCTCCATAATCTCGCCACAGTCTCGCTCGTCCTCTTCCAGGTCCCATATCACGCGAGCAGCGGTGGGGTAGAGCTGGAAATGCTCTGTCACGAACCCCAAGGCCTCTTCGTAAACATAGGCATTCGCGATGCATGCTTCCGGCTTTGCTTTGTTGCGGACCATGGACTTCAAGTGCCCAAGGTATCTCTCGACGCTGTACATCCACCGTGTATGTACAGGCCCGCACCAATAGAGTTCCCTGGGTAAGTGTTCTGTGAGATGCTCCATCGTGTTCCAGAAACCCGGGGGGAAGTGGACTTCGAGGAGGGCTAGCGTTTCAGCGACATACTCTTGCAGATCCTCCAGTTCGCTTACTTTGATGACCTTTGCACATATGCGCCTAAAGCAGTGTCCAAGGCGAATAATTGCGGTCCTAGGGCCCTCTGGCAGGAACCCGCGGATGGCCGCAGGGAGAATCTCCTGAAGCAGGATATGGTAGTCATGACTCTTCATGAACTGTAATTTCTCCTTCTCCATGTTAACGAGTTTGTTAAAGTTTCCACAGTGCCCGGTTGGAGTCTTCACCGAGCGTATAGTCTCTAGTAGCCTTGTCTTCTCACTTGGGCGTAAAACGTATGGGGCGTGCGGTTTCAAGAAGTCGTTGCCATTCCGTTGGCGCTGCAAGTGAAGCGATTCCATCACACCAGCCTCTTGCATGTCTTGACGAACGGCGATGGTGTCGCTCTCACCGAGGATGAAGCCCATGATGGTTGAGGCAACGTTTTTCTCAACGTGCATTACATCGAGGGTGTGCCTAACCGGGAGGTCCTGGACAAGGGAAACAACACGACGTGAACTGCTGGTATAAAGTACTAGAATCAAGTGAGGTGCAACCCAGTCCGACCCCTTCATCCATGCCTATAGCTCCAGCGACCCCAGCTTCCAGATTTCGAGGAACAACAACAAAGATTGCACTCTCTAGAGCTGATTGCACCGACGCACCTCTCAGGGGTGGGAGAGCGCACGAAATTAGCTCTGCACATACCTAAGGCGGACAGTATGTGAAGTCAGGCTTCGACCATGTGGCCGGTTTGTCAACCCCTGCTTGGGGGGGTCCGGCAAAACCCGCCATGGGTTCCGTGGCTCGCAGAACTTAGAGTGACTGGGGAAATTTTAAGGGGTTCTGAACGTCCTTGTGGATTAGGGTGAGGTCGTCCTATACTGTCAAGGCTCACTTCCGTCACCGCTACAGACGGATGCGCCATGTGGTGGTCAGGGTGACAAAATTTTGAGCATCACCAACGACGGGCGATTTCTGAAGTCAGGGACAGGGGCACAGCAGAAACGTCGGTATACCTCACTGGATGAGACAACGGTAACAGTGCCCGGAAGAGATGCCATGACGACATGGGGCCGCTAACATGTCAGTTAGCACAGGGGCAACCTCGTAAGTGGGAGATCCTGAGGTGGGCTACAAGCAGGGTGAAGCAAGTGCCTTTGTGAGCACATGGAGAGTAAGGTGAGGCAAGTCTTTAATCGGGCGACGTACCTTCCAATAAGGTAGCTGATAGAGAGCAGAAACGCGTTTGATGCCATACTTGCGCACCGGGTCGTTCCGCGATGGTGCGCCATAGTCTCTGAGCCACTGCTCCCGCTCTCTCCCCCATTGCAGGACCTGTGCTCCGGTCACGGGTTGTGGTGGCGGGCGGTGCTCCGGATTTCTGAAGTTCACGCTGTCGCTGCGTAAGGGGTGGTCTCCGCTCAACCACCGTCTGGCGCAGTCGCAGTAGACGTTTTTATGGAGCGACTTCGACCTCCTAGACCGGAATCCCTCCCCACACACCGGGCATCCTACGAAACCCTTTGTTACACAGCCCGCCATGGTCCCATAGGCTGGGAAATCACCCACGGTCCAGATCACCATCGCCTTGAGTACGAAGTGAGATTCGTCTCGGTAGCGGGCAGCATCCATGCAGTAGACTCCAACGGTCCAGAGCTCAAGCAACTCCTCCAACAGTGGCTGAAGGAAGACGTCAAACGAGTCCGATGTGACTGACTCCGGGCCTGGAATGAGAACGGAAAGCATGATGAAGTACCGTTTCGTGGTAAGCCAAGGCGGCAGATTGTAGTTCATGAGTAGGATTGGCCACAGGGAGTATGTGCTTCTTTTCTCAGAGTGTGGGCAGAAACCATCGGTTACGAGTCCCATTCTGATGTTCCGATCTTCATGTCCGAACATCTCCTGAAAAGTATTGTCGATAAACTCCCATTGCTTAGAGTCGGCAACATGCTTCATGACATCCCCGTCCCCCCTGTGCGCAGCCCACCATGTCATCTGGGCGGCTTGGACGGGACTTCGAAACATGCGTTTCAAGCGAGGAATGATGGGGAAGTGTCTGCAGACCTTGTGTGGGACCATGGAGTTCCCCACTCGCTTCTTGCGGGGAGCACGACACTTGGGGCATACTGTCGCCATGGCGAGGTTGGCACGGAACAGGCAGCAGCTATTCGGGCACACATCGTAAGATTCCTAGGAGTGGCCAAGACGCTTCAGATACTGGGCAGCTTCGTGTCCTGTTTTGGGAAGAGTGTTCGGCTGGGGGAGGATGGTACTGCTGAGGGACCGGAAGAGATAGTCTATATAGGTATCAGTGCAGCCCCCAAGCCGAGCACCGCTCACAAGGACATAAGTCGCACCCATGCTTGAATGTTCCGAGCCAGCGAATAACGGGGTCGCCGCTGCATCCTCCAGTTCGCGAATCAATGCATCTGCTTCACTTGGGAAGTCACCCCAGTCAACCTCATCTTCATCGGAGCTGTCCTCAGCATTGCGGTGGGACGTCGGAGATGGTGAGCGTGGCGGTGACGGCGGGGGATCGCATTGGCGAGAGTCAGGGCTTGGGGGAGCGGATTGGAAAGCATCCGGAAGAACAGGGCTCCTCTGTTGGCCAGTGGGTTCTGCGTCTGCGCCTCGTCCATCAGGTCCTCGGAACACGGGGTCACCGCGACCTGCAATGTCCATCGGCGACGGGGGGCGATCGTCATCTTCAGCGGCGATCTCCGCTGGGCCTCGATCTTCGGGGCGAGCCACCTCCTCGGCACCCTCCGCATACAGCCTGTCGTTCAACTCAAAGGTCTGAGTGAGCATGCCCGTCACGTCAATTCCCGTGTCAAACTGCGGTTGAACCCTCGCTGCTCCTTCGTGAACTTGGCTCCCGTAGCGCCAAGCGATGTGCTCGTCCCATTCTCCATCGGACTCGTCCATCTCGCAACCCTTGTGCGAAAACAACACGGAACAGAGTGAACCCGGTTAGGGCATCGTCGCGTTGTTAAACCCTAAACAGCTTCCCCGAAAATTGCCGGAGTCCCATTCGGGATGGAGAACTTGACAATCTTGCGATATGCTAAACCCAGAATTCACAAGCATGAACTGCATTACACGACCGACGGTGGTAAGGAAAGGTTGCGAGAGACAGACCTCTGAGCTTCCATAGAACCACGGGTGACGACCGTTCCTCTTCAGGCAGCGCTTGTAATTCGCCACCAACTTTGCTGACCTAACCTCGCGGTAGCAAATTCGACAGGGGCAGAGCAAGGTCCTGCGGTTAATCATTAGAAAAGTTTTCGAGTCTCCAAGAGGCCCTCCAAGGGAGTCCCGGGCAGTTGAAAGGTAGTCCTTTTTTCGTTGGGGGCAACCGGCCAACAGTGCTTGGGCAGGGTCAAAGTAATCATTCTATCCTAGGAGCAGTCCATAGCACTCCAATAAAACAAAGTAGAATAGTGATCAGTACCAACCAACAGTCGTTGAAACCCGGATAAAATAACTATTAGCATTCTGCAAAGTCAATCCATTGTACCCATGGGTCAGTGTAATCTTGGGTTATAATATTCGAACATCCCCTATTTGATATATTTGATGGGAATTAAATAAGCCCCGTGGGCAAACTGGGGGCGGGAAATACCTCCACTAAAAAGGCGGGAGGTGCAAGCATGGCATGTCCCGTGGCAGTGGCGCGCCAAATTGAGAGCTGTCTACAGTTATGAAAATTTGCTACAGCATTCTACTTGAAGTATGCTGTCAGTTCTATTCATGCACCGTGTGTGTCATATCTGCCCAATTTAGGAATGGAAAGTGCTGTTAATTTTATCGTTGTTCACATTTGTACAGTGTTGTGAGATTCAACTATATGTGTTATTGCTTTTTTTGTCGGATTAGAAGATGGCGCTTCGAGATGTGACCAACACGTACGTGCCTTCTGTGCGTTTGGCATCGATCTACGCTCCAGTGCTTAAGCGAGGTCATTTGTTAGACGAACGCAGTTCACGTGCAGGATTTGCTGTAAGGAGGGCTAATGGGGAGAAGAACATCGACCTGTGGGTGGACGGGAGCTTATATCCAGTCGATCCTGCAACAAGTTTGCATCCATGCTTTAGGACGTTGAAAGAGTACTTGGAATTCCTATGCCACGGCGAAGGAGGTATGCTGGGATACACAAAACGCTTGGGCAGTGCAGTCACGAGCTTGCAATCGACGGTCCGTGGTTATGAATTTGACATACATTGTCTTCGTCAGCAACATGAAGAATGTAGACGCCATATTGACAATTTGAAGAGCACCGTGTCCTTGCTTGGGGAAGAGCGTGAAAGATTAGTGAGCGAACTGGTCAATTCAGAAGCCACATGTACAGAGTTGAGGACGTCACTTCTTGCTGCAGCGGAGGGATTTAGAGCAACGGTAGTTTCATTGCAGGCAGAGTTATCGAAATCAAAAACAGCGCGTGAAGATCTACAAGCAAAAATGAAATACATGGTTGAGACCCCGAGGGGTCTCCGCAAGCGCGTACACACGTCAAGCATGAAGAATGTAGACGAGCTCGCTCCAGGTTCTTAGACGTTTGTGAAATGCTTCGGCAGTTACGTTTTATAGTGCTGTTGCGGCTATTTACTTATCTGTGAGTGTAATATGGAAGCAGGCTGCTGCGAATTCATGGTTTCTTATTTTGCTCTAAACAAGCGAACCAACTTGCTTGCTGCATTGCAGCAAGTCAATGTGGAGGACATTAACCAAGTAGTGCAGTAAGTATTTAATATCTTCTTTGAAGGAGTTTATTTAAACAGGGTGTAAGGTCATTGATACCAGATGGATGCATGGCAGGATCAGGGAATGCTAAGCGTCGAAGGACTATATTGCGGGCTCAGATTCAACCTCGACTGGTCAGTCAACTGCAGCGATCAAACAAGGCACGGGGGGAGAGGAAAAGGCTGAACGGGGCAAGAGATTCACAAACTGCTACAGCACGCGCTATTGCAAGCGTTTTGTCTGCAGGTGAGGCTTTGAGGTTAGGAGAGCAGCCCAAGATGAGCCAAGCAAATGCGGCCGCAACCAAGAATGTATTCAAAAAGATTCAAGGGGAGTTGAGTCAAGAAGTCATGCTGGGAGTGTGCGATGGTAACAACGTAACACATAGAGGATACCATGCACTCTGCAAGGTCATCAAGCACCGAGTGATGTCTGTAGCGCCTGAGCTGAAGCGAGGTCTGTTGCCGTCTAGTAATAAGGTGGCGGAGTTGCGAAGGAGCATGAATAGCAAGCTGCCACAATTCATTGGAGAGTATAGTCACATAAACGGGCGCAGAGTGATTTCAGAGGCGAGGGTCGGTAAGAATGTGGTGAGACAGTCAAGGGAGGTTATTCTAAATGAAAAAAACAACCTCTTTGCAGACATTAGAGTAGTTCAAAAATCAATGGTGTTGTTCTATGACATCACGGTTGAAGGTGAGTTCCAAAATCGAAATCTCTGTTTTGTCATTTATCGGAAGGTAGCGGGCTCTTGTTAATGTATTCGATGCTAAGTGCTGTTTATTACCTTGGTTTAAATCAGAGTTGAGGGGCGGGCCATTGATATTCGTGCTGAAGCTTGATGAGGCGGAAGTGCTGCACGGGAAGAAGTTTGAGCGAGTGAGCCTGACACTGATGAATCGAGCCCTAGATCCAGAGATACAGAGAAACAATGATAAATATTTCTCTGTCCAGTCTGAGCAAGAGATTTGGCCAATAGGCTGCTTTCAGGTGGAGAAGGAATCACATGATATCTTGCAGTGGGTATTTGAACAAACAAGCTTTCCGGATATCATTAAAGCGCAGTCAAGCGGGGAACAACTTGATGTAGCAGGTTACGGAAGTTATCCAGTTGAGTGGCATTTAAGTGCTGATATGAAGACCATCAAGTGTATGTATGGGCTACAGCATGGGCCGGCATGCAAGATGAATTGCATATACTGTGAGCAGAAGCACGAACGTTTGAGGACGTGCACAAGTGCTGAAGCAGAGCAGACTGCTTCAGCACGTGGGAAAGGAACCTGGCAGGGAGGTTTGTTTGCTACAAGGATTCAAGGTGCACCATGCGACATCGACACACATCCGAGATGGAAACCTATTCTGCCAATTCCTTTGAGCAGGACACACATATGCACTTTGCATGCACTGGTTCGAATTGTTGAGAAAGTGTTACATCTGCACTTCATGTTCGTCTGGAACATGCAAGAGGGGGAGAGGAAATCCGCTGCAATTGACGCTATGGAGAAAACAATGTCTGCTATTGGTGTAGAAGGGTCGAACTGTGTGCTAAAGCAAGACCCGCAACTCTCTGGGAAAACAGGGAATGTTGTTCAGAAGCCCAGCCTTGGCGGAGTCTGTGCAAGCAAACTGTTTGGACCAAGTTCGTGGTCCGGAAATGATCGGGTTTGGAAGGACGTACTCGCTTCAGAATCAAATAACCTGGAAAGTGGGCAAGCAAGGGTGAAGCGCAGGCGAGTATGGGAGACTCTCGAGGCATTGCAGCCATACTTCACTGGCTTGGTTCTGACAGACGATCAGAGGAGGAACTGTAAATCTGTCATTGAGAGTTTCGGGAGAGCATTTGTTGCGGCACATGGGGAGGGTCACGTGACGCACTATATCGTGAGTATTTCAAAGTGTTAACTGGCTTGTGTTGTGAGCGTTTTAGCTTGTTCGTGGTTTAGGCTCGCTATGGCCTCCATGTAATTGATGCTTCAACAACCATGTTTGCTTTTTATACTATGTTTACAAGTTTTGAATTGACCCTGATCTTTTGTTGGCAGCACGTGTTGGTGAAGCACGGACCCTGGTTTATTGAACAATATGGCAGTTTGTCTGTATGGAACTGCCAAGGAATGGAGAAATCGCACCATGCTGCTAAAGCATCTAGCCAATACCATGGACAGCATGGTGGGACAGTAGCTAGGACGAGTGTTATCGTTCAGCAGTATGAGTTCTGGTATAGAAATATACAGCACAGGTATGCTGCAAAGTTGCAAATGAGGACTTCGGCATCCGAGCAGGTGTTGCCAGATCCAGCAACCCTTGAATGTATGGCTAGGAGGCGTGAAGCATGGCATGCATCTGGGGCAGGGGCGGCTAGTGAGGCCTGGCGTGAGAGTCGCACCCGCCAGGGCAGTAGATATGTGTCTCCTGAGGCAGCAGATATCGAAGAGACAAGTAGGGGCACAGAAGCGGGTGCTAGTGAATCTCAGACTAGTGTAGAAGATGTGACTGATATCACTTGATTTTACTGAGAACTTTGATGTTAGAAACTGCTAAGCCATTCGAAATGAGAAGTTTTACACAAAATATTTTCTTTTTAGTCTATCTGTGGAGGTAAAATTTTGTGAAGTCCCATATCCGATGTCACTTTGTGGAAGTGGATGTATGTATTCGGCTGTCATGTTTCAATTCCGCTTTTTATGTGTAGCGGAATGCCCACCTAAGCAACTCGAGAAGACTTTGATTGTGTGGAAACGAAGTACCCAAATCAGTAGTAATCAGAGCAAGAATAGTTCACCTTTATGAGAACCTGAAACTTGATTCATTCTGGATTAGTTCTAATTCATGTTTCACATAACTTCATTTTTCAATCTTTCGTTTTACCTCCACCCATAAAAGAAAAGGTCACCGTTATGTTTCTTACAAGTTTCATAATAACGGATACCGTTTTCACCCTTGCCATGCTTCAGTGCCTTTTTTTTTTATTTGGTTCTACTTGGGGAGCTATATCTCGCACAGTGATTAAGGTGGAATTAGTTCACATTCATGTTCAACTGAAACTCCAATTTTCATTCATCTATTTTTCATCCACCCTTAAAAGATAACATATGAATGTTTCCTTCAAATTTCAGTAATTACGAAAACTGTTTTCATCGAGCCTCCATGCTTCAGTGCTTTATTTGTTATTTTTATTTGGTTCTAATTGGGTTCAGTTCTGTTCACACTGATTGGAGGTGTGTTCTTTCTTATTCATGTTTCACCGAATCTGGCTTCTTCATTCATTCGTTTATCGTTCACAAAAGTTAGGGTCTCTTTAATGTTTCTTCATCCTTGCCATGCTTCAGCGTCCTATGGTTTAGATGCTTCAAATTGGATTGAGTTCTGTGCAAGCCGATTAAGGAAGAATTAGTTCTCATTCATGTTTCATTGAAACTTCAATTTTCAGTCATCTAGTTTTCATCCATCCACAAATGATGCACGTGCACTTCAATGTTTCCTTCAAATTTCAGCGATTACGAAAACTATTTTGACCCTTGAAGTGCTTCAGTGTTTTTTTTTTTTTTTTTAGTTGTTCTAATTGGATTGAGTTCTACGCCTTGAAAAAAGATTACCTCTAAATGGGCTAGAAACTGGGCAAAAAATGATTAATTGTGAATGAAGAAGTAACAAAGTAGCAGGATTTAATTCACAAGTATAATGAATTTAGAAATCTGTAGCAGATTGAATGGTATCTGAAGATAATAAACTGCTGAAACATACTTGTGTTCTTTGAAAAAGAAAGACATTAGACTTTGGAATATAAAGATACGTCTGGAAAGAACCTTGGATACTCAGTTGCTTATATTGGTTTTAGAATTATACAAGACTCTGTTAATGGTTGAACAAAATTCTAAGTATTGAAAAAACGGTGATAGTAAAGAAGTTCCTACAAAACAATTTACATCAAAATCTTCATATCTGGTAAAAGAACACTTCAGTGAAAATAATTAATAAAAGAAAACAAAAATTAAAAAAAGCACTCGATCTGTGCGGGCGTGTAAGCGTGGTGGGGTGGGTGTCGGAGGGTGGATTCGAACCCGGCACCAGCACCCTGAGGCCGCCACGTCAGTTCAAATCCGTAGCCTCGGAACACCAAGCCACCAAGGCTTTGACGAAAGGGAGAGGGAGTGTGTTCTGAGCATATTTATATCAAAGCTGAGATCCAAAAAATCCAAAAAATTAAAAAATTAAAGAATTCTACATTAGAACTTTAAATCTCGTATTCTGATTTATGCATAACTAATAAGCATCTCCTTGTTCCAAACTCGGGATTGCATAAAAAATTCGATTTTAAATTAAGTAGTGGACACTAAATTGAACATAGAGTCCTTGCAAATCAGATTTCATGCTTAATAATCTTGTGTTTGCATATCTAACAAGCTTTTCACTAATCCAAATCTGGAATTGCAAAAGGTACTTCATTCTGAAGAAAAGGAATGTCCACCCGAATTTGAGCAAAGCAAGCAATTAACAAATACACGCAAAGCAGTGTTGAAGCTTCAACAAAGTGGACACCATGCGTATGTAACTGAAACAAGTCAAATTGTGGATCACATATGCATATGTAAGTCTGTAAAAATCGAAGTCTTTTAACACAGAAATTGTTTATCATCACATAAACATTGAAGTCTATCAACACATAAATTTTTTTCTAATTGTTGGTAATTTCAAGAACATTAAGTAATCAGCTCTGTACAAATGAGCTTCAGAACCAGAACATCAAGGCACTGCCTTACATGACCAAAAGGCATTCCCTTACATGCCCACTACTCAATTCACATCATTCATTGTAATACATAATTATAGCCAATGATCAACCACTCGATAACAAAACTCTTTCAATTTGTATATGATAGGAAGAAGGACATGCTGGTGTATTCCAAAGAGTAGAGTCGAACTTGATCAAGACCCGAGTGCTTCAGATTCTTATCGATGTGCATAGATATTTACATTGAAGCATCGAAGAAGAATTAATGGTTGCTAAGCAATGCATCGCACACCAGCACTGACGACCATGAGTATACCTGCACGGCCACAAATCAAGGATAGAATTTCAGCCCTTCATACTTACGAAGTGGACAGATATTAGCAATTCAGAGAGTTCAGAATTGTGGGAAAAAAAGGGCACATTTTTAGATTCCATTGCAAAAAAGATAATACATTACGTGCACATGTGACATGCTGTTGTGCTAAGAAACGGAAGGGTCTAGTGAAGATCGAACTTCTATCTGCAGCTAGTCTTCTAAAAGTGTATGTATGCTATCTTTCAGAGGCAGCTAAACTTCCTTCGTGGTCCTTCATGTTGGAGTAGTAGGAAATTTTGCTTCTGCTGCGGCTGCACATGCAATGTCACAATGTCTCTTAACTCGGCGGGATCCACGGTTCCAGGAGGAGTTCCAACGATCAGCTCAAGTTTTGCATCTACGAGTGGGCTGCAGCGGGATGATGCCGTGTCGTGGCCTGCATCGTCGACTTTGGAAACTAACTTCTTCAGGGTATCACTTGCAGCAGCCTCTCCTGGCTTTCCGCACGTCGTTTGCTGTTGTGGCGCCGCTTCCTACTTCGACGACCTTGTTCTTGTGAACAGTTACTTCTTCACAAGAGGGTGCTTTAGTGGTGACACCAGTGCATCGACACGTGGTGGAAAAGCAGGCTCCACAGACATGTGCTCAGCACTTCGTCATCGGGCCCATTTTCCAGCAGTGCTGGAAGACAAGCTCGCTTGGGGGAGGAGATCAGGGGGTGACGGTTCATCAGTGGTCTTCCGCTTTGTGAATTGTGTCTTTGCTTCAGAGCGACTCAGTGGAGGTGCCCAACCTTCTCTCTTCAACCCGCTGCTGCAGCAGTGCGTGCGGTAGCAAAGTCAGACTTGAAGCCCCATTGTCCCATCCAGCCAGCACATGGCTTGGCATTGCAGCCAGGACAGCAGGGTGAAGCATTGAGGGCGACCTGGAACAAACATATTGGGTGGAGAAGAACATCCGCAAGGGAGGTTTGCTAAAGCCATGTCAGCCCAGTAGCGTCCGCACCCCACACAGGGGAGGTGCGTCTTCAGCGGCACCACATCTCCAAGGTTCACAGGAAATGCTGTATAAAGATGCTGTGGGCGTATACAACTCTCTTGAACTATGAGAACATCAATTTTTGCTTCAAGTATCTTAATGGACTCCTGAAGCTGCAGCAGCTGAGAACGTAAATTGGCGGCAGCTTCGGTCCAGTGCTTAATCTCAGGGTTCAGGGTCGCCAGGTTGGTAGACACGGCAACTGCATCCTCCATGAGTGATCTCAGGCGCGCATCAATCACCTTCTTAGCGGCGTCATCCATCGAAGTCATTGCTTGCTTGGAATGTTGGATACCAGCGAACTCATCCCACTTGGTCTGCTCCAACCGCTTGCAACTCCTGTCGCCTAGATTCCCGCATTGCAAGCGCTATTTCAGCGCGCTCCAGTTCATCCTTCATCTTGATGAGTAATCCTTCTTTGAAGTCCCGTTGCTTCAGCAGAGATGCGGATCCCTCTACGGTGGCGAGCTTCTGGCGTCCAGTGTCTGAAGTAACCTCAAGGGGTTTCTTCTTACTGCTTGCCGAGGCTGTTGCAGGAGTGGGCGGAAGCAAGTTCGGAGCTGGAGCAGGACCCTTGACCACCACACTTCGACGGCTCACAGGTGACTTCCGGATCGGCACTTCGACTTCAGGCTCTGGAGCACGTAGTTGTCGCACAATACCTCCTGGACGCGGCACACCTCCTTCAGAGATGGTTTTTGCTGCCGCATTCTTCTCGCGTACCACCTTATCGACTACTACTGCTCTGAACACTTTCAGCATCGCCTGGATCTGCTCACGCAAGCACGGCGGTGTGAGCTTCGCTGGATTTAGCACTGGACTTTTGAGGCGGCTCTGCGTACACAGAAGCAACAGTTAGTCTATGATGATATGATCCAAATCAACGAGGAGAAGACATACATCAAAATTAAGGAGACTTACTTTCGCTATCTCAGCAGCACCTTCGGCCCAGTTGATTTTCCAGCGTTTGGCATCAAGCATTAAGCCCCTGACAAATGCCGTGCCAAACTCGCCATTGTCTGGAGCTGTCCCCCCATAAACGCGCTGGTACATCCTAAGTGCCCTCGCTGCAACATCCTCTGTCATATGCCGCAATGGATGGCGATTTTCATTCTTGTTGAGCGGATAGGTGCCCACAATTGCTTCAAGTGGCAGGTTGTGCTCTTCCTTGAGTCGCTTGAATGGGACGCCGCTACCACATAGTCCTCCCACGTCAACAAAAAAAATCAGAGCTATAGCATGCGGCGTCTCCAAGCAAAAATGGAGCCACGCTTGTGAGGTGCTTCCGCATATTCTCACCCACTCCTCTCAAGTCGAATGCCTCAGCCCAAATCGAAGGATTGATGAAATCAGAACTCAAAGGTGCTTCAAAGGAGCTAGTCTCACTAGAACTTGCCTGAGCTGCTGGCACAACCACTCGTTGTGGCTTCTTGCTTTTCCCCATCGAGCTAGGTTGCTACAGCAGAATTAAGGAGGAGTTTGGGAGAGAAGATGCGGGGTTGAATGAGAAAGTTGGTTGCAGGGCGTAGAGAATGAGAGAACATCTTCCTGGAGGTGTGAGTCTAATATCCTGAAGTCCATGTCCTTCTTAGTTAAACGTATCATCATTGCATGGACATGATTTGGAAAAAGTCAACTTACGTACTCGTGATGTGGTCTGTTAAATCAATGAAACGGGTGGATTATTTCTCAACCTCTCCCGCCCGTTTAGTATTCTGCGTACGCATCAAGGCTTATCATGATATTGTGGGATTAGAAACACTATTCCATGCGGATATACAACAGTGTGTACACGTTAGTGGGGCTTAGAATCTGTACCGCAGATGTAACCTGAGACCTTGCTTGTTTGGCTTGGGCATTATTAAACTTTTCAGGATACATCAGTCCATTCTGTGAATCTCTTTAGAATAAGCTCTCCGCTTCTGATATTTGATTAATGCTTAATATTAGAGAAGTCAACGCAAGTACTCATGACGAAGAGAGTTTACTCAATGAACAGTAGTGGATAATTTTTAGTGTACATACTCTCTAGTGGTACTAGAAATGGAGATGAACTCGGGGGGTCAGTAATATGGTGTCCTGTAATTGAGGTCACTAAATTGTTTTCTGAGCCTCTTTGCACGATGTATTTTAAATTAGATGTACAACAAGGGAAAAGCTTTTGAAGACGCTCATACTCCTATTTGAATAAAAGCTGCATGTAAAACTCAATTCAATTTCGTCAACTTTTATAATCCTATGTCATCTTCTTCAAGTTACTAGATTTCAGTTTTATTGAAATTTCTTCTTCATTTCTAAAACCAACGAGAAGTCCAACGCATTTTTCTATTTTTCTTTTTTGTGTAACTTTTTCATTCTTCTTCTCCACGTCATTTTTTCTTTCCTTTTGTCCATGTTAATGTTTTTTTCATCCTTCTTCCATTCTATCTTCCATTCATAGTCCTTTTATAAAAAAATTGTGAAAATGTATTGTTGCTTGTTATTTTTCATCTTTATTTTACCCGGTTTCATTTTCCCGTTATTCCCAATTTCGTAGCCTTTGTTTTATGTTTTGATTAATATTTCGACTCCCTGGTTATTTTTTCCATTGTTCTTGGATGGAAGGACACCAGGGTGGATCCAAAAGTACGTTACACCCTCTAAATCCTGTAAAATTTCTTCTTCAATGGCCTTTCTTGGACCCCTCTACATCCTACAGCATTCAATTTTTTGTGGATCTGGGTGAAAGGAGTAATGGAGTGTGCAATCACTTCACCAATTTTTGAAAAACATTAGAAACATACTGAAAATTGCACTTCTTGCTTTTCAGAAAAAGTACCTTACAGCAGTAAAAAAATGTCACAAAGTAATCAATATTGATAAAAATTAAGTTGCAAAGTACATAAAAAATTATATGGTTAAAAAGAGCACCTTCTACGGTAACAACATGTTGTATCATTATTTCCCAAGCACTCATCCTTTCCTTACAATTCTTAGCGATCAAAGGGCAAAAATTTTGACATTATTTAGTTTAGTAAAAAAATTAGAATTTTCAGGTGGATTTTTGAAGTATTGAACCATATTCTTCCAATGCTCCTTCTAAACCTTGTTTATTTACAATTTAAGTTTTCTAGTACCTTAAATACCCATCAAAATTGGGCGTTGGCTTTTAGTGCTTTCTTGGGTACAATTACATGTCAAAAGCAGTCCACCCTAGTGTGCTTCCACCCTCTTTCTTTTGTTTTGGATTTGTTTTGTATGTTTCAATAGACCTGGATCTTCTTTCCACAAGTTTGTCTTCATTCATTTTGAGCCAATCATAATCTGCACAGCTACCACGCCAGATATAAACAAGATTTGCCAATTTAATGAATACAATGTTGAATTGAAGGGTTCGGTTGCACTAGGTACGACCCCCAGTCGCACTAGTTGGGGGCCCCGGCCACACTAGTTGGGGGCCCCGGTCGCACTGGTTGGGGCCCCAGCTGCAACTAGTTGGGGGTCCCAGCTGCACTAGTTGGGGGGCCCAGCTGTATCTAGTTGGGGGTCCCAGCTGCACTAGTTGGGGGTCCCAGCTGCACTAGTTGGGGGCCCGTGACTGCACTAGTTGGGGGCCCCAACTGCAATCTTAGAACATACCTTTCGACTTTGTTTTAATACATAGTTCTTACTTTTTATGGACAATAACACGATAATTAGACTATCATTAAAATAAGTTTCATTGGTTGCACATGCTGTATATTAAGTGTTTAGTCTAGTTTGAAGGAAATTTTTCAAAAGACTAATGAAAAACAAGCTTAAAATGAGACTTCCAAATATTATAATGTTACATTATAGAACACTATAAGTTTTGTTGCTTTGGATAATTCGTGTTGTTTTGAATGTATAATCACCGTAGCTTTGACTCGTACCTTACACTTGCAGGTAACGCTGAATAATGCTCCCGTGCATTATGCATATGATACAAAAGTCAAGTAAAAGTAAAAGAATCTCTTACATACAAAGTAAAAATCACTATAAAAATTATAGTATCTGTAAAAGTAAATGGCAATTGTTAATTTTAAAATTATCGTATTTAAATATTTTGATTGTTTGTAGTCCAGTCTCAAAATTCTCATGTTGAACCATGGATACATGAATTGACTTTAGTATATATAGTAAATATTTGGAGTCACTTTGATGTTTTAAAGGATGAGAGTAATGTTTTTGTCATAATATGTATGCTATAAATTCTATACTATATTATATTCTTATATCTTCATCTAAAAGCCCAATATTTCAAGATGATGAAGAAAATTCTATTATTTTATCAACTTGAATACTTTAAAGATTAAATTTTATTGAGAGTGAATATAAATGTTCAAAAATATATAAATAAAAGTAAATACGAATCTAAAAAAATAAAAAATAAATCACGTATGGTCTATAAATTAATGTTCCTTTGTTTGACGTGGACTTCCACATTGAGTTCCGTATGTCATTGTATCATTTCTTGCTATCGGAACAAGCTTCTAACATCAAGCTTCTAACAAGTTCCAACATCAATTTCATCCTTGATATCGTAAATTCAATAACTATATCTAAAAGAAGGAAAAGTAATGTATCTAGAACTTTGGGTTATGAGAACGGTTTACTAGAATATCTATCTTCACAAACTTGTTAAAAAAATGATTTAACAACGACAAAATTGTTAAAATGCATACTACTATATAGTATAGATTTACAACTGAACAAATAATATTGATAAGGTATCACAATATACATCAATGATGAAACTTGTATTTATATTGCAAAATTATCACAAAATTTTGGGACCATGAAACTCCAGAAATGCAAAACCGTAAGTTGTAAGCTTCATTTACTTCTTTTTCTACTTGTATATCTTCATATACTCCTACACTTCAACCCTACACTTTAGTTTCAACTTTATTTCTCCAAATTTAGTATTTATACGCGAACCTTGAGGTCCCACACATCTTGTTAATGTAATACTGACTCTTTATATTTTTTAAATTTAGTACACACTTTTACATTTTTCTTTACTTTTGAAGTTACTTTTATTTTTAAAAGTAAAGTAAAAGCTAGCTTAAGTAACTGTATTATATAAAGAAAGTATATATTCTTATTCATTATAATGTATATATAAATATTTATTGCCCTATGCTATGATTACTTTATATTTCAGTAGTCTATAATCATTTATTTTATAGCAAGGTGGCTGAGCTTGTAATTCGTGAGGCCAAGTTACTAATATTTATTTATTTGATTCATAATTCTTCTTCCAGAAGATGCGATGTTTTTTTTTAGTATGCGTCTTCATGGAGATGCAACGTTATTTATTTATTTATTTACCTTGGTTTATTTATTTTTCTTGATTTCTGTATTTTTATGTCTAATGCTTCTTCTTGAAGATGCGTTGAAGAAGATTTACTCATCTCGATTTTATTCTTCATGCATTATGTTTCTTCCTAAAGATGCTCCATTATTTATTTAACCCTCTTAATAAATATATAATTGATTGTTCCATTTTTCAATGCGCTATTATGATATGGGCAGGTCATTTTACAATGTAGCTCAAGTACTACTGTTTAAGCAACAATTTGATGACAAGAAGGATGTAAATTATAATTGGTAACCTCGCAAGGTCCTCGTGCGCTTCAGAACCTGTTTCCTCAAGTTTCTCAAATGCTATTTCGCAAATTCACAAATAAAAGAGAGATATATAGTTTTTTCATCTTTTATTTTTTTGGGTTTTTTTTTAAAAAAAAATCTTCTTCTTCCCCGTTTTCTTTCATCTTTCTTTTACTCTTTTATTAAAAAAACTACCCATGGCCACTGCTGCCTACCCATGACCGTTCCACTGAGCCCAAGACCGCCGGTTTTGGCCCCATGACCGCAGCATTGGGTCCCATGGCCATGGCCTTCGGTTCCATGGCCGCAACTATTTTTTCACAATTTTGTTTACAATTTGCAACATTTCAATTGGCAACAATACATTTGGCAGCAGTACAAGTGACACCATTACAATGTTGTTTATTACTTCAAAGAGCAAATTTCACTTGAAAACACATGTAGGGGTGGAAGTGTGGGCGGCAGTAGGCACCTAGCTGCAATGTAGGGGCTCACATTGATGATGAAGGTCACGGACCAACGCCGGGATTAGCGAGTTACGACATTGTACACAAACTCCTGTCGTGGTTGATTTCAACATCAGTGCTCTTCCGACAACGTCTTATGAAAAGTTATAATATACGGGTGCAACGATCCAAGCATTTGGCAAGCTGCACCACCTTGTTATTAATCAATATTCGACGATAGGTTAACATTGTCTAAATCCACGTACTATTCTGATGTACATTGCCTGCCAATCAGATATATCCAAGCCCAGGATTATAGGTACAATGCACGGCATGATTTGGCGCTGCTCTACTGTGACACTGAGATCAGTTTACATGTGCAACGACTTTTCATAGAAAACAAAATGCTCGCATAATGTCCTTACCAAACTGGACTGACACAGTACTCATACACCACTTACTAGATATGGGGAAATGCTTTCCCTCGTGGGTTGGCTCACACAGATACAGAAATTCATCGATCTCCTTCTAACATTCCATGCACTTCGAAGATGCCCTCCTAGTCTGCTGTAGCACCTTCTAAAACCAGAGCCCTTCCATCGCTGCCATGCTCAAGTTCTGTAGACCTTCGTGAAACCATTGCCATCTGAATCTGTTCTCCTCTTTGGAGCTCGTCAGTGAGTACTTCGCAAGTTCTTTAGTGATCTTTGCTTCATCTTAGGTTTCTTGTGATCTTTGCTAGAGCGAAAATGGATAAGCCAGTTGAAGAGGTGCATGCTGTCGTGCTTTATAACAACTTGGACGATTGTGGTAATTACGTTCCCCTTCGGGTAGAAATAGGCAGTTGGGTGACATTGAGAGCGGCCGTGAGAGGTCCCTGGTCCCGAGACGCGAGGATTCATGGTCCAGACTCATTCGCTGGGGCATGGAAGGCTCAGATCCTTGGATTTCGTTTCAAAGCAATGGCGAGGCGTGGTAGGGATGTGCTGAAGCTAGACGCCATCAAAGTTCGGCATGCTTATCAACGCCGGCAGTTGCTCTTGGATCCGGCCACTGCTGCGAGGGAGCCCCGCGGATGTAACTTGCTTTATCAGTCGTATTGGGACGACTGGGTTGATCCAACGGCGGTCATGGATGTCATCCTCGTGCTTCACCATGAAGTCGGAGAGGCAGCGGTGCGCAATGGCCGCAGTCATAAGACTTTGCTGGAGAATGGCACCTTTTTCCTGAAAGCAGTGTACGTTCCACAGTCTGGCTCTTCTTTGTATGGCAGCTTAGAGGAGTTGCCATTGCCCGCCCTTGATGACCCCTACTGGCCCCTCCCTGACATGCACACGTCCGAGGCATTTAGATTGAAGTTGGCCACCGACATCTCTGAAGCAATGAAAGGTGGAACTGGGAGTAAATCAGCACACGTGAAATGGTTCATGCCTGTGCATGTCATGGTTGACTTGTTTGCTGTAGCAGAGAACCCGCGTCGCACAGCCACCATGTACGTCTTCAAATCGCCAGCTGAAGCAATTCTGAGTAGTCTTATGGATGTCGGATGGGACGAGAAGTTTCAAGCGGGCCAAGATGTATTGAAGTGTGTTGTCTCCAAGCCTAGCATGATCTTCCGCTATCATCTAGCACGTCAAGTTTTATACCTCAATTTCCAGTATGTGCGATACAGGAAAGAGGGCCTTCTATGGATACCCATCGATCAGGCCGTGGTGCAGCACATGATTTGTGTCACAGTTGAGTTCCAAGGTAAAGAGTTACCTGGTATTGAAGTTGGTTCGCTTTGGCCGGTGTCGCACATCCGCGAAGAGATATCGATCTTGCTTCCGCGAGAAGCCATACCTGACTACTACGACCTTGTCGTGAAGCGCCCTGGTTTCCCCGATTTCAAGATCAATGCTCGGTCGGAGCGAAGCACAGAGATTGGAGCGCTTGTAGCACAGAATTCAAGTAGATTCAAAATTGTCCAATCGTAAAGGAGCATTGCTATAGCAATGCAGTAGGCAATTAGGTGCACTAAAGTTTGACAATCAAATTTTGATGTAGCAGGTGCTTTTGTTGTGAAGCCCAATTTTTGAACAGTAACAGAATGTGCTACAGCACTTTAATGAGATGATATCCAAGTATCAACACAGGTTTCGGTGCTTCATTGCATGGCAGTGATTGATGGGATCTGAATTAAGTAACTTTGCATTTTGGAGCCTTTAATATGCACTGAAACAAGGAACACAGTAGAATCGAAAAACCAAAAATCAGAAATTGAAAAACAAAGGTAATATAAAACATTAAAAATGTGGTCAAAGGAAACATAATCTAAAATCAAATTCAATTAAAGATTAAACCCAAGAGGAAAACACAATAAAAAAAGAGATGAAAAGAACAAAACACGAAGAGATGAAAAAGCTCAAACTTCTAAACAGGGTTATTCAAAGTCAATATCAAAATCCAAAATTGACAATGAAGTTTTTTGGATATTTAAAGTTTTGAAGTGTTGGATCCCTATACCGTTAAATGAGGTATAGGTTGTCTTTCAATTTAAATTTGCAAAATTGATTTTTTTGGGAACTAATTCAAAGAAAATAGAAATACTTTGAAATTGTTTGAAATATTGCTTTTAAAACCAATGTTAAATCCTTCATTTCTCTACTCTTGAAATCCCTATTCTCTGTTATTGTTCACTGTGTTTTCACTATTCACTATATTTTCTGCAAAACTATTCTAATAAATAATAAATTTATCATTTCTAAACATGGCACCAAAAAGTCTGCCTATCTGGGCGCTGAGGCTCTACATCAGGCTCCACATCCAATCCACTACTGTAGTAAGGACACGAGGAACAACTGAGTCAATGTCTACCAAATCTTAGTTTAAGGAAAATAATAATCCATTCTTGATGATTTTTTAAGTCACTTTTTATGATTTTGCACCTCTTTTTTTTGCAAAAAATTAAGGTTTGGCGATTTTCAAGGTTATATTTTGAATGTATGTAGGGAACATCCAAGGTTATATTTTGAATGTATGTAGGTTATATTTTGTATGTATGCACATCTTTCTTTTTGCAAGTGTCTACAAAAAGTTCAATATATACTTTGAAGGAATTTGATATGGACTAAACAAAGCCCAATTATTATAACAATAGATATGTTTTGATTCTTTATTATAACCCGAATTTTTGTTTCCCTCCATATCGTAACTAAGTTTATACACTTGAGCATGACGATATAATTACTTTATTAAGATCTGATTAAAATATAAAGATACTTATTTCACAAAATTTGATCATACTAACACCTCATGTTGAGGTCTTCCTAGATCAGCTCATTTTTATTTTTTAATGAGGTATTTTTTAATATGAAGGATGTGTAAATGAATATTTCCTATATTTAAATAAAAAAATTCATCACCAATTGTTTGAAATAAAAAATTATGTAAAACCACAAAATTTGATCTTGAATATTCTATTGCTTGCATAATTTATTTTTTAAAAATCCCCTCATCTTTCTTTATTCCCTTCATCGTTCTATGTTTCTAGACCTTCAATTGGATATGTAATTTGAATTCGATCCAAGCTTAGTTGCTTAAGCCTGGTGTCCACTTTGTTTTAGCTTGAAGCCTGATTTACCTTGCAATCATTGTAAGTTGATGACTCAGTTTTCAAATATTGAAATGCTAATTAGTTATGCAAATGCGACTCGATATATTTTAAGATATTGGTGGATGGATGAAATACAACATGAACGCAAAATAAAGTTTCAATGAGGCAAGGGAAGCTCAATAACAATGTCTATATCTATTGAAATTTGAAAGAAACATGAACTTGTCCCAATGATTCTCTTGTAGATGGTTGAAAATGGAGTTCTGCGCCTTGAAAAAAGATTACCAGGCTAAATGGGCTAGAAACTGGGCAAAAAATGATTAATTGTGAATGAAGAAGTAACAAAGTAGCAGGATTTAATTCACAAGTATAATGAATTTAGAAATCTGTAGCAGGTTGAATGGTATCTGAAGATAATAAACTGCTGAAACATACTTGTGTTCTTTGAAAAAGAAAGACATTAGACTTTGGAATATAAAGATACGTCTGGAAAGAACCTTGGATACTCAGTTGCTTATATTGGTTTTAGAATTATACAAGACTCTGTTAATGGTTGAACAAAATTCTAAGTATTGAAAAAACGGTGATAGTAAAGAAGTTCCTACAAAACAATTTACATCAAAATCTTCATATCTAGTAAAAGAACACTTCAGTGAAAATAATTAATAAAAGAAAAAAAAAATTAAAAAAAGCACTCGATCTGTGCGGGCGTGTAAGCGTGGTGGGGTGGGTGTCGGAGGGTGGATTCGAACCCGGCACCAGCACCCTGAGGCCGCCACGTCAGTTCAATCCGTAGCCTCGGAACACCAAGCCACCAAGGCTTTGACGAAAGGGAGTGTGTTCTGAGCATATTTATATCAAAGCTGACATCCAAAAAATCCAAAAAATATAAAATAATAAAAAGTTTTGCGCCATCAACTGCGCTTCGAAAGCGTGGTGGGGTGGGTGTCAGAGGGTGGATTCGAACCCGGCACCAGCACCCTGAGGCCGCCACGTCAGTTCGTATCCGAAGCCTCGGAACACCAAGCCACCAAGGCTTTGACGAAAGAGAGTGTGTTCTGAGCATATTTATATCAAAACTCAGATCCAAAAAATCCAAAAAATTAAAAAATTAAAAAATTCCTTATTGCTTGCAAGTCTTCGAAGTGCATTGGAAATTCAAATATGGTGATTGGATAAGAGGTTACAGATTTATTAGCCAAAAATTGGTGTTTCGTATATTACTGTGGGTTCTCAAATATTAAATTGCAATGACATACATGCAAGACAAAAAGTTTTAACATTTTGCCATACTATGCAATAAAAATTGGAATTGCTCAAATAAGCAGTTCAAGGTTACCTTAGATCCAATCACGAATATTCGATGCCTTTACAAATAATCTAATACAAGAAATGTTAGATCTATATGAAAAGTGTCGAATGTCTTTACAAAGAACTCTAACCGTACATTTGGATTCTTCCTCCTGGATAATATATCAATCTTCTAATCACTACCAACTGGCAACTTTGGGTATCACTCCAAACTTGGAGTCTTAATCGCCGATGACTCTTTTTACTGGACTCGCCATCTTCTTTAACAAATATTCAGAAAGATTATACATTTAGAATGCGCCTCCGAGTCAATGTCCTTCAAAATAAAATGTAGTTCATTGTTGACTAATTCCTTGTTTAATTTGAAATTTAATATTCCTTTTTTTTTGTTCCATTTTTTAATATTCCCTTCTTCTACTTCCACCCCCCTTCATCTTTCTTTATTTCATTCTTTTCTCTTTACCCACTTCATCTTTCTTTATCCTCTTCATCATCCCTTATACTATTTTTAATTTATTTATTCCCCTCATATTTCTTTAATGCTTTTCATCATTCTTTATTTATTTTTTAATTTTATTCCCTTCATCTTTCTTTGAGCCATGTCATCATTCTTATTTGTTTGTTTATTTTTTATTTTTTTTGAATTCCCTTCATCTTTCTTCAATACCTTCGTCGTGCCTTTTTTTAATTAATTTTGTTTTAATCCCCTCACCTTTCTTTATTCCTTTTATGCATGTTAGTGATGCTTATGCAAGAGCTCGCTTAAAGCATGGTTTATTGGGAATCTGATGTGCTTAATTTGGTGCCCACTGTTTTCCTTGGAATGGTGTAAGTTGATGATTCGATTTTCGAATATCGAAATGCTAATTAGTTATGCAAATGCGACTTAATATATCTTAAGATATTGAGGAACAAGGAATCTAGAGAGCATCCCCCAAAAAAACCGTGCAACATGGCAAGGGCTGAAAGAAATATTAAAATAAACTAATCTTCCGTGGGTGGATGAAGAACAATATGGATGAAAAATGTAGTTTCAGTGATTAATCAATAAGGAAGCTCCGCCAAGAAAACATGGTTTGATTTTCTGTTACGAATGGTTACAACTGTTTGGAGGGATGAAGTTTCCACGTAACACTGTCCACTCCCTTTCATCCAGCGCCGGTTATCCTCTTTGTATTTCCTCACATTCGACGAATGAAGGTGGACGAATGGTCAGCAGCCTTTTTTCCAAGTTATGGGACGTTACACGTACTCAGATTAGACAACATGGAACCAGCATCTTCATTGAGCTGACCCAAGAGTTCCATCGTAGCATTTAATGGGATGCTTAAGCAATTGCATGTACTCCCCATCAATCCATTTTAGAACGGCTGCTTCTCCAAGGAATCGCTTTCTCATTAAATTTTGCACAATGATGGGAGACAAAGGACGCTGGATTTTTGAAGACGAGAAGCCAATGCAGTGGCAGAGTGCTCCCATGCGCCCGACAATCGTCACCTCCGCCACGCAAAACTGTGGATCTCCTACAGCACGCACCTCCCTCCCGCCCACTGCAAAGGTTGACTCTAATTCCATTTTCAGTTTGCTGTACTAAGCTCTTGATTTTTTATTAACCTCCTTCTTCTTGCGAAATCACAATGGCTAACATGTTTGCTTCTCAGCTTGAGAGTGTCGCCATGGTGCAAGAGAAGAAACGGAAATCCCGGGCCGCTACCACACCAACCAGGAGATTCAGCCGCAATGTGGTGATCGACTCCGACTACAGTGACGAAGGCGAAGGATCCGGGGCAGCAATGTCACATGCCGAAGCAGATTTGGAAAGCATCGCCCAAGCATTTGACGTGGGAAACTATGAGTGGGATGTTCCACTGGATCTCACGGGAATCCCGGAACCATTGCGAGCATCCATGGTAAAGGTGGCTCCAGCGATTGTTGGCCGCGAAGCTGAGTACGATGCGGAATTCTTCAGTGAGAAGGTTGGTAATCGATTTGATGTTACCTCACTTGCTGTAGCTTCCTATCAGTCTATTTGAAGTCTTTTTCAGCTTGCCGCATGAGTTTGTTTGAATTTGAGTTGTACTGAAATTGATAGTTGAAGCTTGCATGACATTCTGTTTGAAGTCTTTTTCAGCTTGCTCTCCAAGTTTTTTTGAATTTGATTTTACTTCGTATGCCGAAGCTTGCGGTCCAGCTTGTTTCGATCCTTGTTTGGTCCAGCTTGTTTCGATCCTTGTTTGGTCCAGCTTGTTTCGATCCTTGTTTGGTCCAGCTTGTTTCAAGACTTGTTTCATTTGCAGGTTGGCTTTTTTTTTATTCCATAAGTCCACTGTTTCAGTTTGAATTGGACATGCCCAAGCGGTCCAGTTTGTGTCAAGAGTCTTTCAGCTTGCTCAAGCCATTTTGCTTGTATTTGCTTTTTCTTCATTTGCTAAAGCATGCGGCCCATACTATTTCTAGTTTCTTTTAGCTTATTCTCCACTTTGTTTGAATTTGATTTTACTCTAAATTGCCGAATCTTGCGGTCCAGCTTGTTTCACATGGTGATTTATTTTTTTCACATGGTTTTTTTTTTTTTATTCCATAAGTCCACTGTTTCAGTTTGAATTGGCCCATGCTCAAGCGGTCCAGTTTGTGTCAAGACTCTTTCAGCTTGCTCAAGCCATTTTATTTGTATTTGCTTTTTCTTCATTTGCTAAAGCTTGCGGCCCATACTATTTCTAGTTTCTTTTTAGCTTATTCTCCACTTTGTTCAAATTGATTTTACTCTAAATTGCCGAATCTTGCGGTCCAGCTTGTTTCACATGGTGATTTATTTTTTTCAGGTTGGCTTGTGCAACAAAGGTGCCATGGTCGACGACGTTGGATTTGTTTACCCGCACATTTCGGACAGTGACATCACCAAGATCTGGAGGGTTGGAAATCAAGCAAACCGTTTTGAGATTATCAACTGCACCGACAAGGAGCAGGCTCGGTTATTCAGCAAACACTGCTACGAAGTCTATGGACACAGCCCCGACAACAAGTACTACTCCATGCGGTTTTTGAAGGCTGCCTTTGCGACATTTGTGCACGGATTGGAGGTCAACTGGGTGGCTGAAGCACTGCATTGTCGGAGCAGACGCATCGCCACGGCATTGAAGAACCCCCGCAAGCTTGGCCCCATCGCACTCCGCCGCCAAGTTGAGGGCCTATGCGGCATCATCCGAAGCTTGTCCAGAGCATCTCCATCTCCACCGACACTGGAAACCTTGGTCGATGCAGCGGAAATGGCGGCGCAGCTTGCGGCAGCAGCTGAGATATCCGCAGCGGAGGGGCTTCGTGCACTTCAAAAGGAGAAGGATGACGCTGAGGCAGTTATGGGAAGGTGCTCCATCAAGGATTTAGCAGATGCCGAAGCAGGGGCTGCCGCGGCCTTGTTGGAGCAGAAAAGGCTCTTCCAATCGGGGACTCCAGCGGATTACAAGGCCCAGGTGGAAGTGGTTCGGTCCACCTCCGAAAAACTCGCTGATTTGCAGGAGGCCGTGATGACCGCTCGATTTACCATCGACCGTCTTGCTGAGGAGAATGGGCCACTCTCCATGGCTGCCGCGGTTTTCAAGCAATCCCAGGTGGCACGTGCTGTAGCTGATGCGGCATTCAAGAAGGCACGGATGGATAATTTGGTGTTGCGTCCCAAGTCTTTGTTCCAGTACCCGCATCGACAGTCGGTACCACCGGTTGGAGTGGCAAGTTTGAAGGATTGGTGCTCGATGTGCTCAAAGGGATTCGTGGCTGGGGCTGCTGTGCTCGGATCATGTGGTTGCCTTTTCCATAACACTTGTGTTGCAGAGATGATTGATTCCAAGTGTCACCGTTGCCTCTTTTGCGACACAGATCTTGACGCATCGTGGGTTGCACAGTGGGGCGGGCAGTTGACTCCTGAGCAGGATCGTTGGATGGAGCAAACAGTGGACCTTGTCAAGCGTGTTGGAGCAACATACCCCCCAGCTGCAAGGAACTAGATGAAAGTCGTGGTTCACTTTATATGCTGAAGCCTAAATTAGAACTCTAAGTTACTTCTAGAGCCCGTTTATCCCGGAACTTACTTTCTATCTCCTACTGTGTGTACGTAGAATGAAGCCCCTCGAACATTGAGCATGCACATTTTGTGCCTTAATTGGTTGTTGCTAAATTTTCCGTGGAAATTGGTGACAAGTGATTCGGTAATCTCATTAAGTCAGTGGAGCTTACCACTCCCGGGACTTCAAATAGCATGATGTGCTTAAAAACTTATATGGTTCTAAATATTTCAATTGCATGTGTAATTTCAGTTTGATTTGTTTCATTTGCTCAAGCTTGCTGACCAGTTTGTTTCAATTTGACTTGTTTCATTTGCCTAAGCTTGCTGTCCAGATTGCTCAATTTGGTGTCGGCTTTGATTTGCTTCCTATGTTCAATTTGGTGTCCACTGCTTAATTTAAAATCGAATTTTTTATGCAATCCCGAGTTTGGAACAAGGAGATGCTTATTAGTTATGCATAAATCAGAATACGAGATCTCTTTCGTCAAAGCCTTGGTGGCTTGGTGTTCCGAGGCTTCGGATACGAACTGACGTGGCGGCCTCAGGGTGCTGGTGCCGGGTTCGAATCCACCCTCTGACACCCACCCCACCACGCTTTCGAAGCGCAGTTGATGGCGCAAAACTTTTTATTATTTTATATTTTTTGGATTTTTTGGATGTCAGCTTTGATATAAATATGCTCAGAACACACTCCCTTTCGTCAAAGCCTTGGTGGCTTGGTGTTCCGAGGCTACGGATTGAACTGACGTGGCGGCCTCAGGGTGCTGGTGCCGGGTTCGAATCCACCCTCCGACACCCACCCCACCACGCTTACACGCCCGCACAGATCGAGTGCTTTTTTTAATTTTTTTTTTCTTTTATTAATTATTTTCACTGAAGTGTTCTTTTACCAGATATGAAGATTTTGATGTAAATTGTTTTGTAGGAACTTCTTTACTATCACCGTTTTTTTCAATACTTAGAATTTTGTTCAACCATTAACAGAGTCTTGTATAATTCTAAAACCAATATAAGCAACTGAGTATCCAAGGTTCTTTCCAGACGTATCTTTATATTCCAAAGTCTAATGTCTTTCTTTTTCAAAGAACACAAGTATGTTTCAGCAGTTTATTATCTTCAGATACCATTCAATCTGCTACAGATTTCTAAATTCATTATACTTGTGAATTAAATCCTGCTACTTTGTTACTTCTTCATTCACAATTAATCATTTTTTGCCCAGTTTCTAGCCCATTTAGAGGTAATCTTTTTTCAAGGCGTAGAACTCAATCCAATTAGAACAACTAAAAAAAAAAAAAAAAACACTGAAGCACTTCAAGGGTCAAAATAGTTTTCGTAATCGCTGAAATTTGAAGGAAACATTGAAGTGCACGTGCATCATTTGTGGATGGATGAAAACTAGATGACTGAAAATTGAAGTTTCAATGAAACATGAATGAGAACTAATTCTTCCTTAATCGGCTTGCACAGAACTCAATCCAATTTGAAGCATCTAAACCATAGGACGCTGAAGCATGGCAAGGATGAAGAAACATTAAAGAGACCCTAACTTTTGTGAACGATAAACGAATGAATGAAGAAGCCAGATTCGGTGAAACATGAATAAGAAAGAACACACCTCCAATCAGTGTGAACAGAACTGAACCCAATTAGAACCAAATAAAAATAACAAATAAAGCACTGAAGCATGGAGGCTCGATGAAAACAGTTTTCGTAATTACTGAAATTTGAAGGAAACATTCATATGTTATCTTTTAAGGGTGGATGAAAAATAGATGAATGAAAATTGGAGTTTCAGTTGAACATGAATGTGAACTAATTCCACCTTAATCACTGTGCGAGATATAGCTCCCCAAGTAGAACCAAATAAAAAAAAAAGGCACTGAAGCATGGCAAGGGTGAAAACGGTATCCGTTATTATGAAACTTGTAAGAAACATAACGGTGACCTTTTCTTTTATGGGTGGAGGTAAAACGAAAGATTGAAAAATGAAGTTATGTGAAACATGAATCAGAACTAATCCTTCCTTCAATCGGTTTGCACAGATCTCAATCCAATTAGAACAACTGAAATTTGAAGGAAACATTGAAGTGCATGTGCATCATTTGTGAAAAATTTCAGCAAATTTCAGCGAAAAAAAAAAAAACACTGAAGCATGGCAAGGGTCAAAACAATTTTCATAATCGCTGAAATTTGAAGGAAACCTTGAAGTGCACGTGCATCATTTGTGGATGGATGAAAACTAGATGACTAAAAATTGAAGTTTCAGTGAAACATGAATCAGAACTAATCCTTCCTTAATCGGCTTGTACAGAACTCAATCCAATTTGAAGCAAATAAAAAAAATAGACGCTGAAGCATGGCAAGGGTCAAAACAATTTTTGTAATTACTGAAATTTGAAGGAAACATTCATTTAAGGGTGGATGAAAAATAGATGAATGAAAATTGGAGTTTCAGTTGAACATGAATCTGAACTAATTCCACCTTAATCACTGTGCGAGATATAGCTCCCCAATTGGAACCAAATAACAGAAAAAGGCAATGAAGCATGGCAAGGGTGAAATGGTATTCGTAAATATGAAATTTGAAAGCAACATGGAAGAGAACTTATCTTTTGCGGATGAAAAATGGATGAATGACAAATGAATTTTCAGTCAAACATGAATAAGAACTAATTCTTCCTTAATCATTGTGCACAGAACTAACCCCAATTAGAACCATATTAAAAATTACAGTAGTGCAGCATGGCAAGAGTTGAAAACAATATTCACAATTATAGGAAATTGAAGGAAACATTGAAGTGAACTTATCTTTTATGAGTGGATGAAAAATGAGATGAGAAATGAAGTTTGAGTGAAACGTGAATAATAACTAATTCTTCCTTAATGATCTCTTCATTTTTTGTTCTGGAATTATGTATTTACCCTTCCTGGGATTCAATTTTTGTTCTTTCATTTATTATTTACTTTTATGCCTTTTGTTTTATATTTTATGGCTACTTTCGGTTTTTTTCATATGTCCTTATTTATCACCAATTGACTTAAATTTAAAGGCTCCAACATGGCAATAGGCGTCCACCCCCCATCCATTTTCCAAGCTACCAAGGCTACCCATTTTCCACTTGCTATCGACCCATCCATCCAGCTCTACCTGTGACTGATTCAGACTTCCAAGTTCCCACGAATAATCTCAGAGCCCATGGACCACATCTTTGTTGAAGCATCCTCATCCTACGGCAGTTACTAACTTCATTTCTCATGTAATGGTACACCTCACTATTTCCCTACAGTAGTGTGACTTCATGTAGACTCAAACGTCCCCTCCCCATGCAATGAAGATCATGTGAATATTTGCCATGACACCACACCGTCAAGTCCCACTAATTTCACACCATGTAAATATTTGCCATGATAACAAACCGTCGAGTCCCACTAATTCCACACTTGGTACTGGGAGTGATGGAACATTGGTGGCCATGTCCGTCTCTCCACAACACCTTTATGCTTAATCGCCATGTCTGGGTTTTGCTTCAGCCTCATAGTCTGAGCAGGTTCACTTTGCATCCACGCTTCACATATTGCTTGATTGCTTGGCATGCCCCTTGATTTTTCTGTTTATGTTGCCGCTTGTTGTCACAGACTCACCTAAGCTCACAGAAGTGTCACTCTTACCTTGGATTTCTCTGTTTTCTCGCTCCGATGACGTCGCGTTCCAAGCAGATGGCGAAGCGCACCAAGCGGAAGCCAAGCTGTAGTCCACCCCCGACTCGTCACGGTGCTCCATCACAGTATGCTTCCGATGACTCCTCTTCAGAGGGCAGTAACATCGAGCAATCGAATGGGCGGGCAGTGACAATGGAGGAGTTTGATGAACCGTTTGATTTGTCTGGAATCCTCCCCGAAGTTCGTCAGCGCATGCTGGCTGCAGCACCAATGCTGCTCGGGCGTGATGCGCATTACGACCGTGAGTTCTTCATGTCTCAGGTGGGCCTCTGCGCCGAAGGTCCATTGCTGAAACATTTGCCAAAGGCCTATCCCTTCATCACCGAAGAGGAGATTGTAGCCGTGTGGAGGCCAGGTGGTCAACCAAACCGGTACGAGATCTCCAGGTGCACAGATCTTGCTGAGCGAAAGCAATTTGCAATCCAGTACTTCAAAGTCTACGGGAACAAGCCCGACAATTCGTATTATTCCCTCCGATTCTTGAGGGCTTGCTACGCTACTTTTGGTTATGGTTTACCTGTGAATTGGCTTGCGGAAGCAATGTCCCGCATGGCGCTTCGACTGAAGAATCAGCGCCGCAATCCTCTGAAGCTTGGGCCGGTAGCGACGCGCTGCCAAGTCGAAGGATTGTGCAAAATTATTGCACAATTGTCGTGCGGGAGCGCAGCACCGGTGAACCTTGACCCTGGGGCATCCACTTCAGGTTCTTCATCTGCCTTTGCTTTATTCCACTTTGTAATATTCCACTTTCATTTCTAATTTGAGAGGATCTGTTTTGAGCCTTTATGTTGTGTGCTTACATGTTTCTCGTTTTTTGTCTTTCATTTTCCACTCTGTAACGACGATGCTCTTTACTTTTAAGGTTTCGTGAAAGTGTTGTATTCGATGTTTTTTGTTTCATCCTTTCATTGCCTCGTCCAGTCTGAACACATTTGGGATTGATTCCTACATAATCAAGATAAATATGCGGTAACAACTTCTCAACAAGTCAGTTGATTAGGGATAAGATCAGAATTAACATCGTAGCATTGAATAAATTTGCGGACTGTTTTGTTGATTCGTGCAAGGTGCTGGGGGGTATGAACCGTGAGACCACTTGATACCCGGATTGGGATTTATTTTTGAAATTTCTCAAAAGTAATACGGAACTTTCAGAAGTTCGTGTTGGCGGATTGGAAACTAGTTCTATTTTTTGCACATAATTAGAAAAGTTCAATTTGTAGAAAGAATCAAAAATTGTAGAGTCCACCACCCTCAGAGTCTTCAGTACTCATCTACTGAATGATACTCAACCAATCCTTGCAATGTTTTTAAAAAAAAAAAAAAAAGATAACCACGAGCGTTTGCTTAATCATTTATGACTTCCGCCTCCATATCATTTCAGAAGAGCATTTCATTGTTTCTGATATTTGACGTCTTTGCAATTTGCTAAAAATGAGGGTGGAATTTTGTGAGCTCAAGACTAAAACATTGCCTCTGGTTTATGGGGAGTTTTCTTCTGTGGTGAATCTACGTACTGACCACGCACAATCGATTTATGAAGACCTACTTACCTCAATGTGTGCTTCCTGTTTGCAAAGCAGCGGTTACTTGCAACAAAAGCACGCAGACTCAAGATGCACTTGCTGGCGCAAAGGAGGAGGAGTTAGCGGCAGCAAAGGAGGTTGCTAAGACAGAAGCGCTTCTGAAGGAGGCGCGGATGAAGCTCGACTCCGCCTTGGAGAAGTTGCGTGAGGAGGACGACGACGCTGCGGATGCACTTCATGCAGCTTATCTTGCAGCATCAAAGGAGGCAAAGCAACTTCTGCGTGAGGGCGCTCCAGCTGCAGATTACGCAAACAAGGCCGCGGAGGTGAAGTCCTTGGCCACTGACCTTGATACTTTGCGAGCAGCAGACGCCGCTTTTCGGGAGGAGGTGCAGAGGCTCGAGTCCATCTGCGCAACGCAGGGTGAAGCACACCACGCGGCAGTTGATTTGTTGACTCGTGCTCAAGCGAAGGTTGCTGATGCACGCCAGCAGTCACTCGGACTTTCTACACCGAGCCCATTACAGCATAATGCCATTGTGCTTTATGCAGCCACGCAAACTAGCGGGTAGTACATGTTACTGCGAAAATGGGAAATTCTGAGGACTTCAACGTTTTTAGCTACATACACGTTGTTCACAGACCATAACCTTAAACTCTTCAAATTTCAGACTTACATAATGCTTTCATTTTGGTGATATTGATGGACAAAGACTTTCCTGGGCCTTGAAGTTGCAGACTAACTCAATGTTTTCCTCTTGTAAATAGAGTATCGTTTCTTAATTTGAAGAGCTCTTGCGGAAGTTCTGAACCATACAGAATGTTGTATCAGGTGGTCTGCTATATTGTATACATTGCTTGGAGGTTTGTTGGTGAGCTTGTTAAGTTTGTTAAGCTTGTTGGTTTCGTAGTAGATTTTGTGAACTTAGAATAACATTCAAAAATTGTAGCAAGATGTTTGTAACCGCAGCCCAAGCATGCGATGCATTTGATATAAGCATGTCATTGCACACATTGTTATAAACTTTGCGGAAATTTTTATTCAAGGTTGTCAGCACGTAGTTTTGCTACTTATCTATACTCTTGCGGCTGCAACAATGAACACTGCATTTTTGTCGATAAACTAACAAGGCTGGATCAGTGGTGAAGCACCGACGTGTAACCCAACTATATGTTCCCGCCAATCTATTCCGCTTAATCTATTCCATCTCTCAGGACAACAAGTTCTAAAATAATGTTCACCACATCAAGTGGAGAATAGTTGTTTAATCACGGTACCATCGCTACCGCACACAGCACTTGGTACTCGCAGAAATGGATGTCGAACCTGATTGGCTGTGGTTCTAGTACCTGGGAGCAACGACAATGTCCCAAGCAAAGGTGGCACCCACCGTGCCAGCAAGGTTTTTGTACATTGTAAGTCCTTTCCCCGCCACAAACTTGCTGCCCCCCTGATCTTCCACAGGGCCCCTTGGAGACTCGAAAACTTTTCTAATGTCTCTCTGCATACTCCAATTCACGACGCAAGAGCTTCTCCTCTCTCGCCCGGATGCGTTGTTCCGTTGGGCGCCGCATTCGGATATGACCATCCATCCTACCTGCGCAGGGCAACACGAGTATTACCCATCACCAATTGAAATTCGGTAACAACAATCGCCACTAATAGCCTCTTCGCAGTCACCCTGGACTCGTGGACAGCAGGGCAGGTGAATGTGGACGCACTTCCTTCAATCGAAGAGTTCGACGAGAGCTGGCTGCAGGATGATTGTCGTCAACATTGGCGAAGGGAAGCGAAGCTCGTGTCTGTGGCGTCGACTCAGGCTTCGGCGTTGGAGCAAGCTCCTTATCGTCTGTGCCATTGCTGCGAACTCTTGCTCTGGTGGTCGTCGTCGCTGGTTTGCACATCCAGGGTGTGGTGGTCTTCCTCCAACTGAAGCTTTTGTTGGTCACTGAGGTTTCCTCTGCTTTTTAACTTCAGAAGCGTTGAATGTTCAACTCACGCTAGTACACCTTTGCCGTGAATAATATACGACACCTATGTGATTTCTTGAATACCGATTAACAACCAGTTCAGCCAGATTTTCACTTTCGATTGAACCATCAGATTGAAAATCAATGCTCTTTTTCTACCGCTTCACTTGAAGCTATTTCCTACCGCTGTGCTCTCTCCTGGAACTGCTCTCCGACACCAATACCCGACTGGGTATCATACGAATATCATACCTAGTATCGGATGAGTATCTCCGTAGTATTGACGAGGTATTACTTGACATATACTCTGGTGTCCGACCCGGGGACCGGTCCGCAGACGGGTATCTGGGTCGTACATTGCAAGATTTATATTCTGACAATGGAGTTCGGATGTTAATGAGTTCTTCAGCGTCAACTCTGGCACGAACAGGCGATTCGTTTACAAACAACGATGGTGCAATTGGGCAGAAGAAGCAACGCCATATCATACATATTGGTGATATTGGCAGGTCAAATACTGTGATGTTAGTCCGTTTTCTCACTTTATTTGATTAGTGTGGTGTCCAATGTAAATGGAATTGGCCAATTTAATGAATGTGACGTGAAGCTGTTAAGGATGGTACTTGAGCTTGTGAAATGCCTTGATGCATTTACGACGAAATCTGAATCAAGTCCTAGTTGTTTTGGATGTGTTGGTTGAAGCCCACCGTTGTATCTTATTCACGAAATACCTTCCAAAGTAAAAATGAAGGAACATTGTATCTACAAGGAGTCCTTCATTACGTTTGGAATTTAATAAAACTTTCCCAATCTACATACTACGTCCTGGACTGACACATTTAATAATGTGTGGGTAAAATTTCATTTTACGTGGTAAATTTAGGAGATTCAAGAGTAATAATTTAGTGCGAAGATGAGTTCTAAATCCCAAGGTTATGCTATAAAAGTCAAACGGATTTGTATAAGTTTATTTATCTCAGGGTTTTTAATTGTCACTAGAAATGAGTGATGTTATTTGTCATTAACATTTCTTGTAACGATAACTTATAAGCGTCTTAAGTACACAACGTAGTTTGCATTATATATTATTATTGTGTAAGATTTGAAATAAATGCGATCTTCGAAATCAAATTGTAATGAATAGTTGTCCTATTTTATATCATATCAAGAAGACGTTTACTTTAATTATAGGTTTTAGTATCAATGAAGCTAATTATACTCGATAAAATTCATATATTTTCTTTATTCTAACCGTACATTTCAATAATAATGATTTATATTAGAGTGAGTGGAATTCATATATGTCCAATAAATATAAAAACCAACTTTATCCCATGTTGTATTGGGTGGACCTTGTTATTGATGGTTGTTCCTTACTTCAAACTTCGTATAATAGTATTTCATCAAATTCACTTGAATATTAACCCCGAACGGTCCTCAAAACCGAAAATGGGTTTTTGCACTTTTGGGCAGCCTAGATAGAGGGGTGAAAAATAATATTTTTTTCCGAGATTTTTACTGGATGCTCCCTTTACGGTAAGGTCTATGTAGTAAAAAATTTTGAGCCAAATTCCAATTCCATAACCTGCATCTAGAAATTTTAGGTTTAGGGTCCAAAACGAGCAGTCTAAAATTAAGTTTTTTTACAAAAACGGAAATTGAAATATTATCATAACCAAATCACTATGCACATTCCAGACTGACCTAAGTCAAAAAGTTTACCAATTTTACAAGGGCAGCCTCCAAAACTTACAAAGACAAGCTTCAAAGTTTCTAGTAATTTCTTAATTTTTCCTTTAAAAATTTGTCAGAATTTGAGATTTTTGGATTTTTTGAATTTTCTCTTCTTTTGAAAATCACAAATTCATGAAGGTACCTACTCACCGTTCAATTTCTCTTTATCTCACAAATTGTTCTTGTAATGCATGTTTTACTATTTTGTCAGCTTTATACCTTGTTATAGAAAATATTTTTTATGAAGGTCTATTCCGCATTTTCTTGACCTAAATGTCTGCATGAGCATACCTAACCTAGTTCGCTACATGGAAAAAAATGTGACCGCAAAGTTTGAAGTAATAATCATCAAGTCTCCCTTTGGCCCATTTGCACCATGCCTCTTGGCCAAGGCCCCCAAAAATATGTGCAGAAACTTTAAACACTACGATCTCAGTAGTGAAGAACATCCAACGGTTGAAATTCGAATCAGTTCTTCCAAGTAGGGTTAGGTACAAGATCTTACGGGTAATGGATCAGAAACAGATAAATAAATTGTTTCATATCGTCGGGAGGGCATAGTAGTAAAAAATGGCAGTTCTGAGGATCCAAGCTCTAAAAAACAAAAAGAAATTTATGGATTAATACATGCTAGAAAAAAAAATTACCGGGTACAGAAATAAATATAAACAGAAATATAAATATAAATAAAGAAATAAGTCTCTTAAATGAATTTCAACAAATTTCCACATACAAGGAACTGTAATGGATGTTGAATGTACTCTTTCTTCTATTTTTTTTATTTTTTATTTTTAAGAACCTCGTATTACGTGAGCAGATTTGCAATTTTTTTTTTTCTGTCTACTGTGGCTACTAAATCTATTCTTTTCATGGTTTCATTTTGAAATTTTGATAAGTGACGAAATGTTTAATACAAATTCTCTTCAACTTTTCGGATAAATGAAACAAATATAATTGCCTACCTATAACTACAACATAATAAATTTGAAAGACATTTTTGGTACTACATTTGAATCTATTGTTCTTTCAATTCAAGGTGCTTCATCTTATGTCCACCATTTACTCCCAATACCTATGCATGGGCTCCTTCTATGGATTTGAGGGCCAAACTCATCAACTCTTTCGCTTTATTTTCTAAACAAAACAAACTTTTGAGTGACTACTGTATATGCTCGTAGGCTAGTAATGGAGGATTCCCTTGTATTATTTCATTGGACTGATATATTCATTGCGACAAATGCTCTTCCAAACTATGAAAACTTATAAAAAAAACAAAACTTTAAAAAAGTAAAAAACTCATTTCATGGTGAATTGTTTCAGGTTCCTACCAACTTATTAATTTTGGGCAAATTATGAGGATACCTGACTACATATACTCTAGTTTCGGGCAGACTTCAGTATGCCCTACCAGTGCCTCAAAAAGACGTACCCTGAAGATGTTGTAGCATACGTCAGTCATACCAGGATCGTATGATGTCAGCCGTAATATATATAAAAAAGAAGAAATTACACCGCGTACGTAATGAAAAATAATGACGCATCTTAAGACTCCGCAATGCTGGAATTACATAATCCCCGGCCATACTAGTGACCACGCCGGCACAATAGAACATAGGGACCTAGTTCTGTTTAAGGAGGATTCATGTACCTCAACAGTGAAAGATGATATCCTTATGTGATCTATCTAAATGTAATTTCTTCACTCGAGTATCTATGTACCCTAAACCACCTGCAGGGGATTAAAATGTTTTTTTCTAACGTACCATTGCATTTTCCATTGCTTCTCTGCCGTTGTACAATAACCAAATATGCTAAACTAATTTCGTTATACAATCCTACTTTATACCATAGAAGGTGACATTGCGGGATTCAATGACATAACTTTAGAGATGTGCCTAAATGCAACTGTTCCGCATTTGCATTCCTAAAACACAAATATATGAAGTACGATTTCTGTCAAAGTTATCCGTGCATATTGTTGAATTAATTGTGAAATGAAGAAAAAGAAGAGTATGTAACCTTATTGATGAACTACAATACTTAGTACTAGAATTATGCTATATACTTGTTTAATAACCGAATTTGTTAATAAGTTTATTGATTATCACAATGTATTGTTACAATTGTAAATTGAGGAGCGTTTTTTAAATTAGAGGTTCAAAACATATCGGAAAAAAAATAATTTATGATGTCGTCAAAAAGAGAATGTTTGCAATGAACATAGGATTATGCCATACACTTGTTTAATAACTGAATTTGTTAAGCATTTAGTGATTACGACAATGTAATGTTACAACTGTAAATTGAGGAGCGTTTTTAAATTAAGCGTTTTCAAAACATATCGGAAGAAAATTAATTTATTATGTCATTCAAAAGTGAATATTTGATTAAACTTATTAAAAAAACAATTCTAGCAAATATTAAAATGAATATGAGAACTTTAAATGAGATAAATCATAGTGTGTATCTTTATTTGCATCAAATCTATACGCAAATTCACATTCATATAGAAACACTGTAAATAAATGATGAGCTTTTAAGCTAACACAATGAGAATATGTAGATTTGTAATTGCAAATTTGATAGTCCTCTTTCTAAATTAAAAAAATACGTAAATATGTTCATGCATTAATTGTAAATATTGAAAGTACTGCACGTATGATTAATCTGAAATAAACGATTAATTTTGGACGACGGAATCTTTTAGTTATTTATCCTTTGTAATATATCCCAAGATAATGTAATTAATTGAATGAAGAGACCGTCTATAAAAAAATTGCACTAAAATACAATTCATGATAGAAATCCTTCATAAATCCTTCATGAATACATCAAACCATCCAATTCAGTTCCTAGGTCTTCACAACAGGTCCACGCATGCCAGAAACCAGGCAAAGAGAGAAGGGAGGGTGGAACCTCTTTTCATTCCCTGGGCTTCACGACAGGTCTATGCATGCCATAAACCTTGAAAAGAGAGAAGGGAGGGTGCAACCTCTTTTCTAGTTTGGCATTATTTGCAAAGGACAACAACTTCGAGGATACGAAAGGGGGTCCTAGTGCAGGAAACATTGGTACCCCTAACGTTATTCACGTAATCATTTTTAAAAACCGAAAATGAGGTAGTGAAATCCATTCAGGACAAGTATTACGAAATTATATCATAGGACCATTTTGAAATTTTGATAATTTTCTAATGCTTAACTAGAAAAGGATGATTCAAAGAAGTTGGTGATGCTTCTGTACCCCGGGATTTCCCTAGAATGAGAGCAGCAAAAGGTCCACGTAGAGATGAGGAGGGGCAATTTCAGAGGACATGTGTAGGAGAAAACACAGTTCTGAACGTGTTTCATCATCGCTGCAAGAGATAGGATACTGCACCATTAGATTCATACAGAGAGATAACTCAAATGCAATGGAATGGTCGATTGTCCACCTCTCCCGCAATATGGAAAAGTCGATTATCCACCTCTCCCGCAAGTGAGAACTTCATCGTGCATCATTAAGCAATGAAGAGTGCCAACATTTTGTTGTGGATAACAATCGCAACAATTAGGAGAACCAATATTTTAGTGAAAAAAAACATAGGTCCATCCTACAATGTACAAACTGATCATCTTTTCCATAATATTCGTCGTCCTCAGAGGATGGGAAGTTTTCACCCATAACTCTAAAAATTTCGAAAGACTCCAATAATTATCACAACCTTAAAATACTAAACCCTCAGTTGTGTGCATATTTTTTGTGCATGTTGTTGTTTATGTTATTTATATACCCTTTTTGAGGTTGTACAGAAGTTCTGAAATTTATTGCAAATGTATATTTTTAAAAATATTGCACGAATATAAAATCCTCCTTATTGGAAGAGATAATATTATAAGATTGAATTTTATAATACTACAAGCCTCACGCAAAATGCCAGGATTTGTGAATTAATTAATATCCTATACTATATGGTTTCAACAGTATGTTTTTTCTATTAATCCGAAAACCATTTAACGCGTACAATAAAATAACGTAATAGATTTAAACGGCTCCCCGTCATGAATAGAGACTGGTAAAAGTTGGGAAACGGACATCTGGTGTTCCTCAACAGTGACATTAATACACATAATATGTTTCATAAGTTATACACAATAACTAATGTACATCTGAATGTCAAAAACCTCTTCTAAAATAGAATGAAAATTATCAAATTTATACAAAAACTCTAATGACTTTAATAATTACATCTTTAAGTAGTTTTACGTCAAGACGCCGACGTGGTACTTAATATTTCTCGTTCAACTGCTTGATAAATTTAAAAAATTATACATTTTTTTAACTTCAATCCTTTTTTTCCCTTCTTCAATTGCTACAGAAGTTACCATTTGAAACATATTTCTCACGATCCTCATTTATTTACGAATTTCGTCGCACCTACTTTTTTGTTCAATTGTGGCTAGTCACTTTTTACTTCAATCTCATCCTCACAATCATGTTCATTTTTTACTCACCCTTACTCCTGAATGCTAAATATAATGCGAAGCACAAATCCGGAATTAGTTTTTCAAATTCAGAACATCATAAAACCTGAGAGATTCATTTTTCAACTCTAAATTAATGATTTTTTAACTCTAAGGTAATGATTTCTTCGTCGCTGGTAAATGTGTATAAATTAATAATTTTAAGCCACAATCTGGCGCATGGATCTGTTGATTGGAGGCCTTCACTACATGTGGCATTTAGCTTTAATTATCTTTATTTCAAGCATTGTAATATTACATTAAGTGTGAGCAAATTGTTTATTAGAATCTGCGAAATAATGCAAGGAACGAATTGCGTTGGAACTGTACGTTTTTTTAAACCTACGCAGAAACTATTAACTCAATTGATTGAGAGTATTTTGAATTTAAAATTGAATTTAAAGTATACGATGTAAACGCAAAATGTCAAATAACATGGTATCCTTAAATTCCTATACTATATCTTTTTACGAATGTTTTTCAAATGTGGCTTCAAACGTAGACCTGAAATTATCAAAAATATTTACACATTTAAATTATTAAGTGATTACTTTTTTTTGCCTTGTAACATACTTTGTGTATGTGATTTGCTAATGCTAATTATGTAAATCAATGAATGTACTGAGAAAATCCATGTGTCGGCATGGAATGGCAGTACGTGAACTTCGGTGTTCATTTACTGAGTTCTCTCTCCCACCGCTGGCGCCTCGCTTCATGTCTTGGTCATAATCGAATGTAGGTTCTTACTCCGGAATCTTTAGGTCGTAGTGGTGATCTTTGGTGGAATCATGTTCATCTGTCACGTTCTTCTACAATGGGAAATTCTGAATTAGACTGCTTTTGAAAACTCTTATGGCCTAGGTTTCAACATCGGCAGGGTCAACCTCACCACCTCATTCTAACGAGCAGTAAGCCAATCGAGCACAAAAATTTGGTTACCGGTTTGCTGTCCTTGCTAAAGGCTGAGTTAGACAGAGATGTAGGAATGTGGCCAGAAGGAGAGACTGCGTTTCGCTCTCGGCCGGTTGTCTTCTTCTCTTCAAGTACTTTATCCAACTTCACTCCGTCATCGATACTTTGCTGGAGAGATACTGGCTCCATATTGCGAACAAAAGGATGCCTTGCTTTCTTCCTTGGGATTCCAGCATCAATGGAACCGCTCCTTGTTGAAGGTTGAGAATCTGGAAGTTTCTTAGGGCTCCCTCTGCTAGAAAACACATAAACTTCAAACTCCGATACTACCGTTACCGTGAAAATCAGGGAGTCGCCTTCGTAGAGGCCTCTGAAATCAGCCTACGCACTTTAACCTCCACGGAAACTAAACTGAGGAGCCCTTGAAAGTTTCACATGGCATTCTCTAGAGGATGATGTAACTCGATGCAAACATCTAAAAAGAAAATCAGACGCAACCTCAAGTAGCTGAATTACCGAGCAATCTTGAGCAGTAGATGATGAATGCTTCAATCGGCTCTTCCAAGATCATGTCACCTGCAGAGTAGTTTTCTATGCTACGGAGCACTAATCTCGTGAATTACTTCTGCAAGATTCCTAAATTTTTTACACATTTCACATTCAATTATTAGTTAGTTTTCGGTGTAGGGCCGATTAGAAGGGAAAAAAATAGGTAAGGGTGGAGAACATGTATTTCTCAAATGTATTTAAATATGCTTGTAAAATGAAGAAAAGCAACAATGTGTCAACTTAGTGGGAACTCTTATGAACAAGGTCAAATTTTTTATACCAGTTCTTTATTTTCTTTTTATTTCCAATGCTGATTATATTAATAATTTAGAGCACTACATTACAATATGCTATTTGAAGATCTTCTGAATGAAATCATGAAATAATGATTGTATTCTAATTTTTCTAAAACATTCGGAACTGTACTTTCGATGGAAGTTTGGGTGGGATAAAGTAAAGTGATTTTGTACTAGTAAAAAAATGGCCATTCACTTGATTGTGTATAACCGAACCAGATCATTAGTCTACCACATTTTGGAAGCATGATCAATAGTAAAAGAAACATCTTATTAATTAATTTTTATGATTAGTACATATCCGGAAAATTATAGTGACTTCGCTAATGAAAACTCTGCAATAGTTTTCAACTATAAAGTAGGAAATAAACTTACTTCTCGTGGGTGTTGTATGATGAGAATTCGGAATGTATGTTATGTACTGGATAGGATGTCGCCATGTTTCAATGCTTGTCTATTGCAGTATATGACAATCAATAACTTCTTCATGAAGTGTGCCCAATAGATACGTTCAAACTGACAATTGGTCATAGTTACTCCCAATACTTTTAACCCCTAACTATCCTTAAAACACAAAATGGGTTTTTGCACCTTCGGGCAGCCCAGATGGAGGGGTTTAAAGTAATATTTTTTTTCAAGACTTTTACTAGATGCTCCCTTTACGGTAAGGTCTATGTAGTAAAAATTTTGAAGCCAAATTCCAATTCTAGAACCTTCATCTAGAAATTTTAGGTTTCAGATCCAAAACGGGCAGTCTAAAATTAGGTCTTTTTACAAAAACAAAAATTGAAATATGTTCATAACCAAATCACTATTCAAATTCCATAGTGACCCAAGTCAAAAAGTTTACCAATTTTACAAGGGCAGCCTCCAGAACTTACAAAGACAAGCTTCAAAGTTTTCAGTAATTTTTGAATTTTTCCTTTAAAGATTTGTCAAAATTCGAGATTTTTGAAATTTTGATTTTTTTTTTCTTCTGAAAATCACAAATTTATGAAGGTACCTACTCACCGTTCAATTTTTCTTTACCTCACAAATTGTTCTTGTAATGCATGTTTTACTATTTTGTCAATTTTATACCTTCTTATAGAAAATATTTTTTATGAAGGTCTAAAAAGCGTTTTTTTGGCCTACATTTTTGCATGAGCATACCTAACCTAGTTCGCTACATGGAAAAAAATGTTACCAAAATGTTTGAAGTAATAATCATCAAGTCTCTCTTTGGCCCATTTGCACCATGCCTCTCGGCCAAGGCCCAAAAAAATATCTGCTGGAACTTTGAACACTACGATCTCACTAATGAAAAACATCCTACGGTTGAAATTTGGATCAGTTCTTCCAAGTAGGGTTAGGTACAAGATCTTACGGTTGAATTTCCAAAAAAAGATAAAGAAATTGTTTCATATCCTCGGGAGGGCATAGTAGTAAAAAATCGCAGTTTTGAGGATTCAAGCTCTCAAAAACAGAAGGAAATTTACGGGTTAATTTGCCCGTATGGGACTTGAAACCTACAATTTGTAGATGAAGGTCGTGAAACTGCATTACCGCAACACGAACTGAGATATTTTCATTGAAAGAAATGAGCATTGAATTAAACAAATATGATTTGTAAATAACTTATAATAGAATGTGCAACACAATAAAACAAAATGGAACGTAAAAAAGCTTTAATTAGAACAAATTTGAATCATTCTAGATGATTTGGCCTAATTTATATGGTAACATTATTGTTAGATTGTAATATTAATTGTTTGAGAATTATATTTCTCTACCATATGCAAGTAGGAATACACCTAAATACGAAGGACGAAGCAGTGGAATAAGACAAAGAGTTAATAATTGGCGAGGGACAAGAGGTTCAATACGTGAACTAAAATCACCGACATCAATGTCATATGATGCATTACTTACAATTATCAATCTATACTATAAATAATTCACATCAATGTACATCAGTGGATAAGACTCTGAAGATAATAATTTCAGAAGTACGTCAGTATATATTTTTTACTTAAACAAGTGCACGATTTAATCGAATGATTGAGTTCAGTATACTTGGAGTACGAGGCTTCCAATTATGTTCACTGTCTTTAGACCTCCACATAATGATTTATATGAAGAGACACATTTAGTTTTTAAATGTACGTTGAAGAGTGTTTGTATGAAAATCATTGAAGTAAATATGTAGTTTTGGATAGATGAAAAGGACATACGTATACTATTTGTTTTAAATAAAATACGAATACGTTTGTAAGATCATTTTGATTTTTAATAATTTCATTCATTAATTTTATGGAAGTACAATGTACTGTAAATTGAACAGTACAGTAGTTCCTTTGTGTATGGGAAAATAATTAAAGTGCGGGCAATTTGAATGTTCAAAATACACGTCCCTAACCAGCTGGGCTCACCATCGAATCGGTGGAGGCGCTCAACATTTCACTCCGTACTCCGGGCGATACCCAAGTCTACCCGTGGCCATAATCGCAAGTGTCTGGGGGGTCTGAGGGTCCAGACCGCACCTGGCTGATTGAGTTCCCGGTAGCCTGAGGGGACGCCAGTGTCCATGCGACTCTCTTCGAGCAGCAGAGTCTCTTCTTCTGCCACGGAATGCGAACACTGCCTCGCGGATCCCCTCCAGCGACTGTACCAGCACATAGCGAATGAGAGAGAGTGCCCAGACGCTACAGAACAGGGCAGGAGATTCTGCACGTGCTACTTCACATGCATACTGTGTCAGGCTGCGATCGACACTTAATGCAGAGCCCTCAACCGCCAAACTCTTCAGTTAGGTTTTGGCGTCGTCCTCTCCTCGCAGCGTGGTTATATTCCTTCTCCTGGGGAGGTATGTCTCCATTTCATTGGCTTTGCAGTCCACAGCGCACTGCCCCTCATAAAACCAGGCAGGTTGATCCTCCTACGTTCATATCATTGGGATGAGCGTCTCTTCTATGAACTCGATTTTGCAATCCAGGGGCGTTTAACCTAACGAGGGTTTGCCCCATGTCAGGTCCTGATCGCGTATGGCAGGCAATTTTCCACCCCCCGTAAGCATGGGTACGCGATGGCACACGGGGAGCGGCGGCTGCACGATGCCATGGATTTATCTCTGCAGCCCCCAACCTCATATACAAGGACATCACCTGCATCGACCCCGCACAGAAACTCCTTCCACCCAGGTACGCTGAGCTTCTCCTTCCCTGCTGTTCCCCACCTATCTCTCTGTTTCTTCTGAACTCGCCTAAACCCGAGCAATACCCCCCCCTCCCTTCTCCTGGAAGTAAGTACCCCTCTCCTTGAGTGGACGTCTGTACAGATTAGTGAGCTTGGACGTGAATGTGACATAGACTTCTGGTTTAGAATTCATTTCCTCATGTGCACCGATCCTCGTCTGGAGTGAGTTCCAGTCACTGCCTTAGCGGAAGCTCTCGTACATGGAGTTGATAGAATTGCGGCTGTACATGCTTCGAGCAGAGTCACACATGTTCTCACCGTGGATCCCCTTCACGGATACTGTTTTGCCTTCTGCTCCGTATTTTGACACGCTGTTGTCGTCGACGCTGTTGTCCTCTGCATTATCTCTTGCATGTTTATCTTGGTCTGCATATGGCACTCTCGGATATATCTGTTTGCAGCGAGCTCACCTGTCTACGTCATGTCTGATATGTGCAGGAAAGTCTATTGCGTTGCCCCTGCCTAGACGATCGCCAATACAGAGAGCGTTGTGAGCAGTTCTTCGCAATGGCCTCCAACACTTACATTGATCAAAACACGTCTACCCAGGTACTCCCGAAGACCTAGAGGTCGCTCTTCTGTTCTCGTCATCTCCGAGTATGCAGTAGACTCTGAACTATGCAAGTTCGCCCATAACTGTGGAGTTTCGTTTAGATGTATTCATACAACTTACCGTGTTAAATGAATTTGCCGTGTGAAACCATGCTCAGGGAGCCACCGACCCCATGAACCAAATGAACACCGCGTACGCACAGAATCCCCTCTTCGTTCAGCCATGGGGGCCGCAGATGTTGTTTCCCGGGAACATGGCATCCGCTGCAGGTGGGAATCCCGTGCAGATGATGTTCTCCGGATTCCCACAGTCCGCGGTGCAACATCAGGCCCAATCAGTGGCCCAGAATGCCGGTGGTAACCCGGCACAATGCAATTCAAGCGCCCCACTCCAGGGAACCATGCTGCAGGGCATGGCTCCACACATGATGATGGGGGGGATTGGCTACGGAGGATTGCCCGGGAACCCTCTGCTACAATTCACGTCCAGCTCAAGCTCCATCGGTGGAAGCAGCGAACACAGTGGCGCATCCAGCACAATGGTGGGGGCTCAAGCGTCGAACCGGAATTCCCTGGGTCACCAGCCGAGTGAAGGTCAATGTCCTCCCCCCATGCCCTTCCTGCTGCCAGGCGGGACTACGTGGCCTCAATGGGGAATGAACACGCACTTGCAGTCATTCTCCAACGCGAGCGCGAACATGGGCGCGGCAAGCCCCCTGTCACAACATCCCCCTCCTTCTGCTGCGGTCGGATCCGCACTCCCGTCGGCAGGCGCATTCCAGGGCTGCGAAGGTTTTCTCGAGGAGTCAACCAGGACACGTCAACGCAAGCTTCAACGGCTCGCGAAGACAGCGTTCAATAAGAAGATGGCGCAGTGGCCAATGAATATCCCGGGCACAGAAAGGGGTGGAATCGAGCTATCGCACCGCATTTTTGTCCACAGGATTTTCCGAGCGACCGCAAAACAACTGCTCGACCTCTCCATCATCAGGTTCAGGGACCAACCAGACGCGAAGATCAAACGACTAGGAGAGCAGCTGAACCTCATGTTTGTCTTTGACCCGCCACTCAGGGATGGATACACAATGCATTACATCGAGGAAACTATCAGGACTTCAAGGTACCAATGGCGTAAATATTGGACAGGGACAGGGTGTGGCCAGAAGCACCCTACATGTCCGGAGGAGATATTCCCGTCACTACACGCATACTGGGGAACGAAGGAGGCAGAGGAAGAGAGCATCCGGATGAAGGAATGCAGAGCCTCCAAGAGGATAAAAAGGCAGCTTCTGCTGGACAGCGGTGCGACCCCCGAAGAGGACGACTCCGGAAGCGAGGACACATGGGACGTAAGTTCCGTAAACCAATACAGCCATTGCTCCAACTATGTGGACCGCTAGGACTTATCACACATTACTTTTTTACCATGTCCCTGAGTCCCCTGGTCATTCCCGTCCGAGTGAGATGCGTCTCTATTCTTCGCGCAGTATCCGCTTATTCCTAAACCATGGATTTGGGTGTGTTCTGTGACAGGAACGCGAAAGCACCGACATCCCGGACTATTTGAACTGGGACGACGCTGAGACATCTCTAGAGACAGCGGCATCGGGCGACAACACACCCCCAGCGCGTGAAGGCGACCTCCACCCACAGGTGCAACCGTGCTCCATTCTCCAATGTCCCTTAATCGAACGCCAATACTGTCACCTCCGTCTGTTGTATGTCGAACCCCACCCCCCTCCGTCCGTCGTTCTGTTTCCACCATACGTCAATGAGTGAAGGTGTCGTTCGCTAGTTCGGAGACGCGATCCAGAACTCCATGTCCACTTTCATTTGGCATTATCTGTGACGTCAATCCAGCCGTAAGTCGAGTTGCTAAGTGGACACCCGTTCCAATGAACTGTCTCTCGCCCCTCTAGAGCAGAGTGAACCACAGGGTGGAGCGCAGCCATATATCGCTCATATCATTTCGTTATGTGCATGTCGCAGCTGCACATGGCAACCCTCGTAGCCTTCACAGGGTACTGCCTGACGGTAGTCGGAGTGCGTTGGTTAATGCCCGGCCTGCACGCAACCGTCGTGATCGCTGTCGCGATTGGAGTCGTTGCCGTGATCCGTTGGAAAACCTCCACGACAGTGATTCCAGCCGTGACAGCGAAAGACGATGCGTATTCCAACTCGCTGAGACGTGAGACCGAAGGTGGAACGTTGCCTGGAATCCGGCTGCTGCGGCCACCGCAGTTCGAGGCAGAAGACCCCTTCGCAGTGGCCACTAGAACTCAGACCCCGCTAGAGGGCGGGGAAGATCACAGCCTCCGAACACAGTCCGAAGACCCTGGAACTATAAACAGCTCACCCATGCCAGTGGCAGGTTTCTTGCCATGCCTCCCGGATGACCTTGTCGCCAGTGGCATCTGGCCGAAGCTCATGGCTGGGGCTACTATGAACTTCACGCAGAAGACCAGAACCATAGCCACTGTCAGGGGGGTCTGTAAGTACTGGAGGGACTGGGTTACCCGTACAGCAGAATATGCGGACTATCGCGAGGCATGGGTTGGCCACCTTCTGGACGAGGACGAAGGTCGTCATGTCGATGAACATAGCAGCGACGACTTTGGCTCTGACGATGTCCCCGCCCTTTCGTGGCATTAACACAGATGTGCCCCCCCCGTACTTGCGAAACATTGCCTAACGTTTGTGTTCTCCCCCCATACTTGCGCCGCACATTTTAACGTCTCGGCTGTCCTGTCCGGCAGGTGGGGGATTCTACCACTCCAGCGAAGACAGCAGCGTCCTCCCAAGAGACGGTACGTACTGACCTAGCCATCCACTTGTCCACTATACTGAGAAGCACATCTCCATACATGCCTCGAGCTACCGTGACAGTTCGTGTTCCGCTTGCAGAGAGAAGCGGGTGAAGGGGCGCCACTCTTGTCATCCGATGGAATTGGCGCACGTCCACGGAACATGGACCTTCGGGCAATGCGAACCACGCTCTTAGATCTGTGTGACTGGCGCAAGGGCGTCGACAGAACCATGGGAGACCTCTCCAAAAAGATGGACCTTCTGCTCGAGGCAGTGGTAGCGAACAAATCCGTCCCGCAGCGACAAGAAACAGCGGACGGTCCAACATCCAGTACGCGGGCAAGTGACAAGACGAAGAAGGACGCGGCAAGAACGCCGACCGCAGTGAGTCATGGGACAACAGCAGAGAAGACGAACTCAGCCTCTGGCGTATCCCAAGAAACATGGGGAGCGATAAGGGAGAACCCTTCGTATCACGGTATTATGCCCTCTCTCACGGATCGAGACGGCAAATCCCAACAGAAGCTGCCGTTCCCACTGCTATAAACCTGCAATAGAGAACACTCTGCAATTATCTCTTGTAGGATCCCGCTGTGTAGAGGCCTCGACATTGCAATCTCTTTTGTTGACCCCGATCTGACTTGCAATGGTTCCTTCTCCCAGGGGAAGGTGTGGACTCTCGTGGCGCAGTTGGGGGCAATGAAGTCCACGGTCGCAGCCATGGGGGCCCCTCGGCCCCCTACACCGAAGCGCACACCAAAACGGCATCTGCCGCACAGCTAGCATTCGGCTCCTACAACGACCCCTCTATCGCGAAGCAGTTGCCTACCGCGCAGACAACCCCAGCTATCCACCCGGCTTCGAAGGAGTCATCTCGCGCGGCCCCGAAGCGGAAGCTCCAAGAAAGCGGTAAGCACATTGCCTGTAAGGAACATAGCTCAAATGAAGGCTCTCTGCATTGGTGAATTTGTCCTCTGTTTCGCTGTCTGTGTACAAGCTCTTCTTCCAGGTGAGACAATGAATGTAGAATGCGTGAACTGGGAATGAGCCGACCATGACCTACAACTGATGGGAGTTGCACGTTGCCTGCCCCGAACAGGTGGAACCCCGGCCCAGAACAAGAGGGCGGCACAGACGCCGAAGAGAGGTCCATGTCTCCAGATCTCCGACATAGAAACCCTCCCCATCGCCGACTCCGAGCTGGGGCGCACAGGTGGTAGCGCTGGCAGGGCTGGAGAGACTCGTCGTCAACGGAAGAGACCTTCGAAGTTCGTCACCCGTGTCCCGCCAATGAACTTGAAACCAAGGGCAGACAAGGTGAGCCCACGTAATCCATGTCCACACCGCAGACGACATGCTGTTCAATTGTGACCACGCTCATTGTCGCTAACTGATCTCTTTATACCGTTTGCCTCAGACTACACCCGTGAAGTGCAACAAGCCGGTGTGGCTCATACACCCGGAACATCCGGGCCAAGCCGTAGCGATAGGTCGTAGTGGGTCGCATTGGCGGAGCCAGAAGAAGACTCTGGTCCCAAACGGAGAGGGTGTGTCTTGGGAGTCCGGCATGCAGCAGGTGACAATCGACCACGTCTACCCTGAATGGGCTCAGGTGAAGCTCTTGTTCCCGGATCAACAGCGAGAGGGGATCAAAGTCCTCATGGACGCGGTGCAAGGCGAGTTCAAGGAGGACGCCACTGTCATTTGGCGCACCGACTTCCTGCTCGACATCGAGACTTAGAGGTATGTCGCGGTCACCTTGTACTCACGCTGGCGGTCTCAAAGAGTGTTGTTACATGATCATGAACAATCGTAACCTCTCAACAGGGTGTTCAGTACGAACCACTCTCATGTGAGGATGGCGCTGCAGACAGCCTCTCACGTGGGTGTCGACCTTGGCCAATTTTTCCGGTACTGCAAGGACGTGCCAATGAACATAGTCACAGCCCTGCTCCCACCCTTCGGCGTGTCCGTGGCCTATAGCATCCGAGACCCAGAACCTCGCGAGGTGTGTGTACAGCTTAGTTACAGTCAGTCTGCCTCATTTCGAAGTAGCAAGCAGGCACACCATGTACTTGTAATGTCTGGCTTGCAAACCGAGGAAGCACTCTTATCCAGTGCATGAAGACTTCGTTTATTCCTTTCATTGTAATGTGTTATTTCACTGTAATTTGGACCAGTTCACGGCCACCATGAAATAAAGCTCATTAAAAACAGAACTCTGTGATCTGTATCCACAATTCCGATGAAAGAGCAATTCCTCGCCATAAGAGATTGGCAGATTCGGTCCAGAGGAGGGAACTGCACCCTCCAAAAATCCGTCCGTCTCTTTGTATGGACACAGTGTCCACCTGGACCGCACTGTTAACTGACCAAATAGGTGGCAAGTGGGGATGACCCGTGTGGTGATTTATGGCTCCTGTCCACTTCTGTGGGCACTCTTGTCGCCGCAATGTCACCTCACAATCTACTCTGTCAAGTCCCAGTTCATAGCAGCGTGTTATACTTTACCATTGACATTATATGAAAGACTGAGTCTTCTATCTCAATATTTGGTGATTGTCACAGACAGCCTCGAACGGGGTAACCTGTCCGGGGAGGACCGCGGCTCTTTATCGGATCGCATCTACATGTCACCGTGCTGTAAGCAACCGAACTTCCCACTGTATCTACTCAAGTTCTGATCAATCCATTAACATGTATGACTGGGCGTCATTGCAGTGACTTCATGTAATAATTTCTCCGTTGCTTTCTGCTCCCCTGCAGTGACCTCAGCAACAACAACTTCGAGAACGACATTCCTGACCACCTGCCTCGGAATTTGACTCAATTGTAAGCCACATTTCATGCCTTCCTACAAGCCCTGAACATGCTCTCACTCGCACATTGAAACTTAGAATTAGGTCATTTCCGTCTGACAATCCGTGTTGGTATCTTGGGCCACTGCTTGGTACGCGGGGCCATGACTCGATTACTTTCAGCAACTTCCGAATTTCTTACCCAACTCTTATGGATCCTGGAAAGGAGAGGTATAATAGAGTAACACCTGTATGCCTGTTTATTCGTTCCTAACATGGTCAATTTGTGCAGAGACCTCACGAAATCATCTAACCTGAAGTCAACTTCCCAGACCAGCCCACGAACTTCCCTTCTTTGACAAGCACGTAAGTTCTACGACAAGTTCCGCTACCTTCTGAAGTTCATTCACATGAATGACGATGCAGAGTGTTGTGAGCGTGATTCATCTCTGCAGTTGTAATAGCAAGAAAATTGACAGTCCTATGCTATATTTTAGTCCCGAGTCCTCCTCCGAAGTAATACCCGTAAACCATTCGAAAATCCGGTGTATGGCAGAAAAGTGAACAAGAAGAAGCTAGGTGGATCGCTCAATGCTCAGCCATTCACCACGCCGGTCAAGGTGGTCACCCCTGTAAGCCCTAAACCGCCGATTCTCGTTGTTTAATTTTGACCTGGACAACCCAGATAGTCTCATGAACGTGCAATATCCTCACTCTTAACACAACTCCAATTACATATTAACATGACTCAACAAGATTCTAAAACATGGAAGTGTATAGTGTTTAACTCGTACAGGTGATACTCCTGCCTCTACACCAGTTGCAGCGTTGACCTCGACATGCCCGTACAACAATCTCACGTCTTAGCTCCTCAAAAAGGTATGAAGTGATCATGTCTAGTTCACTGAGATTTAATGTCAGTGTCTTCATTAGATCCTACACGATACCCACTGAGACGGTAGTCCGCTTTGCTGAATGACAGTGATTCATCGGCACCAAAAATCCGTTCTCATGGAGACCAAAAACACGTACTATTTGGCAGTTCTTCCAGCGCCTCGCGAAACCAAGCGAAGCAGCCGCTCCGAAGCCTCGACAGGCAGGTCCACCTACACGTGATGAGAAATAGGGAGGTATGTTACGCGTTCTCACAAACAGGGGCACTCCCAGAGTAGGAAGTAACAGGTTATCTAGTCCATGAAATTTACATTTTGCTTTTCTGCTTCAAAGATCATCCCTTTCAGCAACAGAAGTTACAAAAAAAAATGTAAATACAAAAAGTACTCTTTACTTGCTACATGTATCATCATGTAACATGTCCACAGTAAGGCCTTGACTACAGGGCTTGCTTTTCAGAACCGTGAACATCAATACAGCCTGTTACATCCTCATCGTAGTCTCTGCTCACCAAGAAGTTTGTTTCAGAGGAACCAACCCACCTCAAGCTCCAGACGCCGGCCCCGAAGCTGTCCCGTTCATGTCGTCCTCACCCCGCGCATGGACCAATTCGCTCGCTGCAGAGGCGTCAGTTTTAGGGCCAGAGTTGTGGCTGATACCACCACCGTCTGTGGATGCGCAGGCACTGAACCACAGAGCTGAGTCCCCGCTCTCAGAATTGTACTCCTCGGCATTGCCTTCATCGAGGACTATCGGATTCTCAGGAGAAGCTCCGCGACACAGGATCCCGGACTCCGTCTGACGACGGTAATAATCTCCGAAGTGTATGCCAGAGGCAATGCCCAATGCTCGAACCTCCTCTCCACAAGCATCACTCCAATTCCACTCATTAGAGAATTGGAAAACCATGGCAAGGGCTGGCACATTGGGCAGGCTCACATCGTGGGTTTCTCTCCTCAGGTGGACCTCAGACAACCAGCGAAAGAGCAGAACCTTGTCCATTGCGAACCGCAATCGTTGAGCAACAAGAGCCACCTCCAGGAAACGCAGCACTGAGGAAGCAGGCAATATCGATGACAATGGTAACAGTCCACACTGACCTCCTCCGCTGCAAAAACCCACGGGTATGTCCCGGCTCCACACGGCTACTCAGCTAAGTTACATAGCCTTTTCGAGATCCCACTCCTCTCCATGTTGGGCTGCGGATCCTCCAACTTGTGATGGATTATCCTGTAATTGCCGCGGAGGTGATTGAATTACCAGTACCCATCAGAAATTGACATCATCGCTACTGTTCAAACGTACCAATCTAGCTTGTACAAGCTCCAGGACGGCCTCCCCACGTACATCCCTGGACAGTCCCCCGTCCTCACAGTGTACGTCCACCCCATCTCAAAAATCTTCCCTGCAATCCCTAGATCCTTGACATCGTAGTTTGCACGTGCGTGAATGGCCCACCCGAATCGTGCTGGAACAGTCGCTGAAGCTGTGAAAGTGTTCACGTTCCCGAGCACGTGACGGTGGTGAGCTCCACCATCCTTGTTATTGATAACGAGTGCTTCTGATTGGGGCATGTTAGGTGGGAGCGAGTGCTGAACGGGCTTGACAATGGCTGCGTGACATCTTCTTCAGTTCCTGCCTGATTCGGTCATAGTTTCTCCCACCACTGGAAGTGAGAATTGGAGAAAGCCGTTTGATGCCATACTCATTGCATGGCCGCCCTGGTGATGTGAAGGGGGTCGTAGCTAAAGGTCTGAGCCTCGAGGCCGAGCATGTGTTTGTCATGGCGTGTGCATCAGATTCAGAGTCGAGATGGGCCCTGCGCGAGCTATTCCAGTGTCCCATGTGCGGTATGTCGTTGAGGACCGACGCCTTCCCGTGGGAGATTCATCTATTCGCCGCTTGGGCAGTAGCAAGCTCCCAATCAGAGACGAGTAGAGCGATGCCAAGAGGGGGGCTGCTGGTTTGCCGGAATTGAAGTGGGATGATGTTCAGGCACGGTAGTAGCCTCCCTCCATGTAGACGCAGTTACGAGCATGAATGTTCACCCTCATTTAGACGTGACCTGGGAGAAGATTTCATTGTGTAGTATACGGTGAGGAGGTAATGGTCATGTGTTGTTGCAGCACGTGAACACGCCGGAGAACAACTTCGAGTTGAAATGGGATTTCACCCCAGCGAACATGCAGAAGGTGCGTTGATGGGTTCCGTGAGGGGCGTACTCTCTGTTCGCCATCCCCGTGAGCTGAATGCCACGTGGTGGCGGTGGCTCAATTATGGGAAGCGGACCCCGATGAGTCGTGTGCAGCGAGCACCAGGCCGGGGTTCGCTGTGTGTGGATCGCCATGGCGAGTAGAGCGACTAAGCGCGTGCCAGTGATGTCTCTGTAAGGGCAGGTGAAGGAGTTGCCATCTAGGTGGGATGAAGACTTACAAGCAACCATGCGGTGATCCCGACGCTGGACTTCGCGCAGCAGCAGCACGGTGTCTGGTCGCCCCTCCATTTCCGATGAACAGGGTAATGTTCGAGTGCTTCTCGGAGCGCAATCTCGTTTAGGATGGCATTGTGAGGTCCATTTGTGGGTGGAGATGAGTTGCAAAACCTAGGTGTAGTAGGGCTGTCCTATCCGGGAGGGTGGCAAGACGGGCAGGATCGCTGGATGGGAGGGGATGGAGGTTGTGCTCACATGGTGTGCGTAGTGAAGATCGCAGAGATTGGTGGGATATGCACCCAATGTACAATGTACGAAGTGGCGACGTTCTACTCCACGTTCAACCCTAAACCGGTGATTGTCCCTTCCCGACGACCTTTATGGATTTCTGTTCGCGAATGTTGGATAGGTGGATGTAGGTGATGAGGTGGTGGGGAGGCTGAGGCATGGTTAGACGGTGGAACTCGCTATGTTGCGAGGCCGTATGGCATTGCCCCAGGTTGTCGGAGCAGTATTCCTAGACGGGCTCGGAAGTCTGATGGTTGGGGTCTGTGGTGGGCAGGTTGGGAGGTGTTAATCGTTCCTGAGTGGAAGGACCCCGTGCATGTTGCGAGGGTCTCCGAAGATCGTGGGCCCCCCGCTGAAGCCCCTGCATCTGGCTCGGAACGGTGCGCGTGGTTCCCTTCTTTGTGGTTCCGATTACGAATGTGCACGAGGGGGGGCCGTCTCCGCGAGGTTGGATGTCTTTGGTAGTGAGTGGACAGGTGTTTGGCACGCCTTGGTAGGTCATGCTCTGGCTTGGTCGGTTCGGGGGGAGCCCTAGGAGCGTGGCGTGTACTCGGTAAATCAAATGGTGAAACTGACAACAGGTGGAATTGGGTGCAGAGGTTACGAAGGACGTCTTGTTACTCTACCGAGATGTCGTGCAAGGTAAACATGGAACTTCACGAGCATGACATGCATCTTTGCATTGCTGAGATTGAGTGCGTTGTTTTTAGGAGACGGTCGTCGGGAGTGGCAGAGTACAGCGTTGCCTCGTTGTTGATAGCTGTGGTGGATGGGATTTCTCGGTGCTGCGCTGGGGGATGGCCTCTCCGCCTGAATAGTGTGGGGATTGGGTACTTCGATTGAGTGTGGGAGAGCATGTGCCGGAAGCCAGCTTGGGACGTGTTACTGATTGGTTGATCTGTGGATGGCAGTATACTAATTGCGTGAACCCCTCTCATGGCCAGTTGTATTCCCAAATCCGCGAAATGCAAAGGAGGCGTGGAGCGTCACGGAGTCGGTGTAAAGGTGAGTATTATTCCCCGGCAAAGTAGTATCCGGGGCAGTATTTGAAGTGCCTTACTCGTCCCCCGTATGCAGGCCCCGCCAGAGGTGCATGGACACGTAGGCAGGGGCTCAATAAATTCTGATGGGTGACATGCACGGCTTGCGCTCATTAAATGTCGGAATTAAAGAAATGGCGGCGACAATTTCACAAAACATCCGAATTTCCAGGCGTGTACTCGCATGGTTCCTTGTCCAGCTTTGGTTCCGTGCTCCGGTCACGGGCGCAGCAGTGTCCATCGCGATCCGCATCCCATTGGCTGGATCCACGTTCACTGTTGCTATCTCTAACACGTTTGACTTCCCGTAGTCAGTGTCTTTTTCTTGGCCATGCAAGCGCTACAGGGACAGGAGGTGGAACAAGTCGAGGACGTCCGCAGCATCTACTTCACGCTGTACATGTCGACCAAGGCAATGCGCGCCCCCCTCGTACGTCCCCTGTATTCAACATCTTTATGAATTTCCAGTTCATTGTTATCGGTGATGTGGTCTTCATGCGCTTGCTAGTGCTGCTAGCGTTGGGCGAATGTAAGCATGCTCTGATCACATTGACTGTGCACGTCGTAACTACGTTGAATTACATATCCCGTAGGAAATCCCACCCGCTTTCACCGAGAGGACCGGGTGGCCTCGCAGTGGGGATTGCGCCCTCGTCACAGACATTCCAGTCATGAGAGATTGGCCTGTCCAGTTCGAGATCCGTGAAGATGGAAGCAGTAAGCGCAACGCCATCACTGCTGGCCATGGCTGGTCCGCTTTTTTAATAGACAAAGAAGTGAAGGTAGGCACTCTTCTCATCTTTGAGGTTCTGGACGAAAGATGCCTGTTCGTGACTCTTTATCACCCTGCTAGTCCTCGCAAACCCGTAGTCACCGAAGGAGAAGGACCAGTGCGGAGACAAGCTGACGGCCCCGTCTTCAAGAAGACGCTGCACGCAAGTCATCTGAAGCCAGGGAGCGCAGCTCGACTGGTAAGCTTCTTGTTCTGACTGCTTCGTCCACTGCTGTAACTGCTTTTTGTAATCAACTGGGTCTGTCAGTACATTCTACTACAGTCAAAACTGAACTTGCAACAAAAACAGTCCTTCTCACCTGCTGGTTCCTCTTAGGACCTCCCGACAAGCTATTGGCGTCAGTTTAGTGCGGAGCATTTCAGTGGCACGAAATTCATCCTCTGCGGACCGTCCTCGGCAGTACGTGTGGAGAGTGCTACCCTAGTCACAACCGCAGGACAGACATTCTGCTACCTCCAGAAGGGCTGGTACGATTTTGTGGCGCTTAATGACTTCAAGCTCGGTGATACGTTGGAGTTCGCTGCAGTGGGCGCGGTGGAGTTTAATGTCAGACGTTGCTGATGAGCCGACTGATTGAATTATCCCCTAACGGTATGCGTGACTTCAAAATCCTTGACATGTTTCGAACATCAGTACATTTGCAATCTTAATGGCACTGTTCGTCTCAATGGTCCTCCATCTTCACATGGTTGAAGTTGTCATTGCTTCTCCTTCTTGAAATCCTCATCCCCTTTCGATATCAGGAACACTTGTCTGCCATTTTTGCACAACTTCCACGGTTTACACATACGAAATCAAAGCCTCTGTTAGAAGTATCCTGTTCTCAGAAATTATCATAACAGTAAAAGCGTTGGCTTGTTGCAGGGCGTCGATGGAAGAAATATGCGCCAGAACTTCAGGAGATGGTTTCCGTATTTTAGAATCACTTGAGCGGTCTCGCTCATGCTTGTTTGATGTTAGCATTTCTATCTGTATATACGTCGAATGAGTTATTTAGTAGGAAATGCGTGGTGACTCTTTGACATCCCTGCGAGTGTGGGGAAATTCGGCGACCTCTTTTCCAGTGTAACTAGGCGGAAATTTAGTTCCCGTAGACTCTGATACAGTAGAACTTCCAGAGGGGATTTCCAATGGATCACAGTTTGCTTTTACGAGGGCGACTTTACGATTTTCATTTCGTATGGGCCCGGTCAATGTGACTAAAATATACATTTGATTTATCATTCTCTGGTGTCTTCCTGCCAGGGCTTGCAAATTCGAGTCCTCGAACGTCTGATTGTCCTCATCGAAAGTGAGGTGTCCAATGTATCTCATGTCTGCAACCCTAATTTCAATTCACCTAATCCGCTAAACCTCCTAATGCGGTATTTCATACTGTAGAATGAATACAAAGTATATATATATATACCTATACTATTTCTGCAGCTTACGAATTTCGTCCGCTCCATTATCGTTGCCATCCATTATCGTTGCCATCGCTACAGGCAGATGGTGCCCTCCGATTGGTCACCCTGACAGTCAAAGAGGGCTCAATCCCCAGGTCCCTAAACGTAGTCCCCACTCGAGACTTCAACGCCGCAATGATGCGGACGTCCATGCCGGCTCAGCACCTCCAGAATCGACGACTGACCCCTTCCAGTGGAACCTGATCCTCACCGCTGATACCCTCATTTCCGACCTCGAAAGCAGTGATCCACCTGGACTCTCCCGGGCCCACGGTTTTGTCGTCTTGTGACGAGTCGCACTCACCTCTCGCCAGTTTCAAGCCATCGCCGGGGGAGACCCTCGCCCAGTGAAACATGGCGCCACTTCACTCACTCACGTGAAAATTGACGGTGAAAAACGACGGTTCCTGGTGTAGTGACCAGGCTTTAAGAAGGAACAATTGGCTGCAGTCCAACTTCTGGACTGTAAGTGTTCAAAAAGTTTCGCGGCTTCATTAGAGGCGGGTTTCAGTTTCACCAATAATATTTCGGCGGAGGAGAGTTTGACATTCACTTTGGATGGTCTAACGGCTGCTTCTGTTCCAACGGAGAAGATTATAGACTGGACTGATGGTGTCGAAGGTGCTTGGCTTCCAAATACTGACCGGAGAGGCTTAATTTGGTCGAAGGAATCTGGGTAATTCACCTCTAATTCGCCTTATTTCAGTCTTGCTGAGTAAATCATAGCTCTCATGTCAACGAGTGCTTCATTTTACGCACATGAATTGTAGTTCAGTGCTCAACCAAAATCAACCTGAAGGATTAATTAGGACTGAAAGATCTTGTGGCTCCTTTCTTAATCACCTGTTGGAATTGAATGTGGATGTTGTCGCTGGCATTGGGGTTTAGATCAAGTAGAGTGGATGACTCGATCAGTATTAAATGTTAGGTTTCTACTGTAGAGGCTAGGGTTTAATTCTTGCCCACTGTATACATGCCTTGATGTTGGAACTAATTTGATAATGCGGAATGCAGGTCCGTCAATTCTATTTGGATAGTGACTGGCGTCCTCTACGCCACGAAGTTGACTGTGGGGGGACGCGACGGAGTCTTTGCAGGTGTCAATGTAAAAGTTCCCATGGCAGGTGGTGTTCCTGGTCTTCCAAACCTTGGCGCAGGTCTGAATGCGCAGAAGGAGCAAGACAACCAATTGATAGTCAAGGCTCCACGAAACAAGAGTTTCAGAGTTGGCTACCGAGCCATGAGATTGGATTATAATCCTGATGGCACTCCAAGGAAAACTGTAGGCTTAAAGTACGCAGGCTTTCGTGGTGAAGACGACGACCTTGCACAGAAACATTTGAAGCGTATGGAAGAGGAGCTGTTTGTAGTTGATGAAGATGGACTTGTGGCAGCCATTCCATTGCTGACGCCTTCGGAGGTAGAGCTGAACGAGCTCGAAGCACCCGTCGAAGCGACGTAGTTGCAGCCCATGTCTACTACAATTCAATCTAAAACATCACTACGTCCATACTCCAATACATGGTCACCTTTGGTAGTCTTTCATATTTGTAGTAGTCCATATTTGTAGTTGTTCGTACTGAAGTATTGCTTAGTACTGTATTGTGTTTTAAGTATGGAAACACATGTCCATCCGGCACAGATCATGCTCTCAATGGGCTTCTTTGAAGTAGATCTTCTGTTTATCAATTCAAGTTAGAGAAAGCTCATGTACACTTTAGTAATAAATATGATAGTTTTATTTGGCTGAGAAAATGTCAGTGTCGTAGTATGGAGGTTTATGGTAGTTTGTGATATTAAATGTCAAATAAATACTATGATTAAAATTGAATAATAGTATTGACCATCTTTTGCAAATTTAACTTATAGCTGTGAAGATTTGCTCCATGAGAAGATGACACTAGTAGAAAAGAGGAACTTGTACTTTGGCGAAGTACACAGTTATACAATTAATCACAATGGATTGTACTTAGTTAGCATACAAGTCTCTTTCTACTACTAGTGAGAGCCTTGGGGTGGCAAAGAGAAGTTTTGAAAAATGCCTAAGTGGCATAATATCATGGTGACTAGATTATGTAAGGATTAAATAGAAACTCAAAAAATTACAAGTATTAATTTCATCTAAGGAAAAAGAGACAATGAAAAAAAAAAAAAAAAAAACATCTTCGACAAAGAAACTTCAAACGATTCTTATAACAATAGAGAAATGTTCATAAAGATAAAGAAATTTACATACATGAAGATTTCTTTCTAAATTCTTTATACACCTTTTATACATCTTTACACATATTTTACACACCTTTATAATACCTTTAGCACGTTATAATTACGTAATTTCATAAACGGTACTTGTGCACTACAAGTAGAGATATTTTTTGAATATTACAAAAAACATATAAAATAATTGTATTAAGATACATAACATAAGGATTAAAATAAAAATAAAAATTAGTAACGTCTAGCGTAGTAACGGCTACTACTACCTATCAAATCTTTTGTTTGTTTGTCATAGCCTTCATCTTCAATTTGCTCATGAACCTTGTTATACTATCGGTAAAACGAGGACTTTTGATAAAGTACAATACCAATTTGACCCTTTTTACCTCTAAATCTTGTACTATGCTCAATCTATGAAGCTTTGAAACAGAGGATGTCACCAAATTCGAGCTCCAAAAAATAACCTATTTAGTTACCAAAGTGATATGGTAGAAAATAAATAAAAAATATTACGATGTTAGTATATAAAATTAATGTTGAAATATCAAGTACATTAAATAAAGTTTGATTTAAAACAAATCAAAATAAATATTCTTACCATTTTGACCAAGCCAAACAAAAAAGCAATAGCTATAATTATCCATGTCTCAATGAGGATTAGATTTAAAAATTTTGTGATAGACATTTTTATGAACGGAATTTCTCGTTAACATCCATCATTCCAAGGCATGTTTTTCATTTCTCAAATCTTTGTCAAATGAGTTAACCCCTAAATGGCCAAAGTCCTAGAATGGGTGTTTTTGGAATTTGGGCAGGTTCCTAAAAATTCAAATTTACTTGAATTTTTTTGAATTTCTTTGTGGAAAAAGGTTTTTTCAAGAGGTTTATGAGGAAATTTTTTTAATTTTTTTTGGATGAGGTGAGGAAAAGTTATGCTCCTCTGAGCATAAAATGCCCTTCCACGGGCAGGCTCTCAGCCACTGTGAATACAGCAATTTCTGCCCGAAACTGCCCAAAACTGCCCAAATCTGCCCAAATCTGCCTATAGACAAAACTTTGAAATTCTACCAAAAATCGAGATTTTATTTTTTTCCAAAAATAATTTTTTTTTATGTAGAAGAGCCACTAGACCATGTTTCCACCGTTTGGATTTTCAATCCAAGAATGTTTCATATGCTATTTTTATTGTCAAAAAACGGCCTTTGTACGTGAATTTCAGCATACCCCCTTGTGGAGATTGATGATTTTCTCAAGGTTCTACACCTTGCATGGGTATGAGATTTTGTAGGCATGTACCTAACTCACCTAAGAACAGGAATCCAAAGAAGCACCATCCAAATCTACTCAAAAAAATGGTTTTTTTGGACCCCAAAATACTGCTGTCCCCTTTTTGCAGGGTAAAGAAAACTTTTTTTTCAACTTTGAATGTTATGATCTCTCAAATGGTAAGGAATAAGAGTATGAGATTGGGTAGGCATATGGACATAGTAATCAGATACAAGATCTTACGGTTGGAAATACCAAAATTGGTTCCAGTTTTGCACTATCCGGCTTGCTTTCAAAAGAGACTATTTGGAGGCAGTTTTGAGCAAAAACACCCTTGGCCGTTTAGGGGTTAAACAAGGGGGCAAAGTTTCTTCAACTGCATATTGATAAATATAGTCAATCTCTCCAAACACTCGTGACATAGAAGATTTGAATGTATATACCTAGAAAAAATCAAATTTTTTATTTTTTTTATTTTTTATTTTTTATAGAACAAACACTTTCACTTGAAGAATTAAAAAAAATAAAAATAGTACTTACCACCCAAAATCTCTACAAACATACGACATTCATACATCACCATTCTGGTAGCATCCTTCAATTCTCTCCTTCTTGTATTTTTTTCATACGCTTATAGAAAAGTTGTTTCTTTTTCCATAAATGTAATATCTTCTCAAAAAAATGATTGTTGACAATGGTTAATAAAATATTATTATTAAGCTCTGTATTTCAATACATACATGTGCATGTAACTGCTCAAATTATGAGGCCATGCGTTTAAAATTGTATTTAGAATTCAAGTATACCTTGGGTCGATTTAAATGAGTTTTTGTTCCAAAGACACTTGAATGTTAGATTCATTGTATCGAGCACACTGCATGGCTTTGCGGTTATCTATAAACGTGACCCTTTATTGCATAAATTATGCCAAGTAAAAAAAACTTCTTGAAAGTGACGATGTGTTTTCCCATCACAGAGCTCATCAACAACACGAGGGTCAAAAGATATGGTTACATCACAAGGCTAGCATTTGTGAGGTGCTCCTTTAGATCTTTTTCGTTTGCCTTCACATCTTTTCGCCATAATCTGTCAAAAAAAATTATAGTAACAAAAAGAGTTAATAAAACAATTACAAAATCATTTAAAAATAAATAACAAATATAGTAAAGAGACTACACTCTTGAAGCTATTAAAAATAAAGTTGTGTTTTAAAACACGACTCAATCTTAATGGTAGTAGATATCCTATTTGTTGAACTTAGATCTACTCTCAACATATCTATAGGAGTCCATAAGCATCTTTTATATGCCGATTATACTTAAAGATTAGTGCACATACACAACAATTCACAAACAACATAAATGTTAACAAGGGTCAATCCTTCATTAACATAAGTATATTCTTATGCTTGTAATACACAAAGTAGAAGGGATACAACTATAATACTAATGGTATATAATGGAGCTATAAAACTACAAATGCACCATCACATGCATAATTGAAGATTACCTTTAATACAACTAAGCAATTTCTAAATATGATAAGGCACTAGTTGGCATTCGGTGTCTCATACCCACCATGGTAGTTTCAATTAAGGAAACTACATTTACATTTTACAATATTGATATGGAATATAGAGACTACCAGCTATGAAAGATGTTCCAACACCAGTGGAACACACGACAACTTCTAAGGTCATCTCCTTGCCGGAGTTAATCCAATTTTCACTTGTCCCACACATGTGAACTACTTCGTAATTGGGTGGAGTTGGGCAAGCTGAGATTAATTACAACTAGTATGATACTAAAGCAGTATGATAGGGTTGTCAATCTTGATTTAAGAGGGTCTCATGACAATGGGTTGGATCACCTTACATGCGCCACCGGTGGGTACATGCACTTGTAGACAAGTTAGCTGCTATCGAGCCTAAGTTTAGGATCTCGATACTCGTATTCGGTCTGGCAATACCTTTTGTTGTCCATATCCATAGTCAAAACCACCTATACTCATGTGGTAAATGCACGTACCTGTGAAAGCACATCTAATTTCCATCTTTTGAAATTGATAAAATTAGTCTAAGAAATGTAGCCTTTGTGTAGATGATATTGCCATGCTTTTTGATATCCTATCCTATTAAGATTTCAGTCGACCTGAAACTTGTATCCAACTTGAACTTTATATCCGAATTTTAACCATAATAACTGGGTTGATATATATTTAGGGTTTGGCGATGCATATTCGATATTAGAGTTGCTACATAGGTCATCAAGACCCCTACCCTTTTCAGGATTGAAATCCATTTCATGTAGAGATAATGTCAAAAAATCTTTTAGAATGATTAAGCATATCTAAAAGATTAAGTAAAATTGGAAGAATCATTAAAAAGTCAATTTAATGAAATGAACAAGTGCTAACAATGTGTATCAATTGATGTCTATAAGAGCAGAGTGACTGACTAAGACCAAAAATTTGTTGAGTAAAATAGCAACAACTTCATTTTTGTAATTTTCCAAGCCCCAAGACTTGATACCAAATAATAAAATTGTAATCAAACCTGAGTTCCAAGTCAAAAATAAACCTACGTCCCAAATTCGAAGTTTATGGGGCAATTTCTTTTTCAAGCAAAAATGTAAAACTTAGAAACATTTTATCCCCTTCCTGTACACGTAGCCAATGCTCAGTTGGATGGAACTTCAGAATACACTGTAGCATTCCTTAGAAAAACCCGGAGTCCAGAAAAGGAAAGATTGTTTTCTGCAGAGGGACCACAGGCAGCCCAAGAGAGAGAGAGAATGGCAGTCACAATTCCGACGACGACCGTGTTTGTTGCGTGGCTTTGGTGAAGCTGCTGTGCTTTTGTTGCAGTCCACAACTGCCTGCATGGTTGCTCTGGCTGCAACACATGTGTGGCCGGAGATCCCACATAATTTATGAAGCCTCTCCTGCACGCTTTCTCAGACTGTTCGCTCACTGCACATGGCTCCTCCTTCGCCGCAACCCAGCCTGTGAAGCCTTTCTATCCGAATCTCATCTTTATCCGAGTCTTGTACTGCAGCATACTCATCATGATATCAGTCATGACCACCGTGGATATCCGCATCCCTTCTAGCAGTGGGTAAAATCGTGTTTTTTCCTTATATTTTTCAAAGCATCCACGGTTAGATGGTTGCAGATTTTTCTCCACACTCATTGGAATCAGTAACTTAGATAAACTGTGCTTTTCGTGGGCTCGATCATCTGTGTTCAGTGTCGTCAGATATGTGCAATGGATCGTGTTGGATCCACGTACTGTGTTTCGTTGTGTTGTTTTCTGAAGGTTCTAGATGATTAGAGGTTCGTTGCAGGTATTTTTCTAGGTTGGTGATGTTTGGTGGTGCCTGTGGAAGGGTGACTTGTTAGTACTAGCCGATTGTGCGTGATTCAACACTTTGTAGGTGGGAAGTGGGTCGGTGGAGATTGATATCTGAGAGTTTCGTGGAGCTGGATGGTTCAAGTAGCAGGGTCTGGTGTGGCCATGGCAGCACTTGTATGGGACCTGCAAAGATGTACGTGTTGTAGGTGTGGTTCGCTAGCGTCGACTCCAGGATGCAGCAGCTTTGAACCCTTGGAGGTAGCGTTCCCTGGTGGAGGATTGCAGAGAATTTCTTCGAGGAAGCGCCAGAGCCGGGGAATGCAGAAGTTTTCTTCGAGGAAGCGACATAGCCGGGGAATGCAGCTTATGTCACCGGTAGTGACGAGGTTAGTTCTTCATTCCAAGGATTCTACATGTTTGGATTAAAATGGTGACTTTTTGCGTCTCGTGTCTTTCAAAGGATCGTGATGAGGTTGTTTTAATCTTGAGTTTAATTGGTTTCAGTAATTATTGAAGGTGGTTTGGATTCGACAAAACTTTTGTGCTATGTGCTCTTGAACCTCACAGAACCCACTAAGTAGGAGCTGAGAGACTTGGATTGAATTTGAGGTTTTCCAGAGGATAACCTCCAAGAGTTACTGTCATTGTGGTTCATATTGTGTACTGGACTGATTGTAGATTTGATGGATATATTCAGTTGCTTATAGTTTGTGGCTTGTTTATCAGGTCATTGTACTCTCCCCTAGTGGAGAGCCTCGCGGGTACACAACGTAGTCTCTCTCCTGATATGAATTCTTTTAGTAAATCAAAGGACGCTGGAGCATGGAACACTTCCTTGCTTACGACTACTTCAACTGAACACTATGAACAATCTGGTGCAGTCACGTTTCAAGTAGAAGACGAGGGTAAAAACAGTCTACTTGCACCTCAAGATCCGCTACCCCATGGTGAGAAATTATCAGGTCAGTGGCTTTTTAAATTTATCAAATTGTCCATTACACGGGTGCAAATTACCAGTGGCAATTAAAGGACTCTGGATATGGGATGATTTCACTAAAAATGGTCTTCTCAGTGGGGATCTTTCGTGCTGCACAGACATTGGACATGATATTGATATGAGGAGAAGTATGAGAGCAAGGCCGCCGTCAATGTCATTATCACAAGGTTTCTCATCAAGTGGGAGACGTTCAGAGACCCACACAGTCGGAGCAGTTGGATATCCTGTGAACACTACTAGACTACCAAGTATGATTGTGCTTCAATCACTCCCTTGAGGGTTTGAAACCGTTTGAACGGGGAATTGGTACTGTTGCTTGTTCTTCTGGAGTTTCTGTCTCTTGCCATACGGTGTAAGGCTCTGGCTTCATACATCCGATGCACGAACTCACGATCACAGTGTTTCTGCAGGACCAATAGGTTTTGCCATGGCATTTGTAGTAGCAGCTCTTGGATTGAAAACTGCTGCGGAGAAGCAAGGGTTTTTGCCAAGCACGCCACAGGTTACTCCCAGTCATTTCATGTCTTGAGAAAGCATGTGGTGTTTCAAGTAGCAGCAGGAGTTTATGATCTATGATTCCTGACAATCGTTGTTGGGTGTGCGGTGCAGAAAGTTTGTGAAAAGTGTGATGGTTATGGAGTTCAACTATGCCATGTCTGCCAAGGCCGTGGTGTTCTTACTTGGGAGGGGAAACTCCGGCATACTGATCCTTGCCCACTGTGCTTCGGAAATTGTTTGAAGAAGGTAGAGTTTTCTGCTCTTTGTATTACGATTGTTACCAGAACTATGATATGATATTGGTCATGGTGATTGCTTACGGATATGGTGTAGTTAAACAGGTTCTTTGCACAAATTATGTGACTGATGAGCTTATTCGTGTGTTTTCAGTGTTCAAGCTGTGGGGGAGTGAAAATTAAAAAAGGCGTACCTCCAGCTGTGGTGACCAAGTTGGCTGGCTCAAACAGGAAGTGAAGTTGAGAAAGATCAAAGATGATGTCTTTTGATGACTTGTAGATGTAGAGACAGAAGATTGACGTCTCCTTGTATATTAGTGTACACATAGAAGAGTTGAAACTAGTAGATTGTGCAGCACATATGTGTAGAGTATAATCGGAGTGCCGTGAAGCAGGTGGTAGTGCATAGCTGAAAATATGCCCTTAGTAAACATTATGTACGAATGAAGTAACAGTGCTTCTTCCACTGTATTTTTGTGCGATTCTGTAACAACGAAATTTGAGTTCGACCGGCATTGTTCAATTCTGCAAGCACGACTTGGTTGCATCCTTGATGAAGTTCTGAACATTGTAACACAGTCTGCAGCGACTTCTTAAGGTAGACATACACCACGTAAATATCGTAGTGGCATTCAAGCATCCTGTCTGTGAATGCCATCTTCGAACGATACACTCACAAGAGCAACGGAATGTAAGTACAAACTAGTTACAACCGCAACATGAGCCACTTTCAACAATACAACTGACTAAATATATAAATTCCTCATGACTGATTTTCCTAGCCGACACAACCAGATGTACAGACCCGAAATTCAAATCAAATTCTGCAATTGAAATTTGATCCAAAACAAAAGATAATCTAGGAAGATCTGACGCTGGAGAAGACGGGCATCATTTCCGTTGTCTCCTGAAAGCGAATCAGGCGCTCTACCATTTGAGCTACCACCCCACAGCCAGGTGTACATTACACTGCGATTCGTGTTCCCAAAATTTTGGCGAGAGAGTAAATTATAATTCACGTACCACATGGCTTTTTCAAGAGTTAAGAAAATGACTCAATTCGCTCCCACATAAATTCAATTGAGGTCGAATATGCTTTTCCTTATCCTACTGAGTCCTGATTCCGCTAAACTTAACGAAAAGGGAAACCAACTACAGCCTTCATGCAATCTTCATACGCGTAAAATGATTGATTGCTAATTTGCAACCCAGAAGCCGTGTCTAAAGATTCAAAAAAGATTAAGGAAGACAGCATGACCACATCCGTAACGCCAGAAGCAGAGACAACACTAAATTTGTAAAATGACTTGCTTGATCAGCATTCATGCCTTTACTGATGACATGCTTCTCAAATCACAGAGCAACCTCTCCACACGTGAAATAATCTGACCAGATCAGTTACTCCATCATGTAACTAAAATCGCTGCCATTCTAAGATGCAGCAACCGTCTTCCTGGGAGCTGCTTGGGTTCCTACAAAATGCAAATAAAGCCTCTGAGGATGGGTACAATCGGATCTCCTTAAAATAAGTTCTATCACCAAGTTCTATCCTTGAGTTATATCGACAGCATCGAAGCCATTGAAATGAAGAGCAAGAGCAGTGGAAGTGCAGTTAAAGAGCAAGGGCAACGAACATGGGTGTTCATTCTAACCATTCCAGAATAAAAATACACCCTCTTCATGATCAGATTCCTTTCTCAAGTGAAACGAAGTCCACTGCCAATAATCGTAAATCCCTCTAGAGCCTTATACGAAAACGATTCGAAGATTTATAACATCAAAGGATGAAGAGATTTATACTTACCTTCACGGAAATTGTTGGAGAATCTGCGGGGAAGATGGCGCAAGTGACGCATGCGTCCAGTTCCGGTGGTCTTCCTCCTAATAGCCTTCACGCTCCAGTTGTCTGTAGCATGACATGTGCTAGCTTAAGGATAGGAGAATAGAAATGCGATGTGTTCACTCATCGTATTCAAGAGAATCTAGAGTTGAACTCAATTTTTTATAAGGTAAAGCTTCATCAACTCATAGGGTTCGATTGATATTTCAGCCGAAACAAAATGAAGATTGCATCGCCAACAAAAGACAATAGATGCTACGTCGTCGTACAAAATGCAGGACCCAACGAGAATAACAAAGAAAAGGCACTTACAGCTACGAACTCGTGCAGCAGGGTAAGCACATGCCGAGCAGCGGCTCTTCTGAATGTGGAAACTTCTGCGCCCACAACGCCTGCACAACGTATGTGACTTGTTCCGGCGCTTACCGAAACTTCCCGTTCCCTTCGTCTGAACATTCCCACAGAAAACTGAGCAAGCTCTCTCTCTCTCTCACACACACACACACACCCATGCACTTCAAAGCCGATAAACCTAGCCAGAAAACTCCCATCAAAACGAATCCGCAACCCCTGGCACATTCTCGTTCGCCCTAAAACTCTGCCCTACTCCAAAACAACGAAAACTTAAAAATAAAACCATCCGCAAACGTCTCCAATGTTTCCACTAACACCTTACTCGGAGCTAATCTCCAAGGACAGGAGCCACGAAACAAGCTGATTCAAAATTAGGGTTGCACACGATCGTCCCAATCCGGACGCAAAACCTGCAAGAGTGGTATCAAACGAAACCCCACAAGCTCCTGAACAAAAGTTTCGATACAACAAAGGGCATAGATCAGTTGGGTACCATTGCGAGCGATGGCTATGGAAGTCTCAGGGCAGCATAGAACCGACAGCAGCGCCAGGAAAGAATTTCTCTCTTCGCAGACAAGGGTTTTGTCGCTCCTGTCAAGCCCTAAAATCTATCATACCCGGATCCAAATAACCGTGATGGGGACCATCAACATGCCTGTATCTCAATCTTAAGTTCACGATGTTCGATGAACGATGACGACTCCGAATCGTTTTGGACCAACGAAGTGTGATATCCAGAACATCTTCAAGGAATTACGAACACAGTTTCATGAGATAAGTGAAATTGTGCAGATGCTTCATGTGGGTATGTAAGTGACGACATGGATGTCGAGGTTTGAATGCTGCGTTCCACTGCATGCTTGAGTTGTTACACAGCTGGGTTTCTTCAGCTTGAAGAGAAAGATTTGGCGGAAGAGGAGCAACCAGGTGATTTGTAGAGATGATGGGGCTACAAGGCTCTGTGGGCATATTGCATTGTGGAGATTCGGTGTTGAGGACTTCACTACCTGCATTGGCTACTCGCGGTCGACGCAGTTTCTGCTCGCCCTTGTGCTCCATGGGTGGATCCAACCGCAACTCCAATGTTATCAAGGTCAGATTCATTCTTCCGAGTACTTCCACTTTAACATGTTGAGTTTATGGTCTTGCTATTGGCGATGGTAAGAATGGTGTGGTATGATTTGGCAGTTGTGAAACGTAATGCAGTTAGATGGAAATATGCTGCACAATTTGATGTAAGGGTTTTGAGATGTAGCGATATGGTGGTAAGGTCTCCAGTTAAGCATCGACTTTGGTCATGTCTGGGTGAATTAGGTCGTTGTGAATGGAGTGGGCTCGGAGCTGGGCAAGGCGGCCGTCCTTGCCATTCATAAGGCGCGAGGCATGGAGTTGGCTGGCGCCTTGGACTCGAAATTCCAGGGCCAGGACGCGGGGGAGGTACTTGTTTGTTTCCCTTCGAAATTTTCTATCATGATCAAAATTGAGTGTAACTCCTCCGTGGAATCCATTCTTATTACATGAACGCTACGCATGAATCACAAATAGCAATGCTAGAAGAAGGGGATACAGATGTCGGCTTGGTGGTGACAAGGGGTTGGGGGACATGGTTTTCAGGTGGCAGGACTTGAGGAATCGTTGGAGATACCCATCTTGAATGACATTGTCATGGTTCTAGGATCCCTATCTCAGGTAAACCTTACTATGCTCGAGTGTAATCTTTTGGTCCTATGACAGTTCACTCCATGACTCTCAACTTCTGGATTGTGCTGATAGTTTGGAGGGAGAATGTAGGGAACGTCTCTGGGAGTATTTGTGGACCTTGACGATCCAGCTGGTGTCTACGAAAATGTCCGCCAGGTATCACTGTCACAATTCCTGAAATCTACACGTGTGAGACCTTTTGAATGGTTTAGAATAGCTCTGATGATGTCAATGGTTTTTAGGATACTGGACAACTCAAAGGAGGTGCTGTAAAATATTGATTCTTCATTGACATAAGCATGACCGTCATGGCACAGGCAACAGCGTTTGGCTTGAAAAGTGTGGTCGGAGTGCCAGGCTTAGACATTGATGCAGTGGGAGCACTTTCTTCTTTCTGTGACAAAGCCAGTACGGTGAGCAACGGTGAGGCCTCCCTCTTTGTGTTAACCATGAAACACTTCAAGTCGTCACTAGTCGAGTCTTATTCTAGTCTTTGCCCATCATCTTCTTATTCAAGCCATCTTATTCATTGTTGTTTCACAGTTAAATGAACAACGACCTTGGTGTCACTGACTTGGGCATCATTGAACACCATTGATGACATGCGTGTCGTGGGCGTGCTTAGGGTTGTATTGTGGCCCCTTCCTTATCAATAGGCACTGTGCTGCTCCAACAAGCTGCAGCTGCTGCAGCTTTTCACTACAATCATGTTGAGATCATTGAATCACAACAGGGTTTATCGGTATGTGGGCACACTCAAGTCAAGTCTCTGTTTCGCACTATGCATTCGCCCGCCGATGACACTTACGATTAAATGGGCTTTCTCTTAAAGCTGCCTAAATCACATCCCTTTCTGATCCTTTTCACGATTGAAGCAGGAGTACCCATCGCAACAAGCCACACAGCTTGCTAGCAGCCTGTCAGGTCTCGGACAGATATACAACGATGGCAATGGCTCAAATGAATTCCTTGTACGGTGATGCATTTTTCTTTCCCTCCTCTAAGTTTGTCCACTGAATTTCTCTTAAGTTTCTCTTGCTGTGTAACACGCTCCCTCATATTTTGTTTTCATATGTGGTTCACACATGGTTTTTGTACAGGCTAGAGGAGCAGTTGTTGGAGATGGAGTTCGTATACATAGCATGGCCTTGCCAGGACTTGTTTCCAGCACTGATGTACGATTTGCAGGTCCTGGAGAGGTACTTGTCTGATTCCTAAAATCTACTCATGTTTTCTGCTTGATCTCTAACTCAAGACACCTAACCTAGTCCATGCATTTGGGGGAGGATGCAGACGTTGTCTATACGGCACGATGTCACAGACGTGAAGGCACTCATGCCCGGACTGATCTTGGCTATCCGAAGAGTAGTGCGTCTCAAGGTCAGTGATTCTTTGAACTTTGCAATGCTTTAATGGCATTGCCTATATACAGCACATTCATACTACCATTCATACTACCATTCACACATAGGAGTAATTTGTTGGAAAAGTTTGATATGGCTATTCGCTTAACGTGTCTCATTTAGTTCAGAAACTGTGAATGACGAATAACCTTGTCATGTAAGGGGACTCTGATGAATGTATGTTGTTTGTGCAGTCTTTGGTGTATGGATTGGAGAAAATTTTGTAGCAATGGTTGTAGAAGCACGAAGAAGCATGTAGGTACTCGAAGGAGCTGTTAGAGTGAGTTGGCTGCAATCTGGTGTTTTTCCATGAAGGCCAATAGAAGACAACGGTGTTATAGAAATTCATTCACTGCAAAGTCGTATGAGGCGAGCCCGTTTGTAAATTGTAATCATTCACTATTTGGCAAGAAGGTTACGCTTATGATCCTACTTTGTGTGGGGCAGATTTCTTGGAGCAATTGTCCGAAAGCAACTCAACATGATAGAACACGCTGCGGTTATGTGTTAAATTTTTAAGTAAATTAACCTGGAGAATCTTAGCATCTGTTTCGAGATTCGACAGATTTCGGGGCTTTATCTGGATGAATGTCATTTCGTAACGAAAGTCGTTGTAGTATAGTGGTAAGTTTGAACTTTCGAGTCCTCTTACCATTCACAAGTAGTGGCATTCTTGTGGAGGGCTTCTGTCCACTTAATCAATTCCTCGGAAAACCCCATTCTCCTCTTGGTCTCGGAGAGAAAGGTCCAGTTCACTCGGTTATATGCTTTCTCAAAATCGAGAAGCATGATGACTAGTGGCTGTTTCGACTCATTAGCATATTCAATTGACTCGAATGCTAAAAGCACATTGTCAAGAATAAACCGGCCTTTCACAAAGCCAATTTGTGTCGGCCGGATAAGCTTCAGCGGTAGTGGTGCTAGTTGGTTAGCAAGAGCCTTATCGTGCAGTTTGTAGATTGACCCTAAGACTAAGATAGGTTGGTAGTTTTTAGCTAACAATATAGCCCCCCCCCCCCCCCCCCCCCCCCCCCCCCCGGGAATCAAGCTCGTGAGGCCGTCGTTCGGTTGGGGTAAAGGAAGCCTTACTAAAACGTCTCATTGAGTAATGTTGTGCAATCCTCATCGATTTCAGACTAAAGCTTCTGAAGGAGTTCAATGGAAATGGAGTTGGGGTCTGCGGCTTTATGTTTCGATAGAGCCTTTAAAGCCTCCTCGACTTCTGAGGATTGAAAGGATCGGATTAGTCGTGCATTCATACCCTCCGTCACTATTCCTGGGACACTCTATAAGAAGAGGCTCGGCCAGCCTTATTATCCTCTATTTGCTGGTCCAAAGTGTAGAGGCTCTAATAGTAGTTCTGGAGATAGGTGGTGATCTCTTTTTTTGTCCTAAGAGCCCGGGTTCCATCCATTAGCTCTATTATGTTGGTTTACTTATTCCGGTCCTTGTGGAACTCGAAAAACTTCCAAGATCACATATCCTCTAGGATTATCTATTTTGCAGCGAGATCGTTTCTGGTCTTCTCGAGTTTGGCAAGTTGAAGCTCTTCTACTATACTACAACTAAATATTTCACTTCTACTTACAGCTACAAGACTTCAAAACAATGATTGGTTTTTATCAAAATAACCTTCAAATCTTCAGGAATCAAAGCATGAAACTTCAATCAAAATAAAGATGCCATTTGTTCCAAAAATAAAAATAAAAATAAATAAATTCAATCAAAAACCTTATAAGTACGATATCTTTAATTTTAAGTAACTAAAAGAATTTATTGAAGATTTTCAAAGATTTCCATCAATGTTAACTCTTGTCTATTGGTGACTGAAAATTTAATATTAAAGTAATTTTGGCAACTCTAGAGCTATGTTGGCAACTTTTATACATTCCATTCTTTTGTGTCTATTTTTTACTCTAGCTACAAAATCATGAAGATTACAAGTATTCAACTATAATTTGCAAGCCATTTTTTTGTGATGTCCTCATAGGGATTTAGAGATGTACTATTTCAGGTGTTACAAAGAGTCATAATGGTAATTCTATAATGTTGTGTGTTGGAGTCTTCTTATGTGTGTGAACTCATAGAATTTATTTGATGTTTGATTGTGCAGCAACTTTACAACCATGGAAACGCCGTTGAATGTTCTCTACAATGTGGATGACATGGTTTTCCATTTATTGGTTTAGAAACTTTGAATAATCGGGGAGTCAATTTGTATTTAGTAGCCCAAAAGTTGTATAAGCTATGTTGGGGTGGAATGAGTGTTTAGAGAATCTGACTTTGATTTTATCTTGAAAAAATTTATCCTTTTGTTCAAACCTTGTTTGTGGTTTTCCTCAATATCAATTGCTGATTTGAAATGTGTTTTTTGTATTAATTTCTGCTTATGCTTCTATTATTGCAAGTATAGTTATTTATCATGCTTTGTAAAGAGTTATATTTCCTATTGGCATTTTTGGCACTACAAATACCAAAGTGAGTTAATTCAAAGTAATTTCCAAAAAGTTTGATTTGTGATAAATTTATTGCTACTCACATTCCACACAAACTGATATCCTACTCAGTTTTATAAATTTTAACCAAGAATTCTATTATCATTTTTGGACGTCTAGGATTTGTTGGACTAAATTATATTAAAAAAAAAATTGTGCACAATCTTCAAAGGGATATTTTCAATGTTTTTACAGGGTGAATTGACAAATAAAAGAGTATTCCTAAAAGAAATCCTTTTCCCCTTGAGCAAGGGACTCACCTGTCTAGAAAAAATATCAAAAAAAATTGTAAAAGTAACTTGACTTAACATGTGATTGAAAAGACTTTCTATGTACCTTCTCCTAAAGACAAATACTTTTTGACACATTTTCTACTAATTGCATTTTAGAAACCTCTCTAATCAAAATGTGGTTACCAAGGTCACAAAGCGCTAAGATGAAGTTTTCAATAAAGTACACCAAAAGCAAGAACCCCAAAAAAAAAAAAAATACAAAAAAAAATTGATGTAGAATTAATGTCTTGTAATTTGTACCAAGAGAATAAACTTCAATAGTAAGCAACAAGCTAGATACTAGAGTTCTTGGGGTGGGACTCTCAGCTACAATCCAACCTCTTCCCTCCACAAATCCCTTCAAGGGGGCTGTTTGGAGTGACTGCGCTGCAGACACACTTACACCTTGTACCTTTACCACTGAACAAACCTACATACACTTGCTACAGATTCGGTATATTCACATCTCGGATGAGTTAACACCTGTAACTATGAAACAGCGACTTGTACAAAAACACCCCGCATAACCAACAAATTCTAGAAACTACAGATTAAAGATTGTTTACCTACAAAACAAAACATAACTATTTCACCTTAGAATTGCCGAGTAAATGGAGGAGACCCATCTAGGTCATGCACATCTTTGTTGAGAAACAACAGAGCTCATTTAGATTTGTTGCAAGCATCGGTTCCTATGACTTAGTCATGAGGAGAATGATTAACTTTCCTCGCACTTGACTTAGTCCTCCTTTGCATGTGGCTTTGCTTCTCCTGATGCAGGTTTGGGCATGCTTTCAGTTTGGTCTTCTGAGGAAGGATTTGGCATGTTTGATACAGGTGTGTCTTCCAATGGGAACGCCCTTGCATGATCAATTGTACTCTGTGGGATGAAGCCTGCTTGCTCGTTAATATCAGCTGCAGCTTGCACAGCAGCTGCCACACCACCTGGGTGAGGCTCACCTGTTGGAGAGCCTCGTAATTCTGCATCCAGCACCTTGGCAGCGTCTTCTTGGGTCACAACCTTGTCAACTTCCAAGTCAATACTTGCGTCCTGCACAGAGATGACCATCCAACCGAGGTTAGGGAACACTCTTACTCATTGCTAATCTCAGACCTCTCTGTACCATTTGAAATAATATCATTGCTGGAATATCGCATTTGAAATAGGCCACAGTTTTCCAGCCAATGATATTATTTCAAATGCGATATTCCTTCACCCACATGAAAGCGAGCACAAATCCTGTGACAAATTTCTAATCCATACAAGCAAGAGATCGGAAAGAACACAAGTAAGCCACGATATCATATTAAAGGTCTGATAATCCTAACCAAAGCGTGTAGAAGAACTGTATAAAACTTGAAACAAAGTAGTGCCAACGATTGTTAATCCATATCTTTCTAAGTTGAATATTGATAGTCAGTGAATCAATGATATTCTGAGAAACATACCATGAGAATGTCTTCTAAAGTAGTTTTGTCAGCGGTAGGAACTCGGAGGTTCAAATCGGCTGCTGACATCGCAGCTGCAACTAAACCTCCAGCTGTAGGAGTTGCGCCAGTTGCACGTTGCACAGCGCTTTGAATTGCACGAGCATCACTCTTCTCCACAGGTCTGTCACCTGCTCCCACTGCTGCTGCCTCCAAAGCCTGAGAACACAACATCGTCACTTCATTCACATGTTCTATGAAATCCAATTCCGTGGCAAATCAATAGATTGTGGACCCATCTCAAAACCACTGCCATAACAGTGAAATTTAAACTAACCAACCACAGGCACATTTTTCATCTACCATTTGCAAAAATTTGAAAACGATTATTTCTGAACCGTAGAATACATTAACTCTTAACTACTTGGATGATGCAGTGTTGTGAAAATGTAAGAAACTCACATCGCCTATTGTAATAGCATCTGGAGCTATAAAGAATGAATCAGTGGGCGTGGGTGTAACGTGAGCCATCACTGGCTGCCCTGCAACGTACTCTAAATCAATCTCTGCACCTGCAACGAAGGATATAAAGATATAAGTCAGTGTATGGTGATATCAGTGTAACACTAAAACTTTTATTTGCAACTAAGAACACAACCGAACTTACCCTGTAAAAAGATTCATACTTTAGGATTAGATCAATACCACAAAAAGACCTTAACAGAATCCTAATTACTAATCAGAGCGGATTGAAGTTTTGAACACTATTACATTTTGGAACATAATTTGCTTCTCCGATTATTTGCAAGACTCATCCCTAGGTTGTGACTTAAAGCAAGCAGCTCTTGAGCACAAGGGCGAGCATTACATAAGTTCCTCAATCTGAAGTAGAGGTGGAGGCGGAGAGAGGGAAAGAGAACCTGGAACGAGAATCTCTTGTGCAATGACACCTTCCTCAGCCACCTCCGAGTGATCACCCTTCTTAACAAACCCCGCCTTCACATTCTCCTCCGCAGCCGCCTGCATCACCGACCCCGCTCCGTCCTGCGTCTGCCCAAACGTCCTCGCCTCCGCGCTCTGCATCAGCGCTGCATCCTCCGGCATCACCACATCCGACCCCAGCTTCTCCTTCGCCCCCAATATATTCCCGTACGTAACTGGGCTCTTGAGAAGACTCACATCCTCACTCATCTTACTCATCTGCTCCGCCTCCATTGAATCCCCGGAACGGATCGATCCACACTCTCAACTCCCACACAACCAGCTCCAAAAAAAAACCAAACAACTTAATCTCACAACACGACAGGCCTTGCAGTAAACCAAAATCACTTTGATAACGGATCTTAAATTACGATCTGCTGAACTATTGGGTGAAGGTCATATGAAATCTCAAGTCCAAAGGTGCTATCTTGGTCGATTGTTGAGGATGGCTAGTACTTACTTCAAGTATTGGTGATGGATATATGAGTCTGAGAGGGTGGAGTGCATGATGGTGATATCTTGGGCTGATTGATTGTTGTGTTAGTGACAAGGTCGTGGCAATGGAAGAAAGTTTGAGGGATGGCCCAGACAAGGAGATGCCAAGTGGAGGAGGGAGTAGGTGCCACCTGCCGGGACACATACTAAGTTACATTGGAGAGCAGACATGGTGATGGCACTGTGGCCATTGTGGCCATGGTGCAGGAGCTTCCGGGGTGCTGTTGTGTGCTTGCGCATCATGGCGATCGATGCTGCGTTGATGACTCGTCATGGTGGTAGGCGAGAAGAAGGAGAAAGAGTGCTGGAATCATTCTTCCTTGCTTGTTGGGAGACAGCTTCGGAGCAGATGCATTTCCCCACGGACAAGGAAGCATTGATAGCACGGTGATGAGCACCGGCGCTGATATTTTGTCTCTTGCGACTGTGTTACTCTGCTTATTATATCGGAAGTTCTTGATCCTGTGGCCGTGGAGAGGAGTTCTTGATCCTGTGGCCGTGGAGAGGAGTTCTTGATCCTGTGGCCGTGGAGAGGAGTTCTTGATCCTGTGGCCGTGGAGAGGAGTTCTTAATCCTGTGGCCGTGGAGAAGTTCTTGATCTTGTTGCCGTCCACCATCGAGAGGGAGAATTACTACATGTGGTAAGTCAAAAGTGGATTGACTCTCATGTAATAAAAGAGAAGATTAAAAAGAGGTGGAGAGCATTCACAGAATTAGGGTTTCAAATGAAAACAAGTTTATCTCTGTTTTATATACTTGGATACTTGATTTATTCTAGCAAGTTGCCATTGCTGAAAAATTTGACATTTTACTGTTTTCTAATGGGTGGCATTCATTCAATTTTCCAAAATATCATAAAATTCAATGGAGTGGTAGCTTTGTGCATAAATGATATTTATAGAAATGGGATGATAAATGAATTCTCTATGCTTCAAAGTCATATAAAAGTGTTTTACAAAATATACATATATATATATATATATATATATATATATATATATATATATATATATATATATATATATATAAGTGATTAAAAAACAAAACAAAAAAAATCAGTCAAGTAAAATTGCTGTAATGTTGACATTACTCAATGAATATATATGATTTGGATGCTAATTTGATCTCATTTTATTTTTGTTGTTTTGATGTCATTTTGGGACAAAAATACACACTACATGAACAATTAGCCTTGTGTTTATCATATATGCAAGTATCTGGTAGATATAACAACATATAAACCAATAAAAACAAAGTCAAAATCTACATACTTTATTGTTCCTTATAAAAAGAATCAAATATAAATATTTTAAGAATATATGTATATGTACCCATTCCTTTGATGAGTAATGTGAATGATTTTATAAAATAAGTAATGTATTAAGATCTTATATAATTCTTATGATAAAGTGAAAATGATAAATTCATATTTAAATTTTAAAGTACGTAGTATTTGATTCATAAAGTGAGCAAATATTTAAATTTTGAATATTTTCCTCAATAAATTTTACTACACCACCAATCCTCTCTACATTCTCACGAGTCATCGCCAAGAACAAATCTCTCGACAGTAATTGTACCAATCAATTGAAATGTGATTGGAAACAATACTGGAAAGACAATACTTGTACAAAACAATTGAAATGTGATTGGAAACAATACTTGCATGAGGCTTGCGTTGATTTGCAGGCCTTAGTTATTCCAACAAAACATCAAAGTCAATGTTTGCTGCAAAGTCAAATTTGATTATTCGAACCATGACACTTTAATAAAGTCTGCTTACGTATCCAACGTCCACATTGTCATTAAAATCCTTCAAGGCCTTATTCCCTCAAAGAACCTTTAGAATTCTCACAAACGCCACTCTTAGACGTTTGGAATTAATCCAAGGTCAACGGCAAATGCTAAAAAAACCTTTGCAGAGTGGAAGTCAAAAATGCAAATTCATGCATGGTGAAAAATTGCACTTTTATTGCCTAAGAGCAAAAACATTTATCAACTTTAACAAAAATGTGAAGTAGAAATATTATTCTCTACTTGTAGAGAGAAAGGGAATTTTGGAGATTTATGGATTAGATTTAAGATTCTAAGTTTTCTAATTTACTAAAAACATGATAGGTTTTGTTGTCTCATGATTTTTGTAGTAAATAGGCATTAATTTGCTTAAAGGGCGAGCTAGAGGTCTTTGGAACTTGAGCGCGAGGTATTTGAAGATGAGCTAGAGGGCTTTAGTCATCAAGAGAGGAGAAGGGAAGAGGGGGATCTCAATGAAAGAGGATGAGAGATGATGGATGGAAGACTAGGCGGCTAATCGAAGCATCTAGTAATTCGGCAGTTAGATGATAGGCCATAGATGTTCTGACCAATACCCGTTTTTCAATGTTGGGATCCCTGGCCCAACCGCCTATTCCGTTGAGTCGCATAGTGACATGTCATAGATATAATATTCTACTCACATGCCAATGTTTGTGTATCAAAAATTATTTGATGATACTTTAATTATCACTATTTAATGGTACAATCTTTACATTTATCACTAAAAGCCAATTACATTGGAGGTAAAAAGTTTGAAAGAGTCATTGTTCTTACCATAATTTGCTTGTTCTTTCTCGCAATATCTTGGAGATTTGATCACATAGGGTCATGTATCCTTTTGTGAACTTTAATGCTTTATTTAATAATGCTTCAAATGCTTGAAACACAACCTCCCTTGACAACAGATAGAGAGCGTAATGCACCCAACTTGTTTCTTTCAACAACACAGAAGCAAACTTAGGTTTTCCCAAGGTATGCATTTAATTGTGAAGGAACCAAAGTAGGATGCACATGTAGCATAACTTCAGCGCAGCCATGAAGTTGGTTACCAAATCCGATCTGCACTGATTGCGGCGTTAAGGCTCGAAGTTCAAAGTGCCGTCAAGCTGCGAATGTATGGAGGGAGAGGGTATATACTGTACTGTGAGTTTATCAAATTGATATTCAAAGATCAAACTTGATACCCAGTACCCAACTCAGAGTAGAGGAAGTTTAACTTAGCTTGACTCTTGAGAGGAAACCAAGGACTGGTTGTAACGAAATCAAAACTCAAGTAATCAGATAACCAAATAGTTGAGGGAGTTCATTTGGGTTAATTAAACCAGCGGTAGAACTTAGTTAGGAAGGAGATCCAAAATTAAATTCCAAAAAAGAAAAAAGAAAAAAGAAAAAAAGGAAAAAAAGAAAACTTTAGGAATTAAGATAGCCATGGAATGGTCAAATATGTTTCAAAGAAGAGTGATACAATTGTTAAACCTAAATATATGACATTACTGTGGTGAACATATCATTTAACTATAGCAAATTGTAGATGATAATTATTAACATTTTCTTTTGTATTTTTTAGTATCCATTCTTCATGCCTATCTCAATACATTAAAGTCTGGAAGTTGTACCTATGGACAGTTGATATGCTGTAAAAGTTAAGGTGGATTAAAACATGTATTCCTTCAAGAATAATTTTTTTTTTTGTGAAGTAGAATGTATTGTTCCCCACGGATTTTTGGTAAGTTCAACCCCTAAAATATTTTGAGACCCCATTTGAGTTTAGAGTTGAAGGTGGTAATTGTTTCAACAAAGACTTTCAACCTTATAATTTCCTAATTTATATAGTGGATCATTGTCGAAATTGATATATATTGTTGCATACAAGATACATGTAAGATCACATGGTTACAAATCTCATAAGGTAATTGGATATAGAAATTAATAACTTATTATCACTAATGGTCTATCTTGACAGTTTTTGCTCCAGAAACATCAAATTTTTTTAAAATTTAAATGACTCTCTGCTATCAACATTACACAAAAATAAGCTCTTAAATTTTATTGATTAGTAGGTCCTTCTATGACGGATGTTAGGATGTTAATATACTTATGGTGTACTACATATTTTATTGTTCCTGCAATACAATTCGGCTTTGATTTGTTTAAGAAAGAAAAATATTTTCCATAAAAACATCGTAATTAATAAGGTGCAAATGTAGGGTAGAAGTATCTAAACCACCAGCACCCTCAGAACCAACCTGCAAGTTTCCTCACAACCACAACTAGACTCAACTAGCTTTGTTAGAACACTCAATCCAAACAGACCAATCAAAACACTCTCAAAGCTGGTGGTTTTGGTTCGGATCGTAAGTGAAAATTAGTACTAGCTAGGTGTGACAGCGGAAAAGTCTATAGATCAGTTTTGGTTCACCAAGTACTTTTGCCTTTGACAATTACTACCTATTTCTGTACTGGGAAGAAAATTTTGAAAAAAATTGCATTCTATAAGAAACCTATTTTTCGACACGTGAAAATTACACCCCAAAAATAACCCTGAAAAAAAAGGCTCAAAATCCTAAAGTTGGTGGGTTTAGGTACTTCTACCCTATACCCAGAATATGGTGCATTCCTTTTGGCCCTGGGCCTCCCTTTGGACCGTGACGTGTACAACCACATGGAGCCGACAGGGATGACTTGGCAGCCAGGATCAGCCTCTCCCAGTCTGCCACGCCACGAACCCCAGGACGGAGTGTCCCGAGCTTATTGTACGATGTTCTACTTGGCTGCCACGTCTACCTGGAAAGATAGAGAGATTGAGACTAATCAACCCCCCCCTTTCTTTTACATTTCTTTACCACCATACCATGCACACACTTCAATTGTGTGTTCCTGCCACTAAATTGGCTAAATTCTGGTGTCTTCTGTATAAAATACTGTTCTGTGTAAAATATTGTATGTCAATAACAGGTTTATTTCAAAAAAGAAAATAAACTTTTTAAAATTAATTTAAAGGATAGAAAAATAATTGTTTGAGAAATTATTTTATATAATATTTATCTATTTTAATCCAACTAAGGTTATTCTTAGTGATGTTTTTGGAAAAACATAAATTGAAAAATTGAATTTGGAGGAGACGAACCTTGTTTTTATTTTTACAAAAACAGTAAATATTTGTTAAAGGTGAACGAACTTGTTATCTACGTGCTTGTTATCTAAGTGCAATACTTTATGCTCTGGAATGAATGAATGGGGTGATAAGTTGATGACTCCAAAACTGGGTTTAGGGACAGAATGCAGTTGATGAAAAGGAAAGAAGACTTGAAGGTCCATGTTACAGTTATGTTGCATAGTGCTTGTACAGTACATGCCAAACCTAAGGATGCATTTTATGTGTGACTGATTACCACTGTAGACAAGGACTATGTGAGTGACTTGTGAGCAGGATTGTGTAATTGGATAAATAAGTGAGCAGCACTCAAATGATGATGCGGGTCATTATACATGGGGCACACCGGCATGACATAAATTAGAGGGTGTACCATGATCCATAATATTGTGGCATCCCCTAACTTTGATCCTTAAAAAATAGCTACTTTGAAATGACAAAGGATTTGGGCAGACCTGCTGAAGTATTAGAAATAATGATATTTTGCGCAATATTCTTTGTGGATCATGGTACATCCTCTCATTTATGTTGGGACCAGGAACTCAAACCAACCATCATTCAACTTTTTCCAAAATATGCTATTAGGGTCCCACACCATCCTCCTGAGTTTTATAATGGGTTTTTTTAATCTCCTCCAACAAATGTGACTTGGAGCCTAGGTTCAATTGAGTCCAATTTTGTGGCCTAGAAAAAAAAAAAACCAAATTCTAGGCCTCTTACCCGTGATTGTGTAGAAGAACCCTCTTGAGATTAAGGAGAGCCCTACTCAAACATAATACCAAGGGCATGGCCAGTTTCCAAAAATGGACAAGAACTCACTTACAACTTCCTTCGTCCACTCATTTATAAATCCCTTCCCTCACTCACACATATAACCACATCGACAACATTTTCATCCTTCAAACAAAGCACCTTTTTGGGTTGGATATATGTTTTTGTGTTGGATCCATGCTCTTCCATTGGACCCATGTTTTTATGTTGGATACGTTGGAGCCCATTTTTTATGCTGGATCCATGCTTTTACATTGGAGCCCATGTTTCTGTGTGCAAACCGGCCCTCACTACAGTGCATAGTGATAAGGCATGTACCCAAAGAGTGAGAAAGAATAGCCACCCTCGTGGGAAGAAAAAGGACCGAAAGGAAAGGAGGGAGGAAAAGGGAAAAGACAGAAGAATTCTCCTCATGTAACGGACTCAGTCTCGACTCACGCCAGACGATCGACAGACTTATGCACAGGTAACATAGCGTTGCCGGGAGGACTAGACTCAGCCTGGGAACGACGCATCACTCATGGACAGAGTAGAGTGTGCAGCAGCTTTTGCAGCAGCATCATCGATAGCCACTGTAGTAACTTAGTTCAGCAATTCTGCCTCTCCAACTCCCACTCATCAGCCCCTCCTCCAATGCGCCATGATTGCCTGCTGCCTGCCTCCCTGTGCATAAGGGCATGCTTCCTTTTCCACACCGTGACTAATGACCAATATCCCCACCCTGCTCTAGATCTCTCCCCAATATCATCACCACTTCCTCCACCTCTACCCTGAGCTTCACTCAACTTAGTCCATCTCTGAGCACTGCCGAGCTCTCCCTCCGAAGCTAGCCAAACTCTTTGGATATGTACTTCTTAAGGTGACCAACACTTTCTCTCAGCACTGCCCAGCTCTCTCCGAGGTGTACCAACTCTTGGAACGGTTGTTGAGGTCACAGATGTATTACTCCTCTTCTCATCGTTGGTTCATGTAGCAACCATCCTCGCCATGACTAATTTGCTATCCGATCACCAGCTTCAGCTGCCAATTGTCCATCTCTTAAGCTCTGATTCTTTGGGTCCGTCTGGCTCATGGAAGTTTGGTGTTTTGGGTTAGGCCAAAGGTCTGACTTTGGGTTTGGTTTTGCTCAGCTGTTTTTGTTGCTAGAGTGTTGACATGGAGTTTTGAGGAGGAGGAATGGTTTTTGTTGTTATTTAATGTGTGTCCAGGTTTGGTTAGGGAGTTGTGTGTTTGTCTGCAATCTGGGACTTGTTAGGATAAGTCACGTTTTTTTTGATGACGGGTTTTTGGTTTTGTTAGGGAGAGCACTGTTTTGGTGTGTTAGCGTAGAGTGCGTGGGATTGGTACTGGGAAGCGACGTCTCATTGTTGGAGTGGTTGTTTTTGGCTTGGATCGCAGGGCGTGTTCTAATTCGTGAAGAGTGAGTTGATGTGGAGTGGTCGAGGTTTTCCTTTGGGGGTAAGAAGACGGGTTTCTGTTGCTGTGAGTGATCGGGAGGTATCTTCTCGTGGGATGTGTTTGGGAGGCTTGTGAGCTTGTGCGGGAGACCGCATTGAGTTTTTGAATACGGCAAACATACTCGCGAAGCGGATCTTGTCCTCTTCTGGGATTGGTTGGGAAACCAAGCGGAGGAAGATGGGGAGCACATTGGAGCAGGGGCATGAGAAAATCCGTCAGACGTGCTTGACGGTACCTCTCGTGGACGCGCATGCGCACAACGTTGTCGCACTGGACTCCAGCTTGCCCTTTCTGCAATGTCTCTCTGCGGAACGCGGCCATGAGGCTCTGTCGGGTGTGCCCCTCAGCCTCGCATACCAGGTTGTTTTTCACCCATGCTTAGTCCTTGCTATTCTACAGGACTGTGAATACTCCAAAGCCTAAAGACTAACAACACATGCAGGAAGAGGGAAATTCGGTAAATCTGATGAGAATAATCTCAACGACCAGTTTGGAATTTAGCTTGGGCAGGCAGGAGAGAGTGTCTCAGGTTGCACGGTCTTTCGAGGGCAAAGCATTTATAGGGTTTTAGAGCTTATAATAGCTGAGCTTCGCACTTGGCACCATGAACTCTGGGCATTCTCTAATCAACGCATCGTGGGTAGTTCAATGTGCTCGTCGTGCAATGAGAGTGGTAGATGGCCTGTACATCTGGAATGTGCTTTGCGACATTGGGGCTGCAGTTAGAAACCTGTTCACATAAACGTTTGCAATCTAATTAACGTTCACATTGCTCTTGTAGAGGAGTCTACAAGAACTGGGAGACATGTATGGCGTTGAGCCAAATGAGGCCTCACTTAAGGCGCACCGCGAAGCCCTTGGTTTGGAAGCTATCAGTGAGAAATGCTTCGGTGGTGCAAACATCGAGTGTGTCCTTCTGGACGATGGCTTGACGATGGATAGAATGCTGGGGATGGGCTGGCATCGGAAGTACATTCCTGGAGTGCACAGAGTTCTGCGAATCGAAACTGTTGCCGAGGCCGTGCTTAACCAGCCTGTGGTAAGCAGTCCTGCAGCTTGTCTTAGAATTTTGACAATGATCACTTCAAGAGGTGAACCATCATTTCTTCCTGGAGCGATGCAGTCAAGAGACGACAAGTAGAAAATTACTAGGTGATGTCATGATTTTAAAGTATATTGCAATGGCCTCTATTCTCTTTCATACTGCTACTTGGTGCATTGCCAGAGCCAAGGTGGATTCGCAACATGGACGCTGGAGAGCTTTGACCACCGATTTGTGTCTACCCTAGAGTCATATCCTTCATGACTAACTTACGCAATTAAAGGCTCTGTATTTTGTGAAGAATATAGTTTTCTGAGAGGGCAACACTAGCTATTTGAGTTTTGATTTACCATGTTAGGTGCAAGTTATTTTTATCTAGAGCTTCATTGCACAACAATTTTAAGGGCGGGTGCTCTCAACACTTCCTGAGAGGTGCTCCACTTAGTTCTCTTGGGAATTGCTGATTCTTTTCCTTCCCTTTGGATTTTGCTTAACTTGATGGCTTCACACTTTCGGAGAAGGTAGTTGCGTTCAAGAGCATCTGCGCTTATCGCAGCGGACTTCGCATCAACCCTCTTGTCTCCGCGCAAGCTGCCGAGACTGGCCTTCATGAGAATCTGCGTGCGTGAATATTTCCCTTTTCTTTTGAAGCTTCAGATTCTGGTTACAGTAATGTCTGTATGCTAATTGGGGTCCCAGTTCAACATGGGGTAGTGGTTACCTACTTGGGATTGGATACTAAATATTGGACTGTTTAATTCTGTGCAGAGAACCACGAAAAAGGCCATCCTGTTCGGGTTTCAAACAAAGCCTTCATCGATTTCATGTTTGTCCGTGCACTTGAAGTCGCCACTGAGCGTCACATCCCTATGCAAATTCATACTGGGTACTCTTCTTGTCTGATCCAGGGAGCCCCATGTATTCTGGATTGGTCTGTAATTCGCTTGAGCTATGTAGTTTTCAAAAGGCTAGTCTCACAGAGATCTTTGTGTGTCCTGTGTTAGCTTTGGCGACAAGGACTTGCAATTGGAGCTGGCCAATCCTCTACATCTTCGTGCTATTTTAGAAGATCCACTATTTGTAAAAAGTCGCATTGTGTTGCTTCATGGATCCTATCCGTTTATGCGGGAAGCATCATATCTTGCGAGCGTCTATTCACAGGTAGGTTCATTTCATGCTCTGATGAAAAATTTAGATGCATGCTATCACTTTCTGCTTAGATGATTTTGTAATCTTACAACCATGGTAGTACGTCGTAATTCTCAATGCCAACAATGTATGTAGATGATCAAGTTTTGCAGATATTTTGCAATGCAGCAAATTTCTCACAATCAATGGAAAGATAAAGTTAATAGTGCCGGAGTTTTATTTCCTTACGGTTTCTGTACTTGGAAAGTCTACATGGTTTGCTGTCTTTGGAGGCGAACTTATATGCCTGGGAATGCTGTCTTGGAAACGCTGGATTGACAGGTGCACATTGACTTTGGCCTTGTTGTGCCGATGTTAAGTGTTCGAGGAATGCGATGTGCTCTTAGTGATCTTCTTGACCTAGCCCCTGTGAACAAGGTAAGCTTCTCTGGAGATTCTATCTCGAACAGCGTAAAGAATGTAATAATTATTGAGACCCTCACAACTTCAAATAAAATTGGGATGCTTTGTATGGATATAATTCAGGTCTTTTCTATTGATTTTGCACTTGCTGCTCTTGAGTCGTTAAACGTCTTGCAATTTGTGGCGCAGATCATGTTCAGCAGTGATGGATACGCCTTTCCAGAGACGTTTTTTTTAGGTACGTAGCTGGCAATAAACACACGAGCTTCATAACCCGCAGACGAGGTCATAAGTGTTAAGAGAAATTGGCGTCTCTGTACCCGGATTGTATTCTGTAAATCTTAACACTCTTATACTCATTTGATTAGGCCCTGGATATATCTGCAAGCATTTGTAACGTGGTTGAATGTATGGCATGTAGGAGCGAAGTGGTCACGAGACATTCTTACTCGTGTGTTATGCGAGTCATATGACAACGGTGACCTGACTCTGGAAGAAGCAGTTGCAGCTGCCGAGTCGATTTTGAATCGCAATGCCATTGAATTCTACAAGCTTGAAGGGAATCGTACGGCGTTTTCATCACTGACTCGCACTCTTTCAACTGAAAGTCTTCTGAGGTTGCAGGAGACCCTTGTTCCAAGTGCCGGGTTAACTATTGAAAAACCACCGGCTTTTGAGTTCCGAGTACCGGCTTCAGTGCCACGGCCGGCTCATCCAAATGGCTCCACTCCTCATGTCTACCACGAGACAAACCCGACTCCCAGATTTGGCCAGGCTCCAGAGCTTATACCTAAACCGGAGCCCGTGGTTTCCGTGGCTCTCTTGACTCCTGCAATAGAGGTGCCTCGTGAAGTTATATGTGCTGATGCAATGGACGTCGACGTGAAACCCATCGAGTTTAAACAAGTTCGGTTGATGTATGCTGACACATCAGGACAAATTCGCTGTCGGGTATGCTTAGCACCTACTTTTGATCTGAATACTATGCTTTCATCTGCGTACATATGCCTACTGTGGTCGGATAATGGAGTGTTTTGACGTGTTTGCTACATATTAAGGAAAGAAATTGACAACGTGATTTAAAGTGTTTAAATATATTGAACTGAATTGCAGGTTGTTCCTATTCGAAGGTTTGAGGACGTCGTGGTGGAGCATGGCGTGGGCATCACCCAAGTCATCATGGGCCAGACCTCCTATTCTGATAGTCCTGCTGCCAATTCTGGATTAACTGCCGTTGGCGAAGTTCGTCTTATGCCAGATCTTAGCACAAAGGTTACAATTCCCTGGTAAGCACTTCCATTGTGGTAGTTTACCATTCCAACTGCTTTGAGAAAACACACATTTATCACCTGGCTAGGATGTACTTTTGAGACAATTGCTAGGGTTCAGAGTCTTAAATGGATCGTACAGGATTTCTTTTTGAAGTCAAAGGAAGGTCTGGGGATTTTAATCTGGGTTTTCCTTGCATGAGTTTTGATTTGTAAATGGTTAACTTGGCGTAGGTCCCCCGAGGAAGCCCTGATCTTAACGAACATGCACGAAAGGCCTGGAGTTCCGTGGAAACACTGCCCACGCAACACATTGCAACGGCTCTCGCAGACATTACGCATGAGTTTCAATCTAGTAAGAACGTGGAGATATCCTCTCATACTCGTTTTCGATTGAATTTGAAATCATCAAAACCCAAATTTTACGCGAGATGTTTGAGTCTAGAAGGATGATGCTCTGACTTCAGCGTTAAGAGTACTGAGTACTAAGAAAAGTTTGGGGGTGATTGTGACATAGGTGATGCGGGCAGGATTTGACGTTGGCTTTTATCTTCTCAAGCAAACTCCTGGATCCCACAGCTTGGAATTCTTGAACACCAGTCCGTTTTCGTCGGCAGCTGGTGTTCACGCAGCTTCGCCTATCTTGGCTGAAATTTACGATAGATTATCATCCCTTAACATCAACATTGAAGAGGTAATTGTTCAAGCCAATATGCGCATGTCTGGCCCTATCACTCACTTTTTGGTGACTAACATCCTTGTGTATGCCATGGGTGGAGTACACTACATACTAGAGTTTGCACAGAATTGTGCGATTGTGTGTAGAGTGCTTATTTGGAATCTCATGCTATCTGATTATCGTGATCATGGAGGCAATTTTTCATTTGACAAGTGTGGAAAGCAGAGCAGATTAATAAAGTTCATTTTGCATGTGGTAAAAGGCAGTATGGATTGATTTTGCTCTCCGACGATGAGGATTTGTAAGAAACCTTTACATTAGGGTGCACAAAGTTGGCTTCTTGTTTGTGAGGTTTAAGTGACTCACATTGTCACGGAATTGAATAAAAACGTCATTTCTCCCCTAATAGGCAGTTTGTTTTGGTACTGATCCATCTTTTGAGGTTTTTGGCAGATGCACTGCGAAGGAGGTGGCCAATTTGTGGTGAGTGTAGCAGAAGCCCACGTTCTGACTGCAGCTGACAACCTTGTCCTTGTAAGGGAGACTGTGAGTGCCGTGGCCAGTAAGCACTCCTTGCGTGCCAGTTTTGTGCCCAACTTGTAAGTGGTTATCATCGTATCTCTGTGGATGCCCTTAAGTAACAAAGGCTTGTGTTTCATTTTACCCTTTTTGGGCTACAATGGACTTTTGAAAACTCCGTTGAGATGCTTTTTGTTTTGTGTTCGTTAAGTATCGTATGTTGCCCTAATTTGCTGGACTGCCTTGTTAAGGCAAACAAGCTCAGATCTTGGCAGCTCACGAGTTCGGTTGAGCCTATGGCGAGAGGACGAAAATGCACTTGGATCCCAGGATGTCTCAGAGGATCCGTATGGCTTGTCTCCAGTCGGACAATGCTTCTTGGGAGGGATTTTCCATCACTTGCCCGCCATCCTTGCGTTCACGGCTCCACTCCCAATAAGGTAACTCACTAATCCTATTTTTGATGGAGGTTACTGTCTGGTGAGCGTCCGGTGGAGTCCAGTACTTTTACACTGAATGTTGTTGTAGTAGAAGAGCGGAAATGCTGGATAATCTCGGGAAATTCTTGTCCTGACTTTACTACTGTATCCAATTCCGCTAACTGTTAAAAGGAACATGGCGATCACAATTAGAAGTTATTCCATAATTTCCGATCACAACGATTCTAACATTGTGTATGCTACATGATTCTTTCCCAATTTTTTCACTGCTGAATGATACTAAATGTTTTACACATTGCAGCTATGACTCCAAGAGTAGTGCCGGGTATCATTTCTGGGGACAAGACAACTTGCAAGCACCTCTTCGAACATTGAGGTCGTCTGATGCAAGTCCCGCCACGGTGAGCAGACTGGAGATGAGACAATTTGACGGGTGCTCCAACCCTCACTTGGGTTTAGCTGCTATACTTGCTGCAGGAATTGATGGCTTACGGAAGCACATCCATGCCCCCACGCCCATAGGTATGATTGCCAGTCTCATGTTTCATTTTTCAATCAGCATATCAAATTTGAACTGCCTCAGCTTTATCATTCATGCAACAAGATCAGCTTGAAGCACATGGATAGGCTAGGAACACTTTAAAATTGTGCATTTTGTTGAGTTGGAAACCTAATACCCAGTCTTGAAAAGTTGACCTTATACCTGGTAGCCACTCAAACACCATACTTTTAACGTACTGAACTATGAATTTTTAGTCAGATGAACACGTCTGCTAAGTTCAAAAAATATATACAAGTAATAATTGAGAAGAGTTGGGTTGCTTGCTAATTCGTGGGTGTCATGGACAGACACCGATATTGAAGAGGTGGACAAAGAGTCAGTAAGGCCATTGCCAGGAGCATTGGAAGAGGCCATTGCAGCGTTGGAAAGCAACAAGGTGCTGCAGGATAGCGTTGGTGCCTCGTTGGTCACTGCGATTATAGCTGTTCGGAAGGCGGAGGTTATGTACTACAAGAACGAGTCAAAGGACAAGTCGAAGGCGTTGCTGGTTACACGCTACTAGTGCACTGTCTTAAATGACAGTTTAGCTCTGCATATACTTGGGTAAAAAGACTACTAAGATCAACAGGGCATCATATCTTACCCCAGTATTGATAATAGATTTTGAACATATTTGAGGTCCTAGCTGGGACGTAACTTGTACCTTTGGGCTACAGGAATTATTGGAGGCATTGGAAAGGATTGCTTAGTAATTTAATTATCGGAGCAAAGAAATGTGAATGATACATACAACGTGTACAGTTTGTATACTGACTCAGTTCTAGAGAAAGAGATTGAATACAGTGTGAGGGCACTTTCATTCCAGACCCAGATACGTTCCATATCATGCCAAACCAATCAAGTCTACAACTCCTATCTCTGGAAGCAACTCAATTAAACTACCGTTTAGTCTGATTTCCCAAGTTTGAACCTCTAGGCTGCACTAGGAAGGAGTTAGCTTGATTCAATCCATCAAAGGTGCACTTGAAGATTACAGAACCAACACGCGCACTGATTTACAATTCCAGTGTCTTGCTGAAATCAGCCTTTCCAAATGAATAATTGCGCATGTGAAAGGAAATAATGGTGCAGCTGCATCAGTGTCGCTCTAGTACTTAATCCTCCACAAATCCACAACATTCTTGTGAGTTTGTTCTGAATCTTGGTTCAAACGTCTGCATCCAATTGATGACACTGGTGGCGAGCTGCACGCTTGTATGGGCTCTTGGCCTTTCGTGGAATACTCTGCCCTCATCACATAGCTTGTCATGTCTCGTCACAAGCTTTACAAGCACAACAATCAGTCTGCCAACACAAACCTCCATAACAACCGGCTGCAACTCGAGGGAAAATTTACTAGGCATCTAGTTTTGTATTAAGGTAGAGAGGGGTATTTCCGTGAGTTTAAGCATCTAGGCATGTTTTCCAAGGTACAATCTGTTGAGAAAAAAATGTTGCTTTGAAATTTGGTCCTCTTCTAAAATATTTTTTTCAAATATTTTTTTGAGAAAAAAATGATTTTTTTAGGTAATTTTGAGAGTAGAACTTGTAGACCACTATAACAGTGAGTAGAGTGTTCCTATTCCGCCATTAGTAGAAATCCAATGAAGACATCACAAGTGTGTAAGATTCTCCTAGGAAAAACCAAAAAGTCAAAACTTAATGATGGAATTTAGGTGGCAGTATGTTGCTTTCTGGAGTAATCATAGGGCACGGATATTGATTCCACACGGAAATATCCCTCTTTACCTTATGGAATGGTAGTTTGGAGGATGTGATGTTTTGTGCTACAAGCCTTGTTGAGGAGTGAGGTGTGAAACATGGATTGGAGCATTCTATGAATTCACCACAATCCAAATTGTGGCTCATTCCAAGACCAAGATGTAACTAGATAGTGAAATTGGGTGTCCGTCTATATAAAGCGGGAATAGCCTTTTTTCATTTCCTAAGAGGAACTCGGCACTAATTCTACCTATCCGGGCCAAACTTCCCGTTTAAGAATAATGATAATGAGTGAGAATGGTTATTTAATAAAATGCTAAACTTGAATAAATTGCAAGGTAGAGTTTGTACAAATTTTGATTAATAATATTTTTAAATAATAATTTATTTTCTAATTTTATAAGCTAGCAACCAATTATAGGTTGGAAATTCTTACATCTACATTTAGAAGAATGAAGCTATAACATGAAATTAAAGACTTTAAATTCCACATAAATTCAATGATTAGGATAATCTTGGCATTATGAAAGATCACAAAGTATAAACAATGAAAAATGATATGACAATGCAAAATAATGTGAGACAAATGAGTTTTTCAAAAGTGTGCAATCTATGCAGGGGCTTTGAATAGACATCCATGAAGGCTTAAAAGCTAAAGGCTATTACTGAAACAAGGATCTTGGATCTTCTTCCGTTATGTAGTTTCACATATTAAAACTCCTATGGAATAATAAGTGAATTGTTCTTGAGATTATGTGAAGAGAGATAGAAAACAAATCTATTTTAGATGGAGATTTTGACCAAATTCAAGCAAATCCGAAATTCTTCTTTTTATGGTCTCCAAGTTTACAAAAGATTGCAAATTGTAGAACAATATTTGGTTCTTGGTCTCCTAAATATGAAGTTTTACTTCTATGTTAAATGATAGTGTTCAATGCTCTAGGAATGATGGTTCTTACCCTTCAACATTTTTCAATGGCTAAAAAAGCATTTGACTAAAAATATAGAAAAGGACACCAAAAAATAAACAAAGTTCGAGTTAACTAGCATGGATCAAGTTTTGAAACTAGCCAACCATATAGAAGATTCAATAATTCTTTTCAAAAGTACAATAAAAAATTAATTTGCATCCATTTTTTTGAGTGACATAAGACTACTGGATAAATGGGTGATCCATTCTACCTTACTACTTGTTTCTTGTGGAAGTTGTGGGACCTTATAAGGAGGTTGATTGGGGTTTTTTCAAGCTTCCCTCAAATCTTATCCAACATTACAACAACTATCCCACGTAGAAGTCCTGGGTTGATATGATGCTTCATTCCCAGTACACACAACCTCTTGATTCCACCTTGTATCGACGTTAGAATTTGGATTTCAAGATTAATCCGGGTTCTTTTGTAGTACTCATTTCCCAACAACCTATCTATAGAAATATGTATTGCCAATACCATTTAGAGAAGCAAATCAACGAATCGACAAGCAGATATCAATGATTGGAGATAGTACTCTGGTTTTGAAAAATACTAATTTAGAAAATTATATAATAAAACAAATTAATTGTCAAGGAATTTAGGATTGTCCTTAAGCATTGTTCCACAAAACTCTAACTCCCAATTTGTATAGTTGTGTTCTTCTATTCAGTTGGTCAACAAAAATCTTGAAAACTTATCCTTTTTGTAAATTTTAGATTCCAAATCCTACTTTTTTCTTTTCCACTAATATCTTATCTATTCTTTTCTACTTGCTACAGCAAAAACAACCTATTCTTATCTATTTCTTCTTGAAGTTTTTAATGTAAGATGGAATAAGCACATGTCCACCCTTTCTTTACAAAGGATGAAAGGTTTTCAATGCAAGATGGAATATACATGTACCTACCACTACATTTTTATATTAGAGATTTTTAATGCATGATGGAGTACGCACATGCCTACCCTTTATTTCCAATGGAAGAGTGATTTTTGATGCATGATGAAATGGACACGTGCTTATCTCTTCTTTTAAAAAAAAATTGTATATTTCTTACTTCAAATTAACGCTTGCTTTACAATAAAAAAAAATGTTGAGTAGATACAACATTCAATCTATTATTCATATAGATATGTAATTGTAATATGGTTTATAATGCTTTTGTAAAATTTTGATTTTATTGCTATATATTAATATACAAATTGTTTTTTTTCTTTTCTTATGAATTGGGAAAGTGTAAAGCAAAGTTACCAATTTTTTTTAATGCAGTTGTAGATAGCTTTAGGGATCATGAGTAGTGGTTGTCTCGAGATTTAATAAAATATTGATTTTACAAATTTTAGAATATACATGGCTAGAAAAAAGACCTATAGTGTGGGCTTATACATTATGTTGGCAAAGAGGGCAAAATTGTTCATCATGTTTTTGTTTTTTTATTTTTTTATTTTATTACAGATGAAGCGAGCCACCATTTTGTAGTCATAGTGTGTACTATGTGAGGTTTGTCTGCAAGGCAGAAATAAAGACAAGCCTACATCATATATTTTGAAAATCCAAATATTATATATTTTGAAGATTATTCTAGGCTGAGTTTTATTGGACTTCTTAAGTAAATAAGATGATGGAAAAGTATTAGTATTGGACAAAAACATTGCGTGAAAAGATTGTGATCTTTGTGCCATCTTTATAAGAAAGTGCAATAGTGGTCATTAATGATTGTATTTTGGATGGGGTCTTAATTTTCTCTGCATAAAAAAATTTAGATCTAGACCATTATCATCACCTCAATCAATGATGACTTTCAAATCTACAAAGAATATGATTTTGACAAAACAATAGTGCCATCAATGCAGAGACGTGGATGCAACAACCAATTATTTTTTGCCCATATTACCGTACAACATAGAAGTTTGCAAATACTAAAAAACAACAAGTTGATTTTGCAAAACAAAGGCAAAATTGATTTGGAGTTTATATTTGGAATAGAATTTTCATTTAGAGAGGATGTTGCAAATGTACAACCAACAAACCGCATAATAATAAATGAATATATGCTAAATGTTGCAAATACCAAGTTTATATACAAGAAGTAAATGGAGAATGAATTTCTAGGAGCAAATGTAATGATTATGCTGTCAATGTAGTACATTCCGCCTGGTATGGTTCTATGGCAATAACAAAACCATTTGTTTTTAAGAAAGGTAAAAGTTAGAGTGAATTTTGCAATTTCTAAATTCAATGCTATGCAATACACTAGGTAAAATGAGAGATAATTTTGGCCCTTTATGAGATATGAACCAATAAATGGTCAACATATCTTCCATGCTTGTCAAGTGGTAATAAAGAAGAAATTTGTACTTGACTTACTTTTAGATGAAGACTTACAGTAGTTAATTTTAAAAAGACCAACACTTGTTGTATTATACAATGAGGAGTTGAACTATCTGGTGGTGTCATATACAAAACAAAACAAAACAAAAGAAAGAAAAGAAAAGAAAAAAGAAATAAAGAAATAAAAAAAAATGAAAATACGAGGAGAAAGTACGGTAGTTCAATTGGAAAAATCCTTGAAAAGATATGAATGGCATACAAGAATTTGATTTTTTTAATCCATATATCAACGGTAATTTGGAAAAAAGACGATTTTTTTTTTCAATATTTGTCAAGTATTATTGTATTACAGGTGGTTGTTTTGACATTGCAGATAACAATTTATTTTTTTTAGAAAATGAATTATATTTTTAAAGATTGCATTTTCATAGCTACAATCAATGATAGTTGTTGGATGGCTTTGAAGGCAATGTGTATTGCGTATGATTAAGATTTACATATTTTTAAGACAAAAGACAAGATACAAGAATGGCAAGAAATTGAAAAAAGATAAAAATAAAAATCCAAGGCCTTTAAAAAAAAACATATGGCTATCACATAGCTAAGAGCCTACGGCCATTGCAAGAAACTCCTACAAATCATTTTATTGTGTTATGCCAAAGAGCTATTGTAATTGCAACAAGTATAAAGCAAAAAGTATATTTTGGCTCAAAAAGCATTATACCAGTTTTAAACATATTATATGCTTGGGCTGAGAGATCAAAACTTTGAAGAGAAGTTCTCAATGCTATAAAACATGTCAAATACAAAATAAGAAAAATTGATTAGATGAAGAGATTTTGTAGTATCCAGACCAAAGGTTAATGAATTTTTTTAGATAAGATGTCACAAATAAATTCAAAAGAAATTGGACGCATATTAAAGATTTCACATCTTTAAAACTATGTTTATATGCAAGACTTTACTTCCTACTAAAATTTGAAATCATATAAATTTGATTTTGGAAAGAAAACCTCAATCATTTGTTAATGGAGAAGAGATTTCTTTTGATGATGATGGGAATTGGTCAATGGAGTTTCATTATGGAGGAGGTCAACAAAGTGCACATGTAAATACAAAGATGAAAATGGATGATTCAATATCTCATGAAGTGACATGAATATTTGGCTGACTAGCATTACAGACACTTGATTGTCACTAGCATTATAGCCACATCTAGGCCCAAATGAAAATATTTAGACCAAAGTTGTGTTTAAGTTTATTATTAACAAGATTTCAAAGTGGATGGATGATATAGAATGGTAAAATGAAAATTTTATGCCTTGAGGTGGTGAAAATGTGGAAATAATGTTTTTTGCATTAAGTTTAACAAATTTGCTAGGATGACACATCATGACATTTGCCGGGATGACATTTTTTGATTCCTTATTTAACAACTTTAAAGGTCATAATTTTTTTCTACTTCTTCTATTTGATTTTTGTACAATATCTTGTATCCCAGTTGGGTTGATTGGGTGTCCATGTAAAATTGCTCTACTAGAATTCTTCCACAATCTTTTAGGTAGGTGCTTGAAAAGTGCATCAAAAAGAGTAGTAAGGACAAGTTTTATATTAAAACATATCCTAACATTTTTGTACTTGAAAGTTAACTCGTGCTCAGTAACTAAAGTTGACTTTCTGCCCTCTTGAAAACACATCAAATGATCATACATGGAGCACATCAAACCAGCCAAGGCTTTCAGCCACAAAAATCACCACCCTGGATTTATCTACTTGAATTTTGGGAGGTAATATCAGGTACCTGGAACGGCTTGAGTGGCTAGAGAGAGTGGTAAGTTAGCATTGCATCCAGCCAACTTTGCAGGCTGGGCCACACTGGACCAGTATCAGATTGCAAGCGTCACAGGAACGATCTCCCACCCACGTCACCCTGAATGATGCCCACGTCACGCCTGATATTAAACGGACGACTCCTCCCAACTTGTCCCAATTATGGTCCAGTTCACAATATGCAACTGGAATCTGATCATCAGCCTAAAATGGAGCTGATGCACTATTCACTTCTGTACGAACGACCACTTCATGCCAAACGTCCTCTACTGTTCACTAACATGCATTCGCCAGATTCACTGACGAGAACACTATATACAGTACGAACGACCACTTCATGCCAAAAAGCCCTCTCCTGTTCACTACCGTGGCTAATTCAGATTCATTGACGAGAACACTGTGCACAGCATGTATATTATAAAAGAGATTTTATGCTTGGCAAGAGCAATTCTTCACGGAAGTCTAACTCTATCCAGGTGTGTTTGCATTATGTGGCCACCTGATTCAAGGCATCAAGCAAAATCAAAGCTAAATGCACGAATTGAGGTGATATCAGTCTTGTCTTTTCCTGATATTATCTCCTTTGCCTCAATGTTGGATAGGGTAGTGACAAGTCATATGGAATTTGGAAACAGACAACGGTATATTAAGCTAAGGATACAATGATTACGCTACTAGCAACCAAAGACCTTTCGAAGTTCGAACTCATGAACTACAGGAAAGGAATCTAGCGTGATCTGGAGACTAGACTCCCGCATAGTATTCTGTATGTGGGCCTGTCAATATTCTCACCGAGACCTTTGTTCCAAAAAATAATAATATATATGTTCTCACCTGGAGCGGTTCCTCTGTACAGTGGTTGCGTCTCTTGCAATACCGCATGAAAAACTGGGCTTCTAGAAGATCTCAGTCCGGATTCTCCAATGATCAAGTAGCCTTTGTGAAGAGGCAGAGCAGAACCTTCCTGCAAAGCATGGCAATCTTAAGGTCAGCATTGATTCTTAGATAGACTCGGTCATTAATCGATTCCCCCACAATGTGGTCAACTTGCAGGTTATTATGGTTTCCACAGCCTTATAATGCAGCTGTGGACGTCTTTTGAGCTCGTGGACAGATTAGTTTCATGGTTTCTAGGTAGCAGAGGAGCATTGCAGCAGCGGCAACAATGGGAGACGCAGTGGATAACTCACCAGTGGTCACTTTTGCTATGAAGGGATCACACGAGTTTCAGAAATATGCTTTCACGATAGCGGTGACAATTGTAGTGCTTACCGTTCATCTTCTGCTCCAGAAGTACCTATGGAAGCCGCTGAGGATGAGGCGGATTATGACCAAGCAAGGAGTAGCAGCAGCTCCTTTTCATATCGTGGTTGGCAGCTTGCCGGAATGTTTTGCATTCATGTCCAAGTACTCTGGGGATTTGCACGTCGATGACCATTACGACGCGACCCCGACAGTATCACCCATGAACACTCTCTATTTCCCAAAGAATGGTATAGTGGTCTCTCCATATTCAACACCTGCAAATCCAGTTTACTACATGTCCATGTTGTTTGCGGATAGTTATCTTAACCCTTGCGCATTTGGAATGCCTGACAGAAAACTTCTTTCTCTACGCGTGGGGATCGGAACAGCGGCTTACAACCCGTGACCCAGAATTCGTAAAAGAAGTTCTCTTGACGAGAAGCAGTGACTTTGGAAGGGCCAAGCTGAATGCCTACATCCTTGGACAAATTATTGGCCATGAATCGCTGGCCACTGTAGAAGAGGATCCAGTGCATGCTACCCATCGACGCATACTAAACCCTTATTTTTTCCCAGAAGCAATCAAGGTATGCATTAGCTACCCATTGGGTGTCCGTTTAGTTAGTTTTATTATGGTAGACATCCGAACTCCGGACTCCTATCACGTACATACTCTTGTAACACCAATAGTTTATCACTTGTATTTTTCAGGCTATGGTGAATTCTATGGTGGAAGGTACTGTTTCCACACTCCAGATGTGGGAAGAGAAGGTGAAGCAAGGTGGAGGGGTAGCAGAATTTGATGTCCAGCCCGATGTGCATGCCATTTCTGGTAAAATAATCTCCCTGGCGGCCTTTAGCAACGACTTTGAGACGGGGAGGCAAATTTACGAAAACCAGAAGAGCATAATTGAGATTGTTTTCAAGTCCTTGGGGAGTCTACTATTTTATATTCCAGGATCCAGGTATGCAATCTATAGTAGCCTCTACTTAGGTTACAAACTGCAAGGCAATGAGAATGAGAAGATAGAATGGTACCTGTCAACAACTTGCAATGGATCTAAGGCACGAAGAGAGAGTGACGAGCAGCGTGCTGTGGAGAATTGTGCAGGTTCCTTCCAACGAAACAGAACAAAGAGGTAGCGCGACTGCAAAAAGCGAATCACGATCTTCTAGCAAACGTCATAGAAAAGCGGAAGAAGGCCATTGCCAACGGAACAGAAGTGTCTTACGGTAATGACCTCCTGGGGCACATGCTCCGCGCCCTTGAGGGTAAGGGAGCGTCGGTTGACTTCAACTTAAAATCAGTTTTCAATAATGCCGAAGCGTTCTACTTCGCGGGTCAAGACACAGTCGCGAGTGCCATGAACTTCGCATTGTTGATGCTTGCGAGGCATCCAGAATGGCAAGACCGTGCTCGCAAGGAAGTCAACGAGGTGTGCGGATCTCGCAACGACGCAATAGATGCCGCAAAGCTCAATCGCTTAAAAACTGTGAGTGCTGTGCAGAAACATTCATGTGTATTGTCAAGTTCCAAAATTATTAGTAAAAAACACTTCTAAGACATCAACTTGCGTTTGAAACAATCAATAAGGACAGCAGTTTCATCAGAAATAATTTGATCAAGAGAAAATGACAATGAATCTAAATATATTTGCATTTGGTGACGCTTGACTGTGGTACAGGTGGGAATGATAATTAATGAAACCCTGCGGTTGTTCGTGCCGCTGCCGAAGCTGCCCAGAGAAGCAAAGAAAGATATGCAGATTGGGAGCGTTTTCGTTCCGAAGGGTATGATAGTGGAAATATCAATGCAAGCGATGCATCTCGACCCAAGGTTCTGGGGCGATGACGTATTCAAGTTCAACCCAGAGAGATTCGCCAATGGGACAGCAAAAGCGTGCACCCACCCACAAGCATTTGTACCATTCTCCGTTGGGCCCCGAGTCTGCATCGGCAATAATTTTGCCATGTTGGAATTGAAGGTTGTGATCGCCACGATACTCCAGCGCTTTGAGATACTTGTGTCGCCCAGTTACAAGCATCACCCGTACCTAAATTTGATAACAAGGCCCAAGTATGGCTTGCCGCTCATACTAAAGGCTCTGTAGATTTTCCTTGGATTAGAAAGGAGGAAGTTGGGTGGTTTAAACCTCAACGCAAACTCGAAACGACACTGTACAGTATTAGCACGTCTTCTCAGTGTGATACAAAAAATTGCACCCGAAACCATGTAACATATTTCAAGGTTTTTTAAAATTATGAAGTTGTTGATTAACATACGACGAGTGAAAAGAGCTAACTTCACCTGATCTCGCAGTTGCTGAACTAGATCCATTCTGCTCCAAATATTATATTGTGTAAAGATTTGACACTGTCGCTGCAACACTTGCTGATATAATTACACTTATCAATGTTTACACGAATACTCCTGAAAAGATTCATCTATACAATTTCGATATGAGGCAACGGAGCATTGTGCTGTATTAAACTGCTGCTTTCTTACTGTACCTTAATGATACATAAGTTCCTACACGAATACAAAACCGCTGCAAAACTTATGTTCATGCACTTGATCCTCACATGAAACGTGAAAACACAAAGGAATAAAGGGAGTGAATGATCTGTGAAGTAGGATCCGAAGTGAGCATCTGATCAAGTTAGACTAATGACCACCTTATTGTCAACAGATCCGGTACATAAAATAGGGTATATGAGTATAGCACTGAAAGATGGAAGAGATTAAAGTTTAGTTTGCCAACATTTAAAAGCAAGAGCGGAATGAGCGTCTTCTGAAGGGGCACTTCAGAAATACACAAAGCTTCAACTCCTACCATGTTCTGAAAAAACTCGATCCAAGACAAAAAGTCCTCCCGTTCAACCAGCAAATACTCCTGAACTACAACCTCCTAAATTCAACACCTTCCAGGAGAAAAAGGATATGCAGAACTCGAAACACGATAGTAAGAAATAAAATTGCATCACCAATGTCCTAAAATCCTTTCAGAAATTAACTAAACCATACGATTCCATCACTCACCATTGCAGCGCTCCGTGAATCTCAGGGTCACATAACAGTGAAGACGTACCTGCCAAATCACAATGCAAGTGTACTCCGCAGTGGTCAGGTTCATAATTATTAGTGGGCTCCAAACATTGCTTATTTCTTGTGAAACCCATGATGCTTCAAAGAAGTTAACTTCTTTAAATGACTAATCACAAAGATCAACGAGGTTGAAACATCGAACACCCCATTTTGACTCCTTAGCTCATCTATTTGAAATGGGAAGTTTAAGATGAAAATAGGTTAAAATCTCACATACTTCACTGAAGTTTCAGCACTGAAATGAAATGAGCTTGGAAAACAAACTTACTACATTTCAATGCTGAAACTTCACCCAAATCATTTGAGCCAACCACAAGCCCTTCAATAACCCTGTACTTACATTCTACCCTCCAACTCTAAATGATCCAAGTGCAACAATCCGGGAAACAATCTATGTTTGAATCCCATGCAACCATATCCTCCTACTTCTCATCTGCATGTTAACTAATATTCTGCAGCAATATTAGGGTTCCAGGTAGCTGAATCTTCCGCCCATACCTGCTTCCGGCTCAGATACGCCGTATCCTCTATGTCCAGCCCTCCACCCTCAAGGTCTGGAACCTGCACAGGTAACCCCACCTCAATTCCACCAAGTCGTGATCACCCAAAAATCCACCCAAGCTCACTACTCACACAAACACACGCAATAAACTGGAGGTGAGTCTTTCTAATTCCTTGCCATATTCCAAACTCGGATCCTTCCTCAATCCATGAAGTATCCCACAGTTGCCCAGATTGTTGTCAGCTTCAGGACTTTTAACTCTGGACCATATTGCCATAGCACCATAGGTGATTTGTGTAGCTCTAAATGAATATTTATTTATATTTTCTATTATAAAAATATTGTGACAATACCATCTCATTACCCTGCCTAATATTTGTTACAATATCATGTCACAAAAGCATCCAAATATTACATCCCTACTTTTCATATGCAGTTCCGTTTTGTTTCCAAATGTTCCCATGTTCATTTCATGTTTTCAATTGATTCTCACTTTCGTAGAATTATTAGATTGAAACAACCTTGAGTAAGTTATTCCAATATTCCAAATTCCTTTATAAATACGGAGCCTTTCAAATTTTGTATGAGCGTGTTGCATAGATTTAGACGGATGATCAATGTGCCAAATGTTGTTTTACTTTTTCTACACTTAATGTATTGAAGACCAAATTTTATTACAATCAAAAAATTTTAAGTAATTTTATTTGGTTACTAATTGAAAAAATAGGTTATGTCTTACTTACTTAGACTCTCTAAAATCAAGTATTTATAATATCAAACAATTTTATTCTAATATTATTTTTGAACTTGACCTACATTAAGTTGTGTAGAATTCTAAATATAGTAATTTATCAATAATATTACTATTGCAAGTGCTATAATGCCTGCAAATCCCAAATTTAGCATTTTTTTCTACATCCATGAATGGATTCAAAATAAAATTCAAATTGAATGAAAATCCTTAAACAAGAACATTTTGATTTTATAAAGGAGCACAATTTATTTTTTCTCATTTTAGGATATTTTAACTTGATTAAAATGAAAATGTTAGATAAACATTGATTTAATATAAACAAGATTGGCCAATTTGATGAATATGGCGATCGAGGTTGTTGGTCCAAAATGTCGTAGAATATCAATACATTTTGGTCATGAATGAGCTCAAGCAACAATGTTCATTTCGAGAAATCTTGAACCATAGAAACTTGCCCTTATTTCCTACTAATCATCTCAAATATGTGACTCTTTATACTATACAAATTTATAACATACTTTGGTCCAAGACATGATGGAACTGAATGACAATTCATATCAATACTTCACCATAAATCTTTGTGTTGTTTGAAAATTTGGTCAAAGCTTACCCTCATCATACAAACATGGTACCAAATGACCATTTAAGCTTGGCCCATGACCTTTGTTATAAACGTGGTTTGCTGTGAGGCCGTTTCATAATGAAAAGACTAGTTTATCAAATGATAAAAAAATGAGAGAATAAACTTCTATTCAAAGAACTAGATTAAACAAATTTTGATTGGAAAGTAATAGAGGCAATGAGCATAGGATATGTAAAGAAAAATTTAAACAATCTGGCAATCTTAATAGTCTAAAAGCTTTGAACAACATTCATAATATTTAACATAAGAGGTATAACAATTCGAGCAATTTAATAATTGCCAATAGTTTCTAATATGAGAGATGTAATAATCTGTCTTTTCCTCCAAAATAGTACATAAAAAGACTTAGAATACCTCCTCATTAACTCACTTAATCATTTGGAAATATATCACTTGCTAAAAGTCACCCTTTCAATCAATTTCCTTAGACTCTTATTAAGTTGTCGTACAAGTAAAAAATAAAAAGTAACAATGATATTTACTATCCTAATTGGAAAAATGATTGATAGTTATAAAAGATTTAGATCTAGCAATGATTACAATTGATGGATCAACTTGTACTATTGAACTTTATAAATTCTACTAATTCAAGAAACTAAAGTCCATTATGTATTTAAGATTATTTGTTTTTGTCTTTTCTTTTTAATCTAGAGCATGAGTTGAAAAAGCTTTACAACCATTTAAAGACTCTTTGTTTTATGGCAATACTAGGATTTCAAAGTTAAAAAAAGAAAAATATTTTGTGTAATAATACAGAACATATGCATTTAAACAATCTTTTAAAGTTGATTACAAATTGTGGATATTTTAACTTTTGGTTGAAGGCCTGTATTTACTTTAACTTAAACGCGCATGTTTTTTTTTAATTCAAGAACGTCATCTTTTTTTAAACAATCATAAGTCAAAACAGCAATGGAATCACAACTATATTACTTTAAATTTGTATTTAAGTAATTATGGACAAAATAAGTCCATAATTCAAAATCGGCGTAATTAAACGAACAAGTGATAAGTTATAGAAACGGTGACAAGTTATAAAGTTATAGAAACCTTGGGTTGTCATTGACTATTTATAAACTTGCAATAGCAAGTACAACAAATAAAAGAAATGATGAAAAGTATGCTCATATTATAAAGCATAGTTTCTTTAAGAAAAAAACTTCATTCAATAATTATAAAATTTTCACTGATTTTGGTAAAATTCTTAAACAAAGATTTTATGATCAGATCCTGCCTATTGCCCTATACATGCTAAAAATCTCTCTAGTGGCAGTCATGGTAGTAGTGGCAGTCGTAGTCGTACTACATAGACAACTCACTACGCAAGCAACCTTGACGTACCTTCTGAATTATTTCACATGTGGGCCAACTCGGGATGCAAAGTTATAGAAACTTCACATCTACAAGTTACTACACCTTAAGGGTTAGTTTTTCTAAGTAAATTTGACCAATTTGACCAATTTGACCAGATATAAAATAGTACTTTTATGTAAAGTGAATTAAGTTATCAAATGATCAATCTTTGTTCTAAGAAGGTTGATTGGATGAATATCATAACTTCATAATATTTAGTATAGTTTCAATATTGTATTGCAGAAGACATAGATTGATAATTATATATTGATTGTGACTTTTTTGTTGTGCAGTAGTATAGAAAGTAGTGTAAAATGAGATTCATCTTTCTTTTATATAGAAGATTCATTGCATGATCACATAGTTTTGCACCAAAATAATATTGATTGAATGTGTGATTCTTGTCAAGCAATATGCTTCTTTTATTGTGTTAGGCGGTAAAGAAAAATTAATAATAAAAAATTAATCATCTAACATCACAAAAAGATTTATTGTTAAATCATGTTCTTTTTCATTTGAAGGACGTTGATTCAAATGAGTAAACCAAAAAAATTTAAATGGATTAGATACTTTTGAGTTATTTTTAAAGGCATCCACTCTTTTGTCCTCCTTTTTTTATGGACCAGAGCTAGTACCATTCCTCCTCCTCCTCACGGTCCCACCCCTCTACCCACTTCTTTTTTTCCCTCCAAATTTTTATGAATAAAAATTTCAACCTATCCAGCATTTTATTTTCGGTCTACAGTAAGATCATGCCGATCCGGTCCTTTCCAAATTACAGGTCAAAAACTCAGGTTTTGAGGGACTTTACAAATAACTCTTTTATGTGAAAAAAATTAAGATAAATTTGTTTGAGAGTACAGAACATTCAATGGAAGATGTATGAATAATGATTTTAAAGTAAACAAGACAAGCTGGTCTAAGGAAATTGATTGAAAGGGTGACTTTTAGCAAGTGATATATATTCAAATGATTAAGTGAGTTAGTGAGAGGGTATTCTAAGTCTTTTTATGTACTATTTAGGAGGAAAAGACAGATTATTACATCTCTCATATTACAAATTGTTTGCAATTTTAAGATTGCTGAAATAGTTATTAGCACTCAGGTAGACCCTCGACATCTTGAAAGGTGAAGTCCACTAATTTTGAATAATTACTCATAAACACAAGATGTGGGGTGTCTTTAATGCTACAGGGACTAGCCAAAGACCAAAGACTGATTTATTCGTGCGGATCCAACCAAAATACTACTTTTGATGAGGTTGGCAAAGATTTAGAAGACGAGGTGAAGAATTGTCACGAGACTTGTCTTTTAAAAACATTACAATCATTGCCCAAATCTACATATATTATCCATCTCAAATATGAAGTCTTTAGCACTTATATATATTTAACACTTCATCAAAAACACAAGAAAGCTTTCAACATTAGCAAATCCATGCGTACTTGCATACCATTGGATGTATTTAGTGCTAATTTTTCAAAAACGACTAGTTATACTTAAGGTGCATAATACATGTGCAATCTAATTTTATAATTTTTTTTGGTCCATACAATAAATAAAGACTTGTTACAGACAAGACATTTTTACTTTTATGAAAAAGAAACCTATTAATTCCTTTATTTTATTTGAAGTAATTCTTGTCTTTTTTAATCATCACTTTGAAAGTCAATCAAGTGAGACTTCTCAACATTTAATCATTACATATAACAATACCTTTTAAATAATTTTGATCAATTGAAAGCTACCTTAAACTTGCATATTTCAATCTACATCCTTGGTGCTAGATCTTAAGCTCTACTATCCAAGTTTGCACTAGGTGTTGTGAGGGAAGCGACATGTGAAAGGAGTTTTTTCTTTAATCCTTCAAAAATAAATACTGTCCTAAAACTCTGAAATCCTGCAAAAAATTCTATACTGCCCCTGAAACTGCCCTAATTTCTGGTCCTAGATCTGAAACTGCCAACTTAGATCTACTAAAATCCTGGTGGTACTTTCCTAGATCTGATACATATTCCTACTCTCCTTGGTCTGATCTACAGTACCCACTCATTTAATCACCAGATCTACAAGATCCACCAGGCGAATTGACTAACTTGCTCCCTCAACCACTCATTTTTGTAACCCCATACATTTACACACAAATATAATCAATTCCTTCCCATTACTCACTGTAAATCCGTACATGATCATGCTCCCTACTGCTAACACTGTCTGGACCCCCAGGGTCCTGAAAACTGCGCTCACAGCACCTCCTCTATAGTCCTACAACATGTCCTACACACCAACTACCATCTAAGAGCTCTGAACTGAGAGAGAGAGAGAATGAGCTTCGCAGCCCCCTCTTTCACAACCCCATCCAAAATCCTAGCCGCGACCCCCAAAACCCTAACTGCCAACAGTTTTCATCCGACCACCAGACTTCTTCCAACCACCAGATTTCATCCATCTGACAATTTTCATCCATCTGGAAGATTTCATCCAAAACATGTAGTTTTCATCCAACACAATTACTGCAGGCTATGACAGTAACTTAACAGTTTATTGCCCCCCAGTAACTGCAGTTTTACTGCTCCTCTATAGTTTTACTCCCCTTCTATTCTACTACCTTCAGTCCCCGGTTAAGAAGACACTCCAACAACCTTCAAAACACTACATTGACAATGCTGGAGAAATTGAATTATGCATGTTTAAGATAGCTTTCAATTAACCAAAATTATTTAAAAGGTATTGTTCTATCCAATGACTAAATGCTGTGAAGTCTCATTCGATTGACTTTCAAAGTGATGATTAAAAAAGACAGTGATTACTTCACATAAAATAAATAAATTAATAGGTTTCTTTCTAATAAAAGTAAAAATGTCTTATTTGTGACAAGTCTTTATTTATTGTATGGACCAACAAATTATAAAAGTAGATGCGCATGTATTATATAGCTTAAGCAAAAACAGTATTTTTGAAAAATTAGCACTGAATACATCCAATAATATACAACTATGCATAGATTTGCTAATGTTGAAAGTTTTCTTGTGTGTTTTGGTAAAGTGCTAAATATATATAAGTGATAACGACTTCATATTTGAGATGGATAATATATGTAGAAGGCAATGATTGTAATGTTTTTAAAAGGCAAGTCTCGAGACAATTCTTCACATTGTCTTCTAAATCTTGGCCAACCTCATCAGAAGAAGCATTCTGGTTGGACTAACATGAATAAACTAGTCTTTGGCTAGTCCCTATAGCATTAAAGACACCCCACATCTTGTATTATCAATATATGTTAGTGTCGTGTGGACATGAGTCGTGTCATGCCGAGCAGAAGAGTTAATATGTAATGAGAGATTAGTGACTTGGTGTTGGTGAGAGCATGAGTTTCGAAACTATCATTTCGTAATCAACTTTAAAAGATTGTTTAAATGCATATGTTCTGTATTATTACACAAAATATTTTTCTTTTTTTAACTTTGAAATCCTAGTATTGCCATAAAACAAAGAGTCTTTAAATGGTTGTAAAGCTTTTTCAACTCATGCTCTAGATTAAAAAGAAAAGACAAAAACAAATAATCTTAAATACATAATGGACTTTAGTTTCTTGAATTAGTAGAATTTATAAAGTTCAATAGTACAAGTTGATCCATCAATTGTAATCATTGCTAGATCTAAATCTTTTATAACTATCAATCATTTTTCCAATTAGGATAGTAAATATCATTGTTACTTTTTATTTTTTACTTGTACGACAACTTAATAAGAGTCTAAGGAAATTGATTGAAAGGGTGACTTTTAGCAAGTGATATATTTCCAAATGATTAAGTGAGTTAATGAGGAGGTATTCTAAGTCTTTTTATGTACTATTTTGGAGGAAAAGACAGATTATTACATCTCTCATATTAGAAACTATTGGCAATTATTAAATTGCTCGAATTGTTATACCTCTTATGTTAAATATTATGAATGTTGTTCAAAGCTTTTAGACTATTAAGATTGCCAGATTGTTTAAATTTTTCTTTACATATCCTATGCTCATTGCCTCTATTACTTTCCAATCAAAATTTGTTTAATCTAGTTCTTTGAATAGAAGTTTATTCTCTCATTTTTTTATCATTTGATAAACTAGTCTTTTCATTATGAAACGGCCTCACAGCAAACCACGTTTATAACAAAGGTCATGGGCCAAGCTTAAATGGTCATTTGGTACCATGTTTGTATGATGAGGGTAAGCTTTGACCAAATTTTCAAACAACACAAAGATTTATGGTGAAGTATTGATATGAATTGTCATTCAGTTCCATCATGTCTTGGACCAAAGTATGTTATAAATTTGTATAGTATAAAGAGTCACATATTTGAGATGATTAGTAGGAAATAAGGGCAAGTTTCTATGGTTCAAGATTTCTCGAAATGAACATTGTTGCTTGAGCTCATTCATGACCAAAATGTATTGATATTCTACGACATTTTGGACCAACAACCTCGATCGCCATATTCATCAAATTGGCCAATCTTGTTTATATTAAATCAATGTTTATCTAACATTTTCATTTTAATCAAGTTAAAATATCCTAAAATGAGAAAAAATAAATTGTGCTCCTTTATAAAATCAAAATGTTCTTGTTTAAGGATTTTCATTCAATTTGAATTTTATTTTGAATCCATTCATGGATGTAGAAAAAAATGCTAAATTTGGGATTTGCAGGCATTATAGCACTTGCAATAGTAATATTATTGATAAATTACTATATTTAGAATTCTACACAACTTAATGTAGGTCAAGTTCAAAAATAATATTAGAATAAAATTGTTTGATATTATAAATACTTGATTTTAGAGAGTCTAAGTAAGTAAGACATAACCTATTTTTTCAATTAGTAACCAAATAAAATTACTTAAAATTTTTTGATTGTAATAAAATTTGGTCTTCAATACATTAAGTGTAGAAAAAGTAAAACAACATTTGGCACATTGATCATCCGTCTAAATCTATGCAACACGCTCATACAAAATTTGAAAGGCTCCGTATTTATAAAGGAATTTGGAATATTGGAATAACTTACTCTAGGTTGTTTTAATCTAATAAATTTTGTAATTTTTTTCGTACAGATGTAAGGAGAAGGACTCTTTAGAGTTTTGTGTTGTTTGTCTTTCACCTTTGGAGACAATACAGTATCCATGCTAACCATTTCTTCCAGATGACATCATGATCAAATGTTATTCAAATTCTTAGATAGTTTTGATTTTTAGTATTGTTGGTTGAATGCTCTAAAAGTCATAAAATAGAGATTTTTAGAACCCCTTTGTGGGGGCCTTGACTATAATCTAGAAACATGATTTTTCTATTCTCTTTTGGAATGAACCTCAACTTTTCAAATATGAAAAATAATCACAAAGTTACTAGTTTCAACTTTCAAGTTAGGTTTCCAAATACAAGCATCAATGTATCAAAACTTTATATTAGCATTGATATAAGTATAAAACGTATCACTATATTAGTATTATTGTTTTTCATTATTCTTATCATTATTGTAAAACAAAAGTATTTAAAATAGATGAGCTCATTATTTCATTATAATCTGGTTGTCTTGAATTAATAATTGAATTTGATGTAACGTTGACGCAATAACAAACTCTAAAATGTTGTTTAAGGGTACAAAAACTTGTTGTATACAACTGTACTTTGAATCCTCCGTTCACATTTATAGCACTCTATTTTGAAAGCCTAACCTCTAGAGGTATTGCAGATCATTCATTTTAAGATCATTCAGCACATCTATATCAAGATGTAATATAGAGCATGTGCTTTAATGAGTTCATATCTTGATGAATTTAGCAATAAAATGAGTTCATATCTTGATGAATTTAGCAATAAAATGAGTTCATATCTTGATGAATTCAATAACCCTTTTCTTATAGATATCAAGATTCTAGCCTTTTAAGTATTCAAGATTTTCCGGATTTGTATTCTTGTATTTTTCACCTCTTGCAATTATGCAATATCTATACTTAGCCATCTCTTCCAAATGACACTTGTTGAAAAGAAATGTTATTCAAATTGTTGTATAGTTGTATTTCCCAGTACTTACAATTGAGTGCTTTTGGAAGTCACAAATAGAGATTTCAAAACCTTTGTTTTTTTTTGGAAGTATGTCTATGACAAAAATTACCTTCGTTTGGAATAAACCTCAGCTTCTAAAACGTGCAAAATAGTTATACGTTGATTACAATTTCAGTCCACAAATCCAAGCATAAATTGATCTCTTGGCCTAAAATAACATTGACTTTAAAAACTCAAAGTCTTCCAAATACGAGCACAAAATATGTCTCAAAAGTGTGAGTACAAACAACTCTGCACCTGGAATCTCTTGACCAAAAATTCAGCAACCACACAAGGGCACAAATCTAGGCACACTCATCATACGATTACAAATCCCTAATCTCAACAATTGTAACCATAAGCAAGAGCAACTTGCAGAGATGAAAGTTTGTATGTACATTTAAATGTTTTGAAATTAAACATTCACCGCCTTGCTGTTTTCTAATCGATTGCAAAATTGTCAGTTTCCAAAACGACTCAATACACAACCGATCTCGTATCTCATCACAAATTCCGTTTAACTATTGCAAATGAAAGCATGATGGTTCGAGCTCATTACAATCGTTGCAACTCAGATTCAACATACAAATGCAATCGTACAGTTTCAAACACCCAACCTCAAACACACAAATTCAAACGTAGTAGAATGTTTACACCAAAATCTGTTGACTAAAAATTGATAGTTCATAAAACTGTGAGCATTCAGGTGGACACGATCTCCTGACACTAGTACAGAAGTGGTCGTTTTGAAGGCCCGGAAACGCGCTCCCCTGTCGCTCTACACTGACCAGATGATGGAAGTGCTGGGCCCAGGCCCGCAGTGACACTGTGGACGACCCCACCTTTTCCCGTGGCCAATGGGAGCACTTTGAGTCGGGAGCTCCGAGGGTGGTTACTTTGTGGGGGGTATATCTGGGAAAGTGAATGGAGTTCACTGGTGGTGAGGGTGAAACTTTGGAGAATTTGGCCAGGTCCCGAGTTGAATGCATCTTGTCCAGGACCTGGGGGTGTCGAACAGGGTGCTCCTTTAGGGTATTGAGATGTGTCGGGGTTAATGTAATTCGCAAACATGTGGTCAATGTGGAAATTTGGGAGGGAGCTTAGAACAACCGCTTTTGTAAGAAGCAAATACAGAATATGACAGGCTATGTTATTACAATGTTCCAAAAAAATCAAAACAATTAACTGGTGATCGGAATGTAGCAGAAGAGGTCAACTGTTTTATGTTCAAAAGAGGAGTTCATCGCGTGTCTTGCTCCTTCTATCACCTATGCAACTTCTGTATATCCAATGGTAACCATCGTTCTCGATTGCTCCGTTCCTATGCTGTCTCTGATTATACGTCCGCCTATCTCACTACCTATATCTGTAATCTTTCCACTGCAACTGAATATGATTCTAGTTTGCGAGCTTCGTGACGCTGAAGGCTGCCTTACCGACCTGGGTGAAAAAGATAACGTTGTTCACTTGGAAGTGGTTGAGCCGACGAAACTCAGTCCATCCTGCTCCGAAATAGCAGATCGTCTGTGCCGGGGTGACTTTGACCTGTGCGGTCACCGCCATTGACGAGCGTGGGCCACGGAGTTCATATGGCACCCCGTCGAACTTCTCCTCGCCCACGCGTCGCCAGAACTTCACAGGTATATCCTGCACAGCAATGCAAGCGGGAGTCATATTCCTCGCTTGAAAACATGAGATCCCCTTCGTTTAGAGTCAGTATTCCCCTTCGATTTGATAGCTTCTCTGGTTACATTGTGGTACTATGAACCAACATCCGAGAGGGAAGATTCATCACATGCAATTTCTACGACAGGGTACAAGTTTTACAAATGCACTCAACATCTGCAGTTTGGACTGGGCATGGTCAAGAATTGGAGACTTGTACGATCTAGGATTTTCAACTCACCAGTTTCGAGGACTTCGCATTCACACAGTGACAGTGTTTCAGCTTCTTTGTAAAGGTTCCATAATTCACGACATTATCAGAGTGCTGGTGGTCACGTCGCGCAGCTCGCACACTCTGCTCCAATACCGTCGTGGTGGCATTTGGCGTTGAGCTCCCCGTATTGGTCACGACCTGCTGCATAGTTCGCTGAAACGTTGTTGTGCTGCGCAAGGTGGAGGATCTCATCGTGCCCTGCTGAATTGGGCTGACAGGCTTCTTGAACGTCCCGGTGTCATTGCGAGGGTACAGAGGACGGAGTGGCTCTCCAAACGCCGATGTGTCGTCACGGGGGTATGCTGCGGCCACAAGGATGCGCTCAGTTACAACCTCGAACACCAACAACTGCCCTGCACGAATCTGGTGAGCACAAAGAAATTTGCCCCAGCCTGGGCCCACGCTCCTGGCAGTGTCGCCGGTTCTTTTGAATTGCACAGGCCACTCGTTCAAGTGGGTGACTGATGTCACAATCGCGCAATCGTCCTTCCCTGGCCAACCTGTCCGTGATGTGAACTGGGCTGGAATCTCCTGCGCACACACATGGCTGAAAATTTAGAAGATGGTAGCCACCGCGAGGAGGATTCACCACATTGATCACTCGGAGAACCCCAAAGACGGCCGCATGTGCAAAAAAAAAAGAGCATACTGTCTCGGTCACGACATAGAGTAGATTGCATTCTTCTACAATCATAATTTTTTCCAGGGAATGACAGACGTGGGAAGGTACAGTGAGCTCTACACTCCAACGACTACTGTAAGCATGGTTGGTGATGTACAAAGCAGTCCATTAGCATCTACAACGACGAAGAATTGCAGCGCCATTCAATTCCCTTGCAAAAATTAACTCATCGGCATGAGGGAGCACAGGCTGACCGAGATGCGATGGAAAACTTACCAGACTTTCGTGTGCTGCCATTGACTCCATGTACACTGCGAAGTAGACGGCCTCTACCTCGTTCAATTCACTCACAACCTTCCAGAATACGTCCGCCATTGGCACCCCCCGCTCTTCCTCAAGTTCTCGCGTTGTCCAGCGAAGTGGTCGATGCAAACATAGAATGGAGTGGTTAGAAAGAGCAACGTGCACTATGTAGAGGATGAGCCCTGTATGATGTTTACTTCGCTACCGGGATACGAGGTGTAGGGGGTTAGGGTTCAGCATAATCACGCGATTCTCAGGGCGTAGCCACTCATCTCTAACGTGTCAAAGACAACATCAATAATCTGAAGGCGGCACTAATAACGACACTAAATCCAATCGCCCAGCAGTTATGACGGGATCGTGATCAGTCAGCGCCATTGAATGGGCCGCACAAGGAATTCATGGAAATGGTTTCGCTGTTGCGAATGCATCTGCAAATGGAATCACTGGGGAGCACAGGGTTGGCGAGTACGCACCTCAGATTTGCAGATAACGGAATTGTGTCCTCCCTCACTGAGCTGACTGTTTGTGCACTGAATTCCGTGCATATTGGGTTTAGGTGCGTGATGTGGTCGATGGGATGTTACGCCTCCATGCAATGACCGCGATCTAGTCTACTCACAGCCGCCTCTGAGCACCCTGCAGTCCCAGTCAGAGTACAGCCTACATGGTGGCATAATGTCCTGGCCCATAACTATGTCATTCAATTGGAGACGCTCAACCTGTCAAGTCTCTCCTCCTGTCCCCTAAGACCACCAACTGTGACCCTTGACCGATGTATTCGCACGGTAAGAGGACGAGGCCACGGTCTTCAGGTTCCGCGGTCTTGGAGTCTCAATGCGATCCTGCATCCACAATGTGTAAGATCTGCAAGGGATAATGCGATTAAGCATATGTTTAACAACAACATGTGGTTCAATAGAGAATAACAGGGGGAGAAATAGTCCATGCCACATTGTCATTCACATCGGATAAAGACAACTCACTGATCTGTGCTCAACATACCTCAAGCATAACTTAACTTGATGGAACACTCGGCAATAAGAAATATATTCTTCGGGACAAGAAGCGCGGTGGAATGACAAATTATCTGATCGGTGCACCTGAGTAGTAGTTGGCATCATGTAAGATCACTTATCAGGACTGCGTTGAAATGCTGTAACTTAATCTATGTTTTCTTCAACACTGATGAACTTCATTAAATTCAACAGTGATCAATCTATGTTTTCTTCTACACTGATTAACTTCATATCCGTTATGTATTCAACAATAATTTAGCTTTGATATATGGGTAAACTGAAAGATTCTGCACAACTTAGCTAGGAAATGCCTGCAAATATGTAGGAAGATACCTGCTTAATACTATTAGAAACCAGGTCTTCAAATTGCAGGCGCGCCCACTGTACACACGCATCAAAAGTAGACCACAGAAAAACCTGAAATTAGCTCATCTCGATATACATCAAGCGTGTAATAATTTCTGAAATCCAGCACGTTTGCACCAAGTAAACTTTAAAAAATCCAACGTAATACATATGACTGTTATGCCAATAATGATAGACATAACTATGATGATGTAGTTCAGAGAGGATCTTATAAGTTCAGTAAGCATGAACTAACGGTAAAAGCTTTGTGCAGAAAATAGAACAAACCTCATAGTTGAGAATCACAAATACCTGAAAGGTCTGTGTCGCATAAGAGCATCACGAAGAGATTCTAATACAGGAAGCCGTGATGATGCTGGAGATTTACGTATAGATTCCTGGAAGTCACGACTTGATAAATAGGCATTTCCATCAGTTGGCCTGCTCTTAAAAAGTGCCTCAAACGTCTCCACTGCCCATCTAAGGGTATGTTCAACTGCGTAAGGGAAATTTCTCAGAGTGCAGATAGGCATTTCCTTGTGCTCAGGAGGGTCCCGAGTAGATGCATACATTTCTGTTTGAAATGGTACAAACGCCTGCAATTTCCAACAAAGAAACATAGATTTGAGAGTTTGCACAATCGTTCGGTTCTTAATTGAGGTATCAATGTGACATTGGTATTGAAGATCTATTCCTTACTCTTCATTAACAAGTGCACCTATACACAGAACCAAGCATTTAAGTCACAATTCAGTAGCAGCTTGGAAACGCTTTATCCGTTACTGTCTAAAACAAGCCGACTGGTAATCAAGACCAACACTAGCACAACAACCCAAAATACGCTCCACCTCCTCATCGGAGGTTTCAGTACACTATGACATAATGCATCCCGAACAAACAGTGACTGAAATCGCATCCTTCAGCATTGGCAAGGGAGTGAACCTCTATGCTTCAGCAAGAGAGTAAACTCGTGGAATAAAGGGTTAGCAAGTCGAAAAAGATCAAACCTGAACACTGCCTTTGGTCCCATGCTTGCCGCCATCAACCATAGGCCTTCTGTAGGAAACGCATCGAGCATCCAGATATAGCCTTCATGACGAAGTGTCCACAGCCGAAAATACACCTGTTCACAGGAAACCAGACCTCCGTTAGCCCAGAGCTCACGTGCAGCGGGATGAGATTACAGGACTTCTAGGATAAACTCAAGCCATCATGAACTACTACAGACTGCTAGCCAGTACTAATATACCTGCTATGGAGTTGAAGAATGAGGAGTCAAATATAGTCTCCGTCTCTGGATGAAACCTCTCCTGCACAGATGCAGGTTGATCTTCTGATAAAATACTTCTGAATGACAGGATAGGCAGAATGAAAGAGTAGGCAGGATGATCGAATAGGCAGGGTAAGAGAACAGGCAGGATGACAGAATGACAGAATTCGTTCAGTCACTACAATATTTGCATGCGTCATCATTTTTAAGGAAGACAACGGGAATTCAAGGACCCTGAGCTTTTCGATGTCAAGTGTGAAGTTGTGATTTACTACTTAAGAGGCACTTATACAAGCAACGTACAAAGGGAATAGATAATATTACCTGGAGGGCATGTATTTGTGCCGCAGGGTTGATGGTGCGCAAGGCTCTTGCGGCAGTTGGTGCTTTAGCGCGACTCACGTCCTCAGGCTGATAAAGGACTTGATCAATCAAGTTGGGCTTTGACACTGTATCCATGTCTGTAACACTGATGTTGCCATTTGAACTACAGCCCACACCCATCAACGCTAAGTCCTTCAAAGCTTCACAACCTAGTCCACCTGCACCCACCACAAGCCACTGCACACCCAAAATAGTCTTTCAATACAAGACTTCGTCACACTCATGGATACACAAAACTTTGATGCATAAGTACCCTGCCCTATAAATAAAATTTCAGGCAGCATCACTTAAAAAAGAAGATGATTAAAACAGAAATTCCCCATGGAACATGCCTTCACGGACTTTCTCGCAATCAATGTTGGCGAAGTAAAGAAAATAATTCAGTACCTGAAGACTACCCAGATTGTCCTGAAATTGGACTGCGTTGGACTGCGTTGAAATGGTCTTCATCGCGTCCTACGACCTCAATTTAGCTGTGAAATAGTGATCATCGATGCAGTGCTCACATATGTTCGTCTGTTCTTACGTACCTTGAGAATTCAGACTAGGCGATACAACATTTCACCTGCGCCAGTCGGTGGCTTCGCAAAGCTCTAACACTTAGTTACAACATAAATCAAGCAATGTACAATAAACTTGGACATAGAGGTATATTCACAAATAGGTCCTCTGCAGCGACGGTGGTCAGACCGAGAACTGGAGTAGACTTCTATTAGAAGTTGAAAGCAATACATTACGATACTGAAAACCACTGCCGTGATCTTGCACATGATGACGGTATACTACGTAGACGTGAACTATTCAGTAATACTGAGGATTACTAAAAGCGCTTACTATGGGAATAGGTTTAGTACTCAAACACGCGATCAAGCATGGAAAACCAGGATTGAAATTTACAAGCGCAGTAACCAAAGTACTGCCCAGTCAGGTAAGAAACCTAAGGGGGAGACCACGACTATGACAAACAGGGATTACGTATTGTTGGAAATATCGGGTAAATAGGTTGGCATTTCGGTGAAGGAGTTCGGTGCAGGCAACCCCGAGACGGGGAATTGACCACATGCGACTGCACCACATCCGTATTTTCTGACAATGTCCAAACGAAAAATTCAGTGACTTTATGATAAAACATCATGTAAATTCAGAGTAGAAAGCAAAACACAAAGTGGACATGGAATAGGGGTTAGGAAATCGGTTTGTGGCAGGGTGGTTAACGCACCTACAGGAAGTCCATTGCGTCCGGAGTAGATGGTGGCACTTGGGGAGCGTTCAAGACGTCCACGCCCTCGACGTTCTCCGCTTCGTCTAGAGGGACACTGTCATCGTCGTGGTCGACATCCTCGAAGGCAGCGCCATCCTCTCCGGGCTCCTCACATGCCATAACCTGGTCAAGTTCGACTCTGGGGATTGACTCTCCGGGAACAGAGTTGGGATTCATGTCGCTGGGTACATGCCTCATGATATTCCTTGTGGAATGTAACGAGCCAGCCGCGCTCAGATTTCCATCGTCATCCGCAGCTGTGACACGCCGAGAGCGTGGCTCTTTCACTCTTACAACTTTCCAGTCAGGGTCGGTGACGTCGTCCACAAAGAATACCTGTTTGTGCTTGACATCTTTAGCAAACGGAGGAGACGATTTCTTCCACTCTGGACACGCGCAATGCTTAAAAAAAGTGACAAAATGGAAATTGAGTTAGGGAGTTGCCTACCTGCTTGGCATGGACGGGTAAAATGTAGGGCTCTACCGCAGGGATTTGCCGTGCGTTGAACTTAACCAGCCAGAACCCGTGCTCGTCACGCTTGATAGTTCGTATCCCCTCAAGCTGTGGCCTGATCCACGAACACTTCATCGTCGTCCACAAGATGTGTCCGTACTCTACCTGCAAAATCTCCTTAATAATGCCCACGTACAGTAGGTCTGCCTCCACGGGGCGGCGGTCTGCTAAGGACGACCTACACTCCTGGGTTATGATAGCCGCGACTCCAGAGTCGTTCGTGACATGGTTCGGTCCAATCTCCTCGTCCACACGGTAATGAAACCCATACGCCCACATAGACATGTAGTGCTCGACTTCTGAGGACGGGAGCTTCGTCATCGTGGCAAGGTTGATATCCACAGCTTCTCCCGCTTCCCTCCTAGACTGCACCTTTCTTTGTAGCCAGACCCCAAAGGACTCAAAGCGTCCTTGCCGTCCCCTTTCGTATCGATCCCGCTCCTCCTCGTACCCCCTACGCACAGCCGGGGGTTCATCAGCAAAATGCAATGTCTGGTTTAGGGAACAGCGGACCAAGGTAGACTGACATGAAGGAAGAATAAATGGAAACAAGCGTCACTTCTAACCAGCGAGTATAAGTATGGAAATCTGATCATTCACCGTCATAATAAGCATACCGGGTTGTGGGGGAGAGGGAGCTCTTACTGGAGATATGGCGATGTGACGGCCGAGTGCCTGATGATGTGCTCGTGGAGCTCCTCCAGCTCTGCAGTCTGCCATGTTTTGATTTGAGGCTTGCCTTCAAGAATCTCACCAGAATCTCGGCCATCCTCCTCCACGCTCCATATCGTTCGAGCTGCGCCCGGGTACATGTCGAAGTGCTCGCTGACAAACCCTAGGGCTTCCTCAAATTGATAGCCTACGGCGATCGATCCTTCGGGCCTGGCTCTGTTTCTAATCAGGCCCTTCAGATGCCCAAGATGCCTTTCAACACCATACATCCACCGGGTGTGAACGGTGCCGCACCAGTACACCTCGCGCGGGAGGTGAAGCAAAAGGTGCGGCATAACGTTCCAGAAGCCCGGTGGAAAGTGGACCTCCAGGAGTGCAACGGTTTCCGCAACGTAGTTGTGTAGTAGAACTAGGTCCCGGCGTCTGATGACCTTTGCGCAAAGACGCTTAAAGCAGTGGCCAAGTCGGATTATAGCAACTCTGGGACCCTCGGGTAGTAGCCCCCGGATGCCAGCTGGTAAAATGTCCTGGATGAGGACGTGCCAGTCGTGGCTCTTCATGAATTGAAGTTTTTTCTTTTCCATGTTGACGAGTTTCTCAAAGTTCCCACAGTGACCCGTGGGCGTCTTACAGGAATGGATGGCTTTGAGTAGCTTCACTTTCTCGTCCTCCCTGAGAACATATGGAGCATGTGGTTTAAAGAGCCTCTGGCTATCTCCCTCTTGCCGTAGGTGCAACTCGGGCATTGCACCGGCCTCGACCATGTCTTGTCGCATCGCTATCGTGTCGCTGTCGCCCATCAGGAAACCAAATGTTGTTGCAGCCACATTCTTTTCTATGTGCATAACGTCCAGTGTATGCCTCACAGGTAGATGCTGCGCAGTGACACATAGAGTCCTCAGAGTAGTACCAATTCAATGTCACCAGGCTCATGTTGAAGCAAAAAGGTACGAAGCAAGAAAACACCACGGACAACACTGTTACCATGGTTTACTAAACCATGGGCAATACGAGGCAGTTTCTCTGTGTAAGGTAATCCTAAAAACTCGTTTACAGTTCTAGAAAAAACGGGACTTCAGGTGTGGAACCTCTTCCAAAGTGGAAGTAGTGTAGATTCGTAATGATAAATACATTACATGCGTCAACTTGAAAATCGCAAATCATTAGAGCAAAGCGATGACTGTATAGAGATGGCGCAGCATCAGAACGCACTCTTACACTAATAATACACTGTAGTGACTATGTTCAACCCCGTTAACCTCTAACCAAAGTTCAAACAAGTATATGATCAAACACTAATCAATGAATACATGACACGGTTGTTTACGAGCACGCTGTGAACAGACACAGAAACCTGCAAATTCGCTGCACAATGCCACACACGGTCATAAGGAAGTCAAGAACATGGCATCAGAGGATAAATATGAGCATCGGTACAGAGTTTCTCCTACACAGCGAATGCCCGTTGTAGAGATTGGATTGAAAACTGCTTTCAGAAACAAAATTACATTCATGGTTATGGCCTTTATGAGATAGTTGCAAAGACGAACGCTTCGTGAAGAGAGACGGCGTAGTGTATATAAGGTGAAAAGGTCGAGAATAGAACACCAGCAGTCCACAAAAACAGAGCGCTAAGGCGCTAAATTATCAAAGATACAATTTGACGAAAAGAATAAGACCTTTACGGGAAGGAACATGGGACAGTCTATTAGACATTGCACAGTCACCGTACCACCGCAAGGAGTATGAGATCAGAGGGGTAGAACGAACACGAACCTTCCAGTATGGAAGCTTGAAAAGGACTGTCTCGTACTTCACGCCATATGTTCGGACAGGGTCGTTCTCTGCTGGGGCACCTTCCTCGGCCAACCATCTCTCTCGCTCGCGGGCCCATGCCAGCGCCTGCTCTCCACTGACAGGCACAGGAGCAGTTCGCCGTTCTTCACCGGGAAAGTTTGCAGCATCGTTGCGGAGATGGTGGTCCGCATGTAGCCACCTCCGAGCACAGGGACAAAATACGTTCTTATGGAGAACCTTGGATCTCCGTGTTCGGGTGCCATGGCCACAAACGGGACACGCAACATAGCCCTTCGTGACAGTGCCCGCAAGCATTCCATAGGCTGGAAAGTCTCCTATGGTCCAAAGGACCATAGCTTTCAAAATGAAATGGGACTCATCTTTATACCTCGCTGCGTCCATGCAATACACTCCTACCTCCCACAAGTGTAACAGCTCCTCCACCAACGGCTCCAGAAAAACATTTAGCTTCTCAGCCCTCACAGCATCTGGCCCGGGTATAAGGATGGCAAGCATGATGAAGTAGTTCTTCGTAGTGAGCCACGGTGCCACATTGTAATTCATCAGTAAAACTGGCCATAAGGAATAGACGCTCCTTTTGTCAGAACAGGGATTAAACCCATCCGTTATGAGGGCTAGACGGATGTTGCGATCATCTTTCGCAAAATCGTCCCGGTAGCGTTTGTTTATGTACTTCCACTGCCTTGAATCCGCTACATGCTTGATTACGGACCCATCTCCCTGATTTGCCGCCCACCAAGTCATCTGTGCCGCCTGTAATGGGCTCCGAAACATTCGCTTCAGTCTCGGGGTGAGGGGAAAGTATCTTGCGACTTTCTGTGGAACCAGAGACTTCCCCACTCGTTTTCTTCTGCTTGCGCGGCATGAGGGGCACACTGTTGCGTTGCTCAGAGTTCCACGGAAGAGGTGACAATTATTGGGGCAAATGTCGACACTGTTGTACGAGTGGCCGAGGCGACGCAAGTATTGCGAAGCCTCTTGGTATGACCTGGGCAATGTGTTGGGTTGAGGGAGGATGGTCATGCTAAAAAGTCGGAAAGTCTCGTCTAGATGAACGTTCGTGGCTTTGTGAAGCTTCCCTGAGCTGAGGATGAGATACGCCGCGCCCATGCTCGACATCAGGGAACCAGCAAACAGAGGCGTTAGCGCTGCCTCCTCCAACATCTGCATCGACGTGTCGACGTCCTCATCGGCCCCCCCCCACTCAATGTCATCGTCGTCTGAGCTTTCAGGATCCTCCGGCGCTGGCCGTGGAGGCGGTTCCATGGCATCGGGAACGGGAGCGTCATCGCCACGGCCATCTCCAGCGAAGTTGCCCTCCATGGGCTCCTCACCGTTATCTTCGCCATCGTTTTGTGCGGGCGTTGGCGGTCTATCACCCCTCCCCTCCGACCGCGCTCGCCTAGCATCTCGGTCCTCTCCCTCTGCAATTATCTCAGCCCTGATGCGGTCACCAATGGCGAATGAGTCCGCAATTGCATGTTGCATCGCCATGCCTGGGTCCAAGTCCCGTCGTAATGGCCGAGCAATGCGTTCTCTGGCCTGTTCGCCATAGTACCATCCGATATGCGTGTCCCACTCGTCGTCCGAGTCATTTGGATCGTACCCCTGTCAGAGGAAGGGGTGGGATACAGCACACGACACTCACAACCTTAGAAAAAGGGCAAGGACGGAAGGGGGTGTGCGGAACCAAGTGACACAACCGGAATCGACGAATTCTATAACTCTGATATCCATGTATCAACCGTGGAATTATGATTGAAGCAGCTGCTAAGCACGACTCACCTCGGAGCGTCCAAAGAACCAGGGGTGGCGGCGATGCTCCCGAAGGCATCGCCGGTAGCTTCGAAAAATAAGCCCTGACCTCGTCTCCCGGCAGTGTATGGTGCAAGGACACGGGATTGTCCTCCAGCCTTGTCTCTCAGCGTAAGCAATCTCCCGTTCCACAAGCGTAGCCTCCCTAGCCCGAATGCGTGCTTCGTCCGGAGCGGCGCGACGTATGCCCTCCGCCATGATTCCTGCAAGGGCAAGCAATGCGTAAACGAGTGTCCATATTCCGCGATACCGTGCATGTCGATGCGCAGAGGACGCCCTCAATGGCCTTCTGGTGCTCGCGGCCGGGTGAAGTCGATTGCGATGCAAGGCGAAGCCCCGAATAGCGACTGTGAAACCGGCAGGAGCTCCCCTACCGACTACAACAAATCTGTGCGATGACAACAAATCCCACTAAAGAAACATGGGCTGAACCTAAAACCTAACTCAGAAGATAACGCGGCTGCTGTTCTCAGCGGGAGCGCCTGCTCGTCAGTACGTGGAGTGGTAAAGACACTCACTCCATGGCGCACTACGGTACGTGGAACGCCTGAACTGAAGTCCGCACTCTCCCTAGGACTGCGTGTGAACAATGATTACTCGACAGGAAGGGCACATAAAAGGCTCATTATGGCACCAGAAGATGACGATTTTGAAAAAGGTTACATAATTGCATTAGTGCTATCTGCCTTTGTACAATGCACTTGAGTGCGTGGAACGTCTGGACTGTGAGAATGTTTTGGGACAGTGGTTGGTGGATTTTCGTCTTCTACCCGAGAACGATGACCCCTCACCTACCCTAATGCAACGTACGTATTGCGGGAGTTCACTTTTCAGGGAACCCTAAAACTCTGTTTCAGTGTGACTATTCGGAGAGTCCTTCCGCGGCTTCGTAACTCCGCTTCTTGGGAGGGGACGACGGATGCAATCGCCGCTCCTCTTGCGACGATGTTGCCGTGTCTGAAAGCTCCGCGATATGCTCCCTGTTCCCGCCCAGAATGTGTGGAGCGAAGCCGGGAACCCACCCAAAGAGCTGGGCATCTATCGTTAGGAATTCCGTCTCAATTGACTGCAGTCTTTGAATCCGCGACTCCGGAATACCAGGAGAGGTATCACTCCTCTCGTACTCACTGTCGTTTATTGCGCAAAATAGGTCCATGTTTGCTTGCGGACTATAATGGGTCTCCTCGCTCTGTTGTTCACTCTGTGTAGCCTCTTGCGTTGACATGAGCATGAGGCATTCGCAGATCTGTGGGGGAACGTACCCGTCTTCTTCCGGGCTGCATCGACATCTCAACCATTTTCTCCTCATTCTATCATCGAGTCCCAAAGGTAACCATCGTTCTTTTCCTAGTTTGCAGTTGCATTCCGGATGTTTGATCCACTGAAGTCTACGACAAACCATGCATGTGCAATTCACGGAGCATTCGTGACGGGGTCCATAGAGGCCCGTCTCGTACTCCCGTATAGCGCTTTCTAACCATCTAGGGTTTCCGCCAAACCTATCGACCCTATCAGACCAGACCCCGTACTCTTCTCGATACATTACCACAGCAGATGAGAGGCAAATAATTATTCAATTGCGATGATATCGAATACTTACCTTCTGATAGAGAGTGTAGTGGACAGCAGTTGATTCCCGGTGTCTTTCTAAGGCCGAATTCCTTAATACACTAAATCCGAACACTCTCCATGTCTATCACCCTGAACTTGATCCCCGTCGGTCGTGACATAGTGGCCATAGTGATATGCTAAGAGAATTTGTAGTTGGGATACAGATGGTCGATGTTTTGTACAGTGCACCTTGCGCCCTTCAGGTATAGGGTGGAATGACTCTCTTCTCTGACCAAGTTGGACACGTTCGGATGGCGGCAGGGGATTCCGTCTCGAGGTACAGAACCTGTCTTTTTCGAAGAGGACAGTGCAAGAATCTCTATTCTCGGACAGTAGGAGTTATTGCCGTCGACACCGTCTGAGAGGTGGCAACTCGAAGGTACTGTAATTCCAGATGCATAATGTGAATTGTTGTATTTGGTAGAACGCTGCGTCGTGCGTACACGGTCCCCGAGGTCGGGATCAAATTCTGATGACCATTCATTCCCTGTGACAACCCTATGTCGCCGTTATGCTACCTTGCACCCGTAGAACTGAGTTTTTTTTTTCCCCAGCAGGCTCGATTTAGCGCAATTTGGCAGGACAGGCAGGATTTTTAGAGGATCACGCCAAGAACGCGACCTTTGCCGCACATCGCAATTACTCCAATACGGCGTGTCAGAAATCGCAGGTTCGGCAGGATATGGCGGCCATGACCTTTAGGTGCGGCGGGGGCTGCTACATCCGGGCGGAGGTATCGCAGGCTGGCAATGTAGCTGCATCGAGTAGCCACTCCGCAGTCGTTGGAGACGCCACAAGGGCAGAAGAGGTCAGTGAGTGTCGAATTCCCTTGCAAAAGCTCTTTCGTTTTGCTGATACACTGTATAGCCATTAGAGTCCATTTCCAGTGCTCCCTCGAGAGACATTCACACGCTATGGTACGTATCATCTTCTTGAGGCACCGATCTAAACCTAACCCTACAGAGCCATGGAGAAGAGGCGATTAGATGGAGGAAGTCCCATAGCCCTGTTTGGGCCAGCTCAATTTTTTAGTAGCGACGACTTCAGCGACGACGAGGAAGTTGTGGCCATGAGGCAGCGGGTGTTGCGATGGATGCCCATATTCCTCACACCCCTCCCGTCCGAGATCGTTGAGTCCAAAATATGGCCCCTTATAATGGACAGTGGCGATGTGATACAGAATTATAGGCTTTGCACCGCCTTACGGTGCGTCTGCGTGGGGTGGAAGAACTTTGTTGAGCGAACTCCACAGTGGTACCAGGGCTCCCTGTCGTGGGCACTGCTACCGTATCTTGACTCTGATGACTCCTCAGTCGGGAGCGTCGGGTCAATTTCAGACATATCAGACGTAGAAGATGAGCTGTAGAGGTCGTTAGAAAATCTGCTGTTTGGAGTCTGTGCTGGGAGAATTTCATATAGATGCAGTGATCGAGAGTACGTACTGTACATGGATTCCCAGGTTTGCCCGCACAATGCGGATATAGACTTCGATAGAAGGGGAGCTCCGAGATTGACCACGTTGTAGGGGCACTCAAAAGTGTTGTATGGAACTGATATATTAATACATGCACAGTTTCGTAATATTGCAGTCGTTCCCTACCGCAAGGCAACGTAGGATTTCTAACGTCTGTACTGCCCATACAGAGAGATGGCTCGGTTCGAGTATGCCACCGCAACGAATTTGTGTTGTGGTACTTGCATGTAATCTCCTCCCTGTTACAAAGAAACAAAACGCCCTTGCTTACTAATGCTTTACCGTACTCGCAGGCAACCGTGACGTTCTTTATTTCGAACCCTCCTTCACAATCGTCAAGGCAATATTCAATCCCGGAAGCAATGGCTCAGAATGGATACGTGACGGGAGGCTCTCACAAACAGGTTCGTTACAACCTCCATCTGTCAGTCCAATGTACCCTAAATTTTCGACGTTCGTAGTCTCATTTCCGTACGTTCTCCGTCTATGCAATTGACTGAGGGATATTTTTGTGCGTGAAATGTCCAGGGCCTCGGATCAGGTAACCAGGGCCTCGGATCAGGTAACCAGACGCTCCAAAACACTTACACGGATCAGGGGATGTACGGCCACCCTTGGAGCAACCACATGATGTATAATGGTGGTCCTCCACTGACCATGGGAGGCGGAGGTCCTATGCAAATGATGTTTCCCGGGTTTCCCCAACCACCTGCAAATCAGTCGCATCACCTAAACCAAACAGGATGTCCCCAACCTTTAAGGCCAGCTAATCCCGTAGTCAGGGGAGGGGGCAGTCGCGACGCAGGGAGTGACGGCTCCATCTCCATGGCGAATCCGCAAGCTCCTCCAATGACCTCGACGACACCTCCTCCAAGCACTCTCCCAATCCACAATTCAGGGGCGAGTCCATCCTCTACAGGTATGCAGCCTCAATTTCAGTTCCCGTTCGGAGTCCAAGGCGGAGCACCATGGCCCACGTGGGGAGATGGGTCACCCATGATTCCATACACCAACAGCAGTGCCCAGAGAGGGGTACCTCCCGCCGTCCAACCCGCAGGAACCATGGTCCCCAACGGATCGAACCTGAACGTCGTCGAGGATGTGGACATCCTCCACGTAGCACCATGGGAGGAGTCGAAGAGGTCGCGGCAGAGAAGGCTTCAACGTTTGGCTAAATCCGCCTTCAAGGCCAAATCTAGTCAGTGGCCGATGAAGATAGAATGCAATGCGGAAGGAAAGCCTAACCCCCCCTACCGCTTTTTTGTGCACAGGGTAATCAGGATGGTTGCAAAACGTTGGCTAGACCTGAGCCTAATTAAGTTCCGAGACCAATCAGATAACGACATCCAGCTGGTGAGACAGGAAATTGATATGCGATTCACGTTCACTCCCCCGCTTCGAGAAGGGTACATTATGTGGCACCTGGAAGATGCAATGCGATCTTCCAGATACCAATGGAGGAATCATTGGAAAAACACCGGGAGGGGGGAAAGGCATCCACAATGTCCAATTGAAAACTTCCCGTCCTTGGCGAGGTACTGGGTGACAAAAGAGGCGGAGGAGGAGAGCAGGCGTGAGAAGGCACATCGGGAGGAAGTCAAGAACGCAAGACGAATTCTGCTGGAAAATCCCAACAGCGACAGCGAAGAAGTCCAGAACGCGAGACAACTCCTGATCTCAATTGGCGACGACGACGCCCCGCCTAACATGGACAGCAATCTCACATGGGGGGTAAGTTTGAATTCAACTTTAATTCCATGTCGCAAGTTCTTTGTTTACACCAGCGGAATGACGGCAAAGTAAACTGCAGTCATGATGTGCTCACGTAAATGCACTTGAAGGATATTGCCTGCGAAGAATCCAGTCTCTGTGCGTACATTATGTAGTGTGTTGCTGGAGTGCTAAGACGTGGTCGTGCAGCAAATGAGCGACACCATTACACAGGAGGACATACGGTGGGATGATTCGGATGAGACCCTGGAGTCAGATGCCCAAGCTACGCCAGGCAACAGCGTAGCCTGCTCGAGTCCCCTCGAACAGGTGAGGATTACGTTTCCTAGCGTCCACGTCTCCCTCGTTTGACTAAATCTCGGATGTGATAATCGAATGTAACCCGATGATGTAAAAAACCGAACGTGGGCCGCACTCACAAAACAACAACACCAAAAAATTCATCCGGGGGTAGCGATGGCACTGCTTAGTTACCTCAGCCAACAGTTACTGCCTTCTCCCATCGTTCCAAGTTGGGACTATGGATTGTAAGCCTACCCTAGGGACTTCAGGAACCAGTTGGGCATTGACTCGAATTCACCTGACAGATAGCCGATCATCATATATTGTCATGCAAGTCTGACATTGCTCAGGTCTTGAGCTCAATAGCCCTCCAGCGACCATCTGTTGGAACCTTTGCAATGAGCAATGCCAGGTGCTTTTAGCTGTATGGATTCCGCAACTGCGGAATGCTGATTTGTAACTGATGCTTCAGGCCTAAGCGTTGTCTTGAAGGTCAAAATTTAGGGGTTAGATGAGGAGATGCATTCAGATACACGGTTGTTTCGGTACACATTAACAGTCGTATAACGTAATTATGAAGCATCTAATTTCGAGAATCGCCTCAGTTTCCAGGGCATAGAGTACTTACCGTGATCGTCTGATTTTCTATGGTGCTGCATTGAGGTTTTCGTTGGTTACGCAATTCCTGTTGACAAGTTAGTATTCTCTCGAGTCGGTGGAGATTTTATGTCAAAGAGATGATGTTCTATCTGGAAGGGGCTCTTCCGAATTTGTGATAACGTTCCTGAAAATTTATCTTCTCCGGCCTTCTCCTGCTAGCTTTTCAATAACTCTAGGCCCAGTAACAACAGGCAAAAACTCGAACGGATGCGGACTATATTACTCGTCTTGTAAACCTGGTAAGAACACGTAACTTACTATTTGATTCAAAAAAATATTAACTTGTGAAACCCGGAGTTATAGGATCCGGTAGACCGTTCGCAGGTGACCGTTGCCAGAGGATAATACCTTCTATCGTCGACTACAATAGTGGTGAACCATATTTGTGGATGGCACAATATTGCCATTTCGCAGGGAGATATGTTACGTATTAGATCGTTGTAGTTTACCCATTCCATTCTTCACTGATAGGATTTGCATCTGCCTCCCCCGGACATCAGTGCATGTCGAATGGGTCATGTGTCGACGTTCCTTGTTATTCCTGCTGTAGCGTTGTGGATGGCATTTGCGGCCGTCGACCCATGGCACGAGCGCTGTCGAGCACACGCAGTAGCAGTCTGCGTCGTGATGGCGTGCGCTGCGTTCGGCGTGCTTAGACGCTGCCCGCGTCTCAGGGACGACCTTCAGGCTGAGCGCCAGAGTGGTCTGCCGAGTGTCACTCCAGAACATCTCTCTTTCGGAGTAGACCTCAGTGCCTTTGAGGAGGACGATGTGGCACATCACCCTGCCTCCACGATGGAAGAAGAGGAGCCTAGGTCAGAATTAACGCTCCTTCCGGGACTGGATGACGATATGGTTCGTCACTGCATCTGGTCTCGAATTATAGACATCGGGGAAGGCTTTACACAATGGTCGAGGCAAATGGCGACAATCAGGTCTGTTTGCAGGACATGGCGACAGTGGACCGAGGGCACCGGGGAATATCGAGACTATGCTGAGTCCCGGGTTGAGTACCTGCTGCAATATGAACGGACCCAGGAACTTTCAAGTGACTCATCCGTCGACGACTAGTAGGGTGTACACGGTGCACGTTTTGCACCCTGCGTGTACTTTGGCTCACCCATTCATAAGCCTTAAACGCTGACACAGAGATTGACTTAGTTTCCCGCTTTTTAATACCTGATTGGAGATGCTCTAGTCTGATGCTTACTTTTGATCATCTGGGTGGGTGCAAGCATGGAAAAGTGTACCAAAAAAGTACTTAACTATTTGACAATTTCAGCCCACCGCATAAACACTAAAGAAAGTGCCATCTAAGTTTTCATGATGTGAAATGAAGTTTGGGATATGGAAAGTAGACTTGATTTACTCCAACTTCACAAAGTTGCGGAACAAGATATTGAGTATTCATTGCTCTACGAGTGCAACGAAGTCGGCCAAAGTGATTGCGACAATTTGAAAAAGTGAGCATATCTTACCACGTTTTTAGCGGAAATCACTTCTGACTTCGCGGGGCTGTCCGTTGGTACAGTAGACTTCTAGAAATGATCTAGTCGGATGAATTGCCGGTGAAATGTGTGCTTGAAGTATCGCACGGACGTTTTGAAAACACTGTCGACCTTTAAACTTTTGGGGCTGTTTTTGTTGAATATTGTGGTATTGCAATCTTTTATCGTGAAAGGTTTGATGTTTAAAATAGCCCGGAAAAAACAAAAGTGAAAAAAAAATAGTTTTATTCCAAGAATATCGCTTCATATTCACTAGGGACAAAGTGGAAGGAGAAACCAAGTGCTGTGGTTGAACGCCACGTCGCGACCCTCAAACAGGAGTTTCATGGGAACGTTGTCAGTAACTGGTGCAGGACGCTTTACTCCTCCTTCTGGAGTAGCATCGGAGGGAGCGCACCGACGGTACAGACGCCATTTGAAAACTGATGCAGGTGCGGATCCGAGGCATATTCGCGCAGCAGTAAATGCAAAACGTGAGTGCGATAATTAGCTAACTTGGATTGGTCATGAACGTGGCACTCATTGTCAATCAAATTGAGCTGGATTAATTTGAACAATCGAAAATGAAACAGCCTAGAAGTGCATCACACCTATGGGGCCTACGACTCCTACGCCTGATCTTCGTTTGGACTTCGCGCCCGACTGATCTCCGGAAATTAGGGTTCCATACACGGATTTCTTCACAATCTCGCGCTCGTGTGTTGTAGCAGCAGCGTGGAAATCTGGAGTACACCCAACAAGGGGAGAGGCGAAGTGCGGTACGCACTGATGTCCATTGTCGTAGACTACAGCATCGTAAACGGGTCATGAACGAAGGAGTTTAAATCGCATTAGCTGAGAGAGCCGGGATGGGAAACAGCGAAACAGAAGTTCCTTGGGGCCATGGACGAGTGCTGAAGTGAGACAGCTGCAAGGAGCAGCACCTTGGCGACGACAAGGATAGTAAATAAAGGTACGCAGTTCTTTCGCTCCTTCTAGGTTTAGGGTTCGACGGAGATGCTGACGAAGGATCTTCCATGGTAGTTCATGCACAGGATTTAGGCGCAGGTCCTCTTAATCTGCTAATAGACTGGCCGAATTCTATGCTATTTCTTATTCGATCATGTGTGGTATGTTTACGCCGAGATGACAATGTGATCAGGAGTGAGCTGGGATACGGAGCACATGCTGGGCAGCATTTGAAACGTGCGAAACAGACGGAAGGCCGTTCTGGAGTAGGGTTCCAGGTATGACCATCACGACGTTGAAATGTGAACATGTGTTTTCATTCTGTTTTTCCAAAATAGCGTTAGTGGTGACCATGTGGAATCCGACAAAATGAACTAAGCGGTGGTGCGTCGGTGTGTCGCGGGAGGCAGGGACCAACAATATTCTAGGTTGGAGCACTACAAGCCTCTTCGAAAGCTGCAGTACGGTGCTACATATTTACCGGAATGGGCTCAAAGAAGAATGTGCGGGCCAGAACTGCAGTTCCTGCGCGGAGAGAACTGCGACGGGAGTCGGATCAGCGCCGGGAGGTGGAGATCGAACAGCGCGACGAGCAAGAACGTCAGAGACTTCGCAGGTGCTGACCGTTCCATCAGAGCTGCGGAGCTAATTATAGTATGCACTCCTGGATTTGTTGTATGCGTAAATATGTCAAGATTGGGTGATTGCAATGCGACGTTATCCGGTGACGGGGAGAAGGGAAACGCCTGACCATCAGAATGCTGTGCTCCTTGATTGCATTGTATGCAGACTCGAGCAGAAGCGGGTGTATCACAGGGGCTGGCGATCTCGGAGGGAGACGCGGGAGCAAGATACTGCTGCGGAGCGGGAAGACGGTGGAGGACCCTCACAGCATGATTCGGGGGAGGTGCGCGAAGTAGATTTGAATGACATTCAGGATCCATGGGGGCAAGAGGAGGCGGTCGACGCGGGTGCCGCTGGGGCTGAGGTTGTAGATGGATTTGCAGAAAACGGGGGTGGCCTTACTCAAACCACGGACTCCATAGCAGATGAGGGCGGGGAGACGGAATGTTCGCGACTTACTCCACAGAATCGGAAGTGCTGTGCGATCGCAACAAAGACTATGAATGTCCTCATGGAGCTGTTGGATTCAGGTTTAACAGCCGAGGAGAAGAAATTGGCGCTGCGTCGTTGCTTTGCTGATGAACGGGTTCGTGCAGTTGATCCAGAGCTCTGCACCACTGTTTTGAAGATGCACAACGTTGCGCAGACAACCGTCCAGAGTCTGAAAGGGGCGCTACAGACCATCCGGCACATGGGCATACAGGGAAAAACGAAGGTAAGGAATATTGTCCTCACCGCTGCAGTCTCGAAGGGCGATTCCCAGCGTAAGATTTGCGAGGCATTAGGAGCGTCGAGGTACCTTGTTCGCAAGGCATTCCAGAGGCGTGCTGAGGTTGACGAGACTGGGGAAAATCTATGGGCCGGGGGGGACAGAAAACGAAGGAGCGATGCACTTAGTGCAGAGGACCGCGACTCCGTTTGCTCTTGGTGGGAGACGGAAACCACAGTTTCACCTAACAAGCGGGACGTTAAAAGACGACGAATTGGAGTAAAAGAGCAAGAGATCCATGCAACCCATTACCTCCAAGTATCACAGGTACTATCTCTCACTGAATTCCGCGGTGGTCTTCTTGTCAACCGTGTCGGGGCAAGGTATAAGGCGAGTCTACTTAACATTGATGTGAACAGAGCAGTGGAAGTTTAGGGTGAATTTGGTGTCCTCACGTTTCTGTAGCAGCGAATGCTGATTTATTTGCCTGTGGACGAAGTGATTTGGAGCTCACGGAAAAACAAGTCCCACGTCAGTGAATGACGTAGCAGCTGATTTGGATTCGTGTCTGCTTTTATACAGTTGCAGTTTACTGCCTAGTGAATGCTGATCTAAGTAGCTTTGTCGGACATGATACTATGCGGGTGAGCTATTTTTTGTGAATTCATGGATTTAGGGGTCTGCTTGGAGGAAGTGCAATGCGCCGAGTGAGCGCTAGCTTCGGTGAATGAGGTAGGGGAGTGCATACTGCGGGGTAAGAGCAGTCTTCATTTACAAGAGTAATTCGATTCGCGGTTTTCTGATCCTAATGTCCTCCTCTGTTCGGATTTAGAGAGTGTCCACTGCCAGTGTCGTTTATTCAGGGTAATGGCTTAGAAACTCGGGAGCGAGTTAATTCTCATGAAGTGGACGACATCCCTTAGAGATGTTGTCTGTCTACTCAGCGGGGTCGGCTCTTTCCGTGCTGCCCGTGGTTTCATACACCGTCTCCGTCCTTCTATTGTTTCACTAATAAGGCAGTAACTAGTTAGAGGTGGACACATGTCGGCGAGTAACGAGGACGTAACGCAAAATACGGAGGAATTCAGCGCTGATCTTCTTGTGCGAGCATGATGTAGGCTGATAATTAAACGGGTCAACCTATAATTGGTGGGCCTATTGCAGTGGATGTAAAATCGAACTGGTTGTTGGTGAAGCTGTAGCGGTGAATGATGGTTGCCCTGGCTGTAAGCGAAATAAGTCCCTGCGACTGAATAGCCGTTCCCTCATCCTGCAATTTGGGACCATAGCAAATTCAATTTCTGTACAACTGCTGCTTTATAGTCTGAGTTCCCCGTGCCTTCATTGCTGGTTTGTGTAGCTGTACCAACAAAGTGAATTTACCATTTAACAAGTACCGACTCGCTCGTCCAGGAATTTGCTGCCGCTGAATTGGATTCCGATCTGTGTGTTTGCAGTTGGAGTTCCATGCCCGATTTAGAGAAGCCAACGACATGCGGCAGGTAGGGCTACGGGCGTTTGAGCTCTTGAAGCCCTTCTATGTAAGGCGCCTGAAGGAGCGGAACACGTGCGCGTGTGTGTATCATTGTGAGATGGCGGAGTTGCGGACAGGGTGGAACAATATGAGAAGTGCCGGAAAGGGGATACACGGAAGGAACTGTGGGTGCTCATGCGACGTATGTGGCAGTCCGAGGAGTGCAGCTGCAGCGACAAGTGCCGAGTCCACAGGAAGTTGCCATGCCGACCTGTCCCACTTCACCGGTCTTACTGACCTATGGCACAGCGTGCTGTGTCCAGTACGGGACGACGGTTGGCATGACCCTGATTGCATAAAGGGTACATGCGAGCTGTGCGGGGTTGACATGTTGCTGATATGTCCAAGAGAAACTGACCATTCTGATCCACTGAAGGTGCAATGGCACAACTTCCAGATGGTCGTCCATGGTTGGACGAAAGCTGGTAAAGAGAATAAGGTTCTGAGAATGATGTACCAGACCACTGCAGCCCCGGTATACTTGGAGTATCTGACTAAGAAGCTGCGACCTTTCATTGTGCATAATTATGTCGCGAAGTGGCAGGCGGAGCGGTTCAAAGAATCTATCGACACTTTCCCCCCTGACTCCGTCTTGTCTGCTGTCGACTTTGCAGAAAACTATACCTTTCAACCATACCAAGAGGTTCAGTCGATGCATTGGCTTCAGCACCAGATCACCATTCTTGTGCACATATGCTACCGTTGGAATCCGGAGTATCTTGCAGACCCCGGATCAGGTGCCTCCAAGTTGCTAACAGAGTATCACTATTACATTAGTGATTCCTCTGAGCATGACACGCTTTTTGTCCAACATTGCTTTCAGTTGCACTGGAGACACATGACTGATAGAGGTATTAGACCAAACGAGCACATCGTATGGTCTGATGGGTGCGCTGCGCAGTTCAAATCGCGTAGGTGTTGGTATCATGTGTCTAGGTAAACCCCCCATCGCATTATCCATGATTTACAGTTGCCCTTGTTGTGTTGCCTACGAAGACGGGGGATTTGGGTCGGTACAGTAGCTCGGACAAGCTTACTTACGTTGGCCATCCCCAGGTATCCATCGACGACTGTCAGCCCCGACTTGCCGAATGGGTGTCGGATGGTATGGTCATATTTTGGGAGCGGACACGGAAAGGGGTTGCACGACGGGGCCGGGGCGATGCTCAAGTGTGCAATTCGGAGGGAGGAGATGAACTTTGACTCTAGAACAAAGTTGCAGAGCGCATCCGATGTTGTCTCGTTCTGTAATAGGAAGGAGCAGGAAGAGCACCGGGCATATGGCAACGCAAGGAGAAGCCTAATCCGGTACTTCCACCTGATTGAACCCACAGCCGTTGATAGGTCGCGTGATCTGGACTGTCGCGCCATTCCGGGCACGAGATCAGTGCATTCAGTGTCTTCCGTTTCAGCAACGAATGTCACCTACCTACACATGAGGCAGCTGGCGTGCTTCTGTGTTGAGTGTATGGATGATAATCCAATGCTGTGCTCTCGGCAGGCTCATGTAAAACATTGGGCACTAACTGTACTGCAGCCGTTGACACCAATTCCTGTGAGTTATTCGCTGTTGCTACAGTTGGGGGATTCAGTGCAGTTTTATTGTCTGGGTTTAGGGTCATAGAAGAAGTCCCTTGTCGGATGAGTTCTGGGTTCGGTGAATGATATTGCTGATTGCGTGGAGTGTTGTCAGCGAGCCAGGGTCCTGCAAGAGTGTTGGTATGTGCTTTTCTCTCTCACTAATGTGTGTTGGAAAGGGAGAGTGTCCTGGGCCTAGTACATTTGTTTAAGACCATGTCATATGCGCTCCGGAGAAATAGCCATTCATAGCTTCTCCACGAGGGCACTGGAGGTGCTGTCTCGAGTCATGGCCACATGCAGTGAGCCTCGGGTATTGACGTGTAAGGTATCGGCCATGACATGTTTGGTTTTGCAGGGCGTCGGGGCAGGGACGAGGCTTCAGCGAGGAAATGACCGGGATTTGGGTGGAGCTGTAGAGGCCGGGTTTGCCCCACCACGCAGTGATCCGGGGCCTAGCACCCATTACAGGGATGGGCTCGGAGTCGAAAGTAATGTGGAGCAAGGGAGTGTTGCATTCGAGGACGACCTCATTGACGAGGGCGACGACGAGGCTGACTTGGAGTCCGCGGCGCAGCGAGTAGAAACAGGGGATACATACGTTGTGTACACGGATCGACCCGAACATGGGGACTGTTTTTTTTTGGTACTGTGTGACATGCCTGTCCACAATAATAGCGCGACGTTCACTGATGGTTGGGGCTGTAGATGGGAGAAGGATTCCATGCTCATCAGCGGGACATACTATAGGAGACTTCGAAGTGCTGGGCGGGACACGACCTCGTATAGATACGAGCTTCTGGAGGATGAACCCAAGGCGTGGAATTATTCTCACCTCGTGGTGCAATCAAGGGTGGAATTGTTCCAATACAAGGGTAACAAACGGAACCCTCGTTTTAAAATGACACGTGAAACAAGGGAAGAGATCCTGTCCAATGTGGAGGAGCGGCAGTCCTATAATGCACACTGAGAAATGGCGGGTCGTAGGCCGCGCTGTCGTCGTCCCCTGCTGTCACTGAGAGCTCTGTTCGAGGACGACCTTCTCAAGGTCACTCAGACAGAAATGCAGAGTTGTGGCTTCAGGAACCAGGTAAGACAGTTTTTGGGTTGACTGTGGCTTCGTTTGAATACGTCACTTTTCTGCCAGATAGGAGTTAATGAAAATCGATCAGTCATGGAATGTGGAAGATTGACCACGTCTCACGATTAAATTGACGAGATGTGCTGGTATGTGCGACGAGGCAGGCCTTCTATGGTTCAACTTTCTGCAGTGTTTACTTGGGGGGTTCATCGGGGGGTGCCCTCGAGAGACTCATCGGTGGCGAGGATTCCGTGAATAGACTACATTGACGAGATTGAAGTGCAGGTACGGATGTGTTCTGATACGCCGTTACACATTATCCGCATGGCTTTGATTGCGTGTTTGACCAGTCCTCTCGTCGTCGCTTACTAGATAATGCCCAGAGATTTTCCGGGATTTGACTTCAATCTCCACATTTGTACACGTTTTAATGTCTCTACAATGGGAAACGTGGGAGAAATCTGTGGTTTACGGTGAAGTCATAACTCTGCAGATCTGCATGAACCGAAAGCTTGCCCTCAACGTGATGTTCTGATCCTTGTATGTTGATTTCATTCACTTCTGAAGATAATAAAATTCAGTGCTTCCTCTGTTTCGATGTACAGGACAATAGGGATTGTTTTGCTCCTCGTTTCGACTACGCAGGGCCGCATTCGGGTTGACTTGGGGAGATACATAATTCGCATGGATGCATGGCATGGATTTGAAGATACGGTATTTCATTGTCCCACATCAAGTAAATTCCATGACATTCTTCTCAGTTGTTCTCCTTCGTGTGATCAATTTGCCTTGTGGTCTGGGAGGCACCGTTTCAGATTATCTGATCTCCGTAATGCATTTATTTTTCAGATAGATACTCCGGAAGGATGTTTATCTTACCTCGTCCCCTGTACGCTACGTGGAAGAAGTGCACGGTGGTCGACATTCCACGCCATGTAAACCGTGAGAATGCAATAGCTAAGACGTTCGGAGTACCCATGTATGATCTTCCATCCTCTCCTGATAGTGCTACGAATAGTTGGTCGCAGAGCCCATTTCATCCCATTAGCGTCCTGTTGTGCTGTGCATTTGGAGCAAAAAGGACACTTCCAGACAAGGCGAGAACATTGAGAACATTCTGAGTGACTCTGCTACTGCTATCTCATGGTTTACGTGGGGTGGAATACGCGGAACGAGTGTACAGCATTTGCCCCGTCGGTTTTTTCGTTGAGCGTTATCGTTCATTCCAGGGTACTAGATCAGTGTGCAAGAAGCAGCTCCGTGAAGATTTTGGGAAAGGACAAGAATAGTGATCGAACTGTGAAGCACTTTCACGGTCAGGACATATTCCAGAACTTTCAGTTGAGCTCTATTGCTTATCGAAGTGTGGCCCGCCCTGGTAATCCGCAATTCCACTTGCCAGGTACCTTCTCACCAATCGCAAAGTGATCCGCATATGTCACTTCAGCAGTTCCATTCCATTTCGGTGAAAATGGCCCTCAATTTGAGGGGCAATACGTCCAGACTTTACTTGGCTTGTTTTTTGCGCTGACGAAGCACGGGCTCCAGTCCCGAAGAGGCGAAAACACTACTCTTGAGTGGATTGCCTCGTTTTGTTGTGCTGCGGACACTGAGGAGGCACTTGCCTTTCCGTTTTACAGGACTCAGTGGAAGCGACGTGGCTGCCGACGTTGTCGACGCACTTCAACGTTTTGAGGTACTTGCTGTCACTTACGCAACACTTTGTTCTGTGCTATTTCATTAAAACCGTCAAAGGTACTTGCGCCCCGGTTACTGATAGCTTGGACGTTGCTGGTTTGAAGTCAGGGGACTGTATTTCCCGAGGGCACTTCACGTACCACTTTGCGCTTACCCACAGTACTTGCGTCTCCTGTAATGTCCACTGCCTCGGCTGAATGTAGCTGAAGCAAAAGTAGGATTCAGAAGTGTGCTGAAAAGGTCAGTGGACATTTACGAAGATTAGAAAGTGAAGTGGACTGTGGAAAATCAAAGAACAAACACTTGGCATTCCGTAGTCGGTCACTTTAAATCCAATTGGTTTGCGGTGAAGTGTTCCGGGACAATCTTTTAAAGTGTCTTCATCGGGTTTAGATGTGTTCCGAAGTGTCCCATAGCGCTTTCCGCGGATTTAAAGATATTACACAGTGATTCCGCATTGTTTCGAAAGTGCTTCCACAGCGTTTCCACAGTGTTTTCAACGCAATGGCTTAAAAATTTGCAGTGTTTCCCCAGTGTCTGTACAGTGTTCCCCCAGTGTCTGTACAGTGTTCCCCCAGTGTCTGTACAGTGTTTCCACAGTGTGTCATCAGTGTTTCCTCACTGTTTCCACAGTCTTTCAAATGTATCAGAAAGTGTTTAGCACTGTTCCATAGTGTTTTCAAAGTTGTTTACTTGATTTATGCCTCCTCCACGCAGGCAATACGCAATGGAGGCTCAATGGATCCCGCTTTAGAAATGCACATGTGAGCCACTGTCTGAGTAGTTCACACGCCATTACATGGCTTGTGATGCATATTCAATTTCTACATTTGCGTGAAACCACCTCTTGTGATTCATAGGTTTGTTCAGTTTGGACCTTTTTCGTCGCAGTGTTGGGAACTTGGGTGTATTTTCGCAAAATACAGTTTTTTCCAAGTAGTGAGCGAGGATAGTGCCATACCTGTGTAGATGAAATGCGCAGTGAAATTTTGGATCTGCATGCCTGAGAATGGCGCGATTTCTTTAGAATGTCGGATGATGAAGGCCATGGCTACAACGGGCCGTCTTCATTGCACAACTTTTTTTAGTTTGGAGACTCTCTCACCGAACCAGAGTGAGAACGAGGTGGACTCTGCTTTGCGTATCCTAGTTTGTGCAGGTTATTACACCCCACTTCCGTCTGCAGATGTTAGTCTAGTGTCACGGGCTCATTCTGTAATTTACATGCTGTATGGAACTAAGCTTCTTCCTAGACTTAGGATATACTGGATTCCAGAAGTAGATGTGTTCTGCCAGCCAGACAGATACACGGCCGTCAGGCGACGTGTTCCGAATTACCTTGAATATGCGATTTCATCTGCACAGTGTTTGAGCTCCTGTTGGGAGAATTAAAATCTTTGTGGGTTTATTTATGCAATTAGCCGGCAGCCCTGCAGAAGGTGAGATGTCATGATGATTACGTATTGTTGTTGGCGTCCATGGACATGTAATTGAGTTTGAGGAAGCCAGAAAGTGACTATTCGTGATTTCATTTTCTCTGGACTTACCATTTGCAACCCGTCGCATCCTGGCTGTGGACTGCAGAATCCCCCACCGTGTCGAGGTGACTGCTTGAGACAATCCACCATCAACGTGATCGCGCACTCCTCAGAAAAGTGGCGCTGCATGTCACTATGTCGCCCAGTGAACTGCATGTCATCAGATGTTGATGTCACCGCTGTGGCGGCCCATCAAGGCAGGGCACTCCCCTCCTTGATCTGAGAATATGGCTGGGTGCTGGGAAATCCTGGACAATCGTGGCCTCCGATGCAGGGAAGCATAAAGGACGTAGCATTGCCACATTGTGAACTTTGTGGGTTTCTCCCTTCAAGCCGGCTATGGTACCCTCCTTTGCACTTCCGTTGAAGCTTCTCCGCGCAAATTCGCTTCCCCCCCCCCCCCCCCCCCCCCCCCGCCCCTTGCACCGTTTGCTCCGTTTGCTCCTCGCCATGGCTCCACCTGAACCCGCTTCGATTCTTTGGTTTGTGCTCTTCATGCAACTTCCCCACGCCGGAGTAGTGCCGACGGTGACACCCACCGCAGATCTCCCCAGTCGACGCGCGCTGGCAGAGTTCTTCGGCCCCAAGTACCGCTCCGGATACTCGTTTGAAAACCACGGCGATGTTGCTTATGAAGAGTACGTGAAGGAGCTGTACTCGAGAGTTTTACAAGCTCACTGGCCAATCAATTCCGTGGTGCCTTTCCATTTTGCGCGGGGTCTGTTGTCCGAGGCGATGCACCTTGATGTGAATTGGGCTGAATTCGGGTTCAGAGCGACCCATCCTCATCAGTCCCGCTCCGGTGGCTATCGCATCCTGCCGGAGTTTGAAGCGCTAACGTCCCCACTGAAACCACTCCCGAAGATAATTCCACGAACGACATTTCAGGTATGATCCCTTATAGCTTTGTCCAGTATATCTTGAGTCTGAGGTTGCTATCGTTTCTGTAATTGTACCCGCCAAGTCTCTATTCCTACCGAAGCACACGTTTTTGGCGTTGCTATGGAATTCCCCCTGTTTCTGTGTTGCGTGTAGATCGCAATCCCCCGCCAGGTCGATTCTCCTTGGGAATTGGCTCAAACTCCCGGGCTACCTGGTACCGCCACCACTCCCCCCGAATTGTCGCGTCCTCCTCACCCTCACCAGCCGGCAACGACTCCCCCAACTGTGTCCGATTGCTCTGAAGGTCGACTGGAAGAGGCCCCCCTGCGCGATCCAAAGAATGGCGACACAGGGGACACGTGTGCTGAAGCGAGCAAATCGGGGGACCACTCTGCAATTCCCACAGTCGGCAACGCTTTCGGGTGTCTCAGTCCGGGCCTGTTTGTTCTCAGGGACGGTATTTTGGCAATGGCCACGACTCATTGCATGAGCCTGAAAGAGACACGCCATCACGCAGCTGCCGGAGTTCATAGAGCAAAGGACAGTACACAGGAGGAGGTTAATCGACTGCGATTCGTCACGAGCAAAGTCGCGGAACACCAATCCATTTATGACAGGGCGCTGGCAGAATACGAGAAGGCAGAGGATGTGCTCAAGACAGCTCGGAGCGATTCATCTACTGTGACAAACCGCGAAGAGAAATTGAAGAAGAACAATCACCTCAAGAGCTGTGAGGCATTGGTGAAATCTTGGGCAAAAAACCTCGACACTGCTCGTGAGCGACTCGCGTTTTGGGAGTTCAAGAACACACGGCAGGTAGAATTAGTCGGGAAGCTCTCTGACGCAGCTCACGCAGCAGATCTGAATTACCGCAGAACATGCGACATGATTGACAGTGACATTGGAAAGGTCGAGGCGCTGGCGGAGTTCCTCAGTTCAACTCGCTCCTAAATGCTCCACCCACCCATGGCACAATCCTCGTCTGAAGGGGATGTCTAAGCCGTCGGTGCAATTGCAGTCTGGCCCCTACTCGGCCTCTACTCTGTGGACATGTGATAGCTCTACCTTTGGCATTGCATATTAGACTAAAAAAATTTTGCTTCTGTCATGGACGGATTTGACGGTGGTTGTGTATTTTCTGGTCCCGGTTTGGTCTCTTTTGGTTCGGTTTCCCAGCTCTCCAGAATACGTGTTTGCACACACAGATACTACGTTTTCGGGTTTTATTACAGGCTGTTTTTCCCACAACAGATGAAACGATTCGTCCCTGTGCACTCACTGGTTGGCTCGTATATGTAGTACCTCAAAAGCTATGTAGATACAGCGACTTTGTTCACCTTCACTTCCACTGTTACTGACAGTGTCCTTCCACTTTCTCCTCTCGACTGTATGCCATAAACCGTGATGAATTTTACTACGTAGCCCTTGCATTCCCCACTGTCTACTTTTCGCTCCCTGCTGTTCAAATGGGCCATGTCCCTTTATTTTCTGTTCGGTTTATCATAAGGCACATGTCCCACTATGGTCTACAATATTTATGGCGCTGTGTGAGACGGTGTAGATTTGCCACGAAGTACAATTATGATCCAATGCACGTTAAGGACGCAGATTGGAAGTGCATGGCTGGCTATTTTTATTTCGGTGCGCTCACTCAAAAATGTACCATCTAATGATGCTAACCTCCCATACCACAAGGTGAGATACATTTACACATCTTTACATCGGATGACTTCTTTGCGGATTGATTACAATATTCTAAATTCCTAGATAACAATGTCGAGACTCCACACTGGCCCAGACGATGCAGGCCATGGGCCAGGATCCGCTAAGCTAATCATAGATCATTATTTATACGCAATGGAGTCTCATTTTTTGGATGACATACAGAATGCTCTGCAATTGTTTGCTGCTGCTCATCATCGGCTCGATGCAAATGTAAAGCCTCTATGCAAATGTAAAGCCTCTATGCAAACGTAAATCATCTCTGCTTCAATGCCGACGTAGCCACCAAACCTCCAGATCATCCTCAAGCAAGACAAGAGCGCAATGGTAGTAGCTTCAAACTCTCCGCAATTGTCCGCTCCACGTCCTATCCTCCCTGCTTCAATGCCAACGAGTGTAGTGTCAGTTGACGCTCGGCTATGATATAGGCGAAGGGTGAGTTGATCAAGGTATGACAATGAATTTGGGGACATACCTTAGTACAAATCCCCCCCCCACCAACTCATGTGAATAGCACCCTGACTCTCCCCCTGCGGAACCGCGGCCGAGTTCGTGGCAACGCTTGAATCCGCCACGAAGTCGCGTAAGACGGTGCCACTCACGGGAAATGCAACGAGGGAATCGGCCATGACGTTAAGAAGCTCAACGGTGCAGGCAAATGTCCAGCGCCACTCTGCTCCGGGCTCTGTTAGACGCGCAATTTGTACAAGTGGCCGAATGTCCCTGCCCCGACTCTTGGCTCTCTCCACTTCCACGAGCCATGGCCGCAGCTCTTCTAGACTTTGCGGTGCCTCAGATGATAACCGCAAACTTGCTCTTGTCCTCTTCGAAGTTGCAGTACGCACCGTGGCCATCGGGCCCCCAGCTCATTTGCCCCCTTCAATTCCCGCAAAAGTACCACGAAGTGTGGCACGGTTATTACTGCACAACCGCGAAGAGAGTGCGATATGGAAATCGAAGACTCCATTGCAAGCAGCATCTTCCCCAGGGCGAGAGGGAAATACACGAGTGAAGACATGTTGTCACGTACCTCCTGGAACCTGCTGCCCCGATGAAAGGTGCTCCGCACAGATTAAATAGACTTCGTCCGTGGGAAGCCGTATCATGCTGCTGTTGCTCCCTCAGGGCAGGATTCTCCTTGGGAGCTGGACTTTATGTGGGCCATCCCTGTACTTCAATTTTGCAGGAACTCGTCAGCAGTTCCTTCCATACTTCCACGGGCCACAAAGAGTAATTCCCTGCATCACAACTGAGGCGGTTATAGTTTAAGACGACGAGGACGTCCAATGCTGGATTATTCTATGCATGATTCAACAATATTCTACGCATTCTTCATTTCACTGCATCAGACAAATGTGCAAATGAAGCTGCTCTCTAAAAACAAAGATAGCCCCGTCGGTTTCATGCAAATAGACAGTCATCAGCTTTATATCCCACGCTGATCACAACGTCTACAACTGGAAAAATCCGAGGAAGCAGTCCAATGAGTCAACAATCGGGAATGGAGGGAGACATCATGTCACCCGCCAAAGTAGGTATCCACTTCGGATACAAGTTCAAAATCATGAACTGAAGACATGAGACAAACTTCCTCCCTGTGCAATTGCTTAATCGTAATGTTGAACCCGCTCGTTAAACCGTGATGTCCAGCACAGTATCCGCAGCTCTGCGAAGAGCAGATATCCTATGACATACAGTAAACATCTTCGAGAAAAGGGGGCTCACAAAAAAACGCTTGCCGCCGTAATGAAGTCTCTATTCCACCTCATGCACAACTCACCTACTGGACTGTACTTGTGATGAACCAATTTTTAGTCCCCCACGTCGGCGGAGCATTGCACCACCATAGGCACGACGCAGCCTTGTCCCCAGCCCCCTGTTGCTTCCCCCGCATTGCAGACGGAATCTGCCATGCTAAGAACCAGTTTTCAAAATGTGCAACCACAACACAGTGGTCAGTCGTTATCCTCATACTTCCAAAGCCGCAGGGCTAGCCTCGTCACTACTACGCATCCTCCCGATGACAGATACGGACTCTGCCATTCCACAAAAGTAGAGCCCTGCAATTTTGAAGCACAGTACTACACTCTTGAACACAAGGATAAGTGGAAGACGCAATTCCATACACATGTCGTGTGCATAACCGAAATACAACCGGAAAATCTGTACATGCAACTTATATTTCCCAAAAACCGAGATTCCAGCCGTACATACATATGTACACTCTACTCCATGGCCATTCATCGAAAATCCATCGATCCGAGTTCAAAAACGGAGAGCCCGCACCCTCCAATACCAGAGTCTACCTCGCCCCAGTACGTTGCACGCGATTCACTGATCTACATATCGCATGAGACCCTCAGACGCGTATTCCGAGGCAAATTCCACAGTTCCGGAGAAAAAAAACTACTTATGCGTAGGCCACTGACGCCCTTGTTTAATTTGCTTGCATCCTGAATCTCCTCTGCTACTAGACGTGCCCGTCGCGCTTGCGTTTCACCGGCTTACCTCCCGACTTTGCTTTTAACTTTCCAGCGTCGGTGACCACTCCCGGTGCTTTGAACTTATCATGTAGTCCAATCTGTGTTCGCGGTTTGGTATTGGAACCCTTCTCTGCTTTCGGTACAGGCTGAGTACCCCTGCCTGTACTGACACCCGGGGCAGGACACAACGTATTGCTTAATGCGGCTTGGCGTCGCGTGAGCTGCCGTCCCTTTCCCTGCTGAGTGGCAACCTTTTCATTTGAGGTCTCCTCCGTGACAATCGCTGTCCCGTTTTTCAAGACAGTGTTGTCCTCTGCCAAAACCTCGGCTGTCTCCATTTCCGTCTCTGGTACCCTGTCAACTTTCGGCAGCGCTTGCTCCTCACATGGTTCAGTCATCGCCATGTCCGGCAGAGCACTCTCTCCCAACACTGCTTGGAAACTTAATTTGTCTTCCACCTCCGCTGTATCAGGTATGGTCTCCGGGACGACGTCCTTCGCAATAGAGCCTCCTTCCACAATTGCCGGTGTGGTTCCTGCCGGACCCACCTGACTCAACCAGATGTCGTCATCGACCGAAATAGGGCTGTCGTCAGTGGTCTTCGTTGACGGGCCCAAACGCCGGACAGGGCTCCCGGACGTTGCTCCCCAAGCAGGATTCCTAAAGGGCAATGGCTCGAGCCGCCCTTCACTGGCTTGTCCCTTCGTTCCATCGTCCGTCCCCGAGCTTGGAGTCTTCCAACTGACGGCCGCCGGAGTCCTCACGTGTTCCGAGGATGCCGGAGTCCGCACCTGCCCGGACGAAGGCGTCCCTGTGCCCTCACGTTTCAGTGACGCAGGAGTTCCTGAACCGGACCTCGCATGAACTGCGTGTGTCATGCACCAGCCACAGAAACCACAGTTAGCAACGGCCATCCCTTTCACTGTACGAAGGAAACAGACGCACATCCGACCTGTAATTCAACTAAACCCCGGACAATCACCAAGACTTGCAGTGAATTGTAAGTGAGTCAGGAAGAGTAAAGCGTTATACAAAGTGGCCACTGAAAAGTAAGTACCATAGCACTCTCACAGTGGTTCCACGAAGTAACCCTCACCAAGAATCCCCGGACACTTTTCCACTTTTTTCACGCGATCACGCAGAGAGACACCGCTACTCAAAGTGAACATTGGAAACGAAGTCCCGTATGACTCTCAAAGTGAATCCACAGTGAATCCCGGGACACTTTTCCACTTTTTTCACGCGAGGACGCTGGCAGACACCGCTACTCAAAGTGAACATTGGAAACGAAGTCCCGTATGACACTCAAAGTGAATCCACAGTGAATCCCCGGACACTTTTCCACTTTTTTCACGTGAGCACGCTGGCAGACACCGCTACTCAAAGTGAACATTGGAAACGAAGTCTCGTATGACACTCAAAGTGAATCCACAGTGAATCCCCGGACACTTTTCCACTTTTTTCACGTGAGCACGCTGGCAGACACCGCTACTCAAAGTGAACATTGGAAACGAAGTCTCGTATGACTCTCAAAGTAAATCCACAGTGCCTGTCACTCTGGACTGTCACGTACCTCCAGTGCTGTGTAAACGAGTCCGCATAATGTCACCTCCATTATAACTGACCATCGTAAACAAAGTGCTTTGCCACTTAGCCACTGAGACCGCAGTTACGATGAGCAACACAACTGAATCGAGCCTCTACTGCAGCAAAGGGAGTACGCAGAAAGACATCAGTAGCCCGAGTGACTTTCACTGCGAAAGTGTCTCATGAAATATGCAGTTACGGTGAAGTCCACAGTGAAACAGACCTCTAGGGCCCTCAAAGCGAGTACAGAACTATACACCGGCACTGCAGCTGCAGGAGACGAAGTGAAGTAGGAATTTCACAGGGACACTGTAAAACCACTATGTCGTGAGCACAGTGCAGTTTTATTGTCTCCACAGGATTTCTATAGTCCTTCCTAATCCCAAATCCTGCCAAAGTGATATGTCCCGCACGAAAGGCCAGTTCACCTATCCGAAACCCTAAACCGAAAACCAAAAAAGTAGAGTTCACGGACCTGTGCAATACCTCGGATGCACCTGGAATGGTACACTCAAAGTAAATGTAGACGCACCACAGTACGCCAGACGGCCTTCCGACAGCATTTTCGAGGAATTTCAAGTGCCCGTGTTAGTGACAGAGGCTAGAAGACAACGACACTGACCCTAAACCGACATATGCGGCACTTGTAACGGAAATCCAACTCATAATGATGGGTCCTGTTCATTCAGGGAACTGTAAAAAAAAAGATCTTAAACAGATCCCGTCAGAATCGAAAGTTCATGGATGAGTAATACCACCCCCCCGCACTTTACAAGAGTAATACCAATTCGCGGTCTTCCTCACAGCGCCAGATTCCAGGAGGCTTACACCAAACCTATGACCGAAATTGTACACTAATCCCGAAGGAGCTTCTATGCTCACAAAGCTAATCCCGAATGGCAACGTGTACGCTGTGTCTTCGTTCCCTAAGAGTACCCTCCCTGCAATCTAACCTCCGTTAGTCTCGAATCTAAGAAAATTACGGAGGTTCCGCAAAATACACGGCAACGGCCCATTCTCACCACCTCTCTACTCCGCAATTCCCTGACATTTACTCGCCAGTTCACCCCTTCAATGTCTGGTCCAACATTAAATCAGGTGAGTGAGCATAAGAACATCCTCAATTCCCCTGCGACGGGGGCAAGACGTCGTTTGTCCTACACTGCTGGGCTCTCACAAATTCCCTGCCTTCACCTACCGTTCGGTCGTCCCAGACAATTGCCAAGTTTCACATCTTCAGTACTTGCAATGTATAACGCACATTCCCCGCGTCTAACTAGAACCCTATCCCGTTCACTGATGACTGCGAAGCCCCAATCACAGAGCAGAGCCCCATCACAGGGAAATTGCAATTCACAGGAAAGTTACGAATCACGGCTGACTGAAAATTTGGGCGGATGTCATAACCAGCACACAATCCTGCGTCCCGTGTATAACAACGTTTTTTCCTCGGGTGGTCCCATGCGCCACAATAGTCCAGACATCTTCCATGTGGTCAATAAAGGGGTACACCATTACGCGGTACATGAGCAATGATAGTGCCTAGGTTCCATGCCACTGTGTAGATTATGTCTATTCACCACGAGACAGAGGGAGATGGACATGACTCACAGTTTGTTGATGCAGCTGCAGTCACATTTTCGCTGCCTTGATTGTTGAATCTTGGCAGTAGGCCCTCAAGCTTAGGCTGTCGCAACACCGGTAACCTCACTTGATTCGCTCCGAAGCTGTCCATCCATTCTTGGGAAAAGTGTAGCCCACAAGCCATTGAATTCGCACACCTCCGTTTGCCGTCACTTAACCACGCAGCCAGACAGAAATGGTGGTATGCGCATGAACAGTCAGCAACGGAGATGTTGTGACATTTATAGCTGTATCCGCAGACTGGACAATTCGAAATGCGGATAACTCCACCAACATATTCCGGTGCGACTCTTGGGTTCAGGAGCGGAAGGGGTGTGGTCCCCATCCCTGAACCCACAGCCATCATTTGCACTTGCTCGGTCAGTTTGGCCACCCAAAGCTCTGATCTTGTGGAAGCCACTTCGCGGAATCCGATCTCGCTCTCAACTCTTCTGAGCTCCGCCTGCAACCCCTCCTGCTCTCGTTGCAGTACCTCCATGCGCGCACTTTCTCTGTTCAGTATATGTAATCCAAACTCAAGGTCCTTGTCAATGACACGCAGTTCCCGTTCTTCCTCCAAACCAATTTCCGCTTCCAGTGCTCCGTCATTCTCCCCCGACCCCTCCCCCTTCTTGATTGCTGCAAAATGGTTGACGAGACTTTCACGTCGTCCCTTAATATTCGCGCAGCTCAGCTGTTCCTCCCGCAATGATTTCTGTCGCTCCGCTAGGGCCCCGTCAATTCCCTTACACTGCTGTTGCAATTCTGTCCTCCTCTGTTCGAGCTCGGATCTGCACACGTGCGAGTGGGTCAGCAACAACTTTCCATGGGTGTGTGGCGCTGCATCGCTGACTGACCCTGTTATTCTGACCTCGCCATCGCATTGCATAAAGCCACGCTACACCTTGACCTGCAGTTGTCAGAACTTCGTGTACATCCTCAACCGGTGTGCAGGAAACAATCTGCGAGCAACGTTGGCGTTCGTGATGAAATCATGTACTAGCCGATCATCACACCGTTCAACACGACGCTCTTGTTCCGCCCGAACCATGATTCCCCCCCTCGGCATCCTGAATATCCCATTAAATCAGTCTATCCATAGCATTTATTCTGACATTGCACTGCCTCGCAGAATTGCACATGCCTCGCAAGATTGACTAACTTCTTACATGCACACACATCCTAAGCCCATTCAAAGAACATGCAGATAAATTCATACATCGTGCGACATGAGAGTTTCACTTATAATCATGAACCAGACATACTCCCGGAAGGACGTCTCCCCGGAACCCTGAACCGCATCTATACTCTCTTTGCTCAAATTCTGTCAGTCATAAAATCACGTAGTATATGTAGCTGAAGCGTAGTGGACGTCCACAGTCGACAGCTATCGGATCCAGACAGACTCAGCACCACCTGGTTACTGAAATAAAAACATGGATCCAGACAAACTCAGCATCACTTGTTTTCTAAAATAAATCAAATCCGGAGTATCTTGCGGATTGTGGCATTACCCTTCACATGAAGTGCCGGACAATCAGCTAGAGTATTGTCCACCATGTGAATTCATCTCCGACCGAACGTGCCTAGTCACAGCTACCCTAAACCATCCCAATTACCGAGAAACAAAGATGAACTCACGGTGCCAACATTCACGCATTGAATGGACCTTCACCGAAATGCATCAAAATAAAGTTACCGAATTCGTAAAACCCTGAGGACAATGAAGCATAGTCTAACGATTGGCACCGGGCATATTTCTTCCAGTCCTAAACTGCTCCGTTTAACAACTGCAGCCGCCAACCCACTGATGAACTGCTCTCTGCGCTTCGCACCAACATCATCTGAGTTTGTTCACATGAAGTTAGAACTCATTGACGATTGCCGAGTAGCGCCTTCACCCTAAACCAGTCTCAGAGCACACGATTATAGTATGCAGTAACCATACTTCAGCCGAATGCAACCAACAATAAACTTACTATTTTTGCGCGGCATGCTACCGGAGTATTTCACACCTTACACATGCCGAGTACCGTAATTCCCCACGACACAGTACGTATGCCCCTCACAGCCCTCCGTAGTATGCACTGTTGGACACATCCGAGACATGCGGACCTCAATTTCCCCTCCCTTGCCCCCGTGCATGCCGATGTGAGAACAATTCCGGGACAATTTGAAACAAGCATTACCCTATTAAGTAGCCTTCGTCTACTATCACGAGCCTTCTATACACATTTAACACAGTTATCATGTGTCGATTATACTCGTCAGTTCTCACACGTCATGAAGTAGAAGAAGGCCCTAGTGCAAAGCTACAGCTCAATGGACTTCCACATTATTATACCACGAATCCAGAGATTTGGAAACTTTCACGCAGGACAGTTAGGTGTTACTCACATTTTAGGTCCAATGCCATCGTTCTTAGCCTCGGCATCCCTCAGCATCTCAAGGACCGCCTCCGTTTGCTCCACTGTAAAGCGGACACTCTCGCACCTTGCCCCTGTTTGACGTCCTTCAAACAGATCTGCTCCACGCCTTGAGCCTTCTAATGTTGGAATTGCTTGCAAATCATCCCATTTCATGCGGCACGCCTCCTCCACTCTCCCGTCCTTCTCCCACGTCGCATATTGCTTCCTGCAGATGTCGAAAGCAAATTTCGCCCAATTGATCTTTGCCTTCCCATCCCTTTCAGCCAACCAACTTCGTAAAAAATACCTGGCGTACTCCTTATTAGGCGGCGGATGGTTATATATGGACAAATACAACTGGCACACCTCTCCACATTCTGCCTCGCTGATGTACTCGTTCGGCTCCAGCCGGATACCACTCCCGCCTTTGGCAGGAAAAACTCGCTTGAGGTGTGCGTCGGCGATGTGGGCCGTCCCGCACTCCGTCTTTCCACAAATCCCAGCGTCCTCGTAGCCTACCTTGTCGGCAAAATCCTGCACACTCCATTTACACCGTTCCATCAGTGCCTTGGCAAACCTAATTCTCTCAGCACGTTTTCTGTTTAGGTCAGGGTCGCTTTTCGGGAGCACAGTTGGCACATCACGCCGCGCATCTGCCATCGAAACCTCAAGCGTATTGTATGTAGCGCTCTTCCACAAGCCACCTTCCCATGCGCTCCCAGGAAACCCTAAACCCGGAAGACCCCAAGTAATCCTCTCCCAATTTCACGGAACTCAGAACAGACAGAGGTAGAGAAACGCGGTGCGTAATTTCAACAGTATGCTCTACGAGGGAAATGTCGAAAATGCAACCGCCGACACTCAGGAAACAGACGTCGAAGTTCCGGAATCCCGTCGTTTCTGCCGACCCTCAACGCGACTCCCCCCTCTCCCCTGAACTTCCACGATTCAACTCACTTGCTCTCCCAAAAAGTGACCGCAAAGTGAACTGCAATTTCCGCCTAATTCTAGCCAGTACTCCCCACGCCTATCCATCATAGACCCACAAGCATCAATGTAGTCGGCTCCTCACCTTGTTGCACGAATTTCTCCTCCCTCGAAAATGGAGCTGGTTATGCTGGAAATCGCAAAACGGCTGCGGGGCATAGTGGCGGCAATAAGCCCGACTCCCAGCAATGAAGACGATTTGCATCGACCCTTGCGTCGACTCTTGCACCCACGGCCAAGTGTCACTTCAAACCCTCCTTCCTCATCAGGCAGTTCACCAACCCATAACGTTCCCAAAGTCCCCAAACCCAGCACTGTAAAATCACTGCGATCTGCTCACACATTGCACTGACTGGTACACTTTACCATGCTTCCCCCCGGGTGTCTGGTTACAGATGGACTCATCAAACACCCCCCCCCGCGGCGGACACGCCCGCTGCTGTCGACGCGGTACATTAGAACGCAACACCCGTGAACTATGAATTATCTCATTAAATGCTATGTGTGGTAACGTCTGATTTACAGCATGTGTTGTCAAATTCTTCAAGAAAGTGGACTGTAACTAACCATTACTCTGTTGCAGCGGACACCATTCAAAATTCCAACGGGGAGCCCAGCCCATGCAAGGGTGGAATCTGGACTCGTAATGGACCACTCTACTGACCGCTCTGTGAGCAGAGAACTGCTTCAGATGAGAACAAATTACGAGAACGTAATTCAGTGGCAGAAGGGGATGGAAACGCAGCAGCGGGTAAACACAACAGACATGGCTGACATCAAGATGAAATTGGACCTGATTTTGCAGATTCACCTAAGGGGAAACGATAAGCATACCTCAAGTGTTATCAGCCCCTTAAACAGAAGCGGGGACGATGTTCTCTTAACAGCGGACCCTGCACCTCACATTGACAGGGACATGGGAGAGGAACGTCGCTGCACTCTAACAGCAGAAAAAACGGGCTCCGCGTCAGGTGTATCTCAAGAGGCGTGGACTCGATGCAACGACACTACGCTAGTTGGTAAACCATCACGACAACAATTCCTGCCTAAACCTCAATGTAGCTGATCAAATCTTTCGCTTCACGTAGAAGCTCTTATACATCATAACTAACTGACGTGCCCATGATGTGCAGATGATGGCGTAGAGTCTGTGCCGAACCCCGTGCAGACGGGAGTACCATCAGACCCACTCCAGTCGAAGACCGCAACAACACATCTGCGAACTGCTTCAGAGTCGGCTCCTGGTTACGTCGACAAGGATAAAAACGTCAACTGCCCCGTGGAAGGCATTGGGATGCCAGCCCCAAACGCACTGCAAGCCGCATTTGGATCTTTCGACGACGATGATCTCGTCGACAAAGACAAAAGAAAGTCCCCCGATTCAGGTGATGGTCCTCTCCCATGCTGTATTCGGACATGCAAACTCTGATTATGAACACATTGAATCGCATAGTACTTGTAATATGTCTCTAACGCTTCTTCTTCGATAGGGGACGATTTTGAGGACTTCCCTGCAGCACCAGGCAAGAAGGCCAGGAACGTGACTACGAAGCAGAGCAAAGCTTCAACGCCCGAGGTTGACACTGCGAAGGGCGTGACAGTGAATTTACCAGCAAGCTCAGAGCAAGGGGGGTCTACTTCAAAATGCTTGAGACTTTGACGTCAGCGGAAGAGGCCTGCCAAGTACTTGGAGTACATCCCACCGACGAACAATAGACCGCGCGGAGAGAAGGTACTGCGGTTTTACAACTACTTTCCCGATGTGACCAAGTATGGCTGACATTAGAGGACGCAATTACATCCTCTTCCACTCTTGTCTAACATGTATTTCCCCCCCACCTCCCCAACAGGGCCCATTAACTCCCAAGAAATATGTATGGGTGATGCACCCGGATCATCTCGGACAAACAATAGCTCTTGGGAGAAGCGGGCCTCATTGGCGAATGTCCAAAAAGAAACTTGTTCCGGACGTGAAGGCGGTCGCATGGCAAGTTGGAATGCAACAGGTTACGATAGAGCACGTGTACCCCCAGTGGAGTCACGTGAAATTATTGTTTCCAGATCATCAGAGGCCAGGGATTACGACAATGGCAGACACGCAGATTGGAGCTTTTGACGAGGACTCAACGATACTGTGGCAGACGAATTGTTTGAAGTACGTTGAAGTGGCGAAGGTGAAGTGAGCTCACTTGCATACAGAAGACATCAGGTAAGTCAATAAAGTATTGAACGTAGAAAGGATGGATGCGTGTGCCTTGCCCAGACTCAATGCTTCACTGCACCGCTGAAACGTGTATTACAAAGAATTACAGTATGTGCCTAATTTGTACCAACGCATCACGCAGGGCTGGACGAAGTGCTTTGCGTTTATGGGATATGGCATATTGGGCAGCGTATTTCCTGGACCCGGTTTCTCACGATTGATGTACGGATTAAAGAATGCACGGTATGTGAGTCTGCATGAACTGTCGGTATGGAGAATTCAGGGACGATTGCAGGCAGGGGAATAGAAGCATATGTTACAATAGCAGCTTCAAATGCGTACATCAGAAACCGTATCCATGTGATAGGTTTTCCATATATGTCCATTTCACTTGATGAATATTATGTTTAAATGGCAGTAGCTGTTGTATCACTCCAATTGTGTCTATTGCATTGGGAGTCATGTGGAAAGAATTCATTATGCAATAAGCGTCATTTGGTACATATGCTCAAAGGGGTCTCGACCATAACCACAGAAATCACGCCTGCAAAAATAAATATTTATGATTTTCGAGAAAAAAATTTCAAAATATCGAAACAGATGTCATTGGGCCACCCGGACAATCTCTACAGGGCAACACGAGCCTGTAATTTAAGACCACGTGGCATTGTTGGAAATCATTCCCCCAAGGTTCGAGGGGCCCACCTCCACGTCCCCTGAAATTGTGCACCTCGCCAACCAATCGATCCCGCTACATCGTAGGACTCAAAAACTCCGATCTCAACACTGGGAACCTGGATTCGACGGTGTCCAGAGGCCGGGCATTCACCACGTCAACATGGTAATTACACAGTAGCCACTCCACGTCAGACGCTGTAATGCTTGGTCACCGCCCATCTAACTTCATCGGGCGCAGGTGGACAGCTGACCTGGCAGGTCCCACCTCTTGTCGCATGTGACCAACTCTACTCTCCATCGCACTTCAGGAACTGCGCGAGCGTCGATGAAAGTGGCGCGGGTTCACTGAATTATTTCTAATAACAGGAATCCAGAGCGTCAGTAGTTCTACTAGTGTGATAACAAGATTTTTTAGGGGCTTTGCATCACAGTACATGCAAGGAATTCAACTCCTCCCAATTCTCATCTGCAAAAATCGATCCCTTGCAGCTGCTTCTCTAGATTACTTGAACTGCCTATCAATCAATGTTTGCGACGAGGTATATGTATACGAGAATCTTAGTACTTCGTATTTCCTGTTCAAGCAAAAGGAGCATTCACTTTACAAAGAGAAATGCGAAAAAAGATAAGCGTCTGTAAGCTCAGAGAATAGTGCTCGCACAGAAGCAAAGTTTTTGACGGACCTTTTCCAACAGAGCATGCCTTGTCTGAGATCAGGTGGAGAATATCAATCTCGCCGTCCTCAGCTTGTCCTTGCACAGTTCCATCCGTTTGAGCACTGCCCATTTACTCCGCATGGCTGCCCGGTTTCATTCGTCTTGTCACCTAGAATTAGCCCAAGAATTGCATGTTTTGCAGGAATTGCCATTAGATAAGGTTAACAGGAGTCGCTCAGATTCTTACTTCCACCAAACTATTCTCTCAAGGCGAACATGCCCTTGACAAGTCACCTGGTCTTACATGAGACTAGAGGACTGATAACAATGGCAGTCTCCTTGGTGATCAAAGCTGGTAACAATCTTGGAGAAGATCACAGTCTTTTCCTGGCACATCGCAGCTAACATCTTAGACCACCTGATCCGAAAGAATTAGGGTTTCGTCAGAAAAGACACACAGACAGTTGTGCCAGATGCGAAGAGATCTTCAGTACAACCTAGCCTCTTTCTCAATAGTGGATAGAGTTTAGTTCCATCACAATTAGAGTAACCCAATTGGATAAACGATGCAGATAATGCTTTTCCTTATGTGTCATTGACAGGAAGCCCTTCACCTGTGCTTGCCAATCACGCATTCCTCAATTACTATCTATTACAGTAGATACCTCATAAACAAGTGCAACAAGGCATTCGTAGAGTTTTCAGCGTCCGTAATTCCTTCATCCATATCGAGATATCGAAATTATACCTTCAGTCAATGCGTGGTTGTGAATCAAAATAATGACTCTGTCTTGCAAGGTTTTTCTGAGAAATAATTTACAAAAAAATTGCCAGCGACAGCACCACTTCAAAGGTCTGCTATGTTCCTGAACCCATGTCACAACGTTGCGTTTAAATTCAATAATACAGTGGACGGATTCACACAACAAAGGATAACTAACCAGCTTAGACGTGGCCGTGACCATGAAACTCTCCCTTGCATCCTGAAACTTTGAATTAACTTAAAACACTGTTGCGTTGCAGAACGACAAATGAAGAGCTACAAATCCATGGCATCATCATCAACATTACACCATCATCAACCGCCTTCAAATAAAATATTGGTAATTGTCGTCACCCCAGAAAGTCTCCATCGACTTCCTAAAACCTTCACAAGTCGTCTCCCAGGGCCCAAAGTAGGTCTCGAGGTCTACACTGATCTCCCAAGATAGACATCGGCGTCACGCACCCAGATTCTATTTCTGAGGGCACCAAGACCCCGAGCTCCAATCAAGACCCCTTCTGCTTCCTCGGTTACTGAAATCGGAGCTTCATACCGATTATACCCCATCTGGCACTCACAATATTATACAGAATACTACTAATATACCTCCCCTTAGAACCCGCAACCGTCTCCATCTGGTCCACACGACCATAAAAATAAAGAATAAGTGACCGGAAATACAGATCATGCCACTATGATATCATTCAGCGCTGAATATTTTGACTTCTGATTATGGAGCTCCTAATCTCCGGATGCATCTGTAATTCTGACTAAATTTCAGATATCACCGACCTTGACATATCTCGATTAAGATTTACTAGTCTTCAAGCATATAATGTAAGCTACAGTATGATCATCTCACAAAACATCCAAAGCACCATCACGCAGATGGAAGAAAAGGTCCGAAAAACAAACCATCGACGCAGGATCACCTGACTAAACATGCGAGGCTTCAGTTGATCGATCTCTGATCAGGATTAAGGATGGCACAGACACCGAAACAGTGGGGAACAGTTTCGTGAGATGTATGGATGATGTTTTTAGTGCAAGTTCGATGCAAGGTTTCCCGGACATCTACAGATGGCGATTGTCGGTAATCCAGGAATTAGAGCTTCAGGGAGAGATGAGCAAGGAGCGGGCGATGGAGGTTGCATCTGCCGGAGTGGGCCCTCGGCGAGTTCCGTTTTTTTTTTCCTTTGACTGGAGTGACGAGTCGACTCGTGGTGCCTCTAAGTCGTCTTGCATCGCTGTGTCTCCCTGTGAGTACAGTAGTACGAGTAGTCGATCGTTCGTCACGCGTCGTTGCCTCTTCGCCGGGCTGATTTGTCAACCGCGACCTTCACCTTTTCCTCTACCTGCCACTGTCGCAAGACAAAGAATTCCCCTCCTCTTGTCGCTCTCGGGCTTCTTCCGTACCGGCGTTGTCACTCCTCAAACGGCTCTCAGACGCGGGAATCTGGGGTCAGTGAGAAATGTGTGTAGATTGGAATGTCGTGCAATCTGCGACTTCATGTGCTCAAGTTCACCGTCGTAAGTAGATGGCAGGTTTCGGGATTTATGTTTTTGGCGCCTGGGTTAAGGCGGTGATATTGGTCTAGTGGCGCATTTCTTCTCCATTTGAAGCACCGGGGAGTGCCTAGAAGTTCCTGCAAACCTGCGGTATTTTGTAGATGGGCCAGCTTTAATCTGATGATCTGAGCATAACCGTGGTTATTGAAAGTTAATGGATTGCGTGTTTCTGGGACGCCGTGCACGCGTTTGCGGGAGGATTTCGGGGACGGCTCGGTTTCGACTGCCTTCCTGCTGAGATATCTGTGGTGGCGAAGTTGTGAGCGTTTTGTCGGTGTGGTATGTGAAATAGTGGCCATGGCGGGGGGTGAAGTTTGGAGATTGAAGGGAAATCTGCAGGATTGAGGAGCGGGGTTAAGTGGGCGTGGTTGTGGCGTGATCAACTACCATGTAGAATTATGGGGAGATCTCTTCGTCCTGTTTCATGCTACCCAAGCTGGACTGTGAGTATTCGAACCCTTGGAACCACTTCTGCATGTGAATGTAGAATTCGCGCTGAAAGGGGCGGAGAGGGGATAGTTTTCTAGCCGACTCTTTTGGTGGTTTCGTGGGAGACCTAGGCTGTAGTTTATTGGCACTTCCCGACTATGAATCAGTAGGGGGGGTGCATGCATAGGAGTGATGCTGTAGGTCAGGGTAGGAGCATATCGAGAAATGTTGAAGAAAATTTGGGAATCAGGTAGATATGAAGGATTCGGCATGGTTGACAATTTCAGGAAACTTGATGCACAAGCTCCGACAGTTCCCGTCACTTGGTACTGTGGAGATGATGAGGACTTATTGTTTGTGCTTCCCCTTCGCTTGGATTCATGTTGAATTTCCTTCCGAAATCGTGTTGTATGCAGAGACAAGCGAGGGATGTGAGGCGGTTCTGCGCAGAGGCGAATGGCTGGCTCCTAGGTCTCACTGTGAAGATTGAGGACGCGGACGAAGTAGTTGTGGAAGTGGTGTCGTCACATAGCAACAGTCTGTCTCACTGATATTTGTTGCTGACGTTACGGAGAGCATGTTTTGAGATTAATAACATGGGCGGAGAATGATAAGAAGGCGGGGTCCTGAATTAGGGCTACCGGAGGTGGATTAGCAATCGTCTTCAAGCTAATGCAGTAGATTGCAGGCTATGCAGAGTGGATGGGGAAGTGGAGCGGATGGCTTGGGTGTAGCAGCAGAGGATTAGGGTTCCAGTGGTTCGTGAACTTGAGAGGACTGTAGCAAGTTGAAGCAATGGCTGTCCAATGGGTTGGACAGTTGTGTCACAGAGTTTCGATGCTGGCGGTGGCAGCGGAAGGTGTCATGACTGTGAAAGAGCACCCTACACATATAATTCTAAATGATTTTGCAACTTCGCTTGGGGATCTTGCGAGTTCGTTAAAAGAATTGCAGAAGGAGCTGGAGGTAAGCTTACATTATCTACACTATCTAGTTAGACCTGTCTACATGATCTGCAAAGCATGAGTTGAATTGTCATCTGTGGAGGACATATGATTTAATTCTAGATGGTTCGAACTTTAATGTGATAATTGCATGTTGACGAGCTCCGAGCTGCTGTGTTTTCTCTTCTTCAGATGTACGTCGAATGAGTAAACTGTACTAGAATTTTTACAGTGGCACTTGAATAATCTTATGTTGGTATCATTCGATCCAGGTTCACCCTCTTACACGTTCCATTGAGTCTCAGCAGCGCAATATGGAGGCTGAAATGACTGCTGTGGAGCAGCTAGTGATGGCCCATAGAGCACAGTCCCAATTTACCTCACTCCTGAGCTGTCCTTTCCTCCTCCTGAAGTTACAATCATGTAGAGGGAACTTGAGCAAGGGTCTAGAGAGCATCACTCCAGTCGCTTGTAGCCCATTGGTGAAATTGCAGATAAGTCGAACGCAGCGACAGCTGAGAGAGAGTCCTCCCAAACTAGGGTTGAAAGAGCAAAACCTGATAGATTTACTGAGCACGATCACCGAGGGTTCTACGAATCTGAGATGCAAGGAGCTCGCGGAGCAAGTTGCAGAATATTTAGGTGTTGCTCTTTGTGATGCTGCTTTTGCTGAGAATCTTGCAGAAGCCAAAAAGGACATAAAGAAGGCTGACATTTGCGATGATAACGAGTTTTCATTGTACTTGGATCAGTGTACCAAGGCATTGGAAAAGGGCTTGGCATATCAAGAGGAGCCAGTTGGAGGTGACCATGCAGATTTTCTCTCGACTCCATCGTCTCCCGGAAGCAGTTACTTTGCCTCGAAAGAGGTGGTTGCTCCCTCGTCACCCCTCCCTTCATTCATTTGTCCAATCACAAAGCAGGTTATGAAAGACCCCGTGCAGATTGCTTCTGGCCAGACTTATGAGCGAAATGCCATCCTACAATGGTTTAAAGATGGAAAGACTACGTGTCCGCTTGGGGAGAAGCTAAAGAATACAAAGATGAAGCCAAACTATGCTCTGAAGCAATCAATCTCAGAATGGAGGGAGAGAAATTACAACATCCGGCTGGACAATGCAGAGTGGCGGCTTAGATCGTTTCAGCCCATGGAACAAGCGCGCGGTGCACGAGACATCAAGCTTCTCTGCGAGGAAGATGGAATCAACAAATATGGTGTTGCATCCCGAAAATTGATCCCTCTGTTGATTCGCTTGGCTGATACACCTACAACCTCTGTGAATCTGCGAGAACTGTGCTTCAATGCACTGTCTGCTCTTGCCCAGGATCACCAAGAAAATCAGGTGCGTGTTATGTTAACGAACTCTCTGCATGTATATAAATTCGTGTTACAAGTTTGTCCGAGGAAATCGTCTATTTAATGCAAACATCGCATCTAACTGTGCTCATCTTCTAAATGTGCAGGAGACTCTTGTATTTGAAGGGGTGATTGACGTGTTGGTGCGTACTCTACGGAAGTATGATGAAGCAGAACCAGCTATAAACTTGTTGAAAGTTTTGTCAGCTAGTCCCAAGATAGCAGAAATAATAAGCCGGACTCCTGATGCCGTCCTGCTTCTGGTGACCTTTTTGGGTCATGAAAACGAGAATCTTGTGGTGTCGGTGAAAGCGGTTTTGGTGAATCTTCCGACTAGTGATGAAAATATCGTCATCATGGCGGAGGCAAACCTGATGAAACCCTTGGTCACAAGACTCGTTGAAGGTAATTACACTTTTGGTCATCTGACTCATCTCTTTCGTGGTTCTCTAGAACGAAATAGTTGAGATGCTCTTTAGGCTCATAAGTATGTGTCTTTATGCAAGAGTCCGGCTGGTCTGAATATGATTGTTGTTCTCTGTGTGCAGGAGGGAAGGAGTCAAAGATTTTGATGGCGAGAACTCTTGCCCGCTTAGAGCACATGCCCGAGAGCAGCAAGAGCTTGGCTACCACTCGTGAGACTATTAAAACATTGACCAACATGACTAATTCTGAGGACGAGGAAGAAGTCGACTCTGCTATTCTCGCCCTCAAGAATCTATCTGCCAGTCAACCCGTTGGAATTTTGATTGCTGATTGCACAGGACTTGAGGTACATTTTCAAACCTATTAATCACGCGGTTTGGATTTTGGTGAAAGTAGTTATTTAAGCACTATGCAGTCGAGGAAACTGTAGCTTACATTTCTTGTGTGATTTGTTGGAAGAAACTGATATCACGTAGAGCTTGAAAGTTGCATTATTTTCCTTCTTTTGACATCTTAACAAGTTGTGTGAACTTTGATGTTGCAGGTTCTGATCAGGTTGCTCACTTCAAAGAAGACATCTGCGATTACGAAGATCGGTGCTTCTTATATTGTAGCTAATGTATTAGTCGCAGTCGGCAACCAGTGGAGACCAAGTGAAGACAGGGACGCGGATATCGACCACTTCGTTGAGACTTTCTTCATCTTGATATCAAGCAGCACCACACCGCCGGCAGCACAATCCCATTTGCTTCAAGGTCTTTTGGGTCTAGCCGAAGGGAAAGATACGGGGCATGCTGTTAAGGCGATAATGATTAGAAGAAATGCATTTTCAGTATTGATACCTCACTTTAGGGGGAAGAAGCCTGAAGCAAGACGAGATTCTCTTAAGCTCTTTACATCCTTGGCTAGGAAGCATGGAGCAGAGGCTTGGATGGCGATAAAAATAAGTTCTGGAACTCTGCAGCTTCTCGTAGAAATGTTGAAGGCAGAGGAGATCTCGGAGCCTGAAAAGGTGGCTGCTGCAAGAATAATTTCTCATCTTCCAGAGGATGATCATTCTCTTACAGGTACATTGCGCTCTCTTAATATTGTTCCAACCTTGGTCAGTTACCTGACTTCATCAAATCAGTCCATTCAAGAGGCTTGTGTGGCTGCGCTTGTCCGATATACTTCCCCTGATTTGTTAGATCTTCAGAAAACATTAGCTCAGATGCAGGTGATACCTATCCTGGTTACCCTTCTTGATTCACGACGACCGCGAGTAAAAACAAGTGCTGCCCAGGGACTAGCCAACTTTTCGAAAAGTACTACTCGTTTGGTGAAGCCAGTTGCCCCGAACAAGTGGTGGCAATGCTTTAAACCCCCGCTGGAGTCCTGTAAGCTACATTCAGGTATCTGCACCGTCGAGTCCACATTTTGTTTACTTATGGCAGAGGCAATATATCCCCTACTCAATATGGTTGCTGAGGATGACGGGAAGATTGCAGAGGTGGCCTTAGAAGCTCTTTTTACTTTAGTTGACAATGATCAATGGGAGAAAGGATGCCACATTATTCACCAAGCAAATGGTATCTCTACAATCCTCGGGAATTTGCCGAAATGCACACCTCGAGCGCAGGATATTTCAATTAACATGTGCGAGAAGTTCTTCCGCATATCCCAATTTCAAAATTCCTTTGGACCTATGGCACAGATGCACATCATCACGATTGCACAGCAGGCGGCTCCCAAGACAAAAGATGTTGCCGGTAGGATTCTTCGGCAGCTTGACCTCCTGCAAACCCAGTCACACTACTGGATTAACAGCACGTCCAAGTAAATGTGCAAGCAGCTCTTTGCGATCGGTCGCTATCGACATGGTTGGTTGTCCACCCTTCATCGAATGACCACTGAAGTGCATCCTTTATTCAACGTCTTTTGAAGAGGCGAAGGTATTTAAGAGAACTGGGTCGTTTCTGGCTTATGAGAGGCTAGTCTAAAAACCTGCCACCATCCTGTTCTGGCGTTTAAAAGTTTGTAGGCGGTGTTACCTTTCTGTAAGAATCTGACCAGGTTATGTAGACTACGCTCTGGCTTTGGTACAGGTAACTGTGCAGGAAAAGAAAGTTGGCCTGTCTTACGCTGGGCTATGGCCAGCAACTCTTTACAACTTAGAGCTGTTGTCAAACCTGCTTTGTAAACAGCAAAGCAGACCCAGGCGAGCATGGAGGGACTGGGACATGTCGAAACTTATGTGGTTGATGGAGTGCAACACAGATTTATAAAGCCACGCCTGATACGGTAATGCCCCATGCTCTGTTATGTAGAATGGGCATGGTCAGCTTCGTCCAAATCCCTTCAATCTTATGTCGATCAAATGTTGAGCAACTATGCCTTGGGGACTGGGATAAAGGTACAGTTCTCTTACATTGCATATAGTGCCATGGCCTTTGTAAAGTAAGCAGCAGTAGATATGAGCCATCTAGTATTTGCTTTGAGTAGAATGCAGAATGGGCACTAATCCTAGGTTTGGTTGTTAGTTACTAGGACACAATTGAAGAAAATTAATGTACAAACCGGATGATGGAGAAATTATGAAATTATATTAGAATTCGCAGCGAAACGATTCCTTGAAAAGTTTTATGATTTCAAATCCTACCTCTATGAATGGACGTACGATTTTCTCTATGATGATTACGTTTACTAGATGCCAGTCAGCAACTGTAGAGTAGTGGTGTGCACTGAAACTCACATGTATCAATTCCACATCATATCCTAAGACTGAGAAAATGAAATGTAGAGTTATTGTTCAGTCTGTCGCATCTAACTTGAAAGCTATTCTTTGCATACATACATAGCGTTATCTAGCGACACCCGATTCCAGAGTATTTTTCTGTGATTTAACGTGTACTAAGCATTACCAGATGGTTCAAAGGCAACGCATCGCACCAAGAGGCCAAGCTAGTGCTGATGGTCATTGCTGATGGTCATTCACATATTGAGAGGCCACCAGCTGCTCCTCGAACCGAGCAAAGTGTTGTCTCGCAGAGTTCCGGACCCAATTCAGAAAGGCCTGTCGCTCCTCGCCCTGTCGTCGGACTCTCTGTCCAGCCTCGTGAATCAAGGCATAGTTCCTGCGTCTCAAGTAGTTCAGACCCGCCGTCAGGTGCCTTCGTTCCCTCCTTAGCATATGCACCCGGGCTCGCTCGATCTCAAGGGCTGCACGTAACTCTCTGCGTGCTCTTTCGTTACGGTGGTTGACCTCCATAAGAGTATTCACTGCCAGTAAACTCCCGTTGATAATCTGTTCTGAAGTAGCAGCCAAGCTGATAATCTGATCTGAACCGGTATCTATGCGGATGTTAATGGTGCGTGTTGGCGGGTTAGGCCGTGGTGGAATAACGCCATCTGAATTACCGCCCTGATCAGGATCACTGCACCCAGCATCTGTAGAACCCTCCTCGTGGCTGCCATAGATGGGAGTGATATTGATGTCTATCGTCACCATAGTCCTGCAAACTGGGCATGGCTTCGGCTCGTCTTGTATCCATCGGAACAGGCATGGCCAGCAGAAGAGGTGACCACATGAGGTTGCAACTGGTTTAGTGGGCGGCGCCAGGCAAATCTGACACTCTAAAATGCTTCTGGGGAATTCTGCTTGGTGCTTGTGAGCTGACCCCTGACCCATTTCCATGCTACTGTGCTTGCGTTAGCACCTCTAGATATCCACTCAACTGTCGGGCCTTCAACAGTAGTGCACACACAATAGTGTATTTTCGATCGAGCTCTCAGAGCCGAGAAAGTGTGAATCTGAGGAGATGGAAATTGTGCCCTGCCATGGCAATCTCCTTGCTTTGTAGTCAGGGCTCTCAATAATGAAGCCATAGTCCAAGCCTCGTTCATCAGCAGATAGTTAATTTGTCTCGTTGAGGGGCTGAAAAATTGGTTCCTCGGCTGATTTTCAGATCATTAAATAATTGTGAATGTTTGATTGTGGAGATGTTTGTCTCGTTTGGTTGTAATTATCAGTTGAACTTCGCTTGGACTAAAGCAGAATTCGTTTCCTCGGTTGTGAGGAATTAGGCTCACTTTCAGGTTTAGAGTTCCTGTTTTGTGATCCCTGACATGCTGAGGAAGACGTTATTCCAAATCTGTTAGTGCTTGCTTCAGTGGTTTCAGAAGTAATTGTTGTCCTGAATTCATCACATGGCCGCCACAATCTGACTTCATCTAGCTTGAGAGCGGTGATTTTCAAGCAACGCTCTCGAGGCACTGCATCGTTTGGATCCAAGTTACAGATGGGTTTGGGGTTTTATGTGAGGCCAAGCTCAACGTGGCATGGATTCATTTCTCAAATTGGTATACGTTTTTAATTGTTTGTATAAAAGCCTGCAAAGTCCCCAAGTTCAAATCCTTATGTCCAATGTCAATGGGCCATGTGATTTTTGGAAGAGTTTTTACTAGTAAACGACCTATATTTATGTCACAGAAAATTGATTTATAATTTATAAAATCTTTGTTCATCTAAAATTGTTTTTTAATGAAAAGTTATGTATTTTTACAATTAAAAAGGTAATATGCCTTTAGATGTTATTCAATCCTTCATGCACATGTCACGAATCACTTATATACATACACTTCATCAATTGCATTCGTACAAAAATATTACCAATCACATATGCATGTATGTATATACATCACATAATAAAAAAACAAAAGTTAGAGAATTGACATTTTCATAGATGGAAAAGTTTGTCAATAAGGCAAGGCTATTCCTTCCACTTATTTTCACATACTAACACAAAAAAGATTAACTAACTCAATTGCCTCTATTGGTCAAGGCCTTAAGGTAGATGTAATTGATTCAGTTACTTTGATAGCCTTTTGATTAGGAATTTGGACAAGAAATCTTGTAAAATCTGAAAACTATGAGGACGTCAAGGAGAAAAAAACACATTATTTCCACTTATATTCAATTTAATATGTAAATTTCTAAAGGTTTATATTGATTTAAAATAATAAACAATACAAGCAATCAATCAAATCCATATGCAAATTAATCAAACTTCTACAAAAGAGTCTTGTTGATTTGAGTTACTTCTATGCTAATACTTATTGATATATATATATATATATATATATATATATATATATATATATATATATATATATATGCTACTTCTAATTATTGGTGCACCTATATTGAGTAATTGGTCCTTCAAAATTATTATTGTTTCATAAGGTCGGTTTAGACTATAAGCAAGTTAAAAAGCCAACCATCAAAAATCCAAACCAAATTTAGGCAAGAGTTTCAACATTTGGGCTAAAATATACATTAAAAAATACGAATTGGAGCCTCTGATTGGTTACAGTGTGAAATTCCAAAGGACTATAACTATGAGCTTAATCATTTAAAAAATCATAAAAATTTGAAAAAAATTTAATAAATTACTAAAATACTAAAATACTAAAAACATAGACAAAGGTGTAAATATTAATGAAGAACATGTTTCAAAAAACTGGCAATAGATTCATTGTTATGAAAAAGTTATGACTTGTTGAGATTCAATTTATTTTGATTCAACAAAGACCAAGTGACAATGATTGTTGAAAAGTTAATTAATAAAACATGACAAGACTTGTAGAGCTACGATCAACCGTTAATAGCCCAAGAGCCTTGTCTTCTTGTGAATTCATGGCCTCTTAAGAGAAGTTTGGATCATTTAAGACTAGAAGACTAAGTTTTTGATCAAGAAGACGTCATTTTAATGCCAAAACTTCCAAAAAGTGATGCGACAAAAACTTGATGGGAGGCGATAATCTTTGAACATTGGCCTTTAGTGTGAAGGCGGAGACGCCAGACTTTAGACGTTCTTGCAATCTAATTGGTGGAAACCAACAACCTTTTAACATTTTGTTAAAGTGTGAATAGGACTTTACCTTATTGATCTTGGAAAACCTCACTAGCACATCTAATTCTATCATGAGGACAAGGCTAATCCTTTCTAGTCATCAGCTCCTGGAATGAGAGTTTGAGGGGCCTTGGGCACATGAAAGGATGTTATACTTGGACATAGGTCCAACGAGCTCCTGTCATCTAGCCACGGGTTTGATTTCCAATAATTTCATGGTGATTTGACAGAAAATCACATAAGATTGTTTGATATTGGTCATGTAATTTAGTATTTCTACACTAGGAGAAATCCCTCATTCTATTGGAGGGTGCAGATGGAGCCTCATTGATTAATTGAGTTGAACTTGGCTTGTTGAGATTTTAAATTCTAAGTTGAAAGTTTTTGAATGACCATATTCATTATTTTGAGACAATTTCAGAACTTTGAGACTTATTGCCTACAATTTTAGCAATTGTTTTTAGACAATTTGAACTTTTTTTTGACTTTCTAATTATAGATTATCCTCGACTTGAGGATAATCTTCCCATATATAGTCAAAAAGTTTTTGACAAATATAGAATCAATCAAAAAATCAATGAAAAAGCTATAGTCAAGCATTAAATTGAGACTTTGAAAAGTCTCGATATAACGAATATGGTGTTTTGACTAAACTAGAGGTTGCACAAACACTTCAGTTTAATCAATGTAGACATTACGTGCAAAATGGGGTCATGAAAAGGCCGTGTAAGCCTGCCTTTTCTAGGTGAACCCCCTACTTTGGGCACCTCTGCCGCGGATGCCAGAGTTGCTGCCTGCACAGAACTGCGTGGCGCACTCACAACAAAGGTCCTCGGAATATTAGTTGAGACATGAATGACTGGCTTGGGGTTTGGTCCCAAATGGTCAGATGGTGTCAGCCCGGCACTGTAGCTTGTGCCCTCCACACGCCTCGCGGGGAGGTCATTGGTTCGAGCCCTCATGGCGGTTACTGGCACCACGGTGGCACAGCCAGTGACATGTCAAAAAGTACGCGGACAGCGCCCGTTCTTTTCTCTCACGTGCCGCTTACACGGCCTTTTCATGACCCCATTTTGCACGTAATGTGAAATTTTCAACGGAAGTTTAAATGTTTTTCAACTATAGGTTGCACGGAAAAACCAGTTGAAAAATAAAGATTGTCCAATGGATGAGAATTCATAATCCATTAATGCACCTTCAAACCTTTTAGTCATAAAAATCATTTAATTACAATCATGAGTCGATATATGAAATTTTACCATGTTACTTTTTATCTTGAATTGAATTGAATAAATTTTTTGAAAGCCATATTCAAATAAATAAGAATGTATGGTTATAATTTGGAATATAATTTATTATTTTAGAATATAATAATATGTTTTAAAAAAATATGATTGATTTTTAAAAAATTGATACAAATTAAATCTTATTTGTTATAAATTGGATTATGTTTAGGAATTAGATTATTTTTAACAATCCACTCTAGATTCATGTAAGGGAGGAAGATAACTCAAATGTATACATTTTAAAACACAAAATGTATATAAGAGGTACATGTAAGTGTTAATTGGTGATGGATATGTTTACCTCAGGCAGCTCCATTTTAGTTTCCATTTTAGGCTTAGCTAACAAAATGATTTTAAAAAAAGTTAAATGTGAATTCAAAAACTCATTCCTTAATCATCAAATTCTTTATCCTTGTTGACATATTTTTGTTTATTTCGATTCAAATACTAAGCAAATTTTCATTCAATTGTGATGACTTCATCAGAAATCTACATGAATGTGCTACAATTATTTGTTTAATTCATGCCACGAGTTTGAAAAAAACAAAAATTAAAATTAAACATATATAAAAACCATTAAATACACATACACACACATATACAGATATGTGTAATTTTAAACATATATAGAATTCAATTCTTTAATTATAATTTAAATACTTAAAAATTTGAAATACTTAATTTTATATATTTATATGAACTTTATAGCACATTACGTGCACCTTACAAAATTTACCTTAACTGAAATTTTTTTATGTACATACATGTACTTTACACAAACAACATGTAGTCAATTTCATTAGTCTCAACATCACGTAGATATTTATAAATAAAAATAAATTAGATTATGGAAAATGAGAGTCTTTTTTTGAGCACAAGAGAGAAATCATCTAATTTTCTATAAATTTTTTTCTCATGCTTATAGAAAATTAGATGATTTCTCCAGTGGATGGAAGACCATTGGATTTTGTAGTCTAATTTTCAACTATGGTGTGGGGGCCCGCACTAGAAAAAAACTCTCGCTGGGAGGACTACACTTGAATATTTTTCTCCTAATTCAATGAGCCTCATGCGCAGCCTCTGGTTGAAATCAATCTCAACCGGAAAGCACCTCAAGTTTCAACTGACAGGCATTGTGCAACCCCTCTATGTGCAAATATTGCAGAGAGCGGGAGCTCTATCCTGTGCCCCGGCAGTTTGAGGGGAGGTATTTGCAGAGTCTATTGGGGTTCGTTTTTGGTGGAGGGACAATACAGTGTCCATTGCCCATGCATCAATACAGTGTCCATTTCCCATGCTCACTCATCAATAGAAGATACATCATAAATAACTGTAAAGTTGGCTTCTGGTCAACATGCATCAACTGTTACACAGCGGGACTTGGGCCCCGAACTCAGCTAAGGTTTCATCCAAACTCAGCTGCTCCCGAATTTTCTGCAAGATTTATTGCACAAGTTGCAAATGTTTGGACTTATGTGTGGACAACATGCAACGTGTTCCTTACACCGAGCATGTGCCACTGGAGAGCATCTCAGAGACGTCCCCTCTCGAGACTTATAAGTACAGACTCCTTCGCCTTCGTGATGTAACTTAAGTTACAGCATTGACAGACGATCCGAGGTTTATCTAGTCGTACAATCCTGGCTCCTTGATCGTCTCGTTGAGCACTCTCACTTTTCACTGATCTTGGAAGTCAAGGTGTACGGTGAACCTCCTTGAAGTTATCTGCCCAAGTTATCTGATGACCGACAGTGTTTCGATGTGCTAATCAGCTCAAGGGCTTCGCAAGTTGGCAGCCTGTTCTCGTTCTCAGCTTCCGATCACCATTCTAGACGCTGGTTCTGATTGTGCGTGACATGACCCTGACCTCCTCTTGATATCTTGATAGTAGTTGTCCTAGGTTGGCAACGTTGGTCAGATCTGCCTCGTACAACGAATATCTCGTACTCTCTAGCTGGTTTGTTTGGTTTGTACAAAGCAGTGGCTGTTTGTACTTGCTTGATCCCGCTTTCACGGTTGGTGAGGTCTTTGCATGAGTGCTGTTTTGTTAGTTGACAATACTGATGCGGCGGTAATTATCTAGATCTGCTTCCTGCAATGTGGTATAGTCGTTACTGGAGCTTCATTTGAAGATGTATTTTCCTATTACAGTCTGAGCCGCTTTAATTGGAAATGCGGTCCTGCTGACATAATGTGCGCATAACTTGTCAGTACTTGTGTGCCTTCTATTTTGAGTTGAGATTGCTAGCATGATCCTGTTTATGGGGTTATGCGTATGTAGGGAATATAGTTTGAGTGGTCGTTCATGTTCAATGGGTTTTTGTATTTCAGGTTCACGTATTGTACAACATGACTAGTGGTCACATTGCTGTCTGAAGGTTCTTTCGATAGAACTGGTTTTGGGTGCTCCCATGAGCCATGGCTTGGTGGAAGTTAATGAATCAGCCTTCATCAGGCTTACCTCCTGAGATAGAAGCTGCTAGAGATGGTAAAGATTTGACCTCTTTCATGATGTTTGCGCTTGCAATTTAGACGGTACTGCAGAAATTATCTGAAGAATACTAGCGAAACTCTCTTACCTTTCTTAATATCTAGCTGATGATCTACTCTGTGATGCCAATCTATTTTACATGATGGTCATAGATGCTGACTTTTGCACAATGCAATGACTCTGTATACAGGAGGTGGTTCGATGGAGACAATTTTTTCGATTTCGAATCCTGCAGATGTCTATGTGACGGCAGCGCAACAGAACATGCATTTATTGAAATTCAACCGAGAACAATGTGAATATCTCATTGATAAACTCAAAGGGGCTATTCGAAGCGCCAGTTCATTTTTAGAGGTATTACAAGCCAAAGACCATGGACACCCTTCTCAAGCTATGGGTGCTCAAACCATCGAGCTCCTTGTTGCTTCAGCAAAGCAAGTTGAGAGCTTTGTACAAGGCTGTTGCAAGGATTTGTGGATCGAATCTGCCATGACATTAACGAATATGTCTGAGTATGTTTCGTCACTAGGATTCAATCTCGAGTTATGCAGAGTTACCTTGTGTGAAGTGTGGTCTGGAACTAGGAGTCTTACATTGGATGAAGTTGATGACATCAACAGAAATGAAGTTGAAACTGTGAAATTGAAGGCCTTGGTTGATGTGGATGCCTTACTTACAAAAGTGATACTGAGTCTGCATACCTTAGTCGATGGCGACAGGGATTTAGCCGTTTATTTACTCCAAAGTCTACTGAGAATACCGACTTCTTATGATGAGAACTTTTTGGGCAAGACATCTGACGTTGTTCCAGGTGTGAAATTGGGAAGTGGTTCTTCAGGAATTGTTTACAAGGTGATGTGGCTGAGAATACCAGCTGCACAGAAAACTTTCTTTGGACGCGAAAATCTGGATTTCATTAAGGAAGCTGGAGTTCTATCACAATTGTTTCATCCTAACATTGTGTCCATGTTCTGCTGCACAATGGACAAGCGTACATGTTCCATCATCATGGAATTGATGGATGAAGACCTCTATTCGTTGTTCCAAAGAAGATTTGAGGAGCCTAATGGATATCATCCATTTCCTCTTGGGGAAGCACTGGACATTATGCTTCAAATAGGTGAAGCTGTGAAATACCTCCATGAGAAACGGATTGTGCACATGGATTTGAAGTCATCAAATGTATTAGTGAAACATGGTGATGGGGTCATATATGCCAAACTTGCTAGTTTTGATCTTTCAAAAAAGAATGTGGCAAGTACATTTTCAGGCATGACATACCATATTGGTAGTACAAGGTGGATGGCTCCGGAGGTATTCAAATTACATCCATGGGACCATGGATACCTTTCAAAGGATATAGCGAGGATCAGTTTCAAGTGTGACACCTATAGTTTTGCAATGGTTTGTTATGAAATTTTGAGTGGACTAATTCCTTTTAGTGAATTATCACTAATGCAATTGAACCAATTGAAGACGGTGGTATTGATAGGCTCTCGTCCAATTTTACCCGATCATTGTCCTCCTTATTTGAAGGCTTTGATTGAAAGATGTTGGGACCAAATTCCTTCAAGACGCCCGACTTTTACTGAAATTTGTTTGCAACTGAAGCATATGAAGCATCTTGTATTAATATCAGGTAAGACTTCTCAAATGTTATTTGTATTGGCACTGCAGTGAAGGTTCAATTTTTCTTTGAAAGTAAATTTATTGACTTCAGTGCATACAATGGCAGGAGGTGCTTCACTGGACTTGGTGTCAGCAGACATGCCAATGGAGCCTTCAGCAAGTCATGAGCTAATGGAGACAGCAGCGAGTAACACTCCAATGAAGATGATTGCAGGTGACATGCCAGTGGTTGAAGGGATACCACTAAAGACAGCAGTACCTACTGTGCCAATGGAGACCAAAGAGGCTTCATTAACTTTGGCAAGAGACACTCCAGTGGAGATGAGGGCCGGAGACTCTTCAGTGGACACATTAACAAGAGAGACTCTCATGGATATGACTTCGACTGCAGGAGACATAAGAGCAGATCATACGGCTCCTGTAGACATACAAGTGGAGACTACTACAAAGGAGGGGCTACTGGGGACAGTGGTACAAGGCACGGGAGATACTTGTAAGTGTCTTCCATTTTTTTCAACAAAGTGCATATTGTTTGAAATTTTGGGTGTCATAGTAACAATATTTGTGAAGAGCGTTGTACTCGAGCGTGATATCGAGCTCAAAAACTCGGATTTCTGTCATACAAATGTATTTAAGTAAGATATTCAATAGAGGCTGGAGTTTTTGAAACAAAATTCGTTCACCTTTCAAGTGTGATGAAAGGCAAGTCATACAAATTGATAATTCTCTAAATTCTGGTACCCTGTATAGGACGTCAGCTCAATATAATTGGTATTCTTTTTGTTTGGTGTAAATTAATATAATTTTGGTTTGTACGATGTTATTTCTTCAGATGTCCGTATCCACCTTGGAAAGCAACTGGGAAAAGGTGCCTCAGCTACTGTTTACGAATGTGTTTGGAATGGAAAGAAATGTGCCACAAAACTATTTACCTCAACGAACGCACCTGAATTTGAAAGAGAAGTGAATCTCTTAAAAGAGTTGTGCCACGATAACATTATGTCCTTGCTTGACTGGGCTAAGACCAAACACCGCTTGTTAGTTGTAATGGATATGATGGATGGAGATCTACTTCAAGTTATGCAAGAAAAAATGATCAATGAGGACCGTGATACTCCCTTCACCAATCCAGTAGCGGTGGACACTATGCTTCAAATAGCTTGTGGTGTAAAATACCTGCACGAGAATCATATTGTGCATAGAGACTTGAAATCAGAAAATATTTTGGTCAAACGTGTGAAGGTATCCAAATCAGAGAACAACTTTATTGTCAAAGTGGCCGACTTTGGGTTGTCTTTATTTAAGGAAGTGAGCACAACAAACACTGAAGTTCTCAATGTGGGTACCAACAGATACATGCCTCCTGAACTAATAAAACTTTCAGAGCTTCTAGACATTCCACTTACTGAAGTGAGGCGTCTTCCACCCCAGAAAGTAAATCATCTTTATAAAGGTGATGTCTATTGTTTTGCGTTGGTGTGTTGCGACATACTAACCGGAGATAGACCCTTCCCCAAAATAAGTGACATTGATGTTAAGAGGATGGTATTGAATGGGGCAAGACCAGAGTTACCAACCACTTGTCCCCCAAGCTTGGAGGTTTTGATTAAGGATTGTTGGAACCATGACCCGAAGAAGCGCCCTAAATTTGACGATATTTGCCGGAGGTTGGAGATTATAAAAGCTTCATTAGGGACAGGTATGTTTCTCTTTACTCACAACCTTTACAGCCATGGCATACAGATCAGCGTACATTTCAACAAGTTGGTTTTACACCGACTAACTTGTTCTCAGAACGCTCACTTGATACCAGCGAATTCTGAAAATGGATGGGTGTAATGATTGAAAGAGCACTTGGAAGAGATTCAAACTATCTAAAGTTTCAAACGAAAAACTTGATAAAGCATGTTCAATTAACTATGTGAGTCATCTATGAGTTCGGTAGCTTTATGGTCTACCTTTGTGAATCCCTTGTATTTCCTTGTTAAATAAACATATATGGTATCATCCTATGCAACAAACACATGAAAGCAACTATCTAAAATGTCAGCGATTTAGAGTTGAGTTTACTATTTCCGAGTGCAAGATTGGTGTTGCTGAAAATTTTGCTCAATTGTGTGCAAAGACGATGCTGGGCAAGTTATACAGATGGCTAGCCAGAAGGTCGACATAGCTTCATCGACTTCTTCTGCAGTAAAGGAGACAGAATCTGGTCACGTGAGGTATGCCTTTACATGACCAGTACTAGTCTTACGTGAGTAATGAACATTGGATTAAAAGTTGGAGCCAGAATCTTAAGTTGTTTTTTCGCTGCCAGACGTTTTTCTTGAGTCCACTGGAGATCTTTAGCCTTCATACGCACACATTTTCTTAGAGTCGCACGTCATTGGCTCGATTGTAATTGATCGGCAATGCTACCAAATCTTATCAATATCGTGGAAGTTGTAATGCAAGATGTCTTTGGTGAGGTCAAGACATAGTCACAATAAGAGAACATGCGAATCTTCTAGTTAAATAGTCCTACCATTTTGTTACTTAATTAAAGAAGTGCAGACTATATCTTGATCCTTCGTCGATGGTCCTCCTTTGCACGTTCTTAAGTCACATTTGTATTGAAGGTTTTAACTTTTACATGTATATCCACGTATAATCTTTACATGCATATGACTGTTGTATCACTAATGTTTAAGATCCCCATTTCACAGGAACCGTTCTGCTTTAGATCCCACACCCAAGAAGGTGGGATGGCTCCCTTTCAACTGGATGGTCTCACTATGTAAATGCAAGTGCCAAGATTCCTCTTAACATCCACGGGTCAAGAGCTGCAACAACAGTTGTTCTGATTGATGGGATTATACTCCCGACAGCCCACAAAATATGAAGAGCTGTACTATGGATGTCCACTGGACATATTTTCCCTCGGAGAACCTCATATTGTATCAATTCACTCAGAAAGCCTTCCTGGAGAGTGACTTTTGTGATCTTGAGTTGGAGGCTGCGAGCTATATGTGCTAGTTAGCAGGTTGCTAAGACGAGGCAAAACAAATTCAAAACCTGAATGTTTTCCAGTGATCGTCGAATTAAACAAGGCCAGAGCCTCGCATTGCCACTGATGGGTTTCCAATTACTGGAAGGCTTTAGAAGTCGTCTATGCATGAATGGATACATGTGATCAGGAGAAAGCGTGCATGACTGTTGGGATCCGGACCAGCTCTACAAAGATAGATAGTTCTGTGATAGACCGATAGTTCAAGAGAATATGTGAGAACTCCATCCCCTTGAAGTTAGAACAGCTGAGTTTCTTTGGCCGAGGTGGAGGTGGAATATTTTTCCACCTCACTGTGTGAATCATATCTGTTAAACTGCGTATGAGTCGGACTGAATATCGTCCATGCGGTCATGAGGCAGGCTCTCAAGCTGAGCTCCTGTCCTATGTATATTACGAGATTGATCACGCTTCCAAGTTTGCAAGACTTGTGCTCGTACCCGTGGTTGCTCAAGTCTGTCTTCAGGTTATTTTCCCCTAAGTTCTCCCAGGTCACAAGAAGGTATATATCTAGCTCAATGAGAGAATTCCATCGTCGCAAGTGAGGCGATTGTTAATGATTCACCTTAGAGAACAATGCTTATTCGGGGTTTAAGTGTTCAAGCGATGGCTGCATTTCTCAAGCTCACCTTGGCTAGCTAGAAGCTGGGTTCATTTTAAGCAGTTCATTTGAAACAGAACATGTCACACGCAAGCTCTTCGTGACTGAAACTCTGAGGATGGAATAAGTTTGTAATGTTAAATCCTCCTCCTTGACATGCCAAAGGTGGGGAGATTTTTGGCGTTCCAATGCCCAGCCAGCATGTCAATAAGGGAGGGACTTAGATGAATCGAGTCACATCTGGCCGCTAATATATCAACTTTTAGGTCCGCAAGATCACGATGCCATTGGTTGAGCTCTACCATCAACGATATTCTCCCAGAATGCAGGAACAGTAGTTGTCTTTCTTATGCAATAGTGGGCTTCTAGGTAATAGTGTACCAGTAAAAATTTCCTTGGCAAGCAAGCACAAGGTGTTTCAAGTCTTCACTCCTCAGATGTGCCTGCCGTGAATGCAGCCTTGTTCTAGTACATAAACGCAATTTCCAACGAAGTATCGTCACCAAATTCTAGGAAGTTTTGCAGTGGCCCGTTCACAAGTTCGCACATTTCGTTCCTGAATTTGAGACTGACTTCACAGTTGCAACAATGTACCATGTTCGTTCTATTGAAGACGAAACCATACTCGTGCCCAACAGCAAATTCACATTCAGTTCACTGCAATTATAATACTCAAAACATGAGAGGGTTTTCTGTTTCCACTACCAAATACACAACACAAAACTACGAGTAATTCATAAATCTAGAAGTGTGTCTTCAGTCACTAAAATCAAAGTGATAATTAAAGAATGTTTACTTCTCAGCAAGTAACAGACTAAGAACAAAGTTCTACAAAGCAACAATGTGCACCTACTCGCACCGCACAAATCGGTGAACTAACTCGAAAACAATCGGCAATTTTGTACAAACAAATGGGCTCTACACTCAAATAACCGGTCCACACAGCGCACCGTCTTCACTCCTGATTTTCGGTGCCAATTAGCTAACCCTGGATTTCTACTAACTCTGGTGCCCAAGCAGATGCCGTATTCTAACTCTAAGCATTTCCGAGCTCTTTGTTCAAAGTAACATTTGTAAGAACTACTGGATACGATTCGGCCATCTCTTGTGGGACAAGAACAAATCAATTTCACGAACCAAGCATCGGTTGATCAAACCACCAGCCATTAAAACACGCTGTTGCCATTGCCATTAAACTCCACACCATCCGATGCGAGGTTAGAAAAATCAAGCAACCAGGGGTCACTATCTATTGCGGCTTCTTCTGAACCTTCTCCTTGATCCACTTGAACCCACTCGAAGTCCCGCTCGCCACCTTCTGGGCACCCGAAGACACAACGGTCTTGGTCTTGCCCATGCCCGCGCTCGCGGCCGACTTCACCTTGGCCAGCTTCTCCTTGTTGTTGCCAGACTTGTTATCCTGAGAATCCTCACTCCCATACTTGTCGTTGTACTTGTAGTCCCACTGGTCAGCCCACCCGAGCCCCTGCTGGTCGGACTTCTTATCATACGCATCATACAACGCCATAATTGACCACGATCAACTCTTCAGTGCTCGACACAAACAACGACTGATCAAAAGCTACTACTCGCGTCCACAAGCTGACAAACAGTGCAAAGAGCACGAGATAACTAACTTCGTAACCGGCTAACTTAGAACTCAGAGACTAGGATCCACTAGATGATGCACAAAGTGAGTGCAATTGGAAAACCGTCGTTTTGAGCTGCAAGCCTGCAAGTTGAACGCTGAGAGTTCGGTAGTGAGAGGTAGGCTTTAAGGCTTTTGTTGCCAAATGAGGGGGGGCGGGGGGCGCAGGACCCAGGTGTGGCGAGCAGCGAGGCCCATGTGGCGGAAACACGACGGGAAGGTGTCTAGATTCCAGTTTCCGTGGGGGATGCGGGCATGACGGAGTCGCACGCCACAAAGCGAGGCGGCGCGACCGTGTTGATCGGCCACCACCATCCCGGGTCACGCACTTGTTGCAAGAGCTCAGAAGGACGCCCATCCTTTCCAGAACGTTCTAGAGGCTGCATCTGGGCCGTGAAACTGCTCTGGATGCGACCGGGACCCGGGTGCACTGTTCCCCAGAGGTTTTGGCTGAGAAATCTGGAGGAAATTCAATGTGGTTTCTTCAGCTGCTGACTCACAGATAGTTGGAGTAGTATGTGTCATGGTGTGAGGAAAGAAGAAAAATTCAACAATCCAAGTTCGAAAGATCATTTGAACATTTTAAGTATTTCAAGAGGACATGACTCAATCTAAAAGTACTACGATTAATTCTCTTTGTGACACAGACAATAATCTTTATTGCTGCGAGGTAAAAGCAAGTGGATAAATTCTGTCTGTGACTTCGTGGTTTCAATGTGAAGATCAGTTCAGTCATGTTGGGATAAGACCTTGGCAGGAAGTATATGGATCAAACTGTCTTCGTTTAGCATTACAGGGATTTTAGACCGTTGTGTAAGATATTGTTAACGGTTGTTTTAGATGTCTAGGATTACTCCTGGGCGCGTGAAGTGGACTCAGCTCCAAGGTTTCTGCATGTAAAACCAGGTGGGTTCGGCAATGTATGCAGGAGGACTCGTCAGAAGTTTATGTTAGAGGTGCTCGGTTCACCCTGTTCACTCACAGTTCAGAGATAAAACATAAACCCACTTGATTCGTGAGAAAGGATCTTCAGTGAAGATGAAGAGGGCGAAGGAATCCACGGAGTAGCATCAAAATATGTACTTATTGCAAGGAGAATGTTCCTACGGAGAACAACCAAGTATTCTAGTTGAATGTACATTGCAGAGCTAGGTCTAAGAATTCATCTTAGAAAGCTCAACATGAGAAACAGTAAGTAAGATCCGCACAACATTCTCCCCACACTGTACTTTTGTGTTGTCATCAATAGGATTTCGAGCAAAAGCCGGCGTTCAAAGTAGGCTAACCGACGGATCCTGAGTCCGAGAAAGCCATTAGCGTCTGTTACCATTTGTAGGAAACAACGGAAGTTCGCACTGTGAAGACGAGTTAGACTGGTTCTGATGACTCTGGCTCCGGTGATTAACATGTCGACTGCCACCGGCGTGACTCCGACTCTCATTCTCCGAAACATTGACAGCCATCCGAGGGTCCAGCATTGGTGTCTGCTGCATGTAACCGCCAGCCATGGCCCCGTAAGGCAAGTGCTCATAGCCTCCAAAGGGACCCGGCCTCACAAGGCCTGGGAAACCCATGGGAAGAATGGGTGTCGGAAAGGGAACTCCACCGACATCATCTCGGTTAGCAGAATTCGGCATAAAATGTGGGCTCATACCAGGAGGTAGAGGCGTGGAAGCGAACAGGTAATCGGATGCAGACGGCTCATCACTGGATAGACCCTGCATGCGCTTTAGATACAGCCGATACTTCTGCAGATGCGATGCCACATTCTCGCGTTTCAAGCCCTCCACATTCATCAGCTGCATGATAGTCTTGGGCACCGCATTCTTGATCCCCAGATGCCCAACAGCTTCCACAAACCGCTTGTGCAGTTGAGGAGTCCACACAAGCCGCGTCCTCTTAGCGTTCGGATCCTCGTTGCTGTTCGCAGGCTCACCTGCTGAGTTAGCGTCTTCGGGTTCCAAATCTGCCCCTCTGCTGCTTTCGACATCCTTCCCGTTAGCATATGAACCAGCTTCACCCCTGCTCTCGTATGGTCCATAGGACAAGGCATTCGTCATGAAAGGGGAAGGTGACTGCCCTGGTCTTTCAGCCCTGTCCTCGAGATTGTTGGTGTCGTTTCCAGGTTTAGTTGGAGCAGAGGAATACTCTCGTCCTGAATTCGTTGCAGCGTTCATGGCAGGGCTTTGTACACCTTGTACACGAGGTCCCCCAACCCCAACATTGCTCTTGACACCTCCCATTTCTTGGCCTGTAGTGTCGGTTCCACTACCAGCTGAGGGCAGTCTTGGAATTTCTAATCTAGAAGCTCCTCGATAATCCATGCGATCTTCAACTGCATGGGGCCGTCCGTCCCTTCTCACTTCCGCTCGTCTAATCCCTCTAGAATCTTCCCTATCTTCCACTCGCTGATTTCCTCTGAATTCGTCTCTGAACTCATCTTCCGCTCGAACCCCTCGAAAATCATCCTCCACTCGTCGCTTTCCTCTAAACTCTTCTTCCACTCGTCGACCTTCCCTTCCATAGCCATAGCCGCCTGCAAATAGTTCAGAGATGAGTCAGTTATTTCTGTCATATGCCGCACGGTGGAGCTTTCCATCGACTGTAACCATATGCAGTGCGTTTCATTACTTAACTTAGTCACATGGATGCTTAATACACGAGCAGCAAGGGCTGTCATGTAATAACAAAAGTTGCTGCAAAGAAAATGCAATCAGTAACATCAGATGGCTTGAAATCCCACTCCTCTATACAACATCCTACAAGTAATGATTGAAATCTATAGCATTACTTATCTAAACACTTAACATAAACTTGTCAACGGTTTCAAACAATAGAAGCCGACGAAGTTTACCGGCATCCTCTTCTTCTTGAAAAGCTGGAAATGCATCGAAAGATGGAGTTGACTTCTGGTTGAAGAGATTGCGAAGGGTAGCCTGAGACTCTCGCTGAACATCTTCTGCTGTCATTGGATCATCGTGTTTAATCCTGAAGGCACTTGACAGAATTCGTGAGATTAAAGTATGTGACAAAGGTGTGAGCTCTTCATTTGAAGGAAGGCCCTTCGTCCAGTCCGACACTTGGTCATCATCCTTCTCCAACACACGGTCATCATCCTTCGTCATCATGCCAGGGAGAAAGATCGTGTAAAACCTATACGTCAATCCGCGAGTTTGATGTATGTAGCCGCTATATTTTCCCCTGAAATAAAACAAGCATCATAATCAGTTGAGGAGCAGATGGACACACATTGCGCTGCTGTGGCTGCCCTAAATATCACTAAGAATAACTTCTCATCATGGCTCTCGCTATAAAAGATTGTCACTCCCTTAAAAACCACAATATCAACAAAAAACCTGCGACTAGGTCATTAATTATCCTTGAATGAAATCTAGGGCTAACCTCTAAAACTCCACCACTGTATTATCATTCGTCGATAGCACAGACAAGCTCTGCCAGTTATCCAGAGATTCAAAATACAGGTTCGCATATACAAGGTCCAGAAATTTAAGCTCAGACGAGCTCTGTTGTATACCCCTAATTTACATGCTAGGGCCTATGCTTCGTTTATGTATAACGATATGACAATCCAAAAGCTTGTGAAGCTGCGGATATATATCATCTTTACCACGCTTTCTCAGTGATCCTGCACTCTGCAACATGTGACTTCTCAGTCTACATGTATCCTCTAAAAAGGTTGGCATTCTATCTGAAAGTGGGGCAATTTTGTAATTCTGAAATGAAAAATAGAGATCCTACCAGGAAAACCATTCCACTGAGGTTTAGCATGCCGGTGGTGCTCCTCAACAAGGTTTGCCAGCCGCAGGATCTAACATGGAACTGTACCCTCGCGACCATATCTCCACCCTGCTGCATCCCCGCAACATGCGAGCTTTTCTTACTCATCAATTGAAGACAAGCATAATACCTGCAATCACCAAACATGTTTGAGTATTAGCGAGCGATAAAAATCAGTAACCAAAAACAAAGAAATATCTCAATAATCCGTAGATCGATCACTTTCTCCAATACTTCACTAATGCTAAGAGTACTGAAGTCACCATCGACATGCTCAGCGGAACATATCTACAAGTGAACAAGCTCAGTGTCACTAAAGACAGATACTAATGCACAATCTAACTGAACATGACCCATCACATAGTGAGGACCATACACAAGAATTCCTCGCCCTTAAAGACAGTAAGAAGCTGCCTGCTAGCGTTAACCCTAGTGCGCATTCCGAAAGGGTAACGCTTTGCAATAAACTAAGCAACTACGTTCAGTACATGCCTCTTAACTCCTTCAGCCTGAACTAGATTTACACCAAATTTAGACAACCTCGCAAGCGACTAGATTGCTGACATCCGCCTCACATCTCCTCACACAAACACAGACCTCAAAATCAACAACAGACGACAATTACAAACTCATGTCATTGCCGCATCGACAAAAAAAAGCTCCACACATACACACCCACCAGAAACTAGGGCAACATACTCCCACATTACATGTAATTGCCATCAAACGAATACAACACAGAGAAGTCACTCACTGAAACTGTAAACACCATAAAACAATAACAAACAGTGCACACACCATAGAAGCAAACCCAACCAAATCAAAACCTAGTTCCAAAGTCAAGCCACCAACCTCCCCCTACCACCAAAAAATTCACAACAATCCACACTCCAGAACCTCACACTAACACAAAAAACCAAACACCAAACCGAAAACTCTCCCCCTCAACTTCCACCACAACCTCCATACACCACCTCACAACCCATTTGCACTTAAGCTTCAAACCAACCCACAAACCAAAAACCATCGATTAAATCTTATGTAACAAAACTAACATTAAAAAGGGAAAAAAAAAACTAAAGACCAAACATTTAACACAAAAACTGTTGTTTTTCTCCACATGACATAACCCAAGAGTACAAAACTTATGTCCACATAACAAAAACCAAGAGTACAACAACACCACTGCCATCCCAAAGAGAAGTAGACACAACACCACACACAGAGCTTCAAGTATTGGAAAATTCAGAGTCTCCCTTGCAATTTAACCACATGAGCTACAACCTGCTGCACCTGAAAGTTGTGTTGGTTAAGTGAAGTGCTATGTTACAATAAACATAGGAACATGGTGTTGGAGATCATTGGGGCAAAGGAGGGAGTGTGGGAGAGAGACAAGAGAGTGAGAGAGAGAGATGGTGGTGGTGATGATGCTAAGGTTGGGCCTCCATTTCTGACACTTTGAGAATAAAGTGGGCAAAAAGAGTTGGCTCTTGAGAAGTTGTAGATGTTGGAGATGGTGAGAGATGGTGTGTAGATGTGGGGGATAGGAATGGAGATCAGTTGGGCTGGAGAGTGGTCGGATGGTGGTGCTGGAGTGGCAGAGTGGTATTGGTTTGTTTGGGTGCAGATACCTCTCTTGCCCTTTATCATTAGCAGTGGCGTCAGGGTGTGTCTGTCCAATTGGGTGAGATGGCTGAATCCAAGGGCTTTGCAATATAATAGAAAAGGGTGCAAGCCAGATTGGAAAAAGTGAGGAAGCTGATAACCATGGGAATGGAAAATGGTTTGGTTGCTTTTTGCCTGATGGGCCGGCGTGAACTTTTGAGGGAATTGGGGTTTTCCTTTTGTTACATTCCTTTTTTGTCCACTTGTTGGTCTGAACCAGTTGGACTGGTAAATTGTACAAAATCTTATTCTGCTTTACTTTTTATTGTAAAACAGCAATTAAACTTTTTAAACATAATATGTATACATGAATGGTATCATATTTTTTTTTTGGTGCTGATGTGGCGCAATATGATTGGCTACTTGAGGGTTCTTGTCAATGATCCCCCTCCCCAAATTTTGTTTCTACTAAGGCACTTAAGGGATTTGAACAACTTGAATCTAGCATAAATAATTGCAAAAATTTCACATACTTGCAAGAAAAAGACGATTTGTTAGGCAGTGTTCACATGAGCATATCAAACCACCTCAATTAATGAAAATTGTTCAAAGTGTAATCAACAAAATCCCCTATAAACATGCCCTAATGCTACTATTGACAATCAAGACTAAGGTGAGAATTGGCCATCGAGGTATACAAATCCACCCACTTTATATCTAAATCCACTCACTTTGTTTCGTACATGCAACTGTGAATGTATCTAACTTGCAAACACTACTAGGTTGGTTCTGAGTCTTGCCGTGTATGGTTTTTCTGCTCAAACCACATGCACGGATTAAAGAGACGCACGGATTTAGCACTGTCTACCTTATCTGAGACTAGTGATGAATGAGCAAAATCATTTTTTAATTCAACTAGGAAAAAGTGTAAAGATGTGGAGTAGGTCATGCGTAATGTGTGACTAATAAGCTCGGGCCTTCTGCCCTTAATTAATTATACTAAAAACTTGATTAAAATAATTTGGTTCACCACTAATTTGAAGTGTCATTGTATTAAAATAATAAAGCAATATATTCTCACATTGAAAAACCACATTATGTTCACTAAAATACATTGAAATTGATATAATGTGTAGCAAACTCATTTTTCTACTAGTATGCAAAACGACTTCATCCTAGAAACTTTTTAGTGAATTTTAAAGTTGAAATCTAAATATTGAAACTTCGAATATATTTTCTCTAAATTATGATCTTTGGCAATTTTTTGACAATTTTAATTCTTCTTAGTAGTATTCAAAGTTGGAATTCAACCTTTTAAATTGAGACTTCAAGTATGTAAAGTGGAGATAGATTATTCTCATTTGAAACCCTAATTTTTTTATTATCATATGTAAGTTGAACTACTTTCACCTTTTACACACAAAAAACCCTCCTCCACAACCATTGTTTTTAGAACTATCGCTTACACAAGTAGAGGGAAAGGAAATTAAGATCCAATATTTATTCTCCTAAAGGCACCACGGCCGTGGTGTAGTGGTTTGAGTCATGGCATACTAGTGAGGTGGGTGTGAGTTTGAATCTTTTCAGGCTTCGGCCCTCATTTTTCCTAAACCCGGTGGGTATTCATGGGTGTGAGTTCGAGTCCCAATGCCAACGTGGTGCCTACTACCATAATCCACCCAACTATGGTGGACGGCCTTGAAACCTTATTGTATGTGAATCCAAAAAGACTTTTGGGGGATGACATGTCGTTTGTCTTTAAGGCACTTAGTGAAGAGGCACTTATTGTAGAAAAGTGTTTACCTTCAAAAGGGGGAGTAGCTCTAGATTCAACATTCTTTGTCCAGTGGCCATCGGATTAGTGAACAGAATGAACAAACACGATATTCACATTGGCCTCTTCTGGGCCAAAGTTCTTCTTCATTTTCCTAACAAAGGAAAGGATTAGTAACTAATTTAGTGGCCTTGAAGGATGCCGCAAGTTCTTGCAATAAACCTTGTCCTCATCTTAATGAAGGAACAAGCCCCCTTACCCTCTTTAAGTTTAATTTTAGAAAGATTCCAACTTACTTCCAATATAATTGGATTTTTAAACAAATGATGTCTCAAATAAGTCAATGAAGAATGATTTAGTTGATTTCAAATAATATATACATTTCAAAAAAATCAAATCAACAAAATATTTATATTAGGCAATTTTTCCTCACCAATGGGTGCCTTACTTGAGAGCCCCTCATCATTAACCCCAAGATTTGAGCGCCCATCCACGCTCAACACCGAGGTTAGTGTAGTGTTTCTAATTTTCTACCTTAAAAGAACTTTTGGTACAATGTGAATCACAGTGCCTACTAAAACAAGTAGAGAGCTTTTGCAGATTAGGTTTGGTAAAATTGCGGAATGTGTCCTCGCTTTATATACCCAAACTCCCGATTTAAGACAAGGTTGAGGTTTATTGGAAAAGTGCCGCAAACATTCAATTTGCAAAGAACGTTCGACTTTTTTCAAACTTTAAACAACAAAAAACATAGCAATGAACCTTGCCCTTCTATCGTCTTAATCACAAGACACCTCCAAGCAACGCACCCATTTCTAAGACTAGAATGCCCTCTTATAACTTTGCCCAGGAAGAAAAAACTAATTATTTATAAATTATTTGAAACCGGTTAAATGGGCCTTTGCTAAAAGAGCACAACATGCCACCTAAACTTAGAATCACAAACGGCATGCCTCCTCGATAAACCAAGAGTCCTGTAAAGAGGACACACTCTGCACCATTTGTGACCCTAATCTCTGAGGGCGCTCCACCTTTTAGAGAGCACTGTGCGAATTAAGTAATAGTCAACATCATTTTACTCCGGAAACAGAAAGATCGAGGTAACCTTTGGCGTTGAGTGCGAATGGGCACACAAGCTTCCGGTTTAACATTAAAACATTAAAACATGAATTTTATTAAGCGGAATAAATCAATGTAAATAAATAATGTTTTTTACAATGGTTTGCTATAGCATGAAGAAGAGATTCTCGCATTTTTTCTACTATTCTTGCAAGTTTGTCAATCTTATATACTTCTTCTGAAAAATTAAAAAATTAAAAAATGAACAACCATTGAATAAAAGAAGGTAGTCTATTAAATAGATTAATACCTATGTGTTACTTTGTAAAACCTTTAAAGCAATTTATCTACAAAACTTTTATAATGCATTTTCATGTTTTCCAATTTGTACTTTACAACTAATTTTATAATTCAATTAAAAATGATGTAGATTTAACTACATGTAATCGTTGTTTCACCTTGTGCAAATTAAAGAGCCTACATTGTGATTGCATGACTTCTAGCACTAGAAGATGCTGTACATTTAAAAACATAAAGGTACTATTAATTTTTATTTTTTTCTAAAATTAGATTACAAAAAGAAATTGATCGGATTGGAGAGTTGAGGTTAACTCATAGAGGCCCAATGTTGTAATATTGGCATATTAATATTACAGTACATATTTATTTTATTAAAAAACTAATATGTATTTAATACCTTTAATAATTTAAATTTTTGAGTACTCAATTAAATAAAATTAAATATCAATTTATGAAGTTAATACTTTTATATGAAGTAAGTGTATCAAAACATAAAACAATTTGATTGATTGTAGTGTTTGATTTAAATGCAATAGCTTTTTATCCCGTATGAAATTCATAAGTGTGGAGAGGATTCAGAAGTAGAATGAAGGATTCTAATGGGGGAAGTAGAATTTGCAACAGTTTTATTTGCTTGACATTCAATATGTACATGGAAAATCTATGCAGTGTTCAAGGCATGAAGAAATCCCCCAGAAGACAATTGAAGGTCAAGCTAGCTCATGAAAGCTCAAGCTAGGTCATCCATAGGAATTCCATGAAAGCTCAAGTTAGCTCATCCACGCAACACATTATACAGTGGCATACATGTGGATCTTGTCATGTCATGGTGCCTCAGACTTCTTGTGTGATCAGTCTCATGGTGCCTCCGAGACAAGTCGTATAACATATTGGTCATCATTGGCACAATTAGAGACCTGATGAATTGATGACTTCATCACTCTACAAGATACTACAGGTCGACTAACTATACAGTCAATCCATTGTCAAATGTTAGAATACTTAAGCAAATGACCAAGTTGAACAAGCTAGCAAATATAACCAACTCGTGAGGAACCGGCTATTTATTGCTTGGCTTCAGTAACAGCAACTTTGAAGTCAGGATGTGTACCGATGTTCGCCAAGGTTTCAAGTTGAAAGATAGGCCTGATCAAGCTGTATTTTCATTGTTAGGTCATTAGTCTATGAGAATAAAAACACTTTTTGTAAGGACTTAGTTTTTAATTTACCAAAGTAAGACATTTGCTATGGATTTAAAGTTTTTTTGTTTCTTTTGTATTTTTTATTTCTTTTTTGTTTGTTTAGTTTAGTTTTTAGCTATGGCTGTTCTACTTATCAATGTGGGTATGACATAAATCTTATGTTGATTTATGTCTTTCAGGACTTCAGGAATGCAGCACTTTTGGGAAAATTGAAACTGGAAATCAATGAACAGAAATTCAGCCAGGCAACAAAAAAGAAGGAAAATACCACCTATGCGTCTGAACTTCTCCTCACTAGTAATGATGATAGTGGCGATGAATTTACAAGGGATGATGTGGATGATATTGGTGATGAGCTCACTAGAGGTGATGAGGATGAGCATGGAGATGATAGTAGTGAAAAGTCCCAGGGATTTTTTTAATTGCATTTGAGGATTTTTGGTGTACCGGTCGTGGCATGTACTATTGTGAGTGGCACTGTTGATGTAATTTTGTAACGGAACAATTTGATTCCGAGGGTTCAAGATAGTATTTCAAAATAAACTGTGTATTTTCTGTAATCTGACTCTGAGAGGTTGAAAATAGGGACCGAATTGGGGGTCTTTGAGTCCTTGAGTTCCATAGAAGCGATTCTCTTTTCTACTTATCATTTCAGGTTGCTTAGTATGTATTGGAAGGTGACCTCATTTGTTGCCAGTGTTAACTATCAAGTTGGGACATTCAATAAATTACTTTTAGAGAATCACACTACAGTACATGGAAGCCATTGAGTAAAGTTGGCTTCAATGGGTAGTGACTGATTATCATATGTGGCAAGTGATTAAAGGAAGCAAGTTTTCATGTAGGCACAAGTCTCATAATCATCTCATTTTGAACTAAAATTTGAAAGAAGTAAGGGATTCATAAATACTGAAAGTGCCATTGGTAGTGCTCACTATTGGCCCTCTTAATATTTTGAATGCCTTTTCCAAACTTTGCCAAAGTAGCATAGTTGGCCCCAATGACCAGTAGTCACATATATCATAATAAAGCAGCAGCCAAGCTTCTTTCTCCCCCCTCTCAAAATATGCCTCCAAAACAGGCTCTCCACCAAGCTGGATGTCCATGCTTTCCGCTCCACAACCTTTCAAATTAGCATCATGTCTTTTTTGTTTTTTTTTGGTCTTCTTGTTGTAATAGCTTTAGAAACTATAATTGTAATTATTATTTTTTACACTATAACTATTATACAAACCTTTTTACATTGTTTGCTTTCGTGGACACTGAAAACCTTATGAAAAGTTTGAATCATTTGATTCAAAACGGCGCCAAGCTTGAGCATGTTCTCGTATCCTCATCTTTGTTCAAGGATTCCAACATCCTCCCTAGTCTAGTTGCTCGTTCTTGTCTACGATCATGTTTGAATTGCTTAGCTCCCTGCATGATACCAAGATGCCCAACTTTGCCATCATGTAGGGAGCTAAGCAACTCAAACATCGCAGACAAGAACGAGCAACTAATTGCTTAGCTCCCTAGATGATGGCAAAGTTGGCCATCTTGATATTATGGGATGAATGAGCATTGTCTTGAAAACAAATCATTGTAACCTTGATCTTATCAACATTTTGATGCTTTAAATAAAAAAGTCCTCTATTTTAGATATAAAAGATCTAATAATTTTGCGGTATTAATTTCTTCGTCTAAAACTATTAGGCTTGATGAGAAACCTTTTCAAACCATCCAAAACACTAACTTCTTCATAAGTAAACCTTTCCCGAAACAATTATAAATTTCATATGGGATAAAAAGCTATTGCATTTAAATCAAACACTACTATCAATCAAATTGTTTTATGTTTTGATACACTTACTTCATATAAAAGTATTAACTTCATAAATTGATATTTAATTTTATTTAATTGAGTACTCAAAAATTTAAATTATTAAAGGTATTAAATACATATTAGTTTTTTAATAAAATAAATATGTACTGTAATATTAATATGCCAATATTACAACATTGGGCCTCTATGAGTTAACCTCAACTCTCCAATCCGATCAATTTCTTTTTGTAATCTAATTTTAGAAAAAAATAAAAATTAATAGTACCTTTATGTTTTTAAATGTACAGCATCTTCTAGTGCTAGAAGTCATGCAATCACAATGTAGGCTCTTTAATTTGCACAAGGTGAAACAACGATTACATGTAGTTAAATCTACATCATTTTTAATTGAATTATAAAATTAGTTGTAAAGTACAAATTGGAAAACATGAAAATGCATTATAAAAGTTTTGTAGATAAATTGCTTTAAAGGTTTTACAAAGTAACACATAGGTATTAATCTATTTAATAGACTACCTTCTTTTATTCAATGGTTGTTCATTTTTTAATTTTTTAATTTTTCAGAAGAAGTATATAAGATTGACAAACTTGCAAGAATAGTAGAAAAAATGCGAGAATCTCTTCTTCATGCTATAGCAAACCATTGTAAAAAACATTATTTATTTACATTGATTTATTCCGCTTAATAAAATTCATGTTTTAATGTTTTAATGTTAAACCGGAAGCTTGTGTGCCCATTCGCACTCAACGCCAAAGGTTACCTCGATCTTTCTGTTTCCGGAGTAAAAGGATGTTGACTATTACTTAATTCGCACAGAGCTCTCTAAAAGGTGGAGCGTCCTTAGGCAGAGTGTATGCCCTCTTTATATATCCATACTTCTGGGTATGGATATATAAAGAGTTTATACTTGGGGTCGGATTGAGGACGAACCCAATGTCAACCAATAGGATTGTTTGATTATTTCAAATTGGGCTCAAGGGTTTTAAACCAGGGGTTGTCCCAAGCATCAACATATCCTATATGTGAGATTATGTGGTAGTAATTTGGTGCCAAATCTTTGGACCCATATGATGTAATCGGGACAAGGTTTGCATTGGCCCGAAATTGTAACTTGGGCCGATAGTGCTTCTTTGTTGGATTTTTTGTATCTCCACCGTCCATCAATGAATTGTAAATCCACCTCGAAGAGATTCCTTCTCCCTTTTTCTCTTGCATCCTCTCTCTCCCTCCTTCCTCTCTTTCACTAAACTTATACGCACTCAAAAACAACTAATCACTCACAAGCAACAAATGATCATCCTCAACACCAATCCAAAATTATAAGCACCAACAACTCATACATCGATTAATAGAATCCCAACCTCAAAACTAGAGAAAGTGAATTCTAACCTACATCACAGAACCACAAAACTGTTGTAACAGAGAGGTAAGGTAGGGAAACCCTCTTACATATTAAAGGGCCCTTTATCAACACTGGTATTATTTATACCATAGTTACCTATATATACAGGAAAACCCAACTCAAACCCACATCAGAGAACCACTTTTCAAACCAAATCAGATTGTAAATGTGGGGTAATGGGTCCTTGTGCAGATTGTAAATGTGGAGTAATGGGTCCTTGTGCTAGTGAGCTTCTAGCAGAGGAAGTGGGCATGGCTTTCATTGGAAAGCACTGTTGGTGAAGGTTGGAATGAGATTTATGAGGTGTGATGGATGGGAGTGACTCCATCTTGATCAAGATAATTTTATCAGGAAACTACCTGTGTGTTTGGTAGTGTATAACTGATAATCTGCTATTGCTCCTACACAGAATTGAGATCGATGTTGTCGTGGATTGATGTGCAAGAGTTATTCCAGAAGAGAGGGCATAGTAACGGGCCTCAACGGTTTGCATGCGATGGGGCTGGATCCAAAAGTCAGGCCTGATTTGGGGCTGGAACGATCCCAAATCAGGACCACCTTCGGGCCAGCCCCACAACATGTATAAACTGGGCCTAAGATGAAGGTGAGATTTATTGTCAGGTCTTCCTCTCAACCGAGGCAAAACAAGTGCATGACTGGCAGAACATACTCAATACTCCTGTAAAATCCTCACATCCCAGAAAGGGGCAAGGATGTGCAACAATTCAGTGTTGCTTAAGCTTTTATGCAATTTCTTTCGGCACATACAAAGTCATTTGACTGTGCTTTCATCTTTAACAAAGTAACCTCAAACGACTGCCCAAAGCAAACACAAGCAATATGATTTTGTGACTTCGTGATCCACTCTAGGTGAGTCAAATCACTTCAAATCACTTCAAGACTATGACGATGATGCATCCTCTTTGATAAACTCCAGCCATTCCCAATTTGAGATAGGTTTTGTGATTTTCCAGGGAGTTGGCTTCTCTGCATCATCATCATCATCCCTAGTTGGCTGTTTCGAATCAGCAAGCGTTTTCCTGAGTTCTGCTGCTCTCTCCTCTGCTTCTCTGAACACTCTCTGGATATCCAGTCGACAATGAAATGAAAACACGTCAATCTCTGATAGGCATGAAGGATTTGTCTAAATACCATGGACATCACCAACACCAAACATGATATCAGGAGGCGATTACGTGCAACTGGAAAACATGAGAAGTCATACCTGCTTGTCTTGAAGCATAAGCCCAGGCTCACTCTCCAGAAGTGCAGTACTGCAGACACCAAAAATTACAACCCACAGTTAAGAATCTCACTGAATTTTACAGATAATCGCAAGTTATTGCGGTCGCAAGTGCAAAGACATAGCTCTCAAACTAATTCCTCGCCATGTATTCCGTGCCACGAACCAAATCAAACCCACCATCCTAATCTGTAAGTCCTTTGGTTATAAGACGAACTTCAATGCTTTAAATCTAGTCATCAACAAATTCCAATGATAGGAGTTCACATGCCTGAAGGAGTATCTGTCAGGAACTGGGGACTCAACCGAGAGCATTTTAATTTGCTCCCCAAGTTCAAACACGTCTGACACTTGACCAATTCGTGCACTTGCAATATTGCTTATATGAATCATTCCCCTGAACACAATGGAGAAGTCAAGATCAAAATCACGACTCCGTAATATAGCAAAACATGACAACAAAGAGCTAAACTTATGTGAAAACCATACTCCTTTGATGTCTATCGTGATCGTATCAAAGTGCCGTGAAAACAATGGTAAAGATTCCATCTCATGAAAACTAAGCAAGGCATGCGAAAGGATATATACCAGATGTCCGTATCATTGAGGTGGACCAGGGCACCATATGGAAATAGTCGGATTACAGTGCCATCATGAAGAGACCAAAGCTGAAGATTTCGTTTGATCTGCAATAATAGAGAGACCGGTTAGTCACTTTCTACCGAAAATAGCTGGAAGCAAGATGTATAGCAGACTATCTAGCATTTCGGGTTTCATTACTAATGGACATTCAATCTTAGCTTATGTGAGCGAAGGGTCAAGGTGTATGCGAAAGTAATACACATCAATACCAACCTTATTATGCTTTAATAAGAAGATGAATGTAGATATAACATTGACCATGTACAAGTCACAGCTAGAACCCTCCTTCCATACGTTCTTATGAACTATCTCTTCCTTAGCGCTGCTACTTGCCAAATATAATAAGTCAGTGTGTTCTAGCAAAAAATCGAGATGCAGTAATGAGGCCTAAAGTTAAAGAAACATTCAAGAGGCAGGAAACAGAGCTGGTTGGACCAGATCGAAATCAAAAGAATAGAATGAGGCCATATTCAACTCACCCATGCATCTTTCTCGCTTATAATAATGTTCCCACGGATTTCCCTCGCAAAAACAATGTTCACCCATAATGTTTTACCCATCTGCCACGATCATGCCATTAAAACTTCAGAATGCTTGCAACCAATCAGACAGGGAGATCGTGACAAAAATGTAGGAGAATCAAGATGCAGAGCATTCACAATATAAGAGTCAGGGAACTATCGCAGCCACTTACATAAACATCGTGAGTTTCGCCCTTTGAAGAATCAGGCCTTTTTAAGAGTTCACTAAGAGGCAAAAATGCTCGCAATCCCTGAATCCAGAAGAAAAACAATAAAATAAAATAAAAATTGAAGCTAAATGCCTTGCTCTTGTGTTCCTAACATCGACAGGACTAATCAACAATGGAATAAAAATGGGAAAATCTTGAAACTCAGTAAGCGCTTCATGAACAGTACTCGCTATGCAAAGATTGAAGCTGATGAACACTTCAACAAATCTCTCATCCAAAAGTATTATGAATGACTACAAGTCACATGAGGGGGTCCATTATGCACCTCAACTCTTGCAATGAGACCCGACGTATTCAATTCGATAATCACGACTTCGATAGGCTCGTTCTCATCTTTAATCTGCAAACCGCAAAAGAGACACGCTACCATATTAGTTTACATAGAAACATCACTTTACCATGACAAAAACAAACACAATCAGAGAGCACGACAAAGAAGGGCAGGCAGATCCTTCACCTGAACAACGCGGTCCCACGCAGCACGAGCTGCAGCTTTACGAGCAGACAAGAGAGCAATTCCACTGACTGTCTTCCCTGTTACTTCCATCTCAAGCACGGTTCCAGCCTCAACAAAGGTATCAGTGGATTCATCCTCGAAGACCTCCTCATCATACAAAACATGAGGACGACCATTCGACGGCACACCAATACTTCCGTCTTTTCCTTCACCGGCATCTTCGCCGAGGACCCACTTACTCTCATCAATTAAGATTCGATCGAGAGGAAAAAGATTTTGCACATGCAAGTGTGCCAGCTTAGCAGCTCCAATGTTCACATCAAGTTTCAAGCGGTTGCCTGACACCACCACCCCAACGACACGATGCCCAATTTCGGGGACATAATACTCGAGGTCATCCAACCCTGCTTGAGTATCCGATGCACCAGCAGCCGCCCCATCATCCTCCGCAGTCGGTTCACCTGTCGGAACCTGACCATTTCCCTTGAAACCGTTCTGTGCAACTACTTCCAAACTGGAGCTCCCTTTCTGGGCATGACCATTCACGTGGCCGCGTACGTGGACCTCACTCGACGATACAGAAACATGACCATCGTTACTACCTTCTACTGCACTTGATCGCGAATATCCATTCTTCGATAATAAACCTGCATCCTGAATCAAACCTAAATCTAACCCTTCATTCCGAACATCCTCATCCAGGGGACGATCCTGAGAGCTTGTGTACTCAGCATTGCACTTCAACGATCGCGTGTTGCGCAATCTAAACCTCGTTTTTGGGCTAACCGTCAATCTCCCACACGAGAATCGCCTAGCCTGCTGAAGAAACAATCTTCCTCCGGGAGCTTGCAAAGCTCGTACACCGCGAGGAGGACATAGGGCCAGGCCCTGCAACTGCTGGGTGCAAACTCGGGCCGACATTTGCACTGGCTCCAAGCAAGACTTAAGTTCCGAAAGAGGGGAATCTTTCCTCCAGGCGACACAGCAAATTTACACAACACGACTCGCACATCTTCGTTGCAACCGGTAGAAGAAAAGGCGCCGGCTCAATCACCTTAAACCTCTCAGAATAAAACACACAACACGAACAGAGAAAAAAAAATGCTCTAAACCCTGAAATCAAGGCCTAACAACATAACCTCCACGATCCGCCTAAACCCTCAAACCGATCCCTGAAACAAAATTCTAAAGCAGACTGCAACAACTCAAGCCTTACAAACTCCTTATGTTACAAGACACACTAGAAATAAAATTCTGCCGAAAGACATAGTCAACATCGCAAAACCTTCGTGCTACAAACTCCCAAAACCAGAGAGGTTCTTAAAACTCAACAACTGTGGGCACCAGCTATTTTTACTCCTCCTGGTGCATGTCACGGTGATAGAAGATTGCCCAACTCCCAAGTGTAAAAACATACACACGCTGCGTGCATTTCGCAACTGAAGAAACTGTGGCCAGCCAGGGTTTAGGGTTTTAGGCTACCTTAGGTCACTGGAAACCTTGAGAATCTGTGAAGAGCCAAGCGACAACTTCTCCGTGTATGGTGAACATCTTCGGAATCATATTATTCTATTTTCCAACCAATTCAGTTGATTGGAATCATCATCATCCTGATTCAGTTGATGGATGAAGCCTCTGAAGCTTTGAGTCGACGACATGCCAATTCGGTGACGCTCTTCGGCTTCAACATCCATGCCTTCCGTTGATTGCATCTATGAAGGAGAAAGAATGGTTGCGTTAAATCTAGACATCGAGTGCACATCTTGAGTTGTGCGGTGCATGGTGAGGAAGGGCAGCAGAGATGCATTGAATTCGTGGAGAATCACTGAAATTTGAATGTAACCATCATTTGCGCATCGTGTGTGAATCTTCGTGTGTGAGAATTTCGCAAGTGATTGTGTTGCAATTACCCTTTCACGAGCAGAAACGGTGGAGGCGTGGGGAGTTTGTTGAGTACGCTTCCGAGGTGGCATCTGTGGGTTTTGGCAGAAAAGGTGGCTTTCTGTCAATCTCTGAGCTCTGCACGTCGCTGTAAGGATTTCACCTCTGCACGGAGTTTTGCTCACTCTCTGGGTTGTTTGTTTGAAGCTCTCCTGGACCCCGTTTTCGTGGTTCAACAATTGACCCACAGCTTTCATTCTGAGGGTTTAGTGGAATATAGGGTTTTACGTCTTTGAGTGGAGAGAATTTTTGGGTGTGAGAAGGAAGAGAGCATTGTGTTTGTTGTTTGGGAGAAGATGAAGCTGTGAGAGAGGGTCTGGCGTTCCGCATTGGCTGGTGGGAGTTACATGATTGACTGGGGTGAGGGCACAAGAGGGAATTGGCGCAGTGTGCAATGAGTCAATTGTGGTCTTGTCCGGCCAGGTCGTCTCTGTTTCGATCTATTCGGCGCATTGCAGGGAACCCCTCGTTGTCATTCACCAACAATGTGGTTCAAAATGGCGCCTCAAATGGTCACTCAAGAGGGCACAGGTCGAGGCACTTTGGCGCGGCAGCGAGCGACTCCGATGACGAGTCTGAAGCGCGGACGCCGCCCAGCGAGAAGGTCCAACGCTTAGCGGAGGACATATCCACGCTCACGTTGCTGGAGGTTTCGGACCTCACAACCTTGTTACGACAGAAGTTAGGGTTGCCGGCAGGGATGGGCATGATGCCTATGGGGATGATGCCAGGGATGCAGATGGGTGGCGCTGCAGGCGCTGCTCCGGCTGCAGAGGAGGCCAAGGTGGAGAAAACATCTTTCGATGTGAAGCTGGAGAAATTTGACGCCGCTGCCAAGATCAAGATCATCAAGGAGGTTCGCACGTTTACGGCGTTGGGGCTGAAGGAGGCCAAGGAGCTGGTGGAGAAGGCGCCGGTGGTGTTGAAGTCGGGAGTGGGGAAGGAAGAGGCGGAGCAGATCATCGAGAAGTTGAAGGCAATTGGGGCCAATGCTCTCATGGAATGAGTGTGCTTTTCTTGCACATCTCTTGTAAGTGATGTTTTTGCCATCCAATTTGCCTTCTCCGTGCAGCCAGCTTGTCGTCTCCGAGATCGGGTCTGAGATCATTGTCATGACTTCTACATTTCTGCTTCTCTCAGTATGTTTCTGCACATGGTAGCCATCTTGCATGGTACATTCTTTTCATCAGAGGATCATAGACATTTTATATTTTATGACAGCTTACCTTCTTATGAGGAATCCACTTCATTTTTCACGTAGATTCCGCTTCAAACATTCCTTTTGCTAGAAATCTCTGCAGCCATAGTTTACTTTTATCCTCGCAGCTGAGATCGGAGCGTTTCTGTCATTGGTAAAGGAAGGTGAGGCACTACAGAGTGCACATTCAGGCTTAGTTTTAGATCAAAAAATGACTTCAAGCTCCTGCTGTTTTTTTTTTTAAATTAATTGCTTGGAGCCAATGATGATGTAAACAGAGTGTTGGCAAGAGGTTAATCCCATGCCTGATAATGTCGAATACACAAGATTTATTACAGTTCTGGAAGAGGTGTATCTGATCCTGGTGATGGCTGCTTTGTTCATGTCCATCAGCATTAGCATGGGTCGTTTTGCTGTCAATTGTCGTTCTAAACAGTGTGTTACAAGTTGATGCAAGTTTGCAGAGTTTCTGCTTTGTTTTGTTGTATGCATGTTCGTCTACAGAGTGCAGCCTTATTGGGTTGTATGTATACTGTTGTGCTCCATATGTGGCAACATTGGGAGGGTGTATAGCACAGTGGTCGTTATAGTAATGGATTAGGTACGTTCTCGTCTACAAGGAGGGAGCCATATTTCCAGTGTAAACAGGTGCTGTCACGGGGTTTCGAGTTTTTAATGCGATGTATCATCCTCCTTTATGTTGTTGCATGGCACTGTTAGGCCCAACTTGCAACAGCCAACTACCGTAAACTGTTGCTACGGCAATCAGAAAAATTTGTTTGTTGCCCTGCTCTGATTCCTTGTTTCTGTGTCTAACTGTGAACCTCTCAGGCACACTCTGAACGTAGCTTATGAATAGCCACGACTCTCGACATGGTTGTTCTTGAGCAATGTTTGGATCCAAACCTGAACTGGCGAGAAGCTGTGGAGTGTTGAGATGCATTGAATGTGTCTCACAGGTTTCCTCTCGATCAGTGTAATCCTCAACCTTTGGTTCAGTTGATGAGGTTTTACTCGAACACGACTTAAGCTGAATCAGAACTCCGAAGCATAGAGGAAATCATTCAGATTGCCGAGCAATGGCCTCAATACACGGCCAACCGTCGGCACCATCGTACCAAAACTATCATGCTCGATGGCAGCAATCCGTTCTTCCCCCCTCAGACAACCATGTGCCTCCCTTATTCGATTACGAATTGTACCGCGAAAGCCGAAGCCGAGATCCCAGTTTCCAAATTGAATCAACGAACGCAAGAAGCAGTGGTGGTGCAATCGACCAAGGCTGTCTGGGATTGTCCACCATGGTGAACTCGTACTACGAAAGCCCCCATGACCAGATGGGCATGCATCATCACCACTACTCTAATTCCAAGAATGCTCTCCACTACGGAAGCCCCTCAATTCGCCCTGCAATTGGCCCGCCGTTGTCCATTACCGGAGGAGGATTCGAACCATATGTGTTCCAGAAAGCGCAACAGTATGCAGGTCAGGAAAAATTATCCTCTCGGGTATCTTTCACGCACTTTCTTTGCACTGAATTGAATTCAGTTTTTATGGTTGTGTTCGGAAGCTAATGTATTGTTTTCTCTGGTTCTGGATTGATGAGAGCAGAGAACTGGAATCCGGCGTCACAACAGATGAATGCACCACAACGGCACTCCTCAGCACGTGAGTTGGTGGAGCAACAGTACACGCCGTTTCTGTCTGTGGCAATTGTGGTGGCCCATTTCGTAACCCTAATCATGGTCATGCAACAGAACGATTGCCCCAACCACACGACGGAATCTTGTCTGTTCCCTTCGCTGCACAGATTTTCGTTCCAACCGTTTGGCGAAAATCCTCTGCTTGGGCCGTCGGCCAAGTCACTGCTGACCATGGGCGCTCTGGAGTCGGACCTCATCACGAAAGCTCGCGACGGCTGGCGCCTGCTCTCCGCAATGTGGCTGCACGCCGGCGTGTTGCAAATTATCGGCAACGACCTCGGAATGTTCCTCCTTGGCGTCCCTCTCGAACGACACATGGGCTTCATTAAGGTACTAGCCCCTCACTAACCTGCTCCAAACTCATCCTGGAAATCACTGCAAGTGTCATGCAATCGATGTTCCTCAGAACGTGCACGAAAGAATTGAGAGTTCAAGGTCCACATTCTAATAAAGAAATTCAACCGCGTGTCTATTTCTAGTACAATTGTAGATATTGTAATAGAAATAGACTGCGTTTGTGTCAAAATCATTGGAGACCCTTGTTCAGCATTTTGGGGCCACATTCCTATCTGCGTAGAGCTGATTTGCGTTTAACGTTGACGGGAAATGTTAAAGCCACACAAATATGAGATTACTTTCTAATCACTTCAGATTCACAAGTGCTTTCAAAATCGTCTGCGACCACTTATTTTGATGCACTGCGCAAGAAGGTGGATTGATCTATTGTACAAAATTTGCCAATGTGATGAATAGCCAGGCCTTGAATTATTTCTCTGCAGGTTGGAGTGATTTACCTGTTGAGTGGCTTCATGGGGAGCATCCTGTCGGCGCTCATGGTACAAGGACGTGTCTCGGTGGGCGCATCAGGTGCATTCATGGGCCTGCTCGGCGCGGCGCTGTCGTCCGTGATCGTGAACTGGAAGACACACCCGAACAGGTCGCGGACATTGGCGGGAGTGGTGTTCTTCATGGTGCTGAACACCGTGTATGGGCTCATGCCGCTGGTGGACAACTTCATGCACGTGGGCGGGGCGCTCGTGGGCTTCCTGGTGGGCAATCTGTTCCTGATTCGCCACAGCTTCCGGTGTTGGAAATCCTCCGTGGTGTATGACCAGGAGGACATGCCGGAGAAGCGCAAGAATGCTATTATTCTTGACACCGTGTGGCTCTTATCACTAGGCACCGTAATCGCCTTCGGTGTCATGGGACTGTATGCGCTCTTTTCAGGTATGATCTTACAATATAAGTTACTGATCGTCTCTGTGTTTCCATTGCTCATAGCAAGTCAAGAAATGTCTTCAAGTACATATTCAATTGAACGAGCTAATAACCGTCTTAATCTTCTTTGTGCAAAGTAATTTACTCGTCAAACGTTTATGATGGACATCTAAAAATCAATAATGGACCTCTAGTATTAATTCTCAAAACTGGATACTTTTCTATTGACTCGACGCAACGTAATTTACTCCTCAGTACCTTCAGAAATCATCATAATCTAGTGCATTGACACAACAAGAAGATATTGCTTCGAAGTCCAAGACATTGTGATGTTCTGATGGTCTGAGGAACTCTTTGAAAAATTACAAAGATGTCAGTAAGTTTCATGAAGAGATGAGTATAATTCACGGACCGTGTAAGGAATGATTGTGGTGCAGGAATAAACATGAGCAATCACTGCCCCTGGTGCCAGTACCTCACGTGTGCACCTAGCCGCTTCTGGAAGTGCTCCGGCAATCGTCACCTGGGCTGCAATCCATCGTCCATTGCTGGAGGTTTGCGTGTCACGTGCGCTAGTGGGCAGACTTTTGACTACTCCGCTGTTCGATTCGCAAATAGCATCACCCCTGAGATTGAAAGACTCTGCGTCAAGGCTTGTGTTTAAAGAAAGGGTTAAGAGTCCATAGAAGAGTGGGCTCGAACACAAACTTGGTTGTTCAAACGTTCAAGACGGAGGGATGATCAGCTGGAGAAATTGGTGATTTCTGATCTGAGGGTGGACGGCTTCCACGGTTATGGTAGAAATACCAAAAACTGAGACACCCCAGGAAAACCACGGAAACGAAGAGGGAAGCAGTGAAGCACATGAACTTGCACCACTTTTTGCCATCCAATCAACTTCCGTTTCAGCTTCTTGCATTCGCTCTATTTTGAATGAGCTTGTGAATCCATAAATAAGCGTGAGAAACTGTTGTCATTAAAATATTGTAAACCATCTCTACATGGGATAATAATACAAATTCAACTCGCCTTTTCACGATTCCAACTCTATCACGAATTCTTCTTTATCTAGAAAAAATACGTCCTTCAACAAGATCTCATTTGTGTCGACGGTTTCTACTCACCATGTAGATTGGGAAGAACTTGACCATAGAGAATTGAGAACCAGACCTGTAACTTCACTTTTACAGATGTGAGTAGAAAGAGAATGGACGGACAAAAAAAGTCGTGCATCGAATTTTGTAATAGTCTCTATTTTTTCATTTAGACTGTTGCTGGTCGAAAATATTTTACGCAACCAATTTCAGGTTTCCCCAACTCACTTGAGCAAAGTTGCACAAATCTGATTCAGCGAGCTTTCCCAGCATGAACATCAAGATTCAGATATCTTCCTATTTAGACAACAAAGAGCTCAAACAAAAGCCCTGTTCTGTACCTTCCTCTTCACATACTCGAGCAGAAATCTGCGTCATCAGTATTCTAACCTAGCTTATTCTGTGCTATTAGAGTTCCCCAATAGACACTACGTTAAAAAAAAAGTATCAAAACATAAATTTTGACAATTTATGCTACAAATAGACCTTCTACTTTTTCCCTAACAAACATAGTAGCCCTCATAGATTTGTATAATAAATATACATCTTATAACTACAAAAATCCGGTTGGGTACATTCAGTTGAACGAATACGGTAGCTCTCAACTTCTTTCTATAGCACCCTGCATACAAGGAAACAATGGTATCAACATAGTGCTCACATCTGCAGTATACTTAATATGAGGAAAAGCATAAGCGAAAAATGATATTTAGCCCAACGTTGATATTAAGAGATTTAGAATTTTAAAATGAGAACAAAAAAACAACGTGGATAAGTAACTCCATTATCCAAATCAATCGTGAAGAGAAATTAGGAACCAGGAAGTTGAATTAGACATAAAACAAAATGCACAGAATATAGATCACTGTTAAATAGCTCATACAAAATACATGCTAATGAATACCTTAAATAGCGATAGGCTGACTTCCATCATCCAATAGGTTCCTGCTGAATAGTACAGCCACATTCTTCTAGGCGTGCAATATCCTGATAATTCGACCGTATGTAAGTAATCAGATTGCAATCCAGTAGCTAAAAGTTGTCCTAGAAGCTCTCCGTGCTGATCCGGCATGACTTGCAGCAGTCATCGACTGCGGGTTCAATATGCTGCACACGAATCAAGAATAGCTCATCAAAATAAAGATTTCTGCAAGTTACTGAAGAGGGAAAGCATCGATAATCAGTGATGTAATCACCGGTTCTCAGAGATCTCATAAGAACCCTAAAGCGGTTTCCCAGCAGGTTTTTAAATAGCCACCAGATTCTGAAATTTTCAGTGTGGCGAGATACAAATTCTTGTAAGAATTCACATCAACGATGTCATACCTGAAATACGTCTTATTAACGGACCACCTGTACCAGTTAGCAACAACTATAGTAATTGATAAGAGGCTCACCAACAAATTGGTCGACACAAATTCAGTCATCGAACAACTTCTGGCCCACGAGGCTGAGATGTACTTCTGAGGGTGACATCGATTATCATTTGTTCTCCACTATCTAATATTCACACAAAACTATCTGTAAGCTTCCAGAAATTAATCTTTTGCTTAAGATACTGATTCAAATGGTTGCCCAACCTTGACAGCAGTCAGAATAGAGAGCATTGTTCAAAATGCTATTTAAACAAGCCCTGGATTGAACATTAATCATACTCACTAGTCATTTAATAGCTGAAGATAACCTGATCGTAATACCTCATGTTTATATATGCTGCCAAACTTGCTAACAGGGAAGGCCCTAGGCAAAAGCTCCTCGACGTTGATTTTTGCGTCGTTTGAAAGCTTGCAAGCTTTCCTAAGCTTTCGCCCATTAACTGCTTCCACCTCAGCGGTAAATCTTGCAATAACGGGTCGATGGTCGGAAAGTCTTGCTTCAACCATTAAGTAACTCAACTGCCTCAATCCTTTTCCATGCGATAGTATTCGGTCACACCTGTAGACACACAAAACGTCAAAGTCAGTAAGCAAATGGAAATTTCACATTATAATTATTTAAGGGATGTCCGAACATATCTAGTATGACCAAATTTTCAATTGAAAAACTGCACGAGGGTATTTTTTAGTACTATAATCTGTTTAAAGTAACCTATAGAATAATAAACCAATCCTATTCTGATAACCAATATTAGGACGAAAAATACTATAATAACATTGCAATAACTGACGACTACAGAAACACAGGGAATGATATTTCTACTACAGAGTGAATGCTGCGTTTACCATGCAGGTGTCCGTCGCTTATCTCCTTTAAACGTGTTTTCGCCAAAATATTGATCAGATTCCACCACAAACTTGTATGTGGGTGGAAAATTAATAGTATCCTCATGCCACCCCTTGAAGACTCGTCCAGCATCTTTCTCCACTCTCAGCTGTGTAAACAAGAATTTGAACACGACCCACCGCACGTTACAGCGAATCATGTGGAGTGCCATTAATTACCGGAATTCATGGACAATTACAACAGGCAGGTTTATAACTATTGGTCATTAAAAGCAACCTCAAATTTCGAGTCAAATACCTGGTCTTTAGGAAGAAGACTCTTCCAGTCACATTGATTTACAAGGATCCATGTCTCCTTGTCCGGTAAGTCAATACGATAGTTCAAATCTCCCAGCCATATGATTCGACTGTACAGGTTGTTATTTTAAGATCAGCCAACAATATGGAAAATCAGATTCGACCAATACAAGTCAAGCATGGTCTCTCATAGAAGCCATAATCAAATACACTTGAACATAAATCCTCTGACAAGTTTTTACGCAAGAAAGCTTAGTACCAATATGAAAGACCAGCACAAAAGTGCATTTTCAACAGTTTTTTTTTTGGCCACTGCTTATGTCATGTACTATCAGCCACTGAGACATCGCAAGAGAAAAAATAGTAACAGTAAAATGCCGCTTACTCGTGTGCCATGATTGTCTCTGGTAGCTGTATCCCTGAAAGCTTGACCAATCTAGGAAACGTAGTGCGACGAAGAACATCAGCAACATCAGCATTCCGCCGAAATTCGTCACCTTCCTTGTGACCGGATGTCAGATGTGTACACACAAAACAGAAACTAGTCTGGTGGAGTGACATGCTGACAGAAACAGCACCCTGCAATGCGAAAATCTACCAGTCAGAACCCTGGAATGTGTCTACGATAAGACAAGGTCAACAATACCACAGCAAATTTTTGCAAGGTGTGTGACACCTAGAAAGTGACTGGAAAGATCCTAAAAACATTCAGTAGGAACATGGTGACGTGACACAAAGGTTCTCCTACTTGCAAGCTTAAGGGCTAGACAGAGGATCATGTTTTACCTTATTTCTGAGAAAGTTCAAAATCCCACAACCAACAACGCTAACTTTGACATTGTGCACATATCGTCGTAGGTCCGACCGCACCCAGACAGATATGAATATTCCAACCATCTGCTTGCTTGCAACTCGAGAGTACTGGTTGCAAGAATGCTTCCTCAGAATTTGAGAAGAGTTCACCAGCGGAGTTGCTTCATTAGCACCATCATCAGGGATCGTTGCCTCGCACAGCCAATCCTCAGCAGTTTTGACATTCTTGGTCAAAGACTTAACAGTGTGATCCAAATTCCTTGCTCTAGTTCTGTCTTTGAGCCACTGGCTGTCGCTTGAGTAAGGAGTTTTCTGCATAAGTAGAGATGTTTGTAGAGCTTCTTCAGTAACAACTGTGCTCATTAAACCATTAACATCAGAAACTTCGGGGACCTCACTGATGACCTCCTTTTCATGCCACGCTGGCGATGGTGGGGTACTGTGACTTCTCTGAGTTTCATCACGACACTTCACTCTGCTGTTAAGAGCCTGACGAATCAACCCATCCCATATGACAGTAGGCGCGTCGTCTTCAACACACAACACGTTGTTGGTGTTCAGGGGTACAATCTCTTGAAACCTGAAGAGTTCCACCCACCCAACACTGATGAGCACCATAATATCCTGTCTGCACTACGATGCACCCTTTATAATCGAAACAATCCAAAAATGTCTATTCAAATTGCTCCTGCGTACACATCTTTAACCAGCATTTAGAATGAGGGTATCCTCTCTGCATGAAATTCGGAAAAGCAACCACTCCCCCTCAAACAAGGTAACAAAGAGTACTCACCCAAGTACATAGATATCTGCAGGATTAGATGAATCTAAGAATCCATCCAGGTCAATATCGTCTGAAGGAAGTAATCCTCCTACGTTCCAGGTTCCAACTGCAATCCTACATCGTTCCACAAACAGCAGCACTTGTCAAGAAAGAGAAGGGCAGGCCTAAAACCAAAAATGCTCTCCTACATAGTCAGAATGCTAATCAAAAAGCAGAAAGTATCAAAAACTCCGAATAATCACACAGAATAATCCACGAATGACCAGGAAATTGGACTCCAGAAGTACCAAAGTTTGAACAAGAACAAACAAACTTACTTGTATTCGTTATTAACAACAAATTGCTCACGGAGAGTCTCGGACTGCACTCGCAGAAGTGGGTTGTTATGGTGCAAATCTGTAAGCAATACAACAAATGTAATTTGTCAAGTATATGAACAAAAAACGTGCCCCAGCATCCAACACAGCTAAAATCTTGAAATCCTGACGTAAAATCCTCAAGAAACTTCAAAAAATACAACAGATGATCGCAATATACAATTCAGGCATACAGTCATCACGATGACCGGAAAATATTGTAGGTGAATTTGACCTGCAATCGATATGTCATCTGTATCCGGGTCCGATTCGGCCAATTCTCTGGTATCCTCATCACCAGACCCTTCAACGCCTGATAGTGCACAACAGACGCTAAATTTAACGTAATGACACGAAATGCACTTCTTGAGTAGTTGCATTTGCTATCAAGTTATTAACCACGCAATGTAACAATTTCCCAATTCAAACCTCTGAAGCCCAACGAAGACCAAGACTCTAAGCAATTCTGCGTGCTTGATAAAAGTACATCTCATCAAAAGCTTTTGCTCTAAGTCTCTGTGAGATGAACTGGAAACCGATTGCTTTAGGACTTGTAACATCACCATTACAAACAAGTAGGGGTTTAAAATCGTATTCATCTCCTTCGAAATCTAGAACCTAGAGGTCAATAAAACATGTTAAAATCAGGAGAATCTTACCATCGCTATCTTCAAAGTCTTCTGACTCACTAAACTCCTCGGCATTCGAGTCACTGTCTCGATCGAAGTCATCTCCAGTCTCTTGGAAACTGAGCCACTTCTTCAACAGTTGCCGAGGCCAAAACTGCAAGAACCCGCAAAACAGGTAAAGTTACCAACAAAGATGCTACTGTACAAGAGCTGACATTGCTCGGAGCGCGTTTCCTAGTTGTAATATGACTAATCTCTAACTCGCCAGTAGCTCACAACTATCTTGACTTTCAGAAGAATAATGTATATAGATATGAGTTTCTATTTACATGGAAAGGGCCTAAAGTATTTCCGGTTTCATATCCAGCCAATGGTGACAGTCTCTAAAGAAGAGGCATACAAGTAAACTCCCGTCAAGAATCTTGCGACCTACCTCTGATTGCCTGTCTTGCATTGAGTTAAGTGTTTTAGATTCCAATTATACTCGTCAAAGCTACACCTGCATAAAAGAACCAAGCACGTCCAATAATCAGAGGCATAGACCGATTCGAAGCCCACACGTGGAGATTTCAAGATTAAACATGGAGAAAGCTATCTTATCAGCCTTCATAAAGAAACTCGTAACAAACACGATCAGGATTCAGCACTAGTTCGTATGCTAAATTTATTCTAGTTACAGCATGATAAATTGAAAAAGTAGCAGGATGAGATAGTTTTGAGGAGTAAGGTAGAAGCGCAACAAAGTGAGTATGCACTTAGTCACACACCATTCTAAGACAGAGAGTACCAGAGGGAGCTGCCGAAATTCACAATGCAGTCGTCAAAAGGAATGTTACACCAAGGAATCCATCCAGGAGAGGACAGAAAACCTTTCACTGGTTTCAGACGAATATGACTCAAAATTCTAGTTGAAGACAGGGATGCCAGCTATTAAATAGAATTATGTGTAAGATGTGTACCTGTTGAATCGAAACCTCGCTTGGAACCTCGGAAAGTGTCCAATTCCAAGTCGGAGATACAGTACCTCTCCAATGTTTCAAGTAAACGTCACTGTTTTGAGACAATCTCCTCCAGCCAACACAATATCCTTTTCACTTGGCAGCATCTTCAAGACTAACAAACTCCCTTTCTAAAATTCCAAATATGCTAACAACGTTCCCACTACACCAGGTGACCGACCAAAGTCAGTCAGACCCTCCCAAAGTTCTTCAAATGGCGAGCTGAATTAGTTGCGAAGGATGTCTGGTCCTTCGCCTTCACCAGACGCTACCAAGGCCAGTCGTCAGACCCGGTGCGTACAAAGAAGAGAGGAGCACGTGAGAGGCCACAATTACAGTGACCTCTAAGTGTGGTACAGCTTAGAATGGCCTGACCTCAACCGAGTGTCTTGCAATACTCAGGCAGGACTGCCTTCCGTGCCTACGGCTAAGGACATAAGAGATGAAATTCACGAAACCAGCAGAGATAGAAGCCTGCAGCCGCAGACAAACAGAATGTGAAGTATACTCTGGCGGACATTCCAGCAATACTGTCGCTAGGGAGTCCAAAACCGGCTACGATCCAAACCACTACGCATACGATCTCAAACGCGTCCTACATGGAGCACAGCAACGTCCAGTAAACAAGCCGCAAGCGCTTTCTCTTCTCCGGCGACAATACGATCTTTCGAATCCCTTCCAGCAGTCAAAACAAACCACTCCCGATGAAGCGTCACCACGCTAAACCACGCAGAATCGTCAACCTCCCACCACCGAGCAGCATCAAAACTCCTCCAACCTCGACTCCTTCAAACACCAAACCAAACACTAAAAATCACCACCTCCGAATCCCCGCAAAAACAACCAAAACTCTCAACTCTCGCCTCCTCCACACACCTCTCTACCTCTCCTCCCTCGATCACCTCCACGCTACACAAACCACAGCCGCCACTTCAAACTCCACCAAACTCCAATCCAAAAAAACGGTTCTCAACCCTCCTGAACTTCAAATTCCGCTATCAAACAACCTCCACAGCCAAAACACTCCCGCAACCGCTCCTCCAACGACCTCCACAACCACACACAAACCACCAACTGCTTGTCTTCCTACTCCACGCCAATCCAACCCCGCGCACCACCACAACCAAACCACTAACCTCGAAAGCCTCCGCACAAAATCACCTCCACAACAGCAACCGCTCCACCTCCTCCTCAACCAAACGATCACAACACCACCGGATCCTTCCACTAGCGCCAAATCCCGGACCACTCCACTAGCGTGTCTGAGGCGTCAAGCAAGCCGCATCTAGAACAAACCCGATACCGCACCGAATCAGACACGAAAAGAATCAACGGAAAGAGCACAGAACGCTCGCGCGAGCCACAGAGACGGCGAGCGCAGATGAGACGCAATGCAGATGAGGCGCAGGCAAGCGCGAGCAGAGGCGAGGGTTAGATCTGAGCAAAGCAATGGCGATGGCGTTCCAAAAAAATAAAGACGACGACGACGATGGCTCGTCTGCGCTCTTGGCCAACCTCATTTTTCTTCGCCGCTGTGCCCGTATTGCCCGTCCGAATTTCACATAACTGGCTGATACACAGCCACCCCAGTATCCCAGGATATTAGCCGCATATAACAGGTGTATGACTTGTGTATTACACGTGTATCATACAAGTATTGAGGTAGTATCGGCAGAGTTGATTTGGCGGATATCATCTGAAGTGGTTTGGAACTGCCCTTTGGGGTGTTTTGGGTACAGCGGGGGCTTGATTCTGTTCCAGCGTTTCTTTTCCTTTGGGTCCAGTCTCTTTTGGGGTTTTGGTCGGGGAGGGAGCTCATTCTCGTCCTTTTTGGTTCTCTTTTTCTTTCTGTGGTTTTTGAGTCTGGAGGTTTGAAGGAATGATTCTAGTGTCTGTTGAGTTGAAAGTAAGGGTGTGAAGTTAGGTTGTTTAGGATTGAAGTAGTCTGGGGGAGTAATTGGGTGGCGCTTGGTTGCCAAATGGCAGAGTTCTTTGTGACGATTATTTGTGTGGTTATATGTATTATAATAGTGGGACTTGTGTCGTTAAGCACATTGACCGTAGCTCGGTTAGTCTCTTTGACAAATTTCAGCACGAAACGGTCGTGTGAAACAAACCGAGTTGCATTGTATGATAAATTTTTATTATTGAGTTGAATTTTCAAAAATGAAAGTAATTATCTAAATTTTTGGATATAAATGATGTTTTTTACACCAAAAATTGCATGTGAATTCAGCTTTGTTTCATTTCATTTAGTAGTACTTGATAAAGCATGTACTTCAATATAAGAAGGAATCAAATGACCACATTTGATCTACTCGTGTAGAATTGTGAAGTTGAAAGATAAATATTTTATTTCTTAAGTTCTATTTATTAGATTTTGTGATAGCCGATAACAATTGGCGGCAATGCATGTACATTTCTGTAACGCTATCAAAAAATATACATATACCACATCAAAAATACTTCTACATGTAAGGTAGTTATGGCCTTATATATATATATATATATATATATATATATATATATATATATATATATATATATATATATATATATATATTTATAAACACAAAATCATAAGTTTAATCAAAAAGATGTATGTAGCATAAAGTGATTTATTAACTTTTCATTTTTTCTTGAAAAGAAAAGAAAAGTGAAGATTGAATTTTGAAATGTGTATTATGTAAAGATATAAATAGGCATAAAACATGTATGAAACATCTCTCAAAATTTTCAAACAACGCATAAGTAACCTTTCAAGTAGTAGAAAACGTTGTGTGTAACTTTTGGATGAAAAAAAATATTTCAGCTTGTAAATGATAATGTCAATATTGTAGCACCATAGTTGACTACTCAAACTACCAATTATTTATTAATTTATTCATTTTTAAAACAAGGTTCAACTCCTAAGAGTTCACTTTATTGATTTTCATATCTTAACCAATTTTATTTTTCTCAAATACTCGAAATAGCTTCAAATTGCTTAGAAATCATACCATAATTATGCCATCACAAGTGATTATTTTTTGGATTTCTATCTTCAAAATACCCTGATTTTTTCTTTTCCTTTCTTTTCCTTTCTACAATTGTTTTTTGTACAAACCAGTGATGCTGGTACGGTATGTAAACTAAAGGGTTAGTATGGTCTACTCTAGTGGACTGACCAAAAGCAAACTGTGTGCAGTTTGACAACTTTGGTTTGTTACACATTAAAACCATGGTACATAGTTACCTTCAAGTCACTGGGAAGCTTCACTAGAAAAGAAAAGGAAGATGCTGCAAGTACTTTGTGTACGTATGTATGATGTATGTGTACACACAGGAGTGTATTTAATATCCAGGACCTACTACCACTAGCTTGAATAAATTTTCATCAATTTTAAAAAGTTAATTTCAGAATAAAGTATTTTATCCGAGTCAGCAGGGTCTACCAACTTTTCCTCTTGCAGTGCATAATGCAAACCAAGCACCAGCTGATTGAAATGCTTGAACAATCTTTTGAAGTCTTTGTTGTCTGAAGTGTTAGGCTGCTGGTAAGTTAGTTGCGTTGAATTCAAATTGTCCACATTGTAATTCACATGACATTGATGAGGAGCCCAATGTGGCACTCTCAACAGCTCTTTACTGGACCTAACTCTTTAAGTCATAGTTTTACTGTATAGAGTTTAATTGAATTACTTTCATAAGTTTAAAGTTTATTCTATGAAATACATTCTCTTTTAATTTCGTGTAGTGTACCCTTTATATAGTTTTTTTTAGAATATCATGCATGTTTTTAAAAATCATTGTGTTACTATCCACGTTCTTAGTTGGTTTCCAACTATACCTCATATATCCTCCCCATTTTTTTCCACTCAATGTGAGATGGGATTTACAACCTTAATCAACCTTAGTCAACTTTATTCAAGTTTATGCAATGTCTTCTTTGTAACGCCCTTTTTTGAATTTAACAGGAAAAAGGAAGAACACAACTTTTACCTCAACTTAAACACATTTGAAGTTGCAAATTGTTACTTAAACTTGTGTTGTGGCAATTTCTAACATAGTGTATACTAACTTACGTCATTTGCCATGCACACATCACTAATAAACCTAATCATGGAGCTGAAATTTGAATAAGTTAGTCAATCAAGGTTTCCCATGCACGCAGTTTGTATAATTTGAACTCCTCAGCCCTCCCCATATACCCAAACCAATGGCAAATTCTGTACTTGCATACAATCTTTTGCTGCGAGAATACCAAGGGAAAGCATCCTTGTACCTTCAAGGTGGTGTTCCCAAAGTCGAAAAGATGCGAGATCCAGGCCCCCTCCTTTCCAATGTAGACCAAGGCTTCCTTTCAAAGGTTTGCGCACCAGTGTACAATAGACCTCAGTCTTGGAGTGAAAGATATTCAAGCCCCAGAGGGCAAAACGGACACCATGGCAGCCCAAAAAGCCAAACTTCTTGTTGCAGGTTCACTTATGCTGCATTGTCATTCACCTATGGGACTCCACCTGTTCCACAAGTATTTTGGCATTGGACGGAAAAGTAATAAGGGTCGGTGGATTATCTCCAGCACTGGTGTTGGCCTGGCTTCCCATGGGTCAAAGGTTTAAAGGAAATTGGGGAAAAAAAAAAGGAGAGGGAATCATATCCAATGATCAAAATCTGAGTGGAATCATTTGTGCTGACATGGCGGGTCCAAATGAATTCAAGTGGTGCCATGTGCTTGCTAATGGTTTTCTTGAACTTTGGGTCTGATCTTCTTGGAGGCCAAAGCAAATAGCCAATGAAAGCACAACCATCCCCCAGACCTTTCCTCATAGTTTTGAAGATGGCGGTTGATTAATGGATGTTGATGATATCTTCGCATCTTCCAAGGTTTCCTTCAGCCTGTTTGTCCTAAAGAGTTTGTAAATGCAAGCCGGCAATTTCTGTAACAGATGGAGAATGAAATTATTCATGACCCACAGTGAAACTTTCCTTGTAATCAAAATGGCCATTTAGACTGGAGGCAAAAAGAGTTGTTTGGAGAGGTTATGGGTTAGGGGTTGCCGGGGAAGAGCTTGGATTTTGTTCATTATTCTTGGACCATCAAGAAGAAGAGAAACTCTAGTCTCTTTGAAGACTTGTGTGGACTAAGGTAGACGCATCTGAATCCAATCACTTAAGGATTTTAGCATATGTGTTTGAGTTATGTAATTTGAAGAGGATTTTTTTATGTATACAAACATAAGGTTCTTGTTGAATACTGAAATAGTTGTAATTATTTGAAGTGAAAAGTTGAAATCACACATGGTAGACATATAGGCTAATGGAAAACCGATCACCATGACACTAAAACTTGATCACGGTAGATAGATAGATAGATAGATAGAAACACCAGCCAATTGAATGGCCGGCGTGAATAAAGTGTCCGTTCGTAAGGCTACTGACCCGGTGCCCACAGGACAGGGGGACAGTGAGACAAAACTACTCTCCTCTTTCGAGAATGGATGATCACGGTACTACTATCAAAATATTTCCGTACAATTTTCCTTTTAGTAATAATGCTTAGTACTCTCTTCTAGATCTTCTTAGATTTTGAATAAGAAACTTTTCTAAGATGAGTTTAAAGCTTCTCAAAAATAAAAAATAAAAATCTACTGATCGTTTATTGGTGGCTGGTTGGATGTGGATGCGTCCACCTTATATGTCTGTTTGTTCTACTAGTAAACGTATGTCTACAGTACAAAGGATAGTTGAGGCTTCTGATTCAAGTCTTGTCACAATCGCACATTTGATGAAAGAACTTTAGAAGTTGCCTTGTCCTTCTTCACTACTACCGGTTCAGACTCTTGTCTATTGTCCAAGATCCTCCATTGTTGTCTCCCGTGGGAATCTCGGCCGTGTCTCAATTCCATTGTGACAAATAAGTGCATAGTACATAGGAATCCGCCAAGTGGTTTGGGCCAAATTCTGAATGAATAAAAGCTAAAAAATATTGTTTGATAAGCCCATATAATATTAAGCAATTAGTTAGGTGAAGGTTGACCAAGCTGTTAGATGGAAAATGAAATCATGCATGACCTTTGGTGAAATTTCCCGAGAAATCAAATGCATTTAAGGGCAATTCTGACTGAAGGCTAATAAAGTTGTCAAGCGATGTTAGGAGTAAGACCATCGCTACTCTTCACGCCAATACCAAATTTGGCGCGATGGACGTCAATCCAATGGCCAATGGGATCCATCCAACGCTAAAATTAATACTAGTCACTCCAAATATAGTATCTTCGATAGCAATTTGAAGTGATCTATTCTAATGGTAAAAATTGACCATTATTGTTGTGACCCAAATTTCAACTTGTCAAAGTATGGATGGAAGAGAAAAGTGTAAGGAAGAAGGTGGGAGGAAGGAGAGAGAAGGTGGAATGGTCCTCCCCTTTGCGCCACGTGTCACCATAAAAATCCTTGGGCCCGTTGTGGAGAGTGCCGAGACTGTTCTTGACAGGCAGGCCAAGCCACGCTATTGTCACTTTCATTTCATTGCCATTAGGATAAATAGGTGGCGGTTCCCTGAGGGATTTTAAAGAATAACTTTGATTTAATTCAATATTTGTATGGGACCTCTAGGGCACGCCTACGCTCCCGACATTGGGAGCGCCGGCGTTCCCGGAGATCCCAGAGATCACCTTCATTGTGCCCGGACTTGGAGAGTAGGGTCTAGGGAGACTATGGGCTTCGGGTTTAGGGACTTGGTATAGAGAGTGGGACTTGGAGGAATCGGGTATCAAGAAGACTAGGTTCGCGTCTGGCATTGACATGCCTTATTATTTTTTGTCTGCTTTATTATTAGGACAGTGTAATTTTACAATTAAGTACGTATATACATCTTAACCACATGTACACTGTGATTTTGCAATTTTTTTTTTTCTTTCGTGAGATCGGACATCAAATGAGGCCAGCAATAATCAATTGGCAGTTTTGTATTTTCCAAAGGACTATCTTGGTGACAAATTGGTGTCGTCACATTCTAGGGCGCTCTTCAATTGGGTAGAACTTTTGGAGCTTAAGTTAGCATTCTTTTGCATTCAATTCAATAAACATATTGTTTTTAACATGCTACACTTGTTCTTAGTTTATAATTTTTTTTTTATAAAATTAGCTAACCTAGTCTTTTTTGTCATGCACTAGAAACCCCAAAATGTATAATGCAAAAAACCTAAGGGAAATAAAGTTAGAGTGTGACGACCTAGTCAAAAATCGTATCAAAAAAGTTTGTTTACAAATTTCAATCGCTATAATCTTCTATCTCTACGGTTGACTATGATGAAATTTATTGAGCTATCTACTGCAATAATATAATTGAAGATCTTGCAGTTAATATTAGAAAATAATGATTTTTTAGTCACACATGCTTTTTACATTGAAAATGTCAGTTTTAGAGCGTTTTTTGGTGAAACATAGTCAAGGAACTTTAGGGATTAAATCAATGAAATTATCGAACTTGCAATTGTGGTGTAATGTGGGCTTTGATAATTGATTTAGTTGGCAGTCAATAGAATCAGACCTTTTGACAAGTGAATCAGAATCACCACACAATTAGTGAATGTATTATTGAGCTGGTGTAGGGCCCTAGTAATAATTTTAATAAAGTCGTGATAAATATGAATCCAAATGGTTTTATGTTGGTCATACGACTCATAAATTAAACCCCTAAAATACCACAAAACCCAAAATGGGTTGCAGGAACTTCGGCAAGGTAATACAGTTAGGATTTTTTTCAAAATTTGGCAAGATGTTTTTAATGAACATGATAAATCATAATCTTTATGTGGTTGAAATTTCAGCATTTTTAAAAATTAAAATTAAAATAATAGGGATTTTTTTGAAGTTTTCAGCATTTTAGAAGTGAAAACAAGCAAAAACGGGCCTAGAATTTTAGGGGTTAAAGGCATGACCACTATTTCCTATAAAACTAAAATGTAGCCATGTAACAAAGGAAAAAAAAAAAACAATATTCTTGAAATCACTTTTAGATTTAAAAAAGGTACCATGAGCTTTGGAAGCTTTAGAATTTAGACTAGGGTCATGATAAAAGTAGGGTACTAGAATGATTTGTATTTTACTTTATTCACAAATCAAATAAAATGATAAATTAAAATACCTATTAAAATATCAAAAAAAAAGAAAAAAAATAAAGTAAAATGATAATGTAAAATGTCAGTATTTGATTTTTTGTAGTATATATAGTAGTAATTGATGGAAGAGGTTTTGAAATATTTTCATATATTGTAATCTTTGTGTAGTTAGAGCCTCTTAACAATTTATCATATTTGGCCTAGTCCATATAAGCTTCTGTGATAAAATCACAATATGGAACAATCACAACTTCGAACCAACACAAACCTTGTATGTGATGGTGATTCTAAAAAGGATTGGGAATGTAGGATTTGTTTGGAGAAATTGAAAGATCCTATTTGTACCCTTTGCGGTCATTTATTTTGTTGGTCATGTATATGTACTTGGCTAAAGGATGAGCCTAAACCATGTCCGGTTTGTAGATCCATAGTCTTAGAAGCAAATTCCAACATCATTCCAATCTACAATGGACTTTTGGAAAACAAAGTTTCAAGTGAATCTATAGAATGCCCGAGCACTCTAAATTCTATGTCAAATCAATCAGATGTTGTTGGAGTTCCATCTTGTCCCCGTGGAATTTTGACATCTCAAGCGATATCAAGAAACGTGATGATACCACCTAGTATTACAACTGCTCCACAACCATTGAGTCCTAGTAATAACTTTATTTTTAGACGCTCAAGATTTTTGGACCAACGCTCAAGATTTTTGGACCAACGCTCAAGATTTTTGGTCCAACCACCTAGTGTTACAACTGCTCCACAACCATTGAGTCCTAGTGTAATCGCTTTCACAATTTTTGCATTGGTAACCCCTTTCATAATTTTTGCATTGAAACCCCTTTCACAATTTTTATATTGGTAATCCCTTTCACAATTTCATGCTTTTTTGCGCGGATGTTCACAATTAATGTTTGAAGTTTCTATGAGCCATTGGAACTCCAAAACGAAGTTAGTACCCAAATATACAAAACTGTATCATCTATCTCATATATTGTCATAGATTTCCATTCTATAAAGAGCCAAAGTTTTATCATTTTTTTTTTGTCAAGCATGAAAAAAACTTTTTCTTTATCATATAAAAGATAGAGATTTTGTTCTTTTTTTCTCTTATTTTTTTTACTCCAAGAATAGACATAGACCTTTGTTTTGACCGCATGGGTTTTTATTCTAACAAAAAATGGTTTTTCAAAAAAATAGAATGAGTATTAACAATAACATGAACCCATGTTCCTTATACAATGTATTTTACAATGCTATGCCTTTTTGTTAAATCTAAAATTTGGTGCACAAGTAACTAAGTAACTAACATCATGTACATCATTTAGTACAAAACCTCTAGCATGTGTAGTGCAAAACTACAACTCAAAGAGAAGTCAAAGTCAGCTAATCATGTTTTGAAAAGATAAAAAAGAACTATGTTTCTTACTTCAACTCTATAATCTTCTAATCCATGCGGTCAAATTTATTGGATTTGTCTTTTTATGATCTTTTAGAAGTTTTAAGTTAGGTCCTCCGGTTAGAGATGCAAGAGCAATTATATTTTTGGTTTGTTCACTCTTGCTTCTACAATGATAGTTTTTGGAACGTTTTTGTGAGAAATGGTCACGGCCGATTAGGGATTGATACATAGCCTCACAACTAGCTTAAGCAGATCTATGAGCATTTAATAGAATCTAATCACTTGACATTCAAGCAAAACGCATCATATGAAGTCACAAAAATGAAGCCAAGGTAACCCTTGAGGTCGCACAAGCCTTGTTGAACCATAAAGAAGAAGAAGATAAATTATGGTCTTTTTAAAAAATTGGTATAAGTTATGTGCCTATTGGTTCCACTCGTATACCTAGGTCTACACAATAGATAATTAAAGGTATAGAATTACTCCATCTTTTAACTATAAACAAGTCTTTAGTAATTAGTGACTATAAATAGTCAAAATCTAAGTTGTTTTTATTAGTAAGTTGTAGTATAATAGTGTGTATTGTGACTTTGGTGATGTGAGCTCATTATTGATTTAAGTGAGTGTATAAGTGATTTGAAGGTTTAGACCGTAATAGACTTGTGAATATGTAAATTACTTCCATATTATTTTCTATAGGCATTGGATTGAAGATGGAGCTTACTGACACTTAATTCACGCTTGTCTCTTGAGAAGACTAAAGTTTCTCTCTGTAAATATGTAGTGACTTGGCATTGTCAAGTGAATATTCCAAGCAAGAAAAAGTGCTCAGACTATATGTTTACTTTTTAATGTTCTTCGTTTATTCGTAACACAATTTACTTTGATAAAATAATTTTACTTTATCTTTATGAAGACTTCATTCAGCTAAAAATAATACAGAAAGGCGCACTATTTTGATTATAAAGTATATTTTATGATATCAAGTTTATTTCATGTGAATATTAAAAGTATGTTCATACCAAAAAGCATCGGATTAGAACCTCAAGTAATGATGAAGTCTGATTGGCAAATAGTCTAGGTACCCAAGTTTTAAATTTAGACTATGATTTTTTTGGTTATTTGAATTGTTTATTTTTTTGTATTTTTATTTAAATTTTTTGTTGATGAATAACATAATTGGAACAGTACATGGCATAAATGAACAATGAATTAATGGGTTTGAAAGGAATAATTTTGAAGGAGGTCATGCAACTTTTTATTAACAAGGTCTAGCAAAAATCTTTCACAACATCTATGATCGTTTATGGTATTGTACCTTTTAAAATAGGAAGGTAGTATGGTCCATGTACGACATCATTTAACCCCTAAAGGACAAAGTGGCAAAATTGGGCTTTTTTAGAGTTTAGGCATGTACATGTTACTTCAATTTAAATCGATATTTTTTGAAACTTTTTGTGAAAGTTTGTCGTAACAAGGACTTTGAAAGAGTTTCAATTTTTTTTCAATTAGACATTTCAAAAAATAGTTATGGTGCCTGAAGTGAATTTTTTGCTCGTTTGGTATTTTGGGCAGCCATGCTAAATACATTTGTTACCTCTAGTATTTTATTTTTATAAATACTTAATGTTGTCAGCTCTGAGATTTCCTAAAAAAAACTTGTTTCAGTACAAAATGTTCACTTCACAAAATATCAAGGTTTTTTCACTGTTTCGGGCACTATACTAAAAAAACTTCTTTTTTCTTTCACAAAAGTTTTTAAAAAATATTATTTAAGAGTTTTTCTTTTTCCACTTAAAAGATAAACATCAGTCTTTACTTTGACCGTATGGATTGGGACTATGGAATTTCTAGGAAAGAAATAAGATTTAGCATTCTCGTGTATACAATTTAATAGAAATAGTGTTTTCAACATGCTACACTTGACTTTTGTGTGTAATTTTTTTATAAAATTAGCGAACTTAGTCTTCTTTGACATGCACCAAAACCACCAGAATCCATAATGCAAAAAACCTAAGAAAAATAAATAAATTAGAGTGTGTCGACCTTGTCAAAAATCGTGTCAAAAAAAATTGTTTTCAAATTTCAATCGATTAATCCTTTAATCTCTACGGTCGATTATGATGAAATTTTTTGAGTTGCCTACTAAAATAATCTTGTTGAAGATCTTACGGTTAGAATTAGAAAATAATGATGTTTTAATCATTCATGCTTTTTACATTGGAAATGGCAATTTTGGAACGTTTTTTTGTGAAACATAATCAAGGAATTTTAGGGGTTAATTCAAGAGAGTATATGGCAATAAAACATTTGTTGGATTGATAAAGGACATTGCCTATGAGACCAAATCAAACCAAAATGATGCCAATTACAAATGAAATTAGAATCCAAGATTCCAATGCTTAGTGGGCCAAAGTACACGGAATGTTTGATTAAGAATGTTATGGAGGTACTAATTTTTTTTTGGATTGTAGTGTTTATATTATTGTCATTGCTTTACACAGGCCGTAACCTTCTTTTTGGATTCACACCAAAACATTGGACCACGACTCACTTATAACTTCTTTGTTTAAAGAATGCTACCCGACTTACAATGCTCTCACCCAAAAACAAGATGCCACTTGTGTCTTTGGGTTGGAGCCCAAGTTTTGGGGTGTAGGCAGGCCCTAATGGTCCAATGACCATCCATCTAAAAGTTCCAGTAATGAATGATGGAATCTAAAGAGCACTCCCCCAGAAATTGTGGATAAGCAAGAATAACCCAGTTGGATGGCTGGAGCTGGAACATCTGTAGCATCAGAATAACTTGCAGCTACAATATCGCAAATTGTGCCTGAGATGCCAAGTGCAATGCCAAATGCATTCATAGACAGGGTAGCATGTTTGATTCAACATGTTGGGAAATCGAACTTGAGAAATTCTGAGCATCCAGCAAGATAATATTGGATTGCAAAGTCCATGCAGACTGTGTGATGGGACTGGGTGGTGGTGTGTCTGTGCAAGCCCGGAGTACTTACTTGTACAGTACAGTCGGGTCCAGAAATAATTCGATTTTTTTTTCTTCAGTGAGAAAAATTTCAGTACTGCCCACTTTGAAAGCCTCCCGAGAGCTCGGATATTGGTATTTCACCATGAAATTTTTAGCAAAGAATCATCTTTAAGTTAGTTATATGCATGCCATTTTTCAAGGCCAAAACATTTACCAAAAAAAAGTTATTCAAAATCTACCACCAAGGACATGTTTCACTGCTGCCAACTTTGACAGCCTCCCAAAGATTGATTTTTTATTTTTTGGCCATGAAATTCTTGGAACAAAGTCCCCTTTATGTTGATAATGTATGATAAAAAGTTCAAGGCCAAAAGACAAATACCAAAAAAGATATCAACAATCTACCAAAATGTGTAGTTGTCTGAAACAATGGAGGAAACCATTTTATTGAAACCAACTGTTGAGAAATTGTCCATTTACCATAAAAATTGGCGAACAACATGCTCTTTATCATAAAAACATTCATGCCAATTTTTATAATAGATGGGCAATTTCTCAACCGCTGGTTTCAATGAAATGGTTTCCTCCATTGTTTCAGACAACTACACATTTTGGTAGATTGTTGATATCTTTTTTGGTATTTGTCTTTTGGCCTTGAACTTTTTATCATATGTTATCAACATAAAGGGGACTTTGTTCCAAGAATTTCATGGCCAAAAAATAAAAAATCAATCTTTGGGAGGCTGTCAAAGTTGGCAGCAGTGAAACATGTCCTTGGTGGTAGATTTTGAATAACTTTTTTTTGGTAAATGTTTTGGCCTTGAAAAATGGCATACATATAATTAACTTAAAGATGATTCTTTGCTAAAAATTTCGTGGTGAAATACCAATATCCGAGCTCTCGGGAGGCTTTCAAAATGGGCAGTACTGAAATTTTTCTCACTGAAGAAAAAGATTCGAATTATTTCTGGACCCGACTGTACAGTGAGAGCACCCATTCCTGTTGGTTTTCGCTTTCCCGGTTTACGTCCAGGCACCTGTAGCCGGCAGCCAATTATGAGTGGCAGGTATGGGTGCCATGAAAATGAGCTCAAGGAACACCTGTGATGAGGAATAAGTGTGCATGGGCTGAATACAGACACAAAACGCTGTTGTCTTCTGCTTCAGAAATGACAACTCCAACGTGCATAGATGGAGGCTTTAGTATGCAGATCTATGGCCCTTCTAATCCACAAAAATTGCTTTGTCGTACTCACAATGGGAGTTGCGTCAACTTAAATTGAATGTAAAGAAGTTCTTGGACGTCTATTTACAACATCTTTTTAGTGGAGATACAATAACCATACATGTTTTGTTAGCATGTATTTACACGTGGAAACTAAAAATTTACATCTTCGTATGGGTACACGGTAGAGCTTAGGTGCACAATGCACATAGATATTTTTGACACAAATTTTGTATTCCGGACTTGACCATCAACACACATTTACATAACTTTGATTGATCTTTGCTTCATCGTTCCATTTTGAGTCACCTGAAGGTCTTGTTGCCTACTAACTTGTCTGGTTCACTAAATTTTAATTGATGATTTCTAACATATGGCAACAAACACATGATTTTGATACATAGTCGTAGAGCTACAACAACCTTGGTGGAAGTTGAAGAGTAAGAGACATGGAACCAATTTTTGATCTTGTCAAAAATCTCCTTCCATCGCTTGTAAATTTGAATTATGTCTCTGGACATGCTCTTTTACATAACCTCAATATTCACCTGTTGGAGTTCATTCAGTAGCCAGAAGATCTTTCAACAATGTTAGCAATGATAGCAAGTATTGTTCCAAATACAGCGTTGTCATCATCAACAAATGATGTTAGTACATTTATTCTGCAATTTTTAGATTTATCTACACATCATAAGCTCAACATTATGCATAATTTCTTTTCATACCAATTAAACCTCAAATCCTAATGACAATTTTGGAAACTCCTGAATCAAGACTTTGAAAAAACTCTTTATACATTATCACCTAGGGAATCAAAACAACATGAATTTTAATCCTTTGAGGACAATTGAGTTCTTTGAACCATTTAAAAATTTTGGGCACATTCATGTGATGTCGATTTTGGATAAAAGATTCTTGACATAGTAGAAAAGTGATTCAAAAATTGTCATTATTTTTTTGGTGCCTCGACCGGTGAAAAACTTAGATATTTTTAAAAATAAAATACCCACTCTAGAATAGAGTTACTTGAAATTTTACAAATATAGTAATAAAATCGCAATTGGACTAGGTTGCCGAAAATTTCATGAAACCCAATTTAGAAGGAATGGGCTCTTACTGGTTAAGCCAATATGTTTACCTTGAAAAACTACCTCAAGTTCCAAACTTCAGGTGTATTCATTCTGATAATGAGAATTGTATGTATAGATGATGTTGTTTCAGGATTCTACCTTGTCCTTGAATCATGTTTGCAGACATTCAAGTAGTTGCTAAGGGTGAAATGTCCAGCACCTATGAGTGCAATTTTTCTCTTGGTGCAAAGGACTGATCTGGACAAAACTGCTATGATTCAGCGACCTACCCAAAGCAGATTGTTGTTTTTTACTTGCCAGCACATGAGCACACATACTCAAAATAAATTAAAGTTATTTATTTATTTGTTAACAATAGAAAAAACAAAACACCAGTCCCTTTTTGAGGGTTTGGTGTGATTTGAGTGTCTCTTTGTCCAATATTTTTGTATTTGTATCCACAAGACATAGACCGAGAATACAAGACTATTTGTTTTATTTTAATAACAAATAAAAATTATATACAAACTAAAGCGAAGGTACAGTGATTCCTATCACTTGTTGTAGCCGAGGTTGTATGACCCAAACATCAAGAGGAGAAGCGTCCCAACCAATGAAATTATAAAAAACCACAAAGTTTGTCTTCTCGGCCTTCACATTAAGGCCAAGGTCCAAAGAACGTCGCCTCCAAAAAAGCTTAGGTGGCAACACTTTTGGGAAATTATGACGCCAAAAGTTTCTCATCTCGACCAAAGTTTGGATTACCGTACGTCGTGGTCAGATTCGACAATCCTGTGTCGAAATCCAATTTCCACGTCAGATGTTCAGAGGTCCACGTCATCACAAACATATCAGAAGATGACATGTGGCACTTTTGCAAGAAAATGAATTAATTTTTGTCGAAACTGACCACGAGGTAGGGTATGCTAAATGCTCCACCCAAACTTCCGTCGAGAGAAGAAACCCTTTCTTCATTAAAATATGCACAAGAAGACAAGGCTCATGGGCTATTAAAAGCTAGTCATGCTTGACTAGCCTTGTCATGTTTTATTTAATGAACCTTTTGAAAATCATTGGGTTTAGACCAATGTTGTCCAAAAATAAGCTGAACTTCAATCACTCATAACTTTGTCATAACAATGTAGAATTTGCTAAAATTGTTTCTACACATTCTTCATTAGTTTTTACACCTTCCCTATCTTTTTCAATTTATTTTTATTATTTCCAATTTTCTATAAATATATGAATATTCGGGTTATAGGTCTTGGCCTTTGGCCTTCTCTTTTGGGCCTTTACACTATGCCCGGCCAAAGTCCCCAAGTGGATTATATTAACCCTTAAACGTCATTTTAGGGCCTGGGGGGGCAGCCCGTAATTGTGGAGGAGGAATCTTCGAATGGGGCAGGCGGTCGGGCTGTCTCAGCCAGCTTTCGTCGGGCAGCTGCTTCTGTGCCGCACGGTTGCTGCCAGCCCGGGGTTTGAACCCGGCTGTCCACCCACTATGGACTGGCACCCCCCAAATCAGGCCCCTCCCCCCCCCAAATCAGCCCCCTCCCCAGCAATCCCCATCCCCTCAGCAATCCCCATCCCCTCAGCAATTTCCATCCCCCCATCAACCCCCATCACCCCCATCAGTTTAGACACGGCAGACACAGGGTTAGTTCACCTGTGTAGAAAAAAAGCCAATCAACTCCTCTTGGGACATTTGATTGGCCTCCCTCCTCGAGACCGGGGTATGTCTTGCACTTCAATATTTTGGTGTTCTGGCAAATTGCTATGGCGCTTCACGTAGCATATGCCAAGACACATTGCTTCTTGACATGTTGGACAGTAATATTGTTGCACTTTTTTACAAACTACACAGGTCCTCCGCTTTCTCGTTCCATGTCCGGACCATGCCATACTATAATGCAAACCTGTACGGTTTCGTACCTTAGCCTTTGGCATACAAGTTGGCTTCACCGTGGGCACCTTCGTAAGAGCATAAGCAACACTTAGATTGAAACCAAGGTGTGAGAGTGGTTTTTGGCCTCGTTCCCTCATTGCGGTAACATAGAGAGTGTATGAATTCAACAATGTTTGGTCAACCACATGCCAAAGGATTTTATGCCACCACTTGTGGTCTCTACGTTGCACTGAGTAGTAGCTACGGAGTTGGTCTTGTACATCTACTCCACGCATATGCTTTTGGTAATGCACGAGAACAGGAGAAGAAGGAATTTGAATTGTACTAGTTTCATGCCACCGGTCAACAAACAATGACCTAGAGCAATCAACAGGGCTACATGCAGTAGATAGCAATGAGACAGGTTTGTTATCGTACCAGGTCACTCCACACATCCGGTTAGAAGCGTGTACACGGTACCACAATTGGCCTCTTGTCCCACTTGTAGACGCCATCGTCAAAGCATCTGGCCAGCCCTTACGATTCGTTCGTATTGTTCCCGTTGCAAAGATGTTATTTTTCATCAACTCCCAAAACAAAGAAGGACTTGTGAAGAAATTGTCACAAGTCACGATATGTCCTTTACCTCCATAACCTTCTAGCAATGACAACACGGTTCTTGAGCCTACATTCCCTGTTTTCTCAAGCTTGTCATCTGCACCGCAATAAATTTGGATCTTCTGCACATACTTCGACAAGCTGTTAGCAAGACAAAAAATTTTGATTCCATACTGAGTGGGCTTCGCTTTCATATACTGGCGGATTGGTGAGTACTTCCCTGTATACTTTATCATCATCTCATCAACACAAAGATTTTGCTCAGCATTCCAGTACTGAGCACAAAGGTCATTTAGAGCATTCACAAGCCAAGCTGTTTTCGCAATCTTGCTGAATTCTGGGTCACCTCTGTCAGTCACTACCTGATTGTTATCAACAAGATGTATACATCGAATAATACCCTCAAAACGTGTTCGTGACATGGCATTAGAGATAGCACGGGTTCGAAACAAATCAGAATCTCTTGACCAATGCAAACGTTGGTGGGGAACTCGTTTCAAAGACATGAGCATCAAAACACCCAAAAAAATGAGGAGTTCAGAGAGAATAAGAGGTGACCATTTTGGCCCGCCTCTCGTTCCCCCTTCACAAGAACTGGATGAAGCATACAAGTTAGTCATTCTAATGATTTGAACTAAAATATTCGAAGGCCAGAACAACATAAAGAAATGGACAGGCTCGGTGCAGTGAAGCAAGGGATCCTTCAAACCTGGTGCCTCACCTGTCCAGTGCACACGCGGAAGCTGGGTCGCTGGTGAATTCCACATCTCTGCAGCAAACCTTTTCTCTACAGGAAGCTCGCTGAACTCTTCGAATGAGAGATCGCAATCCAAACCAAGCTCACGAGTAGTCACCTCAGGAGTGATAAACCACTTCTTACTGTTTGGTGTGAGTTCCATGTTCTCCAACTCGTCGATGCTGCATGCTTGAGAATCGGACAAGCCCGGCAAGTACTCAGACTCCTCTCCGCTACCACTGTGATCGCTCCGATCTGGTGCCTCCAAATGCTCACCCCACAGCTGCAGCTCGCTAACCCTTCTCCCGTCGCCTTCGTCAACGAATTCAACGACCGCCTCTGCCACATCAAAGCACCCCCACGGCCCGAACAGCAAAACAGACAACATGTCGATGGCCTCCTCTGGGTCATAAAACTCGGCAACTACAGTACCCCAGAAGGACTCTAATGCCATCGCTGCACTTGACTCATCAATAACCAAAGTGGACAACTCCAGACGAGGTACAATGCATACACGACCACGCAATCCCAAGTCATACAGAGGAACATGTAATCTTTTTTTTTCATCTTTTCTCAAAGTTACATTTCTTGAGTTGAGATTTCCTGAAGTCCATATCCTCTCAAACTGCGCTTCTGTGTCATCGGACAATTCACAAATATCCGTGCAATTGAGTGCACCTAACAACTCCTGTACCTCGGAAATCGTCGGCGGTTCAGATGCCTGTCCATAATCAATGAGTTGTGGGTGAGATTGGTCTCGAGATGAGAACAGACCATCGAGCTCTACAGGGCTACGGAGCTGGAAAGAGGAGGTCTCACCTGAGCCTACTCGAGTTGCCGAAGACCGCCGCTTTCGCTGCCGACCTTGCCCCTGCAGACCCTCTCGCACTGCACCCTTCGAAGCACGGCTTCTCTTCCGCGCACCCAAAGAGCTCGTCTCACCTCCACTGCGAACGCTCTGATTGACAGTCGGTGTTCCCCCTTGCCCGAAGTCCACTGTCTGCCGGACCTCCTGCAACTCTTGCGCTTCCGAGAAGGAAATTATCTGCTGCACCGAAATGGTCTGCGCTTGCCGAGGTGCGCTGCTAGCACCCTGGTTTGCGGCATTCCCACTGCGAAGAGGTCGGAAGGGCCGGAATTGGTGACCGAGGCCCACATCAGCAGCATCCCCTGTGTCCATTTCGGTGACGCTGCGTGGCTCTACCTTCGGCTCCTCGTCCGGCCACCACAAGTCACGAAGACCCCGATTCACTGCGAAGGAGAAACCAACAGCATCACCTTCAACCCTGCGCTCTGTCCACCCTAACAGCTGCGCAACTTGGCGCCGGAAAAGAAAACGGAAGTTCTTCGCTTGTGGACGTGCCGGCCACTGCACTCCCTTCGGCAATGGCAAGGAGACGAGGTGCTCTTCGTCAAGGCACTTCAATACCTCCGCAACTACGAGATCACCTTGTCCCTGCTCTACACGCAGCCATTCCTCTAATTCGCGCTTGAATTGATCGTCCCGAGCATTATCAACAGCGCCACTCACTCGCTGCACTTGAGTCATCTCTCCCGAAGCTCTCCGGCGGAGATGTCGCGCACACTGCCTCTCCCCAACGACCGTCTGTCCGCTGAAACGGACCCTCTCAACGTCTCCGACAACGCCGCTCCCGAAACCTTCAAATTGCTAAAAAAAAAAACCTACGGAGCCTCTCCTCTTAGGGTAACGGTGCTGCTAATTGTGCAAAAAACCGCACGGCCGAGACCCTCTCAACGGGCATGCAAACGGGCTGAAACAAAAACGGCACTCTCTTCTTGCGAAACACTCGCGATTGAATACAACGATCGAGGACTGCTCTACACGCTGCACCGAAATGATCATTCGAAGCGCATTCGCGCCCTGCGCCGAACGGTACCTCCTGCGTCGCCTCTCGTTGACTCATTCTCCCGCGCGAGGGAAAAAACTCACAAAACCCAGCCCCTCGAGCATAGGGTGACGTTTAAGGGTTAAGATTACTATTCAGCCCAAAGGCTTCTCCTCTCGATCAAGTTCGGGACAGTGGACTCAGGCTTCTATTCTCAAGTTTGGCCTAGTCTAAAGCAGCTTTTAGGTTAGGTTGGGTTATTTATTGTCCGTTTCTTGTATTGCATTCTATGTTGAAATGGATATATTGTGTCGAACTTACCTAACATATATTAAGGGCCAAACTAAGCCCAAATCAAGAGGAGAGGCGTCTGTTTTTTGAACAAAATTATCTCAAGAGGCCGGGCCTTTGGGCTGAAAAAATATATTAAAATAATTCACTCGAGACCTTTGGCCAATCATAGTGTGAAGCCCCAAAGTCCAAGTTCAAAGGCCACGACCAATGGTCCAAATATCTAAAAGTTTATAGAAAATTGGGAAAATTTTCAAAAACTCTAAAAAAGAACAGGAAAGATGTAAAAAGTAATGAAAATTTGAGGAATTGTTTTTAGAAATATCTACATTATTATGACAAATTTATGAGTAATTGAAATCCAACTAATTTTTTTACCATCATGGTGTTATGCCAATGATTATAAAAATATTTATTAATAGAGCATGAGAAGAGTTGTAGAGCATAACCTGCTCTTAACAACTTTAAAAGCAACACAAATTTTTGATTATTATTGTCTTGATTAGAAGTATGATCATGTTGTAAATGCTTTTGCACATGTTCAAAATGTCCATTAATCAAATCTATTAATCATCAAAATAACAACAAACAACAAAATTCTAATCTTTTTAGCACTAAAGACAAATCTAATGTTCTATAGGTTTAACTATCCATTTCTAATAAATTAATATGTATTTTATGCTGATTATTTATTATTTATTACTATTGATATCAGAATTTCAACTTATCTTTCTTTTTATTATAAATATTAATGCTAATAGAGCAACAAAAATTTCATAAGATGTGTAGGGTATGTTGACGTTCTTTATAACATATAGAAGTAGTAGTTTTAAAGATTACAAATTTCACACGAAAAAGATTTTTTTGATGTTTTAATTGAAAGCTTCAATCAAAGTGAATTTTAAAGTGCCAAAAGTAATAAAAGATTTCGATGCAATTGCATCTCTAGTATGATAGAATTCTCCCGGGAGCCGTCACACTGCTTGATGTGGTTTGACTTCAGCTTTGGCTGGACAAATACCTTTGGATCTGCATGTCCTACCGCGAAAATGGGGATGATCTAGTCTGGGTGTTGGCTCACCTTGACCTGAAGGATTGTAAGTTCAATCAAGAAATATTCACCAATAAAAAACATGCATAGCAAGAGGAATGATAAAACTTACTTGAGAAGGCCAAAGAACTACAGGGATTAAGAAATAAACTACAATTTTGGACCCTCCACATGATTTAGTTAAGTATCGCAATGTAGCAAAAATAGTATTGTGCAAAGAACACATGAGAGTTGGCATGAGTAATAGTTTGTGATGGAACAACCTATACATTATTGTGCGTAACATATAAATAAATCTAGTGGACTTTGGGGTCTTTTTAAAACATAAGTTTGTGTTAATTCTAAAGATTAAATGATAGTTCCAAAAATTAATTTCAAGTGAGGTTTAAGAAATTAAAAACTCTTCGCTAAGATGAAATTAAATTTCCTTCGCTAAGAGGTGATTCATTGTTATAAAAAAATAAAAATAAAAATAAAACAGAAGCGGAGGGAGGAGGGGGAAGAAAATTGAAAAAAAAGAAAAAAAGAAGGTCGTTTAAAAATTTCAAAAAAAATTGAAAAAATAAAAATAAAAATAAAAATAAAGGTTGAAAATATAAATCAAAATCTGAAATAAAGAGTAGAGGTCTCTGAATCACCTCTGACGACAGAAACAGGAGTGGCTATAGAAATGGGGATGGCCGGAGCTCTGGAAGCTGGAGAGTGTGTTGCTTGAATAAGTTCAATTGTTACGACATGCTCGTTGCCAAACTTCTCCATGGCTACTTTGCGCACAATATTCTTCCATAGCTCAAGCAGTGCCTGCAACGTAAGGTTAATATCACTCTTGCTTACCTTTCTCTACACTCGTCTCTTGAATACACCTCTAAGAACTGCTTTGATGCTAGCCATATATAAAGGCGAATCTAAAACTTTCCGAGCGGCACTTATGTAGTACAAGAACTAACTTCAAACGAAACCTGCCTAAACTCTGATGCAGCAAAGAGAGAAACAAAAATACACAACAAACCTGAAAGTCGATCTCAACTTCAAGTAGTACGCTAACTATGCGATGAGAGCATCATTTGTCTTTTGGTTCAGAATTCATCATTTCTGGATCCTACGATTTGTCTCCAGAGTTGATCTCATTGTATGAGGAAGCCTGTGAAGGGTATTTGAGTTGCAGTGAACACGTTAGTTACCAGCCTGACACGTAAACAAGGATTTCAATGCAATGCAATTTGTGTTGGATATTTTTTTTCCCTCTATTCGGGTCCTCATTATGGAAAAAAATATTTGCTAATTGCAAGGATATACGGACATGTTTTTTTTTGGTCTATCACAGTCTTTACATCAAAAGGCATAAAGACAGTGTTTGAAGATTTCAACCAAAAACCTTTAATGGTATAGCAACAATGCAACAAAAGTTGATCCTCGCAAAATAAAGCGGGTTAAAAAATCCTATTTGAAAACTTTTGGCGGCATAACCGATGGTGATACAACATTTATCTTCTTTGTATTGCCGCTTTCCTCAAATCCACTTTACACTACTAGAAGGAGTATGCACATCTATACATTCTACCACCATTGACTTCCATCACTTCAAATTTATCACTAGACTATTATAACTATATTCTCTTATTGCTTAACACTAAGATTCATATAAATGAAAAGTAATTTCACTTATCAGAAATTGCTTCCCATTAACAAGGATCCCCTAAGAAAGATACTTCCTTAAAAGACAAGTTAATGAAAAAACTCATTCACAACTTCAACATCATAGTCTAAGAGCATCCTGAGTGGTGCCGTATCAATTATCCCCTAAAAGCCCACTAATGAACAGTTACACCACAATTACAAAAGTGAGTGGAATTTTGGTCCTCCCTTAAAGATGACTTGTAAACAGTTTCTTTACTTGGTTGTTGTGAAACTTTTTAACAAGTTCCGAAAGAAATCCAAATCCAAGTGTAGTGGAAAGAAGATTGAAAGATGAAAGCTTGAAATTTTCTATTTCCGGCGATTTAAGGGTGACCTTGAATGAGCTGAAATTTAGAGGACCACGGCCCTTTAGAGGTCACGATTTGGATGAGAAAAATGTTTAGAAACCACCACTGGGAGCTCAGAGGACCCTTAAGCCTCTAACCCGGATGAAGCCGGATGGAGGTTTAAGGGCATTGGAGTCGACCAGGAATGCTCCACAGAGTCCACACATGAAACTCCTCCTGACTGAAACACAAATCACCCAAACACTCAACCGCTTCCAGCAAACCAAAGACACCACCAACCAGTCACCTCCTTTCTAACTCCCCATTGGACCAAACCAACAAAAATCATCCGACGTGGACCCGCTGACGTGGCACCCAAAAAGCCCCCCGAAACACCCAACACTATCGAAACTCTGCGGTCCTCCTGGGCTGTGGCAGCGTTATCTGCAGCACCCCAATAACGATCTCCCATCAGATATCCAACATATCCATCGCCACCCCGCAACCCTTAAACCATCGCAATTCCACTCTCACTCCCAAACTCTCACACTCTCCGAAACTCTCCGAAAACCAACTCACCTCGATCAATCACCTGCAATGGCGTCCATCGCAGCTGCCGTCGCCGTGCCCACCTTCACGGGCCTCAAGGCCGAGACCAGGGCCGCGCCCGCCGTCGTCTCCACCTCCACGGTGGTGCGCATGGCGCCGGTTCGCGCTTCGGCCAGCAGCGATGCCTTGAGGACCGTGGGCAAGGCCCTCGTCGCCGGAGTGAGCTCCTTGGTGCTCGTGGCGTCGGCGAATGCCGCCACTGTGAAGATGGGAGGCGATGACGGTGCGCTCGGATTTTACCCGAGCTCGTTGAGCGTGGCGGCTGGGGAGACCGTGACGTTTGTGAACAACAAGGCGTTCCCGCATAACGTTGTGTTCGATGAGGATGCGGTGCCGGCTGGTGTGAAGGTCGATGACTTGACGCATGAGGATTACTTGAACGGGCCTGGGGAGAGCTTCTCCGTTACGTTGAAGACGCCCGGGACTTATGAGTACTACTGCGAGCCCCACCAGGGTGCCGGCATGAAGGGCAGCATCACTGTGTCGTAGAGGATTTGTCGACGTTATCTGATGTGAGTGGCTATGGCGTTGGTTATGGCTATGGCTGGGTCGGGCGGTGTAGTTGAGTATGTGAGGTTTGTGATCGGGCCACCGGTGGTTTTGCTTTGACGTCGGTGGTTTGGTTATGGCGACGACAAGCGTGTTGCTTGCACGGTTGTAGAATAGGTGACCTTGTAGCATTTTCTCCCTCCTGTTCATTGGAATCTGAATAGGGTGTTATTTAAATAAACAGAGCTGATTCTCTATACAGGCTTTTGCGGATCTGCTCCGCAGATGCACGATGTGCTTTTTTGATTGTGATGTGATCTACCATTGCTGTAGAAGGGATCTAATGATTGTGGTAGTCTCTTACCTTGATTGACAATGTACCCCGGTCGATTATCATATGTGCAATCTCGTAGTGCAGGTTCTATGCCCTGCTGTAGTTTACAGTTCAGTCTTGGTGTTATCATTATCTCAAATTTCAGATATTGACGGGATTGTGATTTGCGTTTAATTTCGAAGCGAATCTCAGCCAGATAAATGTTTAGTCAGTTAAATTTCGATGTACTCACATATTCAGTTGGATAAGTGTCGGATGCATCACATGTGCCTACATAATGTAAATTTTTTGTAGATGCGCTTCGATGCGGATGTGATACTTTGACTCGAAACTGATATACTTGTGGGCCTCACTCATGGTCAGTGCTACACGGAGTGTGATTCATGAAAATGAAGAATTCATTTTGCACCATCGAGGTGCCTTTTGAATTTCTTGGTGTGATCAACAACTGTGTATCATTATTTTTGCAATCCTTTTCCTCAGACCGCGCACTTCATTACACAAATTCTACAAAAACGGTGTTGCTTCCGGACTACATTGCTTAGAAGAGGACTGGAGTAATGTCGATATGTGCTGTGGCGCAATGAGGACTACCTGCAGAATGTGAAGACATTCAACAAGATTTGTGCTTAAGTCCAAGCAGTAGGTTATGTTCTTCAGTCGTATGTCAGCTGCAACAAAATGCAACTCTGAAATCATATTGAATCAAATACTAAAGGTCCAGTATAGGATAACATAAACATAGCACGCCCAGATGTCACATGCCCCCAAACATATCCCCGAACACCGTCCTAATTACTGATAAGAGTCTTCACATAAAAATTCTGCGTGTATTCGCTCTCCATTCAAGGCATTTAATAGACTACAGCGAAAGCTCTACACAAAGGAAACACTCAGCACCTAAATTAATGCAGCTAACTCGCCCTCCTAAACAATCCGCAACCTTACAACCCATTTCCACATTAAAGAACATAAACAGATATTCCAAACTTACGCAACAACAACATTCCACCCATCGGTTAATAACACTCCACGCTTGATGATACAGAACAAAGTCCGCCAAGCAAAAATACAAACGAACTTGCCAACCGCCATTCCTATCTACAAGAAAAACAAAAATAATATCTCAATACATAACTGCTCCAGAAAAACAAACATGACTAAAGACACAATATAAGACATTCGCATAACATAAACCCAGTTCTCGACGCCCAAAGTTCAAGACAAACCAGCACGCACAGAAATAACACTCACACTCTAAACCAATTATTCCCCAACGCCGAGAACCACGACACCAATACTAGCCAGCACGGCTGCACGACTTGAAGCTTCAAAAAGATCTAGTCAATTTGTCCCAACAATTTGTAATTCCTCTAGCGAATTCCCGCGTTGGTGGAGCGCTCAATTCCTGTCCATGGGCATATCCTCTGGAAATGATGCCAACCATGTACCATACCGGACATCTGGGACTCCCAGAGTCCTAGATCGAGACACACTTTGAATAAGTGGAATTTAAGAACACAGTCTAGTAGAATTTAAGAACAGCTCCCACAGAATCGCTCGCCACCGAATGGCAGCAGATTCGATGATCTGCTGATAGAAAGGTCGACGTAGACAAGCGCTGGGAATTAGTTGGAGTGAACAGTGCTACTAGTTGGATCGAACAAGTGCTCGAGACGCGTGTTGAGTCTTGTTGTCATGTGATTTCCGGAATTTGAATGCATTGGAATTCATTTAGGTGAATTGAGCTTCATCTCCTGAGCCCGGGCACACCATGGTAGCGAACTAGTGCCAAGCGTGCTTGAGAGAAGAAGTGGTGGCCACGGCCGCAGTCAATGCCCTGGCCGGGGGGCTGCGGTGGGTGCTCCCATGACTTCCCCAGAAAGGTGCAGTGGAGCGATACACCATACGGTTTGGCCGGCGTGCGGGCGGGGCGTATATAAGGGCGCGGTGGCCCTATTTCTGGCACGACTATACTTGAACAGGATCTGTTCTATAGTGCGTACATCTAATCTGTGTTCTCCAACACAGACAAGACCTTCAACCCGGACGATGATCCAGGGCTCTCCGTTCTGAGCGCGATTACCGCGGCTCTGTCCCAATCCCTCGGGAGTGGAGTGGAGCTTGCTAGATGAACGTCCCGCCTGCTCATTCCAGCAGGCGGTGATGGACGGAGAGCGTTCTGACGGGTACCTTCATAAAATCACTTTTATCGAATTTTATCAAATTACATTCTTAGACGAAGACCCCACCTTGTCTACTCTAACCAAATTAACATTAAAACATGAATATTTTTAAATTGAATAAATCAATGTAAATAAACACTCGCAGGTTTCTGAATCTTATATGCTACTTCCAAAAAAATCAAAAAATTAAAAAATTAAAAAACAATCATTGAATAAATGAAGGTAGCCTATTAAAATAGATTTTTACCTATGTGTTACTTTGTAAAACCTTTAAAGCAATTTATCTACAAAAAAACTATAATGCATTTCATGTTTTCCAATTTGTATTTTAAAATTAATCTTATAAGTCAATTAAAAATGATATAGATTTAGCAACATCTAATCGTTGTTTCACCTTGTGCACATAAAAGAGCCTACATTGTGATTGCATAACTTCCAATACATAATAGTCATATTGCAAGATGATGTACATTTAAAAATATAAAAGTGCTATTAAAAAAATGTTTTTTATTTTTTATTTTTTATTTTACAAAAAGAAATTGATGGGATTGGAGAATTGAGGTTAAATCATAGAGGCTCAATGTTGTAATTGCCATATTAGTATTATAGTACATATTTATTTTATTCAAAAACTAATATGTATTTGACGCCTTTAGATAATTAAAAATTTTGAATGTGCAATTAATTAATACCAATTTATGGAATTAACACTTTTATATGAAATAAGCGTATCAAAACATAAAACAATTTGATTAACCCCTAAAGCTTGATTAAAATGCAATAATTTTTAATCTGGTGTGAAATTCATAAGTGTTTTTGAAAAGGTTTATTTGTTAAAAAGTTAGCATTTTGGATGGTTTTAAAAGGTTTCTCATCAAGCTTAAAAGTTTTAAAAGAAGAAATTAATACCGCATTATATATATATATACACATACACATATTATATTTGTAACAAATTATAATTGCAAGTTTATTTGGTGTGGAACAACTTGTCATTTATCTTTTATTGGCAAGTATTTTGATGGCACTCCTTCTTGTTATTCTCATGCCAAAGAAGTCTATATTTGACGAACTCCTAAGAAGCCAAAGGTATTTGAAGGCTTCTACTTTCATGTTGTTGATATCCATCACATGTGTTCATATTAATTTTCAATCTGCTTGGCAATAAAGTCATTCAAAAAGTTGCAAAAGTTTTTCTTTAAATTCCAAAATTTGCATCAATTGGTTGTATTTATATAATTTTTGAAAAATGTGACAAGAAAACTAAATCATTAAATCTAAAAGCTTTATATAACTCACTCTAGTCACTAAATTGCAAATTATTTTGTAACTAAGGTCAAAATGGAGGACGAGATTTTTTCAAGTGCATTACATTTTAAAAAAAAATTGCATTAGATTTTTTCAATTTAAGAAAATTGTCTATTTAAAACAATTTTTTCAATCAATTGTAACATTTTCATATTCAATTTAATATGGGGCATAACTTTTTAATTTTGCATGATGTCTTTAAACAAAGCTTGCAAAAAGTATGACCGCATATGGTTGTGGTGGGTTGAAATAGAACTTCTAGGTTCGCCTGCACAAGTTCCACATTCTTAGTAACGTATAACTATCACTTTTTCATTCGAATATTGATGTAGGTATACTGTATATTGAACGTATAGTTTGAGAAAACTTACCCCACACTGAAGCTCTTCTTTGAGTCTCTTTACCCGGTTAACAACTTCTTCTAAGGAACCTAGAAGGCTCCTAGACGATGCCCCAGGTGTGTCACCCTCGTTAGGAACCAACGGTTCTTCATCGGCAGACACTCGGCGTAATCTCCTGTGCCTGCAAGAATAGAAACACCTACAGTGGTTAATTACGTGCCTAGAAACGTTTCACAGGATGGAAACTGCAAAAGGAATCATGTTTTTCTGTGATCCTGTTAACAGTTATGCTATACACCGTCACAAACGTAGAGCAGACAATGTCGTTAATCATTACAATGCTCTACATCTGTGACTTATTCCATGCGTGACACCCAAGATTGTTGCTCACATGAGCACATAATCCTGTGCAAACGATGACATTGGACTAAAAATATGAAATGCTTGCGCAGTCCTAAGAGTACCTCAGTCTACTAAGTGGTGTAGCAGCTTGCTCAATCTGAGTCGTCTCGAGCGCAATGCCTCGGGAATTCCGCATTCCTAACGCCTTGAGCATCCGGTCTATGACTAACTCTGTCAAATAAGCTTTCAGTTATTCACAAACTAGCCCTAATTCACACACTTCACCAAGCTCACCCAATCCAACCCATGAACCCATGTTTGGGTGCTTCTGATAAATCTTGAAGGTACTTGTACCTAATGATGCGTAATTGAGGACGCAATTGCTTTGGAAGACGAAGAAGAGCCACAATTAGACTGCCTGTTGTGCTCCTCAGTTTTTGTGCTTTTTGTCTGTTGTAGGAAGTAACGAACTTCACTGTTGTTGTTTTTGTTTATTTTGGAGATTTACGGTCTTTGGAAACAAAGAGAGTCTCTCTGCAGTGCCAAGCGTGTTGGTTAAGACATACGCCACAGGTTTTCTGTTGTTTTGAGCAGAAACAAAAGATTGTACCCGAGGAGGAGTGGGACGCGTTCATTACCACTTTGGCGTTGTTGTTTCTTCGGAGGATAAAGCTCTGGAGATGATACAGGTGAGAAAGAACCCAAACATGGGTTCATGGGTTGGATTGGGTGAGCTTGGTGAAGTGTGTGAATTAGGGCTAGTTTGTGAATAACTGAAAGCTTATTTGACAGAGTTAGTCATAGACCGGATGCTCAAGGCGTTAGGAATGCGGAATTCCCGAGGCATTGCGCTCGAGACGACTCAGATTGAGCAAGCTGCTACACCACTTAGTAGACTGAGGTACTCTTAGGACTGCGCAAGCATTTCATATTTTTAGTCCAATGTCATCGTTTGCACAGGATTATGTGCTCATGTGAGCAACAATCTTGGGTGTCACGCATGGAATAAGTCACAGATGTAGAGCATTGTAATGATTAACGACATTGTCTGCTCTACGTTTGTGACGGTGTATAGCATAACTGTTAACAGGATCACAGAAAAACATGATTCCTTTTGCAGTTTCCATCCTGTGAAACGTTTCTAGGCACGTAATTAACCACTGTAGGTGTTTCTATTCTTGCAGGCACAGGAGATTACGCCGAGTGTCTGCCGATGAAGAACCGTTGGTTCCTAACGAGGGTGACACACCTGGGGCATCGTCTAGGAGCCTTCTAGGTTCCTTAGAAGAAGTTGTTAACCGGGTAAAGAGACTCAAAGAAGAGCTTCAGTGTGGGGTAAGTTTTCTCAAACTATACGTTCAATATACAGTATACCTACATCAATATTCGAATGAAAAAGTGATAGTTATACGTTACTAAGAATGTGGAACTTGTGCAGGCGAACCTAGAAGTTCTATTTCAACCCACCACAACCATATGCGGTCATACTTTTTGCAAGCTTTGTTTAAAGACATCATGCAAAATTAAAAAGTTATGCCCCATATTAAATTGAATATGAAAATGTTACAATTGATTGAAAAAATTGTTTTAAATAGACAATTTTCTTAAATTGAAAAAATCTAATGCAATTTTTTTTTAAAATGTAATGCACTTGAAAAAATCTCGTCCTCCATTTTGACCTTAGTTACAAAATAATTTGCAATTTAGTGACTAGAGTGAGTTATATAAAGCTTTTAGATTTAATGATTTAGTTTTCTTGTCACATTTTTCAAAAATTATATAAATACAACCAATTGATGCAAATTTTGGAATTTAAAGAAAAACTTTTGCAACTTTTTGAATGACTTTATTGCCAAGCAGATTGAAAATTAATATGAACACATGTGATGGATATCAACAACATGAAAGTAGAAGCCTTCAAATACCTTTGGCTTCTTAGGAGTTCGTCAAATATAGACTTCTTTGGCATGAGAATAACAAGAAGGAGTGCCATCAAAATACTTGCCAATAAAAGATAAATGACAAGTTGTTCCACACCAAATAAACTTGCAATTATAATTTGTTACAAATATAATATGTGTATGTGTATATATATATATAATGCGGTATTAATTTCTTCTTTTAAAACTTTTAAGCTTGATGAGAAACCTTTTAAAACCATCCAAAATGCTAACTTTTTAACAAATAAACCTTTTCAAAAACACTTATGAATTTCACACCAGATTAAAAATTATTGCATTTTAATCAAGCTTTAGGGGTTAATCAAATTGTTTTATGTTTTGATACGCTTATTTCATATAAAAGTGTTAATTCCATAAATTGGTATTAATTAATTGCACATTCAAAATTTTTAATTATCTAAAGGCGTCAAATACATATTAGTTTTTGAATAAAATAAATATGTACTATAATACTAATATGGCAATTACAACATTGAGCCTCTATGATTTAACCTCAATTCTCCAATCCCATCAATTTCTTTTTGTAAAATAAAAAATAAAAAATAAAAAACATTTTTTTAATAGCACTTTTATATTTTTAAATGTACATCATCTTGCAATATGACTATTATGTATTGGAAGTTATGCAATCACAATGTAGGCTCTTTTATGTGCACAAGGTGAAACAACGATTAGATGTTGCTAAATCTATATCATTTTTAATTGACTTATAAGATTAATTTTAAAATACAAATTGGAAAACATGAAATGCATTATAGTTTTTTTGTAGATAAATTGCTTTAAAGGTTTTACAAAGTAACACATAGGTAAAAATCTATTTTAATAGGCTACCTTCATTTATTCAATGATTGTTTTTTAATTTTTTAATTTTTTGATTTTTTTGGAAGTAGCATATAAGATTCAGAAACCTGCGAGTGTTTATTTACATTGATTTATTCAATTTAAAAATATTCATGTTTTAATGTTAATTTGGTTAGAGTAGACAAGGTGGGGTCTTCGTCTAAGAATGTAATTTGATAAAATTCGATAAAAGTGATTTTATGAAGGTACCCGTCAGAACGCTCTCCGTCCATCACCGCCTGCTGGAATGAGCAGGCGGGACGTTCATCTAGCAAGCTCCACTCCACTCCCGAGGGATTGGGACAGAGCCGCGGTAATCGCGCTCAGAACGGAGAGCCCTGGATCATCGTCCGGGTTGAAGGTCTTGTCTGTGTTGGAGAACACAGATTAGATGTACGCACTATAGAACAGATCCTGTTCAAGTATAGTCGTGCCAGAAATAGGGCCACCGCGCCCTTATATACGCCCCGCCCGCACGCCGGCCAAACCGTATGGTGTATCGCTCCACTGCACCTTTCTGGGGAAGTCATGGGAGCACCCACCGCAGCCCCCCGGCCAGGGCATTGACTGCGGCCGTGGCCACCACTTCTTCTCTCAAGCACGCTTGGCACTAGTTCGCTACCATGGTGTGCCCGGGCTCAGGAGATGAAGCTCAATTCACCTAAATGAATTCCAATGCATTCAAATTCCGGAAATCACATGACAACAAGACTCAACACGCGTCTCGAGCACTTGTTCGATCCAACTAGTAGCACTGTTCACTCCAACTAATTCCCAGCGCTTGTCTACGTCGACCTTTCTATCAGCAGATCATCGAATCTGCTGCCATTCGGTGGCGAGCGATTCTGTGGGAGCTGTTCTTAAATTCTACTAGACTGTGTTCTTAAATTCCACTTATTCAAAGTGTGTCTCGATCTAGGACTCTGGGAGTCCCAGATGTCCGGTATGGTACATGGTTGGCATCATTTCCAGAGGATATGCCCATGGGCAGGAATTGAGCGCTCCTCCAACGCGGGCAGCCGCTGGCTGACGACTGTTGATTAATCGTAACTATTGAATGATGCGATCCTTTCAGAAATTTGAGGCTACTTCTATGGGATGTTGGGAAGCTGACTTAGCCGAGTCTTCATGTAGATTAGTCGATTGAGTGGAATCAGGTGACGATGCTTGCAAGGCTTGGGAGAGCGGGATGGTATTCGCCCCAAGTGTCAGCGCGTCTTCGTCCACCCACCGCTTGTAGTCCTGGAACAGGTAATCCAGAAACAACGGGATGAGGCGGTCTAACATCGCTTGCATTATCCTGCACGGCAAGACAGCAGAACGGAGTAGTGGTTAGCTGAGCCCCTAGCAATGAGCATCACAAGGTCGAGAATTTCATATAACAGCTCTCCATTGAAGACCACTTCGATGGGCTGGTTATCATTGCGAAGGTGTAAAACCTGGCTAAACATTCTATTCGCTGATGATATTTGCTAGCGTTGAGTTTGCAGGGTGGGAACATACGCATTTCCAGGGACTTCCACAGCTGAAAGAGGTAACATTGTGAAAGGAACTGTGTAGACCTGCCAGTATCACACTCGTCAGGAAACTGCACTTCTTACCAAAGCTTAGACATCACCATCGCTTCTGTACCAAATACATCTAGGAAACAACAAATCTTGACATCTGTTAAAATAGGCAAACGTCGTCTCGCTATATGAGAAGTATGTGGTTCTATCTGCTGTTCCGCAGGGTCAGCAGCACATACTTTGCATGGAATTGAATGCTATTTCGTTATGGGATAGTCAAAATCCCTCCACAACTGCTTTATGGTGCAGATTCCAGACTCTAAAGCAAAGCAGATAAAAGTCATACCTCTAAGAATACACTCAGCTCGGTTTCCAAGTTGAGTACTTGACCACCTTCAGGAGTGTCATGCCATGTCAAGTGATTCTTCAAGCTGGCTACACACAAAAATCGAGTTTCGTAAAACATTACTCGTATTACAAGGAAATCCCCAGTTCTAAAACAAAAGTCAGGACATATCTTGCCCTTATGATTCCACAAGACTGCATAATTGGACTAGAATCCACGGCAAAAATACCTGAAAAACGCTCGTTCTGGTCTTCCACGGCTTGAGACCCTTGAAACTGCAAAAAGATTATACCATATAATGTCAGACCAAGTACTAACGCCTGAACAAAGAAGTCTAAATGATGCATTACAGGAAGTCGAGTGTTTAGGGTACCATGCATTGGCGCATTTCCACTCGGCAATCCACATCGCTGGCAGCCACAAATAGGTCGACGATAGGGGCAACCTCGAAGTTGAGGAGTGTAACTTTCGGCAAGTAGCACCGGTACACATCGTCACCCACATATTCGTACCGCTGCAAGGCTTTCGTGTTCAGCATGGACTGCGTCCCGGCAGGTTGTTGAAGAAAGGTGCTCAAGTGCTGTGGCATGCCCGAAGGGTCTGTCAACGTAACGAGAGGAACGCTTTCTTGCTTCTTTACTCGCAGATTTGCCTTTCTGTGTGCCGCAACGACCGGCGTTTGGTGCTGCCAACATTTTTGGTTCGTCGAATGCGACCTGCACATTAATCAATATCCTCTACTTGAGTATGACTTCGCACAATCAGCTAAAGCACACACAAATTCAGAAGAGGAGTCGATTCGTTATTGTCACCTTCTGGATTGTCTGGCAGGATTTAGTCCAGGAGAGAGCGCAGCAAGTGCCGACCAATCCCGGCATGCTCTGTCGGTCATTCGCCCAAGAGATGCCTGCAAGCACCGTGCAGATAAATGAGTCATGGCGGGTCACACATGCGAGGATTCTAGTATCCACTTTTGCAATTGTCAGGGCTACACATATGACATGCCATCTCTCAGATGATAAACTCCACTTGTTCCCAATCTCCAAATCTCTCAACCAGTCCGGCACAAAAAATGCAACAGTCCGGTAGAATCCTTGAAACCCAAATGTCCTCACTCCCCTCTATCCCATCTTCGCAACACCCTACCAAAAACCACCACATGGGTCTGCTAGCTCTATCCCCATCCACGGCGACGACAGGTCAACAATTACACCAGAAGCAACAAACTCCATAGCCGATCCAACACAAAACTCCTCCCAAACTCACGAAGATTCACCAAAAAAAAAAAAAAAGCAACATACTTGAGTCCGGCAAGGCAACACCGTAGCAGCAGAGGTGGAAGCAAGCGAAGCACCACCACCACCACCAACGCACTCACTCACACCAGGCACGCACACCGTCGCCATCGCCATCCCCACACCTCTGATCCTCCACCCAAAGCCCCCAAATGCCGCACCTTGCCCAACTCACTCTCTACCTCCTCACCAACCCCCCAATCCCCAAGTTCACTGCTCCATTGCAACTCTCACAAAACTCACACTCTCACAACTCAAACTCTCACCTTGACTGATATCACAAACTCTAGACTAAGTGCACCAACTTGGTGTAGAACTCCAGCAACCTCTTCAAAACATGGTGATGGAATTCAGAAACCTTCAACCAAGGTGATGGAAATCACAACTTGATGCAATCCAACTACTGTTTTTTTTTTTTTTTTTTTTTTCTCTTGATTATCGCCCACTAGTCCCACAACTGGGATGAATTGGAGTGCGGTGACTGAAGGTGAAGGGATGCAGGACTTTGTTATGGGATGTGATAGTATGCAAGTGTGTGCATTAACTAGTGATCCGGAAAGGAGGCCTTTTGGCAGTGAGGGATCTGGTGGGGGATGAGCGGAGGTAGTTGTATGGATGAGAGGAGAGTTGCCATTTATGATAACAAGTTCCTTGCCACATTCTTCACTGCTCTCCGGTGGCATGGTTTGCACTCCACTCATCAGCCTGGGGATGGGAATCATGGGATGGGATTCTTCACCTTGGCAGGTTTGTTGAGTTACTCAAGGTGGCACTTTGCGGTACTGCTCTCTTTTTTTGGTTTCTTTTTGTTATTTTTTCTTCTTTTTTGTACATTGGATGGAGCTTTGCGTTGGTGTGACACAAACGGGACTTAATTCTATTGAGTTGCTCGTAAATTGATTGAGGAGTGAAATGGAGGTAACGGATAAAGGAAAAGGAAACGTGATGCTTTGCGTTTTTGGTGTTTTGTATGGTCTTATGATTTATTTATTTTCCTATTGATTTCCAAATTGTTTAATGTATTTGATAGTAAACCAATGCTAATGAAGAACGTTTTAGAGATCATACAAGATTTTCATTCATCTTCATCAAAATTTAGATGTTTCTTTGGTTTTTTTTGGTACGTTTGGTGGATGGTTGGATTAATAGTAAATTTACTAATTTTTGTTAGAAAACGAGTAAGTGACTAAAGATGATTGATTTTGAAATACAAAATGCTTGCAATGAACCATGTACCTTATTAAGTGGATTTAACCTCTTAAGGTCCAGAGTGTTTTGGGACCTCCAAGACCCAAACTGCAGATTTTGACCACCTTATGGAAATTGATGTATGTTTCCAATAAAATTTCCTTTTCTGGTATTTTCAACCGTAAGATCTTCAACCTAACTACTTGCACTAATACCATGTCAAATTTCAACTATTGGATCTTTACCATTTGTGAGATTATAACTTTCGAAGTTTACCGATTTTTATTTTTATTTTTTGGCTTTGCTCGAAAGGCATAGTCTAAATGGTGTCAAGGGAGACTTGATGATTGTTACTCTAAACATTTTGCTCGTATTCTTTTCCATGTAGGTAACTAAGTTGGGCACCTCCATGCAAAATTTTGAAGACTTATTTTGGTTTTTTGGCGTTCATGCAAATTATTTTCTAGAAGCAGGTACAAAATCCTCAATATGATAAAACTTAAATACAACTAAAGTTTTTAGGTTTGGAAAAAAAGTGAACGGTGAAAAGTTACATCTACAAGTTTGTGAATTTTAAAAGAAAAATAAGAATTTGAAAAATTCTTAATTCCCAAATTTTGACAATTTTTGAAAAGAAAAAATGTAAAATTACAATAAACTTTGAAGCTTGCTCGTGTAATTTTTGGAGGCTGCCCTTGTAAAATTGGTAAACTTTTTTACTTGGGTCACTTTAGATTTTGAGTAGTGATTTGGTTATGAACATATTTTTGTTAAAATTTGAAAAAAAAACTAGTGTTAAACTGCCCTAAATTTGACTTTGAAAATTTTACCACGTATACCTTGCGGTAGAGGGAGCATCCAGTAAAAATCTTAGGCAAAAATATTACTTTTAACCTCTCCATCTAGGCTGCCCAAAATAGCAAAAACTACAATCGGGTTTCCTGGACTTTTAGGGGTTAATGTCTTTGTTTTAAGTATATGATTCAATCATAAGGCTAGATAAAATAAAGAATAAAGTGAAATCATATGTGAAATATTGAATGAAAAAGTGGAGAAATTTTTAGATAATCCTAATATGGTGTGTTTCACATACTATAAACTGTATAATACTTAATTATTTGAGAGATGAGTGTGAATGGCAAACTCAAACATAAGATACAATAGTTTTTTATTTCTAAATTGAAACTTTTTATGACAATATATAGTCTAATATGATATAACATTCTTACAAAAATGGCATGGACACTAAAAAATAGAATTCAATTGTCAGAATTAACATCATTGATACTAGAAATTCTAGATTTTTTTAAATATGTAAGTTTACTTTGCAAAGAAAACCCTATATAAGTTCTATAAATAATTTAAAATATCATTATAAATCTCAACTTAGACATTGTCAAATTCATGTGGTTCTATCTTTCCAAATAAAATGTCAATAATGAAATCTATAGTTGATGCAATAAAGAGTAGAAAAGCAAACCTTATATATACTTCAAAATATCTTGGAGCAATACAAAGGTTTATAAAATAATCCTTGAGTCTCTAAATACTTGTATTTTGACACATGGATTCCAATTTTTATATAATCATTGAAGTTATTTATTGACTAAATTTCTTGTTTTGGAAAAACAAATAAAGATGTTTGTATTGAAATCCAATATGCTGCCATTGAAAAATAGGCTTCAATTAAGAAATTGAAACATGTTAATATCAAAGTATGTGCTTCAATTATAAGCGTGAATGAGGCCAAGAAGAAAGTAAGATCATAGGTGATGTATTAATTGAAAAATTATGTTGAATTAACATATAGCTTCATTATTCAAACTAGTTTGATTCAGTCACGGTTGGAGATTTTTGACTTATTTTATTTGTGTTGATATTAGTAAGACTATTCATAGTATCTAACTGTATTTATGTAAACATATCTCAATCAAACAAGTGCCAATTAAACTTTGGTAAGATTAGATCGTTAGATTAAAAATTATAATATGTCTTTAAATTTCTAATAACATACAAATTGAGGTTTTGAAGGATGTGTGGCTTTTAAAGTTAAATAAAGTTTGGTTAATTTTTTTTAAAATGCAAGCAAAAAGGTTTAACAATGACCTATGTCAACATCCTCCAATGAAGTCTACTATGTGAAGAATACATCCACACATAATAATGGTGCATTTTATAACTAAGAGTGATATATTAATACACGGTTTAAGACAAAAATGTAGGATTTGGTACAAGAGTAAAAGGATTTGGTACATTAATAAAGATTCAAAAACATAAAATTATACAACACAAACAAGAAAATACAAATAAAAATAAAAATAAACATGATAACAAACTTTGATAAACAAGGAATACCACACAATGCATGTAGTATTTTTTATCATTTGAAGTATTCGTAGTATTTGTGTGTTTTGTTCATAGATATTTTAATAGTTGTACAATTCTAAATTGAATTCTTACTTTTCTAGAGATATATGCTGCAATCCTCCAACTCTAATCATCAAAATTCAAAATCCAATTCTTCATAGACTTTTTATTATTTGCATTTTTGACTTTCTAATGCTCTCAAAGGACATCTAGACGTCAAAAGATTTGAACGATGATGTTTGTTGTTGCTATTTAAGCATGTCCAATGGAGGTCTAAGAAAAGGTTGAAAGAGGAGAATTAGACTTGGTTCTAGTACAGTCCACCTTCTATGAATGTTACACCTATAAGTGTTAACCATCTCTAAATGTCAACTTTCTTCTACTCCCTACATATTGTACACTATAAATGTTAAACTTGTTAACTGTTAACAAAATGGTACTCCCTTCGTTGTAAATTTGACTCTATAAATGTTAATAAATGAAATACAACTATAATTTGGATGATAAAAAATACACATACAGTTACATTCATCTCTTTTTCACTCGTGATTTGTAAACTTGATATTGAATAAAGTTTTATTTGGGTTTACAATTTTATAAATGGTATTCTTTTACAAGGACTCTTCACAACCGCTTATATTTATAAATGTTAAGATTTGTATATTGCTTCAAAAAGTAAATTTTTAATTGTTAACTGTTAACACCTCTATAAATATTAACTTTGATCCACTCCATAGGGTTAACATTTATAGAGGGTAGACTGTATTAAGAAATCTATTCAACGTAAGAAAGTACAATTTAAAATGTTGTGAATCCAACAATGGTGTTAGATTTGTCTAAAAGTACTTACTTTTTGAGACGTCCCCTCATAGACTTCATATATGACCTTTTATCGAGGTTCAGGGTTGGAGTTTAGGCTTTTGCCACATCCTAAAGCTTATTATAAATATTCAAAAACAATATTGCATACCATGTTTGCACCCCATATGCATGAGATATGAATGGATGAAAATATGAATGTGCATACTTCATCCACGCATATTATATACATGTAGGATCCAAACATGTAGTGTGATACCATTTTGGAATTCTTATCATAGGTCATAGGTCGTGGTAAACTTTATTTTTATATATTTTTATTTTGTATATGTCCAAGGTAATGATACTCTATTTATGAAAGTTATGAAATTAAACTTTTTCCACATGCTGAAAATACATCAACAACTTCAAGTCGTGACATTTGAATGGAATGTGTAAAACTTTTTATTTGATATATGTTTTTGAGGGTTTTATTACGTTAGAACAAAAACATATGGAAATTAAGTGACAAAAGTCATGAAAAAGTAATCTGAAGACTAGTAACTATCATAACTAGAAGTTTGATATAGTCCCAACTTATTGAATATATAATCATTATTATGCTATACATGGATTTAAACATAATATTGAAAAAAATTAATATTAGAATTTAGGTTATATTGTATTAAAAGAGGTTTGATGCTTGAAAGTTATGAAATGGAGATTACAACAAGTTCATGACATTATAAACTCATGAGATACTTCAACATTTTTACTCTATGCAAAGAAATGATTGAAATTTAGAATTTAGGGCTTTAGATTTAAGGTTCCATAGATGCCCCTTATGTTTTGGCATACTTTTTTTAGGTCTTGGGATCACCACCCCATTTCCCACTATTGTAGTTCTAATGGTGAAAAAACCTCCATATCACTGTCTCCATTTCGAACATAAGGAAGTTGGACTTTGGTCAAATGTTGTAGCTTTTAGTGGCCTAGTATTTTGAAAATCATTATTTGGGACATTTGAAGATAGCCTACCCGACTAAATTGACCATAGGAAATACAACAATCAAGTTTGCTTTGTCTAAAAATGCTTAATTTAGAAGATGTACTTTCATGGACTTAACCCCTAAAGTTCTGAGGGTATTTTTCATCAAAACTGCCTGAAAACAGCCCCTCTTCAAATCAAGGTGGCTTTTGCTAAGTTGGGGTCTTAATTAGTACATCTAACCGTAAGATCTTGTAGCTAACTTCTATGTCTACATGTCCACCAAATCTTAGACAGTCATTCCTCACCAATTGCAAGATCATAACGTTCAAAGTTGAAAATCAAGTTTTTTTTCTCTGCGCAAAAAGGGAACAGTAGAGTTTTGAAGGCCCAAAAAACCATTTTTTTGCATTATGAATTTTGGCAGTTTTGATGCACATCAAAGAAGACTAAGTTAGCTAATTGTAATAAAAAAATCATATTCAAAAAAGTTGTGGAAGGTTGCCAAAAAAATCATTTTCCGCTAGGGGGTATACTCAAATTCACAAACAAAGGCTGTTTTTTGACAATAAAAATAGCATATAAAAAAAAATTGGATTAAAAATCCAAACGATGGGAACATGCTCTACTACCTTTTCTATACATAGAAATTTTTATTTTTGAAAAATATCAAAATCTCAATTTTTGGTGGAATTTCAAAGTTTTGTCTTTGGGCAGATTTTGGTAATTTTGGGCAGTTTTGGGCAGAATTTGCTGCATTCACTGTCATTCTTATTGGCTAACTGACTGCCCTTGGAGGAGCTTTTGCGGTTCAGAGGTGAATAACTTTTCACTCCGACATCGGAATTGAGAATAAAAAATACCGACACGAAGCTCTCACCAAGGCCTACTTTCATTAAAAATTTCATTAATTTTGAATTCAAATTGCATTCGCAGGTACATGCCCAAACTCCAAAATAGCCCCATTTTGCCACATTGTCCTTTAGGGGTTAAAAGATGTCTTTTCTACACGCACACCATGGAGCATATATAGTATCCCAAATCTCTACTCTTCAACACCTGCAAATTAATATACCATTCCTGATCCCTCGTCCATTCAAATAATTCCAACTCATTGTAATCATGGTCACAACTGTGAATGGATTTCTTCTGCAGTGATCGACAAGGTCCTAACTTCATCCGTGACAATGGCATTGTACTCAGCTAGTAAGTGCAATGGAGTCCTGATAATTTGCTTCGGGTTTGTGGGATTAAGTAGCTAAATCGAGAGGGTGAATTAGTGATTATTCAGCCTCATCCAGTTCCATTCTTAAAGCTGATTGAGGTTCCATTTGGCATATATGTTTATATATCCTATCAAATACAATTAGCATACTATGATGGATTACATAAATCACTCAAGAATTCGATGTAAACATTAATGGTAACCGTTCAGTTTTTAGAAATGAGTCTTCTTTCCTTTGTGCAATCGATAAAAAAGTAAAAATCCATTCAACGGAAACACAGCCAGGGGTATGAATTACTCTCAGAGCTTGGGACTAACAAGTGAAAGAGGTCTCAAAAGTGATGCAGAAACTCACAAGGGCAGCTTATTCAGAAGAAAGCAAAAAATTAATGCTAGCACGTTAAATTGCATACCATGACTCTGTAGAAATTGGCCTTGCTTCCCCAAGCGAACATTCTGCCTGCGACATTAAGTGTGAAAGCATTCCAGAACCAAACTGCTAGCTCCATGAGGAACGAGTCAGACAGCAAAAAGGATGTTCAGCGAATCAGCACCGAGTTGAAAACTAAAGTTGCAGATTAACGTTGATGAAGTAATCGTCCACTCTGAACACTAATTAGAATTAACCCCTAAACGCCTAAACGACCAAAAACTGGTCGTTTTCATTTTTCCAAGTTCCATTACTGTCATCCAAATGACAATTTTTCATCCATTTTTTTTTCACGTGGTAAAGTTGAGAGAGATCTATCTAACCTCATTAAAAAATTCTCAAAATAATAATTTCATGAATTTTGGTGCCTCCTTAAAGTCAAAAAGATCAATACCGTGTGTGTATTCAAAAATTCCTTGGTACAGACAGCTGAAACGCAATTTTGACTATCGGGATGATCTTTTTTGCAGTTGAGGTAAACTAATGAAATGTAGTTTGACAAATCTATTTTCCATTCCAATTTAAAAATTTGAAAAATACCTAAAATTGAGTGATTTATAGCTGGTATAAGATGAAGGGGTATAACCGTGGCTACTTCTTGATTTTCCACGGTTTTAGATTTTTTCATCATATTTTTGAATTAAAACATTATTTTTGAGCACGGTAAGTAATATAAGGTTTTTGGTTGTAATATTCATCTATGGTAAATATTTCATAATTTTTTAGTATAACCTATATTTGATATGAATTTTCTTTGTTTGTTTTGATTTGAAAATTTATATTAATTACATTCATATTTTACATTATTTATAGTAGCAAAATAGAGCATCCAAAGTCAAAGTCTATTTCCGTGGTCATAGGCTCAGGCATTTGGGGGTTAACTTCAATTTCACATACACAAAAACACAACTCGATTTAGAAACGCTTAGACAACGGAAAAAATCATCATCTTAGAATTGAATATCCCACACTGACAGTTCTAGACAAGTGCTCCACTGTAGTAACAGTCCTCACTTATGACTCCAGCCATAGTTACATAGACTAACAACACATGGATCCACATCACACGACAAAAGCCCAGCGCACGCATTCGATCATCTCCTACAGTCCACACACAACAGGTATTCATTGGACACATGTATTAAGTTAGGGTCATTCAATCAGAATTTACACATGCATCCTAGCGAAAAAAACCAAAGCCCATTTCATGAGGTTTTAGGGTTTGTAAGCAATGCTATGATTATGACCCACCAGCACACGTACTTCCCGGATCATCAATCCCATTCGTAATCCTTCCCATGCCCGCAATTTTTGTGCTCTTACCACACGAGGAGGCTCAGTAATTTTTTTATTTTTTTTGGTAACAAGATGTCTTGACATTCAAATATCATTTTCTCTTTTGCAGCATAACAACATCTATTGGAGGAGAAGGAAGAATATATAATCCTATAATAGTGCAAAAGGGAGAAGATATATAATCCTGAGCACATTCTACAAAATGTCCAAAGCATCTCTCAAAATTCTTGAACACAAACATCACGACCATGCCTCAACTACATACCGACCCTTGCGCTCAAGATCTCTCAAATATTTCGAGACGGAATCCTGAGGCCATCCTGTCTCCTTCGCGATTACACTCTCAAAAGCTGACAATACATCAGCTGGCATCTTGTCGGCAGATCCAGCAACATAAATAGCTGCTCCAGACTGCATCATCTGCAAAACTTTTTCCCCCTGCTCAGTGATTTTATGCTGCACGTATATCTTCTCCAGTTGATCTCTAGAAAAAGCAACAAAAAAGTCTCCACCCACTTCAACTGAGAGGACATTTTGGCCTTTAGACCAAGCAGACCAATCTGCTCTGTACAAGAAGTCTTTGGACTTATATCGACAGCCAAAGAAGAATAAAACTGGTGCCACCGCTTCTCCCTTGTTCGAGAGTGCTATTCGCTCTTGAATAAATGATCGGAAAGGAGCACAGCCGGTTCCAGGTCCAACAAGGATCAGCGGCACAGAAGGAGAAGGCAGAGATATAGCACCCTTTGTAAACCAAACAGGTAGGAAAACCTTCCCCTGCTTGGGATCAAGTGAGGCGAGCCACGAAGAGCAGAGACCTCGTCGTTTCCTCTTAAATGGAGTCGTCCACTCAACCACAGCTACTGTCAGGTGAGCTTCATTTGGATGTGCCAAAGGGGATGATGAGATGGAGAAGGAGCGCTGTTGAAGACGAGGCACAGTTTGCAGAAGCCATTCAAATGGTAACTGAACAGACGAAAAGTCCTCTAATACTTCAAGAACTGTCCGTCGTTCTCGTTGATTATAGCGATACAAATCATCACGACCTTCAGGAGTTGAAAAATACTGCAGTCGTTCCTTCTCATGTTCAGCTTCGGCGAAGTGGCTCATAACTTCAAAAAAATAACGGCGAGGGGAAGCAGAATCTATGTCCATGAGAGCTTCGACAATTGTCCTAAGCGAAACCACTGTTTTTTCTGACGTAAATTCAACGTCTACTGCCTGCGTAAGAGTGCAAACATCACTGTTTGCAGCTTCCACCGTAACAAAGGTATCTCCATCCAGGCCACAGCGACTTAAGAATTTGTCAATAGATGCATGGTTTTGGCACGGCAACAAGGTCAATATATCCCCCGGCACATATCGAGTTCCCGAGCTTCCTAATTCCAGTTCAATGGAGCTTCCTAATTCCAGTTCAATGTGCCGAACGTCTTGGTCGTGATCTTCACTAGTGATCCGAGAATTCGTCAGCAGCTTAGCAAATACTGGCATGCTTGGGGGACCATACCCCGTGCTATTACTGTTGTGCTCCCTTGCATTTCCGAAAGGGTTACCCGCAGAGTCTACCATAGCCCGTGCTCTCCCATGTTCAACCCATCTTTCTACAATATCCGTCTTTGGTCTTTCACGCATAGCAGCCAGGTTAGACTCTGGCGCTCTGGAATCATAATAAGTGACCCTGTACTTGGGAGGATCCAGAATAATATTACCTGTTTCATCCGGTCTGCGGTCTTCAAGCCCAGCTGGGAGTGGAACATGCTGGCGCAACGCAACCCACAGCTCCGCCAACCAAGGGTCCAAACCGGCCTCGAAACCAGATGGGTGCTGATCATCTCCCAGCCCTCTGGGCACCACGGCCTGTCCACCCAAATCCAACAGCCTCCTGTCCAACTTCTTCCCAGTGACGTTATACTTCTGGTACCCAGAGTCGCCCAACCCGAACACAGCGAAGAGGATCGACTCCAACCACCTGTGCCCCAAGCTTTTCCGTAACAACGACCTCCAAAACGCTCTCATCGACTGCGGCGGCTCCCCCTGTCCCGTCGTCGACACCACGAAGACCACAACACTCTCCTGAGGTAGCTCGTTCGCGTCATACAAGTGCATGGACTCTACCACAGGCTTGAAGTGATGGCGTGCCGCCTCTCGTCCCACGCGCTCCGCTACGTCCTGCGCGTTCCCAGTCTGGGTTGCGTACAGAACCAGCATCTTCTGCCGCTCCCCCATCTCTCCCGACCCTCGCATTTCTCAATCACATACATACCATCGGAGACTTCACATCAAGTTTCTGGTACGTAATTATCTCTTACCGAAAAGATTTATGAGCTACCACAGGAAATTGTGGAAGCAGGGGTGCTACGATGCTGAGCGCGCCAAACCACCTCCACCCAAACCCTATTTCTTCAAACTTCCAACTCCCGCTTCCAGTTCGCTTGCCAAACGTGAACAGAACTAAGAGAACTGTGCAACTCCAGGAGGCTCAGTATCAGCTCCACAAGGTTGTAATTCTGATTGCTTGCTGAGTCTGGGTTAAGTTAGTGGCACATCACCAAACAAACAATCAAAAATCAGCAACATATATATCTGAACTCGAGGAGGTTTGTTGTGTGTATGGTGTAGAGTAACGGGTTTTAGTGTGTTCATAAAAACCAGAGCTCAATGAGATCAAACCCTCGGCGAATCTAAACCCTAAATTTAGCGTTCGTTACATCAATGCTAAAACTGGGGGAATGGGGTCAATGCTAAAACATTATGTTCAGCTAATCCAGTGATTTCGTACACTCTGCACTCGGTATTCAGAGTGCTCTGGAAGCAAAGAAATAATTTCCACTCGTATCAAATAAATGGCTGCTCGAAAGGACCATATTGCGAACGAGTAGGAGCTCCCAGAAATATAACCTGAAGGGAGTTGAAAAATAATGTGAAACTCGCCTTCGGGTGCCACTGTTTCGTTCGTTTGGAGTATTGAACGATTTCTAGGTCTTCAGTCATTCCAGCCAAAATTCATCATAAACTCTTACTGCCAATGACACCATTTTATGCTCAGCATCACTCTGCCTTGACTGATTTAATCAAGACTTGCTTCTGTTTCGGTCATTGGTGATAGCTGGCAGTCAATCGTTCACAAATGAATTGCAGCATTGCATTACAAACCTAATACCAACCTTTTGAACGGTTGTCCAGTGAAATACCCAAAACCCAAAACCTTTAGTACAGTTGGAAACCCTAAATCCAGAACCCTCATTTCCACTCTGATCTGCAAGGCATGATGTTGAGCATAGTTACCTTCTCAGTGAATGTGGACGCAAGGAATATGGGCTTCACGTACTCTCAATCCTTCAGTCTGGCTATGAATCGATCGTGACCAAAATGCATGCGCGGAGACTGACAGGCGCAGAGAGGGACACCGCCGATGCATGCTGCAGTATACTCAATGTGATGTGCTATACTCAATGCAGATCAAAGCCATGAAGGACCTCGCACGATCGACTGAAATCCGCCATTGGGCATCATTGACGGTGCTGGGGTCCCCCACACTGCATATCTCCACGCAGACACAAACTACTCACCAACAAGTTACAACCTGCTCAGATTCTTCATGAATCAGGAACTCAAGTTATGAACTTGGCCACTCTCCAAGAGACGTGCCTGCAGATGCTAGACGTCGTCACAGACGAGGGACCACTTCACACCTTGCCTCAAGAGCTTCTTCCAACGAGAGTTTGTTTAGCAACATCCGCCAAATGCTTGCTACTACTATTTGGGAGTGATAATTAGTGTCTCCTTCTGACGTTTTTAAACCGATAGTTCAGGCGTCCAATGCCGAGGTTACCTCATAGTTACTGTATTTGGAGGTCACGAGAACTTGACTACTAAGGTGGAACCACCTATTTCCGAACACTTAAGGAAATATCCTTGATGCAAAGCTGTGCATGATGTGAATTTTTTTCCACAGATCAGCAAATACTAGGATATGAGAATGGAAGTGAAATTATATTTTTCTCATTCTATATGAATAAGTTATGAATTTTCAGAGTTTTGTATGACTAGACACCTATATGTGTACATAGACCCCTTCTAAAAGCGTGCACAAAGACAACTCACCTTTTGGTGACTTGTGCTAATCAATGAGAGCCTTGTGTTGGATTTGTTTTAGAAATGGAATCTTGCTTGTTCAGAAATAGGTGATGCATTGCTTGTGAATGCTGCCATTTATAGGGTTCGGTTATGGGATGCTGTTCGCCAATAGGTGGTTCCACCTTACTGTGATTGGAGGAGAGCTCGGAGAGAGGTGGAAAGCCATCACTAGATTAGGGTTACAAATGGTGCAGAGAATGTCCCCGCTTTACATACAAAGTGTGTCTGATTTAAGTTTTTGCAATTCATCTTCTCGATCAACTTTGATGTAGGGTTTCATAGACTCATTAACGAGGCCATGTATTACCTTTGGGCTGAGATATGGATATGAATGTCATTTGGTTCATTTGGTTATTCCTTATGGTGAGTTGTTTTAGGCTATGTTCTCTTGTCTAAGTAGTACCTTGAAGATGGACAGTTTTGGGAAAGATGAGTTGGAAAGATTCAACTACGTGGTCTTCTACAGCGGAAGGAGTTACAATAGCATCATTTTTGGAGAGTTTCACCAGGTTTGCCTAAAATAATGTGCTCCACGCTTAAAAGACTTAAACGAGTATTAATAGTGGATACTCTCTATAAATGTTCGCTTTGGGAGTTAAAATTTCCTAACATTTATAGTGAGTTTACATTGTAACAATTATAAAAGGAGCTTTTTGAATGCGTAACAAATACAAATTCATAACGATTAGGAGTTTATAAGGTGAATTTTTCAAAATCAACATGTACAAAATATGTGTATCAGATTAACCTTTTATTGATGTTTTATGAAACAAAATAAGATTCAATAGTCCTTTGGATTGATTCTAAGGCATTCACAATCTTCAAATGCTTCTAAATTCCCAACAAAATCTTCATATGTTACTTAATTTCTAACATCACGCTAGCTAACTTTGTAGTGACTTTATAGTGTCACTAGATTGTTGCTACATGTATATTTGGAGATTCATCACCTAGATGTCATCACATTATTAAATGTATTTCCTAGATTAACACGTATGAGAGGCAAATTCACAAAGTGAGGAATAAATTATTGATAACAATTAAACACATGTAATATTCTAATTAGCAATATGAAGGGAATACAATTTTGTTAACATATATAATGAATTAATGTTTATTAGTATAACATTTATTGAAGGTCAAAGGATGGACTACAATGGTAACTTCAGAAACTTGAGTTCAAGTCATTTTACTTGGATTCAAGCTGAGAGGAAATAAACAATTCGTAAAAGATATTTCAATACAGAATCTCATAAGGGCAATCTATTCAGTGAAGCACTATGCTTGCTTGTTGAATTGCATAAGGTAGAGAAACCAAAACCCATTAATGCCTTCAAGGCGTGCGGTAGAGTTGCAATAAAATAGGGAGGTGGTAGACAAAAATAGAGAATATATGCATAACTGTGAGCTAGTTTTGAGTGACTGAGAGATATTTTTAGATGACTATGAGCTAGTTTTGGTGGATTGCAGTGCCATGTAATGTCAAGTTGTGGTTTTTCTTAAGTAGTCATATGTGCAATTTTTTGTGATATTAGTTAACAATTTTAGGTGTTTTTGTGGGTTGAAGAGGATACCACCACATTCAATTTAGAAAGAGTCTAGTATACAAGAAGGGGATTTGACAAACTTCCCACTTTAAAAAATTATAGATAATTATTTACGGGGAATAAGAATACAAAACAACTTGCATTCTTCATCATTTCTTCTTCTTCATCTCAAAAACAATTCACCTAATTTCTAACTCCATTCCTTCCAGCTGAATTAATTACCTTATTTTCACGGTTTTGCTTCACTTAGCACAGCCTGCCGAACCTATTGAGCATAAGTTGAAAAACACCCTTTACTCAAAAAGTAAAATTAGTGATAACACAAGAATAGGGGTATAAATTACCCTCAAAGCTTGGAAGACAAAACTACTACGTAAAAGAGATGTTGATTGAGAGATTCACAAGGCGATCTATTTAAAATAGCACTAAGCTTGTTGAATTGCATACCCTGATTATGTAATATTTGGCCTTGCTTCCGCCCATACTCCAAGGGAACGCGTTTTTTGGTGTTCCATATGAATTGAACTACCTCCAGCCACCTACCTCCAAAATTGGTTTGATTAGCATCAATGTCAATGCCACAATGCCCATGGCAGCCACATAGTAAGAATCTAGAGGGTAGTCTAAGGTAGAATGTCCTTAAACCAACCAAATAAGGATTTTGGTATAGTTGTGGCGCTGCTATGTATTTTTTGTAATTTTTCATAGAAGACAGAACATGAATTATGCGGAAGGCAATTTTTTCCGAAATTAAATAGCAAAAAACCAATTTATTATGAATTTTGTAAGTGGAAAGTGTCCCAGACCTAAAACCGATCAGATGCTGTAATGTACAAACTATGTACATCTTATTTTTCAAAATCTAGAAATCAGGCCTGATCGGTTTTGGGTCGTGGTTGGTTTAAGGACATTCTACCTTAATTTATGCACTTGAGGTTTTAGGGGAGTGAACATGATATAAACTTAGAATGCACTGGAGAACCAAACTGGGTTATGCTCCTCAAACACTCTTACTGGATATTTAATTCCATTTCAATCCTTTCCATGGAGTAGTGGTTGGAGAGTGCGTCGCTAGCTCTGCGAGTAGGCCTGCCCCGCTCCAGACTGGCAGCGAAAAGAAGTGACGCGCCAGAAGACAAAAACAGCAATTCATTCAATTATTTAAAATCATCCAACAAGGATGTGCAGCAGAGAAAAATAAATGGAAAATACAGGACAAAATAACCGAGGTCGTATATCATTCACGACATAGTCAGACATGATGAAAGCGGACTCCATCCAAACAATACACTGTATCCGAAACACGACAGATACGAAATACAGGGGACAATACATACACAATACGGCCAGAACATGTTTACAAATCTACATACATATACTATACAAAATACATGTATTATAGTCCAAGGTCTGTACCCATACATTAGAAATCACAATCACTCGCATGGGATCAGGTGAAAATATAGGATTTATGCATTACAAAATGAGACGCTCTGAACAGAAGCCTTCAGAAAGGGTGGTGTACTAATTCGGCCATATTGCGCATATTAATGGAGAATGGCGCGGGCGCCACATGCAAAGCGGAGCATATAATCTATTCACGCCTCATTCCATATAACCGTATAGAAGTCAGATTGAAAAATGACAGGATCTTAGAACACTTCAATGTAACCGGCGAAAGGGTGAAGAAGGACAAAAATCATTCAGTTACTTGTATACTTGACATTCACAACCCATACAGTGGCAGCTGCTTATTATGATTGTTGTGTAATGCAATACGCACCAATGCAATTTTGTTGTGGAATCTTAGAATCGTTTGCTTATTTCGCTTGTTTCAGCTTTGTGAACGTCTTGCCAGATATGGTAAAGCTAACATCCGGCAAAAAAAAAATCACCCACGTCAGGAGGTCAGATGGTTCTACGGTTTTGGTTTTAGGGTGGTGCGCCCTGAGGATATTGCTTAAGTTGATTTTTGGATCGCATGATATTTGGTGCTACCTGATTATGCCAATGGAGCAGAATGCAAACGCTTATGAAGAGGCTGGTCGAGCTCCTGAAGGACTTCGATCCCTCCACCATCTCTATCTTTTCTACCAAGAATCAGGTGCGTGGGGATCTGCGGAGTATTACTATGTCTTCTCACGTAAATGTAAAATCTGGTGCATGACCGCCATTGTTAGAAATTTAATAGGGTGTTAGCCCGGGTATAACATGGAGATGCCTAGAAGACACGGAGGTGGGAAAGGGGTAGTGAGTTAGAGAGTGAGGCAGATCTAAAGGAGGGACTAGTCGTGAGTCACGGTTATAGGGTGCGGGCTGTCCCAACGGACTGACTTGGGTGGTTGGCCAGAAAGGACTACCGTGGGAAGTCCAAGGAAACGGGGCAGCGAGGCAGGGAAAGGGGGAGCTGATGGACGTATGAGCTTCCAATAAGGGGGAACCTCTGACTACTTATTCATGGAACCCCAAGGAGACCCTAGTACAGGCGCAGCAGAGAGTAACAAGAAAGAACTACACAGACTAGATCAACCAGATGGGTTAGGGTTAAGGGAACAGCACATACAAGACACACCAAGCATACATATGAGAAGACAAAGGGAGTGAAAGTGAGCAAGCCGAGTATAGCAAAGGGTAGAGGGTCTAATAGATTGGCAACGCCAAGAATTCCAAGAGTTCCTGGTCTCCTGATACAAAAGTGGCGGCCCAGCCGCGAGACAGAGACTCGACTCTACTAAGGCAAACTGAAGAGTGTGTGTTCCTACCAAGCTACCCTGTTTATACTTGCTATTTTCCTAGTTTCTCTGCCCTAACTGATAGTTTGCACCGCTCGTGGCTTTCCTGGCTTCCATGGGTCGGGCCAGGTAACATTTTGCCCTCCCTCGGAGAGTGCAATCCGTCCCGGGTTGCAGGTCAGCCACGCGTGCGTCTGTGGGCGTGTCTTCGATCTGGGCGGGTTTCCTCACGGGGAAGCTGGGTGCGACGACGGGGAGGAGCCTGGTTCCCATAGATGGCAGCTATGGCTGCACCAACACCTCTGTGGATTAGATTGTGTTTGGATCTTGAGGTCACTGCATGCTGGAATGCATCATAGACAGTTTTTCCTAAGATCCTATTGCAAGCAGGGCATTGTACGTGGTCAGCCTCGGGATTGCTATAGACAGCAATCAGGTCAGGGTGGGCGGAAAAGTAGCGCTTCACTTCTTCAATCGCGGTGTCCAATTCCTCCTCGGCCTCTTTATCATCGCTGGCCTGCACTTCAAGTCCAAATTCCTCTTCTATCTTTTTTAAAGCATCCTTATGTGATTTAAAAGTTTTAGGTCGCGGAAATACCATGGGGTTGACAGGGCCTTGGGCAGCTTGGGCTGATGGTTGCAGGTGAGGCGACGGTTGAGGCGTGTCCTCGGGGTCATCGGAATTCTCCGGGATATCGACATGCTCAGCTTGTTCATGGATGTCGGGGATGGTCAAGGGAGGAGGCCGTGGATCCTCTTGGGCTGCTCTGGCCGGACTGATCGGGGCATGCTCCTCCTCTGGTGCCATGAGCGGGGACAGTGCTTCCATTGCTATGTCTTCCAGGTCCACGGAGTCCCAGTCGTGCTCGGACTGCTCCATCTCCAAGGTCGAAAGTGCATTGTCAATGCAATAGTCGAAAAATTCTTGCGGGGGATCTTCTAGCTGCGACACATGCTCTCTTAGCCATTGATGAGCGTGGGTGGCGATTACCTTGGCAGCTCGGTGTATCCAGCCCATCTTGTTGGCCTCAAAGTCTTGGATGGCGTGCTCATCCTCGGGCTGCTGTCCCTGAGGTTTAGCAATATTCCCAGTGCCTTGAGAGCTCTGGCCTTGCTCCAAGGTGTTGTTGTGGACCGTCAGGGCCTTGCATCGAGCTAGGTATTCCTGGCTCTGCTGTTCTAACCTCTGAATGCGTTCCCCTGCTCTGGCTTTCTCCGTAGTCAAGGTATCCACGTGCTCCTGGGTGGCCTTGAGCTCCAACTCCGTATTGGTGACCTGGTTTTGTAGGTTGGTTAGCGTTTGATTTGTCTCCTCTATCTGTTGTTTGTAGTCTGCGTGCGTTTTCTCTAGGATACGCTGTGCTTGTTCACGGGCCCCTTGCACTGCCAAGGTAACCTTGCGCTTGTATCGTTCCTCCAAATCCCGCTGCTCCGTTCTCATGGTTGCCGTTTCCTGTACTGCAGCATGGATCCACTGCAACATCTTCTCCACGCAATTTGAGAGGACCAGTCCCTGGGCGTGGAACTTGGAAGCTTGCGGTCCCCATGTTGTAGCTTGAGTGTCGTCCTTGGCTGGTTCTGAGCTCCGGGGACGTTTGCTGGGGCCGGGAAGTGCAGGGTCCCGGGTCGTAGCTTGGGCGATCTCTCGCTGGACATCCACGAAACTGCCCATCTGTGGCCCCTTGCCATATCGCTGATGGTATGCAAGGTAGTGGGCAATGTATGAGCTAAGAAAAGGCCCAATGGGGCTGGAGTACTCGGTATTCGCCATGTAGCCACGGAGTTGTAGCCGGAAGTTCTCCTCCACAATCATGCCCCAGTTGATCTTTTCTCCCGCATCGGCCATGAGGAGCAAAGTCAGCTGTTCCGGGGTAATACTATTGCAATTATTTTGAAAATACACCTGGCTCAACACCCCACGCATCCTTGAGAACCAGGGGTCCTTCAACTGATCACCCAAGGTAAAGATGTCATACCTTCCTTTCTTCTTGCCTTCGGTCTGTGGCTGCAGATCGCCCACGCGGGTGGCGAGGTCTGGCTTTGGGTAGACACACCCCGTGGTCCACGCCGTAGCTCCCAAACCATCCCAGCCAAAAAATTTGTGAAGGTACCTTCTAGAGAATTGAACCAGGACGCCCTCGACCACGCCTGATGGATATGCCTCGGTTTCGCTGCGGGTACGCATGGACTCCACGAACTCCTTGCAATGCTTGATATTCACTTTCGCCTCCAGCAATGTCCAGTACCGTCCCAGTCCTGCGTTAGTATGCCAAATCAAATCGGGTCTGCGTTTCCACTCCATGACCATCCGTGGGACATAGAAGGGCGGGGATACTTTCCTACTCTCCATGCTATCTAACGGTGCGTGTGGTGGACTGTGCAGAGAGGAGCTCGGAGCGCACGGCTCAATGAAGCGGGAATGTCCAAGGCAGCAAGGATGAGCAGCATTTGCTGGAGGTGGGAGGAAAGGAGATACTGGGTGGGAAGGAAGAGGGGGAAACCATGGTGCCCTTGGCTGCGGGAAATGTGACTGTGGTGGCTTAGATGGGACAGCAGTGGATTTCCATGGAGTGCCAAGGGGAGACGATGGGCAGTCTAGGAGGTGGATGGCTGGGGGCGCGGATGGTGGCGGCTGGAGCCTCATGATGCGGAGGCTAGCCGGTGGCGAGTCTGTCCCATCGATGGGATGCCTTGGGTAGTTGATGGGAACTTCCATGCTGACCTGGATGAGGCTTATATGGAGCACCATGGTTTCCATGGTGTCTATGGGGTTGACCGTGGATGGGTTTTCCAGGGTGTCGGTGTTGGCCTGGGCCTCAGTAGTCAAGGCTTCATAAATCTCGCCTAGGCTAAGGGCAGGGGCAGGGTTCAAATTATCTGTATGATAATGTTTTAATTTGGTGGAATTTACTATGGTTGCGTGATTGTCATAGTTGTCATTATTTACCAAAAGAACTGTATTATTTGGTAACACTAATTGTACCCGGTAAGGCCCGTACCACATGGACTCAAACTTTGTTCTTTTTAACTTGGGATCTCGGGGGCACCAGAGAACTCGGTCTCCTTTCTGAAAAATCCTTAATGGTTTAGTGGACTGAAAATATCGGGCGCTCAACTCTTGCTTATGGGCAATGTTTTTAATGGCAAAGGCCCTAACCTCTTCCAACAGATGAATATCATGGATGCGTGCTGCTAAAACTCTATGGGGGGCATAATCCTTGGGCTGCAGGGTTTGAAAAGTGGGGGCTATGTACTCTGTCGGTAATAAAGGTTGGGTGCCATAGACCATTTCGAATGGGCTGACCTGGGTTGCTGTTTTTATAGCCACTCTATAAGCCCACAATGCCGCTGGAAGGCAATCACCCCAGTCTGATTGGTTAGCATGGACAAACCTGCGCAACATGTTAATCAGGGTTTTATTGGTGGACTCGGCTTGCCCATTTCCTTGGGGGTAGTATACAGTACTAGTTCTATGTTTTATAATATGATTTTCCATGAGATCCTCGATAACCGCATTGACGAAATGGGAGCCCTGGTCGGAAACAATCTCCAAAGGGCAGCCAAAACGAGTAATTATATTCTCGTAAATAAAAGAGGCCGTGACCATTGCTGTATTCGTTCGTAATGCCTTTGCTTCAACCCATTTAGTTGTGTAATCCGTGGCAACCAGGATATATTTGTAGCCTTGCCGGGTGGCTGGTTTTATGGGGCCAACAAAATCTAATCCCCACCGTTGGAAGGGTCCTAACGGAGGGATGGATTTTAAGGGGACACGGCCTTGGTACTGAAAGTTAGTCGTGGAAACCTGGCAGGCATGGCAACGCTTAACATACTCGTGGACATCCTTCTGAAGACTGGGCCACCAGTAGTGAGCTGCTAAAATTTTCTTAATTGTGGTTTCGGGTCCCTGATGGCCTCCTGCTGGGCCGTCATGGAGGATGGTGATGATATTCTGCTCTTCTCCCGTGGGTACACACAGGCGAAGTTCCTGGTCTATGCCACGGCGGTATAACTGGCCTTGGACCACGGTATAGGGCAGTGTGGTACGTACAAAGCTGACCCTACGAGTGCCTGTAAGACCGTGTGGTGTATTTTCTTGGATTAAATATCGCATGATATCCTCCCGCCAATCCGTGGGAATGTCACCTTAGAAACTTGCAGCCTGGATGTATGGTTCATTGAACGAGTCATCTATGCCTTCCTCGGTAGCCTTGGAGTCCCGGGACAGGTAATCTGCGACTATGTGTCTCTTCCCTGGGACGTACACTACTTCAAAATCATACTCGAGAAGGATCATTATCCACCTGGCTACCCGGCCAGTAACCAAGGGCTGGTTTACAAGGTATGACAAACTATGATGGTCTACCATGAAACGGAATTTATTTCCTAATAAGTAGTGCCTAAATTTTTTAACTGCATAGATCATGGCTAAGGCTTCTCTTTCAGTCGTGGAATAATTTCTTTCCGCTTGATTCAATAGACGACTGGCATAGGCCACGGGTTGATCATATTTCCCGGTGATGTTCTGAGCCAACATGACACCTACGGCGATGTTTGAGGCATCGGTATGAACATGGAATGGCTTGGTCCAGTCAGGGGCGATTAATATTGGAGCATTAGAATATGCGAGCTTGATTTTTTCCAGGGCATCTTGGGCTTCGGGGGTCCAGTCCTGCGGATACTTGTACTTAGCATGGTTGAGTGCTGTAATTGGGGCAGTGATATGGGCAAGCTTTTCTATGTAGATCCTGTTAAACTGTGATAGTCCTAGGAGCCTTTGCACGCCTTTTTGGTCTGTTGGGGGTGTGATGTCCAGGATATCCTTGATTTTCTCGGGGTTAGGGAGTTTCCCATATTTGCACACGATATATCCAAGGATTACACCAGCGAAAAATAAAAACATACATTTGTCAGCATTTAAGCTTACCCCGTTTGCACGGCATGCCTGGAAAATTTGACGGAGTTGAGCAACATGATCTTTCATGAGTCCGTATTCGGTTCCATCGTCTAAATATATTCGGAAGAATCTTTTCAAATATGGTCTGAATATTAGTTCCATAACACGTTGGAAAGTCATAGGTGCATTTTTGGCCCCGAACGGCATTCTTTCAAATTGATAAGGGCCCCATTCGGTAGAGAAGGCAGTTTTGTTTTTATCTTGTTCGGCCATGGCAACCTGGTAATACCCTGAAAAGCAATCTAAGAATGAGTACATTTCATGGCCGGCGACCTCGTCAATGATCTCTTCCATGTAAGGCAAAGGATAATGATCTTTCTTGGTTGCAGCATTCAATTTACGGAAGTCCACGCAGATCCGTAATGTTCCGTTTTTCTTGGGGATAATTACCATGGGAGAGAGCCAAGGTGCGGAATCTACAGGTGATATAAACTTGGCTTTAAGTAATTTATCCAATTCAGTTTTAACCCTTTCTGCATAGTTTGGGTTCATTCTGTATCGTCTTTGTTGTACCGGGGATGCATTGGGAACCAAGTCGATAGTATGTTCTGCTAGTGTCCGTGGTATCCCCTTGAGGTCTTCATGTCCCCATGCGAAGATATCTTGATATTCATGAAAGAGTTCGATAGCTACCCTTTTTACTTGGTCTGGTGCATCAGCATTGATTTTGATATATTTGGGACTGTTCACGGTTCCCAAGTTTACCAATTCAATTTTATCCTTGGCACCATGGGTCCAACCTGTGATAACCTCCTTCTGGAGTGTTTTGCTGGCAGGAGAAGCTTGGATTGTCACGGTTTCTTGAAGCTCCTGTGAAAAGTGAGGAGGTATGTCCATTTTTTCTTGGTCTGCTATCATACTAGCTAGATGAATTTCTGCTAACGGAATGAGGTCTGGATTGGCCTGGAACACCATGGCTTCCTGTTTTGGAGATAAACCTTCTACCCAGTTTGTTCCTGCCTTGTGGCGAATTTGGTTTGCTCTAGCTCTAGTAATACAACTATCCACGGGAATAATAATTGTTTTGCCTTGCCTTTGAATACGTATCTGATTCCTAGACCAATCGTGTACTGCATTCATATCTCTTAACCAGGGTCGCCCAAGGATAACCGGGAAGTTACTGCTATCCGGCATATCAATGATTACAAAGGTAGCAGGTGTGGAAACCCCATGAGTAGTAATGGCTACGGTTGATAGTATGCCTAGAGGTGTAACAGGGGCATCATTGGCCATGCGCAGTATGAATTGGGCAATTTTGGGTGAGGGCAGGCCCAGGTGTTTTCTTAGATGATTACTCATCACATTGACTCCCGAACCCCCATCTACCAAAACATTTGTAAGTTCCTGGTCCCCAAGTTGTAGATGGATAACTGCAGCATCAGGATCGAGCGTGGTTGCATTTACTTCAATGACTTCTGGATCATTTGTTTCTGCAGGCGTAGCTGCTTGCTGCAAGTATTTTTGTAGTTCTGGACTTAATTTAATTAACTTGGAAAGCGTGATTGTGACGTTCGTGTCGTCCAGGATTTTTTGCATGTGGGAACCTTGGTTCGATGTTTCTAACCCCTCTTGTAAGTCTTTTCGAATCTGGTGAAGTCGTTCCCAGTGATTTTCCGAAAATGGTTTCCTGGGTTCAACTACATGGTCGTCCGGGGTTGCTTTGGACCGGGTGGTCACAACCGCGGTGCTAATAGTGGATACATTAGTTTCAGCTCCATGTACCTTGGTGAGTGTAACGCCCCCACGCCTTGGTGCCCCTGGTGTTTTTTGGTTGTCCATGGTTCCTGGATTTTCTGCAGGTGTACGATACTGAGCCCATCTTTGTCGCAGCTGAGGGCATTGGCCCCTCCTATGATGTAGAGAACCACATTCCCAACAAGCATCATTTCGCCCAGGTTGAAAAGCATCCACGTTAATCTCCTCGGGGTACATGGCTGCCGTGGTTGATCGGGGACGGCGAGTATCTTCGGGCCGGGAGGAGTTCCCAGCATACCAGCAACGGCCCCCATGTATTTTTCCACAACTGGAACAGGGTGCGAGAGGTGGTCGATTTTCCGTTCTTAGGCTGGGTAATGGTAGTAGGGGAGCCTGTGTTTGGTTTAAGGCCCCTAGCTCTCGGCTAATATCGTTGGCGGCGGTTAGTATATCCTGCAAAGTCTTGACCCCACGGATCACGATTCCTTGTTGGATCCATGGTAATAATCCCTTTTTAAACCATTCACAGAGGTAGTCTTCCTCAGGACGTTGGTCTAATTTGTCGGCCAACTGTTTGAATCTATCATAGAATTTATCCACGGGTTCATTTTTTTCCTGCGTAATACTGCCTAAGGCACTTAAAACTTCCGAGCTGGTTTTGAGTTTTCTAAACTTGTGCAAAAAACTTCGCTCCATGTCTTTCCAGGTGGCCTGGGAGTGTTCTGTTTCAAAATCAATATACCAATTGATGTGGTTGCCCTGGAGTGTGGCACCAAAAATGTTCTGTAAGTCCTCGGTATTGGTAACACCATTTGTCCTTGCAATAACTTTGAATCGTCTGATGTGCCAATCCGGATCCCCAGACTCATCAAACACAGGGTAGGAAATTTTAGGGAACTTGGTATGTTTGTTCATGTCAGCCTGGCTGGGTATCGTGGCAGCCGTGTGATTTTCATGAGGGAGCGTGGTAGACCGTATTGCCTCAGGGATGGCTGCCGAGGCTTGAGGCGTTGCGTTTAAAGCTTCCTGGGTTCTACTGTCCTGTAAGGTCAGGTATTGAGCATTGAGTAGTTCTAGTTTGGTGTTGGTAGCCTCATTCTTGGCTACCAAGTCAGTTATCTGCTGTTTCATCCATAATAGGAATTCCTTGGTAGATTCGGGGTCGTCTTGGTTGGCAGCTTCTTCTGCCTCATTTATGCGCTCCAATGGGAGCTTCCTGGGAGGCATGGTGATTCTTCAGGGAAAGCTTTTAGAGTATCTTCAGCATTCCATCCCCAGCATGGTCGCCAAAATGTTAGCCCGGGTATAACATGGAGATGCCTAGAAGACACGGAGGTGGGAAAGGGGTAGTGAGTTAGAGAGTGAGGCAGATCTAAAGGAGGGACTAGTCGTGAGTCACGGTTATAGGGTGCGGGCTGTCCCAACGGACTGACTTGGGTGGTTGGCCAGAAAGGACTACCGTGGGAAGTCCAAGGAAACGGGGCAGCGAGGCAGGGAAAGGGGGAGCTGATGGACGTATGAGCTTCCAATAAGGGGGAACCTCTGACTACTTATTCATGGAACCCCAAGGAGACCCTAGTACAGGCGCAGCAGAGAGTAACAAGAAAGAACTACACAGACTAGATCAACCAGATGGGTTAGGGTTAAGGGAACAGCACATACAAGACACACCAAGCATACATATGAGAAGACAAAGGGAGTGAAAGTGAGCAAGCCGAGTATAGCAAAGGGTAGAGGGTCTAATAGATTGGCAACGCCAAGAATTCCAAGAGTTCCTGGTCTCCTGATACAAAAGTGGCGGCCCAGCCGCGAGACAGAGACTCGACTCTACTAAGGCAAACTGAAGAGTGTGTGTTCCTACCAAGCTACCCTGTTTATACTTGCTATTTTCCTAGTTTCTCTGCCCTAACTGATAGTTTGCACCGCTCGTGGCTTTCCTGGCTTCCATGGGTCGGGCCAGGTAACATAGGGTTCCAAGGGTCTGAGCTGACTGACGATTGTGTTTCTATGAGATCGACAAGTATTTTTATGAGAGTGCAGATAATATTTCCTTGTTCTTTGATGGTGGGGTAACTTACAGTTGAAATAAATCTTTCAACATTTAGGATTCTTGCATTGCTTAGAGGATATTCCATAGTTCTGAAATTTTTCTTTTGTCAACCAATTGAGCTGATGACTTTTGTTTTGCTGTGATGTTGTGCGCAGAGAAAGCGTTCAACGAGAACATGGATTTGATGCAGCCAAAGGAGTTGTCCACCCCTACTTTGGATGTAGACTTCAAAGATTTCAGGGTAAATGATGTAATGACTAAGGCATATCTAAGAAACAGCGCCAGCGTCAAATGAGATGATTCCAATGTTTTCTATGTCAGGCATCTCTAAGAAACGGCGCCAACGCCAAGTGCTACCCAACTTGGTTCAATTGCGTGTTGGATCTCAGAAGGTAATTTGAGCTTGCAGTTTGTTTCTCTTAAGTATTTAGAACTCAAGTCACTGGAGCTAGACATGAGTGCCGTGTTGGCGCTGGCGCCGTTCAAGCTCCCTTATAAGTTACGCGCACTCACTGCGCTAGGATCAGTCCCCGGTTTGAAACTGAACTCGAATATTGATTCCAGTGGTTGGGAATTTTTTGCTTATAGATTTTTTTGTTTTTTCTTAAACAAATGGAATCTTCAACAAGCACACTAAATTTGGCTTCAAGACGTATAGCTTTTTGTTGATTTAAAACCTTATTAATCTTCAAAGTGTTCAGAATACAAATTTAAACTATGAAACCAATGCCAGTGGTTTTGTTTTTTTTTTGGTCGCCTTCTTTGTGAAGTACAGGCTGGTTGCAACCAATTTCGTTATTGTTCTGTATTCAAGAGATTATTAACATTTTCACCGATTTGAAGAATGAAATAGAGATTTATCAATACCAGCGTTTTACACACCCTCAAGCCCTGGCATCGGTAATGCTCGGAACTAATAAATAGTCAAATGTTAGCCTAGTACAATGGAGAGCACTTACAATGAAGTTTTATATTTGAGATATTATTTTTCAACCGCAATTCTGAAAAATTCTAGAAAGGGTTTCAAAATGAAAACTAATGGAAAGAAAACTAACTCGCCCCGTTTGCATGGGATTAGAGCTTCGAATGTCCTCTTCTCAGTCTCTTGCTAGGTCGTCCATACTGCTCCAAAGTTTTAGGATCGAAATCCCACCGTTGAGGTAGTGTCCAATCATATTGCTTCTCCCATTCAGGTTTTTTGCGCCCACATCCACTAATATCAAGCCAAATACCCCGTGAGTCTGCTTTCCATGCACAGTCGATAAAATTGGGCTGCAAAGGATCGTCGAAAGTTGGTGGTATCCAGATCTTTACATCATTTTGATATGCTCATGTTTCCACCACTTTAAAATCGCATATCCACGTAACCAATAAGTCATAATCTTTTGCGCGCTCCAATCTCAATATTGTAGTACGATCATCCACTCCAGCGAATCAGGCTGCGATTGTGCGAGATGGTAGCCTTATCCTTTTCCTCGATCCATACTGAGTACCACCAATAAGCATTAATTCACTTTCTAAATCATTTTGTATAGTAATATTATGTTAAAAAATTAATTCATCTAGATCGAGTTTCTCAATCCATCGTCCTTTTTTTGTATAATGCATTTGACCTCGTGGCACACTAAACTCGGACACATAAATTCCAGCCATTTCAATAATCCACTTGCACCTCGGTTGGCCAATCTGTGGCCATTTATCACATATCAGATAATCGTCAGCTGTGTGTTCTGATAACCTGGTACGCCTCATCCTTGCCTCTGGATGTTCCTAAAGGCACACATCGCTTGTTGTCTGAATTTTTGCGCAGTTGTAGCCTCTGATGACCATCTCGAAATTACAGTATTGCTTCTCTCCAAAATCATCATGGTTATAATCTTCAAAGAATCCAGAGTAGTCATTGGATTTAGCTTCAAACTAAATTGCGGAGAAGGGATGTACGTCGAATAACTTAGCGTTTTCCACCACCTTTTGACTGTCCACAATATCATTCTCAAAGCATGAGATGCCAACGACTATCGGTGTTGCGTTGGTTATTTCCACAGGACTATGAGATTCCAGTTCAGAAGTATAAACAGGTTACAAGGTTCCCCAGCTTAATATGAAATATATGTATAAAAGTCAATTCAAACCCTGATGACCCGTTTTTCTACAATGTTGGATATGGCCCGAACAGAAATTATGACGCCATAGCCTAACACACCTACTTAACTCGAATTCGATTTCCCTCAATTCTTTCCTTTTATGAACAATTTATCCTATAGTATTACAAGATTCAGAAGAACCTTAAAAAGAAAAAATCATCTATTAGCTACGCTCCAAAGCTCATGAATTTGAACGCAACGATTTTTTTATCAGTTCAAAACTTAAAAACTTTAAACGTATGTTACCTACAATGCAATGAAAAAACATTTTTTCTGTATATAAACTCAATAATGCACGCTTCTGTAAAAATTTATACTAACAATACTTTTAATTGTATTTTATTACTTAATGGAAATGAATTGTTTAAACAATCATATGCTCAGTATAATAATTTGTAGATGTTATTTTTTCAAATATATATATATATTTTTTTTTAAATCAAAAATTATATGACCGTAATTACTTGGATAATTTTATATACCGCATAGTTTATATTCAAAGTATTAAATGTTTTTGCTTTGATGAGGGAATGTCATTGTTAGAATTAATTTCTTTGAAGTTTAAGTTCTTGAATTCTTGAATAACATCTTTAAAAAGATAAGATTTGAGGACAAATGGATATACACTGCATATGAATTTGTGCACAAAGGGACATGCACTGCATATGAATTTGAGTACAAATGGATATGCATTGTATATGAATTTGTGCACAAATGGTTACGGACATAACTCCAAATATTGTTGCGGATAATGGAAGTTCCTGCTCCAAATATGAAAAAATGATAAAACTTAATTGAATGGACTGATGTAAAATTTGTGCTGAAAAGTGGCCTTCTGAGGTGGATGTCATACGTATTCCAGAGTTTAGATCCACGGTTTCATCTCTATCCTTAACTTCCAGCTTTGGATCGTTGATATTTGCCAATTTAAGGCACGAAAAAAGAACTATGAATTTCTTAAAAGTGCCGAACATTCCACTAATTTATAATTATTTGATGAATAGTATAGATTCGTCCATTTCAAAATCCAAATAGTAGATATCTTAAAGTTAATAGTGAATTCAATCGTAATAAATATCAATACAATCAGAGTGAATCTCAAATTTTTATTAAATTTTGAAGAGTAATTCTATATTTCTATTTTTTTTCCAGAATGTAATTTTAATAAGAGGTGTTATTTAATAGGACCATTTGCCACTTCCTAGGGACCTAAAAAAATGTACTAATCTCCGATAAAAACTGAAGTTGCATTGAAATATATTATGTGGATCAAAAATTAATTCTGGATGACAATTAAGTTCTTTAATTGTTCTAATTATAAAACGGCAAAAAAAAAAGAAAAAAATACAACGTTTTAAAGAAAAAAATCGAAAAAAACTTAGTTCTAGCTACATTTTATTATACCAATGTCATTTTAAAAACATTTTATAAAGACAATTTATGTCAGTTTAATAGATTTTTTGCTGAAGAGCCGAATGTAATAAAATTATTTTTAATATTATGTACTTAATATTTGATTTAATAAGAATATTCCATTAGTGAAAATCGAATGTCCCATAGTGTAATGAAATCTAGATTTCAATTTTTTTTTAATCAAGCTTTAGAATTCTAATTTGCTTTGATGAATTTGGATTATTTAAATCTGTGAAAGTATTAGCCATTGCAGTTTTGATAGCGATATGTTTAAAGGCATTTCTTTGTTAGTTATTAATTAACAAATATATTTAGCTTTTCTCTCTTATTTTTGTATCTTGCATATATATATATATATATATATATATTTTAAGGCATATAACACTTTTGTTAGAGGGTAAAGTCTATTTATGTTTATTTTTTAAAACTTTTAACCATATAAGTGTATTATTCTTATAATTAGAAAATATCTTAAACAATTTTTTTATAATATTAATAAATAAACTAGGCGGTATATGATTTGGAAACATTATAATCACTTTATATAAGTTAGGAGCTAATCTTAATTTATTATCTTCTTCTATTATTAATCTAAATAATATGTTATAATGGATCATTGACTTTGAGTACAAGCATCAAATATATATATAGGATTTATGTAGACCTATACTATAAGCTCTATAGCAATTTAATATATCACCGTAAAAGTAAATATCTCCTTCCTTGTTTTTTATCTTTTATCCCTTAAAGAAGGTAGAACATCTTGTAACAATTTGCATTGTGATTTAGGAATGTTTGTAGTGTAGTTAGAAAATACCAATAACAAAATCAAAAGATACACACAATGTCTTATCACTACATTGTAAATTCTAATTGTAACACAATTCAACACGGAGTTTGCAATCATTTTGAATATCATAACTTAAACTCCATATTTTTGTGTAACGTTGTTATAATGAATTTTTGATCCTCACCCCTCCTCCCGACACCCCTCCTCCCGACACCCCTCCTCCCGACACCCCTCTCCTGACTCCCTCTCTCCCGTCTTCCCCTCTCTCGACTGCCCCTCTCCTCCCCCCACCCCCTCTTCCCCGACCCTCTCCCTTGACACCCTCTCCGCCGACCCTCCCTCCCGACGCTCTCGCCCCCGACCCTCCCTCCCGACCCCCTCTCCCCCAACCCGACCCTCTCTCCTCCTCTCCCGACACCTCCACTCTTGATCCCTCTCTCCTGACTCCCACAAACCCCCACCCTGCCTTCCTTGCCCGTCTCCTCACTTGAATTTTGAACTTATGTCTATTAGAATTTTTACTTTGTTGTATAACATATTTTCACAATAATTCTATTTCATTCTCCTCACTACACTAAATTCTATTTTGAAATGGAAATGACCAAAAAATTCTTTTGTCATTCATCAATGAATTGTCAAAAGAGATTGAAATTTTATCAAGTTTAGTATATTAAGTGATTTCATTCAATTAAACGGTACATATGTCATAGTCTCCATATGTTTTTTTGAGAACTTCTTTATCATTACAACTGAATAAATCATTGGATTGTATTTTCATCATGTTCAAGATGACACTAATCTTTGAAAACTACGTGAATAATTAGTATGGTGAAACCACCTATAAGCGGGCATTTAAGGATTATGTATGGAATCTATATTCTTGGGTGATGACATGAGTGGGTTACTATTTTTCAGGGATAAGGAATAGGAAAAGACAAACTCTCCCTATTTTTTTGATATTTTAAAGCACACACATAATTAAGTACAAATTTTAGAAGTGGAAACCTATAAGCGGGCACTCTATTTATGTACGCATGACGTACATGCAGAGGAAGTTACATCTTTATAAAGGCAAGAATCTAGGGTGCACGCTCATGGGGTGGTGCCCGCTGATAGGTGGTTTCACCTTATGTTGGTATAGTACTCAAATATCCTTAATTTCCTTGCACTCACTTTGTGTATCATTGCATCTTGTTCATCTTCAAAGGTGTTTTTTTTTCCAAAATTGATAACATTTTGACATCCTAGTTCAAGCGTGTCTACAATTTGCTAATATTTTGATGTTTTGAATTGACATCGTTATACATTTAACACACTTTGGTCATCAAAAAATCACTTATCTATATCAGAAATGAAGTGTCTATTAACCCCTACGTGCCCAAGCATATTTTGGGTCTCAAAACCTCAGCAACACAGATTTTTGACCGCCTTGTTAAGATTGAGGCATGATCAAATTTTTTACTGATTTTTTCTACTTTTAACCGCAAGATCATGAACCTAAATATTGCCAGTACTTCCTCAAAATAACTCAACCGTTGGATCTTTACCAATAGTGAGATTATAACGTTCAAAGTTGATGCAAGAATTTTTATTTGCCTTGGCACCTCCATGCAAAATTTTGGAGACTCATTTTGATTTTTTGGCCTACAGGCAAATTCTTTTCGAGAAGGACGTATAAAACCCTCAATATGGTCAGACTTAAATAACGTTTAGGATTTTTGGTTTGCAAAAAAAGTGAATGGTAAAAGGTTACAATTATGAGTTTTTGAATTTTGGAATAAAAAATTCTGAAAAATTCCTAAATCTCAAATTATGACAATTTTTGAAAGGAGAAAAATGTAAAATTACATAAACTTATGAAGCTTGTTCATGTAATTTTTGGAGGCTGCCCTTCAGAAGCTGGTTCATGTAATTTTTGGTAAACTTTTTGACTTCGGTCACTTTGGATTTTGAGTAGTGATTTGGTTATGAACATATTCCAGTTTTTGTTTTTTTAAAAAGACCTAATTTTAGACTGCCCGTTTTGGACTTGAAACCTAAAATATCTAGTTAAAGGTTCTAAAATTGGAATTTGACTTTGAGAATTTTACCACGTGCACATTGCGGTAAAGGGAGTATCCAGTAAAAAATCTAGGCAAAAATATTACTTTTAACTTCTTCATCTAGGCTGCCCGAAACAACAAGAAGCCATTATGGCTTTCCTTGGCACTTAGGGGTTAATCAACACAAACTGACGTTTTCTGTTCATGATATTGTATGAGAGTCTTCTAGGTCCTTACGCACATGTAATATCATGAATGGAAAACGTTACATACAATATCATGAACGGAAGACTCACATATATTTGTGAAATCTTCCATGTCACAAATTCTTGTGCCCAACATTTTAAAGAAGATCACATGGGAAGGCACAACTTAAAATGAAAGTTTTGGAGCTATATTTTTGTTCTTTTGGTGATTGATAGATTGTTTAGAGACGTAACATGTACCAAAATGTGAAAGGTTGCTTGGTTTGTGAAAGGTTGCCCCATTTTTGTAACTACGGGATTCGGAATAAAATCACATAATTTGAATGTTTGATGGATTTTTTGATCATCGCATACCAAGGAACGTGAAAGGTTGCTTTGTTTGTGAAAGGTCACCTTATTTTTGTAAATGTTTGGTTTAGAATAACACCAACTCAAAGTGGTAGAATATTATCACCAAATTCTTATTTGCAGTGGTCATCAACTTAACACTTAAAACTTTTTTTCAATTCTGCAAAATATTGGATTTGAGAGGTACCACTAGCTCAATAGTATATCCACTATATTGGCATCTATGCCCAGGCTGGAAGTTATCTTCTTTTTGAAATGTATTGAGTTTGAACATCTTGCAAAAGAAGTTGAACCTTGTTCTTTGTTTTACAGACCTATTTAATTTGCAAATATGTCGGAAAAAAAAGGTTCTGTTGCTGGAGAGAAAAAAAAGTCCTCCGTGCGAGGTTCTCAGATTGCCGTTGCTGTTGGTAGGCATCTCTCGCATCTTAGAAATCACTTTTTTATTTGCTTCTCTTCTTTAGGGCTAGGGTTGAATTTACCATGAATGCTTTGTGGTAGTGAAACGTGAGAGACCATCTTTGACATCATGAAAGTAAAATGATTCAAGCTCAATCATTTGCACAATTTACCCTTGTTCTTATGCTAGTGATATATGTTTGGAGAATTGTGCTCCATAAGTTTAGCGATGCCATATTTGTATTGCCGCAATCTTTTATCTAAAATAATAATATCTTAAAGTTCTAATTTATGCTTTCATTCTTACCTGCAGTGGAGACAGTGCCATTGACACCTGAGGTATGGTTTGACCTCAAAGAGGAGGTACCTCCTATTGCATAGTGTTGGGAATACCATCTGACATTTTATTGCAAAATGTAAAGCCAAACTCTTCATTTTTTTGCACGGTTTCAAGTTTCATTACATATTTTATTTCAAAGTCTACCACTTGAAGAAAGAAGTTTGTTGTTTCTTGGGAATTTCATTTTGAAGATTTAGTTGCTAAAAGTTTAATTTTGTAGACCACACATGAGTAGTGTTTATATGGATTAATGTATCTATATGTTGTCTCAAAACCACTATGGTAAGAAATTACCATTCGGGTAGAAAAGGATTTGTGTGGAATATTTATCACAAAAAATGAACACATTTTAATGTGTATTGCATCTTGCTTAATCAATTGAAAGTATGCAGGAAGCAGCATTAGCACAAGCAGCAAAAGAAGCTCAAGAATTGTTGGAGATGAGAGCTTTGCCCGTGAGGCAATACTTGGTAAATTAAACTATGTCATGTGATGCAAATGATGTCTATCAAACGTGATTGAAGTTGTACATATCACAAAAGTCATTAACCTACGAATGAATCTTTTGAAAATCTGCAGACATATTAGAATTTAAGGCTCATCATTTTTATTAACCTAATTTTAGGGTCGTTGAACAGGAAGCATCTGTGGTTCCTTTACTGCTTCATGGATTACAGCTACTAGCAATTGAGAGGTATTAATGTGAACATCCTTTGTGACACTAGTCAATTGTCAAAAAACTTCGTGACCTGTAGGTTTTATTCTTCCATTCGATCTCCTTCCCTTTCTTTGGTGCACAATATGGGTGAGACGTGATTTAATAATATGTGCAGGTCTCGTGAAAACAACATGGTGTGCTATACACTTTGATTTGCTCTTGCACTTGTTTCCATGGTGCTCCATCTTGATTTTCCATTCTAAACTAGCAATTTCATCGAATCATCATGTGAGGGATTGTTAGGAATCATTTCATATTGTAAAGATATGCACTAACTTTTTTATGGTATGATAAACTTTCTGACCAAATTGAAGACTAAACCATTTTACCATTCTCAAGTATTCATGATTTTAGTCACATTTGTGCTGAATGCAAAGATGGAATTGAGAGCTCTTGAAATCAAAGGTACGGAATAAAGATCATGTCTTTTATCATTATCAATAGATACAAATATTGCAAGAAAGATTAGAATCATACTCCTTGTTGCAAAGTCATTTGTGAGGAGGAAAGATGTTTGTTACAGTGATAGAGCATGATACAACTGCTTCAATTCAACACTAAAAAAATAATTTCAAGCCAGTTTCTGAACTATTTTGAGTAAATTGTCTTTGTTCAAACATGTGAGCAGTTGTTGAAGTCTTAATTAACTTGTGATGAAATTTACATTAAAGAGTATGTTGTACTAATAATGTGAGAAGGTCATGTCAGGCCTGAAAACCCAGTTGATTTCTTAGCTAAATACTTATTAGAAAAAAATCCCAAGTAAGAGGAAAAGAAAGAAGAAAAGAAAGAAGAGAAGAAGGAATAGGAAGTCTAGTAAAACAAGAGTTTAAGGATAGCAAATTCATAGTTATCTTAAAATACAAGTAATTATTGAAAGGGGTGTCGAGTCTTTTAGTCTGGAAATGCACACAAAATAATGACATAAATCATTTACAAAACCCATCTCTCTTTTTGCAATGTGAAATGGTTGTAGATAGGAAAATGGTTGCCCTAATTGTTGAGTTCATGCATAAGGTAAAAGCAACAATAATTGTGTAGGACCAATGACCGCCTAATTTAGAGGTTATAAAAATCATCACAGAAAACACTATGTCCTACACAAATTAGAAGCTTTGTCATTGGTCCACTCATTGTTCTACAATACTTGTTTTTGGAACTCTCCTCCTTCTGTTCCAGAACCACCTCGTGTCGGCTATTACCAGTAGTAGTCTAGTTTTTAAACCTTCAAAACTTCACAGAAAGTTAAAACATCCCCAAAAATTAAATTTTTGTTGTTCATAATCCCTGTGATTCTCCGACCTTTGTGTAAATTTTTCACCATTGATACAACCAACAAAGAATCAACAAAATAATTTATTTGAACACAGTAGGAAGTAATGCATATTCTGGTCTCGGTTCCAGTATCCATGACTTCAAATTAAGAACAATCTTGTGACCATCAGGAGTTAAGTATTCACAGATTCTTTTGGAGGATTTAGGGCTGTCTTCACAAAGAAAACATCTTGACCTCGAAGACCAAAACCATAGCCGTTGAAAGATTGGAGCTTGAACTCGACACAGCAGAATTACACATCAGATACAAGTTAGACAAGTAATGTGTACGCGTCCAAATACGCGTGAAGTAATATCCAAGTGAGTCCCTTCGTTTACCAGCACACCCATTTGCAATAGACGCATGTATTCATGAATGATCAGTTACAAGATGGTATCCTTGTCTGCAATGTTGCTACTAAAGTAAGAAAACTTGTTCAGTCTAAACTCTTTCATCAAATGTCCTTCTATGATGTCATATTTGGCACTTAACGCAAACAGGATTCTACAATGGGTGCCTGAATGCACCTCATCTCCAGGTTCCTCCAGCTCTTGCACTCGAATGGAATCTTTGATTACACAGCGTATGGATATTCGACTTCAAGTGGACTCGGCAGGGATAGGTGCTGGCTGTCGTTGGTAATCTTCAATCTGTGATGTCTTTATTCGAAGCCTTGGAACTTCGACTGCTAACATATGCTTGATGAATTCATAAGAGGCAAAAAATAGAGCTCCTTGGGTAACATATATCACTAACCGAGGCACCAGTCCCCTGCAAAATTGCACGCATTTGGTCAGCATTCCATGTCAGCAGCCCACTTGTCGATATACAAGGTGCTACCACTACTTTGAGTATGTACCACTAGAATATTGAGCTTACTTCAGAAACATCATAATTATTATTATCACAAATAAAAAGTACCAGCGAAAATGAGGTCCTAAGCAATTAAGCCCAGCTCAAAATTCGAAACCATAAGAGTGAACGTGATTGGCATAGAACTCACCGATATAATCCAGCAACACCTTCTGTAGTAGCAATAGATTGAAAAGCGTGAATAACCCCATTGTATTGCTGAACCGATCCAGGTATCTATCGTTGAACAAAGAACGAGTTAGTTCAAGCCGAACATATAAAGTTTGTGCCAAATTAGACACAGAACTCCGGTGAGATAGAACACATTAGGAATCTTGTACCATGGAAGAAACCAGAGTCTAAGCATATGCAATAGGAGAATGTGAAAACAGGTCAGCACCTGCGTTTGAAGGCGAGTTTTGACGACATCAAAAGGAGTTGTGAAAAAAGCAGCAGTCGATCCAGCGACACCGCCAATGGCAAGCTGCACAAAAAAAAGACAAGGTCAAATAAGAATAGCTACATCACAAAGCTAAAGGATGCTAAGACTTCACAAACATGCCAAGTTCGTCAGGTAAAGCTGGTTTTCATTTGGTATGCTGATAGCTGAAGACAATGTCATTCCATCTTCTAAGAACATCCACAAAAGGCGACAGAGGACACCAACAGCGATAACACAAGTCTCATGTTGACTGCTTTTTAAGTGATAAGCAACTGATTTAACATACCGCTTGTAATGTGGTCAGAGGAGTGTCACGAGGCTGACCACCTTGAGCCCAAAGCTTCAGACCCTCATATGTGTAGAACTATGAAGCCACCCACAGAAATGATGTCATTCTCCATTATTAAGCCGAAAGGTACAAGTAGATAGACCATCAAAAATAATATCCAAGTATAGCATGAAAAATTCGACCAATTTCATCTTTGGTTGTTTAGTGGTCTCAGTTGCCAAATAAAACAAGCAAAGGGCAGATAATTTTGAATCTTTCAGTCCCACTAATATGACTATAGTTGAAATACTAGCAACCTGCAGGTACATACCTTGATCACTGATTGTGGTACATTGCGACATAAAACTGCTCCCCAACCCTTGTAGAGCATCGGTAGCCCTCCTTGTTTGAGCATTGAAGTGAATGCTTGCCTAATCATTCCAAAGCAACAACCTGGGGATCAGTACTTGATATATTTTGATATTCGATCCTCATTGTACGATATAGCTCCGCGAGCAGAGCATACATACCAAAGTTCTTAAAACTGCAGAAGTTGCAAAATTGCTTTCCAAAAATATTTCAGAATTGCATTTTTGAGATTTCAAATAAAACATTGCGAAGTTTCACTCAGCAACCAAAGCTACTGCATTATGCATTCTGCGGCCACATAAGCATAGAAATGTAGAAAAATGTGCGTATGAAGAGCCTCTCTTCATAATGAGGAATAGAGAGTTACCAACTATTTTGATACAATCCATTCACTTGCATTTGCTGCTTCACGCATTCACTAGGAGTGTAGACAATCGAGGTGGCAACACTTGCACATCCACCTGCAGCGCAATGTGCAAGTGCGGACATGTCCTGTTCACATCAAATTAACGTTAACTCTCATGCACACCAAGCAGAGGCAAGTCAATTCGTAAAATCTCAATCACGCTCTAGAAGACCAGATGACATATCACGAAGTTAGGGCAACCATACCTCTGGAATGTGGCGAAGAAGCCCTGCTTTGACAGCTTCATACGTAAGGGTGTAAATAGCTGAGATTGGGGCCGAAGACGTTAGATTGCTTCCCAGACCCCTGTACAAACCTTTCAAACCTGCAAGCGAGATGGCCTTCTTTCAATAAAAATTTAAAAAAACTATCTGGAGCCAAGAAGATAAACTTACCAACCCTTCGTAGGACAAATTTCACCTCCTCATTACACTCTCATTATATAACCATTCAACATAATAGCTCTCATCATGTACACCAGTACCCAACTACATCAATATAATTGTTCACATTCATAAACCATCACTGTTCAGATTTATTTATTTGATATCCATTCATCGAAGAACCCTAAACCCTAAACAAAGTGCATACCTCGTTCCGAGATTATGGAAGAGAGAATGGGAAGAAGGTTGCGACTCCCGCCGGTCTGCGCTTGCACAATTGTCTTCAAAGTGTCAATAGGATGCAAGCAAAGGCTCACCACCCCTCCTGCCAACGCCCCTGCACCCGCGTTCTGGCCCATCCGAAAGTTCCATTTCGTGGTGTCCCCGGTTAAGCTTAGCCCACTCTCCACCGCTGCCACTGCAGATTGCACTCCAAAGGGCCACCAATTCGGAGTCCTCGCGAGGATCTGAGATTGTAAGCCAGATGAAGTCACATCATTCTTGCTGCGTTTGACATCAGTATCAGCTTCATTAACGGGTGAATGATCTTTCTGAGACTCGCTATGTGTCTGCGTTTCTTCGCTCCCTTTGTTGATCCTCTGAGATGAACCCTCAACCTTCTTCTTCTGGATGGAATTCTCCGTGCTCTGCAGAACCTCCTCTCGCCCTTCGTTGTCGTTGATGGAGTGCACGGGGTCCCTGGCATCCTTTCTTCTACGAGTAATAATGGCGGATCGTGTTGAGGGTGAATTCTCGGAGACTTCTTTCGAATCCTGAGCGTTGTCTTCATCCACATTCTCCTCAACAACCCTGCCAGAGCCACCACCCACACTCTGTGCAAATTCTTTCCCCTCGAAAGCGGCTCGTCTCTCCAACGGACTCGCCCAACCGAAATTCTGCACGTTTGACCATGTCTTGCTCCCAAACCTCTGCAACCTAGAGTCTCTCCTCACTTGAATGTACGCATCAGCAGCGCTTTTGGGCGGATACGAGCCAGGCCCATTCAGCATGACAGAGCCTGCGAGCGGGAACCCCCATTGATACTGGAGCTCAGGGACATAGTGCTCCTCATACTGCTCAAAATCTTCCTCCGAAATGCAGGATTCACAAGCTGCGCAATCTGGGTCACCACATCCGCAAACGCTGTTACACTCACAAAAATCCTCACTCTCGCATAGGCAACCACTCAGAGGCGAGTGGAACCCAGACAGTTGCATGGAGACGCCGCCATGGAAGCCGGCTCCGCCAAACGGCTTCGCGAGCTCCCGAAGCACGGAATCCAGAGACGCGCTTCGGTTGAACCCGGAGGCGGGACTCGGCACGCCCCAGAAATCCTTGTGGGAGTTCTTCACTGACAGGAGCGCTTTCACCGCTTGGGTCACGCTGAACGCCTTGAGCTGCACAGCGAGAGAGTCTGTCCTTTCCAGCGACAATATCAGAGCTGTCAGCCCTGACGGCAGCCAATTCAGGGGCCGCCCCGGCACCCCATTTGTGGCGTCCATCGCTCCCACACCCTCCTCCCCCGCTTCCTGCCGCAGCTCACCCCTCCGCTCGATCACATAATGCCCCCGCAATTGCCACCATCAAAGAACCTCTCCCATCTCAAGACCATGAAACCCACCTCACCCTGACTCACTCGCACTCATCAACACTCACTCTCCAGACACCACTCTCCTAAACCTAGATGCAAATTGTGCGGAAGCCCACCAATCTCACTCACTGATCGGGTCCAAAAGTTGGTTGCTGATGAGGTTTTGCTCTAAAACCCTAGTGATGCGGCAACTGAATCACGTTGCAACTGAATTCGGTGGCAATACTCATTAGCATGCTCTCCAGAGATCCACACTTCTAAACCTGCATGCAAATTGGATATTCAACATGCAAATGCTGAGGATGTTGATGTGTAACCTTGGAGATTGATGAAACCAGACTGGTGGCAAAGCCTAGAGTAGAATTGCAGAGACACATGTGGTTGTAAAACCCTAGAGATGGTGATTGTGTGCTCAAGAGACTCGTGTACATATGAAGATGATCGAGTGTGAGGAAGGCAGAGTATGATCTGGTGATTCTGGTGGGATCGTTGCGAGATTCTTCTTCTTCATCATCTTCTTCTTGGTTGCTGACATTGTGATGATTTGAATGCTTCATATTTATGACATGAAGCCTGAACATGCTTACAACGCAGCAACCATTTTTTGAAGATACCCGCATGAGGCTCATCGCATAGGTAGCTCACAGATATCGCACAGGTGTTGTCCGAGTATGATCTAGGTATTGATCGAGGAAGTGGAGAAAGTAACCCCCAGACTCCGTGTGTGTTTAGTGACAGGCTGGTTTGATCTCTCCTGCAATGAACATGTCATGGTTGGGTTGATCTTTGCAACCATACCTGCAGATGATGGCACGGGACTGTACAGCGTTATCGAGAGGTGAAGTGGGTAAGGCCCACCAGCTCTGTACTTTCAAGTGGGATGAGATAAGTGCAGATGATGTGCAGAGTCGAATTTCACACTGAGACAATGGCTCACCTGGTCTCAACAAGACTCTACAGAAGTTGCACTTGTTGTTACAGAACTCTCCACTCTGCACTGAGGTTCATGATCTTACATCCAGCCTCCTTATTGAATGCTTGTCCATGGATACATTCTTCGTTTACACTCCGGTGGGTCGGCTCAAGTTTTTGGATTCTGTTGCGGTGCAGGTTTGGGCAATTCACTCGACGGACTGCCAAGCTCCACAAGAGGCAATGGCGACAAGGATGTCAGTGGGGTAGCTTGTGAGGATGCTGAAGCTAACTGTGATTTCATCATGAAGGTGGAGGTTTCATGGTATATTTTTCTCAAGTTCAAGGTGAACATGCTGTTTCTGAAGTTTCTGGAAAGGATTGTAGTACCAATCTGCAGACGTACTGAGAACATTCATGGAACTTGTCGTTGAATATGCTTGAAGTATGTTTCTCGCTTTCCACTAAGAACTGGCCAGCGAGGACTGTAACAGGATTTGATTTATAATATAGTATATTACAATGTAGTTGTTCAACGTTGCTACAACAAGAGAAACAATTGTTAGTTTAAGCTTTCAATGATTCTTTTCCTGACACACATATCTCTAAACTTAATCTGGTCATCCCCAAGAGAATTAGGGTTTGCTATCACGTGATCGGAAGCCTCCTTCGTTTGAGCTTACACCTCGCCATGGCTATGCTTCAGGTGGTCTTTACGCAAGAGAAAGGTTCTCCAACCTCTGCTGCTCTAAGAGCAATTCTGGAGACGAGACCTGTGTTTGTGGCAGTGAGGTCACATCTGGGATGGTGTGCAGCGGTGATAGAGAATTCTTGGGCAGCTTTCTTTTCAAAACCTGTTGGTAAACATCCCAATCCAGGCACCCAGGGGCAATGGCAGGTACTCCAATGGGATGAGTTCGCACAAACTCTTGAACATTTGGTGCATCCCTCAACTGTTTCAAATACTCTGTAAGTGTCCCCTTCAAGAAACTGTCACGTTCATTGTACCAGTAAGCCTCAGGAAAAATCGCCGTGAAGGGAGGGTTCCACAAAGTCTTGTACGGGGTGTCATCGATAAGAAGAGTGTTGGTTTCATTGAACTGCCCATGTGGAAACCTAGACCAGACCTTCGCTAGTTCTTTCAAAAATAGCGGGGACTTCTTCTTTTGTGGATTTCGAAGGCCTGTATTGGTGCAGTCTCCTTGATGCATGACGAACATAAATTTGTGTTGCATCCCCTTGCAGATGTAATCCAGAGATTTACGTACGTTGGCTTCCATCATCGATGACCAAACTCCAACGTGGAAATTCTCGAAGCAGAAATTCAGAAAGGAACCACAAAAGGGTCTCTTGAACATAAATGTCTTCGCCACCACGGCGTGCTTGGTACCCTGCGGGATGATGTTCCTATCTACCTTCGAGTATCGTGCTACCAACAGACCATTCACGTCAAGGATTAGAAGTTTCTTGGTCGAGGGCAAACTAAGTTTCCAAGATTGTGACAGTAAAGCCCGGCTCTGCTCCAGATCCTTCGGACTCCAAGGCGCAGCGTTGGCATTCAAAACAGGTTTGGGTTTGTCAGCTGTCCTTGTGTTGGTAGCATTTCCTGAATTCGAAGATATGGATGAGAAAACCATGTGAGTACAAAACTCTACAAAAGTAGGTTGTGCTCTACTATTCGGAACGAATGTTTATCTACGAAAGAGAGGTGCAAATAGAGATTGAGAAACGGATCTTTGGCAATGTGACAGTTTTCCTCACCATGTTTCGAACTGGCAACTGCTGCAACAGTGGAGCTTGCATCGATAATTTTCTGGTCATTTACAGCTTCAATGATCTTATGGTTTGCATCAATGGCCTTCTCCTTGTTAACGTCATCTGAAGGAACATCAAGAAGGGAAGGTAGCATTAGGGGCCATTTACTAATCCTCTGAGCCAATATATGGTCCGTATCTAGTTTCGGTTGTCAAGAGCTAAAACAGGGGCAGGCGACTGATTGGAGCAGCATTCTAAAACTCTGCATCGCTACCTAGCATTTTACCACTAAATGGAACAGGAACGGTCACAGAGTTGCATAACTTGGATGGCAGTCCATTTGTATCAGGTGACGTTTGTGCTTACCATTCTCGGAGGTTGCAATGTCAGTGCTGCTGGACGCACTCTCTTCTACAACAACGATCTCTGCGGCAACTTCCTTCGAATATTGCTCAGATTGGACACCATTTTCCCCACCGAGATTCACTACGCAACCAACGACCTCGACACGACCACTGCCTTCCTCGCCATTAATCTCCAAATTTCCGGCCATGACGACACACTATTGCAAAGCGGCTCCTTACACACCTGGAAGCCACGATCAACAAAGGGGTGAAAAATGCTTTCTCAACACGGTACCCAAGTGTGCACAAAGCCAGAAATTTAATCCTCACTCTAGTGGGCACAACGAGCACTTACCCAACTCAGCATTACATATGATCAGAAATTCCAGAGTACTGAGAACCTTTAGTATCCAGGAAGCTAGATGTCTATTTCTCTTCGGTGGAGCTCAACGTTCAAGGAAGCTGGGCAGATTTCTACCCGTCGTCAAGCTTCTCGGTGAAGCTCCCAGTTCCACGACAGGATAGCAAACCCCACGCATCCGCAGAGCGATTGCGTCATCAAATTCTATGACAAAAGAGGTAACTGATCTTCACTTGAAATAATATACTCTCCGCAAAAACTGCGCCTTCCTCCGGTTCGCTGGCTTACTCAAACATGGATGTGCTGCTGAAACGCCCAATCCTCGCAGTGAAGAAACATCTGCAACGCTAGAAACAGCACCTGCAATCTGCACAAGTTGTGTGTGAGTTTTCCACAACCTTTGCGCCGCAACACCTACACCTACACCTAGTCTACCCACTAGGAGACGTCCCATCACATTCGCAGCAAAGTCGGCCGTCTAGAACTTCTAGTTTTGGATATCTTCGTGGAGGTAGATTTCAGCCGTACAGTGGAAAAACCCTAATGTGAAGGTGGGTTTTCCAATGGAGTGAAGCATAGGCAGATATGTCAACCTTGCTGACGCAGGGGAGAAAGGGATTGTGATGGATGAGTGACGGTTGAGCTCAGAGCTTTGTTGTTGCCAGGGATAATCAGTTGGGTGATTGGAACGCAGGAAGAAGTTGTGAAGGTGCCATTCAGACTCTCTGACTCAAGTCATCGACTGCAATTTCTATGAGTCGACCCTGCAATGAGACAGATAGCTTGATACGTATGTTTGTGGAAGCCGATGTAGTTATTCCAATTTATTTTTTTGAGCAAATGAACGAATTTCATTGCAAAAAAAAGGAAAACAAACCCTCGGCAGAAGCCAGGCCAGGGGACGGACTACCAAAGGACTAGAGGAACACAAGGCATGGGGTGCCAGGTAACAGAGAGTCCGTTACGGTAGATATTCCAATATCGAAATCCACAAGCGCACATACAATCTGAGGATACAAAAGTCACGAACATTAATCTCAGATTTGCAGGTCAATGTGAGATTCTCAGCAATATTCTCGTTAATCCATTTTGCTGGCTAAGTTGTAAGGCTGTTCCATAACTTAGTTGAAGCAGTTCAATTCACATGTCATGTAGAAGCGAAAAACAAACAAGATACCTTGTTGAAAGCTGGGATCTTTTGTAACCGAGAAGTGATGAACAGTAACATGAATCGAGCAGTTTGAACAGAGAATAGGGAACAAAAACTTCTTCATTACTGGAAACGGATTCGACCTTCAAGATTGGATGTAAACTTTTGTGACCTCAGAAGCTTGACTGAACCTAGGTGAAATATTTTCGTCTTCAGAACTCTTGAAAATCAGAATGTGGAAACTGATGCAAAGCTAACCTAATCTTAGCAGAAAATACCCAAGTGACGGGATGAAGACATGCTTTGGCTTTGGCTTTGGCTTGAGCTGTACTACTGGCATGTGATATCTTTCTCGAACCCGTAATAATTGTGGAGGCGTGGTCTGAGTCAAGCAACCTCTATAACTTTGTAGCCCTTGTTCCCGAGACTTTGTGCGGGATGTTAGTAACAAACAAAAATTCTTGTGCCTCCTGGAGTATGCTATTGAAGTATACGTGCCGGATTAACATAGATTTCACCGTTACACTTAAAAATTAATGCTGATACACACAAAATGACTGATAAATCTCTAAGCTATAAATTACGAAAACTAATGGTTTCAAACTGAACGCAGTACCGGAAAATGAGCAGCTTTCAATCGGCGAGCAGCAGTCCTGCAGTGCATTCAAAATCCAGATTCAGAAACAGCTTCTACATTACCAAGAACTCCGGTTCCAAAATTTCTTAAAAATTATGAAGCTGGCATTGGCTCTGTCGTGTCTTTGCTACATGCCGCCTTGTAACCAATGGCAAATAGTACAACACGGTGATGGCTCTCTAACAACCTGGGGCATGTTTGAGGATTAGACATCGTCATCTTCCTCCTTCGTCATAGAGAGTAACCAGAGGATACGGAAAGCATACTTGCTGGTGAGCTTGAATGTCTTAGGCGCCCTTTGTAGAGCTCTAAACAATGCACTTGCTTCTTAATGAACAGATCCTAACCTTGTCAACAGGGCCTCACTCCCTGGACGAGAAGAAATGCTTCTCATGAAATCTGGTCCTACATGATGAAGATTGTCTCTAAATGATTCTGAGGATCAGACACTCTGTCAACAATTGTCAGCATCTGTGCCCCACGCTGTACCCATATCACAAGAGTTGTAACCAGAGCGTCACAAATGCTGGCTTCTCATTGAGCACCCTCCCTCCAGAGTTTGCTATGTACAAAAGCCAAAGAACCATGTGCTCTCTTCGTCTTCACCAAAAACCGTCGCTCAAACAGATTGGTCCAGAAACGACGTTCAGATTGAGAATAGCCTGCACTGTCAACCGAAGATGGCACAAATCATGAGTGTCTACTATTACTTCCAAAAGCCCTCGAACAAAGGCTCAAAGTCTTAGGTTACATCAGCTCCTGCCGAAGTCAAGCCTCGAGTCCTCAATGCATATCTAGGGCAGGTGCATGTGTTGCAAGCGTAATTTAAAATATCCTAAAACCATGATCAAGATCCAAGCCGATCCTCTCTCACAACTCTCACGAACTGAATTGCGGTTCACTAAGGACCAGCAACAATGATTCAAAAGTCTCATGATATATCCGGATCGTGGACATACCTGAGAAATTGTCTCAAGAAAATCGGTATTAGTCAAGAGCTCCTCGAAGTCTTGGCGCATCTCTGCAGACACTCTCTTAAATCCTGCTCTAAAACCTCGCAGCCTCCATTGCCATTGACGATGCATTCCCAAAGAGGTGCATAATCACATTGTGAGGTGACACCAGGGTCCAGCTCTTCGAAGTTGGAGTCGGGGATGATGGGAAGCTTGGAGGAGAGTGGCAAGTCGGGCGGGGGAGAGTATAAGTGGCGAGTAGAAGCAGGAATAAGAGGAGGTGGCGCGGGTTGAGGAGATGGAAGAGGCGAGGGATCAGGTGAGGGCATCGGTGGTGGATGAGGGGGTCCTGTGAAGTAAACATACGCCAGAGAGGCTCCAGTTGCAGCCATTGCGACTGTAGCTCCCACTACGACTGCCGCTCGGGTTCCAGCCATCTCTGAGAATCGAGAGTACTGTTCTCGATAAAATAGGATCGGTAGGTAAGAAATCGAATTCACTGCTGTTGAACGTCGAGAGAACTCCTAGCAAACCTATTCTTCAAAACTAAAAACAGAACCAGAAACTACGACGATCTAAGGAAGGCAAAAAAGAAGGCCTCTTGGTCTAACAAGCACCACTAAAATACACCCCACCCCTTAGAACAGAATAGAATCGAATTGAATTAGACACGCAAACGACGACAGCGTTCAGTCGAAGCAATTCTTAACCCCGTTCTTAATAGAAGCCACAACGACCAAAGAACAGAAAACTAGTGTCTAAGATTCCTTAGAAAAGCGAACAGCTGGAGAGCCAGCAAAAAACCTTCATTTCGAACTACACTCCTCATTGCACCCTCGAACTCGAATGCAAAACCAGGAGTCACAAAACAAGCCCAAGATTGAACCGTCTTCACCAAACAGCACGAAACTTCGATTGCACTTCAATCCTAACTCATTCTCTAATTTGATCAACCTAATTCTCTAGCTGCAAGAAACCGCGAAAGACCAACTCCTGCTGGTGCACCGAACCGTGGAATCACAAGCTAAACCGTCCTTGACCGTAGACCTACATAGAAGGAGAAACCGCGCCACGATTCAACTCTGGAGTTGAATCCAAACCAGTTAACCCAATCCTCAGGTTTCAAGAAACCTGCAAGAATCGATCGACAACTACTAGAAAACTGAATTCAAACAAGTCTGTGATGTGCGGTCATGAATCTAGCAGCCTAGAAGTTCGATTTCTAGACACCAGCGAAGAAGATTTCAACGCAACACATACTGATCGACATCTCAGCATGTAACAGTACTACTAACTGACTACCTGATCGATCGAGTACTGCTTGGTTTCCGAGCGATGATGTGAAGAGATGAGATGAGAGTACACTACCAGAGTGGCAACTAGTCTACACATGGCGGAGTCGGGATTCACGCAGCTAGCACCACGTACCCAGCAACACTGTGGACAGTTCCTGGATTATCGATGACAGTGATTACTATTTCAGAGTTTGTGACGCCCGTCTCTCCGGGCGACCGCGTCGTTAGCGTGTGGAATTGTACGCGAGGTGCAGCAGGTGGAGCATCATTCTGCGTACCTTCGGTACGAATCTCGCACTTGTTTAAGATATTCGACCCACTGTACAACAGTTGCACTCGGCCTCTCCCGTCACGCCTCCATCGACGACCAAGCTCCGCTTCGCTGGAAAGACGATCCAGCTCACATCGCAGCGCCAAATGCCGCCACAATCAACCCAAGCTGCACATTCTACGAACTGAATCCACACATGAAACCAATTTGCAGTGCTCGGTTTCAGGTTAAAGTTCTCTGGGACGACGGAGGTGGAATTCTTTGGATTGAAAGCCTTTGGACGGAGGTGGGCTTTGTTTCACAACGTGGAGTCTGGATGCCAAGGATTAATTTTCTTCTACAGTGAAATATTCAGTTTCCACAAGATAGTTAAAAACTGTTACAAATCATGTTCAAAATGAAGATACTGTAGCCCAAATTTTGCCACATGGTGCTTTTTGTGTCTATAGTGGTTTATTGGATTCGTACAGACTTTGTTCACTCCTGCAGGTCGCAACATCTATGATTAGAAAGTCAAACAAAACTTTCGGTTATAAGTTTCTGTTTTTTAGCGTAATTAAATGAAAATTAATATGCTCTATGATTAAAGACTCAATATAAATGTTTTGAATTATGTCCATTATACGGCTAAAGTCAATCAAATAAATAAAACCAATTTAGATGTTTGGACTTGAATTCCATGTAAGCCTGTTTTGTGCTCAGCACCAGATGGCATAACCGGTGAAAATAAAGAATGCAATTATGAATGAAGAAATAATCAATAGAACATTTACATGGTTTAGACGCTCGACACAATCAGTTTTTCAACAAAACAATGGCCTTCACTGTACCAACAATTTCCAGGGTTTCAGCCGATATTGAAATCCTTTCAACTTATGTCCACCCTGGTACTACCTGCCTTGTTTTTGGTGCATAGGTACACTGTTCATTCTGTACATCAGAGAAAGACTATTCACATGGTAGCTTAAACAAAACTACATCTCCTACAACTTTTCCTCGTTGGAACAATTACCCATGTCAGCAACAATCTCTTGACCTTACTCCACTAGACTCTGAGGAGAAAGAGAACCTTCACCATTCTTTGTCCAAAGTAAAGATGTAACCCATCAAATTTGGACATAGTAACCCAGCAGCATCTATGACAAGAGACTTCAGCAGGAGCCTGCATTGATCATCGGCTGGCTCCTTGAAGGTTGGCACCATTTAAAGAAGCACCTTCCAATATGGTGTCCCTCAAATACACATCCCTCAGATATGCACGTTGCAGATTTGCCCCCCGAAGGTTAGCCCCACTGAGCTTGGTTCCCTTCAAATTGGCCTGCTCCAAGTTCGCCTCTGACAAGTTTGCATTCGTCAGGTCGGCATTCTGTAGGTGAGCGGATCGTAGGTCTGCATTGCAAAAGCTTGCATTCATGAGACGTGCATCAGCCAAATTCGCGCTCTGCAAGTTTGCACCAGCGAACACCGCTCCAACCAGCCCTGCACCTGTGGATCATGCACACGCTTTTGAGCAACAATTTCCAGGGGTTTGATGTTCACAATGTAAGATGGTTCGTGATAGGCAATCAACTTTGAGCTTTAAAGTGAGCCTTGAGAACATCATTTCTCGATGCAAAAGTAAATTTAAACAAATGTCTTATCTCTGTTTCAGGAGAAGGCTCTACTCCTCACTACGTTCCCTGTCCTAACTACAGTGCCAATACTTGTAAAAGAAATCTCATTGACAAGCTTTTTCAAATCGGAAGTCTGGACAAACTAATCAAAAGATTCTCTACACCAGACAGTGAGTAGCCTGTATCAAAATCACGTCCAATAGAACATAAATTGTCACAGTACGAGTTGCAGATAGTAAAAACATAGTATATGAACTATATCCCACCCAAAAGTGAAACAGGAGTACACCATGAGGTGCAAAATCATGAGGACATGATACATAAACTAGGTGATACTCCTTAGCAACATGCTGTACCGGACTAAGATCATCGATGACTGATACCTGTAAACTGGCAGGAGAAGAGATTTGCATAGTGGAAATTGGCCCCGTTCGCCTCACTCCCTGTGAAATCCGAATTCTGCAGCTTTGCTCTCGAAAAGAAAGTGTTGATCAAATGCGTGTGGCTCAAATCCACGTTACTCAAATCCAATTTCGAAAGATTCTGTCCTGAAAGGTTCACTCCTCGAAGCCTCACTTTACCAAATTGCAGACACTTGATCACATCCCGCCGGCTCATCTCCGGCTTCGTGTTGTCATCCTCCTCCTTCTTACACAACAGCGGGGCGATATTCTCCACCAACCCCATGAGCTGATAATACTCTGCCTCTCTCAGCAGCTCCTGATAGGCGGGAATCTCCAACATCGGCACCACTCCATCACGCAACCAATTCAATATATGCCTGAAATGCGTCCCGTCCCGATCAATAAACACCGCGTTCTTCTTCGAGTCCAAGTGCAGCCGGTGCCGGCCGCTGAACATGACAGCCAGCATCGAATATGTATCTCTCTGCGTAAGCGTATCCACCGTCGTGGAAAACATCATCCCCCCAACATTGAGCCGCACCACGGACGGCATCTCAAACAGCTCACCTTGAACCCCAACCTCCACCCTCGCATCCCCATGCTCCGACGAATCCAGCGAGCTCACATCCCCTTGCTCAGTCGACGCGCAGGACACCGCCACCGGCCCATGATCATCCATCCCCCCTCCCCTCTCCTCTCCTCTCCCCTCCCCTCCCCTCCCCTCCCCTCACCACAAAAACCCCAACAACCTTCAAATCACCAATAATCCATCAACACAAACACTCTCCCCGATCTCACGAATTCCTCCAACTCTCCGATCCACCAACCTACCAAAAACCTAACAAACTACAGCACATAACCAACACATTCCCCAAAAAACTAGAAACCCTACCTCATGAAACCCTACAAAACTCCTTCACGACTCTTTCAACGCAATCCCATGAAACTAAACTCACACACTCCTCATCAGCAACTCTGCGATGCAAGAGAAGAAACCCCTCCCGACTCCTGGTCTCCGAGACTGGCACCCTTGCGAGAGAGCGCGTAACCCTGCTCGCATCCTCGCAACCTAACCTCTCGTGAGCAAAAGCAAATGAAATTGCGTGGCGTCGGTTGCTGTAGGCGATGAATTGGTCACAAGAGAGGGGCAATTGTGGAGATGTGTGCGGAGATGGTGTTGCGTTGGGAAATGTGAGCAGAGTGTGGGTCGATTTGGGGTGTGAGAAGGGCGAATCTGGGTGGAATTCGGCGAGGAATGCATGTGCGGAAGGGGAATTCGATGGTTGTGGGGGGCAATATGGAGATTTCGGAGTGAGGGAGAGTGTGTGAGTTGTGTGTGGGTTGTGGGTTTTGTTGGGTTGCGGGTGTTGCGAGTGTTGGGAGAGTTGGGAGTTTGTCGGAGCCATCGCCTGGGCTTCGTTTTGCTTCCCGAGTTCCGAACACTTCATTCCTTTTTTCATCCTCTTCTGTTATCTTCGTTCGTTTGTTCGTTCGTTCGTTCGTTCGTTTGTTCGTTCGTTCGTTCGTTCGTTCGTTTGTCTCTGTTAGTTTCATCTGCTTTTTCTTTTTCAGTCATTCGCTCTTGATCGTTTCATCTATTCGTTTGTTTCTGGTTGTTTCATCTGTGTTTTCGTTTCTATTAGTAGAAGTATATGGCTGGAAAGTTATAATTAGTGATTCAACTCGGTGTCCGGGTGTATGAAGGAGAAATAGCTTGTTTCATTAGAAACCTTGGTTTTGTGAATTTTCTTCATCTTTCTCAACCTATTTCTTGTAAGACTTCAAGTACATCTATGTTGTGCTACTCTATGGAGTCACTTTTCATGCATTCCTTGCCTACTTCCATGGAGATAGGATCTAGAGTTTTTGGTTTGAGATTCAATGATGGCATATTTATAGATAATTTTACAATATGTTGGTTTTTGTTGATTTGTAGGTCGACAAATTTGGTGCTTTAAATATAACTTGTTTATAAACAAATCCAAGTTTCAAGTTTAAAGGCTACTCAACAAAGTATGTATTAAAATCATCCTCAAGTTACGTGGGCCTCTTCCCGTCCTCGGGAGGTTTTTCTTATCTAGTTCATGGTTTAGTTCGTGGTTACCTCCTTTTTTAGTCGAGGGCTTTCATTGCCCCTTGGCAATTGTAATTCTCTTTGCAGTAATACTAAACGATTATGTGTCTTAAAAAAAAAACAAAAAAACATCCTCAGATGCCCTAGAGGTAAAGACCAAAACCAAAGATGTATTACTCCCTCCGTCTCACTAAAAGACCTTGGTTTGGTTTGGTAAAATAATTTGTTTCAAAAGAAAAGAGTGGTTTCTAAATTTGGTCAAACTATTTCTAAATTTGGCCAATTATTTCTAATTTTGGCAAGTTATTTTTAGATTTGGCAAACTTGTTTCTAAATCTAGAACTACCCTTTAATTTGATATTATTAGCTAACAATGGTCTTTCAGTGAGACGGAGGGAGTATAATATTTAGGTTTGCAACTTTGATGAGGATTTATTTAAAAAATGAAATCAAAAGCATGATGTTTAGACCTTATTCTATGGTTCAATATTTCAAAAATAGGCTTTGTATTTTTTTAAATGGATTATTTAGAAATTCATAATTAAATAAATATTATAATTCATTAAGAAATACACCAAAATTACAAATTCTGAAATTGCGTTTGATAAAACTGGTTAAAGATAGTTAACAAATTAAATGATTTTTTGATGGAAAAGTATCATTGGTTTCTATAAATATAAAATTGTCTACTACTTTTGAAAGTCTCAACTGAGTACAAGAGTGAAGTTGCGCTCTGATTCATGCCGGTTTTCTAAAACGGACCGAACCTCTTCGTCATCTGAAGTTGCTCCGAATGGCCGCAAAGACGGTTTCTACTTCAACAGTACGACAGGTACACCAAGGCACACCTGTTCACCGAAAAGACCTCTTCACACCGCCACTTCAAAAAATCCCAAACGCAAAAACACAACCGAAACAATCCCCGAACGCGGATATTTCACTACCGATCCCCCTCGAACTCTCCCGAACCCCCTTCACACGACGAACCAGAAACCCCACACCTAACGCTAACACGAAAGCCGACTCATGGATCTGCCATCCCCACCTACGTGGAACCCCTCCATACGCCTAACACACGTGGCACCACTCCCAGTGCCACGTCGAAGATCCAGTTGGCAGCTTCCATGAAGCCCATCGACAAACTCTCCCCTCTCCGACACGGTTCCACCTCCCTCACCACCTACATAACCCCACCATCCCCAATCACCACTTCATTATTCCCACTCTTCGGAGACACCGTCTCTCATCACACTACAGTTCGCAACACATCCCCGATCTTCCCAGATTTTTCTTAATTTTTCTAGAATTTTTTAGAATTTTCTAGACATTTCAAGGAGCTTGTCTAGATTGCCGAAGGTGTTGGAGATCAGGTCAAGTTTTTTGGTTTGGTTGTGGCGTTGTGGTCGAGGAGAAGCGTGAGAGCGTTGGTTTGTAGAGATGGGTCAGTGGAAGGAGCTCGAGGTGACGGTGCTGTCAGCACAGGACTTGAAGAATGTGAAGATGACTGGAGGGACGATGAATCCTTACTGCGTTGCGTGGGTGTACCCTCACACGAAGGTGGCTGGAGCTGTGAACAACGGTGGAGGCGTGAACCCGACGTGGAATTCTACCATCAAGGTGTCTGTGGAGGAGAGCCTGATCGAGCAGGGGACTGCTAGTTTGACGATTGAGATTTATAACCATGGGCGGTTTTCGAATAAGTTTATCGGTTCTGCGATTGTGCCGCTTTCTGATATCAAGTCCTCGCAATCTAGAGCATCCTCATACCAGGTTGGTTTCCTTCTCGTGAATTGAGTTTCAGTTTCGTTGATCTGTATGTGTTTGTTGAGGTTTTGTTCTTGCATGTGAAGATAGACTGACATGTTGGATTGGATGTTTTTGTGCAGGTTCGGTCGAAATCTGGGAAGCATAAGGGTCAGATAAACGTATCGATGAGAGTTGGGAGGACGTTGTCGGAGGAAGAAGGTACTAAGGCTGCTCCTCCAGTTATGGCATACCCTGCCATGGGTAGTGGCATGGGCGGCATGGGAGGAATGGGAGGTATGGGATCAGGACAATACTCACAGCAGCAGTATCCCCAGCAGTATCCTCAGCAATACCCACAGCAGCAGTATGTGTACCAGCAAGCGCGTCCGAGGAGGAGCGGCATGATGGGAGGGCCAGGGTTGGGATTGGGTGCTGGTTTGCTCGGTGGTATGTTGCTTGGTGGTGCCATGGACGGTGGTATGGATGGTGGCGGTTGCGGTGGTGGATGCGGTGGAGGATGCGGGGGTTAAGACAATTTAGGTTGAGATTAGCGGTGTAGGGTTATCTCTTTTTTTTGTTTAGTATTGTACATAAATTTGTGCAGATTGTTTTCGCAAGAATTCGTTTGTGCGGTTCATTAGTTCTGAGGCCATCATCTTGTTTTGTAAAGATGTTGTGGCCGTGAGTTTTGAGAAAAAAAATACAAGGTAATTGAAGGTAGAGTTGTAATCTATCAATTGCACTTTTCTGTGTACTTGCTTCTCGATGTGATTCGAAATGGAATTTTCACTTGGATTGATTGCATCAGTTTCATATTTTTGTGAACTTAATCTCATTACATCTGGTTCTTCTAGAGTTTCACTTTATGTTTCGTAACATAGTTCCGAGGTCTTATACAGATTCGTTAATCTTGTGTTGTTGGTGTCCTCTTGGTTACAACATTTCGAGGAAATTTTATGGATTCATCATTTCCTCGTCTGGCTGGCTACATCTTGATGCAAATAAGGTCGTTTTTCGATGATTATATTGTCACAATTTCCTTGTACAAATTGGAGAGATTTTTTAATCTTGTCATATGTTCGTGGATAAAATCTTGGATACATGATACCCTAATTACATTATCCCATCGTACAGTTCACTACAGATAGAAAGAAACTGCTTCACGATCAGTTACAGCAGTGTAGTGTTTGAGACGATAGTGCTCAGTCCGTTCTATCCTTCAATTACTGTCCTGACTTTTTATGTAAAACCCACATTATGCTTTCATCATATTGTAATAAAATTTACCTTCATGTGCGCCTAGAAAGCAATGAATAAATTTAAAATCTCCTCTCTGCAACTTCGAGTCTATGATAAAAAGAACTTATTGTGCATCGAATCCATATATGAAAGTATCACGAGAGGGTTTGCATGTTACGCATGACCGGAAACTACATATTGTCCATAAAACTGTCCCGGAAAGACTTAGCCATGTTTTGCAACAATGCCCAATCTGCAGAAAACTAAAAAACACAAAAACAATGATGCTCATTCTGCATCACGTCACGCGTGGAGTTTGCATGCTCTGCAACAACGGAAGCGTCACAACTGTAACCAGTCGTACATCCTGTGCAAAACAATAATGCCCTGACAGCATATTCTCAAACAGCACAAAATCTCCAATCAGAGAAGGAATCAATCTAGAAAAAAAACACTATCTACACTAACACTACATTTCCAACATGCACATAGATCTCAAACCCAGTGCAACCCTCATATCTAGAACCAATTCTAGATACGAGAAGGCTCAGGATCGAAAAGGACGCTGGCTATGGCGAACTAGTCAGCCTTTTCATCATTTCACCGACAGATCCCTGAAAGGTTTTTTGTTTCCTCGGCATGCGAGTTTAACTACTTCGGTGCAAGTACTGTACTCATGTTGCACAGTGAGTGTCATAATGTGAGAGTGATCATTCTCTTTTGTGAGGTAACAGTTTAGTTGCTAGTTTGCTGATTCGGAAACTCATGTCATGTCATGTCGAGCAGATGATGAGCTTACATGTGTAGGTAACGGTTTGCATCCTTTGCTGTGGGATGATTGGATATGTTGGTGGTTTGCTGAACCCATCCCACTTCATCATTGTCTTCGTTCAGGTTGGTGCAGGCTCATGTGAATAACCACGAGAGTGAAGCATTAGAGGTGAGTGCCCATTTGGGTTTTTGAGTTTGTGGTGATATGATTTGAGGAGTTTTGGGATGGGGAGGGAAGCGTAAAACTTTTGGGAGTTGGAAGGTTTTGAAGAGGAGGTGGCTCTCATGTATGTCAGTGTTCAATGCTGGAGGTTTTATTGTGGATAAGCCGGTGGATTTTTGGGTGCATTGAAGGGTGAGAATGGTGCACCGATTTGTGGTATCTCTGGTAACCCGGTTCGTCAACGTGCACCAGCATGAGGTTCCTGCATTGCTTCACGCCTTCTCGGCATTTTTCTTCGTGAGTATCTCGGAATTTTTTTGTACAGTTTATCATGGTTTGTGCGCTAATGTGTGCCAGGACGTGCGTACTCTGTGCTTTTCGTGTGTGAGCTGGATTGAAGCTTGGCATTCTTGAGTTGATGAATTTTTAACGAGTTTGAAATCTTAGAAGTGTTCGTAGTTTGATGTTTGTTAGCCCTAAAGTGTCCCTGTTGGTCTAGTTCGCCTTGAGTCTTAAACCCTAAAGCTTCATGGTCGTGTTTGGTTGGCGGGGGATGACTTAGAAGTGTGTGCATTATGATTTGAAGTTGGTGTGTTTGGCGAAGTCCTAAGATTTATTTTATGACCCATGTTTGTGAAAGTATTTTGTTGGCTAGTTTTAAAGGACTTGCATTATGATTTGTTGGGGAATCTGTGGGGTAGCTTCTAATCATCAGAGTTGATGATCCAGTTGCTGGGTGCGTACTTTGTGGTCCTGCCGCTACGAGATGAGGCAGCTCTGTCACTGGGTACTGGTGTTTTGCCTGCTCTCTTCCTGGCATCTTTGGCGCTCACAATGCTAGCTGCTCCAGCCTCATCCTATTTGCTCTCACTTCCGAATCTGCCAAAGGGCAAGGTGAGTTCTTTTACTGAACCAAGTTTCATTTTATGTGTTTATGATGGACTTTAGCAGCGAGTTAACTGAGTTGTGGGATATGGATTGCTTGTCCACAGCAACATTCTTGTTTCTATTGAAGACTTATCATGCTTTCTGTTGGTTGCAGGCGCTTGTCATTTTGTACAGATTTTTTGGTGGTTCACTCCTCGTGTTCTTTTTTCTTTACATTTCCGTTCCTGCCTCGCACCTACCAACAGTTGCGTTCGTACTCTGCTTCTCTTTAGTACATTTTTAGTGTGTAAAGATTGCACATGCCTTTCCTAGTTCGGTCATTAGAGACTGCCATGAAAATTTGTGCTGTGCTGTTAGAAAATTATTGCATATTCAGACAAAGAACGCAGAGGTTAAGCCTTTTAAATATTTCTTACTCTATGTTTTGCATCTTTTTACATTTTTTTCTGAAATGTCGTCTGAAATGTATTGTAGGGATTGTCAGATCCCTTAAAATCCGAAGATGACATATCCATCGTAAATGCCGACGCAATAACTCCTACAAGCTGGCATGAACTTTCTTGGATGTTCATTGGAGTTCGTGGTGGCTTCTTCCTTTGGGTGAGTGCATATTCCGTTTTTTAAGCAATTGCTTATTCTTTGTAAATTAAGACCCTGCCTACTTTTTCTCTGAAGAGGGATTACTTTATATGAATAGAAGCTACTCGTGCTCGCATTCTTTTACGTTTGTCCTTTTGAGTCTTTCCCTGTGTTCTTTTCTGAGGCTCTCTGGCTTTTCTATGACAACCATTTCCGTTTTCTTCCTCGATATTTTTTCGTAGAGAAATCTTGGTGCTCTTGAGAACTCGTTTTGACAAGATTTGAATCCACTTTCTTTCTGCAGATCGCGCTGTTAAATTTGTTCACCATTTCAGCGATGTGGGCTCGCATCACTGATGTTATGACAAGTGAGGTTGGAAATTTACTGGACTTGCACATATATTGTTGTCAAGGGTTGTGTCGATTGATGAATGCTACTGTTACAATTTCCTATTTCTTTTCTGTTTAGTTTTCCAAGACAAAGCGAGAGAATTGAGATCAGCAGAGGGACTTGAACATCTGCCGTCATAGCCAGGAGACTTGTATGCACGTTCATGCTTTCTCATTATCATTATATTGCTTGAGAAGACCCAATGTATTGCATGATTGGCAGGCTGGAGCAAGGCTTTTTGGTTTCATTGGGGCCGGGGCAACATTAGGTCAGCTTGTTGGGTCATTGCTGGCTGTTGGCTTGGCTCGCCTTGGACCAGGTTGAATTTCTGACCAGGTTTGAACTTTGCTTTTGTTGCCTCTATCATCTTGAAGATCTTTTGGTGCCATGTTTTTGCATTAGCCTGTTATCCGATTCTCTATATCAACGTGCCTCTCACTGACCATTCTGAACCGAATCCAACAAAAGTCTACATTGTGGACTCTATGGTGTGCTCTCTGCTTAACTTAATATAGATAATATGTAGTACAGGTTCTGAGTTCAAGAATAGGAGTGACGTCAGAACTTGGTGACTTTCAAGCCCTTGTTATGAAGTCTGGTTCTATGAATGTTAACAAGAATGCCTTTGCTTGTTGTCTTATCTGCTCGTGCTTTTGGGCAGTTCTGCTTCTGGTAGCGGCATTAATGATGGAGCTAGCTGCGAGGTGTGCTTTAGGTGTTGGTGAAGATGGCCTCCATCATATGCCTGTCTTAATTCCAAGGTTAAGTGTTGCTATGCAGACTTTTGGCTTGAGTTCGCATCTAGTGACAAATATTCCTGGGCTAGAGAAATCTTAAATAGGAATTCAGTTCTCAAATTTTTTATGGAGGCCATTGACCTAAGTGTCTTACCTTACTGTTGCTGAAGATCATGTTTATTTTGCATAATTACATTAGACCTTTTTCAGTTCCTTAAGATACTAGAGCCTAGCTATCTTAATGCAGAAATATGATTGCATTTTTATGTGTTTTGTGATGTATCGTTGTAGAAAGTAAATAATCTTGAATTGGCAGCTAACGTTTCATCAGGCATCTTTTGAACAGTAAGGACAGTGAAGCTGAAGGGCAGCAGATGGTACATCTTAGCGAAGGTACAAATAAGGGTGGATCTTTGGGCGAATCCGAAACCTTGTCAGGGACCACAACGAATAAATTAACTTCCCTATTGGAAGGTGTACGACTTATTTTCTCCTCAACATATCTTCTCCAAATTTGTGCATTCTTGTGGCTGACAGCGGTTATTTCGTCATTCTTCTATTTCGAGGTTAGCACTTTCGGCATAATCGTAGTCTTCCGCTGAACATTTGAGTAAATGTTTTTATTTGTGGTTTTCCTATTCAACAGTGTTTTCTGTAATGGCAATCTTAATTAGTTCTTCGATGGTTTCGACCTGTCAAAACTAAGTGAATTTTCCGTTTATCAGAGATCGGCAGTTGTTGCAGACAGTACACAAGATCCATTGGGAAGGAGAATCTTATTGGCTGAAATCAACAGTTTAACAGCTGTTTTTATCCTGGCTGGACAACTCACGGTTACCGTAAGTTCCATTCATACTTGAGAGTATTTTCCGTGCAGATTCAACTTTAGCTGTAATTACAGGATGTGACGTGTATAATAACGAGGACGGTGAAAATGTTGTTCTGTTTCAGGGTCGACTATTGTCCAAGGTTGGAATTACAACAGCTCTTTGTGCACTTCCTGTGGTGGCACTGCTCAATTTGACTGCAATTTCTGCATCACCAACCTCGATGGTGATAGCTATCTCCGAGGCTGTTCGCAAGGTTGGCAAGTGAGACCTTTTTGCCTATTACGTGTTTGTAAATGATTTCTTTCAATAACAAGGCCGTACTCTCGTGATTCACTCCTCAATATGTGATGCTCGATGTAAAAGAGCAGGACCGAGCTACGTGCTACCTAGAAAGCTTGGTGCCAGCTGAATGCCTTGTCCTTGGCGGTTTCAGCAACATTATTAACATATAGGTCAAAAGGCCATTCAAAACTAAATCTACTGTACATGTTGTTTGATCGAAGTACTGAGTAGAGATTGGTTACATCCCGTTTCCCTACATGGTGGGATACACAGAAAATTTACATAGTTTGAATTTCACTCTTAGCCTCAAACATAACGAACAACTTTGAGAGTGGTTTTGGTTCTGCTGATCGATGCCGGCATTGTAACTGATAGCACTAACCTATGACCTGCAAAATTCAGACTGCTTGTGTGTAACATGCTCGTATTGAGTTTGTCTCTTTGTTGCAATTGATGAATTATGCTGCCAGCGAATGGGTGCCTAAAGAGTCAGTGAATGACATTTCTTAATGGGAGAAAATGGTATATGTGCAGGTCACAAATTACGTGGTAACGCGACCTGCAAGGGAGATTCTCTTTACAGTGACTACTCGTGAAGAGAAGTATAAAGCCAAGGTTATTTTCAAACAAGGAAAATGTACCCTGCTGAAATTGCTGTTTATCCTTCGCTTTATTCATCTGGGGTATTCTTTCTTCGTTCTCTCTGATATGAAATTTTATATTGAACGGATTTTAATCATCGAATAAATTACTCTATATATTGCAGGTGACTATTGACACCTTTGTACAAAGACTTGGAGATGCCGCTGCTGCGGGAGTGTATAAAATGGCCGAGACCTTGCTGTTGCGGGGACCTTCTGCTGTTGCTATTTGTGCTTTGCCGGTGAGTGTAACTTTGATATTATGTATTGTTAGGATTCAAATGTAACACTTGGCGACAATGTAGTATCTGCTGATTTCGAAGTAAAACTATTGGTACAAGTGCGCATTGCATTCAGTAATGGCAAATGTAAGCACGTAGTGTGTTCTCTTACCTTACGGATGTTGATCAACTATTCCATTAAGTTTCTTCGGAGTACCGCCGTCTGACTCTTTGATTCTCTCTGCTTCAGGTATGTCTAGGTTGGCTATGGGTTGCTGTGGCACTTGGACGGCGCCAAACATTGCTTGCAAGGATGTTGGAGTCTTCGCCTTCAAGATGAAAAACAAATCGAGTTCGACTTCTTTAAACTGCATTGTTACATTTCTCGGACACGGTGAGAAATGACTCACTTCTTGCATGTCTTGAAGCCGGTGCTTCTGTCTAATTGTTCAAAATCTCCATGCACGTATTGAGATCCGTCTGGTTGTACTATGCTTGCTACCCATGCTTGTGACATAGTGTCAACTCGTTGTTGGTTTCACTTTATTCGAGGCTGTTCTCTTTATTCATACATGTAAGAATAACGTATGTCCTTAACGTGATCTGCTTTGAATTTTGAGACCGTATCAACTGTTGTATACTCTAGATCTGCTCTTAACAAACGTAACTGCCTGCAACAGGATTGTGGACACCGACAAACTAAAGACAGCTTTAGATTGTAATGGACGACGAAGAGGTTCGAAGTATCGTGTAACGTGGGCTTGGCAATTTTGACAGTGCCACTCCACTTGCGGGAAAGACTAGACATTATTATTAGTGAGGCACTACAGAAGTCGATCGTGGTTTCCTCAGGATACTCTGGTCTTATTTTGTATTTAATTATCCCCTTTGAATGAGCAAAATCTCATGAAACAACACGCTTTGGGCCTAATGGAATTTACGCTAATTCGTTTCAGACGTCGACGTGGAGACCTACCGTATTTTGTACGTTTCTGGTGTACAAACTAATTCGAATCGGCTGTTTAGACTCCCTTTTTCACGGATTTATCGCCATAATACTTGACAACAGGCGATAGAGAGGGACCAATTTCTCTGAATATCCTGTAACACGAGTGCGAATGTGGAGGCATGAAGATTCCAGTTATCCTTCGATGGTTGAATACGCTCTCCGCATGCCATGTTAATATTGAAACTAAGAAATCATTCTAGTAACTGGTTGCACAATGACTGACACAGAATCGTACACCTCACAAATACGCAGAACACCCTGGCCCTCAAATGCAAAAAAGTACAAGCACGTTTGCATTTAGGTAGAGGTTGCAACTACAACACCTCCTAGTTTCACACTTATTATCTTACATCAACAAGTCGAGCCTCGCCGGAATCGAGATAAATTCCAGTCGAAGCACTACAAGGGCCATCTAATGTACTCGGTGTGCTTATGAAAGGGCGTCCATCCCATTATACTACATCGGAAGATCAGGTTGAGTCTACCGTAATTGCTTCCATACCAATCTACCACATTGTGTTCAAATCTATAATTGCCTTTCAACTGACCTTATCATACGTGGAACATCAAAGCAGGAAAAGAATTGGGTGCTTACGTTCTAGACACAGCAGGCAACCAAAAGGAAAATGAAAATGAAAATGAAAAACGATCAATCTTGTTGCTTAAAGTTTGCCTTCTGTGGCGGCTAACTCAGGATTTTCAGGTTGCGGCTTGGTAGGTTCAGAAGGTGAATCAGATCCCGCAGGGAATGGTTTCGTGCCATAGCGAGCTCGGGAGTATCCCAAAAATGCCCAGTCCCAGAGATGCAACGCAATGAAGGTGCAGATGCCGCCAATCAACCCATACGCAATCGAATACGTCAGGGGCATGAGCACAATCGTGATGAACGCCGGCACGGCCTCCCGCAGATCCTCCCAGTTGATCTCCACAACGGACTTTATCATCATCACGCCCACCAGCACCAGCGCCGGCCCCACGGCCCACGGCGGGATAGATGCCAGCAGCGGTGTGAAGAACAGGCTCAGGAAGAAGTAGAACGACACAGTGATAGCCGTCAGGCCCGTGCGTCCACCTTCACGAATTCCGGTCGAGGACTCGATGAAGGTGGTGACGGGCGAGGATCCAAGCAGGGAGCCTGCACAGATGGCTGTGGCGTCGCTCATGAATGCAAAGTACTGGCCTGGGAAGTTGCCCTTGGCATCCACAAAGCCGGCGAACTTTGCCATGGAGAAGAGTGTTCCTGTTGTGTCGAGGATGTCAATGTACAGGAACGTGATGAGCGCTACCCAAAGCTCTGATGTGTTGAACTGCTTGAAGCTCAATACGCCTGCTGTTTTTTGGATCCTGTGCGCGTCGACTACGTGCTTGAAGTATTCGTAGGCTGCATTTCCGGCTGGCGTCTCTGGGAAGTACGTCACCTGCCAAGAAGAAATTTGAATGAAAATTGAGTCAACTGTGAGAGAGATTAGTTAAGATAACCACATCGTTTCTCTGTTCTTTGAGGTGGAACAATTGGAAGTGAATTCCATTGTATAAAAGATAACTACTGGTTCTGCTCTGGTAGAATTAATTGTAACAAGGATGTTGTTTGTGTTTTGGTTCTTTTGAACTCATGTTGGCTGACATTGTAAGGATTAAAACTATGGTTTCCGACTTACTGATGTTCATAACATTCAATTTAGCTCTTAATCATTTCAAACCAATGCATATTCTGACAGTAAATATGATTGGATCTTTGGAGACTCAAGCGGACTCCTTATGCACTAAATTATTGTGTGAACTATATTAGCATACAGCATGGGTCTCACTGTTTCATTTACAGCTGTGACACTCCAAAGATAGCCATATTAGTTGTAAGAAGTTAATTAGAAGAATCTGAATGTTAAACATGTGATAACAGCTGTGCATACCGATGTGTGGCGGAACCACGACACGCCAGTCACGAAAACAATGCCGTAGATCATAGCACCCTTGACGTTCTTTATCAGCGCATACGCAATGATAAGGAATCCCACAACTGCGAGCCAGAATGTGGGATCCTCCATACGATGCTTCGTGCACATAATGGCCCCAGAAGTTGTACCACCTGAAATCGATCGAAAAATCATTGCCAAACTAACCACCGTTAATAACACCTCAAAACATGTTGCATTCAAAGTAACCATTGATACAAAACAAAACAAAATAAATAGTTAGCTCAAATGGGATGAACTCGGTGATCTGCCGCACTCACCAGGCATGAGCTGCATGGTGCCATTGACACTGATGACTGGCGCCAGCGACACACGATACTCGCGAGGGCAGGCACCGAGTGTCACGAGAGTAGCGCCGTCGTACGCTATCAAGCCCACTCCCTCACTGGCTTGCAAGCCGATGAATGCCAGGAACAGCCCAATTCCAGCCGAGGTCGACAGCCGAACGGGACGCGGAATGAGCTTCGCGATCTTCGTTCGGAACCCGAGCGCCGCGATGATCAGAAAGATCACTCCCTCAATCAGCACGGCCGCAAGCGCCGACTGGTAGGTGATGTTCCCGGAGCCATGAAATCCTACCACGGTATAGGCGAAGTACGCGTTAGTGCCCATTCCCGGTGCCAACGCCAGCGGCAGATTTGCGAACACGCCCATGATGAAGCAGGCGATCAGCGACGCCGCGGCAGTTGCAACGATGAGATCCTTCCGCACGGTGGCTAAGCAGGCCTGGTAACCCGGGTTCACCGGTGGAAACTTGCACCCCGGATTGGGAGGAATCATCTGAAAGCCGCCCGCCAAGCACGCAGCGCTGTCTGTACCGATGGCATCGTTGCTACAAAGCGCCACACAATCGGAAACAGAACACGGCCCGCCGGAATCCGTCAGGATGCTCGCATTCACGGCGAGGATGTACGCCATGGTGAGAAAAGTTGCAGTCCCGGCGCGAATCTCTTGGGTGAAGTAGGAGTTTCGCTCCTCGAGCTTGAAGTACTTGCCGAACTTGCTCGCGCCCACCTTCGCGTTCAGCGTCTCCAGTGATTTGTTGAAGGACCGGCCCGCGCGCCTAAAACCGCTCGCCATTGCTGAGAGTCAAGAGTTCTAAATCCCAAACGATCAGAACACTCGCAAGCACATGGAACGACGACGCGACTCACATTGACAAGAATTCTTAGAGATGAGAAACATGTCCTGGCAAACCTGTCTCTCTCTACTTTATTCTCTAGCAAATTGAGACGTTCGAGGATGTCATGAGGAACCTGGTCCGAATTACTCTGTTGATTAGCAAGCACGGTCGGTCCAATTAGTGACAAATTACAATGGCGCCTGGTGGTGATTCTCCTCTAGTGGTCTGTTTGGCTTCCAGGTAATTAAAAGGAGTTCTGAGCGAGTACTTCAGGGCGATACAAATCGAAGGAACATTAATATGCCTTCAGGCTAGAAGACGTGCTGGAAAGGTACTGATGATTAGTACTTTGGCAGGCTCTGCAAGTCAAGGATTTCCTGGTACAGATACGGAGAGGATTTTTCCCGTCGTTCACGCGATTTTGTCGGTGTGAACGGTCCACCAGATGCATCCTGCACCCCAAGCGGGGAAGGATTTTGCTTCCTTGATGGGATCTAGGAGGATTTTGCCTCTCTGACAGTCTGAAGGGCAAACGAAACGGACAGAGACAGGGAGACAGGGGTAACAACCACGCAAACGTTTCTAAACATTTCGAATGGAGAACCATCGCAGTCGAGTACACAAAATCAGAGCGCCAGAGCTTCAACGAATATTCTATCAGTGTAGAGTCCGTGCAAGAAAAACACCACAGCAGGTAACGGCTTCTAACAACTCTTCACGAACCGAACTACAAAAAAAAATGATCACCAAGTATACACAACCTTCATAACCATCCCCTGAAAATTCCCTGAACATCTCAACCTCTTCTACCTGGCAACCATAAAATATACCATCCCTCATCTACGTAGCAAGTAAACAGCAGTCCATACTGAAAGCAAAACTCACACCAGATTATCGAACCTAGCACCAGATGACCATTAACACGACTCCAAGCATTGACATCACACCCAGTACAGCATCAGAAAAAACTCTAGCTCGTCGATCATCCCAAGAGATACATTGCAGTCGATCCACAGACATCCACAGCATGGCTCCAAGCGTTGACAGTATCCGAACCAAGCCTACCCAGATCCTCCCACCGTGACTGACGTACTAAGCTTCTCCCAAGAGATACATTGCAGTGGATCCACAGACATCCACAAGACTCCAAGCATCGACAGTATCCGAAACAGACTCAAGTTGCTAGCTAGATCATCCCACCATACCATACCAAGCTTTTCCCAAGAGTTACATTACGGCGGGTCTACAGACATCCTCAGCATGACGAAGGTGAGGCATGGCGTACCTGAAGCTTTTCTCGACGAGAGAGAGAAAATCCGAGTGCACCGTGCAGCGGCGAATTAACATGGGCGGAGACGGGCAGGCGAAGTGATGTGGAGGCTCCGGCGACCAGCAGTCGGCGGCCGCGGGAGCGAGAAGGGGGGAGGGGAGGGAATATCGCGGGGCTAGAATAGCCGAGACGGGTCACCCAGGATGTGGGAGCCAATGCGGGGGGAGGGTGCGCCGGTGAGGCGGGGGCGCGCCCCCTCCCACGTCCCCATGGAACTCTTGGGGTCCGGGGTGCGGCGGATGCATTGCCCCCGTTCTCACGGCGCTTCACTGTTAGCACCGCACCTGTGCTGATGTTGCATTTAGCGGTGTGGAATTTTATGATGGTGTGATCGTCATCCCTTGGGCACACATTTTGTGATTTACTTTCATTACCGTAACACCATAGCAGATTTGTTCTTTGTCTAACAAATATTTTATTTTCTTGGAAAAATAAGATTTGTTCCTTCAAAATTGATTTTCTTGATTCTTGGTTTTTAACAAAAATAATACTAAAATTAACCTTAAATGACTTAGATATAAAAAAATAACACAAAAATAAAATAAATAAATTTAATTTCTTCTTTTTTTTCATTACTTTTTTTTTTTTTTCTTAAATTCAAGAATTATTTATAAACAAACTTGCTATGCTGTTAAGGTATTTCTCCTTGTAATTGCACTAAAATTAATAATTAGCATTATAAACAATAGCGCTTAGTATTGTAAAAAAACAATTCTATTGCATATGTAAGTGGTACTAGACATATGTTTAGTATAAAATATAATGTTGGACCACTCTATACATCACTTGGAGTGTATATACATATTGTTGACATTTACTATTGGTGACACTTTTATAACGCTTTACAATTAATATTGAGTAAGGAAATTGGAATTTCATAACACTAATTACTATTTTATTTTATTTTTTATTTTTTTGATATTCCAATTTCTTTTTCCAAATCTTTGGTGATATTGGAGTTATATCAAAACAATTTCTTTAAAAAAAACTCTTAAGCATCTGCTTTTTTTTTAAAAAGTTTTCATTGAAATCAACGGTTTAGCTTGACAAACTTGAATAGATAATGTACTTCAATAATTCCTTTGAGAGCCTCTACTGTAGACATGCTGCATGGTTTCAGGGTCCAGTGCTCCTAACTCACCTGATGCAGCCCTCCTACTTGATAATCCTCCCAATTGTCCATATGAAGAGATAGTAGGCCTACTAGGGCCCATTCATCAACTAACTTACATTCCCCAAATGACTCCGTCCTTGTTTCAAGATTCGTTGGTAATCCAATTCATGGATACTGTTTAGCTGGAATTCAATGGGGAGCGTGGTTTGGGTGATTAAAAAATTCATTAAAAAATCAGAGATTCCATCATGATAGGTGGCGTGATTCATTTCATGCTTTTAAATATTCTTATTCTGCTCAAAAGTGGAAAAGCCCTGGGAGGATGAGGATACCCTTCCTGGGTTACAAGGCTTATGCTGCAAGTGGATCCTGGATTCCCTTCCTCCTATTTCTCTTTCCGTCACTTCCCCACCGCACAAACAAAGGCTTTTTTCCAAAATCTCTCCACAAATTTCATTTTATTAATATTATATTGGACTGTTGACATGTCCATGTTGGAAGAGAATCGGGACCTCAATGTGCCAGCTAGGCCAACTTGTCATAGTCAGCATACGGTACCTTGTCCAGAGTCCATCATCGGAGATTAGCAAAGGGCCGCTTCACATTGTGACCAAGTTGAGAGTCCTCCTCTTAAAATTTTAGAGTAAAGGCCCATTCGCACTTGGCCTTAGCAAAGAGCGTGCTTAAAAATTTAACAACTCCACAATTTGGGGAGCAATGCCTTGTTTTTGGAAAAGGTGTAATGAATGAGATTTGTAAAGGCCTTATCAATAAGAAGGGGATTATGTAATGGTCCTCCAAATGGGACAATACATAAGACCATTCTTATGAGATGAAAACTAGAGAATCTTTCCAATATTGGTGGCCCCATAAGTATTGCTTACTATTTCTCAAAGCTCTTTTGTCTTCTTAAATATTAACTAATGCCCACTCTTGAAAGTGTGCCATGTGGACATCCATGTAGGATTGGTAATTACTAAAGCATGTAGGTGGGAACACACACTTTTTAATGGAGATAACACCCGCTCCTAAGACCCCCTCTAAGGCCAAGTGGGAACACACCTTAAGGGCCAGTTTATACTTGAAGCCGGATTAACCCCTAAAGTTCCTTGACTATGTTTCACCAAAAAACGATTCAGAGCTGCCATTTCCAATGTATAAAGCATGAATGACTAAAAAACAATTTTTTTCTAATTCAAACCGTAATATCTTCAACTGAATTGTTGTAATAGACAGCTCAAAAAAATTCAATATAATAGGCCGAAAAGATTAGAAGATTATAGCTATTGAAATTTGAAAACAATTTTTTATGACAATTTTTTTGACTAGGTTGATACACTCTAACATTTTTTCCCTTATGTTTTTTGCATTACAAATTGTAGGGGTTTTAATGCATGTCAAAGAAGACTAAGTTACCTAATTGTATTAAAAAAATTACTCTCAAAAGTCAAGTGTAGCATGTTGAAAACAATATTTTTATTATGTTGAATACACAAGAATGCTAAATCTTATTTCTTTCCTAGAAATTCCATTATTTAATAAAGTCCCAATCCAAACGGTCAAAGTAAAGATTGATGTCCATCCTTTCACTGAAAAAAAGAAAAAATCTAAAATAATACTTTTTCTAACTTTTATGAAGGAAAGAAGAAGTTTTTTTAGTACATTGTCCGTAACGGTGAGAAAACTTTGATATTTTGTGGAGTAAACATTATGCACTCAAAGTCGTTTTTTTTTTTAGAAACCTCAAAGATGACATCATGAAGTATTTATAAAAATACTTCTTGAGGTAATTGATATATTTAGCATGGCTGCCCGAATACCTTTTGAGCAGCTTTTTCCACTTCGGGTACCATAACTATATTCATAAATCTCCAATTGAAAAAAAATTAGGTTCCTTCAAAGTTCTTGTTATGGCCTATATTCACAAAAAGTTTGAGAAAATCTTGACGTTAATTGAAGTCACAGGTACATGCCCAAATTCTAAAAAAGCCCATTCTAGAACTATTGTCCTTTAGGGGTTAAGAGCTTGCCCAACTCTTCAAATTTCAATCTATGAGATCACTGGATTCTTTCATATTGGGCTCAAGGGTTTTATACTAGGATTTGACCAGAACTTCAATTTATCCTATGTGGCATCCTATGTGGCACTATTTTGGTGCTAAAATGTTTGGGCCTTAGTGATGCAACTAGAACAAGGGTTCGTTTTGCCTAAACTCCCACTTTGGGCCTAAAAATAGGGCTAAATTGTAGGCTGAAAAAATGTTCAATCCAGCCCACCCACTGGCCAACCCACTGGCCAACCCAAATGCTGTAAAAAGTAGGCCTAAAGGCTGGTTTTGACTATGACCTAGTTGAGAGGCCGATCTTTAAACATCCAAATCGCACTAAAGCAAGAATTCCAAATTTTTTGTTAAAAATATACATTAAAATATTCCATTTGAAGTTTTCGACTAGTCATAGTATGAAGCTCTAAGGCCACGTCCATAGGTAGCTAGGCCATGACAAGTGAGCCAAATATTTGAAAATTTATAGAAATTTTGAAGAAAAATCATAATATTCTAAAATAATAGGAAGAGGTGTAAAAACTAATAAGTATACGAAAAACAATTAGCAATAAATTCATTAATATGACAAAGTTATGACTAATTAAAATTTGTCGCATTTTGAACCACTATAGGTGTAGTGTCAATGATTGTTAAAGAATTGACTAAAGGAACATGACAAGGCTTGAGGAGCATGACCAACCTTTGTCCGTTAATGTTCATTTAATTCCTAATAGGTCCAAACAATATTGAGCAGCTTTGATGAAGTAGTAAAAAATAATATTTTGGTGTGAAATTTTCCTCCAAAGCAAGATTTTACAACAAGCTGACTCATGTGATATTTTTTGATTTTTTTTTTTTTTTTTTTTGTGATGTATTTTTAATCAAAATTTTACTCAGACCACCAAATTATCCAAGTTGAAGTATACATTAGTTTTACAAGGGCAAGCTTCAAGGTTTGACAAAAGAATGATCTACATCCTCTAAAAACAAACTTTCTACCCACTTTCATTTTTACAATCTCACAAATGAAGAAATTTTGACCATCCGATTTTGATGTATGAATATTATATCAAGTCATTATAAAGATCTTATGGCTTTAGCTACTTATAATATGCCTAGATTGAGATCTATTAGCCTTGAAGTAAAAATAAGTCAATTTTGATTTTGGCATTATTGACAAATTTGCATGAAGGATCTTTTGAGGCTATGAGCCCAAAAGCCTTGTCGTCTTGAGCATATTTTATTTAAAAATTGTTTGGCCTTTCAACAAAAGTTTAGGTCTCACCAAAATGAGTGACTAATTTTGTTCGAAAGGCTTTCACCTTGGCGACAAGACTTCCATAAATGCGTGTCATGTAGACTTGTTTAGAGAAACAAATTTTGAACTTCGGCTTCTAATGTGAAGGCCTAAAAGCCAAACTTTGGGCATTATTGCAATTTGATTGGTGCAAAGCGATGGCCTTGGACCTTTGGTCATAATGTAAATTGGCCTTAAACTAGGGCAAGAGTCCAAAGTCTTGTGTTGAAAAGGACATTAAATAATACAAACTCAAGCATTTGGTCTATCATACTATAAAGTTCTAAAAGCCAAGTCTAAAGGTCAAGATCCATGAGGGAAAAACATAAAATTTTAGAATGTGTGTAATGAAGAATATTGGGAAAATAATTTAGCAATAGATCCATTGTTAAGAATAAGTTATGACTAGTTGAAATTCAACTTTTTTCCAATTGAAATAGATTTAGTGTTAATGATTGTCAAAAGATTAATCTATAAAGCATGAGAAGGCTTGTGGAGCATGACCAATTCTAAAAATTCAAGAATCTTGTCTATTTGTACAATTTAAAAAAAAAAATTAACAGACCTTCAAATTATTTTGGATCACTCTAACATGGCAATATAAAATTTGCTTGAGAGGCCATCTACTTGACGCCAAAACTCTTTAAAAGTACTTCATATAAATACAATGGTGGACACTGACTTTGAACTTTGGTCTCTAATGTGGAGGTTGAAAGGTTCAACTTTAGACATTTCTCATAATCTGATTGGTGGGATTTCACAACATGATCTCAACTTTTTGTCATAGCCTGAAGCAACCATGAAATAGGACATTCTTAAACCACCAAGTTAAGATATTTGAATAATTTTTGGCATTCCTATCTTTGTCGTAAGATTTTTCTACTTTTAAAAAACATCAGTTTCAAGAAATTTAAATTTTTTAATACTTTTATATTCAATATTCAAATTAAACTATTTTTTTAAAGCACAAAGTATTTTGAAATCCATAATCAACATTTGGAATCTGTTTGTTAAATTAACAAACTTTCCATGCATGCTAGTCTAAAAATATTGGCACTTTGTTCTCTCTTATAGGTTCTCTTATACACACACTTTGTATTGTTAATATCTACTCTTGACATCACACTAAATCATCAACTTCTTCCATTAAAAACATGAGATGCCATTGGTATCCAAAATAATCTAAATTTATACAAATGATTATTTCTTGTATATGTAGTTGGAGTAAAGTAATAGCAAAAGAAATTGTATGTAGGATTGGTTTTAAAAATATTATCTTGACATGTCTATATTTTATTTTGGATATTTTGGATATTTATCATCAATATTTTTTTTGAAATATTTGAAAATTATCATCAATATCTTAATTTCTTTTTGGAGAAAGGAAAAATGAAACCGTTGTTTTATATTGAGCTTATTTTCATAGCTATTGCACTTTTATGATTTTAAGCTTCAAAATCACTAGGATAAAACACGCATTAGAAAGAGATAGAAGTGCAACAGCACCACGGCCTTGGTGTAGTGGTTTGAGTCAGTGCACATTGGTTTAGTGTCACCGCACATTAGTTTCAAGACTCTGGTGACTGATGCAATTGCTTTGAACCATTGGTTTTTTAGACTGTTTAGATCTGGCTGGATTTAGTTAGCTGTTGGAGGTTTTCTTCAGTTGGACTTTTGCTAGCTTGATACTTAACCCCTAAACGTCCTCATCCATGTCCAGTTTAGGCAGTTTTGTAAAGATGCATTATAAAATGCAATTAATATGAATATTTAGAACTTGATGTATGAATAAAAGTTATACATCTTGAATACTAAAGTTTATCTATACGGTTAGATCTATGTCTACTTTTATAAATCTTTTTCTATGAATTTTGAAACATAAAACAAAAATTTATTTCGTAATTCAATTACGAATAAGATATTGACAATAAGTGGATGAAATTTGTTGTGATGGGTTATAATGTAGTACTTTAGATGTGGTGATTTTTGGAGATTTTTTGGATGCTTGATTTTATGAGTTTATTTTTTCAAAAACATTTTTAGACTAAAATCTTCAAAATTTTGGATGAAACACCGCAACACAAAATGAAGCATAATTTCTTCAAATTTTTTTTCCTTTTTGATCCGATGACACATACAAGAAGCTAACTTCCAATAGAAAATTCAATAAAAAAATCACACCACAAAAAGTGCATGACAGATGCAAAAATGCGGATAGAATCTGTACATCAGGCCAAAATGGCTTGCTTGGGCAGTTAGGGGTTAAAATTTTCTAGATAGCTGGTTCATTGTTCTTTGCAAATTTACCATTGGTCTGTCATTTTCTGCTTCTTGTTTGATAAACCCTATCCGAGCTCTGGCTCTTTCTGGATGGTTATCATCCTTTGAGGTCTGTTTTAGGTTACAACCTCTTTGGTTACTTTTGCAAGTCTCTGGTCGTGGCTGGTTTCGTGCTCCCAACCCTCGTGGTCTTGTTGTTTTCATTCAGTCTTAACTCCCGAGGTGATTTTCAAGTCAACTCACATTGGTGAGGTGGTTGTGAGTTCAAATCCCCACGGTGACGTGGTGCCTACTACCATAGTATACTAAACTATGGTAGGGTGAACAAACACTATATTCACGTCGGCCCCTTTGGAGCCGGAGTTCTTCTCTCTAGATGTGCAACATTGGCATTTGAACTACGAATGTCCGTGGCATGGACAAAATACAATGTGCTCAATCGGAATTTGTAGAATGAGGCGTGGTGTGTCTCACATTTCACTGGAATCAAAGCTCTTCACACTGTTTCGCTGTGCAGAATGGATTACGTTGAATAAGAAGATGAACAAGGGTCTTGAATAAGGAACCAGCTCGATCAATGTTGATAGAAACTAAGTTAAGAATCTGAATAACTAGGATTTCAGAAACAGATTATATTGCTTCAAGGTGGAGTTCTTCACTATCTGCACTTGCAATGAAGTTGGCATGCCAAGGAGTCTGCCTCAATGCTGTCTTTGTGTCTCTACATCAGGATGCAACCCTTGAACAAGCCTGACACACAAAATAATTGCATCGGTTTGGCTTCTGCCAAGCGAACTCGATTCGATTCACTTGAAGTAACTCAACGTCATAAGTTACTGGCAAGATCACGAACCACGAGATTCCATGTACGCTATCAAAGCATCGGAAGAATACAAGCTGCTCATACGGCACGAAGATTAGTGACTCAGGTGAGAGGGACTTACAAGTCTTGGTGGAAAGGATTTTTTTGCAGTAACATCAGGTTCTGGTCTAATCACGGACTAGAAAATCCGGGGTGGTATTATCTGCAGCTCCTGCAGGATTGAGCAATTTGATCCTCTTTAGAAGTCAGTTTAGAGCTGTTTAATCGATTCTGAAAATTGGTTTATTTGTTGCCAAATCTTACTTGATATAGTCATTTTTTTAAATCTTTTTTTTTTCTTTGGAAGTAGAAAAATGATCTAGGGGTCTAGACTCTAGACTCTCACCCCTGTATAAGAGGAAGTGTTTTAAATAGATTATAAAAACAATATTTTTTGAAAAAAAAGATTTTGATTTTGTCATCAATGCCAAATGGTATCATTGGGTTTGTCTCAAACTTCAATGCGTTTATTCTACTCACATGGAAACTCTTTGAATAAGAACGCATCATCAAATATTAGAAGGGCTCAGAAGGTATTTAGGAAAACTCTTCTAACAAGGGAGGTGCCAACCTGGGCTAGAAAATTGGGTAGGACAAGGGACATAAATGCTTTTGAATCTTCGTTCTCTGCACAAGCCCCATGCGATAGACATGACATTTACGAGCCCCCTGTCGAAATTGCAAGATTCGAAAATAGTACTGTATCAAACCCTGCATCAAACCGATTCTTCGCACTTGTTGCCGTTCACCACTTTGCCCTTCGACCGTTCAAATGTTAACCAAACATTTCAATGCGTAGTGATTCGAATGGAACCATGTGGCCCTAGCACGACAGATGGCAATAGCTTGAAATATTTAGTACAAACAAGCGACAGAGTATCACAGAACCAGTACAACTGATTCACAACATGCCAGTCGCAAAACATGCTTGGCCATTTACCTTGAAAGATGCCCCTGCAGTTCTACAACCAATTACCAACCACCTTGTGAACAACGTGTTGACACCAACACCGAATACCTCTTCAACCTTAATTCATGAGCCAGTCAATATATACATTATTCTGAATTGCAATTTGTTACGAGAAGATCAATAAGAAACACATACAAACTAATACGGGACTGCCACTAGCATGCTTGAGAATTCTGAGCAGAGGCCATTGGGAGGAATAACATTTGATCTTGCTTCTCAGGATCAAATGCACATCTGAATCACCGAAATCATTCTGTACATTGAACGCTTGTTTTAGACTAGAATAGTTATCCCCTAAGATGGTGCGCAGTTGTAAAGGAGAGGATATTCTTAGAACGGAACGTGCTGTTTTGTGAGAATTCAGAAAACATGTTATCTTCATTGTTCGGCAGTTTTGTGCTTGCCAAAGTGAGGTTCCGAGTCACAAAATACACGTACACATATTTAGAGTGGGTATCCGAAACTGCCGAAGTTATTAGAATCTGCCAACATAGCGAACAACTTCATGACAATAAGTTCAGAACTCGGAAATATCTCTGAGGAAAATTACCTCTTGAAAATTCAGAAGAAAGGACACCGTGGGAGAATGCATATATTGATTTACTGCAACATTGACTCAACCACCGCTCTCTTCAAAACGTTGAATATAAAGCATCACTCACGCCCCGTTGACACGGCTAAGTAATGAATTCTTTGCTCAATGTTGATATCCACAACTCCAAATGGCTTCAAGTTCTGGTTTTGGTATCTCGAGATAGATCATATAATTTGGTCCATGCACTTTGTATCTTGGAGTACTACAGAAGGTGAATCCTCTCAACAAAACAATTGTACTATATTTCTCAAGAAGTATAAACTTGTCTGATCCAGATTTTCACCGAGATTGTTCTAAAATGATCATGGCAACTAGCAATTTAATAGTAGAATTGCTTCAATATGTATTGGTAACATGTAAGGTAAACTAAATTATGGAATATTTGATCCAATCCTTTGTGTTGTTTCGTTCTGAGGTGCTGTTTGTAGACTTCTGCTATAACAATTTGCACTTAGGGTTGAATTCAGCCCATCTATTTTACTCAACATGTAATACTACAAATTCACCGTGATTGAGCTTGCAAAAGAGCATTATCAAAAGGTTTAAGTCATAGTTGCAATGGAATAATTTGAAATGTGTCATTCTGTTTCAATCTGTTCACAATGCGTTCCATAGCAAATTTCAATTTCTACAGTCCGTTGTGTGTTAGTTCGAAAACTGGAACAAAATGCAAACTTAATTTTTGAAACACATTTCATATTTTTTTGCAATTTGACATTGTTTTTGAAACAAGCAATCAAACACTAGGTCATTGGGTATTGTGATTGTTGAAGAGGAATTTGATGTCTTTGTAAGGGTGTAGAAATATTACATTCACACGGTTTCTGGTTGATTGACCTTGTAGAGGGGCGTCTGTTCAGGTAGAGGTCAGAATTTGCACTGGTGAGACTAATGGTTATATGCACAAGAGTTTTCAGGTGTGCATATTAGAATTTAAATTTGTGTGCAGTTGCTCCTATGGCTGCCGAATTCCAGTCATGGTTCGGCAATGCATAGTGTTAATTAACCAAATTGAATTTGATATGTTTCTGGCAAGAATAGGCAAGGTTTTGCACTCCAAAATGATTGTTCCTGTGTTGCATTTTATATACAAATCGGGGTGATGGGGTGTGAAGTATTATCAACACAAGAGTTTCTGAATTCAGTGCAAAACGATTGAAGCCTCAAACAATTTTCTTGTAAGGAAATTGGAGAGTTCATCAGCAACCCAACAGTAGGAACCAACAGCATGAAATTGACAATGTAATGCAAAATGAGCGTTTTACATCAATTATTCAAAAAAACTACATAAAAAAATATGAATTAGTTGTTATGTAATAGTTTAGAAGAAATTACCTCATTTATACACTCTTGGCACTTAGCCACATGTACTTCATATTCTTGGCCATTGCGATAAAAAGTATCGACGAAATTCTAGATGATGTTTTTTACAAAATTTCGAGTTATACATCATGTCAACAAAATTAATGCCTAAAGTGGTAAATACATATATACAAGATTTCCGTTTGTTGACAAAGTTGACACATTTAGTATATTCATTATCCGTGATAAGATCTTTTACTTCCTCTAATTTCACAATTCCTAATTTGTTGATCAAGTGCAACATATGAGGCAAGGTGGTTTTGACACGGCTATGCTAAGTGGACCTACAAAACAAGTGCAATTATTAATATAAAACATTGAAACGTGTAAAAAAAGACGTATCAACTTTATTGAAATCTCATTCAAGTGTCCAACACTCTACTTCTATCCTCGAAGCACACTGGGATCCTTCCAAATGACACATTGAGCTTGATTTTCAAGCAAGTTTGCACGCAAATGCCAAGCCATGCACAGATCCGAGGCCTAGATAATGAAGTCATCTTTGCTTTGTATTTTCTCAACTTTAAGTTTTTTTTTTTTAAATCTCTCAAGTCTACACATGTTGGCAACTGACAGCCAAGGAGTCATGCGTTTTTGTTTTTTTTTTTTTTTTTGACTTTTCCTTTGAGACCTTTGAATTTTGACCAAGTGTAAACTTTTAGAGTGCACTTTGAACTCCATATTTAAGGTTTCGGATCCAATGTCATGGTCAAGAGCTTTGTTTTTCACGAAATGTTATGAGTTTTGCTCCTACTGGCTAGTGACAGCCAACGAGTCACGTGTTTTCCTTTTGATTTCTCCTCTCACGCCTTTGGTTTTTGACTAAGAAGGTCGACTGTACGTCATGCTCCTGCCACTGGACATTAGTCTTATGCATTTTTTGTAGAACATTCTTCTTGTTCATTTTATTTTGATGTTCTCTACATAGGGGAGCATTGTTTGATTTTGATCTGTTTATGATTCTTGGCTATGCAGATTCTAGTGATTCTGAAGCGGAATGTCAGCAATTCAAGACCAGTAAGAAGCCGGAAGGGACCCGCCTACACCACGCACAGTCATTCTCTTTGGAAGCAAGCTATATTCTATCTCAATTAATTTCATCACCTACATTGCACTTCAGTGAATTCTCTATTTGCATAGAATGATATCATGTCTACACCGATCACTTATGATGTACAGCCGTAATTCATAAAGAGTAATCAGTGTTAGCTTACTATGTCGCTTCTCGCATTCTCTTTTGTTGTTGATACCTACGTTACATGCTAAATTTACAGTGTGAATGGGAGATGGTTATAGTTGTAGTCGCGCATATCAAACAATATTATGCACTGCACGTTGTGCTCCCGCCACTGAATGTCATTGTTGTGCATTCTTTGAAGATCATTCTTCTTGTACATTTTTTGCAGAACATTCTTCTTGTTCATTGATTTTGAGGTTCTCTACGTAGAGGAGTATCATTTGATTTTGGTTTGTTTATGATTCTTGTCTTTGCAGATTCTAGTGATTGTAAGGATGGTCAAATTAATGAATCGTTGCGGCGAAGAGGTCCACTTTGATGTCCAAGGGTTTTTTGAGTGCTATCAGGAGTTACATAGGCAATCACAGAAGCTCAAGAAGCTAGAATTGAAGATTGTTGAGGACACGGGGGATGAATGCCCATCCCGGTACCATCATTGTGGATGCTCAGGGCCATATCCTTAGTCGTCTTGCTACAATAATTGCAAAGGAACTGCTGAATGAACAACATGTGGTGAATTTTTTAACCTTTCATCAATTCCATTTTGATCCTTTTAAGTTTCTTGAATTATAATTTAAGAATTTTAATTCATGAATTATTGAGGTGGATGAAACATGTTGCTGGACGTTGCAAGGGCATTTTTTTATCAAGTGATCTTATCAAGCACAAGGTAAAACTCCTAGGATCTTTTCATTCTAAAAATGTTGAATTCTTAGCAAAACTCAAGGCAAACATGATTTTTGATAGGAGGGCTAAATAAGAAAGCCCACCTTGATAAGATCACTTGATAAAAACATGCGCACTAATCGAAGGAGGGAAGCAATTCATTTTAATTCACCCGCGCATTTCTTCTTCAAGGCAATTCTTGGGTAGATTTGATGTGCACTTATTTGCCGTAATGATTTCAAGTCATGATCAGCTTATAATTCTGAGTTTTTAGTTTCTAATTGTGGTGCAACTTCCTTTCTAAAATGATCCCTCACAAGACTAAGAAGGGAGTACTATGCTCTTGACCGCTTAATGGCATTTGAAGGAATTCCAGGACCGTATGACAAGATGAAGAGGATGATTGTTCCAGATGTGCTAAAGTAAGTCTGGTTTTGTAGAATTTGGATTGTATTCAGTATTAGAGTAAACATTTGGTGCACACACAATTAGTGGCTTAGGTATTTAACTTCCCAGCTTCAACGAATATTTAACCTTGATTTCCATGTAAGGGTGTTGAAGCTGCAACCTTGAAGGAAATTCTGTTAGCTGGGCGGCTTGTGTGAGGAGATCGGATGGCGTTATTAGGAAACCATCAAGGTGGGCTTTCTTATTTAGCCCTCCTGTCAAAAATCATGTTTGCCTTGAGTTTTGCTAAGAATTCAACATTTTTAGAATGAAAAGATCCAAGGATTTTGGAACTAATATTTGGTACCATTATGGATTCTGTTCATCACCAAATCATAAGCAGTTTTGAGCCTTGTTCGCATAAAGTATCTGTAATAGTTTTTGTGTGATATATTACAGTAGACAGAAACTGTGTGTGCGCTAAATGTCTACGTTATGTCTTGTATGCCGGTGTCAGAGGAGAAGAAGAAGAAGGCCTAGTCCAAGGTCTTTTACAAACGCAAGAAGTGGCTAATGCTGTGCGAACACGCTTCAACGTAATGAATAGCACAACTAGAAATGTTGGCACCCATATCCTACATACTATAAATTCCTGCTTATGATTTTTCAATTCACTTTGAATCAAGTTTGTGAGAATCAACTCTATGCGGCATCCTATTGTAAGAACTTATATCCAAAAATTACTAGAAAAGAACGTTACGTTTCTCTATGTAGGTGATTCAATACATCAGTCAAAACTCACATCATACTGTAAAGATGTTGATTCTTCCAAGTGTTACAACTTAATTTCTTTTTAATTAACAAGAATGTGGCCGCCTAAGAACGGTAGTGATAGTTTTTCTTTGTTTTTGAATTGGCATTTTGTGTTTTTTTGTGTCATCATTTTTTTGTTTCATATTTTTTGTGTTTGTACTGTATAGGTTGCTTTGAACAGGATGAAGGGATCTCAAAAGTTGAGGAGTGTAACACTCGTGTCTAGATGGATACACCGAAAAAAATCTTTAACGGCCGTCGGCTATTGATTGTGACGAGGAGGAATGCGTATGCAATAAGTTTATTTTTTATTTGATGTTTTGTTTTAGACTTTCTATTCTATTGAAGTCTTGTATTTAAGCTTCTACAGATTGTTTGCTAGAATAAATTGATTACTAAATAAATAGGAATGTAATCCAGAATTTAAGGGCCGTGAACGGCTGAAAAGGTAATTTACGATAAGCAATTTGAGGAGTAATATGGCTCCAGTGCTTCCGAAAATGTTTTAACAGCCTTGATGTTTTATAAGTTTGATTCCTTAATACTAAAACCAAATACAAATGGTGTATGGAAGAATGTATTAGCAAAAAACTTGACAAGTCTAAAGAGAATGAAATAGTCATCTTGGAGTCTATAGATTATTTGAGCTGGATATACAATGTATGCAACCAAGTAAAGACCTCAAAGTTGTGAAGAATTTTGAAAACAAAAAATATTTAAAAACATGTGAAGATATTTATTACTACTATCGATTTAGTTATTTAGGAACCTTTATGTATTATGTCTAACTTAGCTATAGAATGGAAAATTTATCATCATAAATTGACAATATAGTATACATATAAGTATGAAGATTTATAAAAAAAATTGAAATTTTTTATGATCCTCAACTACAAAACAAGCTACAAAAGTGAGATTATCATGTTGTTTTAAGTAAGAACGTCGATCAGTTTCTTAGTTTATCATCTACGTACAACAAAACCAATATTATTGGATAATTTTTATCTTTATTTCCTATTTTATAGCACATTGTAAACATTTATGAGTTTTGCATGATAAGCTAGAGAATGTTACATGAATTCAATTTCAGATTCATAAGAAGAAAAATAACATGAACAAATTAGATTTACTTGGAAATATTGTAGCTAGTGCACACTTGCTTCATTTGAATAAGGAGAATTATTATGTCTTCATACTTGAAGAAAAGAACATTCTCATGTTGAAAGGAAATACAGGATTAAATGAAAAAATAAAATTCAAAGGTCATAATATACAGACTTTGTTTGATCTAGAGAGTGGTTTTTTAAGTCCTCAAATAAAGGTTTGATGGCTCAAAGAATGTTATTTCAACTAGATAACGGCTATTCTATTGTATGAGAAAGATTCTTATTCAAGCACATTTGTTATTTTAGAGTTTTGCTAATGAGATGTACTTTTTGTTGTATATAATCTTAAAAACTTTAGTCATTGTTTAATATATATATTTTTTATTTTTTATTTATTTTTTATTTTCTTCATCAATATGGAAAATCTTTTCCACTACAGCACATTCGACATATTGTTTATAAAAAATGAAGTATGTTGTTTTCTTATTTATTTTTCAAAATACATCTTACAAAATGAATGATTATATGGTATACAAAAATTAACCTCAACAATACTCAAGCAAATGTTACAAATGTTTTCTTCCTCAATAGGATTTAATGGTAACAAACAAGTTGTAGAAGATTATATTGATTAAATCTACAAAAGTATATTGGGAATAACTAGATAACAAACTTTGTATTCAACAATCAAGATGCTTCAAATTTTCTTATAATGTTTGAAATTGACAACTTTGAAATTTGTATTGTTGTTTACTTTGCGTTTAATCATGCTATAAGAAGAGCCATTTTAGACCATTTTCAATGATGAATATAAAAATTGATATCTTGGTTCAACATCTCTAGTGTTTCATAACATGACACTTTAATAGTTATCTATAAATTATCTCATAAATCATGCTAAATTTTGTTTAAGAAAAATAATTTGTCCCTATATTTAATGTTTTAGATTTTTGAATTATGAAAAGACATAAGGGAAACAAATTGAAACCGCTATACACATGTGAGGTTTGTTGTGTTATCCTCGAAGATTATCAAAAGCATAAAGAAAGACATGACAAGGGAGATCAATATGAAAGATTTCAAGATTTATTCTTGGAAAAGACTTATTGAAATCTTGGAATGTGGAATGGCTAGAGAAAAACAATTGTTAGATTTGTATAACATGTGGTGAAATTTTGGATTTAAGTTTCCACAAAATCAGGCTCCATTTTAAGACTCAGCACATGTGTCCATGAAGTATATAGATCATCACAGTATGTGTTAAAGAAGTTTTCAAAAAGTTTAAGAAAAAAATATCATGAAAATAATTATAATTTTGAAGAAGATAAAATCAATTTTTCAATCATTCAAGGTTTCACATAATTGAAAGAAAATATAAACAATTGTGCGGAGATTTTAAAATTAAATGTCACATCAAAGTCTCAAATTAATAAACTTTATAAAATGGCTTCTTTGTTGGAATTGAGATGTAAACCTTACAAAAGATGAGAGAAGAAACAAGGTATTAGGATGATTATGTTTGGGCTTTATGAAAAGTATCAATATACATGGTAAGCTTCTTTTATATTGATATTTGCAATTTTGTTCTCATTTTTTCAATCTTAGGTTTTTTTTTTTAAATGTTAAGAATAATTTACTTTATATTTTTATTCATTTATTACATTGATAATTTTCTGCAGGTTTATACACCTAAATCCATGTCTCTATGGTCTTTCAGAATTATTTGCTTCTAAGTTAACATAATGTATTCAAATTATGTCTGGTGATATTCTTTCTAAGCTTCAGAGAAACTTAGAAATTGAAGATCTCAAGAATGAGGAGGCTAGATTTGTTCTAACTCCGTTTTTGTGTATTTTAATTACACGAGATTATTCTTGCGCACCTCATGATGACCCAACAGATTATAGATACCAATTTATCATATGATTATATGCAAGTAGGTATTTTAAACTTGAAATCTAAGTTTTTTATTATTCATATAATTTTTTTCTCGATATGCTAGTAATATTCCAAATTGAAAAAACTAATAGTGTATTTTGAATTGCAGAAAGAAATTTCAAGGTTCTAGATCTTCTGATTTTTTGTTTACCTCAATATTAAGTCAATTTTCATCCTCATAATGGTAGATTTTTCCTCATTAACTACAACTATACTATTTATTGTGCTACTTTAAAGTCCAAGATTGATGTTCTAAGGGTTGCACTTGTTCAAAAGCGTATGGTTATAATTAAATTTAAAAAAAAACAATAAATGATCCATCTTCAACTCTTGGAGTTTTATATTTCAAGTCTAAACAAAAATATGAAGATGCTTGGATAATTCAAATTTCATGTTGTATTTTTATGTTATTTATTGAGCTTTAAGTATCTTACTTACTATTAAATTATAATTTTTATTACTTGTTTTTGTTTTATCTTATTCTTCTGTTACAAATGTTTTTATAATATTCATCTTTTTTAACCTTGTAATATGTAATTATTTAAAAACATGAACAACATCGAGGACAGTCGGGGACGTCTAAATTTTATGAAAAACAATAGTATTCATTTGCTTCGTGTTACATAGTAGGGTTTTTGTGTTCTTATAGTATGTTACCTTTCAGAATAAAACATGTTGGTGGTACGCGCTTAAGCTTACTAAACAATTCTTAACACATAGAAGATTCATATAATAATTTGTAATTCTTTTTGTTTAAATGGAACTTATGCTAGTGTCAGTTGGGGCATCCAAAATCAACTCAAGATATTGAAATATCAAATTATGCTTCAAAAAACAAGTTAACCTCAATATTTTGCAGGATGCTTCAATTAGGCTCTTGGTCTTATTCTAATTCCTTTACAACTTTGTCTTAGATCTACGACACAAAAATAGACATGTGAGTACGTTTTTTTGTAGTTTTTTTTATGCTGCAGACCGAAAAATCTCACATAAAATTTCAAAAGAGGGCAACCATGCTCAAATATGTTCCAATGCCAAATTTGAATTTGTACGTGACAAGTATTCACAAAAAATCTAATTAGAACTTGTGACAATACTTCTTTCATTGTGAGTGTCTTACGTAGGTAAAAATTACTGCAATAAACTAATAGACGTTTTTTCCTCTCTTATTAACAAGACTTGTAATACGGGGATAAGATGTAATTTATGGGTTCAATAATTGCATCTTATAAAGTGGATAAGTATATGATCAAACTATGTTTTTGGAAAATTATACCAACAAATTAGCTTTTATAGTCTATTATATTTTGAATAAAATAATGAATCAACCCATGTGTTGATTTTAAATAAACGTTAATACTGGTTTAAGGTGACTTTGTCAAATGAATAGAAGGTTCATAAAAATTATTTAATCCCTAAAGGTCCAAGAAAGCCAAAATGGCTTTTTGCTATTTCGGGCAGCCTAGATGAAGAGATTAAAAGTAATATTCTTGCCTAATATTTTTACTCAATGCTTCCTTCACCGCAATGTGTACGTGGTAAAATTTTCAAAGTCAAATTCCAATTTTAGAACCTTCAACTAGTAATTCTACGTTTTAAGTCAACTTTGGGCAGTTTTAAAATAGATTTTTTTTTTAATAAAAAAAATAGAAATATGTTTATAACCAAATCACTACTCAAAATTCAAAGTGACCCAAGTCAAAAAGTTTACTAATTTTACAAGGGCAACCTCTAAAAATTACATGAACAAGGTTCCTAGTTTTTTGTAATTTTACATTTTCTCCTTTCAAAGATTGTAAGGGGTATTTAAGTAATTATGGACAAAACGCTCAATTATGGACTACTTTGCATCATCAGTAGACGTCCAATTCATGTGTTATCCCTCAAATTTAGAGACAAAGATGTCAAATATTTATGAAAAAATGCATTCCGTTTACAAGGGATAAAATCATTTGAGTGAATTTATTATAATGTTGAATAGAGGACATCCCAGTCCCACTGTCATGGCCGAATCTCTCGGCCAGTGGCTGACTGAGAACCCTAAACCCTAGAAACCCTAAACCCTAGAAACCCTAAACCCTAGAAACCCTATCCTTAGAAATCTATCTGTTCTAATAAAAGGAAATACTTGCTCTGCAAAATGTGGATCTGTGAAGTGAAGCGGGTGAAGGGAAGATCGTCGGCGACCCGCTGAGTGGACACGACTGCCAGGCATCTCACATTGGGGTGTGTGGGATCCGAGAAACTCAGAATAACCCGGAAGAGCCCCAGCCGGCGTAAGTATTCCATTAATTTTTCATTTTTTTTGGTTAATTAGGTAAAAACTGGCCAGACACTAGCAGCATTAGTAGTTAACGCAAATCGGATACTCCAGAAACGTTAAAACAGTTAACACAGGAAGTGTTCCCGGAACCTGGATTCCGGAAACTCGGAAGACAAGACACGGAACGGGTAGACGATCCGAGTACTGACCGTTACTGTAACCGCGTCAAGGATCCGAAGCGACGCGGAAGTCATCATGACCCGGATAGGCGTTTAACCCGGTACGTTGGCGGCTGCAATTACGGGCCGCCACAGCGTTTATTATGCCTGGGGTATATAAGCGAGGGTGTTAGGGTTTGGAGTTCCTTTTTGCGAACTGGGAGTAGAGAGTGAAAGAGCGGTGAGGTGTTTTTGTCTTTTCCGATTCACTGGCAGTTGGATTGCCGGGTTTCTTGCTGTCGGGTCGTAGAGGGAGAGAAGTAAGGAGTAGAGATGGCGCACGTGCAGTGTAGCATCCTTAGCCCCGGAACTCCAGTGAGGGAATCGGATATGGAGGAACTGATCACCGACCTCACTCGGATGAGGTGTGAGGGATTGTTGGCACGGCCGTGGTTACTGAAGAGTGAGGTGATGGTGAGGGAGGTCCTGGAAGGTCCGGACAACCGGTGGGATAATACGATCCGAGGCAAGCCCACGCTGTGGAATGCGGAACAGTGGGCGGAAGCTTACGGTTTCGAGCAGAAGGGACTCCTTTGGGCGACCTGGACGGATAAGTACGTGCAGGATAGGTTCCACGGGAAGATCCATAGGAACAATGGATACGAGATAGACGCCTGCAAGGATAGGAGGCAGAGGCAGGTCTTAGCTTTCCTCGTTCCGATCCTGTACCCGCAAAAACCGGCACAGGTCACCATTACGGTCGGGAACACCATCCTCGGAGCGTACTCAGGAGAACGCCCGGTGAATTGGGCCGCACTCATGGCGGAAGTGGTGCAGAAGATGGTTCCGACGATCGGAAAGAAGCCGACCCCACTCTCCCCTTTCCTCTTTCACCTTTACCATGCGTATGACTTGCTGACCGATAAGGAGGACGAGACGTATACGCACGCGAAGAACTGCCTCAAATTCTCGGAGATTCCGCCCGGAATGGAACCCGATCCGCGAGGTGAGCTCTCGGATACAACGTCCTCGGAAGATGAGGACGATACGAAGGAGGTTCCGAACCCTGGCGCTACTAGGGCTCAGTCCAGATCGCGATCGGAGCAGGCTCCGTCACGACACGCGGAGCCGTCTACGGCCCGGGGAGATCCGGAACGGAGAGAGGTCAGTTCCGATCGGGGATTTCCGGTGGACCTATTTCGGGGGATTCGGGAGGAAACTCACCGGGCTCAAGCTTCTTATGATCGGATCGAAACCCTGTTCCGGAGGGTCTGTACATCGCTGGGAGGGTGCTTACCGGAAGAGGTGATCCGAGAAGTGGAGTTGTTGAAGGATGCCCCAAATCTCCGGAGTGAGAAGAAGCGGCTGGAGCTTCAGTTGCAGGAGCTGACGAAGGAGCTGGCGGCAAAGAGTGATGAGATCCGTAAGTTCCACGCCGAACAGAAGGAGACGTTGGGGGAGCTTCGGAAGTTGGTGGGAAGTTCGGGAGCGGTAATCAACAAGGCCCGGCTGTTTGATGAGAACGTAGTGCAGCCGGCTGATTTCGAGGACAAGCAGAGGATCATCATGATCCTCTCCAAATGCGAGCACTCGATGAACATGATCCTGAAGAAGGTCCGGCAGCTGCTCAATCCGAGTACCGGAAGTCCCAGTCTCGGAGTCGCTGGTCGGGGCCTTCCGCTCCCCGGATCGCCCTCTCGTGCCATGGTAGGAGAATCTCGCGGAGTGGGGTTCCGAACCCCGATAGGGAGTAACCTCCAAGTCGAGGAGCGGATGACAGTCGAAGAGGCCGCCATGACAAATCGGACGATTGCGGAGGTGCTCCGGGAACACCAAGCACAAGTGGCGTCACCCGGAACCAGTACAGTCCAGCAGAGCTGCGCGATCCCCCCAGGTCAGGTGGAGGTGACCGGAACGACAGTCACCGAGAGGCGGATCGAGGAGAGGACGGTTTCGGAACAGGTGACTCGGACCGTGCCGCCGGATGTTCTTCCACGACTCGGAGAGGAGGTGATCATTGCGAATTACCAAGGGGAGGTAGCGGGACCGGAATGGGGACGACCTATTTCACCACCCGGACGGACCCGAGTGACTCAGGAGGGGGGATTGACCCCTTCACCCACCGCCAAGACCGGAACGGTGACACCTACTCCCACCGGAACGCCAGCAGCGGATTCCCCTCCGAACAGTGTCGGTGCTTACCGGAGGTTGCGGAAAAGGAAGGAGGTCCCGATTACGATTTCAGAGTCCGACTCAGAGACGCATGGGAGCTCTCCGGTCAGGACCACCGGAACTGAAACTCGGACTCCGACGTCCGGAACCCCTCCCGCACATATGATCCCGAAATCGCCCAATTCTCCCAAGCCCCGGATCGTTACCCGGTTGTCCTTGGAGACTCAGGAGAGGGAGTCAAAGGCGGAACGGAGTGCTAGGCGCAAGGCGGCACGAGCAGCAGGGGCGGGCGGATCAGAGCCGCGGGTGACCAGGTCGAAGGATCGCGAGCAGGAGAGCCACAAGAAGACAAAGAAGTGATAGATTCCTCTCACTGCCACTTGTCGTAACTTTCCGGATTTATAGGAGTAGATTCCGGATTGGGAGATCCGTTCTTGTCGTAAAGTAGAATTCTAGGTAGATAGTTAGGGATTAGGGTTTTGATTGAACTGCCGGCGCCGCCGCTTTTGTGAAAGCCCCTGCTTACTTAAACCAGGCAGGCGATGCGGTCCGGGTCTTCGTTTTTGCATGTTTTCCCCCTATATTCCTTATCAGTAAAGTATTTGTGTTTTGTAAGTACTGTGCGTGATTTCCCGCTAAGTGTGAATGATCCGGGAAGGATATGAGAGTTCCGCTGTAGCTCGGATAGGAAGGTGATGGGAGTTGCGACGAGACCCGAACCGGAAAGGAAATGGGATTGAGCGGAAAGATTTAGCGGATTGTCGTAGGAGTGAAGCCTCACTGTTCCGTCCCCAAATCAACCTCATACGGAATAGCCGTCGCTAGGGTCGAAGCGGATCAAGGATTACTTGGTCGGGCTCCCTGAACTTCTGAAGAGGTTCCGTGCACAGTGAGAGGGGGAGTCGGAACGTGGTACGGGTCGCCTAGGGATAATCGGATCCTGGTTCTCCCAGATCCGGATTGGTTTGTCGTTGTAGTCCCACGGATCGGAGAGGATCGTTTGTGTGACCTGCTGGCCAGAGTACTCTAGGACAGTTGTGAGACGGTAACTGATCCGAGACGTTGGGGTTTGTGGACGAAAACACCTAATGAGAGAGAAGAATAGAGAAAGAGATAGTTAAGGAGTTACGTTCCGAAGACACTATCCGAGCAGTGGCAAGGCTCGGAACGATTAGAAGTAACTACTTGGTGAAACACTATTGAATCCCTGGACGATACTCGGAACCTAGTGACAGTATGGAAGTTTACGCTCAATTAGAGCGCTATCCGGATGTTAGTTGCGTTTCCGTGTTCCGACAGGGTGTCCGTCTGTGAGGACTCCGGAGTCGTCGTTTAGAATGAACAGTATTCACGGTCACAACGAATGGAAGTCCTTTGTAGTCGGCTGGCCGCCGACTAGGAGAGCCAACCTCTTCCTCACTGAACCGACCTCTGGAATCTCAAATACATATAAAGATGATGAGGAAATAAGTCCTAGTCCTAGTGATAAAAATGATGAGTAAGCTAGTCCTAGTCGGCTATCAGCCGAGTAGGAGAGTAGGGGCTACTAGTCCTAATGATGAGTAAATAAGTCCTAGTCCTAATGATGCAAATGATGAGTAAGCTAGTCCTAGTCGGCTACCAGCCGAGTAGGAGAGTAGGGGCTACTAGTCCTAATGATGAGTAAATAAGTCCTAGTCCTAATAATGCAAATGATGAGTAGGCTAGTCCTAGTCGGCTACCAGCCGAGTAGGGGAGTAGGGGCTACTAGACTAGGTCGACGTTGGCAATTAGTCGTCCAGAAAACCCTAGAGAAGTGGATTACTAGAACGTTTAGCAGTTTACTAGACGAACTCGTCGGCTGTCCACTGTAGAAGAAGGTCGCATACTGTAGAAGTAGGTCGCATACTGTAGAAGTTAGTCGCATATTGTCCAATATTTTGTCGTTATGGTGAGGCGTGGTAACAATGTGAGACCACTGGGTTATCAGGAGTCACCGGCTGACCTCGAGGAGCTCCGGCCATGGTATAGGGTGGTGGTCGCCCGTTCTCGCAACACCGCCATTCCACGTTTCAAGTACATCACACGCCTTCTGCAGCCAGGTGCGGTGTGGTTTTGGAGTATTGCTCACACCATAGAGTTGTTGGAGATCGCTGACGCTTCCAGCATCGCCTTCCCAATGACATTCGAGGAGTCCGAGGAGTCTGAGGAGTCCGAGAGTGTTGGCAGCGTTCACTTCAGCCACACAGGGGAGGTGTCAACGCAGACCATGTCAACGGCAGGGTGGCTCCGCATTGTTGGCGAAGCATACGACAACTTGGAGGGTGCTGGAAGTCGGTGCTCTGGCCAAGATCAGTGGTGCAGAGGGAACGCAAGCCCGCAGTCCACGTATTCGTCGTTTGGATCCGTGCATCCATCCGTCGATACTGGGTGTAGTGCTGTCCGAGCCAAGTCTACTGCGAAGGACTGATCGCTTCATGGCGTTGGCGACCATATGCAGCTTTTTGGTTTTTTGGCTTTAGGGTGAATTACTGTGTGTTAGAACTGTCCAGCTCGTTTTCAATAGAGCTGCTTCACACACTCGGATAGTTGTAGAATTCATGGTTAGTATTTGTTACTGAGGCTTTAGGAGTAGTGGCATCTCTGATGTATACACAATACAAAGTAACATGTAAAGGGCGGAACACTACCGTTGTACTCCGATAAGAATATAATGAAATGGATAAATATTTTTTCCCAGTTTCTCAAAGCGCATAGTGGTTCTACCAATGTTGTGGAAAGCGTCGGCGGGCAGCCGACTAGAGTAACAGTGTCCACCGTAAAAATCACAGGCCATACAATATAGACCAGCCTCACAAAGTCACCGTTCATGATGCTTATCTAACATGGTTAGAGGCATCGGCGGACAGCCGACGACCACCGAAGAAGGAAAAGTAAGGTATCAAAACAACAAATAGAAGACAAAGCGTAATACATGACTAGTATTGGGTCAATGGTAGAATACAATTCTTATTCGAAGGAATCACAGTGTTTACAATATTCAACTATAACGTTTACAGAGGAAACCATCACTAGCTACATCTTCTACAGCTAAGATCACAATCGTCGGCGGGCATCCGACTAGTCTTCCTCCTCGTCATTCCAGTTCATCGAGATTCCATGCGATTCGAAGTTTGCCATGGCAGCAATCACAACATCTTCGGGTATTAGATGGGACTTTGGGGGCCCCTCATGCGTAGTTTTCTTGGTCCTATGAGTGTATACAACGGATTTACACTCCACCCACTCCGCAAGAGTCAACTCCCTTTCCCACCGTCTTGTCCAGCACTCTCTCGCAACCTTCTTCTTACCTTCCTTCTTGCCCTTCATCGGAGTCCACCATTCAACCTTGAACTTACCGTAATTAGGACCAGGCTCTGTTATAACAGGCTCTATCGCCCTACCCATCCAAATGGGTAGGTGGTCTTCCTTACACGGACGACAGAAAACCCAATCGCCACGTAAAACGTCACGATATGGGTTAAACACAGACTTCGGCCTAGAGTTTTTCGGACCACAGAAAGGATAGGGCTCCACCTCATCCTCGTCACCGGGACGAATATCCGGATCCGGTATATATTCGTCCTGTGCATCGAATGTGGTGACGTGGTCCCGCTTCCAATCTGAGATAGGCCAGAATCCTTCCTGTAAGGTGGCGGAATTGGGGGGCAGTGGCTCGTTGACCTCCTTTAAAATTCGTTCCCAATACAGTACATATGGTAACATGTCTTGTGCGTATTTCTTATCCCGAGCCATGCCAGTTCTCCAGTACTCAATGTACTTAGATAATCCACTTTTAATGAAATTTCTCTTCTCTGAACACTCCGCTGCCCTTGCCACCTCTTTATCCGTGTTCTTCTTGCCCTCATCGACTTCAACACTACCCCATAAGTGCTTATGAGGAACCGGTTTGGGATCACCGACGGGCAAACGTGGTTTACCCTCTTTGTCTGCCCTCCACATTTTCACGGGTTTGCCAGGTGGAAGCCATGACGGATCAGTTGCACGCTTCTTGTACCTCATTACGGGCCACCCCGCATCCTCCCCATCCTCCACGACATAGAACTTAAAAAGATGCATTTCACTGTGACCTTCTATCGCATTACCTCCGTCGTGATGAAAATCAGCAACATAACTTTTGAAGTCTGCCACTTCCTGAACAACCTCTGGAATAAAGGCAACTGTCTTCTGAGAATCCATGAATGCCTTCATAAGGTCTGCAAAGCAGTATGTGTTCTTTCGCTTAATGAGTTTCGATAGGTGACTGAAGTGGGCGTCGATGTCCTCATGTGTGTGTCCCACAATCAGGAAACCAACTGTAACTTCCTTGAATATTCGCCTCGCCGTCAGCAACGAGCAGAATGCTAGAAGAAACCGGTTCTTGTTGTCCTTCGCAGAATTGTCAAGCTGGAGATACAACTTCTTCGGCAAAGGAACAGCAGGCCTACCAGGCAGAGGTGGAGTGAGTGGCTCATCTCTAGAAGGTGGAATTGAGGGGATGCAACGTGACGATCCATGCATTAGCGCTGCAAAGAAATCATTCTGTGGCGGTGCCTCGAAGAGTGCTTTTGACTCCCGGACAGGTAGTCTCTCCAAGGCACGGAATACCCTGCACAACGAGGAGATTGTGAAATTTGGGTCTCCTGGCCACAGGGCAGTTGCATAGTGTGCGTAGGCGCCATCTCCGTGACCGTGAGTCAGCATTCCAGTACAGGAAATCGGAATTTGACCAAGCCCTGCCGTAGCCTTCGTGATACGTTGCATGCGGGGGATCGCTGTTTTTGATGTGTCCATCTTATCATGTATGATGCATAGGAACTCAGTAGGACTCTGTATAGATTGGGTTGTCCATCCGTAATAAATGTTGCGACAAGCTCGCTGATAGTTCAAATGCCTGGTCCTATCCTCTGTCAAGCTCTGCCACTCGTCCGACCCTCTAGGATACTTGGCAATGAGTTCAACGAGGAAGTCACACTCAGTGCACTTGGAGAAATTACTTCCTACGGCCTTGACCTCAACGTTGCGGAAGTACTCCTTCCTCATGCGACTAACGGAGGACTGCGAAATCAGCTTCGCGTTGCACTGCTCATTGACCTGAATAGCACAGAGTGAGGTCGATCAGTTGGGAAGTTCGTCATCCAGTCGGCGGGCAGCCGACGATAGTAATCACTACAATTCAGTAAACTATCCAAAGTGAAAGAAGATGAGGAGGAACTTACGGCGTTGGCCATTTCGCGCATGTGATTCCAGTTCATCGCAGACGGGAGTACTTTGAGCGCGGCCACTCTCTTCTTGCCAATCATCCGAAACTCATTGGGCATTTGGTCGGCATTCTCATTAACGATAGTGGTCAACGTCGCGCGGGCCTGGATTGTGTGAATCTGGGGACGATGTACACCGGAATTTCCGTGACTCCCACTGACACGACCACTTCGGGCCGCAGCCTTGTAGCTGTAGTACGCGGATTTCGATACTCCGTGAATGATATACCACGCCACTTCACATACGTCAACGTTCGCAAGAGTAACATAGAGCTTCCGCTTGCCGGGTACAGTATGTAAGTGCCCTTGCACAGCGAAGGACATCTCTCGCCTCGCCTGGAATGTTGTTGCGTAAAATTTACGCCGAATACTCACAATATCTTCCCATCTAAAAGTCTGGCAACATCGGTCCTTGCAACAGCGCTTTGAGCTCACTAAGCGGCACTCAGCAGGGACAACCATTCGACGAAGCTTAGTGGAAGAGACGTCATCTTTTTCGCGGACTTTCCTCCGCACCGATCGATAGGCATTCTTCGAGACACCATCCAGACCATCGTCCGCGTCGGCGTCTGCTAAATTCTCGGAGCAGTAAGTAATTATATCAGAGAGAAGGTGACCCCCTTCTAACCGAGTGTGAGTCAGACGCCATCTGAGAGTTGTCATCTGCAGATGATCGTCTTCAGAGACGAAGAGAACCCCAACCTCTGTATCCCCTAGGACTTCATCATCACATGCCTCGTCCGGTAAACATACTTGAATCATTGCTCTACCACGGACTGATAGATCATCATTAAGAAGTTCGACATACCGATTTCTCCAGAGGTGGCGGTCAGGATAAGAAGCATCTGGAGTGGAAGGAGTACCCGAGGTCCCGGAATCCGGACCCCAACAATGATCATCTGTTTCTACGTCGGATTCCCCTTGTTTAGACACATCGTCGTCACTGCTGATATTCAGTGGAGACCTAGTCCCCAGATCCTGCTCAGACGGAGCGGAGTTGCTTTCATCAATTTCTTCATCTTCGTTCCCCAAGTGAGGCTCCGTCGGCGGGCAGCCGACGGGACATGTGCCAGCCAACGCGCCGTTCACAAGTGGACAGACCTTGTATCCACTCCAAAGTACGGTTCAAAATTTGAGATTTAGGAATTTTTCAAACTTTTTTTTTTCTAGGATTCATAAACACATAGATGTAACTTTTTACTGTTATTTAAGTTTGACCATATTGTGGGTTTTGTACCTCCTTCTGGAAACTAATTTGCATGAAGGCCCAAAAAATCAAAATGAATCACCAAAATTTTTTATGGAGGTGCCCACCTTAGTAACCTAGATGGAAAAAATATGAGAAAATGTTTGGGGTAACAATCATCAAGTTTCCCTTGGCACCATTTAGACTATGCCTTTCCGACAAAGCCGAAAAAAAAAAAAAAAAAAAACCGGTAAACTTTGATTGTTATAATCTCACAAATGGTCAAGATCCAACGTTTGAAATTTGACAAGGTCTTAGTGAACATAGTTAGGTTGAAGATCTTACGGTTGGATATACCAGAAAGCAGATTTTATTGGAAACATACATCAATTTCCCTAAAGTGGTCAAAATCTCCAGTTTTTGGTTTTGGAGGTGCAAAAACACCTTGGACCTTTAGGGGTTGATAGCACCTAATAGATAGCGAACCCTTTGTTTCTTCTGATAGAACAATTGGGTTATAAAGAAATGTTCTCGCTACTCAATCTTCTATACCTCATCTTAAGCTAAAGTTAAAGCATAAATGGTAAACCGTAAATTTATGTTTCAAATAGAGACAATACCTTATCGTCTTTCTTTTTCTTTTATTAATTTGACCTCCTAGTATTCTTATCACAAATTAGTTTTGTGCTTTACGGTCCTTTGATTTGTATTGCCTTTAAAAATTTGTAGAAGGAATAAAAATATGAGATCATTTTACTTCTTCATGATTTTTTCTCCTTAATTCGAAGAAAATGAAATTCTTAAACAAAGTCCCATTTCAATGCAAATTGTTCTTCTTTGTCAATTTATCATATTTCAACCTTAAACGCTTAAATGCTTCGAGTGCTTTCAGACCATAAACTGCCCTTAAACACATTTTTGTAAAGCGCAATTTTAATCATAGGATCTTAAAAAATTTAAGTATAGGATCTTAGAGCCAATTTATACAAACATTATTTTCCAAAATTTTAGAGGGAGAAACAAAACCAATTGCAAGACCATAATGTTTAAAGATAAAAAAACAAGGTTCTTTTCAATCCTTTAAAAAGTTAAAGTTTTTTTTCAACAAATTTTCAATAAAATTTGCTTTGCAGTTTTAGAACACACAACTTCATATTCATGTTTTAAATAACTTGAAAGTCTATATAAAAATTCATAAAACAAAACCTTGATTTTTCATCTTTAAAAGATATATAAATAAGAAGGTGTAAAATAAAACTAAAAACTAAATTGCAAATTACGTCCACAGAAAAGTGTATAATGTCAATTCCAATAGTGAAAATGATGTAACATGAAATCTATTTTTTTTGCAATTTTAATTTTTGGTAAATTTGTGAAAATTAAATTCAAAATGGATTGTATAGGATATTTTTTATGAAGAGTTCACCAATCTACCCACATAACATGACTTCTCATATCTCTTACTTAACTTAGTCAAATGGACTGACTTAAAACTTTTTATATAAATACAAATCTTTACAAAATGACAGTATTTATTTATTTATTTATATATTTTTATTTATTTAAAAAAATTATGTAATTTTTTTATTTTTTATTTTTTTGCGGTGCCTAGGTTGAGATTTAAAACCTTCAACATTACATATTGGAATCTTATGTAACAAAACTTGGCATTTACATAATGACCTAAAGAATCTACATACAAAACCTTAAAACTTAGCAATCATTTTTGACATTGTAGGAACCTTGTCCAAAATAAATAGCCTGCAACCACATTTTGATTTCCTAATCACTTAAGGATTAACTGCTTGATTAAGTAAGGTAGGATGCTGCAAAACAGATCACAACCGAAAACGGTTAAGATGTAGCACATTTGTTCATTCTAAGGTAGAAATATAGTCCTGCATTACTTGTCTTTATTTTCTGTGACCTTAAAAATAAGCCATGTACTAGGTAGGTGCATTATCAACCTGAAATGAACATACTTTATGGATATTAACCGTTTTCAGTCGTGATCTTTTTGCAGCATCCTACCTTAATATTTGAACCTGGGTACCAAGAGACCCAACATCATCAAAGGGCCTGAGGTCAAGCACTCTGACAAGCTCGCAATTGTAGTTCAAATTGTTTCTAATAAATAAATTTTTGCTTGGACTCAAGTGTCCATGTCATGTCACATCAACAAATGGAGCAATTTGAAAAGGAAACATAGGGCAAGTTGGCATCAGTCTTTCATCATTTCATGTGCTTGGGAGGGATCTGTCTATTCACTAATAGAAATATGGTCCTTAAAGACTCGTCCGTAATGACTTAAATGGTCCAAAATGATTCATTTTCACTCAATTTAAGTCATTTTGGACCATTTAAGAAATCACGGAAGAGTCCTTAAGGACCATATTTCTACTAGTGATTTTCCCCTATTAAGCGGTGCTTGGGCGGTGGGTCGGAGGCCAGGCTCGGGGGGTGGGGAGGGGAGGGGCAAATCTCTGCCCCTATTATTTGCCTTGAGTGGAGGTCCTAGTGAACTCATGGAGACCTCCTAAGGATATATTGGGGCCTATGGCCGCAAATTTATTAAAGAAAAACCAATAAAAAAGACCCTAGGACCCCAAAACGGGGAGGGGCAGCAAAATGGAACCCACCGAGCCTAGCAACCAAACCAACGGTTGCACCTCTCGATGGGGGAAAATAAAGAGACCCGCTTGGGAGGAAGATCCATAGAAGGGGGTATGTGACACAAAAGTGTTCTCTTGCAAATCCAGTCACAGGTTGAGTTGTGAACTAGTTCTCATTTGTCAATTCCTCTACCTTTAAAGTTGACCATCACATGTAATTGTCCCATGATATTTAATTCTCATAGGGAGTATCTCCATCAGCATTCAAAAGAAAAGCAACTATGTTGAATTCCTCAATTATCACGGTTTCCGTGCAAGCAAGAACTGCTAGGAAAAGGCCATTCTCTTTCCCATAACAGAGTCCCAAAAAGAAAACTCCATGTACCATCAATTCAATTTGTTTTACACCTCAATTTTATGCCACCGGAACCCAAACATAGAAGCTCCAATTTCAATCTGTTCAAGAAGACATGTCAAAACATATGAGGAGAGCTAACCTTACACCTCCTCAGAGGTTAGTGCATATTTGGTCAAGCAGTTCGCTTTCGGAGGAAAGGGCGTAGAAGCTGTGGTCGCTGCTACGAGGTGTTGGACTTTGGTGTATCTGGCTGGCTAGGAATAGTGTAGTTTTTCAAAATGAATTCTTAAAATTCGGCAATTTATCTGGGATAATCTACTAGACTATGGTAGAATTAGTTGGAAACGAACACTCAAGGAGATTGCTAGAGCAAGCTTTGAAGTTCAGATTCAAGATGCACTGAAAACCTTCGATTCGAAATGGATGAGCAGGCACATTCTTGGCAGCAGAGAAGGCTTGACTGTTAAGTGGAACTTACTGCCCCCGGGAGGGATCATTCCTAACTGGGTTTAGCTGTTTCTCTGTGTTCAGATTTCGTTCAGTTTCTCTGGTCCAGTAGTCCTTTTTCCGCCCTAGACTCCAGTCTGATGAGGGCTTGTTACTTTTTATTTTGCAATGAATCTCTTCATTTGCCTCAAAAAAAAAAAAAAAAAAAAAAAAAAAAAAAAAAAAAGAAAAAAACATATGAGGAACCTGTTCGTACAGAGTTTGTATGGAGCCTGCAAAGGCTAAAGGGGTTACATGGTGAAAATTGCAAGTTTCATAAAGAGTTGCAAAGATAAAAATGAATTTCACCATTTTGTATCATCAAAATTTGTTATTGTAGATGTGAATAATAACTTGAATCTTGTGTTTCTAACCAGTTTTGGGCCAGCATGATCATGCGTTACTAAGTCAAATACATTGCCAGTTTACAAATAACTCTCATGTGTCTTGGAAATCCAAAAAAAAAATAGTCTAAAGTTGTTTAAATTGGTGTAATAGGTAGTTTTTTTTATCTAAAGGCTATGTGGAATAGAGATGGTTTCCTACAAATAATTGGCTTATCTAGAAAATCAAGCCTTGCTTCCTTATGAGCGTCAAAACATGACACAAATAGAAAAATGGAAAATAGACCAATCACAATGTCAAATAATTTTAGAGTTGAACAGAAAAAGATCACTCTTCACTCAAAGTCTTCCTATGTAATCGATTTTTTGCCAATTGATTGACTAAGTGCATATTGTGAAAATTAAGAAAGAGGGAACAAATGTCTTAAAATTTGATGTGCAAATTATTGCTTTACAATGCATTTGATGCTTAGCAAGCCCAATTTAGCTCCTACAAGAATGCCATTTTTGGCTTTCAATTGTTCATTACAACTTCAGAGCACCCCAATCCAAGCCACCATCTTGCAAATTACAATTAGATTGGTGTTATATTTTTATTAAATTTTGAAGCCTTCCAATCATGATTTGGATTATTAAATCAATTTTCTTTTACTACCAAATCTCCTTGTTTCATATACTTCAAATTTTAGTATATCTTCATTTCAAGAATGTAGTTGGTTTAAAGATTGACTATATGGTAGAAGATCCAAGTGAGGAGTCCATCTTCTTGTCTTCAATTCTAAACCAATTGAGGTGAATTGAAAAGTTGACTTTCAATTCTACTTTATTTTTGAAACAAGATGAAGTTTGTTCCAATGCAAAAATACATCACTTTAATTGCACACTAAACCATACATAGCATTCCTTACCATCAAGTTTTGACTTTGAGTTAATATATTAGATGGAACTTGGAATTTCATTATTTAGGCTTGAGCTACTTCCTTAGGGCTGATGCTCACATATAAGTCTCTCTTCAAGGGTCATTTGTACTCACTTAGTTTGACTCAAGAGTCATTATAAGAAATTATTAATGTACCATATATTTCTACATTTAATAGGTCAAGTTTTGGCTATACGACACTGTGGGGCTCTAAACACATCAATTATGTATAATAATCACTTTCAACTCTATGACTTCTAAAGGCCATTGTATAGTCCATATTTTACACTAACCAACACAAAACGAAGAAAAGAATGCATCATAGTACAAGACACCTTACAACAAACAAACTCAAAACAATTACTCTTCACTACACTACTTTTAGCTACCAACACCTACTACACCAATCAAACTAAAAAACCATAACTTTCTACTCAAGATGAATATTCTCACAAGCTAAACTTGTAAAGATTCTTCCACATGAACAACATCAACATCCTCCCTTCTATCAAAAACTCGAATCTTTTGTAAAAAGCAAATTTCCTCGAAAGAATACTGAACATCGGTAGTGCTATTACCCAAAGTAACTAGTGCACTTGAATTGCAATGGATCAGGCAACAAAAGTGAAGAAAATCCATGAAGCTCCCAGGATTGAAAGAAACTCTGGATGGTTCGGAAGCTGGGGAGCATCCGGGGAGTAATAAGTTGGCACAAAAACGTACAGTGGGGGGAGATATATATGATAAGAAACAGGGACGTAAATGAATGCAGTGAATGATGAGCCTGGTGCCTGGTGCCTGGTGCAGTGGGGAGGGATTTTTTGTTGGTATGCACTTTTGGGAGCATTGAATGGTGGGCTATCCTGATGAGTCCCCGTCAGGAAGAAGGGCCGGGGAGCAGCCAATGCGTTGTGAAGCTTCTGCGAGCCATGTGCAGGGGGCTCGCAATGTGCGGTGGGCAACGAGATACAGACACGGCCCCTTGCCAAAACGGGGCTGCAAAAAGGCCCGACGGGATTCCGGGGCCCAGAAGCTGCGACGCCCCTGCGAGGATAATGTCGCGGCGATGGTGGTGATGATGAGGCGCCTGGTCGCCCGCCAGTAGCAGCGCCGCGAGCAGCTGGAGCCTCTCTGCTGTGCGCGCGCTGCGGGCGGGACACCGGATGGCCACCGGGTGGGCGCCTTGGTAAAACCAGTTTGGACTCACTCCCAGTGGGGCAGAGGCCCAGTGTTCTGCTGTGGAACTGCTCCAACTTGGCTTCCCCACTTGCCATACCACAAGTGATTCGCAATTGGAACATTGTTCTTGTTAAACGAATTGGCCTCTACTGACTCAGGAAAACACATCATCTGTCAGGAAGAAAGAGAGAGTCCAACTATGGATTCCGAAGGAGTCTGATATGAAAAGCCTGATCTGAAAAATCTGTTCGTCATAGATTACACATAGATTAGTGGTCTAAAATTACAACCCTTTTCAGGAATAAACACTTTCAATCAACATGCTATGCTCTTAATAACCTTAACCTTTGAGGCCCACTAGGCCTTGACAAGGTTGAATTCATGCTGGAACAAATTTCTCAGAATAAATGGTGATATATAGATTTTAATCACAACATGACATTCCTTTGTTGAGTTGTAATATCTTTCCAATTGCTAAATTTTCTGTCGATACCTTACATAAAAAATATGTGACTTTGAACTCTTAAAGTACTGGACTGAATCGTATGGATAGTGAGTGCTCTAAGTCATAACTTAGGGTTAAAGAATGAAGCATGTCTGTCAAGAAAGAAGGTGAATATAGGTTCAAAAGAATTGTCAAGTGATGACAAATATATTCGAATGCTCATTCACTATAATGGATGAAGAGGAAATACGAAGGGACACTTCAATTGTAGGAGTTAGTAGAAGAACAACTCCCGTCAATGTGACCAATATGAATAAGAGCCATATTGGGGGTAGTGCTACCCAATCGTAGGAGTTTGCAGTTAGAATCATCCACTTGCAGTGAGAACTGTAGTTGTTATTACGGTACTGGGTGAACTGGTGTCGAAGTTACGCTGCCACAGAAGTAGCCAAAACAATATTTCACTCCGCTCCAGCACCAGGTGATGGTGAGCACGGTATGGATCTGACGCCGGAGTGTCAGATAATCCACGGATGCAATGGCCCTGGCATCTGCATGGGCTGCGTGCTGCAAGGAGTTGACCCTCGCAGCCAGTAGCAGCATTCTCCGCCGGGGTCCTGCCCCATCTCAGAGCCATATTTATACACTCATCACTTCTCTTTTTCTCTGACTCTTGCCTCCTCAATTCCTTCCTCCTTCAGCTGCCTGCCAAGCATTTCCTCGCAGCACCAAAATCAAACTCATTCCAGCCGCTTTTAAGTTCTAACTTTGCACCCTTACTATCACTGACATCTCAAGGCACAGCATTTGAACCTCACAGGCACTAGAGCCTGGTCAGGAGCTTATTAATTTTAGTGGTACATTGCGGGTTTAGATTCTTCTTCAAGCTTTAGTGCTAGTTTGAATTTGCAGGTCCGCGACAGTGTGCTTTTTAGTCAGAACCGTGTCTGGCAGGGAAGGCAGTGAGGAGGGGGGGTTTGATACGAGAGTGTTTGTTGGTGCGGTAGCTATGACGAGGCCTCCCTCATGTGCTGATGAGAGGGAGCAGGGGCTGAAGAAGGGACCGTGGACGCCTGATGAGGATCAGAAGCTGGTTGCGTACATTCAACAGCATGGTCATGGCAGCTGGCGCTCTCTTCCTATCAATGCCGGTATGTAGCAGTACTGGCAATATGTTGTGAATAGTGGATAGTGATATCTTTGTTGTTTGGAGCTGGTCCTAGGATGCTTTGATGTTTGAAGGTTGCTGAGACTAAACATTTATATGTTATTGCTGGTTTGCAGGTCTTCAGCGGTGTGGAAAGAGCTGTCGATTGCGGTGGACAAATTATTTGAGGCCGGACATCAAGCGGGGGAGATTCTCGCAGGAGGAGGATCGCATGATTGTGCATCTCCATGCAATTCTTGGCAACAGGTGAAATACTGACCCCTGATGTTCAGTCTCATTTCCATATAACATGTCCTGTTTGTCGCTACACCTTCGAATGAGAAGTCGCCGATCGAGAATGCGTATTAACATTCAAATTTGGTGATGATGCAGATGGTCAGCCATTGCCAACCATCTGCCACGCCGAACAGACAACGAGATCAAGAACTACTGGAACACGCACCTCAAGAAGCGTCTGCTGCAAATGGGCATCGACCCCGTGACGCACAAATCCACATCAACGACGGAGGACCTCGACAGCTGCAGTATCCTCCCTTCTCTGTCACGTCCCGTGGTATCTTCCACGCTCTCACACATGTCCCAGTGGGAATGTGCGCGTGCTGAGGCCGAAGCCCGCCTCTGTCGACAATCCGCAACATCACCAACCTCAGATTTTGTACAGTCAAGCGTTCCACAACAGATCACCTTCAACACGGTGAATCCTAGGGGGACTCAGGATGCGTCCACCAGCTTCATGACCTCGTGGAAGGCGCAGGTTGCGGAGACTTTGCGTCCTAGCTTCGGTGTCGTGGAGCTGGACAAGACGCCCGCCAACCCCGTCAACCTGCAATCGTTTCTGCAAGACTGGGAGTCGTCTCTCCAGGGGCCGCAACAACCCACGTCGACATCACCAGGTCCATTTTCGGCGTACGACTCACCCATCAACTTCCCGGACTTCACCTCCAGCACCGCGTCCGCAGTGGTGTCTCCCCAGTACACCACCCCGAGCCATACATTACCGTCGTCGGCCCAGATCACCGAGCGTCTCCTGGCGTCGCGTGGGTTCAGCAACGACATTTCGCTAATTCTACCCCCACCAACCAAAGTTTCCAGCTATAGTCTTCCAGGAGAGTCGAACCACTTTATCGATTCTCCCACGAGCATCCTCCAGGCCCCTGAATATGACTCTTCCTACACCAACAGCCCGTGCGTGAGCAGCAGCGGCGGCGACAGCTTCGATCTCATAGCACAGAGTTTGGGCTTGATTAACCAGGAAAATGAACAGTCCCGGAGTAGCCTGAACATGTTTCCAGCTGAGCCGCCTTTCTGGTCTCGGCAGCAAGTGGCGATGTCGAACACGCTGCAACCATCGGAGCCTTACTTGATTCTCCCGCAGCTGAATCCCCCGAAACCGAGCTTCATGTTGAGCCAAGTTGAAGTTCCGAACAACATACCGATCCCACAGTTTGATTTTTTGTGTTGAGAGCATGCGCTTCAGTTGATTCGTAGTGCACGGTACATATTGATTTTGCCAATTTTTTCATTTTCCATGTTTTATTTTTTGGGCTACTATTGCATCCCTGTGAGGAGATGGACGCTTAGTACTATTCTGACGGCAATTGTGAGTGGCGGAGACGACGTCGACCATGCCAGTTCGATCTCCGCGTTTGGAACTCAGTGATGGACTTTTCTATGAGTTCAATTGAGACCTGCGACGGACGAATGTGCAGCATGCACCAGTTTTGTAGATAAATGAGACTAGTAGTGTAATGAGATGATGGCAGCAGTAAGGTTGTAATTTCAGACCATTTTTTTGAGTGACGTTCCTAGACATATCAGGATATGACCAGGAGTGCCCATTTTGTAACATGCCCATTTTTTTGGAGGTTAATTTCCAGATTCGATTTGAACAACTGCATCATATAATCAAGGTGTCACTGACGCATGCATGTCCTTCATATGTGAATGATGTTCCTCTTTCAAGTTGCGACTATATATTCTCTGCGGATTTTTTGAACTCTTGCATCTTCTGGTGCATCGGTGGTTGCGCTTTTCCCTACAACATCATGAATATCTCTTTAAAGCACTGGGTCGGATAGTAATCATAGTACTGAACTAAGGAAAATACTTGCAGATGGCACAAACCTCGAGCTGGGCTGCTCAGTCAGGTCACTTAGTGACCTCTTCGACAGTCACAGTGAACACGTCCACTTTCGCTTCGCTCTCGACCACCCAGTGCAAGATAATGTCGCTAAATACTTCGGCTCTTGCACCGCAGAATTCAAGTCCTCTGACAAGTCCTTTCTAGATCAACTAGTGCTCAAACTATAGATAGCTTATACATGCAAACGCATACATGATATCGATAATTTCCATGCAATGTATACACGATATTCATAATTTCCATGCAGCCTTCAATCATGCATGACTTGTTCAGAAGCAAACTGTTGAACTTCAATGGATTCTCAGCCGGCTTTCCTGTGATAAGAGGGGAAGCACAATAAAGTGGACCAAAAAAGTGCTTATCTTTTCACCAATTTCAGCCCCTTCCATAAACACTAGGGAAAGTGGGATCTACGTTATGTCGATGCATGATTAAGTTTGGGATACGAATAGTAGACTTGATGGACTTTAACTTCCCAAAGTTTCGGGAGAAGACATTGAGTTTACCATGGAAAACAGAGACGTCGAACTCGGACAAAGTGAACTGACTCATTTGGAAAAGTGAGCATAACTGTTTAGGGTTTTGTCCAAAATCACTTTTAATTTCGCGGGGCCCTCCGTATGTTTGAGAGGTATTCTAAAATAGTCAATTCATATACTCATTGATTGATTTAGGGTTCCAAAAGTGTCGCAAGGATGCTTTTTAAGAGGGTCTTTTCCACGATACTTTTTGTTACTTTTTTTTCACCGAACATTGTTTTTTAAATTGAAAAAAACATCATCTAAAGACAATAGAGGGCCCCAAATGAAGAAATCAAGACTTTGGAAAAGTTCATTTTCATGATTTTGAACTAGTGGTCAAATTTAGTTTCAATTGAGGATGCTCTGTTTGTGAAGATGTGCATAAGATACCTTATGATACCTTAAAAAGTGACTAAAATGCTCAAAAACTACACCAAAATGCTCAAAATCGGCTTTGAGCCTTCAAAAACAGCACACTTCATATTCACTTGTTAGTGGTCACATTTTGCACTTTGTGGTCCACTTTATTGTGCTCTCCCCCATAAATCTTTTTTGTTTTCTTACATTTTGATTTTTTTTTTAAAATTATTATTGTTTTGATGTCTTTCTTCTGATCCGGACTTATCTCCACACTGTGGAGAACAAGAAACATTACGTTTCAGGGACTTTAGAGAATCAGGATAGCGTGCTGTCCAATGACGGAAGAGATAAAGTTTTACTATCGGGCTGCCTTTTTAGCCTGAAATCATGGAACTTGTTCTTACGTTCATCTGAAGTGCGTCATCGTACAGTATTGGCTAGCTCGGAATAGACTCAGGTGATGGGCTTGTCTATAATTGGGCTCACAAGCGCAGCCCAATACTGTAGAAGCCAGGGATTCATCGCTTAAATTGGCACCGTATTTCAGGAGCTACTCATGCCTAATAAATGAACCGCAACGAAAAAACTCCTTTTTGGCCGGAGCATCATAAAAGCCAAAATACGAACTGAAAATTCCAAAAGTACGTATTCGACTTAATCTAAGGATGGAATTCAATTTGTGCACTTTGAGGCATCAGCCCATAAATCAGCACTATTGTTATCGCCAATCTATGGCCCCTTCCCAAGTGTCGTTTCTTCGGAGCGGCTGACTTACATCAGATTTTTCACAGATTCCATTTTCTCAGAAGACCGGTTCCATCAATTAATTGAATTGGATGAACCAAAATTGGTTCTGAGCCTTTTCATGAATTGAGGGGATTCCTTGTTCCCTGATTAAGTGTTAAATTTTTTGGAACTGAAATTAGTCTATAAGGGTGCAGCTGTGTGGCTGGAATTAGCTTAGGCACCGCCCATCTCTGACTGCTTAATAGGTTCTTTTGGATTTTTTGAATTTTTAACATATTTTATTAAAATTTTGTTTATAATATGGAAATGCGAGAAGGTGAGAACATGAGCTGAACGGGTAGTTAGAGATGTTGCATTGTTGCACCAGCACTGCCCGAATGAAACATGGATGAGCCTTCAATTCGCGGCACTTCAGTTCGCGTTGGCCAATCATTGAATCAAAGGCAACGCGAAATCCAGGTAAAATTCTGAAACCCAGTGGCCTCCACCTCTCCTCCATCTGAGTTACAGTCCCACCCTCCAGAGTTCAGGCATCCGACCTCGAAGCACTGCCTCTGCATTCATTTGGAAAAATCACCAATACTTATTCACGTTGGACGCGCTAATCTGCACACAAAATCATTGGAATCTCTTCCCAACACCGGGACACAGGCTAAGTAACCTACTCAGTTCATTGTATTGCCAACCTTCGATCGCTGTAAGTGCTGATTTCGCTGTCACTGTAAATTACTTCTAAATGATCCTCATGCTAATTTTCACAACCGGACGAGAAACAAACCACCAGACTCTACTAAATATTAATGACAAAAAGTTGCGTTCAAAATGGGGGTATCTCACTTGAGATGCAGTCAAGTGCATTGAGGTAAATATAGTAAGCATGTTGAGGACTTGAGCAAGATAGAATTATGTGGCCCAAATAATCTCCGAATGCTCAAATAATCAGCATCAATTTGCAACTAATTGTAGTAGTGCCCACATGGGCAATACATGACGACCAATGAGTGTTGAGATACAGATAGTCGAATCGATTTGCAAGCTCTTGTAGTAGTAGTACCCACATGGGCAGGACAAGGCGAGCACTAAGTGTTCAAATATTTGACCACTCAGGAAGAGCATGGAGTATGAGTTTAATTACAGTAAGGTTTGTTCTCTTGTAACACACAGGCATTTCAGCAACTTACAAGTTTCGAATTCCAGACTATAGCTCCAGTCTAACTACTAACAAGTATCCTAATTAGGAGGGAACCGACTTGGCCTAGACTTTGTACAGGAACTTACCGTATCTAGATCTGAAGTGATGATCCATCCTTGATCTGTGTCTCCGATAAAATTTGAAAAACAGAGAAATGAAAACAGATGAGGTAAATACAGTACTGGGTTACCCCTGGTTGAACAAGAGTAAAGACGGGCTCCCAGGCATCCAGGCAGCTCCTTGCTTGAATGTATTCAAGACACACCATATTTTGCTTCCATGGAACTATATTCTAGTAGGAAAAACACCATTGGTCTTCATGTAGGACATCAACTGGTCTGGCAGTTCTTTCAATAATTTCTTTGCCGCAGATTCCAGACTTCCTCCTTTGATGGGCACAAACTGAACAATGTCGCGAGCAGCGACTCTTCCATTTTGAGTGGTCAGCTTCTTCTTGTCAGAATCCAGGAAGTTCATTGCGCTAAAGTCAGCATTGCCTACACCAACAATGAGAAGCGAGAGTGGAAGATACGATGCCTCCACAATTGCTGCAATAGTGTCTTGCATATCGAGAATTTCTCCATCAGTGATAATGAGAAGCACAAAGTACTTGAGCTGTCGCTGATATTGTGCTGCAATGGAAGCTGCCTGCCTCACCACAGGAGCAAACCAGGTAGGCCCATAAAGCTCTACTGAGTTCACTGCCTGCGAATATACAGCCTCTATTCCCGCAATGCCTTCCACCTCGGGATTACTCACGTTGTTGTTCAGAGGAAAACAGTGTGATAGAATTCCATTAACTTTTCCTCCAAAGCCCCAACAAGGAAAGTGTTTGTCGGTGTCATAAAACTGAAGAACCCCACCAACTGTTTGAATTGCCGTCTGATAGGCATTGGGGCGTCGTCCGTATATATCAATGTAATGTAGAGAGCCTGGTGAACGAGGATCTCCATTTGATGCAGTGAAATCGACAGCTACGAAGAAACTAATCTGACAACCACCCATGACATAGTCCAAGAAGTTGAAAACAGGGGAAATCTTACAGATACTTACAAATAGATTCCCTCGGCTCTTGTTTAGATTCTTGGAAGTTTTGGATTGTCGTGTGAGGTTCAATGAAGTCCTTTCCAGGAAATGCCTCTCAAGTTGATTGAGAGTAGTTTTGACCTCTCCAATGAGTTTGTGTTTGCCATTGCTGTTGTAGTCGAGGCACTCAACCAGTAACGTTTTGTCCTTGTTCCCGCTGCAAAGTTGTTGGAGATTCACCAAGAATGGTTTCCATGTGGGATTTAAATTATTCTGAATCACTTCGGTCTGGCAGACGGGTGTCCATGTGCCGTCTGCTTGCAACTTTGAAATCCTGATACACGGATCGCTCTTGGAAAATATTTCTAAATTTTCAAGGTTAGTGCAACACAGAACCAGCTCAACCTCCTCAGGCCTTCCAGCTCCAGTTTGCACCTCTTCAGCACGGATTGTAAGTGTCCCACTCGGCCCTATCAAATCATTGACGTTCTTGAGGCCCGCTTCGAGGGGTCGTGTCAACTTCTGCCAAGGTGAAACGATAATCTCTGCAAGGTTGGTCCTAATCTCCCCCAGAAATTCCTGCTTCTTGAGCTTGAATTTGTCCGATGTCTTTTCTTTGTAATTTGAGTCTACATCAAAAACAACGAAACGGAGAGGTTGAACCTCCTCAAAGCGGTACTGTATGGTCAAATGATATACCCACTTGGGATTTAAAGTATTTGGTGTCGCTTCCGACCGTCCAAGCTCTATTTCCTTTCCTTCGGGATCGATTCCGTATGCCACCAGCATGGGGTCACTTGTGCCCATCACATCCCTGTTGCGTAAACCGCTTGCTTCAAACGACAATTGCAGTATTGAACTTGGAACCCCGCTGGATGCAGCAGGCCAGGCCATACTGGGACAACCACCTTAGTGAGAGGTTTGAGAACGAAAATATACCCTCCCGTATCAAGACAACCCTTCTCAAATCCACCGACGGACAGAAACCACACAAACTAATGTTCGCCACTGATGCCAATGTTATATTTCCCACCAACCTGCTAGCTGCAGAATAATTGTCCTTGCCTTCAATGAGGTGGTTTGCAAACTTCTGGAAAAGATCAAATACATTAATTAGTCTTGAATCTCCGTTCCTTGCTCTCTCTGAGAAACGGGTACAATGTGATCAGCCATATAAAAAAATATGTTAATGGCTAGGCATGTGAGGAAATTGTTTTTCATCCCAATCCTCATATACTTGGACTTCTTTAAGTATGTGTTGATTTTAGAATTGAAGGAAAACATAAAATAGAATCCTAATTATAAAGTAAGGATCTACCCCTCCCTCATCTGCAGGCATGAGCTCATGTTTGAAAACAAGCTCCACTGATGGACCAATGAGCAACACCACAGGAAGAGTAGATAATGGTTACGGTTTAGAAAACCTAATCACAATACGAAAAAAGAATGAACCATGCCACCAGTGCAATTGGCATTAAAAGTCAACCGAATAAGAAAGTGAACCTCGATATGAACATCATCACCAATACAACACGAAAGACTTTTCAAAATGGGAGTCACCTACTTCGCACTTAAGCTTACTATGATCTACACGACCGGTCTTCCCAAACCCTAAGCCAGCTTCGACCTGTTAATTCTCGAGTTGCTGAGCGTCTTCATAGTTACCATTAGCTTTCCCAACGTTCACCAAAGGTCAGGGTTTAGGGTTTAACTAAAGCAATTGAGAATCAGATTCGACAGGAAAAGTTTTTCTTAAATCCACAATAGACTCACAATATTGTGGATTACTCTTAAATTACTCTTAAATTTGCTTAACTAATACGGTTCAACAGAAGACACAATTCAGACCCCGCTTACCCTCTCTAACTTCGACTTCACCACGTTGGTCGAGCAAGGTAATGGGTTTCATTCATGGAACTGATAAAACTCCTCTCAACCAAACCACCCACAGGAAAAAAAACAAACCCAGTAGAAAGCCCTTCAATGATACTCCAAACAACCAACCAAAGAACGGCACACACCAACAGCCACACATTCCCACTCAAACGATGACCCTCATCTCGAAGTCACATGACCAACACACATTGATCATCCAGTCACACCACTGATCTCCTCTACAAGTGCACCGCATTGTCAACACCGAACAATATCACATATAACCCCAACAAACAACAACCCATCATGGAGCAACCACCGAGGCGAACCCAAAACAAACCAAATGATTCAAAGAAAGAGAAGCAAACTAGTAACCCACCTGCCAGTACTCACCCGTAGATCAAACCATGCAGATCAGTTTGTCAAGCTGATCGATCAATACTCCAGCACTAGATCGCAAACTCAATCGGCCGAACATATATATATCCAGCCTGCGAACGCGTAACTGTGGCCCACCGACTATTGCTAGAAAATACCGAACCGTGTCCAGTGCCGACGAACTAAAACCTCCAGATTTGTTACTTGGAAGGCCCGGACCAACTGCTGATCCTACTAGGGACTAGAATACATAAATCAACAAGCGACAAGATGGAAATGACCAAAATCAACAAGACTCCGTCTTATTGTCAATGTAAAGTCATGATTTAAAAATTCGTATGAAATCGAATGCAGAATGATGGTTCCGCCATACGCGGTTCTCTGCATGGTTGTCGGCGTATAATTGGTCAGGGGTAGGGGCGTTCACAAGGTGGTGGCACAGAGGCGTACCCAAGACCGCTACTATACTGTGCGTGTGACCGAGCGGGAGGGGGTTCGTTTGATTGGCTGAAATCTGGAACACGGTTAGGGGGTGTCGGATCTGATCGCGTGGAGGTTGCGTCTGGGACCTGGGTGGGTTCCGAGTTTCCGTATGCGGGGGTGTTGGGAGGGGGAGGGGCGTGGTACACGAGAGGACGCTCTTTCGGTACCCAGGTCCTGATTCCTGGAATGTGTAAGGTAGAGATGATTCCCGTCAGTTTAAGCCATTCACCATATTTGGGATTGAGAAAACTATGGGGATATTATTTATACAAATAGAAGCTAGGTTGAAAATCACAAATCTGATTTTTTAATATTTTTTCGAAATTTATCAAATTTTCATGAATATTTGAAATGCAACATTGTAGACTACTATTTCCGTGAGTAGGTATATGCAATACAAAGATTCTTGCATGGAGAACATGATAGGTTGTTATACAATCTGCTGAGTGTGGTAGTCAGGTGCTTTCTGCTTAGATATTGGTGCACTAATAGGCCACGGAATTAGAACCCTCACGGGAATACCGATCTCTACCTTATTGGAGGTGTTGAGGGTTGGGAAGGATTTTGAGTTTGGATTTTAAGTTATTCTGACTTGTATTTGACTTTTTAACATCAAGGACGAGAGTTTTCTTTGATGTGTGTTGCACATGGGTACATATTCCCTACATATTATAGATTCTCCTTGTAGGGTTGTTGAATTTGTAGCACATTTTTATTGCATTGGTTATGTTTAGGTTTTGAATAGTGTGGTTATTTATGACTTCGTAAGAGCATCCACACACTTGCGCGGGGTGCGAGACACGCCACAGCAGGTTTTGAGGGCCCTCGCAATGGTGCGGACTCGCAAGATTTCGGCCCCCCCACCCCTCCGTGTCAAAATTTTAACAAATCGCGGTCAAGCCTGTTTTGAGGCACTTGCGATGCTGAGGTGGCCAAAGGAGCTGGAGTAAGGAGCTAGAGTGAGAAGCCGGAGGAACAGGAGTGAGGAGCCAAAAACAACCCAACGACGACGCTATACGGCAAATCTCTATCCTAGTCAACGAAAAACGGGCATGCAATGGCAAAATGGGAGTACATCAAAGTAGAGAGCCTGGGCACATTTTCTTGGAGCCCACAAACTTCAAACTGGATTCGTAAGCACGGGTGGGGGATACAAATGAGGGCCCGCAAAAATTCTACACACGCACTCTTGGCTCGGCAGGGTGCAAATGCTCTAAACTTCTCGTCATCACGTTCGTTTATTCTTTCCATGAACTTTGTAGCATTGATTTGGATATTTTAAGCCTACCTGAACATGTGCCTTCAAATACACTTCCACTGAACTTCTTTGTAAGTGTCTCCGTCTTTTTGTTGTAATGTAGGAAATGACTAGAGGGTATTTACAGTTGTGGCATTTCTACACAAACTTCTAGAACAAGTCCGATATATTTCAGGTATACGGTGTCAAACAATCAATTTTTCTTTTCATATTTTGGAAAACGCAGGATCCGTAGTACAAGATATTGCGGGGTTTACACTAGTGTACACTCAAAAATTACAAGCCTGAAACAATTAGAGTATATACACTAAGCTGGCGACTGTAGTTTTCTACATGTTCGTTTACCTTCCAAACATGTCATTCTACGAAATTAACAGGGGATTTTAAATATCACATTCAAGTTGAAAACCAGACGCATATTTGTTTCAGGTGAAAGACTAACAAGCCTCAGTCGACAGTCATGTTACAAAGTTTCACAAGCTTCAGGCCTTACAGTACTAGCTCCTAAGTGAAGGCAACGGAAGCACATCCTATTCCTCTTGCATCTATTTGGAAGGCATGGACAGCTTACACATGTTTACAGGCTGGCAAAAAGCGCAAGTTAACTACCCCAACTAGATAGTCATGAATCATATCAGACGTGGTGATCCCTCAATCAATATAACTGCTCTCTCGCATGCTCAGTATTGCCGCAGTAGTGTCAAAAGAATAATCAGTGAGCACAGACAAGAAACTTCGACAAATCAAACTCCTACTCTGTTTAGGCTCCCTCAGTCTTTGCAACAGTCTCAGCTGACTTCGCGTTTGCTGCAGCAGCGTCTCGCTCTGCTTGCTTTTTCTTCTCTCTGTTTCAGATTCGATAACATCATCAGAAAATGTAACCAAGGGAACAAAAACAGCGCCAGTAAAGAGTTTACTCTCACTGGACAAATTTAACAAAACCTTCACCGGACCCATTTCCCAAGTTAATATTAAAGTTCAGCTCTAGCCCTTCAAGACGGAGTTCACATGAGAGGGGAGTATGGGATCAGATCGCTGACCTCTCGTTGTACTCCTTGATCAGCTCCTTTCCTTGAGCCAACTTCGAGAGTAAATTCCTATACACGTCCAAGTCCCGGTCGACGCTCCGCTTGCTGATGTTCAGTGCCTTAGACAGCTGTAAGCAAGTACCCACCCTCAACATAAAAACTTGAGTTTTTGCACATCCAACGATTTGACGTGAAGCCATACGTGTAGAGAAAGTGCTACCCAATCATATAGGTGTGAGCATATTTCGTGGTCCAAGCTTTTACGTAGCTACACGTTCCAACTAACTGAAGAAACATGCTGCTTTCATCACTCAAAATGTGACCACTCACTGAAGTTTTTAGATGTGGCTTATACCATTGAGCCCCCTTATCATGATAAGTGGCGTACTCATTTGGGCAATGGGATACCAAGCACGAAGACTTTGATACTTTCGCATCCATGTTCTCAAAGAAATGTAAGAAGGAATTAAATTTATTAGGTCAGGATATTCAAAATCAGATAAGAATAGCCAGTAAAACTTACGTTCTCCAAAACAGCTGGGTCGGAAGCGTTAGCCTTCTCAAGGAGCCGGAATAATCCAATTGCGAAAAATCTACTGTAATGGAAGGATTCTTTGCCTGCCGCACGCTCTGCAATACCCTTGAGGGCAGCCTCGACTTCTCCGTCTTTGCTTGCAAAATCAGTAATTGCGCCTCCACTTTGGGCAGCTGCCCACTCCTCTAACTTCGTGGCATCTTTCCTGCAGCTCCCAAAGTGGATTATTTTGGTCAATAAATGTCAAACCCCATGTAATCTCAAATTAGTGCAAGTAGCCCTGCAATAGTTCTCCTGTACATGTGTGATGCGCAATTGCTCGGAATCTTGAAGAATTAAAAAAAACGGTGAAAACCAACCTGTACAATTCGGGATCCTCGTTCAATGAAGTGATGTATGCCTTGAAAATCGCATCCCGGTCCGCATCATTAGGGTAACCGTCCATAAGCTGATCATAGACAGTGACAAAGCCCAGAGCGAACACTGGGTCATAAGTGTAGGTCGAATTGTATCGCATCAAATGCTGCTGCACCAAGAGCTCCTGAATCACGGTGCTGTAAATGCTAGGGATTGGCTTCCTGTAAGACTTAATAAAAGCTCCCTTTGTATCCGACACAGTTGGTACGTCTGCCCTGACCAAAGTGCCCCCAAGTCTCATCAAAATCCAACCCACATTGTCTCCCAACCACATATCCCACACATCACCCCATCCAAATCCCAAATCCCACCTACATACCAAAACTTATCCACACCTCAACCCAACATTCACATCACATCCTTCAAACACCCTCCCTCAACACCCTCACAAACAGACCTATAACACTGTCACTCTCCTCTCAACCCCTTTCTTCAATTCATCACTCACTCGCCCGTGCTGATTGTCACATGCCAATGTAATCATTTGTTGCCACATACATTCCCTACGATTCATATTCAATTCCCAACATCCCAAGGCAAAGATGAACCACTCTAACCACCAAAAAAAATCATACAAAAATCATTCACCCCTAAGCTACCCAAAAACTCCAAACATGGTCGATTCATACCAGTAGAAGTAGCAGCAGGAGCAGCAGCAGCAGCACACGCCACAACACCACGCCTCTTACTAACAACAGGCACACTAGAGCCGCTCTTGGCAACACCAACACAGCGCAGCTGCTCCAGAGGACAGGCACCCACTTGCCATCTCACGCTCCTGGCCTTGTCAGCAGCTCCAGCATTGAAGCTAACCGCAGCCTTGACACAGCAGGGAGCCACCGTGGAACTGGACAGAGCCGCCATGGTTACAATGTTAATCCCAATCCCAGCTGAGGCTCCTCCCAACACTCTGTGCAATGAGACTCAAACCAGGGCGATGGTAGCTTGCATTGGCATGGAGTTGTGAGTTTGGGGAGAGTGAGCCTGGGAGATAGGCTTATCCTTTGATAGGGGGGAGTGAGTGACGCAGGGGACAAGGGGCCGATGGGAGATGATGATCCGGGGTGTGTGTCGCTCATGCCATGCCAACACTGGCTGTGCCTGCCAAGTTGCGCCTGGGAACGTGGCCTTGCTCCATGCTCCTCCCTTTTCCTCCCCTTGCTTCCTTTGCGGACATGTCACCCGGCTCCCATATATTTTATACGTTCATAAGAGATTTCATGCGGAAGTCCAGTGCAGACCTCGAATTACTTAGGGTTACTCTATTTGGAGGTCAAAAGGGTTACATTGTTTGGAGGTCAAAAGGGTTATTCTATTCGGAGGTTAAAAGAAGTTTGACTACTGTCGTGATTGGAAGAAAGATTCGAGAGAGGTGGAGAGCCTTCATAGGATTAGGATTACAAATGACATGGATCCATTGCCGCTTTATGTATTCGTACTTCATGTTTAAGTTACCCCGGAAGAATATATTATCATCCCACTCTTCTTCAGATAAGGTAGAGCAAACTCTTCCCTTTGAAAATCTGTATTAGTTTCCATAAATGTACTTGTGTCCAACACCTACTTCTTCGTTTGAGCAGACTCTTCCTCTTTCAAGGAGAAATCCGAAATGAGTGTAGTAAGTGACTCCACCTACAAGTCAAAAGTTCATTGCTTCTCCATTGTTTGTGATACGAAATAATAATTCAATAAAGCAAAATTCATGGTATTTTTTTTTAAAAGTCAAGGTGACTTCAAAGATAACACAGTTTGTACCTTAATGCCAAATCCAATTTTTGTATGCTTGACTATAAAGTGGAAAATTGTTAGAATAATGGTATGTGATTTGCGGATGATAAGTTTGCAAGAATGGATTAGCATATTGACATAGATAGTTTGGTAAATGTCTTAGGTATGACATGAAGCATAGCAATTTTTTTAAATCATCAGCGTACTTCCAAATCCCGTATACATGAAATTAATGAACCTTGAAATGCAATACTAAATTTTGAAGTTTCAAAAATTGTAATTAATGGTTGTATTGAAACTTCTCATTCATCAAACATTTAAAATCTCCTTGTTGGTACTGTAGTAGATTAAGGTAGAATTACTATCAATTAACACCAAAATATTCAAATTTAAAAGTGTGTGTATCAATACACTTGAAATGATAAATTTTTTAGATCACACTACAAATAGTTTTCTAGTCAAATACTAGTAATACCTTTATTTATTTATTTTTAATTATGTTTTTTTCTTTAGAAACATTGTGAGCTTATAATAGTTAGTGCAAGTGAGAGTGATTATTGTTTTGGATGTAATACGAGTGACAAGATGATTTTCATTCTAAAGAAAAGAAGAACATAAATAATGGAGATTTTTATTATTTATGATATTACATATTTGTTTTAATGATATAAGCACATGCGTCTTAAGAAATTTTATTCTCAGGTTCATACGTGGTGCGATGCTAATATGATGATAGCACGAGGTGATGGTAATTTAATAACCAAATCACTCAAGTCTATAACTATATTCTAATACATCTAGTCTAATATATCTAATCTAATACATCTAGTTTCTCACAATCTGATGTTTCTTAGATCAGTAAAGAAGATTGAGTCACTCACATCTTATATGTATAGTTACTCACATTTGAAAAATATCTAATCACTCATATTCACTTCTATCTCGTATATCTAGTTATTCACAATTCCATTTTATATATCTAGTTATTCACATCTGGCATATCTAGTCACTTACATCTAGCATATCTAGTCACTTACATCTAGCATATCTAGTCATTCACATCTCCTGTATCTAATCACTCACATCTGACATATCTAGTCAATCACATCTGGCATATCTAGTCACTTACATTTAGCAACTCTAGTAACTCATATATGGCATATTTAGTCACTTACATCTAGTATATCTAATCACTCACATCAAACATATCTAGTCACTGACATCTGGAAATTTAGTTAGCTACATTGTGCATACTTTGATGATTCTGAAGTCACCAGAAAAATCGAGTCAGTCTCATATGGAACCTGATCCCTCTTATAGAAGTCATTCTGAACTTGTTTAAACTTGTCCCCTTCCTTGTCATGAAGTTATGTCTGTAGTCGCGTTCCTCTAACCACCTTGGACCTTGGTCCGATGATGGTCGGTTATACTTTTTTTCTTTATAATGAATTTCATTCATTTGCTCCAAAATAAAAATAAAATAAAATAAAATAAATCACATCTGGTATATCTAGTCACATACAAAGGACCATCCTTTAATGTTCATACTATCTCCAAAAAATATCAGGTCACTCGTATCTAGTACTATATTCTAGTATGTCTAACCACTCTCATAAAATTCTGCTATGGTGTCCCTATGATCATTAGAGATAATTATCAATGAATAATTTTCAGAAGAAAAACTGAGCGTAGAATGCGATGATTGTGTCAGCAATATCAATTTCATTACCATGCTAATAGATGAAGGTAAAGATGATAATAATGCGAATTTTATTCTCATTAATATTATGAACACGTATTAGCCAATGGTAACAAAGATAGTGAAGGACAACAATTTACTTTTTACAACGATAGAAAGCGGGTCTAAGCGCAGCAGAGCCCAAATGTGCCATTTCGACCAGTAGAAAACCTCTAACAGTGGTGGTTTCTGGTGCCACCACCTTGTGTGGATATATCAATCACATGGTTTTAATAAAGCATGAACTGTCAATTATGTGAGTGCCAATTAAAAAAACGTTTGTTCTCCTTGAAACAAGTGCCCACCAAGGCTCACACATTGCAAATAATTTCAACCCACCACAGGATTCTCACATTACTCCGGTCAACAGTACAAACAGTGAATACTGTAGCGTAATCATTGCAGTATTCAAACACGAAAAACCAGATGAGGTTGACTACAGTTCCCCTCTCCAGAATAGCGTGGCCGGTACACAAGGACCACTCCAACGTAAATCACTTGGAAGACTCACCAAATAATAATCTAGTCACTCACATCCTTAACTTCACAAATCCATTTAAAAAATAAATTATATCTGAAAATTAAAAAAGCATGAATTGGGAAAAGACGGAATTCAGCAATCATTGTGCTGTGCAGTGTTCAAATAAATGAGAAATGGATGAGGTTGACTGGGCACCGGGACAGGACAGAATAGTAGCGCGGCCGTTTAAAAAGGATCACTCCAACGTAGAAAATCCAGCGTGACATTCCCTTCAACTACCACTGTGCTTGGCGGAGTCACCAAATTTACACCAACTTCCTGACGCGTAAGCCAGCTTTCCGATCCTTCAATTCCGGCAGGCGCTCAACTTACGACTTACTACCCCAGAAGTAACTTACTACTTCAAGCTAAATGGCTATTTACTAACTAATCACAAACACTAAACACCTCGCTAGTGATGCCATTCATGAGATCGGATGAATCTCCTGGAGATAAGGCGTAGATCTCACAGGTGTGGAATCTAGGAAATGGGGGGAGTATCTAGGGGATGGGAAGAAGGGATTGGCGGAATTGGAGATTTTGGAGCCTTTGTCAGAAGATGGCTCGTGGGAAGGGGAAGGGGAAGGAAGGGAAGGGGCTTGGCTATGGCGGACATAAACCCTCGTTGCTGGATGGGGGAGATGAATCCACGGAGGTGAGCGCGACTGAACTGCGGCCTTGAAATCCGAATCCGAGTCGTGCTGTGTCACGCCGTTGAATAGAAACAAACGGCGCGGAATTTGGTGCAGAGATGAGCATGCTTCATATCTTGGGGCATGTTGATGGCATGGTGAAGAGCATGGTGAAGAAGGGTATGGTTACGGATATGTTGTGATATCGTCTCGTGGAGTTTACCGGGTGTGTGCAGACGGTGGTTATGATCGTGCTGGTGATTTTTGTGGCGAATCTGGGGAGTTTGGGATGGGGTTGATTGGGTTGGAGGTGGATTAGGGTTTGGGGGAATTCGATTATTGGGGTTAGATCTAGGGTGGGAGGGGGACGGATTCGGGGAGGAGGAGGGGGATTGTTTGGTGGGTTGTCGATGAGAGGGGCGGTTTATGATAGTTTGCGGATCAGGGGATGGAGTAGGGGTGGGGGTGAGGGGGGTTGCAGACATGGCCGAGCATGAAGTCGCGGGCGTGCCTCAGGAGCAGGCAGGGACGTCAGGAGCTGCTGAGGCCGCTGCGTGTTGGGGGACGTGCGAAGAGCTGCTGCTTGTGAGTGCTGTGAAGCGCCACGGCGTGAACAACTGGAGCCTCATAGCCTCGGAGCTCAAGGCGCGGGCCATCACTCTGAACGTCAGCCCTTTGTATTTCTCGGAGACTGTAAGTTCGCATGTGTTTCTGAACGTTTCTAGTTGAAGGATTGCTTGGGTCGCACTGAGTAGCAATTATTATTATTTGGTTAGAAGGATTGATATTTTAATCCATTAGATAGGTTGTATTTTTGGATTATTTTAATGGTATGTAAAATGGGATTTTTTTTGGTTGGAGAGGATCTCATCTGTAGCTATTTTCCCTTCGAATATACATACTTTGTTTATATTCCCGCTGGGCTGATTAGCAATCGCACTCAAGCTAGATATTTCTTGCCAGCAGATCATGAATGTGTTGGTTTCGACATGTAGATGTATGTTCTTTTTGTACTGGATTCAATTGTGTGTGGAAGCGGGTTATGTCATGTTCGTGATTAACATATAAATGTGATGCGATCTGTTGCGATCGATTTCTTGCATTGAATCGAACACCGAGTTTTGTCAAGTGTTTTGATATTAGTATTTTAATTTACTACAGGAGTAATTTAATATGGCTTGTTAAGTAAGTCAAAAACTAATCGTTTGTGTTTTTTTTTGTTTTTTTTTTTTTTTGTGATGTCTGCTCATTTATTTGTCTTATTTCTGACAGGCTTGCAAGCAAAAGTATGACGTCCTTAGAGGGCGGTTTGCAAGCTGCAGTAGCTCCACCATGAGCCAGTATGTCATTACCCGCTACTACTGTTGCATAATTTATTATTTTATTTTATTTTAAGCATTCATTCGTCTCATAATTTTCACTTTTGAGTGAGTTCCGATTTTAAGATGAGAGTTTATGTCGGTTGACAGGGATGAGGATGTGGGGAATGATATGCATTGGTTTGAGGAGTTGCGCAAAATAAGAGTCGCTCACTTGAAGCGGGAACTTGAACATTATGATGGTTCAATCGGGTACGCTTTGTTTCAGTGATGGCTGCTTGTATGCAGGCTGTTGTTACATGGATATTTGGTGCAAGATCTGGCAGATTTGTCATTCATTATTAGATGGAAGCGATGTTTACGTTCTAGCGGATGGTTCACAAAATTCTGAACTGTCTCGTGATGATTTTCATCAGGTCCCTTCAAGTGAAAATAAAGAGGCTGAAAGCTGAGAAGGCAGGAGACATAGCAGCAATCAAACAGCTTGGGAAAAGCATAGCAAATTCCCAGCCAAATGATCAAGTGCCAGAAGACAATCAGCTTGGAAAAAACATCACAAAACCCAAGCAAAATGATCAAGTGCGAGAAGTTTCTACCTGTGAAGTTCCTGTACAGTGCAGCCCCATTGATGACGAGATCGGAAAGGATTTGTCGAAAAGCTTTAACCTCAAGCTTTGCTCTCAAGCTTCTCTAGCTTTGAATACGGAGAAGAGCGTACACGATAATGCCTTCATTCAAGACCCAGTCAACTTGCAGCATGTTAATCCTGAATGTGACCAGTGGCATGATGCCGTGGGAGATCTTCAGGGTGTCTCCTCTGGGCCCACGGATATCACAATGAATGCAGATGCTCACAGAGATAATACCAGGGAATCTAGGAATCTTGACCGCAGGGTTGAGCAGCATGATGGTACAATGTCAGTTACTGTCGAGCCCAACGTACCATCGGGAGGTGGTGTGGATGAATTGCAAGCTGTAGAAGCAGCTGGGGTTGCTACCGTATCTGAAGTAGACGAAGACGTGAAGATACCAGAGAAAGGTGAGCAAGCTGATATAGTGCAGGGTACACATCTGGTGGACCGGTCAGCAGAGTCTCTTTCCAGGGACCATGAAGCAGGCTTATTGGTGCTGGATTCTGGCAATGAGGATAAACTCAAGGCAGGGGTGGATGGCTTGAACACGGTTGAACAAGGTATACAAGAATTAGTTCGGGATGAATGCACTAGTATTCAGCCGGATCGCAAACCTGGAGGTGATAAAACATCATCAGCCGCTGCTGATACAATATCTAATTTAGACACTTGTGAAAATGGTGGTACCGTACAGCCTATTCATCCTGATTTGAGAGCCCATGCAGAAGGCCATTCGATTCCTTCTCCTAGTTCTTCATTGTTATGCCCAGAATCCTCTGGATCTATGAATTTGGGAGAAGCAGGAGACAAACAACCCGAGACTCCTACAATTTCAGAGGAGAAAGCAGCGTCGTTGAACCCTCAGCAGAGTGCTGATGAGTTACAAAAGGAGACGTTAGAAAATATTGTGGGTACTCCTAGCCCACAAAAGGAGAATGATGCGGAAGCAAGTCTGTGCGCACAATCACACGCAGGTCGCCCCCTCGATACAGATCATGATGACAACACAGGGCAAATCAGTAGCGAGCATGACAGTTTGGGTGATGCACAAGGATCACACCAGATTGATAAGAGCTTGAGTAACTTGGCACAGGATGCAAAGGCCGATGAAATTACTTCTTCTGAGCCCGTCTCAGAGATTTCCAAACTTCAGGAAGATGTTCCTGATTCTCAGGTATCGAAGGAGGTCTCGATGTCGGGTTTGGACAGTGCAGAGACAGGTCCAGAGTCCAACACCGCCGCTGCTGAGGGTGTCACAACGAGTCAAGATGATCATACGATCGTATTAGAGAAACCCGAATCTGAGGAATCATCTAAGGCTTCCGGATTGTTACATCCTCTAAGTGCGGAACTTAAGAGTTCCAGCCCTGAGAGGCATATCGTTATTGCCCTGGATGAGCCCAATGACAATATTCCAAGTCGTGGAAGTAAATCTACCAGTGCTTCAAAGGAAACGGTGATGAAGGTGGATATGTATATTGGGTCGGATGCAGTTAGTGGTGTGGAGGCTGAAAGCATGGAGGGTAAAGAGCAAGCAGTTGAGACATCATGTGAGGATGTTACAAGTGGCGAGTGTGATCCTCAGGAAAAAAGTACAGCACACGTATCCTCTGCCAACGCAATGGATTTATTAAAGGAAGAATATGGAGCTCTACCATCCAAAGGATCCGAACTACCGTTAATTTCAGTGGAGTTCGTCCAAAAGCCTGAGCCTGAAAAGACTGCAGCAACTTCAGATCTGTCCCTTCCGTCAGGTATGGAAGCTTCCAATTTAACTAATTATGGTCCGGCCAGATCAGATCCAGTAGATAATGATATGCAGATGGTGGAGACGACAAGTAAGGTTGTCGATGAGCCAAGAACTTCAGAATTGGACGTTAAAACAGATTTGGGTCAGGTCGCTCAGGACTTAGAAGTCGGGCATAATGTAGAGGGTGTTGAACACATTGATTCACATGCAGCTATTGCTGCAGTGCTTCCTACACCAGGAAGCTTACCTGTAGGTCACACGGAAAGTGACCCCGCCATTAAATTTGGCAGGGATTTACCAGAATTTCAAGTGGCTAGCATTGTTAGAGAGAGAAAGTTACAGGGAATTATTTTAGATGTAAAATTGGAGATCAGCAAGGAAGAAAGTCTTGATGGCCAGACATCCGCATCCAGACAACAATTGAGTGAAGTCATTTCAGAAGGTTCAAGGGGCAGAGATTTGGACATTAGTAGTGTGAGTTCTCCTGATGCAGCAGAAGGAAGAGATCATTCTGATAGAGATTTGATTATGGAGTCAAACGAGTCAAAACCTTTGACTATAAGTCCTGCAAAAGTGAAGGAAGAAATCATAGAATATGTTAGGGATAGAAATTTGCAGGAGATCATGGACAGTGCTCCCAAATCTAGCATTAAACTAAAGGCAGAGCCAAACAGCCCAGTCGAGTCCCTTGGTGGAGGTCTGGAGTCCAAGATTCCTTCAAGCCATGAAGGGAGTGACAGTGTGCAGGAGCGGTACAAGGATGGTGGTGATCATAGTGGAGAACGTGAAGAAAGACGGCAACGATTGCGGGATTACGGAGAAAGCCAGATCGATAAGAGTGAAGCTGGATCACCTGCAGATGGGCATGATGGAATGTCTCCTTCAAGTAGACGTAATCGACGTGAACCTCGGGTTCCTGGGAAGTTGGTCCCACTCCTCGAGGTTCTTCGCAATATTTGCAACCACAAGTCGGCATACCTCTTCAAAGGAAGGCCAGAGGTCAGGAAAATATCTCATGCACCATCGTCCCCGTTGCAATTCCTTATGACAGCACATTATTACTTCAGTGCGCATGCAGAGAGTCAGAGTAGGGATTTTACTTCAAGAATATGGTGGATATGCAATACATTGGGCTCTTATAATTCGCCAGATTTTTTCTCCAGCTCTTCAATTGAAGTGAGCTTGTTCGGAAAGGAGTCTTTTAAGGGCCTAAATTGTTGATATTCAGCATGTAGAAGTTTTCTCCAGGAATCTATGAGGAGCTCTATACGATGTAAAGATATTATGATTATAGCCTTGCAGCTGTCTGGTACTGCAAGTGGGTGCAGAGAAACCGAGGAGGAACCGAAAAATAACAGCTTCACATTGTCTAATATGCGATGGCTGTCTATATGCAGGACCCTAGATACAATCTGCTCATTCGGAGACATATGGATTTGACTAATGTGCGGGCACGGCTGGAGGAGGGGGTGTATTCTGGCAGCAGTGAGTTCTTCCGTGATCTACTACTAATTTTCAACAATGCAATGGTGTTCAATCCTTCTGGTTCAACAGAGTTCGTAGGTGCAAAGGCCCTTTTGACTGAGGCAACGAAGGAGCTGAACAGAATTTCCCAAACCGAAGCATTATTGAAGAGAGACGGACCTGCCACACGAACGAGGGAGTTGAAGAAACCAAAAACAGCAGTAGCGGTAGTTGCTCCTCCTAAGGTAGTCACACCTTCCCCAATCGTTGGAACCTCCTCTGGGAAATTGATGGTTTCAAACCCGTCAGCCACAAGTCTGCCTGATACCGCTACCAGGAAACGACCCAGCACTCGGTCGGGGGCACTAGAAACTTCCACCAATTCCGGGGCTGTAGTTGATTCAGAGGGTGGAACAGCACGAAGTGCAAGTGTAAATATAATTGCTGGCCCAAGCACTAGTCGCGCCGAAGAAACAAGGGATTCACGTGATGATGACCAAGAGGTTAATGGCAGTTTGAAAGGTGGAAAGAAGCTCCATGTAGGAGGTGGTTCTAGTAGGGGGACAACACGAAGTCATGAAGAACTGCAGGAGGGAACATCGTTGAAGATTGGTGTGAGCAAGGCTTCAGGTAGACCAAAGTTGAGGGACCTAAAAGATGCATCAGAAGTTGCAAAACGACCAGCAGTTTCTGCAAAGGCAGCAGGGGCAGGGAAGCTGAAGGCTGAGAGAGAGAACGAAAGAAAGAGAGAAAAGGAACGAGAGTTGAAGGAGAAAGAAAAATTGAAGGTTAGTGAAAGGGACGACATTGATGACGACGACTTCCTCCTCCGCAAGGGGAAAAGCCTTGCTAAGTTGAAAGACCAGGAAATTATCCAAGAGAGAGTTTCTGTCGCAAAGCCTGCATCAAAGGCCAGAGCTTCAACAGCAGCAGTTCGCTCAGCTTCTAACTCTCAGGACACGCCTACGTTGAGCCTTGCACGTCCAGTCCGGGGTGCTGCACGTAAAGCGGCTGCTGCAAGCTCTGCAAAAGAAACTGCTCGGGTTCCGGAACAGCAACCAAAGAAGCGAGTGAGGAAATGATTTTTTTCAATTAGCACTTACCCATTACAGCTTGTTTATTTGTAAGAAAACACATACATTTGCGAGATTGATCAGGAACCTGGGTCCCGATGGTCTGGACAGATGACTATCCTATGGTGAGACCCATCTCAGTCTGGCCGGATAGATGACTTGTGTAGTCATATCTCCGACGGACGGCTTCCTAACAATGCTAGCATAGTATGAAGGATTGTATATTGTGGCCGATGTATGTTGGGACATCTGCGCACTGTAACATGAATTTTTTAAAACTGCCTCCACAGTGAGGCGCTTCTCCGGCTTCTAGCTCCGCGTACATCCGATTGTGTTGTGAGAACGTGAGTGTTGTCAGTGTGGCTTTGGAACGAGGGTTTCCGGAATTGCAATGAACGGAGAAAGTAACTGGGGTTGCCATGGTTGTTAACAGTGTCTGCATTTGATACTGTCATTCATTCTAGATTATCTCGTTTGCTGCTTGCAGTCCGTGGAGATTTGAATCTTTCGAAGTCTAGTTGACAAATTGTTTTCTACGGCCTGGAATATATTTCATTGGTTAGGACTTGCTTTCAACTGCAATTGTGCGGTGGCTGGATCTTCTGTTCTTTCTTGGGTTACAAGTGAATTTTTTATTCTCCTACTCTACAAGCTCCTCGTCTGTATTCAATGCAAGGGGCTTCTTAGGGCCGCTTCCGACGTCCAGAGGAGGAGGGACTGTCCACTGTCCCAAACTTGGTTGAGAGGAGAAGCCTTTGGGCTGGAAAGTAATCTTAAAATAATCCACTTGGTGGCTTTGGGCGGGCATAGTGTGAAGCCCAAAGGAGATGGCCAAAGGCCAAGAACTATGATCCAAATATTCAGACATTTATATAAAATCGAAAAAAAATAAAAAAAATCTGAAAAAAATAGGGAAGGTGTATATACTAATGAAGAATACGTGGAAAAAATTTCAGCAAATTCTACATAGTTATGACAAAGTTATGAGCAATTGAAGTTCAGCTTATTTTAGGACAGCATTGGTCTAAACCCAATGATTGTCAAAAGGTTCATTGAATAGTAAATGACAAGGCTAGTGGAGCATGACCAGCTCTTATTAGCCCATGAGCCTTGTCTTCTTGTGCATATTTTAATGAAAAAAAAGTTTCTCCTCTCGATGGAAGTTTGGGTCGAGCAAAATGCTTGACCCAAACTTTGGTCAAGAGGAGAAACTCTTGGCGCCAAAACTAGCTAAAAGTGCTCCCACCTAGGTTCCTTTGGTGGTGACGTCCTTTGGACTTCGGCCTCTAGTGTGAAGGCCGAGAGGAGGAACTTTGGCCATTTAAGTGTTTTCATTGATTGGGATGCTTCTCCTCTCGAAGTTTGGCCATAGTGGGAAGCGGCCCTTAGTCATTTTTCAATTGTTATGTGGAGTCTATAGTTTAAAACGTTCAACTCAATATTTTATTTTATTTTTTACGAATTCCACCAGCAAAAGAAAAAGAATTCTAGTGCACTTTAAAAACATATTTCGTAGACAACAACATGAATAAGTCATAAATTTTTAAGATATTCACTCAAAATAAATCTATTCTGCTAAAATTTTCACGGCTATTTGACATACATTCTTCACAAAATTATCGAGTACTTCCTAAAGATTTTCCTGAATCTGGCATGGGCCGTAAAATTTTCATGTGCCTAGGTTTATCGCAAGTGTTGAAAATTTCAAATGACTAAAGGTATGTTCCCACTTGGCCTTAGAGGGGGTTTTAAGAGGGGGTGTTATCTCCATTAAAAAGTGTGTGTTCCCACCTACATGCTTTAGTAATTACCAATCCTACATGGATGTCCACATGGCACACTTTTAAGAGTAGGTATTAGTTAATATTTAAGAAGACAAAAGAGCTTTGAGAAATAGTAGGCAATACTTATGGGGCCACCAATATTGGCAAGATTCTCTACTTTTCCTCTCATAAGAGTGGTCTTATATATATTGTCCCATTTGGGGGACCATTACATAATCCCCTTCCTATTGATAAGGCCTTTACGAACCTCATTGATTACACCTTTTCCAAAAAGTAGGCATTGCTCCCCAAATTGTGGAGTTGTTAAATTTTTAAGCACGTTCTTTGCTAAGGCCAAGTGGGAATGGGCCTTAACCCCTTTTGCATCTTTGCGTTGTCAATACGGTAGTCTTCTGGGAGCGTATGAGGCAACTGTTCCGGCTACAGACGTGATTTAGGGGAGGAGGGAATGTGATTTTTGAGCTCGAATTTTTGCGGGATACAGACAGTGAGATCTGCGACGTGACCCAGCAAAGACATCGGGGAAAAAAGTCACACAATTCCGTGTAGAAATTCGACAGTGCGGGGGGGTGCTCGGGAGGGAGAACGTATGCTTCCATCTCGCGTCAGCGTAGAGAACGTGCAGTCCTGACGCCGGGAGGTACGGGGTACGAGGGCCACGCAGTGACGGTGGCTTCATGGCCGTGCGAGGTTACCGGTGTCCTTCTGACCTGCAGAGCCGGTGGCGTGGAGGAAACTGACGTCACCGGGTTGACATGGCAGAAGCAGGACCATCGAGAACCGGCGTGCTTAGAAGGGGTACTGCCTAGATATCCATGTCCCGGGACACTGAAGTCGTTACTGCACGGGAGAGACGAGGACTCGCCCCCAGCGGATTGGCTAGAATCGGAGCACATCACACCTAAACGAAAAAGGTTTAGGACACATAGAGCTGTGCAAAATCAGGAACATGGCTTTGAATTTACAAGTAACAGAATCCGCAGAGTAGAGGTCGTGTAAGACCTATGAGTTCTAAGTGCAACTGTCCTACCACGCTGTGGTTGCTAAAAACTGTACACACACTCTCAGACGGAAGCAAAGGAAATTGCACGCCGCTACCATGACGACCCGAGGAGGACGATCAAAAAGACATCACAGAACTCCTCCTACTGTCTATACTACATTCAACAAGTCCTTCAAGCTGCCGAGGACACTTCCTGCAGACCAGCTCCATATTGACAGTCACAGCTTGCGAACCTCGAACTCCGCTTCACCGGCCTCCACAAATATCAGAGTATCCCCCATCTTCAGGCGGTTGAGGGCGACGAAGTCCACCCACCCTTTGGTGAAGTGGCAGAATGTTTGCTTCTGGGAGTAGTACCGGGCCGATTTTACCTTCACCGTTTCTCGAGGACCACAGAGATTGTACCAGGGGCCGTCGAATTTGACGTCGCCTACTGCGCGCCAATAAGCCGTGGGGACGTCCTGTTCAAAACAAAACAAGCCAAGGAACAGCGGAGGGCTTGTGAGGCATCGCAGTGAGAGAAAACGGCGTTGGTAGATGGAAGCCACGTACCAGAGGTACCGGCAGCGACAGCGGGAGGCCATGCGGAAGGATAGGATTCGGTTCGCGACTTACCAGCCGGGTCGACGATGCAGGCCGAGTATGGCAAGCCCGCAGCGTCTTCTGAAAGTGTCGGCGCTCTTCCTCGTACTTCGGCGGCGGGAGCACATTCGGCGGTGACGAAGCCTCGCTGCGGTGAATGATGGCTACGAGCGTTGCACTGTCCACCTCCTCGAAGACGAGCAACGCTGGGAGAGTTATCACGGCGTCGGTGAGGAAGCGCTGGTAACCCCTGCCGACAGAGCGCCAGGCGGTTGTCCCCGAAGAGCTCCCGTGCTGCTCCATCCGGACTGGCCACTGCTTGGGAGTCTTCAACGACGTCATAAGGCTGCAATTCGGCGTGGCGGGCCATCCGGTTTTCCGAGTGAACGCAGGCGGAATCTCCTACAAGTGAAATGACACAAAAAAGGTCAGACCGGGGGGGACCAGAGTACAAAGCCCGAGGCGATGGCATTCGACGGTAGCATGGCGGGCAGGGGGGAGGAGGCCAACGGGGAGGGGGTTACCAGCTGGGAGCTGTGGGCCTGCGAGGAGAGAAGCACGGTGAAGTACACCACTCGGCACTCATCCAGTTCGGCCACCTCCACCTGTGGATGTGTGTCCATGTCGATGATGGATCTCCCTCGAAGAAATGCACCTGCACCAACTGGCAACGGAGCAATGTGAGAATGCAGAGTCTGCGAATGGAGAAAAGCCAGAGCAATCGGGAGAATGAAGCTGACGAGTGCACAGAAAAGGGAGAGGCAAACAATATGACAGGGGAAGGGAAGGAGTAATGGCACCTGGAGTAGCGACGGCACTGGAGTCTGCGTATCACTCCGATGGCGGACAGGGTGGACTAGGGCCATTACAGCAACCGAGAAGCTAATACAGATAGGTACGTCGGATAATGAGCAAACCATCACGTCCGCGATGATGGAGATCCGGGGCCGCGGCGGCGAATGATGACACAGATCCTCATGATTGTTCGCCCGGGATATAGATTGCATAATAACTCCTGCATTTCACTATCACGGGTCAACACGACGACACCATCGAACATCACTAGCACATTCCAGGCGGATAAGGAATCATGACGACATCCCAACGAAGTGACAGATGGGACAGGGGATTCTAAGAGCAAGTACCGAAATCAAAATTCAAACGAAGTGATTAGTCGGTGAACGGACCTATCAAATACATTTCAGAACACTGCTACGAATACGGCAACGTCATGGACATAACCTTGTTCTCTGTGACAGACACACTCAGAGGCCATAGCCATCACGATCCACATCGTCAGAGAAAACCTCCACACCCGAGGTACAGAGACACGCAAAGGACATGTGTTAAAACATTACAGATCGGGAATGGGAGGTTATCCGCTGCTCCTGCACACAGAGCACACAACCTCAAAGTCCGATTAGCCAGAGCAGAATCAAGGTATTAGCCGAGGTGCTTCCACTGCTGGAGCGATGAAGTGTTGCAGCGGACCGTTTACAGAGGAATACATAAGTCATCCGAGATGTCTGAATTAAAAAGACGTTACAGGGTTCCACAAGCGTCTGTAAGGTCGCCTGTAGTGGCATTTACAAAATAAGTCACTGCTTCAAAAATCATCCAAGTAACTAGAGTCCCATTGAAAAAAGAGTGCCCATGGCGCCTACAAAAATTAACAAGCTCTGTTCCGGCTGAAGCAGCGAGCTTCTTCGTCCGATTGCCCTCACTGAAATCCTGTGTGGTTCGTAGTGGCTGAAATCCTGATGCAAGACGACATCGGAGATTGATACTCCCGGATCAATCATGCGAGAACTTTGTGGAAATCGAGCTTCCAAACATTTCAGTAGACTGCCTCATATTGATGCACGGCGACTGAGTGCCCTTGTATTGCACGGATCCGGCCCCCACCATGGGGGCAGAACGGCACCACGAACCACTGCCCGGTTCCCGCTCCTGCGCAGCCCCAATGTACCCTGTCACCCAAACAAGCCCACCTTTAGATACAAATTCTCTCAGCGACAAACAGATTCGTGGTGCGTTAGGTAGCACAGTTCCTTGCACATCCACTGTGGACCGCAGGCAGCGCAGTGCCAGCGCTGCAAGTGCCCACAGACTACGCACTTGCGACGTAGCAGCGTCCTGACGGGGCAATGCACAGTGGGGGCCCTCCTCCACCTTCGTAGTGGGACTGCGGCGGCTTTCCCCCTGGCCGCAACAGCGGCTTCGATGAGATGTTTACCAACCGCAATTTTGAAGGCTAGGTGCGGCTTGGCGCGCAGCCCTAACTCTTCCATCTCCCGCACCCAGGTAACGTAGGCATTGACGAGGGACTGGTCCACTATGAAATGGAAAATTTTAATCCACCATTTGTGGCACCTCAGCTGACTCGAATAGCTTCCCCTGAGCTGATCTGTTACGTCTACGCCACGCATGTACTCAACGTACTGCGTGTGCATGGGGGAGGATGGAAGGATCAACCTTCCCCGGAGTCCTTTTTTGCGCCGAAGGACCTGTACATCCGGAGCCCAGGGCGGCGCTGCTGTGCTGAGCAGGGTAACGAGCTTCGTATCCTGCCATGACACGACTCCCATCTGCCGATGCACATGGGTTCTGATAAGCATGGAGCCGCGTTCCTCTGGTACCGTTTTCCGGTTAAGTCCTCCTGGCAGATTCTTCGAGCGTAACTTCACGGTCCCTGTTGCCCAGATTCCCCTGACCATAAGGTCGTGGAATAAGTTGACAGAGGCAAAAAGATTGTCCACGACGAGGCAGTGGCCACGCCCCTCAAGACCGTCTACCATTCTCTGCACGACATGGTAGCCAAGACCATGCTCACCCACACCCGTGCCCTCTCCAAAATACACCTCGATGCGCCACACGAACCTGCTCTTCGAACTTGCAAGCATCCATATCTTTATTCCGAAGCGTATTGGTTTATCCGGCATGAATTGCCTGATAAAGCAGTACTTACCCTTGTACGGGACCACGCATTCATCAACCGTGATCTCCCGTTCCAGACTGTATATTGACTCTGAGACCTCCACAAATCTGTCCACCAGCCAGCGTGTCTTCGCAATTCTGTCGAAGCGTCTATCCTTTGTGTCCCTGACTATTTCTTCGTTGTCTACAAGGTGTAAGCAGCCCAGGATCTGTTGCCATCTGCGGAGACTCATTACACTTGAGATCAGCTTGCAGTGGACCAGGGGCTCAGTAACCATCCAGTAGTGTTTGACTGAAGGCAGTCTCTTGCAACCCATGAGGATGCAGATGCCGATCCACCCCCTGATGTCACTACTGTCGACATCCCTCCATGTAGGACCTCCCTTCGTCACAGCCGGCTCTGTCCCCGTAGGCAAGATGACCGCCCTCGCATACCTATTAGTCTCCCGCGCTATGCGCTCCACAGTCTGGTCATCCCAATACTTATCGAAAATACGATGTGGCTGTGGGACTCCAGTTTCTGTCCTGGACTTCAACCCGGGCTGGGGACCTGTGAAGTTATCACGGCTTCCTATGAAGTCAACGGAAGCTGAGCTCCAGGACTCCCTCCGATAATGCCTTGCCAACTGAGACATATCCAGATACGATGGAGCGAATGCCTCGTCCCGCATGCACCAGTTCTCCATCCCCGTGGGCTCGAGGTCGGGGTCGTCATCCTCACAGTCCACCTCAAAGTCCGGATTCAGCAGACTCTATGACGTCTTCGAACTCGCACAACCATTCCCTGTCACTTGAGTCGTTGCCTTCTGCTACAGAGTCCTCTCTCTCTTCCCCGCTCTCATCTGAGTCACATTCCGGGACCTTCTTTTTACCTGTAACCATGTAATCAGGAAGTGCGTGACTTACCTTCGGGAACGTCATTCTGGCCGTTGAGTTCTGCGTCCCGTCGATGCCTTCCTCATCTTCCGGGACATCGTAGTCCGCGATGGGCAGTCCCGGGGGCTGTGAGCCCCATGGCGTTGCTTCCCCGTTGTCTCCGCAATGCTCGGTCTCCCCTGGCAGCCCATCCGTCCCGCATGGATCCCCGTTGACAGTTCCACCCGACGTACCCGCTCCACTCGAAGTCCCTGCCCCATCGGGAGTACCTCCCCCGTTTTGAGTAACCACTGCAGGTCGCTGGCCGAAGCAGTGCTGGCGCTTCTGCCAGCCATATCCATGCCCGCCCTCACTTCCCACCGCTCTAATGTCGGGCCCAGTCGCGACCCGGACGTCATGGACCTCCATATGGCGTTCGCTGTCTGCACCGCCGAGGTCCACAATAATCATCTTCTTCCCGGTCCCGATGTTGATGCCCTCACCCACGATGTCTCCCTGAGTCCACGACGGGGTGTCTCCCGTGTGGAACGAATACTCAGAGAGGTACCTATTCGGCACCAACACAGCCCAACCGCGTCGCGTGGCGTTCCAGTCACTGTACACATGAGCGTACCGCGCCGGCACCTCCTCCGGTTGCAATGCAATCGGCCTCTTTCCCACTGACCCGCCAGGATGGGTTGCCTCAAAGCCGTCCACCTTCCTAACCGGTTCGTAATACTTCCAAACATCCTCCCTGAAGACGTGCTCCCAGAGATCAACGTTGCAAGTCTCCATGGATCCGACTGTGTGTTGCAATTCGGGTGCAAGCAACTCTTCTACCCCGTCATTTTCCGATGGTACATGAATGTTTGCCAGGACTTCGATGATTGCAGCATCGTCAAGTGCCTTCTGCCGCCGGTAGCCTTCCTCCAAGTACCACGCTCGCCGGGTGATGACGCCACTCGTGGGGTTGGGCGTGATACAGTCAGGAACCCAGCGGGTAGGCTTCCTCGGCTTATGAGCTGCTGCCTTCCCTTTCTCCGCTTTGGTCGGCCGACGTCTTCTGCGCCCTTGCGCTGCACACGTTCGCCACGAATTAGGCATATGGCATTCGACGTTCTAAAACCAGAGAGTACCCCACATTCCTCGTACAGAGAGAGACGAATACGTGAACCATTCTGCTTGACAATCTTACCTCGTGGCGGAGTCGGTGAAGTTGGAGGAGGAGGACCGAATGCCCGTGGGGAGTCCCACGCCGGCATTGGTGTTTGCGTCTGCGCATTCCCTTCGACTGCGTTTTGATCCATCTCGCGTGGCGCTCCCCTTTTCCGTGTCACTGGCGTCACGTGCCCGACCTTGTCCCCGAAGAGCTCCCCTCCTTCGCCGCTTGCATTCATCCGCTCCAGCTCCATCACCTGCGGAGGCTGCAAATCCACGATAGGTACGTCAGTCCTATACAGCCGAGGGTCATGTATGGAAAACTTAGCCAAACTTCAAGGAAGGAACCCGTTACACAGATTTGGGGACGCACCTGTTTCTTTGTCCTCGGTTTCCGTTTCGCTGGAACCTTCGGCGGTGGTACCTCTGATGGCAACCCCTGGCCGCACTGAACCTCGAATCCCGATTCGGGGTCCGTCTCCATCATCCCCTGTCACCTCAGAAGTCAGGAAAAGAAGCACACATTTTACCTTCACCTTGTTCTCTCTGCGGAATCGGATTCTGTATGAAGTCATAGTGCGTTGCAGAAACGTACCACGTGCTTGGCTCTGCTCTTGCGCTTCGCCGGAGGCTTCCGGATGGGGACGCTGAGTAATGTCTGCTGTCCCTGGCTGCAGCGGATTGGCTCCTCTCCATGTAACTCCACTTCCGGTGGTACCTGGAAGGAGACATACATTCGCAAGGTAAGTCACGGGATAGGTGTCAGTGAATTTTTGAACTTGCACAGGCATCACGTCCAATTGAGAGCAACGCAACGCACCGTCTGTTTGGCTCGCGATTTCCGCACCCGACGCTTCTTTGGCTGCGGTATATTCGCTATGCCAATCTCCTGTTGGGGGGCCGTTCCGAACGACGCCATCTGGTTGACATGGTTACTTTAGTCTGGTCCGAAACACGTGTAGCCCTCAAGAACAGGGCCTCCGAAGTTCAAACATCCAGAGCTGACTTCCATATCAATACTGCGGCCCGAACGACATGCACAGAAAACCATGCCCAGGTTGCACAGCAACATATGCATCTCGGCTCACTCACCTGTAACCCGTCGGAGCACAGCACCCCGGTCCCCTGAATTCCACCTTGCGCTGTTGTCCCTATGGCTCTCGATTTGCGCACCCGTGGCTTCTTTGGCTCCGGGACTCTGGCCCCTCCAACCTGCGTCAGCAGCAGAGTCTCCACGGTCTGCAGACGCAAATATCAGAGTATCCCCCATGTCAGATAGCTTATGAGACACAATCAGCGTATACATGGTGCGGGAAATCCTATTTGATGGAACGACCTCTGGACACAACGGCGTAAACCGTAGAGCATGGCACCGATCCCCAAAAATCGTGGAGATGTGATTTCGCTCACCTGGTCCACTTCGGTGACTGTCTTCCCGGGTGTCTCTTGAATTCCTCCGAGGGCCGGTGTCCCTTTCAGCTGAGTAGATTTCCGCAGCCGTGACTGCTCGGGCTGCGGAATGTTTCCCACGACAATCTCCGCCAAGGGGATCCTCCCGCCCACCTGTACCTGCGTCATACATGCAAAAGGGGTTAGTGAAACGTTGGACTCTCTCGGAGCCACCCACACAGAACCCTAAACCACGCACAGTTTACGAGTCTTGCTTTCTCCCACCCCGAGCCAGTTTGCAATCAAGAAAACTACAAATGCAAGAGGGCACCTGAAGGGAACTAACCTCTTCCCCGTCGGGATGTATCCCCCCCGTCCGCCGAATTCCGCTGTGGCCCTGCGATTCCGATGTGGAAGACATCTTGGCTCGGGCAAGTCTCTTCATGTCTGATTTCTGTCGGCGATGGATAGTACTGGTGCCGTAAAAGTCCTCGAATGAACTCTGGGAAGTGCTGTCTCTCGCACCAGCCGAGGATTTTTGCTGCGTGCCTGTACCAGAGGTACCGGCAGCGTTCCTGGTGTCCAAAATCCCCCCGACGGTTCCACCTCGCAGGCCGCGGCTGCGCTAAAAGGTACTCGGAATCGAGCAATGCGACAGCCTTCCTGCTTCCCTCCTCTGATGCTCCTTGAACCCTAAACCATCGGTAAAGCTCCGCTTCCACTCCCAGCAAGTGCTTCGTTTCCTCTTCTCCTCTCTCGGAAACTGTATCACCCATCAGTAACACTGGAAATGCTGAACCATAACGCGTAGATAAAAGCAGAAATCCCAGAACATCCACAACCTCCCGCCACGCAATCCAACGCCGCCAAAACGAATTGTGCCTCCACCTCGTCGTCCTTCTCCAGCCATCGCCGTCCATGGCTGCGCCTCCGCACAACCACGACCCCACTCCACCACTCCGCCACTCCACCCACAACAGAAACAAGTAAAAAATCCGCCCAGCACACTTCCGCAATCGGCTCGCTCACCAAACCGTATCACGCATCCAAGAAACCCTGATGATGAAATGAACAAGCTGAGTCGCTGACGTATCCCAACTGATTTACCACCTACGCAGCCGGTCACCCCAGCCCACGTCGGATACCCACGAAGTACTAAACGTGACGTCACCGTAGAATTCCGAGCGTATCAGAGACAAGTCCCTCAGAGGACAAATTCGGGATACAAATCGATGCCCCAGTCGCTGTGATTATCAGAAAATTATGCGATAAATTGCAGAAGGTAGCGTGAACTTGTGCCCACAACATCCTAGTTTACTGTTTCCAAAGATTCCCTCACCATCCCACCTTCCCGACCGATAAACAGTGAACCGTAGGCCATTTCTGGCAGAAAAAGCAAAAGGGGTTAAGCATTCAACTGAATGGGCTACATGTGAGCCCCTCATAAAATGCCAACTCACACTCAAACTGGGTGAAACGCATTTGACAGACCCGGACTCAAGGAGACACCACAAAGACACCAATTGGACTCCCCACTGTCCGACAAGTGCAAAACACGGACTCAAACACTAAAAAAATCAAATCTGACCATCTCCGACTTCACTCCCTGCAAACCCCTCGAACGTTCCGACCCATGGAGAAGCACCCAAATCCGTCACTCCCCCCAAAACCAACATATAATATTCGAAGACCTCCAGCAACTCAAATGTACACACTCTGTAGACAACAGATACCATATCTACAGCAAGAGTGTTCTCCAAGCCTGCCCGCGCGGCCCAGGATAGGACCGAGGCGAATAAGGCGCACACAAACCCGTCACTATACCCAAACCCGTCACTGATGTTTCACATTCCGGAGAATTCGATGGTAACGGATTTTCGGGGTATCGTTCCACTGCGTCTAAATAATGCTACTGTTCCCAAAAACCAACACTGATTCATATCCAACAGTTTTACAGAATGTACCACATGAGTAGATTTGAAGGATGGTGACGGTGTTGGGAATCCGCGCTCTTCGCCTGCCCGGCCTGCCCGCCTTCAACCCTCCGGGGTCCCTCGTAAGCGTCGCGTTCCTCTCCCACGCGCGGCGTCCACCGGGCGCCGGCCCGCGACCGGGCGCGGGATCCCGCCCACGGCACGATCCGCCGAGCGGCGACCGGGAAGCTTCGCCTCCTTCATCCCAAAACGCTCAAAATTCTCTCTCAGTGGGGGAGATGGGTCGCAGGCACCGGCACTGAATTCGTCACATCGTTGCAAAAAAACGCTCTCTCACAGATTTAATGCACTCTAGAGAAAGCGCCACTCGTTTTTGACGCCAGCTTGGATCAGAAAAGTTGCGAGGATTAGGGCTAATTGGGGTTTGCTTCTGGGGTTTGTGCAAACTTCCGGAATTTAATCCATCGTGGTGGGCTTCGAGGACGGGATCGTGGAGAGAAGGACAGAGGATTTGGAATCTTGGTGATGTGCGTGGTAGTTCGTTTTGGGGCGGTTTGGCAGGGAGTGAAGAGTTTTTGGGGTTGAGTCGGTTTATGGTGTGACATTGGGGATGCGCATGTGGGGGATGTGAGTGGTGGGTGGAGTTGGAGTGAGCGCTGGATGTCGTGAAGATTGGCACAGATTGGCGTAGATTGGCGCAGATTGGAGCAGATTGGGATAGATTTGAGTGGATTTGGAGGACTCTTCAGGTTTTGGTGGAGACGCTGGTGGAGGATTTGGAGACTGGTGGGGAAGGTTAGTTGGTTTGGTTTGATTTGATTGTGGCGTTTTTTTGTTTACGGTAGAGTTGGGGTTGGGGTTATGTTTTAAGTTTTTGCGTTTGGTGGCTTTTGGTTGTTCTGTTGAGGTTTCTGGGGTGGTGAGGGTTGTCTTATTATGTTTGGGAGAGATTTGTGAATTTGTGTCGTGTTAGGGTTGTTCGGGTGGTTATATGTGATTCGTCGTGTGATGGTTTTTGTTGTTTTGAGGTTTAGTAGTTGGTTTTGGTGCTTTTGGAAGTTGATGAGTGTGTGGGTTGGATTGCAGGTTTTTGAGCCATTTTTGAAGAACTTGCGGTTGAGTTGAGTGTAGGTTTCGAGGGTTTGTTGTATGGTTAGGGCAAGAGGGTGATTAATTGGATTCTGGAGGGTGGAGTTTAGAATCAAGGGTATGATCGAGAGAACTGCCGTGCGACAAGACGAAGCGGAGAGTAGGTCGGAGAAATCTGGTGCAGATTGTGTGCATGAGGAGAGCAGGATGAAGCATGGAGAAGAGGGAGCCAGCTCTCAGGTTCATGCTGGCCCGAACCCGGCGGGGGGTGAAGAGGCCTCTGCGGCAGGCTCAAGCGATCAGGGGGGGAGTTTTGATTGTAATATCTGCTTAGAGCTTGCGCAAGATCCTGTGGTCACTCTTTGTGGGCACCTGTTCTGCTGGCCTTGTCTGTACCGATGGTTGCAGATGCACAGCATCTGTCAGGAATGCCCGGTTTGCAAAGCCAGTGTTGAAGAAGAGAAGGTTATTCCACTATATGGCAGGGGGAAGGTGAATTGTGTGGATCCTCGCACGAAAGCTGTTCCAGGCCTCAACATTCCTCAACGCCCATCTGGGCAGCGGCCAGAGACTGCCCGGCAGGCGGAGCAACACTATCACAATAGTGGTTTCAATTTTATGGCTGGACCAGCGGGCCCTGCTGCCACAGCACGGTTCGGCAACATCACGCTTTCGGCCGGATTCGGACTGTTTCCTTCCCTCTTTGGCTTCCAATTGCATGGATTTCCTGATACAGGTGGGCTGGGAGGAGGTCCAGGCATCCATCTGGGGACTGCGGGTGGATTAGCCGGCAGCCATATCCATCCCACTCCTCCGACCTCGCCTGATCAGCAGCAGGAGGCACTTCTTTCACGACTGCTGCTTCTCCTTGGTGTCTTCGTGATTGTTTGCCTGCTTCTCTTTTGAGCCTTCCCTGACACTTTCATTACCAACCGTACAAGTGGCAGAATTTCGCTGGTGAATCTGCACCGAGCAAATCAGGTCCGAAGTTTGTAGTCGTTCCTTTGCATCGATTGGCAGAGCGACTGGGTTCCGTCATGTAATTAGGTCAAAAGGTGTGAGAATCTTGTTGCGTGAGTAGGTGGCTTTGAATGTGGTAGTCTGTTTTAGGCAAGTTGGGAAGTTGTTCACAGCCTTGAGAGCATCTGCACTCGGAGATGTCGACCGACTATGGTAGTCATTTGTGTGAGCAATCATGCTGCTAGCTTTCTGTACAAATAGGTCAAATTTTGTCTTTCAATTAATCAACAGTAGGTTCACAAGAAGAGATTTATTGATCTGTGAAGTCCCCTCCTTGGTCAGAACAGAAATAAGATGAGCTGCAAGGATTGTATGTCTTTTGACGGCCTACATATCCAGTTTGAGATTATGCAATGTACCTGTGAATATATGGCTTTGAATGTGGTGAGCAATTTGTTCCTCGGTGCTGGAGCAAGTTTAGGTACTGCAAAACCCACTATTCAAGTAACGGACCTCTCTCGGTGTTCCTAATTTCGAAGTTTGATCTGTAGAGCAGGCTCCTGTATAATGTACAATTCATTCCATACGTTAGTTCATACTAGAACTTGGTACGTTTCAAGTTTACGATGAATGGGAATTTAGGTCGGCATGTCGGGAATAGTCTGACATCATTTATTCTGGATTGTTAGATCTTTGACGAGTTGGAGAGGCATTTGCAGCCGAGTGAGGGCTGAAACGTCCAATGTGCAATGCTCGTATTGTTTCCGTAATTGTAAATGTAGACGAATCATGGCTTTCTGGTTTTACCAAGTTGTATTCTTCCTTGAGAGTGGTTAGCCGTGTACTTTTTTCTTAGCTGCGAATGACTTTTTCGCAGCGTTTGAATGCTTTTTTTCACGATCCTTGAATATGATCATTTCAAAATATGATCATTTCAAAATATGATCATTTCACATATTTTGGGATCATCCTTCTTGTTGGAATAACAAGATGTGAAGCTTCTATCCTGAATGCTTCTGCTTCCAGGCATATTGGGATTATGTAAACAACTGAATGTGTTGGGTCTGCAGCTGGTTGCAAGAAATGACCACGACGTGAGATTGTATTTTTTTAGTTAGTGTGGAATGGAACGAGGTGTTTCAGTACAGCAGATGGGGAAAGTAAGTTGCCACGGTCTCGAACAGTGTCTTCAAGTTGATATTGTCAACGATTCTGGCTTGCCCGCTTGAGAGTTGAGGAGGAATTTATGGTCGAGTGATTTGAAAGTTGAGGTATGTATTGACAGATTGTTGTCAATGTTATTTGCTACAGCTGAAGGTTATTCATCTTTCTCAACTCTGACTCTTTCGGAGCCGAAGTTTTATTGAGAAACGTATAAAGTGTTCATGCTGTCAACGTGGAATCTCACAAGATTTGATTCACATGCTCCACAATTGTAAACCGTTCACACCAAAATGAACAATAGGAAATAACACGTTCTGCTAAGAAAATCCTAGCTACAAAAAAATCAACAAACAAACTCCATCGTACACCATCTCCTCACGCACTTCTATTTGAAATTTCGTTTCTCATGACAATTTCGAACATGGCGGTAGAAGCTACAAATACATATTCCTTCTAATGACTGTCAATTTGTCACAGGAAGACCATCACAAAACGATGATAGACAAAAATGAAATTCAATTTCAATTGATATTACACTTTGTCATAGAAATGTTGGACATACTCCGATATATATGCTGCTAGACAAAGTGCCGGGTTACACATACAGTTCAAATAATATTTCCACGAGTCATTCAAGCAAATGGCTAAGTCGACGTGCAGCTCGATCATATCATCAGCAGTAACTTAGTCACGGCATCGATGGCGAACATGTCACCAAGAGTACTGTTGATGAAAGCACACGACTTCAAGAATGTTGTCACCTGTATCATACTGCACTATCGAAATGATACTAGAAACTTTGTCAACAAAATTTAAACCATGTCATGCAGGCTCTTTAAGGTGATATAAACACTTGGCCCCATACTGATCAGGAGTTGGTAGCGGGGCCCAGGGTGACTCAAAAGCATGGCAAGGGTCTATGACTTGCTATATTTGGTGGGCGGCCACAGAGCCTTGTGCCTTCCATGAAGTGAAGCTATTGTTGATTACGAGATTTGACTTCACTGGCACGATCGTGTATTTATAACAGCCGATTGCACCAATCCCAAGGTTCCACAGAGTGGGATGTGCGTGATTTGTGATCTATCGGATGCCATCTCGACGGCGCCGCCGAATTAAATAGTTATAATATTCATTCCGATACTCTTTGCTCGTACATAATTTGGTTCAGGCGCTGAGATTGCAGCACCTAGTTTCATTTTCTATATTCGCTAGAGCAGGCCTCCCAAATTCCAGTGCTCACGCAACATGCTCCAAACTTTTAGCTTGCAAACAATATGTTTGTTTTCTATAAATTAGTGGAGATGTGAGGTTCAGTCGTCCTATCTTCAACCTTGATTTCCTGCATTTGGACTCATGGGCCAGCCATTTCTGTGTTCTTGGAGAGTACCTTTCTAAGGTCGTGTTTATGGATTGTACTTGGTTAGGTGCTTTATTTATGCATTGGTTCATTTCTGTCGGTGCTTTGATGCAGTATTGTGTCACGTCGGTCTTTGTGCTCTTAGGGGGTGTGAAGTTGAGAGTTGGCATGAGGCGCATTGCAGGTGAAGCTTAAGAAGCTCCTCGTTGTCCCAGTTTGTTGTGCGTCGGCGACCTCATTGATGGATATGTGCAGTTTTGCACTGGGGTAGCGTGATTCTTTTGGACTTGACGACTACTACATCACCGGCTCATCTTGATTGTCTTCATTGTGCAAGTTATCACCTCTTGTTTTGCAAAATTGCTTCAATTCTCCTGACTCTTGTTTGATGTATTTGGAAACATCGTTTAAGAGGTTTATCATTCAAGGCCCCTTCCCAAAATGTTGCAGAATCGTGCGAGTAAGAATGGCAGTGACCTTTCTAGAGTAGGTGTCTTTGCTACACCTTGCTCATGAGCTAACTCGGTCCGATATTTAAACCATTTAGAATGAACATTTCAAGCTAGATTAATTGATATAAGATTGCAATGTCGATGTTAATGATTTTTTTTTCGTGTGTTGTGGCACAACGCAGAGACCTCCATTACTTGAGGCCCAAGGCGACCAGAGTCCAACGTGCTTTTGGAAATTCGAACACAGGCAGAGCATGAATTGCTTACCGGACAATAAAGCGAAGTTTTTGTATTACAAAAATATATGTGCATTCTGATGGTTTGCCACACAGCAATCCTCATGTCGAATCGCTACAGATCAATCGCAGGTACTCTCACAGCGCATTTTGATCAATTTATGCCCTTCAAAAATACATTGCTGTGAAATGCCCCTCCAAAATTAGTTGAATCATTTTCATGCGATGTCTAAGCACTACTAGAATACATGGTTTTTTCTACCATCGCTGGACGTCCTTTTCCAATTTTTTTCCACTCGGAGTATGGAAGTGCCCCCCGATTTATGACCGCCATATAATTCGACCACTATCTGTACTTCCCGCGCTGTTCACTGTAGTGTCTTCTGTCATGGAGTGATGTCTTAACGTTACCACCCCAATCTTTTACCTCGTCTGCTCCATTTCTACACCTGAATGCACACTTAATCGCCCCAAGTTAATTTTCGGAGGTAAGTTTCGCCTCCGTTTTCACGATACCGTCTCCGAAACTAACTCACTTTTACTAGTCGGAGTGTATATGTACAACACTGTCCGAAATATCGGTGGCTTTGCTGGACGGTCTGTTTGGGGACCCCAACGCGAAATGCCAGTCTCCTATAAGCATGCGGATAAGTGATATTTACACCGGTTAAATTTATGGATTTCCCCGCGGAGTTACGAGGTTGGTTTAGATTGCAGGTCGTTGTTACTCGAAGTACAAAAGCTTCAAGCCTGTATGCTCACTGTGGATCAGAACATTTTACTTTAAATTTTACAAACATTTTACTTCACCGAAATCAGAGGCAGTACATTGGAAAAAAAAATGTAGAATGTTTCACAAAAGTACTGTTCCACGAGGAAAGGTGTATCCCGAGTTAGGATACATTCTACACACTAACTCATCACAAAGTCTGGCTCACACCACTATTGCCTATGGCCGATAATTTCCCTACTCGGGCACTGTTTAATTCAAAATCTGCTGGCCTACTACTTTGCGCACTGCAGAGGGGTAATGCTGGAAAAAAAATTTACAAACTACAGGTGGCTGACTAATACGGGCACAGAGAAAGGTCATCACGCTTCAACTATGGGGTGTGAATTCCATGCAATCGCCTCACGTGTTCATTCCTACACAGATTAACGAAGCCATCCACCTTGATGAGGGACGTGATAATCCGTGGAATGCTATCTAATCAACAATCAGATGTCGGTGGAGTGCATCCACCTCAAAGGGGAATTCGCAGTTGATGTTGGAGCACCTGCACTCCAATCCCGCATTCTGGAACGCAGTATTCTCTGAAATGTCTGTTCGCTGAAGCTCCCCGAACAGCACCTCGGCAATTGACGTGTGACTCGCCACCCAGACAGCCACAGCCTTCTCCACCGCCTGGAGCTCCAACTTCACCTGACTTATGTTCTGGCTCAAAGCTCTGGTGTTGTTGAACATGAGGACAAATCGAGCCTCGGCCTCGTCTTTGTGGCGGAGGGCTTCCACCTCATCCTGAGGGACCTGCCTCGCAACTCCATCCATTCCTTCCTTCGCGGACAAGTGCTTTCCAACAGCGACCTCAAGGTCGTATTGCCTCTTCGCGTGCTCCACTCGAAGCTCCTGCATTTTCAACGCCGCCATGTCGAGCTTGAACGTCGCCAACATTTCCCGCGCCGCCTTGACCTTCGCATCGGTGACCGCTATGCCTCTCTTTATCACCACGCTCACGTACTCTCGGCACGCGTCCAGCGTCAGAGTTTTTGGCGCGCATCCCTGTGCATCTGGTTCAACCACGGTATTTTGAGATAGTCAGATCATCGTAAACAGCACAGAAAAATGGAGATCGTAATCCATATCAGGCCCACAGACAACACGTCAACTCGAGATACATAATCTGCGACGACTTGAGAATGTATACGGAAACTGGGCTCTGAGACAATACCTGTTATAGTAGTGTCCAAACTCGCAACCAGGGGAATGCTTAATGGCCAAGTGTTGTCCTTCAAGCCTTCAGCCGACACGTCCATAGCTTCCACTTTCACTCGTACACCTGCACAGTTAAGACACTGCGTTAGTAGGATTACATTGTCAAATAACACTCACAAGACCCGACGGTTTCTATAATCAAACTCTACATGTCCTCACATACAGAACCTTCACGCGGACTTCACTCACCCTCTACGGCGCCATCGTTCAGACCATTCACAATCTCTGCCTTCACGGGGTAGGCTACAGTTCTGGCCCGTTTGCAGGTGCACACCAATGCAGCGTCCTGTGCGTTCTCCATGCCCTTGTCTTTACCTCCATTATCTTTTCCTGTGAAGCAGAATTTTTTTGAAACCATATCAGAACACATTCAAGTGCAATTGGGTTGGGTCTAAATACAGATTTACGCGTGACAATTCAAAGGAAACAGAGTAGGAAACTTAGAAATCAAACAAGGCGCCAGGGTTTAGGGTTCTGTTACCAGAATCAACGTGCTCTTCCGGAGATGGAACTTCGTCACATTTCTGGGTGACCTCGAGCTCTCCACTTTGCTCAGCGTTCACGTTATCCCGTAGAAGCTTGTCGTCGCCCTCCTCATCCTGTTTGTAGATGACGTTGACGTCCCAATCCGAGTCGCTGCCCTCCTCGTCATCTGTTTCGACCCCCGCCTCGTTTTTCGGCCAATTCTCTGGGCGCGTGATCTTCCTCAAGTCCTCCATCGAGAGAAACACAAATGGCTCGCCTTTTCTGCGTAATTCGATTGGTGGTCCCTGTGTTGGGCCGAGATGTGCTGTGTCGCCAGTTCCCCGATGTGTCATCTTGCGGGCGTAAGCAGCCCAGTTCACGGGGTGGCCATTCCTTTCGGCGAGCAATCCTCTCCCGAAATGGTATGGGATAGCGTCTGCAGCGCCGACCGGTTTCTGGAAACATCGTTGGTAAAGATGGCGAATGCGCCTCACCATCCTCGGTGACACTCTGCGCTTGTATCGACCTCCGTTGTGATAGTTTTTTTCTCCCCAGAAACTCACATACTCAGCCCGCGAACAATGGCGATTATCGAGGTTGGTCCCGGGGATAACTCCGCATCCGTTCAGACCCTCGTGCACTCTAAACCACCAGATTGACCCAGGTCCTTTGTCTTCAGCGTTCTCAAGAGCCGCTGCCATCGAAGATGTGCCCGCGTCGCGCTTCCTCCGTGTGGACACCATGCTGACCGTGGGGGCTGCGTTCTTCCGCAGTTCCTCTACAAAAACATATGAAAACAACATTAGCTTCTCTACACATTTACCTCACAGCACTCTCCCACCGCAAATGCAATGACGAAGATCACTACGACATTTACTGGCACCCGCATCACAAAGACAAGCATGACACCGCGAGCGAAAGCGATGTTCCAGAACGTGCTAATCTCGCAGACTAAGAGGTGGGTCACTTGACAAACATCGTAATTCAGTGGAAAAAGAATAGCGGATTCGGATATGCCGTGATTCTACTCTTAAGGAGTTACGCAACCACATACTCTCTAGCCAGTTCCTCCACGGACTCTCAAACACAAACTATGTTGAACTCTAAACGTACAATTATGCGGGGGGGAGGATGAGGAACCTGACAAAAACTGAGTCCTCTGTCGAGTAATGGACGAGTCCAGCAAGCGCGCTCTCAGCAGCCACAGCAACCAAGAGAAAACGGGAACACGGACACCTCTCCGCTCCTCTCTCCTTCTGAGCCTCCACTGTAAAATGCCCTTCCTTCAGTCCTCATATGTGACTTATATAGCATCCACTGCGACGGGATAGTTGGGAGTGGTGGAACTGCGACGGGAAAGTTGGAGTGGTGGAACTGCGCCGCCAAGCCCTGTCCCGTGAGGGAACACCACATACGCACCACCATGAGTGGAATCATGGGCTCCTCCCACTTCCATCAATTTCAGCCGGTTTTGATATGCCACGTCTGTCTCCCATCGAGTGGAAAGCGAAGTGGAGCAGGATCAAGCTGTCACAATTTTAGATGCAACCCAAACTGAAATGATGATGTTGGATAGGCTGTCTTACGACAATCAGACCATCACGGAGTGGATTACGTCGTAAATCTAAAAAACAATCATACTATTAGGAGGATTTCACCTTGGGATCATGGCGGATAAGTCATTTCCTGATGTCACAAAAATTAACCGATCCTAGAACCCCTCCTGCTCTGGAATTGCGAAAAATCCTAGAGCCCCACAATTTCATACGTGGAACCCAGTCTATAAAGCCTTCCTCTTTCTCTGGCTATGTCCCGTGGGAAAATGGGGAAAATTCACATGATGGTGCCCTCCATTCACACAAATTAACACGCACTTAAATGTTAACGAATACATTACAAAGCAAACGCCAGACCGTTCACTCTTTATCACGGACGTATGTCTTCTCTGCCCCTTGTAGTGTTTCGTCCCCTTACCGACATGACGACTCCTCCACCTTCAACCCTGACAATCAAATGTTACATCTCCATCTGGCATTCTAATTGTACTTCCCAATATAAATTTTAATATCATACAGATTACAATCAAGTGCAGAAAATGAGGACAAAACTGTATTTCTCTTACAATGGGACTGATTAAAAGGTCTTCACAAGTGGGTCCCCCACTTGGCACTCGCATGTCCATCTGTCTAATCAACCTATGCCCACTCCTAATTAGGAACAGATGAAATCCAACTCAGCATGGAAATTCCACCTGGACTTACAATCCTCAGGTACAAATCCAAAAACCACCCTACAGAATCCCCATAAAGAGACGTTTTGATTGAACGTACCTGGTTATAGCAGTACGGAACATTCGTGCATCGTGAGTACAAGTATCGTATACAATCCGTTCTATCCCGTACACCATTCGTAGCATACCATACGTAATGCTTACGATATCACATAGTCCAGGCATCATGCATACGTCCTCATTAAGAAAATTACAAAATTTGGAAATCTGAATATTCTTTGACGAAAACTTCAAGTACATTACGGTGACTTCTCACTCTAACTACCATATTGTCAAAGAAGGGGTGTTCGGAACTCAACTGCAAATGATGAGTGGAATCACAGAACACAATAAGCCGCCTTTGAGATGTTATTCTAAGCATTCCTAAAAGAGGAGGTACAGTCTATGAACCTGTCTTCTTCCGGCAAATCCCCCGTGGGATTACCCTTCCTTAAATCGCACTCTATTATTTCCAAAGTCGCTTTCCATCCGCTTCCGGATACCACACACTGACAATCGTAGAAGCTAGTCGTCTTATGCCTCGGTAGGTGTGGACAGAGCCTACGCTTTGCCCTCAACCTTGCGTCCAGGGGTAATCCCAGACTCAGTCGGGGGAGCTTACACTTGCAGTGGGGTAGAGCAACCCACCGCAATGCAGTGCAAAAGAAGCATCGACAGGAGTTGCAACGATGGCGATGGTTACGACCATTCCACACAGAGGTTAAATCACGTGGGTACTGATGCCTTGCCGGTACCCTCTTCATAATGGAGATCGGAGCAGGCTTCACATCGACAAAACAACGGCTATACCACATCATTCAACTTACTTGCAGGTAAGTATCAATTCCAAAATCTCTCGTAGGAATGGCTCGAAACGAAATTGTACTACAACAGTCAGATATTCTAACCTAGGAGATTGGGGGAGCACTTACTTTTTTTTGGACGTTGACATTCCGCGCCTGACCATAGGGAAGTGGAACACCTTCTTCGTCGAGTACAGCAACGGAGCATCCTGACATCGCGAACTATCTGCATGAAACAACTAGGACTGCCCAGATACGTAAAGACTAAAGGAGGTACTATTTAACAGTAAAAGGATGGTTCCCCTTTGGAGCAACTTACATAAAGTAGTAACCTTCTAATTCCAGTATATGCACAACGAATACCGTGACTACATCGCTGTATAGAATGTAATTGCCAGATGCGTAGCGTACCTTCCTCGTCCACCTCTTCCCAAAGTAGAATCATGCCTTATCTCATGATCTCTCAAATAGAAACCAAGATTGTCTAGCTTTCATAAGAAGCGTTTCATTCTAAAATTGGAGTCGGTTCAGGAGCGCGCAACAGTGGGGCCGTCGAGGTTGGAATATATCCTGTGTCCACGACTGCATCAGTCAATTACACATTTAGTAGCATCTGATGATATAAAATCCATCACTTGCGTCATATCCGGATATGGCGGAATACAACTACCGCATTGAGAATCTGATATATGTTGACGACCGCTCCTTTGTTCTGGGCTTCTCCATTCGAAGTGGCAGCCAATCCACTGGACGGTTAGTGACTGAAGTACGGCTACGTTAGTCATTTCCCTTTTGCCTGAACCACTAAGGATCTCCTGAGGGACGGGACACACTCTCACGAGATATTCCAGGATGCAGGTAGGAAAGACCGAATAAAACATAATTTATCATATGGGTAGGCATAGAAAAGAACCACAGAAATGTCCCTTAGTTGTAAAACAATCATACACATCATCGCTTGTCCAACAAGCGTTTAGTGTCCGCGGCTATAATCCACACTTTGTCAATCAAACAAAGAGAACCTATGAATGTCTGCATTTGGGAAACCGTAAATGCAGCCAATCCACACAATGTCTCCACAATATAGACATTCTCTATATCAGGATACACAACATTTCAAATACAACATCTGCATTATCGAATGTGAAGGAAAGCATAAATCATAAAGCAGACCTCTTATTTATGGTTGCATCGTGTACAGTTACTCTACGATATTCATCGCAAAGGCATGATCCACTCCTCCAGAATCACCTTTTCGTAAAATCCGCAATCTCCCTGTCGATACTATTCAGCCGGAGTTTCTCCTTCATATTCTGGACCCGTTTCCCCCTCTGTCGGTTCAATATCGTCGTCGTCATCGTCGTCTATATGGTCAATGTCGTCGACATTCTCGAGGGCGTCATTACTCTCGACGGAAGCATCCACGGCCGCTACTTCCTGAACCTGTACGGTAACTCCCTCGTGTACACCATCCCTCTCGAATGGGATTCCCATATTCCGGGTATCGTCCAGTGTGATCGGGGTGGCGTACCCAGAAGCACCTATAACAGTCTCATCTGTATCCCCCTCGACTCGTCTTGACCTCGGCTCCTTCTGGATGACCACCATCCACTGCGGATTGTCGTGATCCGGTGCAAAAAAAACCTAATTTTTCACGAAGAGTTCACAGGCATTAAAAAAAACATGCAACTATAAATGCCATAGCCGACAATCGTGTAATAGGCAATACAGTTCAGATACATCAGAACCATCGATGGTGATCTTACATACTGCTTAAGAGAGATTAAAATTTATACCTGTGAAACATGAACAGGGAGAATGTATGGTTCCACATGGGGTGCTTGAAATGCGTCTTTTCTGAAAACCCAGAAACCGTGGTCGTCTTGCTTCATAGTAACATGTCCAGACACATTGGGCTTAATCCAAGAGCATTCCATCACGGCAAACTTCTGGTACACGTAGTTAACCTGTATGATGCGACGTAGTACACCGACGTACTTCAGATCTGCTTCCACTGGCCGCTGGTCTAGCGGAGAAGCTTGACATAGCGTAGCCGCGACGCACGCCACTCCCGAGTCGAGGGACTTAAATGTATTGCCCTCTAACCTGTCTTCGGTTCTGTAGTGATTACCATACGCGTACATTTTTTTGTACTCGTTTACAAACGGCAATGGGAGCTGCGACAGATTTTGCAGCTCTGATGAAACGAATTCATTCGCAGCAAGCATATTGTCCACGCGTCTTTCTAGCCACGCTGAGAACGGTGGAAACGGTCTCCCACGGTGCCTAGCACGGTGCACTCTTGCCGCGATATCGTATTCTCTGCATGTCAATAGTGCAAGCTGATTGAGTCAAGGGTAGTAATGCAGGAACGCATCCTGTGAGAGTAGAATATGATTTCCTATGTCACCTATTTAAAAACATATCGCTTGGAAGTAAGGAGAGAAAGCAGATGGACCTAGTAACATACTCTCTCAGTTCCTCCGTCGCCTTCAAATTGCATATGACAAACTCGTGTATTGCTCTGAGCTCGTTATCTGGTAGCATTCTCTTCACTTCGGCACCCTCAAGTACCTCTCCATTATAACGAGCGTCATCATCCGGGTCCCATATTTTCTGCCATCCGGGATAGAGGGATAGGTTTTCACTCATATGTCCCAAGGCTTCCGCGTACATGTAACCCTTTGCTATGGCTGCCTCTGGTTTCGATCTATTGCGTACATACTTCTTCAGGACAAACAAGTACCGCTCTGCACCGTAGCACCATCGAGTATGGACAGGGCCAAGCCAATCCAATTCATCCACCAGGTGAAGTAGTAAATGGGGCATAATGTCAAAAAACGCTGGAGGGAACCATACCTCAAGCAGGCACATAGTCTCCGCTACATACTGATGTAGACTGGGAATTGAGGTAGGGTCGATGGCCTTCGAACATATCTTTTTGAAGCAATTACCCAATCGAATAACTGCATCTCTAGCTCCGGGGTGGAGTAGTCCGCGAATGCAGGTAGGGAGAATGTCCTGTAAAATTACATGGTGGTCGTGACTTTTCAATCCCTGGAATTTTTTGTCACCGACGAGTTTTGTCATGTTGGAGCTGTAACCGGTGGGGACCTCTATGGATTTCACGGACCTCAGAAACTTAGTAGATTCTGCGGCCGTTAGAGAGTAAGGCGGATGTGGCTTCAGATAATTCCCTCTCCCGGGCCTAGCTCTGAGATGGAGTGCTGGACGAGTCCCGATCGCCTCCATATCTCTTCTGCAATCGAGCGTGTCCTTGTCGCCCATTACAAAACCCAGAATACTAGCTGAAATGTTCTTCTCGACGTGCATGACGTCTAAAGTGTGTCGAATCCGTAATTTCTGCAGCGTGTCCAATTGCAAAATCAATCCATAGCGAGACTCAAGATACTGATGGAACAACAAGCTAATTCTACAAAGACCGTTTATAAAATACAGGGCAGTGTACACATATGAGATCGGATCTGCGTAGAAATATCTCACGCGACGAAACATGCCACATCCTATTATATAGACTCGGAGAAAATGTAGCACTGTCCATTTCTGAGGTCGGAACAGATTAACATTCATAACACTCTGCTTGAAATCACATCTTACGATATATACTCATGAGGTAACCAAAGCACTCTACATTCGTGACATCAGCATTCTGTGGCTCTAATATTGACATAGCGTAAGCAAACTGATGCGGCACATATCAAGATACATAAACATATAGCAGTACGGAATACATAATTTCATAACTGCGTGTCAGTGATTGTATAACAAGTCAATGTCATCCACTACTAGCCTACCGTACATTAAAAAACAGAATTTTGGGAAAAACACTGAGATGCACATCAGGGTGGTGGTACGGTGTTCGGTGCGGTACCTCCCAGTACGGCAGCCTAAATAGTATTGACTTCCGCTTAACCCCTGTAGTACGAACTGGGTCGCCAGGGGCACCAGACTGACCTCCGTTGTTTAGCCAATGCTCCCTCTCTTGCGCACACTGTAGCACTTCCGCACCTGTGAATCTTGGAGCAGCGGTTTCGAATTCAACCGAGCCTCCAAAGTCCCGGGAGTTTGATCGAAGAGGGTGGGAAGGCGGAAGATGCCGACGGGCCTGATTGTCGTAAACATTTTTTTTTAAAAACTGTGATCGCCTGGATAATGTGTTGGGCCCACACACAGGGCACGCATGATAACCCTTCGTAACTTGTCCAGCGACCATCCCATAAGCAGGGAAGTCGTGGATACAGAATATGAGCATAGCTCTCATCAGAAAGTACCTCTCCCCGCGAAACCGAGAAGCATCTTCAAGCATCATTCCTTCGTGCCAGAGCATCTCCAGCTCCTCCACGAGAGGCTCGATGAGAACGTCAAAGTGATCCGAAGATGGAGCCTTGGGTCCTGGTATGATGAGAGACAATATAATGCAATACCTCTTCGTGGTCATCCATGGAGGAAGGTTATAATTGAACAACGTCACAGGCCATGTCGAGTAAACGCTCCTTTTCTCGCTGAATGGGTTCATGCCATCAGTGGAAAGTGCTAGAAAAAGTCTTCGAGGATCGTTACAGAATTCTGGTTCCCTTTCACGTATGTCTGCCATATGCTTAGACTGTGATACGTGTCTAACCATTCCGTCCGCTGGTCTCTCCCGACCAATCCAGGTCAACGATGCGGCCATGAGGGGACTCCGGTACATTCGTTTAATTCGGACCCCAAGCGGAAAATGCCTCAGTATTTTGACGGGGACCAATGACTTGCCGTGCCTTCTGCGTCTTGGTGAAGCACATGTAGGACAGAGTATAGAATCAGAGTGTACCCCACGGAAAAGAACGCAGTTGTTTGCGCAGACGTCGATGCATTGGAACTCTAGGCCGAGTTTGCGTAGCACCTGTGAAGCCCCGTACTCCGAGTCAGGCAGTGTGTTAGGTTGAGGCAAGATAACTCTGTGGAGAAGCGCAAAGGTTTGATCCACCTGAACATTTGAGGCATTGTTGCCTCTAAGTTGATTTAAGAGTAAAATTGTGGCTTCCATGCCAGATAGAGGCGACCCTTCGAACAGCGGTATACGGGACACTTCCTGAATGCGTTCTAGCTCTGCAGCAGTTTCGCGGTCCATTGCATCTGGGTCTCCCCAATCCAATTCGTCTCCACTGTTATACTCGAAGCCGTTGTCCATTGGGGGTAGGTCATCCTCCATGGGCGGCTGATCTCCTCCTCCATGGACGGGCCCATCACTCTCGTCATAATCCTGGTTTCCATGCTGCGGTAGTCCGTCCTCTCTAGCCACCGCCGCGTCTGCCGCAGTGTTGCGAACCTCATCCCAAACTCCAAAAGTCTGACGCATAACCTCCACAACATCAACCGCTGCAGCCGTGGGATCGCGAACGACGTTTCTCTCTCGCCTAGCAGTCTCTCCGTATTCTCTCGCGATGTGCTCTTCCCATTCGCAATCCGATTCGTCGTTATCAAACCCCTAGAGAGCATCAAGTTTAAAACGCTGATTAAAACATGCAACAGGCCTTAAACCACGTAGGTCTTAGCAGAGCGGAGAGAAACTGCGCACAATACCAGAGCACCTGAGACGGTTCGTAATATTTACCTCCGATGGGCCTCGCTGCCAAGGGTGGTAGCCAAAATCTCGTATGTGTTGTGTCATAGTCTTCAGCGAATACCATGTTCGCACACCCCTATTACAGATCCTACACGGACATCTCAAACGCGTAACCCCAGTGAAACGCGCCCTCGTTATCTCTCTCTCCAGCAGTTTTCTGTCCCGATCTCTCTGTCTCCCTAAATGCTCCAACGGCAATCGCCCTCGGACGCGATGTCGTGCCATTGCCGAACTCTGATGTTGCACTCTGCATGAAAGTTTCAATCCAGGATAAGACTCCCAAACAGAGTAAACACAGTAAACCCCAAACCTAAACCCTAAACCAAAATGTAATTGCAATAAAAATACTCTACAGTGGACAATGCAATTGATGTTTGGATACATGGCGAACTGCTCTCATACCCACTCACTGATGTGGAAATATCGAGAGCATGGCAATGTACAGAGCAAGCCAAAACAGGTACAGAAGATGTCGTAAGACATGCTTCCGCTCGCCGCATTATTTCTCACACGAGGTGGAAACGCAGTTCGCACCGACACATCATTGTTGAGTGAACGCTCGATTACAGGTAAACAACACATATTGGAATAGACGCTACTTCGAGGTGCATAACACCATAGCCAAACTCTGCGCGACCAACAGCACTACTGCACAGACATGGTGCTCTGTACCCAGAGGAAGGGTCCTCTGTGGAGAAGACAGTCGGAGGCAAGGGTTTCAACCCCCCGTTAATGGTTATCTACCAGTTCTGCTACTGAGATGTTCATAAAAAGGGTGATTCGTATAGGACTGTGGCACTGACACCAAAAACGTGGCAACCAACAGGGTAAATAGAAATCAAAATCGCGGCTTTTTTAAAAAAGCATCCCCACCATTTTATGAAGAGCCTAAACTCGTATATAAAAATTAGAAAAATGATGGGGACGCCAAAATGACAGTCCCTTGCGCAAACCCTGTCGTGGTCTTGACCTATACTAGTCATTCCCAATCTCTGAAGTCCATAGCGCTTTACTTTCTAAAGTCTACATTGAATTCGATCGTATTAAGTACATTACCTATCGAGTTCACTCCAGAACGATTCCTCCTCGTCCGTGGATTCTGTTTCGGAGTCGGAATCCGTCGTCACATCTGTGCTCTCTTCAACTTCTGCTTCTTCAATCTGCCGCTTGTGCCTCGCGTAAGCCACCAAGCCAAAAGTCCACTCTTTCTGCCGTTCTACATACTCCTTCCAACCAGCGGAGACACATCGGAGCGTGGAACATACCCTAAAATTCTCGAGATGGCAATCAGACTCCATCATCAACGGCCATATCACCTTCGATACGACGTCGAGAGGAAGCGCATGGAGGAGGGTAAGAGTCGAAACCGGTCTGTCACCGGTATAATGGTCTTTTGGGAGGGGTATCCCAGCATCTCTACGCACTAATGCAGCGTTATGTTCGTGCACGGCATGTAGATAGTCTTCCACAGCACTCTGCCCGTCTCCCAACAGCCATTCCTCTGTTTCCTCGTCACAACAGTGACCATCGATGGCCATTCGAAGTGAAAAGTCCCCTTCCTCCTCTAACGATACGTCTCGGTAAATGGAAAGTGAGTGCTAGGTATCCGCTCCCTACATACTGTTCCGAGAGTGTCTGAATTAGCAACTAGGTAAGGGGCTCGGTAGGAATGCACTGACAATGATATGTACCTCAGTACGACTGCTACATATGTGTGTCCTATGTTCACCGAGAACTGGAAATCCAAAGGAACGACGTATCACGAGTAATAGGAGAGGTGAAAATGAAAGACCAAGGGTCAGAAAGTTGACGTACCTCAGAGAAAATGATATGACAACTGCAAATGCGAAGGCTTTAAGGGCCCGTTCATGGACCATACAGTGCTCCCGTCCATTCATGGCCCGTTCAACGACACGTTGAAACCTTCCGAAGTAGTGACAAGCATACCTTCCGAAGTAGACGCCTAGTTTCCGAAATCTGTGAGGCCACATGTTAGTGTCTCGCACCTAAACGTAAACGTGGAACTGTAGTGTTTCATGGGATGATCGTGGGAGGATTAGAAGTGAAGACATTGGACCGAAGTAGACCGGATATCTCGAGCCTCGATCTGCAGTTGCACCGTGATTGATGGACAGCAGTCAAGGCAAGCGAACTACAACTGCGGAATTCTATCGATTACCTAGGCCGATGATGTTGGCGTCCCGTAGGCTTTGGACACCCCGTCTGCAACTTCCCAAAAAAATTTAGAAAAACTTGGGAAATTCCCAAATACAGTGGAAGCAGAATTTGCATGCGCAAGGGATAATTATGCATTCGAATAAGGCATATACACTACATATATACCGAACATGGAATTCACCACACTTGACTGCACTTTAAAATGTTAATCCATTTTAATTCTATTCTGCATTTTCGCCGAAGAGTGTTGTGGCATCGTACATGAACGACATGCATGACACTATCTGAAAACTCAATGACCGAAAATGAGGCAATACACTACAGCATCAATCTATACTGCGGATGCTACTATACGGGCAGAATGCTCTCCTCAGAGTCAATGGAGTGCTCCGGCTCTGATTCCTCAAAGTAAGACGAAGAGGATGTCTCCGCGTATGGGTCCGTTTCTTCCCCAAACAGATCCCTATGTTCTCCTCGACACCAAGCTGAAAATCCGACATGCCATTCGAAAGTTCCCTCCACAAAGGCCTTCCACGCAGTGCACACGCCGCGTAAGTTGCAGCAAATCCGGAAACTCTCGACCTCCGTCAGTCCGTCCATCAGCCGAGGCCACACCTTCGCCATCACCAACTCCCTTGGGATTGCATCTAGGAATGTGTCTGCTACTACAGGGACGGGCTCCCATGACCTTATCGGTCGCACACTCTCCCGATACCACTGTGCCCTCCCTTCGTAAACTATGAGGGGCATGTCATGTTTATACATGTAAGCCTCCAAGCGATTTCTGGCGTCCTCTACTACCTCACGCATTTTGTCGTGGACGCGAAGGTCCTGCCACTCTGCGATTGCATCTCTAGAGGGTCTCCCGGAGTGCGCACCTGTGTGCGACAGTGTGAGGACCGGATCATCTACCGCACTCTCCATCCTCTATGACTTCCCCCTCCAGAAACAGCAAGAGCTTGCAACGAAGGTGAAAACAGAGCTGCTAAGAGTACCCAAAGCTAAAGCTTACGCGATGGAACGATTACCTGCTGAGATGCTGGGTATGACATGCATGTACCTCACGAAGTAGACGCCAGGTCCCCGAAATCTATGAGGCCAGATGTTAGTGTCACGGAACCACTTGTTTACGTGGAACTTTGGTCCTCCGTGGGATGACGGCTAGAGGATCAGAAGGGAACACATTGGACCGAAGTAGACCGGGAATCTCGAGCCACGAACTCCAGTTGAACCGTGATTGATGGACACAGGTGCTCTCGGAACTACAACTGCGGCTACCCACGTCCGTGAGAGACTACAGATAACCGCTCCATCGCCGACTGTTGTCTCAGTGTATCCTAGTCTTGTTTTCGCCAGACCACAGGACTGTAGGATACGGGGCAAGCTTCTATCGACTCAGAGGGGACTTGGTCGATTGCCAACATCGAACCAGAGATGGAGACCGTAGAGGACACTTCCAGGGTAAGAATGACATCATGTAATTGTACTTCCCATGTACACGTAGCTTTGTCTGTCGATGTTTATGATTATATGAAAGAGAAACCTCCTTGCTGCATTTTATGTGTTTGTGAGAAGGTCCCTTACACGTCTTGGACGGCATTGTGGGACGCAACCCAGCTTTCTCCAGTAGTCGCGCTGCTACAAGCTATCGAGACACATATCAGGGGTTCCGGAACGCACACCGCGAATGGCACAAGTCGTCCCGACGTTGCTCTCTCGGACGTAGCACCCGAAGACGGTGTGGACGATTCTATGGCGTCGCGACACCCGCTCATGGATAATCCTCTGATTCAACAAGCGTTTGAAGTGTACTCGGCAGCTGAGAAACGGAGGAAGGGCAAAAGCGTTGAGGATGGCGACATAGTTCCCTCCCCAGGCGTGGGGCCATCACGCCTGGTCGGGGAATCCTCTCAAGACGCGACGAACGCCCCTGCGACGCCCAACCCGCAGACTCCACTGCCAATGTTAAATGAGCCTACTACGGCGACGACGTCAACTGCGCGAGACCTCCGTGTGAACTCCTCAGACGGTCCAGGTCGTACGGAGCTTCTAGACCCTGTAAGTGGGCAGCCTGTAAGTACATTCCCATTTCAATTCGGTTCCACAGTAACTACCGCGGCGCCTTCACCGTCCATTCCGAGGGGCCAAGGCTCACTGCAGTCCCGCTTAGGTGCCTCTCCTGCGACTCTGTCACCGTCGTCGATATCCTCGCCTCCTGTCTTAGCAAACATAGGTGGAGTAGCAGGGAGCCCAAACCATCGCCGGAACTTCATGCGTAGACAGAGAAATGAGTACGTCAGAAACCAGCGGGGTCCAAACGGAGTGCCTGCGGTTACTCATATTCTGACAGATGAGAATGGTAATCCGTTGGCTTTGAGGAGCGTACTGAACCGTGCCATAAGGGAGGTGGCTGGAAGAGTACTCGACGTTAGCGTGAAGGAGTTCAACCACCACTCTCCCATGGCCTTCCAACTGATAGAACACGATATCCACAGCAAATTCAGTTTCGATCATCCTCTACGCGACGGATACATAAAGACCTATCTGCAAGATGCACTTAGCTGGACTCGGTACCAGTGGCGCAAGCACTGGATTAATAAGAAGGAGAGACATCCAATGTGTCCGGAAAAGCGTTACCCCGCGTTGGTTGCTCAGTGGAGCTCCGAGGCAGCCATTGAGGAGAGCGAGCGGATGAGCAGAGCGAGAGAGCAGCGTCGACCGTCGGGCTCGGCTGGCACACCAAGCGGGGGTGTAAACGCTGGCGGAGATAGAGAGAACAACCTGACTGCCCGGCTCCAGTCAGGACAGGTAGAGCACTTCGACTCCAGTCTCAGATAAGTGTTGAAGTTCGGTTTACTTTATATTCATCGCACATGCAGTTTCCTCTGCAATTTATGTACACGTGGATATGGCATGCACGAACATAAATCGTCCTGCACAATGTCTTTCATCTATATGTTTTACAAGGAAAGAGGGCTCGATGGTACAGTGTTTCATTTGCCTCACGGCCATGTACTTTTAAAGCAATGCTTGTAATCCCTTGCAGGCAATTGAGGACCATGGCTCACAGACTGACATGAATACGAGCATAGATGATTCCGGAAGTCTCGACATACCTTTTGAGATTCAGAGGTCAACTCCAGTCACACTCAGTAGATCCCTGGTCGCCGAACGGTTGGGGACCCCCCCTACTTCCACGCAGACCGATAATTTGCGCCAGAATCCTGGAGTGGGCGGTCGACTTCATCTGTTAGTAACAGATCTGCAGCATGAACTGCAACAAGCAGTGGCGGAACTGTACCGCACGAAGACAAAGGTTTCCGCTTTGGAGAAGGAATGTGAGCTGACTCGGAAAAGTATGTCGAGGACGGTAGAAACGGGAGAAACTTTAAAGCGCCAGGTAGAGTTTCTAACGACTGCTATTGAAAAAATGTATGTTACCGATTCTCGTGATGGTACATGTACCATAGGAAATAGCAAGACAGTTCCTCGTATCGAGTCAAGATCGAGGCCTTCAATTCTGCCAACATCGAGCAACCTGACGACGACGGTGAGCAATGAAGTGAGCGTGACACCCTGTGACCCGGAATTCGCACAACCAGAGGACTCTGCTCCAGCTGTTGGAATGTACACGTACAGCGACCTACTGGCAACCGCAACGGCAATTACTGTTGGGCAGGGTGCCGAGTCATTCGACGGAGGGGAACCTCAAGCGAGCGAGGTGGACGTACAGCGTGAAGATAATGACGAGGAGAACGCAGTAATGGATGGTACAAAATTAACATCATCGTTACATTCGTCACATCACTCTTGCGCACATAGTAAACGTTGCAGCTATAGATGGCATCTTCGTCTAACCACCGGACGTCCTTGCGCAGGGGTGGTGATACGCCCAGGTCAGTCGAAGTCTACGAGTCCCGCTTGTCAAGGTCAGTCCAACAGTGTAAGGGCTGTCACGATTGCAAGTGAAGACCATATACTCGACACTGGTTTTCTGGATGTAGCGGACGACTGCATCTTGAAGCCGGGAGGCAAGCGGCCCATGCAGAAGGTGACCAGACAAAAAAGGAAGCCCAGGCGCCTGGCAGAAAACGGATCGACACAAGACCTGATTCCTAGGTCAGGACAGGTACGCTATCTGCTGGTCTCTTTACGATGCTCCTCTCACCTGGACTCCAAACTAGGCTCATTAACGTCGAAAACGTTGCCTCAGCTATGGTGTCAATGGTATGTAAATATTCCCTCTTGTAATATACTACACTGAAAAACGATGTGGCGTGCAGGACCCAGTGCGGATGCACAAGGATGTCTGGGTATTGCATCTTGAACATCACGGCACAGCCGTCGCTAGGGGGAGAGCAGGAACTCACTACAAGGTGCAGAGGTCGAAGATACCACCAGGCAGGCCTTGTGAGATGGGCGTGCAATGGGTACACGTGCAGGACGTGTTTGTTCCCGGTGTCGTCCCGATGTATGCAGGGAAGCAGCCACACATTCACGTAATGGAAGACGCACTGGGGAATTCCAACGACGACGCTTCGTGGGTGATGTGGAACACCGACTTCCTCCTCGAAATTGCTTAGAGCACGGGCTGAACAACGAAGCCAGCACCGCGGAGTAAAGTTGGCCAGACGAGTAAGTGCTGAGTTCACATCAAATGTTGCACTTCTGGTGGGTAGAATGGGTATACTCCGAATTGTCCTCTAGAATGTCCACAGATAGCTAGATACGCATTGATATGAAGGTGTCGGATTTTATATTCATACGACACCAGCTACCCTTGTTCTACTCTTGATTACAGGGTCATTTCGGTACCTAGTGTCGAGTATTTCTCTCCATGATTGAAACAAATGCCTGTGGGGTAAGTGAATTACACATCCGCACTCTTGCATACATGAATGTCATGCGACTCAGTATTGACGGCTGTGTGAATCACATTTATCGATTCGGACTCGTGACCCTCCACTTTGTATCTCTGTTCGGTACGTGAAGTTTTCCTCTTTGGAATGCTTAACTGAATCGTGACCACCCGTGTATCCAATCCCACCCGGACGTTGTCCACGCTTTCAATCATGTATATGAAACCGCTGAACGATTCAGAATATATGAATCAGAATTCCCATATATGTGTGCAGTACAAATTGGCACCACTCCATCCGACTAAAAATAGGGGCTCCAACAGCCAATCACAACTGACATAGAAAGAGTGAATGAACGATAAAGATGAAGCATATCGAGCGGCCAAGGATATGAAAATCGGACGGTCAAAAATCACTGAATCGTGCGGCTCGTATATGTGCGCAGAATGAAATGGGTACCACTCCTCCTTTCCCAAAATAGTGGCTCCAACAGCCAATCACAAACTGATATACGAACACTCAATGGACGGTAGAGATGAAAGCAATCGAGCGGTCAGTGACCAGAAAATCGGACGGCCAGAAATCACTTAATCGTACGGCCAGAAAAGATTAAATCGTGTGTCCTATATTCCGAATATCCAACGGACAGATGAACCACACACGTCGGGACATGAGTGGTCGGTCAGCCGGAAATGAGGTCTTACCGGATCCAAGCACTTGGACCTCGGGCAGCGTCCGAAATCGGAAAAAGATACTCAGGGCAGAAACTACGAGGTTACCAAAAAAACGACACAGGTGGGGGGGTAAACGTAACTCCAAGTGACGGCAGACTATCGCGGACAAGTAACCGCGAACCCCGTCAGACTCCGTTGTCTCATCCGGGCATTTTTCTGTCGTGGGCCACCCCATAGGCATTCTCCATCTCCCTGGAGCGGTCTGGTTTCACTGCAATTTGAGTGGAAACACTACCTGGAAAACTACACATATTCTGGTAGTGAAGAGACTTGAAGAACACAAAAAACATATTGAATAGATTTGTATGGGCTAAGCGTCGAGCTCGCATTGCGCACTCATTGTTACCAAATGAACGAGAATAGCTCACCGTTCTATCTTGCGTCAAGACAAACATAGAATTAATTCCACGCTTCTACATCTTTAAAGATAAAAGAGTGAGAGAAAACTACCTTATCTACTTTAAAAATTGTGTTGTTATGTCCATGCAACCCCGAGCTTGGATGACCAATGATTAAGGAGATCCGGCAGCCAATTGTAAATCAGCCGAATGAAAATGTGAAACTACCGATAGTTTAAGAGAATTTTTGGCCGTATAACCGAGGTTAATTGGAGGAGTACAGGAAATCAACCGAATAATGCGTAGGAAAGGAGAAAATCTGGCCTCCATGGTTTTAAAAGAGGCGGAAATTGGCTAGTTTCCTCGGGGGTATCCCTGGTTATTGGTCGGTTCCCACGAGGGTATTTGCGGATACTGGATATAGGTCGGTTCCCAGGGGAGATGTTGCCAAAAGGTCGGCCGTCAATACTCAACGAGGGTTGCCCTAGCTGTAAGCTTGCCCTAGCCGTCTGGTCGCAGCGCCCTCCCTCAGGGAATCACTCGTTGCTCACTCGCAGTCCCGCTCACTCATACTCTCATCGCCGTAGACCTTCACTCACATTCACTCGCACACCCTCACTCACGTTGTCATCGTTGTTTTAGCTAAAGGTGTGTCTGAGCCCGGCAACTCTAGTTAGTTTACCTTTGCTTCTGTATTTTGGCATCTTGGATGCAATCGTTTCATTTCGCAGGGTGGAATGGTTGCTTCTTTACAATCTAGTGGGAGGGCGCAGCATATCACAGGGACGTTTCATATCATAGGGTGGAATGGTTGCATCGTCCCGCATGTGGTCACAGAGAGGAGACGAGATTGTGTGGAGTTTGCCTGACTTGTTGGGTCCGCTCCAGATGAGAGAGGTTCAAGTCTTATGCAGCGGTTTGGTTAGTTTCTTAGCGTGCACCATCTTTGGTTAGTTCATAGCATTGATCTATAGTGAGGTTGAAGTTTTATGTTCGAAGTGGTGGCTTGGCTATGTGAGTTGCGGTGTTTGCAATTGGGGTTGTTTGTTGCGTATTGCGGTGTTGAAGTCCCTCATCATGTACTTCCCACCCTAAACCCTAAACCATTTTACTTCTGTTTGTAACAAACTTATGAGTATAATTTCCTCATCACACTGACCTGATTTCTGGTGCCGTTATGTACTGGACAAAGACGACTTCACGGCATTCCTGCAGAGCTTCATCAAAACTTGAGCATTGACACAAAAAGAAAGCTGGCAAGGCCTGCAATCACATTCAGGTACCACCTCTAACTTCCTTCTTCTTCAGCAGTGTTATGGTGTACATAACAAGGTGAGTAATACTATGCATGAACCTTTAAATCTTGTTTTTGAATTGAATTTTTTCCCTTGTTTGAATGATTTGTATTTGTGTTAGTATATCTGTTTTGCATTACATGTAGTTGACTCTTTGATATACATAAATTGCAGATCTATGTGGTTTTTATTTCCAGCTTGGTTCAGAGTTTAGGCTTCCTGCAAATCTGCAAATCTGTAAAGTTACTAGCTGCATATATTGTGTGTGATAGCATGCTCTTATGTTTGATTGCTTGATGTTTGTAGAGTTTGTTTTCTGCTTGCAATTCATGGTTTTAGATTTGAATGATTGTTGAATGTTTTGATTGAGTTTTTGTTGACTTCATTGCATTTTTTTTGGTTTTTTCTGGATGTAATCATCTTTTGCTTATTTGCCGGTCTGCTTGTTTTACTACTCGTCTACTTGTTTTACTGTTGGTTTGCTTGTTTTACTACTACTATGCTTGTTTTGTTGCTGGTCTTTGTTTAGGGTGTCTAATTTTCTATTGATTGTAGGTGTCCTTGGTTTTTGCTTTTAGTTATTTTTGTTTGTTCTAATTGAGATCAATAAATTATAGCCAAAACACAAAGAACAATGAGGGATATGGTTCTAAGAAATGAAAGGAACCTTGGGATTTGTCCTACAACAGTAACGTCATCATCCCAATCTGTAAACAAGGAACTCAGCCAAGTTGAGTCTGCTAGATTAGCTTGGAAAGATGCATGGTATGCCCATTTTTACTGGATTGAGTTTAACTCTGATTTGAATAGGGTTTTTTGCAAGTTTTCTAGAGAAAAGCAAGCTAGGAATGTATTTTCAAGATCTGGTTCAATGAAAAATAAAGTTTCAAATTTTCAGAACCACAACATGTTTCAGGAACATAAAAAACTTGAGTGGGCAGCCAATCAGGGTGAGAAGATAATGAGAAAGATTGTAGAAAAAACAAATTTCAGCCTGTGATGAAGCTTTGATTAATTTGTTTAGATGTGCTTTTTTTTTGCTAAGGAAACTATCCCTTTAACCCCTAAAGCATCAACTCAACAATTTTGGTATGATTTAGGGTCTGGTCAGGCTCCCTATGAGTCAAATTTTATCGGATGTAGGTGTAACTTTGGCACAGCATGGGAAATTGTCATATCTTTCTAGCAAGACCAAATTTTACTTTCATCGGGCCCGTAGTTAAGAAATAATTGGTGTTTAAAGATCAAAATTCAATTCAAGGCAGCTCGGGCAGGTTTGTGGCTGATGGAAATGGTGTACCAAATCTGTGAAAGTCTACAGTGACTTCCAAATGATCCTTTCTGAAATCGTTTCACAAGTTTTTTTAAAACTTGATTTTAAAAAATCCAACCGTAGAATCTGGTTGAGAGCCATTCAATTAGTCTACGTATCAAATTTTGTAAACTTTGACCGTACGGATCTTGAGATATATTTAGTCAAAGTTCCAAGTTTTATAAAAACTGTCAAGACAGATCAACAGTGATTGAGTCACCTTCGTCACCCATTTTTCCTTCACCATTTTCTCCTCCTAAACCATAGTATATGCTGTAAAATTCATATCTATTTTGGATTTATTTATTTTTTGGATTTCTTTCCTCTACAATTTAATTTCCATACAAATGCATGTATACACCGTTTGGATTTCAAAAATTAGATGATCTTCTTAGGCATTTGTAGTGTGGAAAAAGAGCTAGTGTATATGCATTTCATTTGACTCCCGTCAGTGGAAATGTGGTTTTCCAATGCTTCCGTGTGTTGTATTGTCTTCAATTTTTTTGAGTATACTCCCAACTCACCTTCAAATCCAAAACTGAAGAGCCTTCAACCACACGATCTCAAAAAATTGGCTGTTTCACTCTCCGAAGGGTGGCTGTCCCTGCCGGCCAGTACCCAAAAAAACTTTTCTGTCAAGTTCAAATCTTATGATCTTCCAAACGGTGAAGAGTTACAATCTAAAATTTCGTGGATACATACGTGTACAATTTAAGTACTAGATCCTACGGTTAGATTCTTTAAAATATGTTCGAATTTGCATAATTCTACCTTGAACTAAAACAGGGCAAAATTGAGGCAGAATTTGGGATTTTATGGCCAAATGCTTTAGGGGTTAACCAAATTTCCATCTTTGTGCAAGTTGATGTTGAAGTCCAAGTTTAGTATTACTGAGAGTTTATATCCTAAGGGATTTAAAAAAAATTGGCTTGATGATTGATGAGTCCACAGATGTAAGTGTGACTGGACATGTAGTTGTTTTTGCTCCATTTGTTGAAGAAGGATTGCCTGTGACTGTTTTCTTAGGTTTTCTTGAGATTGCTAATGGGAGAAATGATGCTGAAGAGATATTCCAGAAATTGTTGAATTCAGTCAAGGAGTGGGATTTGGATTTGAGTAATGTGTTGCATTTGGATCAGATGGTTGTTCAACTATGGTAGGAGTAAATGTGGTCTATCAACTAGACTTAAGCAAATTTGATTCTTTAGCTAGCAGAGATAACAAGATGCCAATGTGGAGGTGCATCCACTTGTGAGAGGGCTTTTTCAGTTCAAAATGTCATTAAAACAAAGCATAGGATTAGGTTAGGCACAAAACACCTTAATGTTGTTTTGAGGGTTGCTTTAGAAGGCCACAAGATGATTATGACTACATTCTAGTTACAGCCATGGAGTTGTGGAGAAATAGTGCTAAATGGAGGTATTTATATTTTCACCCTGAAAAGTATCTTGCTGGTCCATTTTCTCAAATTGGTGGAAATGATGATATGCATGATATTTGATGTTGTATTCTGTATTTTTCATAAGTATCATGTTGCAATTTTTTCCATTATTTTTTTTTTAAAAAAATCTTACTTCATCATGAATTGATGAAGAGGAATCCTTGGCCTTCAAATGGAAAGGGATGGCCAGGTTCAAATCCTGCCAAAGATTAATTGTTTTCTTACAGCTAATTTCAATTTTTTACTACTGCTGGTTTTAAGTTTTTACTGCAGTTGAATTGAAATTGCTTAAGCCAGTTTTTTAACCGAATGGTTTCAAAAAAATAAAGAAATTTAACTGGAAATAATTTTTTGGCAAAAGTAATGAACCGGATGGTTTGGATTAATAGCAATCACTACCAAATGACATCCAAAAATTACTGAATGCATAGAGATAATGGAGGAAAATTACCTATTTTCTCTAAAAACTTCCCGAACATTGTAGATGATCTCATTTCTCTTCTCAAAATAGATATCCCGTTTGATATGGTCCTTAGAAGAGAGAGGTGCAATCTCACTATCTAGACGACATTTATTAATCCTAGATGGTGATAATTCTCATGTGAATTTGGATGTTGTTTCCAAAGCCATGTTGGTTGGCTTAGACATAGTTACTCTACCTTCTCATATAAGTCACAGGATACAACCCCTAGACGTTAGTGTATTTGTGGCATTCAAGCGTGCATTCAAGAATTTTATGAATAAATGGACCCTACAGAATAAAGTAAAAGGTGTAGGTAAACAAATTCTAGTTCATTGGCTTTTAGCGAGGTTACAACAGACACTTATCGTGAAGAATATCGAGGTAAGGTTTTGATGGACATGCATCTAGCCGTTTAATTCACATGTTGTTGACAAATATCTAGCACTAAGCACATAGTTCACAGGAGATCAAGAAACACCTCCAATGTTGAGATCTAGTGATAATTCAAATACAATGACGTCTTGATCCTAATGATCAAAGCTAGTAGTAAACACAACAATGATGACAATGACAACGATGAGAATTTGAAGGAGACAATTTCCAACAATGGAGTATCTGAATTTTAGTGGAATTAACAACATTTTTTTGATGATGTTGAATATTCATCAAAGAGTCAGAACAAGGAGCAATTGACAAGCATAAGGATGCGAGGAAATGCTTGTAGACAAGACATGAGGATTACATAAGCAATCACCAAACTCTGATACTATGTGCGTCCAAAATACTCTCATCTATAGTAAGAGTGTGTGAGGGCCAAGATAACTATGAATTTGCAGTATTTTACTTTAACGTGTGATGAACCATACAAATTTTAAAGATAAAGAATCCATCTGTATAATGATTTTGACATTCATTGATATTTAAGATATTTTAAATTTCTATTTTTTCTTCTTTTTACTGCCTACACACTTCTCATTGTCTACTCTTCACTCTTACAATAACCATTTAGCTTATCATCTGGTGATTTAACCTTATGAATGAAATACATACTACATTTGAACGTGTAACATATACTTAACTTGTGGCACAACACTTAATTCAAAATACAATCACATCTTATCAAACAATTAGATTGGTCTTTTGCAAATATGTAGTCACTAGTACCTAGTAATTTGTAAAAACATCATATTAGTAGCTTGCAACTAAGGTCTACTAGTATCAATCAGTACTCAAACGATTGATAATGTATTAATAACATTACCTAGTTGTAGCTATTACAATGAATAGCATTGATATTGATTGAATTGTAAAACCTTGCTCATGCATGGATGGTGGCCACGATGACCATATCTCTGTTCCTCTCTCTCTCAATTTTTTTAGCATAGAAGCTGAGAAAGAAGGCGCTATCCGCAACTTGATAATTTTTATTCTTAACTTCAACTCTCGGAGGTATTTACACACCAATCTTGATGTCGCAGCAATACCGAGCCTCTAATCGATTATTCTAATGACAAGTGAGGATTATCTATCATGCATTAAAGAGAGACCCAAACACAAGGAGGAAGGTAGATTAGAAGCAGAGCGCAAAAAAGAAAAGAGTCAGCTTCAAAAGAAGAACCATTTAATAGGAAAAAGAACACAAAGAAGTACAGAAAGTACATAGAGCACCAGACAAGCGAACAAGAGAAGCATGCAAAGTACGATGGAGAACATAACCAAATGAAGAGGCAAGGGAGCAATTACAATCCCTTGTAAAAAATGCAGCTCCTCCTCGCTCATGCGACTACATACCTCATTTTCCTGGAATACCGCTTTCCATCTACAAGCTGAATATGCGAAAGCATCTAAAAAAATAAAGAGTTGTAAGAAACGGCGCTTGTGAATGAGAAATTTTTTTACCTCCAATTCCACCACCTTGGGTGCAGAAATGTGATACGAGGTATGTAAAATTAGCACCATGAGTGTAATAAAAAACACCAAGAAAGAGTTGCTTTTATTACAAGGCAAAACAACGAAACATGAGATTCGGATGTCAGTCAAGTACCGTGGGGAGAAGATCGTTCCAAAAGCTTGCGGAGATTCTAGACCTTCTCTCAGCAATCATTCAACTAGCCATTGAGTTTGTAGTTGTCAGTATATTCTAGCTTAGGAAGTGTTTGAAAATAGATTGTAAAAGCTATTACTTTAAGGGCCCATTTAGCTGGTATGCCTTCTTTTTTTAACGTGGCTCCCTCACATGCCCACAATTTTGAGTATAATCTAACTTGCTTTAGCAAATGTGGTATTTCGCTTTTCTAATTTAATAAGTTGGTTTAATGTAAACAAATAGTTGATTGTAGATGATTCTTATGCTTAATGTTGAGTGTACTAATTGCAATAGTAAGTCGTATGAGCATGGAAAGTACGACAAAAAATTAGGAGGATTTGGCCACCCTATGTCTTACAATCATTACAAGAAATCACAGTCCAAATCAATACAAAATCAACTATTCGTCTGCTAATTTCAATAGAGGAATTTCAATTACTACAATTTTGATATAAATTAGTGCAATTAATATAATTTTAATTACATAAATTGATTTACAGTAATTGATTTATAATAGTGAATTATTGTAACTACTTAAACTATAATATTTTATAATAATTAATTCATGTAATAAATTGATTTACTAATTAAAAACTATAATAAGTACAATAAATTACTGTGTTTGTACTATAATTTATTGTTATTACTGTAGTCAATAATAACTTCTTTTACATACTTGTCACATGTTACATGAAGAGTAGTGACTTAGTGGTTAAAGCCTCCACTTGGGAGCGAAGAAGTATAAGGACTAATTCCCTTAATCCTTGCCCTTGGCTTGGCTTGGGATTAGGTAGGTGGTTGTGTCCTTTAGTCTAGGTTAGGTTAAATGTTCATTTGCCTTCGACATTGAATTAACGCATCAATTAAGAAATTTGTGTTAAAATCAAAAGAATTATGTTAAAACTCTGTTGGATCGGAATTTGTTGTATTTTTGTCATGGCTCAACTTTCATGGATTTTGGATATATTATAAAGTAAGAAGAAGCTAAATTTTTAATAAATTATCAAAATCTTATTGGTTGTGAAAATTTTGTTTAGTTGGTTTTGAAGACTTTAAAAATGTGCGCTTTTATTGCCAAAGCGTTGTCCATGTGAGTTTCTTCTACTTGTGTCTTTATGACTAAATCATTTGCGTGTAAAGTCAGATTCTTTGGTCCTCTTGATTTATAGGCCTTCCATTAGCTAAAATTTCACTCTTCACAACTTCATGCCTTTAGTATGAAAGGCCCTTAATCCTACATATATTACAAAATGTTTGGCATTTGATGCAAACAATAAGTTCTAATTTGGGATTTCAATGGTTCATTATAATTTAACCTTATTAATAAGCACCTTCAATAATATGTTTATTTTATAAAAAAAGTTATTGTGATTTTTTTTAATATGATTGTTTAATTTTTTTCGCAACTAAACGTTACTCTTGATTATTTAAAATGTTAATTTATTAAATTATATATATGTATATATATATATATATATATATATATATATATATATATATATAATATAGCAGTTTTATTCTAAAATAATGTGGCTTTGGTGTATAATATTACAAATTTTGATTTTTGTTTAACTATTGAATTTTTGATAAATTATAACTAGATATAGATTTGTTTGGAACATGTTAAAGATCAATAAGTAGGAGAATCTATAGCATGTTTGTTCGTAAATAATTTCCAAATTAAAAAATAAAAAAATAGAAAATTAAGAGACAAAAAAACGAAAAAAGAATAAATTGTTTTTTGTTATATATTGTTATATGTAAGCCATTTGAAGATATCTTTAATGATTTTTATGGGACCTTAAAGAAGCGCCTACGCTCCCAACATAGGGAACGCCAGCGTTCCCTAAGATCCCAATGAAAACATCACGGTCCTAGTCAGCACTTTGCTGGTTAGGAGACTTAACGAGGAGTCAGACTGTGGCAGAAGAGATTGGGGGTTCGAACCTGTCCGTTGGCTTTGAAGCATCTGCTGATGGATTCGTTCCAGTTCTTAGATCAGACTTTTTAGTTTCAGTCTCTTCCAGGGATTAGTTCCTTTTAAAGGCATAGGCCAGTAGTTTCTGCTTGCCCCTTGATTCAAACTCTAGCTATTTTTTTTAGTTTTGACCAGGATTAGCTCTGCAGTTACGGTTTCTTATGTTTCTTAGCTCTTCCTCAATGCTCTAGGTTAGTTCTTTAAGTTTATGGTCTCTAGGGTACTTGATTGAGGACGATGTGTCTGGTTTTTCTTGGACTTCTCCCAAGCTTGTCTTGCTCACGGATGGATTTTCCCTCCTTTCAGGTCCTTGGATTTTTCCTTTTCCAATCCTTTGGATTGACTCTGTGGGTTTCCAGCTATTCACCGGTTTCCTGCTCCTGGCCTTTTGGCTTTGTTTACTTTTTCTAAAATTAATCCCCGGTGGGAAATTAAATGTCTGTGGTCTTTGATTCCTCGTTGGAACTTGCACTTCTTCAACTTTTTAGTTTTCAAGTGTGTCAAATTTAAATATAAAAACAGAAGTTAATTTTGGTGTTAAAAGTTAATGTCGGAAGCTGCGACTTGGAAGCAAGGGACATTTTATTTATAAGATCAAGTGGAATGGATTTGAAATATCAAACCTTGATATGATTATTTGTTAGAATTATATTTTCATATTTGTTTTATTTACAATCTTGCATTTATACAACTTAGATTGAATTTAAAAAAATTAAAGGCTATTTCACATGGTGGTTTATCTACTAGGGTTTAAGAGAACTCAAACGTCTATGTCTGCGGTGAGTTATGGTGAAATAGTGGGATCTTATGGATAGATTGTAAGTCATTCTGGCATTGCGTCAAATGTGATGAAATTGTTGCACGATAATTCAAGCATTAGGACAAGTTTCATTGGTTGCACATGCTGTATTTTAAGTGTTTAGTCTAATTTGAAGGGAATTTTTATTAATGTGACTCTAGTTTCAGTGACGAACGGAGTAATTGTAGGCTTATTTTGCACCTCGATGTAAACCTTTGAAGGAATTGCCTTTTTTTCACAATTCTGTCCTAATGCCACGTTTAGTTTGCGCTCGGGATTTTTGTGAACTCTTTTCTCACAATTATTTTGAATTCAAGAATGCATATAATATCAAACAAAGAAAAGAACCAAATCAAATAAGAAAGGATTTCTAATTATGAAAATTATGAGGGATGAATGTGGAGTATGAGCATACTCAAGTAAAGAAAGAAGTGCATCAAGCCAACATCAAATAGGGGCAAAATCATGTAGCATGGTCTATTGAAGCATAACAATAGATTGTGTTTAAAGAATACGAAGTGGGAAATTACAAGATAAGAATTACACACCACAAGTCACAAATACAAAATTGTTTACAAAATTGATCAAGGAAGTTTGATTAGAACATATTCTTAGAACATTTGTCACTTGTCTAAGTCTAATGTCTAGATCTTTTAGAACGAGGTTGAAAATTTTGAAGTTCTTCTAGTTGACATTAACTTGTTGCAGCGGGAATTGGTGTAGTTTCTTGCTCCAATGATATAGTGTTTGAGTCGTCCATTTCTTTAAGAAGAAGTTGGGCGTGCTCAAAAGATAGTTCATTTCATTCTCCATGTTTTAAGTCGTACAATATTTTGAATTGGTAGGCTCAGTAAGTTGATAGTTCATCAGGAATTTTAGATGGGATAAAAAACAACGAAAAACTTCATACATTAGATTCTTTTGGCATCTAATTCAAAAATCCATAGGGATTAGAATAAATTTGTAATGGAAACGTAAACATTCAACTTTTTCTTCAAATCCCTAGAAAACATCACTAAATCCAGGTGATTGAAGAGTCTAATACATGTGCATTATGAGCATTTTGATGTTTCCAGTGCTCTTCTTGTTACGGTGTTCGTAAACTCAATGTCTCCATGTGCATATGTGTGCAGTGATCAGGAAAAGTAAGGATTGTTCTGTATCGTTCCATTGCAGTGAAAATTATTGGAGAGATTACTCATATTCAATCAAAACAATTCTTTTTTCTTGGTTTGCGGATAGTATAGAGATTCTTTTGGGTCAATTGGACAACACACACTTCAAAAATTCATACTTTGTCTAAAAAATGAAATTTTATTTCCACTCCTTATTTTTGACATTTATCTTTATGTGGAATTTAAGAAAAGAAATCAACAATGGCAATAAGGCACACCAATCATTCTACCTATAATAGGTTGTTTTATCTTCTGCGGAAATGTGATTTTAAGATATTAGTATTGGAGTGTGGAGAGATCTCCCCGTTCCGAAGCCAAAAGTATTCAGACATATCTAATCATTATCATTTTGGGAGGCCTCGATACAATTATCTCGTGCAAGGTTGTAGAACAGTGGGATTGAAAATATAAAATCTATTAAATGATACAGAGAAAGTGTTCATTTAACATTCAGCCTAGTCACGGATGAGATATACCACTTGAGAAATCCAATTGGGTATATAGCTAGCTAAGTTGTTTTTCATTACAGAACGTAACTTTATAGTTCATAAAAACAGTGGTTTATTATAATAGTTGACGCAAATTATTGATAGAATCTGTACAAGTTATGAAGGAATAGTTAAGCTAAATGCTTGATAAAAAATGTGGAGTATATGAATGATTTTGTTTGGAAAAGATGTAGATATTGATCAAGCTTTCCATTTTGATTAAAAGTTGGGAGTTGGAGCATCTTTGCAAGAATAATATACAAGGTAATTACAAATTGCAATTCATATGATACGAACTTCAACATCAATTTCATCTTTGATATCATTAATTTCATAACTACAGCTAAAAGAAGCAAAAGTAATGTATCTACAACTTTGAGTCATCAACACACTCCTAGATTATCTATCTTCACAAACTTATGAACAAAATTTTATGACTACGACATAATTGTTAATTTGTTAAAATGTATACTACTAAAAATTCACGAGTGAAAAAATCATATTGGTAAGGTATCACAACAGACATTGATGGTAAAACTCATATTCATATTTCAAAATTGTCTCAAAATTTTGGGACCATGAAACCCCGGAAATGCAAAGCCGTAAGTTTTTGGCTTGAAGCACTTCTTTTTCAACTTGTATATGCTCATACTCCTACCTTGAAGCACTTCTTTTTCAACTTGTATATGCTCATACTTTAGTTTCAACTTGTTCCAAGTTTTTTATTTGTAGGTGAACCTTGAGGTCCCACACGTCTTGTTTGGGCTAAAAAACGAAAATCAAGAAAATCAATTTTTTGAGGGACAAATGTTATTTTTCCAAAAGGAATTAAATATTCATTCGAGGGAGAACGATCCTGCTGTGGTGTTACGGTATGGGCGACAACGACAACGTCTCCACACCATGCTTCAGGGATGAAGCACAATCCGTGTTTTCCTTGAGTGACAACAACACTCTAACTCACCACACAAATTTGCCTTGTACTCCCTCAAACTCCAGCTTTCTTAGTACTCTCTGAAAGCATTTTTGTCGTGTCTGTACCCTAAACCCTAAACCTTGTAACTTAAGATCATGGGCATAATAAATGCAAAGTGGGCGAAATGGGCCAAAGGCTGCTTCATTAGTTCATCAAAACAGTCCGCCGCCACGGAAATAACCCTAAACCCACATCATCTACCAAACCCCTAAAACCGATTCCCCAAAAATCTTCCAGAGAAGAAGATCACATCCCGCAACCTAAACTTTCTCCCTCGCCAACTTCACCCACCACCAAAACCGTCACTGTAGCCCAAACCAAGCATTTTCTATCAAAGAGGTACATCTTAGAAATGAAAGTCTTCGATAATTTGCTAATAGTAAACCGTTAATTGGAGTGTCGTGTTTGCAAACCCTTCTTCTCCAAAACGCAAACCCTAATCCGGAGCCCGAAAGAGTACATAACCGAGAACAGGGGAAGTCGGTTCCCGCCGATGTGCCCCTCGCGGGTGCAGCTGCACCCGGTGGCCCAGTCGAAGATCCTGCCGAAGGCGTCGATGGAGTTCGAGGAGAGTCTCGTAGCTGAAGCCCAGCCTGGAGAGAGCTGGAGAGCGTGACTGGCGCTGATTGAGGTGCGGCGGGTTGATGACAAGACGGGAAGCTCTTGGCCCGGTTTGCGACCTCGGGTGGTGCGCGCGCTGCGCTGGAGGAGGTGACGACGTGGGAGAAATCTTCTGCTGGTCGTGATGGACTGGAGAAGTTCGTGAGTGAGTGAGAATGCTCCTCACGATGAAATCCTCTGCTATGTACCGGAGATGTGCGCTAGAGCTCTGGCGATGATGTTCTTTTGTGAGCCTGTTACTCGGATTGGGTGACTGATCTTCTCCTGGTTGGAAGTATTGAGGTTAGCGCGAGTCGTTCTTGCGTGGTGTGGTCTGTGCGGGTGAGAACTCCGGGCCGGAAATCCCTAAGCGGGTGGTAATTCTTCTGCTGGTCTAGCATAGATCGGAGGAGTGCGCGAGTGTTTCTTGCGTTGTGGTTCTTGAAAGAGAGTCTGTGTAACCCTGAGCGGGTGGTAATTCTTCTGCTGGTCTAGCATAGATCGGAGGAGTGTGTGAGTGTTTCTCGCGGTGTGGCTCTCGAAAGAGAGTCTCTGTAACCCTGAGCGGGTGGTAATTCTTCTGCCGGTCTAGCATAGATCGGAGAAGTGTGCAAGTGTTTCTCGCGGTGTGGCTGTCGGGAGAGAGTCTGTAACCCTTAGCGGGTGTCAGTGCTTCTGATTTTCAGGGATCGGAGGTGGTCGTCGAGCGTTGCTCGTGCATGTGGTGGGGATGTCGAGCGAGGCGCAGTATCAAATGGGGATGTAACGGAGCTTTGTCGAGTGTTTCAAGATTTAAGCTGAGTATGATTCGTGGTTGTGGAGTGGCGTCTGTTGTCGCGATGGTGAAGATTATAATTGTTTTGCCAGCAATGGCGTCGAGACGGTGTAAGCTGAAGGGTAGTATGCACTACCTTCATGAAGACCCGTTGCGGTGTGGTCGCTGTGAGCGATGGTGTCGGAGCTGAACATCAGCAGGGCAGATTAGCGTCTGTCATTGCGATGGAAACGAACACAGTTCGTATCTAATGAAGTGTGGTTGATTCTGTTCCAACCAGGTCAGCTAATACTGCTGATCGGAGCCTCAAGGCTCAACCCAGGTCGGCTAATACTTCTGATCGGAGCCTCAGGGCCCAACCCAGGTCGGCTAATACTGCTGATCGGAGCCTCAGGGCTCAACCTAGGTCGGTTACATGCTGATCGGAACTTGATGAGTTCCACCCACGTCGGTACACTGCCGACTTTAAAGAAACAGTGTGGACGCAGCATCGGCGTCCTCTGGAAGATTTGCGATGTGATGCAGTGCTGTCATGTGCGACAGTAATAGCGAGGCTTGGATGGCGACATGTGGAGGATCATTTCTCTGAAGACTATCTTTCGTCTGGATTAGTGGAAGCCTGGTCCACTTCCTAATGTCCTTGATATTCTGGTTATGTCGGAAGGGATGTTCTGTGACTTCATCTGTAGCTGTTCTTGATAGAATTCTGCTGCAGGAGGATCCTGAGGAGGTTAAGAGATTGGGTCTTCATGCTTTTGGGGGAGAGTTTGGTGCTCTTATCTTAACCGAATCAGTTATCCATCTGAAACGAATTTGCTTGTCGTTGCGGTCCTCGTTTTGAGGTTAAAGTGTGAGGGTAATTGGCTTTCTTGTTCTAGGCCTACTTTCTCCAGCTTCTCTCGATGTGCGGGAGGCAGTAATCTTCATGTAGCGTGTTGAGAGAACTTTCAGTCCTTGTTCGTCTGCGTGATGCGGAGGACAGCTCCAGATATCAATATACTGGGTTGACAGGGAGGCTTGGTCACCCTCTGCTGTCTAAAACCCAATCGCGATAAAGCGGGTTTGGGTGGGGCCTTGCTGAAGCGAGAGTATGTTGACGGAGGTTGGTACGTTTGAGGAGATACTGTGAAGGTTGGTGAATGTCAGTGCGACATGAAAAGTCCACTCTATCCTCATTCAGGATTTTGAAATGTAGAAAGCACATGATAGCACCATACTAAAAGGAAGCGCAGATATGCAGTAGAGAGAGGTGTAGGTTGTGGTTTTCATAGACGTATGATTATCGCTTTTCGCATCTGTATGAACACACTTCTGCGTGAAAAATTGCAATAAAGAGGTTTTCCTCTAGAAGCTGTCTTCTCTGCCTGGATCAGGTGTTTTTAGTGAATGCATTTTATGATGAATTCAACATCGACAGTAATATTCTCGACTGACTTTAATCTGACACCTCTACGAGTTTACAGAAGGCATGACACTTCTGAAGTTCTGAGTCGGAATTAACAAGCTCATCGTGTCCTTCATAACACCGTCGCCGACCGGAAGAAAGTAATGTGAAATTCTTGTGGTGGGGCTGGCTGAAGGTCTACACTTTCATGCAATGAATATCTTCATTTTGCAGAACACTGAAGTGACCCCTTACTCTGTCTCGTGCCTTCCTATTACACTCCTGCATGCCTAACATTGTAATCGTGCATGTACCAATCCGCCCCAAAGCAACACTATCTATGCCGATGCCTCATTCTAGTACATTCTAGATTTCCTTCCTCAATTGCAGACTATTCACGATTAGAATTTAAGGCATAATTCGGATACACTTCCCACATCCGAGCATCTCGTCACAAAGAAACGAGCACAGCAGAAATCTTCCATTCCATCATCCACAGACCACTCCACCCAAACCCACACAACAGAAGAGCCGTTAAGCTCCCTGGAAACAAGTGTTCCAAAATCCAACCGTCCAGATGAATCCCCATCTCGCAGATTTAAATTCTCACCGTCCGATAGAGCACATGACCGTTGGAGCCTTCTTCCCAAACTGGACGCCAGCTGAAGCGCAGTCCGCTTCTCATCAATCTCGCTTCCGACACTGTACAGAACATTCCCAAATCTCACCTACGCCATGGCACTCCCCTGCTGTTAATCTCCTGTTTCGAAGCCAATCAGGTGTGCATCCTGAATTCCGGGTCGAAGTTTTACTGCTGCTCATCTCTTCCTCTCTCTCCTTGATGCATGGTTTGGCTGGGTAACTTAACTCACATGGACCGAGCCTCAGTCTCTGGGCCATTTGAGTTCCATCCATCTGCTTTGTTTAGACATGAGGAGCACCTGTTTTGACCTTGTCTATATTGATCGGTTTCTGTCGGTTTGGAAGCAGGTTTTGTCTTTTGGACGTTAGGAAGTGGGCTGGCTTAGGGGTTTGCTATAAGGCTGGAGTTTGCTCTTGACGTTATCAACATCACAAGCTTTGAAACGAACGACACGAACGACACGATCTCCTCCTCTATTTCTTCTCTGGCTCGGCTCTTGCATCGCGTTCATGTTTTGACCTAGATCTCATTCACATGCTAGTGTTCTCACACTGGTGGTTAAAGGGAGTCTGTGCATATGTTGGCATTGAAATCTGGTGTTTGGATTCTCTGTTGTAGCAGGGTTTCATGAATATCTGACATTAGGGCACTTTGCAGGCCGGATTGTGCATTGGTTTCTTGTGAATTTGTATGTTTTTGGGTCGTTGTGTGAGTGTGGGTTAAGTTTGTTCGGTTGAAGTTGGATGTGTTTGTATGCTTCTGGTTTTGTTCTTTGGAATTTGGGGTGATATTGTTCCTGTAAAGCTGGAGGAGGGTCGTGTGGGAAGTCTTGGTGGAAGTCAGTTTTGCAGGCTATGGCGAATGTTGTCCATACACCCACGAAAAGCGATGGTAGGAGCGATCGGTATCCCTTGAAAGAACAGCTTTCCCCGGAGCCGTTGGGCAGGAAGACCCCGAGGAGCAAGACTCCGAAGAGACAGGTATTCTGTCGTGACCCCTGCAGTATTTCCTAGGTCATGATTTTATCTCCGAAAAGGACTTCACCCGGTAACTGTTACTTGAGGTTGTGATTCCAAGCCTCTTAAGAATGCCAGCTCCATTTCGTTAAAGCTTAGGACGAAACCTCATTTGACACCTCTTGTGCCTCTAAGGAGCGACAACCGTGACCAGACACTCCGTCCAGTATGACTTACATTCCAGTCTAGTTTTGAAGTGACCGTTAGCAGTAAGGTGATGTTATATTAGCATGACAGGGACGTAATTGTGTGTGAAGTAAGATTACACCCGCTTCAAGATTGTACAAGCCTCTCATAGGCTAAGCTTTTTGTCGATTAAGAATTGAGATCGCCTTCTTAGTTCAGAATCCAGTACTTCCAACGTAATCGCAGGATCAGTTCCTTCGTTGCTTCATTTCTTAGAAGATCTGTTTCTCCACACGTGCTACAGTGTCTCTGATTCCCTGTTCGTTGTGTCTACCTTTCTGTAGATCGTAATATATTAACTAAATCTTCTTCCACTTACAGAAGAGTGACAGGTTCATCACCGACCGTAGCGCCATGGACTTCAATATCGCGAACTATATGCTTGGAGGCGTGAAGGAGAATTCAATGAACAATGGTGCCGTTCATTCTCCGTCTAAGGTAAGCTCCTAATTGAAGCCCTCCAACATAGTTCACGGGCTTGATCACCTTTAGCCGCTTTCCTCATATTTTTAGGCTTGTCTTGGGGATCTGATACGGAACAATTTAACCGTGCTATGCTGAACTTGGCTGTATGCGCTTTCTTCACATCACACAAGTGCTCTTAAATTCACTTGCTTTTGTATCCAGTCAAGAGTCAATCCTGCTAGCCTGTGTAGTAGGTCTACGGCAGTGTTGTTCAATGTTTTCAAAGGGTAGATATATTCACTTTAGATGTGTGTGAACCTAACAAGTCTTGCGGTGATGTGATCTGCAGGAAGAATACAAGAAACAGCTTGCGGAAAATTTGCTTCGTGTCGATAACAATCAGAGGCAAAGCCGAATACTTGCTTTCAAGAGCAAACCGCCACCACCCCCTGAAGGATTTGAAAACGACCGAAAATTCCTGTACTCTCAGAACGTAGCACCGGGCCAAGCCAAGCCTCGAGCTCTATTCCGACATATTCCTCAAACAGCTGAAAGGACGCTTGACGCCCCTGACCTTCTTGATGACTATTATCTGAACCTGCTGGATTGGAGTGCGAACAACGTCCTTGCTGTTGCCCTTGCAAACACCGTTTACCTCTGGGACGCCACCTCCAGTTCCATTGCAGAGCTATTGACTGCTGATGAAGATGGACCAGTTACTAGTGTCCAGTGGGCACCCGATGGCAGGTACCTGGCGGTAGGACTTAACAATGCGGATGTTCAGCTGTGGGACTCGCAAGAGCTTCGTCAGGTAAGAATAGTACCTCATATACTCTATTTTTTTAACTCATGATCTTGTCGAAATGATGTGTCCTTAGATGAGATCTTATCTGCGCTTTAGGAGCATTATAACATTGTCATTTAGAGCTCCAGAAGTGCAACTGTTTTCACAGCCACTCACGGGCGGATTGAATTAACACTCATGAGTAGATGCCAAGTGTTTTCAAGCTTACAGTCGTGATTCCGATGGCTGATACATCATTCGTTTGTAGTTGCGGTCTTTGAAAGGCCACTCAGCACGTGTTGGAAGCTTGGCATGGAATGGGCCAGTCCTCACCACTGGCAGTCGTGACACACTTATCATTAACCACGACGGTATTTTTCTTATCAGACCTTCTATGTAATCGAATTTTAGAAATGTGTCAATTTTAGCTACTGTCATCAATGCTGGCTGCGAGTTCACAAGAGTATTGATTTTCCACAACATTGCTCATCGCTACCATGGAACATCTCCCCAATGGAACTCTGTTGTAGGCGGTGACACAGGTCAATTTTCGGAAATGAACATCTGAATTATTACCTATCCAATCACTCCACCAGCTTGCTAGTGAAGTTATACGATAATTACTTGCGAGTGAAGCTGATCCGCCTGAACACGGCACTATTGCTTGCAGTGAGAATTCGAGACCATGTTATCGGAACTATGGAGGCGCACGAGCAGGAGGTCTGTGGGCTGAAGTGGTCTCCATCAGGACAACAGCTAGCAAGTGGGGGCAACGACAATCTACTTCACATTTGGGATGCAGCGGCTGCCTCGACGCAAGGCCCAAGCCCATATCTCCATCGACTTGACGACCACAAAGCTGCTGTGAAGGCTTTGGCATGGTGCCCCTTCCAAAGTAATTTGCTGGCATCAGGTGGTGGAACGGCCGATCGCTGCATCAAGTTTTGGAATACTCATACAGGGGCTTGTCTTAACAGCATCGACACGGAGTCTCAGGTATTGTAGTGCTCTCAACTGAGGCCCATCGTCAAGGATTCTTAATAAAAAGTTTCCTTCCTCTGTGATGCCTTTTGAAGGCTCAAAACAGAGCTTCATGTAGATATTGTTAGGAATTACTGACACTTGTTGATAACAAACCAATCCTATGGTCATGTGCCGAGATTATTTTTCTCTTGGCAGGTGGAATCAATCCTACTATTATCTTTTTTTCAGATCAAGGAACTGCAACATTCGTGCTTTAACTCATCACATTTTATCTTCGCATGAAACCAGGTGTGCGCTTTGCAATGGAGTAAGCACGAGCGTGAACTTTTGAGTTCTCATGGCTTCAGCCAGAACCAGCTGTGTCTGTGGAAGTATCCCTCAATGGTCAAGATGGCTGAACTTACCGGCCATACCTCAAGAGTTCTTCACCTGGCACAGGTATCACACCAAAACCGAGATGCTAATGTTCTTTTATTCAGAAGGAGTATCTGAGTATATTTAATAATCTCATGTATGACTTCCCCTTGCAGAGTCCTGACGGATACACAATTGCGTCGGCAGCTGGAGATGAGACCCTCAGATTCTGGAAAGTTTTCGGGAACCCCGAAACCTCGAAGGCGTCCTCAAAAGCTAAGGGCAAGGAAGTTGGGAGTGTACTGAATTCTTTGACGAGAATCCGATAATGCTGGACATGGGTTTCTCTTTTGGAGGTTCAGCTTCAATTTTTGAGTCATCTTGCGGTATCTGCCATGCATCAGATCTTGAGCAGGTATGTATCATATTTTTCAGATTTGTACAGTAATACATGAACCCGCAAACGTCAGTGGTTCCGTTTGATTATATGAATGTTGAAGATATGTTGATGTGATAAGGGTACATGGAACTATCTGACTCTGTCTGGAATATGGTTTCTACTTACGTTATTCATGAGTACGGTAATCACATCAACATATCTCTGACATTCCTCACATAATTACAACGATCATAGTTGTAGACATAATTTTATTTGAACTTGGAAAACATGGAAGAACGTGAGTTTTACTATGCTAACACCTTCTGTTCGGTTCCTAGTAAATGCACGTTGAATGCTTTCCATGTTATCACCCGATTCCATCATTCCTTCGACATATGTCGTTGGTCAATGATGTCTTGCCCTTAACCAGGGCACACCCGACGGTGTTTGTTAAACACCAACAAAACATTCAAGATTTCTTATCATCTCTCATGCCTGACTACTCATATACCTCGTAAATCTGTTATGCATCGGAGATTACGCCACTCACTAGTGGTCGAGTATTCAATTACTCGATATTGTATCCAGGACAGAACCGCACTAGAAATGTCCTCCCTCCTGACCACCACTTCAGTATGACTATCCCACATGGAAGATAGATAGTACCGACAAATACCATTCACAGGGAAGTTTAGTCGGATTATCCTCACCTAGTATCATGGCGAAATTTAGTAAGAAGATTTAGCAAGAAATATCCAGTGTAGCAAGTTTGTAACCCACCGAAATGAGATATCACCACACATTTTCCTCTGAATAGTAAGCCGCCCATCGTCCCTGTGACAGTTTCGAATTAACTCTCGTCGGGACCGAATGTACATCGCCTCACTACCGCAGAGGTGTTATCCAACTGATATTGCATTGAACTCAATACGAAAATTATCTTCTAAACATCCTTAACTCTATCGAAACGTGAAGCAAGACTGTAAACCAGAACTGATCGTCCAGTTTAAGCACCCCTGAACCTCTCAAATTACTCAATTACGCAGAAAACAATTCGTCATCAAGCCACTACAGTCGCGGTGTTCTCTGGATGTCTCTAACTTGGTGCAAGAACCCAAATGCGCAGGAAATATATTTTGCCGTAACCCAATCTACATCCCATTTCATGTAAGTAGACAATAACATAGCCCACTCTAAAATGAAAACTATTGCACATTACGGCTACACACTTTCCTCCCCAACCTTCAGATAATTGCACGAACTGTAATGAAGAACAACAAACTATGCACTGATTTGATAAGGACTCGTTCTGATGATTGCAGTGATCTCCGACTGTACCGTTGCGAGAGGTAGAAGAGAACATGGGAACGCAGAACAGTGCCACAAAATTAAGGGCTCCGGAATCCAGATTTGACGCGTGGTTGCGAAACCCTAGAAACGGGAGTAGAAGCAGAATTACGCCCATCCCTTGAAAGAAATGTGTTTAAGGCGTGGGTTTGCACAGTCCAGGGCTTGTACGATCCGGGTCTGGCGCTGGCACTTGCTGATTTCCGGCGTCCGGGTGTCGCATTAGGTTTTTTTTCCCGGGCTCAACCGGGGCTGAGACCGCGAGCGCCACCGCGCGGCGGAGCGTGGCGGGACGAGGGACTGAGGCTGGGGTTTCCCGCGTGCGGGAGGCGAGCAGCGCAACGGGAGTGTGGGGGAGAGAGCGCAGGGGTTTAGTTTAGGGTTGGGGTTTCGAGGTTTGTGTCGAGGAGCTCGGGGAGCTTGTGGGCGGGCGCGCGCGGGGGGTCGTTCTGTGCGTCCATCGCCGCGCCGGGAGTGCGATTTTTGAGTAGGGAGTTTGGTAGCCATGCCGGAGGATAAGCGGAAGATGTTGCAGGCGATGGCGGCGAAGCGGAAGGCGGACAATGAGGGAGGGGGGCGGAAGAAGCCGAAGGAGGCGGCGGCGGTGGGGGTGGTGAGCAAGGGGAAGGACGTGAAGGCGGTGGGAGGGGGAGGGAAGGCGGTGCAGAGGAGCTCGCCGGTGGGGAAGGGGAAGGAGAAGGCGCCGGCGAAGGCGAAGGGGAAGCCTGCGGCGAAGAAGAAGTCGCCGAAGTGGGACAGCGGGTCGGAGACGTCGGAGGAGGAGGACGAGGTGTCGGGCGAGTCGGAGGAGGACGACGGGGGCGACGACGGGGGCTCGGACGAGGACTCGGATGTGCCGAAGAAGAAGCGGCCCGCCGCGGCGAAGCCCGCGGCCAGGCCGCCGTCGGCGAAGAAGGGGAAGGCTGTGGCTGCGCCGGTGGTGAAGGAGAAGGATTTGAAGGGGAAGGGGAAGAAGAAGGCGGACGACGACAGCGATAGCGGCGCGGAGAATGGCGTGGAGGACGACGATAGCGACTTGTCGGAGGATCCGCTCGACGAGGTGAACCCGGACAACATCCTGCCGTCGCGGACCCGGCGACGCACCGCGCAGCCCGTGAGCTACGACTTCGGGAGCGGCGACTTGGACGAAGACGATGACAGCGACGATGAGTGAGTGAGTGAGGGGAGAGGCTGAGATGGTGATGATGGTGGGCAGAGGAATGTGGCGACATTGTGCAGATTAATTAGGTCTCCTTTTATCTCTTGGAAACGTGTACCCGACTGGGGCGAAGTCTCGCACGAGCAGATTGGTAGGTAGCGTAGTGTGCGAGCCGAACAGCGGGCGTCTCTTCTCTATTCGGACTGTAAGCTGAGGACATGGTGACATTGAGACAGGAGGAATGTACAAGCTATAATGTGCTATTGTTTTGTAAAAATGGCATAGATCATTTTATGTACCTGCACTGCATTGGGGTGCTCTGGCTGGAGGGTGGGAGTGTGGTTGTGTTAAGGCCTCGTGTGTGGTTGTCGTGCCGATGGGTGTGTAGATCTTCTCATTCAGTTGTCGTGTCGGTATGTTGGCGATCGGTGCTATGTGGGATGAGTGTCCCTGTGTTGCTCCGGTAATGAGTCTCTGGAGCTTTGACTTGACTTGATTGGGTTAAACTTCTTCCTTTCCTGCTGCTGATGCTTTGTCGCTGTCCTGTCGATCGGTCGGTGCTCAAGCTAGTTTGCAGTGGAAGAGAGTTTTCGTTATTGTTGGGGTTGTAAAATTGCTCTTTTATTGTGCTTTTAGTGGCTGAGAATTCAGCGTCCGTAGGCATTTCGCTACCGGTTTTCTTCTCCTTCTATTGATTCAACAGTTCTCGATTGGTTTTTCTTTGCATGATTTGGGTTATAAGTTCATTGCATGATTTGGGTTCAGATAGTCTCTTAGTTTTCGTTTCGTTTCTGGCATTCACATAGTTTTTAGTTATCTTCAACTGGAGCCGTATTCATCAGGTACTTGCTTGTTGGGCTAAAACAGATTGATGCTTTGTTGATTCTGAGCACTTTGTTTTCGTTATCTATGGAAAGATTCATGCGATGGAGTTTTTGACGCCTGTTCTAGTGTAAATGGCTTGCAGCATTCTGTAGGGGCAATTTCCTTGTACGGTATACATGATATGATGTGCTGCTCTGCTAATACAATGGGGGGCTTCTATCGTAGCAGTTTACTGCATTGAGTGCATTCTTTGGAATTTTCTTTAGCTCGTCAATACCGAACTTTATACTTTGGGACCCTGCCATGAATTATTATCTATTGAATTCTCTGATGTAGGCGTTATCGTCACATTGTCAATTTCAATGTCTCTCTTTGTAGGTTGGAGATGGATGATGAGGTGTAGTATTTTAATGCATGTTTACTTATTGTAGTGAATTTTGCTCTCTTGTCGGCAAAAATTGTGCCCTGTTTTCATTGCATTAACAACTGGGTTACAAATTGAGTGGTTTGTCACCGTCCGCTCCTCCAGAAGTTTCTGCTCGCGTTGCTTCTTCAGAGGATGGAACCCTTGAAATCAGAGCTTGAGGCTCTTGGGAAGCTAAAGCGCGACAAGCTCATCGACATGAAGAAGAAAGCAATCAAGGAGGACCCTCAGACTAATCAATCCGGTCTTGCTGCTCTTGACTAACAGTTATGAGATTGTTTTTGTCTATTGACGCCGGACAACCCTTGTAATCATGAAAAAGTGCACTACTGGGTATGGCCATGAAACCTCTGATCCGACCTGTCAGTGTGTTCGTTGACAATAGCCCACCATCATGCTTGCTGGTATGAAAGGGAGAAGGGAATGAAATTTACATTGCAGAACCTCTTGCGATCTTCAGAATAGTTGTAACATCGCCTTAGCATTTTGGTTCTTCTGAAATCTTTCTACTTTCAGGCTCTGTACACACAAGGTGATTACTTACAATAAAGACCCACCTTGCACATGGTTCGTCCAAGTCCGGGTCTATATCCTTCTGGTGCAAGGTTGGAAGCTTGCTGGTACCTCATAGAAGCAGTAATGTGTTGTAAAACAGATAAACGATAACATCAAGCGGGCCAGGTATGAAGTAGTGCAGACACTCCTGAACCACTCCAGGACTAGGCCCCAGGTGTCCATCAGGTCGCAAACTGAGCATGGTATCCACGTCCAGGAAAACGAAGTGGGCTTTGTGGATAATCCTCCTCCCCATCTCATTCTGCCTCTGAAATCCACCCCAATGGTCAGGCGAGTCACTCTTCTCCTGAGCTACCTTCAGCGGGCCGTGATGATCTAAACAACTCTTGTGACCTATAAACAGCCACAGTTTACTCATCCGCGTGAGTTTCAAGCAGAAGAATTTCTAGAAAATTTGAAACATAACTTGACCAGAGAGCAGAAAATTATCCACATACCTGGATATGTACTGTGGTAGACGACCAACAAATGCGGGTACCGCGCTTGCAAAACCTGGACAAGTTCTTCGAGCTTTGTCATGAATGAGTAATCCGAACGGAGCTTATCCCCTCGGTTCACGAGGAGTACTCCGATTTGCCACTCCTCGATGTAGTCCGTGACCAAAGCGGTGTTCAACAGGGGGCTGTAAACCCACCCAAGGTTAAAGCCCTTGCCTCCCAATACATCACCACAAACCGGCTCAAACCCTACCCCTTGAAACACATACTGCGTCTCCGAGATATCAGATCGTAAGAAGTTAAGGAACGTGATGAAGACCTGGAAGCTGACCATGTCCCCGGAAATCATTACATGCCTCCCTCGCCCTATTCGTCTGCATAACACAACACGACACAACACATCCATCAGGAAGTGATCTCTGCGCTGATGAATTCAGACATCATGTTAACCCTAATGTGCTTGAATTCATGCAGAAACACAATGACTTACTTGCAGAAGTCTTCTCGATTAAATGCCAACATCGGACATTCGGGTGAGGTTTGCCAGAACCATTTCAGTTCCTCCCTCGACTGCATTGCCATTCCCAAAGTTAATTAACAGACGAAGTTAACACACTGAAACATACCAAGCTCTCTTCTCTCCTATCTAGAGCGCTCTAAGAGCTCGCAAGAGAGCGATCGATAGCTGAGCGACGCGACGATCTAGCTCTAGAGAGAAGAGAGAGCTATAGAACTGATCTATCTCGCTGATCCTCTCTCGCTCTATCTCTCGCATATGCGAAGCTCTCTCTCTCGAGCTCTCTCTCTCATCTCTCTCTCTCTCTCTCTCTCTCTCTCTTCTCTCTCTCTCTCTCTCGTACTCTCTCTCTCTCTCTCACTCTGCGTGTGCCATCACTCTTGGATGCTACAAAATGAAACTTTACAGTCCATGGTTCGATTTGCGCTGCCTAACGATTAGGAAGGGGACTTCCGTAGACGACAGTGCTGGAAGCATTGCAATCCGGAACGGTGTAATTGCACTTGGTGAAGTTTGCTGTGTGGTCATCTTTCACTTTGCAACACATTGCCCTCGGTGTTTCGTCCCGTACCCATTGCCCTGTTTTGCTGCGCCCCATGCATGCATATAGCAGAACTCATTCAGATGCAACATCACTAGTCACGTAGCCTTCAATTCAAGCTAAGATTGCCAGTCACAGTACCCATGCCATAGTCATGTGCAATCTGAGGGAGTCTAACGCAACGCCTGCAACACAAGTGAATCACACAACAGCATGTCTGTAATCATAAATCTGTCATAAAATTTGAAATGTGGAGAAAAGGCTGCATTTATGCATGGATTGTCTTATCATGAGGCAATCTATGATTCCAACCTGAAGCAATCCTGGTAAGACCAGAAGCGGCGAACATCTCTTCCTCGCAGAGACGTGCCTTGAATGTATGACCTAACCTTGGTGGTGTGAGAATAATAAGGAGCCTGCAAAACACACATCTACACTCAACTGTAAACCACAACATTCACAATATTCAACTCCAAAAGACCAACAATATCAACATTCAACTGCAAATTTACACAACATTCACATTCAACTGGGTTACTTAAAAACCTGACCTTAACTCCATCAGCATTCTCATCTGTAACATTACATCAAACCTTGCTACCAAGCATTTGTACAATTAACAATAACACAATGGAGATTCCAGCTCCACACTGGACTGAAACTTTTGCAAAAACTCAACAATTCAGTGATATGATAATAATACCATGATATTTTTGTATGAAGTGGAGGTCTTGCTACTGGTGTATGTTTGTTTGGGTAACTGGAGAGATACAAGCTCATATTGCTCCATCAAAGGATTCACAATGGACTTGTAAACTGTGGCTGGCATGGTCCACAAGACGATGAAGATGATGAGCAATGTGCCCACACACAACTTGTTCCCAAAATGAACTTGCCATGACTTGCATATTCTCCTCATGCTAGTCTATCGCCACAAATATGGTTTTGCATCGTGATGATGGGAGTCTCACAATATCATAATATCATTGTTTTTCTTCTTTGGGGATATATAATGCTATATTCATAAAATTGGTCAATTTTGATTATATTGGCTACTCAAATAACGTCATATTCATTAAATTGGCCAATCTTGATTATATTGGCCGCTCAAATAGTGTGACTTTAGTTCATCTTCTCTCTTCATTTAAATATGAACAAGATTCGCCAATTTAATAAAAATTGCGATATCATATGGAGTGCAAGCTTTGTGTCTTTCAAGTGGCATGTCTTTAGTAATTCCCTTATGGAATGAAGTTCTTTCAATTTCAAGTTGTTAGGCTTTGTATGCTCATTGAATTATTGACATATTTTTTCCAATGTGCTACATCTGTAATGTATTGCATTATGCAACTTGAAATAAATGTTTTTGTAGAGCTCAATGTGGATAGACATAGAGTTACTTCTTCGATTATGATTATGGCAATGAATATGCGCATGCTAAAGATCATCAACATATTCGCAATTAAATCATGATGCAAACATCATTTGTTCAAAACAATTGCTAGTAATAGAAAAAAATTAATCATTTAACTCTAGAAGCCATAATCTTTGTGTTGATAACAGTTGCTGAATAGTCTTGCTTTAAATGTATATGTATTTTCTGCTAGCATTTCCATGCAACAACATTTAGAATGTTTGAATAATGAACTTTTTAATGAAAAGGTATAATTGATATATTATCAAAAAAATTACATCAAATCTAGAATAATTAAAATGAAAAAAATGAAATTTACTGATCTCTATGTTTTTGTTGTATGTCCCAGCCATATTCATTGATCTACAAATATTTCCAAATATATGTTGTATATGCCAATCAATCCTCGCCGTCTACACAAATTAAAAAAATCAACCTATAACTCATACATTGACCAATCCCATAGAGAATTAACTCTTATTTAATTACTATAAATTAACTATTGTAAATTAATAAAAATATTTAAAAGTTTTATATATCTAATTATCTTATGTTTAAGGTTTAATGTGTACAAGTATTAATTGGAGATATTTAGGGCTCATTGTGAGTGTACTCTAATGTTGTATAAATAATGCATTGATTCCATAAAAAGACTTATTGTGTTTTTTGGTATCATGCCGTTTTTACAAATATATGTTTGTGTTGTACCTAGGAATTTGATGTGACATTATAACTTTTGGATATTGGATTAAATGATACACTATCACTTATAATTGTTTTTTCAACCATTAAATATTTTGGATCTACATCAAATATGGAAAGCAAAAATAACTATGGCACAATAAATTGTGCATTTGTTAACAGTATTTCAATAGCACTATGGATTGAATTTGTAAAGTGCTCAGCTAACTTGTACAATATGCTCATTTTATCCTTTATTTTAGATTGGAAACCTGACAAGACTACAAACATCAACAATATTGTCTATTTGGCTAGCGACATTGAAGTAGACAAAAACTTTTCATGGAAAAAATTGAAGATAAGACACATTTTGAGACTTACTTAAAACAATACAAAAAATTATCAATTTTGTTTCAAATACCAATGCATTACTATGGACTTGACAAATATGTGGTACAAAGATTCCTTTGAATAATGATATCTGTAAATTGAACAAAAAAACAATTTCAAAAGATAAAATGGTATATTGGCAGATAAATCAAAAAAATATTTGCACAAGAATTTCAAAAAATAGTTATCGATTGATAATTGTTTTGAAAGCTTTAAGAGTTTTTACATTTTGAAGGAAGAACATGCATATAATCAATTGAATATAATTGTAAAATGTTTAATCATTTTTTTAATCAAATTCTATTATGAAGCAGTGAAAATTGTTCTATCAAAGATTGTTATATTTTTTTGGGAATTACACTTTCGAAAATGTATAAATTGATTGGATTCTTTTTACAAGCATTTATTTTAACACCCTTTTTGATATACGCACGAATCAAATATAGTTCATTATCAAATTTTACAGACTATTCTATTGATATAGTTGCCATTACCCTTGAAAATGCGTTCTTTATTTGTTTGTTTTCACTACCTTTGGGTCGCGTAATTTGTATGTTGAGTCCGATAGTGATATTCTTGCATAGTTGGATGGTTGCTACCGATACAACAATGTTTTCGTATGTTGGATCACCATTAACTCTTGACTTTTTAAAAATCTTCTTGAGTAATGACAGTGTAGAATCTTCTAGTGAGCACATGGTTGGCCTCCGGAATCTTTCTATTACCTTAATATGGGAAGTCATTGTTGTCTACGGATGGAGGGCTTATGAGCATGTAAAATCAAAAAAACATAATTGTACAACTATTGAAGGTGACAATGGAAATCATGCAATTAATATTGGAGTTATGAAAATTCAAGCCAAAAAAAATGGTAATTGAATATCAAATTATGTTATTAAACATTTTTTGAATACACAATTAATAGAATTGTAGTTTTGATCTTTTTGTGCTCTTCTCAAATAATTTAAAAACAATATGCTGGTGTCAATTTTGTTAAAACAATTGTATGGTTAACTTCTCAAATAACTAACTATAATCATACATTATGAAGATTATAAAATATAAAGAAGTAGATTTTATTTTCGTGCATATATTTTAGTTGCGCTTATAACTTTGATACAAATATGAAATATATGATGTACTATTTACAGCAATTGTTTGCCATTTTTGGAAAATTGTTATGTAAATTTTATAATCAACAAAAAAAAGTATTACAAATTCTTTAATAGTCTTATTATTGAAACTCCTTTGTTGGTTATGCAGAGGTTATCACTTCACCAAAGAACGATCGGCAAGATATATATTTGCGCAACATTTCTCTTGTGGCACTTCTAAATTTTATTATTATACTGAACTTTGGAATAAGTGGAATGTATGCTCCTGTAACAAACAATCTTTCAGTTGCATTTACATATATGAGTGATAACACACTTCTTGAATTCATTCATGGTGATGCTAATAAAGCAAATATACTTGATTTGGCAGATACCATAGAAAAAGAACCACCCAATCTTATTATCATCCTTAACGAGTCGTTCGGTAATTTGCAATTTCAAACCAAAGAAGGTCTCAAACATTCTCCCTTTTTCAGAGAAACTGTTTTGAAGGATAAAGACTTCTATTGGTTTAGTAAAGGAAGAGCCATTTCAGGGATGACAGATAGTGCTACACCCGGAATTATTTTGGGATCCGTTATTGCCGCGGACACAGACGCAAACTCAACCAAGACATATTTTCAACATCCAAACATTATCAATATACTCAAACAACTTAATTACACCGTGATTTTGTATTGTTCGTACGAAACTGAGTTTCACGGTAATCGTTGGATGCATATGAATGAGATGTTTGCTCAATATGACTTGGTTATTTCTCGAACCACTTTACACGCAAAGGCGGTCAATGAATTTGGAATGGATGATCGCAAACTCACAAAAATACTTATAAAAGACTTGTTTGAAAAGTATGGCCAAAAAAAGTTTTTCATTACAATTATATGGAATAATCTCCATTATCCTTTTTTGACGGATGCGTCGTATGTTGAAAATCCTAAAGCTACCAAAAGTGAGCAAGAACAAGCGCGCTATATAAATTCTCTTGGAATAACAGATGATATGACACAACAAATATTTAATACATTGGATGAGCTTCAGATTCTTGAGAAAACAATTGTCGCATTTTCATCGGATCATGGTGAGACACCCGGTGAAATATTCCGGCGGAGTATATGGCTTCAATCACCAGTTCTCCGTGTTCCGCTTTGGTTTCATATTTCACAAAGATATACTCATATGAGAAATATTGATACCACTAATTTACGCAATAATAGTGATAAGATTATTTCTAATTTGGATATATTCCCTACTTTACTTGATGCCTTGCAATTACAAGTGGCGCTCAACAGTTCAGAAGATGATCCTATTTTAAGAGGATCTTCATTGTTCAAACCAATTTCAAAAATGCGTATGATTGTTGGTTGGCAAGGAAAACCATATTTTGATGATTGTATTTCATCCCAAGCATATGTTGCCAACGAAACACACATTGTATTTTATAGAGCTCAAAAAAACCGTATTCAAATGGAGGTTTTAGATAATGATGAAAAAATTAAAGCTAAGATTGATTGGAGTGACATTCCTAATTCTGAAAAGAATAAGTGGATTGAAATACTTAAAAATAAATATCCATTTATTCATGATCAATTATACAAATGTGGATTTCAATTGTTTTGAAAAAAATATTTTTTAATGAGATATTTTACATTGAAGAATGTACATCATGCTGTAATATATTCCTTGTATTGTGTATTGATTCTTTAAATGGAAAAGCCTCTTACAATTATATTTAATATAAGAATTTATATATGTATATATCCAAAAATATTCTATATAATTAAATTTTGATAGTTATATTTTGTCTTATAATTAACAAGGTTCACAGATTTAATGTCAATCAAAATATTTACCACCTTGTCCACATGGTTAATAATGTTACTTTTACTAAGTTCTCTTATAAAGGTAGATGTAACCATTTTGAGCTGAAACCTTTATAACTTGTAGTCCATATTTTTTAAATTGGTTACATAAAACGTATTATCCATGTAAGGTTTTATTTAAATGGATTTTTTTATTGTTGAAGAAATCATTGTCAAAGTAATTTTTGATGATAAAATTATGTCCTTTGATTTGAAATTGAAGTTTATAATTTAAAATTAAACTAAAAATCAAGGCTTCAATATCAAACAAACCTATGAGCTTTTAATTAATAATAAAGTCAATTGTATTGTTGATTTGATTGATAATGATATACGATTATGTACTATTTAATTAAGTTAATTTATGCCTTGTAACACTTTAAAGCTATCAATTGAAAGCATGCATAGTTAAAAGATGGATCATTATTTTATATTATTACTCTAGACTCCAATTTATATTTTGTTATGGCATAGAAATGTTTAAATTGAATTTTGACATTTGCAAATTTTGCTTTGCATTATATTTTAAGAACTTGATTTTTTAATAACGGACTCAAATTTGTATTATGTGACTAGTTTTCAATCCATAGAAGTATTATAGCCAATTTTGAACATTTTGTGTTTTGAGAGAAATGATTAGATTTTTAGTTTGATTCAATTTTTTTCTATTTTTACTTGTAGAAAGAAAAAATTCTGACTTCAAACATGACAAAATAATTGACAAAAAGGGTTAATAAATACAAGTAAGCAACCCTCTGCTTGAATTTTGCTCATAAATTATATTTGAAGACTTCAAATCACATTTTCTTTAGAAGCTGAAAGTTAGTTCAACTTTTAAAAATTTGCCTTGTTGAAACACTTTTAAGAGTTCATTTATTGTATGCAATGAAAATATGAAGGTTGTTGATATTACATTTCCATAGAGTATTGACCATGAGTGATTAAACTTCATCCATCCTTGTTTGTGATTATTCTAATATGCTTTGCAGTCTCCCAGCTATAAACTTGAATACATGGTATTCGTCTTTACCCTCACAACAAGTAGTTCCATTATAATAATGTTGTGCAAGATGCTCTTTTCAAAAAAAAATTATCATAATTATTATATAAACGTTTAAAAAAATTCAATATAAGAGGTTGTACATTTAGTTGGAGGAACTTAGGTATGTACCAGATCCTTCCATTTTATATTTTAATGTAAGTAGTTGTGTTGATTTTGAGGATTAAGCACATGTTGGATTCATCTTTTTGAAGTTATAAAAACATAAAAAATACAAAACTATGATCTTTCTACTACTAGAATTTTTAGATTCAGAGACATCAAGAATTGTTTTACAAAAAAAATATTTCACAATTTGAATGTAAACTAGCAAACTCGGCTATAGATTTAGTTTGACTTTGAAATGCTGATTCTTGAAATCCAAGAAATGTTGGTAGAACATCCGATTCTTGTAATAAATGTATTTATTGCACATATATACGTTAAGATATGTTTATTGCATACAAACATGTAGCAACTATATAACACTAGAAGATGTCATTTTAAGTATTGTTGGACAACTGCCACTATTATATAATATTAGAAAAGGAAGATTTTGCATTTAAGAGGCAAGATTTCTAGAAGACATATAACATGTTCAAACCAGTTTTAAAGATACTTGGGTACAAAGTCTTTAGTAATTTCTACTATGCAACACCATGCATAAATATATGAGTAGGAATATAGTATATATTTAATTTGCAAGGTCATTCTTAAAGTCCAATGCAATTTACCGTCTTTTTTAATGGTATTGTTTAGATGTGTTTTGTCCACCTTACCATCTGATTTTTAGTATTAAAGATTATGTTTGATTCTTAGTGAATATGAAAAAGAAGAGAGATAAATGCATAGATTGAGAAAACAATAAAAGAACAAAAATTTGAAATAGGACATATTTAAGCATTCAAAGAAAGCAAGGACTTTCAAATACCCCTAGTAAGTTAATAGATGTTTGCTTCCAAAATTATGTAATCTTTAACACATGATGTACTATCAATATTGACAAAAAAATTCATGGTTTTAGAAGCATTTTACTAAACTAAATAGGGTTTCACTTCAAAAGCACCTCTAGTAGATTCTTCCAATTTCTAAATGCAAACCAACTTTGAGATTTTAAAATAGAGAGAAAAAATAAAAATAAAAATTCTAAGGTTCATTGGACAAAAAGTTGTGTTCTAAACCAAATGGTTACGCACAAAAAGAAGAAGGTTGTGGATGGTTACTTTTTCATTTCTAATTGAGTATAAAACTTTTCATTTCCAATGCATGTAATCGACCCATAAAAAACCATCCTCCATGTACCTATATCCATTCCAATATGCATGTGTAGACTTTCAATAAGTCCTAGTATCAATTTAAGACGAGTCTATGTAACCACGAGGGGTTTGAAATACTTTCTACTTTGAAACATCATATAACAATATTTACATAGAATAAAAATATGATACCACTTTATGTCTTTATAATTTCTTTTTTCTTTATAAAAATATGAATCTTGATATATTTATCCTTAAAGTCACCTTTAATTCTAAAAATACACCATAAAATTTCCTTTATTGTATTATTATTTTTTACGAGTTTAGCGGTCTCACTATATTTGTTGTGTAAGACCTCAATGCACTCTAAACTCCAAAAAAACTAGTTTTACCATCATTCATTCCACCCTCAAAAACTAGTTTCCCTTGAGTTTAGAATCCACCAAACTAATAAACAACAAATATAAAAATACCACTAAGGTCTTCCATGATTATCGACTATTCAGAGTGCATAAATAAGATCATGTTTGATCAAAATTCAAAACATTCAAGTCAAATACCATATGCCTTTACAAACAACTCTATTAAGTCTTAAAACATAATTTTATTTCTAAGATACAAATCTCCTCACTTTCACAATTTCTAGCATTAATTTTCTATGGTAGACCTCCCTTCCCTTGCAAAGAGCAGGCTGAGACCCAGATCTACAACTGTTAGTCCAAATGTCCAATTCTACCAGTTTGACCATCATCTTCCTTCCGAATGTCCAAATCTACCAGTGTCTACATTGCCAGTTGATCAACGTGAAGACTCCATCTCATCTCAGAGCATACATATATGCACTTGAAGCTTTCTTCTTCCTTTCAGATCGATCACCACTTCACTTGGATGCACCCTCAATTGCTGTGCTCTAATGCAATATTAATTGTGCTATCATATATATGCTATATCATATATGCTGTGATGTAATGTGGTGTGATTTGATATTGTGATTCGATGTTGTGTGTTAGTTTTGTTTCTTAGGATATATCACCAGTTACTTAGTCTAGATCATGTGCAGGAATGAAAAACAGTCTCATTCCCTGAATTGCTAAAATTGTAAGAAACTGGCAGTAGAATGAATATATATCTCGATTGGTGCACATGTTGCTGATCAATATATCGCAGGCTCTTGATAAGGAAGGAGGTGGAAGGAAGTAGAGATCACATGATGTTGGCTTTGCGTGTACGTAACCTCGGATATAGCCGCCACTTAAAGGGAAGATGATGATGATGATGAGATGCTAAGTTAACATGGGATGGGGGTTGGTTGAAGTTGAGGTGATCTGGGAGGATTAAGTTGTGTGTTTTTATGTTTCTGGGTCAATGTTGGTGGTTTTGTGGAGGTTTTGGATTCATGGCGATGTGGATGACGGTGTCGTGTTCGCATGGGTGGGTTGGTTCGTGTGATGATGGCGTTGATGGGAAGCTGCTCGAAGGTAGTGTGAGGCGGAAGCTTTCACTTGTGACCTTTGCCAGGATCCGAGTGCCTGGGAAGAGATTTTGTGGTTTGAGAGCGGGTGGGATTGGATGGAGCAGGTGGATGGGCGGGGAAGAGGATTTGGTTCCCGTGTGTGTTCGACATCGTCGTCATGTCTTGAGGTGAGCAGAGTAATCCTTTTTCTTTGAATTTGGCTTCGTGGGAGATGGCTCTTGATTTGAGTATGATGGGAGAGTGTTTGTGGAGTTATGGCAGGTTTTTGTATGTTGAAGTTGTAGAGTTGGTCGATGGGAGGTTTAAAGAGATTTGATCTAGTCTAATAGGTCAGCAATGTTGATGGACTATTTCAGTGTGGAGCCTGGACTTTGTACGAGGTGGAGCAAAGGGATAGCACGAAGTGACATGTTCGATATACCTTCTGGCAACGATTCATGGCTTGGGAAGCTACTGAAACGGGATAAACCGCACGCAGAAGAGGATTCTCAGAAGACGGCAGTTGTTGATGTGCATTTCAGATTCTCTCTATCGAAACCCAAAAACTTGGCAGATTCTGTGTCGAGGCTTGCTCCGCGTTGGTTCAGGTTACTGAAAGGGGTTCAAATGTTGCTACCTCATCTTGTACAGAGTGAGTTCTTCAGCGCTTATAGTTGCTACGATTTCATGTGATTGAATATGGTCATTCAAAACCACTGGGCAGGTTTAACCCTAATTTGTTTATGAATCAGTTAGGTCTGTTGAATGATTTAATATTCTCAACATGGGTCATTACTTCATATTCTTATTTGGCATTTTGTTGGCAGGTGGTGGAGGGGGGAACAGAGATGGAGACTTTAACATTCGTCTCGGCTATGGAGGTGATGATGATTCTGATGAGAGCAAAGGAAACCCAGGCAGCAAGAAACAGCTCCTGTTCTATACATGGTGGGCAGCAGGTGTTGCTGCAATGTCAGTTCTAGTCTGGGCATTGGGATATTACAGTGGGATTCCCCAGCGCACCCAATTCTTAGTCTCTCAGTTTGTGGATTGCGTGGTATGGCTTGGATTGGCATGGTGCTTGGCAGCAGTTTTTCTTTGGGCTGTGCGCATGGTTGTCTCGTTGACACCGGCCAGTCAGGACTACAGGAATGGCTGGAAGCTCTTTAGGTCTAGAACTGCGTTCTCCACAGGAAGGGAGTTTGTGTTGAGATCGAAGTTCGATGAGTGGATGGCGCAGAATGTAGTGGCTGTCCCAGGTTTGGTGATTTCGCTCTTTTTAGTGTGTGACCTGATACACTATGGGACGAGTATTTTCAACAGTATCAATTTAGTTGCAAGGATTAATTCAGAGGTGTCCCGTGTATCCGATTTTTTCAATTCACGAGTTGGTGAATCAACCAAAGGAGCTTCTCTATTTTCCAGAGGTTCAGTCGAGAAGAAAGGGAGACGAGGTACTTCCTCTTCATCAAAGAGGCGAAGATCGTAGCCTTTTGTACGCATTACAATTTACTTGAGCTCCACAGCAACCTGAGAGAAGGTTTTGCTGGGGAAGGTCTTGATAGCCATGGCATAGCAAATTTGTATAGCAATCTGGGAATTGTACAGTTACTAAGACCCAGCTTTGAATTGACTGGCAAATGTGAAGCCTAGTTATTCGTGGTTTCATTCGCACCAGTTGTGTTATTACTTTCCTACTTCACTAGGTCTGTCATGCTCAATGTCTTGAATCATATTTTTGCATCATTTTGAGCCATGCTATTGTACTTCCAGTATGTCTAGGAACACGAAGAGTGCTCTATGGTTCTGTGCTCACCTGGAGTTTCTTCGTCATGAGGACGATTTTTTTCAATTTTGTTTTCTATGAAACAGATGAAACAAGCGAACAAATGTATTAGTGGTGGATAACATTATTGCAGACATGGGATATGTTACCTTCAGAAAATGCTGATACAGTGCGAAAATGTATGCAAGTAGAATCGCGGATGTGACAAATTTGGTAGCCATTAATGGAAAACGATATATTCCTGCAGGCGTGTAGTAGCTGAGTTATGCCCATCTGAGAGACTCCTTAATTAGTCATGGATAAGGGGTCCTTTCGAACGATACACATTGCCAGCTCCTTGATGGTGCACAGTAATAAATCGACTGTGTATATCAATCAGACATGATTCCAACCTCCTCAACAATTCAATTTTATGGTTCTCCTTGTCGGAATGAGAGGACATGGACAATATTCGTGACGTTCCCCTTTCATCGTACGTATCAGAATATTACCATGTGAAAAGTATGGTATCGAGATCACTGGGGAGAAGTGGCGAGGTTAACGTGTTCAGATTCACTGTTGGAAAGGACATTGGTTCCATGAAGACATAGGATTTTGTTCCTCCTGACTAACTTGGTCAAGTCCTTTTCATGGTTGTTACTACTTTAGTGTTCCAGATGACAAGCGCAATTTTCAAAGGCACACAAGCTGCTACTCGTGACTTGATAAAATAATTGAAAAAAGACCCAAAACTTTACAGAATCGTCCAGCAAAGCCAGATGTGATTCTCCACCTGACCTAGCTAATACCCTACAAATGCAGCTCAAACTGGAGCACCTGTCACGTCTCAAAACTTTCGTTTCACACCACATCAAGAAACTCTCTAGCTGAACAAAAAGATTGCCAATCAATACCAATAGGGGGTCTCGTGAGCAATTGATGTACAAAAGTTCCAATCGATTAGCCAGAGCGGCGAAAAATCTCAGCAGTATCAGCAGACTTGCCACTTGTAAGTGCATCAGCGCCACTAAACGGATCTCGCGATGGTCTACTCGGCAACTCAGTGCGGGTGGTAACCTCAGCAATGTTAGCCTTAAAAGATTCGCTAAGGGGAGGCAAGTCACCAGGTTCCTCCTCGTCCATAACACTTTGCGCCGAAGTACCAGCTGGATAAAGCTCTAAAATCTGCTCAATTTCTTCCCCAAACAATTCCTCTCTCTCCATGACCACACAGACCGATTTCGCCAGCGCTGCGTGATGCTGCTTCAGCAACTTCAAAGTTTTCATGTACATCGTTTCTATCAAATTCTGCGTTCGCTCCATTGTGTCATCCACAAGGTCGTAATTTAAAGGAGTTTGAACAAAGCCATAATCGTCATAAAGCCCACCTTCGAAGCCCAACGGAGGACCAGTCAGAGCTCCCCCTCCACCCCATGGACATGGATCCCCTGTCAATGTTATCCCTTTCTCTAAATTCCACGTTGATACAATTTTGCGCGCAAGCCACGTCGCATCAGGCAAGTGAGTCAAAGAGTAGCTCGAAGTATCTCGCCCAAACATGACCTCCTCGCCAGCTCTGCCGCCTAGAAGTACCTGCAGACGATGGAGAAGCGCTGGCCTTCGCTCAAAGAGATAGTACTCGTCTTCCAGGCGGTTCATGATGCATCGGGCGAGCGTGTCTCCCCGAGGGACGATGGAAACACGGTCACAGAACTCGGTGTCAGCTTGCTCGAAGTGGCGGAGAAGGTGAGAGGTTAGAGCAAGCCCAAGCTCGTGAGCAGCCATGCGACGGTGCACTGGAAGGCAACGCCGCATACCGATTCGCTCGGGACCCATGGTGAGGCGATCCAGCGCCCGGTCCATGTCGATGCGCTCGATGATAGTGCCGCCGTGACGAACTGCGACCAGAGCTGCCTCCTGGAGGAGCTGGGCAAGCTCTGCTCCTGACCATCCGGGGAGGTTCTTTGCATATGATTCGAGGTTCACAGACTCATCAAGCTTCACACTCTTTGCATGCACTTTCAGAATCTCATACCGCCCTTTCGCTCGCGGAGGTCGAATGGCTACCTTGCGGTCAAACCGACCAGGCCGCAAAAGAGCAGGATCCAACATATCCATCCTGTTGGTAGCACCCAAGAATACAACACCTTTGCCCGTGTCGAACCCATCCAGCTCAATTAGCAGCTGATTCAACGTCGTCTCCCGCTCTTGTGCTCCTGCATTGTAGCTGTCCATACCTTCCTCTCCAGCAGCTCCATGACGCATGGCACCCAGCGCGTCAATCTCATCAATAAACACAACAGAGGGCCTGTTTACTTTTGCACGCTTGAAGAGATCACGAATACGAGCAGCGCCCACACCCACTAAAACCTCAACGAACTCAGAGCCAGCCATTTGGTAAAATGGTACACCCGCTTCACCTGCAATAGCCTTGGCCAGGAGGGTTTTGCCGCAACCAGGAGGTCCTTCTAAAAGAACCCCATGGGGAGGTTTAGTGCCCATCTGGTTGAACCGCTCCGGGTCCTTGAGATAGCTCACGAGCTCCTGAAGCTCCGTGACAACGTCATCTATTCCTGCAACGTCTGCAAATCCAACTCCCGTTGATCCCTCTACACGCGCTTGGGGTTTCGACTGACCGAACTCAATGGCTTGCCATAGATCCCACTTGGTGAAATCCTTGGGGCGTCTTGTCAAGGTAAACTTCGCAAGCGCAGCCATTGCAACAAGAACAAAGATAATCGCACCCAGTGTGCGTGCCGATTGATACAAAGTGCCAGAGGAGATCATATCACGAATGCCGGGGAATAAACGGGTTCCCTTGCCTCCTACAAGTGCATCTGAGATCATGTATCCGATGTTCCTACCGATGGCAGCAACCAGACCGATTAGGGGTCGCACGAATGGTGAACTCAAAGGCCATAGTACACGCAATATCAAAAAGGAGACAATCCCCGTCGCAGTGAAGAGGACAGCGGAGGCCAAGCCCCCAACAGAGAGAGCCGCCGCGCCAACTAGACTGGCGACCACCGTGACTTCCATCATAAGCCGTCCGGATATGGCAGCAGCAACTGGATGCGGCACCTCGGCAGGCAGCTGCACAAATGGCGAGTAGCGAGTTTCTACCTCAACTTGGTCACCCTTACATTCCTTAAGCGCTACTTCAGCCTCGTCTTTGGTCAAATGCATGGCTCGTTTGCGGGCATGCAGGTCGGTCTCACCCGGAACGCTCTTGAGCTCCACAAGGAAGTCGTAGTAGTCGTGCTTGCCTTCTGGGTTTGTCACACCGCGCGATACCAGCATGTCAACCTCCCGTGCCCTGGCTGCCCTCAAAAACTCCTCAAAGCTCATCTGCGGAAGCGATTCCAGCTGATGCGTATACTCATCAAGCTCATCCGCCTGGCTCTCGAAAATCTCTTCAGGCACATACAAGTTGCCCTTGAAACCCCGAAGAAGGTCATTCAGATAAACACCATCCCGAGGCTTCTCCTCTTCATCTGCAAGCTTCACAATGGCCTCCTCTGGTGGCGGTACCGCGGAGGCCTCCGTCACATCCTCCTCATCCACTACATCCCGCCTCCTCTCCACCAGCGGCTGCACAACATTCGACCACAACGCATCGGTGGCGCCTTTCCAAATTGGCTCCTCGGCCTTCCGCAATTCCTTCAGAGTATACAACCTATCCCCAACTAAATACTTCGATTCTACTTGACTCGGCGTCTCAGTCAGCAGCTTTGTAATAAAATCCTCTTCCTCCCCCCCAGCCGACGCTACCACACACCCTAAACGCCCTCTTCTCCTCCTCGACCTCACCCGCGCAACCCTGGTCCTCAATTGCAGCCTCTGCACCGACCCCAGCCCTAGAATACCCCCGCGCACTCCCTGCGACGCAATTCGAGCCCTCGCTACACATATCATCGGCCCCCCCTGCAAGCAGCTCGGCACCACCATCTCGCCCGCCAAACGTACCATTGGCCTTCGCACATGTACAACCACTGCTCCAAACTACCAAACCCAATCCAATCCTACACAAAACTCTCCCCCTCCACCTCTCCAAATCCTTCACTCATATCACTCCATGCCAATTGCGCCCCCCACGACACCCCCACCGCCAAAAAATTCCCAACCCACTAAACCTCCCAATTCAATCCCCGAATTAGGGCACCTCTCCACGCGACAAACCTCCCCAACGAGCGCCCCTCTGCACACCCACACACCCCATCCAGCACCAAAACCCCACTCAAAACCTCCCCAAACTCACAAACCCAATCCACAACAATCCGCATTCCATCACCAAACCCGGTAATTCCACAAAACACAGCCAGGTGATCAGCTCACCGTCATAGTCGATGCCCACGCCGCGCAACCCCGGTGATGCGCGCCTCCTCAGCTCCAAGATGACCCAGACGCCGGCATTTGAGAAAAGGGGCGTCAAATTGTGCTCTCCCAATCTTTGGAGATGAATGTAAGCGGCCGAAGGTGTCCTCCACCTCGAAGCTCCTCCCGGTAGCTCCCCTTCCCTCCCTCCCTGCCTGGCTGCCTGCTGGGCTGCCTGGCTTGGCTTCGTGCGAAGCGAGCCTGCGCTTGTGCAAGCGAGCCTGCGTTGATGGACTTCAACCCCAATCCAAATCCACTTCGAGGCCTCCTGCAATGCGAGCCGCGTCGCGACGACGGCCACCTGGGCTCAGCTTCGCCGCGCTCCGGGAACCCCCTCCCTCGCGGGTATCCTCCGGGTATCCCCCTCTGCCCTATCCCATCTCCCTCCCTCAGCAACATTCTTCACCTCGCTCATTTCTGCATGTTGGTTTGTCATAGTACAGATCATCTCTTTTGTAAAAAAACAATATGTTATCATCTTCTTTCAGAATTTTCTGAGCTAGCCCATCTTTTTGAAAGCAAGAAAAAACTCTTTCGGAGTCTGTATGTATGTGGGTCACATGGTGATGATGCCAGTGGAGATCATCCAAGCTCAACTTCTGAAATCAGGTAATCAGCTCAACTTTGCTCTAAATCAGGTGATCAGCTCATCTTTCTGAACTGGGTCATTTTATTGTGAACTAGATCGAGCTCCTCCTGAAAATCAGCTGATTGAGTTGTGTTTGAGTAAGGTTGAATGCCGGTGGAGGTTAGCTTTTTTGTGAACTTGATCAGCTAAGTTCTTCTCAATTCCGCTGATTTTCTATGCAAGGTCACGGTCATCTTTTGGTATCGGGTGATTTGTAGGAAGTGATTTGAAGAAAGTAGTATTTGCAATGGGTGATTTGTAGGAAGTTATTGAAGCGCTAGTGGAGGTCAGTGTTCAAGCTTTGTAATCAGTTTTTAGGGTTGATTTGAGGGTGCTATAGTGGTGTTTTTATTCTGTATATGACTTGCGTCATGACAGTTGTATGCAGATGTTTCTTCATGTGATTCCGTGGCTTTGCCTTGAGGGCACCGTGACAGGTGAGTATTCTATTAATTTAGGTTCAAAATTTCAGCGGTGTTTTTTGCATATGAATCTCCTCTGTTTTTGTATGCTTGAATCTAGGAGGTCATCTTTTTTGAAACAGTTTTTAGGGTTAAGTCTTTGGTGCGTTGTTTGACTCAATTCGTGTGTGCCAGAATGGGGTTAGTTATGTCGTTCGTGCCTGTGGCTAAGTTCGCCGTGAGGGCAGCGTTGGAGGTTAGTTATTTTATGAAGTGCACAGTTCTGGTGCTTTCAATTGCATGTGAGTTGTCGTTGTTTTGGGGCTCAAGTGGATAAGGTAGAGGAGTGTGGTCTTGTGGGTCACACACATTTACCCGACTTGTGCTAGATTACTGTATCCAATTGAAATATTAGTAAATAGATCTGAGCTCGTCAACTTGTTTGTAAGTGTAATTCGTGGATTTGAATTACTGCTTTTGCTGTGCGGCAGAAATTGCAATTTTATATGGGTATTGTACTAGTTGAGGTTCTTAAGAATGTGCTTAGGCCTACAAATTATTGCGATTGTCCTTCATCTAAAGAATGCTATAGGTGTGGGCGCTAATTGATCATGAGACTGTTGTTCAATAAGATAATTTATACTTGTCTTGGGAGTCACAGATGGATTATAGTGATGTTTTTACATTCTGCAAGTCGTTTGGACTCACGAAGAGGAAGTCAAATCGAACCAAATCGAAGTTGTTTCGAATCTTAGAATTTGAGAGGGGCGGTGGGAATTTTTTTTATTTATTTGTGCGAGATGGGTCAGTGTCATGGATCATAGAACAGGACGTTTGAAGGATATTTTGGAGATCTTTCTGTTGCTTGTTGATACATGGGGTACCCAATCCTGTATCTAAGAGAGACTATTCAATTCGGAACATAGAGTTATGTGAGGTACTAACCACTATGCCTGCATTCCAGGAAACTACTATTCTGTACAGCCTTTGAGCCTGGACGAGTGAGTCCGAATGCAGGTCCCACCTAAGGCCTGTCAATGCGTACATTATTGCAGAAAAAGAAGAGCTCTGGCCTCTTTTTGCTTCTACTGTAGGAGGTACTGTACATTATCGCATTCTAGGGAGTTGCGTTTCAAGCCCATCTTGCATGTTAGCCGCCACCTTCGATTGCACAGTTCGATTGCACAGTTCTTGGGATGTGATGGAAATTCACTGCAATTCTAATCAGAGGATGTCAGAAGCTGAAGAGCTCAGGATTTACTTGGAGGTTTCCACAAGCAACCTCAGACCTAAATCACAGTCATATTTCTGTGACTCGATTGTACGCGATCTCCTGTTCAGTTGATCACTCGAATCATCTCGGTAACCTACTTGTTTGTAATCGTGCTGGCAGACCCTACTTTTGCGACGAAGACAATGGAATGACACCAAGCTGACGCATGGATCCACGACAGCACCATCTCTGCATCGTCAGCTCAGACTTATCCAGTGTGTGAATTCAAACCGAAATTGAGGTGATTTACATGGAGGGTCGATTGATTGAAACAGTTCAGTAATATTTCATGGATTGGAGGTGGAGAAGCCGGGAGCAGAATACGTGCAACCATGTTCAGACATTCGGTCTGGAGATGGAGCAAACGTCCTTCTCTGATATTCTCCAAACCCTAACTTGTTGAAAGTATAATCACATGATTAATTTTTGCTAAGTAGGGAAGAAGCCGGGAACTATGTGCATTCCTCTGGTCTGTCCTCCGTTTCTATAGATCTTATGTAAGAAAGAAGACTAACAAGAAAAGTTTGAAAAATATGACTCTAATTTCTGTAGCTATGGTGGGAAAGACGTTGTCGGATGCCGGGAGCAAATTACATGTGGCACCAGTTCCAGGTGATTCTCCTCTGATATCCGTTCTTCCTTTGGGTAATTAGTAGTATTGGTGACCAGCTGCCAATTCGCTCAACACGCCCACGATGGGTGCGTTGATGTAGGTAGTGGGCTCTGTTTGTGCGAAGTTGGAGCGGGCGTCATAGAAGTTGTCGTTCTGGTCAGGGCCGCCCAACACTGCACCAGTAGCTATGTTCGCATTGGGGTTTTGGCTGTTGAACCAGGTGAACCCTTGCGTGCATTGAATCTTATAGGGGTGAGCTCTGACAGAGGGCAGTGATGCCGCGCGGTGGTGCACTTGGGTGGGGTTTCTGCCAAACCCAATCATGTAGGACAAGCCTTTGGGGTTACTCCCAAGAATGTAGTCCACCTGACGTCGCGCCACAGCGAAGAGCTGCCCTGGGGTCACCTGGCGCCCGCCGCAGGTGACACTCCTGCTCGCCGCGGTGAGATACCTGGCGTACGTTGTGAGCAGGAAGCTGGCGGATGTCACATACTGCATGTTGCTGTTCCTCATGTAGTACAACATCCCACCTGCGCATTCCGTTTGAGGAGTTATGAAATGTACTCACATTCTAATTTCTCAGGTGCTCAATGTTTTTCTGACGACTCTCCCTTCAAATACACATGAACTCTGGCATGAGTTCATTTTTAGGGACACTCCAAGAAATAGCGGACTTAAGGCCAAGAACGTCAGAGAGTTTTTCAATGTACCTGGTGAGTACTGCAATCGAGTAGTTGGACTGATGCTTCGAGGTAGAACAGCACATATGTACCCATCTGCTCGGTCTTTGTATGCCTGAAGTCCTTTCTCACCTTGAAGAACTGACTGTGCACATTGAACAACATTGGAGCATTAATTCGATTCAGGAGTTTGACAAGAAGCATTTTGGGCTGTTACAGAGTTTGATAGTTCACAACACTTCCCAGTCTTGCAGATCTTCAAGCATGAAGACAGTGAGTGCAGGGATAAAGTGTTGTATGAGGGACCCACACCTGTGCGAGAAGAACTTGGGCTCCGGCGTATTTGTTGTCCCAGCTAAACGTGTTCATTGTCACCGTTGCTCCTCCAAGAGCGTTACCATTGCGAATGAGGTACTGCAGATAACCATTCTCTCCCGTTGCCTTGTACAACCATGTTGCTCCCCAAACCAATTCATCCTGTCAAAGGATTAACCATCCTTCCTCAGCACTGGTTTTCTAAGTGGCAACATCTTCTTGTGTTTAGTTTTATTGCAATTATTATCGATTTGTTTTGGAAGATCACGAGGTGGGTAAATTCTGTGGTAAGACTGACCTGATATCCGGACCAAGAGCAATAAAATGGGCACACCGCTCCTCCAAGAACATCACTATACTTGCCTCTATATTTGTCAGCGAAGGCGAACACCTGCCAAAATTGAACCAAGATTTTGTTAACTAAAGGTCTACATGAGACTTTGTTGCAGCAAATTTACCAAATGATGAAATGTCTCAAGCATGCAATGAATGGAGTGCTATAAATTATGTCCTAATGTGCCTTTGGTTGCTCTGTAGACTCTATGTGGTTGCATTCTACGCACCCGTCTCGCACTGGCAAGGAGGCGTGAGGAGTAAGCGTTGTCAACTCCACGAAATGCAATGGAAGCAGCTGCAAGCGCAGCAGCTGTCTCGCCAGCAACGTCCGATCCAGGGCGGTTGGCATCCACCTTGTATGCTGCCCGTGGAGTGTTCATCTCCTCCGGCCTTTGCCAGCATTGATGATCGGTGTTCGGATCGCCAACCTGCTCACATCAATTTTCTTGATTGTGAGCAATGGCATTGTTACAACGCCTTGGATTCAAGATCGTTAATATGGAATTCAATTGAGAGCGATACGGAGAGTACTCACTTGCACCCAAAGCTCATTGGGGCCAGTGTTGCACTTCAAGAGATAGTCCGTGCCCCAGCGAATGGCGTTCAACGTGTTCCCCAGCTGCCCTGCTCCACGCAGCTCATCCCCAAACTCTACCACGTTCCATGCCAGAATCGCCACACTAAAGGCCATAGGCAGGTTAAACTTTACATTGTCTCCAGCATCATAATATCCCCCACTTAGATCAACCTGCACATGACCCGAAACACACAGGGCTCAAACTATTGGATTCGCAATGGTCAGTGCGCAATCCATGGCGCAGGCTTCTCGAAAAGACATGCGAAGAGGATAGCAGTTGGAGGTTTAGCACATGATCAAGAGAATATTCAGATTGTCTATGTAAGTATGAAGGAGCTGATCGAGTGTTGCAGTACATTGCGGGAGCCACCATCACTGAGTCCCGAGTTGCCTCGCCAGCTGATGCGCTGCCAACTGGGGAGCCTCCCTGACCTCTGAAGGTCAAAGAACAAGATGGACTTGTCCAACGCATTCGCATAATCTGCCCTGGAGAATGCTAGAGCTGTGGAAACTAGACTCGCCCACACAAGAGCTGCCAGCACGAGGATGTGCAAATTCAACTGTACCGGCCTCATTTTCATGAACAGAGGAGGCCGCTGTCTTGCACAGATAGTCCAGATGAAATCACCTGAGTCAGGAAGTTACCAAGTTGGAGGTGACACTCAGAGCACTGCGATGTGAAATTGATTCAAGGCTTATATGTGTGTGTGCCCTCATTAAATTGTAGAGAGGGGCCCAGTGGACCCGTTGACATTGGCAATCAAGGGGAAGGTGTCTTGAAGCGCGCCATTTGGCACCAAATTATTCCCTCCAAACTGCATCAGATTGTCTACAGTTAATTAATGCCGCCTTTGGATGATTTGATCAGGACGTTGTTGCGCCAGGATCCTGAGGAAGTTCCGGAAATCCTATTTTGTGCTTTCCCTTAAAAATGAATTCCAGGTAGCCCCGTCTTCTATTTTTGGCCTGTATACCATCATCTAAGATTCTAGGCATCCAGATTTACCAACCCTCCACCGATTAACAATTTATCGTTTCTCAGGAATACATGCAACACAGTTTCGAGGTCGATCCATAGTTGGCAGTAAGCCTGCGAAACAAAACAACTCTAAAAGACGAGTATCAATGTAGGTCCTACTGCCTAGCCAGTAGGCTTGAAAGTTGAAGGGCCTGGGCCCCGGGTTGTTACAAAGTAAGTAGTACTCCGCTCCTTTAGAGTAGGTAGACGGTGCTTGTCTTCAACCCTCGGAGATGAAGCCAAACCCAGTCCAACTGAGGTGCATGATATGAGTACAGTACACTACTTTAACAATTAAAAGAAGCGGGGAAAGTAATACTTCATCCTTGACTTGCCTCAGAGGCAATCGTGTAAACACTGCAGACTTAGCTTAAACATTTCATTGAGAGATTAGTACGTCTATTTTATATGTTAAGCATCTCGCCAAATAGACAATATAGTAGTGCTAAGTGCTCCTCACGGTTGGAAGATGATGCCGCTCGAAAACTTATTGACCTCCACCAGTCATAAGCTACGTAAGAACTAAATTCAGTTAAGTGATCGGCATGAACTGCCGGCGTTGACGGAGCGGTGATCGCAGGAACGGCGCACAGAGTTCGAGGTATGTCAACGCCGGAGGAAGCTACCGAGCACAATCCAGGAGGCAAGAATATAGGAGAATGCTCAAGTTATGGGCGCGATGAAAGCGGTGAGGAGCAGTCTGCTCGGCCAAGCAATCAAGGTCTACCTCCGGCGGCAGGTCAAGTGATAAAAAAGTTTTGTGCAGAGTTGGGTTCATCCAAAAACAAGTTGACTCGACTTTTGCAGCAAGGATCATGTCAAACTGCCAAGGTGGTTGTCATGGCCACATGGTTGTATGAACGGATAATTCAACATTTTTCTAACACAACTTTAACGGAACCTAAGATTGGCCGCTCTTGTCAAGTCAACCTCCTCCAGCAACCTTGGTTCAGGTTCTCCTCTCCCTTCACTGTACTGCACAGTACGCTGGTTATGTTAGCTTTTAAAACACTACATTGAATAGCATAAGTGAACGATGATCACTTGTATAATTTTCTTTATTAGCCCCGACTGTCCTGATTTTGATCGTGGGACAAGGCGCCGAAATTAAACTAAGTTTACCTCCCTGCATATCAAAATTATTGCAAAATTGCCTTCAACCTTATTGAAAACTATATCTTACCCTTTGTCTTGGCTGGAAATCTTCTGTTCGAAATGCATATGAACTATCAATATAGGGAATTTTGGCTCCAAGAATGGTGCGTAAGCAAGATCTGTAAATGCAAGTCATCATGGTTTTTTGGATACTTTGGCCACACTCAATCCTTAGTGCCGTGGTCATACTCTTGGTGAGAAAGCTGACCGGTGATTCGAAGCAGCAAATTCAAGCCGAACCTGAGTTATCAGGTGGAATGGTAGTATGGACTGCCACAGGCATCAGTAAATCTTGGGCCATTTCTGTTTGTGCAAGGTCCTTGGATATTAAAATCGGATACTGTTCTTGGCATGGTACATACAGAAGGCCGTTACATTACCTCCTACTTGTAACCGGTGGTGGATTCACCTTCTATCAGTTACTGTTAGTTAAAGTGAAACTATTGCCTGCAGATACAGATAAAGCTATGACTTTGTGATACTTAACTTTTGCTGAGAATCTTGATGTCAGTAAAGCCTTCGTAATAATACTGGCTTACAGTGGGATGCTCTTCGAAAGAAAATACTGGTGCACTGTTATTTCCACTGACACCCTGGTGACGAAAAAACTACTTTCCCAAATCGTTATCAATTACGGTTGCTGTAGAAAATCCGAAACAACTGTGGATTAGGAGAAACAACTGTATTTCACTCGGAGTTTCGTCATCTTCCACTCCTGTTAAATTACCCGAGTCCACTGGAAAATCCTTCTGCGCTTCACCTTGTTCCCCAATTACTTTCCTGACTAATGCTTGATCAGCTGATTAGTTCATGAGGTGTCTGTGGCAGGAATTAAACATGCCATTACGTCGTTGGCTGCTGTGTATCACATACAATGTCAAACTTCGACCTGGTAAGTTTCAGCTTACAGGTCGAATTCAAGTATGCCTCTCAAATAGCACAACGCAAGCACAAGTTAATTGCCTGATTGTGGTGATTTGTTACGATGAGGGGTTGTCATTAATCGTCAACTTCTGGAGAGAAAATTGATCGAGCTCCAAAATTTGCTTAGCATCCAGGTGAGTTTTGCAAGTACGTGACATGATTGTAGCTGGTCAAGCTGACTGTGCATTGACTTCTTAAAGGTTTTTCTGCATCAAAGTGTTGTATTCCCGTCGTTCAACTTGATCTTGTCCTCCCAAGTCTGTTTTATAGTCGATCAAGTTGAGAGTCAGCCCTGTTGTTAATCGATCCGCTATGTCCTCTTAACATTGAGCGTTTTTGTTAATCGAACCTTGGGTTTGTTGCAATTGGTAACAAGAAGCTACAGGAGTACACGAGCTAGCAGACATGAAATACCTTAAATATGTGCGGCCATTCTAGTGGGGGCTTGCCAGTGGCAGTGCCGTTACTACAGATGCTAATCTTTTGGGCGACAACTTCGACAGGCACAGACTCTTCGCCGTACATGTAAGACTCGCACATGCTATCCTGTTGAGCCGTCTCTTGTCGTGACTCATCACGCGTGACATTGCTTTCCAACATCGTTTCCAATCAAGTTCCATGTCCAACACACATCTAGCACTTTGCTATCCAGAAGTGCTGTACGTAAGCCTCAATTATGCAGCCCTTTTTTGTACTGCAGATTTCCAAGTTGTAGTCCAACTCGCAGTGATCGTACAAAACCAATTGATAGTGTCATGGCTTGTGTACATGACGCCAACGTTGTTGACTATCTCGGAGAGTCCAGCCTACTAGAACAACCTTTACCTTCATGCCCATGGCCAAGACAACAGGATTGTCATCACTGTGATGTCGTGAGGATCGATTCGCTTCAGAATGAAGATGCTCCGGACAATCTCCTTGTGTTTTGTGCTTTCTTTTGTATTCTTACAAGCGGCTACGGTTGAGGGAGCAGATTCCAATCGGACCAACTGGGCGGGGAATGTCGTTTACAGTGCCGATCATCTTCAAGAGGCGGCGTCGGTGCAGAGGATTCGCACTCTGGTAAAATCGGAAACCAAAGTGACAGCGCTCGGCACACGGCACTGCTTCAACACCATTGCGGACAACGCCCACACCCAGCTCTCGGTCCTGCAAATGCACGACGTTGTCTCCCTCGACGCCACGGCCCGCACCGTGACGGTCGCTGCGGGCATCACGTACGCGCAACTCTCCCCGTACCTCCATACCCACGGTTTCGCGCTCCACAACCTCGCTTCGCTCCCCGACATCTCCATCGCAGGCGCCATCAGCACCGCCACGCACGGCTCCGGCGTACGCAACGGAAACCTCGCGACCGCCGTCTCAGCCCTCGAACTCGTCACGGCCGACGGCGAAGTGGTGAAATTCTCGCGTGGCCATGGTCTAAACGGAGTCGTTGTCGGGCTTGGCGCGGTGGGCATCATCACACGCATCACGCTCGACCTTCAACCCACATTCACGGTGAAACAATTTGTTTACGAGAATCTCCCGCTTGCGCAATTTGAGGACCACTTTGATGAAATCATGGCTAGCGGCTACAGCGTGAGCTTGTTCACCGACTGGCAGAAGAAGAGATTCACCACGGTGTGGATCAAAAGCCGGGAAGGCTACGGCCTCCCGTTCGCGGCGCCAGAGGAGTATTTCGGCGCGACGCTCGCAACTCAGAACCTTCACCCCATACCGGGCTTGTCGGCCGAGAATTGCACGCAGCAGATGGGTGTGCCGGGGCCGTGGCACGAGCGGCTGCCGCACTTCCGTGCCGGGGTCACCGCGAGCGTAGGCAAGGAGCTCCAATCCGAGTTTTTTATCCCACGTCGTCACGCGGTCGCTGCAATCCTAGCACTAGAGTCCAACCTGCGCAACGAGATTGGCCCCCATCTCTTCATCAGCGAGATTCGCACGATAGCGGGTGATGCGAATTGGATGAGCACCGCGTACCGCCGAGAGAGCGTGGCGATCCACTTCACGTGGAAGCAGGAGTGGCCGGCGGTGCAGTTGCTGCTGCCTCTGATCGAACGAGAATTGGCGCCGTTTCGGCCCAGGCCTCACTGGGGCAAGCTGTTCACCATGTCGCCGTCTGAGCTGCAGTCCCGGTACAAGATGGTCGACGAGTTTCGAAGCCTCGCCGCGAAGCATGATCCGACCGGAAAGTTCCGCAACAAGTTTCTGAACACCAACATCTTCACCAGCGATGTCTAAACTTGAGCCCCATCTTTGATCAATTGACGCAAAACTCATTCCACAACATTCAATTTAAACAGTACGTCTCTATTTCAATGATCAATTCATTACCGATTGTTGGTGCTTAACTACAGTTTGTTGATCAGCCTCGGTCAACACTTTAATCCGAGCATGAAATTAGTTCGAAAACTCGTTAGGCTAAACTTTTAGATTCGATATTCAAGTGCTACCTAAGTTGATTTCAGTAGATACGGAGCTCACATAATTTGTTCTAGCTGATTACTGAAACTATTGTAGATAGAATTTTGCTCTGTTCATGACGCAGGCATCTGAATCCTGAAATAGTTGGCATTATCAATATTGAGGTAGCAAGACAAGTGGAATTAAATATAACGGAAGGTATGGGATTGACAAGCTCGACAATGCCAGGAATGCTTCTGCACATGATTATGTATGTGATAACTCCTCGTTAGCCAAGTTGAGCCGGCGCTGGGAGTCAGTACATTGTCCTAAGTATTTATCGTTCGTGTTCATACATCTGGGTTTTAGCGAAATTGAGATAGCTGATGGTAGTACTGAAGACCAATACAACGTGGAATGTGGATAATTTAGTGGAAGACCTTCACATGTAAGATATACAGTAGTTACCTTTTTAATGAAACCCTTTCGTTCTTGAGTCCAACTGATTTCTAGATGTTGCTACATTGTTTATTGCTACGCCATGACCATGTCTGAAAAAATAAATTGGACCATGAGATATTTTGCAGGAACAATGTGTGTTCGTAAATCTCTGATCTTTTAACTGTGACTTATTGATCGGAGCTAATCTCGTCGGAGAACTTCACTACGATGTGTGTCACCCATGCAGGTAGTGGTTGAGAGTATACATACCTATGGTGTTTGTTGCAGCTTGTGTTGCATATATGACGTTCGACTGTGATATTGCAGAAAAAAAAACAATCTACGATATCTGCTCGAACTCAGAGCGCATGGCCCTCGCTTGAACCATGCGATTCCTGTTACTCTCTCACCGGAATGGGTTTTCGCTTCAACATGTTCTTATATTGAACTTCAAGCAGTTATGAAGATGGACCTTACACATGGTGGCTGACAATTTAAACTGGATGTGTGGAAATACCTTAAAGAGGAAGAGGGACCAAGACTAGCCATTGACGACAGTTTCCTTCAATTTTCGTATCAACCAACTATCATCAACCATCCTTATTTCAGTTCCAACCCTCCACTGAACCTGGGACGCAACTTTCTAAGCACAAAACACAGTGCGAGTGCTCGTTGATGATAGTTGGTTGATACGAAATCCAGAAGTATTGTCCACTGGATTGGATACATGGAGAAGATGGAACTAGCTTACTGGCACCAAAGAAGGGAGAGAACCGTAATAATAGAAGTGATGTAGATTAATTGATTGAATGTTCTAATTAGAGAAAAACGTAAAATATTATAAATTCTTACATGTGCAATTAGGTTGTTGACTATCTAGTATCAACCCTAGATTGTTGAATATTAGAACGACATTTCACAAATAACTACTCAAAGGGTATTTAATAAACGTCTTAAATTAAGTGGCTAGCCATATAAAGTGGGAATAGCCTTTGCTCATTTGAAACCTTAGGGCCCATTTACACTACGGTGAAGAAGGCCTCCGATCAGTCAAGAATGCTTGGCCAAGACATGGCTATATGAGGCAAATGGTGGATGTGCTAAATAGGAATTAAAGGCAAAAAAAATATTTCAAAAGTAGTCTTGACCGGTTGTAGTCTAAACACTTAGCGGAGAAGTCCACCGGAGAAGTGTACTGGTGAAGAGAAGCTCACCAAATGGTGAAGTTTTTTTGATAAAAAGCCATAATTCTCTACATTCACATTGTATCAAAAAAATTGAATAAGAATTGTGTTCATAAAAAATGAATATGCATATGTATGACAATTTGACTATTTAACTTCAAATTAAGTTTATTACCAAATTGTGCGGTAGAATAATATTTTTTTTGGTTGATTTTCACTTTCCATAATAAAAAAAACATCTCATGGTAATATTATATTCAATTTTATTCAAATGATAATTAAAATTATCAAATTGCCAATTGTCAATTTTGGCCCATGTATCAACATCTAATCAATAACTTAACAATACCATTAGTACCTTGCACGTTCATGTCTACACAAACATGATAAAAAGCCCAAAAAATAAGCTCTAAGCCTTCAAAATGGCTTTGAAAAAAAATATTACAGCATGTAGAGGTAGAATGGAAAGTGTATAAATCCAATTCTAAGAAGGTGGGACATAAGGAAAAGGTGGAGATGGACCACAAGCCGAAGTGACTTACCTTGATGAGCATGAGGTGTATGGTTCAATTCTTGGTAGTAGAAGCTCCGGTCTGGATTTGCTTTCAAAAATTAATTTTTTTTTCCCTTCGGATTAAAAAGTGTTGCCATATAGGCAGCCATGTCAATTTATCATCCATGAAAAAACTTCATCACTATTGTTGTCTTCATCTACAGTAAACACCTTCCGGTCAAAAGTTGCATTTTCGGCCAATCATAGTTTAAAAACTCCCTTGTTTTCATGACCGGTGGACTTCTCTACCTTAGTCTAAATCGACCCTTAATTCTGAGAATGTTCTATACCTCTTTTTGTTCTTTCTCTTTGTCTCTCAACTCTCTCTCCTCTTCTCTGAGTTCTCTTCTCTCAGCCTTCTCTCTTCTTCCAACACATGCTCATCAAACCACTTTTGACCTACAAAATGAAATAACCCTACCCTTGCATAGCTATAGAACCCCAAACTTCTGCTTGAAGGTGTCTTCAAGATATTCCATGACTGCAACTTCTTCCTTGAATTAATATTCTACACTATGTCACTTTCTATTATGGAATCTATCATCAATTTCAAATTATGTTATAGACTTCACCATTAAGTTCAAAACTAATGCAGTCAATGTGTGCAGTGACCTAGCTTATGATATTAAGTAGCTTAGAAGAAAATAAAGAAAACGTACAAATTCAGAAAAATCAATTATAATAATCTTGTACAGAAAAGGAATAAATCCAAAGATGTGTATTGAAAATAACACAATAAAACAGAAATAATGTAAGAAAGTTAGCAAGACAATATGCCGCATTCATAATAATGTTGGTGATGGTTTGCACATGTATTTAATATCTCAGATGTAGCAAAGTTCCAAAATAATAAGAATCCATCCTAGTTAATTTTGATCAATTTTTGTTAGTAAAAGATGCAACAAAAGTTATCATAAGTGCTCCAATAGTTCCACTTCTGTAATTCAACCATTGAAGAAGGTTGTGTAATATAAAATTTGGATTTTTATAGTCAACTTCTTGTTTTTGCATTCATAAACATGATTAGAAGTCTAACACTAAAAACGAAATAAGTTAAATTTTTTTAAAGTTTGAAATATACATGATAGCGGTAAAAATATAAGTACACTTTTTGAACTTGTAATTTATTTCTGTAAGCAATATATCAATAAGTTACTGTCATTCATAAAATTCACAAATATCATATATAAGTACGTTCTTGTTATAGAAGATTGCAAAGGAAGGGTATTAACATGGATCATTGATGGACCTTGTGACTTGTATTTTTGAAATCTTGATCCAAAATTTATTTAAGTTTGAAGTCACACATCCTCCAAAATGTAAGTTTTTGATTGTGTAATATAAAGATTAAATACATACTATAATTTTTCAATTCAACAGTCCAATCTTACAAAGGTATAATAGGCACTTGTTTGATCAAGGTATACATCCACTTAGATGGTTAGATATTATTTTCTAACATCACTAAATTCAATACTTTTACGAGTAGGCTACGTACCTACTCATCTGGATTACCAAATACATATACATCTACGTAGGTAGTTGGAACCGTTGATATGATTATTGTTTAAGACAAGTGAGACAAGACGCCTCCTCTCACTTGTCATTTTGTTATTTGAACTATGAATAAAATGCATTTGCTATCAATGATGGTTTGATGCGTAAAGTCGAGTGTTCACAGGTTTTGAGCCCTAACAAATACAAAGAGTTTTAAGAAAAAATCAACCCAACAAATGTGGTTTCTCCATACGCTATGGACCTTAAAGGGCCAAACAATATATGTGTTAGAAACTCATTTGTATCAAGTGATCGGTCGCAACGATTAACGGTTGGATTAGTTGGTTTCTCTCTTGTTTTTAAAGAGGAGGTTTGTTCCTAACTTGACATTTTTTTTTAATAAATATGAAATGATTTCAATACAACGTGTAATTCTTGACTCTTATTCTCCTTGTTGTAAATTTGAACTTATTTATTTTGAGATTAATTCAATTAAAACATCAACTAATTTTTTGTCAAGTTGGTCCATAGCAACATGATGTTCAAAGAATGATTTCTAGATTTTTTATTTTTTTAAAGAGTGGAGAAAGTACATTGATCAAAATCAGAAGACATAAATTTATAGAATATGAAAAAAAAGCACACAATTTCAAAAATATAAAACAAGATAGTAAACTTTTAAATACATGAAAGATCACATAATGCATGTGCTGTTTTTGTAATTATTTATTTCATATATTTGATATATTTAGTTTTTTAATTCAGAACTTTTAAACACTCTAAAATTAAATACAATACAAATTATTCTTCAACAATTTGATTATTTCACTTCATACAATTTCAACCAATTAGTCTTGTGCTAATAAATTGTCACACAAGTACACAATTACAAATCAATTGGTAGCATACCACATTGAATTATAAATATATTGATATCATCAATCAAAACAAACAAACACCGCATTCTACACTTCCACCATAAGGGAGGAGCTTTCTTGCAAAAAGGATTGCTAATTTGAGATCAAAGTTGTCTTTTGAAAGGCAATCAACATAACAATTGTAATCAAATAAATTAATTTGTCTATTCATATATTAATAATATCCTATTTAAAAACTCATCATTAAAATGACTCATTTATACCACTACTTTATTACCAATTGGCTAACTTCTAAATTTAATACAAAATATAGTCACTTATTTTTTAATAATATCTTTAATTTCTAAATTACCTATTTTAATGATACTAATTATCTTTACATAGTTTTGCAATAAATCAAATCTAGATAGCTAGGCTCCAAGGTTCCAATGTTGAAAACATACAAATATTAGAAACAATGTTATTGTAATTAAGACTTATAAATCCAAGGCATTTCATATTCAGCACAAAATACAAATAAATAGTATATTTATATAATGACAAGATTAATGATTATATTGTTGTAGCATGAAGTCTAGAAAAGTGGTCTCTATGCTTTTCGTTATCAATCAAACATGTGGCTATGATTTTTCATCTAATAGTTACTTGAACCATGACATCATTGAGTTGTACGTTACTTTCAATTTAATGTTGAAGCTTAATTCTTTTAAATTCAACAACTTTTAATTTCACTTGCTTATCTGCTTTATAAATAATCATGTGTTGCCTACTATTGCTGTCTTTTTATTTGTCATTATTTCTATGTTTCTAACTTTATAAAATTTTATTTTTAATGCTCATAACATTAAAAGGTTAAAACTCTAAAAGCAATTTACTTATTGTATTTTTAACCTTGAGAACAAAAAAATACTGAACTCAAAACAATATTGCCTGTAAATTGAAGTCATAATAATTTTTAATATTTTACTTAATTCAAATATTAGCTACCAATTATAAAAAATCAAAATATTATATTTATTTTTATTTGAAATGAACTTCCATTACACTTTACTATTCAAACTTACATTATAATGGAAGGTTATGGATGAAACAAGAATATGGAAAATATATGAAAAATATATTGAAAATAATTACTTTCTATAGCCTTTCAAGATTGAGATGCTACTACATTGCAATACACTACATAGCATTGTATTACACGACATTGCACTATACTACACTGCATTGTATTATACAACATTGCGTTGCACTACAATATGAGTACTACTTTGCATCGAATTTGTTAGGAACAAGGGTAGTGGAAATAGGGTTAGACATTCAGTTAGTTAATGGCGATTATAAGGCAGCTGGACGGCGGGGCCGGCAGTTGGCCCATCTGCTAGCATGCTAAGTCGTTATTTAAAGCACAGGGAGGGTTTTGTCCCTCATTGTGCGTTTTGCTTAATTAATGATTTTGTTGTTAATATGAGTAATTTATTCTCCGTCTGTAAGGTCAGTTTTACATAATGCACGGTCAATGAATAAAAATTTTGTTCTTTTAGAAATTTGAGTTGAATGGAATCTAGTGGATTTGAAAGTTGAAGACTAAGAGATATTGAGAGAATTTGAAGGCTAACAACATCTCACATATTTATTAGGATGTCAACAGATCTGAATAAAATTGCAAAGCACAAGAAATGAGTGATCCAACATACATGTTATAAATTAATGAAACGAAATGAGTGATAAGAAGAAGGTGGGACCCTCATGTGAATTGAGCTCGGCGATCAGAGTCAGATTGAGAGGAAGAGAATGAGCGCTGGAATAGGCGCAGGGCTCGGCGACAAGCAAGAGTCGACTTGGGTTTTAATCGACGAATCATGCGGACCCTACCATGCATATGTTCAGAGGGACGAATTGAGATAACGTGCGGGGAACCGCTTAACATCGCGAATACCAGTAGGCCAGTAAGGATCCACTACCAGCGAGGCACTGACGAGCAAGGGCACGAAATTGCTACACTGATGTACGAGATGATGAGTGGAGATCACGCCGGTGATGACTACGAGGTCTCCAGGGACGAGTACCATCCTCGTAGCAGTGAAACATCATCAGAGGAGAACAATGTAAGTGTTTAAGTAGGTAAGTGCTTCTTAAGTAACATATCGTAAAGTATGTTTTTATGGGAATATTGACCTTGTGTCTGGCAGAAATAGAAAATGCTATCGTATGTCTTAGATGCCGTCGCAACACTTACTAGCCTGTCAGGAATTAGAGTTTACGATTGACAAAATTTATAGACTAAACCATAACAACTAATGGCGCCATCGCCAAATTGTCCAACAGTAAACTTGCAGACTCGTTAGCAGCCTGAATCGTACACTAAATATAATTAATCCAGCAAAACAAGTAGTTGCCGTTGCATTTTAAGAATTAGAAACATGCAGGGAATTGGAAACAATTAAAAAATCTCATGAAGACGATTGAAGTGATCATCAAATGCCGTCCGGAATTTGCTTGGTCGCAGTATCTGCAGACCTCCATAATTTAAAAAACAGAGGGATTGAATTGTTCACTCTATATTCCTGCCTGTATGCACTGAACCATGAACATCATTATTGTCATGGCTCTTGTCCAAAATCTATGCCCTTTATAGATTAAGATTAAAAGAAATTGCAAAATGATCAATTGATTACAAAGCTTAAAGCATGAGTGTGAAATTTATTTAGGAGAATCTTATATGATTTTTTGTTAAAACATTATATATTTAAAGTAATAAATATTAATGTTAAAGAAAGGTATATATCAACACTCAAATGATGAAAACAAATCTATTACAAAGTAACCTAACATAAAAGAATGCAAATTGAAGGTTGTCGCCTTCACATTGCCAAAGTATAGGTTGTCTAACGAACTATCCTAATTGCTGCGAGCTACTTTGGCTCTTCATTTCCTTAACAATTACCAAATAATCTCAATTCTTGTAATCCTATTTTTACAATTAGGTTTGTCTTCTTTATTCACATTGTTAAAAAGTTTAGTCTTAACAATTAATTAATATATTATTTATTGAAATCATTTGATGAAGTCGCATAATGCTTAAGAAATACAAAATCAATGTGAATGACAAATTGGTGTAGATAAGTATATGATGTGTGTTGAGTGATCATTTGTACAAGACTTTGGTTTATGGATAATCTTTATAAAATAGTAGAATCAATAATAAGTTTGGTTAGAACTAAATTCACATTAATTGAATGCATTATAAAAATTGTGAAATGTTGAAAACTTTTATAGTGAAACCAAAAAGAATAATTTGAATTTTGTATGTGCATGCAACTTAGATAATCAAGTATGATATATAGAAAATATTGTGCGGTAGATTTGGTTTTATCACTCAAGCATAGTGTAAAGAACATGTGTGCAAGAGTTAAATTTCAATCCAATATTGTCATTGTAGAAAAGAAAGATTGAACATTTTTTTAGAAAATTGTACTAATTTTTTGATGAATTTACCTTGAAATTGTAATATGAATGTGTATGGGTGTACATTATTGTTAGGAGCATGATAGATTACAGAAGATGATTGGTTATTGATATTAATTAAATGAATATCTGTATAATATTTATAATTCTATCCCGGGGGGAATTCTATAGATGAATATTCTTGAGTGTGGAATATCAAACTAGTTTATTGATGATAATATAGATTGTGATTCTAATACATATAGAATATAAAATTATATCCTGCATATAAATAAGTGAGACGTATTAATCATTGAATAAAATGCACAAATTTTTAACCATAGTTTACATAGATGATGTTTTCATTATTTTAATAGATTATTTTTTATGGATGTTATAAATTCCTTGATTTAACACGTGACTACAATTTATGAAGAAAAAAAACAAATTATTGTTCATCAACCAACATTTTTTTTGGATTATGACCTTAACAAGCTAATTAAAAATAATAGACTAACTAGAGTTAAAGACTAAAATTATGAAGTTATGGAGATTAGGGGAGTTAGAGTAGTTAAGGAGTTAAAGTAGTTAAGGGAGAATAATTGTAGTAGAACTATTGGTGTTTTGAAGGTGAAAAGGTAATTCCTTCCACACTTCCTCTTGTTTCATAGAGAGTTTAGTCTTAATAGAAATACAAGATTTGGAACGTCCATAAGAAATTATATTCTAATTGTTCTAACAATTTTTATCACAAGTTTATTAGATCTATTTCCACCATAAAATTTATAGATATTCAAAATTAATCTAGTTGTTCACTAATTTTGTGACCTATAAGACTATGATCTAGTTGTTATGAAAATTAGAGTCAAAAAGGGCTAGGCACCGTACAATATGGCACTAAAGGAATTCAAAATACTTTGATTTTTTTAAAAAAAAAGGTTGGATTTGATGGTCAAAATCAATCATCCTTGCTTCAATTGTTTTCCTTAAAAACGAAGATGGTTCAATTTGATTTTGTGTAGATTAGTATAATCTAAACCAAATCACAATGTCTAACTACTATCCATTGTTTTTATCCTATAACTCATTGTTCAAATGACAAAGGCAAAAATATTCATGAAGCTTGATTTATGACAAAATTATGATAAAATATGGATGGCATGTGGATGTGAATTAATTATGGCTTTTAAAACTTGTTACTATTTCCTTGAATACTTAGTAATGCCTTTTAAATTGACAAATGTTGTAGCTCAATTTCAAGCACACATGAAAAAAATACATTTCGTGACCTTTTAGATCTAGCTGTTGTATGGATTTATGACAATATTTTTATTTTCCAAGAAAATCGAGCTGAACAAATTAAAAGTGAATGACCACCAAACTCTTCTGTCATATGTCTAAGGCTTTAGAGGTAGTGGATGATAAAAACATCTATACCATATCAACTATTTTTAGTGAAAAATGTTGTGTTTTATTACACATCTTAAGAAAAAATGATTTGGATTTATAAGGATGTTTGCTCAATTCTTAATCCTAAATCAATCCAAATTATTGCCTATACAAATTTACAAAAAAATATTGTTGTATAGACAATTTAAAAAGCATTAGTCTTCAAAAATTGACTCTAATATGAAGTCCAGGACCCCAATTTTCAAGTATTCAACAATTTGTTTCGTGAATCCTAATACATCAAATTCAATCCAAAAGGATTTAATTTATAAAAACCCCCAATGCACTTTAATAACAGATTTTATTGAGTTTATAACAAAAATAACATGTGTTTACATTTCCAAAACCTGACTGATTTTACATTCTATTAAAGTATTCTTCATAACCTCCGAGGTAAGACTCCTCGTTAAAATGTCAATCTTTGCAAGTAGTGTGAACCACAGTTTCTTCATTCCATGAATCACCCCCAAAGTTTGGGTCGCTTACTACCCCACACATGAATTTCACAACTCCACTTCCACAAGTCCACTTGCAAAGCCAGTGGTTGAAACTTGAGAGTCCAGACCTAAGGTGGGAGGGAATATCTCCACCTAAGATTCCAAATGGAACTGTCCTTGCCTCGAAAAGAGCCACCAAAATCACTGTCAGAAACTCAAAGGGCAGTGGGCCCCATGAGTCATGACCGAGAGCCTGACAACTTGACAAGCGTGATGGCACTACCCACAGCCCAGCCCACGTGCATCGCCTCTCACAAAAATCTGCCGCTCATCGCCGCTCTCCCTTCTCCGTCCATCCCAAATATCATTCCACCCTAAACAAAGTGCTCCCCCATGCCCCATGCTCCCACCAAAATAAAATAATACATCATCCAACAGACAACCCCTTCCATTGCCATCCATCTCAAAACCAAACTCAATGCCACTACCTAGCAAGAAACCAATAAATTCACTTCCGGATGTACAAACCTTATTTAAAACAAATTAAAAAAAATATTCATTTGAAGGTGCATAAACCAACCATCACAAGATATGGTATTAGATGTAGCACATGATGTTACATCTTGTATAAATATTAGCTACTTTTGCTACCTAACAAATATACTACTCACAATAATTCTATGATATCCTTCAACGCCCTTGAGATTCTAAAGTGATATTATGATAATACCCGTCAATATTACATTGAGAAGTTGCTACATATTTATCGCATTTTTAGGTTGACATTCGTGAGTTATTTATTCATTTTCATTTGAATATTTAGCAGCCCCATTCTTTTTGGTAGAAACCAAGAGAAATTTAGGCACTTGGAATCGCTACTCATACAATAATACATCATCCAGGAAAGAACTATTTCCATCACCATCCATCCGAAAACCGAATTCAGTACCCACTCGCAGTGGATGAATAACGGATGAAGAAATAATACATCCAAGAGACGACGACCGATGAGCGTCGCCGCGGCATCAGAAAAAACTGCAATGACTGGAGTTGCAGGATTGCGCCGGCTCCACACGGGAATGACGACCCGAATGGCGACGCCGGATTCGTAACTGGGAATGGAAGCGCACGGCAGCATGGCATGGACCATGGCATGGCCCCACGAGAATGCCATGGTTCCGATCTGAGCGATGAGCGATGGAGTACTGCGCCGGATTTAGACTGCCGTAGTCTGCCCACTCCTGGCGCTGTTTATAGCCATCCCATCGTCATTAATATGAAGCACAGTTCAGACAATTGTCGTGCGTCTCTCGTTGCAGAGGACCCTTTGGCTCGGATCTTGCACGGATCTGCCCCTTGCATTAACTGCAGTGGACCGGACCTGCAGCCGGATTGGTGATCGAAGTGAGCCTGCAGTGCGGTGATCGATCTCAGGTTTACTAGGAGAGGTGACAGTGGATGTGTTTGAGCAGAAGGTGAAGGTTGTTGTTTTGGTGTTGGAGGTTTGTGAGTGGGTGAGTTGAGGAGTGAGGTGAGTGAGAGATGGCGATGGCGATGGGAGCGATGCAGGTGTGTGTGCCGAGGGGATGTGGAGTGGAAGGCGCGGTGGCGGCGTCGACTGGGTTGCGGAGTGGGGAGAGGGTGAGTGGGATGGTGGCGTTCCAGGGGCTGCGAGCGAGGAGTGCTGTTCATGGTGTTGGCCGGGTGCGTGCAATGCCGGTGGTGGAGAGAGCGCGGTCGCGGGCGGTGGCGGTGCAGCGTCGCGCTGGTGTGCGGTGTGATGCGTCCGGGAGCAATGGTGCGATGGGTGGCAGGAACCATAGTGGGATGAACTTGGTGTTTGTGTCAGCTGAAGTTGCGCCGTGGAGCAAGACGGGTGGGCTTGGTGATGTGCTTGGAGGACTTCCCCCGGCTCTCGCTGTAAATTTCTGATCCTTTTTCGTTGTCCAATTGTGCCCATTGTTGTTGCTCTGCCGGCCATGGACGGTTATCCGGCGTTGGGACTATATTGTTAATTGGGTTTTTGATCCGATTGCGGGGACCCAGAGCTCGTGTCCTTGGCTATGGCCGTCGGAAGCAGATGCCGTACATTGGTCGTGGCTTCTCTTCTTAGATTTTGATCCTCCATCAGAAATGTGATCGATGTTAATTTACCGAGAGGCCCTTGCTGTCTTTATTTGTGAGTTTGTGGCATTTCGTCTCTGTAACCAAATCCAAATTTGAAGTGCTCAAATGTAAATGCCTTGGTCAGGTTATTTCCTTCGTCGCATTTGAGAGCTTTCTTGCAATTGGTGATTGAAATGAGTGGTCACTGCAACTTTCGGTCTGACACACATTACTGCGAATATATTCGTATCTTACTTGCGAGGAAGTAGTAGAACAATTTGAGCATCATTCGTTCCGTTTGGTGTGCGGGCTTTGGAATGTACATTGTCCGAGGAGTTCGAAAATCGAATCTTTGATGTTTTGGATTATATCACTGGTTGTGTTATTTCTGTTGTGAAAATTAATTGGAAGTACTGACATGGATGCCGATATTACAGAAGACTAAGTTTTGAATAATGAAGCATGTTTTCATTTTCATTGATTTCTGTTGTCTCGTATCTTGTGATCGCAGGCACGTGGCCATCGCGTTATGACCGTGTCTCCTCGATACGACCAGTACAAAGACGCTTGGGACACCAACACTCCCACTGAGGTGAGTGTTTCTCTTTTCAGCTGAATGGTTTAAGCTTAGGGAGATATGTAATGGCCTGGTTGAAGAGGATCAGTACTTGTCACACAATTAAGGGCATTCCTAACAACGTTTACTACTGGGGTACTGTGCAGATTACTATTGGCGACAGGACAGAGACAGTCAACTTTTTTCACACCCACAAGCGAGGTGTGGATCGAATCTTTGTGGATCATCCACTCTTTCTTGCAAAGGTAGTTGAATTCTCCTCGTTTTTCATTTTTTTGCAACATTTGCCAGTTTTATTCTCTGGTGCTATGGTAAGGTTCCGGATTGTCAGTATGCAAATGGATTTTGGTGACTGTAATCACCTGCTGAAACTGCCGAAATGTTGCTGCAGGCCTGTGACTGATAGTTGAATTCTTCTGCAGGTCTGGGGCAAAACCGGCAGCAAGATTTACGGTCCCAGCTCCGGAGAAGACTACGATGACAACCAGTTTCGGTTCATGCTTCTTGCAAAGGTATATTAATGGTAAATGCACCCTTAAATTTGATTTTGTTCCATTTTAATCAACATCTTGTTGAATCTCATGCGTGTTTATATTACTAATTTTTTTCTGGTTACGATATCCTCCAGGCAGCTATTGAAGCAACAAAAGTTCTAAACCTGGAGAGCAATGAATTCTTCAGCGGCCCATATGGTAAGCCTTGAAAGTCACAAAACACCTTCATTGCATTTGATTATTGAGTATTAATCAGATAGTTAGAAAGTACTTGAAAGTAATCTGACTGTATAGACAGTGTTTGCACATTCGGTTCCAATGTTGTGCGAGTCAAACCTGTAAGTTTGGTAACATGAACAAAATGAGAATTAATCGGAAGAATGTGCCGACAGGTGAAAACGTTGTCTTTGTGGCCAATGACTGGCATACGGCCCTCCTTCCATGCTACCTCAAGAGCGAGTACAAGCCTTCTGGGCAGTTTCAGAACGCAAAGGTGAGTGGAAATTTAATGCACTTGATGTAAGATTGTGAGATCGTCCCTTTGCAAGCAGAGACACGTCGTTGTGCCAATTCAAAGCGAACTGTTTACTGATGATGGTACGTGAGATGGACGAGGAAAGTTTACAATACATAGTCACTACTTTCGACTAAAATGCCCGTGCACTTGCATTCCCAGGTGGCTTTCTGTGTGCACAACATAGCCTATCAAGGAAGGTTTGCCTTTGCTGATTTCGACAGACTGGGCCTGACAGACCAATTCCGGAGTTCATTTGATTTCATTGATGGGTAAGATTTTTGTATCCTCGAACGATCCTGTATTCTGAAATTTTTACTTAAGTGCGGATATGCCTATCTTCGATTGAAAGAGTATTATGTGAGCCACTTTTACAAAAAGCTTTTGTTCCACAATATCTTTCAAATACAACTGCCTTCGCCTTGTCACAGCTTTCATTAACTTGATTTTTCTGTGAGCAGTATGTGGTACAAAGTTTCCGTGCTTTTCTAATTGTTGAGTGGATTGCAGGTACACAAAACCAGTAAAAGGTCGCAAAATCAACTGGATGAAGGCAGGGTTTTTGGAATCAGATTTGAATATGACTGTCAGCCCTAACTACGCTACTGAGCTTGTTTCTGGAGAAGACAAAGGAGTCGAGCTTGACTCAATCGTACGAAAGCAAGGGATTGTTGGAATCTGCAATGGGATGGATGTCCAAGAGTGGGACCCTTCAGCTGACAAATACCTTGATACTCCCTATGACATCACCACGGTATGAAAAGAGATGGAAATCACATCACTCTTATTTCTTGTAGCGTATTCTTCCTTGTCTCTTTGACAGTCCGAATGAGAACTCTTACATTGCATCCTTCTTTTGAGGTTTGGTTTTGATTTTTGTTCTGTTATTGTGTAGGTTTTCCAAGCTAAGCCGTTGTTAAAGGAGGCGTTGCAAGCAGAGGTTGGTCTTCCAATCAAGCCAGACGTCCCTCTCTTCGGGTTCATTGGCAGACTTGAAGAGCAGAAGGGTTCTGATATTTTGGCAGAAGCTGTGAAAGATTTCTTGAAAGACGATGTTCAGCTGATTGTGCTGGTACGTGAATTGGTTTCCTTCCCATCTTATAAATACCTTATCACCTCATTTGTGTTTTTATGAGTGATGAAGGTGGCTTTTCCTTCACAATTCCAAAATGTCTTCTTAAGCTGTATGAGCGTGTTAAAGCGAAATTATTTCTTTCTTTGACAGGGGACAGGCAAGAAACATCTCGAGAAGCAACTGGAGGAGTTGGACAGCTTGTTCCCTGGCAAGGCGGTGGGAGTTGTTAAGTTCAACACTCCTTTGGCACACATGATCACAGCTGGGGCAGATTTCATCCTGGTGCCAAGCCGATTTGAGCCGTGTGGTCTTATCCAATTGCATGCCATGCGCTACGGAACAGTAAGTGTCACACACGATACAAATAATTTCATAATCAGCGTTAAGTTAAAAAAGTCTGAAGGAAATAAATTTTATATTTTATCACTTACTTTATGTTAAGCAGAGTAGGTCTCTCAATGACATCTTTTATACTACTGAAAGAAGTACTCATCCTGAAACATTTTGCACGTTGCCTTGTATTGTGCAGGTGCCTGTTGTAGCATCAACAGGTGGACTCGTCGACACAGTGAAGGAGGGCGTCACAGGATTCCAAGTCGGACAAGCCTTCAACGTGGATGTAAGCCCTCCTTATTGAACCGCATGCTTATCTGCAATCCACTGAGAATAACTGATCAATTATTTTTACTCTTTGAAGGGAAGTCCTCACATCTCTATGTTGCACTGCACCAGTGTGAGAAGGTGGACCCAGAGGACGTGGAGCGTCTGTCAGCAACCGTGAAGAAGGCAGTGGAGGCCTACGGAACCCCTCAGTTCAAGACCATGATCAAGAGTTGCATGGACCAAGACCTGTCCTGGAAGGGCCCTGCACGACAATGGGAGGAGATCCTGCTGGGATTACAGGTTGAGGGCAGCGGCCCCGGACAAGAGGGCGAAGAGATCGCTCCCAAAGCCAAGGCCAATGTTGCAGCCCCTTGAAACTAGATCTCCACATCAGCTTGCATTGTTGAATGCACTGAGTAGTGGCTGGATTATATTTTGGCCTCCCATTAGGCACCTCCAACCGCGTTAGACACGAACATTTTTTTTCTTCCGATTCATCTCAGTTGATGGGGAGTTCAGTCTGTGGCACCCCAACCATTCCAGAGGTTGCGAGGTGGTCGTGCATGGGCTCCTGCTGGAGCTGGTTTTGCTAGGCAGGAGAGAGTGCGGGAGGTCTTCCTGAGACTAATTAGTACTTGTAGGGGATGGTGATGCCGAAGGTTATGATTTGGAATGGTAGGCCTTCCCGGAGAGGATGAACTCTTGATTTTGTAGAACATGAGGCTTAATCAGAATGAAGACAATTATTGAGTTACTGCAAATGCTTTAATGCATTTGGTCCTGTTTCCTGGGCTCATTGCAGCTACTATTTTGATGTGTATCAGCTTCTCATTTTCTGATCAGAGACTTCTCGCTTTTTCAAGTTTTGGAAAAGATGTATATTTCATTCTCATCAGACAGACAGCAGGGTGCAGATTCGGTGTTTTGGCTATTTGTGCAGCTATTCACTCAAAGGTAACTGATTGTGGAGGTTCTTTTTATGAGTATGTGGACCCAAGAAAACACAAAGGCAGTGGAGTATTTGAGTTGTGTTGAAACTACTCATGTCAATTTTATAATTGTTGAAGTTTGTGGTTTCCTTTGTGGTACTAGTGCCTTTGTGCTTTGACTATTGATTGGTTATGAAGTCACCAATTTGCACCTTGTTCATATTCAAGTACTTGAAGTAGTACGATGATATTACGTGGTACTGTATACTCCTGTTCGAGGTCATGTATCATTCAGAGTTCTTGTCTCACCAACACAAGAACACACAACTTGATGAGCAACATTAACACTCATGATGCAGAATTAAAACTTATAAATGCACCTTGGATAAGTCAGAGTGGTGAGACATTCAAGTTTCTGTTGTCTAGACTCTAGAATAGAATCGTCCTAATTCTGAAACTTCAAATCATGCTAATTTATATGATTTCATTTTTGGCAATTCTATCTTTTTGCTCCTTCATAGTACTTTCATCAATGCTTCAAATAAAAAGGCATACAATTTGTTGTAAATCAAAATGTGAATTGTGTCTTCGCTACCGTGATACCAAAGCAGGTTTGTCCAAAAACAATTTAAAAAAAAAAATTCAAAAAATCAAAAAATTATGAAGACAAAAATAAATAAATAAATAAATAAAATAGAATAAAGTAGTTTTTACAATATTTTGTTTCCTCCTAAGCCATTTTTACTTATTTTTTATTATTAAACAAAAATTGAGAAATTCTGTTTATGAAAGGCGAACATTGTTTGTTCAAAAAATAAATAAAATTATTTGCCATGTGACGAAGCTGCTATGGTGTTACGGTATTAAACTTTAAGGATTTCAAATTTTATTTCAGATTTTGATTATAAGGCTTCAAATGACTTAGGAGTTAGACCTATAAAGATTGATACGACAACAAATTTAGAGCACCAAAGACCAACACCTTTAGAGCCTTTCTAGAAAGGTTAAATGACACAATTGGTATAAAAAATATACAAAAGTTGGCAATCATAGAAAATATAGATAAGAAAGGTGTAAAAGTTTTGGAGTATTGAATTTTGTCTGAAATTTTTAAGGTCTAAATACAAATTTTTTAATAATCAATAAAAGATTGTTATGAGAACCCAAAATAGCATATTACCAAAAACAAATACAATAGAATTAGAAATGGTATGTGGACCAATTCATGCAACCTTTGTTTATGCCAAAAATAGTATCATCATTAATGCATTATATATTCTTATAACTACACAATTTCAAGATCTACGGTGTAAATGGTGCTCCTACCTTAATATTCATTTATCCCCGGCGCCATATTTCATGGTTGGTAGCTTACATTCATGAACGACAAATGGTAAGGTTGAGACACCCATATCCAAACATCCACCTATAATTGATGCATTAGGGGAAAAATGGGGTCTCCACAAGGCCTTGTAAGACAACCCGGATTAGGTGAGCTTCCTGCCCGCTGACACTTCTCTGCGAAATCTCATTGGTGGATATCCTGCCCGCTGACAACAAAATTCGCCCCGCTGACAATAGGATCCGGTACTTTCCAATGGGGTGACAGCAGTGGGCACACGCTCGTTGACAGTGTCATTACTGCTTGTATTGTCCAATGGGGGGGGTGGGGTGGGGTGGCGTGGGGAAGGGAAGCGATCGACTGGACCCCCCAAATGCCAATTGCTGGCACTGCTGGCAGCATTTGGCGACCTGCTGGCACCATTGGTGCCAGCAGGTAAATTGCACGGGCATGGCAAAAATTCAGGCACAGATTTCATGGAAAAGGCCTTGTAGAGACCCCAATCTTCCCCTAATGAGTAGACTTGTCCATTTTCGAGAAGCATAACTGATCATCTCACAAAAGTTTCAAATTTAAAATCTTGAGAGATCTAGAAGAAGATAGCAAGCATGATTGGTAGAAAGGGAATCATATGGGAATTTTTTGGTATTTTGGTAGAAGCACAGTAATCAAATTTTGGTGTCTTGGTGGTCAATTTTAAGTAGACCTACATACCCGTTTTATGTATTACAAAAAAAATTATGTATGCCACTGATGATTCGCCTAAATTCTTTCACTCTCAGACGCTGAGACACCAAGCGAAGAGTGTTTTACAGTCATCAATTGTTCGCAGCGACTAGCAAAGTAGGCGAGAGAAAGAGGTTACCAACATGCTGACAATGGACGTTACAGAGATGGTAAGTGGAGCATTTCCGATTATGAATAATCAAAACGTCAATGTACATGCAAGAGTTGCCTAGCTTATTATCTCATAGTGCTACCCTAGCAATATTCTGTTGTAAAGGAGAGTCCTCTCAATATTTTTTTTAACATTTCCTTTCGCAAGTGGTATATTTGAAGTCAATGATATATCTGTGCAGACTATGGACGACAACATGTATGAAGCGAACCCGCATACCGAGAGTGACCGTCTCCATACTCCAATGCACGTAGGATCTCATGGAACGAACGCTCGCCCTTTGGCTGCGCCTCTGAACGTGCCGGTCACTGACGCACCTGCAATGGCCGCGGCGTTCATGAGTAATCCAGTAATGGCGCAAATGTTCCACATGTTCAACGCTGCTCAATGTTCACAAAGCAGCATGAACCAGTATACACAATATTCGCCTCTCTTTCAGACCCCTCCTCAGACGGGGCAACATGGGCTTTCAGCGAATGCAGTACGTCAGCACCCTCGCAGTCGAGGAGCACAAGGCGCCAAAGACGGAATACACATGGGACGCACGTGAAGATGTACGACGGGGAGTAAGTGATGCACCAAGATAGCAGGCAACTCTAAAGAGAACAGGAGCAAGCGGGAATTTAGCCGCTCAATTTTCTAGTGTGCAAGGCCCAATGAGCTCTGTGTATCGAACAGACGGAGGTATGCACTGACTGGATCAGATGCCGAACATGTAGGATGGAGTTGGGGCGGCTGCTGTTGCCCCGACTCTCCTGGGGCACACCGTCGTTGATGGATTCAATGGGAGTCGGAATCAGCACCGAAATTTCTTGAGGCGACAGAGGACGGAATATCAGCGAAACCAGCGGAATAACCTTGGAGGTGGCGGAAGGATACACATACCTATAGATGCTGACGGCAACGTCACTGCACTCAAAACTTTTCTGAATCGCGCTATCAAGGACGTCGCGGGAAAGGTACTCGACGTCAACATCAAGGAGTTCAACCAGCACCCACCAGGGCTATTTCTAGTCATCCAGCACGACATTGACAGTCAATTCACATTCGACCCGCCGCTCAAGGAAGGCTACATCAAAACATATCTTCAAGATGCGCTTAGTTGGACTAGATACTAGTGGAGGAGTTACTGGAGGAAGAACGGTGGGCGTCACCCCGCGTGTCCTCCCAAAAGATTTCTTACGCTTGTGGCACAGTGGATGACAGAGGCTTCAATGCTTGAAAGCGAGAGAATGAGTGCGGCGAGACATCGTAGACGCTCCACCGGAGCCACAAGCGATGTTGGAGAAAGGTCTTTGGGGGGTCCGGGAGGGGTGACGGACGCAACGATTGTGCCTCAACAGGTAAGCACTGTACTCATATACATGTATGTATGTCATGGACGATGACAGTTTATCAAAGTCGCTTGAATTGTAGACTAGAAGGTTCTATTTAAACAGTGATTGTTTAATTAGAAATAAACCACGAAAAAGTGTGTACATGTCGTACCCCATAAAGGTATGTTGGTGTAATGTATAAAGTCATGCACTTCATATCACGTTATGATCCCATGACTGCGTGTCTAATGTTTAGTTCATTTCCGGACAGATGGACGACATTATCTCTGATGGCCACTTATTTGATGAGGTCGGAGGCGTAACAGGCGAAATACAACCAGATGGAGGGAACATGCAGGGAACCCCGTCTGTCCCTATTTCACTCCTGTCAGAACGAATGAACACCCTGACTCCTTCACTATGGTCTGAGAGTAGGGCCGGCGATGGAGCTCCCAGAAATGCAGACCTTGCAGACGTACTAGAGAAGCAGCAACTCGACTTTGCTGACATGAAGCTCCAAGTGACGCGGACGAATGAGAGGGTGGAGCCTTTGGAAAGAGAGTCAAAGAACTCCAACCTCGCTATGTCTCAAAAAATTTGGAGACATCGACAATTTTTGACGACATGTACTCAATCTTTCCAACACCGTGAAACACCTAAGTGGAGATAGAAGAGTGTCGTCGACTAGGAATCCTAGCAATATCGCATTAAGTGCGAGCAACGTTCCGGCACCAACTCCAAAAATGACTGGGAACGACATGGAAGTCAAGACGCCGAGAGAAGATTAGGTTGTCCATGATGAAGAAGGCAAGGTAATCACAGAGGAGTTTAGAGAGTATGAAGGACTAGAGGACTCCCGCGGTCATCACCTCCATTCGAACTCCGAGGGAGGCAGTGCTGACGAAGAGAATGAAACACATTACAGCGATTTTACGGAGATGCTAGTAACACGAACTGACTCACCAGAAGGTATGGTCTATAACTTACGTGAAGTGTCATGCAATAATAAGGCTAAGTTTCTATAGGAAACTCTTAATCTGACATAAATGGGTGACGTTTTTGTTCAGGGTTAGTACGTAGTGATGTATTGAAATGGCGGAGGCTGCCAGGTTCCGCCACTGGAGCTAGTAGAAGACGTCGTGTCGCGACATCCAAAGTACATCCACAGTACCGGCTGGAAGTTCACTAGAACGCCGTAAGTGAGGCAATGCAAGCTGCAGAGAAGGCACTGCAGCAAAAACAAAGTAGACAGAAACGAAAACCGAAGAGGCTAACCGAGGAGGGAAGAACGCAGAATCTGTCACCGAGGACGAGACATGTGAGTACCGCACTACTGTTCTCGTATTGAAATATATGTGATAGTGGATATATATATCACCTCCAACTAATGTCGTTCCATACATTGAGAGATACCTGTACTACACAGAGGCTTCGTTGACACGAAGTTGAGAAAAAAATGTTTAACGTGTGAATCTGACTTAATCAGGACCTAGTGCGGATGCACAAGGATGCATTAGGGGAAAAATGGGGTCTCCACAAGGCCTTGTAAGACAGCCCGGATTAGGTGAGCTTCCTGCCCGCTGACACTTCTCTACGAAATCTCATTGGTGGATATCCTGCCCGCTGACAACAAAATTCGCCCCGCTGACAACAGGATTCGCCTTGCTGACAACAGGATCCGGTACTGTCCAAGGGGGTGACAGCAGTGGGCACACGCTCGTTGACAGTGTCATTACTGCTTGTATTGTCCAATGACGTGACAGCAGTGGGCAACGCCTTTGCTGCAAGCGATTGGCTAGACCCCCCAAATGCCAATTGCTGGCACTGCTGGCAGCATTTGGCGACCTGCTGGCACCATTGGTGCCAGCAGGTAAAGTGCACGAGCATGGCCTAATTTTTAGGCACGGATTCCGACCAAAGGCCCTTAGGAGACCCCAATCTTCCCCTAATGTTTGGATACTACAAATGGAACACCGAGGTACCGCGGTTGCTAAGGGGAGGTCTGGCGTCTATTACAAAGTGCCCAAGTCTAAGTTACCTTTGGACAGGCCATGCAAAACAGGTATACAGTGGGTCTCCATGGAGGATGTGTTTGTGGTAGGGGTGGCTCCGATGTATGCTGCAAAACAAGTCGAAATGCGTGTGATGGAAGACGCTCTGGCATCCACTAGCACCAGCGTCACATGGGTAAAATGGAATGCAAAGTATCTCCTGGAGATAGCGTAGTAATGGATTTGAAGGGGACAGATATCTTGGGCTGGCCAAAATTGTTTAATAATTCTGCACCAAATGGGTAGGATATGGGCCTGCTAGCAATAGTATAGTTCACAGAAGTCGTTTGTATTCATGATGACCCATTTTGGTGTTATGGACAAGGGAGCTTGGGGATACTTTTAATTCAATTGGCTAATTCCCTGGTGCTCACCATAGCGATTAACTTGCTTTGGCTGACATCGTATGATAGGCCGCTGATTTTAAATATGGTATCATTCAAGCCTCTTGGGATGTTTCGGTTCCAAATAATATGGAACCAACTTTTGTAACTGGCGAAGCCGACTTGGTATCGATAGTGTGTGCTTCTGAAACCTAGATTACACTTCCGCATGTCATGTGTCTTTAGTGTCGCTGTCAGTTTAGTGGATATAAAGTAATATGAATCAACGCCTGATGTTAAGTGGGAGGTGTAAGTAGGCATGAATCACCATTGTACTGTAGATGTGTAGTTCCTATGAATATCAATCAGCTACTGAGGACGACAGATATTCACCTCCAAATATGTTTCAATGAGCAGAAATCATTTGCCGCACCACAGCTTACCTGCTTGCCGAACCATATGCATATCCGAATTTTCATCGATTAGCAGAATACAGAAATATTCCCGGAATGCTATGGCCCGCATTTCCATCAAAATGTAATTTGTCGGTATACTGTGCATTTAATCAACGGTCTAAACCATGGTAGATCGAACGGTAACTGTAGAATGACCATGTCGGTCCATCACCGGAATCGAAACATGTACCGACAGAATCACCCGAGGTGGACGGCATTGAAGAACTGCATCTCACGGCCTTTAAGTAAAGCATCGTACGGACAAATCATGATGGGTATGGAGAAATCCGTCGGCCCAAAACGTTCTCATCGGACGGACCTCGTTTGAATGATCGGAGGATGGTTCTTACAGAATGTATAGCAAATGAGTTGCCTCCAGGTCGACAGCGAAGATAATCTGCATCTTATGGCTCACGGGGAAAGAATCCAAAGGCCTAAAAGCCACACATCGTAAGGTCAAGGCCAAAACCATCGGACGGAGGCTCCCTACTTTATCCAAGGGCTATGACGTTGACAAGTGGACGCTCCACATGGTATTGAATCTGCGGCTCCTAGTAAATTAACCCCTAAAGGACAATTGTCCTAGAATGGGCTTTTTAAAAATTTGGGCAGGTTCCTAGAATTCCAATTTAATTTCCAAACCTTTGAAAAAAATAATGTAGGTAGGCATTTTGAAGAGGTTTGTGTACAATTTTTTTTATTTTTTTTTTGAATATACTGAAAAAAAGTTACAGGGTTTTGATTGTCAAAAGTTGCATTCAGCCAAACTTCGGGCAAACTCACAGCCACTGTGAATGCAGCAAATTCTGCCCAAAACTGCCCAAAATTGCAAAAAATCTGCCAAAATCTGCCCAAAGTTGAAACTTTGGAATTCCACCAAAAATTGAGATTTTGATATTTTCAAAAACAAAAATTTCTATGTATAGAGAAGGCAGTAAAGCATGTTTCCACCGTTCCGATTTTTAATCCAAATTTTTTCATGTGCTATTTTTATTGTCAAGAAACGGCCTTTGTTTGTGAATTTCAGTATACCCCCAAGCAGAAAATGATTTTTTTGGCAACCTACACAACTTTTTTTAATATAATTTTTTTAATGCCATTAGCTAACTCAGTCTTCTTTGACGTGCATAAAAACCTTGAAAATCCACAATGCAAAAAAATGGTTATTTGGGCCTTCAAAACTCTGTTGTTCCCTTTTTGCGCAGGGAAAAAAAACTTGTTTTTCAACTTTGAACTTTAAGATCTTGCAATCGATGAGGAATGAGCGTGTAAGATTTGGTGGACATGTAGACATAGAAGTTAGCTACAAGTTCTTACGGTTAGATGTACTAATTAAAACCCCAACTTTGCAAAATCCACCTTGCTTTGAAGAGGGGCTGTTTTCAGGTAGTTTTGAAGAAAAATACCCTCAGAACTTTAGGGGTTAATCGAACGGCATTGTGGCCTTGAATCCAACAAACCATATGAAAAGAATTGGGCGGTTGCAACTGAGCGCTGGAATAATGATCCTGCGGCGGTAGACGTGCCCCGCCTTGGAACCGTCGAGCAGCTCGGGCTACTCCGTCGTCTGCCCTTACGGAGGGGGGGGACACTGCCATGGTAAATCAGAATGGCTAATTCGTGCTACGATGTGGGGAGGGTAAGCGGGGTTCCCGAGTCCGAATGTTGTCGCATGTACTGGCTTGTTTCACTCGGTTGCCCTCGCATTTCAAAAGTTCCAGGACGCTAGAACGGTACCAGTCCAGTGCATTTGGAGTGAAAATCCGACCTGGAGAAAGCCAGTATTTGGACTTAAAGGCATCCGAGTGAAAGGGGATGTCTGTAACACATTATTTAATGATGTCTGTACACATATTCTGGTCGAATTCCCCTACGTCACTGGCACAGTGCCGACAATTTACTATAATTTGAGAACATTATGATTCAGAACTACTGTATTCTCATGATCGATCAAAGGATCCGGATTCCGGATCAAACCTGCCTTTATGGAGAGTGGCCCGGAGGATATTCATTTCCATCCGACTGACCCATCCGGATGGGTCCTAACAATCCTCTCCGCCAAATAGTTCTCCTCCTTTCCAGCTTGATAAGTCTAACAAGAGCTGGACCGACGAAATTAAACAATTTCTGTGTCTGTACACTTTGGTCTGTGCAGACTTTTTAAGACAGAGGATCGTCACAGACAGTTTCTTAAGCTAGATTTGGAGAAATAAGGTGCCTGCCATAATTACAGACAGTTCCTAATCAGATCTCTGCCTCTGCCACATACATAATATCTAAATGAGAGTGAGAATTCTTTGAGCATTCTTTTGACATGCTTTGGATTTGAGCGCTTGACGAACTAGCTGAGCCCCAATCAGCACATAGCTTGATTTGCAGTTCTATCAGCCATGGAAGATCCGGACGTTGGTACCAAGGCAAGGAAATTGAGTGATGGTGACTCGAGCATGAAGACGAGGGTCAACACCTTCTTCCTGAATGAAGCATATGGGTCCTTCTTTCTGAACATGATTGCCGACGTTGTGGTCAGGTGCATGTGTGCTATCCTTCTACCCCTGCTTGGCTGTTGTCTCGCCTTTGGTTGTTGCCGGAAAGGCAAGAAAAGGAAAGAGGGGTTTTCCAAGCGACAGCTTCAGCAATTGAGTGACATATGGGAGGAAAGAGGGAGAGCCATCTGGGTGTCCGAATTTGCAAAATTGCTGGAGGCTGATCACAGCCACTCTGCTGCAGAGAGCGAAAATCCTACGTCTACGTCTAGTACTAGCCAGAACTTGAAGAGTCATGGAAGTGAAGTACTAGACAACTTCAGCAGAGATGGTGACGACAATATAGTTCCTGACGCAGTTTCGCATAGTCCGAAGTTAAACGGGTATGTGGATCAGATTCAGACACCAGAGAAGCGGCCACTGAAGGCCGATGTGAGAAAGCGACCGAATGGTGTGATTAAGCAATTGCAAACAGACTCGGATGGGAGATTTGTGAAACATGGAGACACACCGGGAGGCATGATGTCAGGGGAGGCGGCAAGTACGTTAACTTCAGAGAAACTGTCGGTGGAGCCTCGATCAGGTTCAACGTCGTCGAGTGGAGGGAGCACTACCGGGATTAGCACTGGAGTACTTGGCTGTGCACAATACGAGCACATTCTGGACATACCAGTCGTTGCTGTGCTTCCGTCGTCGGCAAGCTTGGAGTCGGGCGATGCTTTGAAAGGGATTTTTAAGGTAAAGTTGGCCATCAAGTTTATTCAAGACATGTGTTCCTCTCGCATCCTGCAGGCCTGGGTGAAGCCAACTGGGGAAAACTTGAGAGCTTTGCGTGATCTGGCTGTGGAAGGCATGAAAATCGACAAAGAGTTCACCCTTCAGATTGACAGATTCTTCATGTTCCACTGCAAAGGTGAGTTCCTTGATTCATATGTAGGGTGATATCTTGTTTTGTGGAATCTGAAGCATATTGAGATTTGGAGCTGAGCATTCGGACGCTCACCATGACCTCAAACCTATTCCACTTCACATTCCACTCTTCATTCCACCCCATGTAGCGTAGAATTTATCTGGTATATGTTTTCAAGTTAGAGACCATCCCTGACATTTCACTGTTCCAGATAATCCGGAGGAACCTGTCTTGTTAAGTTTGAGAGACGTTGAAGTGCCTACTATTCTACAAGCAGAATATGTAGCAGGTATGCACTTTGTACAAAGCCCTTCAAGAATTCTTTACAATTATCATGATGAGATCACCATTCAAGCTTAATATCTGGGAAGCAGGTTTCAAAACATTCATCAATTCAGAACCAAATTATGTATGCCACTTCCAGGACCCCTCATTCTCATCGATGTTCTTTTGGTGTTATGTGACTGATTAGGAGTGCTGACAATCAAAGGGCACTATCTTGAAGGAGCAGAGATCAGAGCAGCAACCTTGGATGAATATCTGATATTGCATCCAGAAAAACAGGAGAAGGTATTGTATATTTACCTTGTCTCAGAGACATTCAAATGGGCTTCAACCTGCATAAAGTCTTGAGGTCTCTTCCATTATATGTACTAGAGTTATTCAAAAACCCACATTGTCTCACCAATATTTAACCCATTTCTTTCTTCACCTCATTTTTGTTTTTAATTGGACCTCAAATAATAATGTAAGAATATTCCACCCACTTGAATGAAGCACAAATTTAAATGCAATATTCTTGAAATAAGATGAGTTATCAAATAACTCAAATGTAGAAATTAAACTGCATGATTTGAAATGTTCGTTTCATGTGAGAGGTGCCATATTATATTCTTTATGTATGCAGGGGAATGAAATTGAGAAGAGCCCAGAAATTGAGGAATGGAGGTGCACTAACCTTCTTCTACCAGCCAAGCTTGACAAGGTTTATGTATTTGCAAGCAAGAAAGTATGCATTCAAAAGGAATATGTCACTGTCCGCAGCGAATCATCACCTCTGATTGATAACACCATAAGCACAGGTGCACATTGATTCTCTTAGCTCTTAGTGGGACTTTAGTTCTCCAGATTGAAATTAACTTCTCTAGATTGAAATTATGATGATAATATCAACTGTAAAAATTCTTTGTAACGAAATGTATTGAATTCTGTTGCAGTGATGCGGGAATGGATACCAGCAGCAATCTTGATTCTGTTCACGTTTCTGAATTTGTTACAACTTATGGCAACAGTCATGAATTTTTCAATGATTTTACAGTTTCCTCAGCTTTGGCTCCCACATCTTACTCCTGGTCTAGTGATTTACATCCTACAAATGTTGCCATCAAGGTACTCTACTCAAAGCATAAATAATGTTCATGTGTTATTCATAATTTTCATTTTCTAATTAAAGTTCTCAACAAGAAATTTTAATGGATTTTGAGTATAGATATTTTGAATACCAATGTAATAGACACACAATTCTTGTAAATTTTTCATTGCCTACGAGTATTCAAAGGAATTCTTTATTTAAAAATATCATGATGACAACACAAATAAAATTCTCCATACACTATGATGACTAAAAATCCAAAAGTATGTATTATCTTTTTTTAGATTAAGTAAATTTGGGACCTGCATTAATTTATCTGATATTGATTATATCTTTATTTTTAAAACCAAAAATTGCTTTTATAACACCATAATAAATAAATAAATTGATTGCATGTTTGAATTAGAAAAAACTAATACTTTAAAGGATTATTAATATCCACATGTTTATTTATGTATAGATTGTGATTCATTTAGCATGTTTTTACTCATAAGTTTGTCCTCTGTTGACAGTGTGGAGACTGGTATCCAAAGTTTGGTGAATCAACTGAAGATTTTCTTTGCCATTTTCAAGTTTAGACCTCTCTTGGAGTCAACTTTCACAAAACGCATGAATGGTAAACTAACAAATGTTTTCAATTATATCTAGAAAATATTAAATGTATATTAAAATTTACAAATTTTAGCTGACTAAAATTAAGTTCAATACAGATTCCATTAAGTATATCTTGAACATTGAAAAATATATGATGTCCTTTGCAAAGTAATTAATTTCCAAAGTTAAAGTGTACCACTAGATTTGAACATTATACTTGTATTTTCAAATTCTAACTATACATGCTTTCTTTCTACAGCAAATTCTATTGAAACAGCAAATTCTATTGAAAGAGATTCACAATCATCTTCATCCATAAACGCAAAACACATTGGAGATAAAGGTATGGAGGAGAAAAGGAAAGATCTTACCAGACATCAAGGTAAGTTAATTCCTGCATATAATTTTCTAAATTTACAATTACAGTTTAATTTTAATACTTTTTAATAATTCTTCATATAATTATATATGTATAATTATATATATATATATATATATATATATATATATATATATATATATATATATATATATATATATATATATATATATATATATATATATGAAGTATTTTTTTATATTTTTATATTGTTGTTTGTTAATGAATTTTCAGGTACAGGGAATCAATCTCCAATTGATTTGGATTGGAAGTGGATGACTTTAAAACAAAAATACTCAAATTCAATGGAAGATTGGGTTACTTTGCCTACAAAATCAACAAAGAAAGAATTGGAGACTTTGCCACCATTTGAAGTGATATATCGAGTAAATCGAAGGATCTTCAACTTGTATTCAGAATTTGAAAGAAAGGGAACGGACAGTGGCTCAACAAGTGTTTTTGTGAAGATTTTTTCTAAAGGCTTACAAATAATACTGCAAAAGTTGATTCCTCGTCATTTGATCGTATTCGAGGAGTGTGCGGAAATTGAAGCCAAATATATTTTTCAAGTCTATTTACAAGGAGCCTTGAACAAAACCATGGACTTTGACGCTATTATTTCCAATGATGTATTATCAGGTGAAGTAATCAATCTCAAAACATTACAGTTACATATCTTTCATTTGATACGGTTCATTGAAAGTGAATTTGAGACTACCATATTACAGCATCAAAAAATGATCAATACTGGCGTTATTTCTTGGGACATGTTGTGGACTTTGTTTCAAGAAAATGAAAAAGTTATCTATTATTGTGATTTGTCAAAAGAGGAACTTTGTGGAAAAGTACTGTCATCACAATACATAAGAGGAGAAGCCAATTCAAAGCAAATTAGGCCAAGTTTTTTTATTGAACTGGAAGTATGGGACTATGATTGCCTCAGTTATGAGCCAAAAATCATTAATCGCAAGATTTCTGAATTTTTTCAAGAGCGGAATATATCAAGTCTAGATGTTCAACCCATCAAACTTCAAAAAGACGTGGCCAAAACAGAGACATTCTTTTTAAATCGGGGGAAAATGTATCACAAACTTGTTTTGAGCACTGAACGTCAATTTATGGAATACAAGGGAACCATGTTTTGGTCATTTATTGACAAATTTCGTTATCGTGGCACATTTCCTGCTGCTCACAGAGAAAGTATGGATGGTCGAGTGATGATTGATCAAGGAAGCTATGCAAAAATGAAATCACACCGTTATATGGGCACTGCACAACCTGCAAATGGTTGGATGCAAGGTAGCTTGGAGAGGGACAAAAACTTGCCTACTGAAGATGACGCAAATCTACAATTTGCTCCAACTATAGTGTATGGATTTTCCTTTCCCTTGAGGAAGTGGGGGTGTTTTTTGATTCCTCAACTTGAAGAGATTACATTCAGTCCAACAGCTTTTGATACATTGGTGATGAAGGAAGAACAAACAAAGAAAATGCTTCTTGCAATGACAGAACATTTTATCAAAAGACCCAAGCAAAGATCTACAACCAAAGAAAGGGTAGGCTCAGTGGATCCATTACCCAACAAGGGAAAAGGTTCTATAATTTTATTACACGGACCTCCTGGAACAGGTAAAACTTTGACTGTTGAGGCTCTTGCAGAAAAGATGGAATGTCCTTTGTGGCAATTAAGTGTTTCAACACTTAAAATGAAACCCAAAAAGTTGGAAATAAGGCTTATGAAAAAATTTGAAATAGCAGCACTATGGGGGGCCATCATGTTATTGGATGAAGCTGACGTTTATCTTTCTCCACGGAACTATTCACCATTAGCACCAGATGCTAGCAAAGGAAATGCTCTCACAGGGGTGTTTTTAAGGATACTGGAGTATTACAAAGGTATATTGTTTTTGACAACCAATCAGATAAATCATTTTGAGCCAGCAATTTACTCTCGAATATCTTTGTTTGTAAAGTATGAAGAATTTGACTTAGAACAACGCCGTCAATTATGGAACAATTTTATGAAGCGTGCTGGTATTGAGAATGTAACATCTACATTCTGGAAGGAGGTTTTGCCAATACAATTGAACGGACGAGTCATTCGAAACATTGTGAGCAATGCAGAAATTCTTTGTGAAGGCCAAGGAAAACAACTCAATGAAGACTATGTATTGGAATCTCTGCGAGTGATGACCCATGTTACAATTAGAAGTTTATTTTCAATTGAGGAAAAAGGAGATGAAAGAGATGGCCAAGATTCTATGTCACTTGGTGGTTCTCTCAATATTCATCACCAATGGTCAGTGTCGGATAATCAATCAGCATAGTGAACAAGATTTGTATAGCATCATTATTGTAAAATTTTATGTGATTTGTTTTTTTGGAGAGAAAGATGTAGACTCCCACCTTCAATTTTCTTTCTTGTTGAAAGGTTGAAACCATGTGAGAGAAAGTATGGCAACTATGCACTATCATCACAAAGGTTGCATCAATAGCTTGCTTGTTGTATGGACAAAGCATACAAAGAATGCAGAAGAAAGAATTCATGTTCAATTAGATGTGTTTTCACAATAGAGTGTCCACTTGTTTCAGAAATTTAATTCACACAATGTGTAACAAAAATACAGTCTATGGGGACACAATTAAGCACTTAAGCCTGATTGAGAAAAAAATTCAAATAGTATCAGTTGAGAATACCGTACCCTAGGGTCAGCTTCGGCACCCCTTGGTCGAATAATTAATTAATTTCAAATTTTAATGTCCGACACCTAAAAATAATATATTCTCAATTTCCGACATCTATTTTTGGAATTATTTTCTGCCAAAGCTGACCCTTGGGTAAGGTACATGGAGTATTTTTTATTTAACCCTGAATGCCCACGATGATTTCAAAGCAAAAATTGCCGTTCAACAACTCTTTGTAATGCAAGTTATTTTTTGAAATTTATTACTTTCCTTGGTAATTTTAACTGTATGATTTTACAACAAACTTATTGAAACATTCTTTTTTAACATTTTAGAGGGAGAAACAAAATTGATTACAAGATTGTAATGTTTAAAGTTGAAAACAAATTCTTTTCAATCCTTAAGAAAATTAAAATCTTACCTTCAATGAATTTTCATAAAAAAACAATTTTGGCTTTACCTTACGTCAAGCGGTCACATTGATAAAAACGTATTTTATTACAACAATATAATTTTTGGAATGAGAGTCATATGAAATTTTTTAGTGAGAGTGTGCTAGAACACAATTTGGGTGACTTACAAGAAAACAAGTCACTTTTATTAACACATTTCTAATTATCTTGAGTGATCCTTGGAAAGATATGCTCAGTTACCCGGTCATTCAAGCAGGAATTTCTCTTGGTACTTACATCAATGGTAGATACCACTTCAACCATGATCTTCAAATTTTCAGCTAACTTTCAAACTCTACTGACTTTGCTAAACAATTCTTGAATCTCTCTCCTAAAATGATGAGTTATTTACTTGTACAAGAATTGTGTATTTTAAAATGTTGTCAGTAGAAACTATCCATTGAGCTTGAAGATGTGTTTGGATTGTTTATGAAGGTCATAGTGGTTACATCATGAAAAGAGATTGAATATGTATGTTTAACTTGTAGCAAATTTGTTTAATTTGGGCCATTGGCCTTGGAGTCACATGATGAGCAAACTATACTTCTACATGGTTAAGATGGGCATAAACTCATGAATAATTAAATATGTCTCTTTAGACCCTCTTAAGAGAAGTAGAGGGGATCACAAACGCACTATCCGTGATGGCATGAAGTGTCAAACAAGAAATGACCGTGAAAAGATGTTAGCTATAAAAGATGTTTAAAATAGATTTCAACTAGTTACTTTAATTTTAGAATTAAAAAACTTTGAAAAATGCTAATTTGTCTTGGTTTTCTCCTAGTTTGATGTACAATTCTTTCAAATTCAATGGAATAAAAATTCATTTCAAAAAAAGTAAAAAAATATTAAAAAGGTGAAAATGGACATTAAAAAGTAAAGGAGTTTAAAAGAAGTTATGAGAAATAGACCCTAGGTCGTTCACATTGTCATGTCTCCAGGAATGAGTTTTGGTCGTTGGCGTAGTTCCAACATATAGAAACAGTGGGCAATGCTCCATCTACAGCCATAAGGTCCAAATCACATAATTCCCTACGTGCTTGCACTTCCACCTTTATATCCTTCCAAATCCCTTTCCTAAGTAATTGGAGTTAATCCTATAAACATACTAGCTACGGTAGAAAATGTATTGAACCAAAAAAATAGCCTCGTTAAGATGTTTTTGGTTTCTTTGGTTTCTTTAACATCTTACAATTGCTATGAAAAATTGACGACAACAATTGAACAATCACCTATTACCGGATCTCTCTTATTATAATATGTATGGTGCAGAAACACTTCTGCACATAGCTCAACATATATTGAAGTAGGCGCTCTATATTCTCTATTCAAGGTTGAAGGTGGAAAGAGAAGTGACAACATTAAGTCTGAGAACAATGTTTAACCTTGTAGTGCCCAAGGTGGTTAAAAAGAAACCACTGTTTTTTGGTTGATGTATCTTTAAAACTTTCTTTGATGAAATTAGTGATATTATTTATAGTATCCAACCGTATGAATGGAAGCATAGCTTAATGAAACAAGTGTTGTTTAAATTTTGGTAAGATTGGATTGTTGAATTGGAAGATTATAACATGTCCTTGATCTACTTAATTAAGCTCACTCAAAATTGAGATTTTTGGAGGTCTGTGATGAAAATTTAAAAGTGAAGATGTTCAGTAATGGCCTGTATCAACACATCTTCATTGCAATCTTTCATGTCAAGAACACACTCATGTATAATTATTGTAGATTTTATAAGTAAGAGTGACTTACCCATATACCGTTTAATACATAATTTATTCGTTAAAATAAGAAAAGAAATGGTACATTGATCAAGATCATAATATATACACTATTAGAACATGAACAAGAGAATACAATCCAAAAAATATATATAAGATAAAAAAACTTGCAAACACAAGAAATACCACATAGTACATGGGTCGTATTTGTGAGTATTTGTTGTATTTTGAGGTATTTGCAGTGTTTTGATATTTTGTACATGGATATTTGAATAGCTAAGAAAGTCAGATTTCAAATTTTCATTTTGCATCACCCACAAAACAAAAATTGCACATATGAACTTTAAAAGTTGAACTGAGATGTTCACAAATTTTGCGTCATTTCATTTTCTAGTGATCCAGTGACTACTTAGTGGGCGCCTGGGGCATTAAAGGGTTAATAAGATGAAAATTCCCACTCCTGTTCAATTAAGATTCAACATTTTTATTGTAAATCTATGGTTTGGTCATTATTTTGAGTTTATTGGATTAAATGAAGTGCACTTGTTTCCAACCAAGATTGCTAGTGGATTTTTTATTTAATTTAATTTTTTTTTGAGTCAAATGGTGGAAGTTCCATTGCCATTGCTAGTGGATTTTGAGTTGAAAAAATCGGATTGGAATGCCACTATTAATTATAGATGGATGGAGTGCCTGCAAAGGCTGACAATGATCAACCAGTCATCTGGTTTGATTAGAGGCACAAGATAAATTTGAATGAGGAATGAGTTCCTTGAGACAAGGGTTGGGATTGAAGTTGGGTGGAGTCCAAATAGACCTCAACTTCTGTTACACCATAAAAGGTTTGCTGCTTGGAAAACTAATACTCCCTCCGTCTCACTAAAAGAGTATGGTTTGGTAAAATAATCTCTCTCAGAAAAAGAGAGTGGTTTCTAAATTTGGCCAACTTATTTCTAAAATTTTCCAACTTGTTTCTAAATTTAGAACCGCCCTTAAATCTTCTATTACCGTATTAGCAAACAATGCTCTTTTAGTGAGACGAAGGGAGTATTTATTTATTTTGAAAAAATAAGGTTTTTTTTTTAAAAATTGTGTTTCTCAATTTTTGTTTTTTACAAAAAATTAGTGAAATTGACCTTAAATGGCTCAGAAATAAAAAAATATTGCAGAAAATAATATATCTTATTTTGGTTTTTTATGGGACCTTAAGGAAGCGCCTACGCTCTCAACATTGGGAGCGCAGACGCTCCCTAAGATTGCAACGACAATCCCACGTTCTCACAGAAGTCTTCACTGGTCGACCAACACTGTAACTTGTGTATCAGTATTACATATGGAGCGGCTCTTCCGAAGGTCAGCTGAGGGCGAAGGTGGCTTGGGACACGGCGGTGATCCCAACCATCAAGGGGGGATCAAATTTTTTGATCCTTACGCCCAATCAAGAGCGCTGCTGGCCAAGATGGTTACCCGAGCGATGACACCGAGGCCGGAACCTTCGAAGACGTTGATCCGCTACAGGGTCTCGAGACTGCAGCTCAGGAAGGATGGAGACTGGGCTCAGGCGGAGTTCTGGCTCTGCTCGGCACCGAGAGTCAAGCCAGACGGCTCAAGGCTCTGGCTTGCTATATGGAAGGCGTGGACTTCAGTTCGGCCCAGAATTATGAAGCATAAGGCCGTAACCCCTGTTGAAATCCTTAGGCAGCCCCTGTATTTTAACCTAGAGGTGCTGGCCGGTCCTTCCAGACCGTTTGGGGCAGAACATAATTCACTTTATGGAAATTGGAGCCGCAAGGGAGTCAATTACATCAAAGATATCTGGTTAGAATCCGAGCAAAGGTTTCTTGGCGTTGAACACCTTAAAACTCAGACCAGATCTTGGCACGTTGTCCTGCTAAGGAACAACATTATTAGAGAACTCCCTTGGGATCTTACCAATCCGAGACCCCTACAGCCGGGAGACTGGATGGTAGATGCAAGCGGCAAGTTCTTTCAGTTACGGGTCTTCGATGAAGGGAGATGGCAAGCGACCTCTTACAGCCGGGATGGAACTTCGGAGTTACTGATCCGGAATAATCAGCCGGCTTTCGTAATCCCCTCGTCCTCTCTCCAAGAGGCCAGAATAGTTATGAAGAACGATGAAGGCAAGGTGGCTGGCTTCAACCCCAAACCAGAGTTGCTTCAAGGGAATCCGCTACTGGCATACCGATCTGGGATCCTCAAGGACCTCTCCTTCGACCCGAAGGAATGGTCCTGGAAGCGACAAGGAGTGATGAAGTCGACCAATTTCTTCGACTACAGTACCAAGCGAGGGTACAGAATTATTATTCGAGAGCAGCCTCAAGTGGGATGAAGAGATGGAGTCGAGAGGCTATCCTCCGGGACAGAGAAAAGCATACTTTGAGAGGCTTTGGCACCAATGGCTGCCAAGACGCATCTCAGCGATGCTCTGGCTCACGATTTCTGGAGGCCTGCCGTTGGGAGCGTGGAGGCGCCGAATAGGCCACACAGGCTTGTGCAACTTATGTACAGGTTCGCACTTAGAAACGGCGGAGCATGGCCTTTTCCTCTGTCAGGCAGTGGCTCCTACCTGGGCAAGGGTGAGAGCAATCCGGACCTTAGCTCGCCTTGAGCCGGGTATCCGCAATTGGGAGGAGGCTCTCCATGGAGAAATGGACAAGCCTAATACCTCAAGAGGGCGACAGCCCGAGCCACACTCCCTATGGGGTGCTAGTCGCACCTCTTGCAAAATTGCTCTCAGAACACCCTGGGACATTCTCAAGTCTACACTTCTGTACATGATCTGGTGCCACAAGGTTGGCCACGATTTCAACAACGAGCACTTTCACATTGGAGCGGTGCTTTACAGAGCGTGGAAGACCACGGTTCAGACTGGAATGGCAGCTTGGAAGGAACTTCAACGATTTAAGAAGAAGCGCTCTCCTGACAAGCACTCAGCAATGGAACAACTCTTTATGTCGATTTGGAATCAGGGTGAACTCTTTTGCTCTGGGACTAGTTCCCCGACCTGGAAGCTGGTTCCCCATCCCGAGTTCCTCACTAGGGAATTCGCTAATCGATTCCACTCCTTTGAGACCCCGGTGGTTTCTTCAGCTGAGATCTCTCAGCTTGACATTCTGTCTCAAGTCAATAGAAGAGCAGAATCTTAGGCAGAATCCATTCTTCGGGATATCATCTCAAGAATTCAAGAGGACCTCTCTGCACAAGAGGCAGGCCCTTCTCAAGGGGATTTATCGGAGGGGGAGGATTCTGAGGATAATCTCAGCCACCCGAACGACCTCCAATCCTCCTCAGACCTGATCGATCAAGCTTCATTCTGGGTCAGATATTGATCCTCGCTTTCAGGATCTTCCCCTTCTCCTCGGCTTAGGGGAACTGCGTCTCGTCACCGACTTCGGAGAGTAGGCTGTTAGGATTTTAGCTTTGTGCTAGTTTCCTTTTTGTAGGACTGGGTTTAAAGACCTAGTGTCCCGAGGCTTGTGGCTCAGTGCTTCTTTGTTCTCACCTTCTGGTTAGGATCTGCTGTGTGCTTTTCCGGCTAGTTGCTTTGGTTTTTCTTGTTAGATTTGGGCTCTGTGCCTGGTCTCTTTGGCTTTGTCCTGGCTTTGTGCTCGACTTTGCTTCTCCCCTGCGTGGGTTTTCGCTGTCTGCTTTGACGGTTTGTTTTTCCGCTTTAGATTGTTGGCTTTGACGGTCTTAGGTTCTTTGGTGATAGGTTGGCTTCGGTCTGTCCCTGTGGCTCCCCTTGCGAGGGGGGCGTGACGGCCCTCTGGGCCTCTTCCCGGGTCTCCCGGTTTGTTTCTTTGTTCTCTCTTTAACCCGAAAAGGGATTTTTAGTATCAGTATCAGAGAGCGAGGTCGCGGACTCAAAGATCGCGGGTTCGAACCCAGGCATAGCTGAATCTTGCAGTTTCAAGTTGTTGGGATTTTCATCACCTCCCCTCGTGCTTGGCAGCTTCCCCCAACACTTTTGTTTTCAAGCAAAAGCTAATTTTAATTTAAAAAGTCATTTTAATTATTAGACAGGAACTAGGCTCTGAACTGATGAGTGATGCTTTTTGATGCATTCAAATATATGTAAATAACATACAATAAAATTGGTCCATGTTATCTTGCAAAATTATCACTCAATTCTTAGCTAATCCCACTCAAGAGTACCAAATTTCAATTTCAAAAAAGTAAAATTCTAATTTTTGGTGATGACTTTTTAAAGTTTGATTGCAAAGAAATGTAAGGAACATACATACACACATCTTTTGCATTAAAAATCACTCCATTGAGTAACAAAGTTTTCCTCTATGAAGAATCCAATGAAAAGTTATTATGCAAATAATTTTGTGAAATAGATATTTCTTTATTGTAATTAGATTTTGGCAAAAGCATTTACCCTCACCTTTCTTGTGGGCAACTATAGATGTTGGTTGGTTTTACTTATTACTTATTTTGTGTTTTCATTTTCCAACACAGTATCGCTGCGGGGTCACTAGATAGGCTTGTCTATGTTTATGGATGTTGTTGTCTAACTTCAACCTTAGTCGGAAACTAGGGTGTTCAAAGAAATCTCAGTTTTTGTTTTGAAAAAGGTGTGTAGAATTTCAAAGCATGTTATTGTATGTACTAAAAAATAAGAGGAACATGTGCTACTCTTTGGTTTGTACTTTGGTACATAGTGAATACAACGTCCTTCAAGTCGTTATTGTAGTTGGTCATAGAAGTATGTCAATGCCTTCGTCTTTCAGTGGCTTCAATGATTACGACCATCTTTTATCCTCGTATGCGCTTATATTTTGATACATGCACATGTGTAGATGTGACACGTTGTGTGAGTGCGCTAGCCCTGTATTTTATAAGTCTATGTTGGTTTTGACATTAATTTATTCAAGTGTAAAACTTGATGTAGGAGGTTGAATTCAATTGTACTTCGAATGTTAGTTTGTGCCCAATCATGGATTGGAATAATTACTTTTGAAGATTAGATTGATACAAAATGAGCAAGTTTGTGCCCAATCATGGATTGGAATAATTACTTTTGAAGACTAGATTGATACAAAATGAGCAGCTTCTTCACCCAACTACATCAGAGAACCTGCTCCATTTGACAAAGCGCTGCGAAGATGCCTCAAGGACGAAAGGAACGGTTGGTTAATCTTTAAAGGACAATTGTCCTAGAATGAATTTTTTAAAAATTTGGGCATGTACTTGTGGCTTCAATTAAAGTCGAGATTTTTTGAAACTTTTTGTGAATGTACACCATAACAAGAACTCTGAGGGAATCTTTTTTTTCTTCGATTGGACATTTATAAAAATAGTTATGGTACCCAAAGTTGGAAAAGCTGCCAGCCATGCTAAATACATCAATTATCTCTAAACATATTTCTTTTTTCCTTCTTCTTTCCTTCCTAAAAGTTAGAAAAAATATTATTTTAGGTTTTTTTTTTTTTTTTTTAGTGAAAGGATGGATGTCAACCTTTACTTTGACCGTTTGGATTGGGAGTTAAATCAAATAATGGAATTTTTAGATAAGAAATAAGATTTGGCATTTTTGTGTAGACAACTTAATAAAAATATTGTTTTCAACATGCTACACTTGACTTTTGAGAGTAATTTTTTTAATAAAATTATCTAACTTCGTCTTCTTTGACATGCATCAAAATCCCCAAAATCCATAATGCAAAAAACCTAAGAGAAAACAAATTAGAGTGTGTCAACCTAGTCAAAAATCTTGTCAAAAAAGTTTGTTTTTAAATTTTAATTGCTATAATCTTCTAATCTCTACGGTCGATTATATTGAAATTTTTTTGAACTCTCCATTAAAATAATCTACTTGAAGATCTTACAATTAGCATTAGAAAAAAATGATGTTTTAGTCATTTATGCTTTTAACATTGGAAATGGCAGTTTAGGAGCATTTTTTGGTAAAACATAGTCAAGGAACTTTAGGGGTTAAGAAATGTCTAGGAACAAAGAGTTTCTATCTATCAAAGAAAACAACGATAGCTTGGGCAATGGCTCAGACACGTCAAGTCAGACATTTTCTGGGCTCATATGTATACACTGCTGTAGGATTGCTACCACTTGCTACGGAGGTTTCCGGCTACCTTAACGATATTGTATTCTAACTTACAATGAAGACTTACAAATTTAAATATTTTGATTGTAGGTGCAACTCACCCGGATATTTTCGATTTTCACCAGTGTGTTCACAAATACCGTAGAAAGTGCAAAGTTTTTATTGGACCTCCAAGGTTCACCTACAAGTTCAAAACTTGGAGAAAGTTGAAACTAAAGTATAGGGTACAAGGTAGGAGCTAATTCATCTTCAGAAAAACCATTGGCACACGCTATTTAAATCTTATCTCAAATCCACAACCATATTGTCAAAAGTAAAAGAAGTCATTTTAATTATTGGTAAGAGTATCATAAGTTAGCACACCTTAATTGTCATTTCGAGACAACACAAGGAGATTCTACAGAAAAAGTGCAAATCAATGACCAAAGAGATACGGTCTCTTAATACATAGCCTAACAACTAGCATATGCAAATCTAGCAGCATTGAATAAAAACCAATCACTTGAAATTCAAGCGAAGCGCATCATGTGAAGTCACAAAAATGAAGCCAAGCAAAACTCGTCGAGACTCCGTAATTTCTAAGTTTTCCATGAAAATCGATACCACCAGAGATAATGACTAGACAACACAGATCCTAGTGAAGTATTCTTAGTGTCCATTGACTCTAATGCATTCCATATTGAAGAACTGACTGATTGGATAGATGACACTAAATTCAACTAATTGAAAAAAGTCGCTAAGTGGGCTCGCCATGGTTTTGGACAATATCAACATTCAAAAAGGAGTCAACAATATTGAAATGAGTAAGTAGAAGGTATTCATCTTAAGGAAGATAAAAATATTGAAGGAATTACAATAGGTATGTTAGAAATGAGTAAGTAGAAGCTATTCATCTTAAGGAAGATACTAATGTTCAAGGAATTACAATAGGTATGTTAGAATCCAGCTACAAAACAAAGTTAAAGAAAAAAAGACAAAGTTTAACTACAACTATATAGAAAAATATTTCAGGTCTACATTTTTGTTGGTTTTGGCATATGCCACCGTTGTTTCAAAAGTGATTATCAAGATTTGCTAGGTATCCATACCGGGATTAACATATGTTTTGTTATCTAGAGTAACAGAAAGTAAATATGTTATGATACCTAGAAAACTTATTGTTGATGACTTCAAGCTAGTGAAGCATAAGATACTTAATAATAAAGAGTAAACATAGTTGTGAAAGTTTTGAATGCCTAAAAATCTTTAGTTTAACTAAAGGATAAATGTATAGAAAGGTAAAGACAATTGCTTTGTTGTTTGCATGATTAAAATATGGCTTTTCGTAATCATTTGGTTATAAATGCATGGCAATTTACGTACAATTTTATCACTTCTTTATTCTAGACAAGATGGAAGACAAGAAAAAAACTTTATAGATTAGATTCTTTTGGCATCTATTTCAAAAATTCATAGGGATTAAAATAAATTTCTGATGGAAGTGTAATCAGTCAACTTTCTCTTCAAACCTCTAGAAAACAATGAAAAATCTAGGTGATTGAAGAGTCTAGCAAATGTGTGTTTTCAACATTTTGATGCTGGTAGTGCTCTTGTTGTCACATGTTTTGTGAACGCAATGTCTCCATGTGCAGTGATCAGGAAAAGTAAGGACTGTTCCATTGCATCGAAAATTATTGGGGGGATTATTCATAATCAATCAAAACAGACTTTTAAATACAGTTCAAACAATTGGAATTTGTCACATTTACCAACCATTATAGGTGAATTAGATGGCCTTTATAGATACATTTTTTCTTGATTTGGAGATAGTGTAGAGAATGTTTTCGACGAATTTGAGAGCACACACTTTAAAATTCATAACAAATTCATACTTTGTCTAAGAAATAAAATTTCATTTCCACTATCCATTTTTGACATTTGTCTTTATGTGGAATTTTAGAAAAAAATTCAACAATGGCAACAAGGCACACCAATCATTTTGATTATCATAGGTTGTTTTATCTTGTGCAAATATGTGATTTTGGAATAATAATATTGGAGTGTGGAGAGATCTTCGAGTTTAGAAGCAAAATTTGCTGAGACATATAAAATCATCATCATTTTAGGAAACCTCAATGCAGTTCTCTTGTGCGAGGTTGTAAAATAGTGTGATTGAATATACCAAATCTATTCAAATATACGGAGAAAGTGTTCATTTCACATTTAGCCTGGTCATGCATCAATTTCAGTCATCAACACACTGGTATAATATGTATCTTCACAAATTTATTAACAAAATTTTTTAACTGCGACGGAATTATTAAAATGTATGCTGCTATAAATTCATAAGTGAAAAAACCATATTAGTAAGGTATCACAACATACATTGATGGTGAAACGTGTATTCATATTTCAAAAATTGTCACAAAATTTTGGGACCATGAAACCCTAGAAATGCAAAGCCGTAAGTTCTTGCCTTGATGCACTTCTTTTTCTACTTGTATATGTTCATACTCGTATCTAAAACCAAATACTTTAGTTTTGACTTCCTCCAAGTTTTGTATTTGTACGTGAACCTTATGGTCCCACACGTCTTGTTGTCTTCATAATTTCCTAATTCTGTACATTTACATTTTTAGAATTTGTTTGGACAAACATGCTATGGTACTACGGTAGCAAGAGGAGTTTTCTGCTGGTTTGATGTGCGTTTCTTTCAAATTCAATGGAATTTCTGTCCATTTGGAAAAAGTAAAAGTAAACATAAAAAGTAAAAGTAAATAGTAAAATTCAAAAGTAAAAGTTAAAAACAAAGTATAAAAGGGTATATAGGCAAGAGCCGTGGTTCACATTGTGATGTGAGCAGGAGTGAGTCCGGTCGTTGGCGTAGCTCCGACGCACACAAAACCGTGGGCGACGCTCCAAGCAAGACCCACGGCCATAAGACCCATCACGGAAGTAGGCCCTCCACCCGCCCAAGTACAAAACCCAACAGTCTCCAACACTCTCTCTTGCCTTCCACTCACAACACAAGACATCGCTACAACGCAATCAGCCGAGCAGGGAGGGCGTCGCCATGGCCAATTTCGCCGCCATCGCCTCCCCGCAGCCCCACAACCCCAACAAATCCTTCGAGGTACTCCTCCTTCCCCTGCATTGTCTGCACCCACAGCGATGTCCTTATGTTCATTGAGTCATTGATTCCCATTCATGCATCGTCATGTGTTGGATGCTGTTTTTCGTCATTGCTGGCTTTTGGATTGGAGTGGATGCTCCAGGAGGTTGGAGTGGATGTTGGATTTGGAGTTTCGTGAGGATTGGTATGAGTGACGGGGATTGGAGATGGGAGTTGGGAAGGTTATGGTAGCAGAGTGTTTTGGTTTTTTTTGGATTGAGAGGTTTAGGGTTTAGGTTTTTGGGAGCTTTTGGTTTACGAGTTTGGTTTGGGATTCGATTGGGAGGATTGATGGTGATGGAGATTGGAGATGAGCAGGATATTGCAGTAGTGGAGGGTGGAGTGTATTTCAGAGGGGTTTTGTTTTATGGAGTGTTGATTGTAGTGCGGGGTTTAGGGTTTAGGTTTTATGGCTATTGGTGTTGGGGGTTGTTTTAGAGCTCGGTTAGGATTGCTGCGAGCGATGGAGATTGGATGTGAGGTGATAGGGTGCGTGGTGTTTTTGAGATGGGGGTTTAGGGTTTAGGTGTTGAAGCTTTTGGTTTAGCAGTGGGTTTTAGGGCTTCCTGTTAGCAATGTAGATTGGAGATGATGAGGAGTTTGGCGATAGTGGATTGTGCAGTGTGCTTGAGAAGGGCCTTTGTTGTGTGAGGTTTAGGGTTCGGGATGAGGGCTGAGAGGGATCGACTTAGAGCTTGTGGAAAGGTTTGTGGTTGGTTCCGTTGTGTTGGTAGACTAGTTTGAATCTGCGATGTAGCTTGTGCGTTCAGCTTGATGTTGGCCGTGGGGCGAGAGGTTTCTGACCAGTCCATCGCAATGTGGACTGGTTTTTGATTCGAGGAAGTGAGATTCTTCATGGTATTTTTAGTTCGGAGGGCTAATAGTTTCTATCGCGCTCTACAATTACTTAGAAAATGAGAGACGCGTGACCCCTGATCCCCGCATATTCGCACTCTGAAGGGTAGTACGACCACTTGCGAAAGCGGTTTCCTGGTTTCTCTTACCCATATCATTTGTTCATCACCGAACCTTGTAGATGGGGCGACGGAGGTGATAGAATTTGCAGTGTTGCATAAATCCTGTGTCTGTATTTCAAGTTCGAAGGTTTTACTTTTTCGTTTTCTAAGAAGACGTTTGTAGTCTGCAGGGTTTAGGTGTTTGGAGTGTCAACCTTGTAATGTGAATTCGACAATGTGACAATTGTCATGTTTAGGGTTTGATGGTTCAAGTTTTAGCAGCTTTCGCTACTGACCGCTTCTTCGAGAACTTGAATAGTAGAGAGTTTTCTGAGCCATTAGTGACTTAGAAAAGTTGAGTTTCCGAAGTCAATACGCACTTGTGTGGTGTCGATAAGGATCACTTCATATTTCAGAAATAAATTAGTGTTCACCATTGCTGCCTTGGCAGAAGTGTACGTAGTATCTTTAAGTCTCCTCAGAAGCTCGCAAGATTGACTCATTTATGTTGTGTGGAACAGATAAATTCTCCGCCAAATGATGGTATATCAAGTCTCGCCTTCAGCCCAAAAGCTAACTATCTGGTTGGGACTTCATGGGACAATCAGGTGCTGTCTCCTGCTTACAGTTTTCGATAAACATTGGTGTTCCAGTGTCTTTTGTGCTTGTGTCCCAGAGTCTTCTCTGATTCTAGACTGAAATATTTTTTATCTTCGTTGTCGCTAGCCTCGGTTTGTCCGTTGTTATTTACTATGAAGCAAAAATCGTCCTTACTTTCTGATAAGTTACAACGCGCTGTTTAAAAGGCCAATTTGCATAAGATTGGAGAGTGACCAGATCACACACACTTTCAGTCTTCTTTTTAACGGGTGATTTTTTTTTCAAGTTTGTCAAATTTCTAACTCTCGAGGTTATGGTGATTAGGTGAGGTGCTGGGAGATTAAGTCCGATGGCAGCAGTGAACCAAAAGCGGCGATTTCCCATGATCAGCCTGTAAGTTCAGCTCAGTATTTCTTTCTAGCTTGCATTGTTCTGTATTTTGTTAATCTCCATACAGGAGTTTCCTAATTCCAGTTCTTCTTGTGCTTCGGATGCTCAATCTCAGCTTTAGCGAGTTATGTTAGTTTGCAGCTTTTGAGTCATTAATGGGGAATTTTTTGTGTAGCTTTTTCTCTTTTAACAAACATATCAAAAGTGGATGTTAAAGTGGGGTACGTGCTGCTGCTGTATTCAATTGTGGTCTTATTGTAGGTTGTGTAAAATTATCTTAATTACGTTGAATGATGGAGATAATAATGTATGAATTTTGCAGGTTCTCTGTTCTGCTTGGAAGGAGGATGGCAGTACAGTGTTTTCAGGAGGTTGTGATAAGCAAGCAAAGATGTGGCCCATTCTATCAGGTGGCCAGGCAGTCACAGTGGGCATGCATGATGCTCCGATCAAGAACCTTTCATGGATTACTGAGATGAATCTCCTTGTCACTGGAAGCTGGGACAAAACCCTCAAGTACGTGTTTTATGTGAAGCCCTTTAACGTATCTAGGCACTAAGAAAGCCACAGTATTTAGGAGTGGTGTTAAAGAGAGTAGTTTTGAAGGTGTCCCACCCAGCTTATCTGCCTACCATTTTGCATACTTTATGGCGAGGGATGAGGTATGTTGCAATATACGCCTCAAGTAGTTTGTAGCATTCTAAGTTTATAAATTTGGAACATGTGTGCAGATATTGGGATTTGCGGCAACAAACTCCAGCACATACTCAGCAACTCCCTGAACGGTGTTATGCTTTGAGTGTTCGGTACCCGCTGATGGTGGTTGCGACAGCGGATAGAAATATAGTTGTGTACAATCTTCAAAACCCACAAGTAAGTACATGGACATTAGCTTGGTTTTGTACAAGGGGTAGATCTTGAGGGTTGAATGTTAGATTTCAATAATTCATTTAATGATTCAAGCTTTGTTGTAGTTTTCTGTTTTGGTGGTACTCTTGGACACTCTTGTAGCATCCTGATATTTTTTTGTGTTGAAACAGACTGAGTTTAAACGGATACTATCTCCATTGAAGTATCAAACTCGATGTGTTGCAACCTTTCCAGGCAAAGAGGGCTTTCTTGTAAGTCAACGCCTACTATCTGAGACATTCAAACATATTTGTTTCAAGCTTTTGTTTGAAAGATATACCATTTGCAAATATGCATTTGTATTTGTTGATGATGACGTCGGTATGTATGTTCCAGGTTGGTTCAATTGAGGGCAGAGTAGCCGTTCAGCATATCGATGAAGCTCAGCAGTCCAAGAACTTCACTTTTAAGTGCCACAGAGATAACAACGATATATACGCAGTCAACTCCATCGACTTCCATCCTGTATGTTCTTCCCTGTTCAGTTAGTTCGTTGAAATAATGCGTTTCCCCGTTGCTTTTCTCCATTCACAATTATTCTTCAAATATTACTCCTACTAATGCAATATTTGGGAACTAGCAGGTCCATGGAACGTTTGCCACCTCCGGATCCGATGGAGCATTCAACTTTTGGGACAAGGACAGTAAACAAAGACTTAAGGTAATTAGTGCATCTGTTAAGTGCGTTGGTTATTGCTGCCGTGTAAACTTTTATGTTTATCTTTGGGTTTTTATCAATTAATCTGTTGATTTTCGTGTTAATTTCATCTTTCACATTTCACTAATGCTTTGAAACAACTGAGCAGGCTATGCAGCGGTGCAACCAGCCGATTCCTTGCAGTACATTTAATCATGATGGAACCATCTTTGCTTATGGGGTACGTATTTCTAATTACGTTTTGAAAATTTGGTCTTGGATATAATTTTGCGGACTTAAAGTTCGTTTTCTTGTTCGCTTTTCCTTCAGGTCACAGTAATGTATTTACATGTAGTTATAAATTTGAATCTCTTCTTACGTGCTAATGCTGGTATTCAACAGGTTAGTTATGATTGGAGCAAGGGTGCTGAGAATCATAATCCTTCAGCAGCTCGCAACTACATCCTTCTCCATCCTACTCAGGTAATTATGGCTATCTAAATCAGATACTCGTGTGCTTCAGGATTACACAGGAGTACCGATATATCAAACACCTTTGCGCTTAACACTTTTGCAATTAGCTACAAGTAATTAATTCCAGATCGCAGGTTCCCAGTATGAGAAATTGTCACAGTTATTGAAGGACACCAGTGTGTTGACATATTCGTATTGCTGGCAGGACTCTGACGTTAAAGCTAAAGCTCGGGTAGCCGCCAGTGGAAGAAAATAAGCACGAACGAAAATGTTCTTGGCTAGCACTATGTCATTGAGTCTAGTGGAAGCGTGCGTGTTGTACAAGTATTTGCATGGAGATGATAAACTGTTACTCTTCTGCGAATGTCTACTGAAGTACCTACTACCCTGAGCTCTGCTTCACTATACCCCAGAAGTCTAGTATGGTGTTCGAAGGAGAAGGAGGCTTTTGCAGTTCAATCATACTGGGGACGTCGGCTGGGGGAATTTGTGGTCTTCGACGATGGTTGAGCCTTTCAGGATAATGAGGGGGTTTTCTCAACTGACAAGATTCTCCTCAACAATCCCGTGCTCGGATGAACAAGTTCTTGAAGCCATTATGAATCCATACGTCGAAGTCTACACTTGTACAATGCTTTGTTGATAACACTCTGTTGGCATTGTATTTTGGTCCTTCACTTACTACGTCCTTTTTAGGCCAGTGTAGAAATTTTCAGGTTAATCATGATATGTAGATGGGGTATTGTAGATCTGTCGGCAGAGCTGTGCCTATGAGTCGAAAGTTGACGTTTATGTAACGTGACCGAGTTAATCTTCTTTCAACAAAATTCTCAAGTATCTAATAGCAACTTGAAAACCTCGGTTGTAAATGAGTTTCTAATATATTTTGCCGGAAAGTCATCCCGTAATATACAAACTCACCTGCGTTCTCTTTGAATGCGCACACCTAGACATACGAGTCTCTTGAAGTCTGCTTTTCACTTGTGTATACACCCAACTTCCATCATTACTCTACTTCGATGCAGCTGAATTATACTTTCCTTCTCGGATTCCACACTTCCATACTGTTGCCCAAAGCCTCATGTTTGAATGACTAATAAAATAAACCCATTCCCTACACAAACAGAACCTGCAACACCTTGCCCGACGTGCTTTGGCTATACCTCCTGAATATGGGAATTACCCCAGATCTATGAATTTGTAATCAAAAAATGGTGCATGATCTAACACATTACACCCATTCACAACAGCAACCGATGTTATGTAAACGAATCACCCCCTAGTTTCTATATACAAATACCATAACTGTCAAAATTTTGCAATCAAACACCATATTCACAGAACATGATCAGATGCACACAAGCCGGCTGATCTCTTCCAGCGTTTCCACAACGGCAACCATCGTGGGACGCGACAACGGCGAGCTCTCAGTGCACCGCATCGCAAGATCTAGAAACGCAGAGATCTGGCCCACAGCACCAGCCGCCATGACAGTCTCATCACAGACCTCGTTGGCCTTCCCTCTGGCGACGAGAATTCTCGCCATCTCCACGAGGTTGGACCCGCAGCGGCCGTTGAAATGCGGGCCAGTGGGGCGCTTCCCGGAGAGCAGCTCCAGCATGACCACCCCGAAGCTGTACACATCGCCCTTGGTGGTGGCGCGCCATGTCTGGGAGTATTCCGGCGGGACGTAACCTGGTGTACCCGCGACCACCGTGCTCACATGCGTGCAGTCCGTGTCCATGATCCTTGCCATGCCGAAGTCTGTCAGGACGGCGTGGAAATGCTCATCGAGTAATATGTTGCTAGATTTGATGTCCCGGTGGATGATCAGGTGGGCGCACTCATGGTGCAGAAACGCGAGTCCGCGTGCAGTTTCTAGTGCGATTCGAAGGCGAAGTGGAAACGCTAGTTTCGAAGCTTTTTCGTCGCTTTCGTACAGCCAGTCGTCCAGGCTTCCGTTTGGGAAATACTCGTAGACGAGCAGCATCTCCTCGTTGCTGCAGCAGTAGCCGAAGAGTGAGACGAGATTCTCGTGGTGGATCGTGCCTAGCGTTTCCATCTCCGCTCGAAATTCCCGAGCTCCTTGAGCGCCGTTCGGCGTTAGCTTCTTGATGGCTACTGTCACGCCGTTCGCCAGCGTCGCCTTGTACACGATTCCGAAACCGCCATCGCCTAGAATGTTCCTGTCGCTGAAATTCTCAGTGGCTAGCGCGAGGTGAGCATATGTAAGGGACTCCAAGCACAACATCCCGAATGACGCAACGCTGCTCTTATCTGAAAAATCATGCACCTTCTTCGCCATCTGATCCTCCTCAACTTCCACCAGCCGCTTCCGGCGCCACTCCGATACAATGCAGTAAAGTGAACTCATAAAAAGAACTGCAATTATCGTGCAGATACTGCTTATGAACGCGATTTCTAGCCTCAAGATGATCTTCTTCTCGCTGCTAGGCGGTATCATCTCGGTTAATGATGAGTTCACCTCACTGAACATTTGACTGCATAATTGGGGCATGTCAAAGTTTGTAGAAGTGGCGCTCAGATTCGCCAGGACGGTTGTGTAAAGTGGGTCTGAGTCATTGAAGCAGAGATTTACATCTCCGATGTAACCCTTCCATCCCAAGGTTGTGAACTGGCCCTTGCTCGGAATAGGTCCGCTCAATTTCGGGTTGTAGGAGACGTTCAGTATAGTCAGTGCGTACAAGTTGCTGAGCTCTGGAGGCAACGCACCTGAGAGATCATTGTTCGCCATGTCTAAGGTTATCAGCAAGGATGCGTTTCCTAATGAGCTCGGGATGGATCCAGTCAAGAGATTGTTCGACACGTTCAGGTTGTAGAGCGGAAGGTTACCCACTTGTTCAGGGATCGGGCCTTCTAATCTGTTTTCTGACAGTATGAGGAAGCCCATAGTGGATGCGTTTCTGAGGTCGGGGATGAGTCCTGTCAGATTATTTTTCTCGAGTTGCCAGTAACGCAGGACTTTGCGCTCTCCGAGCAGGCGGGTGCTACGAAGCTTGAGGCTACCCCGGAGGAGAAGTGGTAACCAGACGTGGCACTGGGTGTCTGAGACGTCGATGAGAGAGTCCAAGTGCTGTGATTGCCCGGGTGACCATGTTGACAAGATAGAGCACTCCCCAATTCCGTCCACAATCCAGGGCTCCTCTCTGTTTTGCTGAAATACTCGGTCTGAGTCCCACCCTACGTCTCCGAATCTTGAAGGAATGCTCCCGTTCAGGTGATTGTCCGCCAAGTTGACCCAGATCAAGCTGGAGCAGTTTGTGAGCGATGTCGGAATGCTTCCTGTAAGAAAGTTGCTCTCGAGCTGCAGCCACAAGAGGTCCTGAAGGTTGCCGAAGCTCGTTGGGATATAACCGGTGAGGAAATTCGACGACAAATCCAAGCCCTGCAATTTAGATAGTAGCCCAAGCTCCGCTGGTAGAGTGCCAGCCAATTTGTTGAACGAGATGCGCAGGAGGCGTAAACTGCTCATACGGCCAAACTCCGACAAGACTCTGCCTTCGAGGAGATTGTTGCTCAAATCGATGTAGCGCACCTTCTGGAGCTCTGTGACTTCCACCGGAATTTTGCCAGAAAACATGTTTAATTGCAATGTCAGGAACTCAAGGTTCGAAAGTTGACCTAACCATGTCGGAATCGTACCCGTGAGAGAGTTGTTGCCAACATCCAGCAGCTGCAAGGAGCTGCACTGACTTAGATTTTCCGGCAATTCTCCGGTGAGGTTGTTGTGACCAAGCCACAGAACCTTCAACCGCTTCAGGTTGCCTATTTCTCCAGGAATCGACCCATGGAAATGGTTTCCTTGCAAGACCAGCCCCTCCAAGTTGCTGCAATTGCCGAGCTTTGGCGGCAGCGCACCCGTGAAATTGTTCCAAGCCATGTCCAGCTTTCTTAGATACTTACAGTTGGAGAGAAGCGTGTCAGGAATGGATCCACTGATGCCTTTGTTATCTGGCATAATAAGCTCCTCAAGGTAAGGCAGCTGGCTGAATGCGAAAGGAATCTCCCCCTTGAAAGAATTGTTACCAAAGTCCACCGTGCGTAGGCTTCTGCAACTCCCTAACCCTGGTGGAAGACTTCCGTCGAGATTGTTGGAGGAGACGTTGAAGGAAGTGAGGTTGTTGCAGTTGGTGAAAATTTGGGTCGGAATGGTGCCATTCAGCTGATTCCTGGACAGATCTAAGCTCTGAAGCTGAACGAGGCCTCCGAGCTCAGTTGGGATACTTCCCCCGAGCCTGTTGTGGGTGAGGTTTAGTACCTAAGAAAACATGTGCAACGGTCTGAGAAAACATTACCCCAACACAAGCATCTGCTGTCACCTATAGTGGTTTGAATCGCCGAAATTATACCTGTAGATTGGAGCAGTTGGCGATTTCTCGAGGTATAGTGCCGGTGAGGCCATTGAACGCGAAGGAGAGAGAAGTGAGAGCTGAGAGGTTGGAGATTCTTCCAGGTACAGCTCCGGTGAGGTTGACAGAAGTGAGGTTAACAACGGTGACTCTGGTTTCACCTTGCCAAGCTCCGCAGCGCACTCCGGGCCAATTACAAGGACCAGAGGCATTGTTTTCAACCCAATTTGCATTGAGATATGCGCTGTTGGTTCTCCACGAAAGGAGAACTGACTCATCCCGGCTCAGTCCGCTGGAGAGATTGAATGCCGATGTGTTTGCCTGCAAATCTGGAAGCAGTCATAGTTTAGATTGTTGATCAGTCACAACTTGAAAGTTTTAATGAAATTCTGGGAAAGGTCTTCCAAACACTTAGAACCTCACCTTGCTGAAGGAATAATCTCTCTAGATCTGAACGTTTCACAGATCCTTGAACCTCACCATCCTTCGTTGCCGCTATGATGTTCAGCTGCAGACTGCTAAAAAGGAGACAAAGATATAGAATGCAGCTCTTTGGTGAGTACGTCGACATGGAGACGAGCAAGGGAGTGCCTGACTCCATGTTGATGGATAACCAGACTCGAGAGTTAGACAAGCTTGATACAAGCAACCCAATTCCATAGAAAATCGAACCTGTCCACATCAACTTGTTCCTATCTCTGTTAAGAGTTTCCCTGCCCAAGTTGTTATTTCTATCTCACGTCTCTCCATCTGGGAAACTCTCACTCAGCTTCGAATTCCTCATGGCTCGGGTAACTGGAGTATGAGTCTACAATTTGGTTCGAAATTGTCTTTCAAACGCACTAACATTGTCGTAGATTGGAAGGTCACTACCAGGATGTATCCTCCGAAACGTTCACAAAAAGTGGAACGTTTTCGAAACATCTCCTTGAATGGTGCTCCATACAGAAAATTCGACTCGTTTCTGCACCAGCTTCAATCAGGCATGGAACACAACTGGTCAATCCCGGTTCAATGGCCAAGGCCCTTGCAACTGTACTATCAAACACCGACGAGGACCAGGCTCATCAATTCAGAAAATGGCCACTCGCAGGGTTTATGTATTGTTGCACAGTACCTGCGATGCCAAGAGCAACAACCTGAAGTGTGTGCTATTTAAGCTTGAAAGATAATCGACAACCAAAAATCATTGCAAAGTTGAAGAATGGTAAGGGATGCTGTTGTCTACGTTGCCATGGTACTACCAATGAACTTTAAACTCTCGGTGGACCCTCCATCGAAATAATCACCAAATCTCCATAATCTCTAGTTTGTTGCGAAAGCATCTTTCGGCATGCATGTCGGCTAGCTTGCACCCTCATCAGAATCACCCCTCCTCAAAAAAATTGCTTATGTCGGGGTGGCAGCAAGCATGAGAAGTATAGAAGACGTCGGTCTGGATATCGATGCTACAGCCGTAGACCTTGACCACTGCCGTCAACGTTTACAAAGGTCCCAAACATTATGAGAGCTGGTGAATGAAGTGTTGACGGAGCTATCACGTAGCCATGGCATCAGCAAGTTGCCCAACCTTCTGTTGTGATGAATTCTAGAAGGTACGAGGTGAGTTTTAAACTTAAAAAACTGCCAACTTGTCAAAATTCTGGTAGATGCTTCACCTTCTATCGATACAACAACTTGAATTTGTGTGAAAGAGTGGCTGCCGTCCAGGTGCAATTAAACTTGCCAATCTGTAATTCGACTCATAAAAATTCTCTTTTGTATTTCAATGATAAAGTACTTACTCCTCCTTCAGGAACATTATTTGAGCTCACTAAACATGAGCATTCAAGAATTACAGGCCTTGAGTACTTTGTGTGGCTTTAAGAAACCGGAGTCAAAAGGACATTGAGCTCTTCTGAATTCAAGAACTTTAATGCCTTGGACTGTATAGATTTCCGGTTATGGTGTTGGCAGATGTTTATTTCTCTTCCTTGGCATTTCCATAGCATTTCCATAGTATTTCCATAGTATTTCCATGTTAATAGTAGATCATAACCTGTTTCATTCTAGATTCAATTTGTGTTCAGAACATCGAGTCAATGGGCACAAAGGTTATTAGTGATCTAAAGAGGTTGGACAAGTGTGCAAAAGCTTGCCAACAGCTATGCAAAAGTTTGTGAAAGAAAGTGCGTTTGGAGGAGACCAGGGTGGGAGACTGGGACAGGCTATTGACTCTCTAGAAGAGTGGTCATCACACCATCCATGCTTATTGTATCATACTTTTTGGGCTCCTAGAGAATTTGATCAGCTTGCTAGCATGCCGGCTAAGCAGCTGAGCATAGTTGACCCGTATTGCTCACTCCAAGAGCTCACATCAGGAAACTCCAAGGTAATCAGTTTGCTGTGAACATCAACATGACATCAAAGAGTACCTTGTCAAGTTTGATGTCATTTTTGCATGAAGACTACACATGTCAAAATTAAGATAAAATGATATCAATTTTTTTAAGGTGAAATGATGTTAAAATGACATCAAAATATTATGTCATTTTAATGTCAATATAACTCATGTCATTATAATATCATTCTCATATTATTTTGACATGATTTTCATATTGTTTTAGCATAATTTTAATCTATATTATTTTTAGTTTAATTTTATAACTTTTTTATTTGTATCATTTGAATTCTATTTTAAAGTCGTTTTGGTATTATTTTGATGCCCTTTGGATGCCAAAATGACATCAACATATGTCAAATCTTTAATTGACTTCTGACTCTATATCAGATTGACACTAGAGAAGATTCTTGATGTACATGGTTTTTGAGTCACTAGCTTATTTGAGTTTAGACACCTAGATCTTTTTTTTCTCAGAGGCCTTCTTAAAACAAGTTATGGAAAAGTTGGAACACATTGAAGCAACACCGCAAATTTGTAGGAGAAATGGGCCTCCGTACTAATTCCTATGAATTTGTGATCATGCATATTGAAGTCCAATGGTTGAATGATTTGTAGATTATTTATTTCTTGAACAAGTGACCTCCAAAAATTGAGTTGAAAAATAGTTACCTCAAATAGTTCCAGTAAGAAACCACTATATGCAACTACAGTGTAGAATACTCTAGTTTTGAATTGTAAGAATATTATGTGAGTGTTGTTTATATAATGTGGTTTACAATTACTTAATGAGTAATGTGGCCCTTTATGTGAGGGTTGTGTGGTATTTATTAAAGATTAAATTGTACAATAGTGACAATGGCAAGGAAGAAGACACAAGATGTTTTTTACTCATCTCAGAGGAAGAAAATCGAAAGACACAAGGATCAACTTCAAAAAGGCTTAGGTTGGAGATAACTATACAAATCTGATTATGCCTTTGCTTTGGAATTCCATACATGTTGCAATGTGAGTACAATGGAATTCCATACACTGATGCTTTTAGGTATTGACAATCAAAGTACGAGCTTCTAGACCATACCAAAAATTCCTATGATGATCATTAGGAGAAATGTGGGGTCTCCAAAAGGCCTTGTAAGACAGCCCGAGGTAGGTGAACTTGCTGCCCATGCATGCTTCTCTAAGTAATCCCATTGGTAGATATCTTGCTCACTCACAGCGTCAAGAGCTACAGTGTTGACAGCGTCATTACTGCTGGCACTATTCACTGCGGTGACAACAATGGACACGCCGTCGCTGACAACAATTTGCTGAATCCACAAAATCCACTATTGGCAAAACGTGGCACCATTGGTCCCGGTAGGATAAAGTGCATGGGTTTCACCAAAATTTTAGGCACGTGGAAATCCAAAGGCCTTTTAGAAACCCCAGATTTCCCCTAATGTCCTATAAGAGAGATGTCCTTCAATTGAAATCTCACATATTTTGGAGAATCAAAAAGAGAAGTGGAAAAACATTTAACAATGAAAAGTCATCATTTATCAAAGGTTCTCAACATAATCATGATTTAAAATAGAATTTTAAAATTAAGAAACAAGATTATTGTAATGTTCCAAGGCCTTACAGATGCAATTTAACTCTTGTTTCTATCTTCAATGAAAATGAAGATTAGATCCTAATTATACCAAACAATCTCAAACACTCCAACAAGAAGGTGGTAAAGCTTTCAAGATCAATTTAATTTAGTTAAGGACATTTGTAAACGAACAACATAAATGAAGCTACATAAAGATTATAGGGTCTACAAAAAACTTCTAAAAGAATGGAAAGAAGTAGAGTTGAAGATGGCACAAAGAGTCGGCTATCTTATTAAAGCTTATTTAATATGTCTATAGATAACTTGTCAACACAGATCATATATGGCATGTACATAATCCTTGCAAGAAGGGCCATAGAAAGGATGCTATAGTTTCAAAATATATGATTTTTCATGGAACAAATGACAATAGGCAGATTAGATTATAAGCATCTTTAAAAATAAATGACAACCTCTTATCATTGATTCATTCTAAGTTGTATTGAAAAGGACATCTATAAAGTGCTTACTAGTAAAGAATGTTTGGGAGAGTGACTCTAAGCAAACTCATTTTTTAAAAACCACTGATCAAATGTTGAAATATGCAAAGAATTTGTAATTAAGATTCAAAACTCATACTAGTAAAACAAGTTGTGCATTTAGGACCATGGAAGAAGACTAAATTGATATGGTTGATGGATTGCTAAAGTGTGCACAAGTCAAAAAATTCAAATCTTTGATGAAGGTCGATCATTAAGAAATCTTTATTATTTTTATAATAAAATGTGCAAAAGTAAAAAGAATTCAAATTTTTGATGAAGGTTAATCATCACGAAATCATTATTATTTTTGTGCGAGCCTTATTGTATAAATACCTATCAACCAGCTGATGTTTCTCTATATACATGAACTTAGACAAGCATTTGACTTCTATATATTAAATGATATCATTCAATAATTCAAGCACTAGATAGCAAAAGATATGAAGGTTGATATTAAAAGAAAACATTGAAATCTCACTTCTATAGCTGATTATTCCAAAAGTAGGAGCCTTTTCTAAAGCAAACAAGTCATGGAGGCAATTATAAAAAAATGACGTGAATGTAGTTTGTACAAGCTTTTGAAATACCATTTTGAATGACAACTATTGACATTAAACATAAACAAAGACATCTTTATTTGAAGTTGAATGAAATCAGGTTGAATCAAAGTACAATGACAAATAAAAAGACGTGGAAAAGGACCAACCCATGAGTTAGTTGTACATGATTTTTTTTAAATAATTGTTAAGATTGCAACCTCAAACAAGAAATCAAGTGTCAATACTCTTAGAAGCATTGTTTACATGAGTTATGTTCCTCTATAATTAAATCTACAAATTTTGTAGAATTGCTATTGAGATAGAAAATGTGAGAAACATATAATATGGTAATAAAGGGTATTTGTGGGTGCAAGTACAAATATATAGTTGATGCTGCAACCTCCAATGGACCTTCTCATGCCACTAAAAAGAAGACCAATCCTTTAAAGAAGCAAGGTCATCCGTAAAGAAATTCCTACAAACTAGCTCCATCTACAAACACACACATTCAACATTATCAAGGTTAGACTTCAACTCTACAAACTCACCTTTAATTCAAAACTTAAAACTCCTCTCTATCTACGATTTACTAACAAAAACTTGTCTTGCAATGCAATATAAAACTTTTTAAAAAAAAATTATAAAAAAAAAAAAAAAAAAAAAAAAAAAAAAAAAAAAAACACAAACACAAACACAAACACAAACACAAACACAAACACATGATCAATAACATGGACCCTATTGCTAAGAATGTTGATGGAAAGAAATTTAAAAATTTGTGTATAGATGAAAATAGTCAACAAAACATGCAAATGAATGAAAACAGATGAAAATGATATATAATGAGATATTTGATGATAGTTGATGGATAAAAGACTTGGTTAAAAACATGACAAATTTAGTAACACAGAGATTGTGACATTGGGTTGTGATACTTGGCATTTAATTTACGTTTTATTACTAGTCAATGAGAGTTGATTTTCTTTTTGAATTTTAGCACATGTGTGTGAATTATTGCGTTTTCAAGGTCTATTCCAAAATAATTTTTGAGGTACAAAAGGCCACTTATTTCCCTAAATTCATGCACCATTCAAATTGATTGTTTTCTGCCAAAGCGACTAGAGAGCTATGTTATGAGCTCCACTCTCAACATTACAAACCAACAGACATGACAAAGATCTTGGGTGGAATGCCATCAATTGAGCCGAGTAAGCAAGTCCATTGCAAAGAGCTGTACCAAGCAGGGCTGAGCAAAGGCAAGCAGGCCACGAGCATGAAAGTGAGTCATGGCTGTTTTGTCTAGCATGCCAATTTTGACCAGCACAAAACTTGATGTGAAATCTATTCCATACAATAGTGTAAAAAGCAAGGATCTCTTCAACAGTATTCTGAGCCAAGCAAACGTTGCTGCATAATTCATTAATCAACAATAGTTTACATTAGGCTGATTGTCCTAAAACCAGCAGTTTAGGATATTTTGAGTAGTGGTAAATTTTGAAGGAAAAAAATACGAGAGGCTTCGAAATAGGATTTCAGAAGGATTGGAAAAAAATGCAACAAGAAATATGCATTTCTCAATTTTCTGGGGAATTCCAAAGTGCAAAGTAACCTGTAACCCAATTCCGATTACATGCACTAATGTACAAATGAGGTACATCTATTTTTCACAATCTAGAATTAGACCTCATTGGTTTTGAAGAATCTACTGATCTGTTTTAGAACAGTGGTTGGAATTAGGACAACCAACCATAATTAAAGTAATTTGAAAACCAACAGTGGAGTTATTTGAAAACTTAACAGTGACACATGATAATACCCATGATCATCCGTGCAATAGGGGTATCAGAGTGCATGATACATCAACATCTTTTATAATAAAACTTTCAATATTTTAGCATAATTTATGCTAAACCAGTGTGATTTCATATACGTGCTTATTTTTAGACATTCCAAAATTTAAGAGAATGATAAGAATTTAATGATTCATGGAGACAAGAATGTACACTTGTCAAACATAAAAGTATATGTTTACAATAAATATATCTATAATAGGCACCTCAACTTATTCATATGGTGTCCAAAAATATATCATGAAGTAAATTGGAATCATCGTGTTTTTACCAATATGATCTATTAAAATATTATTTTATTTGTTTACAAGAAGTGTGCTAATTACTTAAATGCTTGGAAATAGACTAGTTTACTTTAGTCATGGAGCATAGTTACAAGGCAGATTAGCATGCCAACTTCCATAATTGGGCAATTTTTTTTTCCTTTCTATATGCCAATTTGATACCCCTAACAATATTCCATATGTCAATAGCACATTTGTTCACCCTTGAACAAATCTTTTTTTTTTGAAAAAATAAGACTTATCTCCATAATATTTTATTTTTTAGTTTCAATTTATTTTCAAAAAAAAAAATCATTCAAAAAAACCTTAAATGGATTAAAAATAGACAAATATTACATAAAACAATTTCTCATATTTTTTTTTTCCATCCTGAAAAATTCCAATTCCAATTTTTTCCTATTTTTAGAATTATTTATGAACAAACCTGCTATTTACATACGGTAATAGAGGATGATGTCTCTCCAGCCTCCCGAGGCGTCTTTTCATCCGCAAATTCCACACAGAACAGTCGTCCTCTCCAGATGCACTCCAGTTGCAGGCATGAAAGCCTTCGAAGCTCATGAAACCATGGCCTTCATGTGATGTGCAGCACTGTTGGGGTTCAACAATTTGCATCGCACTCCACCATGGAGTCCGTCAAGCGGCAGAAGCATCTCACAGGATTCAAAGACTCAGACCACGATGTAAGCAATTGAATCGGAACAAACCCTTTTCTGGAATTCAACTTCAATCACAGAGGTTCAGAGGTTCAGGGGTTTAGGGTTTAGGGTTTAGTGATTTGGGGGTTTGGGGTTTTGGGGTATTTTGGTTTTGGTGTTTTGCATCCGATGGTGTTTTTTTTCCATGTGAGGGGGAGGAGACATGTTTTGGAGTCTATTGGTGTTGAATTCTGGTAGTTTGGATGTGTGGAACAGATTCTCGTGAAGATTGTGAAGGGAGCGCAATGGCGCAAGATCAAGGGGAAGCAGGGGCAGTGGGAGGATTTTGTGGCGATGGTGAATAGGAAGCGGGGTGGGGTTCATAGTGACCCTGCGAAGCATCCTGTGGATGTGCTCGCTGCGTTTGTGCAGACTTTTACTAAGAAGGAAGATGTTGATGTGAGTCTGACGGAGATGATTGCGCACAATTTGCGTTTTCTTGGCTTGTGTTTTGGACGGTTTGATTTCCTGTTTTTAATTTCCTGATGAGTTTTTTTGTCTGATGGTTGGCGACTTTCTTACGATGTTCATATGTAGGGATGAGATTTGGAGATAGTAGGGCTTTACTGAGTAATTTGGATTGGAACGCAGCTGGTTAAGAGGGTACGTAATTGGTCTGCGTACTGTGCAAATCAAAAAATGCTAAATGAGACGCATCCGTTTGCAAAGACTCCGGAACAGGTATGCAGATCCTATTGTCTCGGGAATTAGGATTGGTTTAAGATTTCTACATCATGAGCATTTCAGGACATTGCTGTGAGGACCAGCTTTGATTATGTGAGGTTCAGGTTTTCAGCAGTATGTAGGGCGGAGTTCAGCTTCTAGATAGCCGATTTGTTCATGAGAATCTTAACTTGGAATGTAGGAAATTGTTGAATCAGCTGAATAGGGTTTTAAGGCAAGGCTGTTAATCTTGAGTCATTTAGTGTATGTGAAGCGGTGCTAGAGTAAAGCTTGAAGTATGTTAATGTGGGGATGGCAGTGCAGGAGCTGGTGGAGTCCACTGGATCTCATCCTCGCTTTTGGTCTTACTACAATTTTCAATCCTGGATGGAGGTCATAAATCAACTCCCTCGAAAGCCTGGAACTGATGCATTTTAGTTATAACCGTAGTCTAAAGCATTGAACCAGTTTTGAATTTGTCCATTGTTTCATTTAAAGCCACACTATCCCCACAATCTTACGACAATGCTATGTAAATTTTCGGCCACACTTTCTAAAACCTTCTAATATTCCTATGAAAAATCTGATTGGGCATTGTGTAGCTTTAGTATATTTGCTGCCATAGGCACTATGGTGCTTCGTCAATTAGGGTGTAATTTCTGGGTTTTATCACTGATGTTGGTAATGGAATGTTTGCAGGGTTGGAAACATGCGAAGAGAGGAGACCCTAACAGCCCTGTGAAACTGATATCACTTGATTGTGAGATGGTCACTTGTGAAGGTGATGTCAAGGATCTTGTTCGCGTATGTGCAGTTGGGAGTGATTACAATGTGAGTACACAGTAGCCGATTTTACTACCACGTGACCACGGTTGTGGGGTCGTCGAACTCATTTGAGCGGATTCCAGTTGGTTCAAATACCTACTGTTCTACCTTAGGTTTCGCCTTTTCTTAATGTATCCCACATCACATTTCCTTAACCCATCGTATTCTTCTTAATGCATCCCGCATGCTACATTTAACTATGTTGCTTTCACGTCCCCTTGATTTATGTTCCGAAGTTCTGATTCTAAAGATTTTTGGAGCTGCTGCAGACTTTGATTGACGAGTTAGTTGTGCCAAACGGAAATGTGACCGATTATCTAACAAGCATCACCGGGGTTTCAGAGAAGGATCTGAAAGGAGTTACTCTCACACAAGCTGATGCTCAGGTATTTTCCTTTTTCTGGTGGCTATTTATGATCGCATTCTATACAGTATTCATGCATCTAGGTGGAATTGAATCTAGGAGGAAAGACGTGCCTTCAATCGTTGCTTTGTCTGTTAGGCGCAACCTTATACCTACTTTAATCTATCTGGCGCAGTGAACAACTGAAGCTGTTGTTCCAAACTCGACTCTCAACATCTGTAACATGATGAGAAGTTTGTTTGATGCCTAGTAGAATTCTAGTAGAATTGTGTTATTCTTAACTTGTTGTGTTTGGTTTGGCAGAAGCTGGTGTTAGATTTGTTGACCCCGGGCACTATTCTTGTTGGACACAGTTTACACCATGATTTGAGAGGTAAAACGTCTTGTTAATGCTAATGGCCATATTTGCTTTTATTCCGTTATATCTAGCCTGAGCACGTTAAGGTGTGTGAGCTTGGAAACCGGTGAACCTATGTTAAATTCCCTCGACTTGAATTGGTCTCATATGTAACTTGCGGAGGTGAGTGCTAGCACCACTGCGCAACGTTCTAAAGCTTCTTCTGTGATTGGTTTGCAGCACTGAAAATCGACCATAAACGAGTGATTGATACAGCGTTGTTGTTTCGAGACCCTAGTTGGCCGCCTGCTTACTGTCCCGGCCTCTCCAATCTTTGCCAGGTGAACGGATGATTCATGTGTATATTTGATTTGTGAGGGTTTTGTTAAGAATGCCATCTTTTTCGTTTTTAGAGTTTCGTAACCGCTCAATAGATTTTTGACAAATTTGTGGGGCTGCAGGCCATTTTGAAATACAATTTTAGGGACGATGAAAAACCTCATGATTGCTTAGAGGATGCTATTGTTCCAATGCGGTTGGTTCATTACCGGCTTGAGCATGATGTGAGCAGTTTGTCTCTCCCTTTGCCACGAAAGGTATGGATCTTTGGTTTAATGACCTCCGACAGATCTTCATCTTCGCTGCTCTTGGACGTCACGTCGATTATAGTAATTACTGTGGAGCCCAATGTGCTCGTTCTCGAAATTTGCATTTACCAGAAAGAATATGTTTTTCATGTCATTTATGCTCCATATTATTCACTCGATGTCTTCCACTTTGCAGGGGGTGAATCAAGAGGATTTATCTAAATTATTGTTGCACATGTTGCCAAACTTTGTCCCTGTGTCTTCACTTCGTTCAATATTTCCAAAAGATTCTGCTTGTCGAATACAGGTACTCGTCTATCAATGTTGTCTGCACGATTGTTTCTTTAGTATCCACAATACGGCACCTTGTGTTCTGACCTCTCTCTATATCGCTTCTAGGTGATTTGATATCTAACATTCTTGAGTTTTGCAAATATCATGATGGTAGGATATTGTGTACAAGAATAAAGGAAAAAGAGGATCGACTGTAGCAGTTTTTGAAAGCATAGAAGAAGCTGACAATGCATTTGAGCACCTAGAGGGGATACTTGGCAAGGTATTTATTTCGTCTTTATATTTTATTTTTGATCCCTTTTTTCTCATATTAGCCATATGAATTATCAATTTTGTATAGTTGCCACTTCTGAATAGCGGCAATGTGTGCTGATGAAGAGGATTTGAATTGCTACTGCTTATTGCACTCAGCAAATATTGCCTCAACTTCTGTGTATCACCAAATTTCACACCACCTTTTCGTGTCCACAGGATTCAGCTGGGTATCCACAGAAGACAGTGACTTTGATGTATCCAGCAAAAAATCAAATGAGAATGGCAGAGTTTCAAGTACGCAAAATGGTGAACTCCAGATCAGTGATTACACCTGGACTGGGAAACGAGGAGTCTCAAACGTTGGTCAATTCAAGCAAGAGGCTCTCTGTCAGTAATGTTGCCGATGAGAATACCGAAGTAGCAAAACGTAGGAAAGTCACCTCGGATGCCTCTGAGGACCTAGAGTGTGGTAAAATGGTTACTACAAAATCCCGTGATGTTGTTGATGAACCTCAAAGCCTTCCGTCCATCTTAGGACGGCCAGGCCCTTCGAAGAATCCAGCCTGGGTAAACAAGTACCAACTCTTAGACCAGGAAAACATTGAGGATCAAGAACTAGAAGAGGGAGAGATCTCTGAAGGCGAAGTAAAGGACGTTGTGGTGGAGCGACCCGGAAAGAAAAAATGCTGCTCTCACGCCAAGGACCTAGAGGCGATGAAATTAGAACTGGATAAGGTGCGCAAGGAGTCGAAGTCTAGAGCGGACGAGATCAGTTCGTTGCAAAAGCTGGTTGCTGCACTATCTCGTAGGGAGGGCCTTGCTTGACAGAGCTTGCTGTTCAATGGCAACACCATTCTGTATATTACATTTAGGTACTCACATTATTTTCTCTCTTTCTGTCCGGATTCTTATTTTGCTTTGAACTGTTGATACTTACTGATCATGTGAGATATCAATGTGCAACAAGAGGTTGAAAGTCGTGAACCTCGTTATCGTTTAAATTGGGTTCCATTCGATACAGTGGATAGTAGTTTTGGTTCAGAAACTGTTTCGAAATTCTACACATCGTTATAATGTTTTCTTTGATTGCCTTAAATTGACATGAATTTTGGATGTTGAAATCTACCCTATCAAATCTACCATGCGTCCAGACATCGGTTTTTCTGATAAAATATTGTAGTATTCTATTCTATTTTCTTTGACTCCAATGCAATTGGGCACGGCAGAATAGTTGTGTGTTCCAAACAATAATTGGATTAAAATACATTGGATCACAATTGCCGGATTCAAAGCACCCATTGTTTGGTAGCGGTCACATGTGATCCAAAGACACCAAGTTCTTCAAATTAATTACCGGTTATTGAGTTTTGAACGTCTGATATTTAATACTTTATGTTCCGGTTCTTAAATAATTCACGAAATTTCAAGAATATTGAAGTGCAATGAGGTATTTTGAAGCTACATATTGTGAACCAATATTGATCTATTTACATGATCATTTGAGTGTGTTGTGATTTTTCTTACGTTGATACATTTCCAATGATGATCATAGTCACAATTGCATTAAATCTAGAATCTTAATCTTCCGCAACACTTTTTCCATAAGTACATACCGTAACACGATAACAGGTTCGTTCACAAATGATTCCCCCAAAAAAAAAAAAAAAAAAAAAAAAAAAAAGTAAATAAATAATTAGAAACTTACAAATAAGAATGACTCCAAATTTATTCACAAAAGCTCCATACTATTACCTCCTACGAACAATGGCGGTTAACAAGGATTACATTCCACAACGTCAACAATATCAACCGAAGAGGGTGCTGCGCATGTGCCGACCCAGCCGGGGCCGGCAACGCGCACAGCCACCACCCACGGCCCCCACCGATCCCACGGTGAGGCCCACTGCAATCCTAAAGATCCCCAACAAAGATATTAACATCCAAAACCAAGACCACACCCAGAAACCACCCCTATCTACGCAGCATGAACATAACAAACCAAATTAAGGGATTTGGGTACTGCATCCCCAGCGCAAACAATCCTGCAAACAGGGCCCTCCATGTTTCCTGACAAGCTTCCCAGAATCTCATCTACGCCAATTGCCGTGCACTCTTCACGTGAAGAACGCATATCCAAAACCGTCACTATACTCAAAACCACCTTTCACGTACATCTGAATACTAAAATCTACATGTAGTGGAGATTGTGCCAGTTTTGGGCACCCATCAGATACCGTGTGAGGCTCAACCGAGTACCGGGCGCAACTGAAGCTCATGCTGCTTGTAACGCGTCGCCCATGAATGGTTTCTCTTTAACTTGCACGAGAGATCATACAAGCTTGCAGATCAAGAGACCATCCAAGACAGATTGTACTTCCTGCCGTAGCGGCGTTAGAAAAATCTCATTCAAGTCTGTGCTAGTTTTCGTGGTTTAAGCTTTGGAGGAGGTGCAGTATTGGGTTGGAGATCACATCGGAGGTTTTGGAGGTTGTGGAGGTTGCGGTGGTGGTGTTGGGAGGTCAGCATGGATCCCAATAATCCCTTCAATCCGCAGAATCCTAACGCTCCGTTTAATCAGAAGAACAAGGAGATTCCGGCAGCTAGCGGGAATGATGTAAGTTTTTGAACGATCATGAGATGTTGGCTTTGATTGAGTTGTACGTTTGTTGTAGTTGGGGTGTGTTTTTTTAGGTTTTGATGCTTTGTTCTCTGCATGGAGTTTTTTAGGTAGAGTTTGTGGTTTTTTAATGTGAATGGTGCATGTTTAGGTGAGTTGTGAATATAGCTGTAGTGTTACCCTAATCGTGTTCTCTAGTTGATGTTTGAGATCCTGGTTTTTCTCTGATTAGTTCTTCGAGTGTAGGGTTGTGCATGTTGGTGTTTGTTTTTTAACCCCTGTATGTTGATAGCTACGTCCTACCGTGTATGGTGGTATTGCAATGAAGGAGCACTTGATTGTGTATTCTCTGGCTTTCTAGGTCTGTCAATGCTATCTCTAGACGATGTGATTGACTCTCGTTGGAGAATTTTTATCTGATGCTATTCAGTATGTCAATCTGCAGAATCAAGAGAAAGGATTAGGAAATATGGTGCAAGGTTTTATGCACGGTGGCTATGGATCTGGACAGCATGGAGGTTATCCTCCACAATATGGATATCCTCCAGAAGCACAAGGATATCCTCATCAGGGTTACCCACAACAGGGTTATCCACAACAGGGTTACCCGCAACAGGGGTACCCACAGCAAGGGTACCCGCAGCAGGGATACCCACAACAGGGGTACCCACAGCAGGGGTATCCACAGAATTCTGCCTATCCTCAAGCTCCTGGAGGTTACCCCCCTCAGGGTGCCTACGGTTACCCCCCAGCCGGTTACCCACAAGCTGGGCATAATTCTCACGGTGGAGTTGGAGTTGGTAAGTACTGTATGTTCTCAAATTGGTGACGTTGCGAACCGTCAGTCATTTTAATGAATTGATATTTGGTGGCAAACTGAAGGCTCTTTGCAGTTGTGAATTTTGGTTGTTTTTGTTTGTTTTGGATTAGTCCACAGTATGACTGATCATTAGATTTAGTTGAGGACTCTCATAAGTTGTGAAACGCACATGATTTCAAATTTTTGTTGCTAGAATCACTGTCTTGACCTTGTCTGTCTGGTGTAGGAGAACATGTTAGAGAGTCTCTGATTGATTTTAATAGCTTTCACTTGTTTAGGGTTTAGGTTGGTTTCTGCTAATGATCTGAGCCTCAGAACTTGCAGTTGTTTGACCTTATTTTTATTATCACTTGTCATTGCTATTGGTGCCAATAAAATTGGTGTGATCCTTCTTGATCAGGCTTTTGAATTTGCAGTAGCTAGGTGATGTTTATTTGTCCTTGTCTAAAGTTCTCAACTCCTTGAAACTGCTTAGATTTAACTCAGTATACTTCTTGCAGGGGGTCTAGTGGCTGGAGCTGCAGCTTTGGCAGGTGCCTATGGTTTGATGCATCATGGCTCTGGCTCTCATGGTATGATGCCTGGTATGCATGGTGGGATGCCTGGTATGCATGGTGGGTATGGTCACATGAAGTATGGCCATGGCAAATTCAAGCATGGCAAAAAATTTAAGGGCATGAAGGGCTTCAAGCATGGAAAGCACAAATGGAAATAGGTGAAGATTTATCTGTATCTTTCTTAAATGAGGCTTCCATTCCATATTTAGGAAAAAACTGGCTTACTATGGAGTTTGTGCAACCAATTTTTTTGTACAGATTTTTTATCAGGACTTCTCATTGTGGTCTAAATTGATGGCAGTGTCGCGCAGCCTAGGTTGTCAACATTCTGAGAGACTGTCTTGACTCCTCTCTTGCAGTCTCATATCATCGACTTACAATTTAGGAGTTGTCACTCTGTAGATGATTTTTTTTTTTTCATTTTATTTTGGAAAAACAATTAAAGAGTTAATTAATTGAAACACATAGATTTTAAATTCTCAGGAGACAGTTTTTATTAGAGAATCGCCCTTGTATTTACACACTCCATGGGCATTGTTGGGTTGCTCTTTACCTGTAGCATCTGATGCAGCCAATTCTGCACATGTTGTGTTTGTACAGAAGTGGTGTGCATGGAAATTTTGGTTTGGTGTTCTCTTACGAGGATTGCTAATTTTCCTCTGGGGTTTTGTCCTACCAAGTAGTTTTCTGAGGCTTTTTAGTGTAGTTGTGACAATTTTGTGGCTGTGATTGGTTTCATAACATCCAAAGTTGTTCCTCATGAAGAGATGTGAATTTGTCAAGCAGTGCTTTTGTGGACCTAAACTTCCTTATTGCATTGTGCAATACAGTAAAAGGTATTATTAAGTAAATCTGTACTTTGAGTAAACAGGGAACAATCATTGTATTTATAAAGTAGACTTACCAATTTTCATCACCCCCCTGAGGATGGTTGAGTCCTTTGACATCTAATGGCATCTTTTAAATAATTTGTGCTGATTCATCATGAGGTGGGAGGGCCCTAGTCTATATCCAAAGTCTTCTTGTCACATGTAACAGGCTCATCAACTGTAGTGTTTCTAGTAGCATTGATGCTTTCCTCAATTCCAGGTGAACGCATAAAACATTCATGCCCTTTGTGCAAAGTTGCCCATACTGCTCACACTGAATCCAGATTACGGAGAAACTGCAGAGAGGGTGACCTTCTCCCAAATACATTGTCACTGTATTCATACGTAAAGAAACAATGGTGTTGTCAATGTAGCTGCACATCTTGCAAATTTTTGAATCTTCATTGTTCATTTTGTTCGATGGGAACATCTAAGTTATGTCAACTGTTGGAACCCAAAGTTCTTGTTTTGAAATTGGTTTATAGAGTTTGGTTTTAGTGTCAATTTTCAGAGCTTCATTTCTAGAAGTACACATTAATATTACATTGATCTAGTAATGATGCTAAGGCCGCCATTTATTTAGGAACCATTTTGGGAACTTGTTGAACTAAGTTGGAGTAATGATCAACAGGTATACATGTAGGTGAATAGTATAGATGGCAAGTAAGGGGCTCCCCAACACCGGTTTTAGATGTTACTGAGTCGATTTTTGGTCTTCATTTGAAGTGTGGATGCTTTGATAACTGATATGGACAAAAGCTAGAGCTGTCCTAGCCTGAACATCACATGCCAGAAGATTCACAAGGCATGGGATCTGCCAATCCTTAACTAGATATGGTGTGCAACTTGTCACTCTTCCGAGGAAATTCTGAAATTCAACTGGTCTATCAACTCCCAAGGATGGATATGATCTATGCCAGCACTGCAGGCACTCAAGTACTTTGAGAAATTTGGAGAGAATACAAAACCATCTTGCAAATTCCGCACAAAGGTAGATGCAGTGTTAATGGCATAATTGTGCATTAAAAAAAAGGTTTAACATAGACATTTCTTCCACATTTACTTCCAGAAACATTACTTCTACAGTCTGCCCTTGATATTTGTTACCCCAATAAGTGTTAAATTGCATATGTATTTTGGAAAATTATGCTCCCCAAAAATTCAAATGATCTACAAGCAAGTGTCAATTCTTCAAAAAATCTATGAAGTTATGCTCCCTTCTTCAATAGACTGACCGCAATAAGTGTTAGTTTGGATGAAGTGGGGTTATGAAATAGTATAACTTGGATGAAATTGAATTATGTTTGTTGGGTATTTCCATATTTTCTTTTTACATATTTTCCTTTACACTTACCATTGATCCAGTCAACTACCCTTGAGTTCTAGTCCTCCAGTGTTTCCAGTATTCATTTCTACATCATGAGATTATTGCTAATTGAGCATTTATTTCAGGTCAATTTCTGTGAAGAAGAAGCAACAAACACCCGGACACTCCTCTCCTAGTCTCTGTAATTTTGCACGAGGTAGCAATTTACACCATCATAAGTTGGCAATATGATGCTACTAGCATATAGCATATGTACTACTTCCTTTGAAGTGATGCCAATCATGAGGCTCATGGGGAAGTGGTACCTTCACTTAGATGCCGTTCCTAAGGTGCATGTGCTTCTGTAGATGAAGTTATTTGCTCTTATCATATATCATCTTCAGAATTGCCTTTGCCCTTATCAGCTTATCATATCAATCTCAACTTGGATGTACTCAAATTACAGTGACCAGAACAGGCATTACATGTGAATGCCAATTGAATCTCTCATCCTCTAATTGGCTTGTATCTATCTTCTCTGCGGAGTGCATGAGCACACTTGTGATTCACAATTTGTGAACCTAAAAAGCGTTTTCACAGATTCTCAATACCTGATCACATGTTTATGGAAGCCTTCCCTTGAAAATGAGACTATACTTGTGGGGTGGCAAAACAGTTTGTAACACCACTGGTTGGCTGTTCCAGAATGAATGGATACCGGCATCAAAATGAACACATGTTGATTCCGCTTGTACCCAAAAACTTAAAAAATCTAACACATGTTTGATAAGAGTGTGTTCATTCTTCCAACCAGATGTGTCAGTGGTTATGGTACGATTTATGTAACAGGTTCGAGGTGCTTCACTTTGTCAGTGAGACGACCTGGACAGTGGCAGGATGCCTTCCTTCTCCGAATTTCAGAAAACCGGGACATTACGAAGGATAGAGATCCAATAGAATGAAAGAAATACCCGACTCCCACTGGCTTACTCATTTGTTCTGCACATCATAATATCAGGTGCTTCCAAAATTCTTCTTCACGGTGCAAACGTCCGATTCGAAAAAATGAACAGGATGTGGCTACAATAACTTAGTAGATGCCACAGAATGTGAACAAAATCGCTGAGTCAGAGCAAAGGATGAATGATAACTAGTAAGTCATGTGTGCAACAGAAATCATCCATCCAAGACCGTGGCAGGCGGAAGTTATCTTCCTCCGAATGATTAATATAATATTAAACTGCATATTTTACGTAATATAAAACTCAAATCGTGAGGAAATGGGGACGTTTTAGTGAGTCATCCCGGAAGTGAGGGCGACTGATTTAGCTGAGAGAATCCTAGGGGGAAGTGATTCAGATTTCGGGGGCTTGGAAGTTGGAACCAGTTGGAACAAGTTGAAGAAAAACACTGTTGATGTCCCAAAACATGCCTAAAAATAATGCCAATAAATTAATGTTTTTTCCAACTGTACACTGAGTTCAGGATGTGGCGTGATCCACACCAATTCTTATATTTCTCTCTAAGAAAGCTTGAACTTTTCTATACAAAGAACTATATCATATTATTCATATTTTTGAAGTGAATTTTGTGTGAACTTTTAGTAAGTAGGTTCTACAAGTTTTTTGTTTGGGAATTTTTGAAAATATTTATAATATGATATAGTTCTTTGTAAGTTACCGTGTTCTCATTAAAAAGTAGATGAGTGGCCTAAAATGCTATCATTGAAATCTAGAATGCTTGCATTAAAACATGTGTTTTAATTAAGTTGGTCAAACATTATGGTATTAAGGTATGTGCTATAATCATAAATACAAATGGGATGAAGAATAAAATAATGTAACAAATGACATGTTAGATGAAGAATGAAGTGAATTTAGATATAATTCTAACGTCAAACATCTAGCTTTCCACTTTATGTCCACTTTCCAAAAAGCTTAATACTAGCAAAGCATTGTAAAGAAAGAGTAGATCTTTGTTCTCAACGTATATGTTTTAAAATACCAATAGAAATTATGGAAGAAGAACCACATCCATTACATGTAAATCAATGTACAAAGCAGACATCACATTTGTTTGTTGTATTTTATTAAATTAAATATTTTGGTTTACTTACAATGAATATAATCTTGCCCTTATTTCTAATTTCAAAAAAATAAATTAAATGCATATCCTTTCAACATTGTTGCTTTCAAAATCTAGGTTGATTACAAGTAAAATAAAATTATAAAATAATTAATTAATTAACAAATTATATTTATCTAAAAAAACAAAAAAACAAAAAAAACAAACATACTTTCAATGTATTTGAAGTGAAGATATTTCTAGAGCTTGATGCTACCCCGTGGTGGAAATACTCACATGACACATACTGATCAAACCAGGGTCCACCGAGATAATGTTATTGCTGGATTGGAGGTTTGTTCAAGACAACATTACTGATAAGTACGACTCACGTCGTCTGCTCTTCGAAAATAGGCACTCCGGCATTGAAGACAATGAAAACGCTCCCTCGGAAGGGATTGACAAGCACCAACTCGTTGCGGGTAACTCATCGGGTCATTCACCGCACCACTCCAAACCTCCCTCACTTTACCTCCTTCCCTCAACTTCGCAAGCCTGAAGCTTCGAACGCCTACTCGGCAGGAGCAGGAGCAAGAGCAGGAGCAAGAGCAGGAGCAAGAGCAGGAGCAGAGTCGCAGACAGAATGAAAGGCTGGCACCCCGAAAACTGGGAGCAGAACATGGAGAACCTCAGGCACCCCCAATCATATTCTATTATATTCCTGGAGCAGGATGGGACAAACTCATCCCTCCCACAGCCCACAGGCAGGCGAGAACCTTGAGGACGACTCCGGGCTCCAGCCAAGCCTCCCCGGGGCCGAACCTCCTGGATTCCATACCGCCGCGTCCCAACCCCAGCTCCCATTCTCTCGGCAACCGCGACATTAATCTATTGTCATTTACTCATTTTTACTGATTCCCTGCCTGCAAATTGCCATGACACTGGCAACAATTCTTTTTTTATTCGCTGTTTTTATTCTTATTTTAACGTGGGACTTTGTCTGTTCCTTTTTTGGAAAATTGGTAGGATTATTTTAGTGCTTTTTTTGTTGTGAAAATTGGAGGAGGTTAATATAGAATTATGGTTACTTCGTTATGTTGGTTAGTGTTGGTTAGTGTGGGTTGGTGTTGGTTTTGGTTAGTGTTGGTTAGTGTGGGTTGTGTATGGTTGGAGTTTGACTGTAGGAGAATAGGCTGAGTGTGGTCCCTTGAAATGTGAAAATTAGAGCATGCTTGAACTTGGGGTGTGCGCATGATTGAGAGATTTGATTGATTCTATGTGTGGAGCTGACTGAGTTTGTTTTGAATGTTGAGATCCCAATGGAGCCGGCATGAGCCCCTACTGTACTGAGTCTGATGATTGTGGCGTGGATCCATTTGTAATGGTACAGAAGTTGCAAGGCACAGAAGTGTTGATGCTAGTGAATTAGTTTTCAAATAAGGTACAGACATAGTGGGACTCACAAAATGAAGTTTCTTCAGTGAAGTGTTGGTAATTCAGCTGCATTTCCGGGTTGTGCAGGGTTTGGCCGGCGCTCCTGAATGGAGGACATAGATTGCTTTTTTCTTGTTTCTGTAAGCCATGTACAGTACATTTTTTGTGGTCCAAAACGTACAGCTTGTAACATTTCAGATGCAAAATTGAAACATAAGTTACAGTTTGAGAGTTTATTTTTTTTGCTACTGATGTTTGCTGTAGGCAGTTCAGTTTTGACATAGTTATCATCCTCAATATGCATTCCTATCTGTCACCTAGAGTTCTACATTGACCAAGGTGCCGCTAGGATTCTGTGTGGCCTTCAGTGGCCCGGCAGATCCAAGTTCCATTCAGTAGATGAATTCCAAAGGCAAGTTTATTCCAATGAATCAAATTTTAAGGATCAAATCACTTATAATCAAATGGGTGGCTGATTTTATTTCTCTTCAAAGGTGTTTGTTAGTGCATTGCCACTTTGCTCTACAAAAGTGCCTCCATTGCCAAATGTTGGTGAAATTTTCAGACTTGGAAAATGAGACATTACATCCTTCTTGGCCCCTTCGAACTCTTCTCCGTGATGGCATTAAACCTTTTTAAAATACCATACTATCATTCCTGTGTATTTGTGAAATTAAAGCAAATGGAGACTATACATGGAACTACTTACATAAATTTCACTTGAGGACCCCCTAGGCATCATACACATAAGGACTATACTTCTCCTTAACCCCTAAAGTTTTGAGGATATTTTTCATCAGAACTGCCTGAAAACAGCCCCTCTTCAAATCAAGGTGGATTTTGCTAAGTTGGGGTCATTTTTAGTACATCTAACCATAAGATCTTGTAGCTAACTTCTATGTCTACATGCCCACCAAATCTTACACACTCATTCCTCACCAATTGCAAGATCATAACGTTCAAAGTTGAAAATCAAGTTTTTTTTCCCTGCGCAAAAAAGGAACAGCAGAGTTTTGAAGGCCCAAAAAACCATTTTTTTGCATTATGGATTTTGGCGGTTTTGATGCACATCAAAGAAGACTGAGTTAGCTATTTGTATTGAAAAAATCATATTCAAAAAAGTTGTGGAAGGTTGCCAAAAAAATAATTTTCCGCTAGGGGGTATACTGAAATTCACAAACAAATGCCTTTTTTTGACAATAAAAATAGCATATGAAAAAAATTTGGATTAAAAATCCGAACGGTGGGAACATGCTCTATTGCCTTCTCTATACATAGAAATTTTTATTTTTGAAAAATATCAAAATCTCAATTTTTGGTGGAATTTCAAAGTTTCATCTTTGGGCAGATTTTCGCAGATTTTCGCAATTTTGGGCAGTTTTGGGCAGAATTTGCTGCATTCACAGTGGTTCAGCAGCTGCCCCACGAGCAGCGTTTGACACTTAAACCTTCATAACTTTTGATCCCGATGTCGGAATTGAAAAATAAAAATACCCACACGAAGATCTCCGAACGGCCCACCTTCAATAAAAAATTCAGAAAATCCCGATGTAAATTGCATTCATAGATACATGCCCAAATTCCAAAAAAGCCCAAATGTGGATGATTGTCCTTTAGGGGTTAAACACTTCAAAATAGCTTGTTTTTGTTCTGAGCGCAAAAGTTCAAACAAAATGTACTCTCTCCACTTACAACCACGAGACCTTGTGTTGGAAGAGAAGATGAAAGAAGGCAGTTTGTTTTAAAACTTTTTTACCACATAAATTAGAAATGATTATAATGTTTGAAGCAAAGACCCTCCAGCAGTCACAGGCCATATCGGATCTTCTAAGTTACCTTATCATGTCAAGTTTGGTGTGGTCTCTTGCATCTAGCTGTTTGCCGCTAGGTGGTCTGCATTGTTTTCTCTATAATGAAGATTACTATTCATTTGTTTCAAAATATAATATATGCAGCAATTCAGAGCAAACAGTGCCACAAAGGAAGTTTACAAATTATAAGTAATCATCCATTTGCAAATTCCAACATGATATATCTTATATTATTAGCATGCTCTTTACTAAAGCTCTGATAGTTGTAGCAAAGGACACTGGTAAATTGGTATTTGCTCTGCTAATAACATGCAGTTCTACTTCCATGATGATAATTTCTTTTATCACTTTAAATTATAAAGAGATATTTCAGTTTGGAATCTCTGGAAATGAGGGATGAAACTGTAAAGCAAATCCGGGCTTTGACTAACTTGTGATAAACCCACTTTTGTGACTAATCAGTGACCTTGCTATGGTATACTGAAGTTGCCTCTGACCGGGTAATCTACAACAGTCAACCATGTGGTGTCCTTGACTCCATGGCTCCGATATACTGTAAGTTAGGTATACCAGTTACAATGCAAGTTACAATGTCTTATTCAGTGGATCTGACAAATTTAAGGCACCAAACATCTTTGTCATAGCATATTCCACCAGGAATTTGGAACTCCCCTTCATTTGGAGTACAATTGTGCTTAATGTAGAAGCTCATAGGTTGCAAACTTGCTTCCAATGAGTCCAGCTATGTTTTTAGATATTGAAGATATCTGCATATTCCAACCAGACTTTCTACAATATAAATTGTGGAGAGATACAGCTCAATATGATAGGATCCAATGCAGTACATTTGTTGTGGAATCCATAACCTACGTGACTGAGCTCCTGGGATCAATTCCCTGATTTGGCCTAGTGAAGGAATAAATATTCTCACTGCAACATGGTAAGGCTTTAATTATTCATTTTAGAAACTAGTATCAACATCTACTAAATCTTCAAAATTATGTGTTTAAAATTGTCAGTTATTTCTACATTTCCTACAACTCTGTAAATGTAAAAATTTATAATATTTTTACACTTCAAAGAATGCAAGATGTTTTGTTGATATACCATTGTTGATTACCTCAGTACGCTACAAAGGTCGAGTTAAAATTTCCTTCCTTTGAATATGTTCTAGTCATCTTGGTATGTTATCATCCATTGCTCATCGATTTTGCCCACACTAATTTATATCAATATATTTGCTCTGTGAAAAAAGAGGGTCGGTTCCGCAATCTTCTGCTAAACATGGCCAAGACAGTCACCTCCAGGCTCCAACAGTTTCAGGGTATGATATTTCCTTCCAATGTGGTCAGGACTAAGCCTGAGGGGGTGTTGAGGATAAGGATTGGTTCCCTTTTTTTTCCTACAGGTGATTGACACATCCAGGGCAATTTTCCAGCAAATGGTGTACTGTATGCCATTGAGGGAGCAAGGTCATGCATAGCTCTGCTTACCACGTGGCTCTCCCAAAATGAATCATTTCCGCAATCAATATCATACAGGTATTATGTTTGAATGGACGGTAATGGTTATCTTGAAAATTGTCCCATCTTGTTCCTCCAGTTTTGTTAGCAAGGTGATAAGATCACATGTGCGTATCTATGTTATAGAATATGATTGAATTGGCCAACCATCACACTGTTATATTTTATTGTTTATAAATTTCTTGTTTTATGACAATATATCCTCCCAAGTAAAATAGAACCTGTGAAAGTATTGTGCAGTTCACTTAACAATGCAGTCATGTTCTTCCATTAGCTGAAGTACCCAAGTAAGATTTGGTAGAGGATGCATCAACCGCCAGTTTGAAGCATTAACCCTTAAGGTAGAGATGGGTATTCCCGTCAGGGTTCTAATTCCGTGGCCTATCAGTGCACCAATATCTGAGCAGACAGCACCTGACTACCACACTCAGCAAATTGTATAACAACCTATCATGTTCTCCATGCAAGAATCTTTGTATTGCATATACTTACTCACGGAAATAGTAGTCTACAATGTTGCACTTCAAATATTCATGAAAATTTGATAAATTTCAAAAAAAATATTAAAAAATCAGATTTGTGATTTTCGACCCAACTTCTATTTGTATAAATTTTATCCTCATAGTTTTCTCAATCCTAAATATGCTGAATGGCTTAGACTGACGGGAATACCCATCTTTATCTTAAACGTCATTTTGGGTCCTAGGTGGGCAGCCCGGACGGAATCTAAATATGTTTTCCCCCAAAAATGGCTCTTCAGTGCACTGTAGCGCCGCACTTTAGCACTGTACCATCAGAGCACTGCTGAACTTTAGCTGCCCAACCTCAAAACTTGTTCAATTTGATAACTTTGATTGCTTACCCACGATTCCGCAATCTATCAAATGAGGCAAAAATTTGGAATCTAGATCGCTTTTTCAACAGCTTTCCAACGCAACAAGTCTCGCTTGATTTGGTTGAGAAATGAAACTTATGTCTCCAATTATTCCTTTAAACCCAGCCCCTCGAGCTGGGTTTGACGTTTAAGGGTTAAAGTAGTAGCACTGAGACCGACAAAATGGGAGCCCTTCTGTTGGTTAAATGGCACAAGACGGTTAAATGGCACAAGAGGTGCAATGAAAATAGATAAAGATTGGGTAAATATCAAGAACAAGAAGGGAAAAAGGAATCAAAATGTTTGGAGTTGTTTAGAATTATTTGTGAATTTTCAAAGGTCAAAAAATTGGAGTTTCAATAACCAATTGTAGGTGCTTATGAAAACCGTCACTAGTTGGCCACAAAAAGTAATGAGTATTCAACTACCCTATGCCGTGGTCAGATTCGGCAGTCTTGTGTCGAAATCTAATTTCCATGTCAGATGTTCAGAGGTCCGCGTCATCACAAACCTATTAGAAGATGACATGTGGCACTTTTAAGAGAAAAATGAACTAATTTTTGTCAAAACTGACCACGAGGTAAGGTATTAGTTGGCTAATAAAAAACTACTAAGACCCACAATGAGAGTTGAAAAATGGTGTGTCTATGAACTTTTAATGAAACAATCAATTGTTAGTCTTTCTTATTTATCATCACTTCTACATAATAGGAAATTTGAGATATGCTTTTCATTACAAAAATTCATTGCAACAAAATTTAATATGTAGAACATTAGAACTCATGATTCACTAATCAAAATTATTTTTATATCAAAGCGAATCACCGTAAACATCTAGTACTCTATAAATACTCAAGATTATTTTCATTCAAGAAAATCATACTACTAAAATTTTATAGGCGTAAATAGAGGTGAAATGTTATATTTCTATCATACAATCTTAGAATAGACTTTTTATAAATAATGTGGATCAAATTTGGATTCACATAGCTTCAAATATAGGATAATTATAATGTTCTAATACCAAAATACTACTATATCATATGCCAACAATTGAATGATGTTTAAAAATTCATTAAATAAAATATTATAAATATAAATTTGACCCTAAAATTAAACCTTTTCAATGTCTTGACCCTACAATCAAATATCAGAATTGAATCATGGTAAAGAATAAAAAATTACAACTTTTGTGTTTTTTTTGTAATTCATTGTTTTATGATCTATTTTAATTTTGACATCAATGTAAATTGAATTGTCGTTCACGGTAGATGGATAATCGCTTAGTCTTTTTTTTTTTGGGACACAAATGAGAATTTATTACCGGTTGCAAATAATAATCGCTTAGTCTTTTCTTTTCTTTTTTGACACAAACGAGAACTTTATTACCTTCGCCTGGTCTTTTCATGGACAGAAAAGTTAGATGACCATAAACTTGATAAAAAAATGAAAAAAGAAAAGTTGCTAGCAATCAATCGTGGATGAGGGGAAAATCCAATTTCTTCTGAATAAATTCACCAAAGTCCATAAGTCCAAGACATTTTGTCTCTTTCAAAAATGGACTTATTTTGTAGTGGCTGCATCACTGATGAGTCACCCACCAATACAGCATGGAAGCATGGCTTTTTACACCTCCATTTGCAAACAATAAACTGTTCAATGTGCATAGCATAGCGCACATGGCTGACTCTTTTCTTGCCAACCATCTGGAGGCAAGGACAATGTTGAGGATATCAAAAGTCAGGCTTGAAGACAAACACTGTTGATTGAACAGCCGCTCAAACTCTCAGCCCCACTTGCACTCCATTCAATTTCTTTTATTTAACCCCTAAAGTTGAAAGGCCTCAAAACTGCCAAAAACCTAGCTCAAGGGACTGGAATTTTTTTTGGGAGAATCTTGCTCATAACTTACACTCTATTATACCAAATAGGATTTTTAGAATGCCAAACCGAGCACCTTAAAGAGATTTATACTTTTTTAGACTAGAGCCAAAGAAAATTGGAAATAGAATCGTGCTAAATGGCGTTTAAAAGAGATTTTGGGTGTGGTATTAGGAAAACATATGTCCTTTGAGGGTTAAACTTGGCTTCTTTCAATACAAGGTGTAACTTTTCAAGTTTGATGTATTTTGGAGGAAAATTAAGTGTAGGATCTTTTACCTTACTTGTACAGTACATGTATGTGTATCCCAAATCTTAGATTCAAACTCCTTACTGTTTGTGAGATCGTAATGTTCAAAGTTGGAAAAAAAGTTCTATCCCCTTATTGCAAAATGGGATTAAAGTGTTTCGTGAGCCCAAGAAAATCAATTTCAATAGTAAATTTGACTTGAGGCTCTTCAAATTCCTATGCCTAGGTGGGTTAGGAATATGTCCATGCACTTTTTATCCTCGAACAACCTATGAAGCCTAAAGAAGCCTTGATTTTTTCGCATAGAGGAATGCTGAAATTCAAATTTGGAGGCCCGTGTTTGATAACAAAAAAGGCATATGGAAAAATATTGGATTGCAACATCAAGCAGTGGGATCATGCCTAAATTTTTTATTCACATGTACAAAAATCAAAACATGAAAAAAATAGAATCTCAATTTTTGGTGAATTTTTGAAGTTTCTGTGATGTAATTAATTTTGGGCAAATTTTGAGGACAAATGAGCATGTATTGTAGTTTTGGCCAATTTTTAGCATGCTCTAATAGTGTTTTCAAACTTTGACAGCAAATATCTTCTTAAATATGAGGAATTTTAAAGCATAAATGGTATTGTTGGAAAGGTATAGGAACACTCTACAATCTGCCAAAATAAAACTTTATATGATCTAAATTTAGTAATTAGGAGTTTGCCCAAAGTCTAATCGACCACAATCTGGTTGAATTGGACTTTAGAGGTTAAATATTATTTTATTTTTTGAAATAAGAGGATAAAACCTCATTGAATTAACCCCTAAAGCATCAACTCGACAAAAATGGTATGATTTAGAGTCCGGCTAAGCTCCCCGTAAGTCAATTTTAACAAGATGGAGCTGTAATTTTGGCACAGTATTGACAATTATCATATCTTTCTAACAAGACTATTCATGCTTCAAAATTTGTCATACTTTAGGAGATATCTGTAGTCAAAGTTTGAAAACACTATTGAGGCATACTAAATTCTGCCCAAAAACTGTCAAAATCTGCCCAAAATTAATTAGATCGCAAAAACTTCAAAAATTCACCAAAAATTGAGATTTTACTTTTTCCAAGTTTTGGTTTTTGGTACATGCAAATACAATCTGAAGACATTTTCTCGCTGCTCGGATTTTCAATCCAATATTTTTCCATATGCCTTTTTTACTATCATAGACCCGCCTTCGTATTTGAATTTCAACATACCTCCATGTGGAAAACCAAGCATTTCTTTAGGTTTTATAAGTAGTATGAGGAAAAAAGTGCATGGACATATTCCTGACCCACCTGGAAACATGAATTTGATGAGCCTCACATCAAATTTGCTTTTGAAATCGGTTTTTTTGGCACACAAATAACTTGAAACCCATTTTGCAACCAAGGAAAAAAACTTTTTTTCCAACTCCAAACATTATGATCACACAAATGGTAAAGAGTTTGAATCCAAGATTTGGGGTACATATACATGTACAAGTAAGGTACTAGATCCTACGGTTATTCTCTCCCAAAATACATCAAAACTTAATAACTTACACTTTCTATGGAAAGAGTGTAATTTTGACGGTTTTTGAAAGTTTTGAGGCCTTTCAACTTTAGGGTTTAATAGAAGTCACAAGTGCTGAATACTAGAGAAGACAAGCTTCCCTGGGGAAGAGATTTTACACATTGTTATGACAACATCTCCATAAAGATCAAATTCTAATCTGAATATTGAAACATTATTGAGTAACGTGGAGGAAAGTCACCTTCTGCACAAATGCACATTATCTGGTGCCACTACTTTGAAGTTCTGCTTGACTTGGGTTGGGTACGATGAAGACAGTATTTTTACCAAAATCTTTGATGGTATCAAACTCCACATACAGAAAATAATTAAACTTTTTCTTGAATGATTCAAGACAGAAGGAACTCCAGGGAGGACTCTGAATCCAAAATCCAAGACCTCTTGTTGGCAAATATACTCATTTATAATCGTTGGTTTATGTTGTAAACTTAGGTGATTACATGACAAAAGAAAGAAGCCATCAAACATTTCACTTTGTAGGAGATTCTCTTTTAACTTTTAACTTTTAGTTTGATAATTGTTGAAGTTTTTACCTTCCTTCACAATTGAAGAAAAGCTGGTGCAATAAGTTGCCGCCTCTGTCATTTGTACGAATTTGGACGAAATGTAATTTATAAAATATATGTTCCCAGTTCCAATTGGTTCCCAATCATAAACTGTTATTAGTCTTTTTAAATTATGGTTGTTGAGGCTTGTTTCACTCGTGGAAAGATTGTCTGAGGGGACCAGGCAAGTATACAAATCAGTTGGTATAAAATGCCACTCCAGTAGCTCACGGGTATACTCGTTGGTTGCCTCAGACCATCTTTCCGCTAGCGATTATACCAAAAAGCATTGGGTGGAGCCCAACGAACTAAAGGGTTTCAATAGTAAATAACCTTAGTACCTATTTTTGGAATTACACACAAAAAAATAAGTTGGATTGGAGCCCATGGTTTCTTAGATGGATAATTTAAACAATTTCTTCTCCTGTCTCCATTCAGTTAAAAGTAATAACCTCATGTTAGAAATAAAAAAATCTTAAAAACAAGGCTTTTGCATCAAAAATGGGTTATCAAATTTCATAATGTGCTCAAAAAGAATAATGAGAAAACTTCTCATGACAGCATAAATGTTTTCACAAAGTTCAGTCTAAAAAAATTTATAATCTGCACAAGCTAGAGAGTGCAAATTCCATTAGTGTTTCTAGTAATCGACATTTGAAGTTGTCATTGCAAATAACTACTCAAATTTTCAAAAATAGACAGTAATTGCGTATGCAATTATTCAACACTTCATTTGTTTTGTAATAAATAATACAAATACTTTAACAAAAAAGAATAAATAAAATCAAGAATCCAAAGGAAACGAAAAGAAAAAACCAATAAATGTTTTTTGAGATTTTTTCTATTTTTGAAGCCATGTAATAATATTTTTAGTATATTTTCCCCAAACCCAAAAAATAAGACATTAATTTTTTTTGAAAAATAAATATTTTGTTTTCTTTTATTTATAAATATAATTTTTAAAATTTCTCTTAAGGTGGACGAACCTCGTAGGCAAGTACGTGATTCATATGATGGGTTGCAATGAGCAGAAACTCAAAAGGACAAAGGCAGCTCGGGGTGAGTGGTGGTGCTGGGGCAGGGAAAAAAGCGAAATAAGATAGGAAAAGGAAATGGGTGAGGGCGTGGTGGGACTCCCTCACTCGAAGCAGAAGCAGCGAGAGTGGGAAAGGGAAGGAATGGGTCATCAGTTGGGGTGGAGTTGACAAGGAAGGGGGGAGGGGAGGGGGAGTTGGCGCATGAACGTCGTAGCCGAATACGCCCACCCCCCGCCTGGGCCCTAGCATCAGGCCCAGCGCTCCTCGTGGCAAGTAGGGCCACTCTATTTCCTCCCCTGCCCACTGCCCAGTGCTCCCCCTCCCCCCTTCCCGTTTCCGCCCTGTGGGGGGCTCTGCTTCGCCGGCACCTCATTTTCTTTTTTTAATTCCCCTCCACAATCTCCCCTCCTCGATTTTAAAGATTTTCAAAGATCTCTCCTCATTTTCAATTAACAGGTGTGTCTTCACATAAATATCAGTTTTTCCATTATCTCCATCACTGCAATTGCTTCATCATGGTCATCGAATTTTACAAGGGAGTTTTTTTTTTTTTTTTTTTTTTTGTGTGTATTTTTATGTTAAGTTTCAGATTGATAAATCGACTTCAAAGTCTCTACGATCAAATTTCGAAATTAAATTTTGATATTGAAACATTAGTCTTTTATTTTATAAATCTTTAAATTGGATGCTGAGGTATATTGCAGGGATAGGCTTGTTTTCACTTGAAACCTTAATTTTATTAATGTTTTCACTTTTATCTACTTTGTATACCCTTTTTTTTTCCTATCACATGCAAGTTGAAATAGTTTTGAATTGCTTTATAGAGTAACTCATTGATTGCATGTTTATTGGATTCCAGGTTTATGGTTTATGTATTTAAAGTCAATTTATATAAGGTATATTGAAAGTTGCATGGATAGGATTCCATATCTCACTTCCGGGCCATTTACACCAACGTCTCAAAAACATGACATTATATGTATGACAAAATTACCAAGTCATATAGTGGTAATCAAAGTCTAATTTATGAACAAAAATAATCTTGTCTAATTCTTAAATTATATGGTGAATTCAAGTTATATTGATCAGATTTTTTTACAATGATTTGACTTTTGTGTTTAAAAAAAGTTGCTTGTTAATTGAACACTTGATGATGTAAGATCTAAGGATAAGTATTTTATTATGATACAATGTCTAATATTGTTGAAGAATGTCTTGAATAATGCAATACATGATTACCAATTAGAAAAAATAGAAATATTTTTGATAAAATTAGAATCATGAAATTGAGCTTTAGACATGTTGAAATACACAAATTGCACCACAAACTATAAATGATTTATTTGTATGATTTCTATGCGATTCAAAATTTTTGGATTGACTTTTTAATCCCTAAAGGTCCAAGAAACTCAATTGTGGATTTTGCTATTTTGAGCAGCCTAGATGAAGAAGTTAAAAAAAAATAAAATTCCTAAGATTTTTACTAGATGCTTTCTTTACCGCAAGGTATATGTGGTAAAATTTGCAAATTCAAATTCCAATTCTAGAACCTTCATCTAGAAATTTTAGATTTCTAATCGAAAAAAGGCAGTTTAAAATTAGTTTTTTTCCAAACTTATTTTAAAAGAATATGTTCATAACCAAAACACTACTGAAAATCCAAAGTGATTTAAGTCAAAAAGTTCACCAATTTTACAAGGACAGCCTCCAAAATTACATGATCAAGCTTCAAAGTTTTTTTGTAATTTTTAATTTTTTCCTTTCAAAAATTGTCGCAATTTGAGATTTAGAAATTTTTAATTTTTTTTTTCTAGTATTCACAAACTCATAGATTTAACTTTTCATTGTTTACTTTTTTTCCAAACCAAGAAACGTTAACGTGTACGTTATTGTGTAGTCACAGGAATTAGCTTAATATATTCTGCTCCATATGAGCACGCTCAAAATGGATTAGCCGAAGCCTACATCAAAAAGATTCAGCTGATTGTTCGACCCATGCTACTGCATGGAAAACTACCTGCACTGTATACTACAGACCCACATTATTAAACGATAGAACCCCCATGGAATTCGTGACGGGTTCAATTCCCCGTATATCTAAGCTGCGAGTATTTGGATGTGAGGTATGGATACCTGCTCCAGAACCAAAAATTAAAACCATTTGAGCCCATCGAATTAAAGCTATATACTTAGGCTTCGATTCACCAAGTATTATCAGATACAAACTCCCAGGTCGGGATGATGTACTCAAAGCACGTTTTCAAAACTGCAGGTTTCTTGAGGATCGATTCCCAGAAACCACCAATCAGTAACAATTCGGGACCAAGAGACATTAACGTTGAACCCAAATCCGAGAACAACTTTGACAGATTCTAAGGTTTGCAAGTTATTAAACCTCAATGAATTAGCAATCAAGTTACCAGATGGGTTCAGTTCCTCTCAAAGGATTATAAGAAGCCCGGTTCCTGGTTCAGGAAATCCTCCTGTTCCTAAAAAGTCCAAACTAATAACCATGCAGACTGAGAAAACTGAAAACATAGAAATACCAGACCCAAAATCTCTAGAACAAGCCAAAAATAGAACTGACTGGCCTCAATGGAAATCAGCTCTAGAACGGGAATACAATTCACTAAAAGAGAGAAAAGTGTTTGGAGAATTTACAAACGACTTAGAATACAAACCTATTGGTTATAAATTAATCTTCACTAAAAAGAGAAATGAAAGAGGACAAGTAATAAGATATAAAGTGAGATTTGTAGCACAAGGCTAGAATCAAAAACCTGGAATTGACTTCACTGAGACTTACTCTCCAGTCATGGACAGTATATCTTTTAGATTTACTATATCCATGGCTGTCCAAGTGGGACTCAAACTACGTCTTATGGATGTAGTCACTGCTTACTTATATGGAGATTTAGATGTGGAGCTGTATCCTCAAACCTCCACCTGATTTCTATCCTGAAACTCCAATCCTCAAAACTGGAAAACACACGGGATTACTAATTAGAAAAGCTCTATACGGATTAAAGCAACCTGGAAGAGCCTCGTACTTCCATTTGAGAGTATGCTTAATCTCCATTGGCTTCACAGTTGATCAAGCACTTCCATGTGTGTTTGTGTTAACAAAGTCACAAGAATTCATCATACTTGCGGTAAATGTTGACGACATTAACCTGCTAGGAACCCCTGATCTATGTGCTCAAATTGAGACACACCTGACTACAAAATTCGAAATGAAAGTCCTAGGTCCTACGACTTCCTGCCTTGGATTGCAAATCCACCGATTCTCAAATGGACATATTTTTGTTCATCAACAAACATACACACGAAAATTGCTTAAAATGTTCAACATGGATCAGGCAAACCCACTTACTTCCCCGATGGTAGGAAAGAGCAAAATCATAGATGATCCTTATGAACCTACGAGAGATGATGAACCCGAAGAGAATAGAACTCAGTATTAAGCTGCCATAGGCGCTTTGTTATATTTGGCCACAAATACTCGACCAAATATTTCTTTCTCCGTGAGCACTCTAGCTGGACACAGTCAGAAACCATCAACACGGCATTGGGCTGGAGTGAAACACCTACTTCGGTACCTCAGGGGCACCGAAGATTTGGGACTGTATTTTCACAACCCGGAGCAAGCTATGATAGTAGGGTATGCAGACTCTGGTTTCAAGACATATCCTATTCTGGGACGATCACATACATGATATATTTTTCTACGAGCTGGTGCACCCATAGCATGGAAATCAACAAAGCAAACCACCGTTGCGACCTCAACAAATCATGCCGAGCTTCTAGCTTTTCACGAGGTTTGCAGAGAGTCTGTCTGGCTGCGTACCATGGAACGGACAGTGTTCGTAGCAGCAGGATTATCATACCAAGACCGACCAATTCGAATCTATGAAGACAATGTCTCGTTCAAGTGGCTTCAGGATACATTAAGGCAGACAGAACAAAGCATATCAGCCCTCATTTGTTTGGTTATACTCAGGAGTTGATCGAATCCAAGCAAGTCGAAGCAACCAAAGTCACATCGGCAGACAACCTTGCAGATTTACTCACAAAGGCACTTCCACCGCATCAACATAGAAAATTAATTCATGCTGCAGGCATGCATCTGTTATCAGAAATTACATCATAGTTTAAAAACGAGTATAGGTCCTATTCCACTCTTTTCCCCTCATTTCTCAGAGGTTTTTAACGAGGGAATACGGCCTTACTCGGGAGGGAGTGTTGAAATATTACTATTATCTGTAACTATTATTAATTAGTAAAGTTCTCTCCACAGTGACAGCTGTCCACCGTGGAGCAGCTGCAACAATATAAAGAAGTCCTTCGGCTCTTCATTCTCACTCTTTTCCTGGAAAATAATTTGCATGGAGGCCAAAATATCAAAATATGTCTCCAAAAATTTGCATGGGGTGCCCAACTTAATTCCCTACATGGAAAAAAATATAATCAAAATCTTTAAGATAATAATCATCAAATCCCCGTCTCTACCATTTAGAACCCCCCTCTGTACCATTTAGAATCCCCCTCCGCACCATTTAGAATCCCCCTCCGCACCATTTAGACTATGCCTTTTGCGTAAGGCCCAAAAAAAATCACATTTTTAAAACCAAAATAAAAAAGATGCTTAATTTCACCAAACATAATTAGTATTAGTGAAATCATGCATCTTTGGATGATGATTTTTTTGTGAAATTAGACATCATTTCTACTAATGGCTCAAAGAGATGATGTATTCTCTTTGGTCCTTGAAAGAGTATTAAAGCATTCACAAAAATAGGAGCAATTCCCTTTAAAATTTGTATGTGTAAAGTATATATTTATATTAATATTTTTAGTGATTGATTCTTCATAAAGTATCAAGGAAACATTCAATATTTCCGGTACTTATAATTAAGTTAAAAGTCAATATCACAATAAGGAATGAAAAGATAAAAGTTTCAATACGTGATTTAAGATACAACATCTGTAATAATTAGGTTTTTTCCTTTAATAACTATGGATATTATTCTATATCTAGAATCTACATATATTTAGAAATAGGAAGTCCCTCAATATCTATATAGTGTGTTGAATTGGAGTATTATCATTGAGCAACAAAATTTGTCTCAAAGTATAAAAGGTATAGTGGTTATGATTAATATTTACATAGCATTTCGTTGGAATTTTTTTGATTCCATTACATTCCGTTTGTAAGATGAATGTCCAAAAGATTCTACCATGCTAAAAACAATAAATTGGTCTTTTGAGCTTCATATTAAATTCTAAATTCAATTTTCACGAAATTTTAAAATCCAATTTTTTCAAAATTTTCAATCTATTTTTTTCTAGTAATATATTCAAAAGTATACAATGCATTTAGGCTATCATGGATTGGTTATGTTTCATAAATTTTGTCACATACTATTATCTATCCTTTAATCCCTAAAGGGCCCTGAGGGTGGAATATGGCTCGGCTGGGATTGTAACATGAATTGAGGCACCTTGCAATGCATATTATTTGAAACAACCAAAAAGCAAAAGATGGGCCCAAAGATGAGGAAAATTGTGAAACCTTCAAAAATAAAATTGGAATCACTATGTGTATTCTATGGACTCTTTTGTGCCCATTTATATGTATTTGCAACATATATAGGCGGTGGTAGAGTTGCTCTAAATTACTCCAAAAATTTTGGAAAAAATATATACCATTTATAGTATTGACATTGTCTTCCACAAAAAAATTCAACATCACATCATGATTTTCCAGTCTTCAATGCATAAATACATGTGTAAACCACTGTAGCAACTACATATACATATCCTTTTAGGGATTAACATTCATTGATATTGTGGTCGTATTCATAAAATATAATAAAATCATTTTCAGTTCAATATAGCCTCTTCATATGAAGATTTTTTAAATGGATTTTTTAATGTATATGTTTTTCTTTAATATTTTTCATCAATCCATACACCTTTCATGTTTATTTTGTATTGTAAAGATGTTTTTTATAAATTTCTATGTAGGTATGTATTCAACTCTTAAATATCGGAGGCATACTCCCCTTCCACTTTGCACGCGGACTTCTTGCTGAGGCAATGGGTGTTGAGGTCAATTGGTCGCAATACGCATATGGAGCGACTCATCACCACCAATCTCACACAGGGATGCCCCGGGTATTACTTCAATTCGCAAATTTGCGGGAACCGTTACCTCCGCTCAATATCGTCATGCCCAAGGCTCAATGCACTGTAAGCTACCCTTCTTTGAGTTCGCATTTTGTGTTGAACCATGTGTGCATTTGTAGTAATTGCATTGTTTTCCAAATGAGAATGCATGTCTATGTTGTTTGGTTTCATGTTTCATCTTAGTCTTAAATGATTAAAGCTTTTGGGAATTGCTTTTATAAATCGGAAAGAGGATGTCGCAGATTGCATGTTCATGCCCAAATAGAATTCTTTTCATTATTTCCCTATCAATTTTGATCACTTGTGGTTTGAACTTCATTTCACATGTTCATCCCCTCTGATCCTGTTTCACTTACATCGTGTTTGACTCTGAATTGCCAAATTCCTCCAATGCTAGTTGAAGCGCAGCACCCTGATATTCGTCCAGCCAAAGATCTCTCCCGTGACGCGGCCGCTACCATTGGTGCTTCCGAAGCCGCGGCCATGAATGCAACACCCATGCCGACGGCAACTCCGGACCGCAACAGTGTACCCGATCCAATTAACATCAAGTGAGAAGCAAGAAAAGACATGGCGAAGACCCCGACTAATTAAGGAGAGGCCAGCTGTGAAGCGGTGGAGCGTAGCCATGGCTCCCGCAATCTGGATGTGGCTGCTGTGAATGCACTAGTTGCATTGCGCCAATCAATAGTATGTTCTGTAGAGCACAAGCGCACACGACTCAACATGGCTCGGTACGAGGTTGGTAGAGCCATAGCTATCATCCGCAAAAGCCTTGGAGAAGAGAGAGACCGCTTACGATTTATAGAGGGGAAGGTACGTGAGAAATCCGACAGCCCCGACCGCGCAACAGAAGAATTCAGATGAGCCAGGGGCGTCCTCAATTCTGCAAAATCTGACGAGGAGGCAGCCAGGCCCCGAGAGCAGATCGTAGCAATGAGATCCTTCACCCGCATGTGTGAGGACCTTGTCCAGTCCTGGATGGAGAATGATGCCCATGCGTACACCAAACTAGAGTCCCGGGAATTCAAGATGAGGAGACAGAACGACCGTGTGGCAAAGCTCGTTCCGGACCTCACCGCACAGGAGACCAAAATGCAAGAGAAGCTCGGAACCTTAGAGACATCTCTCGCTCAACTTCAATCTCTTCAGACTCTCTTCGGTAGTTTGGGAGAGCTGGGATTCAATGGAAAATGTAGAATGAATGGAGATGGCCAGAATAGAACCGAAGTTGGAACTGTGTGATTTTTTGTAAATGTGTATAAGATGTAATCGTTGAATAGGCGGTTGATGATATACATGGGACACTCGGAAAATCTGTCTTGATGAAGGTGTTGATACTCTTGAACTTCTAGTTTGTGTTAAGTGTGTACTTCAAAGTAAGACTGGAACAAACTATGTAAACATGATTTTGTGAATACATACAGCGGGTTATTTGAATCATGTCCCATGACAACAGAATCGAAGGAAACGGTTAAGGAGACGAGGCACAGATTCTAATCTATCGAGGTACAAACCTCGATTGATATTGCACTGATGTCCGCCGCAACCCCTCGGTCCCAAAATGTATTGAAAGTGATTTGATTTTCACTCTTATCCCCCGACTTCTGTCTTACCAGTGTCGTGAAAGTCCAACGTTGAATTCTGATCCCATGGATGAAGTTCTAAAGAAACAGAAACCACAATGGGCGGGATCAAAATCCGAATAGTAACTTTGAGATAGTCGCTCGCTTGTGGGCGAGGTGAGTGAAAGAGCTGGTAGTTTGGAGAAGAAGGTTAAAGGTGCTCGACCCGGAGGATCTGGAATGATGCAGAAGCTGTGATTGGCCAATTAAACTGGAGTTTTATATTTGCACAACAATAGTAACCTCGGAGTTCCGTCCCCGGAGAATGCCCACCAAAAATTACCAACGACCAATCAAATGCACTGTCCACAAATAACTCAACACCAATTGTGATTTTCAGTGTACATCTTGCATTTTGGCAGGACATCCCCCAGGCTGGGACTTACCAAGTGCTACAAGCGTTTTTCGGAGGGGCAGGGTTGATGAGCCCTTAGTTTTTGGTTTTTTATTTTAAAATTCCTAAGGGGTCCCTCTAGAGTAATTCGGGGCCACAGGCCTCATTTTTGAATTCAAAATTACCAAAAATGGCCTCGGGGGGTCCAAATTGAAAATTTCAGGGTTTTGGAAGAAAAAAGCCAACCAATGGGAGTGGCTCCTAAAAACGCTCGTAGCACTAGGTAAGTCCCAGCCTGGAGGACGTCGTGTCCACGCCTACATCTTGGGTGTAGTTGGTAGCGATTTTCACTAGTGGATTTTAGGCATTGAACTTGGACTTTGGAGCTTTACATCATGAAATAGGCTTAGTGGTGGAACAAACAAATACTTTAATCATGTCCGTTTTCTTCAAATGCCAAATCTTTTCTTCTTCTCAAAAATGGATAAATAAGAGCCAGAATCTGTGTACTCCACTCTATTTTTAGAACCCAACACTTTGCACTCTTGGCATGAAATGAGCTGAAATTTTGCCGGAAGTACTTTGGACTTTGGATGAGTGCGAAGCGGCCCACTTACAACTTTTTAATACTATTTAATCGTATTTCTCTATGAGAACACATGGAGCCCACAGCGTCACCTACTGAGCCCCACTAGCAACAGCAGAATGCCCATTGAGTTAGTAATGATGATTGCAAAGTTGTTGACCTGAAGAAGGAAGTCCAATGCATTGTTGGAGCCTAGCTGCATGAATGCACAATGCTTGAAATAAAATGTTGGAAATGGTATTGCTCTGTACCGGCTGATCATGCATCTCAAACTTTGTTACAACCCTTCTCAAAATCTCTTCAAATTGATTTCTTCTAATGATTGACTGATGTGTGTGCTATGGCCTACTTTGTCACCATTTGAGGCAACCTTCGGGGATATAGAAGACCTGGACCATATTGGCAGGATCAATGTAAAGTTGAAATTGTAGCCATATTGGTTGTTCTAAGCCCAATTGGTTTAGTTCTAGAGGCCATTCTGTGGAAGAGATTGGTGCAATTCATTTTCAATGATCGGGAACTATCGGAAGAAATCCCCAGTTCTGATCAATTTGCCCCAATCCAGTCTCCAAAGGTTTTCATGATTCTTTATTGGACCTATCTTATATCCACTTCTAGTAGAGATGCAATTGCAGTCCAAGCAAGATTCAGGATTCCATAACATCTGCCACCCCCAGCTGAATCATGGTTTATCGTGTCTCTAAACTTAAAATGAAAAAAAATGGATCATGCGAAAAAATGAATGCACGACGTTGGCGTATTTATCCAACTGGACACACAGGGTTGTTGTTTAGCCTGGTTACAGTGACTCCCAAAAGTGAGTATGGATGTGATCCATGGGTCCATATAATGAGAATTATTGGTAAATACTCAAAAGTGTAAATTAGAAGGTTGTCGCACACATTACGTTGTATTGGAAATTTCCAGTGGAACTTGAATGTTTTTGGAAGAAATAAAGTTCAAATTTACTTAGGTCTTAACCCCTAAAGGTCCAGAGTGTTTTGGAACCTCAAAGACCCGAAAGTGCAGATTTTGACCATCTTAAGGAAATTGATGTATGTTCTCAATAAAATTTAAATTTCTGGTATTTTCAACCGTAAGATCTTCAACCTAACTACTTGCATTAACACCATGTCAAATTTCAATTGTTGGATCTTTACCATTTGTGAGATTATAACGTCCAAGGTTAGTGTTTTTTTTCTTGGCTTTCCTCAAAAGGCAAAGTCTAAATGGTGCCAAGGGAGACTTGATGATTGTTACCCCAAACATTTTGCTCATATTCTTTTCCATGTACGTAACTAAGTTGAGCACCTCCATGCAAAATTTTGAAGACTTTTTTTGATTTTTTGGCCTTCATGCATATTATTTTCCAAAAATAGGTTCAAAATCATCAATATGGTAAAACTTAAATAACATTAGAGTTTTTTTGTTTGGAAAAAAAGTGAATGGTGAAAAGTTACATCTATGAGTTTGTAAATTTCAGAAGGAAAAAAAATTGAAAATTTTCTAAATCTCAAATTTTGACAATTTTTGAAAGGAAAAAATGTAAAATTACAGAAAACTTTGAAGCTTGTTCATATTATTTTGGAGGCTGCCCTTGTAAAATTGGTAAACTTTTTGGCTTGGGTCACTTTGGATTATGAGTAATGAATTGGTTATGAACATATATTTTTTTTTAAATTGAAAAAAAACCTAATTTTAAACTGCCCTATTTCGACTTGGAACCTAAAATTTCTAGATGAAGGTTCTAAAATTGGAATTTGACTTTGAAAATTTTACCACGCACACTTTGCGGTAAAGGGAGCATCCAATAAAAATCTTAGGCAAGAATATTACTTTTAACCTCTTCAACTAGGCTGCCCGAAATAGCAAAAACCCAAATTGGGTTTCCTGGACCTTTAGGGGTTAAACTCAATTTTGATCACCATGTTTTGTTATTATTGAAATATTTGTTGATATTTTATCAAAGTTCCAAAATTTTGATTTAGGCATTGGTTTGTTGTTATACAACACTTTGGATCATAATACAACACTTTGGATCATAATACAACACTTTGGATCATAATACACAAACACTTGATGGTTATGTTGAAACCAAAAGCAACAAATTACGTAAGCCATTTCAGATGTCTTACAGGATGCAACTAGCTACTGATACTTTTTTTTTTTTTTCTTTTTTTTTTTTTTTTGAGACATACTGATACTTCTTGATAGCCAAACAATTGAAATATTTGTTACATTTGTCAATTACACAGTTCTTGTGTTCGTCCAAATTTTATGAGTAAAGAGTACTCCTAGCATTTATACACTGACATGTGGATACGATCAGTCCAGCAAATTCTTCCCACAGTTTTGGGAGTCACCAAATGTATGTGAGGCTGGGATCAGATTGATATGCAGGCCTCTATTGTATCTCTTGTGATAAGGACGAGCAGACAAACCCCTCAAACTTACCACACTGCTCTACCGTATTTGGCCATAGGGGTACAAAGCAAACATACAAGTGGTACACAGAATCTGGACAAATGCTGGCTTGTGACCAGATCCGTAGTATTTCGCAACTCTACAGTACTATTAGCCACTTGAATAGTTGATTAACATCACAAAGCAAAGGATAGATAGTGCTAAATACGTTAATGGATCAGTGAAGGCCCAAGGCAAGTGTGTTTAAAGGCTCCTTGAGTCCTTCCCCTGTCTAAAGTTCCCAAAGATTTACTGGTCAACCTTAACATGGGATATTTATCGAACCACAGGGAAGTCCAAAAATAACACTAGTCTGTTACAGAATCCCTAGTTCAGAAGAAATGATTGCTTACAACAATAATTCTTTCTTAAACTGGAGGAAGTATAATTATATCTTACTGAAGATTGATCCTCAACCCCCAAATTCCAGCACTTGGTATTATAAAAAGACACTGAAATGCAAGAATTTCTCCAGCTTGGAGTGCATCGTCCATGGAAGTTGAATATTGGCAATTTCGCACTCTTGGCAGCCATGGTGAAAATAGCCATGTTCAAGGAAATGTGCTCTCCTGGAAAATCAGTCTACCTGGCCGATGGGTAATTCAGTACCTCAGTAATCATCAGTGAGAATCCACCTGACATGATTCAGTAACACTTGTGAATGTTAACCTACAAAATGCATCCAATAAGATATGTGATGGCATCCATTACATTATCTTAGGCCCACTTTACATGCCATCTTGGGCTGGCCCGGAGGTGGGCTGAATTGCTCCTTGATTTAGCCTTTGATTGGGGCATCAGTTCCAGTCCAAGGTGGGAGTTCAAGCCTGGGTAAACACTAGTGGAAACCATGCACTTCATAACCAAAGCTTTTGGTCAAATTGGTCATAATCTGGTCACTCCTGACCAATTTGACCAAAAGTTTTGGTCATGGAGGGTTAGTGAAACCTTGTCCCAATTGCATCAAATAGGCCTAAATATTATGGTGCCAAAAGAATGCCACATAGGATGAATTGAAGTTTCGGTTGAGCCCAAGTATAAAGCCCTTCCCCCTGATTAGAAAAAATCAGGTAATCTTATTGGTTAAAATTTGAAAAGGTTGAGCCGGCCCTCAATCCGGCCCCAAGTATAAACCGGCACTTATAGCCTTTCAGAGTGATAGAAGTCATCAAATTTGCCTTTTGTGATTAAATTATCCACTTGGATTGTAATGCCAACTAGCATGTTGTTGGGAATCAAAAATTATATGAAGATTGAAAATGTCTATAAACTAGTGAGAAGGACTTTTTTATTATTTTCTATTTTTTTCATGAAACAATAATAAAATGTTATCCGATACACATGTATTAAACAAAAATTTCTTTCCATACTGGTTATAAGTTATATTTGTTAAGCATTCCAAAAGATCATATTAATTGTTAACCCTTAAACGTTGTTCATGACCCGAGGGGCTCGGTTTCCAGAGAATCTTCTCTGTAGCTCTTACTGAACCCAACTTTTCACTTATTTTTTTATATCATTCTAATCATCTTCTCATTGTGCATTCTCAAAGTAAAATTTTACAATTCAATTCACAATTTGTATGAGTGATTTGTGCTTTGAAAGGATTATGGTAGGTAGGTAGGGGTTGCACATAGGTTGCAAGCTCATCATTGATTGGTTCATTCATGATGCCCAAGTTCAAAAAATGCACTATTCATGATGCCCAAGCACAAAAGATGCCGTGATCCAATTTCGGGCTGCCCGGCCAACATCAAAATGACGTTTAAGGGTTAAAGTGTTTGTAAAGATTGTACTCCTGAGGCTAACATTTGTCATACAGTGAAATACTCTACAGTGTATGCAGCAATAGTCCCCTTTAATATTGAGTTTCTTTGTACATGGTAAAAAACATCATTTGATATTTTACATGTCACAGGACCTTTGACCGGGGAACCTAGGAGCCACTCCACAGTACGTACAAGTTACAAGGAAAGAAGGGAATGGGATGGTAGGTATTGTAGGTATTTTAGTTGATAGTTGGCTCTTGAACCCTCCCACATGGTGGGATGGCCACAAACTGGCACCACCAATCCTCATTTAGAAATTGTAACTTTGTCCTGTTGTCAATGAGCTGACATGGACAAATGGGAGATCTGGAGACTGGCTTGCCACGGCCCTATTTGAAGATGAATTGGATTGCATTAAAATTCCATTTGGAATTGCATCTGGGTACGTCCAAGAGGCTGGGAGCCTGGCCTCTCTTGCTGGTTTGCGTATAAGAGCAGCAATCTCTTGTTTTTTGATTGAACCAGAAGAGGCCCATTGGCATCCTTCTTAAAATCCTTAACCCATAAGAAACCAAGGGTATGGTAGCAGCACCTATTTTCGGACACTTAAGGAATTCACTATACTTGTGGAGGTGGAATGAGTGGCTTCCTATTTTACAGTGATTAACAAAAAGAAAAAACAAAGTTTACCCATTTTTAGGATAACTACAAATTTTGGAAGTGACCAACATAGGTTGACACCCTTTTGCATGTACGCATGGGATACATTATAGGTAATTATAGGGTCATCAAATCTCCACTGCAGCAAGAATCTGGGGTGTCCGCCTTTAGGGGGGGGTCCGCCTTTAGGTGCTTACACCATATTTGACTAAACTTAGATGTGTTATAACATGTAGTTTCCAGGATTTGGGAAAAATGTAAGTTGTGAAGATTAAAAATTATCTACGAGATTAAAAGTTCAAAACTTACATGAAATTTTTGTCAATTATTTTTTAAGTGATATTATTTTTATATTCAATCAAAAATATATATTATTCTTCTGAGCTGTTGTTTTCAATTTTCACTTGAGTGATTGGTTAAAATAATAAATCTCACATGTTAAAAAAAATTGAAAATTAAAAGAGGAGAAACATAATATTTAGAGCATCCTTATCTTCCTAAGATCATATGTTTTCTAATACTACAAAAATGTTGGCCAATTTTTATCTATTCCATATAATTAGAATTCGACTTTATTGAGCTTCTTTTGGAATAATTCAATCCAAAGGTACACTTTAATAATATTTTATTTTTTCAAAGTTAAATTTATTTTTCATGTTCCAAAAAATTCATCCAAAAATAGTGTTGCATATCATTTTGGTCCACGAGTAGCAATTTTTTGGAGCACAATGTCACTTTAAAGCAATTTACAGTTTAATTCATAATTTTTCAATTGATTTGATGTTTGTAGTATACATGGTTAATATTTTTATAATTATTGCAAACATTATTCATTTTTTGATCAAGGTCTACTCATACAATGCAATATGTTCATAACTACACTAAATTTCAAATTCTCATTAGCACTATGCATGAATTCCAAGCATGTCAACCTCTTTGACACTAATCAGATAAGCATGTTGACTTTGAAATCTGAAAGTAATTAATCATAAATACTATGAAATGCAATTGTCATAAACTATTGTCGACTTATTTAGACCAAGTTTGAGGATATACCATTGAGAAGACCAAATTTGAAGATGTACAAATGAGAAGTTTCACCAAACACGGGTGAGAATTGGAAGTTCAATTTTGTTAGATTCATTTCACCGGACCTTATCCATCTCTTTGGGTGGAATGGTGAAAAGTTTGCCCTTGGATGAAAAGAATACTGAATTGATTGCTGTCTCCAAAAGTTGAGGGTTAATAATTCATCTAAAGGAACTGCTCTTGAGTCTAGGGGCTACGAGGCTTCATTCAAGCTTGAGTTGAGGATGGGCACCCAACTGCAATCATTGAGACTACCCATAGACTCGTCAATTGTCTACTTTGCTATGCTGCACTCAAAATTTTCTTCCATTTCCTCCAAAAGAAGAACTAAGGTAGAAACACCTGTAACCGACAACTTAAAGTAGTTTAGCATATCAAAGCTTGGGTCATCGACAAGGAGATATTTTTGGTTCATAGGAAAATAAGGTTCATGAAGAATGAGCATTTTTTCATGAATTATCTCCCAATATTGAAATTTGTACAATTTTTCAAAGTGAAAAGTACTTTCGAACCAATAGCCGATATATACAAATGAGGTACATCTGTTCTTTCATAATCTAGGAATTAGAAGATATCGGCTATTGGTCATGTGTCGACTATAGGTGTGTCAACCTTACTGCTGGGCCACATGAGTACCCACTATCACCCTTCTTGAATTTGGTTATTAGTAATACTGAATCCTCCCGGGGAGTTAACTTGATTTTGAACAGGCATTTTGCTGATCTGAAGGGCTGAGTAGGAAGGTGGTATCAACTTGGAGCATAGCTGCATACACTTCCATTCCCATGCTGACAGTGATGATTTGTCCGAGTTGACAACATGGATTCAATGAGCAGCTTCTTTTTGCAACTGTGTGCCCTCATCTGACAACCAGTATGGGCACTCCCTGTTCTACACAAGGTAAAACTGGCCTTTACCACCTTTGACTTGAATCTACCAAGTTACCCCAGCAATAAACTTTGCCCTTGTCTTAATGACGAGACCCCAAGCAGGGTTCCCATTGGTGGGGATAAAAGTTTTCTAAAATTATTTTGTTGATGGAAAAAATCATTTAAAAATTAGTCTAAGTTTTGTTAAATGGGATCCCCTAGGCTGATTTGAGTCTTTGGTTCCCAAAAAAATCAAATTTACCAAAAAGGAGTCTCATGTACCCTAAAATTAAAAATAGCAAAGGGCGAGGAGGAAGGGGAGGAGGATGAGGGAGGGCATGCCTTGTCATTAAGACAAGGCAAGGTTTATTGCCTAATACCAAGTTACACTTATTATTCTACGTAGTGTGTTGAGCATTCAAAGCATAGATGTCCAAACAACCAAATTGGACTTTTTAATTGCCGTAGTTAAAAGCCATGAATGCTGAAGTTTATAAAAGCACAAACATAACCCTTCAAAAGATTGAAAAAAAAATAATATATATATATTTGAAATCATTTTTGGATCTATAATATGACGACTATATGATAATAATTGTTGAATTTGTATATACTTGTATTAAGATTAAAGAAAATTACATTTGTACTAAATTTGACATGTCTATGTGGGCATGCTTCAAATGAGCCATTGTTGTCCATGTATGTATTATTGATTTTGATTGGTTGTCCATGTACCACCACCTCACTTTTACTACTCAATATGTACTTTTCTTCCATGTCTTACCCAATGGTACACTGTGCATTTTGGAACATGCCCTTTATGTAGACCTTTAATGCTTTATAAGTTCACCAACAATATTATATACATTTCATCAATAATGCAACTACATTTTTGAATTCTTCGCTCTTCAACCAAGTTTGTAATAAAATTATCCTTGTAAAATTTAAGTATTATATACATATTTTATGACAAACACAAGCCTTTTATTACAATGAATATAACTACAATAGTGTCACTTCTTGCCATATAATCATTTTCAAAGGTCATCTTTAGGGATCAATAAATAAATAAATAAATAAAATGTATGTGCTTACAAAGAAGTTACATGTACCAAAACAAAAAAATCCAGCTCCGAGATGAATAGAATCTAAAATATTGTTCCATAAGGTTATTAAGAAGGTATACCTAATAAAATGAATTGCCATTGGACTTTAAGCTAAAATTAGCCAATAAAATACAATAAGCTTAAGTACGAATACAATTGTAGAAACAACTCATTTATGTAGTTTTATACCCCAAATGCTTTACAATGAGAATGAATTAAGTACGAATACAATTGTAGAAACAACTCATTTATGTAGTTTTATACCCCAAATGCTTTACAATGAGAATGAATAAAGTCTATCTAGCTATTAAATGTTATGCACTAGGTAGTAGCAATTCACCAAACAATTGAAATCTAAATTATGATTCAACATGCTGATGAATTGAACCATCATCGTATATATATATTTTTAAATATACACAACTTTTAGAAAGTAGCAATCCAATAAAATCTAAGAAGTTTTAGGTGAAAAAAACTAAAGATGCATGTACTTCCATCAATCTTATTTAGGTTCTTTACTATAATACCACATTCATTGTGATGCAATCATTTTTTATTTTTTTATAAAGGTTCCATCATCCTACAATAAATATGCAGTTTTTATACATTTAGATAATGTAATGAATGTTGTTTCTATATTAAATGTAGATAACACTAGTATAAATATTTATATATTTTTTGAAACATATGTTATACTTATTATACATAGGTTTTATGTCAGATTTTGTACGGAATTGGCTTGTAATTGATAGAGGATTGAAAAAACCATGTTTTCAATAAAATAAATTCCAAAATTATTCTGAGACACATGTATCACTCAAAGTTTACTATGGTTTGAAATGTCAAGTTCATCTCTTTACAAAGGAATGTAGAGTGTTTGAAGGGCTTAAAATAAATTTGGAGGAAAATTCCTCACACAAATATGAGGCTTTGGTAATTGTGAATGTGGTGGCAATAAGAGACTTAAGAATTGTTTTCATGATAAGTAGAAAATTTCACTATGTCTTTTAATTCTTTTCATAGAATTTGATCACATCGAAGTAGGTGAAGTTATGATTGCAAGTACAAATCTTTCATTTGGTGAGTGTGTCTTTAGTCAAACAAATAAATTTAGAAAGAAGAGATTAGTTAGATTGTAGTCTTTGCTAAGAGGAATTAGTTTAAGGTGCATGTGGAGAAGCAAAATTAGCAAAATCTTTGAGAAAGAATATTGGCCTCTTCAATAGATTTGGCAATTTGTATGGAAATCCCTTGTTGACTATGGTCGTATCGAGTGGAAAAAACTCTCAAAGCCATCTCAAGGTGATCTGCAACATCTTAGGCTCACGAACTAACATGAATGTTAAGTGGAATCTCATTCCACCAAGAGGATTTATCCCTAACTTGCTCTAATTCCTTTCTTTGGCCTTGTCCGGTCACTTGTGTCTTTTGCCCTAGACTTCTATATGATGAAAGTTGTAATTCTCTTTCTACAATGAAGTATGTACATTTGCCTTCAAAGGAGAAAAATAATAATAAGAACACATCTTTGTAAGTCATGTATCACTATATTCAATATGGACTTTCTACTCGAGCATTACATAATTTGATAACAGACATTAGGTACATTTCAAAATGTGGTAATAGTCCTTGTTCAGTGCGTGCAAGTGAGAAAGTTGGCCCTCAAAGCAGCTTTTCTACTTGTGTGTGCACCTGTATGTGATCAGCCTGTGATCATGAGGCCAACACAGAACACTGGAAGGTCTAAAACTCTATCTTCCCTTTTACATCAGACCACTGGAATCATGGAATTCTAGTATTGATGATCAGTGAATAGGACTTCATACAGTTGGTGTAACTGGTATGAAATCAATTGAATGGAATTTTCATCCTGCGCAAATGTCTACAGTGTAAATTAAATAGTAATTGCAGAGTCAACTCCCCAGCTCCAGCCAACTTGCAACTCTTCTGGGTAGCTACTTCAGAAGCATGAGGGAAATGCACAACATCTAAAATTGAACTTTGGCAGCTATGTGGGCACGTATGGTTTTGCGGGCCTTGTTCCACCTTACATGTAACCACTCTATTCCTGGAAATAAGGAGCCCTTTGGGTTCATATATGTCAAATTTGTTCTATGTAAATTGTTTTATTGCAAGCTCACATGGAACCATGCTCTAGCAAATCCAGTTCATGTATGTGAATCAGTGATGCTTCAAATTGAAAATATCAAATTAATTTTATTTGATTTTGAAACAAAGATATACACTTAAAAATGACCGGTTTTAGATTTGACACCAGGAAGATTACAACGAGAAGCCACACGCCAAGACATGGTTGGATGCAGTATTCTCCACACTGTACAATGGTGTGTCGAAAGCAGCAGTCATGGCCATACAAGGCAGTGAAAGCAGGCTAGCTGCACCTGGGGCACCGCTACTTGGGCGAAAGCATGGACAATGAGGAGAAGTGAAAATAAATTTAAGGTTGAAAATCATAGCACTGGCCGACCCAAAGGCAGACCCTAAGGCCCAAATGGACTGGAAATGCCACATGCCCCATGCCACATGCCACAAGCAAGTGGTTGACTTGTTTATTTTTATTATTCAGTCATCAAATTGGACACCTTCAAACGGGCTCTAAAAATGCAGGGAACTGGTTTGATTATATCAAAAAATTGTTAGAAATACTATTCTATGTGTTTCTACTGTGCACCTGATGTATTTGTGACTGTGAGAACCTATAGTTTAGTTAGTAAGTGTTGTTACTCCCTCTGTTATGAAATACAAGATGGACTTCATCATTTTTTTTTTAAATGAAAAAATTAAGGCAGTTTGATTAGATACACTACCTCCATTAGTATTGAAGCTTCTCACAACATTTATCAGAGGGATGACTTCTACAAATTTGAGAAGCAGGAAAATGTAATTGATGTTCATTGGCACCCCAAGGGAATCAACTCTATGTACTCAAAGTCCACACTTATGTTGTGTGATTTATGATTATGTCCCTCATATGGTTTGAAAATAGCGAAATATAGCTAAGAGTATATTTTTCAAGTTTTCTACTTTTACTATTTCCAATTTATTATTATTTTGATTTTTGTTTTTTGAACAAGCCCACTACATACTGTGATATTTTAATATTTAGGGATTAATTTGGATTAATTTTTTATTAATAAAATATAATAAAAATTTATGAGAAGTCATGAGAAATTTGTAGAAAAAAACTCATGAGTTGGTTCATTATTTTAAGAAATTATAGCCATTTTTTTATTAAAAAAAATAATAACTTAACCCCTAACTATTCTTAACCTCTAAAGCATCAATTCAACAGTTTTGGTATGATTTAGGGTCCGGTCAGGTTCCCTATGAATCAAATTTTACGAGATGTGGTTGAAAAGTGGTACAACATGGAAAATTGTCATATCTTTCTAACAAGACTAAATTTTACTTTCATTGGGCCCGTATTTAAGAAATAACTTGTTTTTAAAGATCAAAATTCAATTCGAGGGAGCTTGGGCAGGTTTGTGGCCGATGGGAGTGGTGTAACAAATCTATGACAGTCTACAGTGACTTCCAAATCATCATTTCTAAAATCATTTCACATTTTTTTTTTTGAAATTGATTTTAAGAAATCCAACCATAGGATCTTGTCACAGCCATCCAGTTAGTCTGCATACCATGTTTTGTACATTTTGACCGTACGGATCTTGAGATATGTTCAGTCAAAGTTCCAAGTTTTATAAAAACTTTCAGACATATCAACAATGATGGGATCACCTTCGTCACCCATTTTACCTTCATCATTTTCTCTTCCTGAACCACAATACATGTTGTAAAATTCATATCTATTTTGGATTTATTTATTTTTTGGATTTCTTTCCTTTACAATTTCTTTTCCATACAAATGCATGTATACATCGTTCGGATTTCGAAAAATAGATGCTCTTCTTAGGCATTTGTAGTGTGGAAAATGAGCCAGTGTATATGCATTTCATTTTACTCCCGTCACTTAAAATGTAGTTTTCCAATGCTTCCATGTGTTGTATTGTCTTCAACTTTTTTGAGCATACTCCCAACTCTCTTTAGAATCCAAAACTAAAGAGCCTCCAACTACACAATCTTAAAAAATTGGCTGTTTCACTCTCCGAAGGGTGGCTGTCCTTGCCAGGCAGTACCAAAAAACTTTTCTCTCAAGTTCAAACCTTATGATCTTCCAAACGGTGAAGAGTTACAATCTAAAATTTTGTTTACACATACATGTACAAGTCAGGTACTAAATCTTACGGTTAGATTATTTAAAATACGTTTGAGTTTGCATAATTCTACCTTGAACTAAAACAGGGCAGAATTGAGGCAGAATTTGGGATTTTATGGCCAAAAACTTTAGGAGTTAAAACGCAAAATGGGTTTTTGCAATTTCGGGCAGCCTAGATGGGGAGGATAAAAGTAATATTTTTTTTCAAGATTTTTACTGGGTGCTCTCTTTACGGTAACGTCTATGTAGTAAAAAATTTGAAGCCAAATTCCAATTTTAAAACCTTCATCTAGAAATTTTAGGTTTCAAACCCAAAACGGGCAGTCTAAAATTAAGTATTTTTATAAAAAAAAATTGAAATATGTTCATAACCAAATCACTACTCAAATTCCATAGTGACCCAAGTAAAAAAGTTTACCAATTTTACAAGGGCAGCTCCTAGAACTTACAAGGGCAGCTCCTAGAACTTACAAAGACAAGCTTCAAAGTTTTTAGTAATTTTTGAGTTTTTCCTTTAAAAATTTGTCAAAATTCGAGATTTTTGAATTTTTCATAAATCGTTTATTTTAAAAATCACAAATCTATAAAGGTACCTACTTACTGTTCATTTTTTTCTTAGCTCACAAATAGTTTTTGTAATGCATGTTTTACTATTATGTCAATTTTTTACCTTCTTATAGAAAATAATTTGCATGAAGGTCTTACAAGCATTTTGAGTCCCTAAAATTTTGCATGGGCATACCTAACATAGTTAGCTACATGGAAAAAAATATGACCAAAATGTTTGAGGTAACAATCTTCAAGTCTCCCTTCGCACCGTGGAAACAATGCCTTTTAAGTATTGCCCCAAAAAACTTTTGCACAAACTTAGAATGTTAAGATCTTGAAAACCATAATCATCCAACGGTCAGTTTTTGGAACTATAACTAAAAATAGGCTTAGATTTAAGATCTTACGGTTGAAAGTCTTTAAAAAGTTTTTAAAAACATTTTACACCCTTGGAAGTGCATAGAGGTAAAAGATCGCAGTTTTGAGGTTTGAAGCTTCCAAAAACACAAGGAAAGTTAGGGGTTAACATTGGTTCAGTGTCATCAAATATCAAATGAATCGTAAAAAAGGTTAGTGTAAAGAACAAGACCAACTATTGACACCTTGTTTTCTTGTACCTGTTTGAACTTTTTTAGAGTGATATATCTTCATGTCTGTGGTATATATTTTCATGTTACAAGTGAATAACTTGCAGAGCCTCACAGCAGAGTTTGTTTTTTAAGAGAAAAATCAAATTAAATTAAATTTTTAATAATCAAAATGAAATACAATATCAACTTTATGAAGGACTGTAAACATGTTTTTGAAGTTTGAACCATGGTTATCGGAGTACAGAGAATATGCTATATTTGTTCCAGGAATCTTTCACATACATACAAATTTTTCGTACTTCTAAAGTATTTAGAATATTCTGATGATGGTTATTTACAAGTACGTATAATAATCTGGAAGTATGTATAAATCTAGCCAGAAGTACGTAGCTTAAATTTGCAAATACAGGAATATTCATGTACTCCGGTAACCTTGGTTTGAACACTATGATCATATCATTGGTTTTATTTTTCATTCTAAATATTTTAAAGAGTATCTTTTGACAAGTGAGCCATGACATCCTGTGACTAGATTTGCCAAGGTATAGTAGAAAAATAAGTAAAAGCAGCTTCCTCTAATAAAAAAGGTTCTCAAGCAAGTGTTTGTCTCAAATCACCAAATCATTTCAGGAAATAAAACTAGTGAAAAATAAGAAGTGAGCTTGAATAAATAATTTCTATCATCTAATTTGGAACAAAGTTTTTTATCACCTCCTGCATTGAGAATGAATCCTCTCCAATGTTCCATTTTTAGAATCCAACCTATTTGTGTCCAAAATAAAATAAATATCCAAGTGAATTCACCTTCCATTATCCAAAAATCGTACACCAATTGTATCAGCAAAAAGAAAATATTGGTAAAGTTCCAGTTTCTATTAATGTGAGGTGGATCAATATGGAACCAACCTTTTCTTAAAAAAATAAAAAATGAAAATTTAACTAAAAAAGATTACCAATATTTATAGGTTCTACCACAACTCTTCATTTTTTAGAAACATAATGCAACCCCGATGTACCAATATGCATTAGGGATATTGTGCACTCTGCTGGTTCCAGGAACATTATTTCATTTGGATGTATTTTACTTTACATATTTTCAATAGCATCCAGATTCCACTCGCAAAGTCTTGCACTATGCCAATATCCACACAATGCTCTGAATATGGTGAGCATTCACATCTGCAAGTTTGCAATAGACAGAAATGTTACCAACCTGAATCGAGGCCAATACTTTCCAAGTTCATTTCACGGGAGCATGGAAAGTAACTCGTTATACTTCTGAATGCATATACATACCTCATCAATTAAGAATACATGCATTTGCATTTTGGGGTGGTAAATACGCATAGATATGTACATGAACCCAACCATCATTCACTAGTGGGAGGGCCTGCCAATTTGACAAATTCTATGACCACGATGGTGACCAGTTTTCAGTTATGTGACCGTGTTCCTTCTGTCATCATCACCCTTCGTGCTTGGTCAAGTTGGTCACTCTGAACTTAGTAATCCTAACATGAGCAGGGAAGCATGAGAATAGCAAATTAGTGGTCCCACTATGTCTCGTGCCCTTGTACCGAGGAACTTGTAAACGATTAGGTAAACTCAGGGCAGTAACTATGCGATTCATTTATTGCTGATGTAGCAATTGATACCCGTTGTAAATGCATTTAATCGGATGCGGGGGTTATTCACCCGCTCCCTCTTCTGTGATTGACACCCTGCAAAGCTCTGCAAAGCTATTTATCCAAAGATCCTGTAGCGTGACGGTGCTTGCGAGCTTTCGTTCCTCGCTTTCGGTGACCACATGAATGTGCGGATCCCTGCATTTCTCTCAAGTAAGCGTCGTCATCATAAGCGATCTCTTTCTGGTTGGGGTTTAGGGTTGATGGACCAGGCCGCATGGAGTAGTCACCGTTGGAATCCTCGGTGACAATCTTGGTGTTCTTGGGTGGATTTGAAGGGCCGACTTGCATGTCGGTCATGGTTTCCCCTATGCGTGCAGCTTCAACTTCCTTTGGTGGCACGTCGCTCAACGCAATCCGAAGCTCCACAGGGGTGTTGAACACTGCTTGGAATGCGATACAGATGCTACGCCATGACCGCTCTGCTTTGTGCTTGTCACGGGATAGTTGAACTCCAATTCCACAACCACACATGAGCCATCTGAAATGTACAACACATGTGCGATGTCAGTACATACACCGGAGCAAGATCAAACAAAAATACATAAACGTTCGACTTTCCGAGGGATAGTATAGTTCTGATATGCTTACCAACGCCTACACCAGCAGTGACAAGTCGGCCGTGAGTGTGCAGAAGATGCTTTACACTATGAGAAGTGATCTCCTAGAGTACTCGATTCCAAAGCTCATCCAAAGCTTCGTTCCAAAATATCTAAAACTCTAATCTAAAACCTCAAACACACTCTCAGAAGTCTCAGCTTAAACCCCGCCACTGCAATCGAGCTACACACAACCAAACAAAAGTGCAAACGGCATTACAAGAGCGACGCAGCTAGAAACGCTTACTAGGAGGAGCCGCACAAGACACTGGAGAGCGCTGTAGCCACTGATAATGCGCGAGGCTGCGCGGGCTACGGCAATGCAGAAAAGCATTTGCGTTTTGGGAGCAGCAATGGCAGGGTTTAGGGGATGCGGTAGAGGAGTTTGGCGATGAAGTGAAGGCGGGAAGAGGAAGATAAGCAGCAACTGGAAAGAGAAATAGCCTCCGACGCACGTCTGGCTTTTGAAGTCTCACTCGCATACTCCACTGCGACTTGTTGTTGAGGTTCCCTGGCCTCCTCCAGCTTCTGCTCACACAACGAAACGACATTCTTTACCTCAGGAGAATCACGTCTCTACAAACTTTTGGCTTTGCTTCAAGCGTATTTTGCCCTAATTCCATTGACGATCCGAGTTGGGTCTGATACTCTGGCTCATCCATCGACGGGAGGTCGGACCTTGGAAGCTAGTGATGATGAGCTGGTCTAGAACTTTGACTTGCTACAGGGATTTGAGCTGCACTCTTGTTTACTTTTGAAGGAAGAAAGGATCTATTGGGTGCGAACTGCAGAAGCGCAGCTGTTAGCCAAGTTGCCCGATCACTCGTCACTCTCAACTACTTCTTGGACTCCAACAGAATCTTGAGCGCTTGACGGAGCCGATGTTGCTCCTCTTTCAGAGCTGCAGAGCTCTGCAAATATGTACTCGATGATACCCGGAGAAGGAAAGCCGGGTATGCATTTCCCCGGTCTCTTACTCAGGGCTGTAGATCCACATGGATTTAGTGCAAGTGAAAACAAAGTAAGTGAAGTGAACTATCGTAAGGGGAGACTTTCTAGTAAGTACAATTACCGAGTCCGGCATATTCTAGGTGCACGTCCACTTGGGCGCCGAGGAAACCATTATTTTAATTGCCCCCCCCCCCCCCCCGCGGGCCAATTAGAATGAACTGACATTGTTTTTGGTGACCAGGATTATTCTTCGTCATAAGTTTTGGTCACATAAACTAACTTTCCCAATAGTGATTGGAAGATGCAAAGACCGGTTCCTGGCCTCATTGTCTAGTTTCTAATCCGTTCTCTTTTCCTTGTAAAAACTAGTTTTTTTGTACCCGTTCTTCTTGGGGCTCAGCTGATGTTTCTTTTATTTGCAATGAAGTAAAATTTTGCTTCTGTTGCCAAAAAAAAAGAGAAAAAAGAAAAACACACTCTAAGGCCGGGTAGGTGGCAGCCCAATGAGGGTAGCTTTTTTCCTTCAACCTTCTACTTTGAAGCTTCTGTGATCAGAGTTGGGGTATTGACTTGGTAAAAGTCGTCCATATTTTTTCAAAGAGTTACATTTTTCTCCACGCAAGATTTGACTATGGTTTTTTAACCCCTAAAGGTTCAAGCCGTTTTTGGACCTCCAAAACCAGAAACTGTGATTTTTGACAACCTTGTAGAAGTTGAAGTATGATTCTTAATTTTTTACCTTTTTGATACATCCAACCGTAAGATCTTAAACCTTGCTACCTGCACTAATACCATGTCAAATTTCAACCGTTGGATCTTTACCATTTGTGAGATTATAACGTTCAAAGTTTACTGTTTTTTTTTTTTTTGGCTTTGCGCAAAAGACATACTCTAAATGGTGCCAAGGGAGACTTGATTATTGTTACTTCAAACATTTTGCTCATATTTTTTTCCACGTAGGTAACTAAGTTGGGCACCTCCATGCAAAATTTTAGAGTCTCATTACACTTTTTTGGCCTTCATGCAAATTATTTTCGAGAAGAAGGTACAAAAACCACAATCTGGTAAAACTTAAATGACGTGAAATGCTTTTGGTTTTTTAAAAAAGTAAACGGTCAAAAGTTACTTCCATGAGTTTTTGAATTTTTGGAAAAAAAAATTTGAAAAATTACTAAATCTCAAGTTTTGACAAATTTTGAAAGAAAAAATTGTAAAATTACCAAAAACTGTGAAGGTTGTTTCTGTGATTTTTGGAGGCTGCCCTTGTAAAATTGGTAAGCTTTTTGACTTAGGCCACTTTGGATTTTGAGTAGTGAATTGGTTATGAACACATTTCCAAAAAAAAAAATCTAAAAAAAACTAATTTTAAACTGCCCGTTTTGGACTTGAAACCTAAAATTTCTAGATGAAGGTTCTAAAAGTGAAATTTGGCTTTGAAAATTTTACCACATACACTTTGCGGTATAAGGAGCATCCGGTAAAATTATTAGGCAAAGATATTACTTTTAACCCCTTCATCTAGGCTGCCCGAAACAGCTGAGAGCCATTTTGGATTTCCAGAACCTTTAGGGGTTAAGGCTTTTACTCTTAGGAAAATGAAGATATTTTAAAATTAAGTATTGGGAGTAAGAATGGGTCGTTTGGTAATATGTTTTGGATTTTGAAGTCGATTTTGTCAAATGTTTTAAAACCTATGGACAGTAAAAAAAATAGTGTAGGGAATTAACTATTCACCTCAATATTAAAGCAAAAGTGCTTTTATGTATAAGAAGAAAAACAAAGAAATTAGTAGCACTTGATTGAAGACGCGTGGTTGCATGCAAGTTATGGAAGCTGAGAGGTGTGATGTCGTAGGCCATTGAAAGTTTTCTTTTAAGAAAATAATTAAATCAATGTAGCGCAAAAGCCACCACATCAAAGTCATGAGAGCCAAAAGAAAATTGTTCCAAATGTTAATAAAAGCTACTTGAATTGAAATTATGAAGTTGAGAATGCTAATTGTAGTGATGAGAAGGTGGTACTTGCGTGACCCTTGTTATAGCACTTTACTACAATATCAAGTAGTTATTGATGACAAGTGGGATATTGAAAAGTCAAAGTTTAAGTCTAACTGCGTGTTGTGACAAACTTTGCTTAGCGATGACAACTTTCCGGAGTATGTGTTAGATAGTAAGCTTAAGGTTGCAGAGTTATTGCTGGAATTGACAATCTTTGTTTGTACAAACATAAACCATCCCATCAAGGTAAGGCATGAAACAATAAGCATTATCTATCCTCTTTATGAAGATAGTCTAAGAATCAACTACCAATCTATTTGACAATCATCAAGAACCAATGTTTTTTTTTTTTTAATTACTTTTTAGAATAAAAAAGATAAAATAAATAAATAAAAATTTAATTGAATATGTTTTATAAATAAACTACATATCTCAAGAAACTATCTAAGCAACACATCAAGCAAAGCAAAAAGGGTTTTACTAGGAGCAATGTGTTTAGTGGGACTGGTTGCTTGTTAAGTCTTAGGATTCACTGAAAACAACGATCACGGTGTAGATAGGTTTGATTTCATTGGATTTTAAATTTTATAGTCCCTTAGTTCTTCCAATAAACTTTAAAAGTAAATAAAATTCAAAATTATCAAAATCAAAGAAATGGCATACAAAAAAATATATTTGCATACTCATGATCAATAAACAACTACTTTATTTAGTTACTCAAATTATTTGTTTTAGTTTTAGAAAAATCATAAATATACCACTTCAAATTTCAAAAAATTAATTTGTAAATATGATTTTTATAAAATTTGATACAAAATATTTTCTTTAAATTATTAACTATATCAAATAAATATGAAAATAATAATAAAAATGAGTGAGGCTCAAGGTTCTGACTATATAACAATTTCATCGCTAATCCATCTTGTGATTAAAGTCAATATTTTTTATGCAAGAGAGATGTAGACTATTTTCCTATAGAGTCCGTCTATAATCCACTCTAGTTAATAGGTCTATGTGCACTTGAAACTACTACCATGCCCTTACCATGTTGAAGTAAAAAATAAATATATAAAAAAAATTAAAATTAAAATTAAAATAAAAAAATAAAAAAATAAAAAAACCAACTCTTCTTTGAGATATCAACAACCACTATAACTTGCATCATATTATTTCAATTAGTATTGAGTGTAGTTGTCAACCTCATTTAAAACTTTGTTGCCAACTTGTCCTTGCTTGTAGTGATAAAAAGTATACATCAACACATCATATGCAAATACACCACATGTAAAGTAAAATGTAGCTTAATTGACTTTTTTTGCAATTAATCCCTCTAGTTATATCATCAAATCATTGTAAGGAACATCACTTGTTTTTTATGTTTGAGTTACTTTAAGAATATTAGCAAGAAACCTTGTAGATTTGTTTTATTATCATAATAACCTACATAGTTGCAAGTTTCTTTACATGATTGAAGTTAAGACAATAAAGATTGTATACTACTAAGATGAGTAAGTCAAAGCCGCTAAGCTTCTACGGTAACGAGACAAGGAAAAAAAATCAAACTGAAGCTGCTGGACCTTGCAAACAGAGATAGTGGGATGCAGAAGTTGAAGTAGAAGCAACCGGAGCTGCTAGGGAGCGGATCAAAAGCGGTGGGTAGATGACAGTGGGCCGTGGTGGTGGGATAAGGATGCGGAGGGGGGACACGCTAGTACAATGACATGATGGCTCTAGGGCCGAAGAGGCACGACAAGTGATTTTTGTCGGAAGCTTTTGTTGTGCCAAGGCTGCATATGCTCTTAGATCACTTAGAATATGCGGCTGAGATAATTGAGACGATTTGCACAACTCATACATAACCGACCATTTAGACCAATGGGATGACTGAGTCTACTCAGACCACCCACATGACTCATATGATTTAGATGAGTCAGACGACTCTGACTATTCAGATGAGTCACACGACTCTGACTACTCAGATGAGTCAGACAACTCTGACTACTCAGATGAGTCAGACAACTCTGACTACTCAGATGAGTCAGATGACTCAGACCACTCACATGACACATAATATATGAAGGTAATAATTGAGGATGTATAGCTCATAAGAGAAAACTCAAACATCTTCAACCTTTGTTACAAATCTGACAATTCATATGGCTAAATATATATAGCTAATAATATGGTGATAGTATATGGCTAATGATATATGATGGTTGAGATGGCTAAAAACTTAAAATTATTTAATTAGCAGTTGTACTTATTAGCCAAAAATGCTCATGATTTTGACAATATCTTAATTCATATAGACATTTTACATCAATATTTCTTCAAAGAAGCAATTCCTCCCAAATCTTTAATCATACATATGTTTTAAAATAAATAATGCAAAAAATTCTTTTGGATATATACATTTTTTATATTGGAAGTTAATGATTAAATTGTTTCAAATTGAAAAATTCTACAGTTATTCAACAAACATTCTTTAGTTATATATTAATTATCATTAAAAAATACAAAGTATGCTTTCTCAATTTGGCTAAACCACTTACCAGACTTACAATACTAAATGATTTAGAAATTACCTTTCTACATGAGATATGAATTAGGTGCATTGTTGTATAGTAAATGATGAAAAAGTACTCAAGAGTAACCTTCGAGCTTTTTAAAACCATGTAAGACCACCTTTGTTGAGAAAATCCTCACAAAGTATCTGATCATATGAGTATAGCTCAACCTCATGAACTTGACAACTCTTGTATGTCGATGATTAATCTCACACTTAACTTGATATTTGGTCTCACATTTCTCTTCATGGAATCCAAACTCGTCATCAAATTAGAAACTGGAAAGAAAAAAATAGAGAGAAATGCATGACTTATGAACCACCTTCAAACTATCCTTATTAGTCTTCAAATACCATCCCTACAGTCAAAATCGAAGACAATAGACATTCAACTTTGCAAAATAAACCTAGCATTTAATAAAATAAAATCTTTTGACACAAGTGTGCAAAAATGACTAAGCCCTAAAACACCGACACGAAATGGACAAACTTGGTATTTGGCTATGGTCCTTTTCAAAAGCCCAAATTTTTATTTTAAGACTATTTTTCGAAATCCCAACACTTGACCTAAAAAATAAATGAAATAAACTAAAACCCAATATTCAATAAACTAACTAATAACCCTTTAAACAGCCGAAGTGGCAAAGGTACTACGGATAATATTAAATGCACTACAGTAATTCACAATTCTAGGCTTATCTCAGTGGACACAAGTGATCCCTTGGACTGAAGCAGCTGCTAATTATTATAATTAATGTAGTTTTTCTAGGACATTAGTGTCATGCTTACAAGGCTTGGGTTAGGGCACTGTTTAAAATAAGTAGAGTAATACGTCAGCATTGGGCCAATGCCAGCTGCAAGCTTTGTAGGATGACAAGTTGAGTAATACAAGGTTACTGTAGTGTACTATCTGCTTTAGAGATTGAAAACAAAGTCAACAAATTCAAGGGGCTTCAAAGAATTGGACCTTTCTACTTGTGGGTTGTATTTATTTAATTATTTAATTATTTGTTCCTTTGCTAATGGAGCCTGTTGTCCTTACTACCAAAAAACAAAAATTTTAAATCCACTAAACCAATATACACTTGTTTCGAAATTGAAGTGTTTTTGTTCAAACCACTTTTCTTGTGACATATGGATATTTTTCCTCTTCCATATTACAAAATTCTTTACAATTCTAGAAAACAATTCCTTGTAAGAAACAATTCCTTGTTGTCAACAATATTTTCGTAGATTTGTACAAGATTTTTACTATTTTAAAATTTTAGTTATATTTTCATATAAAATTATATTTAAGAATCCCATAGAAATGTTCATATGTGTGTTCTAATTTTGAAGCTTAAGCAACCACTTTTTCATAATTTATTATTAAATAATTTTACTTATAAGTCATCAATGTTTCTTCAATATATATCTCTCACTTAGATGTTAAATTTATTTTTTAATATTTCAATAGTTACAAATGATATAATAGTACCGGAAGTAATATAGATGAAATAAGGAAAGTATGAGCTTTAAGAATTGTACATTCTTCAATATAATGGACTAATTGCATTGATTCTAAAAATTATCCAATTCCTAATTAAAATCCCAAACTATGTCTCTCATTTTTTTTTTCATAACTAAAAATCAATTGATCCTCTTTATGCTTGACATTTCCTTTTTAAAGATCTTTTTCCTAGATATCTATGCGCTTCACTTATTGATCAAGTCACATTCAGGAGTAGGGCAACAGAAGGTACAATCTTGGCAGCGACAACCATAGCAGATACAAAAGAAGGGTTGCCCCCTTGGAGGTTGGCCACACTTGATGAACTTTTCTCTTGAATTGTGATATGATACATTGTGCATTGTTCGATCTGGAACTACGGAGAGTTCCCCCTTCTCTTCCTTGCATCATGAAAGACTGATCCTTACCAATCATGTTGGGAAAGTGCTCCTTACCCCACCACTGTACATACACTACTAGAGGTAATTGAGACCCATGCATTCCACATTGGATATGCAAGAAAATACTCAAAGTCATAGTTTCCAACAATCCCCCTCCTCCATGCTTCCAAAAACAAAAGCAGCTGTGCAATCAACCACTCATTCCTATCAAACCCCCCTACAACATGCCAGTCACTGCACAACAAAAAATGGAATCAAACAACATGTCAAATATTACCCAACATTAACAATCATTTAATCGCTGTTTTGACGGCCCGCGCATGTCCTGACCCCTCTGCATTGAAGACTCAACTCCATGATGATTGCCCTCTCAATTGATGATTTGGAAACAAGCAAACCCACTGGCACCACATCAAATTCCATCCCATTTTTATTAAGTTAACCCCTCAATTTCCACCTCACTTCCACTCCCAAACCCAACAGTTGCTCATCCCCATAGCCCCAAGCGCACACACACACTCCAGAATGGTACAACCCCCACATTTCGCAACTACAGAAGAGACACACACTAGAATTCCATACGCATCACAAAATTAAACTCGCGCAATCGCGCAACCATGCTAAAGCTCCCGGATCCACACCATCACAGCAAAAGCTTTAACTTCAACCCCCAGTTTTGCAATTTCCATTAAATTCTGTCGCGTAATAGTACCATCACCACCCCAAGTCAAAAACCTGGACCCAGTTCCGCTAGTCCGGAAGTAAGGCAAACAGTGTAGGCCCAGGTGGGGCTGGGACTGGGGCTGGGGCTGGGGCTGATCACTGTTCACTGTTGTGAGAGGGGGAAGGGGGGTGGGGGCTGGGGGCTGGGGTGGGAGTGGGCCTGGGGGCGGGGTCTATTGTTGGCACGCCTTCCAGGCTGGGCTGTTGTTTTATTGTTTGACTGTATCTCAAGGTAACTCATGCAGCTTGAGTCTCACCATGATAATATTGTAGTCTACCCCACAAGGGGGAGGGAGGGAGGGAGGGGAGCAAGAGAGGGGTCACTAGTAGTAGCTGCAAGACTAGCTGCTGCAAGTCTAGGCAACTAGACACCAACACTAGAGCAGGACGACCCCAACCATTGCACAGCTATAAACAATCTCCCATCTTCCAGCTTTCCTTTCCCTCGCCTGAGCTAGCATCCATCGCATCCATCGCATCCTTCGCATCCTTCGCATCCTTCGCATCGCCCCCCTTTCCTTGCCCACTGGCCCTGGCGTGCATCGTCTCCTGCCTTACCTCCTGCTCCCACCGCTCAGGATCATTGTCGCCACTTCCCCCTAGTTTCTCTCGTTTCCAGATTGTTCCCACTACTTCACCTCCTCGCTGGTCGCTGCGGGCTGTTGTCTCTCTCTTCAAGGCTCCGTCGAGCCTAACCTTGTTCGTCGCTACTACTGCTTGTCTAGTAGCCTTTTTCTTTCCTCTTGCCAGTCGCCGCTGGTTCCCCTCTTGGTTCCCTCTTGGTCCGCATCTACCGCCAGATTCTCAACGTCCACTCTTGCGCAATCGTTGTTCCGTTTTGTGGAATTCTGGACTCTAGAGCTTTTGGTTCGAATTCGAGCACTGGTCTGAGTTGCGACCAACCTGCAGTTCGGTTGTGGACCGCCGCGTTTCATTCTGGTGTGGACCTTGTCATAAGCTTGTGTTGTTTGAAGGCTTGGAACGTTTCTAGTGACGTAGAGTGGGAGGATCTTGTGGGGGTAAGGTAGTCGGCTGGTGTTTTTTTTTGTTGGTTTTTTTGCATTGGTCGGTTGGTGATGGTGGTGGATTAATCAACGTGGCTGATGGTTGTATTTTCATTGCAGGAGGAGTTTTTTGGTGTAGGAGGGGCATTCAGTGAAAGCGTGAATTGTGCGCTATGGATATTGTATAGACGACTCGCTTGGTGTGATCTGATCTTCACGTTCGCTCAGAAGTCTGTGGGATAGTAGCGAACGGGCGAGCGAGCGTTCGTTTGTAATTTTATAAAAAAGGCTCATTTCATTGTGTTGCAGCCGGAGATATCGTTTGCTTTCTACCAGTCGGATCATCGACGTCGTGTGTGTGTGTGTGTGAGAGGAGCTAGACTTTCACGATGTTTCAGATGAAGAAATACATGAGTCCAGGGACGTTCCAACAACGGCCCCAACCAGGCTCCGTGTACATGCCGGACAAACTGCAATCGCCTTACGCCAGTGCCATGAATGGAGGCGACATGGTGCCCCTCAGCCCCGCCGATCCTAAGCCGCGCTTGCGCTGGACCCCCGAGCTTCACGAGCGCTTCGTAGACGCCGTCACGCAGCTTGGAGGGGCAGATAGTAAGTCTAGGATATTCTCTTTGTTTTTTTCTCTCCCTCGTCTAGGCTACAATCTCCACGGTTCAAGGGCCTTACTAATTCACTTGCTGATCCCAGTTTACCAACGGGTGATATAAAAAGTCGGTTTTCTAGTTTCGGTGTACTGATAATGGTTTGTACTACAAAGTGGGCTCTCAGTGATCGTACCCGAGTGAGTGTCTAGAAGCGTCTCGAGTACGTCAGAGTACTGGCCCAATTTCTGGCATTTATTGCCTCCCCAAGTTGCAGGAGAATTTTCAGTCATGGATCTTGGCGACCGGGGTGTGCTTAATCCTTTGTGGGGTCACGGTTTGAGACGTTAGAATTCACTGAGAGTTTTTTCCTGAAAAGAATATAGGGTTCTAAATGCTTTGGGTTTGGGGAGTTTGAAACAAGCTGCCGGTTCTGGTACAAAGCTTGAGGCCAAGTGCTCGAAACATGGAGCTTGTGAATGAATCGACGAAGTTTTTCTTGAGTAGCAAGTGGGAGGAAAAGTGCTGCTGCGTCATGTACATACACAACTTTAGCGTTAAAACCGACTCTTGCTTGAACGTGCTCACTACTGTGAAAGTGATTGACAAGCGCTCAAAGGGGAAATTGTGGTGTGATAACAGTGTTTTTCTTCCACAATGACGTGAGAGATTCCAAGGACGTCGTGCACATCGAAAAGTGTAGATGATCGGTTCCGTGATAGAAAAAGAACGAAGTTTGTGAGTGTCTGCGATGAAAAGGAAGTTGGAGTTTTTGTCTTGGGTTCTTCACCATCGAGTGCTTTAACTGATTAGAGTGGTCTACCAAACTTTTCGTCGCTTGCTACTTTTTGGTAGACATGATCCTCAGAAGCAAGGTTACTCTACTTCTTTCTTCAATTCAGACCGAGTTTTGGACCTCTCTTAAAGGTCTCACTTCTTGTAACTACTTAGCAGTCTGTCCTTAATTTTCTGCGCATGAGTAACTCATTTGTTAACATGATTGTTTTCTTCTGATTGCAGAGGCAACTCCCAAATCTGTGATGCGCATCATGGGAGTGAAAGGGCTGACTCTTTACCACTTGAAGAGCCACCTCCAGGTATTACACTTCCCTTCATAAAACGTTTCAATCCTTTTTCACTTAATCGTGCAGGATTGCATTTCTCGGCGTAGCAGATGGTTGAGGGGTACTTGTTATGAAAGGTTTGTGAGTGTATGGCTGATGGTTTTTCTGGATCTGCAGAAATACAGGCTGGGAAAGCAGCTCAACAGAGATTCGCATCTTCACGGATCAAATAAAGACGGTGGTAAGCCATAGCTGCTCCTTACCATGCACATTATGTTCTCATGCTTCACAAGTGATTAGTTGTTTTGTATGTGAAAACTAGTGCCTTCTGCACTAGAATTGGTTACTGAACAGAACTAGTGAGTTTTAATATTGGTCACAGCCTGATAGACATCGATAACAATCAGCGAGAGTGAAATACTAGTCAGATGAGTTAAGAATTGACCCACTCATTTTTTTCTTTATTTCTTGACAGGTTCTCCAGATGGGCAACGATCAAACTCCCTTTCAGATGGCGTGTCAACACAAAAATCTCAAAATCCCCAAGAGTAAGTGCCAACACTTCGAAATGCAAATGGGGAGCCTCTAGAGGCTTCAACGTTTATCTTCCGTCTCTTCCGCTGAATTTTATTTATGTCAAAAGAATCAAAAGAATGAAAAAATAATTATGCATCATCATTGATGCTTGTGCTACACTTGTACCTGACAGCGGCTTACAAATGACTGAGGCGATTCAGTTACAGTTGGAAGTGCAGCAGCGGTTACAAGATCAATTGGAGGTATAACTTAATTCTTCCTTCACCATTCTGATCCTCCGTTGCGGTTCCTACTTCCACGTTGGCAGGGTATAGCTTAAACTTAAATGGTCTGGTGAACTTATTCGATCTACTCGCAGGTGCAGAGACACCTACAAATGCGCATCGAAGCGCAGGGCAAATACCTGCAGTCCATTCTGGAGAAAGCCAAGGAGACTTTGGCTGGCCACACATCAGACTCGCCAGGCTTGGAAGCTGCACACGCAGAGCTCACAGAGCTGGCGTCCAAAGTGACCACAGTGGGTATGATTCCTTCGGGATTCTCCAACCTGGGAATGCCGCCTATGACTCAGCCGGACCCCCTCATGGCGCTGCACCAACTCCCGCGACAGCCATCTCGGAATTCAGATTCCTCCTCCCAGAAGAGCTTCCTCACAAATCTCACTGGAAACGCTGAAGATAGCGGTGGAGTTTCTGGAAGTGGCGATCCTCATGGCGCAGCCGGTAGGTTGCTCTGAACATCATGATAACATCAACTGCAATACATCCCATAAAATTAACTGGAATTGCTATGTGTAGGTACCCTTGTAATCAATGATTGTGTGTGTGTGTGGTAATGATCGGTGGCAGATGTGGACGGTGGTGGAGTCTGGTCGTTGCTTTTAACCCGCTAACACCCAGATCACTGATGCAGGCAATCGCTCGTACATGAGTTCGGAGTTTGCCTTTTTTCATCAGCTTCCATCTGATGCATATTGACAATAAATCATTGCAGTTTGAGCCCTTCCATGTGATCTGCAAATTTAATACCCACTGCTGTGAATTTGCCTCATTGAAGGAGAGCGACGTCGGAACCATAGTTTTAAAATAAAATCAGGGGTGCAGACAGATTATAAGCCACCAGTTAATGCAGCCGTAAATTTTGATGAAAGTACCCTTAGAAAGTGGAGGAAGAACTTTGTTGCGATCATTTTCTTTCCTTTTTTTTTTTTTTCTCCCCCTTTCTTTCTTTTCAGATTAGGTCCTAGAAGAGAGAATTGTAATGAATTCCATGTATGGTGATGGTGAGGTGATGGTAGGATGAAATGGGGATGGAGTCATATGATCATGTCCACACACACACACACACACACACATATATTATTGCTACTATTATGATCATATGATATATATATCTGGTGAAAGATCCTGCGATCGGTTCTGGCAGCCGCCGACTGAAGTGGGTCTTACTCTTGTTCAGAGGATGAGGATGGTGTTGGGCAGGAGTCTTCTACAGTACAGTTCCAAGAAGAGATGAGTGCTAACCGCCTGCGCCCGCAGGGATCCGGCAATGCTAGAGGTAGCCAAGCTCGCCTTGCAGCTCATGCCGCGGCTGCGTCGGGCGCTCTGCCGCCTGGAGTCACCCTGTCGTCCGTCGCCTCGCCCCATCACTCCGCTAGCTTCTGGCCTCCCAGCGGCAGCTCCTTCCAGACCATGAACACCGTGCTGTCTGATCACCAAGTCGACCAGCTGGGTGGCCACAACGACAATAACGCAAGTCACCTTGCGACCTCCATGGCTCTGGAGCGGCAGCTGCAGCAACAGCCAGCGTGGACCATGGGCGGTGGGCAGCTCGGATCTTTGCAAGGTGTCCCCAATGCTGGTTCCTTCACGAGCTTGCAGGAGCTTTACGGGCAGGAACTCGGCAGATCTGGCGCAGTCGGCATGCATGGGTCATCAGCTCATGTCAAGGCGGAGATCGGTCACATGGATCAGCAAAACCATGGTCATGGGAACATCAACAGCTTTATACAATGTAGAGGTAGTGAGCTTGACTTGGATTATGGCTGGGAGAGATATATTTCCTCGTGAAATACTGAAAATCAATCTCTTTTGTACCCTGCTAGTTGAATTCTAGACAAGCTTAAGTTACGATGTTTTAGTTTTAGGTGACTCTATCCGTATTGCTGCAACTGAAGCGTCATCGCTCCTGAGCTAACCAGGTGCATGGTCTCTTTGAATGTAGAGGGACAGCAGGTAGACAGGTCCGAGCTGAGTTTCACTTACAGCAACGTTTGATTAGGATTAAAGAACACTGTCGTCAATCAGCTTGTGGGCAAACGGAACTGGGTACGTGGTCGTCAAAACCTGGACGAGTTGCTGCGCAGAATGCCTGGGAGCCGAGTTAGAACCATAAGCCTGACCGTATGTAGTGGGTAGTGCTTTAGCATGTCGAGGATTAGAATGGACTCTTTGTACAGTGAAAGGAAAAGGTAGCATAATGAGAGCATAATGTGTCCACCTATGTTGCGTGGAAAAGGAAAAAAAAGAAAAGAAGGGATTCGACGTTTCTTCTCTTCAAAGCAGCAGTGACCAATTGTGATGGAGGGCAGCGTAGGATCATGTTGAGGCTCAACAAATCAATGTAATTTGGATCACTCAACAGCAGTGGCTTGTATTATTCAGGATCTATTTGGGCTCTAACTCTCAAGTTGTAATTAGTCCTCATGACCATTCGATGTTAGTAGTCCAGCATTAGTCACTGTTGCCTGTTTGTTCATGTTTATTATCATGATGGACTGTCCTTTCCAGTTGTTGCAAAGCGGTGAAAGGTTGAGATCAATCTGTTGGGTCCACACAAATTCATGAGCGATGCATGAAAGAACCAGGCCCGTCTTATTCACAATATTGGCATCCGAGACCAATCTTTAGCAATCATGAAACGTACGACTCTGGTACCTTCGTGCACTGTAGCATGAGAGTCACGGGACATCAAAAATCAAATCCAGAATTTGACGAATAATTTCACATGCCAGATCACTCTCAAAGCTACACTAGAAGTGTCATTTGATTTCTTATATTCGATAAGCTTCGTACGTACTGTCGTCCATCACTGGCGATTCTGAGAGAAATTAAAAGTATATTTAATGACAATATATTCCAGCTTCTAGCAGACCAGCTGATTCCAGGCTGACTCCGAATTTTGGTGTTGTGGGCATCTCGAAAGTACCATTCTCTCTGAGTTGTTACGGAGAAGTGGACGAAATGATGTTTTGTGAAATATATTGTCATTAAAAGAGTAGATCTGCGATAGGCAGATAAAATGGTCGGGCCAGCCACTTAGTTTCGGAGCAGCAATGAAGGGTGACGTCAGTTCAAATTATGATTGAGTAGAAATGCTAGAAATCCATATTTTGTAACATAGGGTGTAAAGAACTTATAATGTTTGTCGTTGCAACTTAGACATCTGCGAGGCATTCTTCGCAAGAAAGGTTCTCTCTAGTGACATCAACATGGGCGAGTGGTTTAAATTTGGAAGCAAAAATCTGACTACTTCTTGCTTGTATTGTAAGCTTTATGCAATTCAAGTAATTCACATAAGTGGGTGTGACCATGCATCATTTCATACAGACCTAGGCATTTTAGTCAAAATGCACTGATTTATTGATTGCTTGATTCTGAGCTACAAGCTAGCTGGTGAGTTTGGAGTTGCATCGTTGTGAAAGTTGAGCAGTAGCGAGGATGATCAAGGGTGTAATTCGGACTTACAAGTGAGTGCCACCTTGTGTAACTGTGTAGTTGGGCTGTGGCCGATGCTTGGGACGGCGCTGCTGGCATAAGTCGGGCAGCTGCATGCCTTCCATCGAGTAGCTGCAATGCACTCCTGGATGAATGACGAGGAATTATCAGGTGAGTTTGCTAGTACATGATTGACGGGGCGCTCACACGTGAGTGTGGTGTGCAACAAGTTTGTTTTCCATTTGAGAGGTTTCAGGGATTAGGTCCATTCAGTGTTGGGTGAAGCACAAAGGGTGGGCGAGTCTCCGAGGTTCAGAGAGATGAGTAGTCGAGCGAGACGTCGGCTAGTGTGAGCGACCTCAACTACAATGCCACGTTGAATTTCTGGAACCAACTGCTTGTGAACAGTATAATTGTTTTGACTGGAGTGAAGATGTCATGTGTGGGACATCCTCAACTTCAGGGGTCCTCCTCGAATCGAGATCCCGTGGATCACGGGATTGTCAGCATGGCCGAGTGGTCTAAGGCGCCAGACTCAAGTTCTGGTCTTCGTAAGGGGGCGTGGGTTCGAACCCCACTGCTGACACGTGCCGATTTGCACTTTTGCCTCAATATTTACTGTATAATTTGAACTGTGGCAAAAGATTTTTTATTTTATTTTTTTTTTTATTTTTTTATTTTTTATTTTATTTTTTTATTTTATTTTTTATTTTATTTTTTTATTTTATTTTTTATTTTTTTATTTTATTTTTTATTTTTTTATTTTATTTTTTATTTTTTTATTTTTTTGGTATTCTTAGCAAATCTCGGCACATTCTATCGGTTGAGCCAACATTACTTTTTTCCCATATGTGGATACATTTGAAGGAAATCTGAACTTCTCACCTCAAGATTTGAAATTTGCAGAAGTTGCATCGTACAAAAGTTGACCCATCTTTTGAGCTGCTGCAACTCTATTTTTTTCACCATGAATGTTTTTCAATGGAGCAGTGACAAAACAGAGAGTTTGAAGTGGATAGCGCTTCAGTTATAGGGTGGATTTGTAGTTTCATATGTTCTTCATAGTAGGACCATGGTTACCAAGTACGCTGTACAAGTATGTACAAGTACGTACTTGTACACTGACTGTATTAATACAGTGTTCGAGAACGAAATACAGCAACTGAATACAAAAAAGACTTTCATCCAAAATTTACTTTGCGACTGTGCGAGCCGCCAAAGCATTGAAGTCACCGAGAAGCACTGTTCTTCTGCATTCTGGTTTATTACTATTTTATTCTAAGCATAGCATTGTTTTTGTATTGCTGTACTTAGCATTGTACAAGAACGCTGTACATGTACGTATTTTAAGTACGTATTGTATTTTTGTACTTCGTACTTGGTAACCATGAGTAGGACCCGGATGAATTCAAGAGAGAATATTAGAATCTCCGTTTTACATCAACATACATCTCTCCTACAAGGCCGAATATTAAAATCTCCGTTTTAATAAGGGCAAGATGCTGGACATTCAGAGAACCAATCCAGAACCTGATGGTCACAATTAACAGAACCCGGGGTTGTGTAATCTGACTGAATTCTCGAAGAAAATAATTTTTGCATGTGAGGGTCAAGTTTGTTTGTGTTCGGTTCAATTTTGATCAGTGACTTGGTGACGATCTCAGACAGGGAGTTAACATGAAACGCATCAATATTAGCCAAACTCGTCATGGAGTGGGTTTTAAACACACGTATCAAAACACTTGAGCGAGGCTAAGAGGTAAGTGTGCACAGAATACAATCTAAGTTACATTTGAATTGAGAAGTGAACGTCTGCAAGAGCCTGCTAGAACTGTCTAGATATCGTAATAAGTCACATAAAATTGTCATTTGAACACATTTAGCTCTTATACTTAGTATCTCAACTTCCTTAGATCTACAAAGTTTCCTCATTCCCCTCATGCCTTGACCAAGCAAAGCCGATGCCAGTGTTATTGCCACAGCTTCCAAATCAATTTTACCCAGTTCTTAAATCCGCTTGAGCCTCGGGACACCATCTGCACATCAAAAGTACCGTCCACTTCCTTTACCACAACCGAGCTGGTGTCCTTGAAGTCATGAGCACTCACAACTAGCATGTTGCCGCAGGCGTCTACTCCGAACAAGTATTCTCTGAAGGTTGAGCTGCAATCAACTTTCATCCTGTACTCTGCGTCTTGTTCAACCGTCACAAGATCCGTGAACACAAGCTGGTGCCCCACTTTCAGTTTCAGTGGCCTTGAGGTGTGGTTCACAATCTGCACCTTCGTACCCATGGTCAAGGTACCTTAATCTGCTCAAAACTTGCAGCTCCCTTGGATCATGAGCTGTTTGCTCCCTAGATTAATATCACCAATAGACCTTTCAAATCTGATGGCAAGTATCCTACTTCCACCATCCACACAGACCGTCTAAGAAAATACTTTAATCCTAAAACCAGGAAAGCGCCTGGTAGAGAATGCGCCCCACTGAGAAGACCTTATGCTACGGTCCCTAACACATTGACAACGAGGTCATTAGCTCTTTGGAAAAATGTTCTAAATGATCGAAACTGTGAGCAGATGGACTCGATCTGTACAAAAGTAGTACTGCCGGGTGTTAGATGTGGGGTTACAAAATACCCATCCTCGTCTGCAGCAATGTGAAAAAAGCAATCTCTGACTGGTGAACAGATCTCCACAAATTCTTGTGTAAATTCAATCCCAAGTCTGCAGCCGACTAATTCGGATTTTCAAAATTCAGACAGTCGGCTGACACTAATGCAGCACTAATCTAGCAAGTCGTCTGCAGAATGATGGGCCAGGAATTCTTCTCCGATTCAGATGTGGCTATTGCATTTGAAATTGATTATCGGTAACCACACAGAACATTGCGTGCACTTCAGCTGACTACTTCAACGGACAGATTCTTCACGTCAATCAGGAATTTAATTGTCAGCGAAAAATTGCGTAACAGATTCAATTTGGCACCCGACAGTAAAACGAGGCCGATCTTTCGAGATTTCTGTAGAACTTGTGGTCCTGGTGCTGACTGTGTGGATTTTAGTAACCAGCTTGTCAATATTGACAGTTTGATAGTGTACATAATTTAGTTCAATATGAAGAAAAGTTAGCCTTAACTAGTCGACTGTGGGACTCAGCTTAGTCGGCATCGATCACTAAATTCCACGAGTGGATGAAATTTTTTTGCACTGCTTGACTTTGCTTGCGAGGCAACAGGCAAGATCACAACGATAATACTGTAGCAAAATATCATCAAATTGTTGAAGGTTTTCTGATTCTTTTATGTTACTCCACAATTACGTGTCCAAATGACGGCAGCACGAAATCCTTGCTGGCAGTTGGGAATTGCACAGTACCACACTGTGCCAAACCGACCCAGAGAATTTTTAATCCATTTAAAACAAAAAAATCTAAAACACGTCGTCTAATCCGGCAAACCTGTTTGGCTGGTAACAGAGCGTGACACCACTCCAGCTTGGTTTGGCGCTGTTTGAAATTCTCCTCTTCACAAGGAATTAAATCCCTTAAATGTTTGTGCGCATGAAGATGATGCCGGCTTACACATCCAGTTCTCTGTTAGAAGCTTATCGTGGTTGTCAAAGACTTGAGCAAATTGTACCTGCCATATATTTCCGCTACAACTGATCGGGAAGATCACTTCTTAGAAGACGTTGAGTTAGACTGGGCCGACTAGTCTTTGTAGTACTCTCAAAGTGCCGGGTTATTCAAAGTCGGTTCAATCAGGTGTGCCCGATCGGACTATTTTGTGACAAATTTTGGAGCGGCCTGTTTGCTTATGTGTTGCTTGTATTCAGTTAGGCGTTGTGTGATTTTGGAGAGATTTATGCTCAAAATGGTTTCAAATGCTGTTGCAGCCATGTCCAAATGCTGATTTCCTTAAATTCTTACCGTGCTCAAAATGTTTATTCTAAAGCAAGTTTATGTACTGTTAGTCTTGTTTCTACTTTGGATCGTTATATATTGAGGTAACTAGGGGTATGGAAGCTGACGTTCTCACCAGTTCTACATTACGGTTAAATTGCAGATTTTTCTTTGGAATTGATTTACATTCTCGGAGGTAATCCAAGTACCCACAACATGGGTTCCACGCAGATCATCAACCAGACGTCAAAGCCCCTGGATATGAAAGTCGGAAACTACCGCTACTTCACGAAACTAGCGACGGTTGATGCGAACAAGAGCTACACTGTGCACATCAACTACGACGACACCTACATGGAGTACTCCCTGGGTGCCGACGATGGCGCAGGAAACTCCATCATCGTGAATTCGGACGAATGCGTGGACAACAAAATCATCACAGTGAGGGAAGTGAACGGGAAGTACGATGTTCAAAAGGTTCCACGATCGTCACCGTCGTCAGAGTCCGCCAGCGATGGACAGTCGAAGAAAAAGTTCAAGTGGAGATTTTGGGAACATTGAAGCGCCAAAAGCAAGTCGCAACGTTCACATCCCGGCCTCTGAGTCTCAGTTTCCGAACAGAATTCATCTGCATATTCTTTCGCAAGATTGTATTTATTAGAACCTGCTGGAGGCATTCTGAGGAAAAGGCGACCTCGAATTCGATCCATCGATTGTTTTACACCAAGTTATCTAGAAATACTAGGTCCCAGTAAAGTTGAGCAAATTTTGACACCTATATTGTAGCTCGTGTATAGCCGTTTGCCGTGTGCAGTCCTATTTTCAGTGAGTACTGGGGCTGAGTACAAACTTGATTTTGATGGTCAGGCATGGTTGCAATTAAAACTTGCAGCTGTTCCTTGCTCACCATGCTGGTGTGGGATGATTCGTCACCCCAATATTATTGAGTGGTGGCTTAACAATCTCCTACAAGCTGTGGAGCAATTAAATTGCGAGTTAGGAATGAAGAATATGGAAAGCTGAGAGTCAGAAGGTGAACGCTGTAGCAGTTTCAAGCCGAGTTGATTCCGGTGTCTATTGTAAATGATTAGGTTTTGTGTGAATGCTGTTGAGAAGTAGAAACTTTCAACAGTGGAATTTTGGATCTGCGTATGATGAGTATCATAGATTAGCAGATTTAACGGTGTTAGTATGTCGAGAATTGAGTGAACTCGATTATTCTTGATATTGCAGCCACTAGGAAGTGGAATTGCAGTGCTAGATTAGACGAAGTTGTGATATTTGTTGGAGATTAAATCATTGGTAGTGATACTGATTCTTGGTGTATTTGCACTAAGTATCATATTGCTTGCAATGTACCATGTGATCCTGTTAAGGGTTCCTTGCAATGTTAAGCAGCATGCTGCCATTCTTGTACCTCCATTGTTATAGACGCCTGATATATCTGAATTCGTTCATGAAACTTTCTTTGAAAAATTCAAATGAATCATTGAAAATTGTTTTTAATTTGTTCATCAAAATTATGTTTTAAACTTATTGCATAATGATTTATGTGTTGCAAATAAAGTGTCAAAGTTCGGCATGCAAGTTTTAAATTGCAACTTAAATGAATTTTTTTTCATGTCCACATGGCATATTTCAATGGGGAAAATGGAACATAGGAAAGTTACCCCATGTAATAGGCAATGTGATGAACAAGCATTAACTTGTTCTGTGCTTCAAACTTCTTCCTCACGACCTTACAAATTGCCACATTTTTCCTGAAGATATAGGAAAGTATCTAGTCACTTGATTTCTGATAAGAAAACAATTAGACGCCCATCTTTCACAACAAAAGAAAACACACTAAAAAGATAAGGATAACTTTTGGACATGTTGTGAGTTCAGCCACAACTACAGGCAGTCTCCCTGATACCGTGGTCACAAAATCTGGACTATGATCGTGGCAGGTTCAGAGCGCCATTAATGATGCACCCAAATCCTGCATCTCCTCCTCTTGCAACGGCATCCGTTTCTCCACGTTCTTGTGTGCATCATCATTCTAATTGCTGAACTTCCATTTGCCTTTCCAACGTGGGAATTCGAGGAGCTCGAGTTGTGACCAAAGTTTCAGCTTTTTGAATTGGTAGGAACGCTGACTCGTATCTCATCATATGTTACTCTACTAGACGTCTATCATTTGGTCCCTCTGTTACATGCAGGCTGCAGTGGTGGAGTTGTGGCGTTTTGTTGGTAAGCCTAGAGTTTTTCGGCTTGCATTGCCAGGTTTGTACAATGTATTCCGTATTCCTCGTGAGTGAGTTGGGCGAAGATGGTAATGGGTCCCATTATTCTGATTCGTGTTAGCATATGAATTCCGTCGTTGACAGGTTGCAGGTGGGCTGTCTGGATAGAACACCACCGGCACATTTAGGTGGTTTCTGGGGAGTTTGGAAGGTGGAATTGAGACATTGAGGGGTAAGTTGTCGAAGACAGGATGGAGACCTTGGTATGCAGAGCAGGCAGCAGCATTCCCTCCATGGTAGCTTCTACTTCAAAGTTATCTACATCCAGGAGTTCAAGGTCGCAATCTGCTCTGTTGGGTGGGTCTCACTCTCCGCAACTCCTCCGTGTGATGGTATTGCCACAAGTGAACGCCAAGCGGAATGAGATGAGGAATTTCGTTGTGTTTGCAAAGGGTGATGCGCACAGGGAAGCTATGGAGGACCAAGCTACATTGGGGTCAGAAAGAGAAACTCTGCCGGATGTTTCTCAATCTGGATCTCAGTTTGAAACTGCATCCTTACCGAGTTGGATTGTTGTAACTTTCGGTGTGGCTCTCCTTATCTCGACTGCTTTCTTCCCCTCTGTGAGCCTTGGACCACTAGGATTTCTTCGTGAGGGTCTTTACAGTGTTGGATCAGCTCAGGTATGGCAATCTGTATTTTACGTTGGAGCGGTAGCACATGTATTGGAGGCATCAGTTGCTTTATATTTGGCTCGTAGAGTCGATCCTCAAAATGAGGCTCTCTGGTTCTGGCAGACACTTTTTTTAGGTTTCTTTTCGTTGAGGACTTTACTAGAGAAATCTAAACAGGAGAATTTGAGGCGCAATTTGTAAGCATGCTGGACACGTCTGTTTATTTTATATTATTATTTTAGAAATAAAAACAATGATTTGGACTATCGTTACCATCTTCGGGCTCACTATTGGCTCAGACCAAAAATCGTGCCCGACCTTAAATTTCCAACACAATTTTATCAACCCATGCATTGATGTACTTTTGCCAGATCGATGCATTCTCTTCGATAACACTAACTCAGTCGACGAATCTTGATAGGTTGTCTGACAAAAGGATTGAAATTTTCAACTTAGGCGGCCCAGCCACCTTTGAAAAAACAGTTGAGTGCACGTAACCTTCACATTGACGGAGAGCTCAATGAGTTCAGAAGCAAGTCATTGAGTGCATTACAATCAGTTGTAGATGGAGCTGTGTGCATGTTTGGAGTACTTGAGCGATTATCATCTGCTAAAATCTAGATAGGAGATCTAATCTTGTACCTCCAATCATCATTTAGTTGAACAACGAAAGCTAGCTCGACCATCGTTGCGTACTATATATTGACTTCAACATCCAGCGAACCTTAATTCTCGGCAGGAAATAAATTGTTCGCGTCATGTGTCTACATACAGATGACCCATTTTGATACAATTCTCTTGTTTGCACTAATAGGAGGTCCTTCTAATTGATCTTGCCAGAAGCTCAAACCACAAATTTGTTTCCTGAACTTGCCATCGTTTGTTCTCGCGCCTCAGATTTCTTCAACTAAGTCTTTCAGGCATCGTCATCTTGACCAAAATCTAGAAGCTGTATATTGAGATGGTGCTTTCTGAAGATGGGCTCACTGAACTCATCGACCAAATCTCAAAAGCCTTGGAAAACTGACGACAGTGGATACAATTCAAAGCTACACTGTCCATGTGGATTGCAACGACACTTTCATAGAGTACTCGTTGGCAGCCATGGGGCAGGCAAGGCTCTCATTTTGAACTCCAACGAGTGTGTCGACAATAAGAAGATAAGTGGACGGGGAATTAAAAGTGGAAATGGAACCAAGTGTGAAGCCAACTCCTACTTACGAGCCACCTCAGAAGAGACCCTGCTCATTCTGGAGATTATGGAATTTTTAGGATGGTGATGAATTCATCAAGAGTGCAACAACCGTCACCATTTCCTGGCCTGCCATGGCCATGATATATACATTGTACACAACAGAGAGTTACAATTAAGAGTTACATAATAGATCGACAAACAGTCTTGTATTGATTTCCACAAGTACAGAGGCTTTTGAGAGCATCTAATTTGATGGCCGAAGATTACACATTCTTGGTACTTGTAAAGCTTAGGTTCAAACTGGGGCTAAATGCAGTTGTTTTGATAGGATAAGCTCATTTACTGATAATCAGCCGACTAATCTCTTTCAGTGACTAGATTTACTGAATACCTTGCTAAATGGAGTCCCTGCCGATGTTAGTCAAGGGTATCAAATATTAATCATAGTTTTCTTTGCCTAGGATTTTTCCACCGCTGGAAAAACGTTGTGTGATGAATGGGCTGAGCTGCGTGCTTCTTGCAACATATTTACTATTCAATGATGAATGTATCTGATCAGTTACTGCAAGTTTGATTTCAACACAGGAAGACAACACGATTAAATTTCTAAAAACAAACACAATAGAGAGACTGGTTGCACAGCAGAAAGAATGGTTGCACAATAGAGTGAGCCAGATTATGCGGTATCATGTTACATCTATGTGAATCAATTCCAGTATAATTAATTGCTTGTGAAAATTATCAACTTCACCTAAATACCATGTTACACTGCACAAGTGGTCAGATGTTGGAAATAGCACAACGGACCGACTCACATTGACCCTAATCTCTTCATTTAAATCCGCTGAGAGTCAAGACAACGTTGTTTTCCGCAACCAATTCTTGGTTTGGATAATACGTAATTCGAGATATGGAGAACATTGTGCACAATATTGAGAAACCAGCTAGTCACCACCGCAACCACCTCCACAACCGCCGCCACCACAATCACATCCATCGCCACCTCCATCATCACCTCCATTGTCTCCACCATCTGTCCCACCTGAAGATCATCACCACCATGAACATATGATCTTTTGGGTGCAATTGTCACAATTGCAAGATTCATACCTCATTCAAACCCAAGTGACTCGGATCAGAACAGGAACTCCTGAATTGTTTGACAGTGGGCTTAAGCTGAATGAAAGTGGAACCCACCGAAAGGACGCGTACGGCTAAAACTAGGAATTTCGGTTTCAAAAGGAATTAAAGAAACTTACCACCAACACCGCTTCCTGCACCAGGGCCAGAATCTCCACCATTGCCTCTGTAACCATTTTCACCGTCTCCTATGCCGCCACTCGCAAAGATTACACCAGCGGCACCGACACCATTTTCGCGCACACTCCTTGGATATCCATTCCCGTAGACGAGGTCCCCTTTGAACCGTTTCCCGTTACGTCGTTTTAGTTTCGACTGGTTGAACACGCACATCCCCGTCGACATTAGAATCGCCGTGGCTTCGAACACTACAATGGCAACCGCAGCTCCGAGCAAGGGCAACATCGTGGCCAAGCAAAGCAGGACTCGGATGTCGGTAGGATCTCGTTAAGACGGTCACTAGATCGAATGTATCTTCTGTATACAAAGCAGGTACGTACTAGACTAATGAACAAGTGAATATGACACACATTTACAGATCATAGTACATGTCATGCCATCGCAGAACCGTAGCAAGACTAGGGCTCGAGATCACCACCGACAAGTTGCAACCATTTCTGAAACGCAATCAGCGAGAGAAAACAATGTTAATACTGGACACTAAAATACAAGAGAAAGTCTAGAACCTGCTATGAAGAATCACCCAACCACTTTGATCCTAGCGAAAAAGAAATGTTCAAGTATGACAGACAAAGTCTTTGTGTCCTACCGAGTGTACTGGGACATATTAGGGTAGTACGGCAAAGCACAGGAATCATAGGATTTTAGATACCCCGCCAACAAAGAGGAGATTCCATCACGCGGCTCAAGCATTCACCCTAGGAAATTGGAAGTGGAAATGTCTCATTAATTCATCAATAGAAAATAAAAACAAAACAGTATTTAATTCGATCATGAGTCGTGTGCATTGACGGAGCCAAATGACGTCTAGATATATGCAACTAGAGGAATAATACTGTACCCGAAGAAAACACCCGTGAGTCTGCAACGCTTACCACACTGAGCAGGGTCTGAGATTGCCGGCATCGACCTAGAGTCACCTGGAAGCAAGCTCTCATGAGAATCTGGACGACAAATGGAAAGAAGTTGCATGTGTTGAATGTGCTGAGCAGCTTGTCTGCGTGGATGCGAAGCTGTGCTATCTGGTTGCCGTGCAGCCTTGACGGGTTCCCAAGCTTGACTGAGTCTGGAGAAGCGGAGAGAATATTGTGATACTACCTAGTACTGTGTATTATGTGCATCCGACGCGGAAACGATATGTTTGGCCCAAAAGTGACGGCAAGTTGGCAATGGCTGCGGCATCGAGTGCGCATTTCGTAGCTCCGGCCCCTGCCTCAAGCGCCCCGTCTCTAAATCCACCGGTGGTCTTAATGACCGAGCAGGCCCCAACCAGGGCTCCCATTGCAGGGGGCAAAAAGCCTCCTATATTTTGCTTGTTAATGAAAAAACAATTAATTTTTTTTTTAAAATTAAAAAATACATAAATTAACTAAAAATAATTGAGTGGGTCCCCCTAGACTAATTCGGGGTCCTAGATTCCATCAAAAATATAAAATTTTCTATAAAAGGGCCACATGTCTACTAAAAATAGAAACGGGAAGGAAGAGAAAGGGGAGGAGGATGGTTGGAGCCCGCCTAGTCATTAAGACCACCGGGGGATTTAGAGACGGGGCCTCAAGCGCAGCTTCAACATCCTGCAAGATCTGGCCCATCAAAGGCTGCTTTGCTAGCGTAAGTGAACGGCGAGGATACAAATTAAGGTCCTCTACGACCATTTGCCCGTAAGGGCTAGCCGGCTAGCTATAGAAATGTTCTACAATCGTTAAGAACATATTCATCAATCACCAAATTCAAGTCATTGACGAAAATGAATGCAAGAGTGGTGGTTATAGGTTGAAATTTGATTATGAAATGGATTCTGGCCTGGGTCTTGCCTAATGAGGACTTGTATTCTATTTTCTCTACAATGAATTTGCTTCAAAAAACCAAATCAAATCAAATCAAATCAAATAAAAATTAGTTTCCATATGCCCAATGAATAATGATGATTTATTGATGTTTTGGTGGTAATGGATTAGTCAAGTGGTGGTCACGTTTCAATGTCCTTTAGAAATTCATAACTGATTCATTTTTTATCAAAACCCATTGATTTTCAAATCTTATTTCGTTTTAATAAAAAATATTTGATATTTTACATGATACTTGCAATAGGGAGCAATCCTTGTTGTAGTAGTCATAGGCTCATTTGCCTTAATGTTTGCATATATTGTGCCATATTGGAGCTATTCTTGTTGCCTACTTTGTGTTAGAATACTAAAAGAGTTGGTAAGCTAGAGGTATCCACTTTGGCTGAAATAAACTCATTTTAGTATTAGAAAGTGAGATATACAAGAATTTTATATGCAATTTCTTGAGAGTTACAGTTTTTCCACAATTCTTCAAAATTATACATTTGTACACAATGGTGGAAATTATGAGACTGTCCTAGTTTATTAGCAAGTTTGACAACTTGATGTCTTGTATTTAATTAAAGTTCAAAAATTAGGTTTAACATCTGAAAATAGTATATTAATATTTTTGGCAATTTTCCATTTTGATTTTTTTAATTTGGCTTAATTTATTTTTTAGTTTTCAATTTGAGTTTTTAACATGTACAAGTCTTTTGCATTGGATGACAATTATGATGTGAGTGAAGAGTGAAGAATGTTGTGTGCTTTATGCAACTAGAGTGGATTTGTATTCAACAATACATATGAATGTGTAAACTTCGAGGTGAAACACCTACCTACTTTTCATTTTTATAATATGCATAACTTTTGCATAAAGTCTTCAATTGACATAAAATTTGTTGGAGGTGAAACAATACTTGCTTTCTAAAAAAATTCTTAGACCAACAAAATTCCAAAAAAAGTTGATCTGCTATGCACAAATGAGATCCAAAAAATTGTTATCAACTCGTTTTAATTTTTTGACCTTTATAAGGCTACAATGTTTTGTCCATATCTTTTGCATAAAGACTTATTTTGATACAAAAATTGTTAAAGGTAGAAAAAGGCTTGATTTCTCAAATTTTGGTAATTAAATACAATTCTATAAAACTACATCTTTTATGTTCAATTGGACTCCAAAAATATGTATTCAACACATTTCAAAAGCCTCACTTACAATCTTGATACTTCTTAATCCATATTCTTTATGGACAAATGGAAGTGAGCTTGATTACAAAAGGAGAACCTTCTATCCATTAAAATTCACACATGTTTCCATTCTAAGTATAATTTTAGCAATAAGTAACAATTTTTTATTTTTTGGCAATCTTGAATTATAATGTATATTATATTCCGCAAAATATGCCAATAATATTCTAAAATTTTAGGAATATATTTTAGGAATTATTTTGTGCCTAACCTGCTGGTAAACTATGGTAACAAAGAAATGCATGAAATTCTCCATCGAGTACATTATAATTCAAGATTGCCAAAAATATTTAAATCTTATCGCGTTTTTTTAAAATCTTATCAACGGTTCTTCTTGTACTAAGTTGAATTACTATTCCGGCACCGAGCATCATTAGGGTAAAACTAACCTAATGTTTTGATCACTTGATTGGAGCCCATAGTTTAATACAAGCATCTTAGATCATTCTATTTTTTTTTTTTAAAAACACAATTAATTTACAAAAATGTATAATATATCAAGGAATTTCTTTGATATGTAAAATAAATCAAATTAAAAAAAATATATATAGTGTATAAAATTTAGAATGTAAGTTAATAACTCACTAATTATATGATAAATACCACAAACATGTACTTTGTAGTAGACTATGATAGAAAATTATTCTAAAATAAAGTGTCAAAACGTTGATCTGTGTTGATTTATAGATTTGGTCAATGCAATTAAATTGATTGAAGTGTAGATTTATTATTATGCTTTATAGAAATTATATAAAAAAAAGTTAGTTCTGATTATATTTAACATTATAATTTATAGAATGAAAATCATCAATTATGCATTCATTTTCCAATTAGTATCTTTTTATGAATTTTTGATAATAATGTTTGCTATTCCATAAAGATTGCAACCTTAACTTGAGAATCTTTACATAAAGCTTTTTGATTTTGATAGGAATAGTTCTTTGGATAGTATAAAGTACTTGAATAAAATGCTTTGATTTTATTTTAATAAAGGCTGATGACTTTGATCAAGTTGAAGGCTTTTGATTAATACGATAAATAGATCAAACTCAAAAACTGTTGTAAACTAAAGAAAAATTAATGCAAATTGAAAAATGACTCTACAATTCTTTTCGTCTTGACTCGGAGTTTCAAGAATTTTGTAATGAGTACTTCTCCTATTACCAAAAATATGGTAGAGATTCAAAAGAGCTTGTTCTTTAGACAAAAGAATCTAGAAAATGGAAGAATTTCAAAGTGCTCTAATACAAAATAATAAGAACTACTGAAAACTAATCTTTATTTTTCTCAAGATAACTGAAACCAATTCAAATTCAATTGACGATTTTTGATTTATATACCCTTTGTATATGGCATACCTTAGCAAAGTCTTTTCTTACTTCAAAACTCACAGTGTCAAATTCTGACTTCATTCGCTTGAATTAAAGAATAGTGCTATGTACTTCCAACTAATTCAAAATATTGAAAAATAAATAAATAAATATGTGTAACTACTTAGAATATGTGTTGGTTATATTTAAATGTAAGGTAGTAACATAAGAAGTTAACCAGAGAGTGTTGAAATTTAATAGGATCCTAAGTCACGACGAATTATTTTAAAGTTGCACATTAAAGTTTTACATTCGTCATTCGAGCCCATACTTTTGTCATCTTGGGACTTCTTAATCATAATTGGGATGTAAAACATAGCGAAGTACATAATTTTATGAATCATTAAAAAAATTGAGGTTGATATTCTAAATTATACAGATTTCTTTCATCACAAGACTTAAATTTGTGAAATCACAAGACATAAGCCATAAAGGAAAATTTAAATTAAAAAAATAATTACAAAAAAATTATACAAATTAATTAAAATTTAAATAATATTAAATTTTTTTTTGTTCTTTCAAAGCATATGAGTAACCTAATTAATAGTTTGTTTAAAAGAGAAGAATTTTCTTTAGATTGTAATCTCAATTTGTGGAGTTTCTTGGTTGAGCATATAGTTATATAGTTCTTTATGTATTTAGTTATTGAGGATTTATAATATCTTGACGTGTTTAAAAAAATTGGCGTATGAATGTTGTGTAAAAATATATCAATGGAGCATTGAACCACACTTATCGTTGATCTCAATTGTTGCAAAAAACTGAATGTTTGGCAACCTCGTCAGCAAGATTCACATTCATCTGTAAAGAATTATTGGAAAAGTTCTCACTAAGTAATGGGTCTTGAGGGAGTAAATGAAATTGATTATCGTCAATGACAATTCACCGCAACACGTTCCACTCTGGATAAGGAAAAATTTATATTCCAACTGTTAAGCAAATTATGAAAGTGACCGAGGTTATGACTGTCGAATGTTGCTCAGATTGTTTTCCACAGGGTACCTATAATACAATCAATACTAACTGAATACTCCAAATAACATGATTAGTCATTACGTCGTTTAATAGTAGCAGACTTTCTACCTTTTAGAAACAGAAATGATGTTTTATATCCAATTGGAAAATTTAGTGTCTTTTCACAAAATTTGGCATATGAATGTTGTGTAAAAATGTGTCTTTTTGAAGGGCTGTTAAAATTAGCAAGTCTAATAATTAATGTGTTTGTCCAGATATCATTGAAGTAATAGATGTGGAATTAGGCTAGTATGTTACTACAAACAATTATTAACGAATTTATAGCAATAGTTAGTGCATATACCGATAATATGCACGATCAAGGAAAGCGATTTTGCATTAAAATATAATGATGTAGGTTGAATAGTGCTATGATCATTTGATGGTTTAGTGAATGGTGTTTTTTAACGTGGAGTAAATGAGTTTTAGGCATTCCTATATAATCTTCATTTGATATATGTAGTAATGCCATTTGAGTTTTTGAATTTTGATTTGATTTGGCTTGGACATGGTCTGCATATACCTTGGCTTCTTCTACTATCTCTCCTAAAAAGCACACCATTTGTTTCCGCGTTTCTTCCATTATTACTACTATAGCCTTTTGTTCCACCTTTTCTATCATTTTGTTAAAGTTGTTCATATTTAATCTTGATGCAGTCTATTTTCAAGGCTTGAATAGTATTTGCAAATGCAGTATTTACATCTATAAAATCTATTTTAACAAACTTTTTACTAAATGCATTAATACCATCTAGACTTTTGAAGTGGATTTAAACTCAATATGCTTATCAAATATTTTTTTATTCTTTTTGACAATTGTTTTGTAAACAAATGAATTGAGGCGTGCACATTGCATGATTTTGTGTGTTTACAATTTTTAAGTCTAAAGTAAAAGCCTACAATATTTTAGTCCCCCATAAATTATTAGATTGCCTTGTCAATTTCATAGTGTTTTTTATTTTGTTGAGATTTCAAGCAATGTGCATAACGACATTTTTCCTAGGATTGTCATGAATCTCGGAAAGCTCCAAAATGTCACATTGGTTGCACTGTTAACATCCATCATTTTATTACAGAATAAAATTTTGTGAGCTTTGATTTTTTTTCCTTCCTCTTGAGAAAGTGCTTTTATCCAAGCATATTTTCCATTTTCTTCTTCTTGCACAATACTTACCTCAAACTCAAGATCCCTTTGAAATCCATCAATAATAATTTCCTCACACATAGTAAACCATTGTTTCTTTTTAAGTGAGAAATTTGTTACTTTTACCGAATTGCATATTACCAATTGTGATGGAATGAAAGAATTTTGAGATTTTACCTTGAACCATAATAAATTTATTAAGTTAAATGATGAAATGTCTCAATCCTTGGATGAATGCCAATTTAACAACTTTAGGATTTTTGAGATGGAGTTTGATTGTCTCATTTCATTCGTTTGTTCCATGAAAGCATAGAATTGCTATTGGCTACCTATATTCTTGGCCTCTATATTCATAAAATTTAATCTTGTTTTTTTTCATTTCAAACATTTCATTCCTACTAATGTTATTTTTTACAATATCAAAATGGATAGAAATATGGTAGTTTAAGGTAATCTACAGCCTCCAGCTTCTACATTGGATAGGATGTGTGTGAGATTGAAGTGCATTACTTTTTTTCCATTTTTGCATTTATAAGGACACTATTTTTGCGTGACAAATGAGAAAGAAGGTATAAACTCCACATATTTCACTGCCTCGTGATGCGACATTCTATTTTTCACCAATTTTGTGACAAACAAGTACTATTCATGGGTGCATTTATAGATTTTACAAGGGCATTCATTGTTGGAAATCTAAGGCAAAAATGGAGAATGAATATTTACTACTTTAGACACTAGGTATTAGTGGTCTCAGATGCTAAAGTACATAAATGTGGAGTGAGATGGAGCTATAATTGCGCTATTAATATTCTACTCTGATTAAACAGGCTTGTCAAACAACTTCCAAATTCGTGAATATCCATTGGTGCTGACAATACTAAACATTTCCATTGTAGATCGACGTGAAGAAATGGGCTTTGAACTTCTTGCGGTATTACCTACGTTTCATGGATTAAGTAAGTTGTATATACATAGAATGTTGTTTTCCTTTCTTAACTACCTTACTATTTCTTTTTGTGCATAAGTTTTATGTATAAATAAAGTAATTCATAAAGTTTAATGTATTCTTTGTAGTACCTTCAGATCTATCATATTCCAAGCGATTGGAGTACTTTTATCAGGGCTTGAATGTTCTATTTGAATCCCTAAAAAAAGCAAGTAAAATTGGGTTGCTTTTACTTGATCTATATGCGGAGCTTCGAATGGTGTACCGTTCACTGTTTGCCTATATTTGCGATCATCCAGAGAGTTGCAAAATTACTGCTTCATACGACACAAATTTATTTACATGTCCTTGTAGTAGATGTATATATGGAGGTGATGCTCTTAACAATGTTGATAGGAAGTTTCAAGTACGCACAAAATCAAAAATGAAAGAGGTCTACAAGGCAATAAAGATGTTACCTTAAAACTTAAATGATGAAATGGCAAAAGCGTCGTCACTACATCCAATTCGAATAAACTTTTAAAACCCTATAGAGCCAAACTATCACATGACTAAAAGTGATTGTAACATTTTGAATTTGGATTGTTTCTCAACAAAGATGACAAAATTTCAATCTCATTTTCAAAAAACCATATATTAAAATCAAGTACAACAATCTAATGGTATTTTCTTATTTAATTTAGATTCATAGAATTTAATATTTTCTATGACTGTAGAAGGAATATAAAACATTCTAAATTATGAACACGATGGAATTCATAATCTAAAAATGGTATGCCCTTAAAATTGATAGCATGTAAAGATCCAAGACTATATAGTAATACTCATTTAATTTTTTCATAATTTTTCCTAAAGGTTAATTATTTATTTTATATTTGCAAGTTGATTTTAAGAGGTGCACACTTAAATTTTCAGAAGAAGTTCAAAAATTCTTATTAGATTCCAAAATTTAAAAAAAAAAATCCTATTGCATTGCAGAAATAGGCAAAAAAAATGGAAAAAAATTAATTTTTGTGTAGATTTTGTAGAGTTATAAGTGGTAGGTCCAATGGTGCCACAAATCGATTGGTTGTGAATGCAATAATCTTCATTTATATTTTTAAACAAATTGTAGTAGTACATGGCCTATGTATTCACAAATAAAAATATATTGTTATAATATATGATCTACATAATTTTAATAAATTATGAGCTTACATGTGCGTACCATGTGCCTTGTGGAGATTCAATAGGGGTTATACTCCAATGATGAACCCGTAACTTGCAATCCATTTAGACATTCTACACCAAAGCGATCTTGGAGTCTTCAAAATGATATTTGGCATTATTAGAGACATGGCTTCTATTTCTCTCCGTAAGCTCAAATTACAAGAACTCGATAAATGTTTGCTCTATATAAAACAAAATTGTTGTTTTCGAGCGTTTCAAATCCTTAGTAATGAACAAGGCGGGTATTTTTTATAACGAGGAAATTTTGCGGGATTCGAACATCGAGTTGTCCTGCCGGTCCACTTCTTCAATATGTTCTATTGATTTATGACCAAAACCTCTAATATGATTTAGTACATGCATTGCTATTGTCTTCGCATTCATGTGGGCTTTGTTCTATGCAGACTATTGTTCTCTGCTTGGTCAGTTTGTTTGATTATACTATCATATTTGCAATAGTATTATTCTTGGAATGGTATTCAATTGCTTGCCAGAGCACTTTACACATAAGTACCAGCCTTCACTATATGGATGGATTGATGTACATGTGTTGGTCATCTTTTTCTTTGATTCCTTCTTGGTTTCTTTTAATGATGGTGTTCTTATATCATTATGAATATGAATATAAAAATGTACTCCACCTAGTTCATTGATAAGTTGTGCCATTTTGCTGGGCTGTGGAGACTCTGAAAGGCGGTATGTTAGAGTGGCAGAGATCCGGATTTAACACTTTCAAAGTGCACATGATGGATCATTTCAATCATAGAGGGCGTTGCACCTCAAAAAATGAAGTTTCCTTAATTTTTTTCTGACTTAAAACTATAGCAACACCTACAAGTTGTTTGACACTAACAATCTCGATAATGATATTTTTAGCATTTTTTAACAACTTTCTAAACGATCAAGAGGTGGTTGTACTACTCGCCATTTTGAAGCATCCAAAAAGTCTATGAGTAGAATGTTGAGTGCAGGTATTTGAATATTGCATCTTTTCATCTTTAAATATCCTTCCTTCAAAAAATTAAATTTTGGGCCGTTTGATAATAATACTATAGAGAAGAAACTTAGGCACATTCTACCTATACATTTTTCTAACAATTCTAAGAAACTGTGATCACAGCAAATAAGTTCATGTATTAGCTATACATTATACACAATACTAGCTTTTTTATAAGACTATTTTAACATTCCAAACATGCTTGCATTTCGGTAATATCCTTTTACAGTGGTGACTTGAATATTTCCTAAATAGTCTATAAACATCTAACAATGAGTTTTGAGAGTAGACATAGATACAAGTTTGCTGCAGCCAATGGTTGTGGGCAGTTCCTTGAAGATAATTTTTTTTATATGTATTCACATTACATATTAACATCTTACTGATGCAAGTTGAGCTAATTATTTCTAGCATATTGCATAAACACATCTTACCTGGTCAGAGGTTGAGTGATCTGTGTAGACGGAGTTTGCACTGCCTCAGGTTGAATTTAGAGTTCCTCTTTTTCACACGTTTGGTGTATTGTACGTCTGCAAACCTCCCGTCCTTATAGAGTCGAAAATGTTCTGCCATTCAGAATGTGTAGCATCTGTTTTGATTAGGTAAAACCTCGGTTTTACAATATAGGTTCATGTTTGTAGATCTAATGTCTATGTGAGAATGAAGGTCAGATATAAGTGTGTAAGGATATGAGGGGATATAAGAACATATTTGCAAATGACAATAAAACAAAAGGTATTGGCCAAGATGAGTTTAATGGCAACTTGTGTGTGTTGAGACTTGGTGAACTAGATGTAGTGACTATCATCTCTGTTGTTTGAGTCGGTGAGCCAAGTGTAACTGCCAGGCGAAGCACTATATCTTTGGGAGTCACAAATTAGAGTTAGAATACTAACCATGAAAGATGTGGATTGTGTTGCTGCCCCCGCGAATTGCCAACACGTAGGTTGTTCCTCTGCTCGCCTAGTAACAAGATCTTTTAGCTCTGTATGTTTTCTAGGTTAGCTTGCACCAAGCTTCGTGTTGCATTGTCCGGCATCACCCGTGATGCATCTCCCCGATCTATATGCTTGCCGCACCCACATCTGCTCACTCCCTCTCGCTTAGCTCCTAATTGCTCGAGTCCGGATCCCCATTTTGCAATCGCATCTCTTAACAGTAATGTTTAGTGCCATTTTAAACTCATTTAGAATATGTACTATACAAAATTTCAGACATGATTATTAATAAACACCCTACTATAATCAACCATTGTGCTTTGTGCTCATGATAGCTCAATCATAATAGCTCTCAAAATGTGAAACGTTGTTGATATTAGTTTGTGTTTTGCAAGTGCAAGCAATGCATAATATAATATAATTGACGAACAAAAGGATTTCGTATTGAGGAACTGACTGATGGGCTTACTAAGACATGTCACAAGTTGAAACATCATGTCACGGTCACAGATTGTAAAGATGACTAATTCAAGGCTTGAAAAACTCATATCAAGCTACAAAACATGCAATATCATTATTATGTGAAAACAAAAAAATGCCCATTTTGAAAGTATAAGTAGTATTCTTGAGTCATGATGTCAACTGAGGCTCCATTCTGAGTTTTGAGGATTATTTTTTTCCAAATACAATGTAGAATTTGACCCTTCAAGTTTTTTGGTGTTTTTGGAGCTAAAATTGTCAAACACATACCCTTATTGATAACAACTTGTTAGATTCTAATATTAGACATCACACAAAATTTACAACCATAGAATCTTGTATCTATCTTATATTAAAGAATTTATACTAAATTGGATTACAATCTACCATACAAATCGGAAGATTATAATGTTCAAAGTCATTGAAAAAGTTTTTTTTGACACTGGCGAAGCAATGTACCTAAATTTTGATGCTCAATGAGACTAGAGTTTACTTTGCAAATTTTTTTGATTCATGGATGGTTATCAATTCTTGTAGGTATAGAAATTAGGTTTACGCTCATCACGTTTGAGTTCCATACATTCTTGAGAAGGACAAAAATTCATTGTTTTAGTTATTAAGTTGGTGTTGAAGATGCCTTACATTCCTCAAAATTAAAACAATAAAAAGGATAACCTAAACATGTCCAAAAGGAAATCCAAATGGTAGATATGTTCATGTCAATGGAAAAAAGAACTTCCAAAAATTTCAATGAAATCAAAAATTTCAAAAACTTCCTAAAACTTGATATTCTGTTAATTATTGAAGTACAAACAATGTAATTTCTTATAAATTCGAAAAGACAACTCTAAAGTAGTGGGTTTTGTGGATAGATTTGGTGCCATGTCACAAAAACATGATGATATAAGTTAGCGCCAGATGTAAATTGAAAGATAAATGTAATTTTTTCTTATAAATAAAACATATGTAATGGATGAAAACAAACCTAAAGATGGTAACTACAAAATACTCATTGTAGCATGAATTACCAAATGTTAAAATTATAACTTAGTATTGAGATATTCTATGAAAGAAGTAAATTTGTTATCTATGTTTAACCCCTAAAGGACAAAGCAACCACTTTTGGGTTGCCCCAGAAATAGAAAACCCAATAAAATGCCCTAGAAGAGTCGGATTTGAGTGTTTTTGGTTCCTAACCTCTTTAGAATCAAGTTGGCAATAAGGATATGCTAAAATTTTAGTGAAAAAGTGAAACCCTGATTTTAGAAAAAAGAAAGAACATGAGTCGGTCCTATGTTTCTACAGTGAAGCTAGTGTAATTTCACTTACAGTGTTTCAACCAAACTTTGAGCACATTGAAAACTGAAATGAAGATCTCTCCTTGTGGATTTTTTTTTTTTAGCATTTTGTTTTTGGGTTTGCTTGTATGACCACTCTTTTATGGCTTCACCGTTTTGGATTTATCATAAACCCTTTTGAATTTTCCAAAAAGTGCCATGTTGAAAAAAATAAAATTCAGAGTGACACTTATGTCAAACCCATTTTCTCCAATTTGGTAACTCGAAAAAATCTTAAAAAAAAATGTACATGTTTCTAACATAATAGAAAAGAGAATCAACTTTAGTTGCCAAGTTTTTATAAATTTTTGAAGTAGCAAATTTCAGTCGACCATAGACACTCACCGTTAATATTTCAGAAATTCAGTTATCTTCCAAACTTCACATGTTATTATCTCTCAATCCGTTGCTTCCCCAAACCTAAAATTTGGTACACATTTGGATAGCCTTCTACTCTCAAAGATCTTACGATTAAATTATTTATGGTGATTCTCAAATTTCTCTCACTTTGGAAAATGCAAGAATGGCACTGTAGGTACTGAAAAACTGTGGAAATACCCCTCCGTCCTTTAGGGGTTAAACTTTTGATTGGATAAAAAGAATAAGTAAATATCATATGTATTTTACTTTATATTCATAGCTTCATACATATACATCAAGAATTGATTTCTTCATTGCAAAAATCCTCACATCTAATCATTTTAAGTTCTTACAAATCTTTGAGATTGGACTATTACAAATATAATTTCTAAAATTTATCTAAAGCATATCAATTCACCTTAGAAGTTCACCTTTAAATATGTCCTCCATTGTACGGTAGCTTGTTCATTTAAAAATAATTCTAAAAAATCAATATAAAACAAAAATTCAAAGGATAGAAAAAGAAATATAAGATAAATTATTTGTAGTGTTATTTGAAAATTCTATAGCAATACTAGACTAGTTTTACTTTATTTTTAAAAAAGAAAAAAGAAAAAATTAATTATTTGAAAAACAAACCTTATAATTTCATAAACATATATAGTCATATTGAAGTGCACAGCTCTGCTACATGTTACAGACTTACAGTATGTTGATTAAAGGTTAGACATTCCTTAGCACTAGTAGCGCTGTAAACCTCTCTTCTCTATTGGATTCGATCGAAGATAGGTTTGGACGAATTACCCCCAAGTGATACTAACATCGCGAAATCAGAAAATATGAAATTTTGAGAATAGCAAATGTAATGCTAGCCACCGACATCAACGTTCCCACACACACTGTCCCTCTGAACCGCCGTCCGCCGAAAGTTGGTCCGGGCTGTGACAAGTAATTCGTTCCGCAGGTCTTCATCCCGGTCCATGCTCCATGCATCGGTGGCCATGCAAGTTAGTGCTGGGATGATCGAGCCCAGTCCAGCTCCTATCCACATGCGGATTGGGAGCACTCACTCCAGCTAATTCATGTGGCCATTATGCCATGGCTTCACGCTCCGCGACCACACTCGCCCTGGCATAAATGCCACACCACTCTAGCTGCTCGTATCATCTCACTTGCAGTCTAAGTTGTATTCTTCAGGAGCTCTCACATTGCGTGGAGTTGCGCTTGTCATCTCTGCTGCAATGGCTTCCGTCGTCGCTGCCTCCACTGTGGTGGCCCCCGCTGCCTTCGCTGCGGCCTCATCCGCGGTGTCGACCAGCGAGTCGAGCTCCGTGAAGGCCTTCTCCGGGCTGAAGAGGAACACCCTGTTCGCGTCCAAGGGCCAGAGCTTGAGCTCCGTCCAGAACGGCAGCCGCGTGCAATGCATGCAGGTGTGGAACCCGATGGGCCAGACCAAGTTCGAGACGTTTTCGTACTTGCCGGCCCTGACGGACGACCAGATTGCGAAGCAGGTGGACTTCATGATCCAGTCGAACCTGATCCCGTGCCTGGAGTTCGACATTGTAAGTACCCTAATTGTGACACCCTAGTAGGCTGTGAGTTAAATTTGGTGACTGATTTTCCAGTCCTGAGGGTTTGAACTATGGCGTGGGGAATGTATGTGTGTAGTGAATGAGGGGGTGTGGGCTTGGTGAACACGCATTGGGGGCTGCTCGAGCTAGTGGTGAGTGGGCGTGGGTAATGTGGCTGATGGGGAATGTGTTGTGGGCACTGGGACAGAACTCGGAGGGTGTGTCGCGCGCGAACAACCGGAGCCCAGGGTACTACGACGGGCGGTACTGGACGATGTGGAAGTTGCCCATGTTCGGGTGCCAGGACGCGTCCCAGGTGCTGCGCGAGATCGAGGAGTGCAAGAAGGAGTACCCGTCGTGCTTCGTGCGCGTGTTGGGCTTCGACAACGTGAAGCAGGTGCAGATCTGCGGGTTCTTGGTCGCGAGGCCGAACTAGATGAATAGTACAATCCGTCGACATTTTTAGTGCATGTAGTGTATATGTAATCTGGTGGTGAAGGTAGATTGGAGTGGGCTCGAATTGAGTTCATCGGCATGTACTGGGACACATAGTGAATAGAGTCTGAGCGTCCGAATTGGGCCGCGATTTTGATGTGAAAGCCTGGGTTGTGTGACGAATGCTGGGTTTTCGTTGTTCATGATTTTGCAATGTATGGTGACCAATGTGTTTGAAAGGTTCCACGGAGAACTGATTTACTGGAGAGCCTGTTTCGCTGATTGATAGGAGAAGCTCTTGGTGGAGAAGGGTAGAATTGTCTAGAATGTTAAGAGTTGCGAGGGTATGAAAGAGCGTCGGGTAGGCCTAGGGGTTATATTTGAGGGGGAATGGACCATCCTATCGTATCTGCCTACTTTGTTCATTTATGTAGGAAAACCTCATCTTTGGCTGTGTTCGGTAAATTCCGATTGGGAAGGTTATGATGTAGATTGGGGTTGCGGTTTTGATGTGAAAGTTTGGGGCTGTGAAACGACCGATGTTGACCATGGTTCTGGAACGTCTGACGACCATCTCGTTTGAAAGGTTGCAAGAATTGATTGATGGCGAGAGTTCTTTGACCGATAAAGAGAAAGTTTGGGAAGGTCATGGTAATATCACTCCATGAAGGAATATCTAGAAGGTGGAAGGTACACAGTGGAGCATGAATTTTCGAACCTGTGTCTTTTTCTAGTATTCTTGAACTTCCATGGCTGATTTCGAAATTGCGGTTGAGCTTATAAAACGTCTCCCATTTCTTAGTTCATAGAATATTTTGACAAATGTCTACCTAAACGCTAACGACGATGGAATTGTTTTTGATTCCAAACTATCTTCAAATTTTTGCCATCATTCAATACTGTTAGTCGATGTCTATAATCGCTGCCTATGATGTTGTACAGTCTCTTCATCGAAAATTCTTTGCATTAGACTGGCAGAAATGGGGATTGTACTCGTTGATAAGGAAAGGACGCACTTGATCTTTGAAGGTTAGTGGGAATATATGGAAGTCGGATGATATCTCTTTCCTTTCACAGTCACTTGAGTTGCATCTGATAATGTGATGAACATGTACAAGAGAATATGATACTTGCAGTAACTCCGTCGAGATTGGGATGTAACCCTCTGTTCATTCCACAGTCAGCCCATGGATATTGAATTGAATTGCTTATCATATCACGAGTACTCCTTCTGTATCTCAGCTATCTACATAAATTTTGAATGTGAAATTATGCAAATGGAAGTGTGTTTGTTGGCGTTTGACAGTCACAACAGATGTATTTTCAAAACGAAGATGTTCAAAATGTTGATAGTATTCAGAAACATAAATATCCGCTCTGGGACAGAACCACGGTATTGCGTACTGTATATGAATACTTCCAAGAACGGATTTATGTACAAGGTTGTAACAAGTAAGGAGAGGCTAAAATGTTGATAATTGTCGATGTTCTTGATTCAAAGAAATATGTCTGGCATTTTGAGCCACAATAGTAGAGAATTTTTGGGGTGGAGGTATGAAAAGTTATTCCAAAGATTTCCACTGAAGCAATTCTACTCTATACACACAAGTTTTTAGTATAAAAAGAATACAGGTCTGGAAAAACCAATCTTCATCAGTCCACGCAGTATCTATCCAGGTCAGTCATCTCTCGGAGGAAGGCTTTTCGAAGCAGCGGTCAAAAAACATTCAAGAACCATCACTAGGAGAAGAACCGTCGTTCTTGATCCCTGGAAGGACGGACGCTTGACGCATTTGATTCAAAACATACGAATTTAGAAGTTCCCGGTGTTCGAGGGAGGGGATAATAGATCGTGGATCCGAAGGCCTATTAGAGTTCCTCTGGAGGACTTGAACAGTGAATGTGTCAGTGGAGTGGTCAGCTTTCTCTGGTCATTTACATTTAGTAATGGACTTACCTTCTTGTAAGTAGAAAAATAGGGTGAGTTGTTCGGTGACGTTGGAGGAGGAGGTATTCCAGGGGACAGTTTCTTTCTAAGGTCAGGACGACATTTCAATTTGGCATTTGAGGACGTCGGAATCTAGTTACACTTACAGTGCACAAGGGAAAGATGAAAGACTACAATAACCATAGTAACGATGCAAAGCACATGTGTAACTGGTAAAGAGTACGGTTCCATATATTGAAAATCGAGTATATGTAAAATTGGCACATCGGAGGTATTTCCATGATTCTCTACATTGGCATCCTCAGTGTTGTTTCCTTGGCAGTCTAACACATGTAAATGAAGCAGGTCCTCTAAGGCAATGTAAAATAAGAGGATTGAAAGTAGGGCATAAGTCTGAGTACCGAAAGGTTTATGTACGACAGACTGCTAAAAGGAAAATGCAGTTCTATAAATGTCCCTGAGTGAATGAAAAAATATATCTCATTACGAAGTGTATAGTTCCGTTACGCTGTATCTGACCTCCCCCTAATTACAACCGTACCCTAGTAGTCTAAAATTGCATATATACATATATGTGACTATGAGGCAGTGATTTTCCTAACACATCTGAAGAAGACTTCAGTGATGAAGCCATTGACGTCCACATACTCTTCCGATCACACGAAGTTCTGTGCTGAATCGAGTCAATAACCATCTCCGGAGCTTCCCTGAAGTCCACCATTCTCCCCATCGAAATCCGGTTGAGTTGCAGCACGAGCGTCTGCAGGTGCCGAATATTCTGTAGACATTTTCGTTTCAGAAGGTTAGTACGCAAAGAACCATATCGTTCGTATTCACATCATAAACGGTAATGAAATTGTGACTCTGCACTACTGTATACGGAGAATACAAAATCCAGAGATTACGTGAAACCGTACATAATCAAGATGAAGATCCACCTTGGAGTTCTTGTGCTTTGCCATAGACAGTGCGGTCCACCGCAAATTTGGTTCCGTGAGGGAGGTCGCTGCGAATGTCAGACTCGAAGGATCGCAGATTCGGGAAATCTTTTGCCTGTCTGTTGAGGTCCCAGTCGTCGATGGCCCCCTCGAGGTCTTCCTCTGCTGCTGTTCTGTCTTCAATTACGCCGTCTGCGTGACTCCCTCCTTCAAGGTTGGACCTCCAGTTCTCGATGTCGACCTTTCCCTTGTGGCATTGTTTAAACGCAAAAGCTGCCCAGTTCACCAAGTATCCCCTTTTCTCCGCTAGTATGCCTCTTGCAAATGCAAGTCCAATTCGCTTTGATTTTGGTAAGGGGCGCTGATGACACTTGCGGTAAAGACACTCGATTCGACGAGCCATTCTCGGGCTTTTGCTCCATCCATGGCGGGTGAATGTGAAAGTGCCATTGGATTTGAAACCCCAGCGTTTGATGCAGTCATCCTGGTCAGCGATGCGAGGGGGCATGTAACCTTCCTTTCCCCGTCGAATTCCAGGAATCCACCCCTTGTTATTGAGTCCCTCCACGATGTGAAACCACTGAATGGTGCCCGGAAGGATGGGCTCCGCATCCACGTCTTCTATATGCTCCATAGCGTTGCGTCAGCTGTCTCTTCCTCCTCGATTCCTGAACAATGAAGAATGTTTTGGCTGTTGTTTACATAGAATGTCTGTGCATATAAAGATGATTTCCAGTACTCAATACACAATTCAAATGACGGTGACCGTGAGCTTACTTTTGAGTACTCGGTGAAGACTACACTGCGCCAGAAGTCTCCTCTGCTGCGAAGTGAAACAATGCAAGCTTTAATTAATCGCAGCGAACAGAAGAACAAATGATCTCTACCACCGGCAAACGTGTGGACTAGACGTACAAAATGACGCATAAATCAATTGATATTAAACCAGTCCATGCCGTTTTTGCGTTACAGAGGACAAATTCATAAGAGACTCAATTCCAATCCAGCATTCCTCGGTGCAGGTATTAGGGACAACCGTTAAGGAAAACCCTACATTATAACGTAGAAGACGAAATGACGTCCAGCCTCTACGACACTACCACTTCTTGCAGCACCCACAATCAGAGGACAAGACAATTTCGCCGTATACAGGACATACTGCCGCAATTATCATTACACAAGGGGTCCCTTTGTTTCGCAGGCAGCTATTACGGGAGACCGTATTCAGAGTACTTAGGCTAAACTCCCTTAGAACATAAAATACTGAAGAACTAACTGGAATCCGCAACACCCATTACAAGGACTTTGAAAAACCTCTCCCACCGCTCTCATAAAGCAACAACAGCCGCCACATAACGACGTCTCGAACGCCCAGAGATGACGGACATACCTCCGCAGGTGAAGAACGAAGCCCTGTATCTGGTTTCGCAAACAACTGTGACAAATGAGCATTTCGGAACGCCATTTATAGTGTGAGGAGGTGGCCTTCTCATGGAGGAGATGACAAGACCGTGATGACGTGCAAAGCCCACTACATATGCACGTAGCTGTCACAGAATGTCACAAACTCATACCTCAAAGTTGGGGAGTCATATCATACCCGTCGCAGATTTCTGGACATCATGTGAAACCCATGCGTTCCAATCGTGATGTATCATATCAATCCCATTCTCCATCAACAGAGGCACCACCATCATGAAATATAATTGATCTGAAGATTGAGGGGACTGATGTCCATGAACTGCCCCAACATGCAGTCGGTATCCCGGACATGGCAATGCGTTTCATCATTCGCATTCTCAAGTCATGTGACTGTCGAGTGCCCATCCTCTCCTATCGTAGGACGTCGAATGTCATTTCAGCCCCGTCCTAGTCAGGAACTTGGAAGTTACACAGTGATTCTGTAAGATTTAGTTTGGATGGGTTTTTCTCTGATGCAACCTCTGCACTATCATACAAACCATGCATCAGTGTTGCAGTGAAGCCACTCTCCTGAAATCACTCTGCGTCGCACTCAATCTTTCCAGATTATTGAGAAGGCTGTCGTTTCGATCATATCGTTATCGCCCACAAGTAATGACCTGTCACACACGCTGTCCAGTGAATACAATACAGGTATTGAGACTGTATTTTGTATATGGATGTCATAGGCATGGCATATAGAATCGGTACTTAGTATGAACACAGAGTCTATTACGAATTATGTCTGCAACTGATAATTGTTGATAAACAGTACTGTACAAGCTGTACTGTACCAATACAACATTACACCATACCCGGTTTGTATCATGACTGGTGAAAACGTTTTAGAAATAAGGATCCAACAATGAACCTCACTTCAAATACGTAGTTCAATTCTGTTTAGCGTAGTATACCTGGAATGAAGAAGAGGTCTGAATATTTCGTTTCCAAATGAGTAAATGACATGACGCAGTACGTTCAGAGGTAAATTTCTCTGGGGAGGCACGCGTTCCATTCGTAACAGCATTGTCCGTCATCTTCAGATTTGTCCAACTCAGTGTTACATTAAACCTTCACTCTGCACAGTCAACCCACTGAATGCATGTTGTCAGAATTGTAACTTATGGACAGTCCGAACCTTTCATGTCCACGGGCAGCATTGGACGACTGCTCTGTGCATTACACTGAGCATCCTGAATTGCGATCAACTATGATGTAAATTACTTATGAAGTAACTCCATTCTGGATGCACACATTTGCCATGTGCCTTGATAATGCGAATGATGAACCGGCTAGGTCAAAGCCTGCAAATCAACGCCTTTATGGATGCATATATATATACCGTCAATGTCTACGAGTGCAGCTCCTTCAATTACATATGCTGATTTCTGAAGTGGTCAATCGGTTCCGTGATTCCAGTCAACTCTAAACCCGTCCTATGCAAGGTTCCTTCTGGTACATACTCTTGACTTCATAATAACTCTGCCTAGAACACACTCGAAAGAGTCATCCCATAATAATACGACATATAGATAGTGCAACCATTGCTATGTATACAGAATTCCTTACATGTAAACACGAAATTCAAGAGAACCAGTCTGAATATATATATCAAACATCGACTCAATGGGGAAAGAACATATAGACAAAATGGAGGAATAAGTCTCAACACAGCAATCCAAGTGCAAGGACTGAAGTCCGCTTCAGGGCTAGCCGCATACCTCTCTGCTGGTGCTATATCCAAGAGCGCTGTCCCCATTATACGTTTGCTTCACAGGGTGAGGCCAACCGAATGATACGTCCGACTACAATAGGGTATCAGGGTCGACGTTCACGCCAGGGTCATGATTTGCAGGCACTGACCTAACCGGTTCCCCGGCCTCGTCCATGTCTTCCACGTCATCTGCCTCATTGTAGGGGGCATCGTCCTCTTCGAGCTCCTCCTCGGCCATCACCTGCTCCACGAGAGCGGCTAGAATGGGCTGCGCAACCTGCTCCATCGGCACTTCCCCCTCCATTGGGCGGTGGAATGCGGACATGACGGCAGCGTCTACTCTACCGGACGCGCTGAGAGTTTCCCCAACCAGTTCCGCGGTTACTCGTCTGGATCGGGGCTCCCTTTGTCGAACGATCTTCCAGTCTGGGTCTGTAACGTCATTCACGAAGTACACCTACAACAGAAGAAGAAGAGGTGACCTGTATATGCAAGTACTGAAACAGAATCCTGGGCAACATGAAAAAAACCTAGTCATAGCAGGTACGGAGGTAAGGAAGCCATATTCTAACTGAGTTCTTATCCAATACCTGCTGTATGTGGTTGGGGAACACATAAGGCTCAACAACAGGTGACTGTCGTGCTCCATACTTCACTGACCAGAACCCATGTTCGTCACGACGAATTGTGGGATGTCCTTCAAGATTCGGTTTTATCCATGAGCATTTAAGAGCAGCAAATTTATGTATTCCGTAGTCCACTTGGACAATGTCCTTTATAATTCCAACATAGTCCAAGGAAGCCTCAACTGGGTTACGGTCTGCACGAGAAGATCTACAGACCTGTGTAATTATGGCTGCCACTCCAGAGTCAAATGTCACATTACTCCGTCCTTGCTCGTCATCAGGACGAAGGTGATATCCGTATGCCCACATGGATGGAAAGTGTTTCACCGTTGGGGACGGGAGCCTTGACAGGGTTACAAGGGAGAGGTCGGGATTCAGACCATCCCTGTCCATTTCGCTAACACGGTTCGTTAGCCAAGCACTGAATCCTGTATATCGCCTCCCCCTCCGTCTCTCAAAATCTTCCTGTAACATCGTATATTCCCTGCATAAAGAAAATAGTTACAACAAATTGGTTACCTATTTACATAGTACAGAACTGAACCGCATGACTTCGAACTATGGAGTACCACAGAGCTGTAATGTTCATTTGCGTAGATAAAAGCACTTGGACATCCATCATCCTGCAGAATAGCAAAGTCAGAATAAGGCTCACAGAACTTTAACAGTGGAATAAGAAACTTACAGCAGGAGAGGAGCCGTTATTTCATTATGCCGGATGACAAAGTCATGAATCTCTTGTAAGTCTGCCACATTCCAATCTCTCTCCTTCGGCTTCCCCTCCAAAACTTCTGAACAATCTCTCTCATCTTCTTCCATGTCCCAAATAACACGTGCCGCACCCGGGTACAGTCGAAAATGCTCGGTAACAAAACCTAGAGCCTCTTCATACATGTACCCCATGGCAATTGACCCTTCCGCGCGAGCTTTGTTTCTTATAAACGACTTCAAATGCCCCAGATACCTCTCTACGCCATACATCCAGCGTGCGTGGACAGGCCCGCACCAATACAACTCCCGTGGGATATGCAGCATGTGGTGAGGCATGACATTCCAAAATCCTGGTGGAAAGTGTAGTTCCAACAAGGCAGCTGTTTCGGCTACATAGTTCTGCAGATCGCCTATGCCTCTACGGTCTATCACTTTCTCACAGAACCTCTTAAAGCAATGACCTAACCTGATGATGGCAACCCTAGGGCCGGGTGGAAGTGAAGATCTAATTGCTGCAGGTAGGATTTCTTGTAAGAGAATGTGCCAGTCATGGCTCTTCATGAATTGTACTTTACCTTTCTCCATGTTCACAAGCTTCTCGAAATTCGCACAGTGATCTGTTGGTGTTCGAACCGACCTGATTGTCTCCAGTACCAATCTCTTCTCCTCAGGGCGTAGAACATACGGAGCATGCGGTTTTAAATACTGATTGCCATCCCCTTGTCTCACAAGATGTATACCTTCCATGACTCCAACAGCCTCAGCATCCTTCCTGACAGCTATGGTATCCAGTTCCCCCAAAAGGAAACCCATTGTAGTTGCCGCGATGTTTTTCTCAATATGCATAACGTCCAGCGTATGCCGGACTGGCAGTTCCTGAAAACCAGAGTTCACGTTGTATAAGAAATACAATCTTACTTATATGAACATGAAATACAGCAGAGTATCTCACCAGCGTTGTACACATTGCAAACACAGACATTATACATATGCGAAGTAGAAATGAACTTCGAGCTGCGGCATGTGGTGAGGCTCCGTAATCCACTGTCATCGGAGACAGCACCATGCCATCGCATTTCACTACACAGCCACTATGCAAACACCATGAACCAGTACCATACTCAAGACACTTCCATTCTATTCTTATCCACATACATCTGATCTGACGGTACAGCTCTCTTAAGTCATACTTCCGACCTGCATGCTTAAGTTAAGTGACTCTATATGCAAATGCTCAACAGAAGTCAGGCTTCGAACATAGTCCCTAAAATCTCTAGTACATTTGAATGAGAGAACGTTAAGGACGATGCAGTAGTGCAAGAATTCAGAAGCATCAAAATACAGAAGCATATCTATATGACACACTCGTAATACCTCATTAAAAACAGTCGGTTCATTCTCATGTTATTCCTTTGAACTCTAGGAAAGGGTTGTTTCCAATGCAGAAATGAGCATTCCCTACCACAAAATGGGTATGGATGGGGACCCCCTGAGCAGGTCCTTCAACAGTTATCAATGAGGCCCTATCTGCGGTAAACGTTACTCGTAGAGTTTATAACAAACGCAAGCGGTGATAATGTACGACTCATAGTTGAAAGTCTACGATGCTGTATGAGGAATGAGCTCTGCGACGTTAATCATTACCTGCAGTCTAGTAACTGACTAACAGAAAGTAGCAATACAATTACTCATCTTCTTATGGAGATGAGTCAATGACTTCTGCCGAGACTGAACAGCGGCCACTGAAACGATGAGTTCTGCCTCCACTCATATCGCTCTGAGACAATTTCCAGTAAAACCTTATTAACGAAGAAGAACATACCTAAAAGAAAATTTCAGTTCCCCACACCCTATCACGGAGCAGAGAACTACCGTCTTTACAGTAGAACTCGCCCCACCTGTATCCGGAGATAACCGTGATGTACAACGAAGTAACGTAAACACAGTCAAAAGATTAACCGCTCTCATACAGTACTCCACACTCTAATTAAATATATATGGGGGTCTACAAGTGGGACACATCAGAGTGGAGAAAAAACTTTATTACTGTGCAGCAAACGTCTGCTCTCAACCATAACACGGTCATACAGTTATTACCGAGAAATACAAAACACGAGGGCTACGATATTCATTACCTCCCAATAAGGAAGACGGAAGAGAGCAGTAACTCTTTTAATTCCAGTGCGACGGACAGGGTCATCTTCGGGACGTCCACCACCTTCCGCCAACCACCTCATTCGCTCGTCGCCAGCTGCTTTCGCTTGAAAACCAGTTATTGGATGAGGGGGTGAGCGATGTTCACTGCCTCCAAAGTTTGTGACATCATCCCGCAGGGGGTGACCATCAGCCAACCAACGACGCGCGCAATTACAGAACACATTTTTATGAAGAAGTTTGGACCTCCTTGAACGGAAACCTTCCCCGCATACGGTACATCCGACAAATCCCTTGGTAACTGTGCCGGCCATCATCCCGTACGCCGGATAATCACCTACTGTCCAAACGATCATAGCCTTCATCACAAAATGTGAAGAGCTTTTGTAATTAGCGGCATCCATACAATACACTCCGTGGTTCCAGAGCTCTAGTAATTCATCAATCAGTGGATTTAAAAACACATCGAATTGCTCACCAGTGACGGACCTTGGGCCGGGGATCAGAATCGCAAGCATCATGAAGTACTTTTTGGTTGACAACCACGGCGGGATATTGTAGTTCAATAGTAGCACTGGCCACAATGAGTATACACTCCTCTTGTCCCCTGCTGGATTGATTCCATCTGCCACCAAAGCTAGCCGAACATTACGGTCCTCATTACCAAACTCGTGTCGGAAGCGGTTGTTAATGAACTCCCACTGCTTAGACTGGGAGACGTGGCGCATGCAGTGCCCATCAAATTGCTGAACAGCCCACCAAGTCATGGCTGCGGCTTGCTCAGGACTCCTGAACATACGCTTTAGACGGGGTGTGATTGGAAAGTAACGGGCAACCTTTTGAGGAACATCAGACCTACCAGATCTCTTTTTCCTTGGTGCTCGGCATGTTGGGCAAGACTGAGCTTCCTGAAGATCCCCCCTATACAACACACAGTTGTTTGGGCAAACGTCTATGGTTTTGAAAGAGTGACCCAATCGCTTCAAGTACTGTGACGCTTCGTTATAGGACCGAGGAAGTGAATTCGGCTGTGGCAAAACGGTCATGCTCAATGTCCTAAAAAGCTCGTCAAGGTATGTATTGGAGCAGTTGTGAAGCTTGCCCGAGCTAAGAAGCAAATAAGTTGCTCCCATGCTGGAGTGTTCGGATCCGTGATACAATGGAGTCGCGGCCGCCTCCTCAAGCGCCGCAACTGCTGCGTCGTCATCATTCTCATTATCCCCCCAGGATAAGTCTTCGTCCTCCACAAAATCTGCATATCCAGTTCCTTCTGCGGCGGCTGGCACCTCCCCTGTGCCGACCTCAACGTCGTCTACCTCCATGGGCTCAGCATTCGGAAGTACGGGATCCTCTTCATGTTCGCTTGGGAGGTGTCCCGTTGATGCGGGACCATTCGTGGGACCTGCTGGGCCGACGGGCACCGGGTTTTCACCTGAATTATCCTCGTTCAATTCTTCGTTCATGGGCTCCGCGTCAGGGCTTCGCACGCCGTGGCGACGCTCCTCTGTGCCATGACGGGCATCCTCTGCTTCTCTGTGAATTCTATCTGCCAGATCCAGCGACTCTATTAGCATGCGCTGAACATCCATGCCTCGATCCAGTGGTTCTTCAATGGCCCTTTCCCGTGCTTCCGCTGATTGTGCACCATAGTACCAACTGACGTGGTCGTCCCATTTGTCGTCTGAAGTATCAGCTTCGTATCCCTGGTTGCACGGTACAGCATAGGAGTACATGGGTTATCTCGAATCCCAAATGAGAGTCTGGAAATCGGAAAGGACGTTTATAATGATACGACTGCGGCAATAAAACTTCAATGGGCACGCAACACCGAAAGGGGGAGGAATCGTAACATCGGCTAAACACTTACCTCTGTCGACCCAAAGTACCACGGGTGCCGTCCGTTAGATGCAAGACATCTTCTATAACTTGAGAGAATTTTCAGCGAGTGTTGTTCCTTCATGCAGAGACGGCAAGGGCATCGTAATCTACTCAACCCTCTTGATGCAGCCAATCTGAGCTCTCTGTCAAGGAGCTTCGCTTCTCGATTGCGGATCCGGCCCTCATCCGGAATGGCCCGCCGAATACCCTCAGCCATGGTTCCTGATGAGAGAACAATTAAAAAAAGGATATGTTTAGAATAGAGTTCCTGTGTCGAACAATTGAATGTGATTCTACCTTCACACGCACTTCAGTCTGACTAGATAATTGAGGCGAAAACGAATGGTAGGAAATGAAATTCACGGCTGAAACAATGGCAGCTATTAAACAACCGAAACCAAGAGCATTACACAATCATCAAGAACCCTAAAACGAACAGTACATTGTATAACACTCGACGATAACTGCAATCGCATAGTTTGTGGATAAAGAACCATAATTTTATTCGCAATGAGACCCACGATTGCGTCGTCTTTTACAGGTCGATAAAGCGTATCAGAACTACACTTCACTGCGGTAGACCGAAGACACAGTTGACGTTCCGATTCCGGTAATATAATTATCTCTGCAGCCTCTACTGCGAGTACTACGGTGTAACCCTAAATTTTAGGGTACGGCAGGGGCACGTACTACGTTCGCAATATTCTTTGTGCTAACGTCCTTCTTCTGCTCAGACATTTCCCACACGGGAAGAGCAGGCCGTGTCCGCTATATCGGAGTGAGCGAACTGTGGCGCCAAGTTTTCAGTGTCCACTTCGTGAGGTACAGAGCAGTTGTTTTCTTCTATTCCATTTCTTCGAGAGAGCTCTGGCCGCCCCCACCCCAATCTTATACTATCGCTGACGCACTTAGTGTCCGTCTCTGGCATGTCCAACGTGAAGTCCAATTTACCGCCGCAATTATGCTGTGTGTCAGGTAGGATGTTCTTCTCTGTGGGCATATCCAGACCGCACTCGCACTCCAATTCCATCAGGAATCTATCCTGCTCTGGTCTACAATGACACCTTTCCCATTTAGAGCGCATACGAGCATCTAAGGTTACAAACCTCCCCCATAGCGTACCCAGTTTGCATCTGCAATCGGGGTTCTTTAACCAGTGTAGCCTGTTACAAGCGATGCATCGACAGGCTCCACCGCAGTCATGTCTTGGGCCATGGTAACCTAATTCGTATTCCCTAATAGCAGTGTCTAACCATCTTGGCTGGCCCTCCGTGGAACTGAAACCTATGGAAGGAATTCCGAAGTGCTTCTGGTATGTTATTTCAAACGACCCCATGGATGAGCTAAACTGACATGAAAAACAGAAGCGAGGATATACAGATGACACTGACCTGCGACGTCCGAAAACAGGGCTTCTTCAACTCGGAGGTACTCCACAGTGCAATGTTCGAGCGTGAGAAACAACAAAGGAACCGCTGTTTCGTGATTGCTGAGAGTTGGATGTTCAGATTTAGCTACATCTTAAAATAGAGCCTTCCACAGGATTCTCCTTGCAAGACTTTGTACTCAGAAGACGACAACTACCTTAAATGAAGATACCGGGCACGAGTCCCAGTTGCGACGATAGAGTGACCAGGGATGGGCATTGTAGAGTTGACATGGCGCTTAACAATTCGTTAACAAGTATTGGTGCATCCACGACCGAGGAGTAGTGGAGCATAGTAGGTTTTTTGATTACCTCGTCAGCGGATGGGTTTCACGAATGCCTGTAAGTGAGAAGGATATTGTTTTCCTCATTCTTTTCTTAGTATTCATGTTTTGGACTTTATGATTCTCTGGGTCGCCCTCTTCGTTTCTACTGGTATTTTGCGGCTGCCGGTAGTGAATGCATAACGTTAGAGATATATTGTCAGGTGGTGGATCTCTGAGACGGCGCCCATCAAGAATCAATCTGTCCTCTAACGCGGATTCTCTGGGCCAGGGCACATGGCGATGCTTTGGCCAAGCGGCCATCGAACTCCTATATACGCAGAGTGTGGCTGCGAAGATTGCAATTTAGGGTACACTGAGCGGGGCGGCTGTCACGGTTTCTATGTGCAGCAATTCTCTCCGGAGGTAAGCCCCACTATCCGTCCACGGTCAGTACGCGACTTTTGCTTCCTGCGATAGCGGATTGTAGTACAGTATGTCCACGGACCCGGTGAACGATGTGTGGAAAGTCTTAATGGACGTGGATAGTGATGGAGAGCCCATTGAGAAAGCACTGTGGCACAGCAAACAGGCTGTGTTCTGGAGATCCCGGACACCTGCGCACAGATTTCTGGAAGGTCTACCCAAGGAACTTGTCAGAGACATATGGAAGCGTATAATGAGTGATGGGACCCCTTACACGAGTTTCATGCACTGTTCCGTCATCCGAGGCGTGTGCAGGGTATGGAAGCGACATGTTGATCGCCGGTCTGAATGGAAGAGAGGTATGCGGGCGTGGTTCCGGTATAAGTTCAACGAAGAATCTGAGAGCGACAAGGAGTGGGTAGCTGCTGAGTCCCGGCGTCGATTTCATAGATATGCTTAGCTGGAGAGTGTTTGGTTCTGTGATTGACTTATTTAAATTCGGAGTCGTAGATATCGCTTTCTTAAAATACTCAATGTTCTTGACGGATGTCGATGCCCTTCGACCTCCCCTTCTGTTACTGGAGATAAGCACTACGTATGTGGATTTCGACGACGACGGGAAGCCAGTCGATCTCCTTAATGGGCCAGTAATCATGAATGTCGGTGCCGAGGCTCTTGAGATCGAAACTAAGTTTTTCGGTAGATTGGAAGACGACATTGTGTAGAATTGTATATGGCCCCGGCCGTTGTATGGAGAGAACCGTGTGGAGAACTACGTCATTTGTACCTCGCTCCGTGGGGTATGCAAGGCTTGGCTGCGTTACGTGGACAATACGAAGGCTTACAACGACGGGTTGGATGCCTGGCTGAAAACGGTACCGTAGCCTGGAGATTCAGCACCTCTGTGTCATTGGAGTTCAGACGACAACCAGACCCTCGCCCTGGGGATGTGCATCCACCAATTCAGTTACCTAAAAGTAGCGTACATAGTTCAGAATAGAGAAACAGCGGTCTGGCTTAGACCATGACATAGTGGATTACCAGTGTACGAACATCTTTAATGTTTTAGTCATTGCGTAGAGTTTTTTAATCGGTTCACTGTGACAAAGGGCATCTATGCCGCTGTAACTGGGTTCATATTTCCTCCTTCCAGGTTTTTATTAAAATTGCTTCATGCTTTATTTATCTGTCTCAGCAATTTGTCCTGTAATTCTATCTTCATTATCACAGTGATTGTGGGTAATTCGGTTGTACAACACGTCGTGCAGGGGTTGTTGAAAAAGGTCTGTAATTGCAATTTCTCGACCGAGTACTCCGGGTGCAATTACAAGGGGACGATGTCGTCTACTGGATTGATTCCTGTACGACCTGAAAGCCAGGTCAGTGTAGCTCAAACAATACTCAGTTTGTACGGACGTTGTTAGTGGCCACTTCATTCTTATGTCGAGGCTGTCAATATATATCTTCATTCTCCTTATAGTCGTCTGCACTTGGACCTAAGGAATTGCAGATGGACGTCTCTGTAACGGCGGTGGCTCGACAACAGAAGGCCGGACAGAACTCAAGCACTCCGGTGAATCACACCTACCAACAAAGGCCGATTTACGTCCAACCATGGGGCGGCCCTGTCGTTTACGAAGGGAGTCGGACTCAGTCCGGGGGAGCCGGCATTGCAACACATAGGCCAATGCAATTTATGTATTCAGAATTCCCACCTGCCTCGCTGCATCAGAGTCCAAACCAAGTATTGAATGGCCACGGAGGGACGCTGGGATCTGAGATAATGGGACCGTCACCCATTGCGCATGCGAATGGCCGGTTGACTTATGTTAATACGGGAGGCTACATACATGCGAGGGAGGCATTTCTGCAAGGCGGTCAATCCACATCCGTTAATGCAGGTAGCTCCAGCTCGCAAAGCGTTGGTCAGGTAGCAGTAGCTGGAACCGAAATACCGCGGCACAATGTCTGTACACCTCAAAGTAGAGCAACGGATTCAATAATTCGGCGCACACTAAACCAGTCTCCCCGGATTGGGTCGACAAGCTCCGTTGCACCACTTACTCCGACTCCGCTCCCTGCTGAAGAGAACTTTTCATCTGCAATGGTGAATACCGAAACTGGACGTGAAGCTGGGGTGAGGGACAAGCGAATTGAATTGTGGGAGGAATCAAAGAGAACCAGGCAACGAAAGCTCCAGCGCATGGCTAAAACAGTTTTCAAGGTAAATTCAGCTGAGTGGCCGAGTACGGTTCCGACAACGGCGACTGGGGAGATTGAGGAAGGGTTTCGAGTTTTCGTTCATCGTTTGTTTCGAGCCCAGGCTCGGAGATTTCTGAAAGTTGAGGTTATCAAGTTCGAAGACCACCCAAAGAAGGAAGTGAGTCGGACGTTGGAGCTCATTCGAAAACAGTTTACCTTTGAGCCTGATCTGCCCGATGCGTACATCCTAGACAACATCTCGAAGTCAATGAGCCACTGTCGATACCAGTGGAGGAACTTCTGGAAAGCTACCGGCCGAGGCGATAAACACGAGCAGTGCCCTGAAGAGTCTTTCCCCGCACTCGTTACGTACTGGAAGACACAGGAATCTGAGGAGGAAGCCAGGGCGTTGGAGTTACAGATGATTGAGAATGAAGAGAGAGCCCGGGGTATAACTCAAAACGGAGGTGGAGCTCCAAATGCCGTCGTGACTCCGTGGGACGTAAGCGTAGCTGGAAATGCACAATCCTTCCACATGTACTTTGTGATTTAATTCCTTGTATATAGTCATGTATACTATTCGATGGCTCCTACAAAGCGTATACATTATCCTCTTTTCAAACATATAGCGACGACTGCCTTTAATTGAATTCGGATAATTGCATACTGCAGAGAGCTATAGGTGACGAAGATGAGGACTCCCATTTTCTGGGGCAGCATAGATGCTCCTTCCGGGTCCGACATTATGACGACGCCGCCGCAATCAGTTGCTTACCCAGAGAGAGAGGTAATTCTGCGCACTTCAGATTTCGTAGGATATAGCATGTTTAAACCTATCCCCAAATACATCTAGAATGTGTGACGAGCAGTTTGTGATGTTCTCTATGTCATGCAACGGTCAACTCAAGGAATAGTATTTTCCGATGGCTCCTGTAACGGCTCTCATTGGCAATTCTGAATTATATCATATATGACTGTACGTGGACAGGCAGGGTAGACTATCCTATATACCTGATGCACCACCGATGTGTTAACAATTAGTAAAGTATGGACTTGACAACGCAGCGTGCAGTACTACTACTGATGGTCACTTGTTTTTGTTATTGCCCCTACTTTGTAGTTCTAAGTGTTATCGCGGCTATCTCAGCCTTGTTTGTCTGTTATCGCTCCTGGGGAGGATTATACGTTCGGCTATTCCGTGACGAAGACGTTCATGATGATGACCTCGTCCGCGACCATCCTGATGCTGATGTATATCATGATTGCCTGGAACTCGATTCGTCTAATTCTGTTGTTGCTGAAGGGGGACTACATTTGGCCGATCAGTGTACTCGGAATTTCAGTGGACCACCGTCCTATAGTATAGGAAAAGAATTGACGGAGCTGTCTGATATTCCACATGATGTTTTATTGTGCGTGATTTTCCCTCGGGTGCTATCCTCCGAATTAAGCTTCACGGCTAAGAAACGAAACATGGCAACTATTAGGAGCGTCTGCCGTTCTTGGAGACAGGGGGCGGAGACGACTGAGTTTTGTGCGGATTACAGGGAGAGCTGGGTGGATCATCTCTTGTATACAGATAGGAGATAGGTCGTTCCGGATCGAACTTATTAGGACTGTTAGAAGCGTCGAACAGAGAAAGCCACATAGGTACAACCCTTGGTTCTTTATCTTTGTGATCATGCAGTTTTTGTACGCACTAATGTCTTACAAATTCCGCCTTTGGCCTCGGACGCAGGGTGCAACTTCTAGCACTCCGACTCCACCAGCAGGAGCATTACAGCGGAGGGAGGTAGGCAATTTATATCATTTTCCAAGTGAAATCCTGCTTAGCTCACTCGCAGACCCGTTGTATAAGGGGCGTAAAGGATAATGAAGCTCAATGTGGCATTCCGTCTTGTGCTGCTGGATAGGTACTGGGAGGGGGTTACACCGCAAGGAGCCCAGCTCATGCGATTTTCACTTCGAACAGCACATGCAACGTACGGAATGAAGAAAGTCGGAGCCGGAGGGAGCTGCAGCCACCATCGACGGCCAACGAGAACAAAAAGCAGTGGAGGGTGGAAATGGAGAAGCGAGTTGACAACACGGCGTCTGAGGTATCGTCCATTCACAAGAAAATAGACTTCCTCATAGACACTCTCATTTCTAAAGGACACGCCGTAAGTGTTGGACATGAAGCTATTCCTCCACATATCTCAAGCGGAGGTACCACCCCTTCCTCACCTAGGCCGGCGCATACAAATGGGAATGTAGCTAGGGATGTCTCAGGAAATGCAGCGAAGACATGCTCACTGTCTGTGGTCTCGCAAGAATTGGGGAGCCACGGACATGCATCACAAGAGCTGGGTATGTGGTTACTCCTCCTCTCCACGCTATACCGCTTTGTAACGCCCGTAACATTAATTAAATTCTGCTTTCTTGCTTTCATTCTTCGAAGATGAAGTGGCGCTGTCGAGATTACTGTGCAGTTTTACAGAATGTGTTTGAATCCGAAGCAGGGGATGCTGGTGATTCGAACCGTGGGAGAACGGAGAGTGATTTCAATCCTACAGACATTACCACGGAGCAGCCCCGTAGAGCACACACGCATGTACTTCAGCGGAACTCAGTGCTTGACGTTGAGAAGCCTCCGACTTTAGTGACAAATGCTGCTACTACCAACAGAGGTCCGCATAATTCAGTCCAAATCGCTCTGGGATCATTCGAGGACAAAATACTGTGCACACAACGAAGAGGTCCAATATCTGATTCAGGTGGTCCGTCCATACCAGATGCCCTCCGTCTTACGCCGTGTCCAATGATTTTCATTCTACTCAATCAGAGTATGTTGTTTCTAGTAGCATGTCATTTGATAGGACGCCCCCTAACCGAATACATCCAAATGAAACAGGTGAATCGGAGAATGATGAGCCGCCTCAGAAGAAAACATGTTATACGCATGTACCTGGTACTATATAACGTACACTCTGTGACCCAGTTTGCATGCTTTGGTGACAATGGCGTTCCTGTAAGTCATATTATTTTAAGCCTTTTGTGCATGACAGATATTGTCCCAGTGGATGGCACCAGCTACGGAGTCGCTGATACGCCCAGCTTACGAGGCAAAGGGAAGGGTTCAGTAGCCGCTGCCGCCTTACATGTCCACGGGCATGCAGAGAAGCCATCACTTCCAGCACGAGAACGAAGCAAGAGGACAACCAAAAGGCCGTCGAAGTACCTCCAATATGTACCACCTTCCCATAATCGTCCACGGAATGACAAGGTTTGGGACACCACCAACTTCTGAGTTTTCATAAACCACTTCACAGACTTGTAGAAGTATCTTCGTAATGATTGCTAGTCTTCTCACGTAAACAGTAACTGTGGAGATGGTTACGGTGTACGGTGTTTTCTAAGTGTACTGTGTTCTGTGCAGGCAAACCCCTTGCACCCTAAGCGGTACGTCTGGGTGATGCACCCGGACCATCAAAATGAAACTGTGGCGCTTGGACTAAGTGGTTCGCATTGGAAAAATCCTAAAACCAAAAACGTTCCTAATGTTTGCGGGGTGCCATGGGAATCTGGAATGCAGCTAGTGACAATTGAACATGTTTATCCGCAGTGGTCCCATGTTATACCTATGTATCCAGATAAGCAGCGACAGGGCATTCTGACCATGGCAGATGCTATGAATGGGGAATTCGCTGAGGACTCAACTATCTTATGGAGGACCAACTACCTGAACTATATTCAGGCTGTGAAGAAGTGACTCCGGTATGTGAAACCTGTCCATTATAGTATTTCGGACAGGAATGTTCTAAGTCTTATATGTCGGTCACGAATAAGATGTAGTGCCCATAACGTCCACTATGTAAAATTTATGATTCCTGCAGATACAGTGCGGGAAGTGGACGCTGACGGACTTAACAGCAGAAGACGGTGTTCTGTCCAGAAGCCAAGCACGATAAAGCAAGCATCACATACGCTACGAACTATGAATATCAGTGGTCATGGTATACCTCTCTCAGGATATCGTAAGCGGCTGTAGAAATGACCTTGGCCGTCAGCAATTACTGCCTCATCATGTACGCACGCTTCATCATTGTAGAGGGAAAACATCCTGATGAAGAGATGTATATCGGTTTAATTCAGTACCATCTCCATTATCTCAATACTTGCGTCCAGTCTCAATGCGGCCCACATGCTTGGGATTCTACTCCCCACTGTGCAGTAGAAGTTCGTAGCTCTCTTTCGGAGCTCTGTCTGTATGTGTCCATACATAATAAACACTAATTGCAATCTTGTACCCGAATACAATCTTCAAAGATCAAGTGCGTCCTTTCCTTATCAACGAGTACAATCCCCATTTCTGCCAGTCTAATGCAAAGAATTTTCGATGAAGAGACTGTACAACATCATAGGCAGCGATTATAGACATCGACTAACAGTATTGAATGATGGCAAAAATTTGAAGATAGTTTGGAATCAAAAACAATTCCATCGTCGTTAGCGTTTAGGTAGACATTTGTCAAAATATTCTATGAACTAAGAAATGGGAGACGTTTTATAAGCTCAACCGCAATTTCGAAATCAGCCATGGAAGTTCAAGAATACTAGAAAAAGACACAGGTTCGAAAATTCATGCTCCACTGTGTACCTTCCACCTTCTAGATATTCCTTCATGGAGTGATATTACCATGACCTTCCCAAACTTTCTCTTTATCGGTCAAAGAACTCTCGCCATCAATCAATTCTTGCAACCTTTCAAACGAGATGGTCGTCAGACGTTCCAGAACCATGGTCAACATCGGTCGTTTCACAGCCCCAAACTTTCACATCAAAACCGCAACCCCAATCTACATCATAACCTTCCCAATCGGAATTTACCGAACACAGCCAAAGATGAGGTTTTCCTACATAAATGAACAAAGTAGGCAGATACGATAGGATGGTCCATTCCCCCTCAAATATAACCCCTAGGCCTACCCGACGCTCTTTCATACCCTCGCAACTCTTAACATTCTAGACAATTCTACCCTTCTCCACCAAGAGCTTCTCCTATCAATCAGCGAAACAGGCTCTCCAGTAAATCAGTTCTCCGTGGAACCTTTCAAACACATTGGTCACCATACATTGCAAAATCATGAACAACGAAAACCCAGCATTCGTCACACAACCCAGGCTTTCACATCAAAATCGCGGCCCAATTCGGACGCTCAGACTCTATTCACTATGTGTCCCAGTACATGCCGATGAACTCAATTCGAGCCCACTCCAATCTACCTTCACCACCAGATTACATATACACTACATGCACTAAAAATGTCGACGGATTGTACTATTCATCTAGTTCGGCCTCGCGACCAAGAACCCGCAGATCTGCACCTGCTTCACGTTGTCGAAGCCCAACACGCGCACGAAGCACGACGGGTACTCCTTCTTGCACTCCTCGATCTCGCGCAGCACCTGGGACGCGTCCTGGCACCCGAACATGGGCAACTTCCACATCGTCCAGTACCGCCCGTCGTAGTACCCTGGGCTCCGGTTGTTCGCGCGCGACACACCCTCCGAGTTCTGTCCCAGTGCCCACAACACATTCCCCATCAGCCACATTACCCACGCCCACTCACCACTAGCTCGAGCAGCCCCCAATGCGTGTTCACCAAGCCCACACCCCCTCATTCACTACACACATACATTCCCCACGCCATAGCTCAAACCCTCAGGACTGGAAAATCAGTCACCAAATTTAACTCACAGCCTACTAGGGTGTCACAATTAGGGTACTTACAATGTCGAACTCCAGGCACGGGATCAGGTTCGACTGGATCATGAAGTCCACCTGCTTCGCAATCTGGTCGTCCGTCAGGGCCGGCAAGTACGAAAACGTCTCGAACTTGGTCTGGCCCATCGGGTTCCACACCTGCATGCATTGCACGCGGCTGCCGTTCTGGACGGAGCTCAAGCTCTGGCCCTTGGACGCGAACAGGGTGTTCCTCTTCAGCCCGGAGAAGGCCTTCACGGAGCTCGACTCGCTGGTCGACACCGCGGATGAGGCCGCAGCGAAGGCAGCGGGGGCCACCACAGTGGAGGCAGCGACGACGGAAGCCATTGCAGCAGAGATGACAAGCGCAACTCCACGCAATGTAAGAGCTCCTGAAGAATACAACTTAGACTGCAAGTGAGATGATACGAGCAGCTAGAGTGGTGTGGCATTTATGCCAGGGCGAGTGTGGTCGCGGAGCGTGAAGCCATGGCATAATGGCCACATGAATTAGCTGGAGTGAGTGCTCCCAATCCGCATGTGGATAGGAGCTGGACTGGGCTCGATCATCCCAGCACTAACTTGCATGGCCACCGATGCATGGAGCATGGACCGGGATGAAGACTTGCGGAACAGGTCTGAACTTTGGACGGAGTGCTGTTCAAGAGGACTCTGTGTGTGCGGGTGAGGGCATCTCCACCCCTGCGCGGGGTGCGAGACACGCGAAACCCCTACCAAGGACGCTCTAAACTTACATTACACATTTTATGTATGTATAGGTATGATGTCGGTGGATACCAAACTTACTACTCTGAAAATTTGTTGTTTCTAGTTTTGCAATGGTGTTGCTTGGGGGAAAGCAGTCCAAACTTCCCCTTGTGAGAGATTTTGTAATGGATTGAAGTTTTAGAGCACATCCTGAAATATTTTCTGCCTTGTGTGATTAGTAAACACTTCTGAGAAAACAGGAATGCAACATTGGATGATTTTTGCAAAGGTGTCTTGAAAATAAGCAATTGCTACTAATTAAAGAATACTCTCAATTTTAATAACCTTAATATAGGCAACTATTATGCTCACCATATGAAGATTATATGTTGATAAAATTTCATGTTTAAAAAAGATGTTAAAGTCACAACTTGAATTTTGGTGCCTCAACAGCTATAGTGTCGGTAGGTAGTAGTGATCCTCCTACTCTTACATATAATATGGATATGTTAACATAGAATATTGATACATGTAAGAATTCATCTAAAGTGATGTTTTTTGTATAAATTTGGCAAATACATGTATAATTATCTTTTATGATGGATATTGCATGTCTAGTATTACAAGGCATTTTGAAATGGACAATATCATTATCATATCCAAAAGTCTTCCGTGATGGATATTTTGTTTTGAGTTTGTGTGAGAGTTAAAAGTCTCTTTTTAATAAATGTTGAAAGATCCATACATCACATACACAGTTTGAGATTTAACATAAGTTTGAAGAAACATCCATGACAAATACATCTCATGATGCATCACAATCTCTAGAAAGTATCCATTAAAGACTATATCCTAAAAGTAAAATACAAACAGAGCTTTGGCGATAAACCTCGCCCTTATATTAATGACATGGGCACTCCAAGTAGGTTTTTCATTGAAGAGGGCAAAATTAAAAGTTGTATTTAATACTCGTCATACTTTTGTTGATTGAAAAAATGGGATAAAATTGTGAAATTTTAGGGCAATATTAAATTTGATTAAAAAAATAAATAAAAAAAATCTAAAAATTAAAACTATCTAAAATTGACGAAGTAAGTCTCCTCCAATTATTTTGGAGTCCCTAATTCTATTATAAATTTCCTTATTATTAAAAAAGAGCCGCATCCCCTTAAAATTAGAACCAGGGAGAAAGAGAGAAGAGGGGACGGCCCGCTTCATCATTAAGACAAGGTCGAGGTTTATTGTTAAGGAAAATAGAATAAATGATCAATCGTCTCAAAATGGATTTCCGTCTTGAGCGTAGTTGGTTACATGTGTTAATTCGAGCATTACTATTTGTGATATGTAAGATAGATGGTAATTATTTTTTATTATAGAATTTAAAATGTAGTAATTTAGTTTTATTTTTATTTTTATTTTTTTATGAATATAACAACATTTGCTATTGAAGACTGTAGCAAATGAATATGAAATGCTACTCGTGGGATTATTTTGTATTGTAGAATGCTATATAAAGGCTGGAATGATTAAGTATTGCACATTCGCTTGACATTGCTGGAGTTGTTTTTTCTTTGAATTTTTTTTAAACTAATTAAATTTTAAATAAATTTTTAAATAAATTTTTAAATAAATTTTAAATAAATTTTTAAATAAATTTTTAATAATTGTTTTGTTAATATCAGAAAATGGAAGTGAATGAAAACTTATTGTTGTTTTTGAACAAAATCATGAATCACAAATCACGATTCTAATTTTGAAACTAATTATGCTATTGTTATGGACAAAATTAATATAGAAAGTCTTGTCATTGACGAGGAAATTGAAGCCTTCAACTACCCATTGCAGCATCAATGTTCGACACAGCATAACACAAATAAGCCACATTAGATGGAGAGTTAGTATTTAATGCCAAAGCACCTTGGTGAAGATCTTTGAACATCGAGCAAGCTCAAACAGAAATTTGAACCATCACTAGGTCTCCAACGTCGCTTGATATTAAGTCCTCATACCTCCGGAATTGTTGAAAAATGAGCTAGAAAATTAGCCTAGCTTCATGGAATCTAAGTAATGTAAACTACAACACATCAAGGGAAGATACTGATTATGAAATTCAAGCATCTCCTTGTTGAACAACTTCACTTTGCCAAGAATCAGCTAGACAACCTTCACTTTGCCAAGAATCAATTGCTTCATAGAATGGAAAGTTTTCATGTGTGAAGTACTTTTGGCCAAACATTCTTGCAACTAAAGGAAGATGCTTCCGCAACCTATTTCTTTAGCAAGATTTAAGGAACTTCAAGGGAAAAAAACATCGCTTTTCCTCTACCAAACACAAACACACTACCTATTTCAGCAAGCTTCAAGTACTTAGGTATGATCGAGCTTGCACTGGGGCCTTAATGCCAATAGTGTCCTCCACAACTTCACAAGAGAAGGATTGACCCTATGGCCACAACACTCCATGCCCAATGAGAAAGGTGCCCACTTCTCACGAATCTGGTTTGAGACTCCAATCCCTGATCCTTGAAGTGTGTTCACGTTATCAAATCCAAACGAGAGAAGCTTGGAAGCAAGCTCTATGCGAGCCAGGCCACCTTCTCCCATCAACGAGTGGATGATTATACTCGTGAGGAGATCAACCTTGCGTGGCTTGGTGACTTGAGAAAGGTCGAGCAAATGGAAAATAATTTTCCAATTTTCCATTGCGTACACATGAACACCTATCCAGCCGGTATCATCTATAGCTGTGACCTTATGATTTTGCACTAATCAAAATTATTCTTGCAGACTTCACAATGGACTTCATGGATTTCAAGACACACAAATCCACATGGTCACTTACTTTCCATCTAGTAGACTCGGACGAATGCTTTCGTGGGAGGTTTTTAATCTTCAAGTACTAGAGCAAAATTTTAGACCACTCATAATCAACCATAGGACGATCGTGACATAAGACTTCAAGTAAGGTTGAAAATTGCACTCCCTTGCTTTTATAATCGGAAGCCATGCCCATCATCACTTGATCTGCTACTGTTCCATGCTTCCTCCATGCATTCTTCTTTTGATTCCTAAGGTAGCTGCAGTTGTGAGCAATGTACTTGTCTCCCACCCTCAATTTGGAGAGAAGATGCCCATTGATAATGCAAGTCCTCTTGCCCTGGTGCTTGGCCTAGTTTTTGTTCTTGGATACAATACTCTTCCTTCCGTTGTTTACACAAGCGCAGATTGTGCAAATAACGGCTACAAGAATGCCGCCTACAAACTCACATTCATCCCAGGTAACATTGCCAACGAGGACTCCAACCACATCTAGGTGACGACGTCTTGCTGCTTGCGCTTCTTGGTGGCGATCTCTACTTTCTTCTCCAATCCTCTTCCTCTTCTTCTCCGCCACCTCCCCTTTTTCTTTATTTCCATCGCTAACCTCCTGGATGCTCTTACTTGGCCTCTCGCCGCTGCCAACAGAAAGCTCCGAGTGGGAGCATCCTTCTGGCCGACGTGCAAGCGTCAATGAGTCTTCGGAGCGCGTCTAGGAGTTGTAAGTCTTATTGCCATGCACCACGGCTGCTGCTCGAGCACCAAAATGCGATGAAGGAGGCAGGAATTTTCCAATGCTATTAGCATTCCGGCTCGGACCAAAGTATCACACCCAAAAATTCTTTGGCAATTTTGGCCGTAGTGCCATCGCCAAACACCTTGCGCCCTTCAATCATACCAAACCCAACAAAATTGAATACAAGTAGATGGCCTCAGAGGTGAAGCACAAGAGCGGAATAGAGTGCAAAAGATTAAGATCAATTTGAAACGTGAGAATCAACAAACCTTAGCTCAAGATTTATAGATTAGAAAATCAAGTACCGGGAAAGGAGATGATGTAGGGACATGTGTAGCTTGGCAATGTAGATCTAAGGGCGTAATGAATGGGAGCCTCAACTTCACCATCGTAGTGAATGCAAGAGAAGGCCACATCTCTCAAAATTCACAGCAAAAGTGAGATGCAGCTCTTCACATAACTTGCAGCTCGGCCATTCTAGCTGCAATTACAGCACAAGGTGCAGATGCATAAATGCAGGTTTAGACGGATTGTGATCTCGAGGGAAAACACAAGCTCACAACCAACAATTACAACACGCAATGGAGTTAACTGAATTGCGAGACCGTGCACAAAACCTTACTTGCTAAATAACGAATGGCCGGGAGAAGGTTCTCTAAACCAACCGTTAGGATGTAGCTGCCTTGCAACATCTTGACGGCTAGCGTCGCTCCTAGGCTTCTCATGAAAATTTGGATGTCCTCACAGATGCTCATCCCCATGCAGCCAAGTCGCAATTATTACATCCCAAATTATCATTGGTAGCAAATTTGCGAAATGTCACAATTTTTACATCCCTTTTCACACTGTACTTACTGCACGTCATTTTCTGGATAGCATTCCAGCTAATTTTAGCCCCTTTTGATTTCACTGCAAATGATGGTGGAGGAATGAAAGCTGAAGAAAAGACAGGGAGGCGCTGTCAAGAAATCCATGGCACACATAAACCAAGCACTGTAGGACGCCGCGTTCACCCAAACCCTGTGGCGTCCATCGACCCGAACACCTGCCCAATAAAATAGTCGGCACCTAAAAGTGGCACCTTTGGGACTTTTTCCACATACCATTGGGCTATGTTTTTCCCAGTATAGGTATGGATTTGTAGCGTGGAAAATGAACCCCAGTGTAGCAGGAAACGTGAGGAATCACTCAGTGACTCTTGTGCCACTGGTTGGAGGTTTCCTCGCAAGGCGAAGTTCTCGGGGTATGTGAGCAGTACTTCTGGTAGAAATTGCAGAATATATCTTTGTTGACGATGTGATTTGAAGATGTGACTTGTGGTTTGAGTTCAGGTGAATCCTTTGTTTACAAATTTCTCTTCGCCTTGTTTTTCGCTCTCGTTCTGTTTCGAGGTGAGCTGTGTTGAAGCAGTAAGCTTTAGTAATGGGTAGTGTTGGGGAAAGACCAGAGTTTTTTTGGGTGGTTTTGCTTTGAGGTGAAGTGCAAACTGGGCTTGGATGGTGTGTGTTTGAGATCGAGATTTCTTAGTCTCGTTTCTTTTTGTTGGTATGATGCTGGAATCTTTTGTTGCTGTACATACGTTAAGTGAGCTAAGTCTGAGAACTTGGGTTTGTAGGGTTATGGTTAATGTGCTTTTTGAAAGATCCATTCTCTGCTACCAGCTGAAGTGGTTTTGGAATTCTAGAAGGGATGGGAATGAATTGTTTTCAGGGTTTTTTCACTTCGTAATTCAGATTATGAGAGTTCTTTTGCAAGGCGTAGAAACAGAGAGGATTCATTTTCTGTGGCTGGAGTCTCTAGGTAGTAGTCTCCATTTTCTGCTTTGATCGTCTGCTTTCTGTCATTTAGATCAAGAGTAATCTTGTGCACAAGTGTACAGCGCATGTCTCAGTTCGGCAATCCTGCATCCTTTATAGTCACTACTAGGAAACCCGTCGTTTTTCATTTGAAAATGTCGCTTCTCATTCTCTAGAATGCGGTAGAATGCGGAAAAGTGCTCTTTTTTTGTTTTGTGTGACCAAACTCCACTCAATAGTGTCCATAATCCTCAAAATAGTGAATGAAAAACGACAATAGTTCCACTAGTGAGTTGATGTTGTTTCTCACCATTAATTACTTTCTTCGTTCGAAGGATTCCAGATATTATGAAAAGTCTGTTAACGTAACATGAATAATTCTCATATTCTTCGGCAAACATTGGTGTGCTTATCAGGGCTGCTTACGGCATAGCAGTCTTACTTTGGGCGGAGTCTAGAGCCTTGAACCTTGTGATGAAAGGAGGACTATTAAATTTATTTTTGTTTCGTCAGGACGAGCTTAACAATTCTGATGTTGCGTTGGAAATAACATTTGATTGCGAAATATATATCCAGAATGCAGTCATTTTGAAACCTAGTGCTCAAAACTTTTCAGTGGTTGGGGTGTGTGTAGTGTCTGTTTGCTCAATCATGACCTTGCAGAAGCCCGAAAGGATCCCTGAGAACAAAGGCTTCTTATAGCTTTTATGTGGCGTGAGAGCACAATAATAGGTTCCTGACCCATTATTCCAATCTTAATCTTCAGTTGCATTGCTTGACTGTGGTTTTGATTTTTACTGGCAGATATGTACTAGGAGCCTCATTTTTTACACTTCAGGATTCTTCGAGTAGGGCGTCTTGGCAGCGATGAGTTCCGAGGCTCTTCCAGGACTAAGGCTACGCAAGATCAATGTCAAGCAAAAGGAATCAACGGTGTCTGCAGTGGCAACACTGCCAGTAGCAGAAGAGCCTGTCACCCCAGCTGGCAGATTGTTCATGGAAAAAGATATGAATTGCTACATTTTGTGCACTCTGGCATTTGAAAACCCTATCAACGTTGAAGAATTCAAGAAGACGTTCTTGGTTACTCTAGTCAATCACAAGCGTTTCCAGAGTATCATTGTAAGCATTCTCTTTACCCTAACCTTTTCTTCGAAACAATTATGCTGTCCCTCTTCAATAAAGTATCGCATTCTCAATCCCGTTGCTCCATCCAGAGTAATGGAGTCTAAAAGTATCATAACCTGCTCGCAACAAATATGGGAGGCAAAGAGTCACAAGTTGAACCATGAGCTTCAACAAGTCAAGAATCTTGGTGCGTGGCCTCCTGCTAAATAATGATCTGGATCATCTGTTTTATTTCCGTTTTTTCCTAATTGAAATTTGGCTTTGGATGCAGGTTCAGGACAAGAAGGGGAGAGACATCTGGGTTCCAGTGGAGGTTAACATAGACGATCACATAGTGGAAGCAAATGTAGACACATCAGACCCCACATACGTCGAGAATTATGTCACCGATCTCGCCATCGCCCCCCCATTGGACGTGAAACGGCCCATGTGGCAATTTCACGTCCTCAATGGCACATCTGGCAACGCAGCTGGTCACATGATAGTCCGAGTGCACCATGCTCTTGGAGATGGCACTTCGCTCATGTCACTGTTGCTAGCGTGCACACGCCGCTTGGGCAGCCCTGATGAGCTTCCGGCAGTGCCTGTTGCCAGGAGACGAGAGAGGGAACGGAAGTCCGCTTTCAGACATATCTTGAGCCTACTGAATCTCTTCTGGAACACCCTTGTGGGGGTTTTCTTGTTCACCTCCACAGCCATCTGGTTGAAGGACAGTGAGAGTGTCATTAAGGGCCATACTGGTGTTGAGAAGGAGAAGAAAAAACTGAATTTTGTGTCTCTCGAAATGGCTGATATGGTCACTGTGAAGGATTCTGTCAATGGGGTGGGTTTCATGTTATTATGTGTGATATCGCATGCATTGTTTTTAGTAGGTGGGGTCCTGATAAGGTTTGCGTATTTCTTGATGTTTTGAAGTTGCAACTCACTGTACAATGAACTGCCTCCTCTTTAAAGAACCTTGATTTTTGGAAAAAGAGGCACTTGCTCGGATATCGTTTCTTAAAGGCGAATAGGAAGGAGTGGAGGTTAATGTTATGCTAGTATAAATAGCTTCGTACTGCCATGACTTTCAGTAAGTCGAAGCATCTTTTCCAATTTCTGTTCTTGAATACTACTACATTAGAAATCTGTGATGATATTTGTTTTTGCCTGATGATGACAGACAGTTAACGATGTCCTTATGGGCATAGTGGGATCGGCTCTCCGAACCTACTTGGTAGGCAGGGATGCAGCTTCTAGTCCCGCCAATTCTGCAGGTAAACCATACTCCATGGTGGTGATAATGTCCCTTCATTTGTAGTGAATGCTTCATGTGATTTCTGCATTGAATTAATTCGTTCTGCTGAAATTTAATTAGGCGAGATTGAGACAAGCGCTGATAGTGACCCCAAAGCTGAAGTGGTGAAAACCAAAAGCAAGATCGCCTCCAAGGTGGAGAAACTCAGGATTCGTGCTTGTGCGATGATGAACACCAGAGGATCACCAGGCTTACAGGTAGGCTAAGTCCCATGTAACCTCCAGTCGTTGAGTTCTTCTATATGGTTGTTCATCGGAAACCTTACTATGAGTGTGATTGCGAATTTAGGAGCTGGCATCCATGATGGAAGGAGGGTCGCAGCACCGGTGGGGCAACCGCATGGGCTACCTCCTTATGGACATCCCTTTAAAATACCATCTGGATCCCCTCGACTACGTCAGGGCTGCTAAGAAGGTCACCGACCGGAAGAAAGCTTCCCTGGAGGGCATCTTCACATATTGGAGTGGTGCCATGCTTATGGGTCTCACCGGTCCAAAAGTAGGCTCTTTGCATATAACCTATTGAGATCATTTCTGTCTTAATTGTTTTTCTTTCAAGAGTGATATTTTATTTTATTTTTTTTGGTTCAATATTCGATTTGCTTTAGTTTTGAATAACATTGAGCTATTTTTGATTCGAGTTTGTTGTTTACCTGATGAAGCCACCTCTCATCCTGACCCGGCGAATCGTTCTGCAAACTACTCTTACGGTCTCTAATGTGCCTGGCCCTACCGAGCCTGTTACATTTGCTGGAAACCCCATCGTCGGTATCTTTCCCACTGTCTCCGGACATCCACAGGTGAGCTAGTTATATTTATGCATGTCAAAAGACCGTGTTTTGGAATTTGTGGCTAATCTGAACATAATATTCTCAAAGGGAGGGACATGAACATTCTGAACTGTTTCTTACGTTTTGTAATCAAGATCCAAACTTCAGAGTAACATCAGAATTTTAAGAAAACCATGGGAACGGATTTGTAATTTTCTGATTGTAGAACTTCATTGAAAGGCCTAAATTATCAGTGTGGTTCCTTCAACTAACGATATCTCCTTTTGGGACGCTGATGCAGTCTGTGAGCATATACTTGCAAACTTATATGGGGAAGGCAAGCCTGGTGGTCATGTCAGCTGAGTCGGCCATTCCAGACCCAGAGGTTTTTTGTAAACTATGTGTGGACTCTCTGAAGGACATGGTGAGAGCAGCCAAGTCAAGGCCGGTGCCCCCCGCTTAAGTGTCATGATAAAATGCATCGCTTTTGGGTGCTTCTCTGCATATAATCCTTGCAGTGGAGCAGGAGCTTGACGTGGCTCTTATGTAGAAGTATTGAGAACGGATTGAGTGGATATGCAGTAGCATGAGTGGTACGAAATCTAAATTCATCATTCCAAACCGGAAATGCTAGTTGCACTTGTATGATATTGACGTACAATTGTATGATGCCAATGGGCGATTGGATGGTAATGATGCGCAAGGTATTGAAAGAAACTAATGATTTGGGCAGTTGATCTTAAGGTAAAGGGACACATACTTGCCCAAATTTTAGATGAGCACAGTTGGGGTGTTGATTTATTTATTTATTTATAATAAATTTTGAGCGCTCTACAAACGTGCCAGAAGAGCAACACTGTAAAAACCAAAGTTTTCTTCTATGCCTATAATTTCCGACAAACTTTTGAAGAAAACCTCGTAAAGTGACTAGTAATCAATCATAGAGTACATGGTACATCCCCATGTTGGATTTTAAATCTGTAGAGTTGATGGTTTAACCTTTATTTGCCATAGCGGACGAATATGATCCTCGAGGGAGCCTTTCGCAACATTTGATCTCAACGGTGGAATTTTTTGAGATTTTACCCAATGAAGTTGATTGTTTTTGCGTAGGATACATAACCAAATTACCTTGACATTCACCGTTTCAGATTTTCAAAATTGTTTCATTATATATGCAGAAATATGGTGAAAAGCCAATGAGGTTTCATTTTTCATCAAAACAAGGATGTCAATTAAGGCTTAAAACAGCGTACGCAAACCTTGATGGTTTAAATAGCGTACACAAACCTCCAAAAAACAAATCAAAATTGTCCAAAAATAATCACAAGACAATGTAATCTCGTAAAGCTGGTGGGGTTTGACAGTTGGTGGGGTGTCAAAAGATGCTCCTTCGGAGCTTGAATCCTATGCACGTGAGGTGGCGGACCCAACATAAGTGGATCTTCTATTAGCACAGCTGAAATTCAATATCAGATCAATTAGGTGCCAATTCCCACCGACTTGATGCCCCAACCTGTGCAAAAGGATCTCCGTCCCCCCCCCCCCCCCCTCCCCTCCCCTCCATCGCAGACGCTCTACTCGTTGGATAGTATATCCTCCCACCTCTCCACGCGAGCCCTCATTTATTGTCCTCATGCCGAGCTCCAAGTTTTCATCAATGCCTGCCGCTAAAATGCTTTTGCTAGCCCTCCCACTTTTCATACAGTCTTTGAAGTCTATACATAGGCAAGGTCTCTCATCCACTCCTTTTCTTATAGTAATGTAGATAACCAAAATTCATGAGATTGGCTTAATGATATGGAAAAAAAGATAAAAAACTTTGGAAAGGTGGAATATAAACCATTATGAGTTTAAAGCCAATCAAATAAGCCTATTTGTTTCCTCCTAAGTCTCATTGTCTTATTCATTATCTTTTCATTTTTTGTATTTTGTTGAAAATGTGACATGAATCAACATATGAGATGGTTTGAAAATCTTTGTTTTAGTTTATTTTCAAGTCCATAATTTTGGTGGTTGATTTAATGCTTTGAAATATATATGTTGCATGTTGTTAAAGGTTTCAAACATCAAATGGCACAACTTTGTCAACCATAATGTACGTATAATTTGGACTTTGAAAAAATAAACTAAATATATATTGATGATCTATACATATACGTTACCTATCATCCCAATCAGGCAAAGGATGCCACTGTAACATATTGCTGGACCATGAGTGAGTTTAAAGCAAAAACAAAACGAGGACAACATCACCACTTAGTTCGTGAACTAATGAATTCACAGCACCTATAAAGAAGACCAACTCCCGGGTGGATAGTATATCCTCCCTAGCCCACTTCTCCATGTGAGTCCTCATTTATTGTCCTGATGCCGTGCTCCAAGTCTTCAACAATGCCTGCCGCTAGAATGCTTTTGCGAGCCCTCCCGCTTTTAATAGAGTCTTTGAAGTCTATACATGGGCAAGGTCTCTCATCCACTCCTTTTCTTATAGTAATGTAGATAACCAGAATTCATGAGATTGGCTTAATGATCTGAAAAGAAGATAAAAAGCTTTAGAAAGCAAGAGTATGAACCATTGTTTTGCATGTCTTTCTACCTCCAAGATGCACCGGCATCTCATTATTCAGCTTTAGAGTCTCACTCTTGCATACTTATTCACTTATTACAAAGACGATATCTTCTTGAGGTCTTCAAATTTAATAAGTCTCTGAACAATATTTGTGCTATAATATCAATTCTGATATAGTATTTATACTATAATATCAATTCTTGATATAGAATTTTTACAACTAGTTCAAGAAGAAGAAGAACTTCGGCCCCGACGTGAATATAGTGTTTGTTTGTTCTATCCACTAATCCGATGGCCACTACACAAAGGATAATGAATCTAGAGCTACTCCCCCCTTTCGAAGGTAGACACTTTTCTACACTAAGTGCCTCCACACTAAGTGCCTTAAAGACAACTGACATGTCATCTTCCCCAAGGTCTTTTTGGGTACCCATGCAACGAGCTCTCAAGACCCCCCACCGTAGTTGGGTAGACTATGGTAGTAGACACCACGTTGGCATAGGGATTCGAAGTCACAACCACCTCACCGGTGTGCCATGACTCAAACCACTACACCACGGCCGTGGTGCCTTACAACTAGTTCAATGTATGTCTCATTCTCTTTCTTGTGTGTTGGGTTGTTTAGAAGGTGCATGAGGAGGTGGATGAAGTTCTCCAAGTCGAGGAAGATGCTTGATCTCACAGATTTAAGTTGCATTTTCTTAGACATGTACTTTTTGAATGGTATTGCAAATAATTTCATCTTGTGAACTAACAGCTTATCATGTAAACTTATTTTTTTCTTCTTCAAGATCATTGTTCCCATTACTTATGGGATTATTGTATGGGTGGTAAATTTCATGTTTTGAATGTTTACTTTTTCTTTTTGTATATTATGTAAAGACATCTCAAACCTTAAAAAAATCATGTAAATCATCTTCACGAAACAATGTTGAATATTGTTGAGCTTTTTGAACAACAAAAGACACAACTTTGTCAATAGTGATGTGCGAATAATTAGAATTTTGGAAGGGTAAAACTATTATTTTGACCTATAAATATACGCTACTTATCATCAAAATTGTGCAAGGTGAGGACACTATGACATATTGCAGGACCATGTGTGAGTTTACAACAAAGATAAAACATGGAAAACATTGCCACTTCATGGATGAACTAATAAATTTACGGCACCAGTATATTACTAACAAAATAAAGGCAATTTCATACTCGCATTAAACATACTAATAAAGGTCAATAAAATAACTAGTTCATCAAATTAGCGGACCTTTCTCCACCCAACTCAAAAACGCCAAGATTCATATCACCTATACATACATAAAATGTGTAATGTAACTTTAGAGCGTCCTTGGTAGGGGTTTGGCGTGTCTCGCACCCCGCGCAGGGGTGGAGATGCTCTTAGAGCATCCCCAATAGCACACTATAATGCCTCCTCTAAACCAAATCTATCTTTTGACTGACCTAAAATTAGACATTGAAATTACCATCATTAGAAGCGCATTAAAATAAACGTGAGATATTTCTTAAGAAAAAAAAATTGTAAAAATTTGACAAAGGTGAAATGTCCCATTGAAAATTCCACATTTTCAAATTTTAGAGGGAGTACACCAAATCTTGCTTAAAAATGGAAAGATCCACCCACACTCCCTCTATATTTCAGAAAACGTAGAGGGAGTGTGGGTGGATCTTTCCATTTTTAAGCAAGATTTGGTGCACTCCCTCTAAATTTTGAATATATTATATGTGGTATTTTCAATGAGGGATTTCACCTTTGTCAAATTTTTGCAATTTTTTTTTCTTAAGAAATATCTCACGTTTATTTTAATGCGCTTCTAATGATGGTAATTTCAATGTCTAAATTTAGGTCAGTCAAAAGATAGATTTGGTTTAAAGGGAGGCTTTTTAGTGTGCTATTGGGGATGCCCTTACCCGCACACACAGAGTGCTCTTGAACAGCACTCCGTCCAAAGTTCAGAGTCTTCAGACCTGTTCCGCAAGTCTTCATCCCGGTCCATGCTCCATGCATCGGTGGCCATGCAAGTTAGTGCTGGGATGATCGAGCCCAGTCCAGCTCCTATCCACATGCGGATTGGGAGCACTCACTCCAGCTAATTCATGTGGCCATTATGCCATGGCTTCACGCTCCGCGACCACACTCGCCCTGGCATAAATGCCACACCACTCTAGCTGCTCGAATCATCTCACTTGCAGTCTAAGTTGTAGTCTTCAGGATCTCTTACATTGCGTGGAGTTGCGCTTGTCATCTCTGCTGCAATGGCTTCCGTCGTCGCTGCCTCCACTGTGGTGGCCCCCGCTGCCTTCGCTGCGGCCTCATCCGCGGTGTCGACCAGCGAGTCGAGCTCCGTGAAGGCCTTCTCCGGGCTGAAGAGGAGCACCCTGTTCGCGTCCAAGGGCCAGAGCTTGAGCTCCGTCCAGAACGGCAGCCGCGTGCAATGCATGCAGGTGTGGAACCCGATGGGCCAGACCAAGTTCGAGACGTTCTCGTACTTGCCGGCCCTGACGGACGACCAGATTGCGAAGCAGGTGGACTTCATGATCCAGTCGAACCTGATCCCGTGCCTGGAGTTCGACATTGTAAGTACCCTAATTGTGACACCCTAGTAGGCTGTAAGTTAAATTTGGTGACTGATTTTCCAGTCCTGAGGGTTTGAACTTTGAGCTATGGCGTGGGGAATGTATGTGTGTAGTGAATGAGGGGGTGTGGGCTTGGTGAACACGCATTGGGGGCTGCACGAGCTAGTGGTGAGTGGGGAATGTGGCTAATGTGGCTGATGGGGAATGTGTTGTGGGCACTGGGACAGAACTCGGAGGGTGTGTCGCGCGCGAACAACCGGAGCCCAGGGTACTACGACGGGCGGTACTGGACGATGTGGAAGTTGCCCATGTTCGGGTGCCAGGACGCGTCCCAGGTGCTGCGCGAGATCGAGGAGTGCAAGAAGGAGTACCCGTCGTGCTTCGTGCGCGTGTTGGGCTTCGACAACGTGAAGCAGGTGCAGATCTGCGGGTTCTTGGTCGCGAGGCCGAACTAGATGAACACAATCCGTCGACATTTTTAGTGCATGTAGTGTATATGTAATCTGGTGGTGAAGGTAGATTGGAGTGGGCTCGAAATGAGTTCATCGGCATGTACTGGGACACATAGTGAATAGAATCTGAGCGTCCGAATTGGGCCTTGACTTTGATGTGAAAGCTTGGGTTGTGTGATGGGCACTGTGTTTTGGTTTGGTTGGGTCATGGTTCTGGAATGTTTTTGACCAGTGTACCTATTAGTTTTCTATCGAGTGATGGTTGACGTGGTGAGACGGTGTACAGACTAATCAAGATTAGTTTTTTCAGACTTGTACAGTATTAGGCTTTAAAGAAGAGTAGAGTGTTGAAGGAATATTTGTTAGGTCTAGGGGTTATAATGGAGCGAGAATGTGGTAGTGTGTGTTCGTTCTGTAGCCACCTTTCTATGTTAGCATGTGGGTTTTGTAACTGCCGTTCAATTTTACCCGTGTCCATCTCTAAGAATATGGACTTCAGCAGATGTGAGCATCGCATATTAATTGATTAAAAAAGTTCCATCATCCAACGAGCCAAATTTCCTTTGAACCAGATTTTCTTAGTCAGTGTTCATATCAGCTTTGTTGAAAATCCCTTCTCTGCAATTTCAGAAACATGATTGATTCTCGATGAAATTAGAATCATGGTTTCAAATATATTCGAAGACACTATCTGAATATCCATCGTGTTTGACGTGAGGTGTATGATGTTAACATCTCTTCTTAGAGTTGTAGAGTCGCATTCGGCATTTGTGCGTATGGTAGGTAAACCCTAAACGGCCAAGGGTGTTTTTCATCAAAACTGTCTGAAAATAGTCCCTCTTCAAAGCCTAGTGGATTTTGCAAAGTTGGGGTCTTAATTAGTACATCTAACCGTAAGATCTTGTAGCTAACTTCTATGTGTACATGTCCACCAAATCTTACTCACTCATTCCTCACCAATTGCAAGATCGTAACGTACAAAGTTGAAAAACAAGTTTTTTTTCCCTGCGCAAAAAGGGATCAGTAGAATTTTGAAAGCCCTAAAACCATTTTTTTGTGTTATGGATTTTGGGGGTTTTGATGCACGTCAAAGAAGAGTAAGTTAGCTAATTCTGTTAAAAAATTCATATTCAAAAAAGTTGTGGAAGGTTGCCAAAAAAATCACTTTCCGCTAGGGGGTATACTGAAATTCACAAACAAAGGCCAGTTTTTGACAATAAAAATAGCATATGAAAAAAATTTGGATTTAAAATCCGAACGGTGGGAACATGCTCTACTACCTTCTCTATACAAAGAAATTTTTATTTTTGAAAAATATCAAAATCTCAAGTTTTGGTGGAATTTCAAAGTTTCGTCTTTAGGCAGATTTGGGCAGATTTGGGCAGATTTGGGCAGAAATTGCTGCATCCACAGTGGCTGAGAGCCTGCCCGTGGAAGGGCGTTTTATGCTCAGAGGAGCATAACTTTTTTTCACTTCATCCAAAAAAAATTAAAAAAATATCCCCATAAACCTCTTGAAAAAGCCTTTTTCCACAAAAAAAATTCAAAAAATTTCAAGTAAATTTGAAATTTTAGGAACCTGCCCAAATTTCAAAAACACCCATTCTAGGACAATGGCCGTTTAGGGGTTAAGCAAATTTGAATACTTGCAATAATTTCGTTGAGAGCGAGTTGAGCTATTCTTAGATTCTGGATATCATCTTTCTTTTACGGCAAGACACTTTGGGAAGATCTTTGATTTTTCACACTTTGTGGAGAATGTCTAAATGAATATCTGAATTATCTTGTGAGACTATTTCGAAACTGTAAGTGAGTTGCTAGAGTTGGGGCGGAGTTCACTTGAAGAAGCTGCTGTTGCTTTTATTGGTGCATAAAAGTCGAGGAGCGGTGTGTTGTATGTGATAACTTCTTCATCCCAGGTGTTGTGATTTTTCTATGGAAAGCGACGTTGTACAATTTGCATTGACGTGTTTCACGCTGTCATTAAGTGGATAAATCAGAGTGTTTTGTTTGCTATGGGATGGCTTGAATTTTGATGTTTTGTTTTCCCCCTTGGATTTTAGGAAGTGATTGTAATTCATAAGGGTGGATGAGCTGGAAGTTAGGCAAGTTGATAACGAGAGATAGCACAACATTAGGTTTTATGGATATTCCATTTGGAAAATTGTTTGATTTGTTTCAATCAAGTTCAAAAGTTCCTTGAAAAATTGCTCATACACAATTTGGCATCTTGGGTTGTTTATTTGATGGGAGTACTTAAGAATGGAAAACCAGGTCTTTGTACTACTTAGACCTAGTCATTGCAAAAGAGATATTATATAGTATCCTGCATTGAAGAGTCACTCTTTCTTGTCTATTATAATTGAGCAACTTTACTAAGATACATTGCCATAGCTATGATATGTAAATTTTTAACTACTTAAGGGAATTGTCAAACCATAGATACATATGATACCGGGAGAAATGTTTCTTTTTGGATTTCAAAACGACTTTTGGATGAAATAATTTCTCCCATGTAATCAATTATGCCATCCAAAATTGTAATTAACACCTATGTTTCATCATATTTTAATTCTACTTATTGAGATAGGTTATCATGCATGGCAACACAACTTTGCAAAGATACTCATATAAATGGTACTCATATAAATGGTACCACAAGCATGATAATGAGACATGACGTTAAAGTGCAGAAAAAATTAAAATGCTTCAAAGAAAATGAAGGAGATAGTTTTGATGTGAGGAAGAACTATAAAAGATAACAAATGTGGCGAATGGCATAAGAAACGAGCAGGATCGAAAGTAAGATGATGCCGAGACCAAAAGGTTTTCCACTAAAGATCACTTTGGATTTGAAGACCACTTGACGTGGTACGCGCTACTGGGGTTTTGAAAATGGTCAAGGTTTATGTTAGATATATCATAATGTCTGAATGGGGTGCCCTCAGCAGACATGAACTTCCATATAATGTACTATGTAGTACATCATTGCCTACATCCTTTGCAATGATAAGATCTTTATAGCACATGTTGTTTTCTTGTTTCTAAGTCTTGAAATAAAAGAAGAAGATACATAAATACATGGAAAATTTTTAAGAGACTTTTGAGCATAATTGAAACAAATTTAAGCAATTTCTGAAACTGACGGATATTAAAATCTAAAACCATGTTATCTCTTTACCAACCACCCTAAGCGTTGGTTTAGGCTATTGCCAAACTTAAAAAGGAGAAGCGTTTGGATTAATGAAAATGGAGAAATGCCCAAAGATTGTCTCCTTAGCCTTCACACTAAAGACCAAAGTCTAGGATGGAGAGAAAATGAGGATTTATCAGAACTTGGAGCGAGAGTGGAACTTACTGATGCGTTGCGGTGACTACAAGATGTCATATTGTGCGTTTTCTGATAAATATGAAAAGTTGGTTACATGTTGGTAAAAAGAGACCAAGATGTACAACTTTAAATGTTGGAATTTCCTCAACGATATATAATTTGAGAGGAGGATGATAAATGGCGATCCGCGAAATGTTGCCTTGACATGCCACTAAGACGGATTTACAATTTTGGAGCGCTTCGATCAAAGTGGGTGGATTGTAGAAATTGCCATATTGAACTCAGACACAACAAATCTAATCGAGCTCATTCTTATATTGTTAATACCAACAACCTTTATACCTACAACAGGTGGTTGTACAATACCACTTATTGAAGAGAAGATCAAAGCGTCAATGTTGAAACTATTAGATCCATTCTTCAAGGAGTTGTAGGATATGTTTTGTGATGGTTTAGCGTGGAGTACAACTACCCGCCCAATTTTATCAGTGAACATCTTCTAGATGGACATGGTGACGAGACTATACGGGCAATGTTGTGGTTGGTCGCCAAGACCACCCAAGCTAGTGCAAAATGGGCATGTTGAAACTATTTGGGAAATTTGTTTGCCGTAGGTACAAGATGCATGCAGAGTTGAAGGATAACCACTATGTTTATTGTCAAATTTGCAAGCAATTTCCTCTCCCTCCTTCGCCGCAAGACTCTGCAAAATTATGGACCACCGTAGATGACTACATCAAATTGCCTCGATCTTGACAGGCCGCGCTGAAGAGACATTGTTAGAGAACTGGTATAATCGGAGCATCGCCCTTGTGGCAACTATACCATCTTTATAAACTTGACATATCGAAAAACCTCGTGTACAACATTATGCGCATAGCGGGACTTAATATTTTCAAAGTACATCAAGAAACTATTTGCTTGGATTGGTGATGATGATGTTTAAATAAAAAAGGTAGCAACGATGAGTGATGATATACAAGACATACGACCTAGAGAGTTGAGAACATGACGATGGCCAAGCAACTTGGTGGAATATCAAAGTTCTTATAAAACAGAGAAAAATAAAAACAAAAATATCCAATGGATGATACCAAATGTCCTTCATGCGCATAATGGATTGTAATTTAATGGACAGAAGACTATGTCTTATAGATATTGCACACTACATATTTAACAAGACTCAAAGAAAAGGGTGGACATCTACGGACATAAGAAATGTAAGGCTCTTGTTTCAAGCATACATGGTTCTATTAAAGAACCGTGATGGGCCGAAAAGAAGGCTACTTGAGCATGTGGCTGGTGCAGGCGACATCTTGGAGGACGTCGAGCAATTTGGACCCACAGAGATGTACTGGTGCTTCCTTTATGAGAGGGAAGTATAGATATACCAGAACATATACTCCATCAAGAAACAAGTGAAAGAAACTTTCATTAAATTTTTTCCTCGTAAACAGTTCCAGATGTGGATACTTGCATCTGCTCTGAGAATGATGAATTAGATATCTCTAAGCAAACATTCATTGAACTTCATGAGTTCGTGAATCTCTATAACAACGTAAGTGACCAAGCTGTTTACAAGACATCTCGTTATTCCCAATGACATAAGAAACATATCCTTTACTACAACACCATTGAAGATGCCACCATGATCAATAAATTGCTGAAAAGAGTGTCTAGTGGGGAATGTGCATCCACATCAAGCTACAAAGGGATCATAATTGGAACACAAATACTCAAGTCAGCTAGTTCTTTTGCGGCTGATGCCGAGCTAGCTAGTTACTTGGAACGACATTTTGTAGTGGAGAATTGAGGCATCTACGTGTGCACAAGTCAAGAAATGCATGTTGCGGGGAGTATTTTATGAAATTGAAAATGACATCACTATTCAACCAAGGAACTTAGAACGTATACCGATGAAAGCAACATCACAGAGTTCATATATTTGTGGTATAGAGAAGAGATGCATGTATTTTTTAGAGCAAATCCTTATTACTTTTATAGAGCATTGAAAATAAGTGGCAAGAGTCGCAAACGCAAAGCCAAATTTTGTTGAGAAAAAGCATTTGACGAACCAATCACAAGCATGCATATGATACAGACAAATTGAGCGGTTGAATTTGATGAAATTTTTTTTTGGCCCATGTCTCATTACAGCATAAGTTTATGATGATTGGACCTGCTCATCATAGTTAAAAACGGAATGGCTTGAGAATTGCTCACAAAATGTGTGATGGCTCAAAGCATGAGCGTATACTAGAATTACATAGAAAAGTGTTTGAATAATAAGAATTTGAGATGAAGCAAGTCGCCATTGTAAAAGGATGTAAGTAATGAGTACCAAACTTAAAATTAAATATATTGATTTCAATCTAGAAGGCATCTTATTCTAGCATATTACTTGTATTAATTAAAATGATGCACTAGTAATAAATATCATATTTTATTTTAATTAGTTTTTTCCTATCAATGTGAAATCCACATAAGGTTTAATTTGAGATTTACAAAGTTTAAGTAAACTTATGCACTTTGTGTCAGTAGATGCTAAAGAAACAATATACTTTAACTTATCCAATCTACATTGCTTTGGGTATGCACTCTGTAAGACATTCCACCTTTACAATCACAGCTATAAAAGATGATGCTTTCATATCTTAAGAGTCCACTTAAGATTCAACCAAAATGTAAAGTAATAGAATTATTACTTGATATTCCTCATACACTGTACATCGTAGACTACACAAGGAATATTTGATGTAAATTATAATTTCATGTGATACGGGTCCGGAATGACTTTAAACTATCATAGGGCCCTTAGGTGGTGTTGGATAGGCTCTTGGCATCCCTCTGGGATGACTAGGGTTCGATTCCCAGTACTGCCCGGGGCTTTACCACCATTGATCCACCCAATCTTGGTGGAGGGTCTCTTGACATTATTTGTGGTACCCCTTAAAATGTCCTAGGGGTGGAGAACATGTCCGTTCTTCGTAATGGTAGTACTTAGCTCTAGGCTAGGTAGTTATAGTGTTACTATAGTGTCCATCCTCGAAAGGGGAGAGTAGTTGTGTCACACTGTCCCCCTGTCCTGTGGGCACCGGGTCAGTGGCACTACGAACGGACACTTTATTCACGCCGGCCCGACTGGGTTGGTGTTTCTATCTATCTTCATGTGATACACAAATCCGGTTACATATGGTTGAATTAAGCCTATTTCAGCATTAGCAAGTAAGTACATTATACACTGCTTGAAGAAAATTGGGTTGTAAATCAGATTATCATCAAATTGGACTATTCCAAAACAAGATCAATATGGTCAATATCTTTCAAAATGAAAAAAGATCTAAAGTAGCCATCATTTTTGAGCTGTATGAAAACTTGTTGTTTAAAGCACTTAATGATGTTTAGAGATTGTATCGCATGTGTTTTTTATGTCTAGGATGCAATTTATGGTTTAACCAATTACAAAAATTCACATACTAAAGATAAAAACTGTAAGCATGGTAAATTTTTTAAGGTAGATTAGTTTAAATTAAATTGAAGAAAATTTAATACATTTATTATAATTTGAATAGTAGAAATAATTTCTACTTAAAATGCTTTACATCTTTTTTTTTTGCAACAAAATTCATTGGAAGTATAGAAGCCACATATTATATAAAGCATGTAAGTTTACTAAACTGCATTTGATCATTTAGAAATTGGAATAAAAAATAAAATATAAATACTGATGGATACTTAAAAAACAAAAACATGTCACTGATTTTCAAAACCAAGATTGTAATTAGTGTACTTTTTACTTTAAATTAAATATTGTTTACATATTCATAGCACATAATTTGGAAACAAAAATCACAAGCACATTCAATAATTGTGCCCATCCACTTTGAAGTATTTGTGGCGTCTGCAGAGTGCTTGGATATCCATAATTTTAGCCATCCATACCCATGCCCAAAGGTGGAACTTGACGAGCATTAGGACATTTATAAAATTGGTTGAAGCATTGATTATGATAAGTCAAGACTAAGCTAATGTAGCTAAGAGTCTAGACTAAGATATTAGTTGCACTACAACTAAGAGAGCTACGAAGGTTCTAGAAGGTTTTAAGATAGAAGAAAGTAATTTTATTTTAAGAAGTAATTGTCCATTAACTAGAGAGAGCAACTAGGCATGTTAGAGAGGTAAATGAATTGACTATTTTAGAATAACTCTTAGATATACAGAGGGCACCACTTCATCAAAAGTGATTTTTTGAAAGTTTTTGATTCTTTTATAGTCACTTTTTCAAATGACTACATTCACTTTGCTTGAATTTAAAGCCTTCATACAATAACTTTAAAGTGTCTACTTTGCACAAAAATTTTCGAAGTTGTTAAAAAACAAGTTGAGAATCAATATTAGCAAAAAAATTAACTTCAATTACATCTTTCCATTACTTTTGTGCAATTTTTGCAATAAGGCTGAAACTGGCAAATAACTAAGCACTTTTTTGGTCCACTTTATTGTGCTTCTCCCCTGCTAGAATGGTATACAAATCCATCCCTACGGTATCTTGTATCTATGAGTGAGTACACCTAGACTTGAATTACCGGTAGTTTGCAGCCACATAGTCTCATTGAATAATTCTGCCACGTACAAATTGTAAAGCCACGTACAAATAGGAAGACAACCTTAAATCTTGATGTCTTACCTTGACCTCTACATGGTTCAAATTGTGCACACCCTAACTGCTTAACCGGGACCCTGCAACCCAAAAAAATTATAACCTTCGCAACCCACACATGACTCTAATAACTTAGGCACAACATAAAAAGTAGACGACATAGATACCCCAAATTAGACTTACCTTCAAGGATGTTATGATGCATACGCCAACAAATACAAAGTTAATAGAACCATATTTGCACAAATAGGTTATTCACAAAACGGGTTGTTTTCCATTTCTTAGTAATAAGACCAAATAAAAGACCCATAGATTCATGAGAAAATCTTCAAGAGACTTTTGAGCATGATGAAAACAAAATTAAACAATTTCTAAAACTAACAGGTATTAAAACCTAATACTATATTCCCTCAACTATTGCCATCTAGCCTACCTTTGAGCTCATCCACGCTTTAATATACTAAGTTCCTAAACATCAAAATTCAAGCTATCCGATTGCAAGTAAACTAAACTCCAATCTACCAACTCAAGCACACCCTCAAACACATCAAACTTGCTATTCCTCATCGGGCCTCTCTGTCTCAGATGTTTCTGTGCTGAAGACTCAGGAATTGAGCATGGAATATAGTTGTATATAGATTCTTAATCTCTTCCATAACACTCATGATTCTTTGTTGGATGTTCACCAGGATAGCAGTCATGTTACCGTTCATAGCAGTGGTGGTGGGAGTCGTGGTATTTGAAGCTGCGGCTGTGCTCATGTCAACAGCGTTGTGCGCTGGCCACTCAGCGAGTGGGGAGAAGAAACCTCGGAAGCCTAAGCCCAAGTTCAACTATGGAGGTGCAGGTGGGGGTGGATGTGGAGGAGGCTGTGGAGGTGGCTGCGGAGGTGGATGAAATTATCACACTAACCGGCCTGGCAGTGGAGGTGGCTCTATCCCAAGTTTACCCAAATTCAATTCATTTCACTTGTCAGCTCAAGAACGAGCTCAAGTAGTTGTTTAGAGACATTGGAGAGTCACTTCGTTTGAGATGTCTGCAGGCGCTTCGATTAAGAAACATACATTGTACTTTGTCATGTTGATTTCGATTGCGCGGGTGTCATGAATAAAAGTTTGATAAAAGATCTATCCTCAAATCAAAGAAAGCACTTCGGTACCATGGCTTTGACTTCATGAATTCATGATTTTCTCCTACAAAACATGTTGTAAGCAAACACGATCCGGTGGTCTCACTACATTCCATGTGTGACAGAATAGACGCTACAGACAAGAATCAAGTATTCTCTTTGGGTTCCACTACCACCATGCTGTTACACACGCAATAAGAGACAAACAACAAGATCCATTTCTAATCGACAGACAGATTAAATAAAATTCTGTTAAATCGCTCAACATCATGCTAACGAGAACAGTGGTCAGGGTAAAACTGAATTGATGCGATAGGTGCTACAGGCAAAGTCGTATACGGTTTCAAATCGAAGAGGGATGCACTGCACTGCTGCAAGAACGATAAACTGATCACCACAATCTCAGAGTCAGAGTAAAGTTCAGCGAAATAATACTAAGAACACACCTACATCCATCGCTCTCACTGAAGGTCCGCTCTCTGAAACCATCATCGTCTCCAAACATTCGCGAGTGTTCCACCTTGTTAACCATCTAACCACAAAATTTGGTACATTTCGCCGTTAAGAACTTCTCCTGGTCAGCCAGCCGAGTGATATACCCCAATCAATCATCTCTCGGAGGAAGGCTTTTCGAAGCATGGCCAAAAAACATTCCAGAACCACGACCCAACCAAAACACGGTGCCCATCACACACCCCAGGCTTTCACATCAAAATCGCGACCCAATTCGGACGCTCAGATTCTATTCACTATGTGTCCCAGTACATGCCGATGAACTCAATTCGAGCCCACTCCAATCTACCTTCACCACCAGATTACATATACACTACATGCACTAAAAATGTCGACGGATTGTGTTCATCTAGTTCGGCCTCGCGACCAAGAACCCGCAGATCTGCACCTGCTTCACGTTGTCGAAGCCCAACACGCGCACGAAGCACGACGGGTACTCCTTCTTGCACTCCTCGATCTCGCGCAGCACCTGGGACGCGTCCTGGCACCCGAACATGGGCAACTTCCACATCGTCCAGTACCGCCCGTCGTAGTACCCTGGGCTCCGGTTGTTCGCGCGCGACACACCCTCCGAGTTCTGTCCCAGTGCCCACAACACATTCCCCATCAGCCACATTAGCCACATTCCCCACTCACCACTAGCTCGTGCAGCCCCCAATGCGTGTTCACCAAGCCCACACCCCCTCATTCACTACACACATACATTCCCCACGCCATAGCTCAAAGTTCAAACCCTCAGGACTGGAAAATCAGTCACCAAATTTAACTTACAGCCTACTAGGGTGTCACAATTAGGGTACTTACAATGTCGAACTCCAGGCACGGGATCAGGTTCGACTGGATCATGAAGTCCACCTGCTTCGCAATCTGGTCGTCCGTCAGGGCCGGCAAGTACGAGAACGTCTCGAACTTGGTCTGCCCCATCGGGTTCCACACCTGCATGCATTGCACGCGGCTGCCGTTCTGGACGGAGCTCAAGCTCTGGCCCTTGGACGCGAACAGGGTGTTCCTCTTCAGCCCGGAGAAGGCCTTCACGGAGCTCGACTCGCTGGTCGACACCGCGGATGAGGCCGCAGCGAAGGCAGCGGGGGCCACCACAGTGGAGGCAGCGACGACGGAAGCCATTGCAGCAGAGATGACAAGCGCAACTCCACGCAATGTAAGAGCTCCTGAAGAATACAACTTAGACTGCAAGTGAGATGATACGAGCAGCTAGAGTGGTGTGGCATTTATGCCAGGGCGAGTGTGGTCGCGGAGCGTGAAGCCATGGCATAATGGCCACATGAATTAGCTGGAGTGAGTGCTCCCAATCCGCATGTGGATAGGAGCTGGACTGGGCTCGATCATCCCAGCACTAAGTTGCATGGCCACCGATGCATGGAGCATGGACCGGGATGAAGACTTGCGGAACGAATTACTCCCTTAGCCTAGGTCAAAGACAAGAAAACCAGGGCCGGAAGTCTGAAACCCAGAGCCCGCAACCCTGAAAAAACGGTCTGGAGTGCCGGTGCGGCACTGCTCCGCCTCCGGCCCCTCAATATTTCGTTGTTTACAGGCTTGATGAACCGGTGCGAATGTTCCTAGTTCTTGTCAAGAGCCACAAAAATAAATATGTTTGTTTAATGTGATGAAGAAGACCAAAAATATTCAATTTCAAAAATCAGAATTAACTAATTTAAAGCCAATATATTTAGACCCAAATAATCCAAGATCAAAGTTTAATAACATAGAAGAATATGATTTGGTCAAAAAGAGCATAACTTTTGAAGTTGATGGAATTGTCATGATAGAAATCTTGGCTTCTGTAAGTATGGTTTAGAGTTGGGCAGTGAATTCCTATGATCAACCTATACAATTGATCGTTTCTATCATGTTCACACCTTAAGGTCCTCGACTATGTTTCACCAAAAAACACTCCTAAATTGCTATTTCTATTGTTGTAAGCATGAATGAATAAAATATCATGATTTTCTAATTATAACCATTAGATCTTCAATTTGATCATTGTAGTAAGTAGTTCAATACATTTTATCATAATCCACTCTAGGGCTTAGAAGATTATAGCGATTGGAATTTATGAACAATTTTGTTTGACAAATTTTTTGATTAGGTTGATACCTTCTAATTGTTTTTTATTTACGTTTTTTGCATTATGGAATTTGGGGGTTTTGGTGCATGACAAAGACAACTTAATTAGGTAATTGTATAAAAATAATTACACACAAAAGACAACTTACAATTGTAGCTTGTTGAAAACATTATTTTTATTAAGTTGAATACAGAAGAATGCTAATTTATATTTCTTTCCTAGAAATTCAAGTCTTTTACAAAGTTCCAATCCAAATAGTCAAAGTAAAGATTGATCTCCATCCTTTAAGTGAAAAAAAAAAAAAAAAAAAAACCTTAAAAACAGATTTTATAACTTTTCTAAGGGAAAAAGGAAGTTTTTTGAGTACATTGCCCAAAACGGTGAGAAACTTTGATATTTTGTGGAGTGAACATTTTGTATTGAAAGAAGTTTTTTTGGAGAAATCTCAAATATGACAACATTTAGTATTTATAGGAATAATCTCAGAGGTAACAGATGTATTTAGCATATGTGACCGAATTGCCCACCGAACACAAAATTTTACTTCATGTACAATAATTATGTTTTATTAAAATGTCTGTTTGAGAAAGAAATAAATTTCTTCAAAGTTCTTGTTGTAGGCTTTATTCACAAAAAATTCAAAAACAAATATTTAAAATGACATCAGATATACGCGACCAAGTAGTATTTAGAGATTAAATGCTAATCGGGAATTACCTTTGTTCTCTCAGCAATTTATTGTGAAAAAGCCCATTCTAGGACAATTGTTTTTTAGGGGTTAGATACAAGTATGAAATTGCCTTTGTTTTCACAGCAGTTTATTGGAGCCTTAAATTTATTAGTCCACCCGCCAAGTGGCAATGATATCTAAGTTTCATCTTGCTATAAACTCACCCATGATCCTGCAATGTGTTACCCTGGCATCACGTTGGTAAGATGTCATGACAAGTAGCGTATATTTATAGGTCAATATTATAGTTTGGCATTTTCCAAAATTTTAATGATTTGTACATCACTATTGACACAAGTTGTGTCTACTGTTGTTTAGAAACTTCAACAATATCCAACGTATGTTTATGAAAATGATTCACCTAAACTTTTACAAGGCTTCAAAAGTATTGATATAATGTTCTAAATTGAAAAGGAACATTTCAAGCCTGAAATTTACCACCAAAACAAAAACCTCAGAAATAACAAGAACCAAGATTTTAAAACTACATCATATATTGATTAATATCACATGTTCAAGACGATACAAGAAAAGAAATGATATTGAACAGTTTAATAAAAATTAGGTTGGAAAAAAATAGACTCATATGATTAGCTTCAAGCTTGTAAGATGAAAAAAACTCTGCAATTACATGCAAAAAGCACATGTTTAAAAAAATGCAACTCTAAAAAAAATGCAACTAAAATCTATGTAGACTAAGCATCTTCCTCACCTTGGAGAACTTCGTCAACCTCCTTCTACATCTTCTAAGTAGCCCAACATACAACAAAGACAAACATACATACATTGAACTTGTTGTAAAAACTTACATCAAAATTGATATTATAGCATACATCTTGTTTAGACACATGTCAAATTTGAAGACTTCAAGAAGATATGATCTTTGTAATAAGTGAACAAGTATGCAAAAGTAAGGTAATTGTTGAGGTGAGACTTTAAAGTGGAGTAAGGAGATGCAAATGCATCTTGGAGATAGGAAGACATGTAAAATAATGGTTCATGTCCTTGCTCTCCAAGGCGATTGTTCCTTTTTTTTTTCAGATAATTAATTCAATCTCCTTAATCTGGTCATCTACATTACCATAAAGGCTTGAATCATAGGAGCTTAATTTACCTCGTCTTAATGATAAGGCGGGCCGTCTCCTCCTCTCTCCTTCTCCATGGTTCTAATTTTAAGGGAATGCGGCTCTTTCTTGATAATTAAGAAATTTTTAACGGAATAAGGGACCCCAAAAGTTGGTGGAGACTTACTTCGTCAATTTTATATAGTTTTAATTTTTAGAGTTTTTAAATTTAAAAATAAATTAAATTTAATATCCTCTTCAAATTTCACACTTCTTTCCCCTCTTTTTAATCAACAAAAGTATGATGGATATTAAATACAGTTTTTAATTTTGTCCCTTTCAATGAAAACCCTGCTCGGAGGGCCCATGTCATTAATACAAGGGCGAGGTTTATCACCGAAGCTTTGTTTGTATTCTACCTTTAGGATATAGTCTATAATGGATGTTTTCTAGAGATAGTGATGCATCATAAAATGTATTTGTCGTGGATGTTTTTTCAAACTTATGTTAAATCTCAAAATGTGTATGTGATGTATGGACCTTTCAACATTTATTACAAAGAGACTTTAACTTCTCACACAAACTCAAAACAAAATATCCATCATGGAAGACTTTTGGGTATGATAATGATATCACTCATTTGAAAATGCATTGTAACAATAGACATGCAATATCCATCACAAAAAAATAAAAAATTATACATCTATTTGTCAAATTTATATAGTAAACACCACTTAAGATGAATTATTACGTATATCAATATTCTATGTTAATAGATCCATATTATATATAAGAGTGGGAGGATCACCACTACTTACTAATACTATAGCTGTTGAGGCACCAAAATTCAAGTTGTGGCTTTAGCATCTTTTTTTAATAAATAATTTTATCAACTTAAAATCTTCATATGGTGAGCATCATAGTTGCCTATATTAAGGTTAGTAAAATAATGAGTATTCTTTAATTAGTAGCAATTAGTTCTTTTCAAGACACCATGGCCAAAATCATCCAATGTTGCACTTCTGTTTCTCAAAAGTGCATGGTAATCACACAAGGCAAAATATATCATAAGTTGCGCTCTAAAACTTCAATCCATTACAAAATCTCTCACAAACGGAAGTTTGGCCTGATTACCCCCAAACAACACCTGATAGAAACGATCAATTGTATAGGTTGATCATAGGAATTCACTGCCCAACTCTAAACCATACTTACAGAAGCCAAGATTTCTATCATGACAATTCCATCAACTTCAAAAGTTATGCTCTTTTTGACCAAATCATATTCTTCTATGTTATTAAACTTTGATCTTGGATTATTTGGGTCTAAATATATTGGCTTTAAATTAGTTAATTCTGATTTTTGAAATTGAATATTTTTGGTCTTCTTCATCACATTAAACAAACATATTTATTTTTGTGGCTCTTGACAAGAACTAGGAACATTCGCACCGGTTCATCAAGCCTGTAAACAACGAAATATTGAGGGGCCGGAGGCGGAGCAGTGCCGCACCGGCACTCCAGACCGTTTTTTCAGGGTTGCGGGCTCTGGGTTTCAGACTTCCGGCCCTGGTTTTCTTGTCTTTGACCTAGGCTAAGGGAGTAATTCGTTCCGCAAGTCTTCATCCCGGTCCATGCTCCATGCATCGGTGGCCATGCAACTTAGTGCTGGGATGATCGAGCCCAGTCCAGCTCCTATCCACATGCGGATTGGGAGCACTCACTCCAGCTAATTCATGTGGCCATTATGCCATGGCTTCACGCTCCGCGACCACACTCGCCCTGGCATAAATGCCACACCACTCTAGCTGCTCGTATCATCTCACTTGCAGTCTAAGTTGTATTCTTCAGGAGCTCTTACATTGCGTGGAGTTGCGCTTGTCATCTCTGCTGCAATGGCTTCCGTCGTCGCTGCCTCCACTGTGGTGGCCCCCGCTGCCTTCGCTGCGGCCTCATCCGCGGTGTCGACCAGCGAGTCGAGCTCCGTGAAGGCCTTCTCCGGGCTGAAGAGGAACACCCTGTTCGCGTCCAAGGGCCAGAGCTTGAGCTCCGTCCAGAACGGCAGCCGCGTGCAATGCATGCAGGTGTGGAACCCGATGGGGCAGACCAAGTTCGAGACGTTCTCGTACTTGCCGGCCCTGACGGACGACCAGATTGCGAAGCAGGTGGACTTCATGATCCAGTCGAACCTGATCCCGTGCCTGGAGTTCGACATTGTAAGTACCCTAATTGTGACACCCTAGTAGGCTGTGAGTTTAATTTGGTGACTGATTTTCCAGTCCTGAGGGTTTGGGCTACGGCGTTGGGAATGTACGTGTGTAGTGAATGAGGGGGTGTGGGCTTGGTGAACATGCATTGGGAACTGCACGAGCTGGTGGTGAGTGGGCGTGGGTAAGTTATGTGGCTAATGGGGGATGTGTTGTGGGACAGAACTCGGAGGGTGTGTCGCGTGCGAACAACCGGAGCCCAGGGTACTACGACGGGCGGTACTGGACGATGTGGAAGTTGCCCATGTTCGGGTGCCAGGACGCGTCCCAGGTGCTGCGCGAGATCGAGGAGTGCAAGAAGGAGTACCCGTCGTGCTTCGTGCGCGTGTTGGGCTTCGACAACGTGAAGCAGGTGCAGATCTGCGGGTTCTTGGTCGCGAGGCCGAACTAGATGAACACAATCCGTCGACATTTTTAGTGCATGTAGTGTATATGTAATCTGGTGGTGAAGGTAGATTGGAGTGGGCTCGAATTGAGTTCATCGGCATGTACTGGGACACATAGTGAATAGAATCTGAGCGTCCGAATTGGGTCGCGATTTTGATGTGAAAGCCTGGGTTGTGTGATGGGCACCGTGTTTTGGTTGGGTCGTGGTTCTGGAATGTTTTTTGGCAATGCTTCGAAAAGCCTTCCTCTGGGAGATGATTGATTGGGGTATATCACTCGGCTGGCAGCCTGGCTGACCAGGAGAAGTTCTTAACGGCGAAATTTACCAAATTTTGTGGTTAGATGGTTAACAAGGTGGAACACTCGCGAATGTTTGGAGACGATGATGGTTTCAGAGAGCGGACCTTCAGTGAGAGCGATGGATGTAGGTGTGTTCTTAGTATTAATTCGCTGAACTTCACTGCTGACTCTGAGATGGTGGTGATCAGTTTATCGTTCTTGCAGCAGTGCAGTGCATCCCTCTTCGATTTGAAACCGTATACGACTTTGCCTGTAGCACCTATCGCATCAATTCAGTTTTACCCTGACCACTGTTCTCGTTAGCATGATGTTGAGCGATTGAACAGAATTTTATTTAATCTGTCTATCGATTAGAAATGGATCTTGTTGGTTGTCTCTTACTGCGTGTGTAACAGCATGGTGGTAGTGGAACCTAAAGATAATACTTGATTCTTGTCTGTAGCGTCTATTCTGTCACACATGGAATGTAGTGAGACCATCGGATCGTGTTTGCTTACAACATGTTTTGTAGGAGAAAATCATGAATTCATGAAGTCAAAGCCATGGTACCGAGGTGCTTTCTTTGATTTGAGGATAGATCTTTTATCAAACTTTTATTCATGACACCCGCGTAATCGAAATCAACATGACAAAGTACAATGTATGTTTCTTAATCGAAGCGCCTGCAGACATTTCAAACGAAGTGACTTTCCAATGTCTCAATACAACTACTTGAGCTCGTTCTTGAGCTGACAAGTGAAATGAATTGAATTCGGGTCAACTTGGAATAGAGCCACTTCCACTGCCAGGCCGGTTAGTGTGATAATTTCATCCACCTCCGCAGCCACCTCCACAGCCTCCTCCACATCCACCCCCACCTGCACCTCCATAGTTGAACTTGGGCTTAGGCTTCCGAGGTTTCTTCTCCCCACTCGCTGAGTGGCCAGCGCACAACGCTGTTGACATGAGCACAGCCGCAGCTTCAAATACCACGACTCCCACCACCACTGCTATGAACGGTAACATGACTGCTATCCTGGTGAACATCGAACAAAGAATCATGAGTGTTATGGAAGAGATTAAGAATCTATATACAACTATATTCCATGCTCAATTCCTGAGTCTTCAGCACAGAAACATCTGAGACAGAGAGGCCCGATGAGGAATAGCAAGTTGCAATACACCTCGGGTGCAAATTGCAGGAAGTCAAAGCAGCTTTGGGGTAGAACAGACCCTGCATTTTCTTCAAGGCAATGAAACTTAGAAAGGTCTGGACTCTGTAAGTGTACCTCTGATTTCTCAAGAATATTGCTGACCTCCAACAAATAACAGAATGCTCAAACACACTCTCGCAGATTCCCGACCATGAGAATGGTCTGAAAGTGCCTCTTTTATACGAAGCTCACGCCAAACTTGGACCTAAAGTCATTCATATCGGGGCAGGTCGTTGAGATGGTAACTGTTGGGTGCAAATCCAATCATCTCTTTACCGACTAAATGTTTTCCGACTAAAATTGTCTAAATTTAGGTTGGTTTGTGATTTAGCCTGCGGCATTGCATGGCACTTACTGTTGTACGTAGCATCTACCATGGGCATATACTCACAGGCACGAAGATCACAGTACTTCGACTGACCCAGCATATTAATTGGCAATTCCTGGAAGTGGTCGTTGGATCTTCTCGGAAACTTTCAATTTTTCACCTGTTTCGTTGCCATAGTGATTTTAAAACTCTGTCGTATAAGTCCAAGTCACAACGTCCTGTTAGCTTTAGCTCAAAGAGCGTGGGTTATCTTTCTGATGTACTCATCGGAATTGAGTTGGAGACAAGTTTACTAAGTTCGTCTTCAGACTAGTCGGCATGACAAGTGATAACTTAGTCGGCATGACAAGTGATAACTTAGTCGGCACGACAAGTAAGGCATGTATGTGATATTATCTGCTCTAATCACTATTTCAGACTTCAGGCAGGAATTTTGGATTGACCATGACTACCTTATCCCTGAGAGTCTGAGAATTTGCAAGTTAGCATCGACAATGAATATTTTTCAAACAGACGTTTCAATGTAGTGAATTGGCAAGATCAAGGTAGTTATGTTGCAGAGTCCGACTCCAACTCTAAGTACTTAAAATAATTGATTTGCACTTCAAAATTCCAGCCAACTTGTGAGGGAAAATGTGCCAATCATTTGTGAGAAACTGTCATTTGAAAATATGTACATAAACATGCGCAATATGTAAATGCACACTCGCTTGCCATCATGCACCAAACATCTGAGACAAAAATAATAGGTGGCTTTGAACACCTTTCAGACTTGATTATACACATTACTCGAGATTTTCACTCGGATCATACTCCCAAATAACCTAACCTATTTGATCTTCCCTAGAACACCCCACTTCTGTATGTACTCAAGTCTAATTCCAATGTGTCTGTAAAAACGTCTGTGGGTGAAGGTCTCTGTAAGTGTAAGTATGAAAATCTGCCGCTGACATGTAATGATGGTGTTACAATGCTGGTGTTACAACCCTGAAGGGTTAGATCCCAAAGGGAAACACGTTTAGTAGTACTCTACATTCTTGAGGTCCAGTTTCTCCTTCTTAGGAGGTGCAACTGCAAAGAACTCGGAGATGATTTCTAGAGGAAGGCCCTTGGTCTCCGGCACTTTGAGAAACACGAAGATCCAAGCAACTAGACTGACAATGGCAAAAAGGCCAAACACCCCCTGAAGGCCCAATGCCTGATTGACAAGGGGAAAGGAGTATGTTACAAGGACGTTACTTCCCCACATTGCAGCGGCGCATATGCCAATGCAGACGCCACGCACACTTGTTGGAAATATTTCCGAACACAATATGTTTGGAATAGGACCAAATCCTGGCATCAAAAAAACCAATGACCAGATCAGTACATTTCATTTACAAAAAAAGGAGAATTTTATTTGCGAAGAATTGCGTTTATTTTCTCTAGGGAAAATGGGAAAAGATGGAGGATTTTGTAAGTAATGTTACCTGTGACAAATGAGCAGGTGAAGATGGTAACAAATATGAAGGAAATTGCCGCAGCGACTAAGCCTGTTGGGAGGAACAAGTTGGCTAGTACAAGAGCTACAAGAGAGATGACCAAAATTGGAATCGTTGCTAACAGCAATTGCCTGCAGCCACACAGATCAAGAACTATTAAAGAAATCACCATGATAGAATTGGTAAGTGTAAGTGAATCACTGAGCCTCCATGTTTAGCCAGATTATGCTACTCCTGAAGATGATTTCTGAGTAGGAAGACAACACATGTTGGGTTATAGCAGACCACAAACATTTACATTGGTAATTCCTTGTGAGTTATAAGATAGCCATAGACAGACAAACCAGAGAAAAAAAATATTGTGAGATGAATTGAGGTGAAGTATTCACACCTGCGCCCTGATTTGTCCATAAGCCACATTGCCATCAGAATGCAGGGCAGCATGAGCAAACAAGTGACACCACTAGCTAAAATGGATGCCGATTCGCCATCGATTCCAATGCTTGCAAGCAAGTCTCCGGCACCAGATTGCATCAGAATTTGAGGAGTGAAGTATAGCACGGCATTGATGCCACTAAACTGCACTTGAAAAAAGTTACGAGTGTCAAATATTTGCACAAAAATCTATAAAACTATAACAAAAACTGTCTCGGAATGATGAGGGTACTAGAATAGAGACTGTTGCAAGAATCAGCTGATCATTTAAAGAACTGCTTCAGAGTTGAACAGTTTCAGGAAAAGTCGAATCGTCAGCTATTGTAAAAAAAATCAAAAGTTTGAAATCGTAATCTCTACAATCATTGGGCATTTCTGACCATATTGAGTCAGTTAAGTCTGTGAGATGCTACTGAATCTTGATAAGATTGGAATGCTGACCTGCTGCAAAATCTGGAGGCCTACTCCAACGATGAGTGCACGGCGAACGCCACCTTCCATCAAGCTTGAAAAAGGACTTGCATTCTTGGCAATCTCAGCAGGGTTCAGCATGGCCGGTCCCACTGGATGCTCTTTGAGCAACTCAGGGTCAAGGGTCGTTTGGGCCACCAACACAGCAGCCTGCGACACCAAACCATCATCATCACAGCAATTCCAAAACAAATTCTAAAGGATATCAGAAAAATGAGATAAAATAGCATAACCATTGAACCAACGAAACGAACTGGAATAATTCAATAACATGAGGGATTACCGGAAATGACTCCTGATCACCCAGGAAGTTACCAAACCCTGGCACCCCAGACAACGTTTGGGTTGTTACGTTGGACAAATCACCAGCTTCACTTTTCAAGTACACTCTCTTCAAAGCCCCTTCTTCCCCATCCTTCTGCCAAGCTAGCTGCCAACCACCACCCACACCCACACTCCCCAGAGACTCTGGCACTGCACCATCGTACAGGCTTCTTCTTGAGCTTTGCCTTGACATCCTGGGCGTAAAGAAACCGTGGCTGTGCCTGGATTGAAAATTAAACCAGAAAAAAATGAATTCATTTTTCAATTACAAAAAATATCATTCAGCCTCCTGCATCGAAAGACTCAAAGAGAACATAAAAGAAGAAAAGTTTGCACTAACCGGCCACGAGGTGTGGTGTTGCCATATCTGCCACTTTCATAATTGCTACCCCCAAGTAAAGGATGCTGTAAATGGTCATCGTTGTCCCGATCACCCACCATGCCCATGTCAGTTTCGGAGTAATAGCCATTAGCTCCAAACCTCGGCGTTCCAGGAGCTTCTTCGTCCCAATGCTCGTGCTTGTAATCATCGTCACATACCTCCCGTGAATTCATGCACTGATCGCTGTCATTCTGGAAGCTTCCTAATAGTGTAACCATGGGGTCGACCCTGGGAAGAATGTTTTGGAGGTCATGGCTGCCAGTCCGGACAAGTCCGCCGGCATGACCCCAGTCGTCGACAATGGGAGTGGCCACCCAGCTGACACCTTCATCAGGAGCGAAGAGCTTGATTTGGTTGTCGTCCGTGTAATGCTCATAATCCTCCTCCTCGGCTGGCTTGATGAGCCATTCTTCGAGGTGAGACTCGGTTACAACACCCAGACCCTCCACCAATAATGCAAGTTCAGCTGCACACGAAAGAATTAGGTCAGTTATTATTGCTTAACATTAGCAAGTGCCCAGATCACACCTTTGAAACTGTCACTTTGAACCCTTGAATTCATATAAATTTTTCTGAAATAGCAAAATTCCTTGGAGCTGGGGCCATGGCATCTCGCACAGACGTGAAATCACACATACCTGATTTCAAATAATCACTCACATTTGGCTCAAACTGTACTACATTTGAATATAAATCATTGTGTTATATAACTCAAGTATTGCACTAAATTGTATCAGCAAGATGTTATATCGAATGTTAAGGAAAATGGATGAGACATTTTCAGACCTGAGACATCCTCATGACCCCGGAGGTTTTGCAGAACCAGCTTCGCATCGTGCATGCGTCCCTTGCTCACAAGCCAACGGGGCGACTCCGGCAACACAACGAGGCAGAGCACGACGTAGAGGAGTGATGGAACACCCAAGACGCCCAGCATGAACCTCCAGTTCGGATTCACTTGGAGTGACAGGACAAAGTCCATCACATAGGCGAAGAAGAGCCCCGAGGATCCCAGAAGCTGAGGAAATGTTGCAAGCTGTCCTCGAGTCTCGGCTGGGGCAGACTCTGAGATCAAAATGGGTGAAATTGTGGAGGCAAGTCCAATGGCCAACCCGACTATGACCCGGCTCAGGATCAGTATGTGCACTGATGGAGCCCAGAGCATGATCATTGCTGCTAAAGAGTATAGTATTCCTGATATACAAAGCATGAATTTACGACCTAGCCAGTCTGCTGCTGGACCGGCTACTGTCACGCTTGCTACTGCACCAAACAGCGTAGAGGCTACCACAAAACCTTCCAAAGCAGGAGCCGTTTCCAAATGGAACTCAGGTTTTAGGTACAAAAGTGCTCCTGGAAAGCCAAAAGAAAGTAAGCACCGTTGAATTTTTTGTGTTGACAGTGCAGATTGATGAGCATTTTGAAGCTTAAACAGAGGTTTAAGTTTTGGGAGATACTGATTTGCAAGAATGGGACACAAAGCATAGAGTGGAAAAGAACTGTGAATGTTGGGAGAAAGATCTTAGAATTGGTTACCTGCTATGGCACCACCGTCCCAGCCTTGCAGAAAGTTTCCAATGGCAGCCACGGCTGCAACGCCAGTTGCTCCTTTCAAATTCATCTTGCTTTGTGGATTGTACCAAGAATTGAATATATATACACACCTTCAGATTGTATAACAGTCTCGTCAGTTCAGAATAGACCATCATAGAGCGTCACTATTTCATGCAATTCGATCCCAAATTAGAACTAGAAACTGAATATGCTGCACTGAAGATTCTCCCAATGCTTCCTAGAATTGAGAAGCTCTCCAGTGTTGAACTATTTTTCCCTAAATTACCCAATACGACACCGAAAGTAGGCGTATTGTCAGGATTATACTCAGTTGCACAAGTAGCTGTTGATTGTAACTACTTGAAAACATGAATACAAACTAGATTATATGCCCAATAAATTTCACAGAGGTTCTGAAAAATGATGGAGAAGTAGATAATCACCTGTTTCAACACCGCAAGATAGTCGTCTATTCTACAGCTTCAAGTTGCACAGGTGACAGATCTACTGAATAGGGCGTCAAAAAAAGGGTTCGCAAAGAGAAACAAGTAATCTAAACGACTCCAGCAAGAGATTTACACGAGCATTTCTCCCATGCTTGGGTAGAAACAGAAGAAACGACTCGGTTCATAACCTTTAACTACGTTTCCAGAAACGATTTGCTTCTCCTCACAAGTGTATGAAAGTCCACACAAAGAGACGGAACGAGGACAGAAGCAGATACAACTGCACCTCTTGCGCACCTGTCGACATCAAGGGTGCCTCACATCTCTCGGACAACAGAGCTACCAGGCTCTCCACCCCCAAAACCAATGCTTCTATTTCCCACGGAACCTCTCCAGAAACGCAAACAAATTCAACCAGGAACTCGGTGCACCAAAAATGCAACTAAACCAAATCGCATAGGCCCTCGAAACCGAGACCCAACCCGAACTACAAGCGCGCACACCTTCGATCTCGCACCCACCAGACCACCAAAAAAACCAGGCGATGAATTCGGCGCGGTCGTTACAAAAAAAGCATGACACTCCGTGCACCCTTCCCTACTACCCCAACTGGCACGTCCTCAACTGCAACTAGGCTCATCACCACGCCCAAAAAACTCTCACACCTCGAATCATCTCATAAGTCAACCACCAAGACCTCAGTTGCAGCAGCTAGTCCAACTCCCCGACGCCCAATGCAACCAGTATATATATCACGTCGCCAAACGCAGATAAATCCACTGTCAAACCACCTCGGTTGAAGCTCCCAACTCTCTAGAACCCGAGTCCTCGATCTGGGCTCTCCCTAACTGTCTAGTAAACCGGGTCCCCTCAGTTTGGGCTCCTGGAAGTGTGAGCAGCTAAACTCTGTTGTCGATGCAGCTATCTAGAATGCGATCGACGATCACGTTGAACTGATGAGCAGCATGACATGAGATGCGGGACTGACACAGAGGACAACGCAGAGGACAGAGGGAAGCGATCGAGAGAGATGGAGAGATGGAGGTGGGACGGATGGATGGTGCAGGCGAGACTAAATTGGAGAGATCCAGGACCCGGGCTGCATCTTCCGGGGAGCAAGACCAGGGACACTTGGCAAGGGGCGCCACTCACAGCGGCCCAGCTGGGGCTCATAACGCTCCGCAATCCTTTCCTCGAGCCTGCGCTGTTGCGCTTGTTCGCCTGCGATAGCTTATTCTAGCTGCCTCTCAACTGTAGAATATTATTTCGCATTATTTGGCATTATTTTATTTCCGGGGAGGGTGCTCCTCCGACATGTGTCCTTTTCCTCTGCATGTGCAGTCGCCGCTGCACCCGATTCCTTGCTCTCTGCGTCTCCTCAACTGCCTGCATTCAACCAACATCGACGCCGCATTGATGCCACTCCGGGCACTCCCAAAAACGCAACAACCTGGTAACTTGGCTTGCAGTGTAAGTCAGTAAAACCATAAGGATAAACCTCCGAAGAGGGTCTGTACTCTATTTTCCTGCAATGAATCTCCTTTTGTTGCTTCAAAAAAAAAAAAAAAAAAAAACATAAGGATAAACCATCCTATTAGCATCACTGACCCATAAGCGCTAGCTACAGAAATGCCTATAACCACCATGAACACATTTTATTTTATTTTTTTGGAGCAAATGAAAGGAATTCATTGCAAGGGAAACAGAACAAGGGCCCTCATCGGACCACCATGAACACATTCATTAACCACCAAATTCGAGTCTCTGGTGATAATGGATAATAGAGTGGTGATTATGGGATGAAATATGGTGAAAATTGGATTAAAAAGTGGTGGTCATGAAAAGATAAATTAATGCTTCAAAAGATTTGCAAAAAAATATATTTGATGATAATAAGTTTGGTACATGATGGTATTTAAATGAAATTAAGTTTATTTAGTACGCAAACTTCACCTTACTAATATTAGCTTGGGTTAGAATAAAATCAAATAATCAAGACTTGATGTTATTTTAGGTTTGAGTTTATAAATTTTTTAAATAAAATTGTAAATATTTGCGTAGCATTTATAAGTAATTTTCTGTGAAATTTTATTGATTCAAGTTCTCTGAATACAGTGACCCAAGCAGCTGAGATTTGACATAATTTAGCGAAAGAATTAATGGGTGGATTGATTTAAAGTAAGGGCACTCGATAAAGCACAGCTTGTGGATAGAACTTTAAAGGATAAAATAGCAAATTAGCTTTGTATTTGGTATGTGAGTAAGGTTTAGCCGTAACCAGTGATTTGGCAAATTGGCTCACTTCCTACTAGCTGTAATAGCTGTTGCAGCAGCACATTCCCATTCTATTTTCCTAATTACCAATTTACAAAAGACACAATTAGCAAAATAATAGTTGCATAGTAAGTAAAATCTTGTGAACTTGTAACCTATTTGGCAAATATATTGGCACCTCTATATATAGTTATATCTGGTAGATAATAATACCAGAGTATATAAAGGCCCTTTAATCTTTAAGAATGTTATTTGTAGGCCGCGTGGCCTACTCAGATTCTTCTGGGATTTAATGCCCCCTTTCGGAGGTATGGCTCTGTAGAAACAAGTGAGAAGGACCGTGACTACTTCAATTGTGTTTTTGTTGGAAGTATGTGTCAATTGTAGAGTGTGTTTTTTTGAGTGGTTGATAAGTGCGTTGTTGTTGTGTGTTATGGACACCCAGAGTGTTGGGTATGTTGGTTGTTTTGTTGCAATGATATACTTTAGAAGTGTAGCCGTCCGAGTTTGAGTCATGTTGAAGACTCAAGTGGATTGGTGTGCTTTGTCAGTATGTTGGTGTGAATTTGGTAAGAAATAGAGGCCTCTGAATCCTTGTGACAAGTCGTACTATCCGGAATGAGCTATGTTCCCGTGTATTTCTAATAAACTGTGTTTTTTTCTTTAATAGTTTTTTGGAGTTTTGTATAATATGTTGATTTGTGACACGTTGGCACCTCTCTGTGGGATTGGTAATGTCCACAATACATTGTGCTAAGATAGATGGACCTGAAACTGACAAAAGTGGAGCCCTTCTGCTAGTAAAATTGCAAAGGAGGTGTGATAAAAATACATAGAGGTTGGAGAAGCATAAAAAATAAGAACTAGAAAGAATCAAAAATTAAAAATCAAACTTTTTAGAATTGTATTGAATTTGTTGTAAGTTTTTAAGGTTGAAAACCTAAGGGTGTCAAAAACTAATGAGTACTCCCTCTGTTTCAGAAAGAAACCATGGTTTCCATGAATACTTTGTACCTAAATGAAACCATGATGGTTTCATTATTGTTAGGAGTAGTAGGTAAGTCTAAGCTACTAAATTCAAACAAGGAAACTTCCAAGAAGTGACACTCAGCAAAGTGACACCAATCTAGGGAGTAATAAGAACCGCGTTATTTGAAAAATGCTTGAAAAGCGTATTATGCCAAAAAAACACTTTCTATTAAAAATGGTATTAGTAAAAGCGCGTCATTGTTCTTAGTCTGGGACTCCAAAGGAAACCATTGTTTCTTAGTAAAACATAGTTGTTTATGAAACTATCACTAAATGGCTCCAAAAAACTTGAGTGTTCAAGTTCTGATAAGCCAATGATGAGACATTGATGCAAGAAATGTGGAGTGAAAAATTAGTAACATTATGATTAATTAATGGAAATCAAATTTTGTTCGTTGTTGGTCCTTCTCAATTATGGGTCCTTCTACCTTAAGAGCCTAATGTTTGTCATGTGTTGCTATATATGTCTCTAATTGTCTTATAATACATGGATATGCTTAGAAATCCATGACTAAATAACTTGATTTGTAATAGAATTATTTGTAATAGCATCCAATAATTGACTTAGATTCCATAAGTTTTTATTCAACATAATCTTATTCGATCACTCCAAACAACTAATAGAGATATATAAGAGCTTATTAGTCTTTCCATGATGGGTGTGTAAGAGCTTGGTGGTCTCTAAAGTCAAAAACTACTAGTTTTGAAGAACAAAATGATGGCCAAACTAGTTTTTTTTTAATAAAGATATCATTAAGCTCTTATTATGTGAATATAGTAAGACTTCAAAGATCTTCCATGCATTCCAACTAATTAAAGTTATAAATAATTCAATAAAGCAATTGACATGTTATTCTTTTTAAAATACAAGACAAATTTAAATAAATCCTTAATATAGTTATTCTAAAAGCTTAAGATTTACGTGTTGAAAGATATAGATTTTCAAGCCTCTTTATAATTAAAAGACTACTTTGAAAGGTTGGGTGTCTAAAGGCCTTGCAAAGGTTTTTGTTTAGGACCAAATTGAATCTTATATTAGCTATAGCCTTCAGAAGTAGTATGAAGTGAGAAGAGAAGGAGACCAAATCATTTATTTATTATAATGCAACTACCAACTTATTCACTATTTATTACTTCAAAATTAAATCTCAAAGACAAAAATTAAAATTTGTATTTGAAACGTAATTAGATCATGTTGAATTCAAATATGTGAGATTGTAGATGTATTTGAGGAGATACAGAAGTTCCAATATATCAAGACATGGAAAATTTGGTATATAAAACACATGTTCCCACAAAAATAAACTTCAAATTGAAATTTTGTTGAAGGGTTTCAATTCAAAATTGTCAATTCACTCCATAATTATATGTAGTAAGCCAAGAAAGTATGTTTCTTCAATTTTTATTATTTTAGGATATTTAAATGCAAGATTCTCCACAATTTCAGTCTATTCAAGCTATTTGAAGTAGGCTTAATGCAACATTATTGAGTCATTAATGTTTTCTCCTATTGTATTTGCCATTGTCCATAACAAAATTGAATTTTGATGTCATTGTCATCTCGGGATCTCAGTGAATCAAATGATAATATTTGGTATTCAAGGACTTCATTTAAAATTTATTCTTGATGAATCAAATAGACTTGTAGGACATTAAGTATTGGAGAAGAAATAATAGCAATGTATATAACGTAAACCAATCTATGGAGGTGAACCAAACTATGACTGCTATTGATATATGAATGTTGACTACAAGAAATGCCTATAACCACTAAAAATACATTCATTAACCATCAAACTCAAGTTTTTATTGGCAACAAATACAAAAGTTGTACTTGTAGACTACAATTTTGATATAATTAGAATGAAACAATGGTGGTAATGAAAAAATGAGTAAGTGTTTTTTATTTTTGATAGAATTATTGAAGTAAAAATAAGGTCGATTTGAGGGTGGTATTTTAATGAGATAAGGTTGATTTTGCAAACAATAATCACTTATGGTTCAATTTTGATTAACCCCTGAAGGACAATTGTTCTAGAATGGGCTTTTTAAAATTTCAGGCAGGTACATGTAATCTCAATTTCAGATATTTGTTTTCGATTTTTTTTGCAAATGTAGGCCATATCCAGAAATCTGAGGGAATTTCATTTTTTTTTCAATTGGACATTTATAAAAATAGTTATGGTACCCAAAGTGGAAAAAGCTATGCGGTGGGCAATTCGGGCAGCCATGCTAAATACATCAGTTACCTTTGAGAATATTTCTATAAATACTTCATGATGTCATCTTTGAGATTTCCAAAAGAAAAACTACTTTGAGTACATAATGTTCACTCCACAAAATATCAAAGTTTTCTCTAAAAACTTCTTATTTCCTTCATAAAAGTTTGAAAAAAATCTTATTTTAGGTTTTTTCTTCTTTTCTAGTGAAAAATATGGACATCAATCTTTACTTTGACCGTTTAAAATTGGACTTTATTGAATAATGGAATTTCTAGAAAAGAAATAAGATTTAGCATTCTTGTGTATTCAACTTAATAAACATATTGTTTTCAACATGCTACACTTGACTTTTGAGAGTAATTTTTTTAATAAAATTAGCTGACTTAGTCTTCTTTGACATGCATCAAACCCGCCAAAATCTAAAATGCAAAAAACCTAAGAAAAAAAAGTTAGAGTGTGTCAACCTAGTCAAAAATCTTGTCAAAAAATTTTGTTTTCAAATTATAATTGCTATAATCGTCTAATCTCTACGGTCGATTATGTTGAAATTTTTGAGCTGTCTATGAGAATAATCTAGTTGAAGATCTTACGGTTATAATTAGAGAAAATGATGTTTTAGTCATTCATGCTTTTTACATTGGAGATGGCAGTTTTGAAGCGTTTTTTGATGAAACATAGTCAAGGAACTTTAGAGGATAAGGTAGAAGGCTCGAGAACAGCTCGGGCATTAAGAACCGCCCCTTAGATAGGTGTGAAATTGGTCCTGAGTTGGTTCTGAAATTGAATCAGTACAGTTAGTGAATGAACCAAGGAAAAAAGGAAATGAGCTAGTCATTCTTTCTGTGTTTCTCATTTTTATTTAGAATTGCAAGTGAACGGTTTATGAAAGACCTAGGGACACAAATAGGGACGTACAACCCAACTAGTTTGAAAATTCATAAGTAATTCAAAATTCTTTGGAAAAATATAAAACTACTTGGGTTGGATTCTTCATCAATTCCTCTTTGTTCGAAAAATGAGCTAAAAATATTCCCACCTAAAGAAATACATGAAAATGGCTAACCAGCCCTTAGATGGTCGCTTATTGAGCCTTCTACCTTATTGGATCTTGACTCGATGCCATGTCAACCTTTGAACGTTCTGTATACTACAGACATTCCTTACAGAGCACTAGACCCTAGGCAGAGTTCATACCAAGTTGAGCAAAAATACAAATCATACCAGCTTTCATTATTCCTCGAACTGCCATCCCTACCTCCCATTCCAGCCTCAACACTCCTCAACAGAAAGTTGGCTGAAATTGAGAACCCAAACCAGTTATTTCTTGGTCATGGATAGAATCATGCTGCAACTAAACACTGTCTATTGACAGTATCAATCATAGTAAAATTTGGTAAGATGTGTGTCTAATAGCAGCATTTTGGTAAGAGTGAGCATTAAAAGAATGACTCAAAAAGCTCAGTAACATTGTCCATGAATTATAAATAGTTAATTGAAGTTTGAGAAATGTAAATAAGTATTAATGCAATCCAATTATTATTTTAAAATGAAGTTACCACTGTGATAGATACTTGTCATAACTTGCACAAGTTAAAAAATACCATTCCTGTTGATGGCATAAAATTTCCAGCCTGTCATTTGCATGCCATTTGCATGAAGTAGCTGCAATGCAATTAGATACTAATGGGTTGCATGGGGTTTGCTACAGTTTATATGTCAAGTTGCATAACGACTTGTGACTCAAATGTCCACCTCCCATCTGAGAGTATTCTGATGACAAGGAAATATTCTGTAGGTGGAGTGGCCTACCAAAGTTTACAAGAAGTTGAAACAAGTTCCATAATTTAGACTCAGTCTGCATAACCCACTCTATTTGAAATTTGAATATCATTACTGCATGATATAAACCCTTAGGGCATCTCCACCCGTTGGCTCTAATGGAGACTCCAACGGGGTGGATGCCGGTGCTTAGAAAAGTTGTCGGTCGCGGGTCATGGTGAACGTTCCACCCACAGGCGCCACTGCATGCCATATCATGCCAGCTGCAACCCCACTCCAAGTGCAAGCAACGACGCTGTAGTTGCTCCCTCCCCCTTCGAATCAATCATAGGTTTTTTCCTCATGTTTACCATCGTGAATTGTGGAGATGTTGTGCAGACCAGATAGGATCCTAAAATCTCAGGAATGTAGCATGAGGAAGAGGTCCTAGTAAGCTTCAAGGTCGGTTGGACGTGGTCGGCATCAAACATGCCTTTGGCGCCGCCCCGGTAGCCTCTCAGTCTCGGCACCCGACCGTTGGTGCTCACGTTAGAGATGCTCTTAGAGTCTCAGGGAGTAGTTGAAGGATACATGGGACTGGCCTTAAGTGTTGTCCAGCACAACATGCTTACGAATTCTTCTTTGGAGGAAGTTTTATGAAAAGTTTGAAAATTCATTGTGAATTAAAAATTGATCAGATTTGAAAACCGTAAAGTGTTTTGGAATCACATCGGAGTGTACTACAATATTGTGATAAAATATCAATACCTTTTTGTAGTATCATTCATCATGTTATAAATACTTTATACACCATCTACCATTAATTACTCTTACCTTTTGTTTCAATTATAATGCACATTTCAATTGCAAATTGAAAATGACCTTCCAAAGTTGTTTTTGGAATACTTTTGCACATACTTGTGGTACCATTGATATACTTCTTGTTTGGTTTTTGGCTTGGAGGAATTTCTTGAAATGCTCTAATGAACTGTAAATTTTTCTCAAAACATGTGAAAGCTTTTCAAACTACTACAAATGTCCTCCAAGGGCTTGAAGAATGGTTGGAGGCTATTAAAGGGGTTCCTTGGTTTTGCGTCTTTCTACCAGCTTTGAATGCAAGAGCACACTAATGTATATCTACCAGACTCTTAGGGAGAATCCTTTTTAAGAATGTAGAACATTGTTTATGTAGAACCTACAAAACCATGAATACACAAATTCAAGGCTTTACAGTCTCTTTTAAGAATGCTTTTGGCAAGGTTTGGGTTCTACAACTTAACCCTTTAACGCGTCGGCGTCCAGATTCTGGATGCCGGATGAATTTCCGCAGCTCGTTTTCTATCTTGCAGGATGTTTTTCATCCATTTTTTTTTTCCCCCAATTCTTGTGCTAGTTTTATACCATTTGTACGGTTTGGATTTTCAGAATAAGATAATGAGAATTTTTGAAAAATTACAAAAGTGATTTATGTCAAGTTTCAATCTTAGTTCAAAAAGAGGGACCTTAGACATGATTTTTCATAATAAGTGGAATCAAATAATGGAAACTTTACCATCTTGTAATGCATGTTGTTCCAATCTCATTACAATATTTAAAAAAAAATTAGTATTAATTTTGGATTTTTAATTGAATTACAAAAGAAAACCTTGCAAAGTTACTTTAAAAATATTATTAATAAATATGATGAATTCAAGCGTACAGATGTTATCTTCACATTGACATCTACAACTTTGTTTTGTACATCAAATCCATTTTCCATTTTCATCAACCATTTTATAACAAATCTTTGAAAATAGTGATGAATCGGGACGTTAAAGGGTTAAATTTTGTTAAGTGCACCCCTCTCGAAGGATGACGGACCAATGTCCTGCAAATTGGGATCTCCTGCTAGGCCCCACCCAAGGTTTTTTCATGAGTTAAATGGGTATTCTTTAGTGTACCCTATGAGTAAAACGGGAGCTCTCTAAAAAATGATGTGAAGGCCTTGATGGTGGAAGCGTACAGAGAGGGTACCAGTGACCAGTATAGCATGTCATTATTTGTGCAATCACTGTAACTTATTGGACTCTCTCCTCAATTCTGTAATCGAACTTGCACGTACATTACTGTAAATATAAGTCACACCAAATTCACTGTAACCTGACAGAATCATACACATTAGGTGATAAGTTTGTGTGTATTTTGATCTTATCAAGTATGCTCATGAGGTGAAAATCCCTGGAATCAGGCCAACAATTGTGAAAACACATTCAACAGCATCAAAATCTCACTCAAAAATTGTGTTTGGATGAAGTTGCCGCTAGAACATGACTGATATTGCGGTACAGATGCTCAGGCATCTCTGTTCTATTCCCTACTACATTAACTTATAATATTCATGTGGGTCATGCCTCAATGTAATTATTGACAAGTGGCATGTAGCCAATACACGCTAGGACAGGTGGAATGAAGCTCATGTAAGTCCATGTGCATACCTGGTCCTACAGAGAACCATACTGTATTTTAGGTGGGTTGGCATTGCTGAAGGTTCTTTGAAAAAATTCAGTCTACCTCAAAGTAACTTATTCAAAATTATATTGCTGGAGGCATGAGGTCTGTCCTACAATTCTCAACCAAACATATTTAAATTAGAATATCTTTGAATATTCAAGCAATACGAAAGTTTTTTTTATATATTTATTTATTTTAAATTTCTTTTAATTTTAAGACACGTAATCACCTATAATACTTACAAAAGTTGATTTGGTGAAGGGATGTGCCTGGAATGGTGGTTCAAACTTCAACCCTGATTAGGAGAAATCCAAAAATAGTTTGACAAATAATGTGGTATTCTCATTCTAGTGTGTCCACTGTCAAGGACACCTAATGTTGACCTAGGATTGCTTCATAGCCTATCACCAATTCTTCATTTTTCATCTTCTTAACCTATCAGCAATGTTACATTTTCCATGAATCTTCATAAGTTATCAACACTACAAGTGATGAGAGACAACATCATATACAAGTAGCTGACTCTCATCCCTTGCAGAAAACTGATTCTGGAGAAATAGCCTTCTGGGAATGTCTGAGCAAATCATTCCAGGAACAGTTTCCTCCTTCCTCAACCTGTTTTTGGAGACCAGTGGTCCAATACTAAGGCCTCTTTCAAACATTGGAAATAGATATAGCTTAAAATATAATATAAACAAACAAAAATTGAAGGTCTGCTATCCCTAAACCCTGAATTGGAGCCTATGTCATTTTGTGGCCTCTCAATGACATTGCCTACTTATTGCAACATGCTAGAGAGATGATTTCATTCACATTTTTTTGTGAATGTGCTTGTGGTACAAGTTGTATTAAATAGATTCTATTTATTTGGTCCATATTTTTTTTTGACCTTCTAAATACGCTATGCTTGATCAGAAAAAAAATAAAAAATGGGAGTATATCGTGCTATATTTCAAAATACATAGAATAACTAAACCATAAGAATGAAAATTTTCAATCACATTAAGTGTTAAAAATAAAGACATGAAATTTATTAGTTTGAACTTGAACATGAAAAATAACTTCATTGGTAGTTTTACCTTTATCTTTTGTACGGCCTTCTAAAAATGAGTGTATTTCACAATTCCATGAAACGTATTCCACCTCAGGACCCTAAATGCACTTACAAACTCAAACCTCCAAAATAAATCTTCATTCGAAGTTGTACAACACGTGATACAAAGATCAAAAATTAAAATCTAGACAAAGCTTAATTTGCATGGAAGTAGAACCAATTCAAAGTAGTTTCCTCTGTCATTACGTTTTAGACCATATCCAAAAACTCTGGTGGAATTGGGTGATACATCACTAGATTGACACACCTAACCTATCCCAAGCAAAAAAGTAAAGTTTTTCCATCACTTATCAGAGTACATCTCAGGTTGCAATACATCCCTTTTCACAAGTTACCCCTACTCCACCCCATGAATTTCTCCAAAATGGTCACTTGGGTATCCAATCAGGAATGCCGGAATGATGACAAAATCCTCATAAACCGAGCTATCCATGTGTCAATCGCCGTGTGTTGCCGTTCAAATCATGTCTCCACCGGATATGAAACAATAATAAAGAGATAAAGAATGTCAGGGAGTCCTTATCCGGTAGTCACCGCGGAAGTATATCCGCTAAGAGCCCATCTTCACATCCCCTCGCTGTCTAACGCAAGGTAAAAGTGGCAAAAACCAGGAACATTTCAAGGTCGCATGCTCCCCTTCCCAACCTCTCTGGATAAAAAGCCTGTGCACATGAGGGGGTGGAATTACTGATAGACAAGTGCAATATTCTGGTAAGTAAACCAAGACTCACAGGTCTGCACATTTGGAGGTCTAGCATGTGTGCCGAGATAGTTGTGGAGGTGGGCCGCCGACGTGAAGGAGTAGCTTGGTAGGGGTCTGTATTTTGGGGATGTTTTGTTGTTTTGTGATCAGCACTGAGCTTGAGGAGGAGGTCCCTACGCCGTGAGATGCTTCTCGGGGAGCGAGAGATTGATTGCTTGTTTCGGGAGTGGTTGCAAATTGCGATGCTGGCTCATGTGGTTTGACTCGTAGTGGCATTTCGGCATGGAGGTGACTCCGCCTTGGATGATGGTTTGGGATTTGTCGCTGCACATGCTGTTTCAGTGTCATATGATCTCATATCACTGCAACAGTTGTGATATTTGAGTTTGTGTTTACAGACTGCATGACATGCCGAAGTTTGTCGATATCTACCATCTGATTTCGTTTCGGGTGAGCATGGAGGTAAACCGTAGTGTTCATGGCTATTATTTGGTAGTTTTTTTGAAAAGAATTAATATGTTTTTAGCTTTTTGTATTCATTAAGGTATTTTTAAGATTTTATTTTGGAAAATCACATCTTAGGGATTGAGAAGTCTATAATATAATTCATGGAAGTTAAATTTGTGTAGAAATAATTTAAAATTTGATAAAACTTCTATTTCATTAGATTTAGTTTTTGTCACATAATATACATGTTCAACAATTGATGAAATTTTGTATTCTAATACAATGTACAAAGAAGGCATTTTTCAATGGACTAGTGTTCAAATTAAATTTGCATCTTACTTCTTAGAGAAGTGCAACAAACTTCAATGACTTAAATTATATATTATAGAAGTAACCATCATTAAAAAAACCTCCATCACTAAAAATATTTATGGAGCAACAATTGCCCATAAATAAGAAAACTATATTTAAAGACAAAAGTCCGCACCTTGTGAAACACAAATATTCTTCTGAGTACTTTGTGGATCGATGCAAGCAGAAGCCCAAGTAGGAATTCAATGTCCATATAATTTCCAAGCATCCTCAAAGTTCTGGACTACTTCTCCAACCAAAGAGTCTACCAACTCAATTCAGATTGGAATCCATTATCATTCTAACCAGGAAAAACTACCGGCAAATATATGTGAGGTCCTGAGATCAACCTGCTGTCATCTTACATAATTCATTCGAGAATGACATACTCTATCATGCGGACTTACAGGAGGATTGGCTCTTGTGCCTACTGAAACATCCCAGCGGTGGTCATTGTGCTCCCTGCGATCGTCCGAGCTAGTTAATTGTGGTTCTATGCCATGTTGAGTTTGCCTCCGCCAATATCAGAGCTTTAAAGCGACTTGCTCCGATTCAGGATCGAAGATGAGCTGATCCTCGGACATATACAACTCCCTGATCTTCATCTAAATTCGATTTACATTGCGAAGTACAAGGCATAGATTCGCAGGGATATTCAGAAGGACTTCATCCAAAGCAAACCAAATCTACATTTCACTGAATTGAATGAGTCAAATCATATGCTTCACATTCCCGTATGATTTGTAGAAATCTGTAAAAAAAACACACTAAAAATGCCGAGTAGGAGTGGCTCATGAGGTGAAATCTGTACATCCGAGTTCAGAAACGTGAGGGGCAGGTTCCACCCTTCAATTACACCCGAGTTAATTCATTGCCACGACGATGCACAGACACGATTCGATTTAAACAGATGGGAAGGCTCATCAGGCACAAGGCAGTCATCTAGTTTAGATCAGATGACGAGGAAGCAGGTTGCCCCAATGCTGTGTCCAAGTGATATCATTGCCTGTGAAGAGAAGATGCCAACACGATCATCTATACCTCGTTAATATGAGTGCAACGAACCGTATGGTTCTTCCACCCGAATTCATATTAAGACCGTGATTTCAAAGCTTGTACATTTTACCAAGAATTATAGAACCAGGTATTAGCATTGACTAGAGAGAAGCTTAAATTCTACAAAAAATGAATTCTCTTAGCTGCGAGAATTCCCGCACATTCCTAAAAGCAGTATAATCCACTATATTGTAACCCAACGCATAGTGTAACAGTCAAAATCTCTGTTGCTTAAAACATTATTGCAGCTGCACACGAACTTAAGAAAGAAACATCAAAAAGTCAATCTATTTACAAAAGAACTCAATGAAACGGCAGAGGCACTTCACAGCACAACCGCCCAACCAGTCCGAAGGAAACTTGTGAGAAGTGTAAAAAGAATGGCTCATGGGATGTGTATGTCTGTATCTGATATCAGATCATGTGCGAATGGCAGGTCTGCCGATCTTACACATAACTCATATCATTGCCATCGCCGCAGTGAATGCGGAAGAATATCCAACATCCTTACCCAAGTCATAATCTTCTTCATTGCAGATGAATCATGAAGTTGTGAAAGGATGGTCTATAGCAAGTTGAGACGAGTCCGCTAAACAGTATGGTAATACGATTTCGCTGGACTTCGTTGGTATTGACTCAAAGCCTACTTTGCAATGAGGAACAGATCAATACCTCTCACCTACCACGTCGTGCATCAAATTAGGTCAAGTGCACTCTCCTTTACGGTTGTGAGAGCGTTCCTTTGAAATAGACCCCTGGCTATATTCAACTAATCCCTTGTCAATCCTGCATATCAATGCAGATATTTACAGCAGACAATGGCCGAAAGGAGTGCACCCATTCCCCTGATATCCGCTGCAACAATTCCCAAGAATCTCATCAGTTTTTAAGAGCAGGAAAACGTACCAGGTCAAAAGGATAGGCTCGTGAGGTGTTGTCTCCATCCGAGTTCAGATGTGTGAAGAAGAGGTCGTCCTTCATAAACACCCGGGTTACATCACTTTATGCCATTTCAATCTCGTATTTAGATCATTTACGGAACAAAATGAAGGGCTCATGAAACACATTTGGTCAAATCCGAAGATCCGAAGGAGATGCCGGTCGACTCTCCACTGTGCTCAAATCATATCATTGCCTGTAAACATACATTTTCATAAGAACTTGTATAGCAAGTCAAAATGTGTCTCTCAAACCAAATGGTTGTTCTAGTACGATGATTTGCTTACAAAGCTTTCTCCATATCCATTCCACCAGGTTTAGCGATTAGTTTAGCATTTACATCTCCTATTCCAAGCTAGAGATGAACTTCCTGCTAGCTAGTAGTCAAAATGTTGCAAATGACGCTCACCTGAGTACCACAATGAGTTCTGTTATCGTCTTCTGTGCAAATGTTATGTGTGATTATGTCATCACGCATGCTATAAACGCTTGTTTCAGAATCGATCTGAAAATTAATTGATAAGACCAACTACCCCCTTTCGTGACGAAAAGAATCCCCATATGAGAGGGCAATGGATTTGAATGTCAGATCAACGACCTTTGAGCTTATTCATATAATAGTCGACTGCTGATGAAGCCACCAACACCTTCAACACCGCGAATTTACAAGGAACCGGGAATCTAGTTTATGATTTTCTGAAGCAGGTTGGCAAGCCACCATTAACTCCCACCCGCACAACTAACCCGCTGCAATTTACACATCGTATAATTAATTTGAACCTGCATCATTATATAAAATCCTAGATCCATTGATCACCATCTCAATTTTCTTCCTGAATCCGCCCATAGCCCCAGCACAATCGCAGCGATTGCAACCTTCCGTCTTCGAATCCTTGAGAGATGAAGATGACGCTGCAGGCAACATCCATGGCGGTGATGGTGGTGGGAGCACTTCTTGTGTGCTCCGGTATGGTGTCTCCGGCAGAAGGCAGGGCGTTGCTGGACATCGGCAAGGTCATCGACTACCTCGAAGGATATTGCCCACCGCCACCCTCGGATGCAGCGCCGGCGCCTTACTCCGAGCCCTCCCCTTACTCCGAGCCATCTCCCGTGGACGCTACTCCCCTGTCTCCAGCTCCCGCACCTTATGAGCCTTCTCCGGAGTACTACCAGCCTCCACCATACTACGCTTCGCCATCACCAGTAGATGCACCCCCGACTTCTCCAGCGTCGTACCAGACTCCCCCCGCCCCAACCGGAGGATACTGATCTTCATGGCAGAGGCCTTGCCGAAGAAGTGATAAAATAGTGGATCATGTAGCATTTAGGAATGTGCGGGAATTCTCGCAAGTGAGATATTCATTGTTTTTTGGGAGCTGATGCCGCAAAATGTAGCATTTGTCGAGCCAATGCTTACACCTGGTTATATGATTTACAAGCTTTGAAATCTACGGTCTTTTGATGAATTCTGGTGGAAGAACCATACGGTTCGTTGCACTCATATTGACGAGATATAGATCATCATGTTGGTTGCCATTTTTCGCAGGCAATGATATGACCTGGGCACAGAATGGAGAATCCTGCCTCTTCATCATCTGAGAAAATTAGATGACTCCCTTGTGCCAGATGAGCCTTCGCAATAGTTGAATGAGTTGTGTTTGTAAATCATCCGTGGCAATGATTTAACTTAGGTGTAATCTGAATCCAGATGAAGACATCACCTTATGAGTCACTGGTACAGATACTTTTGCTCTCGCTAACTGATGTAATTCCATCAAAGTGTATTTCTTCGAGATTTTGTAGGCTAAGAGTTCTTCGATTCGTTCGGATTTAAGAACCATATGGTTTGACTTATTCAATTTAGATCTGGATTGAATCGGAGCAAGTCATTTTGAAGCTCTGATAGTGGCGGATCGAGGCAAACTCACACAAGGCACAGGACCACTAGGAGGGATATCCCACTGCACATGTGAGTGTATCAACATTGTTGCAGCCGTTATGATATTCTCTGTTTACAAACTGCATGAAAGGAGCTCTCTGTTGAAGCTCATACGATTCACAGGGCATCACCATTCCCTACAAGCAATCAGTCTCAGGAAGTCCTCTCCTGCCTCGTATAACCATCATCACATTAGGAATTCAATGTCCATTCAATCTCCAGCATCCATCAGTTGTGGACTGCTTCTCCCACCAAAGAGCCCAACGTCCAACTCTATTCGGATTAGATTCCACTGCCCTAATACATATGAGATCCTGAAATCAACACACTGTCCGCTCACAAAATTCATTCCACACTGCAACACATCATGGAGAATGAGTACTTAAATGAGGAATGGCTCTGAGACATTGCTGTTGAATATACTGTCGCTGCCCACCACGAATCCTACACCAACTCCAATCTCATTGCTCGAAAACCCAAACCGACTACAACCTCATTCCTCAAATCACAATTATTTCCTCAACATCACAACCACGACACAAAGGTACATGAAATGCTTACAATCAAAGCCCCTGCACCGGAAACAGATCCAAACGTCCGCTTCCCTCACAACCTCCAGCCGATCAGCCAAACAATCCACTACAAACACGAGTCTGTCCGCCGATCAAACAAGATGAGTGTCAGTGAAAAATTCAAGCACTCCACACTGAGAGATGTGCAGGACTCTGAATACACTCACTCCGTTTACGTGATGCGCTGTGAGCTCACGAATAACACGACATCCTCGCGTCTGGATCGATGTCAATCATACTCTAAACCTAAGTTATCACAGAGCAAACTTGAGACAGAATTCGAAGTACCCAGATGGCCACAGGATGGTCTTCCTCCCAGTTGGGTGCAGAGACGAATGACGATAAACCCAGTCGTCGAAGAGAATGATGCCTTATTCGAGCCAACTTACAGCTTGTTTGCATGGCGAGGCTCATCCATCCAGGCGGCTATGGGATCGTCTTCTTCCCAAGCTTCGATGCAGTCTCGGCTGATGAGCTCAACCAGCAACCTCCCCAATTGCACCGAATTAGTCCTGCGAGGTCCGCCATGTCGACCCTGCTCTCTCCATCACGCCTCTCCGCCGTCGCCTTCTCCCTCGCCTGCCATCGCCCTCTCTTCCGCTCCTCGACCACTCCTCGCCCGGTAATTATCTCCAATCTCTCACCATGGCCGATTGTGTTGCACGGTTACTCTGTCTGATTGCGTATGGTTACGCCTCTGCTGCCTGCTCCTTACATAGCTTCATATTTCGGTTCTCGTTGCGGGATGGATTGAGTTGCTGTGGGCTGCCTCGATTTTTTACCCAATGTCGTGTGAGTCGGAAACTGGGTTTGGATTTGTAATCAGTATTGGGTGTAGCTTGTTTCTGACTGCGAGAGACGAAATTTTTTCTCTGGGTGCGTCAGCGGATGTGTTGGAGGTCGTTGAGTGATTGGGTGCCGATGAGAGAAGGGACGAGCTTCGCAGTTTAATGATCTGTCGCTTCGTTCCTCACTCTGTCAATTTTCTGGAGATTTTCTTCAAAGATCCAGACCTAGAGTGGAAGTGTTTTTTGGTGGAGTTTTAACGAGTTGCCTAGTGTTTTCTTTAGTAATTTGAGTAATTGCGGTTATTTTGGCAATGTGGATAAATTAGTCTTCCTAGCAGTTAGATTCGAAGGCTTCCGTCTCATTCCGTTCCTTGAAAACTTCTCTAACCTGGTAGTGGAATATGCTTAGGGTCAGGTTTAGGGATTGAGTCAGATGTGTCGATCTTGATGTGAGGATCTTGGTGCGAGGTTTAGGGTTTGAGCATTGTGTAAGGCTGTAAGTTTATCAATTTGTGAAATTCGATGTAGTGAGATTTTATTCCTTCACCAATCCAAGACAGATGGATGTGACCTTGTTGCGGGGATTGGTTTACCATCATTGAGATCAATTCATCAACTGTTGTAAGAGTTCGACTTAATTTGAATTGTTGGTGTCTCCTTGAATGGAACCGGAGCTTGGACAAGACTCACAAATGAAATCATGCATGCTTAAGAATTAAGTTGATAGTGTAAGTGTAGGATAAGCCATTGCTCCTGAGTTGATTTCCCAAGTAAGCATGCCTTGCGAGCGTAGCCTGAGTGCATTCTTATTTGGGGAATCAACAAAGGAGAGCGGCTTCCCCTAAGTAAATCTTGGTCATTTCTTATGGGGCGCAGACTCCGGAGAGGGTCACATAATAATGATTTATTTGATTTGATTTGTTTTGATTTGAGGTGGCGAGTCTGGAGATTATATTACTTCGACATTTGTGCTGCAGTCATGATTCTACGCTTCGTTCTAGTGATCTCATTGTCATTTTTGCAGGTGAGCATCATAAGATTCGGTGATCTTGGATTTAGGGGTCTTTCTTCAAAAGCATACTTGGCTGGAGATCTCGTCCGGAGCAGGTCTGTGATCTCGTTCATGGTCTTCAATTATATGGACTCTAAGCTATCTGGTACAATGCTTAATATTATATGAATCCTACAGTAGCTTAAAGGCCCTTCCAAAAATTGCAAATCCCTAGAGAAGCAGAGTGGGAGTCTCTCTTATGCAGGTCGAAATGAGAAGAAAGCATATCGCCTGCTGACTCTCTTTTCATAAGCATTTTCTGTAAATTTATTGACAAGAGTTTAACAGCACTTTCAGTCAGGAGTGTCTCTCTTTCTCTAGATCTCTATTAATTTATTTTAGGTCAGCTCTGTTCCTAGTCTGTTTCCTATTTCTTGCTTTTAGCTTCTCCCAAAGCAAAAAGAATGGATGGGTCAGCGTGAAAGGGAACACATGATGCTGATGATGCCCCCGGGATTGAAGACCTTATTAGCTGGAGTAGCCTTGGTGCTGATACTTGCGAACTTCCACAGCCCAGGCCGGACCAACCTCTTCCGAGTTCCCACTTCTTATTCTCCTGGTGCAGCAGTTTCTCGAGTGTACTCTATGGCGACCTCTGATGCCGGACCTTCAATTGTTGTCTATGTGACAGTTCCCAACAAAGAGACGGGTATTTACCTTTTCCCCCAGATTATCTGTATTTGCATAACGCAGGTTTCTGCGTAGGTCTCATTCCCTATTCCTATTTGCGATAATTGCAAGGATATTTTGTATCTTAATATCTCTTCTGACTTCCACTTTTTCTCAGTTTCTAATAAAGGAGGAATAATGTCAATAATGGCAAATTCTCATCAATTGTGGAGATGTTTCCGACATTTCGGGACATAACTTTTAGATTAAATTCTTCAGGAGCAGTTTATCTACTGTGAGTACATTGTGATTTTGTATAAATTCTCAAAGCAGCATAAAATTTTTCGTATAATTTAATGAAGGTGAGGTGTACGAATTGTGCTCTATTTGAGATAACCAGGGACAAAACTGGCGCATGGCATCATCGAGAATAAGCTTGCTGCTTGTGTAAATCAAATTCCAGGTTGGTGCTACCCGGACTTGTTTCTTACGTAGAAGGATTGGTGCATGAGGAGGCTGCACCAAGAATAAATGGCAACTTGTAGCAAGGCGTCTCCACTTGAAGCTAGAAACTTATCTGGGTTGCTATTGTTGTGTGGTGGGTGGTTTACACAGGAGTGGAATCCACTTACTGGTGGGAGGGCAAGGTGTGGTTTTCAGTTCAGCCGTTCAATTGTCTCCGTGATTCATACTCAACACAAGAGTGTTCACTTCTGGCTAGTGGCTTAAGCTATAATGCACGCACCTTCCAGATCAAATAATCTGGATTGTGGAACACAGTTGCACGAACTGGAGTGTACTTGATCACATGTTTAGCATTTATCAGAAATTTTTCCAGGGAGGGATTTCGTCTACAAAGTTTACACGTCAAGAACGCTTGGAAACTTGTCTTATGTTTCGAAGATAAGTCGAGTAAGGCCCTTGCTTTATGTACTGATGCTGTTACTTGCTCGACCTCGCAGGTTGAGACAGATACAGAAATTCTACTGATGATAAAAACTCGACAATCCCTTCTTGGCGAACTTACAGATCATGTCAAGAACAATCACCCGTATGAGTAAGTGTGACATCATTGGTAACAATCCTTTGTTTTGATGTTAATTTGTCCCTTCTTTCATTGAATTGGATTGTTACAATATTATTTTCTGAACGGCGTGATTTGAGCTTCTTATTCAACATTTCCAGTCTCTGTTTGTGTTTGCCCCCCAACGAGTGTATATTACTTTGTACATTGAGACTGCTGGAATGAACTCATATGAGTACGTTATTGAATGAGTGGACACATTATGCGATCTACTGATCTAACCTAAGCAGCATGTCCGGCTTTTTTGCAGTACGCCCGAGGTTATTGCTTTACCCATTACTGGTGGAAGTGAGAAATACCTGAAGTGGATTGGAGACAATACCAAAAATGCAGAAATAGCATGAGAGAAACTTGCGTTGCTTTCTCTGTCTATCTGTGAGATATTTTCCAAGGTTTTGTAAGCAAACATCATCTAGCAGGGCTATGCATATGCTAGAACATGATATGCTTCAGTTTGAATCACTACTTGAAAGCTTGAGGAATAATATGTGTACACATGTTTCTCTTCAACTTTTACCTCGATGTGTGGCCAAATTAAATTGGCAGCGGTCTTGTACCAGTAGAGGAGATCCTCACAACTCATCAGGCGTTGTCGAGGCTGGAAGTTTTATTGTTCGTAAGAATCCTGCTGAAGCGGACTCGCTCGATCTAAACCATTCACATGTAACGAACTCTATGCAGAACGTGTGGACAGGATGGCCTCATCTGGTCATGACATTGCAGCAAAGTGAGACTGGTAATCAAAGCTGATGGTAAATGCTAAAATAGTCAAAGCTAGTACCATATGCATGCACTTGGTATCTCGCGGGATGCATGTGAAACTGATAAAAGGAGTCAATGGTTTTGAAGACGTGCTGTGTGCTCGATTATTTGATGGTGTACGGTAATGTTTTTCCAAAGATAAGGATATATTAGTCTATGACTCGTCAGGGGACGGGAATTTCAGGACCATAGTAGGGGATTTTTATCAGTCTCAAATGGAGACTCGGCAATTGCTACTACTAGAGATCCTAATTTATTCACAATTGCCGAAGAGCCCACCGTATAATATGAGGGCATCTTTTGCCTGTAGACGCGAAGCGTTCCAATGTGTTGGAAAGGCTGATCTGTGCTCATCGAAATTCAAAAAACGGCCCACTTGGCCACTAAGTTGGACCCCCTAGTTGTTGTGCCTTGTCCTTGAAGCGAGAACGACAACTTTTACTTAAATAATCAAGATCATGTGCACGGAGCTGTACTTTACAGCAGTGGCAAGGTCCAAGGAGCACATAAACAGTGGCAGACCAGTCTAGCTTTCAGAAAAAACAGGAGATTGTTCGTTGAGGTTTCTTCACTAAATCCATTGTCTTCAGCTGATACAATCACGACAGCATGACCGCTTTATGGGAAACGTCGATTTCCGAGGCTAGTGTAACTGTAGTGTTGAACGTGACCTTGACTGACATCATGGGACTGACTAGTGGCATTTAAGATATTGGCAGTTACTTTAGGTTCGTCATAAAGGCCAAATTTGAGGAGTGTTTGATGTCACCTTGACGTAGGCTATACAGTAGTTTATACGCTTACTAACTCTGTAAGCATTTCTAGATTGTCTTGTTGATTGACGAGGTTTTTACTATGTGGTTCAGGTTGAGGAGTTCCATCAACTTTATTACGCAGAGTGGCGGATCTCGTGAAAAGGTTTGCCGACGGTTCCTCGGGATGAGGACCTTCTCGGCATCACGTATGTCCTATTGTATGGGCATTTCTGGAAATTCTGAGTTATTTCAAACTGCTAGATGCCACAAGTTGCATACTTGAAAAGGTAAAAACCCATCTCACGTCAACGCTCTCACCTGTTAGCTTGACCCAGTCCTTTTGTCCGAAAATGTGTTGGCAGTGGAGGAGAGAATAGCTTCTCTAATTGACATGCTTACAGTGGTCTATTGTCCCTTCGATAAAGACACAGGATTCCTTGACATTCTCGGTGACGGCAACTGAAAAAATCATTCTAAACTAGCTACAGTAACAGATCGATAAAAGTAGTTCAGTATTATTGAACAGAAGTCCGTGCGTTGACAAACATGTTTGTAGACGGTAGAGTTCGATTTGAATCCCTTACCTTTAAGCATTATATCTGTGCGCGTGATTTAGCTCTGTAATACGGATGCAGATCGGAAGGGCCGGCTTTTCGGTCCTGCAACTCATAAGTCACTGCACAAGGTAGCTTTGGTACGAATTTGTTCAGCTTGCAGCGCGTGATGTCTGAGCTCCGGCATGTAAAGCCCACAACTGTAGGAAAAGAGGATGAGTAAGGACTGACATGCATATTCATTTATTTTCTCAAAGCATTAGAATTTGCTATCTAAGCTGTCACAGGTTCTAAGTTAATCAACGAAAGTTTCACCCCAGGTCGGTGGATTTGCTCAACTGTCCGGGAGCCCATTGAGACGCCGGCCGTCAAGCCAGTCCAGTTCATGCCTGTTCATATCTGCCGAACTCGAGTCTGCCGACGGGATAGTCCCCGATGTGTACAATGCATAAACGTATTGCATCTTGTAAGTACTATCTTTTGACTCCCTTTCAACTGACAGTCACAACATTCATAAACACTAACATGTCGGCATGACTGTCTTTGTTGACGGGAGCCGTGACGATTGCAAGATGACTTTTTTCGTAGCGTGCACAGGAAGAAGCCCGGAAGCCTTTCTATGTTTTGCCAGGAAGCTTGGAAATAATATCGTTATAATTGTCAATGGATTTAGTTCTAAAAGATTAGCTATCACAGCTATTATGCTTTAGTAGTATAACTGGTTTGTATCTCCTGGTATATTGATTGATAGCGGTCGCAAAACCTTGTATTTGTGATCTGGGAGCGGCCGTTCATATTAACTGTCTGCTCACCAAAGTTTCCCCCTGTGGTCCGAGTCGTGCATGCTGCCTCGGGGGTACGTGTCTCTGACTGTGATGCAATTCTTTAGTGACAACTTCGTGCAATCACGGGAGAAGCATGCGCCACAACGTATGCCCCTTTAAGATGATATGAAGCCAGCTGATTTCTAATCGGAATTTCTAAAGCTAGCTTCTGATAGACTTGGATTTCTAGTTATGCCGAATAGAATGTTACTAATATTTTATCCTCGGAAATGGAAATAGCTATTGATCTTTGATGCGAAGTTGTTCTCATCTTGTTCTTGCTGCAGTACGAGGGATCTGCAAGGATTGTGGCACCAAACTATCTTTGAGGGTTCAAGGATCAAAGAAAACGTGCTATGTCGTGCAGGCAACCAGAAAAGTGTATTGTCTGGAAGAGAACCAAGTTGCAGGGTTTCGGCAGGCTGTTTATGGGACCAACAGGAGACCTGAATAAAGGTACGCACGTACAGACTGAGGTGAGAAACAAGTTACAGTTTCAGAGTCTTTTAGTAAGTCTTCCGCTTCTGAATGTTTGGTGAGTAATCAGGTGGGCCCTAACACAATTTTGTAGTGTGACTCTTTGAACCTGTAGCAGGTGCATCAGAGTTTTGCCGGACATATCGTACACGATGTGCTTAGTTGAACCCTTCACTTTGATCTCACCTCCCTGACCTTGCCTTCTCTGGCCCTGTAGACATGACGGTCACTCTCTTTCATGAGGCCTGAAGTTACTCGAGCTATTATGAATCTTTTGATTCTAGAGGCGTACGGAGGCACGGTCAGCATATGATTAAGCACGACAATTGAGGATATCTGAATTCCGAGGAGCAGGTGCCGCTGGAACATTTTTGGATTCAGATCATTGAAAGGGGTATCTCGGGTAGGCGCTAATGATACGTTGCGCACAAGGATTGGAAAAAAGATTGATTGCGCTTCAACTTCACCGGAAATTAGATTAGGGTGAAAATATGGATGCAGACCAGCAGCAAAATCAGCCTCGGAACAGGAATAGTTGCAGTGGACGCACAGACAGAGTCGCAGATATCGACCTCAGTGTGGCACTCGTAGACACAGAAGAATATGATGACATCGAAACAGGTACGTCCATCTGCATCTTCCGGAGAACGACATCTCAAACTAAATCTGTGGAAGAGGAGGCAAGTGGTTTCCAAGTAGTACCCCAAAGACAGAATATAATGCAGCCTCGAGAACTAAAGTACAATGTTTCTGAAGAGACTCAAGATGTGGATATGTTGAAGTCGCAAAATCAAATAAACATTTCCGAATTGAGGTCTGCAGGTCATGGTTGTGAAGATGAACGGCTCCATATTAAGAAGAGAAATGGGCGTGGATATGGTCGCAGCAATAATGTACTGAAGGTGCAGGTTTGTGACATCATATTTATTTTATCATGTTTCGGATCATATGAAAGTGACATAATATATTGCTTTCATATGATGTCGTAAAAATATAGACTCCGACCTGAAGCTTCGACTTGAACCTTCGCTGACAGATAACAAGCATGACTATCTGGGATGTCTGTAGTCATGTTAAATTACTTGTAAGGATTCTGACGAGAGTTTTACGATGCGTAGGTTGACCACAGCCAATTGCACCAAAATTTAACAACAGCTCCTTACGAATATGGCGAGGAGGGCGACGCTTCAGCACAATGTACACCCGAAATTATTTCATCTTCAATTGAACAGCTTCAGAGCCAGGTGAGTCTTACAACATTAACCTGTGACTTATAGAATCAGCTGTCATCTCCTTAGCAATTGGCTCAAGGTAGGTTCCTCATCAATACAACCATAATTACTTGGAATTCAGTAAAAAATGGTGCCATTACATTGTGTATGCAGCTCCGGCAATTGCATTCAGAACTCGCCCGTCTAAGGGAAGAGAACGAGCGACTGAAGAACGAGCTTTCTCATGTCAAAAAGCTGAATCTTGACACGCAAATGCTCAAGGTGCTGAATAGTCAAGCAGGTGCATCTGGGTCCGAATCGTCAAACCTGGTAGAGGAATCTATCCATTTCCTGGACTTTGAAATTTATTCCAGAACTCGGACATCGAGATCCATCTTCCATTTATCAGATTAATCAATCAGCGAATTTGTGCTTGCAATAATAATCTGGTGAATACCGTTGAAATAGATCAGTCGTTATGTACTCTAAACTAGAATTGCATTTTCCGCAAGTCAATGGTGTGTTACTTAGTTGTGACAGCGTTGCAAGGAGTCCTGAACATTTGAAACGAGTTTTGATCTGTCCATGATGGTTCTATAACGTGCAAAGGACAGGATCTTATTTTTAACTATAAGTAAAAGCCCAAAATCTGTAAAGAACCTCCTGGCTTCACTGCTTGCCCCTCCATTTCATTAGTTTGATGCTCAGTCCCGTTACGAATTCATCGTCTTCGTTTTCACAGAACATTGTGTGTTTTTCAAATGTCTGTTTCCATGTGTTTTCATAGTTACAGAACGGGTAACTTTCTCGGGTCTGTGACTCGATCAATGACTTGAAGTTGAGGAATTTATACTGGCACATTAATTGCCTTTAGAAAATTGCTATCCCAGATGCTCCTTTGAAGACAATGCCGTTGTTTCAATGTACAGGAAGTTCCAAGAGACATCTCTTTACCACAAGCCAGAGCACATGGTGGAGATTTGTTGGCAAAGCTGAGACTGACCTCGAGGTTATCACAAAAGGTTGGAAAGAGTAATGAAGCTACAGTGTCTGAGCCTGGCACTCAGCACCTTGGTGATGAGTTGTTTGCAAATTCGATAAGACCCAGTGAAGGACTTGATAAGGATCCATCATCACTGCAAGCAGAGAGTGAGCCTGCAAGCCCTGAGGAGACTCCGTCGTCTTCAAAGGCCGGGAATGAACCAAAATTACAAAAAGCGAAGAGAAAGTCCTCTCCTGTGGAAGAGCGAGAGGCAGAAGTTTTGGATCAAGGAGCTGCAGATACTGCAGATTTTGTAGCTAACAAGGTGCAAAAGCTTTCAAGACCGCCCAACAACGTGGCGGATGTTTCGATGGAACTGGAAAGTATGGATCTGCCGATTCGGAAAGCCCGTGTGTCTGTGAGAGCCCGCTCTGAGGCTGCAACGGTACGTCTATTGTTTTATGACAAATTGGACCGCACTATGTCAAATATGAGGAACAATTATAGCTCAGGCATGAATATGAAGGCCTTCTTAATGATAATCTCTTCAATAATATTTTCCATCGCCAGGGCATTCCCAATGAGATGATTTTCAGGTTTAATCTGATTTCTGTAAGGATTCAAGTGCAAGACAAGAGTCGGACACAAAGGAGAATTGCCAGTTCGTTTGTGCCACCTTCACAATCTGAAACACAATGATAGTCTTTAAAACAGCTGCTTGAATGTTCGCCATTTCCAGGTTATGTCCACTCTATGCATCCGTGCAGTTCAATTTGTCAGGTATTGTGATGCTTACTGATTCGAATTTTGGTACAGATAAATGACGGTTGTCAATGGAGAAAATATGGTCAGAAAATGGCGAAGGGGAATCCGTTCCCTCGCGCTTATTACCGCTGCACTGTCGTCCCGGGATGTGGCGTCCGCAAGCAGGTAATTTGCTAGGCATGTTGAAAACTGATGCATACTATTTGATTGCATGTGAAGACGGAGGCCGAATGAAGAATAAGCTACCTGGAAAGGGGTGCAACATCTTGACGTATACGCTTGACCTCGCAGGTTCAAAGGAGTGCCGACGACATGTCTATTTTAATTACAACTTACGAAGGCACGCACAATCACCCGATGCCCCAAGGTGGGGAAGCCATGGCATCCACCACCTCTGCAGCAGCAAGTATGCTCATGTCAGGCTCCACCACTAGCGATGTGGCTCGCATGGCTGGGATCCCTAACTTCCATTCTACAAATCAGTTTCTCGGTTCATCATCAAGTGTGTCCTCGTTCGAAATATCAACGTCTTATCCGAGCATCACACTGGATCTCACAAAGGAGCCGGCAACGCAGCTCAGCTTGCGCTTGGGAGAACCTGCCACTAGAGTCTCTGCATTGCAAAGCTATTATGGGCACAAGATGCAGCAGATAAGTGCTCAGGACCGTTCGAGGGAAATCGGACTACCTTTCCACAGCTTCGGGAAAGGTTTACACATGAGTTCCTCTGAAAATTACGCATCGACAGCAACGCCAACAAGCAGTAGCTTAATCAACCAGACGATAGACCAACAGGTGCCACAACAGGGTCAGAACTTTAAAGGCACATCAGAAGTGGCACATTCAATAGTTGTGGACTCCGTCAGTGCTGCAACCGCTGCCATCACTGCTGATCCCAAGTTCATGGCCGCTCTAGCAGCTGCCATCACATCCTTCATCTCACAACATCCGCAGACGTAGACTTCCTCAAGGCAAAGTACAGATTCAAGAGACGCTCCGGCTGAATTTTCGAAACGTCTCGCCAGGTAGTTCAGCTATATCCACCAATAAACTAGTGATAATCCAGATCATCTTCCAGCTGCAAATTCCCCTTGCTAGGTATAGTCACAATGCAGGAATCTGCCTTGGCTCAGAACTATTCATTATCGCTCACATCATAGTTATTACTCTCGGCCCGAGCTATGGGATCTGAGAAACCGGAATTATGACCGCCATCTTGACGAGTCTTACTACAATCCAGGCTCCATCAGCACACCTCTAGACCGAAATGTCAGGTCAGGGGAATTTGTGCCCTAGAGTGGAATTATTGTAAAAGTGATCCCAGGAATTTCCTGTTCCTGAATTCCAATTACACACAAATAAACATCTCCACAACTGCCTGATGACAAATCTAATACTAAAAATGAGCATCACTCCGCTGCCAAAGAGTTTTTATAACATCACATATCGACTCCTTGAGCAATGTGAAAACAATGGCATGCGGCACTTCAATTGAGAGAGATGTTCTGAGGTGACGGAAGTACCTGATTACAGCCTCAGAAGATTGAATGCAGACGAGGTACAAGACGAGATCGAGACCTGCTGTCGCTTCACTCTTCGTCACAGACACCATCCCATGTGAAACTTGTGATGGCCCTTCACACAGACACTCGGCACCGACATGGGCCCACTCGCCAGGGAAGCGGCAGATGAAGCGTAAGAGCTGAGACTCAGTAGCCGTAGATTACGTGCATCCTCAGGGAAGCGCTCTCTCCAACTCCCAAATCTCGCCTGCCCACTTCCACCATCACTCTTGTATAGCGACAATTCTCAACCCTACTGCGTGGAGCACCCAGAAATTTGCACAAGAGCTACATCTGTGGAATTTTTTCTCTTAATTTGTTCATATTTCTGGAGGAGTTTGATTATTCGCTGCGAATCTAGGTTTAGAGCGAGAATCTGCGTTGATTCTAGAATTCTGGGGAGTTGGGTGCACAGAGGCGACGCCCGAGAGTGCAACTGAGCCTGGATTTGCTGTGGTTGTATTGAATTGGGTTCACATTCAGGGCTGTTGTGCGTATTCTGGGCCCGAGACATGGGATTTGAGAAAGGAGGGTCGTATGGTACCTTTGAAGGACAACAAGGGTTTCCGCAGCCCAGTGCTCCTCCGCTTGCTGGTACTTACAGTAATGGTGGCCAGCAGTACCCGATTGTACCAGGTATGTCCTTCTCCCACTCTCTACTCCCAGCTACTTTCGTGTCACGTTTCGAGGATTTCGGAGTTTCGGGGAGTTTTCGAGCAATGAGCAATCCATGTCTGCTAAGTAATTGTCAGGGATTTAGAGGCAATCTGATATCAGCAGGGTAGGCAACTAGCTGTGTTGTGCATTTATCCTCAATTTGGACCCTGGTCAGTGCGAGTGAAGCGAGCAATCTTCATTTAGTTTTAGGTGAAAGAGTGTTCATCCAACATGAGCCAATTTCACGGCCGCATGCGTTGTGCATGTAGCACTGTGTGAAATTCTGAGAACTTGGGATGAGTTCTTGAGTAAACATATTTACATACTTTTAGTGCAAGCCCATAGTGAGAATTCACCACCTGAAAGAATCTAGGACAGAGATTGGCTTACTGTGTCCTGGAGAAGAGGGATTGTGATTCTCAGACCAAGGAGAAGGGAATTCTTCTAGACCTTTGAAGCAGATCAGAGGAGTTTGGTATCTTCCTGGTTTCATAGTTCATTCATTTCGATAGAAAGAAGTGTCCCACTTGTGGGTAATGTTCTTTTCAGCTTCGTGTTAATGACATTTTCCAATATATGGAAACGCTTGGAGGGCTAGGGTTTTTTGTTAAGATTTACAGTCCAGATGAAGTGGGTATCTTGACGGACAAGTGAGTTGATTGCTTTTAAACTAGTTGTTGATGGAAGTTTTGAAAATCCTTTTGGTGCATATTTATATATATTGTAGATGAGTATCAGAATGTTTTTCAAGTGCAAAACCCGTCTAATAATACTGCTGAATGTTTTTCTGTATTGCAGGATATCCGGTGCTTGAAAATTATCCAGGGAGTCATCGTGGTTCCGGGAGTTATCAGGCTGCTCAGTATCCAGGCCCACAAGCTCAAACCTGTTATCATGAGTGCCATGAAGTCACATATCATCCTCGACGACTTCCATTTTGTGGACTTGGTTTTGGCTGGTTCTTGTAAGATACCAGTGCCTTTCTCTCGGAAACCTTACTTGAACCACATGGACTAGATTAACACATGGATGTTTAGTCTCACGTAGCAGATTTACTCACTATAGTTCAGAGACAGGAGCAGCTTGACGATGTTTTCCGATACTTAGGTTTTGGAAATGTTTATTTCTGATCTTTACTAATTCTGTATGGTGTGTTTTAAGCCACCAAGCATAGGCCTCGGTGCCTTACAAGAACATGAATAATTGTGCTGCATTTCAATAACACTTACATCTGCGCTCTTTGTTTTATGTGTTAATCACAGGTTTATAATGGGTTTCTTTATAGCCGTGTTTCCTTGGTACATTGGCGCTGGCATTTTCCTGTTTGTGAGACATGACTATCGTGAACGCACTGGGCTGATGGCCTGCACCATAGCTGTACGTAACCTTATCACTTCATGACTCCCTTGGTGTTTCCCAGAAGCTAGATTGACAATCAGGTGTGGAAACTTCTGTTCTCTGATCTGCAAGAACAGATATCAGATCAATTTATGGACCTTGGTTTCTTCTTCTGCCAATTACTATGTGATGAAGCTCCTGGATCTACTGAAATTAATCATTATGTACTCATGTGCTGTGCAGGCCCTTGTTTTACTATTTGTTGGTGGAGTAGGCTTCCACGTTCATATGCTCCATCATTAGTAGATTCGGATAAAACACTCGGCGTCTGCCGTTTTCTCTGCAAGTGCCCTCCGATGTTGAAAAAATGGGTAAACATACAGAGGAACACCTCATCATTTCAGCTCAATGGTTACCTAGTAACTGCAAGAATCTTCCTCAAAATTTGCGAATGGATCGGTATGCGGATGGTGACGAGTCTCAAAACAGAAAAATAGAGCCCTAGACTATTGATATCACCTGTCTTTTAGCTCCTCCATTTCTTCGCGGGATTAATGGCCGAGAATGGATGCTACATTTTGCTAATTACTGTAGTTTCTTGGGGCTAACCTGTTATTTATCTGCAGTAGATAATTTTGTTCAACAAGTCCAAACAGCAGTGAATAGCAGTTAGTGTCATTGCATACTGTAAACTTACATGCATGTGTAGATATTTAAAATTTTCATACAACTAATGGAGTGTTCCAGACTGCTGAGCTGCTCTTGTTATTGTGAACAGTGTTCAGGAAGAGCAGGCTGATAACTCATACTGCAAACTCTACCTATATTTTAGCAGATTATATTAACAAAAGAACAATTATATAAGCGAGGTATTTTTTTCATCCAAAAGCTGAACTCTATCTGAATATTATATTGACCTGCTCAGAAGCCTAAACGCAGACATGTCCATAAAAGGCTTTATCATACTCTGGACAGTTCAGTGAGTTCTTCAAGAAAAAGAAGTTTGATCAACCAAGGTTCAACAAATGCCAACTTATTTTTTCCATTTCTTTATATATTCGGCTACTGTGCTTCTAGGTGAGCCTGAGTGGCGGACTCAAGATCCTCAGAGCATCTGCACCGCATCCCCTCCAAACAGCCCCTTGATCTGGATAATGGAGGGACTGTTGGAGGGGTAGATGGAGGGGAGGGAGTTGAGTGCCCCACCCCAAAACTCTGAAATCCAGTTTGTTGCACACTGCCCAAGTCTATTCCCTTGGTACAAATCACAAGGCATTGATTAAACTTGAACCATTCTTCTAGTTTTCTTCCCGGACTACCTTTGGTGAAATTTTTTAGCTTAATTCATTTTTTCAGGGTACTCCTTTGTAGAACCATGAGGCTTTGATTCAATAGTATATATAAAAACAACTATATTACCGTCTTAAATTAGCATTTTAAAAATCATCTTTCTATTTTAATTTAGAACTTTAATAGTATATTTTTAAAAATCTATACTACAATCTAAATTTATGAATACTTTTATATTTTTTGTTCTTCAATAGTATATTTAAAAAATATATATGTACACTACAATCTAAATTTGAAATAAATTTTATCTTGTTCTTTTTTGAATTTAGATAATTGATAGTTTATCACATAATCCATAGTACAATCTAAATTTAAGCTTCAAACTATGATATTTGTTTTACTTTTTATTTTGCTTTGAGAGTTAATCTTCACTTATCTTTATTTTTAAACAATTTATGTCCACATGAACTTAAGATAATTATAAATATAAGGTGTGTTTTACTTTTAAAAACATCTTTTCTACTTTTTATCGCTTGACTGTAGTATTCACTATCTTTTGTTTTTATTTTGGAAGTCAAATCTTCATTTTTTATTTATTTTTGAAAGAATTTGTGTTTACATGAAAAAAGATAATTCTAAATATGAGGTGTACTACTATACTTTCAAAAAAATCTTTTACATTTTTATTGCTTGAGTATCGTATATAAAGACACATGACTTGTTGAAATTATATTATCTCACTTGTCTTCTATTATATTTCAGAGAAATATATCTCTGATGATATATTTCTCCCCCTTATGAATATATTTTACAAATATATTTCAAAGGTTTGATAACTTGTGTTTTTATCAAACCTTTGAAATATATTTGATGATAGGAGGCTTATTTATGAATATATTTGAAGACTTAAACATATTTGAAGATTGATATGTTTTTTTATGAATATATTTGAAGACTTAATTTTACTTATATATATTTCATGAAGATATATTTTATAAATTCATTTGTGGATCTTCAATTTTCATTTTTGAATCTTCAATTTTCATTTTTGAATCTTTAATTTTCATTTTTGGATCTTCAATTTTCATTTTTGGATCTTTAATTTTCATTTTTGGGTTTTCAAAGAAGAGATTTTGGTCCATTTGTGGCCGGGTGGGGAGCTTGAACGCCAACGACCCCTCGGATTTGAGGTTGGCGGGGCAAAAAGAGCTTGCGGTGCAGATGCTCTCACACACAACCACGACACCTCCAACCCAATTTGTTGCACGGTCAGACTACCTTGCCTGTAGGTGTATGATACACACTTGGCCGTGTATTGCAATGCAGTTTTGCTAAATTTAAGACAGATTTTGTGACTGCGGCCCTAATAGTTTACTAGACCCAAGGACGTGTAGAAAGGACAAAATTATGACAAATTTATCGTGCTTTTTATATCTGTTAATTAATGCAAAGCCGCCACTCCCACGAAAATGGTAACTGCAGTTGTGAATTTAGAATCTTTCCGTTATCTCTACTGCCGCAATGCTGACTGCTCCCGTTCGCTCGTTCGCACTCTGTATCTGTTAAGTTATTTTCCCTTCGTGCTTGTTTGCTAACTTAGTTGTATCTTGAGGTTTCCTGTCGGAAGTTGTTTTGTGTTTGCGTTTCATGTTTGTTAGTTTGTGGTGAGGTTCATGTTTGTCATGTTTGTGCTTTGTTAGTTTAATCGGTTTGTTAGTTTGCTTTTTATGTTTGCGGCTTGTGTGCTTTTTGCAGCATGCCTGCTTGTTTCCGTTTCGCGGCTTGCTTGCATTTTCTTTGTGTACTTTTACTCTCATATAATATCTTGTCCGTGATGTCTCTGCTCTTCGTGAACCAGAATGACAAGTCGACGTGGATCGATCGCCGTTGATTTGGCTTACACTGTGCTTCATCTGTTACTTGTTTTCTGTGGCGATGTTGAAGTGGGTTGGGGTTTGGATGCCATGTTGCAGGTCTGTTGGCTCTGCGCATGCCCGGCTTTTTTATCGGGGGCTTCGGGTGGGAGTGATCCATTGCATCGAAGGACCCGTGGGATTGGGGTTTCGGTGACGAGGGAGAGTTTTACGCCCTTGTGTGAGCGAGCCCGTCTTTGCCCGTCCTCCCTGCCGGAGCTTATTTTATTCGCTTGCAACTTCTTTGCGTGATGGAGGCGGATGACAAGTACGGAGCCCTCCGCCAACTCTTGAACGAGAGATGTTCAGGTTCGAGGTTCAGTGATGATGACCTCAAGAAACTGGTGGATGGGGGATATGAAACAGAAGCTGATTTTCGAGCAGCCAGTAAGGGAAGCTTGACCGAAACTCTTCCTGGACGTCTTGCCAAAGTGGACGTACTCCTCAAGGCATTCGGCGCCACCGCAGGTATGTTTGGTCTAATCTAGAGGCTATGACGTTTTAGGGTTTTCCTAGGATGTGTTCTATGTTTTCTTGACGTGTTTCGAAATTTTGTTGAGATGTCAACGGCTGAAAATATGTTCGTTTGCCCTGTTTAATGCGTTTCGTAACGACTCCTGGGAAAGCGTCCCTGTGATTACCGGAGGGTTCTCTCTATCTCCATCGCCTTCTGCAGGTAGCTGGCACTGAGGGGTTCAAAGGATTAGTTAGGGTTCATTTAATCCACCGTCTCTGTTTCTTTGGCGATTGTTTGTAGTGATGTAACCGTAGGGTTTTGTTCCAAGCTGTCTCACAGACATTTAGGTCTTCATCCGTTCAGATTGCCTTGTTTCTTTATCTTGATGGCAATGCAGAGGTATTTTCACAGTCGAAAAGGTCACGGTCTGAAGGTGCTGCACCTCCAAGCATTCAGTCCTTTACAATTGTATCACTTGATCTTATAAGTTCTATTTTTTCCTTCCTGGATTTTTGGACTCCTCCCTGCAGGCTTTCTTTAGTGTTGACGCTCATGTTCGTGGCTGTAGTTATGGGTGGGTGATCGTTAGAATTGGGGCGTTTGCCTTATGTTTATCTCAGTCGAACAATTAGGGTTTCTTGCGATGGCTTGTTGGATGCTTCATTCCACGCGCGACCGATAGACTATTAAGGGCAAACTAGGATTTTCTCTTTCTTGCTTCTTGCTTGAACAGCGTTGTGTCTATCTTCTTAGCCTGCTTTCTGCTCTGGTCTTGACTCTGCTCTCTGACGAGATCAAATTACAGATACCAAGTGATAGTGATATAGTGATACTGAGGGTTTTACTTAATCGCAAAAGGCCTGAAACAGCTCGAAAGGCGATCCAGCTGTTTTTGCAATCGGTTGCTACACTCGTGTGTTCCCACTTCGTGCCTTGATAGTTAGAAGTTGATCAATCCGTGACTGATTTCGCAAGTTCCTGGTCCCCGTGGCGGTTTGAGTTTCTCAGGGCTCTGATTTGTGTAAAAAGTTTGGCATATTATTTTTGCATTATGAGAAGCGCCATGACCCTAACCCTAAACCTGTTTTCATGGTTGTTTGATTAAGTTTTGTGACCATCGTGTGTGATCCCCTTCTGTGCTCTACTGTGCAGGGCTGTCTTCAGGTGTTCCTGAAAAGCTCTTGCAGGATTTGACAGAATACCTGGCTGAGCAAAAGGCAAAACAAAAATTGAAGAAATCAGTTTGTTTATCGTCTGTGAGCCAGTCTATTTGGGATAATCTCCAACGGCTGGAAGGCTTGAAAATGACCTTTAAAGCTATCGGCTCTGAACCCAAGTGCTTGAGTGATCTGCCTGCATTCAGTTGGGACGATAGGCTGGAGAAGTCACAGGCTGATAGGTACATTGTACACTTAAACGAGATAAAAAGTGGGCCGGCGTGGAAGCTGATTGATGCTGCAAATAATCATCCAACCCTTCTATCTGGTTTTTACGGTGGTTGGAATTTTAAAGGCACCACAGATGTGGCTTTTGTACATCGGAAAGTAAGCATAATTATGGAACGCAGTGGGTTGAAGTGTATCTTTGAACTGAAGAAAGAGCTTCGAGCTGGTGGTCATCAGAAGGCTTGGATTCAGACTGTGATTTGTCTTGTGATGGCTAACGTTTTTGCGTCGCAGTTCAAACCTTGTGCTGTCCTTACCGACCTGGTTGATACTTGGCACTTATTTTGGATGGATGGATCAACAATATTTTGGTCTACTTTTGAGTCGAGGGCTAGTGCTGTTGGGTACATTGAGGAACTTCTGCAGGATTCCGACGGCAACGAAATGGGCACTTCAGAGGCACTGGCAGGTTGTGCACATCCGCATGGTGAAAATGAGGATCTGCAATTTATAAAGAGGCGAAAGATGTATGAGCCTCCAGAGATGGATAACTTGAAGGATTTGGTTGGTTTAATACCTGATGAAGAAATTCTGAGTGCTCGAGCCCAAATTGGCGTTCAGCAGCTTCAGAAGCTGCTGCACATACCCTCGTTCTCCGGTGTACCAGATGTGGATATGCCTTGGTCATCTCACATATACTCTTAGGAGGAATTTCTGGAACTGTTTGGAATCACCGGTCGCTTGTCAACAGATTTTGTTGCATTTGCACATATATGCTTCGACGAGGCAGGTGCAATTGCAGGCAGCGAGGGTGTCGTCCAGCAAGGGCAGCGGCGGAGAAGAGACGACGCCATGACTGCGGCAGCAGCGATGCTGGCGAGGGGGAAGGAGGCCTTCGGATAAGGGACCCACGGATTCGCAGGACGGATCTCACGGGGATAGGGGGGTGATCAGGGCCCCACGGAACTTATCCCTCGACCTCGGAGGTCTGTTATGGAATTTCAGTTTAGGCTACGTGGCAAATGGGGAGGGCTTTGTTGGTCGTTTACATGGGGGCCTTATCTCGTTTGAAATTTGAGAAGCTCATGGTCAAAAATTGGGTCTGTGATGCTTGAGTAGAGTGGCGTGAAGAAGAATTCCTATCTCTTTTTGAGACTAGGGCGTACAAAGAGGTTTCAGAAATCGAGGGTATAAAACATTCTGGCATACAGGAATGACATTCAATGGTTGTACTGAAATTTAAATTCAGATTTTGTGTGCATTTCTCAATCAAATGTTCTGAGTGATGTCTTGTTGGAAAGCTACTTTAAATGTACTACTCATGAGCTATAACAGACCCTCTAAGTCAGAGTATTGAGATCACAACAAGAAATTGAAAACGGACACTATCGGATCTTGTAGGAATAGGATACTATGGGGTTCAAGAATGTTGAAGCTCTGTACAAACTCTTTGTCAGAGAGCTCTTTACACGTGTAACTTGTAAGTAACACAAACAACAGCAAATGTATTGTTTATAAAGCAACTGATTTTCAGATTCAGTTGAACTTACAAACCAGGATCACATTGGGACAAGCAAAACTATTTGAAATGCATCTCATGCACATAGATGGCTTGTATGTCACTCCAAATATTGGAACTTTGTAAAGGTACATGTTATATTGAAGATAGGGTTGTGTTCTGTCTGGAGTAATCTCTCTAGAATGTACACGTTTGGTTGCGCCCAGCGCGTTAAATCAGTTTCGGATGCAACAGTGGAGCCCTTCAACTCGAAAATTGGTACTGCTGGGTATACTGCACCCGAGATTCTGAGGTGCCGAGAATTTTATGAAGAAGCACCTATAAATCCGCAGAAAGTGGATGTATACAGCTTCGGAGTTGTAGCCTTTCAGGTGCTCACAGGAGCCACAGGTAGTGACATTCTCCGACGATACAGTAGAAGAGGAGTTATGAGACCAGATGGAGATAAACTTCAGTGGAGACCAGATCGTCACTTCAACTTTGGAACCCTGGAACCTGATCACTTGGCATTGCTAACCCTCATAAAGGAGTGTTGGGCGTCGTCACCCGAGTGTCGTCATAAGGGGTATCGTGAAACTTGAGGCAAGCGTAGACACCGATGTAACAATTCTATCCGCAGAAAGTGCACAAACTTCAGTTCTTATCAAATCTTGCGTGTGGATGTTTACAGGGTTGTGAAAGGCTGATCGTATATTTAGTTGTTTCTAAGGATTCGAATGCATTTGTTTGTGTAGTATGCATCTCCGGTAATCAACTGTGAACGTCGCAAGGCACCGAATAATGCCAGGAGTGCGGACGAATTCAACACTCTGCACGCATATAGCAGTACATGATCATTGGCTGGAATTTCTCACGGAATCTTCGAAACCATCGGTATCTACCCCTCGGTACACTTCGGTAAGGTCAGTGTGAGTGGCATTAATTCTGGAAGGTTGAGAATTTGGAGTATGAGGCGCAGTTGAATAGATATCCACATCCTTTTTGCCATCCAACCCTTTGTAATCATATCAGATAGTTCAGATGACAATGTGCTCATGAGTACCTTGCAACTTGGAGCTTAAAGTATCTTCACGTGTTATTTTGATCACCTGTCGTTTGTTAATATATTATCTTCCATACAAGCATCTCGAGAGTGTGTTAATTATCTGGCTTCTTGGTCCAGGACTCAGAAAGATCTGTAGTTGGGTTAGAGCCTATGCTGTATAAGGTCGGAAACACACATCACGGTACTCAGCTTACAATTTGCTCTCTTCAATCCGAAGTATTTGAAAGTGGATTTTTTTTTGTTGAATGGGGAGGCTGCAATAAGAGGCAATTAGAGGGAGTGGTTACAGACAACCGATTGATCTGATGATGCTGGAGTTCCTCCTGGCTCATTTTTCTCCTGGCTATTATGAGGTTGGGAAATCTCACCTTCAGGGCTTTCTCCGATGTTCATGACAATGCTGTTCAACTCTCCGCGGCTTTTCATCATCTTCAATTCCTGCATGTACAAGGTACTAATCCAAGTTTTACAACACCTTGTGCACAGTGTCAGTGAATACTCCAGGGATTGTGAAACACATGCTTGAATTTTTCCCTTCGTGCTTCATGAAAATGTTAGTAAACGTCCTTAGCTCAGATGAATCTCAGAAAGGGCCAACTTACTGATTAGCTCAGCGTGCAAAGAGTCCGATATCTCGACCTTCATTTGATACAGAACTCAGAAGTATTCTTCTTGAAGCAACTCTGAGACCTACTAAATTGATTATCACATTGGTCGTACATGATCCTCACAAAAATACAGTAACCATTCGTCACAGATGGCAACTCAGCTGAAAACTTAGATCTTGAGCCCTAAACTTCCTTGATCATTTCTCACAAAAAACACTCTAAAAGTTCCATTTGTAAAGCAAAAAACAAAATAACTAGAGAAGATTTCTTTGCTTCTTCAACCGTGAGATCTTGTTTAGAAAGTACTTGAAGATCAAGCCCAAAAAATATCACTAAATTTGACCGCAAGGGTTGAAAGATCATAAAATTTGAAGTAAAAAATATTGGTTTTTTTGTCCAATCTAAATAGGATCAGCAAACTTTGACTTCTCTTTGTATCAAATTTTTGCACTATAGAAGTTGGAGGTTTTATACTAATGCGGTGTACATGATGTTAGTTACTTGTACACCAAAATTTAGAGGTTGCAAATAAATGGAGCTTTGTGAAAAAAATAATGAAAGGAACATAGGTTCTTGTTATTGTTAATACTCATTTTAATTTTTTGTTAACCTAGATTGTTATAGAATGTGAATCCATACAATCAAAACAAAAGCTTATGTCTATTATTAAAGTAGAAAAAAAAGATTTTAAAATACACTAAATCTCTATGTTTTACATAATAAGGAAAAAAAAAATTTGTATTGTCACCGAAAAGGGTAAGAAAACTTTGACTCTTTATAAAGTGAAATTTTTCCCCTAAAAAGGATTTTTTTTTTGTTAATCTCAAATTTGGCAATCATATTAGTTATTAGTTACTTCTATAAAAAAATCTCACACGTAGTTGAAGGTTGTAGCTAAATTTTTGAGCTACTTTAGAAGTAGAAAAACACTTTGGACATCATTAATTTTTGTTTCCACTTTGGACATCATAAATATTCTTTTGAATGTCTAGTGCAAGATAGAATTATAATCCTGAAAAACTCTTTCAAATTCTCAAAAAAAACTCAAAAGATCAAAATTAAAATTGACACGATAAGCACTTGCCTTATATCTCAAAAAGCCCACTCTAGGACAATTGTCCTTTAGGAATGAACAACAATTGTTGTAAAGTATAATAAATTGTGATTAACTCCTCAAGGACGGAGGGGTATTTCCACAATTTTTCAGTACCTACAGTGCCATTCTTGCATTTTCCAAAGTGAGTCAAATTTGAGAATCACTATAAGCTATTTAACCGTAAGATCTTTGAAATTAGTAGGCTACTAAAATCTATACCAAATTTTGGGTTTGGAGAAGCAACGGATGAGAAGATAATAACATGTGAAGTTTGGAAGATTAGTGAATTTCTGAAATACTATTAGTGAGTTTCCGAGTTTGATTGAAATTTTCTAATTCAAAAATATATAAAAACTTGGCAACTAAAGCTAATTCTCTTCTCAAGTATGTTAGGAACATGCCCAATTTTTTAAAGATTTTTTCAAGTTACCAATTTGGAGAAAATGGATTTGACATAAGTGTCACTCTGAATTTTACTTTTATCAATATGGCACTTTTTGGAAAATTCAAAAGGATTTTTGATAAATCCTAAACGGTGAAGCTATAAAAGAGTGGTTATACAAGCAAACTCAAAAAAATGCTAAAAAAAAATGCTAAAAAAAAATGCTAAAAAAAAATGCTAAAAAAAAATCCAGAAGGAGAGATCTTCATTTCAGTTTTCAATGTGCTCAAAGTTTGGTTGATCCACTGTAAGTGAAAACACACTAACTTCACCGCAGAAACATAGGACCAACTCATGTTCTTTCTTTTTTCTAAAATCAGGGTTTTACTTTTTCACTAAATGTTTAGCATATCCTTATTACCAACTTGATTCTAAAGAGGTTAGGAACAAAAAACACTCAAATCCAATCCTTCTAGGGCATTTTATTGGATTTTCTATCTCTGGCGCAACCCGAAAGTGGTTGCTTTGTCCTTTGGGGGCTAGAGATTTTGAGAGAACTAAATTGCCTTACTTTAATAACGACATAATACCAAGTTGGGCCTACTAACAGAGAACGTCGACTTCAAGGTTGTACTAAAGCAAGATGTATGCGTTTATTTTCTAAACCCCGAGCCCACGACGATCAAAGAGAGATAGAAGCAGTCACAAAATAGTAAGAAAACAGAAAACCGAATGCATTTCGATGACAAGTTCTTCTAGTCAAGCCTGTTGAGCACAGACAAAGATTGCTGAAATATAGTAAGGAAATAATGTAGTGGCGATAATACAACAACAATAAAAGCGTCCTGCTAGGTCTGGATTACCATTGTGTGCGCATCAGCGGTTCCACAAGCCATCATGGTCTTCTCAACTGTCGGCATTAAATGAGGTTCCTCAAGTTTCTTCACCTGAAATAAAATCATTCAAGTACAACATTGTCATATTACAGTATTCATCTCCACAAATAAACTGATATACATCAATACAACGATAGGTCTCAAGTTATCGTCATTGCAAACTTTTATCTAATTTGCAGCCACATGCTACCACGAACTACCCAATTCCATAACATAAACATTTATCTCAGTAGACCATTGAGACAAAAATTTAAAGGATCATATAAAAGGTACAAGAAAACTGAGAGGAAGGAGCAAAGCTCAATATCTGTAACTCTGAATACCACTTCCAGCGATCTTATCCGTTAGCTATTCCTTACAAATGGGTAGTTGATTTAATTGCAATGCCTATGGAACTTAAACAGAAGAAGTATTTGGTGCTTGCTCAAGAGGATTTGTCAAACCAGGTAGAAGGACGTACTCTACGGACAAAAGAGACTAAATCAGTGTGTTGATTTTTGTTGGGAGAGGTCATTTGCTACTATGGTTGTATAAAAAAAATTACAACTGACAGAGGGGAATTGGATGCTAAAGCAGCACGGGAGTTTTTTGGCAATTTGGGGATTAAACTTGCATTGACATCAACTTACAATCCAGAGGGCAAGGGTAAAAGTGAGCGTGGACATGCTCCAAATTATTAAGACGTTAGTGAAATCTTGTGATGGTAAACCGAGTAATTAGCCAAGGTTATTACCTTTTGCATTATGGGCTGACCGTACTACCCATAGTTCTGTTACTAGTTACATGCTTGCAAAGTTGATGTTTGGCCAGAAGCAGGTGATGCCAATTGAAGAAGTTGTGCCTACATGGGGTATATTGCCATGGAGAGATGGACTTATAAGAGAAGAGATGTTAGCATTACAAATTCAGCACTTGAAAGAAGACCAAAGGATATTGAGCTTGCTATTACAAGGTTGAAGGAAGCAAAGGAAAAGAACAAAGACAAGTTTGACCGCAAACATCGATTACGATCTCAACCAATTCAAAACAAAGATTGGGTGTTGGTTTATGATAGTAGCATGGACAATCAACATAATACAGTAATGAAGTTTCTCAAGCAATGGTTTGGTCCATATGTTGTGAAGCAAGTTTATGACAATGCTACATATTTGTTACGAGAATTGGATGGTCCTGATTGGAAGATTCCAATTGCTGGCAAGTGTGTGAAGTTATTTGGACGTCGTGGAGAAAATCAGTTGTTTGAGAAGGCCAATGAAGACATTGAAGGAGTTGAAGCGGAAAAAAATGAGGACTAGGATGAGGATCGAAGCTTTGAAAACCAGTAGAGGCCCACATTATTTTTTGTTCTAAATTAGCACATACTAGTAGATGTGCAGGTTTAGAAGGGGTGGATGTCATGATGTAGGCCGTCTATTAGTTTAAAATAGACATTTATCTTATTTCATTTTAATTCCTTACTGAGAATCAGTAATGCCAAGGTTCACTAGTAGTTATTTTTAGCTTTTGAGCTCACTTTTATTTTTGATTGTTTAGACTGGTAGTTCTCATGGTCTTAGTGCCCATCCTTACATCATTTTCCATCTTGTGTTGATCTTGCAGATATTGTGGTGTTTATGAGGGTTTTGATATTGATAGTATTGAAGGTTGTAGAAGAGGTTTGAATATAATAAAATTAAGTTCGAATTTAATTGATATTCATATAAATTATACAACACTATCACAACTAGAAACCTTGTGTTTTCCAAATAGACCGCAGTCATTACGACAACGTACCCTACCGACATGGCTAGGGCATAGATCTGACACTTAGGGCCTCCTACTATGTAAGTTGGGCAGGCAAAAAAAGCACTAAAAGACAAGAAGTAAACACCAATTGTTTTGCTAGCTTTGATGAATGGAGAAGAAGGATTTCAAGGTTCACCAATATCAGTGGACAAGCTCATTGGTGAAAAGTAGTCAAGCTTGAAGGGAATCAATATGTGTGGCACTCTTACTCGACCTCTCTCCACCCACCAGGTCCACATAGAAGTGTCCTTGTTCAATTTGGCCCTGTAGCTCTTTGCCCGCCCGGCTTACATGGTAGGAGGCCCTTAACCCCTAAGTGTCCAATGCATATTTGTTGAAATCAAGACCTTTTTCAATTCATTCCAATCAAACTTTTTCTTAAAAAAAAATCCTTATAAATCAATTGTACCAATTGGTAGAAGAGAGACACTTGTAACTACAAGGAAAAGGACATGTCCTTTGATAGTACCATTGAAAAGATTATAATAGTCAAACATGAAAAATTCCAAATTGGAGTTATAGGAATCCATCGCTAGGGCGCTCAAGGATTATGGCTTCTTGCCATGTGAATCGAGTGGGCAAAGTTCCATTAGAAGAGAAGAAGATCCCATCCAAATCTTGCCAACCTCGGTGAACGGAGAAAGAGAGTTTCAGGGTTCACCAAAATTGGTGGACAAGCCTATTGGTGGAGGTTGGTCAAACTTGAAGGGAATCAATACGTGTGGCATTCTTACTCGATTTATCGCCACCCCTTGGGTCCATATGGAAGTATCATTGTTTTTTTGACATTGTAATTGTTCTTATGAGCTTTGTCTGCCCGGCTCATATGGCAACATGCCCTTAATCCTTGAGTGCCCCACGCCTAAGGTGACCAAAAGTGTTTCCCACATAGTTTGTAAGTCCAATTCAAAGTGTTGTAACTTTTGCATCCAATGTTTGAATTTAATAAAAATTGTTGAAAAATCTTTATTCTGTCTTCTAGTTTGTGTAGTAAAAGTTTTAGATCAATCTAAGATGTATTGATATTTTGGTAGCCATTTGAATTTCATGGGGTCAATTTTAGTTCACCAAATTGCATTTTGATGGCTGCAATTTTTGGGGCTTGTATCTCCTTCATCCAATGTTTGTTTTCAATCAAATTTAGTAAGTTAGATTCCCCTTGAAGTCTAATTATTGTGGTAAGAATTTCATATCAATCCAAGGTTGTATTGAATGTTTGGGAGGAATTCAAAGTTTTTCATATGCCTCTTGTATACTGAAGATATTACTTTTGGCACTTCACGGCTCTTTTCTTGTCATGACCATGCTCGGTTCCAATTGCTTTGTGTCCATTTCTGTATGGCTCACTGCATTGTACTTGTTGTCTCTACCCGTTGGGTGCGTCCAAGGGAGCTGATGAAGCCCTGCCCTTCCCAAATCTCAATGCCACTACCAACTTGTTCTTGTGCGGCATAGGAGATGCAGCGTGTTTGGATTCGAACTGCAATCCTTGTACCTGAATCCTGAGGTAAGCACCTTTTTCTGGTCAATGTGATTGTTGTTGCATGTGCTCTCTCCGTCCGGCTTTTGATAAAATCTCATTTCTGCAGACTGGCTGAAGGATTATGTATTATGTATTAGAATTGCTGAAGGTTTAGGGTTTATGTTAGTAAATTCTTCTCTTGTTGTAGGACTTTAACCACCCTCTTGAGGCTGCTCTGATACGAGTGACACCCAAGCGGCATCGAAGTAGTTGGGTTTTGAAGATTAGTCATCATCGCTTGTACTAAGTTTATGTCAGTTGATATTACAGTACCATATTGAGGGTAATTATGGCGGCAGGCGGCATGTCAAACCAACTCATGTACGTAGCACGAGTCTTGCGAGATCAACTGGACGATCTGTTAGAAGGCACGGCAGAAGCACCGCGCTTGAGAAGTACTCTGGAGTTTGCTGCACAGCACATTCTTGTCTCTCGAGATGCTCCGAGCAACAATGTAGTGGGCTCTCGGCGAAAGGGAAAGGAAAGAGCTACAACAAATGCTGGAAGATTCTATGGAAGTTCTTCTTCCGAGGAGTTACTAAACCCTAGGCTTTGGAGCACTCTTCCATCGAAGCTTGTTATACGCATATTTGCTCATCTTCCGTTGCCGAAAATGAAGCTTCTCCGATTGCTCTCGAAGAATTGGAAGCGGAGGATAGATTCGAAGGACTCCTTTTTACGGAACTATTATAGAGATAACACCGATTTCCGGCAAGTATGGGATGAAGCTTGTACAAGCAAGTTTGCTCTTATTTGTCCTGCGCAGATCATGGACGATGGTGGACCAGGATGGTATCGGCAGGGGAAATTCTGGGTGAATGCTTTTGATTTGAGAACAAACAAATGGTATTCGGCTTTGTACAAGGCTGATCCTAGTTGGCATAATCTCACAGTTTGCGCATGTGATGGCGGTTTAATATGCTTCATGTATAAGGTCGAGGACGAGATGATGGGGATTATGCGACAATTTATATATCGGCCTACTAGGGGGACGCGTCAGGATATAGTGCGTTTTGTTGTGTGGAATCCAGCAACAGGTGACGAGGTTGAAGTTCCTCTACTACGTCTTGATGTTGAAGATGATGAGAACGATGAGAACCATGACTACGATTCAGATGATGAGTTCAACGATGAGAACCATGAATACGATTCAGATGACTCATGTCTTCCTCGGAGTAAGTTTCACAGACTCCACACTCATCCAGAAGCAGTGAAGCTCCTTGTGGACCGCGAATCAAAGCATTACAAGCTGATGGTGGTGAACTCAAGAGGCAAGAGGGGCAATTATGAAGTAAGTGTGTATGAGGGCGGATCAAGTGGTTGGACAATACAAGAGAATTTTCCGGATAACGTATCTGGTTATACGCAACGTTGTGCGCTAAAGCCATTGGAGCGGATTCCAACAGGTGCATGGCTTTATGAATTTCCAAAGCAAACCCTCAGGCATTTGAAATTTCCGAAAGGTGAACACATATCAGGGAGACGTACAATTATAGCGGTGAATTCTGTAGTTACAGGAGACCAAGTTTTCCTCCTGTACCGAATCGTGGGCATGCAAGTTTATCAAATTGTGGAGTACTTTTATGAAGCGGGGAAGTTCAGAGAAGTGAAAGTCCAAAGTTGTAGCCCTCTCGACAATCTCCCACAGGTTGATCAATACACATTGAGGCTCGATTCATGCCAGGGGTTTCTGATGGTGTCTGCTTATCCCAAAAGCTTCTCCAGTTCTCATCAACGTCACTGGTTTTGTGACTTGCGTACTGGTAGGTGGCGGAGACTTCCACCATTGGCCGAGGACAAAAAATTTAAGGTAGACAATGTAATGTGTGAGCTTCAGTGGAATATTGTGCCTAGAAAAATATATATGATGCTTGGAGATGGTCGCAAAGTCCTTATAAGGTAGAGAAACTAAAAACGGTTAGCAATATCCGAAGCGTCAGATTCAAAAGATTGTAGTTCCGGTAAACACCTGCTTAGTTCTTGTTTAATGAGCTTGCAAGTTTACGGAAGGACCCAGTTTAGATCTGTTCTGTAAAACACGAGATTAGCTTTTGGGTGGCGGGTGGTAATGGTTCAAATTACACTTAGTGGCTCCTCACAAGCCTCAACTGTCAGCAGAACTCAGATTGAAATGGATGGTTGACTAAACCGTGCAGTGTAGATTTGCTCCATGTTAATATTAATATTCTTCATTTCTCCTAGAAAAGGAAAGGTTCCTTTGAAGATTTTGGTTCTTCAGCTAGATCTCGCATCATGGCTCGACTGAAAGTAATACCGATTGTGATAATGTGGTAGTACATAGTGGGTTTGTCCCGAGTAGTAATACCGATTGTGATAATTTCTTCTTCGCTTTGTGCAATAAAAACTAGGAACCCTTGCAAATATACTTTTCTTTTTACGAGGTCGTTTAAGGCAGACCATTACATGAGCATCACGAGACATTGCATCCCTCTCGAGCCGTCTTTAACTTCATGAACAAGCAACTTTTATCAGAATCGCTTGACTCATAACTTACATGACTAATACCACGACATATGGAGCTACAGTGCGGTGCAGATGTGCTCGATCAGAAATTTGCAACATTATATAAATGATTAATGGAGCAACTGGGAAGTAAATTATAGCAGGTCATTTCACGAATGGTCGTTGTAAAGTAGCTATGTAGCAAAGCTTCGGTGTTGCTACATAATGACCAGTGCTATAACAGTTAGTGTCATTGCATACTGTAAACTTACATGCAAGTGTAGATATTTAAAATTTTCATACAACTAATTAATGGAGTGTTCCAGACTGCTTAAGGTTAGGAAAATGCTCTAGTTATTGTGACAGTGTTAGAGCAGACTGATAACTCATACTGCAAGCCTCTTCCAATATTTTAGCAGATCATATGAACAAAAGAACAATTATATTAACCGAGGGATTTCTCGCTATTTCATCCAGAAGCAGAACTCTATATTGACCTGCTCAGAATCCTAAACGCAGACATGTCCATAAAACGCACAATACTCTGGACATTTCAGTGGGTTCTTAAAGAAGAAGAAATTTGATGAACCAAGGTAACGCAGCTTCAACAAATGTCGACTTGTTTCTTCCCTTTTTCACATATTCGTGTACTGAACTTCTTGATGACCCTGTCAATGATTTATCTCTGGAAATCTGGAGTGGCTGAAAGGAGGGTTAGCCTTGCAACAAGCAGGTCGAGCATCCCGAGTAACCCTTGGCTGGCTGAACTGGGCTGGGCCGCATCATGGTGGACTCAAGATACTCACACACAACTAGAACACTTCCACCCCAATTTGCTGTGGTCAGACTACCTTGCCAGTATGTAGATAGTAGCATAGCTGTTTTGCTCATTTATATTAGACAAATGGTATATGATTACGGTTTACTAGACCCAGGGTCAGGGTCATGTAGAAAAGACATAATTATGAAGATCCTATCGTGCTTTTCCTAATTCTGTGAGACTAGTTACTAGGTCATTTTCAACGGGTACGTAACAGATTTTGCGATCATGCGTTCTTTCAACGAGTACTAATATATTCTGTGAAGAGTCCCTAAGCTTGAGTCCTAGTCTTTGAGCAGAAAGAGGCGGAGAGGGGTCACAGGATTCAGTATTCTCTAATGAGCTCCCACTTAGACTTTGCGACTGCAGCGCTTCGTCCTCATGAATACTGCTGTTTCATTTCAATAGACTTCGCAGGATTCTTCATCACTAATTTGGTCGTCCCTCGAGGTTGCGCCGCTGATCAGTTTTTATTGTAATTCAGGAAAAATGGACACAAGTTCCAGCGATTGGGTTCTTACGCGAGATAATTTGTGTACTATTCTGCTAGATTTGTTGATTCAGCTGCAAGGTTTGTTGACTCACACAATTCCCTTTTGGATTTTCGTTTCTTGGGTCTCTCCCGTTTCCAATCAACTTTAAGCGGATAAATTATCCTTTAATCGAAATCCAGGCATAAGTGATTGTTTCAAGTTGCTATTGTAAGCTGAAGAGCATTGATCACTGAGGAACTGTTTTTGATGCATCTGATTAATTCTTGTGTTGGGATTGTCCATCCGCAGAAATACTCTCAACTTCAAGGATAAACCAAAATTTTGTGTACTTGGATGAAATTTCTATCTGGGAGAGGCCTATTCATTCCCTTCAAAAGTCTTATCCCAACGGAAAGGTGAAAGGCTCAGGGATTTTGAAGCACGACTATATTGTCATCAAGCAAAGGTCGTCCAGCTTTGAAGAATCGTCATCATCATCTTACATAGTTGAAAAAGTGGACAAACCGGAGAAATCTCCAGTTTTCAACTGTGCTTATGTAAAGAAGACGAGTTTTGAAGGACCTATACAAGGCCACATTCGCCGGACTTACGTGGATCTCAAGGGGGCAAGGGTGCAAGTTAAGGATTTGACAAGTATTTTGGAGCAAGACGGCCACTCATATGACCTAGTGTCAAAAAACTGTTGGAAATACGCCCATGGCACAACTCTGAGGGTAATACAGCTCTGTGAAAATGCTGTCTACAGCAGCAAAGACAAGCAGTCTATAATGGATGGCACTTACCTCCAGGAGCTTAAGGAAGTGGAACGCATCATGCCCAGCGATGCATTTCGAGGATGCATTAATTTAATCCTAACGATCGGTACGATCCTAGGAATTTGGAAATGGTGCTCATTCCAATGCATCTTTCTAATCCTAACGATCTTAGGAATATGGAAATGGTGCTCATTTCGATGCATCTTTTTAATCCTAACGATCCTAGGAATTTGGAAATGGTGTTGGCATTGAAGGCAAAGAGCAGTGCAACACCAAATACAGAATTTTTCGTAAACTGGCGATTCAAGTGGTGGACTCGTGCTAAGGATGTAAAGAACTCACTAGGGTCTCGAGGTACAAATACATCGAATGGTCACTCGTCCTTGTGTTTGTTGTATGCTATTTCCCTTCTTGACTAGTTAGCTTCTAAGGAAATGAGGTTGGGATTGGGTTTTCAGCGATTTGATTCCACTGCAACGCAACTTTTAAAAATTATGTATAATCCAATCACTGTTATGTTTACTGCGGTGATCTAGTACACATTTATGTGTTTTATATGTCGTCCAATGTGCCTCAATGATCTTGAGTTCGAGTTTTCATTACTGCATAGCTGACTATGTATCGAAGAATTACCGATCTATTATTAACCTGATATTGCACCAAGTGAACAATTTGATCGGTTTCATAATGATTACTGAAATATATGTTCACGTTTAAAGTATTTGCATAAATGTGTACTAGATCATGGTAATTCCTCTATCGCGGTTACAACATCGGGTCCGTTATGAGCTGTGCTCATGAAGCCCCGAACATTTTCTCACATTTCATGCTCTACAGCCTAGAACCTGAACCCGCTAGATGATCTTGCATGCATTCTACATTCTTTATGTTTTCTCAGAGACTACTTTCAGTATCCACGCGTGGTGTTATGTGCCAGTACTGCAAGATTGTGAATCTGGGAAAAGCTCTACAAAAGTGCAATTTCTCCTTAAATCTTTGTTGCAAGGGACTTAATGATATGACTTGAGTCTAAGGATAAGGTCCATAGTTTGTTGAAAGGTTGAACAACCTGTACTACAACATGTTTCATTGCAATAATTCACTTATTCAGAGTACTGACCTCACCATTGAAGATAATCGACTCAAAAGAATTTAATTGATATGTAGCACGCTAGGACGCACATAGCCTAGCTCCCTTAAGTTTCCATCATCAAGCACTTTCTAATGATAATTGATCACGTTGAACTACTGCAGTGCTGGATCTCCAACTTTATAAGTAAATGCTGGGGTAAAAAAAAAATTGTTCCTCCTGAATCCCTAGAATTCACCTAATTCCAACCATGCAAGCAAGGCCAAAGGTCGATGCTATGAGGCAATGGCGTGTTGGCGCATTTTGCAAGGATGAAGTAAAAAAATACAAGAGCGTCAACGCTTGGATCATGCCCATTGCGCGGTAACCTGCAAACTCAACCGACCAGCACACGACATCGTTAGAAGGCAGTGCCAAAGTAGCAACAGTGTACCCCAACGGAAACGCTGCGCTTGAAACCGCCACGGCCAGGAGCGCGCTCCACTTCCCTCCACCGAAGTACATGGGCACGGCCACGGCTGCACCCAGGACGATGAACTGCGGTGCCAGGAAACGGAGTAAAGATGTTCCAGACATCTCTAACATGAATCTCTGCCACACACTCATGGAAGAGAAAAACCAAACCCCGTAGGCAAGATTGCGCAACCCAATCACGACAGCCGTCAGGATGCCACCCTGAAGATCACGCTGGCGTGCTCTGGGTGATTCGAATTCCCGTTTCACAAGCTCATTCCATTCGTGTTCAGTCAGAGCTACGTCCTTGGGAGGATCGTGACCCACCGCTGCACTAGCAAAACCAGCAGTTAATGAACCTGTGATAACTGTTGCCCATCCTACGGTTCCCTTGCAAGCTGTATGGTCTGAGTTCACAAATGTAGCCATCGTGACTGCCCCGGATAGAAAGCTCTTGATGATGGCGTACAGCCAGGGTCGAGAAACGTAAGCTGACCCAGGTTGAGAAATAAACATGACTACCAGGGCGCCAAGGATTGAGCAGAAGCTGGCGAAGCAGGCCACCGCCAGAGCCTCCTCGAAACTCACTACCCCCATCTCACCCATCTGCTTTGCAATCAGTCAATCTCTACAATGTCAGACTCCTACTTAACTCGGAATGTTTCTGCTGCATTCTAGGAACTGATAGACCAACAGATTGAAGTAAAAGGATTCATAGCCAACTTCCGAACCCACTGATCAGAACTAGGAAACTTAACACCGGCGCGGTACGTAGCATCAAATCGAGAATATAGTACTGCGCCGATACTGCACCAGAAGCCTGCAAAGAGATCAGATGCACGAGTTCAGAAAGCTAGACTGTGCAAACGAGACGAAGTTCTTCTCATCTAACTTTGCAAGAGATGGATGGCTCGCCATGTGAACATTGCATATGCAGCCATAGGTGGTCCAGGAGTTAAAAAACGTGCGACTCATACAAGATTATAATAGAACAGGATGGTGACGAGAGTGACCAGTGATATTCCTGATCTGGCTCAAGTGGACTTCAATGGCTGGAAAGTCTTGCCGACTGACTCATAGCCGACCAGCTAAGTTATATTTGAATCCAGTTAGTCTGGAGGGAGGTGGCCTTGCGGATTTAGTGGAAGAAACCATTGACCGAAGTCACAGTGTTTCAGGTTCAACAGTCAGTTACAAGTAGGAATTACTTCGTTGGTGAAGAATTCACGACAGATGTTTATGTTAGTACAAGCAGTTTACATCTCGGGCTTCTGTCCGAGGTAATTAACCTGTAGGCCAGTAAGCTGAATCCTTGCTTTGTTGAGTTTGCGCGCCCCATCGTGTGAATGAACCCAAGATGAACAACACGAACTACCATCGTGACACATTTTTCGCTTGATAAGTTGTGGCACTACTTTTGCTGAATCTGTCAAAAACAAGTTTTACATCATACGCACCTCGCCTTGATTTGTGCACGAACCCTGAAAGTGTGACGGTCTGGACTCTGGTCAGGACTGCGCTACCAAATTTACCGAGATTTCACATGCTACAGCGGGGGTTCAGAAATCAAAGCTCACAGTTGTCACAAGATTTTTACTACTACAGTGATTGAGGAGCAAGCGTAACAGGATCCAACAACACTGCCGGCGCCAATGCATGAACACTTGAACATTAGACGTGCATACAATAAAGTAACTTCTCGAGCCAGCACAGATTCTGAGGATGGAAAGTATAATGGCAAGTTCAATACTATTCACGTATCAAGAATAAATTTCATTAACATACAAGCCCTCAATCGAACATTTCTGAAACCGTGAACTATTTCCTCATGTTTCATCGAAGGCTGGTGAGACCAACCAACAACATTGAGTGCTGTAAACTGTGGTAGTAGAGAGTATTTACAAGCTGGATCTCAGTGGAAGTTGAGCTTCCTCCTTAGCAGCAATCTCAGCATACATCTGAGCAATGGCCTTTGCAAAGAAAGCCTTAGCTTGAGGTCTCTTTACCTGCACGTTTTCAAAATGCAGCTAAATCACTCTTCTATAGATGTAAATCATAACTTGTTACAAAAACTAAGAATATTCAAGGCACAAAAACTGAGAACGCAGCAGTTCTCCCAGAACCCAATTCTGAGAGAAAATAAAAAGGATTACCTTCAGTGTAGGTGTGAGAAGTCCATTTTCGATTGAGAAGGGCTCATCTGTCAGTGTCACGGCTTTGGCAAACTCAAACCCCCGTAACTGCAAAACAAACAAAAAGTTACCTGACAGTAGGGAGACAAGCAGCGATACACCCGAGGGTTTTCTAAGCTCGGTAAGAATTTCATGATACAATGCATTGATTGATGCGATTGATGATCTAGTTATGTTTCTCATAACTGGCCTAGATGTCCAAACGGTTACTATATTCTGAAAGCTCACAATTACTCAGGATGAGACAAACATTACTCAACGATCACACAACTAACTAAGGCAACTGGACCTCAGAGCTGGCTAGTCCAGCTCAGGAACATGATGTGTAGTAGATGAAGAACAAAATAAATCCAGGAACTCTACAAATATTGTACAAACGAATCAAGACCAAACCTGTGCTTCACGACCAACAGCATCCATATCCGCAAGCACGGCAGCTCGTACAACAGGATCAGCACAAAGCTTCTTCAAATCATCTGCATGCTGCTTCCACCAAGGGCAACAATATACTCAGCACCATATCCCGGTAGCCATAACTAAAATAGTAGCCACTCACCATCAGCTTAAAACCTTCAACAGAATCCAAATAACAATCAAAATTATAATTCGAGTGCAAGAATTCATTTCGAGCTTGAAAACAAAAAATACAATTGGACTGTCCTTGATAAGGATAAGACAAGATATTGATACTTACCTTGATACCCCTTGATTTTGCCCAGACAGGTAGAACTTCTGGATCGACAACAGCAACTGCCACAAGACTGGCATTGAAACTATCACCTATAAACAATCAGCACCAACTAGTTAGTAGAATTAAAATTGCAAAAGGCGCGGCAGCTTAAACTTCCAAAAACATAACATTATTACGATAAAGGGATCCAGTTGTGTAAATAAGCGCACCATGTATAAAACACTGGGCGATAAAGCGACTGCGGAGGTATACGTTCTCTATCTTCTCAGGCGCAATGTACTCTCCTTGGGCCAACTTAAAAATGTTCTTCTTCCTGCAGCAAGCGAGTGTGCGGTTCAACTCAAAAAAGAAGAGGCTTCGGTGCAGATTACTAGCAAGTATTAAATGAACAAAATGAATACTGTTCAAGTGAGGTGATGCTTGTCAAGAGTACCTGTCAATGATTTTCAGCCGACCACCCGGCAACCAACTTCCAATGTCGCCGGTATGTAACCATCCCTCTTCATCAAAAATCTCCCGTCTGTGATAAAAACTAAATGTTAACATCAACATCTCATTTCCATTTGAAAATATGTTTAACATCAAATAAGTCCAGAGCACAATCAATCGCCATACTATCTTAACACTTTCTCAAATGCATGAATGTGATAGATATAATCAAGTACAGAAGGCACATAGAAAGAGAGCACGGAAGGTACGTTTGAACTTCATCTTTGTAATAGCCTTTGAAGAGTATAGGGCCTCGAACACAAATCTCTCCCCTTGGGTAGGGCTTGTCATCGTTTGTGTATTCCATCTCCGGAACATCAGCAAGTTTCACCTCTGAAACATAAAACAACAGGACCATATTAGTCCAAACATCACAAATCTGAATTGTAGTAACACGCGCTATCTACAACGAAAATAGCAAGTCGCGCTGTCAATGAAATGAATACTTAATGCAGAAAACAATAGTTGAATCGATAAGACACGTAAGAAATTTTACCACACGATGGGCTTGGAGCTCCAACATGGCCAGATGTGTTGTCCCCAGGCTGTGTGCCAGAAATGAGGCACGACGTTTCCGTCATTCCATAGCCTTCTGTTACAAAACCACCAAAACATCTGCAACCACAAAATACAGGTTCGCATCACAAATAAATGAATTTGAATATATTTTTATTTTTATTTTTATTAAAAAAACCCTGGTCAGACCACCCTGAAGTAAAACACGAAGTTACCTCAGGTACTGGGCACAACAACAACCAATAATTTCCTTACTTCAAAAAGTACTTCACTGATTAAAAGCTCATGATGCAGAAGTGAACGACAGGAAACACACTCACATTCTTAAAAAATCTAGGACATCTGGGGATATTGGTGATGCGCCTGACAGTATCATACGAACCCGTCCCCCAAGAGCCGCCTTAACTTTGTTGAAAACCAAGCGGTCCCAGATAGGTGAAGGAGATTTTCCTGCAGCACAGCAAATAAATTGTCGTCACAAGCAATATTGAATAGCTTTTCAAAAGTAATCAAATAGTCAACCAAGATGTCAACAAGCAGCACAAATTTCCATTGCAGTGACTTGTATGTGCAGAACGATATTTTCACGAGCACGGGAATTGTTCGCAGGGCTAACAAACGGATAGCCTAAACTGCGGTCTTAGTAATTTCACCTTTCTCCAGAGCTTGTTTCTTCGAATTGTAGGCAACATTAAACAGCTTTTCACGGAGCCCACCTGAAGCCCTTACTGTTCCAGTAATTCTGCTCCCAAAATTACACGAAACACAAATCACATAAATGTAAACACGACATTCAAGATCGCGCTTCTCTTATCACTTTTTAGCAACAACATCATAATTTACTAATGACAAGACCCATAGTTGATCATGCACCAACAGGTATAAATCAGGATCACTGATCTGAGACCACTGCACTCACTTGTCATAAATACGATTGTAAAGTCGTGGCACACTGGCAAAAATCGTAGGCTTCAGGGTTTCCAGGTCATCCATCAGCTTCAAAACATCCTAAACCATACACAACCACAAAAATTTAGATCCCACAACACAGGTGCCACTCTTCAGAAATAGATTGCAACAATCACAAGAACTACACTCCAACAAAATACAGACAAGTACTGCGTACACTCTAATCATCTCTGCATTCAAGTTAAGAACATCACCCCACTACTCAACATCCCAAAGAAACTCTCCTGTGAACTCAAATCATTAAAACAGTCACATACCACAACTTCGGATTTGAGAAGGTGGCATTAAAGGTAATTTATCACAGTTTTGCATTGAAAGGAAGAACTAAATCTAAAAGAAGACACGTATTGCGAAAGCATTGAACCCTCTACGTAATTACACCCTTTGGCAAGACCAAGGGGAGAATTACAAGTCTGAAAGCTGTTTCTTACCCCTTGGAAAAAACCAACTGCCACACCATGATGCAGAAAAACGAGCATGTTCATCCTCTCGTATATATGAGCTAGTGGCAAGTACGAAATATGCCTGGTGAAAGAAAAAACAAACATACACGAAATCATAAGTTCCGATGCTCACAAATTCAACAAGATGCCAGAATTCACAAAAAAGCTAATACCTGTTGACAACTTACACATCAGAAGGAAGGATTTCCACAGCTTGACTACTTCCAGCAGCACTTGCAACAAGGTTGTAGTGAGATATCATTGCTCCCTGTTTTCACGACGTTACTGTCAGTAAATTATGCATTTGCGACAGACTTATTGCAAATCCAGTCAAAAAGGGGACCTACTAGTTATGATTTCAAGGATCTTTTATGTTAGGACCTTTCCAGAATGACTGATGTTATCATTCTTAAATTATCTCGAGTGATCTCAGCTAGGAGGCTTCAAGTAATTGTAACATGAAACACTGAATGCAAACACCTGGAAGAAACCCAAATTCTGAAAATATTCATTATATACACTAGTTAGTACGCAACCCACAGAGCAATGCCACATGTAATACGTCCATCGACAAAAGTAATTACAAAATAAATGGCACATGGCTATACATTCAAAATCTACAGCTCAATTCGTGTACCTTGGGAACACCAGTGGTGCCACTTGTGTAACATATGGTAGCTATATCATGTGGCTTGGGTGCCACAAATGCTCGCTGGTCTGCTTTACCCTGTAAACATAAGATATCGAACTTAAGTGAATTCTCGATACATTAATCAAACACACTTAGCTGCATGCACAACCTTGCATCACCCTGTGCAGATCTTTTAATCTGAAAATCACTATCCAGCTTCAAATGTTTGTCGTGATGATCAAAACAAGAAGGGCAAGACACAAGATTGGAGGTGATTGTGATTGTGAAAGTGCAAACGATGGGAATCTAAAGCTTTCATGAAAAACAGCATAGGAAAACATGCATATCATCACAAACATGTTAAAGGGATGAAAAAGATAAGATACCTGAGCTTCAAGCCGAGAAAAAGGTACGATCTCAATGCCTGACTGCGGCGGGACCGAAGGCACCAAATTCTCGGCACCTCCTACAACCTATACCCCATAACAAATGCTTAATTAATTGCAAAATGATAAAAATTCAAGAACCATACACAAATAAAACCCAGAGAAAAAACCTTGAAAATCTATAACATGACCACCTCAGCAACATACGAACTCATGCTAAGACCTATCTAGCGGATCAGAAACGCACTAGTCTCAGATTCTTTGATGCAAGTTGACGACTGTGGACCATCAAATAACACTGGAAAATACCAAAACTATGCCATATAATCACAACACCGTCGACTGTACAAGCAATAAAAAGAGACTACTTGGAATGAGTGTTATAAAAGTAATTCCAGCAGTGCGTACCACGATGAGCCGTAAACTTGGAAGCTCCGAAAGGCAACCCAGCAGCTGATCCAACCCAATCAAGAAAATTGTCAGAATTCCCGAAACAGCCAACCTAGTATGACTCTCCTGACCAGTTGCACGAATTTTGATGGGAAGATAAGAGTGGGCGGCAATAACTCACAGTCTGCAATTTGTCTGGGGTACAAAACACAGCAGCAACTTCCGCATGGTTGATGATAAACGTGACAGCATCAGCGCCTGCAAACCATTGTAATAAGACGATGCACACAAATCCCCTTAGTTACTCAAGGTGATACTGTCAGTCTATGTGTCACATATGGAACACAGTGTGGTCCCAATCAATTACTGGCACTACAATTGCAGCCTTTCCTTGCTTCGCTTCACAACTTCAAAGAAAATCCTACACTTAAGTTGTTTAATTAGTCATCAACTCAGTGCATAGTAAATAACATAAAAATCTTTAAAAACTTAATTGTCTCTGTTTGTCTACAAAAGTTAAAGAAAGTTGCAGCTTACCAAGGGTATCATACAGTGGAACAGAAACATAAGAGTAAGCAACACATGCTAGTTCTGAGATGACCCATTCCGCTCGATTAGTCATATACAACCCAATAGATGAACCCTGCAAATCACGAAATAACAGCGATAAGTCAGAAACACCTTTTCGAGAAGAACACAAAGACCAGCAAACGTAACAAACGTAACATATGTGTAAAAGTCTTGATCATGTTGGTATTATCAAGAGCTGTGATGTTCTTACCTTAGGGATGCCATGTTGGACAAGACCTGATCCAATTGCAGTGCGTGCAGTTCCCACTTCTCCATAGGTCATCCACCGATACCTACAAAGTGCAGAGATGCACAGAATTAGAACGAAATTAGAATTGCATTCCATCATATTCCCAAGACGCCTGAGCCTCAAACGATTTTATTATTCAGGTCTGGAGATCGCAGATGCAAGAGTTCGCACGATTGGCGGTTTAGCAGTGCACAGAATGAAGGATAATGTATCTTACTCGCCAACTGTGCCATCTTCACGGATACGGGTTCCCAAACACTTGTTCTCCGCAAAGGCTGCTTTCGCGTAACTTCAAATAATCCATGTAAGCAAGGCTTAGTCAGAAGATTACAGCAATATCCTAATTTAATCAAGGGTCTAGATATGTCCTCGTTGCTCAAGTTGCACAAAAGAACACATGCTTGAAGCAATTTCAACGGCGAATGGAAAACTCTATGCGTTCCATGCTCAGCAACAAAAATACCAATGCAGCAAAAAAATCATAGATGCCTTACACAAAGTTGTCGTGTAAAGTTCGGATTTCTGGGTGATCGGGCCAGTAATCCATGAGCTCAAGAGGCGACTTCACTGATCTGTAACAAACCGATCACACCCAAATCAAAATTCGATCTCTCTAAGGTAGGGGCTCAATCAGAACATATTCCTCCTAAACTCAAAAACAACTTGGTGTGTAAAGAATACACAAACCAGACAGTGAAGAAAAAGTACAGAAAATTTAACGGATTATTATGACCAACGAATGAAGTGGCCTATTTCTCTATGTATATCAAACGAACCAATTTCGTATAATTTTTATGACCGCATATGAAGTAGAAATATTTGGATTCAAGAGATCAAAATACATGTATTCATTAAACCAGTTACCTATGAACGTTCCATTTCCCGGTGCTCAGTTTCTCTGGCAGCAGAACACTGTACCCTTCCTCTGCATAGAGCACAGGCGACAAGGACACAAAAGAAGACCTTATTGCAGATCTTGACAGTCAGAAACAAACCCAAACGTATAACCAAACCAGAATCGACATCTGCGCCAGTGCAAAAGATGCAACTGCAAACCAGAACTGGAATGTAACTTGATAAATCGTCGTCAGGGCAGCCCGAATCACAAATCGCCCTTGTAAAGAAATCAAGGGCCAGCGAAGTGCATCAAGAACCAAAAACGATGACTTAGCCATCAACAAGTCCTGAATTTGCCTACCTATAATATGCTCGCCGGCGGTTGGTTGGCTCTCCAGTTGTAGAGGCTCCTCTGCATTAAAAATAATCATAAGCTAAGAAATCTACAAGATCCTGGCTCATTACAGCCGCAGCAGCATCATTCACGGACCAAACATTAGCAACCTAAGTACTTGCAGAGAATACGTCTTCCGCAAGCCGTACAAAAGAACATTAAGAAAAATCTCTTGAAAACTGGATAACTTGGTACTGGAAATTTAGCTCTTTGAGGAATACAATGAAGAGAGATAATAACAACAGTAATCCATATTGTATTGAATCTTCCTACTTTCACAAAAATACCGGTAGAAACTTCACTTTCAAACAATCCCAAATCAAGAAACTGATGCAAGAAGTGTACTATACAGCCATTTTCTACACCTACGCCAAGATATTCGAAGTATACAATGCTCCTCTTCATGACTATCAGGTATTCCCTGCATAAAAGTGCTACACCATGCTCTTCGAACACTCGGATTCTAGAGCAACACATAATAATATCGCTTCCTATCATAATCACTGCCGGGACGTCATGGTATTGTACAAATTTAGAGGTAGCATGCGAGCTATCTATATTGTGGGCTCGCGCACTGTAGGAAAGCCAATGATGAGCTTGATGTTCGATCTCAGGTTTTGTGTGTTTCTCAAGTAAGCTGAATAGCCAAAGAGATCTAGATTCTACAACCAACAAGCACCTCTCTAGCTCCTCACTCTCTCAATCACCTGCCTCTTCTCAACGAGACAGTTATATCAGACTCTCCAACAATCACTCAAATTGAGCAGACAAGCATGCATACCCGAGGCCTTTAGCTGCAAATGTGCATTCACCATGCGCAGCCGCCTTTGTTCAGCAGTCTCCATCGCCACGGGATTTGCCTCCATCTCTCTGCCCTCCGCTGGCTTACGCTTGGTGTGGCTTTCACAACTGAACAGTCAAACGATAGCACACGAACAGGGAATCTCTGAGTGAGTTTGGGTAACTACAAATTTCCAAAAAGGAGAACCATAGCTCGAATTCTTCTTCCAAACTTGGCAACGATAGGAAGAAACTCTCTGCTTCTACCAACTTAGTAGAATTGCTACACACAGACGACTAAACAGACCAACGACGGGAAACCGCAAGATAGGATGGTGAAGTTCGGTGCGTAGGGCCCACTCTACATTATAAAAATCAGCTAATAAATATTGCTCTTCGTAAAATATTACACATAAACCTACTGTGTTCAAACAATGCGACGAATATTCCACCTCACAAAATTTTCCAAAAACCAAGCCCATCAACCGCCTTACTTGGATCGGAAATTGGTTCAGAAAATGACATACAACACACAATTTCTATGGACAAATTCATTTTACCCCTAACTTCTTCGGACGAGACATAATACAGAGGATGTCCATTCAGCAGAACAATCAAAAGCGCCGCTGGACTTCTGAATCTAGTGTACACAAAGACCAAGACAACAAAGCCCATGTCCAATAAAAACTGAAACGAAGTAGGCCGTACGCTTCTACCTCCGCAGTTGTCCAATTCCTGGCTTACTGTAAACCTCAAACACACCAAGACACGAAATCAAAGCTCTCCTAATTTTCACAACACGGACAATCTCTCCTCCGATCGTACCAGATTGCAAAAGAGGCTATAACAAACAAATCAATCAAAAATCCAGAAAAAAAATAAATAAAAAAAAAAAATAACACAGAAATCTAATGACACAACCTTCAGAAACTCGGAGCACTTGCATCACACCACAATAATTGACCTGAAAATCCCCCGCCATAAACTCCCCCAGTACAACTCGACTAATTAGCTACAAACCTAATCAAAATAACAATCCGGAAAACAGAACTTCCTTACACATTCTAGATCCGATCAAAGAGAAATCAAATCGCAGAAATCCATGACCGATACTACAATTGAACTCTTACATACAACTATACTCTTCACCAAAAACGGTCACTAGTACAGCGTGATGACGAAACTAAAACTGAACCTAGAAAGTACAATACAATCCAAAAATTCCACAGACAGCATAAATTTCGATATTGACAAATGAAACGAAATCGGCAACCTAGCTTCAAAACCCTCGCAATCGCATCAAAGCAAAATCCGAAGCGGAACCGAAGCGTACTTACTGGTATGCTCGGACCTCTCGAATGGAAACTCGTCTCCGATGAAGGAATCAATTTCTACGACCGCACTGAGCTCGCTTCTCCGGCGTTGCGCTTCCTGCGATTCCAGAAACCGAGACTGAAACTCGCTATTCGTAGACGCGAACTCTTTAGCAACCGCAGCGTGCAAAGGATGGGCTTCCTACGCCGTCACCACGCCCAAAACCACCACAGTTTAACTGGAACCTAGATTTTGCTCCGGATGGTGTTCGTATTCGGTAGACTGTGATGGTTTCAAGTACTGTGTTGGTTTTACATCTTCGTCTCCATCGGTGTCTTTGCGCTGCGGGAAGAGGGATCGAGACGCAATTACGGTGGATGAGATCGGTGCGCAACGTCATCGGAGCCGTCGGGGGAGGAGAGGCAAAGCCGGCACTTACGCAAATGCGACTCTATCTCCTCAACGCATAGAATTCAAGTCCTAAAATGTACACACAAGTAGATGTTGGTCGTTTTAGGTCTAATGACGGGTTTGGAATGCGCCTCGTGAGCTCATCTGAAGTGCGTGGCGTGCGAAACTGGGCAACCACGTCACGCTTGGACCTCAGCGACACAAGTTACTTTTCTGTCTCTGCTAATCCAACACACTAATCTACTTACTCGCAGCATATGAGACAGCACTTTCGTGCGAAGATTTAGTAAGTTTCTTTCGCAACTTGGGTCGGAGATTAGGTGAACTGTGCTTCTAGAATGTGATACGCAAGTTGTTTGTTGCGTGGGTTAGCACTTCTAGTTCGGCAGAGGATTAGCGAGGGAACAGCTTACGGGCTTCAGATGTGGGGTTAGAGTGTTCGAATTATCCACATGTTGATGTGTGATTGGATTAGCATTCGGGAAGCCATCGGGAAAAATGGGATGAGGCTGGGAGGAGCGCTGGGATGCGTGACGGCTTTGGAGGCGTCAGAAAGCTAAAGTTAGAATGATAGAGTGGTCCACTTGGCAGATGGCTTTCGGAGGTGGGATGTGGGGCATATGGTCCAAAACTCATGGGAGCTTGGTATCTAGTGCTGCTTGGAGTGCACACAACTGTGGGGGTGTTTTGAATTATCATTTGACATTTATTAAAATCCAAACAGCGTGATTGTTGATTGTAGATAGACTGTGAATTTTACATCCAAATCAGAATCCTCTTTATTTCTTTAGAGCCCCATGTATGGAAACAAGGTCCTGGCTCTATTAAGTGAAACAAGTTATATACGATATAACCCTTGATTTTAAAACATTCTCAAACAATGTCTACTTATGAAGGCTGATTGCAATGGGGCTCTGAACAACATGTACTCCATTTGTCCATACTAGATAAGCAAAGCTGGTCACAGTAGTATTCGTCAAGCTAGAGTCAGGGGTATTTACAGTTTTTACCTTCACAGTAAACTTCTTCTTCTGATTCTTCGTATGGAACTTCAACACACTTGGGGTTATCGTGATCTTCACATCTGAAGGAGCTATAACCTGAGAGGAATAAGTGGACTTTGCGCTTCCAACATTTGTCAACGTCCTCTTCATCTTCATGGATATGTGTGAACGAGAAGGACGTTCCTTGAAAACCGCTGAGAACGAAGGATAATTTAGGTTCTCCACTCCCACTGATTTCTTGGGACAGCTGAGCTTTTTATTATAAGATGTAAAAAGCTTCAAATCCTCACCTGTGACATTAACCGCACACAAAAAATCCACATAATCCTGAGGACCCATGTCATAGACCAAACCTGGATCCAATGCTTTCTCCGGTTGCACTTGGCCAGCTCCATACTCAAAAGGAGTTGCCTCAGCCATTGTAGCACTATCAACCATCTTCCCTCCCGTGTTGTCAATTCTTGAGGCGGTGGTCATCATGGCCGACTTAATAGCAGCAGGACTCCAATCCGGGTGGGCAGCCTTCAGCAAGGCTGCCAATCCAGTAATGTGCGGGGTTGCCATGGATGTACCAGAAATAATGTTGAAGTCCACAAACCTGGGGTCAGATCTCACCCTGGTTATGCTGAGGTTTGGGCTCCAAGCTGCGAGTATATTCACTCCAGGGGCAGAGATGTCCGGCTTCAGAACCTCCGGTGTCACAGAATTCGGTCCTCGTGATGAGAAGATAGCGACAGCTGGTGCAGGTGTCACGCCCAATTGCGTTCCAAGAAACTGGAACTTCCCGACTGGATTGGGGGTGCCGCTCATGTAAGCTAAGAGAGCGACTCCAGCTTTGGGGCCCACATGCGTAGCTGGTAGGAAATGGGGGTCGGCTACAGTGTCCTCCCCCCATACATCAGTGTTGTAAAGGACCATGCCAGCACCACCAGCAGCCAGAACCTCGGCTCCCTTTTCAATACGCCCGTTGGTTCCGCGCGCGCACACGACGATCCTTCCTTTTGCAAGAGAGGGATCCAAGGATCCAGACAGACAAAGAGTAGCCTTGGAGGTGTCATTGAGGGCTGCATCGGCTCCAGTGATCAACTGGACGGCGTTGTCGGCTACACCATCCTTGAGCTGGTACATCGATTGCCCAGGAATGATCTTGCCATTGCCAAGTTCGAGGTTGGCAGGGAAGGCTCTGTCCACAGTACCTGCTGCTACTGTCATCATCCAAGGCGAAACATTTGTAACCGTTTGCAGATTGGGGCCATTGTTTCCAGCTGCACACGACACAAAAACGCCCTTGTTCATCGCTCCAAAAGTACCAATTGAAAGCATGTCCTTCGTGTAGGGCAAAGCGTAGCCGCCTAGTGACATGGAGATGATGTCCACTCCATCCGCCACAGAATCGTCTATGGCCTTCAATATGTCGGACATGAGACACATTTCGCCATTGGTGAATTGCCAACAAACCTTGTACATAGCAATTCGTGCCTTAGGTGCCATTCCTCGCGCAGTCCCATTAGCAGATCCAAACAGGTTGGCGTTGGGTACCATAGAGCCGGCTGCTGTGGATGCCGTATGAGTTCCATGACCGTCATCATCTCTAGGAGATAAGATAACCCCCTTCCCAGGTTTCTTTGAAGGGGCTACACTGGACATGTGTTTTTCCATACCAAAGAAGTAATATCTGGCACCAATCATCTTATTGTTGCAATGGGTGGCGTTGAAGTCCTCACCTGATTCGCATATTCCTTTCCAACGAGCTGGAACAGGCCCAAGCCCCTCATCGCTGAAGCTCTCACTCTCAGGCCACACCCCTGTGTCGATCATACCAATAATCACGTCCTCCTTGAGATCGCCGTCCAGCCATAGATTTCTCAAGGACGTAGTGAGGCCTAGAAACTCAGGAGTTCGGGTTGTAAGCAGGGGGACCATCGTGTCAGGATAAACCGCCAGTACTCCGTTCACATGTTTAAGGGCTTCGGCTTCCTCGGATGTCAGGTGAGCCGAAAAACCATGGCACACTGAGCTGTACACATGTAATGGGAGAATGGCAGACTCGCTCTTGGAGTCCAACGTCGAGGCTGGCTTCAATGTCTGCAGGAGTTGGGTGTACCTAGACAGGGCTGCCTCAGGGGTACTTACACCGTCAGTTGGGCTCTGGTCCATGTGAACAATATACACCGTCCTAGCTTGTCCATAGTCATTGGTGGTTCTTTCAATATGCGCCGGAGAGACTTTGCCTTGCATCACAATCAGCATCCATAATCCCACCACGATCAACGGCCTAGCAATCTTCCCCATCACTTTCACCGCTGCAAAGTTATCACCTGTTTTCAGACCAAAGTCACTCAAATGCCGATCAGTATGCAAACTTACATACTTCAATAATTTTGTAATTAGTACCAAAATAAAATCATGTTTCAAAAGAAACTTTCAGTGTCAAGCACAGAAACGACTCTACCTTATGAGCAGATGAATTCTTTATTATAATCGCAGCTCTTTCCTGCGAATGACTAGATCGTTCGCTGATTGCAGACAGCAATACACAGACAGAGAGACGAGGAACACCAATTGTGGGGATGAACGAGCGGAATTCCACAAACCTGACGACAGGAAGCAGTGGAATATATAGCAATAGGTGAAATGACAGGCCACTGTGTACATGGCCATCGGCTCTCTCAAAGGTCAAATCTGAACACTCGATGCTTCTGCGTACGCTAAAGCAAAACAATTGTGCGAGAAAGAATCACAAGAGATGCAGAAGCTCAAACCGGTCACAGCCTCTCCCATCAGTACAACTGCATCATCTCTGACACCCGTATTGGAGAATCGACTTGAGCATACCCGAATTGACATATCACCCCACGCCAACAAAATTACTCAACCAATATTCACAAACCATTATCCCAACAGAACACAGCAATTGGGTTTACCTTCCGGAACCTCTTCAAGTCGACTTCGGCAGGCGCATCACAGAAGCTCCAAAGTTTCACCAGCTCCACTCTCTTCAAACACCCTGACAAAATATGGTCAGCTCAACTGAAAAAAATATCCACAAGCCAGCCTCCTTATAATAACAACAGTAAGCACATACCTCAAGTAACGAAGGCACAGAGTGAACCACCCTGCCGTCTGGTACCCAATATATAGCAATATGCTCAAGTCGAAGGTGATAAAATTGAGGAAATGGCGTGTGTAAAATTAGGCAAAGCAGCTTAAAAGTTCGGATCACAAGGTGATCACAATGAGATGATCAATCGTTTAGGGCTATCTTCAAATTGTATCTAGAACTTGACAAGGATATTGTTGGTTCTAGAGGATCCACAGCCGTTCACCAATAAAGGATCCACAGCCACTTATGTTGATGTCCGTTGGGACTTTTTCAATCCAAACTTGCAGTTTGAGCTGCACACTTGAGTTTGCTGGATGTTAGCTTTACTTGACTTAGTTTGTCTGAATTGTCTGATTGTAGTGCGACAGGTTTCTATGGTTTGTTCCTTAAGGTAGGACTTAGTTCACATGGATAAAGAAGTGACACGGTCTTCGACATAGACACGGTTATATTCGAAAGGCAGCCTCTTGTCTGTAACGCAACGTTACAGTGGTTGCCTGATGATGAGACTAGGCCAAAAGTTACTATTGCACCGCAGTTAGTTCAACTCAACATAAGAAATCATGGACTCATTCTCCCACAGTTATCAGAGTTCTGCCTCTTCGAAGTCGCTAACACCATTGAGACAAATCATTCACCATTTAGTGCTTCTGCCACCTTGTCTTGATTCCTCGGATGAAACATGGAATTGCCTTGCTAAAAGATTCCAAATAATGTTCATACAACCTCAACGAAGACCTTCTGGAATAGAGCTGGAATAGAAGCAATGAAAGGACAAGGATATCAACATTGTAGACTGTTTGGCTAAAAGAATGTTTTACAGAATCATAAAATCTTAATAGAAGATATACACACAACTGTCTATTTTCCCTGAAATTAATCAAGACCCACACAGATGCGGCAGATAGTTCGCATGCAAAACTGTCCAGGCTTTCGGCAGAGCCCACATACTTCTTACAACGGCAAGTCGAGACCCTTTCCAACCTCAATACCAATCGATTGTAGAAGACCCCTGTGGATGATCTGGTCACAGAAAAACATCAACAAATAAGAAAGTCGTTAAGGGCCAACAGACAACAAAAAGTTCCAATATTTTGCGTGAACCCTACAGGCACTTCCCTCTTGCCCTAACCACTGGTTCCAACACCAAATGCAGTATTCAACCATCACTATCCCAACATAATTTTATGATGATATGTGTTACTTGCGACAAATTAGAATGCTTAAAGATACAAATTATCAAAACCCTCAATGTTCTGAAATTCAATGAGGGTTGAATGTGTACACAAATGTCTGGGAAATAACATATGAAGAAAGGGCAAAGTTCTCAAGAACTCACCGCTTCCAATATGATGATTCCAAAAAGTCCAATCATAGATGCACGCGAGTTCCACACTTCGGCATTTTCAGTAAAACCCCAGAATGACACGGGCAATTTCGGCTCATCCTTAGGTACCCCGACCTGCAAGTTCGCAATGACGATTAAGGTCTTGTAGCTGCTAATCAACAGGAATGGCACTCGAAAAACATTGCCAGCTTACGGGTTACGTGCAAAAATGACAAAAGAATTGCTTGAATCTCCAGCTCAAACAAGAAAAATACGTGGACGAGTGACAAACACTCCTGGAATTCCCCATCGCATAATTCAAATTCAATGCAATTCAGCCTCTACTACGCAGAACACTTATTGCTCCTTCGCAAAAACAAATACGCTCCCTACCGTATGGCACATCATCCCAGCAAACCACATGTCAAACTAGAGCCCAAAATTCATACCCCTTGTGGCAACTTCGCAGCTCGGATTGGAGACACCACTTGCCTCCCAGAACTCCGAGCCACCTTCAAGGAACCTAACTCAAACATCCACAACCCATCAGTCAAAAAACCCTGTCCCCATCCCCGAAACCAATCCCCCACATCTCTACTCTTCTCTTCACATTCAATTCTACCATCACTCCAACCAACCCAACCCGCAACTGACCTCGCAGTCCCTTGACGTCCGAAGTGCGCAACATGGAGGAGCCGAGCCCGGCCACAGCCACAGCCTGAGCTGCCACCATGGACGCCATTGCTGTCTGTCTAGCTGTGTCTGTGAGTGTACACACTTGCTAGTCGAGAGTTACAAATTCAGTTGCAAGGATTGCGAGTCTGGCCGACTGCTAGAATTCGGAGAGTTGTGGGAATTCGGAGGCCTGTAGAGAGGGGGCCAATTGAAGGGGGAAGCGCAGCCATGGCCCAAGCCACACAATTGCTCCAGATAAGCGTAAGTCGTCTCCTCTCCACTGCTTGCTGCGTCTCTCGTTCCGGTGGGCCAGCTCTTGGATGAAAAATTTTCGATGAAAATGCCTAACCGAAAGTGTTTGGATGAGATTGTTGGATGAAAGTGTTTGGATGAAAGTATTTGTTTTTTGTGTAGTGCCTTCATGGACTTTGGATGATTTTTTGGGTTTTTGGGGACGAATTGTACTATTGTATATCAATAAAAGGAAAAAAGAATTTTTTTCGTTACAATTTTATTGATTGGAATGTTTGTAATATTTTTATTTTTATTTTTTTTAAATTGCATGTATGTTTGCAGTAATTTTATTTTTTTTATTTGGTTATTTCTGGGAGGAAATAAAAGTTATTTGACCATGATTGATCTTGAAAGAGTCTATGTTATTTTGCATTGAAAGTGATTAGCATACGCTTTATTATGTTTGAATATGATTATTATTCAAATTGTAGTAGAAAAAATAAGGTTCTATTTTAATAATGTTGTATGCTTCTGCCTATATGGCAAGGAAACCAATTGTATTCTAATGGAAATAACCTGCGACATTCAAGCGAAATATGGATATGTGGAGTTGATGTCCCTAAAAACCCAGAAATAGACCTACAGAATAATGTTGAAAGGTCTCCAAAATTTTGTGGTGAGAGAGGCAAAAATGGTTCTTTTATTTTATTAACAAGCATATAATGCTATTTTAATATTTTTAACAATTTTTTTATAAAGAAAAAATGTTTTGCAATTGGCGTTATTAGGCAATTATTTAAAATTAACTCACCCGCTTTTTAATCCACAATCAACCTTCTTGGTCAAATTTTGGTTTACACTTGGTGAACATAAAAAGGGGCCTACAGACTTTCTAAATTACATTTTTCTAAAGTGTAACTATGGAAACGTGACGGTAGAATGAATCTATTTTCAGAGCTTTTAATGTGTTGTATAATCCTCTAATGTAATTATAATTGTTCACAAAATTCTTTCTAATTTTTGTTGAAATTTAATTGATTTATAAGGACGCTCGGGTGGTTATGGTTTAATTATTTCTTGTATATACACAAATGTGTCTTAATTTTAGGAAGAGGAAAAAAATATATCATATTATATGCAAAGTAGATATTATTAAAACAATGTAGTAATTTTTCAAAATTGTTTTAGTGAAATTTCACTTTAAAAAAGCTATGAATCATTCAAAACAATTATTTTGGACCATGTATTGATTTCTTTATTATCAAATCCACAAAATTTTTAGCATTATAATTTTTAAAATATTTAAATTAAATCATTGAATTTAATTACAAACACATTCATATTCAATCTTATGCTTCTGTTTACAAAACATGGAGTAAAAATTTACAAGAACTTTATCTATATGCTACTACCCTCCACATTCTTTTCTTCACAAGTGATTCTACATCAATTCTTATAATATGTGCTTTATTTAATCAATTTATTTTGAAATAAATGTTACAGAACTTAAAGAATGATGTAATAAGCGTAGAGATTTTTCTTTTATTTTAAATAATAACAATAGAAGCATCTAATATAATTTTAAAAACTAAATGATTTTATTACAACATCTATAGGTTCTTATCATAAAATCATATCCATTTCTATTGATTTTAATTAGAATTGTTAATAAACTAAATTAATGATTTTAGTTGCTGTAAAGTTTTATATCATACTGACAAACTCAAGAGTATTAAACCCCTAAACGCCTAAACGACCAAAAACTAATTAATCTCATTCTTTCAAGTTCCATAATTGTCATCCAAATGACATTTTTTCATCCATTCTTTTTTTTAATTTGTAAATTTGTGAGAATATATCTAATTTCATTAATGAATCCTCTAGGTAATAATTTCATGAATTTGGTGCCTCCTTTAATTCCAAAACATCAATACTGTGTGTGTATTAAAACACTTCTAAATACATACAGCTACAACACAATTTTAACTATTATGATGATTTTTTTGCATTTGACGTATACTGATGAAATGAAGCTCAACAAATCTATTTTTTATTTTAATTTAAAATTTTGAAAAATCCTTAAAATGGAGTGATTTATAGATGGTATAAGATGACGGGATATAACCATATCTGCTACTTGAATTTTCCACGATTGTAGGTTTTATCATCATATTTTTGAATTAAAACATAATTTTTGAGCACGGTAACTAGTATAAAGGTACTTGGTTGTCGTATAGATATATGGTAAAGATTTTGTAGATTTTTATTATAACTTATATTTTATATGAATTTTCTTTGTTTGTTTTGATTTGAAATTTCATATTAATTACATAATGAAATCATGAATTTTGATAAAATTACTATATGTAGATAACATGTTTATCTAGCTAAGGAAAATTAAAAAATCATATTTTATAATAGTCAAATAGAGCATCTTGAGTTAAAGTCTATTTCCATGGTCATAGGCTTAGGCATTTGGGGTTTAAGGGAATATATTGATGCCTTCTTGTATAACCTGAGAGAGGACCAAAAAGAACAGAAACAATGAATGTTGCATAATAATAAATTTATTGGAAAACCCAAATGTACATACAGAGTTAAGATTGTTAAATCTAAAAGATAAACGTAAATCTTTTATTTTCAGCTCACCATTAGAAAGTAGACCCGGCTCATACCCGATTCTAGACCCGACTTATACCTAGTTGTAAACCCTGCTCATACCCAGTTATGAATTCTGCTCATACCCCAAAACCCCAAAATTGATGATCTAAGATCTAGAATCACAACAGATTTAGTCTTATTCCCTAGTTCATAAAGTTGTATTCTGAATAGATTTGTTGATATGTGTTGAAAGTTGCCCACAATAAGTCAGAAAATAGATGATCAAAATACTGCTGGTACTTCATGTTCAATAATCAACTCACGTCTGCTGGCCAGAACCGGATTATAAACTCTGACAATTATGATCATTAGATTCAATTTCTGTGCTATGGATTTTGGTAATGACAACTGTTTCAGAACAAGAGTGTTACAACTTACAAGTATTCTAAATAGTGCAGTAATTATTCAGTTCCAGTTGGGTCACACTGCACCATGAAATAAAGTGTATCATGAAAATCCCCCAAAAAACAAACTGTGCCTGATGCTTCACAACACCAAGAGTGAAAATGGCCAACCTCATCAAAACAGCCATTTTTCAAGGAGATCTAACGAAAATGTCCTGCACATGAATTCTGCGGAAGAATCCCACACATATGCAATAGTATATACTGTTTAAACAGGTGAGAGCGCCAATTGCTTCAGAACTCTTCTTGCATACACTTCCTCGGTGCAAGAAACGTTCCCAATAGCAACTTGGCATGCCACATAGTACATGTAGCTTCCGAAACTTCAACTACAACTTAGAGCAATATCTCAAATCCAACACACTTCTCTACCTCCATGAGAACTATTAACGAACAAACCAAAGAAACCGGTTGCACTACAATCAGACAATTCAGACAAACTCAGTCAAGTAAAGCTAACATCCAGCAAACCCAAGTGTGCAGCTCAAACTGCAAGTTCAAATTCAGACGTTCCATGCACGGAAATTCTACACTCAACAACCATTGAAAAAGTCCGTCGGACATCAACATACCGTGTTGTCCACGTGTCGAGGGCCTCTTCGCTACACCCTTATAAATCTCACGTGGCAACTCTGTTTAGGGCTTGCGTGGTCATCTTCACATGTGAGAGAGAGACACACAAGTGAAGTTGTGTGTGCAGAGCCTTTGTTTTCCGACTTCTGCTTCTGGTGGTGAGCTCGGCCTGGTGTGGCGTTTCTAGATCTGATGAGCTGCGACTCCTGCTCCGGGATCTAGAGTTTTGTTCCTAAACTTGTGACCCTGTGGGACATTATAACACGTAATAGAGAGCTCCACTGAAGAAGGGAGCTCAGCTGAAGGGTTTTGTACCGACATGTTGCGATGGCGCCGGAGAAGTGGATTCTGAAGCACACCGCAGGTATGGTTAGAGCGTCTATGTACAAGGTAGTGACGAAGCGGTTGCTTACCAGGTCGGCTTTGGTAAGTTGGTGATGAAGAGGTAGTCTACTGGGGATGGTTCAGGTAGCCAGATTCCAGCGATGTTTACTTCAGCCGGCGGAGGAGGTGGAGCAGGTGGTGCTGCTGGTGCTGCGGCGGGAGCAGGTCGTGGAGCGTCATCATCAGGATCATCGGCTGCGTTTACTGGGTTGTATACGTTAGCCATGATTTACTGAGAGCGTCGGGGATGAGCTTCAGACAGTTGGACTCTGTCTCTCTCAGTTTATCATTCCTAACGCTTACCACTCTGTATAATCTTCAGCAGTGTGGAGGTTGCGGAGACGCGTTAAAGAACTCTGTGTTTGTAATCTCTGCAGTGAAACTCGTCGTTCGTACTCACTGTTAAGGATCCCTGCTTGAGGAAGCTCTAGGTTGAGGATGCCCTGGATGTCCTGCGTTGACGATGCTCTGTTTAGTTGCAGCTCGGCGTTGGGGAAGCTCTGCGTTGGCGATGCTCCCGCCTTGAGGATGCTCTCTGTGTTGGGGATGCTGGTGCTCCGTGTTCTTAGTTGGTAAGCTGAATTCTTCTCAGGGTTGAGTTGCTCTTTTCAAAGCAACATGTCTGCGTGCAGCAAGAATGCGAGACGAGATTGTTAGTTGATTGACCGCCGTTGCATCCAGCGTTCTAGAAAAATGTTGTATACCAGACACGACGCTGCCACCACACTAAATCTGCTCTTACGATTTCACAAAATGGCTAACTTGGTGATCTTGATGCAGCAGTTTGACTGAACCAATTTGCTCCAGTAAACCTGCAGATTTGTACTAAAAAATGCACACCTCAAACCTTTGCCAAATCGAACTGTCATCAATGCCTTTCAAGAAGCAATTACCGCAGCCCCTCACTGACCTCTAACTTTCAATTCACATAAACATTTTAATTAGATCCTCATCAATATCCAGCAACGATCCAAACCTACTCATGAACTACCTTCACACAGCCTTTTTGAAATCCTCAAACTGCCAAAACGCCTTCACAGAACGGAAGACCCAAATCCTGGTTTCAACACACACCTACCCAGGAAACATAAACGCAGAGAAACACTTTCATGCAATTCAATATCAAAGGGCTTGTACAGTGCCAGCACTATATCTCCTGCAGAATACAAACGACTTGCAAAGGATGGAAACTAGAGCCCACAGGAAAAGGGAAACTGTCTCTCCTCTGCTAGTTCTTCCCTCGCACTGATCTAGGCTCAAGCTACATCAAGTGAATAAGAGTGGCTCCTCTGGAGATGGAGTGAGGATGAACTGAAACCAGATAGAAGAAGTGAGGCAAGGTGCGATTGAGGAGTGAGTTAGGAGGTGGTGAGCAAGTAGTCGTGTCAATGAGAAGTGAGTTAAGATAACGCCCAATTCTTAGTTTATGTACTACCTTTGGCCTCCGCCGCCAACAGAATAAGAGAACAACTTCGTATTTTTATACATTTACGATCACTGTATCTCTACCACAGTCCGAAGGCTTCCGACTCGTTCACAGGTTGTGATACTTTATCGGAGTGAGTTTCTGGCATGTTTCATGAAAGTGCGGGGATACAAACTCACGCGAGGATCGTCGACCGATGGTTGAAGGGCGGAGATTGTTCCTAGCATTGCTATGCAGCTTCCAGGAGAGTTACTGGAGCGGGGCATGATGGGTCGGCAGCGCGGGCCGTGTTAGCGGACACTGCTCTCTCCGGACTCCGGTCATTTGCCAGGTGGGGTATCGGTATTGGGATTGAGATTGTAAACGTCAAGGTTCGGAAGCCCGGTATCGCGATGCGTTATTCCGGTTTCCCGATGCGTTACAAGTGGCGCCAGCGGAAAGTCTAGTAGGACGAGGCTCGGAAGTTGGGAGTCTCGGAAGCTCAAGCAGGTTTGACACAGCCTGTAATAAAAACCCTGCTTACTATTTGATATGGTATTCAAAAATCTATTCTGCTGGTTTGTTCCCTTCTTTATTTTTTAACTTCCTTATGCTAAAAGTGAGCATTTAATATTATCAAAAATATGATAAAGATCTGTGATATGTGGCATGGGATATGTGACCTGCAATATGCAATTTGCAGTGTGTAGCATTTACAAGTAGTTTCATAATGAAAGAAAGACATAAAGTGAACTTTTGGAGGCAAAATAGGTGACTCAGTTTATTTACAACTCTGTCCTGAATCTAAACTTGAAGGAGCATTAAACATAAGATATTTTCATTGGGTGAAATTCTACGAAATTGCAAGGAGACATAATTGCCAATGGGGTTGTTCACACATCCTGCCAGCAGGAGCAGTGAGCCTACATTACAGTAGGTCTTGTGCTGATTTCGTAGCTCTCTGCTCTTGGAGTTGGTGGATGTTGCAATACCAAGGCTGTATCCGTAGCTAGGTAGTTGCGTTGAAGGGCAAGGGCCCAAGAACCCGAATCTCAATCCATGACTACCCACCTGGCAGAGGGCCAGAGGCCCATGCCACGGCAATCCCCTATGGGTTGGCAACTTGGTCCCCGTTCTCCTTGAAGCTGCCTGGGAATGTCGTGGAGCAAATTTCGGTCATTCAATTATCGGAATTCACTCATTCGGACTCGGTGTTCAATGAACCGTGATTTATTTTCACCGGAACCAGAGGCAAACTGTGAGCAGAATACATGAATTCAAAAACATTTGATTCCTAAGAGGCAACGTAAGGTAAAAAGTGGGCCAACTCGTCCAGAAGTCCGTCCTTCCCGGCCCTGGACTTAGATCCGATTAGTCATACAAGGTGCTGCCATCCAAAGACGTGTTCTGTAGCGTGTTGATGTGGTAACTAGCTGCAACCGAACCATTTGGTTTGGTTCTGTTGCTAGGCTCTGTGGGTTCCATTTTGCTGCCCCTCCCCGTTTTGGGGTCCTGGGGTCCTTTTTTGGTTTTTATTAAAAAAAAATTTAGGGCTGTAGGCCCAAATTTACCCAAGGAAGATCCCCATGAGATCACTAGGACCCCCACTCAAGGCAAATAATAGGGGCAGAGATTTGCCCCTCCCCTCCCCACCCCCCCGACCTTGGCATCTGACCCACCCCCCAAGCACTGCTTGATGGGGGGAAATAGACAAATCGTTGTATTGGTGTCAAGGATTTATGATTAATGGAAGGCAAGACTTGATTACTTTAGTAACATCTAGGGTAACTCCTACACGCATGAACGACCAAAACAAGTTGATCTCAATCTTTGAAGTTCCAAATTTGTCATCCAAATGACAAATTTTTATCCATTTTTAATTATTATTTTTTGATGTTGTAAAGTTGTGAGAAATCTACCCAATTTCATTAATGATTCTCTAAATAATAATTCCATGAATTTTGGTGCCTCCTTAAAGTCCAAAACAACAATATTGTATGTGTATCTAAAAATTTCTAACCACAAACTACTCAAATATAATCTTGACTATGGAGATGATCTCTTTTGCATTTGAGGTATTTAAGTCATAAAATGTAGCTCGACAAATTTGTTTTCTAGTCCAATTAACTTTTTTTTTAAATCCCTAAAATTGAGTGATTTATAGCTCGTATAGGATGAAAGGGTGTAAATGTGGTTACTACTTGATTTTCCACGGTTTTAGGTTTTTTCATCATATTTTTGAATTAAAACATAATTTTTTAGCACAATTACTAATGTAAGGTTCTTGGTTGTCATGTACATCTATAGTAAATATTTTGTAAATATTTTGTATAAATTATGATTTTTCTTTATTTGTTTTGATTTGAAAATTTATATTAACTACATGATAAAAAAATTAATTTAAAAAAAATTGACTACCTGCCTGATTTAGAGGACTTCTCCCGAGAAAAGTAAATTCCTTGCATCAGGAAAGTCTGATGGACTAAATTTTATATAAATTCTGTAAAAATTTACTATTAAATATAACAAGCTAGCCTTTTATATTAAAAAATGGTTAATCTTTTGTCAATTTAACTAGTATCATTTGTACTAAAAAAATAACATTAATTATGAGTACTATTTTGAATGTAAAATTTATATTAAGTTTATATAAATTACACATATGAATCTATTTTACTGTAAAATTTTGGAAATGGGTATTTCAATATTTGTAGATTTGGGATTGAATGGTGATGTAGCTACGGGGTAGATTTAGAGTTGAAGAAACGAAAGAACGTGGTAGATTTGGGATCGGTGAAGTGCATGCATATGATAGATTTCCAGTGCAAAAAACACAAATAAATGTATATTCCAAATTCATGCAATGTAATAATGCGACAGATGTATAATAGATCAAATGTAACAATTGAATAGATTTAAAAGGTGAAAAATACATGCTAATAAGGAGAAGTTATATCTAATTGAGCTGGATTCTTCAAACCCCACCCCTCTCTACATATAAGAGTGCACATTATTGTATGCACAGAACCCCTGCTTACGACCCTAAACTGCCCACGACACTACCCAAAAACTTTTCAGACAACACAATGTAACCTCTGTTTACAAATTGCTACAAAAACAACTAGATTCAGCCTAGACCTAGAAATAGGAAGGGATAATCCAGTAGATGAACGGGACTCAGACCCCTAAACCCCAACCAGAAGCAAAGCTAATCATGAGTAAAGACGAGAGCCCCAGACAGAACACCTCCGAGCAACTCACATAAAAAATATTCTTCCCATGTACTTCGATATGCGAAACAAACAGCCCATCGATAGCTGCAGCTCCATCCGCAAACCGCCCGGTGGGCGATGTCATAGTAAAATTTCTGCCATTTCCATCATACGAAGTAGGAACCATGAAACAATCAACAAAAAATCAATGCAACTCTAAGCGACCACCAGCAGACCCCATTTGGAAGCTCCTCTTGCAAAACTAAGCCCCATTCAACTACACAATTCTCCAATGTCTACTCAAACACATCCCAAACATTCCAGAAACCAAAAAACCAAAAAATTAACCTAAACACAAAAGAGTGAAGAAAGCGTACGTGCCCAAATAGAAGCTTGCGATGCGCGAACGCAAGGCGGTGCAACAGCGGACCTTCCACCATGGCGACCGACAACCTTCCACTTAAAATGATCACTACCCAACTAATGCAAAACTACAACCAGAAGGAAAACCACCACGAGAATTTGTAACACACTGAGTATCTTATCATGTGAGATGGAGAGAATAAAAAGCAGGCACTTGGTGAGTGACTCGAGGCACTTGGTGATAAAATTTGATATAAAATTTATATCATACTACTTCATGTTAAGATCATATAAGTTTAATATAAAATATTTTATATCAATTTTATATAAAATCAACATCAAGCATTTTATCACTATAAATTTAATATGGATTTTTTTAACATACATTTAATATCCTAATTTTTAGTAATAATTTTAATAGTATTTTATAGATGTTATAAATCTAATATAAAATGCATGCAAGAAAGTTAACACAATTTTCATATTAAAATGTTTTACATAAATTTTCTGTAACAGTACCCACCAAAAAACAGTAAAGTGATATCAAGTTTACATTGATTATTATTGAGTCAATTTTATATTAAATTTATATAAAATTCTAAGGAGGAGACTTTCCTGATGTGCTCTACACATGCAGCCTCGTGACAACCGTTACTTGGGTGGCGGGGATGGCTGAGGTAGGTCCTGCCAGCGTTTAAATCCTGTTTTTTCACAGGTAGCACGACAGGCACCTTGAAATGAAGCCAAGTAAGATGAATCATCCATTTGAACATATTCATCCATAAAATTTTCTATTTTAAGGTACTTTCATCCAAAGAGTGGCGATTTTGGTTAAATTTTCATAAGATTTTGGCGAATTCATCCATTTTTTTCCTCAGTTTTCCTAGTGTATGAAGAGCCACACACAATTTGAGGTAAGTTTCTGGCGAAAATTCGCCAGTAATTTAAACGCTGGGTCCTGCATTGGTCCGATCTGTTCGTCGTTCGTCCAATCTGTTTATCGACAAGCGATGGATTCCTTCTCAATTTGGTCAGGTCTGTTTTTATGGCCCTGCCTGCCTGATTAATTTTTTTAAATTGCTAAATTTGGGATTTGTGGGCTCAAATTATTTAGTAGTGCCTCATGGAGATCAAAGTGGACCCCACTCCAATACTGTGTAAGGCAAGGACTTTGTTCCACACCCTCCCAAGCATGTGCTCCAAGCCATGCTTCTTGGATTTCTTTTGGAAAATCCAATTTGATCAAATTTGAATCATCTACAATTCCATTTCAACAGTATTTGAATCGAATCATACCATTTCTTTCTCAATTAAGGTAAAGATAAATAGTTCAGGCTATCAAATTCATTGTAGTCCAAAAATATGTGGTACTAATTTCTATTTGTGATGATACTTCAAACCATTGAGGTGAATAACTTTTCATTCCGACATCGGAATTTAGAATAAAAAATACTGGCATGAAGTTCTCACCAAGGCCTACTTCATTAAAATTTTCATAAAATCTGAGTTCAAATTGCATTGACAGGTACATGCCCAAACTCCAAAAAAGCCCAATTTTGCCAAATTGTCTTTTAGAGGTTAATTAAAAAAGAATGTTAGATCAAGATGATGGCTTTAGAATAACACTTACCAGCTATCTCAAAATTTTGTAAGACTAGACACATATATTTAGACTATTAGATTTCATAAGTAAGACCAGACACATACATTTAGACTAGAATAAACTTTTTCCTTTTGTGCAATAAAGATTATTAATTTCTAAAGAACAAAAGCTTTTATATGAACTTTTTTAGATTTTGAGTTAAGTCCTACTATGTCAAGTTTGAATGTGATTTTTTGTATTTTTTGTAGATGCAGGAAAATTCAAGAGCTTAGCGAGAATTTAATTTGGTCTACACTAAACATTGAAAAAAAAATTATGTTGGTCAAAGTGATTTTTCCGATCATCATGCAGCTCCAATATTTTTGCTACGTCCTTGACTACCTTTGGGTTTTTTACCCAAATAACATGATAACCTTAAAGACTGTAAAAATTACAAACCTGGTCCTTGATGGAAAAATGAAATTCCATGAGGAATCAAAGATTTGTCACCCTTTTCAGTAAAGATACTGTTGGAGGGTGCTCTACATTCATGTACCTCATGGCACTATCCGTATCCTTTAAGTAAATTCACGAGGTACAGACTGAATGCAAGGTTCTCTTCATTGAAAACCTGTTCCTAAATCCTTTAAGCTCTGGTTGATGCTGTGGAGGGTCCTAAAGTAGTTCAATCCGATGATTTATCAGCAGCTTCATTCTGCAGAAGGATCTGCCTCCTTCACCCGATCTCTGTCTTTCGGATACGTGCAGTACAGAAGATTTATAACTAGGAAGCATGTGATGAATGGGCAAGCAATGAGCACAAAAAGACCCCTGCCAAGTGCCTTGGCATTGTGCAAATCTGGAGTAAACGCCCCCTTCCCTGTCTTATAGTCAAAAAATATCTGTGCTAGTAATCCCACTAACGGTGCGCCAGCAGCTGCCAACGATTTCTCAATAGCCTGATCAATCGCATATACTGTTGTGTGTAGTTCGGTGGGGACGATTTCCGCAAATATTGGCCAGTTCGTTGCTGGAGAGTTCCATGACATTAAAAAGCCCATGAAGAAGAATACCAATCCATATGCCCACGCAAAGCTCACACTTTGAGGCAGCCCAAGTAAAAGTATCGCTGAGAGAGGTACACCAACAAATGTCGAAAACTGGGAGCACATGATACGCCCAGCATTTGGAAAATGTTTAGCGGCCAAGTCGCCTAACCATCCCCCGAAGACGGACCCTAGCATGTTGCCAACCGCGAGGAGAGCTACGAGAAAGGCAGCTCGAGTGTGTCCAAATCCAAGGAGTTCAAGCCAAAGTGTCGTGAATGACATTGCTTGCCAAGGGATTTGCCCCGCGATGCCTTGTCCCAAAATTACTTGGAAAGTAGGAACCTGCAGTTAAAATTGATTTCTTAGACAAGTAAACTAAAAAAGCAAGGGATACCATGAACGATACTTAAGATGTCTTGTGAGACATATTGATGATGTCTGAGAAAAGGTACACCGTATAAAATGTACACGAAAGATAAGCCCACCTTCAATACTTTCTTTGTCCCCTTCCAAAGCTGTTTGAGCTGACTGCCCTCCCGCAAATCAGTTTGAGTAAGGGTTTTGCCGTCTTGCTGAACAAGAGGCTCGGTACTGAATACAAAGACATGAAATTTATTAGGCATGGGTATCTAAAAATCCTATAAGGACGTACAAATGCCAGTCTGAAATTTGGATACCTGTCACACACTGCACGATAATATGAAGCAGTCAAAGAAATACATATACAAAAACTAACACAATTATACAGAAGCTTCCACTGACCTCACTAAATCGACGGGAGGAGGCGGTTTTGAATCTTCAGCAAACACGTAGATGGCGGCAGCTAATACTAAGCTCACAATCGCCACAAGAAAGAATGCAAAACGCCATCCAGCCAGAACCCCTATGGTCCTCGCAGCCAACAGCGTGGCAAAAACACCACCAAACAGTGTCCCAACTTGGCCAGCTCCGTGCAGCCATCCAAATCCTAATCCTCGTTCATTCTCTTTGTGCAGGTCAGCTACAAGCGACTGTATTGCAGGAACTACCATAGCAAGACCAATGCCATTGAAAGCTTTCACAATAGCAACCTGAAAGACATGCACACTAAACCTTGAGAGAGCACTAACAACTTCATAATCTAAGCAACAATAACGGTTGTACGTAGAAACAAGAAAATACTTGAAACATAGCACCCAATGCATATTCGTGTGAAATATAATTGCAGATTACTGGGAACTAATAACACAAAAGACACCATACAGAACTTCTATGCTACAAGTTGTCTGTCTACAGCAACACATAAATTAGGAAATAGAATTCTGGCAGTAGCAGAGTATACAAAGTTGACAGGATGTTCTTCGTCACCTTGACAGAATACCTGCCAATACGCAGTGCACACCCCAACAAGGGCAGTGGCAACACCCCAAGCCAGTGCACCACTCGCAATAATGATAATACGATCATGTTTGATTGCAAGGTAGGCAGCTAGAGGAGATGCCCCTGCTTGAACAATTGACCTTATGAATGTCAATGTACCTAGTGCTGCAGGTGTTACTCCAAAGGCTTTTCCCACCTGCATATCCCCATAATGATGATTAAAGGTGATCTTTTTTATTATAAAATCCAATTCATGCCTTCAGCTGCGCAGGCTCACACTGAGCGTCTCCAAGCATAAAAACTTCTCTTCCAATGTGAAAGTAAGACACCTTGTTAGATGTAGAACAATCAACAATACGAAAGCTTCAAAATCTCTTCCAACCACATCCCTGGTTATGTCCCCACCTATCCGCACTCTACCTCGCAAGATGCACGTTGTAACATCCTCAAAACATAGACTACAAGACCTAGACCCGACACAATACCAACACGAATACAAAACCATACGAAACGATTCCTCTGATTCTAATTCAACAAACTACGTTTTTATCAAAAATTGCCTGGAAGTTAAATTCCATGTTTGGATACAAGAAATCACAGACAAAAAACCACAAAGCTGGTGACTTTCACTAGAAGCTCACCAACAACACTTTCTGAAGGTGGTACAGATTTGGAGCAACTGCTGTACCACCTCAGAAATGAGAAATGCAAATCCATCAAACAAAGCAATGAAAACCATCAGGCTTTGCGTTCCCGTCTAAAAATCGGAGCTGAGAAGATGAAAAAGACCTGGTCGTAAACAGCCGGAAGAAGAGCCTCATCTGCTCGCTCCAAGACCGCAGCCAAGTTGACAAGAATCAAGGTGAGCCTCCGACTGCTCCCCCTTCTCCCCATGTCACCAACCGGTTGAGGAAGAATTTCTGGGCGAAACCCAGACCAGAAATGGGCGACGACAATCTCCAGATCTTGCTTCTCAGATTCACACAACTGATCCATGGCTTGTCGATCGGCCCTTCAAACCTCCTTGCCCCATAGCTCCAGGATTCTTCATAACGTTGCAAGCAAATACACGTAACCGTACTGCGCTGAACCCCATGTCACTCTTCTCCTTGCTTCTAATCAATGATCATTGTACTCCGCAAGTATGCGTTCTGAAGTTCGTAAAATACTGCACATAAACCTACTGTGTCAAAAAGAATGAGACGAATATTCCACCTCGGCAAACTTTCCCAAAACCAAGGCCATCAACCGCCTTATTGAATATGACATATGCCAAACAATTTCCATGAACAAATTTGTTTTACTTCGAACTAGACAAAGCACCGCTACTTCTCAATCTATCATACGCGAAGACCAAGACAACAGAGCCTTAAAATAATAAAGTGCACTACTATCGAAAATTATTATTCCGCTTCTTCATGGAAATTGTTCCGCTTCGAGACGAGGTAGACTACCTCCGCCATGGACCAATTCTTAGCTTCCTGTAAACCTCAAACACACCAAAACACGAAACCGAAGCTCTACTAATTTCCACAACACGGATAATCTCTCCTCCGATCGTACCAGATTGCAGCAGAAAATATTGCAAACAAATTAATCGAAACTATATATATATATATATATATATATATATATATATATATTAAAAACAAAAAAAACACACACACACACGCAAGAAACTAATTGCACAACCTTCAGAAACTCGGAGCACTTGCATCACACCACAATAATTGACCTCAAAATCCCGCGCCATAAATTCCCCCAGTACAACTCGACTAATCAGCTACAAACCTAATCAAAATAACAATCCGAGAAACAGAACTGCCTTCTACATTCTAGATCCGATCGAACCCAAATGAAACCGCAAAAATCCATTACTGATACTATAATTGAACTCTTACATACAACTATACTCTTCACCAAAAACGGTCACTAGTACAGCGTGATGACGAAACTAAAACTGAACCTAGAAAGTACACTACAATCCAAAAATTCCACAGACAGCATAAATTTCGATATTGACAAATGAAACGAAATCGGCAACCTAGCTTCAAAACCCTCGCAATCGCATCAAAGCAAAATCCGAAGCGGAACGGAAGCGTGCTTACTGGTATGCTCGGAACTCACGAATGGATACTTCGTCTCCGATGAAGGAATCAATTTCTGCGACCGCACTGAGCTCGCTTCTCCGGCGTTGCGCTTCCTGCGATTCCAGAAACCGAGACTAAAACTCGCTATTCGTAGACGCGAGCTCTTTAGCAACCGCAGCGTGCAAAGGATGTGCTTCCTACGCCGTCACCACGCGCAAAACCACCACAGTCTAAACGAAACCTAGATTTTGCTCCAGATGGTGTTCTTATTTGGTAGACTGTGATGGTTTGAAGTACTGTGTTGGTTTTACGTCGTCGTCTCCATCGGTGTCTTGGAAGGTGGATCAAGACGCAATCATGGTGGATGGAGAATGGACAAGGCCGGCACTTGACGCCATGTTCGTCTGACGTAGAATTTAAATTCTCAAAGGTACTCTGTGCTGGGTGTTTTGGTCGTTTTTTATGAGAACGGTTTGAGTGTTGATCCGACAAATAGCAAAATGAAAGTTATTGGAATCAAATGGTCGAAAAATGTTATGACTACCAATAGCAATGATTGGGAATGGATGACAATTCTGATATGGGTAAATGCTATAGAATATAGCATTCCAAATCTTTATATTTTCAAGTCAAAGAATAGAAAGCAAAAAGACTATATTGAGTATTGCGAATCGAATGCAAAAATGATACTTCAAGAGAAAGATTGGATACATGAGGAAATATTTTGTAATGGTTGGATTGTTTTAGAGACTCTATGCCTAAAGTTGTTTTTTTTGAAAGAAAGTATTTCTCTTGAGAGAAAGTACCTTTTGTCACTTCATGGACATGCTAACCACATCAGTTTTAATGTGGTAAATAAGGTAGTCCCTTATGGAATCAATATTGGACTATTACCTTCAAACACGACACACATGATGCAACTATTGGATGTCTCCATCTTCAAATCTTTTAAATGCAATTTCAATAGCATAAAAGAAATGTTGATTGATGTTGATCCAGTATAGTCAAACGTAGCTTCAATGACATGCCTTGCAAAATAGGAAAGCAATGCGTTAAGAGAGGCCGTTATAGTGTCAAACGTTCAAGCTGGTTAAAGAAAACTACCATATATCCTCATGATGTGCATGCTATGGATGATAAATGTGGACCTTCTATAGAGTTCACTTTTAAAGTTGTTATTAAAAACAATGCCATGAAAATATGGAATGTGATGGATCCATTGAAATAACATGGGCAAATGTTCATGCTTTGGATCCAAATCAATTCCTAGATGACACCATCATTGACTTTTACATCAGATAAATTCAAATCTTTTATTCCCGTATTAATTTAGTTTCTTGTGTGTCACTTATTCATGTCCTAATTATAATGTGTTATAAAAATAGACACATTCATACTCAACAAATTTTGAGCCAAGAATGGAGAGAGAAAAAATATTTTTTCAATTGTTTTTAGACAAAAACAAATGTTATTTGAATCTTTAAGACCTCAAGAAGTGGACAAAGGGAGTTTGGATACTTTCAAAGACTATATTCTTGTCTCAATCCATGATAATTGAGAAACATTTATTCGTATTATTTTGTAAGTTTCCATTGAATGTAAAGTTGACATGGATTTTTTATTTGTAGAATTTTTATTTTTTAAAAATTTCTGTTATTCTTGCTAGTTTCTATTGAAGCCTAGCAATCACATAACTTGACCAAATGGGTATTACAAAGGGGACCATTGTGCACTTGGATTCAATAAATCAAGGCCATGATAATAATATGATATTTAATGTTATGAAAAGGTACATTTCATAAGTCATGTCTCTTCACAAATCATTAAGATATAAATTAGCTAAAATAGCAATTGAAGACTATCATTTCAAGTTTTAATTCCTTGTTCTATTTTACTTATTTTTACCTTATCAATTACAATATGGTAAGTCATTAATTTATTTTTTTTGTTTGTAAATTTAAGGGAAAAAGTCCAAAGAACTGTGATGAATTAGTTTGTAGCAAAAAATAAATTTATCAATAGTTTGAATCGACAGATTGGATTAAAGAAGGAATTTGACATCAATCTTGAAATTGGTACCTTCTTTTGAAAACGTTAACAAATTTTGTTTACGTACAAAAAGAAGCAATATACTTCATATGCAAAGTGTTTGGTTAATTTATTTATTCTATATTTATGCCTATGTTATGTAAATTGGGAATTTTGCATGTTAGCTTTGTTCTTATTCAAGTCTCTAAAGCAATGTATGGATTTGTGATGCAAACTATATTTCAAGGGGTTGTTGACTGAAGTGCTCATAGTTAAGGTCAAACCCAATAAAGCATTGATAAAGTCTTAGACATTAAGGATAATAGACAATTTACTTGTCAAAAATAATCATTTATTATTCAGAATGCACAGTGAAGGATTCTTCCCTCACCGTGCTGGAATACCATGGTTCTTCTCAGCATCGGAAAAAAGTGTCTTCTGATGGAAACAATACAAGCGCTAAACCTTCAAACCTTACAGATACGTGAAAACAATAAGAAGAGGAACTTAGGCCACCAGAACCTATATTCATTTGTAAGTAATCTCTACCTTAACACATCATTTTGTGTACTTTGTGAATTTTTGGAAATAATGGTTTCCTCAAGTTGAAGAGTTTGCTATAGCTGTTGTGGTGAACAGTTTCTAATGTGACTATCCGGAAGTTTATTATTTAGAGACTCTGCTCAAATGGTTGAATTCCGGTTCATGAATTTCCATGCCTCGAACTATGAGCTTTAGAAATTTTTAGTCCAGTATGGTACCTTACAGGCCAATGATACATATATATCTATCCCGCGATGCATATCTTCTGAATCAGCTCAAAACGATTTGTACACTGCTTACAACTGATGTGGCCAACTGATCAAGTGAACATCAGGAGTTCAGGACCATTGCACACACAATTGCATAGGACAGAGATCATGCATCTACTAGTACCAAATCACAAAAACTGCACTCCCCACTTTACAGATTGTGGCCAAATGCTGGCTCCGCTGCCCAGCCGCCACTAATCGTTAACCGTTTCTACCATGTTGACACTATGTAGTTTCTTAAAGTCCCTAACCCTATTCCTACTATCTGTCTTCCTGACAAGAAAGCTAAAATTATGACAGTTAATAATTAGGAATGCATTTTTACAGACACACATAATATGATAGCTCATGCCTTAGATTCTGTATAGCCTCTGTCTAGCTTCTTGATAATAGAAAGGGTTGATCAGAAAGACGCAATGGTATTGTATGGTCCTAGAGTCATGGGAGCAACACCATATGGTATTTTCGAGCACAACCGTCTTTCAAATGAAGTCAAATTGAATAGACCAACAAAAAAACAACTATATGAAGTAGTAAAAGTGTTTGCTAAATTCAAGAGTGATACTTTGGATAATCACTTCAAGTCATGGATGGATGAGTTGAGGAATTTGACAGGACGAGACATGGATTACTTTATGATTAGATTGGGAGGTACACCCTTCACCATCATGGGATTGACCAAAGATTTTTGGGCCATTCCGCACATTGACCGTGGTGATGTTGCTTTCAGCTTCATTTTGTGGTTTGAAAAAGATATGTATTCTTATTCAATATAGAAATTTCATATTCAGAATAAGTTCTGTAACAGAAGAGTGGATTTAACACTTGATTTATGTAGCTAATAACCAAGTCTATAAATCAATCTGCATCTCTATTACCTAGTTACTTACCCTAAAACACAATTAGATGAGTTAGTTGATTGACATAGTCAGTGATCTGACTCTAAAATACTATTAGATGAATTACTTGATTGACATAGGAAGTGATTTGACTCTAACACACTATCAAATGACGTACATAAATCTTTTTTTTCATTTAATGCACAATGCTTTTATGTTTAATATTTCCTTCATCATCTATGTTCTCAATAAGTACTCATCACTCTCTCGATCCTCCTGATGAGTGTCATGTGCCATATTTTTCAGTGGTATTTCTCTATTAGTCTTTTAATATTTTTTTGGTATCTACAGATAGAAAATATACTACAACTTCAAAACCAAATACATACTTATAGATATTATGTGGAATTTTCAATCTTTGATAAAAAAAAATAGAAGAATATGAACTTGTATTATATTCTTTACAAATAACAAGGATAACATCTTTGCAGAACTAGTATTTTAAGTGTCAAGCACATGGTGCGCGATTATAAGGGTGTTTGCAAACAAAGGTATTTGACCTTTCAAAAGTAGATTCAAACCTACCTCTTCGTATTCTTACATTAAAGTGTCATATATTTGCAAAATTAAATTTTGAAAAGACACTTATAAATTCAACTTATATCTTTTCAAATCTCATCTAATAAGTTCCAAGAATATCTCTGAATTGTGGTTTATATGCATCGTAGAGTCTTTAAATGAAAAATAATAGGTGTATCTACCTTGATAGGTGCATTTACCTTAATAGTTACATTTACCTCATAGATGCATCTTCCTAATGAGGCACAAAAATTTAGGAGTTTGGGCTGTAAGTTGGGGTACTATGAAATCATGATGAACTCCGAAGACTCCAGTCACGATTTACCTTTCTTTAAAAGCATTAACTTCTAGACAAGAAAATAGCTAAAGGTAGAGACAAACTTTATAATACTTGAAACCTTTATAGAATTATTTGTTGCATATTTTAAATAAAGTACATCTAATAACCAAGCCTTTAAAGAATCACATATAATATTGTGGTTGTGATATAAATTTATTTTTTATTTTTATGAAAATTTATATTAGTGACATAAGTAGAAAATGGCCATAATAAAATTTGAAAGATAATCATTAAGTATAATTTATCCTCAAACTTCATGCGATACGATAAATGTCACCTTCACACAAATCTAACTTGTTTTGAATTTCCTCCTATACAAAGTAGGGATAACCTTTTCTCATATCAATCTTTAATTCTATAACTTTTCTCCACTTCTCTTGGCATCTCTCCTTTTATTTCTCCAATCACATGCCATTCAAACCACTTTTGACCTACTTCATAGAGTAATTCCACCTTTGCGCCTTAAATTTTTGCTTGAAATGTTCATCAAAACATGCAACAGTTTTTACCCATTTGAAAGGTTACATATCTTTAAATGTTTTATAAGCATTTTTTGTTGATAATTTCATATAATGTATTTTTAATATATTTATGTATATTCTTGCACAATGTCAAATTTTTAACATTCATTCAATTTTAATTTCTCAAATTATTAAAAATTAAAAATTAAATAATAGAAGGTTTCTGTATGTTTTAAGGTTATGCATCTTCGTGGTTCAAAAACATTTTTTGATTGTTATAATGTGCACTTCTTTGGGAAAATTTTTAAAAAAAATAAAAAAATTGATTGTTATAATGTGCACTTCTTTGGGAAATTTTTTAAAAAGTTCAAAAATCTTGAATTTTGACAAATTTTTAAAGGAAAAATTCAAAAATTACTAAAAACTTTGAAGCTTGTCTTTGTAAGTTTTGGAGGCTGCCCCTGTAAAATTGGTAATTTTTTTCGACTTGGGTCACTATGGAATTTGAGTAGTGATATGGTTAGGAATATATTTCAATTTTTGTTTTTTCAAAAAAACCTAATTTTAGACTGCCCCTTTTGGACTTGAAACCTAAAATTTCTAGATGAAGGTTCTAAAATTGGAATTTGGCTTCAAAATTCTTACTACATAGACCTTACCGGAAATGAAGCATCTAGTAAAAATCTTTAAAAAAATATTACTTTTAACCTCCCATCTAGGGGGCTGCCTGAATTTGCAAAAATCCATTATGGGTTTTAAGGATAGTTAGGGGTTAATTTGTTTGGACATCAAAAAAGTTTGACTGCTCTTGTGATTGGAAGAGAGCTCCAAAAGAGATGGAGAGCCCTCACAGGATTAGGGTTACAAATGATTCAGGCCTTTTCCAACTTTATATACTCGTACCCCGATTTAAGTATTGGAGACATAACTTCATAGAGGCTTCATAAAACCGTATCACTTGAGTAGAATCTATACAATGCACCATCATCTTACACCATCATCTTAGTTCTCAGAGTCAAACTTGAAAAATCACCAAATACCACAGGAGAGTGAGCCCTACAAAATTGTCTCAATTGCCGTTAAAACTTGGTGCTAGAACCATTGCATTCAATGTACTATCTGAACGGTTTTCTCATTAATATTCGCCACATGTGCCCTAAGCTTCTCTAGTCAAATAGGTCATATGGTGAAGATGCCAATTGTTTCCACTGCCTTGCATCCTCTTCCACTGCTGCAAAGAAAACGCTTCCACTAGCAAATTGGCAAACCTCACAGCTATCAAAACTACCTTTCCTAATTACAATCATACCTCAAATCCTACACAAAACTTCTGTCCTCTTATTCACTACGTGCCATGACGCTATTCGACAACCGTCAAAGATCCTACGTGGCTGCCCTGCTTAGGGCTTACGTGACACCGAAAATCTAGACAGAGAAGTCCACAGAATGAACTGTTTTCAGTCTCTGTCTTGTGCTCGACTGTGATCGCTTGCCGTTGTGTCCGTATTGTCGGAGGAGACCACTTGGATCCAAAGATGTCTTGCCGTACTTGTGACTGCGTATGTTGCAATCACATGAAGACTGAGAGCTGGGCTGAAGACGGGGGCTCAGGTGGAAACGTGAAGAGTTTTGTACCGACATGCTGGGAGCCCCCCCGGAGAAGAGGATGCTGCAGAGATCGCTGGGTCATTCGGACGGCTCCGGCAACTCGACGATGAAGAGGTAGTCAGCTTGGGACGGGTCAGGTAGCCAGATTCCAGCGATGTTCACTTCGGCAGGTGGTTTTGGTGGAGTTGCGGCGGGTGTCGAAGGTGGTGGAGTGCGGTCGTCTGAGTTGTTGACTGCGTTCACTAGGTTGTGTACGTTAGCCATGATGAGCGTTGCGGTGCAGCGATGTGCTTCAATTCGTGGATTCCTTCTCCGGGATCTAGACGTTCAACGAATCTACGAATCCCTTAGCTTGTAAGCCGAATTCTTCTCCAAGGTCAAGTTCTGTTTTCTAAAGAAGATGTCTGTGCACACAGAAATGAGACATGGAACTGTGAAGCTGCGGTTAGCCGGTTCTACATCCAGCGCTTTGGAAAGTCGTATGCTAAATTCTAAGTTGCCCTGGAACTAATGTGCAAACTAAGAATTTTGTCTCAAGACTTTTGAAATGGCTATGTTGGTCACCAAGCTAATATGCTCCGGTATGCCCTCAAACATGTGCTCACTGAAAGACATTAAACAAATCTGTTTACGGATCTTCTCAACGCATAGCAAGTAGTAAATGTGTAGTTCTGCACTGAAGCTCAAATCCTGTAGTCACAGAAACATTCTGGTAGATCCACGTCTATAGTTTCTAGCACTCACATATGAACTTCCTTCACAATATAGCCTATCTAGAAGCTGCTTCACATATTGTCAAAGTCTCTCACAGAACGGAAGACGCTAACAATTTCCGTATGCTGTAAGTTTAGTACATTGTGTAGAAAACACAACTGAATAAATATTTTCAGCAGTTTGCCTCTCAAAGGGCTTGCACAGTAGGTGCAGCGCATTTCTAAACTTATAATGCCACAACCAATAAGTATGAAAAGGAGAGCCAATGCTTCAAATAAATGACAATTCTTGATGTATGAGAGAATAGCTTCCTGGGCTTGCAACCAACAACCTCAACACTCAACTTGCAGTGAACAACGAACCCTGAGAGTGAAATGAGCAACCTTGGAGCAAACAGAGGCTCCTCAAAAGTTAAATAGGCCGGCATGTACACTATCGGAAAGAGTCATAAGCATCGTGACCTCCAGCTACTCTGCTATCGGAGTACCCCTGGCCCCTGGGCCCCTACTATGGCAAAGTCTTGAGAAGTTCATTAACTGTCAAAGCACCAAAATTGCTCTCCTGCCCTGGGCTTCCCCCGATGAGGGCTTGTATTTTATCTCCTTGCAATGAATTTTGCTTCAAGAAAAAAAAAAAAAAAAAAAAAGGCACCAAAATTGGGTACAATTTAATTGAAGACTTTATTTATTGAGCTCAGCCTTTGCCGGACACAATCATTGACATGTTATAGCCTAAATTTGGGACATGCATAGATTTTGCTCCGCGATGTCTAAGTATCGGAGTAGAGATGGTGTTTCAGATTAGGGATGTGTCTACAGTAGTGCTCACAGAACACCGGGCCGGATCGACTACCAGACGCCAGGTCCCAGCTTTCAAATGCAGGTTCGATGGGGATACCACGAAGGTTGTTCTACCAGTGGTATAGCCGGTGGCCCGGTATTGCTATCGGGCATTCTGCCGGTTTTTGTTCAATATATGGACTAGAATCCTTGTCGGATGGAATCGGAGTACAAAGCACCCGGAACTAGGGCAAGGAAACGACGGTGAAGCTAGCGACTACGGTGAATCCCGCCGCCTCCACATCTGAGCCAACCCAAGTCGCCCGACTGAATTAGGAGAAGAGACTTGAGCGCGCTTCATGTGGTCTTCAACGCAATAAGGTTCTTGAAGGCGAGTGAGAGGCTCTGTTACGTTAAGTTAGTGCACTAGACCCCCGCTATCTGCGAGTGCTCATTTCCTTTTCTTTGAAAGTTGGTGCCAAAACTAAAGAAAAACGAGTAAGTCTAACCAGTCACGCACTCTAACCGTAACAATGGAAGCAAGCTTCCACCACGGTGAATGCACGTCCTCCGTGCAAGAACTATCATCCTTATTTTTTAAGTATGATCTCTTGCATCCAAATGCACCGTGGTCTTCACGTAAAGGTCAGATCCACGTGTTCGCCCAGACCGCCGCCACCGATCTTTGTGTAGATAGTGAAAGGAGGTGGACCGTGGAAGATATTGGCCAGTCCGTCATTGAGGTGCATGGCGACACCCACCGATTCGGAGGAGCTCTTGGCGGACACACTTTAGTCGACAATAGCATGTGCCAGACAGACGCCAAATGAGAGTATTATGTGCTACACACACGCCGCTAACCAACATGATCCTGCGGAGATCCAGCACGTTTCTAGAAGCAGACAACAGAGATTCTGAGACTCTGTCAACATTCTCAAACAGTGAGGATTTCAAAATCAATGTCCAGCGCTGGCTTGATACAGTTGTTTCACCGATCAGACACTGTTTGATTCACCGGTAACTGATACTCTTCTCTCCTCTTCACAAGTTCATATCACTTCAATACTGCCCAGAGTCTAAGCGCCTCGAGCTTCTCAAGACCAATTCAAGTTACCAAAACAGATTTTGCATGTCATGGTTTAATAAGAAATATTCATAAGGTGAAGTATGTGCATATGTTTTGCAACAAGACTAATGTCTAACATTTAAATTTGAGCCCACAAGTCATTACATCACTTAGTCAATAATGTGAAGTTAGTGAAGACATTATCATATATGTTATGTTTAAATCTGCGCTAAAAACATTCTATCCAAACTGGTACAATCAGAGCATTGATAAGTTAATTTAATGGCATGGGGTTGAGACGGTGAGATTGTCGGCCCACTTTCTGATGCAGCTTTTAGGGTGCATCTTTGTATCGGACTTGCAATCGGAAGGCATTCGGAAAGACATCTGATGTTTCCCAAGATAATCGGAACTCAGCCGCTCTGAAAATTCTTGTAGAGTAGAGCTGAATTTCTGTACTTTGCTATTATAGTGCCATTCAGAACCTATCCTCTCATTATATCCTAGAACCATAATATTCTCAATTGAATGGCTTTTAATTTTGAAATCTTTGACCCCTAAAAGGATATGCATACGTAATTGGTGAGGAGTGTGTACATGTATTTATGCATTGAAGACTGGAAAATGATGTTGTGATGTTGATTTTTTTTTGGGGAAGACAATATCAGTACTACAACTGGTATATATTTTTTCCTGTATATGCTGCAAATACGTATAAATGGGCACAAAAGACTCCATAGAACACACATAGTGATTCCAAATTATTTTTTGAAGGTTTCACAATTTTCCTCATCCTTGGGCCCTTCTTTTACTTTTTGGTTGTTTCAAGTAATATTCATTGCAAGGTGCCTCAATTCATGTTACAATCCCAGCCTAGGCCATATACGTCCTCAGGGCTCTTTAGGGATTAAGTGAATTTACTGGAGATGACCTTTGAATTTTTTGAACTCAATTTGAAGAGATTTGTGAAAATGAAGTAAATGGGTGTTTGAGAGAAGCAATGCATGTGTGTCAAAAAAAAAGAGAAGCATTGCATGTGTGTCTATAAAACTAATATGACTTCTCCCTATAGTAAGTTGCTTTAATAATAAGAAGCCAAATTACTAAAGAGTCTAGAATGTTATGATGGCATCTTTTTTTGGTTTTTTTTCCATTCACAATCGATTCAAGTGAAGATCAAATTAATAAAAAAAATCTTTATGTAAATCATTCACATTCAAATATCTTTTCTAAAAAAAGTAATTAAAAGATAAAAGAATTATACATGGATATTACAGTTTTAGTATTTAGCATTTTGTTCCATAACCCATGGATATTACAGTTTTAGTATTTAGCAAAATAAATGTTCCATAATCCATCATAGTTTGAAAAATGACTAAAACGTAAAACCAACAACCCTATCAAAAGTGTACATTACAATAAAGTGGTTGACTTTTGACTTCATCAAATATCAAACAAAAATTGTTCAAAATTCATTAGCTAAACAAATTCTCAAAATCATTAATATTATTGCTAATCAAGATGCAATGTCCATACTTCTATAGAAGCTAAGCCTTGAAAACAAACATTGACCACTACTACATCTACTTCAACATTAGAATACCAAAAGAAAAGATATACTTCTATACCGGTATTCATCTTTATTTACATACAACATCTTCCACACCATATACTATACAAACAAATCTATATTAGACTAAATATTGTTAGCTTTGCAAAGGAGTGGACTTTGTTGGTTGGTTACATTTCCTGCCATCATTGTTTATCACCTACACTTCTAAGCCATTACTTATCAAAGAATTGCGAAAATACAACCAATGGATTTCAAATCTAGACTCACTCTATGAGAATTGTTCATTCCAACCAACATATTTGAGCTAATGGCTTGGCAAACTTAACCTCATACTTTATCATAATAAACAAGAATCCAATCCACTCCACTCCACAGTTTTTGCATGATTTTTTTTCTTCTCAAAACTCTTTGTTGAAATTAGTGAAGTTATCCATAATATTTAACTTGTAAATGTAAGCACATCTTAATCAAGCAAATGCAAGTTAAACCTTAATAAGGTGTACTATGACTTCAAAGTTAAAGGAAATTTGGATTCGATTTTTAAATATGAAAGCAACAATATTCAAAAATGATACATGTCAATACCTCTCCATTGCAATCTTTTATGTCAAGTACAAACTTAGATATACTTATTGTGAATTTTAAAAGTGAGATTGACTTATAGATATTCAATTGAAGAAAAAAATTATACACTAAAAAGTGAAAGGATTTGATATGTTGATCAAGATCAGAATACATAAACTTATGAAATATAAAAAAGAGTAGACAATCCAAAATAATTAACAAGATGAACAAGAAACACTACATAGTCTATGTGATGTATTGAGTACTTTCAAGTATTTGTAGTATTTTTGCATTTGTTCATAGACATTTTGATAGATGTCCAACTTCAAATTGAAATTTTATTTTCTAAAAGATGCATATTGTAATTTACAGACTTTAAATATCAAAATCTATTCAAAATCCAACTCTTTATAGATTTTTGGTGCTTTGAGTTTTTAATACGCCTTCAACTACAATGTAGTCACCCAAGTGTCAAATGATTAAAAACCACCAACTACCTCTTACACAACAAATTAAGATAAAATTTACTAAGTTTTTTTACATCTCTTAATTATTAGAGTGCAAATAAAGATAACAATTAATCAAAACTCATGGTATCTAAATCGAATACTGCATAACTTTAGAAGACTAGTACTACACGTCAACAAAGTTTGTAAATAAATAATTAATTTTTTTTATATATAAATTTCAAGGATGGAGAAATAAAAATATGATAAATTATTTTATGTGATATTTATACATTTTAATCTATTTAAGTCTATTTTTAGTTTTTTAGTTTTTTAAAAATACAAAAAATAAAATATTATTTTTTTTTGAAAAATGATCTTTAATTTTCCAAAAAACAAAAATATTCGTTCAAGGGTGAATGAACCTGCTATTGATGTACGGTAGTTCCTCTCTAGAGTTATCTTTTTACACAAAAAGAAATTATTTCGTTTGCCAAATTAAAATATCTTTTAAAAAGAAAATTTAAAAAATAAGAAAATAAAAAATAAAAATACAAACAAAATATCAGATATCTCAAAATCAGTATATTCCGTTTCACACTGTTGTACCGGTACTATTCCTTGGTATGACACCATTGAGTTCCATTTATTCTTGTTGATATCTTGTGTGCATACTTTTGAAAGAAGTGAAACAGGCAATGATCTGATGAAGTTGAGCAAGCTTCACCATCTCTCCCACATCCGGCAATAACTTACTTGTGTCCGTGATCACATGCATCACATCACATTGCAGGCACCATCGCCATCGCCAGGGTTTCACGTACAATTGCGACATGGCTCACAGGGGGAGCGTGATCGCAGGTGCGTGGAGTGTCCGGCTGTGGAGGTGAGCAGAGCAGGAGCACATGAGCCTCTGGGAAGGGAAGGGAAGGGCGGAGGAGCCTGGAGTCAGTGGTGAGACGAGGTGAAGGGGACCGTGGTTGCGGAGCGAGGGGCGATGGGGGAGCAATTAGGCGCCGCTGGGGTGCCGGGCGCTCCCTCTGCCAATGGCCTGCCTGATATCGCTGCTGCCAAAGCGCTGGTCTGGAATGTGGAGCTTGAACGCGGCTTGCGCCTTACTCGACCAAGTATGATCTCGCACTTGAGCCTAAACCCTAAACCCTAAACTTTAAAACCTCAAACTCTGTTTCTTAATTTTAATTTTTGTTTGATAGTTTGATATTTCAAGTTTGTTGGATAATTTTTTGTAATTTAGGACTGTAAAATTAACATCTTAAACTCTGTTTTTCAATTTTGATTTTTGTTTGATAGTTTAAGTTTGATGGAGAAATTTTGTGTAATTTAGGACTGGAACCTTGAAACCTTAAACTCTGTTTTTCAATTTTGATTTTTGTTTAATAGTTTGATAGTTCAAGTTTGATGGATAAAGTTTGTGTAATTTAGGAATGTGAATGATGTTGGTGTATTTTTGCTGATGTTTCATTTCGATGAAATTTGGGTTGACTGTGATTTGATGATAAAACTATGTGCATGAGGTTTAGGTTGTGTGTTGTTACTCTATGTTTGTGTTTTGAATGGCTATGTGGACTTGAATGATGGGTCAGGTGGGGATGAGATTGGAATTGCGTGAGGTGATTATGTGATGGTACCGGTGGTTATGTGGCGGAGTATGTAATGCTGTTATGGTGTGGTTTTGCAGGCGCGCCTATTGAGGCGATTCTGAAAACAGGGCCACGGATGTTGTGGTGGAATGAGGAGCCAATCTCTTCTGTGGAAACGGCTGCTCTGTACAAACTTGTTGATGGGCAGGACAAAACTTTCGCGAACGCCATGTTACAACGGCTGGCTGATTCGTTTCGAACTGGGAACAATTTCATTCGTCTGTGCATTGTGAAAGCTTTTCTTCTGGTTTCGAAGAGTTCAGGGCGAAGAGGACGTGGTGGCACGGGGTTGTTTAAGAAGGAGAGGATCGCTAATCACCAGGAGGTTTTGAAACGGGTGAAGACGGTGATGGATAGTGGTGATGTTGTTGCTAGGGCTTTGGCTTTGAGGATGTTAGGCTGTCTGGGGGAGATCGCTGCTGATAGTGTGGATGTACACCGGCTCGTGATCGAAGCTCTCGAGTCGCCTCATTATAAGGAGGTTAGGTTTCTTTTGATTTAAGAGATGAATCATTTGGCGGCAATTTATCACCTGTCTTTAATTGGAGAATCAATTTTCACATTGTTGAACACAGCCTTTTCCCTGTCAACTGTATTGAGTTTTCGTGGTCTGTGGCTTATGGTGCTGACCAGGTGGATGCCGCACTTTTCGCCACGGGCTGTCTGTGCGAGTTGTCATCGAATTACGCACAGGTTGCATTTGAGAAAGTGGTGGACATGGCGAATGCGATGGGGTCCTCTCCTGCAACGAAGCTCGCTGCAATTCGGGTGTTTTCTAAGTTCGGAGTGTCTCCTCATCTGTCACTTGCGGCCCACGAGGTTTGTCCTCGTACCGAATAGTAATTGAGTTTAGTCATTCTCACAGAGTTGAGAATAGATTGTTCTGGTTTGGACTCTTGATGGTGATTCAACAATAGTAATTTTACAGCCACATCAATGAAATTGATGTGGTCGGGGGTGCATGATTGCCCAAACTAGATGAAGATGATAGTCACCTTAGAGTTGAATAACTGTCATGTTCATATCTCATAACAATTGTTTAAGAATCTGGTGCAACCTCGCACTTGAACGGATGAGCATTCTTGTTTCTTCTATAAACCTAGCTTGATCTTAAAGTTGATGGAAACGTGCAGGAAGGGGAATCTTTGTTACTGCGTTTGCCCACGACAGACATTGTGTCAGCTATGCTTACCACCCTTACTGCGCTTGCTCTCAAGTCGACCGTCACAAGTGAAAGACAAGTACGCTAATCGTAAACCTTCAACTAGGCCTGATAGAATGAGATGTGGATTTGCAAACATGGCGACATGTGCTCTGGGCTTGCTTTCTCTTATGTCTCTTCCTTTCTGTTAACTTTTCTTTTTATAGCCAGATAAGCTTTGTATCATAGACGTCAAAAAGATACTTCGTATTTAAAGTACTCTTTTGTAAGATGGTTTCCCATAGTTTTCAAGATGGATTTACACTTTTGGTTTTTAATTGTTTATAACGAGCTTTTACAACTAGTTGAATCTTTCTTTTGAAGACGGTTGTGGGACCTTAGACTACACTCTTACACCCCATCTTATTGATGACAGAGAATTTGCAGAGCCACCTCCTGTTGATATTAAAGTGGGCAGGTCACTTGCAGGTGGAGTTGTTGTTTGCATACGTGAGTTCCGATCCTCGTGCCACTGTCCGTGCAGTTGCCCTGCAATGCCTGTCAAAACTAGCTTGCCAAGCTGTCAGGATCAGAGTTTCGAACATGTGGAACTTTTCTGTTCTTCTTTCAGTTGCTGAAGATAGTGTCGCAGCTCCAGCACTTCGAGTATTGGCATTTGAAGTCCTCCACAAGGTTCGTGTTTGTGCGTTTCACTAGATATGGACTAGATCTGCAACAGTGTATGTGATGGACATTGGCTGGATCAAAGCATGTTTTGCCAGAGTATAGCTATCTGTCTCTTATTTTCACCAGCGTGTTGTACTATTTTGCAGCTATCAGATCATTTCGTGAGAGTGGTTGCCAAAGCCGAGCTTTATCGTCTATTGTTGACAGTTGAGTCAAATTTTCTGTCTTATGCTTGGCCTTTGAGACAAGCAGCCCTTGAATGCTTGGGATCGTTTGGCTGTAACCTTGCAATGCTTAAGCTGCCAGAGGGTAGTGGCCGTCCAGATGCCGAGGAGTTCACTAAAGTGGGTTTTGAAAGAGAGGGACAATTGTACGAAGGCAATGCCACAAGCATGCAGGAGTCCAATTGGTATCAAAGCCACAGGAGCTTCGCAGCAAGAGTGGGATTGTTGTTATGTGACCAACTTGCGTTAGAGGGCGCGCTTGCGATGGGTGTGAGAAACAAGGTGACAGGAGAGGAGCTTCGAGAAGTGGAGAAAGGTTTTGATCCTGACAGGCTTTTATTTATAACAGGACTTGTCGCGCGACTCATGCAGAACTGTCCTGAGATTGCACCCATGATTTCGGACTCACTTTTTTTATTGATCAAAGCTGTCACACAAAAGTATGTGGAGGGCGTAAGATCATTGATGGGCAAAAAAGAGGCAGCTGCTCCGATGGATTTAGATAGCAAAGAAAGCACAGAACCGGAGGTGGCTCTTGAAGGGAATGAGGTTGTTAGCACTCGCCTAGAGACCGAATTGGAATTTGTGTTGACTCTTTGTCATTGCGTGTATGTGGGCGCTAGTGGGATGGATCTGACTTCAGCTTCCTCAACTCTCTTAAAACTTCTGGACCTGACAACACAAGTTTCAGGAGATAATTCTGCTTGTCACATTTTAAGAGCAACTCTTCCGGCATTATTAAGGGTCTGGAGTTTGAGTGGAAGACGATCCAATGATAGAATAAGTATCGAAGGCCTCATCACAAAGTGCATCGATCAGTTGAGGGAAATTGGAGAAGTTTGGCCAGCTTATAAAGTAGCTTCGGAGGCCGCGGCATATGGGTTCTGGCTACCTGCCTGTGCGTTATTTGAGGCACTCGTTAAGAAGGTTCACTCCGAAGGTTGTTACCTTTGGCTGTTGGGCCTCTCTCACGTTGCAAAGGCTGAAGCTATACTCCGCTCCTCTGACAACAAGAAGGAACATTCGAGGATTTCTGGTAGGGAAGTGCCAGCAAGCACAGCAGGTGATGAGGAGATTCCTAGTACCTCAACATCAGGTATGGAAATGGATGTTGAGACAGGTTACATTGACACTACTGTGCTGGAGCAACTGGATCAAGGTAATAATCTTGCATTTACGTATGGTAAAGCGGCAGCAAGAGCGATTCCTCTTCTCCGTCAGGTAGGAAGTATACTTGCAGCTGGAGTATGCTCTGAGAGGACATTCGAATTTCAGCGATGGCTTATATCAATTCGTCTTCGCATAGTACAATCTGTTGCTGACCTTCTTCAAATTTTAAGGCTTGTATTGTCGAGCTACAGCCTGCCCGAGGCCACTACACCCGCAGTCGATATGAATATGGATTGCTCTATTCCAGCGTTTGGGTCTCCAGGCGGTGAAGCGTCGGTTAATACTGTTTCGGATGGCGTGTATGATCGGCAGATTTTATCTACTTTTAGAAGCGCAAAAGAGAGAGCCTCCGGAATATGTACTCAGTTGATACAGCTCAGCAAAGAGCTTGATTTGCTTGGGTTGTCGTTTCTGGGACTAGATGAGGAGAGTCTTGAACGTCTTCGCGAAGCTTCTGTGAGCTGCTCTTTACTTGCCTTCTGTACAGACGCTGTATTCTTGGTGGTCTTACCTTCATCCGAGAACCTCAAGGACGATTCTGCCGTTCGGAATCTTTACCTTCGCTTAAGACATGTGAACGGTCTTCAAGGTATTGACCTTCTGCAGTCTTGGGTTGAGGCCAAGAATGAAACTGATGGATCCCTCATGGGAGGTTGTTGTCCAAATAGCGCTGTTGTCAGAGTCTGCGATTGGGCTATCAAGATAATTAGCAAATTAGAGAGAGGCACCTCTGTTTTGAAACAACAAAATAGCTTCCAAGATGTTCGTGTGGAGGCTCTGCACTTCTTACAACTTTTGATTGGAGAATGTTCACAACTTCCATGCCCTATTCCAAGATACTTCTTTTGTACGAGGTATTTTTTTCCTACTTCTCTCTTCGATGTTCTCCTTGGAAAGTTAGTGAGTAGTTGAATCTTCCATTCGTTTTATTTATTTAACACCATTTTGCTCTCCATAGATTAGATTTGAATATGAAGCTAATTTCTATTAGTATTGTGGTGAGCAAGCAGTCCGCGTGCAGCTGTGGAATTGTTCGTAGCTCAAACTGGAAGGGAAGAGCTCAGTGAGCTCTGCGTGAAACAAGGCTCATCTCTTGTTTTGAGTATCTGCGCACAACTTACCAATGAGCCTGTGAGAAACTCTTCAAAGATTTCGTCTCTCTTCTGCGTTCTTACATTCCAAGGTGTTGAAAGCACCTCACTCGTAGAGGAAGACCTTTATGCAGATTGGAAATTGGGCTGGCATGAAGGCCAAGCATCAAACCAGTCTCTCGTAGACTTTTCTCTGGTTGAAAAACTTGTACAACGAGCCAAGTGTGTGGATGCCAAGGATGCTGTCGAACTTGAGGAAGGCTTGGTGTCTTTGTCAACCGCAAAAGATGACACTTGCTCATCTATGAGTGGAAAGGGATCCGCAAAGAGGGCTGGTGCATCAGGAAGGAGTTTTGCCATATTCACCATGGATAAAAAAGGCAAGGGCTTCTCCTCATGTAATTTGGATGTTTCGGCGTTCCCTTCCGGGCAGTACCAACTATCCTTCGACTGTGTGGGCATGGACGCCAAGAACAAACCATGGGTTCTACTTCCTTCTCGTATTCTTCCTTCAGAGACCTTGAAAATTTCTCCTAGTGGTGCCTCTGCTTGAGAATTTGACTGGCTTGAGGCTAGTGCCCTCTTGAACTGCAGGCTGATTCACTCTGAGCTATCTACATTATTTTTGAACCAGCCATTGATAGGGTGATGATTTTCTTGCTTTGGTAGTTAGTTATCTGGAGGATTATAAATTTTGGCAAATATTGAGGAAAAATACCAAAAATTCCTAATACCAAAAATTGTAAATATTTGGAAAGTGAAATGTATATGGGATCCCACATTGATTAATAGACTTACTCATTTTCAGACATATTTGCCATTCTTTTCCACTTCTGACAATATTCCAAGCTATTTTTTAATTTTCTCAAGAATTCTTGATGTTTAAATGCTATTAGTGGATTTCTTCTCTACAATTAGTAGAACAGTTCTACTCATGTCCCATTTGACACCACAAACAAGAATTTTACACATACAATATAACCCACATAAAATGTATTGTAAAATACAAATGAAATATACTATAAAACTAGCATAAAACCTATTTACAAAAAAATAAAAATAAAACTTGTACATCTGCTAAACACTTTGTCCGACTTCGTACGGCAAACATTAGTCAATTTTACTACAAATCTAAGATAGGAATTAATTTGTATAACTTTTCAAAACTTAAATTATTTTCTTTATGTATTTTTTGGAATCTTTTACATTTCTTTATCAAAATTTTATTCACTTTCTTTTATTCCACATTCTCTTTTCTGCATATTTTCCATTCCCATTTCTTGTATTCTTAACATCCTTTTCTTTTATTATTAACTTCTTTTTGTGTTATTTTAATTATTTTTTCTTTGATAAGAATTATCTTTTCTTAAAATTATAATATCCTCTTCATTTAATTTTTAATTCCATTTTTCTTTAATTTTTTATTCTCACTTCCGTTTATTCCACATTCACTTCTTTTTATTTTTAATATCCTTATCTTTTATTAGAATTCCCTTTATTTTAAATTTGTAGTACTCTTTTTCTTTAATTTTTATTTCCTCTTCTTTAATGTTTAATACCCTTTTCTTATATTTCAAACACCATTTCTTTCACTTTTTATTCCTTCTCCTTTTATTATTTTATATTCAAATAATCCTTACTTTGTTCTCTACGTCCATCCCATAGTTCCACATCATGTCCAGCGCTGTGGACAAAAGCCGCACCTTATTTTCTTTTCCTCCATTTTGCTGTGATAATTCGGAGGACGCAGAAGGAAATGATTCCTTTCAGAAACTCTTGATCCATCCTTGTAATTGGAGGATATAATTTTGTGGTTTTGGGATGATTGTGGAACCTACCATCGGGAATCTTAAAAAAGAGTATTTCGTGAATTCTTATGGATTTCTAATTGGAAATATTTCTTTGTCATTCATTGGTGTGAGCCACAGTAATTGTACAGGTTTGTGTAGTTGGATTGAATCACACTCATTGTCTTTTACCATGGAATTTCCCTCCCTAAGCCTTCATGACTCTAAACCACCTCAGTTCTCTCCCTATCCTCAACCCCTTTTCACACCCCAATAGTGTTCCGTATTGCTTGAGTCCTTTTTAAGTTCTTTTTCTAAATTAAATGGACGTGTGATTACATGATATGAATTCTTATACATTACAAAATTTGACGCCTATAAGCACTTATATATGGTAGTATTTTTATGTTATTGCTAAAAAAAGCACTTAAAGTCATATTTTTCTAAACTCATCAACTTTGAAATGTACTCAATGGATTACAACAAGATAGCTTCTCCATGATCCTATACTATGAAAAATATGTATTGAAAAATTAATACACTTTTGAATTGTGGAAATTAAGCTGGAAAAATGCACTGTATGAAATTCTTAGTTGCACACCAATTTGCACTACGCACTTGGACTTGATAAAAATATGTCCCTTGCACATTTATTGACCATTCCCTCAAGTTTCATAAGAGTAGCATAAAAATAACTTGTCCTTTTTATTCCTTTTAGCCAAATTATAAAAGAGAAACAATCCCGAATATTTTTTGAAAGGACTTATTTGGAATACAAGATGATCAATTTTTTTAAAGTAAACTATATGAACAGTTGCAACTAATTTTCATAAGAATGACATTAAATTAATGCATTAAGGTATAGGTATTGAGGTGCAAGAAGTTTTGTGGAGGGAGGAAGAATTCACAATTGGATAGTCCTTTCGGACACCCAATGGTGCCATTACCCAATAAAGCTTTGTAAGAGTCTTTTAAAACATGAAACTTATTCTTATTATTTAAAAGATTGTATACTATTTAAAATTCATTAAAAAAATTCTATCAATAATTAAATATATTTATATTTGTTCTCAAAAAATATTATTTAAATATAATTTCTAATCTTTAATTTTTTTTAAACTTTTTTTAATAAAAAATAATTCATTTTGTTCCAATTCTTTGTTGCTTTTATAATTTAGAAATTAACTTAAATAAATTATTAAAGATTAAATTTAATAAAATTATTGAAAATCAATTTAAATTTTTACTTCTAAATCATTAAAGAAACTAGTTTTAATTAATTTTCAAAATTTTTATTCGTAAAAAACAATTAAAATTATTCCATTTAAATTTTTTACACTTTTTTAAGACCATGTAAAACACATAATTTTGAATAGCTTTTTTATTACAGGACTTAGGCAATATTATTGTTGGAAAAATCCTTGTAATCATGTTAAAAGCTACATTTAGTATGCATGTATTCTTATTTTTTACTGCATTCTACATTTCATATACATGTATTAAATTTTATATTATATATGTCAAAAATGAATGAATAATGTCTTTCTTAAAAGTCTTGAAAGTCTTTAGTCTCTTTAAAAGGCCAAAATATTTTCTATCTTTTTTAAAAAAAAAAAAAAAAACGAATTGATGAAAAAATGCTTTAGAACATTACCTGAAACTATTATCATTAATTTTCCTACTACTTTCTTCAAAATTTTATGATATTTTAAAATACTAAATATTAAGTAATGTTAAAATTCATTGTTTTATTGTGATAAAAATAATTCAAAAGCTCGAGGTACTTTATTAATGCCAAATTCCTTAATACACTTCATATGTACATTTTGTATTCTATATATTCAAAATATTTTATATAATTAATTACACATTGGCGCCATAGTTGACAATGATTTACACTCGCAAATAGGCTAAATATGCATTGGATTAAACAAATTAGCATTAAACAAATTAAGATTTCAAGATAAAGCACTTATGCAACAAGCGGATTAAGAAAGCCAATAAACCATAAGTACATTCAAAAAGACAATTAAGCATAAGGCAATTAGGCCATTAAACAAGGCACAAAAACTTCAATTCATTCAGAAAAGGAAACAACCAGTAAAACAACTCGTAGACAAATTAATCATCCAACAAATTCGCACTTTCAAAAGTTAAATACTTATAAGTGCATCTAGGAGAATTACAAGTCAAGTAGACAACTTACACTTAAGCAACCAACAAGTTAAAACTCGCACATAAGCATCCATCAAGTTAACTTTTCATCTTAGTCATCTAGCACATTTGCAGTTATGCAAGTTAACAACTAGTATGCAGTAAACAGTTGAATTATTTGTCATGCAGATAGATTTACATGTCAGTAGGAAGGTTTGTTTACGCATGAAGCACATAAGCACATAAGCAAGGAGGTTTTCCTAATGCACTTAAGAACTCCCTCTTGCAGGTTTCACTTAGACAGGTTTCAACTCGCAGCCAATTCATCAACATAAACACTTCAGAATAATGAACTTAAGCACTTAACATAAACACTAATGCACTTAATCCACATCCGTAGACATAAGTATAAGCAAACAAGCATGAACTATTGCATAATTTAACTATAATACGTCTTAAACATATTTTTTTTCATTTTACAATATATAATTTACTCTCATATTCCAAAAGTTTAAAGTCACAATATAAGAAATCATAAATTTACTTATTTTAAATTTAAATTCTAGAATTGAATAAAATAAAATATAGATGCATTCTAGTATATAAATTCTTTGATATTTATATTAAAAACATACATTAATTAGAAGATACATGGTAAAGATCTAAAGTTCTAAATGATACGCAAATACTTTTTCAAATGTTAAAATATGTTTTAGGTTTTAAAAAGACACTAAAATGTATTTTTATTATGAATCTATGTAAAATTAGCTAAATACACATATTAATAGATGCATTTTCAATATTGGAGAGAATATTTATTACTATCATTCAAAAAAATAATTTATTTCTAAAATTAAAATATCTGCTTTTCAAAGTTAATGAGTATCTTTTAAAATTTATAATATTTTATTTTCTACTAGTGACACTTGCATAAGCATTCATAAGAGTTTTGAATAATTATTTATATTTTCCACTCAATGTACATTTTTAAATGCATTATTTTATTTATTTTTGTATAATCATGAAAATTTGATAATAAAATTATCACTTTAAATCTTGTATTTCTAGACCTATAATTGTTTTAAGCTCAAATTACTACAGTCAATACTAAAATGTCATAATACATTAATACATTATAGAAATGATATATATTTTGTACGTTTATAATGTAAATTCAATTAACATTTTTGGTTTTGTCTTTATTATGTTTTCAAATGAAATATTTAATTTAAAAAACTATAAATTGGAACATATGACAATGAAGTGTGAAATCCAATATGATTAATCTACCTTATACTATATATATATATATATATATATATATATATATATATATATATATATATATATATAATTATTAATTTGAATCTTACATAGGCTAATTCACTCTGTGCTTTCGTTCTTTGAAGTGTGTGCCTTCTCGCGACAAGAGGTTTGTCTTGACAGTTTATGAGAGGATCATTCTGTTTTGTGGTGCTTGAAGGTTTGGATAAGTCAGTTCAGTATTCTTATTTGTGAAGATGGAGTGGAGAGCGCATAGAATCAATCGATTGCTGCTGACCAAGAAAGTTCATAATATGATAATAATCATATTTGACTAAAAATACATATATTTATGATATTTATCAATCAATAGTTATAATACTCTTTCTTTATCATCAACACGGTTTATTAGTTTGTATTCTATATGCAATATAGGAGGTGTTAAGTTTAATAGTCAGAAAACATTTTAAAGCTAAATTAGCTATCTTCTCACTTTTTATAAATTGAGTATCTAAAAAATTTAAAATACAATGGGCTATCCTTTCATCTTGAAGGCTAATTTTTTATAAAGCTAAATTAGCTATCTTCTCACTTATTATAAATTGAGTATCTAAAAAATTTAAAATATAATGGGTTATCTTTTTGTCTTGTAGGCTAACTTTTTATAGTTGAAGATTTTGTAGAAAAAATGATTGATTGAAAATAGAGTTGAATACAACATCAAATTTGACTACATAAAAAGTCTCCAATCACTAAATTAATCAAAATCCATAGTTTTGGAAAGCTTACTCTATTATTATTAATTTCTATAATTCGTGTATTTTTCATTTTAATAATGATGTAGTTATGATAGTTTATAAAACTCTCTTGAAATTTTGTTGAAACTTGAATGATTTTACAAGGACGCTGAAGTAATTATGGATTAATAATTTTTTGCATTTAAATAAACGTGTTTTTAATGTTTAGTTAATAATATCTTTAACCCATAATAATTAAATTCAAGACTAGTTTAAAGTATAACATTCATAGTTATGTTGATTTTATATAATTCTTCAAGAATAATTTGGTGCAAAAAGAATTTTATTAAAATAATATAGCTTGATGGTTTAATGCAAAAATTTAATTTCTCAAAAGAATTATATCAAATCATATACTGTAATTAAATTTCTTACATATTGGATCCGATGATTACAATCATTTTTTCTACATATTATTGTCTTCCACTTATATCTCATCTCAACTAATTCTACGTCATTCCTTGCAACATATGTTTTATTTAATCGATTTATTGCCAAATAAATATTACAAAACGTAATTAATGATATGATACAACATCAATGAGTTCTATGACAAAATCAAATTTATTCGTAGTGATTTTCATTGAAATTGAAAGAACTAAAGTAAAAAATTTACTTCTTAATTTTTATGTATCATGTTGAAAAATTGAATATTTAAGTGGGTCTTTGACAATACCTTCTTATGTTTATTAAGCAAGGACAAAAGAACACATGAATAAATGAATAAATAACTGTTGCACAATTATTCATTTATTGCATAGCTGAAGTGCACATACAAAGTGCATATTTCATATGTGTAAAATTTTGAAATAATTCTTTTAGTTTTTAGCTGAAAATAACAAAAAGTAAAAGAGACAAAAAAACCTCCGGGATCCCAAACCCCACACACCCGTCCACACCAAAGCGCCCTGTTTCTGTTCCTGACCCCAACGCACTCACTCACTCATTCATACCAAAAACATCTACTGCACCTAAAACCCCCACTATCTACAAAAACCCCGCAATCGACCCGCTGAAATCTAGAATAATAACATATATACTCCCATTTCCTTTTTCATAAAGTAACGGTTCCAGATGCACTGTCTCGCTCACGAACGCGGATGCGAGTCACGGCGAGCGATTGTAGAGATGTTATTTATTGAGTTTGCATGGCGATGGAGAAGCCTCACGGCTGGGCGTCGCTCACGCGCATGCACCGCAACGGCGACGCCACGGGAGGGGGGGTTGTTGCGGAGGAGGCGTTCCCGTCGCTCGCTAGCGGGGGGCCGAAGTCAGGGGGTGTTGCGAATGGGAGGCGAGCTGGAGGGAGCCTGCAGGCGCCGTTTGTGAGCGTCGCGAGCAAGGGGCTAGTGGTTGCGTGTGGTAGCAGGGGGAGCGAGGGGGGCTTGAGCGCGGAGGACGTGGTGGTGGCCAGGCTGCTGGAGCAGAATGCGTGGGCGGATGATGTGCTCGTGCGCGATGTGGTGCGAGCTGTGGACGGGGACGAGGGTATGGCCAGCGCGCAGCTGGCTGACATGGCCGGGCTGGAGTCTCCCGGAGCTGGGGAGCGGGATGGGGTGATGGGTGATGCGGGGCGGGCTGCTGGCGCCGTGGAGTGCGAGGAGAATGATGTTTATTTGAAGTTTCGGAGGGAGGCCTTGCGGCTTAGTCGGTGCGTGAGGGCTTTTGGGTTGGTTTTAGTCATGAATTTCGAGTTTTTCGGGGGTGGAATTTTTTTGCTCTTTTTGAATCTGATTGGTTCGGTGAAGTGAATTCAATACTTTGATAAACGTTGGTGTTGTTGGATGCTGTTTGTTGAATTTGAATTTGAATTTGAATTTGAATTTGATTTTTTTTTTTTTAATTTTTCCTTTTTCGTGGGGGTGCAGGGCCAGGGGGAAGTATGCTCGTGGTGCGTACAATGCGTATATGGCTGGGGACCATGCTCATGCAAAGCAGTTCTCGAGAGAAGCACGCGAGAATTTTAAGACTGCTGAGATATTGCACGCTCAAGCTGCCGAGGAGATTCTTTACTCTAGAAATGCAGGTCAGCGGCGTACTATTTTTTTATTTGGATGATGACGTTGTTGAAACCTTGAATTTGGAGTGTGATTTGGAAAGATTATTTCTGGCTAATTTATATTAAATTGTATGATTAATCATCTGTGGCTTTTTACATTGCCGATTTTGGTTTTAGATTAATGTTAACATTGCGTTGTGGTTTTTCTGTTTTGTAGATGGACATGTGAATGTGTGGTCGATTGATCTACATGGATTGCACGCTACTGAAGCAGTAATGGCTCTTCAAGAACGTCTTGCTTATATCGAGAAAGAGTTGTCAACGAATCCAGCGTTTCTTTACAGTCAATCACAGCGGGCGCCGGGGCATGAGCAGCCGTTGCCACTAGCGGCTTCACGAGCTGTTGTGAAAAATGAACTCTCCGTCATAACAGGTACATTAATCCTCAGAAGCGCAGGCTTATGTTTTATATTTTGTTTCATATCCTGTCTGCTTCGTGATTAGGAGTTGCCGTAGTCTACAATCTTTTTTAATTTCATTGAAGCACATCCGTTTACCCTGTTATTCATCTTGAGGAACCCAATACTGTAGGTGTTGGACGGCACAGTAAAGGTGGCCCTTCTCTTCCATTGGCCGTCAAGAATTTCCTTCTAGCTCATGGGTACTTCACCACATCTTTCTCATAATATGACCTTTCTGTTTCATTTAAGTACTTAAGTATGCGTGATGTTTGTGATGCCGACTTCTTTAGCATGCATGCCTCGCAGGTACAAGTTTAGTGAACCAAGGCCTGGTGCAATGTCTGTTACTCCCAAGCGGCACTACTCTTGATTAGGTTTGAGTCTGGCACATGTGTACAGTTCCCTTTAGGGTTGTACTACTAGGTCTCTTACATTTAGTGTGATTTGGTTTGCAATTGGTTGTGCTTCAAAAGTTGCACAACCTTGTAATGCTAGCAATAGGTTGTTCTCAGGAAACCAAAAAATGTGCAATGGCAAATGCCTTACACGACCTTAGTATTGCCACGACAGTATTTCTGCGTGGCTGTGGCGACTCGTTGATTCAGTCGTTTGTATTTTAGACACAGAGAGGTCCATTTTAGGTAGTGAGCTTAGCACATTCTTTAACCAATGACAAGAATGACGGTCAGGGGTACTCGGTAGAGAGTGTCAACCCCACGGTCATTGGATCATATTCAGTCCCTGTTTACAAGCCTGGGGTGTAGCATATCTGAATAACAAGCATACTTGTGGGATTTGTATCCTGGTGCTTGTAATGTAATGCCAAAGTAGCTCTCTGAATCTGAAAGGATTCTCAGCAGCTATGCGTGCAATCAAGTGATTTCTGTTTGCTTTGTCCTAAAGGACATTATGTTTATTCAAATTGCGAATTCTCTTGAGATGAATCATGTTAATGGACCCATGTCACAGGCAACCCCTATTTGGTACCCCCCCTCTGATTATCATAAATCTCAGGCGTAGTTTTGGGTAGGTTTTTGTAAACTGTTTTAGGGGGTTACCTTGTCAAGTACCTCAAGATTCAGTCCATTGTCACAAATATACACTGAACTAGTTTTCTCTTTCAACAGACACACAGGCATTCTTGCCGGCACACATGAAAATACATAATGCTGAATAACTTATTTATCAGATAGCTCCATTTTAGGAGATCATCCATCAGAATCTAGGCCTTTAGATGAGTCAGCAAGTTACGTATTAGATACCTTCCCAACAATACGAATCTCCCGAAGTGATGCAAAATCCAGAAGTAACAAATGCGGCTTAGCAGCGACAAAAGCAAAAGATTATAGTCGCTATTGAGTCTCATCCGTCGCCTAAGAGATTCGAACTCTTGCGGGGAAACCCCATGTACTTAGCAGGCACACGCCTTAACCACTCGGCCAAAGCGACCAGTAAAACCCTAGCCCCATGGCAGGTCGGGCTCGATGTTGTGCGATGAGCGCTCAAGTTTCTATAAGTACATAATCACTGGCGACTATCTATTGTCATTATTGAAAAACCCTAAGCAAAACAACTGCCTCCTGAATCCGTGACTAGTAACCAGCCAGTTCCACTTCCTACTACCATCAAATGCCGACTGCTGGAACCGTCCACCAAGCTAGAGCTCACCAGTAAATGGAATTATTGCCAACAAACCGCCGAGTAATATCCCTAAACACTGGCCACAGAGTGCCACATGGACCCCTCCTGGATCGACACATGTCCTTCTCACCCCTTCTCCTCCTTCTCATATACAACACTGACCTCGCCCAAGATCTCACCAACACAATCTCACCCTCTTTGGAGTTAACTTCTCTACTCCTGGATCTGTATCCCCTCCAAGCAACTTAGTTTCTCACGTATCCGTTGGAGTTTTTACGCATTTCCTACCCTTTTGTTGGATTTCTGTAGATTTCTGTAGATTTCTGGAGATTTTGGGTTCGGAGGTGAAGTTTGAAAGCGATGGCGAGTAATGCTGCTGTTGGAAGTGACAAGAGCCAGCCCGAGCAGAAGAGTACTGTTGACGAGACCGTTGTTGCTCCTGAGGTGTCCAGGTTTCCCAAGGTTAGTTGTCTTTTGTTGTGGATTTTGTTTTAATGTATGATGCAGTGTTGTGTTTATATGGATTTTGATTTTGAGATGAATCGTTTGAGGGAGCGAACTGTTTTTTCCGCTTCTGGTAGGGTTTAGGGTTTGTTTCTCAGGAATTTGGAGTTTAGAGTGAGGTTATGCTGCTCTTTGGTTTGAGGATGGCTCTCTTGCTTCTCTCTTGTGTAGGAAGACGAGTGTTAGAGCAAAGAGCTGTCTCTGATGGCATTTAAGAAATAAGTGATGTGAAGGTTTTGAGTTCAATGGGTAGTAGTCATTGTTTCTAGGTTGATATTTTAGATATGTATGTCTTTGTGACGCTGCCGTTTTTCTGATAGTGCGGCGTTTCGCCGATAATGCATTATTTTATTCGTGTTTTTTGCTGAAATGTGGGCAATATGGAATGTGATCTTTGTTCAGGATATTGATGGAGCCAGCCATGGTCCCGTTTGGCAGAGCATTGCCGTTCCATTGAAAGCGGATCCCGCCAACAATCCTGACAGTGACGAGTGGAATCAGGCTAAGCAAGCTTTCAAGGAGACCGGATTGCTCAATCGCATGTCAGATCACGTAGCGGATCCTTGAATCTACACACGCATGGATATTCATACTATAGTCTCTGAGGTTTTTGGAATTGGAAGCGCTGATGGCATGCGGCATGCGTATGTAACTTGCATTTTGTAAAATATTAATTGATTACTCATTCTATTTCTTTGATGGGATCCTATATCACTTGCTCATTGGAAATGGACTTTGGGGATGTTCTTCTGGATCGCTTAATCGCGTGTTTCAATAATGTGTTACCCTCGCATCTAGAATGTTTCCAAAAAAAAGAAGGTTTCGTTAGGACTATCTTAGCTGGTATCAGGTAAATTGCACAGTGCGAAATGAGAATATCAGCTGGAAGCATTTCAAAGTTCGCACACCTTGAAATGTAAACACTAGGCTGTTCGTTCTCCTAATAGAAGACTTGCTCCCTGGTAACGGGAAAACTTCAGGTAATTGCAAGGGTATTCTAGAAGGAAGATGGACAAACTCTTCAAGGCAAGAAAGCGCTATCTGTGTCCAAACTATTCATTCATTATATGTTTTGATTTTTAAGGCAAGAAGCTGTTCAATTCCAATTCTCAACAGGCTGTGCAGTGTTCAGCATCGGGTGGTTTTTCTCAGCTTCAGTTACACAGAACATTCACTCTTGTGCTCTATTGAAACAGTGTTCCCCTCAATCCGAGCACTGTTCCTGGCGGCTCGAGGCCACAAAACGCCGTGCTTGACCAGAAACAGAGTACCAAAATATCCAACATGCGTTACCTGCATTAGGAAAAATCGACTTTGGGGATCTCCAGTAGAATACTTTGGGAATAACAAAACATTTGATTAATTGCGTTTTCGATTTTAAATCGACCTAAATGTTCAGAAGTAAAAGAAAATTAATTTAAAATGAGGTCTTCTTCGTTCAGGTCGAAGAGGTAGGGCTTTGGTTCTACAAGTTGCATATCCATCCTGCATCCCATCTGGGTAAAGGCTGCATCTGTTGAAACCGTTCAGTTAATTACCATACGATATTTTGAAATTCATCGTTCTGTGAGGCTTGAAATTGCAAACGAACATGGCATGCATGCATTTGTATGGATTCTCTCCATTGCACAAAAAATCGGGGACTGCCATGAGAGCCATAATGTTGACGGAGCAATACAGGATCTGCCTCATCATGTGTAATTATGTTCCAGCTCTCTCAAGTAAATTGCAATAAAAAAATGTGCACAAAAATGTGCTAAAAGTGGAAATCTATTACCAACCTTGGGAAACATTGTGTTCCTACGGAAACAACTACCGAGGAAAATAATCCAGAACTAAGGAGTACCTGCGAAAAAATAACCAGAGCCCTTGGTAAAGGGAGGTTTAGTTCGTGTATCTAACAAGACATCTTGTGAGCATGTTGATCATTGAACCAGTAGAAACCTAGACAATAGATAATACAATGTATAATCATCTATGTAGACTTTGATACTATCACCAAAAAATTCTTGTAAATAAATGGTATTAATGTGGAATGACATTATTGTTGTTCGAGGCTGAAATAACTCGCTTCTTTGAAGACAGGCATGTCCCCGACTTGGCTCAAAGATTGTGGTAGGTCAGCCGGTGTTGCCACTATCCCCTCTGCACCTGGAACTCGTGCACCCTTCTCTCCATTGCTAACCATTTTCAGAAAAAAACTGTGCCTGAAGAAGGTAGTGCAAAGCAAACCACATCCTTACTATTAGTTAAGATACGAAACTACCATACAGCTTATCTCTGTTCATGTAATGTGCCGACATGTGAAGGAAAAATGCAGAATAAATGATATGATTCAAGTTCTGATCAAATATCTGATAACGAGATTAAGGATTTGCATACAATTTAACCAAAAATTGTTGATTCAAAATGTAATGAATATACGTTTTGCTTACAAACAAAAAAGAGAGGAATCATACCACCGCAAGTCAGAGGTTAGCTCGGGATGAAATGCAGTTGCGAGCATGTTATTTTGCTTCACTGCCACAATAACCTTTTTCTTGCTACCTCCCTCCTGTTTGAACGCGAACAAACACCAAAAATAACACCATTACATAACAAGCACACGAAACAGATTCTCCATATTCAAAACAGATAGAGGCTGCCAACTACTACCACCTTGTGCAAGCTGGTGATAGCAGGTATAAAATTTTACATGAGATGGAAGTAAAGAAAAGGAGCACCTCAACGGCCTGCCCGGGTGCCAAGGGATATTCCGCCAGCACATCCACGGAAGGACCAACATCAAAAATCGCAGGAGCTCGGATGAACACAGCACGGCAAGTCGTCGAACCTCCTTCCTGTGAAGCTAGAGCTGGAACTGGGAGCTCCACTTCGAAGCTGTTCAGCTGCACAACGGATAAATTATCACTGTTAGTCGGAATAAAAAACTGTTCCAATTACTTGGATCATGCGTTCTACAGTCAAGATAAAAAGAAGCTGATCAATAGAGAATATCTTACAGTACTAAAACTAATAACAAACCACAGAATTATAAAAAAAATGGCGTGGTCCAACAAGGTTACCTGGCTACCAAAAAAGTTGCGGTGAACGCTGCAATCAAGACCTCCCAAAAGCTCCTGGCCTCCAGCCTTCACACCTGTTTAGACAAGAGAATCGAGCTCAGTTCAACACTTTCATACATAATACACCAAATCACACACGCACACAGATTTTCAGAACCCTAAAACCCCACCACCGACACGATCCTTAAACCCTTAAATAGGTGAACAGCACCAACATTCAATTACAAAACTAGTTATGAAAGAGAGATATTACTAAAGTGATACAAAGCCAGAGGTTGGGTTACAATTCTGCTCTCACCGGAAGCTCTGTCTGCCAAAAAGATGAGCCCAGCGCACGTCCCCCAAATTGGTTTCCCCGAGCGTCCAAATTCTCGCAGTGCTGGAAACTGCAACAGTCGTCATCAACTTGGATCACAAGTGTGGAAAAACAGAGAGAAGAATCCAGAAACCAAATTTTTTATGAGACGATTTAAATAAAATCGTGAAGAGGGAGCGGAATGTGTACGCACAAGCTTGTTCTTCTCCGCCAGCTTGGCCATGGTGGTGCTCTCGCCGCCCGGAATAATAAGACCCGACAATCCCGCCAATTGCTCCGGCTTGCGCACCTCCACGGCGTCCACGCCCAGCTTACGCAAACCTGCATCCCCAACAATCCAACCGCAACCAACCAGTCAATTCACTCCTCACAACCCAAACAACAAGCTCAAAACCTCCAACTACACTTCGAAATTCAGCAAACGAACTTCCCACCGTCACCAGCTCATGATTAAAACGACGACCACTACTCCCAATTGCAACTCTATCACAACAACCGACTCCAAATGAAACTAAACAAGGTCGAAAAAAAACAGAGCATTTGAGAGGTGAACCCACAGGCTATGTGCTCGTTGAAGGATCCCTGCAGGGCCAAAACGCCCACCGCCATAGCTGCTAAAACCTTCTGGTTTATTCACTACAACTCGAATGGAAAAAAAAACAGCACCTGCAGAGACAATTTGTGCCGAGAAGGCCCGGATGATCGCACTCCCAGAGGCTCTGAGAGAGGGCGAGAGTGCGAATCGGGCCTCACAGAGTCGGCACAAGGAGCCTGGAAGAGTGGGAAGCTCCAGGAGCCGTGTCCCCAACTTCCGAGCCTGGCCCAACCGCAGCGAATCTGGCTCTTCTCATGTTCCAGGGTGCCCCACCAAGTTTAGCAACTGGGCCACAGAATAGAATCTCGTTGAATTGATCCCACCCTCCCCTTTCTCTCGCCCTTTTCTTCGCTTCTCCCTTTCCTCCCTTTTCCCCATTTTTTGTTTCTTTTCGCTGCACGAGACTAACCGAACGTAACCGCCATGATCACATGATGGAGTCCCGAACTGGTCTGTCAGTTTCTCATGCGGTTTCTCTGGCCTTGGACACTTGACTTCATTTTTTTGGAAACAGAAACATAGCTATAGTGGATTTCGGTCATTCAGTTTGGGTTTGAGACATGACTGCAGCTCATTGCAACGGAGGAACGACGCTGTGTTTTGATCGAATGTAATTTCAAAGAGAAATGGAATTCTTTTAAAGCTCAGCAACTAGCGATGTCCTAAACACATTGACCAGCTTTCAACTCCAAACAAAAAACCCAGATACATGGAGACTTCAGATTGAACACAGTGCACCACATTTGCCATAAGAATCAAGCGGACTTTATTACAACATCCGCACGCTTACAACAACTGATCCCCAATGCCTTGAAAAACATCTTCTGAGTCGATTAGATATCACAAACATCGGCTACACTTCAAAGCATTCACTGGGATCCAAAATACTACAGTTACTGTTCGGAGATGGACTCCATTTCTTCAAACACACACTTAAAACCGGAAAGACTAGACTGTGTGTAGCAGGCTCTTGATCGAAGGTGGAGGCGACACACTCGTCTAAGGGTTGTTGAAAGAGTGAGGAACTGTAACAGTTGCTCCGTCAGGCTGCTCGTAGCCGACGTACTCGAGGCTGTGCGCAGCGCCGGGGCGATGCTTGGTGCCCCATGGACCATCTTCCCAGTTACTTGAATCGACATCAAACACAGGAACGTTGGTGCTGCTCTGGACTTCGTTTCGCTGGGATCCAGGTAGTGATGTTGCGGTGGACTTGGGGTTCCCCAACCAGGCGTTCAATCGAGCCATCTCCTCCGGCGAATCCTTCTGCGGCCCCGTCTCCCACAGAATCTCGGTGCCATCAGGCAACATCTTCGGGTACTCGTTCTTCCCCGTCGTGGTGGCCGTCTTTGCCTCATAGTTCTGCATCTCGCGGTTGAAGTTCGCTTCCTGTGCTTCGTTGAAGGCCTTGACCTGTGCCAACTCCGCGGGCGTCATCTGGTTCTGCATCTCACGGTCGGACTTTGTTTGCTGAAGTTCGTTGTAAGCGTTCACTCGCGACAACATCTCAGGCGTGAAGAAATTATCCTCGGAGCGCTTGTTTGTGTCCTCCATCGCGTAGTTGTATCCGTTGGCTGCGAGTCCCTCCCGCGGTCGCGTGAATCTGCTCGCATCTTGGGTGGTTTGGGTGGAGGCCCAGAACTGCGACTCATCGAGGTTGGTGGCCTGCGATTCGACGTGGCTGGGGACGTCCTTGGGGATGTTGCGACTGCTCCAGAAGGGGTATACGTAAGGAACCTGGGGTCGGTCGGTGGAGGTGAAATCTTCGGGATAGGGCCGGCCTTGTACACCCACGAGAGTGACCGCGAGGAGCAGAAAAATGGCCGAGCGGGTTCGCACTCGAGTCATCGTCGTGGACGCCATGTTCTGCCGAAAGCAAAGCACCAAACGAGAGACAGGTTAAATCACCGACGACGTAACTCAATGCAGTTTATGCAACCATCACGAATTCTAGCAGAGCAGAACTAGCCTTGAACACTCGACAAGGAGCACGAAACTTAAAATTCATGCACATTCCACATATTTCTGTGCAATTTCTGTCGCATGATCCTACACATCCAGCTTCGGCAAATCAAAACAACTTGTAACCTGCAATTTAAATGCTGGGAACTTCAGTCAAAAATTTGATGAGAAGCGTGTCCAAGAGTTTGTACCTGAAGGTGCTAGCGCTCTGTTGATTGAAGAGATACTGGAACGAAGAAGCCGGGTGAAGTGCACGATGAGTTGAACAGATGGCCTTGGCAAGCTTACATACTCCATGGTTGGCAATGGCGGGGCCAGCTTGATTCTATTATGCCATGCTGCATGTTTTCAATTCGGATATCCTCTGAGGAGATTGATCAATCCGTGATGGGATCATGCAGCTGGCGGACTCTCCAAGATTTTTACAAACGATGACACCGACGTGAAGATGAACCTTCAGGAATATGCTCGAAGGGAAGTACTGATGGATTGGTACTGAATGAAGTCGACATTGAACTGATGCCCATATGGATATATTCATTACTTTGGCAATTTTATGCTTTCCAAAGTGAGATTTGGAGTTTCAAAATACACTACATATTCATGTTTAGAAAGGACTTCGTAAACTGCGAAAGGTTGATGAAACTGCCAATGTAGTGAATATCTCCATCCATGTAGCCAATGCCCATGTAGCCAATGACCAATTACAGATGCAAATTCCTCCAGAATCAACGTTCTGGACGACTCAAGTATCTTGTGTGCATGAACTGAGGCGAAGATTATCTGTGTTTTTTTCAGGCTAGTATCAAATAAAGAGCTTGTTTTCTGTAAGAAGAGAGGTACGTCGTGAAATGCCAGTTTGTTTTCTGTTTCTCTAGAATATTCTGCTTCTGAAGGCGTTCTATCATCCATGGCAAATCTGTACTGTTGATGTGATGTCATTGCGCTAGAGTAGAGTAGAGGCAGAAAATTGTACGTAATGCAGGTGCCAGGTCTCTTTGTGATTCTATTTCTGTAAGAAATAGAACTTGCAATCAGAATATAAGGTTAAACTTGCAGGCTTTAAGTACAAATTTTCTACTACAATTGTGAAAGAATCAAGTGCCAATTATAGGGTAGTTTCACAGGAGGATCTTCCCACTTCACGAAATAATTGTACTTGGGCATCCTGCATCAATTTCCCAAGTAAAATGAACACATTCATTCTGTTAGTAGTGTGAGAAAGTAATGAGGATGTTACATAACAAGGATAAACTCAAGAGAGGAAACCTGTTATTCTTTGTAGTACAATATTACTGATGTTAATCTGTATTATGCAGTACTATGCAAGTCATAGATTTTTGTATTCATATTTGACATCACGAAGTACCACCAGGATATGAGAGGAATCACAGACAAAGGCTAACACACATCATGATTTTCACTCGTCTGAGCTGATCAGGAACATTTTGGTACTGTCTTGGCCCAGCACCAAAATGTCCCTCAGATGCCATAAACCGGATAGACGATGCCTAGAAAGAACTTGGCATTATCTTCTATTATTTAGTAAAAGGTATAATAAAAGATATTGTGAAGGATGTAATAAAGGATAAAGTAAAAGCTAAGTAAAAGCTAAGTAAAAGATAAAATAAAAGGTATGTGATAAGATAAAGTAAAGTAAAAGTAAGAGATAAAGTAAAAGATAAAGATGTATTCTATATAATTGGTCCTTGGTGTTATATTGTTACACAATTCATTTATTGAATAGTAGAGTTATCTAAAGTTAAGTGGCTTTGTTCAATATTACATTTTGAAAGCTTCAAATTGTAAGAGATTCTTAAAAATGTCTATTTCATGTGAATTTGTTGTTGATGAGTCCTCTTTTAGTTCTAATGAACCATTTCCTGAATATGTGGAGTCCATTTTTAGAAATGAAAATCAAATTGATTCATTTAACAGACATGATTCTTATGATATTGATGAACGGAGAGTTAAAGAAATAGTAGGAAGAAGATTTTCAACAAAACCTACTACGCCGCCAAAGTTTATAATTTTCAAAGAATATCATGTGGTTTGGAAGGGGCTGCCAAGAAATGACTCTACTTGGGAGCTAGCTACAAATATGAGAAATTGTAGGAAGAAAATTGATGAATTTTTAATCAAAGAAGAGAAACTAAAAAAACTCAGAGGCTATTGAGAAGGGGGAGACAAGTTCCAATCAATAAAAAGGAGAAAATCAAACTTGATATAAATTGCATCAATCTAGAGATTAACAGTTGAAAATTCTTTTGTTAATCATTAAAAATACAACAATTAGTAATATATGTTGGCACCTGCCAAACTCTAAACTACTGATAAAATCTGTAATTACAAGGAAGCTTTGTCCATTTTGCAGTGTAGAAATGAAACAAAAACTTGTTGTTTCTCTTGAAAATAAACTAAAATAAAATAGAACAAAACTGACTTATGTAACAAAACATATAGTGCAGATTCATCTGAGTGCCGTGCGGATTGCAGTATCTGAGACATACTAGATCAGAAATGGAAAGATACATAGTCAAGCGCTTCACTCACCATTTGCAAACCATGTAGATGATGTCCTTTTGATTTGAATGAAAGTATCAAGTGTATCATGTATGCCAAGCCACGCTGCGATGTGAAAAATGTGAGTCGGTACCGGTCCTGTTTCTTCAATAGAGTAAGAGCAGCCTACATTTGATATAAACGCCATGATGCTTTAAAATTATGATGCACTTCAGAGCTGCCATCACCCGACAGCATCAGTTTCCCTTCATGTGCTTCCACGTCAATCTCTTAACCTATTTGGAGCCTGCTGCCTGGTGCAAAGCCGAAGACATGTTTCAGATTGCCTGATCGCCACCTCCTCTTGAATGCCCAACTTGCTTCCCGGTGGAAGAATACATGTTCGTGCGACGAGGCACAGCCTTTGTACGACTCCCCGGCAGCATCACTCCAATCGTGTCGAATAACCCAAATGCCATGATCATGTGGTATTGTCGGGAGAAATGAAACCGCCAGTTCAGGAAAGAGTTGAAAGCATTGCCCATGGGTTCTTTCAGTCAGGGAGCAATGGAGATGTTGGATCTCACACATGGTATCTGCAGCTGTAGGTCATGTAAATCCATTTTGGACGGCAGGCAGGAGTCATACTATTCGGCTTCTGAGACTGCGATTCAGCTGCAGCTCCTCGGTCATATTTCCTCCGGCCTCTAATTGCATGCCCACCTCAAGGTTTAGTTCGGCGGGTGACTCGCATCCACTGTTGTGTTTGAATTCATTTCCGCAAGTGATGCATCAGCATCCACAATGATCGATCCTGCTACGTTTAAGACCGTCTTAGTAGATCTGTACAACATTAACCGCTGGAAGGATTATTACTTGAAGGGGACCTTGTCTGCTCTAATCAATTAATTGGTAGAGACAAGGTTCGAGACAGAAATGTACATAAGAACTTTTGACACTGTTGCACCGTATGAATTGATCTGTTTCTCAAAATCCAGAAATTGAATCTAAAGATTGCATCTTCGCCATCAGCAACACTTGCATACGCAGTTGCAATACGAGGGTGAGAAACTTACAGCAGCAGGATTGCCATTGATAGATACAGCTTCGTCCAATGCGGCTAACTCTATGGGTATCTCCCGTCTTTCTGCTTGGGAAACTAGACATGAAAGTGGTCTCTAAGCAAAAAATGGTTAAAATCTCGCATTGAACAACTCGTCAGCGTCCATAGCCTCACTCTAGCTCAGTAGCATTCGAAAGTTCCACTACACAATACAGTTAGATCTCCATGCCCCTCTCTACCCCTTCTGATGTTGCCGATGGCAATCAATATCAACATAAAATTGCAGAAGTATCGGTGTTATGCTGGCAAGCTGGCATGCTATCCATCCAAGATAACTTGCCGCCATTGCAGTGCATCTTGTAGTAAATATGGAACATAGAAATGACAAGATCAAGACATATCATGTCGTTTCATACATTATCAATAGAAGAGGCCATTATCTTATGCCAACTTTACCAAAGAAACCGTACCCTTCACACAGCACTGGTTTCCCGATTGAGTACATCTCAGCCAAGGCGATTCTGATTAACGAGTCTTCTTAATGTACAACTAACTTAATTCGTAGTACAGCTCAATGAGAGCCCCAGATTGACTGAACTTATAGGAACCCATAGAAGGCTGAAGTGAAGAATTAGAAGAACTGCAGACAATTGGCCTATATTCAATGATTCGTCTCTACTAACTTGACCTTTGCAACTGTCCTGGATTATATGCATAACCGCACAATGTGCGCTAATTTTAATTTACACCTTGTAGCTTTCGAGACTCAGATGAACAACAGAGTACTTCCATGATACTGCAGGACTAGATAATAATGGAGGTACCCAGGATTATCTCTGCTTGCGGGAATCTCCTTGCTCGAACTTCTGAACTGCACGACCGGAGGAAAAGAGGAAGTCAGTGATAAAAAAATTCATCGTTTATTCTCCAGTGAACAGCAAGTCACTGTTCGTGATTTGCGAATTTGGAATTAATTGCTTAAAGTGATTCAAACTGTTGTGAACTACACATTGTGATTTTGTGCCAGGTGTGAGCATTCGGTCTAAAGACAACTATCATGACAATGCATATTACATGTCTTAATTGCTCATTGTCTATCTCTTTGAAGGCTCACAAAAATAATTTAGGTCATGTTAACATTTTAGAAATCCGAAACATATAGTCCAAATTAAGGGCAAACAATTTCTATCGCCAGGAACTTGACAACTCTAGTATATTACCAAGGATCGAAGTCGGTAATTTAACTAGGTACACGATCTGATGTACGTAGCAGAGGGCTGCAAGGAATGCCCAATGAAGACCATGCTGGTGAAAGCGTTTACCTCTTTGCTACAATCGCTGACTCTGTCAGAGACCTTCACTACAACATGATGAAGGGATTAAGCCTACTGGTCGTTTCCGCATCTCCTCGTCGCGTTGGCGTTTGTACTGGAATCGGTCTATTTTGAGCTGCAGCTTCTTCTCTTTTATTTCCATGTTCCGTATCCGCTCTTCTTCCTCAGCTGCAAATTTTTGCCTAAGAGTGTGACTCAATTCACGGATTTCTGCCCAAAGCACTCCAATATCTGAGTATGGTAGGTTTGAGTATTCCACAGCACCTTGGTTGGGTAAGAAGTCGGCAGCTTCGTAACGTTCACTCTCATATGCTGCGTCTCCAGAGTAGAATCGATCTCCAGCGTAGCGCTGTGAACCTTCTAAAGGTACTGACGGCTGGCAGCAAGGTCGTGTCGTAAACGCTGGATCGAACCTTAGTGAGGAATCCAAAGCGAAACCGCCCATGGCTGGTCCAGAGTGACTCGGAGATGGATCTGTTGCAGCAAAACGTAATTGGCCACTGTCTGGTCTTCGGCGCGGATTCAAATTCTGCTGAACCTTCTTTTTTGTCTCTGGCTTCTGACATGCTGCATCAAAGACTTGATACCATCTCTGACAAAAGGAAGATGGCACAGTGCGAATCCTCGCACTGTCGGTAAGATCCCAGTAATTGGTGTTAGGATTCTGGATCATCCACTGTTGAATTTCTATATAATGCTTCCTGAGTGCATACCACTTATCAGAACAATGTCTGTGATCCCTGATGAAACCCTTGCTCTTCAAGAATTCAGAGATAGATTTCCAGTCCATGTCTATCCCTTTCGACTCAACGAGAATGTCTTCTTCCATCTTCTCCCAGTTCTTTCCTCTCTGTCGCTCTCTCGCATGATTGGCTGGGGCTTGCACTTCTGGCAGAAAACCGGTCTGTTTTCTCTTCATTCGCGTGCTTCGAAACTTGTTATCACTCCTCCAGCCCTGCACCTTAACTCCATCGACATCGGAATCGGATTGTGTCTCTACACTGGTCTCTGCAATACTCATCACCACACAATCCTCACTCCTCGGCCATGAAGTCCCCTCTTCAGGCAACACGGAGCCGTTTTTATTCCATAACTGACACTGTTGATTTCTATACAAATCGTCATCATCTGACCCCAAAATATCAACAAGCAAGCTCTCGTAATCGACGGAATGAAGTTGGTCAGACATTGTCACACACTGAGAAGCAAGGAAACTCTGAGCAAGCACAAGGACTTCTTAAGAATTAGTGGAAGAACTCATTCTGAAAATGGCAAGACAGTGGCAGTTAGGCATGTACTGCATAGCAGCTAGAAAACAGGAACCACCACCAAAAAAGATAAGTGAATCAGTGCAAAATTGAGCTTCGGTCGCAGACAACTCGAAGCTGAAGAGACTTAGCCCTATGCCCATTTTGCGCAAGGAACTACTAGGAAGGAACGACCTCAGAATATGGAGACGTATTAACCTATTCTCCTACAGCTACCCCACTATTCTGCAATAGACAAAAATTGTCGGGCATACAAATAATAATTTACCATAGGAAGTGCAAAGCTGAGTTCCAAACAACACGAACCTCGCATGTAGAAGATTGGAATTTGGAACCTCTCCGAACTGGTCTAACAACCACTTGTAGCGCGGCTCCATTTTTCCCAGAAACTACCAAAACGCGCCAAAACTTGCCCAAATCTTTCCAAGCAAGTATAGCCTTCCTATCCTGCGGCATAACAAGCGCATCAAAGTAAGTGCCAAATGACACCTGCATTCATCAGCTAGAACTGCAGACGATTTAATTCTGATAAGGAACAAGCTGACTGTCTGTACAGACAATTTGCAAAGGGCTTGGCTACAGCTTACCAGAAATGACTGCAGACAGATAATTGAGAATCACATGGCCAATTGGTAACATTGCAGATTCGCATCTGCGACTCCATCGAAACATGTGTAGCCTTGCTGAGATGGGTCAAATATAATTCACGTGGAAGTTAATCACTGAGACTCGCTCTCGATTCCTCTACCTCGCTGAAATATAATACTCAGTACTCTTTTCCCTCGATATTCGTACCCGTCAAGGATGAAACTGTAAAAACGCATTAAACCGAGCATCAGCACAGCACTGTAGTGCTTCCGATGTTGGCCCCACTATGACAAGAATTGAATTAATAATTACCGCCTCGTTTCACTCAACAACTTCACCACCAGGAAAAGTCAGCAAACAGGGATCACAAGAATGATGTGGTAAGCGTGTTAGCTGATGCCTGATTGCGGTCCCCAATAGTGGGCCTCGTTTCTATGCTCCTGCCTGTTAGCGCGTAACACCAGCAGCACAGCCCACGAAGTACGTTCTGGCCTCAACCTTCGCCTTGTAATAGAGACCAACTTGCCCTTCATGCAAATTTTCACCACACAACTGAAAACCAAGGACAGATTGTCTCAAAGCATAGTTTGTTCCAAGCATTGTGTTTCCCTCCTGCTCTATGCTGATATATGGTCTCCTAGTCGCACTTTCTATTCCACGCATTGTATCATATTTTCCTTTTCTAGGTTGCAACTCCTCGTTCTAGCCCCGTTCATCATGTCTTACAACTTTGATGTCGGTGGCAGCCCTCCGAGTTTGAGTGGGTCGAATTCGGGAGATTTTGGGTTGGAGGAGAACCGTTTATGCAGTTTCGAAGGCCTGGCCCAAGCAGAGCGGCGGAGGATTGCTTCGGAACAACACCAGAACAACAACGACATATCTTTCCCCGCAGACGCACCGCCTAAGTTTATGGATTTATACGTCTCAGCTACGATGTTGCCGAGTGAGTTGCACTTCTCTCCTTGGGTAATGAACTATCATGATTTGGTGGATACAGAAGCTGATTCCATTTCAGGAGCTCTGTCCCCTGCCAGGAAGCGGACTAATTCCTCTGTACAACATCAAAACGCCAGAACTTCGGTAGGAAATCATTTTAGTGTGAAGTCAAGCAGACATCGTCAGCTCTTTGCTGACAAGGTCCAAAATTCCATTGAAAACTTGCAAATGTTGCATGACAAGATTTCCAGCATGGTTGCGTTAGATATAGACGGCTGTGGCTATTCTGAAGCCTTGCCCCAAGGTGAGAAGCGGAACAACCTATCACCAAAACACCACCTGAATGCCCAGAGCACCAAATTCGAGGACGCAGTTTCAGATTTTCAGGTTTCCAATCGACGGCAGCGGTTTGGTGTTGACGGGATGAACGCTGAGAGTTCAGAGAATCACATTGCGGAAAGAGTTACCCAGGAACAGAGCCGAGATGAAGGATCTTGGCACTGGATGAGTCAAACTACGCACGAATGCTTGACAGAGGCCTTCACTGCAGAGAGTCCAGTTTCCCGAGTTGAAGAAGGAGGTGAATCTGAGTACAACGGGGGTAAAAGATCCGCTTCCACAGTCGAACTAGAGGATTTGCTTTCCAGCCTTCAGGCGCTCCTCTCCGTCCTGAAGAATCATGAAGAGAATAAGCAGATTCTACAAGCCAAAATGCAAGTGCTGCGGGAAAGGAAGCAAGCTTTACACGAGGAAAAACAACAGTACAAACGGCAGCGCGATTCACAGTGTAGGTCTCCCCTGTCACAAGAAACTGTTCACGTATGGTTGGCTGAAAGAGATTGAGTGCTTGAAAAAACCTTCTATTTCTTCAATCTGGTGATCTCATTGGTTAGTATAGGTCTGCCGTGCTCAAGGAAGTTGCAAAAGTCATTCCCGGGTGCTATTAGCTACACTTAGAGGATGGTTGATAGTGAAAATCAATGGCATGAAACCCACTCTTTTGTTGCAAGTGAACGGTGTAGGGCACCCAGTGTAAGGGATACTCACTATCTGCTACCCAAGTGTTAGGATTTCAGTAGAATTATTTGGAAACAGAATATTAGTCAAGACTGATGTCCAAAATTCACTGATAGAAGTATGTTTCGTCGTCGTTAGATAGACGGTACCTGCTTATCAGCATGCACTGCTCAATGACTTCCGAAGTGCACTTATTTTTGTTGTGCCGCCCTTCCCTCCGTGAACGCAGCTACTGTGTACAAAACGCCACCTGCCTTTGACGCAGACCAATACTATTTCACATTAAATGTGAGGATAGTTTCGCGATGCTGCGCAAAACTTGTCGTGAGAACCCATATCAATAAGGAAAATATTCTATGGTTGCGGATGATAATCTCGAATTGATGTGTAAATTGAACCTGCAATCAATTTAAGGTCGTCACACTTATCCTGTTGTTTGGATTTTTCAAATAGATGGCTTGTCTCACCTCGTCACACGATATCGTCAGAATTATCACAAGCAGATCCAGAGTACTTGCGATATAATGACAAAGCTGGGAACTGGGCCACTGTAATGTACAACTTCAAGGCCTCAACAAGCTGAACAAGCTTACAGCTACAGCAAATCTCGACCAGAAAAACACAATGATCAATTACATAGTAGTTTGCACTTAAGAGGAAGAGTATTGGACTTCACCGGGTCATGATAACCTGCATAATTACTAACCATGGCATCCACTATGTATGATGTAATCCATCATTTCAAGCACGCAGGAATTCCGTATCACCTCCGTTTCGACGTGAGTAGAGCTCATGCATTGGTGCTCACTAAATATACCACTAGATTCAACCTAGACGCTAACGCTTCCTGCCATATTCCTACACTCTCAAAAAAAAATGAAGAGTGGTGACGTGTACTGTACTGTACAATACAGTGCAAGACACAAGACCTAGCAATACATTCCTTGGTAGATACAACAACTGATAGAATCGCTGGTTTAGCGAAATTCGGGCCACAGATACCACATGCTTGTGATTGTGGATAAAAAGCAGATGAGCATGTACAAGATATACCTTAACAAAAGAATCAGCAACAAACCCTACTGAATTCCCAAAAAAATCTAAAAGGTCGAATAGTTGGAGACAAATATCATGCTACGACCAAACGCTTTAAAAATACTGGTCCTCGTGTCCACAGGAACCAGAAAATAAGTTTCATTGGATTCATTATGAGGTACAAAGAAAAGATTCTCATCAGAACTAAACACAATGTTCAGACGGTAAGGCTTAGTCCTAAAATAGAAAAAATCAAGACCTCATTCCACCTAGATATCAAGAGATGCCTATCTGGAGGAAAAAATCAGATAGAGCAATTCTGTAAACTCTGAATCTTCACGGGTTAGAGTTTAACAGCCGCCGAGATTCCTGTGACACTACAGTGGCGGCTTTATCGAATCCTTGTAACTAGGGAGAAGAAATCTGCAGGTGGAAATTACTCACAGTTTCCCACAGCGATAAAAATATGAATTGTACAATGTGAAGAAAGCCACTTGTTACTTCTTTTTCTTCTTCTGTGAACCAGCTTTTGCAGGCACCTTCACAGCAGGCTCTGGGGTTGGTGCAGGTATTGTTGTAGCGAGGTGCTGTTGGATGGCCGCAAACGGGTTTGCTTTGAATTGCGGATGTGCCAAAACTGCAGCAAGCTGCTTTGTCTCATTCGTCCTACAAATACAAAGAAGAAGACGTGAGCTTCATGAAAATAGTTGAAAGGCACACCAAAAATTATAAAATCATATTGCAATCTGCAAGCAAGGTAAAAAAATTCTAGATGAAGAAAGCACCTGCAACCAAACACACAATGAAAACTAGGGTTGAAACAGAGCATAGTTTGATACGTCAACAAGGACTCTGTTGGATCCCAGGCCATGGAAATCGCATCTCGGAGCGAGGTTGCCAATTTCACGACTGGAATTCACAGTGGGACACAGAAGGAATAATGCATAGGAGGAAGGTTCTACATGGATTGCAGATTACACAATCCAATTCAAGTAACACTTTAGTGCATGTTCCATATGTCCAGATATTTAACCAAATGCAGATATGTAAAAATTAGAGGGACGTACACTATCTTTTGCTTTGCTTTGCTTCGAAGGATTTTTGTCGCCGGAGCAATAGTTGAGGGAGTGATTGTGGGCAGGAACTCCGAGAGTGAAGAGAGATCATTCAATGCTTTTCCAGTTTGTGATTTACGTCTTTTCTGCACCCCGAAAAGGCCATCATGTCTAAGAGTCAGGCACTAGATCATTATGTTTCGATCATAAACATATAAGATAACATATGACTGTCTGCTCTTGCCATTGAACAAAGACTAAAGTCTAAAAACCAATGAGACTGAGTTTCTCAAAATGTAAATTGAGCTGCTACTACTGAACCACATACCGCAATCAGCCAAATTCACATGTACAGCACGTGACATAAGCCGATCCACAAACTGTTCAGCAACTACAGTAGCACCAAAGGGGATCACCTTAGAAATAGTTTTCTTAGCAGATAAAACCCGTTGCGTCTCCTGCAACTCTGCCACCATCAAGAAACTAGGTCAGCGAAACAAAGCGACATATTTCATCATAATATTACATCATCAAGAGAAATAAATAATGACCATTAGTTGCTGTCAGAAAGAGAATTACTATCCAAAAAGCGCATCTGCTTTGCCATCTTCCTCTTCACACTCGCCCGCTCAGACTTTGGATCCTTTCCATCGTCGCTGCCCCATTCACTGCAACAGCATACAGAAATTATGCTATCGTCAACAACTAAAAAACCTGTAAGAGCAAAACCTCATTGTTCGCTGGATGAAATGAACTAAATTCCCACACAATCAAAATGATTGAGCTTCAGAATAACAAACCATAACAAGAATTCAGTCTCCAGAACACCGAATTACTCATGTTTCAAAATCTACAGTCCTCAATTTGGCTTACCCTAATCCAAGCCAAATCAATCTACATCATAACCACAATACTCTCAACCTCATTTCACTCTCCACTGACCAAACAGAAAAAGAAAGCTACAACTACATAAAATTCAAGCTCCACGCGTGCCATACCTCGCCGCATCCGTAACCATCGCATTTTCATCTCGCTGCAACCACAAAAACACAGAAAATTCAATAAACCTCACATCTCGATTCCCCAAAACCCCACCCTACAACCACGTCTCAGATAGAAACAGACCAAAAAGAAACGAAATCAATCAAAAGCCGAAACACGTCACCTTCTCAACCGATTCCTTCTTCGAACTCTTCTCCCGAACCTTCTGCCGCGCTGTTTTCTTCTTCACCTGCTCACCACACCCACACAAACCAACAACCCATCATCAACAAAACCCCTAAACCCACGATCGACTCCCTCCAAAACTCAACATCTTATCCTTTTCATTCATGGGTACTCATCAAAATCATGATCCACTCTTGCAGCTAAACAATTCCTACACGATACATCGGGAACCAGCATTCCTGCACAGAGAAGACACGCAATGCATGATGGGTGCCAGTGAGGAGTACCATGATTGCTGGGGCTTGTAGGTCTCGATACCGCACGGGATTGAGAGAGGTGAGGTGCGTTCGGGAGAGGTTTGGGAGGGTGGTGTCGATATGTGCGATGTCTGAGGCTTCGAATAAGAGAATTTGTGTTGCAATCCGTGTGTGTGTGTGAGTTTTGGTGTGTGGTTTTGTTTGTTGAGCCCTAACGCAGGCCCACTAAACCCTAAACCCTGGACCAACGAAACACTGTCAGCCGAATTTGGATGGATGAGGCGCCCTTGCTAGATGAAGAGTTTGGATCGATGAGTCGTTTGGAAGGATGCATGGATGAGATCTTCAATTTTGATGTCGTGGCTAGGGCTCCAGAATTGCAAAAGGTTTTTATTGCATTATGGAATACTCTTGGAGAGTTTGAGCTAGGAAAGTGGAACTTGGAATATATTAATTGGGCAACCAGATGGAAAATCTAATTGTTGCTTTCTTGATTTTAGTTTACGTTACTTCAAGAATCTGTCATGAGTAAAAGCCAATCAAAAGGAAATTACAGCCTTGTTTTTATATTTATTCAATTTTTTATATTTCTAGTTTATATAATCTATTTTGAATACTTTTATTCTTATACATTCCTAAAATCACAATGGATTTTTTCACCATTTGTCTCAAAAAAATAAAATAATAATAAAAAAATAAAATAAAAAAATCAAAAGACATTCTTCATGGTAGTATATTCAAAACCTTGGTACATTAGAAGGCAAAAGGAGGTTGTAGACCACCTATCAGAGTGTATCACGTCAATAACACGATTATTCACTATTTTTTTTTATTTTTTTAAAAAATGTTAGTTTTTCACCAAAATAGATTATATAAACTAGAAATATTAGTTTTTCACTTTTTGTTTTTTTAATACCAAATCACTTAAAATGACCTTAGATTGCTTAAAAAAACACAAATATCACATAAAATAAATTCTCATATTTTTGTATTTCCATCCTCGAGAATTTTCAATTTTTTTTCTTTTTTTAAGAATTATTTATGAACAAACATTCTATCAATGATATGGTATTCAAGACCATCTTTCATTCTAATTTAAATTTTCAAAAATGGAGGTTAAAAAATATTGCACATATGTCATAAACATAAGCGATGTAGCAAAACACTGCAGCGGTGCTATCTTACAAGCTATGAAAGGTGAGCAAAAATAATTTCATTTTTAAAGATTTTTTTAGACTTTAGGGAGCAATCACAGAATAAGGGGGTATTGAGGACAATCTGTTGGTATATATGAGTACAAAAGAAGTCAGTCCTATAACAGTGGAATGTAGGAAATGTACCTGGTCAATTTCAATACTAAACATTTTTAGTATTATATTAAATGAATAGCTGGAATGTATGTAAAATTTTTTAAACCATTTTGGTGGTCTCGGATCCAAGACAAGAATATTCTCAAAGTTGAAATGAATATTTTTTTTGTTGTTCGTTTGTAATTGAGTCAAAAGGTAGAAGTAGTGAATGGCACAAGGTGTATAGAGTAATTGTAATTGAATGATATTACAAGAAAGAATTGGTATTTTATCACAATATTTTAGTACATTCCAATTTGATTCCAACAAATTATACAGATCTAAAATCTGATCATTTTTGAGTTTACAACAAATTTTCAAACTTTTCAAAAAAACTTCCTCCATAAGGGAATTCGTTAACAGCCAGTCCCGAACTGTACAATAGAGCTGAAACTTAATGGTAACATGCGTAATGAATTTGATGCTATCGAGAAGTGGCTGGAATTGAGAAAACTTACACCCCCATCCTCGTTTGACCTAATCACTTCTAAACCTTGCACAATTGATAGAAGTGGAGTGCAAAATCAGTGAAGAAAGTTGGGAGTGTACAGAAGAGCTGAAACTTAATGGTAACATGTATGATGAATTTGATGCTATCGAGAAGTAGACAATTCAGGAGTGGACAGGTTGTAGAGAGCACCGTATTTTCGAGACAAGTAGTCTAAGAAACACTTGGCATCAAGCTTGCTTCCAGTGACTTGCTCAATGAGTTCATCAGCCGTTTCATACAAAGAGCCCACAGAATGGATCTTGTCCCGCAACCATTCTCGAAGCTGCGAGAATTTGCCGTCCTGGATCTGTTTTCGGAGGCCTGGGATCTGCTTCTCGGCGGTCAGGAAGATCATGGAAGCGTAGACGGCGCCGAGAGTGTAAGTGGGGAAGTAGCCGAACAAGCCCATGCTCCAGTGAATGTCCTGCAAGCAACCTTCGACGTCGTCCTTGGGCACGATGCCCAGATACTCCTCCATCTTCTGGTTCCAAATTGCGGGAATGTCGGCAACTTGGAGGCTCCCATCGAGCAATCCCTTCTCGATCTCGAAGCGGAGCAGGATGTGGAGCGGGTACGAGACTTCGTCAGCTTCAACGCGGATCATTCCGGGCCTGACCTCGTTGATGAGCTTGTGGTAATCGCTGGCGGCGATGGCGGGGTTCAAGGAGTCCGAGAACCTGCGCTGCACCACTGGCCAGTAATGCTCCCAAAACTCCATGCTCATGCCCACCTGCTTCTCCCACAGGAGAGATTGGCTCTCGTGCAGGCCCATGCCCGGCGGCTTCGACGCCGGCAACCCGTCCGCGCGCGCCTGTGCGTCCAACCCCTGCTCGTACAGCCCGTGACCTGCCTCGTGGAGCGTCGCCAACAAACCCGAGCTTAGCTCCGTCTCCCGGAACCGCGAAGTTATCCGGACATCGAACGGCGAGCCCACGGGGATCGTCATCGGGTGCGTGGAGACATCAAACCTGCCAGACGCGAAATCGAACCCTATCTCCTCTGCGAATTGCCTCGCGACCACCATCTGAGTGTCGACTGAAAGCTCCACGCCGTCGAGGAGGTCGTTGGTCGTATCAGATTTGGCTCGGATCTGCTTCACCAGGGCGATGAGTGGGGTTTTGAGCGAGGCGAAGAGGGGCTCCAGGCGCGCCACAGTCAAGCCGCGCTCGAAACGGTCGAGGCAGTAATCGTAGACATCCGTGCCGGGATCCGCCACGGCGGCGGTTTCCTCTCTAGCGATGTCGATCCACTCCTGGAGCACGGGCGCGAAGATGGCGAAGTCGTTCTCCTTCCGCGCCTTCTGCCACGCCGCGACGCCATTGGCTTCGAGCGCTGCCGCGCGCGCCGCGAGCTCCACGGGCTTCTTCTTCGTGCGGTTGTACTCACGGGCGGCCTCTCGCACCGACGCGATCTCCGCGGGCGTGAAGCCGTGCAGAGGCTCCGCGCGGGAGAGAGCCTCCAGCGCTGCCCCTATGGCGTCGCTCGTCTTGTGCGCGTGCGCGACGCGCGCGATGACCTCCTGCTGTGCGCCCCTGGTGGCCACGCCGTTGGGTGGCATGTACACTTGCTGGTCCCATGTGAGCAGCGCTGTTACTCCCTCCAGACAGCTGATCTCCTTCAGCTTCTCCTTCAGCTGCTCGAACGCCTCTCTTGCACCAGTGCTCCCTTCATCGCCACCCATGCTGATGCTGCTACTGCTATTGCTCGCCCTCGCCACCCCGAATCCTCCTCCTCTTCCTGGGACTCTAATACTAGCGCTCTCCCTGCGGAGATAGGGCAGGCCAGAGATGCTGCTACTATTCCTGCTCCTGCCGCTCCGGGTGGGGATGAGCGATGAGCGACAGCAGCAGTGCTGCCGCAGGGAGACCAGTGCCATCGCTCCTCGTAAGTTACGTCTCCACCCAAGCTCTCAGTTTCTCGTCACCTTCATCAGTGCTTGAAAACCCGCCGGATGAAAGTTGCCGAGTGCTTTGACAAGATTCGTATCAACCCTGGCAACTTTGGTGAGCACATTCGCGCCTGGTGCCCTATCTCCAAGCACGTTCTTTTGTGCACCATGCAGCCCCTCAATTCTTTTCAAATACGCAGTGTGTTTTTGGTCTAAACAGGACGGCTACATAGCCAAGGTTTTCTGATAAATGCGGAGTATCTATTACTTTAGCATATCATAATGTGCACGGTTGGTATATTATTAGTTTTAAAATCTTTTTCAATATTGCGCTTAATTACGCATTCTTGCCATTACACATTGTCACTGAGTCCAACTCCCGCTGCTTCGCAGCTGATCGGCGCGCCCAGTTTGAGAAATTGGAGTACACAGAAGCTGACTACCAGGATGAACTACAGCATATCGAAGAGGTATGTAACAATGGAATCTATCAGTGATAACGAAGTTCTTATGTTACCTTTGTGAGAAGATGTCAAAGTTAAATAGACTTGGTGGCGGCCAATGACGTCCAATGGTTTACGTGCATCAGGTATTTACTCCTTTAGTGGAAAAGTGCAAGAAGTATGGAAGAGCCATGCGCATAGGGACAAACCATGGAAGTTTATCTGATCGCATTATGAGCTACTATGGTGACTCTCCAAGAGGCATGGTAAGTTTCTTTTCTTTTAAAAGTTTGACAGTAGACCTTATGGATAGTTTTTTTGGATGATCTACATTGAGAAACGAAATTATGATCTTACTAGAAATTCAGTTATTATATTCTGTAAACGCTGCTATCATTCAGGAGCTCGTCGTCCATGAGCTCACTAGAAATTTTGGTTTTGAATATAATTTCTGGGCTTTTACAGTCTCATTCAATTTTTTGTTGGAAGTTGAACAGCATCATCGATGTTTACTAACCAACAATGCTGCAAGCAGATGTTTGGTTAGCGTAGGACTTGACGGAGAATCTAAAGCGACTTGTCAAATATGGCTTCCGCAGGTAGAGTCGGCCTTTGAGTTTGCAAGGATTTGCCGCAAACATGACTATCACAATTTCGTGTTTTCAATGAAAGCAAGCAACCCAGTGGTAATGGTTCAAGCATACCGACTTCTTGTGTCGGAGATGTATTTGAACGACTGGGACTATCCATTGCATCTTGGTGTCACTGAGGCTGGAGAGGGAGAAGATGGTCGCATGAAGTCAGCGATCGGCATTGGTGCCTTACTCCAGGTTCGATATTTCTGCATGTCTGTGTTGAAATAATGGAGGTCCAACTGTTTGACAACTCTATTCTAAAAATTTCTGGAAGCAATTCAGACTTCCGATCTTGTTTAGGCCTTTCTTCAGTGTATGGACTGGATGTGCTATCCTTCAGTATTCACCGACATATGATTTTCCTGCAGGATGGTCTAGGTGACACCATTCGTGTTTCATTGACTGAAGCTCCTGAAGAGGAAATCGATCCTTGCACAAAGCTTGCTAACCTCGGCATGAAGATATCAGCAGAGCAGAAAGGAGTGGTGAGTCTGCACCACATGTTCGTCTGTAATTTGTCTGAGCATTGGCTACAAAAAAGATCTCTGGGTCACTCCAATCTTCTCATTAAATACGTTGTCCAGGCTCAAGTTATATATTTTGATAAAAATCAGGTGGTCGATTTTAACCTGAATATGAAGAAACTATCCTGAAGCTGATGGTCGTATATGGAGGTTAAACATCTAGGTTGATTTCATATTTTCCGCATTGATATTGAACGTAGAATTCTCTAGGTTGTGACGTTTAGTGAAAGAAAGTTAATGTCGAATGGCTATCTTGTGATTTTTAGGCTGAATTTCAAGAGAAGCACAGGCGGTACTTTGACTTTCAACGGCGGACTGGTCAACTTCCACTGCAGAAAGAGGTTAGTTCATGCCTTGTGCACGTATTGACTGCTTATTTGTAGTGACAGAAAATTAGCTGTACTGGCATGCAAGGTTGCGTGAAATTAGCTTTATACATGTTTATGTCTCGATTGAGCTTTGCATGATCATGCAAGTTTAGGGCTGGCATGTAGCTTTTTATGTATTGGCTGTTAAAATTTTCTGTCTCATTGTTAGACAATTTATTTCTACTTAAGTTCTAAATTTTCCTCTTCCTCCCGTAGAAGGTATTGCGACTTTAAAGGACTTCTTAGGGAGAGCGTGAGTTTAAAAACCTTGCCATCTGAAAATCGGTTTTTTATTTGTACCTGAACTTCTATTTACCAGCAATCGGATGTTGGCACTTGACAGGGGGAGTTGGTAGACTACAGGAACGTGCTGCACCGTGATGGCTCTGTTTTGATGTCAGTCACGCTGGATCAATTGAAGGTAATACGACTTTTAGTTGTACATTCTCGTATATTTACTAGAGCGTTCAAAATTTCTGCTGTAGAAATCGATGAGCCGTTCAGCAATGTTTTGGACTCGAAATCATTCGAAGTTTCACAGTGAATATAGGTCGTCTGGATTTGATTGTGTTGATGCACATCTTATCAGTTGTGAGTGTTTTTTTAAAGAAATATGAATCTTTCTGTTCATCACTCTAGCTATTGTTGCTGTGTGCAGAATCCAGAAACCCTATATAGAAACCTGGCTACCAAGCTGATCATCGGTATGCCTTACAAGGTAATCCTAATGATATATATATGCAGCCATTGAATACAATAATATTTTCACTGTAATTCCCATCTTAGGTTAAAGTGGAAAATGAAGTACATGGTATCAGAGTGTTGTCTATTCTACGCTGCTCTAGTGAGATGCCGACTTGACTTCTTCTTTGGTTTTGCCTTTGTAACTAAGCAGGCTTATTCTCTATTCAAATTCATGCACACGGTGTTTGATGCAGAGAGCTCATAAGATGTTAGATTTATGTGCCATGTACTTTTTTGTACGATATTGGGCGCTGAAACCGTCTTTATCTGTTGGATGCAGGATTTGGCTACCGTCGACACTATTCTCTTGAATAAACTACCAGCTGTTGGAGACAAAGCATCGGTCAGTGAAACATGTTATCATATAGGATATTTGGATCCATTTAGATATTCCGTAGGTCAGTGGTCTGTCTTGATGCTTTTGACTAGATTACGCTCTATCGGTATCCTCTGACTTGCTTGATGATCTGCTCATGATGCAGAGATTGGCAGTGAAGAGATTGACGGACGTTGGCATAGGAGTGCTGACTCCCCTAACTGAGCAGCTTGCTAATCCACTTCCACATGCTATGGCTCTCGCTACCCTTGATGAAATTTTCTCTGGAGCTCACAAAGAGCTGCCTGCAGGTATACCAACAAGTTTTGTTTAGCACATACTTTATTATCAAATTTATTTCAAATACCTGATGAATATAATTATGAGGTCAAGACTCGTGATCATTATTAGTAGGAGACAGGAGGAACAAGTCTATATCCTATGATTTAGTTGATTCAATTTTTTGTATCCTTGCTAACAGTTTAAAATATGTTTTCAGGCACTCGACTTGCAGTTACCCTTCGTGGAGATGAACCCGAAGAGAGACTTGAAATGCTGAAAGATTTGGATCTCATTATGTTGTTACAATATCTTCCAGAAGGTGATGAGAAGGCAAGCCGTGCACATGCTTCACGGAGGTAGGTCTTAGCCTCAGTTATCTTTGACCATGTCATTCTGTGCGGTACCTGGTTTTTAACTTGTAGCTGGGTCTCTCATTGCAATTATTGGTTGTAGTACGGAGCATACTAGTCTGTGGGTTAGTTCAGCACCTGAAAAATGTGTTTTTGCATCAATTTTCTGTGAAATCTATGCAGGTTGTTTGAGTATCTGCAGACGAATGAGCTGAACTTCCCAGTCATTCATCATCTTCGATTCCCTGCAAACACTGACAGGTATTTAAGGTGGCGTATTTGTGGAAAGATCACTGTCAAGATTATCGACTCTATTACTTCTACAACTAAATTACATTAATATAGAAGCTTTTATATAACTCGATATTAACCTTTAGAGTAAAATAAATAGGATTAAAAGTTATTCTACACTCTGCAGAGACGATTTGGTTATCAAGGCAGGCAGTGAAGCCGGCGCTATGCTTGTGGATGGCCTGGGAGATGGAGTCTTACTGGAAGCTGCTGATCTGGACTTCGAATTCCTGAGAAATACATCATTTGGCATGCTTCAAGGATGCCGGATGCGCAATACAAAGACAGTGAGTTCTTTGAGCTTTTTGCTTCTGAAAGGATAATAGAAGACCAAGTTTTCTCTGGAGCAGCTTTATAATCTGAATGATTATGTTTTGAGACGTGCATGTGTATCGTTCAGTACTATTATTTGCTCACGCTAGAATAAGTTGGAGCTGCACTTAATTAAAATATTGATGGAGATACCCAGGAAATCGGAAATGACGTTAAACATCAGAAATGTGGATTCTTAACATCGGATCTGATGCTTGCTTGCTTAATACAAGAGTGGGAATTTTTCATCTTTTAGATTCTTGGTGCTTTGTTCTCAGCAATTCATATCTTTCTGTGACTGCTGCCAGCTCTTCTAATCATTTTTTCATTGGGCTCAGGAATACGTGTCTTGCCCATCTTGTGGAAGGACGCTCTTTGATCTTCAGGACGTTAGTGCAGAAATTAGGGAGAAGACTGACCACTTGCCTGGTGTATCGGTACGTCAACTGCACACATTGTAACCTTATTATTTCTTTCAACCACAATTATAAGCACTTTCGGTCCGAGTTCATAATAGTTTCAACTAACTAAAGTTATTGCGATTTCCTTCCGCAGATTGCTATCATGGGTTGCATTGTGAATGGTCCTGGAGAAATGGCAGATGCTGACTTTGGATACGTGGGTGGGGCTCCCGGAAAAATTGATCTCTATGTCGGCAAGGTATATTCACGATTCTCATTTCCACATTTCATCGCGCTCGTATTTCTGCTTATCACTCAGTTGAGCTCATTTTAGGTTAAAACGTTTAAATTTGCAGGAAGTAGTCAGGAGAGGTATTGCCATGGAGAAAGCTACCAATGAACTCATTTCCCTCATCAAGGAGCATGGTCGTTGGGTAGATCCAGAACCAACTGAAAATTAAGTGAGGACCTTCGAGGATATCAGTTAAGCGAAAGCTCACAAATTTTATAAGACGCCGTTAGCTCATTTTTAATATTGAGCATGTTTTTGCTATGATTACAGTTGTAGGGCACTTACGGCCAAAAAAGTAGAGATATCATGCAACTGAGGCTATTATTATAGGAGGTTGTTAAATTGTGAATTACAAGGATAGAAGGTGCTGCTCCCTCGTCACTAGCCAGCCTCGAAATCGAGGACTGGCTAGGGCGATCGGGGCCGTCGATCTCAAGGGAACAATCTAGTCCGTCCGATCCTTTGTCAATGGTGGGGGCCCGCGAAGAGGAAGAAATCAACTGTTCACTGTGAATTTAATATTAGTCACATGTGACAGAATGGCATGGGGATGCATGCGGACGGGTATGCATCGGGCTGGGGGCTTGGGGCTTGGGGCTTGGGGCTTGGGACTGGGTAGTGGGGGCTGGGGGCTGGGGGCTTGGGGCTTGGGGCTTGGGGCTGGGTAGTGGGGGCTGGGGGCTTGGGGCTTGGGGCTGGGGTGTGGGGGCTGGGGGCTTGGGTCTTGGGGGTTGCGGGCTTGGGGGCTTGGGTCTTGGGTGTGGGGGCTTGGGGCTAGGGTGTGGGGGCTTGGGTGTGGGGGCTTGGGGCTGGGGGCTTGGGTCTTGGGGGTTGCGGGCTTGGGGGCTTGGGGCTCGGAGGTTGGGGGCTTGATGTAATGGCTTGGGTTAGGGGCTTGGAGGTAGCTGGGGCTTTGTGGAGGAAAGTCTGGGGTTGGTTAATGAACAAGGACATGGGTTTCAAATTAATTCTATTATGCTTATGGTTATGTAAATTTGTTATTTATTTACATGAGTCTTTATCAAAAATTTGATGATATTTATTTTTGAATATAATCAAATATAAGACGATATATTTTTAAAAATTAATCATTTCAAGCTTTGTGCTCACTTTAATATTAAAAAGATATCATGTAGTTTGTGTAATAATTGAATTTTTTTGAAATTAAAATAAATTTGTAACTTTTTTGTTTTCCTATTACTTGAAGTGCATGAATAAGTTAAAGATTTTCAAAGATGATAGTTTCAATGTATCTAATGTGATTTATCTATAGTATTGGGGTTAGAGACATTGAAATTATCATTTTTGAAAGTTAATTACTTCTTCATGGAATGTCCAGCTAGGATATATAATCATACACTTGAATTTTCTTAAGTAAATTTTATACAATGCATAATTAGAAAACGCACAAATTTTGGAATTACATTCTATAAATAATTTGAAAAGTTACAATAACCATAGTAGGATGGTAGCAAAACCACCACCACAGAGACATTTATTATATATCAATCTTCTATACGAAGTTGCATTGCTTTGCCTTTATATGTTCAATAAAAATTCAACTCTTTGAAAAACAATTCCAAATCTTCTTCACCTTCACAATTATCTTTTTCTAGTGCACCACTATCACTACCTTTTGCAATAACATATTGGCAATTGTGACACTCCCTAAACCCTAAACCGTCAAAGAATATGTTCAGTCCTTCACATTTGGGACATTCTTCTTGGCATAACTTTGGCAATTTCACCCTTGTGCGTTTCTTTTGCACTAGTTGTCTTTGTCGTAGTACTTTGATTCCACCACCTGGTCTTAGTAATTGAATTATTTGTTCTTCTCCGCTATGCAAGTCTTTGTAATTCAATTTTCTTTTCTTCTTCTTGTGGCTTCCATGTCCAAGTCTTGTATTCGTAACATGGACTTGAATAGGGGTAATACTTCCACCCCATCTTGGCAAAGAGATTCGATTTGGCTTTGGTACTAAGCCCATGTTTTCTAGGAACACTGCCAAAAACATTTCTCTTGCCCTCTTAATTGCTTCACGTTGCTCCATTCTTAACCCCTAAGTGCCCAGGAAAGCCAAAACGGCTTGTTGCTGTTTTGGTCAATCTAGATAAAGGGGTTAAAATTGATATTTTTGCCTAAGTTTTTTACTGGATGCTCCTTGTACTGCAAAGTGTATGTGGTAAAATTTGCAAAGCCAAATTCCAATTTTAAGACCTTCATCTAGAAATATTAGGTTTCAAGTCCAAAACATGCAGCTTTAAATTAGGCTTTTTTGTAAAAACAATACTTGAAATATGTTCATAACCAAACCACCACTCAAATTCCAAAGAGACCCAAGTCAAAAAATATCCCAATTTTACAAGGGCAGCCTCTAAAAATTACAAAGACAAGCTTCAATATTTTCAGTAATTTTTGAATTACTTCTTTCAAAATTCGTCAAAATTTGAGATTTTGAAATTTTTCAAAAATAATTTGGCTCAAAAATCAAAAACTTCTAAATGCACCTAACAACCATTCAGATTTTTCTAAAACCAAATATACGTGACGTCATGCATGTTTTACTATATCAACGTTTTTAGACCTGCTTCTAGAAAACAATTTTTATGAGAGCCAAAAAAAGGAATGAGTCTCTCAAATTTTCCATGGAGGTACTCAGCTTGATTACCTACATGGGAAAAAACATGGGCAAAATGTTTGGGGTAACAGTCTTCAACTCCCCCTTTGCACCATTTTGACTATGTCATTCAACCAATGCCCAAAAAAAGTTTTGCTGCAACTTTGAATATTATAATCTCTAAGATGGTAAACATCTAAAGGCTGAAAATTTTATCAGTATTTCTAAAGAAGGTTTAGTACAAGATCTTACGGCTGGATGTCTAAAAAAAGCAAATTTGTTTGGTTCAAATTGTCGTTTCTACAAGGTGGTCAAAAATCACTATTTTGGAGGTTTTGAGATCCAAAACATGCTTGGGCACTTAGGGTTAAAACATCATATTTTTTCCTTGGACAATTTTGTGTTGCAGTCACGTTTGATATCTTCATAACCAACTCCCTTACAAAACCAACTCCATCGTAATCAAAATCGTTGTGGGTCAAAATCAACTCCATTAATCAATTCCATCAAAATCAATTCCATTAGATTATGGATAAATCACATTAGATACATTGAAACTATCATCTTTGAAAATCTTTAACTTATTCATGCACTTGAAGTAATAGGAAAACAAAAAAGTTACAAATTTATTTTAATTTCAAAAAATATTACACAAACTACATGATATCTTTTTAATATTAAAGTGAGCACAAAGCTTGAAATGATTAATTTTAAAAAATATACCGTCTTATATTTGATTATATTCAAAAATAAATATCATCAAATTTTTGATAAAGACTCATATAAATAAATAACAAATTTACATAACCATAAGCATTATAAAATTAATTTGAAACCCGTGTCCTTGTTCATTAGCCAACCCCAGACTTTCCCCCACAAAGCCCTAGCTACCCCCAAGCCCCTAGCCCAAGCCTTTACATCAAGCCCCCAACCCCTGAGCCCCAAGCCCCCAAGCCCGCAACCCCCGAGACCCAAGCCCCCAGCCCCCAGCCCCAAGCCCCCACACTCAAGCCCCAAGCCCCCAAGCCCGCAACCCCCAAGACCCAAGCCCCCAGCCCCCACACCCCAGCCCCCACACCCAAGCCCCAAGCCCCAAGCCCCAAGCCCCAAGCCCCAAGCCCCAAGCCCCAAGCCCCCGTCCGCATGCATCCCCATGCCATTCTGTCACATGTGACTAATATTAAATTCACAGTGAACAGTTGATTTCTTCCTCTTCGCGGGCCCCCACCATTGACAAAGGATCGGACGGATCAGATTGTTCCCTTGAGATCGACGGCCCCGATCGCCCTAGCCAGTCCTCGATTTCGAGGCTGGCTGGTCGCGAGGCAAAACCCTTGCAACTTCGAATTCATGGACCCACCGCTTCAAAAATCCTTTGTTGGCAATCTTGCACGTCACCACATTGGGCTTATGATTGCGGCACTTGTAACCAATCATCCAAGAGTTTTAAGCATGATATGAAGATGAGCAATTTCGACATGTGGAGGCATAGACAACACCATAATTAGTATGGTAAGGTGGTCAATAATGGCTCAATTTTCAGCATTGAAAATCTTTAGTAAGTTAGTAATGCAAGTAATTTTTGTGCATGGGAAAGTAAGTGAAAAGATAGAGCTAGTGGAATCATCATATTTGGACTCTTCTACAATTAGTTACAAATTTTTGAAGCTCAAATTATAGGTGTTTCTAAAATGGTGCCTTAAAATGGCACCCTAGAATGTTGACTCTGTGGATATGATACTGTTGATTTGGGAAGCTATTATGTATATCTAAGTAAAGATTAGTAGAGCTTCAATATTGGACTTGCTCCATTTTAGACTACTCTACTATATTTACCCTTGCAACCTTCAATGCTTGCAAAAACCCACCGCTTCAAAAACCTTTGCACATCGCTATAGTGGACTCGTGATTACGGCACTTGTGTTGTAAGTGGCTCAAGAAACCGCTCAAATATCAAATTGGCATGGTCATTAGGGAGTTATTAAGGGAATCAATTTTTGAAGATGTCCAAAGTATTTAGGAGATTGGCATAGATTAATTGGAATAATTAATTTTGGATTAGTATTGAATTAGTCATGAATTTTACAAGGGGAACTCACAGGTGTACCCAAAACCACTCAGCCTAATATATGCACCATGGTTTCAATTAAATTTGAAGTTGGAAGTTGTATTGTATAGGTCTAGGAAGTGGTTTGTGGTGTTGTGTTGGTTTAAAGCCACCTAATTAATCAATGAAGAGTTTGAAGCTTTATACAAAGAAGAGCTATTTTGACATGTGGAGTGATAGACAACACTGTAATGTATATTGTAATGACTATGTGAATTTTACAAGGGAGGATGGCTTTCATCTAATACCTGTATGTAAAGTGACGTGGGATTACCAATCAAGATACATGTAATCATATTATCAACTTTGCATTGAGCCATATCATAAATATAAAAACAACTCTTAGAAAACGTTTTTGCATTGTATCAAACAACATACACACGGAGATTGCTTATACCAAAACCTGCTTTGTATTACCTTCCAAAAATTCATATTTGAAATACATTCCAAGAATTAGGGCTAAAGTAGGCATCTCTAATTGTACATTGTTCCCAATATATCACACGCCGAAAGGTGTGATTATACTATGAGGGGCGTGTCACCAGATGTTTGGCAATATGGGGATTAGGATCTCCTTGCATTTTTGAAACTCTTTGCTTTTACGAACCAGATGTTATAATTATCAATTTGGAGAAATTTGCCTCATAGCCTATAGCCAGATGAACCCATTTCAAAGTTAACGTACATTTCTTCCCTTCTGAGCAAAGTGGCAGTGCCGCAGTCTCCTAGCCTCCAATTTGACCTTATCCACTTGGGGATTGAATCTCCTCGACCAGCATTTCGACGATTTTCATCCGTTAAAGTCTCATTTTAATTCTTCATTCACAGATATTCATCGATGTTCAGTTCAGCATGTTCAATAGGGTAGCCCTGGCTCAACACGTTAGTGGTCCAATTCAAAGGCTTCACCGAAAGAGATATTCCGTCTCCTATCACCGTGTCATTTGACTAATAGAGCTCATAACCACGACTAGATAGACTTATGACCACATCTTCGACCTTGAGAGGTAAATTTACCACCAAAAACAAATTCAAAAAGCAAACCATTGAGGATTATGGTACCCATGTGAGCTTCGATGCTTTGTTTGTTATGAATTTTGGCCACCTTGATACAAACAGGTGCTGTCTGGTTGATTGACTTCAGATCTAATTGTTGAGCAGATAGTGGATTCTGCTGTTGTTATATTTGTATTAAGATCACAAAGTACAATAGGTAGTGTACCTGCAACTGCTCACCTCGATTGAGCTCCCTCGGCAAACACCGATTGCGTCGATTGACAATTTAATAGTAGTGTGAGATGGGAGATGTAAATTTTATAAAAAGAGTTCTTAGTTTAAATTAGACCAGCCAGAAGTTCACATGTGGATGGTCTGCCCGCCTGTGTTTAGTGAGCTCTTGAATCAGACTATCTCCACTTGTTTGGATTGAAGTGGTTACACATTCTCAAGTGATCGTGTTTACAATGTAGAAAATCAACCCCAAATCAAGACTAACGTGGTACCCAAGTATACACATTCCGTGACATTCCTTAGAATTCCAAAATCTAGAACTGAGCCCTCATGCATCGTTGAGAAGCGTACCATGCCAGAAGCAGGAGTTCCTCAAACCACTGAAGGTTTCGATCCTGCAGGTGCACCATATCCAAGTGCCCGCATTGTATGGACTAAGAAAAACAGACCGATCAAAGAAGCAATTGATCAGCTGGTTTATATTATTGCAATGAATATCACTAGAGAACATACAGAGAGTTCATACAATCAAATCCATACTCAACGCAAAAGAGCCTTGCATTGGCTGGAATGTCGTTTAAATCACGACGAAAACCCTGATTCTCAGTGTCCCCAGATCAGTTGACGCCTTATGACGACTTGCCTTTGGCAAAGAAGTTTTCCTCCAAGTAAAGAATTTCTAATTTCAACACATCTCACAGCACATCCAGGAACCAGAGGATCATGCACAAGTGCGCCTAGCTTGATGTCACAATGCAAGACTTCACTCTATCGACGCCGATACGAAACTTGGCTCTCGAGGTTCGTCGTCTTCAGATCTTCGACAAGGTTATGAAGAATTCATTAAAGTCAGTGCAAAGCTCCAGAAAACTGCTGCAAACACGGTCATTGACGAGGACCTCACAGATGGGCCAGCAGATGGAGTCGATGGCGCAGGAGCTTCGCCGCTGGGGCTGATGCTGTCACCGGAAGGGTATCCAGGCGAGTCCCCTGTCAAAGGTGATGATGGAAGCGGGGCCGAAACTGGCTGCCCGAGAAGCGCAGGACATGTCCCGACGTCGATCGGGACCTTGCAGACGCTCGGTAGCTGTAAGGCTCGCGTGGCGTTGATGCCCGTGGTCGCAGGGTCGCCGCTACCAACAGTCTGCAGGAGCTGGCACAAACAAACAGGCTTGTTGGTGACGACAGTCCCGAACGAGGTGCAGCATTCCGCCGAGGGGGGCGTCGAGTCGTTGGCCATCACATACGCGAAGCAGGATTGCAGGAGGGCGTACTCGTTGGAGCAATCCACGGATTGCTCTGGCGCAGGAGCTGCAAGTGGCGAAGTCGACGGTGGAGTTGGAACAGGGGCGTACGCAGGCGTGGGGATGATGGAGAACGGTGTCGATGGGGGATGTGCAGGGGCGAACCATGGGGATGGCGATGGTGCCAACGGGCTGTTGAGCAATGTGGGGCACTGGGAGGTGTTGGCCGCGACGTGACAGAGCGCGGGGAGGTTCTGCGCAAGCGTTGCGTTGATGCCATACTGCGCGCCGTCGGCTGCTTGCGCGACGAGCTGACAAATGCAAACGGGCTCTCGGTTCTGGACGCTTGCGATCGCGGTGCAGCAGTCCTTCGGTGGCCCTCCTTTGCCGTCACCACTTACGAATCCTAAGCACGATGTGAGCTCGTTGATGGAATTTGTGCAGTCGTAGTCCTTGCCGGTGCGCGGTGCGGGGCCGGGAGCTGGCACCGGTGCGTGACGAGGTGCTGTTAAAGGTGAAGCTGGCGAATATGCTGGCGCCGATGTGGGCGGGAGACCGAGGAGTGCAGGGCACTTGCTGTAGTCCACCGAGACCTTGCAGAGGTGGGGTATTTCAGTTGCGCGCGTTGCGTTTCCTGGCGCGGTTGCGGGGTCCGCGAACGCTTGTTGCAGCTGACAGAGACACTCCGGGTGCTGCTTCTGCGTTGTGGAGAAGGCCGTGCAGCAAGCAGCTGTAGGTGGGGCGGACGAATTGCTGTTCACGTATTCTATGCATGGCATCAGATCGTTGAACGGAACGTTGCAATCGACTGCGGGAGGTGGGGCCGTTCCGGCGCTCGCTACCATACCTGTGCACAATAGCGCTAGCAATGCCCCTAATATGTTCCTCGCTCCCACCATCGCCATGCTTCTCCTCATAATCTTAGAACAGCCCTCTTGCAAAGTCTGTGGAAACAAACGTCGCGACTTCAAACCTAAAAGAGACAGAGCCTTGTGATTTATGCGCAGGAGATTACCCCCTCTGATACTGAATTCTAGTGCATCTTCGGACCTTCAGAATTCGATCTCTTCAGTCGCCGAAGTTGGTCTAAGTTGGCAAGAATTAAATGTGAAAACTGCGCGGGCGCGACTTCTCATGGTGACTACCTCAAAATGCTGGTCCAACGCAACGATCCTCACATTCAACACCCCCTCAACTGCAACGGAGCAGGCTAGTAATGACGGTGGGTTAAAGTAGAAGTTAGTTAAATATCTTGAGATGATCATTCGCCCCACTCACTATGCATTAACCTTCCTGAATTAACAGGTTGTTACTCGCTTGCAGCTGCACAATATATTCATTACAAATAATACATATATAGTGGCCAAATACTTTCAGTACGATTAAGATACGAGTCGGATCTAAGTTGATTTTTCTTATCAACCTAAATAACCGGCCAGTACTAAGACATCAAATCCAATTAAATTGATCTCATCATGGAGGTATAGTCATGTTTTATTAACTAATAACCTGTGAAGGTATTTTGTTACCGTCGCAAGGTTTCAAAGTTACACCAAAACTAATATATTTGAAGTGGATGTTTTGGAGGCATTGATCAATGTGTTAATATGGCGCCGACGACCTACCCACCCACCCGCCGGGTGGGTCCATGTGAGAGAGTTACAATAGCATGAAAGCCTGGTGTGTGGTGAGTGCAGGTGCAACTAAGTTGGCACGGGATGATGAGCGTTATCACGGGTGAGGTGCTCGCTGCCATGAATATGAAACGAGTGTGCAGTACTGTGCAAGGGAAGGTGTGCACATTAAGTGCATGGCACAAGGTAGAAGGCCAACTGGACAGTCTCAGACGAAGTTAGTTAATGCCCAAGCGTAGATAGTCATTAATTAGTGCAGCGCCATGGACAGAATCGTCGGGTCTCCTTCCTTCCCCACTCAGATACAGCATTGCTGTTGCACCACGACGTACCTGTCAAACCTCGTTCACCGTCAGTAAGGTAGGAGGCTCAAAACCTGTGCAACTAAGCAGAAGGAAGCATCTGTAGGGTTTGTGGGTGCAGCCAAACGTGCTAATTTTTTTTGAGCGAAGGCAAATTTTTTGAGAGAAGAAAGCAAGCTTTGTCTATTTTTTCAGAATTTTCCAAGTCAAATCACATGAGAAAATCAATTTCAAAGGGAAAAGGTCGTAGGTCACCAATTGCAGTCATAGGCACAGTTAAAACGAAGTTAAACATGCCTTGGAATTAAACACAACACTTCAAAAAGTAATGAATATGTATTAGATAACCGACGAGCCGCGCTAGCGGCGAGTAGGTTATGATCCTGTTAATGTTTCAGACAGATATATAAGTGAGCAGCTAGAGTGAGGAAAACAACCCCGGACGTCCCTTTCAAAAGCTGATAGAATTACTAACTACTATTTTATGTTTATTTTATACTTAGGAACAGTAAGTCCTAATTATGTTCATCCTAGTACGTATTATGAACACTTCCATTTCTTGAAAAGAAGCTCAAATACTCACATTCACTGCCTACAAAAATGATTACTAATTTGCAATTCAGAAGGTACAATTTATGGCCCTCTAACATGCACAGTTCTAAATGGCCCTACCACATTTGAGCCTCCTACCTTATGCAAGTCTTTTTGTTGCTAGAATATTTCCAAAATTTTACTCCGACTTTCGCTAATTGCATGTCTTTGGACTGCCTTCAAATTAGTCACTCTCGTCAAGTGAACTGCAAGCCTCAAATTTCTTGTGGGACCAATTTCGGTAGAGAGTATATATAAAAGGTAAATGAGGCACATTGTTGAATGAGGGGAAAGCAAGTTTCAATTTCCGTTCGAACCTGAAGGGTAATAAGGTAGACGAATCTTAAACCGATCATTTAAGGATTTCAGCATATGTGTTTGAGGTATATAATTTGAAGAGGATTTTCCATGTGTACAAACATAAGGTTCTTGTTGAATGTAAAAATTTCCATAATTTTCTTCCCAATATTGAAATAGTTATAATTAATTGAAGTGAAACATTGAACTCACACATTGTGGACATATAGGCTGCTATAAAGTTGACCACCATGACAATAAAACTTGATCATGGTACACTATCAAAATATTCCCATATGATTCCTTTTCTACCAATCATGTTTAGGAATCACACACAGATCTAGGAAGATCTCCCTAAATTTTGAATTTGAAACTTTTTTTAAATGGAGAAGTCTATTAATCGGTTATGGGGATATGGTCGGATATGGGTTTGTCTACCTTACGCTGCCTTTTCAACAGACAAGAGCGAAGGAAAATTAAACAATCTCTTTGTAGGAGAAAAGAAAGTAAGACGAGTAAATCATAAGCAAGCAACAACTATTATAATGCAAATGCTAGTCCAATACCTTGAATCTAAAAAAATAAAATGATAATGAACTTATAAATTGGGGCTACGGAAGCTCACGTTCGGGTGGTCAATTTGTTTACCCTACCTAGTTGTGGATTCTAGAGGCATTTTTTGGTAAATAATTTGTTAAATTTGAGGCTTCCAGCCCTATCTAATAGGTTGGAGCCCTCTTGAAATTGAATATTGCCCTCTCCAACATAATACTAGAGGCATAATTTGTCTCGCCCCTCCCTCTTCTTCATGAGCCTATGCTCCAAGCCACGCATGATGGGAGTATTTAAAGCAGAAGTCTAGAGTGCAAACAAGAAGTTACTCAAGGTTATTCTATGTGGAGGTCAAAAGAAGATTGACTACTCTTGTTATTGGAAAAGAGTTCGAAGACGGATGGAGGTCCTTATGGAATTAGGGTTATAAATGACATAGGCACATTGCCGCTTTATGTGCATGTACCCATGTTTTAAAGAATTCCCTTGAATGTGATTGCCTTCAAAATCCAAATCTACAACATCCCGTCCACGTTAGCAACCACTAAGGAATCCTTCTCAGCTTACAAAAAAAAAAAGTTGTTCTAAAGAAGTAGAACTACACAATTTACAATCTACATTGGTCAAAGGTGAGGCAACTTGCCAAAGCCTAATTGAAGCATACTGATACAAAGCGTTGAAACACATATTGATACAAAGTGTTAAAATATGTCTTACAAAACTGTGAGATAAAACATAGTGGTCACAAGAACTTTTATATGCGACCAACAATCCAATATAATATTGTCATTATCAACCTTGCTTACCCTCTCATTGATATCACTGTTGCACTCTAGAATCTCCATTAATTCTTTCCTCAATTGCTAAGAGCATCAGCAGCCGCCTCCCATCAACAACTTACGGCAATGGAGCTTGACGAGACATCGACTATGTGTAGGAAGGTCATATCGGGAAGGAAGGCCAGTGGACTCTCTTAAAGAGGTCCCGAGTTTGATCCCTCTTGCACTCGTGGCAGTTGAGGAGTGGGCCGCGTCGTCTAGACTTAACTACCCGTGGGCCTCAAATCTGTCTATCTAGTTGTCTTTAGCCTTATTGTGCCATTGACTGGGTATAGCGTGAAGACTATATCTCCCGACAAAGCGTCAATGTTTAGTAGGATCGAGAGCAGTTTGGTGCGTCCCGATAGCTTGACGGGAGTTTTTCAAAGTACATTCGAGTCCTCTTTTACAGCCAGAACCGCCATACATCGTTGACGAGAGCTGTTGCAATGTCCACTGCCGATGTTCTAAAAAACTAAGGGCGGTTTTAGACTAGGGATGGAGGTCAATTTTGAGGTTGAGGCCATTGAAATAAAGCTGCCCTATTGGTGTAGGAGTTGAGGTCAACTCCGTTGAATTTACATTTAGAATGAAAGCCAATAGTTTTTTATGATCTTACACCATTTAGATTTTTTATTCGCATATAAGAGCCTCTAACATGGCCCCAAACCTCTCAAAAGGGAGCCCCAAAATGGTGAGCCATATCCATTTCCTTAGGGCCATGTCATGCCATTTAAAGCTCATGCATTTATGAGAGGTACATACTTTAAGAGCCCAAAATGGCCTCTCCTTGACCCTACAACTCCATGGCTCCCACCTATAGTCTAAACATGCCATAATTTATTATATCCTACTCTTTCTTACATTATATCCATATAAATATATAATTCATATTCATATCTCATAATCTTTGTATTTCTATTCTGCTTGGTACATTCTGGTTGATTAAAATGCCAAAAATGAAGGATCATGCATAACACAAAACTGCACATGATATTTTATATATATATATATATATATATATATATATATATATATTTTTTTTAATTTTTAATTTTTGTGTTTTTTGTGAGTCAAATACTGAAATTCCATTGCAATAAGAACAATACACAAAGAAACACCACCGCCGCTTAACCGAGCAAGGCGAGCCCCGCTGGCGAAGAAACTAACCTGTCACTAAGGAGGTAACCTGGAGACCAAACTAATCTGCAACTAACTTAATAAAATACACCCCTGCGAGGCTGGGTATGAATCCAGCGAATTGGACCCGGGTCGAGGTGACATGCCGAGCCCAGCGTGACGCAAAAACTGCACATGACTTCAGTTAACTTAGATGACTGCGTCACTCAACCGAGATGCAAGCATGCAACCTGGCCCAATTGTGGAAGTAAGCAATCTGATCTGACGAAGCCCTAAACTCTGCTCCATGGATGGATGAGAGGCGGCGTTCAGGACCAGTGGCTTCGAGCTGAAGCTACTACTGTATTTCAGCATCTCTGCTTCCCTCGGCACTGTAGACATAAGATATTCCGGCGGAGCTCACATTCGACTTCTTTGTCTAGATTCGTCTCGAGAGGAGAATTGTGATGTTCCGGGTGTTCGGCTGTTGAACATAGGAGACAGGGTGCCGAGGAGAGACTGGTTGTAGAGGTGCTTAGTTCTAGACAACTGGGCCAGGTTGAATTGCTAGTCTTTGATGGTTGACACGATGCAGAACACACACAAGCGGAGGCGCGATGATGTCGGTGTAGCGGTGGGAGTGCCATGGTGGAACTGTTCGAATTCAGCTCCAGGTGCCATGGTTGCTGGATCTTCCATACCGCTGCAACTAGGAGATGACCAGGTAGTGTGATGTTGTCTGTTTTGTGTGATTCACTGCTTTGATGTGAATGATGGTCGGTGAAAGCGTGATTTTTGTTTGAGGGGTGGTTACTGTTCGTTCATATGCAGAGTTTGGCGCTTGAGCAAGTGTTGGAGATGGTTGCTGCTGGCCAGGGTGAGCAGACAGGAACCAATCCTCAGCAACTTGCTGGGATCTCCCTGAGAATGATGAAGTTTCTCAGGGAGAAGCAGGAGATTGAGAAAGCGTTGGTGACAATGAGAATGTGTCAACAGCAGGCTGTGCACATTGCAGAGCAGCAGAAGATGGTAGGTATGCTTAAAAGTCGTGAGGAGGAGAATTTGGTACTGAAAAGGGACTTGGAAGCTCTAAGAGCTCAGTTGGCAACGACAGCTCAGCCTCGGGAGCAGATGCTGAACCCGGTGCCGAGAGACTCCGAGAGAGACTCGCAATTGAACCCCTTCTACGAATCGCCCAATGGTTCTGACTCTTCCGATGACTATGGCTCCGGCCCATACGATTGGAACTCTGAGCACTCTTCCGATGACTTTGGCTCCGGCCTACACGATGGGAACTCTCACTCTTCCGATGACTCTGGTTCTGCTTCTTCCAATGACTCTAACTTGGTTCTCGATCCTGACATGGTGGAGAGGATGAAAACAACCTTCGAAGAATACGACCTTGCAGTGGAAATATATTGCAATTACGTGCATAAGAAATGGGCAGAGAGAACAGGGAGAGGTTTCCGGCATATTGAAACATTGGAGGAGTTACTGAAAATTTTTAGAATTAGCGAGGATGCTCACGAAACATTCAAAAAAGATTTTTCACAGGTCAAGCACTTGATCTGGGAGCATTGGGTTAGCTCAGTGATGTTCAAGGATTTTGAGGATCCGTTGTATGGGCTGGAGGATCTGACGGCACAGGAAATGGTGGACTCTCGGACACTCAACTACAAGTCCTTAATGGTATTCCACAAGTTTTGTATCAAGAAGTATGTTGAAATTTTCCCACAGTGGTTGCTACAACAACTTCAACAGTCCCGTGGTGTGGATCGTGATGAGTGTGGGAGATTTGAAGGTGATAAGTATTTTCGAGCCAAGTTCGCGGAAGTAGCCAAAAGTATTTGGTTTCTTCATGAATTAGCGTCCTCTTCACATCTTCTTGGCAGCCTTCTAAGAGTTTCCCCTGGAACTGTCTTTAAAAAAGAACTTCATTTGTGGGTCGCGCATATTTGGCCTTATGACCCCATCACTGTGGATATTATGTTAACCCCAGGGTTTTGTGTTGGAAACGAGGTCATTTTCCGTAGCCGTGTCCTGTGCACAGAGCAACCGATTGAGTAGAAGTGAGGAGGGGAGAGTGGATTGGGCGGAGTTTCGGTGAAAGCCATAGAGTCTGCATCTGCTATAGCGAGCTGAACAGATTGCATATCCATGTATCTACCCTACAGCGAGTGCTGGGCACTATCCTTTCACTGCAGGATGCTTCTGTAATCTCTTGGAACCTGAGTTTCATGGGAGAGCTTTGCAGAGAAGATCTAAGGTTGGTGTTGCGAGCACCTCAAATTCCATCAGTTTTGGTCACTTTCGGTCGGCAAATTATCTTTTTTATAAGCTTGGATTTGGTTTTAGGAGCAAGGGCAGGAGGAGGCATGGATTTAGGCTTGGCCATGGGTTTGGTAGCGCTTCGCCATCAGGTGACCAGGCTGGTCTGTGCTGTGACTGCTAATCTGCTGAAGAATGTCGTGAGTCAGCATTCTTTAGTTGTACATTTGTGTTTTATGAGTTCAGACTGTTCCTTTCACCTGTGCACCAAGTCTTTGAAGCATGAATTTACCTGATTGTAATTTCGGCCTTTGTTGAAGCTCCTGAAAGGTTGTGTTCATTGAGGAGGATTCTAGGAATGTATGTTTTTCTAGAGTGGGTGGGCTCCCTACATTTTGCAAGATCATGTGAAGGAGATAGTCGACTCTAGTTGGATTGGTGTGGATGTGACCTGCTTGAACGTTGGGTCTCCGTTTGGCATTTGGGTAATTCTGTTATTATTTCAGTTGGATAGAAGCGGATTCTTTAGCTGTAAGTTGGTTGTCAATGATGATGAGAATAGTGGATTCACATACGTGAGGCGAGACTTTGAAACCGTTTATAAGCCCACAGAGAATTTGAGACACTGGTTTTAGTTAAGAAGCATTTAAATGAAGGGACCCTGTAATTTTAGTCCACTGTGTCAGGGGAAAGGAAGCAGGAGTTGAAACTTTGTTTACATACTTGAAGAACCCAGTGCGAATGGGTTTCCCAATGGGTTCCGAGAATTAAAAAAATACACTTCTTGTGTAGGGTACCCTTCACACCCCATGTGTAACAGAACTTGATGTTCTGTGTAATGCTTGTGGGCATTCGCAAAGTATGCAAGCGAATTTCCACACTTTGAGATAATGATGAAAATGAGAATGACAAGTGAATATGTACATGAAGATAGAAAACACGGTGCTGGAAAGTTGAGTTGAACAATGCCCATGTAATGTGTTCAAGTCAGCAGCAGTGTATAAAAGCACTGCTACAGACCAAGGTTGAGCACATACGACCACTATGTCGTCCTATCAGCTGATTGTTTCAGTGGAGAAACTGCGATAACATACTGCTCGTTACAGAACCAATGAAATAAACACTACTAACAGTCTAACACCCTTCGGAATGTCCTTGGCATCAGCAATCCTAAGACCACAGCATTTACAACACAAACCACAAACCACAATGTTGAATACAAGAGATAAATCCAAACACTGTTCAAACATAACTTATGAGAGGTTGGAGGACAGGCACTGTAAGAATAACCAGATAATGAGAATTAATGGTTCATTGCAACGACTCAGAAACTTAATCGCTACTTGGAGAGTTAGAAGTCTTCGTCTGCAAGAGAAGGACGGGTAACTGGCACTGCCCACCGCCCCAAGTGAGCAGTATAGTTCAAGCACCTGACGATCCCCCTCCCAGAAGCGCCATCGGGAAAGTCCACAACACTCAAACTGCCTGTGTCCAGGTGATACGACCCCAGTGCAGCTTGAGAAAGGCCAAGGCAGTGAGCCAGCATTGTAATATGTACAGTTGGGTGGGATACCACTACCACTGTCCGTTCTTTAGACTCTTTAGGATCATCGGAGTCTGACGAGACAGCTAGGTTTCCTAGCTCGTTGAGCACCGTTTGCCACGCATCACCAGCTCGTTCCCACAGAGAAGATAGACTCTCGGCGCCCGGAACAACCTCATGTTGAAGGTAGTCTTGCCAACGCTCTGGCTCCACCACACTTTCCTTGGGCTTCCCCTGCATGAACCAAGCAAACCGATTTATGAGTATTTTCACTTGCAGTTGTAGCAATTGAAAAGTTGGCGACCTCGGAAACTAAAATTTAAGCGCTCACCTGCCATTCACCCCAGTCCATGTCCCGAAGCCCGGACAACTCCTTCGTGTCTACGTAGCGAGGCAGGCAGTTGACACCTAAGCAGTCGGCTGCCTCTTGCACCTATCCATGAGATCCACAATTCAAGCTTAACAATGCTGATTGGCAGTGTATAAGAAACTCATATTATCCGATGAGGTTGATAATGCTCAATTTCTCAAATATTAGATGAGACAGATTCAAATTGACGGGAATATGAAATCTTACGAAAACCAAAATAAGGAGCAGGAGCTGAGTGAGAGTAGTTGATAGAGAAATTTAACCACCTGAGTAATATAGTCAGCAGTGTGCTTAGCGCAAGATCCAGGTCCGTGGAGCACCACGTCCACATTCACGTCAAGTAGCAACTCCGCGACCTTCCCAGACTGCACCCATCCGATCCCCCACAAAAGGTCCAAATAGTCTGTAAGGAACTAACATCATAACCTTTGATCAAGTCAAACAATAAATCTCGAAAATGGAACGACGTATCCTTGACAATAGTCATAAGTTACGAATGACAGACGCTCTTATTTGCAAATTCAGGGATAAAAGTTTCTCATACATCAACAAACGCAGAGAAGGAAGAAACTTTCAAATACGAGTAAACGATACAAAGGACTGCAAGTGTACCTGAATGCTCCCCAAGACATTCACATTTTCATTCGCAGAAGCTGGAAAGCGTCTCTACAAAAGCGCACCACATCTCCCTAGGTTTAAGAGAAGCTGTTACTGGAAACTTAAGAACCGCAACAGGCCTCCCTTACAATTGCTTATATCTGCTACCATGACATTATGTAATGAATATGAGAAAGTGTACCATCTCTTGGCAATTCGCACCTGAATCGAGCTATCAGTAGCCCCATGGCAAACAAGGAGGACACGCGTGAGCGCCTTCCGCCCCCCTGACACTATCAAAGGCGGACTTGGTGTCTGCAATTCAGTAGTCCTGCATCAATGTTAAGATCTCTCTCTGTCACATTCTTTCCTTCTGGAAGGGTATGTATGTCTGCAGTATCAGCCCTGTCAACCGCTTGTCTCTGGCTTTTAGATTCTTTTATATGCCTGGCATCAGAGTCATCAGCCCTACTACTTTAGCTGGATACTTCTACTTGGCTAAAAAATCTCAGTCTATGAATAGCGATGAACAGTTGCATTATGGACTTGAACGGAAAACTTGTGATTAAGCATGCAACCATAATTCTCATTAAACCCCCTTTCTAGTTTCAATATTGTTTATGCAACAACTGCAATCTTTCCCATGAAAACCATCACCGAGGATTGAAGAAAGTGCCTGATTAAGTCGATCGAGGCAGACATAAGGAGGCAAATCACCACTCATCCGCGGGGTGAAGTCCAAAACACTCACTCCACAGTTGCTCTGAAGCAGCTGCCTGAAATATTCTGGTCCCAACCCTGGCAATACAAACACATTAACAGAAGGCACCGTACTCAATTCTGCGAAACCTTTCTACCTTAACATGTGAATTAACATTATCATTACTCAAATTCTGATAAGCTCAAATCATAAGCAATTTCACTAGAGCAATGGACCGGCATAAACCTGTGGCAGTTGCAACCAACGCCTGGTTGACGGCATTATGAGCAACTACGAGTATTGAGATGCCATCACTGTTCAGGATACTTTGCCAGCATGACTGAGCACGCGCCCAGAGTTCACGCACTGGATAATGCCCATCAATCTCGAAGTTGGCAGCATCTTTCTGCCACATCCTATAATTTTCGCCATACCTGTCTTTTCCCTCTTGCTTATACAGGCCCTGACGAATTTCAAGAGATTAAGAACAATTGCAACTGGAAAAACCAGAGAAAGAGCAAAAAGGCTAACATATAGCTAGCATATGATGCAGAAGTCTATTGTCAATCATATCCAACGAGAAGCCAGCAAAGAGATACACTTAAAGAATAATGTCAAAAATCCTTCTACCTGATACTTTCAACGCTATGAGGCTGCCAAAATCTTTTCGAAACTTGAAAAAAATTGAAACAAAAATACGAATCGACAATAAACATATCAGGCTTACAAGGAATATGTCTATTAGCAGTGAACTTTGTACCTGAAAAGAGTATAGATCAATCTCCCGCAGGTCGAACAAGGATACCATCGGCTTCTCACGTGCATCCCAGATAATTTCCGCAGTGCGTTTTGTTCTTGCAAGTGGACTAGAGCCCCACAATCCCACATAGTATCAGACCAGCGCTTCTCCCCTTGTGATCCAGCAATCACTTCACAAAGAATAACATGCAAATACGCAGAATTTGCAGGGTGGCCTAAAACATGAACTAGAGAAGAACCTGTAGAAGCAGCTATCGAAGTTGTCACCGAGTAACATCTGCCGAGAGGTTTCGGCCTGGCTCACTCCCTTGGGAGTCAGAACAGCAAAGTCCGAGCTCCCCTGAATACGTCCAATTGCATTCCATGTGCTCTCCCCATGCCTCACCAGAACCACACGCTTGTGCGCTTTGATAGGTGGCAACACATCATGTGATGCCACACTCATGTCTAAGCTCTCCTTTAAGCTAGGAGACTCCTTAGCTTGCTCTGCATCTTTAAGTGCCGCCATGACTCGGGTTGACGAGTTCCTCTGCAAAATCACCGAGTATGAGATTATCCGCACCTGATCATCACAACGATATTACAATTGGCAAACAAAATATGCCATCTACTGCGAAAAAAAAACCCTATTTCTAGCGTTAAACTAACAACGTTACAGAAACACATACTCTCCTATAAAATGAAAGCTCCTATATGCGAAGCTGAAAAAATTAGCAGATGGGTGTGACGACTATCCCTGCATTCTCTACCCAATCTACTAACCAGATGTGCACAAAAGCACAATTCATACTTAGAAGATGGGTAATTGGTCACCACGAATTGGTTATTTATTCTGTACTTGGTAGGGCCTGTTCATTGCTGAAATTCATAATGCTTGAGGGCGAGTTATCACTAAAGAGCTTCCTCAAACCCTCAACTCATCATCCAAACTAGCTCATTAAAAGGAAAAAAATCCTTCACCAGCTAGCATGACAGTAGAATGTCCCCAACTCTTGCATTGCACGATTATACCCAATTTGAACTAGCGACAACAAATGAGAGGCCTTCTAGAAATCATTCTTTTCATTCTCGTAAACAGTAACTGGGCCAGAAAATGTGAGCTTGAACGTGGACAGGGAATTGCACCTTAGCACCTCCATGGATGGCCGGAGCTGAACACCCCCGGATGGAAACCACGACATTCCCTGCTGGACCACGGCCTCCTGCCCTCCCCAGCTGCCGCAACGCCAGCCTCGTGGAAGCCCAACTCAGAGCGCAACCCCAGGAGATTGTCGACGAAGATGGCAGAGACGACGAGGACGCTAGTGGCAGAGCTGTGCCAGGAAAGGCCATCGCCACAGATCAGACTGCTCCGGAGTCTACGTCTACGTCTACACTCCGATTCCAAATGAGCTCCGGAGCCGAGTCCAGGCCAGTCCTCTCCTGCCTGCGACCTATCCTGGCATCTGGGTTATGCACTGAATTCAATCACAGAGCCGAACCTGGCCGACCATTTGACCCATCTGGAAAAGTAGACATTCTTCTTCTCTCTGTCCACTACAAGCAAAGTGGTCTTTTTGCAGAGTGGTCGTTTTTTCATTCCTATTTTGAGCCAATATTACAGAACATGGTGAGTGAGAATCGCCACAACACAACAGATAAGGAAAAGTTACCTTTTCGGCATTTTCAATTAGTGAGAAGCAACGGGTCTAAGTTAGCGATACTTTGTGAGTTTAGAGATCAAAGGTACGTCGAGGTTCCTACAGGTAAGGCATCGAGAAACAAGAAGCGGGGCTATGCTGCGAGTGATTGTGGTATCCTCATCGCCATTGCGAGCCCAGCGCCTACCAGTCCTCAAACGCACATCCTGTCGTAGGGGAGATCGCTGGCTGGGCGAGTTCATCGCCGGACCCTGCTGTTGAACCCTCTGAACTGGTTGCAGCTCGTTAGATCGTCGATCATCCCGTCGGATCCGCTTCATCTAGCTATATGTTTACGATGCACTTGGAAATTCGTGTTTGTTGTGTTTACCATGGGCATTTACAGCCGGGGAATACCGGAGATGATATGCAAATCTTCATGAGCACTGTAATGACGATTTAAGACAAATGTGGGTCAGAAGGTATCAACGATGTTGGTGCTCTTCTGAAACATTCTGAAACACAAATGCGCTAGTGTGGTCTTCAATTACAAGGAACTGAAATTGATTTCTGAACCTCATTCTTATTGTACAATGATATTTTTTTTAAATTAAACATGATACGGTAGTGGAACTTTGCTGTGTAATATAATTTTGCTGTCGGATCAGTGGTTGGTTGTTATTTTTAATATCCCTGCTAAGGTCTAGGCGTAATGATAATCGTCGAGCTCTAGGCTTATGCTTCAACAGTGGGTGATGAATCCACTGCGAGTGTCAACTTCATTCTGTCAACACCACGGGTGGTGAGCTCAATTTGAAGGGTGTCGGTCAAATATTCACTGAATCTTACGGATCTGAAAACTGGTGGTTTAAATCTGCTACAAAGCTCTGCAGCTGGTTGCACCAATGTATCTCGTTTAGGTTGGAAAAAATTGGCTATGCTGAAGCAACCTGCAGGAAGAGCTACAGCTTGATGGTGTGCGCTCTTGAATCGATTGTTGCTTATCATCTGGCAAAACAAGTGCACACAATTTCAAATAGTATTAGCATCTTTGATTACACAAAACATTTCTGCAAGCATTTACCCAATGTTCATCACCGGTGTTTTAAATGAAAAAGGTCACATTCTAGCTTGAGGTCACACCTTCAGAATCCTTGCAATGGTCATAATTTAAAAAATTCCAAATGGCGATTATGTTACAGCCACATACAGATTCCCAGAATATAATCAAGAAGTAATTCTAGCCTAGTAAGCCAACATGAATAAGAATCTGATGAGTAGGCCACTTAGACCTACAAAGCGCGTGTTGCCTCCTTTCAAAGTAAAGACATGCTACGGACACCTGAAAACAACAAAACTGGAAGATTAATAAATTAAAAATTGAGTGAATGAGCAAGATCTTTCCTGAAGCATGTCGCCAATGTTGACAACAAAGGAATGAGGAATGGGTGGCACTGGGACCCAGAGCTCATCTTTCAGCACTTGTAGCCCACTCTCAGCGGCTTGCTGCAAAATGGTCAGGCTTGATACATCAGTGTGTCCGGAGCATCCCATGACAAGCTCTGGGTGTGGGCACGGAGGATAAAAGTTGAGAGATGTCCGCAGAGGTGCTGCCTCTCCTGCAAATTGGTTGCACAAGAAGTCTGGACTCTGCCCCAATCCCTCGGACAAGATAGCCAGGATTTTTCTTGCGAGCTCATGAATTGCATCTCCATACCTTGTCAGCACTTGGCTGCAAGCACATACATCTAAACTTTATCAGTCACTGCCTTGACTCAATCTAGCATCTAGAATGTTGAACGGAACAAAAAATCTGGATAGATAATCCTTACTGTGAGCCAGGAGGCTTGTCAAGAACAATGTCATACGGTTCTTCATTTGCATCTTTGTTGACAGTAATGAGAACCAAACGATCGACCCAGTCCTTAGGAGCACCAGCAGACTCGAAATACCGGCCATAGCCAACTCCTCCCCCCTCCCTCACTCTAAACTCAGCTTTGTCCGCAGCAGACAAGGCATAGAACCCCTTAGCCACGTCCATGGCAGCATCCATTAGGGTTTCCGAAACACCATGGTTAACAACCTGGACATGAATAACATAACTTCAAATCCAAATGGGCACCATAACAAAAGCCAAGTAACCATCGCTAAAACCCCAAATCACAACAGATAGTCCACTACTTGCAACACTTGCATGACCAATTGTGAATCGACTCCATGAGCTTGAGCAAACTAAGAATTATACCTGAGTACCTTACCCGGAAAAAACCCCACTCTTCACAAGCTCGAATGGTCTGATCCTCCACAGTCTTCTTACTTTGGCGATCTACTCCAAGCATGGCCATGTCAATCACAGGAAAAGGTAACCTTGGGGTTTCAATTCTCCTTTGCAACAGAGCACGCTCATGTGGGGGTCGGATGAAAGCCAAAGGAACCTCCATGAGACCATGCTCCACCATGTCTTGCACCATCTCAGGCCCAGGATCAAGTCCACCGTTAACCTGCAAATCACTCTTGAGGCTGCCCATGTTTGCTGAGTCCTGCTTGAGAATTATCCTTGCATAGACTACTACTACTCCCACAATGGACTCAACATGACAAGCTAGATTACTACTTCACAGTTGAGCCAGTGAGCTCCCTTCTGTAGCAAATGAATCTGACAAAGCAGCTTGTTAACTGCAAAAGATTGTGATTCAGAAGTTCAGTTCATCACTCAAGCCTAGAGACTGGTTTGTACACACCATGTGCAGGAGAGGAGAGGTGCAAATACAGTACAACTTCTTCCTTGGATGGTTTGTGAAAGGTGCTTCTTTCTGAGGAGGCCTGGATTGGAGGCTGGAGTGACCAACATTGATTGCTGTGCAATGACCAGAAACTACCAAATTCACATTCATATCGTTTTGAAGGGATGTTTTGAAAGATGTATAATCCATATCCTAATCTTCTAGATCCAGAATTGTAGGAAATGCAGTTCCACATAGAATTGAATTGATCAACTATTCATTTTGCTTAAGAAAATCACTGTAGAAAAATAATAATCTATAGAAAAACCTTCAAAGTTAATTACAAAAGGTTTGGGTTAAGACCACTTGGTTCCAAACAAAATACACTACTATATCAAAGTTTGTCTGATCCCTCAGACGTTTTATTTATGTCAAACCCTTTTTAATTTGCATTCTATATGTCATAGGTGGATAACAGTTTTGTTCATAGTGAACACTAAAATAATAATAAAATAATTTAAAGATTAAAAAAATAAGTTTAAAGATTAAAAACTATAAGAAATTACTTTCCGTGGTATTTATCTATTTTAAGTCATATAAAGCTAAATTTAGTGATTCTAATTAAACACAAAAATATAAGAAAATTTATTTTTCTTAGAAACAAACAATAATATTTTTTTTTTGAAGTCCAACTATAGCACATGTAACTGAACATCCATCTAGTTGGTTTGTTTATAAATATAAATATTATTTTTCTAAACAAAAAAAGATTGAAAATTTTAAGATTGAAATTATAAAATTAGACAAAAAAATATAAGAGAGACCTTTTTAGTGATATTTTCTATTTTAAGCCATTTAAGGTTATTTCTAGGGATAATTTCTGAAAAATCCAAAATCCAAAAACAATAGTTTTGGAAGCTGAACCTTATTTTCCAAAAATAAATAAATATTTGCTGAAGGGTGAACGTCATCATGAGTACATGTCCATCCAGCAATCGTGGCAGCAGTATCAAGCTTTGCACCCAAGGTCCTCTGCCTACAAAAAGCAGCACGCTCGATCTACGAAACCCGTCCCCGCATTGATGAGCCGGAAAAACCACTTGTAGCAATCACAAGCAACCTCCTCGTCGACCTCTTCTCCCGAATTCTGTGCCGCAAAGGTTTCTGCTTCATCTCCTCACCATAGCTAGTACCACAACCAAACCAACACCACCCATAGTCAGCAAGAGTCTAGCTCTAGAAACAAGAAACTCAGTAACCAGGCTCCGGAACAACCTCTGAAGCTCAGCTATAACTTTCTAGAAATGCTACAAACTGGGCACTCGTGAAAATGCTCCAGTTTGGTACTCCCTACTCTACGACACATGGTCAACACGAAACAAAGCTTAGTTGCACGATTCCAGCCTCGAGAAGGTAATCTAGACACAACTACAGAGGTTTTTCATGAAAACAACGGCGCCGAAGTCATGCACCATGGTGGAGGCGAGCAATCCTTAACTGAGTTGAGAGAGGAGAAGCGCATGCATTTCTGTGGGAATTGGAACCATGGAGTTCGGAAGTAGATGTCGTTAAACCCTAGACACTGAGTGAAGGAACTGGCAGTGGAGATGAGATGCCAGGGATGGCGGCGTTCACGAGGCTTCACCTGGAAGCCATCTCAGCATCTAAATTCGGATTGCTTGTCTTCAGGGGTCGGTGTCTTCTAGTTCGGTGGAGTATCATTACGGGTTTTCGGCTGTAGATTCTAGTGTAAGTTTACGGAGAATAGACAGGAGTGTGCAGTGGTGCTTTGTGATCATGCAACACTGGGCAAGGTTGGATTGTGAATTTGTGAGTCCCCCAACTGTTGGAAGGTGTTCCGCTGAGGTTACCGATTAGGTTAACGAATGTTGTTGTTAGCTTTTGATATCTACAGTTCCAGGAGCCATGGTTTCCGGATGTTCCACACCGCTGCAACCCGTGACTGGAGATGACCAGGTGATGTGATGTCTGCGTTTTGCAATTCGCTGCAATGCTGTCCAGGATTATATGCAAAGTGGCTTTTTTTTTTGCATGTGTGAGAATCTCACTGTCGCCTCATCTTCTCACATCTCCGCACTCTTCACAGTAGAAGATTCTTGCACCTAAAAGCAATTTATGGTCTCATTTGGTGACAGCAGGAGCAGTGGCTCTGATTCAGAGCAATTCAGTTCGGTCGCTCAGAGTTGTGATACCGACGTGATGACGGACAACTTCAACGAGGTATTCCGTGACTACATTAATGCAACGAAAGATTTTTGCGGCTACTTGAACAGGAAATGGGCAGAGAGAACAGGGAGAGATGTCTCGTGTAGGGAAACGTTGGACTGCTTGCTAGGGAAATTTGGCATTATGCCGGAGTCTGCACGTGCTGCCTTGAGAGCAGAGTTTCCGAGATACAATACGCTAGTCTGGGAACACTGGGTCAGCTCAGTAATGTTCAATGATTTTGAGGATCCTTTGTATGGGCTAATGGATGTTGTGAACCGCACAGTAGATTCAGTGAACACTCTAGACCATAGCTGCGAAAACACATTCCAGAGGTTTTGGACCAAGAAGTATTTGGAGGTTTTCCCCCTCTGGTTGGTACAAGATCTCACACAGTGCCGTGTTGTGCATCGTGATAGGCATGGGAGTTTTGGTTTTGATAGACATTTTCAAGCCCTTTTCATAGCAGTAGCCAGGTGTGTTTGGATTCTTCATCACTTTGGGCCCTTTGTGCATCTTCTGAGAGCACCCCCTGGAACACAGTTCGAAGCAACGCATCATCTTTGTGAGAAGCGCCCGTGTGGACAAAGAGGGAGGGGCAGTGTTGCCATTATGATATGCCCAGGGTTTTGCGTTGAAAACGAGGTACTTAAACAAAGCTATGTCGTATGCACACAACATAGAATTTGATTCAGGTTGGTTCCTCCATATTGAGTCCCTATCTGTCACCGCAAGATGCCCTTCAGTGTTGTAGAATTTGATCTTTAGGGGAGCTTCTCAAAGAAGATGTAATGTTGGTGCAGCTAATGCGAGACTTACCTTGAGCTCCTTCGGTTAAGTTCACTCTTCAATGAGCTTAGATTTGGGTTGACGAGCTTGGGGTGGGAGGCATGTGTTCAGGCATGAGCATGGGTTCGGTAGTGGTTTGGCATCAGGTGACCAAGCTGCACCGTGCCGTGACTCTGCTAATCTTTTTTGGAGAGAAGGATTCTTCAGATGTACATTTGTTTATAATAATTGCAGAATTTTTGTTCTACATCAAGTTTGTGACGCATGTTTGCTTTCAGCTGTTTCCTTGGTTGAAGCCGTCGGAATTTTGTGTGCGTAGACGAAGCTCCTCGAAGGTAGCAGTGTATATTTTTCTAGAGTGAATGGACATCTCTGTTTTCTTTACATTTTCCAAAACTATGTGAAGAACGGTGTTTCTTGATAGTTGAATTGGTGTAGATATGATCTGTTTGAACATTGGGCTTTTGGAAATTGCTCCTCTGAAACAAATATTGGCAATTCGAGGAGTTAATTTGAAAACAGCATGATGCAGAAAGCATACACCCACAGGACATGTTCTACGCTTTCCCAATTCAAATCAATTGTCATGAAATTAAAGAAAATGGAAAGTATTTTCGAATTTTTAACACTTATGTTTAAAAAGGTGGGGCACTGAGGCCGATGCCCAACTCCTCTCTAAGCCCATCCCAAAAGGGTAGCAACGTGGCCAAAACAAGCAATAAGACTATAGATAGACCTACTTTCCTAACAGTTCCAACTTCGGTGACGTCATTTAAATAGGACTTCTCTGGTTGTCTCTGCAAAAAACAAAATGGCCAATTCAGGTTCTACAACACTTTCAGTATCGGTAGTCAAGAATACAGAATACATTGTATACCTTCGCACTATCCACAATTTCAACAAACGCAGATTCCATGATTGAAGTTTTTAAAAGCTAAGAAAAGAGGTAAGAGGCAACATTGTACCTGAAGAATAAGTACATAAAAACCCCACGGGACTGATAGAGGACCTCCAAGCTGCAAATACACATCAAAGTCATGAGCTTCCAGTCCATGAATCGATGTGCATACAACATATGACCACAATCAAAATTCACTCGGAAATTACAGGGAGGCAAGGCACATACCAATCCAAGCACGAGCGACGCGTACGTTAAGACGCCAGAAATGGTGAGAGTTGTTTTCCCAAATGCCGCCTGCGTATGCTCAGATGAGCTAATATGTTCGAGAGCCGAGGAAAGGGATGAGGTCCGCCTTTACAGCTTGAAAGGCCTTTCCCCTTCTTAGGAGCACGAGAAATCATATGGTTTAAAACTACGCCATGTCAAAAACAATGGTCTATAAAAAGCGAAAATATGTTCAAGGGGTGGAATCCTACGAAGTGTTTGGACTGATATTGTGGCATACTACCTACCAGTAAACATTTGGATCACAAGCTTGAGCTTACATAGATATGTCTTGGCATCCATGTCAGATTCCTTACAAATTGCAATAATACTCTTCTGCGCCTTGAACGCCATTGTGCGCCAAAACGTCGAAGAGCAGAAAAGAATTATTCAAACAGAGCCCTAATTCTTGCCTTAAAAAGACTCACCCGCATAGCACGGCCGCCATCAAGACAACCTACTGGCATAAAATTGAAGGCAGTCGTAGTTAACCCATACCTGCAATCCCAACGAACAATCAATCGAGTATAAGAGAACTCGCATAGCTTGTTTGTTGTGTAAAGAAACATGCAAAAGTGGAGGGAGTTTCGGTAACAGTAATGTTTCAAACTTGAGGATGAAAAAAATATTGACTAGTTCCTTAAATAGACCCTAGAAGCATCTCCTTGAAAAGACACACGTACCAGCCCGCAATTACAAGTGGATGTAAACCAACTGTTGCAGCATGCATAGCACTGCAAAAATCGAACAAATTGTAGAAAACTGTAAGTATACAGAATTGTAGAAGTTAAAAAAGAAAACATACTGGAGGACTTGTAGGTTCACAAGTTTGGGAAATCTTTTGGCAACAGTAGATTCGAACGCCATAGTTTTCCGTGAGACCTAGTTGGCTATAGCTAATAATTTCTTTATTTCCAATATTTCACATCCTAATATGAAGCACCAATAAACGAACAATAAGTGGATAACCAAAGACCACATCATTAAGCAGCCTTACTCGTATCCAAGGACTGCCCGGGTAACAGTTCCCAAAAGAACAGAACCTTGAAACAACAGGGTGGGCACTTGCAAAAGCTCACCAGTATACTCCGGCTTCATGGATAATGAAAGCCCTACACCCAGCATTACAAGCGATAGGGTACCCCCAGCCAAAGGGCCTGCTATTGAAACATCAAATTTTGCCATCTTATCTGGCAAGACAGATTTGAACTGCAAACAAGGATAGTTCAGAATCATTAGCTGAAAAAAGAAGCACGTTGTAAAACTGGGTTATTCGTGATTGTGTTATCTTTATCGGCCATACAACAACACTGTAATCCAAGGTTCAAGATAAGAATATTTCGGAGGTAAATATCAAAAGCAGGGGATCTAGAGAGACTAACATAGGTCTTTGGGCAAAATATAGAGATTGCAAAGCCAATCTAAATGAAATGATGGGTTTACTTAACCCCTAAAGGTTCAAGCCGTTTTTGGGCCTCCAAAACCAGAAATTGTGATTTTTGACAACCTTGTAGAAGTTCAAGTATGATTCTTAATTTTTTACCTTTTTGATACATCCAACCGTAAGATCTTAAACCTTGCTACCTGCACTAATACCATGTCAAATTTCAATGGTTGGATCTTTACCATTTGTGAGATTATAACATTCAAAGTTTACTGTTTTTTTTTTTGGCTTTGCGCAAAAGACATACTCTAAATGGTGCCAAGGGAGACTTGATTATTGTTACCTCAAACATTTTGCTCATATTTTTTTCCACATAGGTAACTAAGTTGGGCACCTCCATGCAAAATTTTAGACTCTCATTATACTTTTTTAGCCTTCATGCAAATTATTTTCGAGAAGAAGGTACAAAAACCACAATATGGTAAAACTTAAATGACGTGAAATGCTTTTGGTTTTTTAAAAAAGTAAACAGTCAAAAGTTATTTCCATGAGTTTTTGAATTTTTGGAAAAAAAAATTTGAAAAATTCCTAAATCTCAAATTTTGACAAATTTTGAAAGAAAAAATTGTAAAATTACCAAAAACTGTGAAGGTTGTTTCTGTGATTTTTGGAGGCTGCCCTTGTAAAATTGGTAAGCTTTTTGACTTAGGCCACTTTGGATTTTGAGTAGTGAATTGGTTATGAACACATTTCCAAAAAAAAATTCTAAAAAAACCTAATTTTAAACTGCCCGTTTTGGACTTGAAACCTAAAATTTCTAGATGAAGGTTCTAAAAGGGAAATCTGGCTTTGAAAATTTTACCACATACACTTTGCGGTATAACGAGCATCCAGTAAAATTCTTAGGCAAAAATATTACTTTTAATCCCTTCATCTAGGCTGCCCGAAACAGCTGAGAGCCATTTTGGATTTCCAGAACCTTTAGGGGTTAAATTGCAAAACGGCCACATCCCCACTAATATCATTTCGAACAAGATTTCAGTAACAAAAAATCAACGTTCAAATCAATCATAGCATGTTATAGGGTTCTTTCTCACAATGAACCCTTCGAGTACTATTTCGTTTCAAAAAAGAGAAATGTAACTGAGTAATAGCACCAAAACTACCCAAGGTGATGTTCGGAATAAGAAAGGAAATGCCCAATTTCACTTTCCTAGGTTGTGCCGCTAGCGAATGTCCCACCTCCTAATATTTTTGAAATTTATATTTAAAATATTAGATGCCACCAAGGTAACTTGACACTCAGTAGGAAACCTATACTGATAGTCCAACTGAGAATTTCCATATTGACTCACAAATTTTTCATGTCCTCAAAAAAAACAAGCAGTAGAGACCTTTGCAATGAAAAACACGATCAACACAAGACTTGAAGAAATTGGAAATATGTATTAGGAATGTGATGAAATGGACCGAATGTTGCACGTACATGGAAAATCTGAACTCCAAAATCCCATACGCAAGAGGAAGCGCAGAGTCTATAAATGGCACCAACAGTTGCATATCAGAAGGTTCTATCGACTCTGGATTTGAGAAATACTGCGCAACGTTCGGTGGAAGCCTCGAAAACTGCAACAAGGATCTAAACCGTTAAACAACCTAACACCTTATAAACAGTTAACAAAGATGACCATATCTCTAAAACGTGTTAATGATTATATACTAGCTAGCCAGACAATCCAACACAACGGGATGCTGTGTATTCTAACAATGCAGGTTCGGACTTCAAAGTAATATCATGATCAACTGGACAATAGCAAGCCTCTGATACTGAACTCTTCGATTAACCCAAAGAGTAAAATAAATTCCTTCAAGTCACTGCAAACTAAAGCATAAGATGTGCACAACGTCTTCCAAACTGTAAATTGGCAGAAGCCAAGGAACTTGCCTGTGTTGCAATGCCGAGCTCAACGCAAGACCCTACTGTGAGAAGGCATAATACTACAGCTACACCATACTGCCACAGTGTGTTTGGACCCGGATCTGAGACCTCTTTCCTGAGCAAGAGAAAACTAACTCTAGGTCCACCCCTGGGATCCTGCTCTTCAGCGTTTGGCTCCTCCACCATGAACAGATCATATTTCGAGCCGAACAACTCACGAACACCCTTTGTCAACTTGGCAAAAACGTCTTCTCGATTCCCTCTCAAATTTCCAAGCAGGAGGACGCCTTCACCTAAGTCTCCATAAGGCTCTTGCCCAGTCACCCAATATGTAGTGTACCCACACAACTTCTCCTTGACAACTTTGACATCCTCCGGGTCGACTTTCTCAAGGCCAATCAACTCCATTAACTTAAAGGCATCCATTTGCACGTCGACTGGTGTAGTTTGGTTCCCATCGTCTGCCTGCGATCAAAACGTTTTCAGAACTGCACTAACGGTAAATCCATTTCACAGTCCTTGACTCAATAATGAACATAAAAAATGCCAATCAAGTCATGTAAACACGATGTAATCTCCAATCACACTGCTAGATCCAAGCTCGTCACTGTATATGATTGGTAATAAAATTCTCAATTGAGCAAAGAAACTCATAAACTGAATCAGGCACGTGATGCAAAGCTGTTGGACTTACAGGTGGATCATTCTCTGGCTCCTCCGTCGCAGTTGAGGTGGTTTTCCCTCCACCCTTCTCCCCACCTCCATCCTCTGTTGCCCTAGAAACCCTAAACCCATGCCTCCTTCGACCCCCGCTCCTCAACCCAAAACTAAGCTTATAAAACGTGTCAATTCTCGACCTGAAGTGACCATAACTGAAGGAACTTGAGGTACTCGTACTCGCCGCGCCAACATTACACCTCCTCTGCGAAGCTCTCCCCTGAAACTCCGATTCTACAACACTAGACGGACACCTCGCAGACACCGGCAGCGACCCAACATGCGCCAGAGGGTGGAAACATGGATATGCCGTTTTGTCATCCCGCTCGCTACAGCAGATGCAGTCCCAACGGTATTCATTGAAACTCTGCCCGATCCACTCTTCCCTCCTCACTTCCAACCCCCACAAAACCAACCCCAATTCATCAATCCCCACAAACCAAAAAACCAAAAACCAAAAAAACGCCTCTCAAACCCTGAACCCTCCAACCAAATCCTAGAAAACTCAATGCCACTGCCCCTCACCTACACCTTCCTCCCAAACCACCAATCCCACCTGCTCCAAACCCCCCATCCATCCCCCAATTCACATAACCTCCCAATCTGATCACCACCTATACACCTATCCCAAAAATGAAGAAAATGCTGATGGTTTCCAAAGTAACGAATTCAATACACAAGATTCAATCCACTCCAACATCCACAACAAAGCCAATAATCCTAGAATACTAAACCTCACCACATCATATCTCCATAACACCCAATCCACCTCACAGCTTGCAAACTCACAGCTCACAACTCCCACTCCAACCATTCATTGAGCATAAACTCATGTGACAAACCATGTGAGAGACCAGAAAATACTCATGTCATATCCAGGGAGAGAAAGCTGTGATTGATGTGGTAGCAGGTGCTTATTGGCAATGCATTGATAGATATGGCTCGAAGCTCCGGACTCTAGACTCCTTGTGATGGCTGATTGATGGAATTCACTTCAGTGGATTGAGTGAAGTGGCGAGAGAGGTTGTGAGATTGCTGTTGAGGTGGAGGCAGTGATGGGAGTGAGTGTGTTTGTGTTTGTGTTGGTGTTGAGGTTGGGATGGTGAGTGGGGCATTGCAAGTGAGGTGGAAGAGAGGCCAGAGACACAGGGATGGTGTGTTGTCACTGGCCAGGGGAAAAGGAGACAGGATAGCCCTCGGGTTACTCCACCCCCCTTGGGTTTAGTCTGGTTCTTAACCCCGGTTAGTTGGTGTTCTGGTCTGGGTGTCTGGAAGGAGGGGGTGTCGAAAATTCATGGATTTGCCATTGTTTAAACCGGGATTTCTCTATTTAAAGTGGGGAGTTATACTCTACCCATTTCTATCCCTAATTCTATGTCTTCTCTTCACCTCTCTCCGAGCTTCTTTTTTTATTAGATTATAAGTCATGGTATTTGACTTATGAATGGTGTAACTTCTTGTCTTGATCACGGACTTCTCCTTAATACTGGTAGATTTGGACCTAATACCTATAGAATGAGGAATTTACTCCATGCAGAAAGTCAAAGTAGTTTTTTGCATTTGATAAAAGAGAGAGAAGTGGAAACAAGCTATCTCTACCTTGTATTTCTAGACATTTGTTTTGAACTTATAAGAGCAAGAATGTGACTTTAGATTCAAGCTTCACATTTATGTCTATTTTTTTTATTTTTTTATTTAACAAAAATTTAATGTCTTGATTTTGATTAAAGGAAGCGCTTTTTACATCGTGTGTTTTGGTAAACATTTGAAGTTACTAAAATATTCTAGAAGAAAATTTAGATCACACACATAATGTTCATACAAATTCTATTTTTTTAAATCATTTTTATCATATGGAAAATTTTATTATGCATACATAAACATGTATTCTTCGAAATATTTTTTAAGTCCATGAGTAGGAAGAAAAACAACTTCAAATTCTAAAGCTGAGAAACATGTTTAGTACTGCATTACTATGGCATTTTCGTTCCCTGCCGACCAATTTTTTCTTAAAAAAAAAACTAAGGTTTGGCCCTCAAAAATTGATTTTATTAATTTTTGATACTCCCCTCGTCTCACTAAAAGACTGTCGTTTGCTAATAATATCAGATTTAAGGAAAATTCTAAAATTAAAAATAAGTTGGACAAGTTTATAAATAAGTGGACAAGTTTAGAAATAACCATTTTATTTAGAGACAGATGTTTGGAGCAAACAATCGTAGTGAGACGGAGGGAGTAGAAAATCTAATCTTTAGAGATTTTGAAAAGAAATATTTGAGTAAAAGAAGTAAAGGTTGAATTGTTAGCTTGTTTGAAGTAGATTATTGGTTTCCTCAAATCGAACAACTTATCTAAAGCAAATCATTGAGGATTGTCGTATCTACGTGAGGTTTGATGCTTCTGCATAGTGGGTTGTTGGTTGCTACAACTCATTTACTCCCTACAATTGGTCACTCAGCAGTACCAAGCCACTCCATCCCCCACATTTGCTGAGACGAGTCCATTAAGGTTCGAACCCGAACAAGTTATATGAGACAAACGCTCACCACCAACCAACAATGAGCTCGTGGCTTGGTGGCCAAACTCACATTAAAATATAACTTAAATGCTAAAATATTATGGTTTCTTGTTACTGGATACTTGTGACTAAAGTGTCTATTCTCAAAAGGGGGAAATAGATCTTTACTTCCCTATCTTTGTCCTGTGAGCTTTGGATTGGGGGTAGATCAAACAGTCGCTTAATTCACGTCGATCCCCGGAAGTTTATCTTCTTTGGCTACCTTAAATTATATAGTTGTTGGCTGGTTGAATGACTTGAGATTTAATTGTTGAATAGGTAGTGTGAATTCTACCGTTGTGTTTTTTTGTATAAAGATCACACAACTTTGAATCGTGTAGTTTGAATATGTTTTTGGTTCTCCAGAAGTAGAAGAATTGGTTTACTTACAATTGCTCACCTTGATTGAGCTTCATCGTCAAACACCGATTACGTCAATTAACAATTTAGTTGTAAAGTGTCTTCTGTAATATGAAGAAGAAAGATGAAACTAAGATGAAAAGAGTTCTTGTATAGTGGGGAGCTCTAGCCCAAGGAAGTTCAGCACATGCAAACCCCGAGGCTTAGAACGGAAGCCCGAGATTGAGTGGGGTTGTGCATGCTTGGAATTCCCAAGGACAAGGGCTCCTTGTTACGCAAATCCCTATTGATTCTTCCGCAAAGGTCTGACTTATAAAGTTGTGAGTTCAAATCCGGCCATAATCTAATACATTCCTTTAAATTCCTCCACAAGGGGGTATTCTACAAAATCCTCTAAGGTCGAGGAATTCTGCATCGCAAGAGGCTAAAATTTGTTAAGGAAGAATCCCAACAAGGGTTTACGGTTCTAGTTTGACCTACCGAAACATTACGTAGATGGTCTGCTCACTTTTGCTTAGGAAATTTAATTTTTTTTTTTTTTTTTTTTGGATTGGAGTATTTATACATTCTCAAGTCATGTTTACAATGTAGAGAAGGCCCCAACTACACAGTCTAATCCGCACAGTCAACCACCTACATATCTCCTTTCCCTCCCACTTCTCATTTCTACTCCATGGAGTAACTTTCCAGCTCCACGGAGATGGGATCCAATACTTCCGGTGCAAGGTACTCCCCGTTCACCGTGCAGAGCGGGGGTTTCTCCTTCCCCGGAACAACTCAAGCTCTTCCGGGGAAGAAACAAGCCACTCCGACGTGCAAGCAACAACAGAGTCACGATTCCAGCTGCTGCGAGATGCGGATGGCGCTTCGCAGCGCACACGCCCACCCCGCTTGCTAGCCTCGCATCGCCTTCTCATCTCCGCTGTGCCATTACCATCTTCCACTTCGAGAATTGCTGGTATGGTAGCTGCAATGCCGGACTGCCAAGCATCAGTCGACGATTTCGTCACCAAATTGCGACGCAGGTCTGATCTAGGCTCGAGAATTGGAGTGTGGAGGGGCTCGGATTGATTGGCATTTGGTTCTAGTCGGCGCATGTGGTGAAGTGGCTGAGGGTGGTGGTGGTGGTGATGGTGTTTTTGTTTGCAGGCAGGTGGAGGGCTCTCAGAACACTGCCAAGCAGACTGCTGAGCTCCTGCGGCTCGTGATTTCCAATCAGCGGTTGCCGAATGTTGGCCAGGCAGCTGTTCTCATCGATGTTGTCAAGACTGTAGGGCTTCGGATGATCGCTGCGAATCCGATTGGTGAGTTGGTTGATTGCTCTTGTTGATTCCCGGTGGTTTTGGGGTTTTGGGGGATTTTAGGGTTTAGGTGGTTTACCGGGTGCTTTGGAGGGGATCGTTGTGTGAGAATTTAGTCTAGGTGTTTTGTTGGAGTATCGGAGATATGATCCTGCAGCGGGTGTTGTTTTGCTTATGTTGAATTCCTTTGTGGTCTCAGAGTTAGCTGTTGGGAATATTGTGAGGAGGATTCTTCATATCATCAGGGAGGAAGACGTGTCGTTGACATCGCCTGCGGTTCCTGGAGTGAGCGTTGAAAGTGATGATGATGAAAGTGACACGAAATCTAGTTACTCTGCCGCAGCTGTTGCTGCTGCGAACCGGAGTGCCTTGCGAGCACCCTCGTTGCACAACCTACTGGAGTCGATCCCTGATCCTGTCAAGGCGCCTGAAGCTCCAGCAGCGTCTGTTGCTGACTCAGAATCGAGAAGTCGCTGTAAGTTTTGCAGCATTTCTCGCTATTGAGATTTGCACAGTCGAGGCCATTGATTGTAGCAACTATTTTCATTGAAGATTCTATCCCATGTTCTTATTGGAATTTCTCACTTCTTCATTATGTCTGGGACAACATTGGTTTTGGTCAGGGTGTTTCTTTTCCCCTAAGCATAATTTTTCAATACGTAATGAACTGGAAAAGAGAAATTGACGCTTTCTGTGATGGGAATTATAGCTGGAGATAGGAACTCTGTAAGCTGGAAGCTGAAGCACAATGTGATTGAAGGCATTTCCGAGTTACTTCAAGATCTAGAAAATTACCACTCGCAGGTTGCTGAGCAGGCAATCGAACATATTCACCAGAAGTACGCAAAACGTACCTGTCAGGAGATACTTGTCCGTTTCACTTTCTGTGATTGACGCTCTGTAGAATTACAATTAAATTCAGATGTTTCCATTAGAGCGCAACGTTTTCGCAGTTTTTTACTTTGACATGAAACACCAACTCTGAATACTCATTACTTATTTCCAACTGCTGCAAATGTTTGTAACTCTGGTTCGCTAGGTTGTCTAATATCCTGGCTGTTGTTGGCAGTGAGGTGATATTGACGCTTGGGCGGTCACGATCACTACTTCAATTTCTTTTGGAGGCGAAGAAGAAAAGATCTTTTCAAGTTGTGATTGCGGAAGGCGCTCCAAAGTATGTCGCTGCTAAGGATGTGTTTTCTGGCCTTTTTAACAAAGCATAAGTGCGTGATCGATTAGATTTATTTCTAGAAAATCCAAACGTGAAATGAGAATTCGTAGACGGAAAGGACCTTTTTATGTTAAACCGTTTTTTTGCTTTGATTGTTTGATCAGGTACCAGGGACATATACTTTCGAAAGAACTTGCTGAGAAAGGGCTTCAAACAACTGTTATCACGGACTCGGCTATCTTTGCTATGATATCTCGTGTGAACATGGTACGTTTGTGCAATCGTTTCTACATGTCTCCAAGTCTTTTGAAGGTTATTTTTGAGTAGTGCTGTCGGGAAAGGAGCATCTTGATTCAGACTGTTTGCAATGCATTACGTGGAGATCACGATATGGAAGAACTGAGATTTAGTCATTATTGGTAGTAGCACATCATTCTGGTCAGCAGTGAAGAATGTGATATGGACCCCAGGACCAAGGATACAATATCCTTATTAGTCCTGATGCATTGACAGATGAGGCAGTTGACAATATGACGATGGTCATATTTTACATGATTGTATACTCACTCTCTTCAAAATCACAATCAGGTTATTGTTGGAGCTCATGCTGTCATGGCAAATGGAGGAGTGCTGGCTCCAGTTGGCATGCACATGGTTGCCCTGGCAGCTCGCAGGCATGCGGTTCCTTTTGTTGTTCTCGCTGGTGTTCACAAGGTATGCCAACCGTATTGATTGTCATGCGTTTGTATATTTCAAATACTTCAATATATATGTTGCCGATGTATTTCGATGGGGCCTTAATAGGTTCAAACATGATCTATCGAGTCAATTGCTACGAATACTTTTATTTTGGATTCTTTACATGTAATTTGTTCGTCTGCTGCAGTTATGTCCACAGTATCCTCACAATCCATACACGCTGCTCAACGACATGAAATCGCCAGCCGAGATTGTGGACTTTGGGGAGTTATCGGATTGCCTTGATGTTGGCACTGGTGGCCAGAGCACCTACGTTGTGAATCCAACCTTTGACTACATACCACCAGAACTCGTGAGCCTTTTTATTACAGATACGTAAGTTCCTTTCCTTGAAATTTCCTTTTCTGATCGCGGTAATCATTGTTGAGAATGACTCGTCAGAAGGTGCTTTTTCCACCTAACGTCGTCCAGTAAACTTTGTTGCTGCATGCTTTTTCTTTTTTCTAGCACGTTCTTTGGAAGTGATGGATTGTTCTGGTGGTTTGTGCAGAGGTGGTCATAATCCATCGTATGTTTACAGGCTTATTGCCGAATACTACAGTCCAGAGGATTATGTTTTGCAATGACACAGCAAACATTGCGTATGCTTTTCCTGTCTTTGTACAATTTTAATTCAGCGATATTCTTAGTCAAATCTAGGACTGTTCCCAACGTTTTCGAGATTTTGAGGCTAGTTTAATATCGAGATAACACATTCCGTGTAGCATTCCGTGTATATATTTCATAGGCAATAAACATGTAGAAGTAAAAAGAAGTGAGAAGCTTTCATTAACGAATTGTCAAAATTATAACCATTAATTAAAATTGGCTACATGTATGGATTTTGAATGTCTCAATACGATATTTGATGAATTCCTATTATAAGAACATATTTGTTTATGAATGTCATGGAGAAAAAATCAAATTTTAAATGTAACGTATCATGTGAGTTTTATCTAACTAATTTAACCTAACGTGCTTTTTCCACCTAATTATCAGTTGGTTGCGCAGGGTTTGGGATAGAGGTTGATGCTGCAGTGATTCTCGGTTTACAGGTTCAGATGTCATCTTTGAAGAGCTGAATAAACTTTGAAAGCTTATCATTTTGCGGTACTTTAAGTTGTAAGATACTGTTAAGAAACTCTCAATTAAGTCGACCTTACAGTGCATGTTCTTTCTTCCCTGCAGTGCAAGCCCAAGCTTTTCCCCCTTGTGTGACGTATTCCATACCTTAATGAACGGCCTCATTTTTGGTGGTCACTTACAGAGCAGAGAGGCCTCCTTGCCAAACTTCTTGGTGATTTTGTGCAAGCTAACTTATGCATACTTTCATTGAGTCATCACCGATGACCTCTTACAGAGCTCTCTGCCTTTTGCCAGGCGACTATATTGCACCACGGACCATGGGCAGAGTATACATGACGCTAACCATATCGAAGGACTTCAATTTTCGTCTGACGTACGAGGTGAAGTAGCTGGTTGCAATCTGGCATATGAAAATCACAACAATCGATGGCACCTAACTTCCCAAACCCCATGTTGCAGCTTACTCTTAGCCTGTCAGGTGATTAACTGAACTTTCCATTTGCAAATTTCCGCCCCAAGTCAACCATTCTTCACGATGCCATGTCAGACAATCTCCAGAGCTGACCAGAAGCAGTTATAATGGCTGCTGCAGAGGGTGGAGAAACTTTATGCAATTGTGCACATATCGAACTCTTATTATAGTGCCAAGTTGCCAACAATTGATCTGCGTTCCATTTTGATCAGAACCAAATCTCACAGCACATTAAAGATCTCAGCTGCCCACCATCACATTATAGCTCTACCTGCATTTGGAAGCGCCAGGCAGGTCAACAACTAATGAAGAGGATTGTGTCGACTTGGGATATAAATCCTCCGTCGAAGTCCTTTCTTCACCACCTTTGTGATTCGCCTTCTTGACATTCGCAGCTTGTTCTTTGTACTTAAGGCCTCAACATCTCTCCGATTGGCTTCACCGATCATCTACATAGTAGCTCCACCACCATGAAGCTCCAGGCTACCCCAGCTGCAGCAATGTGCATGGTGATGCTCCTTGTGGCATCCGAGATGCTTGTCACATCGCAGGCAGCGGGGTGCGACATCTTCCAGCTCGTGCCGTGCATGTCAGCCAGCAAGAATGCGAAGGTGGTGCCGTCCAAGCAGTGCTGCACCAACATCGCCAACATGGGCAAGGGGCTGCCTGGAGCCAAGTGCCTGTGCTCACTGTTGAGCCACCCCCTGGCGAAGTCGAATGGGGTGGTGCCTCGCATCGCCCTGGGCATCCCCCAGAAGTGCCGCATCGCTGTCCCGAAGGGCTTCGTCTGCCAAGGTACTCGAGCGATCCATCGCACTTCACCACACCATTCCTACTCCCTTACGCTGCTTTCTCAGCTACTTTCTCAGATCCGTATAATTCAGGTCAATTGTACTATTTGTTGGCACAAATCTGAAAACTGCATTTCTGTGGCCACGGAACTATGGTATTTAAGTTGTACTGTACACTATTTGGTGCTGGCTTGTATTAGCTCAATAACCATGACACATTCTGAGTTTATTCGTAGGAGTTCATCCTGATTCCAAAATATAAGGCCACCCTGTAGAAATTAACATCCTGATTAAGTTTGTAATATTGTGGATTGGATATTGTTTGTTGCGCAGGAATTCGTGTTCCTGGAAGCTAAATGTTTTGTGAAATCGGAGCTCAAATGGGCTAAGAATCGGTCCGGCCGACAGTTAGTGCCCTCCGATCAGAGAACTCGTAGAGCTTTGGGTGTCAGCAGTTCTGTAGGTTTTGAACTTAATATCTTGCAACATATATGCAATATTATTGTTTGGATCATTTCGATGATGCCTTTGACAATCAATCATGCGAGAGCAGAATCGCAGCTTCACTTGTCGGAATAACTAGTTCCATGCTATGAATGCATTGTTACTGATCAATGTATGGTCTTCGCTCTCCCGATATGGGTGTCGAGGTTTTGTTAAATTTCCACGCCTAAGCAATCTGATAAATCACTCATCGCTCATGAGCCAATGCTTCATATTCGAGTTCGAAGATGTAGCTGGCCAGGTCCATCGGTTTGTCGAACACCATGTCATCTTGAATATGATCTTCAAATCCAGATTCTTAACATCTGCGTCCACTCATGTCTGACTCACAGAGGGATTCATTCCAATTCCAAAATACAAGATCACCCTGTGGAGTTTTTTTTCATTTCTTGTCGGTTTACTTTCGATTAAAGAAGACACAGAAATTGGTTAGTGTTCGAAACACACATGGCCCCCGGTATGTCACGTTGGAGTGAAGTTGAACAACTTTATGCCAAGCGTTTGTGTGTTGGGTGACAAGCAACGGATCACAGAATGCAAAACAGCGAAGAGTTCTAAAGCAGAGTAGCGAGGTTGCAGTTGAGGCCACCGCCAAGCCACTTCCCCGCCACTTCTGTGCGCAGTATGCATCTCCCACTTCAACGGTTCACTACTCCTAGAACAGCCTCCAGATTCACCATCGCCACTTTGCAGCATCTCTTGCAGCGTTCCAAATCACTCTTGATTTACTTGGTGAGTGAGAATGTTCTCGTCGACCGTGTTCGTGTTCTTGAGGTCTGATGGCTAGTTTGGTTTCCTGCTCGCGCACATTGGAATATGGTCCGATAGTTGGACAGTTATGCTTGATGGAATTGAAATTTTCGTTGAGCTGCAATGACTCGTCTCAATCTTGTGTTGGTTGGTGTGGAAATTTTGCTTGTGTATTTTAGTGTGGAAAATCTCGGGCTAAAATGTTGGATCTTTTTATCATTTTTTCTCGGTTTGGTTTGGTGAGGGAGTGGGATGAATTGCTTAAATTTGGAGTTGTCGGGTTGAGTGTTCTAGTTTGCCCTTCGACTGGGTGAGCATGTTCTACAACAAATACGACGCGTTTCCGAAACACGAAAGATAACAGTAACTCCAGAGTTTGAGAGGGTAATTCAAGATGGGTAACCATATTTAGGAGGGCAACTTCGACATCTTCCAGTCACAAGTGTACCATTCTTCGGTGTTCAGCCGAAGCTGGACTCTGTGTGGGCATCAATCAGCAATTTTATAATAGTAGAAAGGTGTTTGATTTTGCAAACGGCCACCAGTATTCCACGCTACCGGGCTAGCTCACATATATAGCGCGAAAATGCATTTTTATAATACTACAGTATGCAGCCTCCCAGCCACCACCCCCAGATCACCCGCAACCGGGTCCAGTTGCAAATAAAGATTCCATGCCAGAGAGCGTTACCCTCATTTCGCGTTTTCCAATCCTAAAACATTTCTGAAAGTTCTTAAATCAGCTCAAGGAACAAAAGAAATAACCAAAAATGTTATGTCAGGTTACGAGTAAGGGCAAGCTGAATTCTCCAAATGGATGTACATTTCCTGAAGCAACAAACAATGACTTTTTAGTGTTGTGGGAAGGGATCAATGCCATGCACCACTATTCGAAACAGTGCTGCAAGAGTTCAGCTTCGGCTGAACAGTAAATTTGGCGCCGATGCTCCAGTAGACTCATGGTCCAGGCTCCTCGAGGTATGAAATGTGCTCCTCTGCGGTGTAGCTCAGCAAATCCTCAGTTCACCTCTGTGGCCTCCAATCTGTCATTCTATCTTTGGCGCTGCACAGTGGTAAGTTGAATGCACTTCACATAGTCAAGCGATCTTTGAGCACACAAGCACACAGTCTGAAGGCCCAAGCGGCAAACCCTTAGTGGCACAGTTCGGTGCTGCAACATCAGTGCTCTCTCTATTACCTCTGTGTTGTCCCTTGCGGCAGTCTGAAGTGGGCTCAGGACTAACGAGGTGGGCGCTGGGGATTGTATATATGTACCCACATCGTGGGTTGCAACGAGTGGTGCCAGTCCCTAGATCGGGAAGCGTAGTTGCTCCTCTACGGTGCAAGTGTTGTGGTAATCTAGTTAGAGTTCTTCGCAAGGTTTCGAGATTTTGGTACCCTAGGGTTTGCCGTTGCCGAGGATGCCGTGTATGTGAATGAAAGACTTGTCATTATCTAGCGGTTCCAGGAGGGAGGAAGGGTCGCTGATGAGAGGCGCTGCTTGTGGGAACATTATATTTCCGTGAAATAGGCATGGCGGTATATCGTCAACCGCATTTGGACACGACGACAAAGCGAAGGAGGGAAGCACAGAGGAGCGCCGGGCATGAACAGAGCTAGGAGATAAATCTGCTGATTCTAGAGCTTCGATAGTAAGTGATAACGTAACCTTTTCGTGACCATCTAGCAAGTCCGAATGCGGACTCATATCTGCAAGAGGTTTAACATGCCGCAAGTGATAATCTACGAGTCACTGATGGTGTGTGTCGTGGGTGGTATCATTCGGGGGTTCCGACATAGAGGGGATGTCTTTCATACTCAAACAAATGAGTTGTAGGGGTTACTGTACGTGCTTGTGTCTGCTGGCAAACATAACGATAAGCCAGATTCTTAGTCCCTGTGATCAAATGATATGGACATGGATGTAGCTCGATTAAAGCCGTTGCTAACAAGTAACGTTTGCGCCTTGGACAGAGACCCGGGTAACTTCTTGACTTCCTGGAGATCACAGACACTAGCTGTGATATGCGGTCGTGAGTTATGGACTTGTCAATTTCGTGGATCAGGAAAACCGTTGGTACTGCTTTAAAACGCTGGACGTCCGTGGATTCTGAGTCAGCCAAGCAGCCAGAATGGTACTTAAACCGCGCTACAGAATGTCTGGAGCAAGCACAACGGATAAACTCAGGATCAGATGGTTCCCCTTCGGTGAAAGTGTTCCGCATGCAGTGCGACTACTTGGTGCAAAAATTAGAATCGGCTGTCAATGTCAGCACAGGTACATACCGTAATAGTACTCCCTCTCGTAAGCACAAATCAAGGCACCACGAAATCCCGAAGCTTCTCTACTGGTTAGCGATACAGGTGCAGGGTTTTGTGGATGACTGCTGCAAAGATGACCATATGCAAGCTGCCCTTACAGCGGCACTTGTGCCCATGCGTGTGAGATCATTGGGAATTCAGTTGGAGCTATATCGCACTGCACTTTCGTGCAACATCAATTCTTTATTAGCGGACGAGCCGGCATCTCTGAGTCAGGAAAATCTTAAGAGCCTGAGGGAGACCGAAAAGCACGAAGTTGAGACGAGAGCTTCATGTGATAAAGACAATTTATTGCATTCATTGAGGTCTCTGATTGAATTGGGCAAGTCAAGTAGTGCACAAGGTACGGTGTTAGATACATTGAAGTCTCTCATCACATCACATACGTCAAGCAAAGCAGATCGAAATTTTCAGCTGGCTACCATGGTCCTGAACAGATTGGATGCAAGCCAGGCAGTGTCAACTTCAGGTCCAACTAGATCCTTAAGTTTGAAGGCGTGGAAAGTAGACGGTAAAAATCTCCGTCGATTACAGGAGTTGGGCAAGGGAGGCTCTGCCATAGTGTACAAATCAGAGTGGTTAGGATCAGTTATAGTTGCAGAAAAGGTATTCCTCGAACTGAGTGATTTTGATGCTTTCGAGAGAGAAATATCCTTGTTAGCAACGCTGTCTCATCCCAGTATTCTATCCATTCTTGGCTATTGGAAAGGTGAGAAGTCGTCCGCAATTGTCACGGAGCTGATGGATGGAGACCTGACCGACCTGATGGCGGAAAGGCTAAAGCCTGGGATGCCCCCTTTCAGCATCTCCGTAGCATGTGACACCATGCTTCAGATAGCAGAAGGAGTGGATTACATCCATGAGAAAGGAGTTTCCCACCGAGATCTGAAGTCCCAGAATGTTCTGGTCAGGAGGTCCAAGGATGATGACATTGAGTATGTTTGTGCAAAAGTAGCGGACTTTGGGCTTTCCAAGAACAAGGAAAGTACCATGGCTTGTACCCATATGACATCCAATACTGGTACATCGAGGTACATAGCTCCAGAATTGATGGGAGTAGGGATGGAGCAAATAAGGGAACGTGATAAATTGCATCCACGCAAGAGTGACGTCTACAGTTTCGGGATGCTCTGTTTTGAAATCTTCACAGGTGAAGTGCCCTTTAAAGATATAAGTATCCCAAGATATGTGAAGGAGAAGGTGAAGGCAGGAGAACGGCCAAGGTTGCCACCGGAATGTCCCGAGGAGTTGAGGAGTTTGATTGAGTTGTGTTGGCACCATGAACCCAATGAGCGGCCATATATGTCTGAAGTTTGTGAACAACTCAGGCGTATCAAATACTCTCTCCTGCTTGGTATGTGCCTTCACTTAACTTAAATTTACCGTAGTCTGTACATCATGCATGGTTTGTGTATTCATTTCCAAATCTCCTCATTTCACCATTTATGATATTTCTAGTACCTTGGTCCCCCGCGTTATCAACTTATTTGATTTCTTGTCCATTAGTTTGTGAAAAAGGATGATATGTAGAGTTAGTTTCCATATCATGCATCATAGAAAAATGCTTGAGATCGGACCCTCAGGTTCTGTTTCAGGTTCGCTTAGCAAGCTCCTCAACTTTTGCCATCTTCTCTTCGAACTAAGCATTGTTACTTGGATAGTGGGAATGCTAACATATAGGTGGACCATTTTGAGCCTTTCTTCAAGTATGCATGTCTCTGTTACTTGCTAATTCAATCCCGTCATTGTTGGACTGAAATCCTACCAATTCTGTTGTATACATATCATTTTCAAAGTTTCCTATACAAAGCATTTTTCCAACTTTAAGTGGACGTAGCATTGCAATGAAGATTGTGACAACAAAGTTATGGAGGATAGCTTTGGTTCTAGTACCTGATTGACATTCATAATTGCATTTACATTCATTTGATCATCTGAGTGTTTTGATATGCTAGAATAGAAGTTGCAAGCTATTGACACAAGACTTGTGCATGCATGTGCAACAGAGGATCCCAAGTCAGAGGTGAGGGTTTCAGCTGCGCCGCCAGAATGGTATTTGGACAAAATAAAACAATGTATGGAGCATGTGCAACAGATGACTTCAGGCCCATTACCTGATTCCACTGGAGTGAAAATGTACCACCGCCAATGTCAATTTCTAGAAGGTGAACTGAAACTGGCCGTTGAGGTCTGCTGCCAGTCGTCATCAGGCCAGCTTGGAATTCTAAGGCTCCTCCTGGTGTTGGCTACACAAATTAAGGGCTTCATAGATGATTGCTGCAACAAAGAGTGGGTAAAAGCTGCCCTCATATCACCAAGTGTGGCGCCAGCTCCTTCGGTAATAGTGTCTACACTGGGATTTTATTTGAAATTAACATATGCCACCGTGCTTCCAGACGATAGCCAAAAATTGGGCGCTACACAATTACTTGAGAGCTTGAGAGAGGATGTAGAGCGTGCTGTTGCAAAGGAAGCTAGACTCGATGAACAAAATTTGTTGAACGCCTTGCAATCTCTGATTGTATCGAGCAAGTCAAGGAGTTGGGAAGCCATACTGCCGGGCATGTCAAGAAATGTAGATCGAATTCAGCTTGCCACGATTCTACAGAAGAAGTTGGAAGCGAGCCAATTAGTATCAACTCGAAGCCCACAACATCCAACTGAGACCTATCTCACGACAGACCCAAGTACTATCAAGCGCATGCGAAAATTAGGCAGAGGTACTGAAGCAACTGTATATAGTGGTATTTGGTTCGGAGCAGAAGTTGCTGTAAAGACGTACTATGGTGGTGCAGATTATTCTTTTCAGGAAGAGGTTTCAAAGTTAGGAAGTCTGTGCCACCCAAATATTGTGAACATCCTTGGCTATTCGCACGATGACAGGGAATATAATATTCTGATGGACTTGATGGACGGAGGCCTCGATTCCTTCATGGCTCGAAGACTGGATATGCAATCACGTCGTGATATGGTTCCGTTCAATATTGATGAGGCTGTAGATCTTATGCTTCAAGTAGCGAATGGCGTGAATTACCTCCACGAGCACGAAATAGTGCACAGAGACCTGAAATCATCCAATATTCTAGTGAAGCAGCTGACCAGAAGCGAAAAAGATATTCCAGACTTTTTGAGTGTTAAAGTGGCTGGCTTAGGTTTGTCAGCGAGAACGAGAGATCACTCCAGTGAGTTTTGCTCTGCACTATGGGTGCAAATTGAGAAAAGCAAACGTCACTGGAATGAACTCTGCGATGAAGAGAGAAGCAAAGGTCACTGCGATGAAGAGAGAAGCAAAGGTCACTGCGATGAAGAGAGAAGCAAAACTCACTGCGATGAAGAGAGAAGCAAAGGTCACTGCGATGAAGAGAGAAGCAAAACTCACTGGAGTACTCTGCGGATGAAAAGTGATGTAACTTATAGTTTTGGGTTGTTGTGTTATGAGATTTTAACGGGAGTGGTGCCTTTTTCCAAAGTGGATGTATTGCCACCACAGTGTCCTTCAGCATTAGAGACATTGATTCAAGCTTGTTGGCATGCCAACCCAAGCGATCGCCCATCTTTCAAACAAATTTGCCAAGAGCTGAGGTATCTCAAATACACTTTGCTTTTGAAAGGTACGTTGGTTATCTTCCTTCCAGAGATTACATATTTTGCAACATTAATTTTTGTTCAATATCTAATTGATTTGAGAGTGATGGATTTTGGGGTTTTTAATAGGGTGTTTAGAGAGACCTAGTAAGAACAGTAAAATTTACAGTGTAAATAAATGCTAATATGCATTCTTATGAATTTTTGAAAGTAGATATTCAAGTATTGGAAAGATGTATTGATCAACATTATAATTGGGAGCATAAAAAAGTATGATTGATTAAATGATATAAATTTTGATTAGTTTAGACTAAGAGCATGAGATAACTTCAACTATTTCCTGTGCTTCATATATAAATCCAAAACTTGGTCACCACATTCAAAACTATACGTAATCTTCATATCAATGTTCTTTTAAAGTATGATAAAACTACAAAAAAGTTTATTTACTCTCCTCATCCTTATTCTGGAACACTTATTTGATTTTTTCGAAAATTCACTCTAATTACAATAAAAAGTGGGCGAGCGACCCAAGATTGAAAGTTTTGTTTTATTTATAAACATGAATGAGATATCAAAGAAGGTGAGATCATAGGTAACATATTGGGTGACAAAATGAGTGAATTTACAAACAATCTTATTCTAATACAAATGTTTTGTAACTATCAGAGTCTTCTGGTGAAAGCTCAGCCCAACAGCGGTATCAATTGGCCCGCCCTGTTGCAGAGGCTCAGCTCAAAGTTCAAAATGATCTTCTTGAACACTTATCAAGATTAAGCGTTACAAAAATAGAGTATTCATGTCTCAATCGCGGGATTCAGTTGGGAAGAGGTGGGTCGGAGACTGTTGTTTACGAGACAATCTATCAGGGAAGCAATTTGGCTGAGAAGCGTTCTGTTACCGCATATAATAAAGACTTCAAGAGAGAACTTACAGTGTTGGCAGATTTTGAGCATCATCCCAATATTGTGAAATTGATTGGCTTTGCGATGGCCAACCGATCATGTTCGATCATCATGGAAAAGATGCACGGAGATCTTCATGATCTGATGCGCAAGAGAATGACAAAGCCGGAAACAACTCCTACAGGACCTTTTTCTCTGAAAGATGCAGTTCATATCATGCTCCAAATAGCCCAAGGCATGCATTATGTCCACCAGAAGAATGTGGTGCACAGGGATTTGAAGTCCTACAACATTCTGGTCCAGACAACGAGCAACCGAAGGCAACCGGGTCATGTTGTTAAGGTGGCTGATTTTGGTCTGTCTGAAAAATTGAAACCAGGTTTCAATCCAGTGCGCTTCAATATTGGTACTGTCAGTTGGATGGCTCCAGAGGTGATGATGCTCCAGAATGATGTAAATGTGGGCAAGTCACCTCGAACAAGAACTGGACAAGTCTACTCGAAGTTCCTGTATTTCTCCAATGCACTGGGGAATATTTCATTAATGTCAGACAAACAGGTTAAAAACTATCCAGATCCGTTCAAGAGCGACATCTATAGCTTCGGGATAGTCTGCTTTGAGATCTTGACCGGATGTCCACCGACTTTCCACTTGAACAAACGAGGTGGCGGCGTGTTTGGGGAGGAACCTATAAAAGCTGCCGTGTTTCTTCTTTTCCTTCTTCTTGAAGGACTGGACAAGCTCAGGAATAATCCTGAGAAAGTGGGCGTAGTTCCTCTTCTTCTTCTTGAAAGACTCAACATCAACAAGGACCCTGTGAAAGCAATTCTTGTTCTTCTGCTTCTTCGCATCAAGTTCGAGAAGAATAAGGATAAAAATGAAGCTCTTAAGGAGAAAGTGATGGCTGGTCATAGGCCTCGTCTCCCAAAATACTGTCCTCCCAAACTGAAGGCTCTTATCAAAAGCTGCTGGGACAAAGATGCTAGCTCACGCCCTTCTTTTGCTCAAATTGTCGAGGACTTGAACGATGTCTTGTGATATTTATTTTAGGTTTGGCGTTTACTTGTTGCAAAAGGGTTCCGGCCTTCCAGTGCAACACGATCGACTCAGGCTTGGGAGCTTTCTGGGGGTTTCTATCCTTTCTCGCGCCAGGTATTGTGTGCCCCCAGCTGGTTGATATGAGAGGCGTTTTGAGACTGATCATGAGCCACTCTGCTCTTGTTTGATGTGACGACGATTCTCCTTCCAAAGAATACTACGACATTTTCAGATGCTGAACGAGGACATGACTCAAGTGCTTCAACGACCTGGTAATTATCACTCGGGCTTATTGAAAAGATTAGAGGTTCCCGGGAACACATTCTGAAGCCATATTTACATAATATATGTGTCCTGTTTTTCACAAGTTCCAATATGACTTGTGAGATTCTTTGGGTCAGTTACAGGCTCCAAGTTCCATATTGTCGGAATGCAAATATGTCACCTGACAGGTATGCCGGTTGAAGACTCAGTCAAGCACTTCACTGCTGGTGAAAAACAATTTGAAGCCACTTCTATGTCCACATTCAAAATCTTCTGTGTCTAACTTCCTTTGTTTGCAGGCGTGGTCCCGGGTGCTTTATCATTGTGGTAGATGGCAGTAGCTAGCTCTCCCATCATCAGTGATTTGCAGATATGTAAGTTCTTGTTGGCTGACTTAGGTTTCTCCCAACTGAGCATGTTAAACGGGTAGGACGTTATGGGATGGTTGCGCAGGGTTTGGGATAGAGGTTGATGCTTCAGTGATTCTCGGTTTACAGGTTCAGATTGTGGATCGATCACGATGGTTCCAGTCATTACGAAGGCTATGTCTAAATTGCCAAGCAGCATTTCAGATGCACACAACTATTGAAGCTTGGAGTATATACGTAGAGCAGAATGAGTCAAACTTTGCTGAATGATTGAACGGGCATTAACAGCCAACTATTACACTTGATTTCTGTCATGTTGGAGAAGAAGTGAAGTGAAGTGTGGCCTCCTTACTATTGTAGAGATTTTGTATCACTTGCTGGTCCATCGTAGTGAGTATGCCCGACACATTCTCACACCTTCTCGCACCTTCATATACTTTACATCTTCGTGCGCATTTGATACAATTTCCTCATTATTTGCCCTCGTGTGTATTCACTAGCCGCACCCTCTCAAGCTTAGACGTCATGTCCACCATCTTTTGCTCGAACTCTGTTGAGGCCATTGCTCGCTGCTTCACCAGAAACTCTGTTCTGAGATCTACTATTCTAAGGTTTCCCCCCTGTGGTCACCGTCGCCACCTAGTAATGACAGTTCTTCTGTTTTCACAATAATGGTTCAGAGTGAAGCAAATCTAATAGATGTCTCACAGAGCTCCTGCTGGAATTCTCTTACACGACTAGAGGATGAGGGTTTTGCGTGAATGTCATAGCCAATTCAGTGGCGTGTAACGCTGCCCTAAGTACATGGGTTGCGAAGGAGTATTGTCAAGTGCGCGTTCTCTACGGAGGAATTGGATGTCGAAAGAAATGATGATTACACGCTCCTTGCAAAAAAAGTAGCACGTTCACATAATGATACCAGACGCGGACGGTCGTCAAGTCAACACATATCGCTCTACATTCATAGTTGATCTTGTATACAATGGTGCTAGATTGCATGACGGACCTGGCCAAATTGGTGAAATTGAATACCACTTTGAAGCATGTGCAAGTATGTCAAGGGCACCGGCGTTTTCTTTTCTGGAATTTTTGGAGAGAAAACAATGAGAGCCTAAAGAGCAGGGACTTCGAAACTGCGAGGTGGCTGGAATAGACTGCAACGAAATACATGCTTGCAGTCTTTGAGCGTGGGGTTGTGGAGGCTGATTCAAGTAGGCGATGGTCATCAGTAGCGGATGACATATGAAGGATTATGCTTGGAACCGGTTTCAGGAGAGAGTCCATCTGCTTTTATCAATTCAATTTATGCAACGGAAGATGAGAAGAGTGGAGATTGATTCCGAATTCACCCTGGTAGCTGTGGTTGTCTTGCGTTATGTAGAATCAAAATTAAGTAATTACAATGAGTGAGACATATGGAAAAAGCAGCTCTACCACACTAGATGAACTCAACATCAGAATGCGAGTCCACTTTAGACCACAATAATGCCCGGTGGACACATTTTATGCAGGTAAACATGTTTATCATGTACACATTATGTGCAGGTAAAACATGCTTGTCATGAATTAGACACATCCATGTATTAATAGTGAGGACTTAGTAATATGTTTCCATTTTTCTAAATTGCTTGATAGTCATATCTTTATGCCCTAGACTTTACTATCTGCAAATCGAAGTACTGTACCTGAGACATTGTTCCAACTTCATTAACTTATAATGTCTCTTTAAGTCTCGTCAAAAAGCAAGCTGATTTTACCGGATCGTGAATTACTTGCTAAGGTACTTTTGGTGATGTGAGCAAGCTTGAGCAGGCGTCACGCTCGTAATATTTTAGAACTCAGCACAAGCTCCCAAGTTACTGCAGTAACTGCACCTGCTGGTGATTCACCGAATGGTGGCTTATTTGGTGGCGAATTCATGAAGAACTAATCTTTGGTGGATACTCATCACGCCTTCACGCATGCTGAGAATCAATGTGGAAGCTGCAAATGGCTGTTAAGAGCATCTCAATGTTGTACAAAGGACACACCCAACACAAAGGTGAACAGTAGAAACGTCCAGCAGGGTGGTTAACCGTAGGACACTAACCACTAAAACGACTTCCACAAGACTTCCAGTTCAAGTATAGATATTTTTGAGCCCTGCTGCATGAATTGAGGTAAAATGCGGCCAGTCTCGATCTGTGAATTGAGCAGTCACGGCCTCGCAGTAGCAACAAAGCGACAGCTACTCTGACCAAAGCATTCACAGAGACACTCACGCATGCCACACTCACTCACACCCAAATTGCGGCAGCGACCGAAAAAAACCGGAATATTAATTGATTCCTGGCGGATGTTGGAAGTTGGAAGTTGGAACAACATCTTTGCCTTTGACTGCTACAGTTGCCCTGCACTTTGCAGCAGACAGATGGTTTGGCAACCGTAACTGACACACCTGACCAACCAACCACTGGTCTATCTTCCCATAAACCCTGCATTTGTCAACTAAACCACCAAAGACACCACTATGACACGGTGAAGAAAAATATATCTACTCAAGGAAAAAATGCCGTAACATAGAAAAACAGCCAATCTTCAACCAGTAACTTAGAAGGAAAAAAATCACCAAGTGATCAGTATAACTGGTCTGTGGGGTATCATATTATTCAGCTTGCAGAGGAGATTGTACAAGATCATTGAACCCAGTTCCAAAAACCTAAAATCTATGCAAAAGGAGCACACGCCCCTACTTTTCCTATTCCAGGCTGGTCCTCCAAAGATCCTGTTAATGTCTGGCAAAACACAAGCCTGACTACAAAGAGCTGGAAGTTCATGAACTGAATGCAGCAGCTGCTATATATCAAAAAAGGGTTCCAAAAGCATGAGAGGAAGCATGATCATAAGTGTGGGCTGTGGAAACGAAGAAGTACTTTTAAAGCGGTACTATGAAGGAGCATGCAGGAGCTGGACCTGGAGCAGGAGCAGCTGCACAGTGGCTATGAGCAAGGGCCGAGGTCGGCAGAGATGACATGCATGGGGTACTCGGAAGAATTTGCGTACTCGAATGCCACGCTGCCTCCTGCTCGCAGCGGCGCGCCGCCCATCACCAAGCAGTCGTTGTACTTGATACGCTGGAACACTCGGGAGTCAAGGGGCCGGGCGGATGCGAACGCCGCACATGCAACATGGATGTTCTGCAGCTGGCAGTTATGGTTCACGCACAAGTTGGTGATCTGCACACTGAAGGCCGGAATGCCGTTGCTGTTGCCGCTCTTCCCCTGCGTGATACTGATGTCTGCTTTCGTGCACGACGGGGTGGAGGCCCGGAGCTTCCTGTTGACGTAGGTCTGTGCCTGGGGGTGGTTTACAGGGACAGCCTCGACTCCGCGCAAGGAGCAGGAAATCCGAGAGTGGGATAAGAGGAGGAGGAAAGCGCAGAGGTAGAGATGAACCCTAATGTTGGTCGCCATAGCTAGGTACTCGAGAGCTCAATACAGGAAATTCTGACAGCAAACGCTTGAAGTAGCTCATGAAACCTACAGTCACACGATGCGAGTCGACTCATGCCAGAAACGTCCAGAGGGTGAGAGGTGGCACAGCGAACGCAGCAGCTTCACTACATATGCCATATGGGCTTCATAATGATGATAGCAGCCACAACGGGCCTGTAAAACATCGCCCATCTCGCCTGTTACCCTCTGCATCACCTCGAGTGCGGGCCATCAAATGCTTGTACTGCAACCACAACAGGGTACCACCATGGAAGCAGAAACCTACAAGCAGCTCGCTTGACTACAACCTGGACTCCCAAGCGAACCGAAACGAACTCTCAGAACCTACATTCCATCATCTCATCTTCTCACATGACGCGAGGCTGCTGCTTTCGGCTCCACGTACGTGAGAACGTTGTGAAGCGCCTCCTGTCTAATTCCCTGCACAATTGTAGCTGCAAAATGGCGGCCGCCAGGACATGACGAATTAGAGCAGCTCCACAAGCTTCAAATTTTGATCAATGAGACGATTGTACAACCCTGAATTAGGAGCTCGAGACCAACCTAGGAAGTCAAGACATCGGCTTCAGAACTGATATGCATCCGGATTTGGCAAATACTTCCTGACGACGAGCTGGTATGGGTACAGGTGCAAGGTGAGGAGACTAATACTCTCTGTCGACTCGTCTGCAAAACTTTCAAGTACCCGTGCAGATACTCAATGAATTTTGCTGCAAACGAAGACTATCTGAGCTCAAGCCTACATTCTTCCTGGGGCTGCACCAGGACTGGTGTCTCCTGACATGTATTCTGCACCTGCATCCTGTATCTCCATGTCCATGAGCGTTAATGAGTTGCAGTGATAATGGGATTATACGGGTACACAAATGGCAGGCTTGTCTCAGGGACGGTCTTGAAGGACAACGCCTTGTGAGAGCACATCCAGAGTAAATAGGGGTCGCAATTAGCTGCAACCTCAAGTCATCTGGGTGTACATTTTCGGAACACTTCCAGAACATTCGGTTTGGCATGTGTGAGATGCAGTGCAGCAACTCTCCACAAGTTACCTTGCACAATGCTTGGCAGCACGAGTGATGGGTTTCCAAGGATTGATAATAGTAAGTCACGGAAGCCACGGAGGGCCAGATTGCCTTCAGATTCCGGAAATGTATCTGAAAACTCTGTCATACGAGGTACATGTCTGTAGGGGGGGGCATTCAATTGGTTTGCAGAGTGTGTCCCTGTCAAGAGATTTCCACGTCAGGTGCTTGTCCGATCTAGAGTTAAGTTGGTTTTGGAGGACGCTCTGGCGCTTGCATGTGCAACGAATTAAGTGCTGTATTCACAAGGTTAGAATCCAACATTAGGGCTGGGCAGGCAATGATCACAGCTAGGGCCTGAATTTCAATCCGACAGGTGTCGTATGCAATACAGTAGTTTGCAATGATTTACCTTTCTTATACAGCGGGTCAAAATGACATGGAGCCGTGATTAATATGCTACACCTCTGAGCTCCAACTTCCATGCTGGGTTTCCTTCAGGACACTTTCATAACATGCCCTGGTGTATCTCAATCCAGCATGGGCGTTGGAGCAAGTACTTCAAAGTTGAAGATAAATGTCCAGGACCAACTAAACTATGGTATAATATATAAGAACTGCTTTGGCAATTAGCTGAACAAAACGCCAACCTCAATGATCATGTAGCTTCATCGAGGATAATTTGATTGTTACCTACTCTTAGATCGTTACAGATTCCTACACCTGAAACTCTGCAGAAAGGATGCTCCTGCTTATGTACGAAAAAGGATCACGGACGTCCGTCTTTGGATGTTGCTGCATCTCTTGCTGGATTGCCTCGACCAACTCCAGATAAAATCCAACCAGACGTTGCAGCCCTGGCTGCAGGAAATCACAAGCCATAGCCTAATGGCATTTCCAGATCACCGAACTTTCACAAGTAGCTGCCCAAGCTTTGATAATAAAACTCTTACTTTCAGCGCTTACATTGGAAATCCAGTTTATCCACTTGATGGCGCATTCTTGAATCAAGAGGAACAAAACCCGAACTGCGCTAGGTTTCAACCTCGTGTTGCAGAAGCATTCGCAGATGCATTTGCACCAGTAGGTGAGCCATCACCAAGGTGTGTAATGAACAGTCCATGTTCAACGGCAGCTTAATAATGAGCGAGGATATGCCAACAGTATGCGACACTATTGTCGGAAGTAAGGGCCATGTTGAATGAAGTACAGAACTGGAGAGAGAACCAAGCAAATGAGAGCAATTGTGATCGCTAAAGCCTCCCGGTTCTCCATGTTCTGAATTCTCGCCCTGAATAAATAACAGAACATTAGCACAAATGTTTCCCGTGAGGAATTTCTGATTAACAGGGTTTTGGAAATTCAAGGGAATCACCTATCTCTAAAGTCGAAATGGAAAAGAACACAAGAGCCGTGTATCATATAAGGAAAGATATATACCTCATCAGTTCCATATCATTCTGGAGATTATCAAACTTTAAACTCAATCTAGCATCTAAGGCTTCGTTCTCTGATTCACGTCTCAGCTCCTGCACGAACAAATAGTACCATGAGCACCACAATTCACAGGCTATGCCAAAGGAACAAACCTCTAAAAACTTTGCTGACCACAACTCAGTGTATAAGACAGCTCTATATGTGGCAGCTTTACACACCATCATTCTTGTCTAAAGTAAGCAAAAATTGCCAGACTAGAGTGTGTAACACCAAAGAATATCATAACTTAACAAGAAAGCAACAATTTATGTGCCTGCAGGAGGTGAGGACTATCAGCAACAAATTATAATTAGAAAATGATTTAGTCAAGCAATCAATAGCGATTCTAAAAGCACATCAAAAAACTTCAACTGATTGGAAAAAACTCACAATTTCCTGCAAATGGGCCACTAGCGATGCGGCAATGGCAGTCTCGTTTCTTAATTGGGCCGACACAGCAGCAAGATCATTGTCGATGTCAGCAAACATCTCTTTATACTTCTCATACAGATCTCCAAGGTAGCTGTCGAGTAATGACTGGTTAAGCTCCAGCAACTTCACCTTCTGCATCAGTATTTTCAACACCGACTCCCCAGACGGTCGGCCTGATAAATGTAACCAGGCTTCCTGAGAGGGACCCCCAAAGACTCCCTTGACTGGTTCGTCCTTCCCTATTGCCTCCGAACCAACGATATTTTCACGTTCGTCCTTCACTGGCTTTTCAAGAGGCTCGAACAAGTAGTCCGAAGAGTTCACATCTTCACCTGAGTCATTCACTCTTACAGAGCCTGCTGCACCCTTAACTGGTACACCTTCTCCGGATCTTGCACCAACACTTCCCGCACCTAATGTCCCATTCGGTATGGTACGACGACCAGGTTTCCCTAGATCGACATCATCCCCAACAATCCAATCCTCTAAAAGATGCTCAATAGCATCAACTCCATGGATTTGTAATACACTTAGTGTGCAGTAGAATTCAGTGCCATAGTGTGAAAGCAAGCGCAGCTTCAAAGTACGTACCCACTTAGGCTCTGGAAGTGTGAAGTTCTGGATGTGCCGAACATTTTCAGCTTCAAAGGTACCAAGCGACATCCATTCATCCGTAGGATAAACCTCCGGACTACCAAGAAGCTCGAAGTTCTTCACGTTAGAAGAATGAAATTCAAGGTTACCTACTATGATAGTGTCAACAAGAGTTTCTTCTGCCAGTTCGACAACAACATACTTGTCCTCAGCACTGCAAGGATTACGTAAGTATTTGTCCTTATCTGGCACCAGGAGGTTTGATGCTCCTTTAGCATCCTTGTTGGAGGAAACCACTTTTGCACCATGTGAGACATCAGCATAGTTGAATCTTCCCTCCTGATTTTGGTGTTGGGGATGGTGAACACTGCCACTTCCATTCACTACAGGCCGCTTCCCAATCACTGCTTTCTTATACTCATCCAAGCTCTTCACCTGTACAACGCGAGGTGGCCGATTTACTTCTTGATTTACCTCAACTAGTCCATCGGACTTTACAGTCACTTCGATTAGAGCTTGCTCTACTGGATCCACAACTGCCTCTTGCAATGCTAGCGCTTCGCTCATGTCAACAATTTCTCCATTTTCAAGTTCAGGTTCTTTTTGTTCTTCTTCTTCTTTGTTCTCTTTTTCTTCCTCGTCTTCTTTGTCTTCATTTTCAGGAAGAGGAAGCTCAAAAGAATCGGCACTTGGCGATTCAGTCCATGATGGTCCACAACGGCAAACCCGAGCTGCTGACTGTGTCAAATAGCTCATTGTAGACACCTGACAAAGTGGTTCGCAGACAACTGAATCTGTCACCACATCTCTTTGACAGAGCAGGTATGGTTTCTCGATTGTGAGATCAGACCCAGTTTCAGCTCCTGGATCGCTTGATACTGGCAAGCTTTCCTGAGTGAGACAAATTAGATCCGGAGACGGCAACTCAGTCATCCATGAAAGCGTGACGTCTCCGGAACCCTTCTCCGGAGTCTGTAACACGGAGGCATGTTCGTCGTTACTCTGTCTGAGACAATCAACGCCAGTTTCACCCACCAGGCAAAACTTGACAGGTTCTCGAGGTCCTGAATTAGGTGACAGAGCAGTCGCCAGCGAAGGAGCTTCTTCATCAGCGCTAGGAGGCGAAGTCGATTCCGATGAGGAAATTTCGTGAGCCTCCTCTACTACAGAACTTGCTGACGCGAAAAAAGACGTCTGCTTTCTTGACGCTCCGAACTCGTCATGAGGAGACTTTTGGTTGATATCTCCAAGATCGATTTTCGGATTGAAGCTTTGAGCGTCACCTGCTCCGAAGGCCGAACTTTCATTAACATCTGGGCAAGCTCCTGTATCAAAGTGCTCTGTATCATTGAGATGGCACCACTGTCTTCTCGAATAAGAGCCATAGACTTCTTCGGAATGCAATTCTTGTGCATTTGAAGACGAAAATGGCAATACCCAGTGTCGCGTTGCAAGGGCACTTGCGTGAAATAATCCTGCACATTGTTCCAAGTTCAGATAAAGGCGGACACAGCATATGCATTTGCAATAAGCATAAGTACCAACATATCCTGCACACTAAAAACAAACCGCAGAAACTCGATCTGGTCAGCCAGAACTGCCAAATTGTAGAATTCTAGGGTTTCCCGCACAATTGACCAGCGTATCATTCACCTCCCTCTCAGACAACAGCAGCGATCAGGTGTTCCTCACTTTCAGCTCGGGGTTCAGGGTTTTGAAACGTCCTTAAGGCTAAATACGATCCCATTCACCTCGGTGGAGGTAGGAGAAAGAAACACGCACTGTAAAATTAACAGATCAGCCCCTACGTCGGAAATAGTTCCTACGACCACGATATCAGAATCATCTTACTAATTAAAATTCTGGTATTTCACCCCGACAGTCAGAGATACACAAGAAACACTCAATCCGCACCAACAATGGCAGTCCCGCAACCTTGAACCAAAATTACAGCCTCAACAGCTGACAAGCAGCATTCTAAAACAGAGGAAGCACAGATCTCAAATGCGCTGCACTCGACAGGACCAAACGCACTCACACTAACAGCTCTAAATCACAAACGCACCAATATCCACAACTGCTGCGAACTGAAGGCAAACCAAAATCTCACGCAACATCACAAACCCAGACACACCGCAAACTCCACCCTAAATAAACCAATCATGAACTCTTTGAAAAATCTCCCAGAACACAAAACTCATAACCCTCACAACCCGCTCTCAAATCTCGACCCCGCAAACCAACGCGACGAAACACCATCCATCTTCCACAAAAACCGTTTCTGCGACCCAAAAACCACTGCTCTCACAAACCGCAAGCCACCACTCACCCGAACAACTACACTCAACCAAAGCTTCAATTCCTTTCAAGATCTGACAGCTCTACAAACCACAAACTCCAAAAATCCCACAAAACCACTCCTGCATCCAAACACTAAACAAAACCAACCACTCACCATCACCACTACACCGACCCGAAGAGAGAATTACCTTCAAGATCTGGCAGCTTCACAATTGACGGGAAGAGGACGAGAACGAAAACAACCACGCACACCACAGCAACCGAAAGAGCCCCGCAGCTCGGCCCCCTCCTCGCTAGCGACTGAAACTCCACCACCGACGACGACGATGACTGCGCAGCCTCACATCGCTCAGTCCTGGCGACGTTCCTCCCCGGGCGCTTGTGGTGCTTGGACTTCCCCCCCTTCTTCTGCATTGCTCACACTCCCATGCACTCCACCCCGAAATCCTCCGGCGAACTCCCCTCCCCTCCCCTCCCTCCACCCCAATCCTCCCGAGCTCCCGATCGAAATCAGTGCGCAATACTGGGATCAGCAGCAGTGCGCCCTCCAATGGCTGCGAGAATGCGCGTGCGAGGCCATGGTATGGAGTTCGTTGCTCCGCCGCACCAGGTTCCGCATCGGCGCTGCCCCCGTCGTCGCAGGTGCAATCGATCCGCCCTGCTCGCGTCGCGCCTCCCGCATCGCCCCCCCTCGCATATATGCTCTCGCTCTTCGCTCCCGGCGATGATTGTCGCCCAGTTTTCTTGCGCCCGACGCTCTCCCCCTGCTCCTCCCCTCGTATCTACCCTCCCCCTACATCCTAGACTGGTCGGTTCCATCACTCGGGTCCAACATCTACGAAACTCCAAGAATCGCGTGGCCGCGGTCCGGGACTGATCACACCATTCGAGACGGTCATCTACGAAAAAAAAAGAATCGCATCTAGACTAAAAATAGATCTAGGAAAACTATTATATTTTGTAGATTTAATGTATCAGATCTATGAAGTGCATTGAAAATCGCGTGGGACTGACTGGTTTGGCTGCGGAGGGTAGATCTGTTACTTGGGTACATGTCATTCTGCTGCTGGTGTAGTATCTAGGTATTTTTGAGAGTTGATGGAGTGAGATCTAGGGCTGTTGTGGAATTTTGCGTTCGTGGGTGGGACTGGGAATGCTATCGTTCCGTTCTGGAAACAGCTGGTGAACGGTCCAATGGTGAAAAAAAACAACAATGAGTGGGATTTTGAACTTGACTGGGTTGGGCAGAGGTGGCTTAACTTATATGGTTGGAAGTGGAAGGATGGGCTATGGAATTTGGGGCTCGGGTGGCAGTTGTGGCTTACATGTGGAAGAGATGATGAACTGTTAAATTTTGAATCTATGGGGCCAATGGGTGGACATGGGAGTGGATTCTTTACAGTCAATAACATGGTATCCGTGTGTGTGTCTGATAACATGGCATTGGGAGTGGTGTTGAGTTTGGGGGCGTGTGCGGGTGCTGGGTGTGGGGGAGAATGGTTGTGAATATGATGTGAAAGGGGGGTTATGGATTGTATTTTAGTGGGATTGTCACGTGATGGGGTTAGGGCTTGACAGCTTGCACATTGTACGCGCTTCAGAGTTTTGCTTTGGGTGAAGCAATAAGAGTGGGGTTCGGTGGAAGGGTTTGCGCTTTTCTTGGAAGATGTTGTGGGAATTGGTCTCATTTTTTGGGGGTTGGTTTGGGAAAGGTTTGGGCTGATTCGTGTATCATGTTTGGGGCAGGTACTAGGTTCCATGGGCACAGTAGGTTCCCGACTTGTTTTCATATGCAAACATAATTTGTGCACATGTGAATAAGAGGGGACAAATCATCATGACATGGACTTTGCATAACAAGTCATCTTGTATCACAAAGACTAAAAACTAACCACAAATTTTACATGCTCAATCCTACAATCTTACCAACAACAAAATTGGTTTACTATAATAAGCTGGCGTGATAAAACTTCTAGTGCTGACATGGACAAGGGGCAATGTGGTGGCAGTAAAATGGTGGCACCGCGTGTGACATCCAGTAAGTTGTCGCCAGGTCAGAAAATGAAACTGGCATCCACTGTCACGTTGAGACCCAGAGCTACTGACATCCTGCCACGTTTCCACATGTGCCACCCTAAGCATCCGTCGTGGCACTTGGGCTCTTCTACTAATAACTGCACAGTTTGCAAGTGGGAGAACAAAGTTGTTAATATGCTTTAAATTAAGTGCCTCAATACTTTCTCCTCTTCAGCAAATCCCATGCCGCCACCATCATTCCGCCATAATTATCGCAATCAACTAATAGTGTAAGTTTTTTTTTGTTTATAAAATAGTAGATGACTTTGAAATGCATTGTTCTCTGGTCCTGCAGTCCTTCAAGGTCATTGCAAATCTTGTTTTTGTGACTGAATAGTGCAGAGTACTGGACAGTGCAATGGTTACGTGCAGGAACCAATGAGATTGGAGCCTCCTTGCATGGACTGGCTGACCAAGCTGTAATTTAGGGGGAAGGTGGAAGTGGCACGAGAGATTGCACATGTGTTTGACGATAATTGGTCCATAAATCTGCTTGTGTTTTTGCACCAATGCGAAGATGTTGTCACCAAATCATCGTTCATGGATGGAAAGGAATCCTAAGTGTCCTCGCCACTTTGTCCTGCTTCTCCTAATCTGAAGTGGGTCTTAGTCAATTGTTTGACTCAATGTGGAGCTGTGTACTGTATGATCAAATTTTAATCCAAATCTTATGTGGACTCTGTTTGTGATACCATTGAGATTTAAACCAAATGCGCATTCTACCAGGCCCTTTGTGTGAAGCTGCTCTGGTGAAAGGGATGGATGGTCACCCACTTCAAGAACCAAGAGCACCACAGTTGTGTGGCACAAGGCCACTTGGCGTATTATTGCACAGGCTCTTGAGTGTTGTGTAAAGAGTTCCATCTGCAGGCTAGTCTAGTTCCATCCATCAAAGAAGTGTGGAATTAAAAAGGGCCTTTTTCAGGTTGCAATTCTAGGGGAGTTGTTTCAAAAAGTGCTATATTCTGCGATACAGTAACATGCATTGGTTACTGGGCCCTGCCCTTTTAGGAGGAATATTGTATTGGGATCGAAATCTAACACTACTATATATCTTTGAACCAATATATCCCATTCACACTATGATATTGTGGTTTGGTTTGGTGTGTTACATAATTGAGTTGTCAAAAGGTCTTTTTTACCTATATCTACATCTATATTTTTTAAAGTATTAAAACTTTGGAAATTGTTGTGGAAAATTAACCCCTAACTATCTTTGTGTTTTTAGAAGCTTGAAACATCAAAACTTCAATTTTTTACCTCTATGCACTTCCAAGGGTGTAAAATGTATTTTAAACTTTTTAAAGACTTTTAACTGTATAATCTTGAATATAAGCCTATTTTTAGTTATGGTTCCAAAAACTGACTGTTGGATGATTATCGTTTTCAACATCATGACATTCAAAGTTTGTGCAAAAGTTTTTTTCGACATTGCTTGCAAAGCATTGCTTCCACGGTGCGTAGGGGAACTTCAAGATTGTTACCTCAAACATTTTGGTCATATTTTTTTTCATGTAGCTAACTAGGTTAGGTATGCTCATGCAAAATTTTAGGGACTCAAAACGCTTTTTAGACCTTCATCCAAATTATTTTCTATAAAAAGGTTAAAAATTGACAAAATAGTAAAACAGCATTACAAGAACTATTTGTGAACTAAGAAAAAAGTGAACGGTGAGTAGGTACCTTTATAGATTTGCGATTTTTAAAAAAAATCAAAATTCTTTAATTTTGACAAATTTTTAAGGAAAAATTCAAAAATTACTAAAAACTTTGAAGCTTGTTTTTTTAAGTTTTGGAGGTTGCCCTTATAAAATTGGTAAACTTTTTGACTTAGGTCACTCTGGAATTTGAGTAGTAATTTGGTTATGAACATATTTTAATTTTTGTTTTCTTAAAAAGACCTAATTTTAGACTGCATATTTTTTACTTGAAACCTAAAATATCTAGATGAAGGTTCTAAAATTGGAATTTGGCTTCAAAACTTTTATTGCATAGACCTTACCGTACCGGGAGCATCCAGGTAAAATCTTGAAAAAAAATATTACTTTTAACCTCCCCATCTAGGCTGCCCAAAATTCCAAAAACCCATTTTGGGTTTTAAAGATAGTAAGGGGTATTTAAGTAATTATGGACAAAACGCTCAATTATGGACTACTTTGCATCATCAGTAGACGTCCAATTCATGTGTTATCCCTCAAATTTAAAGACAAAGATGTCAAATATTTATGAAAAAATGCATTCCGTTTACAAGGGATAAAATCATTTGAGTGAATTTATTATAATGTTGAATAGAGGACATCCCAGTCCCACAGTCATGGCCGAATCTCTCGGCGAGTGGCTGACTGAGAACCCTAAACCCTAGAAACCCTAAACCCTAGAAACCCTAAACCCTAGAAACCCTATCCTTAGAAATCTATCTGTTCTAATAAAAGGAAATACTTGCTCTGCAAAATGTGGATCTGTGAAGTGAAGCGGGTGAAGGGAAGATCGTCGGCGACCCGCTGAGTGGACACGACTGCCAGGAATCTCACATTGGGGTGTCCGTCTGTGAGGACTCCGGAGTCGTCGTTTAGAATGAACAGTATTCACGGTCACAACAAATGGAAGTCCTTTGTAGTCGGCTGGCCGCCGACTAGGAGAGCCAACCTCTTCCTCACTGAACCGACCTCTGGAATCTGAAATACATATAAAGATGATGAGGAAATAAGTCCTAGTCCTCGTGATAAAAATGATGAGTAACCTAGTCCTAGTCGGCTATCAGCCGAGTAGGAGAGTAGGGGCTACTAGTCCTAATGATGAGTAAATAAGTCCTAGTCCTAATGATGCAAATGATGAGTAAGCTAGTCCTAGTCGGCTACCAGCCGAGTAGGAGAGTAGGGGCTACTAGTCCTACTGATGAGTAAATAAGTCCTAGTCCTAATAATGCAAATGATGAGTAGGCTAGTCCTAGTCGGCTACCAGCCGAGTAGGGGAGTAGGGGCTACTAGACTAGGTCGACGTTGGCAATTAGTCGTCCAGAAAACCCTAGAGAAGTGGATTACTAGAACGTTTACCAGTTTACTAGACGAACTCGTCGGCTGTCCACTGTAGAAGAAGGTCGCATACTGTAGAAGCAGGTCGCATACTGTAGAAGTTAGTCGCATATTGTCCAATATTTTGTCGTTATGGTGAGGCGTGGTAGCAATGTGAGACCACTAGGTTATCAGGAGTCACCGGCTGACCTCGAGGAGCTCCGGCCATGGTATAGGGCGGTGGTCGCCCGTTCTCGCAACACCGCCATTCCACGTTTCAAGTACATCACACGCCTTCTGCAGCCAGGTGCGGTGTGGTTTTGGAGTATTGCTCACACCATAGAGTTGATGGAGATCGCTGACGCTTCCGGCATCGCCTTCCCGATGACATTCGAGGAGTCCGAGGAGTCTGAGGAGTCCGAGAGTGTTGGCAGCATTCACTTCAGCCACACAGGGGAGGTGTCAACGCAGACCATGTCAACGGCAGGGTGGCTCCGCATTGTTGGCGAAGCATACGACAACTTGGAGGGTGCTGGAAGTCGGTGCTCTGGCCAAGATCAGTGGTGCGGAGGGAACGCAAGCCCGCAGTCCACGTATTCGTCGTTTGGATCCGTGCATCCATCCGTCGATACTGGGTGTAGTGCTGTCCGAGCCAAGTGTACTGCGAAGGACTGATCGCTTCATGGCGTTGGCGACCATCTGCAGCTTTTTGGTTTTTTGGCTTTAGGGTGAATTACTGTGTGTTAGAACTGTCCAGCTCGTTTTCAATAGAGCTGCTTCACACACTCGGATAGTTGTAGAATTCATGGTTAGTATTTGTTACTGAGGCTTTAGGAGTAGTGGCATCTCTGATGTATACACAATACAAAGTAACATGTAAAGGGCGGAACACTACCGTTGTACTCCGATAAGAATATAATGAAATGGATAAATATTTTTTTCCAGTTTCTCAAAGCGCATAGTGGTTCTACCAATGTTGTGGAAAGCGTCGGCGGGCAGCCGACTAGAGTAACAGTGTCCACCGTAAAAATCACAGGCCCTACAATATAGACCAGCCTCACAAAGTCACCGATCATGATGCTTATCTAACATGGTTAGAGGCATCGGCGGACAGCCGACGACCACCGAAGAAGGAAAAGTAAGGTATCAGAACAACAAATAGAAGACAAAGTGTAATACATGACTAGTATTGGGTCAATGGTAGAATACAATTCTTATTCGAGGGAATCACAGTGTTTACAATATTCAACTATAACGTTTACAGAGGAAACCATCACTACCTACATCTTCTAGAGCTAAGATCACAATCGTCGGCGGGCAGCCGACTAGTCTTCCTCCTCGTCATTCCAGTTCATCGAGATTCCATGCGATTCGAAGTTTGCCATGGCAGCAATCACAACATCTTCGGGTATTAGATGGGACTTTGGGGGCCCCTCATGCGTAGTTTTCTTGGTCCTATGAGTGTATACAACGGATTTACACTCCACCCACTCCGCAAGAGTCAACTCCCTTTCCCACCGTCTTGTCCAGCACTCTCTCGCAACCTTCTTCTTACCTTCCTTCTTGCCCTTCATCGGAGTCCACCATTCAACCTTGAACTTACCGTAATTAGGACCAGGCTCTGTAATAACAGGCTCTATCGCCCTACCCATCCAAATGGGTAGGTGGTCTTCCTTACACGGACGACAGAAAACCCAATCGCCACGTAAAACGTCACGATATGGGTTAAACACAGACTTCGGCCTAGAGTTTTTCGGACCACAAAAAGGATAGGGCTCCACCTCATCCTCGTCACCGGGACGAATATCCGGATCCGGTATATATTCGTCCTGTGCATCGAATGTGGTGACGTGGTCCCGCTTCCAGTCTGAGATAGGCCAGAATCCTTCCTGTAAGGTGGCGGAATTGGGGGGCAGTGGCTCGTTGACCTCCTTTAAAATTCGTTCCCAATACAGTACATATGGTAACATGTCTTGTGCGTATTTCTTATCCCGAGCCATGCCAGTTCTCCAGTACTCAATGTACTTAGATAATCCACTTTTAATGAAATTTCTCTTCTCTGAACACTCCGCTGCCCTTGCCACCTCTTTATCCGCGTTCTTCTTGCCCTCATCGACTTCAACACTACCCCATAAGTGCTTATGAGGAACCGGTTTGGGATCACCGACGGGCAAACGTGGTTTACCCTCTTTGTCTGCCCTCCACATTTTCACGGGTTTGCCAGGTGGAAGCCATGACGGATCAGTTGCACGCTTCTTGTACCTCATTACGGGCCACCCCGCATCCTCCCCATCCTCCACCACATAGAACTTAAAAAGATGCATTTCACTGTGACCTTCTATCGCATTACCTCCGTCGTGATGAAAATCAGCAACATAACTTTTGAAGTCTGCCACTTCCTGAACAACCTCTGGAATAAAGGCAACTGTCTTCTGAGAATCCATGAATGCCTTCATAAGGTCTGCAAGGCAGTATGTGTTCTTACGCTTAATGAGTTTCGATAGGTGACTGAAGTGGGCGTCGATGTCCTCATGTGTGTGTCCCACAATCAGGAAACCAACTGTAACTTCCTTGAATATTCGCCTCGCCGTTAGCAACGAGCAGAATGCTAGGAGAAACCGGTTCTTGTTGTCCTTCGCAGAATTGTCAAGCTGCAGATACAACTTCTTCGGCAAAGGAACAGCAGGCCTACCAGGCAGAGGTGGAGTGAGTGGCTCATCTCTAGAAGGTGGAATTGAGGGGATGCAACGTGACGATCCATGCATTAGCGCTGCAAAGAATTCATTCTGTGGCGGTGCCTCGAAGAGTGCTTTTGACTCCCGGACAGGTACTCTCTCCAAGGCACGGAATACCCTGCACAACGAGGAGATTGTGAAATTTGGGTCTCCTGGCCACAGGGCAGTTGCATAGTGTGCGTAGGCGCCATCTCCGTGACCGTGAGTCAGCATTCCAGTACAGGAAATCGGAATTTGACCAAGCCCTGCCGTAGCCTTCGTGATACGTTGCATGCGGGGGATCGCTGTTTTCGATGTGTCCATCTTATCATGTATGATGCATAGGAACTCAGTAGGACTCTGTATAGATTGGGTTGTCCATCCGTAATAAATGTTGCGACAAGCTCGCTGATAGTTCAAATGCCTGGTCCTATCCTCTGTCAAGCTCTGCCACTCGTCCGACCCTCTAGGATACTTGGCAATGAGTTCAACGAGGAAGTCACACTCAGTGCACTTGGAGAAATTACTTCCTACGGCCTTGACCTCAACGTTGCGGAAGTACTCCTTCCTCATGCGACTAACGGAGGACTGCGAAATCAGCTTCGCGTTGCACTGCTCATTGACCTGAATAGCACACAGTGAGGTCGATCAGTTGGGAAGTTCGTCATCCAGTCGGCGGGCAGCCGACGATAGTAATCACTACAATTCAGTAAACTATCCAAAGTGAAAGAAGATGAGGAGGAACTTACGGCGTTGGCCATTTCGCGCATGTGGTTCCAGTTCATCGCAGACGGGAGTACTTTGAGCGCGGCCACTCTCTTCTTGCCAATCATCCGAAACTCATTGGGCATTTGGTCGGCATTCTCATTAACGATAGTGGTCAACGTCGCGCGGGCCTGGATTGTGTGAATCTGGGGGCGATGTACACCGGAATTTCCGTGACTCCCACTGACACGACCACTTCGGGCCGCAGCCTTGTAGCTGTAGTACGCGGATTTCGATACTCCGTGAATGATATACCACGCCACTTCACATACGTCAACGTTCGCAAGAGTAACGTAGAGCTTCCGCTTGCCGGGTACAGTATGTAAGTGCCCTTGCACAGCGAAGGACATCTCTCGCCTCGACTGGAATGTTGTTGCGTAAAATTTACGCCGAATACTCACAGTATCTTCCCATCTAAAAGTCTGGCAACATCGGTCCTTGCAACAGCGCTTTGAGCTCACTAAGCGGCATTCAGCAGGGACAACCATTCGACGAAGCTTAGTGGAAGAGACGTCATCTTTTTCGCGGACTTTCCTCCGCACCGATCGATAGGCATTCTTCGGGACACCATCCAGACCATCGTCCGCGTCGGCGTCTGCTAAATTCTCGGAGCAGTAAGTAATTATATCAGAGAGGAGGTGACCCCCTTCTAACCGAGCGTGAGTCAGACGCCATCTGAGAGTTGTCATCTGCAGATGATCGTCTTCAGAGACGAAGAGAACCCCAACCTCTGTATCCCCTAGGACTTCATCATCACATGCCTCGTCCGGTAAACATACTTGAATCATTGCTCTACCACGGACTGATAGATCATCATTAAGAAGTTCGACATACCGATTTCTCCAGAGGTGGCGGTCAGGATAAGAAGCATCTGGAGTGGAAGGAATACCCGAGGTCCCGGAATCCGGACCCCAACAATGATCATCTGTTTCTACGTCGGATTCCCCTTGATTAGACACATCGTCGTCACTGCTGATATTCATTGGAGACCTAGTCCCCAGATCCTGCTCAGACGGAGCGGAGTTGCTTTCATCAATTTCTTCATCTTCGTTCCCCAAGTGAGGCTCCGTCGGCGGGCAGCCGACGGGACATGTGCCAGCCAACGCGCCGTTCACAAGTGGACAGACCTTGTATCCACTCCAAAGTACCAATCGCCCCACAGCACACCCGATCGTTAACACATCCGGTAACTCGCAGAAAGCAGGTGTTTCAGAGAATTCTGGATTGACGGACGACACTCTCACTATTAGAAAGAAGCTGTGAGGAATCAAGAACCCCTCCCACGTTCCTTTAGGAGAGCACTCCATAATGACTCCAGCGGCAACACAACGCTTTGAGCCTCCGGATTCCTCGAGGAGCGCAACTTCCATCTGCTCTGCGAGGTCCAGGAATTCTTGAACGGGCTTGACATCGTCTTCAACATCCGTCGGCGGGCAGCCGACGGCCTTGATGTCATCGTCTTCCACCTCTCCGAAAGGCCTGAGGTCAGCCGCCTCCCACAATATCATTTGTCCTAAGCAGTTGCTCAAGGACTTCGCACCCTCATCCGGAAATGGTATATTCATTTCCATGCTGTCTGAAACCTCAATCACTTTTACCACCACCACTATAGGATCAAATTCTACAACACGTTGGATCACTGCCCTGCCTGCATAATAGAGCCCAGAATGAGTAAGGGCCACGACAACGCCCTTTTTAACCTTCCAGCGCCCTGATCGGCCATTCCTTAGAAACGTCTGGATCGGCTCTACTTCCATTGGATAAGAGATGAAGACCTCGTCGGCGGACAGCCGACAGGGTCGACGGGAAGTGTCCCCGCCGACGGAGTAAAATGTATCCGCCGACAACGAAGACGACTCGGCGGGCAGCCGACGCGGATCCTACGACTCGGAGTGTGCACAGAAATAGCATCCGCCGACGATGACGGACACGTCCGCCGACAGAAATTGCAGGGGACCTGAGTCGAGAAGCAGTATGATGTCCCTAACCTGTCCAATCAGAGACTCCTCTCAACCGTCCAATTAGAAACGATAGACGAAGAGAACAGAAACGGCAACAGAAGGTGCGGGACAGTTAAGCACATGCGGGAATAAAAACGGTCCTCTCAGGAAACGTGTGCGTCAGGAGCACTCTCAGAGGGAATCGAAAGTGCAATGACAGAAATAGAATGAAGTATGCGCATCTGACGGGGGGTTAGTTATGAATTCCCATGAGTACAAATTGGCGCCAGAATCGAATTCAATTTTGCGCGCCTTGGACAGATCAAGATCCCATCATGGCGGCGAGATGCCCCCGCCGTCACAGAACAATGTTGGTTCATTATTACGAATTTGAACGTGGCGATTGGAGCAGCTGTCATATCACATGCGCAGGCCATCATGACTGGGTGACGGATTGAAAAAAAGTCTACAGACGTCCCATCATCATCCTACGTGGCGTGATGGGACGGATGTTAGGGATGACCATCCATGCATGGATGGTATGTACATAGCCATACGTCATGACCCATCGGGCGTGACGATTCAGTCTCGGGAGGTGGGGGTCTGCAGGGTATACACCCGCCACCCCCGACATTTCCTCCTCATTTCCAGCCTTCTCTTTCTCAGCTCTCTTTTGTCCTCTTCTCAGCGCTCCGCAGAGGTCGCGTCGGCTGCTAGGTTTTTCTGCGTCGGCTGCTAGGGTTGAGGGCGTCGGCTCCTTCGCCTGCGCGCGTCGGCTGCTGTTCGTGGATCATCCGCCGACGGTGAAAGGCCATCCGCCGACGACATGGCAGCCTCCGAGAGTGGGTAAGTTGTCCAGTCGGCTGTCCGCCGACGCCACCCCTTCTTGAGTCCTTCAAGTTTTCAATTTCTCGCCTGGGTTTGTCCCTCCCGTCGGCTGTCCGCCGACGCCACCCCTTCTTGAGTCCTTCAAGTTTTCAATTTCTCGCCTGGGTTTGTCCCTCCCGTCGGCTGTCCGCCGACGCCACCCCTTCTTTTGTCCTTCATGTTTCTGCTTTTCGCATGAGTTTGTTCCTCCCGTCGGCTGTCCGCCGACGCCACCCCTGCTTTTGTCCTTCGTGTTTCTGTTTTCTTGCATGAGTTTGTCCCTCCCGTCGGCTGTCCGCCGACGCCGTGACCCCTTCTTTTGCCCTTCATGTTTTGTGTTCTGGCGCATGGGGTTGTTCCTCCGTCGGCTGACCGCCGACGCCACCCCTTTCTGAGTCCTTCATTTTTCTATTTTCTCACATGGGTTATTCCCCCCGTCGGCTGTCCGCCGATGGAGTGAAAATCTGATGGTCTAATCTTGTGATTCTAATTTTGCAGGGCGAAGGTCGCCTCCACCGCAAAACCGAATGGGTTACGGTGGCTCTGTGACAAGGTTGTTTATCCTAAAGTAGAAATACTCGCACGGGGCTTGAAACCGAGGGTGACATTCCTCGCTGATCCGAGGATAACGGAGTGGGGCATCACCTGGCGTGACACTCCCATGTCGCTGGGCTTCGTGACCAAAATAGGTCAGAAGCAAATGGCAGGTGGACCAAGATTTGAGATTATTGGTTCCAGGGAATGCGACGATGACGACAACGTGTTCTTGGTGTTTGCATCGGTTCCTGTCGCGGAGGGTCAACCAGTGGACTGCTTCGCGGTTGAAATTCCGGTTGAGAAGTGCATGGACGACTTGTGCTCTAAAGAAGTACAGGATGCGGCTACTTGGGGCAGGGGTGAGAACATAGCTGTTGACCAGATACTCGACGTGATTGATTCGCTCGGGGACAAAGTGATGGTAGAGAGGACGAAGAACTTGGTTAAGCCTGCAGCAAAGAAAAGAGGCGGCCGCAAGTCTGCTGTAGAAGCGGGCACTGGTACAGTCACCCCCGAGACCGGAGAGACACAGACGACAGGGGAGTCATCGAGAAGGAAGAAGGGAAAGGCAGCGGCTGCTGAGGGCGACGGTGCGAAGAAGAAAGGTGGGAAGAAGGAAGAGAAGAAGCAGACCGTGGCGGAAGCTCTCATGCTCGCAAACAATCTCACTTCCAAAACAAAGGACACCGACGTCCTTGCCATGTACCAGACGTTGGAGGAGGGACTTGGGCACTGCTTCCCCAACGGGCAACGTGCCCTTCCTTGTCAGATTCCATATAACAGGATACACATAGCTCCCGACGAATTCAAGTACAGAGCGATATTCAGGAAGAGGCAGGATCAGATAAGTCTTTTCTACAAAGGACTTGGAGCAATCCGGAAGAAGCCCGAGCTGTACTGCCTTCCTATGAGTGGTGACCCCAGAGTAAAGGATCCAGTGACGGGCGAGATTGTTAAGCTTAAAGGCTTGGAAGGACTTCTTCGACCTTGGATGGGCCTAAATATCAAGTATTCACTTAGACAGGATGACGGCACACAGAAGGAGGTACCTTGGTATGAAGATGAGGGCATCCACTGGTACATAATTGGGGGCCAGCACACGTTTGAGGCTTGTCGAGAACTGGGAGAGAAGGAACCACTGGACTCGCCTATGCGGCAGTATTACCTTAACCACGATATCATCCCTGTATATTCTGATGACAAGGATACCCTCATAAAGGTCTCTAACGCATTAAACATCGAGGTGAAGGATAAAGTCGCCGAAGTAAGTTTCAGGTCCCAGCTGGCGAAGATGCGCGCCAAATGGATCGAGCGGGGGAGGATCGACAAGAAAGATGACTACAGCGCATGGAAGGTAATTCACATCTTCCTCTTTTCCTGTTGTTTCGAAGTAGTTGAAAGTCGTCGGCGGACAGCCGACGCTCAAGTGGTTCTCCGTATTGCCGAAGTGGGATTTTTTTATCAATGTCATTTTTTTCTTCCTTGCAGGAGTTCTGCAAGGAGTACCTCAGTCCGATTCTCGGAAAGACCCCTACGTCCCAAACCTTGAAGCTGCCCTTAGTCTTCGTTTCTGATGAAACATACAACGAGTGGCAACTGGTGTTCGACGCCTGGGAGGAGGGGAGGATCATCGGGGAGGACGGTCTGAAACCAGGATTTCCCCCAAAGCCAGCCCGCCGGGACATAACATTCAACGACATGCAGTACGTGATCGGTCTTCGGGACCACGAATGCAAGAGGCTGGCCAAGGAAATTCTGGACCTTAAAGTGTACGTCAAGGTCACTGGGAAAGAGGTGGTTCAACGGGATGGAACATCAGTGGAGAATTGGTGTAAGCGTGTGAAATTCGAGTATATTGTCCGGAACGAGCTCATGTGTATTTACAGGGGCTTTGCACTGAGGAAACCAGGGACTGGGAAGCAGATTGAGTGGACCATGGATGACTGGAATTCCCTTGAAGTCGAGAAGGGGTTCAATGATACAATGGTTAGTAATATTCGGGCTGACTTGGAAGATAGTCCTGAGGGGAAGGAGTGGCTTAAGGGACGGAATCATCCGCTCACGCCGTTGCAAGGGCCAACTCCAGAATTCTTCAAAGACATTGTGCAAAAATACTGTAAGTCGGATGTGGACCAGTCTTCGCAGTCGTCTCTACAGTTCGATGTTCGGATTGCAGAGGACCTGGGTGAAGTGTGCACAGCTCTTGACGTTCGCGGAGCATTCTCCTTCAACAAGGCGCAGTATGAGATGTTCGTGGTCTTTGGCTACGATCCAGCGGGAAAGGAGATGCCTAACATGCGACAACAACACGTTATAACTGTCGCTGACAGGATTCACCGTGAGGTGGAGGAGGAGGTCATTCTGGATGGGGAGGTAGATACAATTAAGGTGAATAAGCTTGTCACCCCATCCTTGTGGCTACTCGATGCTGAGTGTAATCACACTCTTCAAGGCGTGTCAAGGCTTTCTACTAATTCGTGGACGGTTCATACTATGCACTACTTCCCTGATAGTTCCGCCGGGTTTCAAAGGAGTTCTCTCATTGACTCTAGACCCAAGGTTCATGTGTCCGTTATGTATCCAAGAACAACGCCCGGGGATGCATGGAATACCTTCTCAGACTTCACTGGTTTGAAACGTCCGCTTCCTCCCTATGTGGATGAAGGAGAAGATCATCTTGGGGAGGATTGGTCAAATGGTCACTGCCACGCTAGTTTCTCTTTCCTCCAATCTCTTCTGGAGAAAGCGATGCAGATTGAGGACGTTCGGGTGATCAATTGCTGGGGAGGGGGGAACGTCACGGCCCTCGCTCTGGTAAGTTACTGCAGTCTCTTCTGGTGCCTTCGCTGTTTGCTCACCGATCGTCGGCTGGCAGCCGACGCTGATTGAATCCTTCGTGTTTCTTGGGCAGAAGATGTCCTTAACCGTTTCGTCTTGTTCTGCTGCAGAAAAACCATTTGACTGTAATTGAGATCGTGCGTACCGAGGAAGAGAGATACGAAGCGCACTGTCGGGTTCGGAATATGACGTTCATTCCTGGCGTCTATAACGTGCCCGTCCAAGCTCCAGTTCAGACCACGCAGTCTGGGGCCGGGCCGTCTGTCCCCGCCTCTGCTAGAGGCAGGGCTGGCTCTCTCACGGCTGCCGACTTGGGTGTGAATGCGGAGGAGGCCCATTTGGTCGGGAAGGGTGGATGTATGGGTTCGGGGAAGACTGCGGGGGTTCGCTCACAGAGTTTTCTGGACTCCGACGACGATGTCGACGAGGAGCCACCAGATGTACCCGACCCAGACGTTGAAGATGAAGCAGGAGATGCTGAGGAACAGCCAAGAAACGAGGACGACCAAGCTGAGGCTCGCATTCCAAGTGGAGATGCAGAGGTAGAGGAGCAAGACACGGAGGACTTAGACTATGAACCAGAACCCGACGAATTACCACTGGAAGAATCGAATCCTCGTTACGTGAACCCACCGCTGTCGCAAGTTCTACGGGAGACCGGAACTGACTCCCTGAGCTTCGGTGTTATTTCTCCTACATTTCAAGAGCAGGGGACTCCTCCCGCCGAGCCAGAACGTGATTTAGACCAGGCGGGGCGTCCAAAGAATATGCAGGTTCCTCTAGCATCGAGGCCTGACGATGAAGTGGTTCGCCGTGTCCAGAAGCCAACCCAGGAGCCTGCAGTGAGCATTGAAGGGCATGTCTCTCCTGCTGCCGTCGGCGGGCAGCCGACGGCAGACGAGCAAACCTCATCTAACCCCTCTGCCAAGACCAAGTTGACAGGGAAGTCAATCGCATTCGTCACGCAAGGTGTGAAGGGCGCAACTCGGATGATTGGCCCGGATGAGAACCCTCTGGTGTATACACGATCAATGAAGAGAAGTAAGACCGATGGTACTACGCAGGATTCCTCTCTTGTGGGTAACTTATCCCGTGATTCCTCAGGGGTTCAGGAAGGGGAGGAGTCCTCTGGGAAGGGCAAACGGAAGGCTGCTTCGAAGAAGACTTCCTCCAAAAAGGGCACATCTGGGGAAGAGCACATGAGTCCCAAAAATGTGGACGCTCCACAGGACGTTCTGTCACCTGTGCGGCCATCCAAACGGGAGCCTAGGCCGAAGAAGCACAAAGGTGGAGGTCAGTGAATCAGGCGGTGGCCCAGTCCATCTTTTAAATGCCTGCATTGATAATTTAGTGTAGTGATCGGGCTCTAGGATTGTGTTAGATGTTTGTACTGCCAAGTATGAATAAATTTTCGGTAAATGCCAAGTTGTACGCTTTCCCTTTTTTCAAATAATGTTGCTTGCAAGTCGGCTGTCCGCCGACCGTCATCCTAACCGTCACGTTTGTCCTCTGCTTCGTTTTCTGTCACTCCAGAGTCCGCGGACAAGGAAGTCCATGGAAAACTTCACGAAGATAGACCCAGTGCAGTTCTGGAGCAGGGACCTCCACCTCTGAATCCACTTCACATAGCCCCGGAACAGGCTGGTACTCAGGTACACGATCCAGTGCTGAAGTACTTTCTTGTTCTGGATATTAACGGCCTGCTATTAGTCCAGACGAAGCAGGGTACTAGGTGGAATACTAAGCTTAGACCGGGTTTAGAGAGGTTCCTAGAGTTCTGCCTGGACAATTTCGAGGTGGTCTTCTGGAGCTGCGTTCAGGAAAAGAGGTTTCAGATTCTGTGGAAAGCGTTGCAGCAGCGCTGTCCTCGTCTAGATGCCGAAGTGCGCTACAAGTTCGACCAGAGTTTCTGCGAGACTTGCGTACATAAGGCTAGTAGGGAGTTTTATTTGAAGAGACTCCAGACCCTCTTTGACCTCGATGACGGGCTGAAGGGGACGGGGGCGTCTTCAATTAACACTCTCTTGGTTGATGATTCCCCTTATAAGAATGTGGCAAACACTCCTTGGAACGCTGTGCACCCTACACCATATACCTTCGAGTCGAAGGAGTCCGAAAGTAAGAGGAATTATCTGCTTGGAGAATTGATTCCTTGGCTTACCAGTTTGAAAGAATCCAAACTCCCCGTGCCCGAGTACTGCCAGAAACATTCCGAATTCGGTCAGCGTCGTCTTTTTCCGGGGGATGAAGCTTATAGTCTCTTCTCTCCACACATTGATTGCCCTAAACGAAAGAGAACATAGTAGATGTAGAAACTGTTTTAGAGAGCATGCACATGATTCAGTCGGCTGACAGCCGATGGGATCTTCATGTATTTAGACTTTTACAGTAAATAAAGTTTTCCTCCTTTTAAATATATGAGAACGGAACTCAGTGTCAAGACTGTGTATTCTGTCGTGGGTGTCTTATTGTGTCTCCATTTGTACACTAGAGCAAGTATGAATTGTGAGCATGCGATTGATCACCGGAATTTTCTTGGAATTTGTCCTTCATTTTTCAGGAGTCACTGGAGGATGACGCTGAAATTAAAGTGCACCAGGGACCTTCCTTTCTTAGTATGCTCTTGGAGGAGTACCCAACATCTCCTGATGGTGATGCTCTCAGAGAAGAGTCTCCGGGAGCGGAAGCCGAGAATGAAAGTGATGGGGAGGACGAGTACGACTATCCAGTCGGCGGGCCGCCGACGCTGTCTGCTGCACATAGCTCTGGCCGGTGTGCGATGGCTTCCACCTCGTTCGTCGAGACCAACGTCGCGATCCCGCGCACCGGTTCCCCGCGCGATGATTCCGTCAGTGTCAGCACTGATATTATTGCGCGTAATATTGAGGTACCTCTCCAACGATACTACCTTGTCCTTGACATTAAGGGATTGCTCATCGCGGAGCACCACGGGTATATCGGTGATGACCAGAAGACAAAAATTCATATCCGGGCTAGACCAGGACTTCTTTCATTTCTAGAGTTCTGCACGGCGAATTTTGAGGTAGTCTTTTGGTCCACGGTTTCTGAAAAGAATCTCGATCGTCACTTCCAGAAGCTGTTAGCCATTCATCCCTTGCTCAGGAGCAATTACAGACGCCTTCCAGGATTCTGGTGTGATATCTCAACAAGGACTAATCCGCATGGGAAACGGGAGTACTTGTTGAAGCGTCTGGATAGACTTTTATGCGACACTAGGCTACTGGCTCGATCAGGTGCCACTGTCCAGAATACCCTACTGGTAGACGACCGCCCTTATAGGAATGTACTTAATCATCCATTTAGCGCTGTCCATCCTAATTCTTTTTTCTGGGACTCTGCAGAGTGCAAAGAACCTCAGCCCACCCCCAATCCCTATTTAACTAGGGTAGTTACTCCATTCCTTGCAGGACTTAAGCAGTCTGGATTGGATGTCCAGGAGTATTGTAGGAGGAATTCTAGCGTGGGGAAGCCACGTCTTTTTCCAGAATCTCGCGAATACCAGAAGTATAGGGAGGTTATTCCTTCTCATGCATGCGGGTTTGACGTCCCGGGTGATCCTGGATCTTGGTTTGTGAATTTACCTTGTCCTCCGGAGGCCCCTGGTAGTTCCATCGTCGGCGGGCAGCCGACTGATTAGAGCCTACATCATCGGCGCCACTAGTTTTAAAAATCACATATGATACTCTGCACTCTTTAGTTTAATACGCTAAGACTGTTCCCTTTCTGAACTTCCCTGCACCACACAATTGTTTCCAGTGCTGCAATTCGGTACTTCTTTTTGTAGATGCGTGCATGACATTTCACTTGCTGCACATTTACCTTTGAGGTTTCTTCAATGCATCGACGACTTTGAATGTAGTCCATTTCTTTCATATACTTCGTCCTGTTCTTTGATTTCCTTCACTGATTGCATTTCATATTCTTCAGGGTTCCTCGTTTTATTTCAAATGCCTTCACGGTCCACCTCATCATGTCAAGAAATGTATTGTCCTATGCGTCAATGGCCTTCTCTGCTATGTGGATCCCAGGATAGAGGCTTTGCCATGGGATACGCATCGGAATGTAGTAAAGCGCCCAGGTTTGAAGAAGCTTTTCGACATGCTTTTCTTGCATTTCCATGTTGGTCTGTGGTCGAAGATGCCCTTGGGAGAACTGAAGCCTTTACTCACACATATTCTGCCGGCCGGTGTAATGGAGAGGTTGTCCTTCGTGTATAGCAGAAGTGACCTTATCGACCGGGAGAATTTCCCCTGGAGTTATAAGACGTTAGGTCAAGTTTGCTCCAAGGTACAGTCTAGAAACGTCTGCAAACTAGATCAGGTGCTATTTGTGGATGTTGACCCGAGGTCATTGAGGAGGACACCAAACTGTATGTGCTACATTCCTTGGCCTTTTCAGGGTCATCTAAACTTTCCGAACGATGACGGCGTTATACCTAACATTGCTACAGATATCCTTCCTCTGGTTTATCCCTTGCACAAGTTCGGATCTGTACCGGAGTATATGGCGCAGGCGTGTAGGCCGGGGCAAGTGCACTGGGCAATTGAAGCTGCGAGAAAGTTTGGACGTGCACGAGTGGACTGGACTGAAGTTTGCTGGGACTGAGTTAGGCGGACTTTTTCGCCTCCAATTTGCACTTCTTCCCTCCTCCTGACCAACAGAACACCTTCCATCGGCTGCCCGCCGACTTGGTCGACCCGTTTGTGCGGCCTTCAAATATATGATTTACTCATTGACCTTACGGCTATGCTTTCAGGGAAATAGTTTTCAGAGTAGGTTATAATGTGATAGGATTTACGTGAACTTGGTACATAGTGCTGGGTGTAGACTTAATGTTGTAGGACTTCAGGACTCAAAGTGCTACGGGACTAGTTAGTTTACTGGTTCTATTATCGGCGGGTCGCCGACTCTGTATTGTACATTTCATTACTTGAATCAACATGATATTTTTTAAAGTATTCATTGTAACTCTTATTCTGCATTATATGTCGCAATCTTCGGGTTCATATATCCATCACTGGCAAATTCCGCCCATGCACATCTCGATGTCTAGTTTTGCATTCCATATTCTGTGGTATTCATGTACAATGACACTGTTCATCTGTGGTCTCCATCCATCGGCGGTCCGCTGAGTTCGCATTGGTCATTTTTGAATTCTGGACTTTTTTTTGTCCAGAATTACCTAAATATCCCTTTAGTTAGGGGTTAAAAGGAATTTCAATGTATTTTGAAATATGTTTGAAAAATCAAATGAGATAAACTATAAAATTTTAAAATGTTTAGTTTTTGAAATCTTTCAAAAAAATCATGACAATATTTGTTGTATAGGTTACAAAAGCTTCACAACTTTATATATAGGTGAAAATCATATTTTTGTGTGCTACTTGAAGCATCTTCTACTGTGTTTTTGAGTCCTAACGGTGAACTGTATCCCAATCTTCAGGCATGTGATGGTAATTAGAAGATGACAGTTTTTGAAATAGCTTCCTTAACCCTTTAGTACCCATACCAGTTTTTCATGAAACTCACTTTTCATGAGGTGTTTCTTGATGGCTGCCATTTTTGCACAAATGGATTTTTCAACAAAGAATTCAATTGTACTAAAGTGAGCATACTTCAATTTCACTTACTCTATCAAAAATTGATTGTAACTCAATGTATTCAAAAACATACTTTCATTGCTATTGAATAAATACACAAACCACTCTCTGTTGAACTCCATTTCAATTTTATTTTATTTATTATTATTATTATTTTTTTGAAAACTTGGACGTGACTCCCAGCTTCAGAACCTTGTCAGAACAATTTTCCATACCATCTTCTGACGATTATTCAATTTCTGAAAGGATTTTAAAGTCCTCACATGAGGTTCGCATACAGTTTCTGTAATAAATTCATTCGTCAAAATATGAAAAGAGCTGGTACATTGATCAAGATCGGAATATATACACTCATGGAACATGAACAAGAGAATACAATCCTGAAAGAGAAAACTAGACTCAAACTTCCAAACACAAGGAACATTGCATAGTACATACGTTGTATTTGTAAGTATTTGCTATATTTTGAGGTATTTGGAGTATTTTGGTGGTTTAGACATAGGTATTTTGATAGCTTCACAACTCCAAATCAAAAAATTATTTTTCCATCACATACTCATTACCTACGATCACATCCTTTTCAGAGGCACTAATACGTTTTGGTGCTCAGATTCCCCGGAAATTCAGATTTAGATGCACAAGCAACCAATTTCTAGTTGCTTGGGCAGTAAAGGGTTAACCTCCAAATGCCAGAGCCTATGACCAAGGAAATAGACTTTGACTTTAGATGCTCTATTTTGCTACTATAAATAATGTAAAATATGAATTTCTAATTGAATTTAGCTAGATACACATGTTATCTACAAGCAATCATTTTATCAAAATTAATGGTTTCATTATGTAATTGATATAAATTTTCAAATCAAAACAAACAAAGAAAATTCATAATAAATATAGGTTACACTAAAAAATTACCAAATATTTACCATAGATGTATATGACAACCAAGAACCTTATACTAGTTACGGTACTCAAAATTATGTTTTAATTCAAAAATATGATGCAAAGACCTAAAACCGCGGAAAATCAAGTAGTAGCTACGATTATACCCCTTCATCTTATACCAGCTATAAATCACTCAATTTTAGGTATTTTTCAAATTTTTAAATTGAACTGGAAAATATATTTGTCAAACTACATTTCATTAGTTTACCTCGATTGCAAAAAAGATCATCTCGATAGTCAAAATTGTGTTTCAGCTGTCTGAATTAAGAATTTTTTTAATACACATACGATATTGATGTTTTGGACTATAAGGAGGCACCAAAATTCATGAAATTGTTATTTTGAGAATTCATTAATGATATTAGATAGATTTCTCACATATTCACAACATGAAAAAAATATGGATGAAAATTTGTGATTTGGATGACAGTTATGGAACTTGGAAAAATGAGATCAATCAGTTTTTGGTCGTTTAGGCGTTTAGGGGTTAAGGAGTGCCTCCTGCAGTCATTACAGTGACACATTTGATAAATAAAATTGACACATATACAAATCAATTGGTATATTGAAGTAATTCACTTCTTCTGGGCGTTTTGTATTGTATAATCAATTATTGTATATTGTAGCGCCATAACAAGTTGGCAACCTTTTGCAATTTAATGATTTTAAAGTTAATTAAATCGGCCTTTCAAAAAAAAAATCTTGATATTTTTTTTTAAACTTTTTAACAAAACATGGACATTTCAAGAAGAAAAAAATTTAAAATGTTAATCTCATCACTAAAGAAGACAAATATTCTCGATAATTAAAAAATTTAGAGACAACTACTAAATTTCAAAAATGCTTTGAGAATCTTAAAGACAACATTGAAAGAAAGCAATAAATACAAAGAGGAATATAACAGAAGTCAACAATGAAAATAAATAATTCCAAATATACCCCAATATTGTTTAAAATAATATCAACAAAATGGAACAACATTCACAAGGTGCTTAAAAAAGAAAAGTATCACATATATATGTTGAAGAATTATTTTATTTTTTTAGCCATTGAATTTTTATAAGTAAAACAAAAAATATACTAAAATTGGATTGTATCTATTAGCTTCAAAAGAACCTTGACATATGAAGAACTTTGATTACAAAAAATGTTACCACATTTACAACAAATCTCACTTTTTCATGTATACTAGGGAGTTCTCCATTAGAGAAGTCTAGCCACAGTATAAACTCTAATTGCTTATAAATCTAATTGTTGGCCAATCCTCAATTTCCCTATAATTCTTGACAGTTGGGCAATCCTCAGTACAGGGTAGAAACTTACAAAGGGATTGATTCAAAGTCAACAACGAATTGTTGTACGCAGGCAAGGAAAGGAAAGAGCAAAAACAATTTTGATAGATTCACATCGCCCATGACCAATGGAAAGATGAGATTGCATGTTCGAGTGCATGAAATTATTTTGATTTTGCAACGTTCATATCAGGCATGATTTCAACAGAAAATAGAAAAGGATTTGACCTGTTGCAACCAAATCTGCAAGTCTCGAGGAAGACATCGCTAACAATGGGCAACGAAGTGAGGATCATGTCTTACTCACCGTTAGAATAAAAGAAGAGTTTGAAATTACAGCAACGTCTAGAATGTAACGTAAGGCTTCTCAAAGTAAAGCACATGGCTAGAAAATTTCAGCATCTCGGAAAACAAGCCAAGCTTAGCAACGTACATGAGGAATGGCAGATTCACAGAGATTGATGAGTTATACTTGTCCTGGTTTTAAGCGCTCTTGTCTGTCCCGACCAAATGAAGAGCCATGAAAACCTCACACGGAGCACAGAAAGTAAGGGACGAAGCAACTGGCAATAAAGAGGACTTCAACTCATGACTCTTACCTACATTTGCTATTCTGAATTTCAGTGCTGTACTGTACAGAATTCTTTTGAGAAAGGTGGCCTTCATATAAGCTATATTTGCCAGTATTTATAATTCAGAGATCCTAGAAGAGTTTAAATGACAGACACGAGTAAAGTAGCATCATGGCTGGAAAACGGCCGCTTTGATGAGCTTCTGAGTTTCATTCAATTGAATATAAACTTGTCTCAGATACATGACCTTGCAGTTAGAAAAATAACACGTTGTTTTGTTGTTTAGGTCGGCAAAATTACCTTCACAGGTCAGTACACGAAGATAAACCAGTTGTGTATTAGCTGTCACTTACATAGTGTCTTTTAAAATGAGCAGCATATGCAACAAGCAAAAGTGGCAACAACTTAGAGCGACAGAATTCTCAGCCCAAATAAAGACGATCGAAGCTTGACATGCTGTAACTGAGGTCGAAGTGGCTACGATGACCTTCCAAAAGACTGCAGATGTCTCATTGATATATGCTATAATTTGAAGCAACCCAAAAATCTTAAAATGCCCAGATCAAAACGAAAGTTGACCCAGAATAACCCGCGATAGTCATTCAGATGTTCCGCATGCCTCAGCCTTAAAACCGAACAGATACAGACCGTGACAGAAACATGTAATAGGGCCACAAAGAAACCGTCGAAGAAGTAACATAACAGACCGGATCTTACTTGTGAATACGAGTCTCAGAAAGTCTTAGAATTATAAAGAGCGGAAGAGGATTAAAAAAAAATCATTAAAATGATCTAAAGCAGGTATCTAACGAGCCCTGTTCCGAAAAACATTAAAATCTGCATGATGCACGCCGCCAACAACAATCGACATGATATACATCAAGACGGAACACACTGGACTACTGTTCGTAAAGAAATCTCCAGAAGAGTCGGGAACCAACATCTCAACTCGTAAATGAAAATATCAATTGACTCCTCTACAATGCAAGAGTTGCCTCTGCCAGCAAACTTAACCCTAGTATCTACCAGTCAGTAGTAATCATTCTGCACATTCGCAGAGAAAAGATGTTACACATCCAAAGTCTAAGCCATCCATGAGAGTCTTGCACATTCTAGTACCTTATGTAATAGGAATAAACCAGGCGAAGGATATGTATTCTCACGATATGCGATTCAACAAGGAGCTCCGATCCATGACCATCACAGTGGATTCACAACGTCACTGCCGCTTCTGCTTGGCGCTGCAGCTGCTCTGTTCTCTTGTTATTCTTCATCGCCTCCACAAGCCACAAAACGCCTTCCTGAATCCCAGAGCCCTCGTGAGCAGAAATTCCTTGCACCCTCGATTGAATGCTCTTCTGATCCTTGAGCTCCAGATACCGCGACAACTCCTCAGCGTTAACCGCACCCGGCAAGTCCTGCTTATTGGCAAAGACCAGAATCGGGGCGCCCTGCAAATCGGGATGCCTGAGCACCTTCTCCAGCGCGGATTTCGTATCCTCAAACCGGGTCTTACTTGCGGAATCCACTACATAAACGACCGCATGCGCTTCTTCGTAGTATTTCTCCCAAATGGTGCGTAACCCTAATTGCCCTCCCAGATCCCAGAAGATGAGCTTCGACTTATGAGCCTCCACCCGGCCGATGTTAAGACCTACTGTCGGCACAATTCGATCCGGGGGAAGCCCTTCCACATCCGAGTACAGAGTTTTCAGTTTCTCAAGCAGTGTAGTCTTCCCCGCCTTGTCGATCCCCAGTATGAGCACATGGAACTCCGCTTTGCTGAACAGGTATTTCCACAGCCCATAGAGCAGGGAAAACATCCCGCCCGCGCTCTCTCCCGCGCTCCAAACGCACCAAATCCACTCGATGCAACACCACTTTCCTCCAAACCACACCACTCGATGCCCACAACCGAAACCAACGCAACAAAACACCCCACCCACAAGGGTTTAACAACTGCCTCCCAACCCACCCGCACGATCAACCCACGCGCATGTGCCCTGCCCGGAACACCACGCTCTCGAACCCATACACTCCTCTCAATCAACTCTCCTCCTCACCAACCTAGAAACCAAAAACAAAAAATCCTCCTCCTCCCAAACCATCCAGCCCTAAAACCAACAACATCTACACATAACCCTCCTCCTATAAACACTTACAAAGCACAGCTTCCTCCCCAACGTGGCCAAAACGATGTTCATCCCTCCAGAACAGATCCTCCCGTCTCCCACACCGGATTCTAACCACCAACAATCACCATAGCGAAGTTCCCAGGTCGGAGATGTCAATCAGAAGCGCGATTGAATTGTCGAGGGTTTCGTTCCAAACACGAACTATCTCAGATCTATGTCCCAAAAGAAGCTGTGAATCGGGGAGAATGTGGGAAGTGGCTCACGGATCTGCAACCTGGTCGAGATGCGATTGCAATAATCTCTCCACATCAACTGCAATCGTCTCCCCACATCGACTAGGATGCATCTTCTGTAATAGCAAGTGTGTCGTGACCGAGAACACTTCTCTCACAGCGTCAGGGATGACAAATTCTGGGCAGAATCGACCTGATTCTCCTGCCCTGACGGACCGTTCCACGTGGAACGCGTCTCTTCTCGGCGTCTGGGGAAAGCAAACAAGTGAGTGGGCTTGGTGAATTCATTTCTGGAGGGGCCCAATGATATGCGGAGCGATTCCTGGCTTTTGAGTTATGTACGTCAGAATTTTTCTCTTTACTGGTTTGGTTATGATTCTGCATTTTGTCAATTTATGATGCTGTGTGTAGCATATGGGTAAAGTTACTGGAAGCTCAAGTTTCAGTACTCAGTACATTGTTTGGAATGTGTTTTGTATGTGTGTGATGTGATTAGGGTTAACCATCAGATGAGCTTGAGTTGAGTGGTTGTGGATTTGGCCACACTGTCAGGGTTTATGATATGGTGACATTTGGTGGATTAGGCAGGCGATGGAGGGAGGTTTATCAGTGTGGACGTTGTTGCACCTGGTTTCGGATGAGGTTGTAGGGGAGTTGTGCATGGGGTTCTAGTTGGGGTTGTTGATAATCAGGTGCAATGGCGGCTGCGTTGGTGCGGCCTTCGGTTCTTCTCATGCCGACGCTTTCTGCGGGGTTGAATAGTCAGCTGAGACGCCTCCGAATCGGTTCCAGTTTCTTGCGCGTCCTTTCCTGCTCGCTGCACACCGTTGTGGCGGCTGAGGACCCGGTGAGCTTGCGTTTTGTTTAACCCAAGTGGCTATGTTCGTTTCTTTTGGGTTGTTTGTGTTGTTGGATTGTTGATTTAGCTGTAGATTTAACTATGGTCTGATATTTGAAACCGGGAATCGTCACTTTTCTGCATTGACGATTCACTTTGTAAGGGGGACGAGTTTTAATCCATAGACAGAAACTAGGGCAGAATGCTGAACAGGGTTTTAAGGCGTGGTGGTTTATTTCTTCAGAGTGAGGAGCGGTACAAGCATACCATCACATCCGGCCCACATACATTCAGGGGCGATCTTAGTGAATCGTGGGGAGCTGGTGGCACAGCTCCTGAGTATGCCCTCTCTATCCCCCTACTTTCGAGAGACTTTCTACCAGATTAAGCTCACAAAATAATTTGTACTCAAATTTGCAATTTGTCTCTGTTGCTGTAAATTGATCATGAAATTCTGGTGTTAGTCTGTCTCATGCCTTTTATGTGGTTTGTTTGAAGGCCAAAGGACTATGCTTTCGCTGGTCTAGCAATGTGCTCATCGATGACAATTCGCTTGGTCAGCTTTTATTCCCAGTTCTTTCTTTTTGTTACACAAATTTATCTGTTCCGGTGATACTAAATGTTGAGATCATTTTGCGCATTTTATGTAAACCTGCATCATTTAGTTTAGGTCTACTGGCCTCCACCGAATCAACGTTTTGCTTGTGTGTGAACACTTGGATTTTCTTTGTAATATAGTATATCTTTGATCACGAGGCTGTATTTTCCGAGCGAGACTCTACTGTGGTCTCACTAGGGGTCAATGGGCAGTTTGCAGAGAGGAAGAAATGGCCTCTTCGACGCGTCACAGTGACTGTAAAGGAGGTTTCCAGCAAAGAACTTCGTAAGCTTTGAAAACCACTACACAATCGTCGATTCAGATTTCAAATTTTGGTCAATGTGGTGAAGGCAGGGATTGAGGACTCTAATTTGAGTGAAGGTTTGTCGATGACAGTACCAGCATTCCAACGTAGAGTCATGTCGAAGACTGAATTGTGTACGGCTCCTCAGTCGTATCAACAGGAAAATGATTTGGGATTGATCTACGGCTAAGGTGTTTGAAATATATTTAAAATACCTTCTGTGCAGACGGAACTATCCCTGATGGGCTGCAAGTGATAGTCTCCCTTGAGGGCGAATTAACTGACGCTCAGAAGAAGAGATTGATTGAGATCTCAGGTATTTCACTTCAACCTGCCATCTTAGATCAATTGTCGTTTATTGTATCAGTCCAGGCTATTTATGTGGATCCTCAGTCATTGGGATGTAGAACAAAATCATCATGGCTTTTTGTGAATTTTAGTCTTATAAGTACCTTCTATGATCTGGTTGACAATCCGGTCTGGGCTTTGCTGATTGTTTATTCCATGTGCAAGCGTGCTAACGGTATGATCTTTTAGTATGCTAGAAAATGTAGTAATCATAATGTGTTTACAATGCTAACTAGAAATTAGAAGCAGTGTTCCCTTCAGCGTAATCTTGACCTCCCCAGATGTTTTGTATGCAGAGAGGTGCCCAGTGAAGCAGATGATGCTTGGGAAGATGCGAGATGGGATTTCCGTACACCTTGCTACGTAGCTACCCCACTCAATTATGACTCAGATCATCACTAATTGTGATCTTCAAGGATAGGACAACCTTTGCTGAAGTAGACTTAGATTCAGGTGGTTCTCTGTTACACAAAACGCATATTCCTGTTTACCTTTGTGTGAAATGTACGTGTTTTGAATTGATTCAGTAGTATAAATGCTACACTCTCGTCGACCTGTTCATCCATCTCCTGTATTTCCGGCTTCGGATCTTCTGTTCATCGTGGTTATATGGATGAAAAGGTTCTCGTGGTGTAGTTGGTTATCACATCAGTCTAACACACTGAAGGTCTCCGGTTCGAACCCGGGCGAGAACATTTTAATTTTTTTTTCCCAAACACTGGACGAACTGTTTGTTGTTGAATTTGATTTTATTCAATATCATTTTCATTACATTTTTTTATCACGTAATGGTGTGTCTAAATTAATACAATTTTACATCTAGATTTTCTACTTTTTATTAAAACCTAATTCATCTTTCGCTTCTCCTTGGCCTTCAGTTTTGTTAAATACTCCATATCTTTGAATTTCTTTTTTTCGGCTAAAAATTCAGAAATTTTCTCAGTACAATTTGTCATGTTTGTAGCTGGCTCCCAAGTAGCTTCTTCTCTTGGATAACCCTTCCAATGCACTAGATATTCTTTGAAGACCTTGAACTTTTGTGATGTTGTTCGTAGTGTTGATAACCTTGATCCTACTATTTCTTCCACAGTCCACTCATCAGTATCAGAGTCATATATATCATTAAAATCAACTCCATATTTATTCTTTCCGTTTGAAGATTTATCTTTAAATTTCCTCTTTAAAAATCCTTTCTCGGAAAATTTAGATGTTTTTATTTCATCATTTTCATCTAAGGAAAAAGAAGACTCCTCATGATTTGAATCATTATTCACAATTGTGGATTTTGTTAAGTCATGAGAAGAATCATTAAATCTAATTGGAGACTTTCCACGATTCAAATCATCATTCACAATTGAGGATCCATAAAAAAGATTATTAGATCCAATCGAAGACTCATCTATATATTCACAAGAAGCCTCATTAGAATTAATAAAAGACTTTTGCAAAGATAATATATTATCTGTATTCATAGAAGGCCTTTGTATACGATATACATTATCAAAACTCATTTTTGAAGACCTTTCTTATCACTTGAAGCTTTTAATATATATTATTTCCCAAAACGACTCAACTTCATACAACCCACCTACACAATAAATACAATAATAGACAACACCAACACCAAATACCAAAAATATATGATTCATTTATTCTACCTTTCACCATATTTATAATCACCAACAAAGTAAAAGATCCAACTAAAACCTAATAGGCAAACCTGAAAGCACTCATGTCACACAACCTCCATAAATAGGGACCTAAGTTTACTTTCCCAGTTTAGAAACCAGAAATAAAATCTGAAAGTAAAAGAGTGAATATTTTCCAAGTACCATATGGAAGATACCATCCAACTCTCCTGTTAATGAAGGGACAAAAAGACACACCATCGCCAATTGAAGCTAACTTACTTCTCACTCTCCAACAACTTACAGTACCACAAGTGAATGATCCCAGCTTGTTTATTTTATTTATTTATTTTTGAATGATCCCAGTTTATAAGTGCACCCTGTGCAGATGATCAAACAGCAAGGACAGGCAACTGCCATAGGCTACCTCAAGTTAACCCAAATAAGAACCTGACTCCAGGTCCTTCAATAACTTAGAACCTCCTGCACAATGCCAGGCGTTCCAAATCCATAGCACAAGATCGACAACTCCATCACAATATCTAAGGACCTACACCCGTCACCTCCCCAATACTGAAAACCATATTATCCATCCCACACAGTGCCCGGATTTCAGAGTCCAGACCATGAATCCCATTAATGGAACACTGTAAGTTAGTCAGCTTCACTTCAGCGTCGCTCATGTGCCTACTGTCTGCACTCTGCAGTCTGCATCCCCTTGTTTAGAACCAGTCGACGTCCTCAGATGACGCACCGAGACCTGGATTCCGGATGCATATCAAAAAACCATCACTGGAACAGAAACTACTCCATTTGTACATCGGAGGGTGTGAAATCTAGGAATTTGGATAGATACTGTTGGTTTCGGGGCTCGGTGATGGGTTTGGGTATACGTCGTCTTGGCAGTCGGAAGCGGAGACAGACAGACAGACAGACAGACAGACATTTCAGATCGACATTCAGAGCGATGGCGATGGCGTGATATTGCCCCCATGCTCATAAGTTAGTTCGCTAGTGTTGCAGTACTGGTTCTTTTTCTGGTATCTAGTGTCTAGTTTCTAGGTTCTGGTTTCTAGTGTCTAGTTCCTTGTTTCTAGATTCTAGTTATTCGACTGGAGCATGAATTTTTTTATCTGACTGAGGTTCTAGTCTGGGAGTGAGTTTGGGTGGAGTGAGTTTTCGTGTCTACAGTTTTTGTGGTGTTTAGAAAGGTAGGATCTTTGGGTTCAGCTTCAAAGCGTCACCTTTGGGTTACTGGTTTAGGTTTAGTTTTTCGAGGCTTTGGGAGGATCAGGGGCCGGTTGCGAATTTTTTGGAATTTATTTTTCGTTTTTTAGTTTTCTTTCATGTTGTGAGCTGCATGGCATCTTTTGGAATGTGAAAGGAGTTTATGTGGGAGAAGTTTAGTTTAGTTTATTTTTTTTGGAGTGAGTTGATGTGAAGAGGTGCTAGGCTTAGTGGTAGTGTCCGACATTTTCTAGAGCGTGAATTTGTGCTCTACTGTTGGAAATCCTGGAGTGAGAGTGGTGGATTCTGGTGAGGGGAGCTGGCAAGGAAGAAATAGGGTAGTGCTTGGGGGAACAAGAGGGGAGGATTGTGGTACCGTCTCTCGAATTGGTGGTGAAGACAGAGGTGTGTTTAGGAAAGAGAGCGATGGAGAGACTTAAGAAGCTTTTGCAGCAGCCCGACAACCGCGTGTGTGCGGACTGCGGGGCTGCAGATCCTAAATGGGCGTAAGTATCCGATTTCTGTTTCATTTCTTCCTTATGGTTGGCCGTGCGAGAATATCGTGGTTGCTAGGGTATACAGGGTCTCTGATTGTTAGATCGAATGCCACAAGTACTGCTGTTTTTTGATTGGGTTCTTCTATGATTGGGTAATGCAGATCGACAAGTATAGGAGTGTTTCTGTGTATCAAGTGCTGTGGAGTGCACCGAGGCCTTGGTGTGCACATCTCAAAAGTAAGTACACCTTGAATTCTACATTCGGATCGCACATATCGAGCTTTTTGAATCGTGTTTGTTTTATTTCAAGAATAATGTGGAATGGAGGGCCGACCTTAATCTTCGATGAACAATCCTATGCACCCCGACTACGATGCTGACAATGAGATTGAGCTTGAATGTATGATTCTTCTTCATTGGAGCAGAAGAGTGCGGTAGTCTAGTTTTTTTTGGACTGGAGTAGTTTTGCAATTTTGACGACCTCCTGTAACACACAATGAAGTGAGCTTATGCGAAAATGCCATCTGCAAGAATTCATTTGGTGTTTTCCCCCTACTCCTGTTTCAGGTTGTTTCTGTGACTCTCGATGAATGGTCAGATGAGCAAGTTGACCTCATGGAGGCCATAGGTGGTAATGCATTAGCTAACTCAGTCTACGAAAATTCCATACCTCCGGATACACGGAAACCTCCTCCGAATGCGTCTGTTGAAGAACGTTCTGATTTTATAAGGTGAGCTGCTTTCTTGTTCTAGTTATTCTTGATGATGAATATTCATACTAGAAGAAGTGCACCAACGCATTAGACTTGATTTTAGCTCTGGCAATTGTTCTGTAAGAACGTAGTGATAATGATGATTAGACTTTTGCTATGCAGCAGAATCCCCCTCGAAAGTCATCGGACGAAGTTAATCCTAATTTCATCAAGTGCTCACCAATTTGTGCAGGCGGAAGTATGAGGACCAGGAGTTTTTGAAACCAAACTTGCGAATGAAAGCTACCTCTCGTACGAGGTCTTCTGCTACTACAGAAGAAGACAGCCCACCAGCACCTAGTAACAGGGCTTCCATGAATAGCAACATGGATTCAACTTACAGTAGCAGGACTTCATCGTACAGTAGTACCAGGGATTCCATTCATAGCAACAGCAGTCAACGCGGCACTCCGCCTGGCAGTTTTAGCAGCTACAGAAGCTCTTCTTCCTTCGCTCCAAGTCGTAAAAGTGGTGCCTCTTTGTCCCGTACTTCTTCAAGCCCAAGCACGGTATTGTTCAAATTATCCTTACGTTTTCATTTTTTGAACTCACGAGGGCGTCCAGTGACGGTTGTAGCTTGTCACCGTACTTCGAGTAGATTTTCAATGAGCGTTAAAGTGGTGTGGGAATGTGCTTGATGGTTTCGATGCTTGACATTTCGAAGCCCATATGCTTTATAGATGTGGAAAGGAGGTCCTGAGAAGGAGGTTCTCCGAAAGTGGTCTTGTTTTATTTGTCCTTTGGTCAAAACGCATGACGTTGAAGCTATTAATTTCAGCTATATTACTGAAGAAATGAGCGGAGGTGTTTGAATGTTAACACGCGATGTTGACTTACAGAGATAACTCTATCTCCACTCATTAGAGCCACATTTTTTGCTGTGATGGACAAATCGACAATGTAGTATTCGGATTATATTTAACTCTGAGGTTTGTGATGTAACAGGCTGGTATGGTCGAATTTTTGGGAATGCTGAAAGTGAGAATCGTAAGGGGCATAAACTTGGCTGTCCGCGACTTGCTGTCTAGTGATCCCTACGTTGTTGCCACCCTTGGAGGACAGGTACTCATGACAGTATACCCCCTTTGGATTCTCTTTTGTTCTTATTCATGCTTACTACAAATCTCAAACCTAAGCACACACGTTGTTGCCTGAATGAATCTTCTTTCATGTTGTTTTGTTGAAGATTTTTCACCAACGTTTTTGTGTCCCGCAGTCCGCTAAAACCAAGGTGGTCAACAGAAACCTCAACCCAGTCTGGGATGAAGAGCTCATGCTCTCTGTACCGAGTCCTCCTCAGCCCCTCAGGCTGGTGAGTGTTCTTGTGAGAATTCCTTACAGAGGATTCAAGTTAATTGACGTATACGGGATTCATTATTTTGTCAATTTTTTCCATTGCGTATCTCATGAACTACATTGGTTTCTAAGACGCTATGTCTATATATGAATATTACAACTGTAATGGTCATCCTGCAACCCAATATCACCCGGACCAGTCATCAATTTTTTGGAGCATGCTTTGTAAGACCTCGCAAGTTGTTACCTGCTGACATTTATAACACCTAGTGACCTAATGCGTACGTTTGATTTTCCAACATAACTTACAACCATCAGGGAAACATGCGGATACTTATAAGTACTTTGTGTCACCCTTGTGTTTGCAGCAAGTGTTTGATCACGACGTCTTCTCAGCTGATGATTCAATGGGAGAGGCATCAGTGGACCTCAATCCACTTATCATGGCTGCTCAAATGCACCAAGGCATGTTCGAAGAGTTTGGATGTGAGCAAATAGGTCGATGGCTGGCCTCTAGCGACAACTCTCTTGTCAAAGACAGCAACATTGAGGTCATCGACGGTTTAATCAAGCAGGATGTGCATTTAAAGTTGAAGAGCGTGGAGAGAGGGGAGATTGAAGTCTCGCTTGAATGGGTTCCTCTCAGCGGATTGTAATCCGTGTTCCTTCAACGCGCCTCCAACAGACACGCTGCACAGACGATTGAAGCTTTCACTGCCAATCTCTGTCATAGTTGTGCATCAAACAATTTTTTTATTTTTTTAAATTTCGTTTCTTTTATCACTATTTTTTCTTGCAATTTTTCAATTGGCACGTCGATCAAACTCGGGTGCTGGAAGTTTCAGAAAGTCTGTAAAATGGTATGTGCAAAGTACCTATGAACAAAAGAAATTGTACCGAATTAACTCCCAGCCTTCCATTGCTAAATGCCACCATTGGCTATTTTTTTGTCTATCCTTGCCTCAATCAGAATTCTGCGTAAGTCTCTGTAAACTTCCATGTCTCGATGTTATACCCATATCATTCCTTCCCTTTCAACGTCCCCGAATGCGAAATTGCATTCACTTAGATTGTTCTCAGAACCCATTTTCTTCACGAATGCAACAAAAGGGTACTGTACATGGAACTACCTTAAGTGAATGAATGAGAATGGATCCAGATCACAGGTGATATGCACGTAAATCTCCATCTGCATTCTGAAAGTTCATAACTTGCAGGGTCTGTTTTGAGATCAGAAAGATTAGCGTGAAGGACATGAACACTTCCAGTTGGTTTCAAGCCTCACGATGACTGAATTCCTGTCATACTTAACATTACACCCACTCCAATCTAACTCCCGACACAGAACCATAGCATCCCGTTGCACTGCGACGTAATTAACAAGATGATGACATTCCGATCGATTGGGTGATAAGCGGAGAAAGAGGAAACCAGCCAGCCTGGGCCAACAGAGCCTCACTAGCAAGGCAAAGAAAGAAAGCCGGATTTGGATTCGGATTAGAAAGATCACATTATCACTCACCCGGACCCCATGAGGCGCTTCTAAATTTACCATTAAATATCAAACCCTGTCCCTCGGATATAGTTTTTAGCCAGTTTCAAAATACTTGAATCATCATGTATTTTCAATAGTTTTCCAAAAATATCTGATGGCTTTCTAAGGCATCATCAATGACTAGAATGCCATTTCTGTGTCTCTAGAATAATATAACATTCTAATCTGGTGAGTGATGTTTAGTGACGTCTGAGGCTAGTATTTTTTTTTTTGAAACAAATGAACGAAAATTCATTGCAAAGGGAAACCAAAATACAGACGTTTGAGGCTAGTTAACTTGCATGGGTTTAATCACACTGTCTTGTGTCACAATCTTCTCAATGAAACAATATTGATTCCCATCTCCATGAGACAAGTTATTGCTGACTCATGAGGTGCAATACTGAAATCACCATGAAGTTAACAACATGCATGATGATGATTTTAAAAAGAGGTTTTTCACATTGGTGTAGATATCAATTTACATATGCTAAGTTACAGAACATGGACTAATTATACAGTACCGACCAAATGAAGAGAAAGGCTAATGAGCAACGTTCGGCCTTTTTTTGGTTGTTGGTATTGGTTTGGAATCAGATCCAAAGGGGTCATTGGCTCAGTTCTGTGGCAGCCAGCGGAGCCAACTAAGTTACGCTTACAACTGGACTCATGGATCATCCACCTGTTCCAAAGAAGCCTGGCACCCAAATTTGGAGCCTGGGTGGGGTGCTCACTATAATAATAAATTATGAGATTTTACAACTTGGGTCCAAATTTCTCAGGGAATCACGGAATTTGGAGGAGTTTTGATTTCTTTATTCGCACTATTGTGTTTGATATTTGTATTCATGGAATTAGCAAAATGTAAGAGCTAATTTGCATTCAAGGTAAATTTAAAGTTTCACTATGACAACAATGTAAAGTGAAATGAAATTCATGATTCTATGATGGATTTAAAATAAATAAATTTGGCCGGTCCTTCAACTTCCATATATTAGTTTTCTTCTTAATTTGGTTTTTTTCTATCACGGATTTCTTTTTTCTTTTTCATTTCTCATCAAAATAACTCAAATTATGGAAATGATCCAATTCAGTAAGATTTCGGCTCATCCAAATCCTAAAAAACTAAAAGCATGGCTACACACATTTCCACCTCACCATATTCAAAAAGACAAACACAACCTAAGAAATGTAAAAATACCTCAATCAAATGTAAAAGCACTAAGCAAGAAAAAGTAAAATAATGGCTATTAAACCCTACAACCCTACAACCCAACACATCCCAATGCAAATCCAAAAAGAGGCAAAGAAAGAAGCAAAACCCGAAGCAAATCCTTAAACTGGTGTTCCCTTAGTCACTACCGAGGTTACTTCACATGTTTCTATATTATGAGTCAAAATAACTTGACTACTCCTCTGATTCGCAGAGAGCTCCTAGAGAGGTGGAGAGACTCACAAGTTTAGGGTTCCAAATGGTGTAGAGTGTGTCCCCGCTTTACATACCCGGACTCCTGGTTTAATCAAAAACAAAATCCAACACCCGGACTAAAAACAAGCCCCATCCACAGAAATCGATTTCCATCCACCGAAAACGAGCTCCATCCATCCACGGAAAAGGACTCCATCCACGGAGACGGACTCCACCCACGGAAACCGGACTCCATCCTTGAAACACGAAATTCGAATCCCTGGAGCCGAGGAAGAGCAGAAAGTAAAAGCTCTATGCCATAGTGTCAAGTGTCCCCTCCAGGCTGGCAGATGCTTTATTTGAAAAGCAAAAGCACTGCTCACTCCTCTCTCTCTCTCTCTCGCACACACTCACTCCTCGTCTGCATGTCTGTCTCTCCGAGTTCATCTCAACTCATCTCATCTCGTGATCTCCGATCTCTCACACATCTTCCTCGCCCCCACTTGCGCTAACCCTCGCACGCACGCATTCTCCACACTGCACTCCCTCCTACCTCCGGTGAGGAAGGTTTTACGAGAGAGAATGATTCAGTGGCGCTTCTAGATGTTCATGACTCTCGTTTCTGGATGGAGCTTTAGAGGAGGGCTGAATCGGTGCAGGATCTTGCATTAGGGTTTCCGCATGAGATTTTGGTGATATCTTGACGTGTGGAGTGATGCGGAGAGTGGATGAGAGCTGGTTTCGGGAGGGGGTGGACAGGGCGGAGAAGGCGGGGAAGGTGGACAGGGCGGACAGGGCGAGGGAGGAGGGTGTGATGGCGGGGGGTGGGGAGGGGGAGAGTGATGGGGAGGAGGGTTACAGTGGATGTTGTTTCTTGCCAGGGAGGGCGATGAGCGGGCGGTTGGCTGCGAGCGGGTCGGGGGTGAAGGGCGGGGGGTTTGTGCGGTTGAGTGGGGAGGATCGGGAGGGGGTGGAGGTGGAGAAGGGGAAGGGGAGGGCGTTGCAGAGGTCGAGATCCGTGTGTGCGACGATCTTCTTTTGTTGTCGGTCGCGGGAGGAGAGGCGGTGCACGACGGTGGAGGTGCGGGCGGTGGATGGGGGGAAGGAGGGGCGCAAGTGGGAGGTTGATGTGGATGAGGAGTATATTAAGCCGCCGTACTGGAAGCAGCTGGTCCGGAAGGTGAGGTCGCAATGCCGCCCCAGGGTGTCCGTGCACAAGGCGGGGTCCGAGTGGCTGAACTACGACGCGCAGAGCTACCAGATGAACTTTGATGACGGGTGCTGGCGGGAGAATTGCTCCTCGTTTTTGTATGCCGATGAGGGGGATGATTCTGCGACGCGGGCGCGGGCAATGCACGAGGCGCTGTTCAAGAAGTTCGTCGCGAGTCGCACGCTGCAGGACAGTCCGGGGTTGGTTACGAACCGCAGTGGTTCGAGATAGCTATGAGTTTGCGGCTCAGGGAACTCTCGTTTAGTTTTCTCACGGGTTTGTGAACCGCGATGGCGGAGATAGCCTTGGAGAGGGTCCTGAACAAGATTATGTTAATGTTAGTTAGATCGATTATGATTCTTGGCTGGAATGGTCCAAGGATTTGTATCATAAACTGGCGTTTAAGTCAGAATTAGCCAAGAAATTAGCGGCTACTTTTCCATATTCGGATTGGTGGGTCACCATTTAAATTTTACTATACAATTTTTTCCCCACGTAGGGTAGTAGTCTACCCGTGGGCTACTTCATTTATCTGAAAAATCCTTATAAATATAAGGATATTTGACTGCATTCGCTGCCTCAGTTTCGTTTCTGGAAAATCCTTTACGGTTTCATGTATGGTTGATTTGAAAGGAGGATTTCTTGATTTATTTTGTGTCTATGTTGCTCGTCTGGGCCCGACTTAAGAAACGGTCACTGTCTCGTGACATCCATGTGGATATCTGCACCCTGCATGTATTTGACCTACTTCGGCGTGGGTCCTTATACAATATAAAGGTGAGTACCATGCTGCTCGGGTGGCAAGAGTCAAGAGTCAGACAATTCTGAAATATCAATGCAGAAATGAATAGCTGATGTATGTACACGTTTGATTATAAGCTTCTTCAATGCAGGAACTTAATTTTGCTGTAACAGGACTTACAAGCCAATTTCCCTTAAGGGCGCGCGTCCATAGCAGCAGGCATGAATGCCATGCGTTGAGGTGCCACACATCAGTTCTATATAGTTGTTGCTCACTTCAGAATATATTATGCACGTCGGACGAGATTGCTCTGCTAGTAAATCGGTATCCTGGATCTCAGCATGAAAACTTAGAACATGCTTCAGTGGAGATGTTTTCTTCCTAAGGTAGAGAGGGCTAAAACCGACCAGTTAAGCTTTTGAGCATGGGTTTTTGAGGCGAGAAAATTGATGAGGATTTTTCCCCTTTGGAGACATAAGCTTATTCTTGAATGCAAAAGAATTTGCAATTTTACACCCAATATTGAAATAGTTACAAATTTTTTAAGTGAAAAGTTGAAAACCACCCATAACTAATATGTAGGCCCACCTAAAACTGACCACCATGACACCAAAACTTGATCACCAGAATATTTCCATATGATTCCCTTTCTACCAATCATGCTTGATACTTTCTTCTAGATCTCTCAAGATTTTAGATCTCACAGAAGGTTGGAATTGGAGAAGACTACTGATCGGTTGTGGGTGCCCGGTCGGGAATGGGCCTCTCTACCTTATACCTCTTTTGTTATTCAACAGGTGGGAAGGATTTTTGCCAATGAAGATCGTGAATTGGTGACCTGGATTGCACGTGCAATGGCGAAAGTAGGCCAAGAGGGGTGTCATCACCTAAGATTCTTGAAACATGTGTAAGCCTGCTTTCTCTCTATTCTGCTTTATTTTGTGAAAGGTCTTAGTATTGATTCAGAAAGGTGGAGTTTAAATCTGCTCGTCTCCACTTTGTACTACTTGACCATTATATTGGTATTCTAGGGGTCCATCTACCATGTCCTCATCCACATGTGTGTTAGAGTTAATTCCAGGTGGCACATTGTTGCCAACTGGATTGTACTCTCTAAACAGCCACCCCACGACTAACGATAGAACTGATCAACGTTAGTGGGGTTCAAGCTGTTATGTGAAAGGCCGTTGGTAACGAACCACCAAGGCTGTACAGCTAGGGCAATATATTAGACTAGTGTAGTCGTAGTTAGATCATCTGAATTTTTACTGCTAAACTTGTTAGTCACCGATCCCCACATGGTATCAGAGCGGGTCTTGTCGTGATATGTAGCTGTTAGTCCTAGTCTGGAAACCACTAGTCGAGCGTAGAAGCAGTCGATTAAGCATTCCAGGAGAAACCGAGCTACAGTTTAGAGTGTTTCTTACAGATCGTAGAGTCGTGAGTCAATATGACCTCCAAAGATTCTCTCATGAGCGAAGCGTCGAAGCTGGACGGTATTCCCAACTATAGTGTCTGGGCATTCAAAATGAAGAACCTCATGAGTCGTGATGAGATCTGGAGGATAGTTGATCCACCCCCTGGGATAGTAGCACCGACTAATCCCGCTGATGTTGCAGCCTTACAGGTACTGAAGAACAGGGCGCTCACCATGATTGCACTTTCAGTTAAAGATAACGTGATTCCCTATATCGCACATATCACGGAGCCTGATCAGTGCTGGGCCACTCTCAAGAACCTTTATGCCAGTGGCAACAATTCAAGGAAGCTGCTGCTGTGTAAGAAGCTGACACTCTTGAAGATGGAGGAAGGCAGCTCAATGCCAGAATTTCTCCAGACTGTCAAGGAGCTTATTAATCAACTGGCATGCATCGGAGAAGTTCTTGGCGATCCTGATATCGTTGAACATGTGTTAATGGCCCTGCCAGGAAGCTATGAGGGTCTGGTGAATACTCTAATGTATCACCCCGTACTTCCCTCCTTTGCAGAACTAACCGTGATCCTCTTGCAGGATGATTTGCGAAGAGAGATGAGGGTCAATCGCAGCACTGAGCACGAGGCTCTCCTGACCAAGAACGGTGGACCTGGAAATCGAAGAAACAATCCAGGAGGTAGAAAGAACCCAGGTGGTGATGATAGCCGCAACAAGAAGAAGTCAGGCGAATGCCACTACTGTGGCGCCGCCGATCACTGGATGAAGAATTGTCCTGTCTTGGCAGCATTTATCAAGAATCGCAAAATGAATCATGAAAAGACCAGTATCAATCTTGTGAACAACTTCACCGATGATAGCAGTAGCGAGGATGAATTTGTTGAAACTCAGACTGATTTAGCGGTCAACCTTACACAGCTCAACTTGGTAGATAAGAGCCAGAAGAATGCTTGGTATGTGGACAGTGGTGCTTCAAAGCATGTCACTGGACATAAGCATCTGCTGAGTGAATTAGAAAACGGTTGTCGCTCCAAGATTAGTACCGCTGGAGGCGAGTCTTTTGATGTGGCCGGAAAAGGGAATGTGGAAATTTCCACCTCCTCTGGAGTAGTAAAATTTGAGGACGTTTTGTATGTGCCTGGCGTAAGGAAGAATCTTCTTTCTGTAGGATCCATTGCTGACGGCCAAAGTCGACCGAAGATTCTTTTCGATTCAAACAACTTCTGGGTACTTCGAGATCACCCAACACCTGCATCTCATCAGATCATTGCTTCTGGTCAAAGGGACAGAAAGAACGGACTATACAGATTTAGGCCACCAAATTTTTCTGTCAACATTGCCGAAAGCACTCAGACAAAACAATCTGCACTGTTATGGCACAACCGCTTTGGGCATTCCAGCTTTAGGGTACTTGCCTACATGAAGGTACATTCAAGAGTCCAAGGGCTCCCTGCTCTCTCACCAACCGGTCCACCCTGCTCAGCCTGTTGCTTGGGAAAGCAAGCACGAACACCAAAGCCCAGCAGGCTCCCTCGTCAACGCATAGTATCGAATGCTTCACCTCCATCACCATCTCGTACAAGCTGCCCATTGGAACTTATCCATTCAGATATTTGTGGCCCTGTGGCGACAAAATCCTTATCTGGATCCCAGTATCTTCTCACAGTTACAGATGACTACAGCAGGTACACCTGGATTTTCTTCCTCAAGCGCAAGTCAGACACACTGACCAAGATTAAACACTTCAAGGCGATGATCGAACTGCAGACAAGCCACCGTATCAAAGCCATCAGGTCAGATAACGGGGGGGGAATACACATCTCATGAGTTCATTCGTTTCTGTGATGAATCAGGTATTTCACGCCAACTCACTCAGGTATATACCCCCCACCAAAATGGTATTGCCAAACGGAAGAATCGCACTCTATTCGACAAAGCCCGCTGCATGGCATTTGCAAGTAATGTCCCTGCACATCTCTGGTCCGAAGCTGTATCGACAGCCAACTACATTGTAAATCGGACCTCGACCCGGGCAATCAATGGCATGACTCCACTTGAGCGTTTTACCGGTCGCCTTCCATCAGTGGCTCACCTGCGAATTCTTGGATGCCGCACCTTTGTCCTTACCACTTCTCCGGCAAAGCCAAAATGGACACCCAGAGCCACCGAATGTATCTTTATGGGCTATGATACAACATCCCGAGGCTTCCGAAACTATCATCGCTCTAGCCGCAGGATTCTTATCTCAAAAGACGTTCACTTTGATGAAACGCAGTTTCCCTGTAATCAGCCCATGAACAAGGCATCAACTCAGGTCATTCAATCCGATTGGCCCTTATTCGAAAATTTTGTAGGATCGCATGCCAACAATCTCCCGCCAGCACCGCAAGCTGCCTGTCGTGCACCAGCGAGCCCAGGTCCAGAGGCCCCCGGAGCCCAGGTTGAGCACCCGCTTCTTGACAACGGCACTGCGTCTGCTACCGTCACCGCAACAGGTTCAGCCTCTCGTCTCTCCCCTCAGTCGTTAGAGCCGATTCATATCTCTAAACCCACACTCTCCTCTTCGAGTGTCTCTCAATCAAGTTTCTTCCCTGCATCCAGTCCAACGGTGCAGGAATCTTCTCATACTTTGCTTGACGATCCATCAACCGAAATTCCAATGAGCCCAGATGTCTCTCCCAATACTCAGATTCCTTTACACACTTATCAGCGACGGCAACCCATTGGATCAAGTTCGAATCCTGATTTTTCTGTTCCTCTCTCACGAAGTGGCCGCCCTCAGAGACTTCCCTCTCACCTCACTGACTATCAGCTACATGTTATAGAGTCAGCTCCGGCTCTTAGCATCCCTGCTTCGCTCAAAGAAGCATTTCTCCACCCTGGGTGGAAATTGGCAATGGAACAAGAACTTGCATCTATACACAGAAACAATACCTGGGACTTGGTGCAGCTCCCTCCCAACCGGAAAGCGATTGCAACAAAGTGGGTATACAGGGTGAAAACTCACACCGATGGCTCCACCGACAAGCTGAAAGCACGCCTCGTCGCCAAAGGCTTCCAGCAGCGCGAGGGACAAGACTACAACGAAACATTTGCACCAGTGGTTAAATGGAATACTCTCAGGAGTATTGTTGCACTTGCAGGTCATCAAGGGTGGCCAATCTACCACTTGGACGTCAAAACAGCCTTTTTAAATGGGGAAATTGATGAGGATATTTACGTATCCCCTCCACCTGGCTTCAGCGATCCTTCTCATCCCACCTACGCTTGTAAGCTTAAAAAAGCCCTCTATGGGCTAAAGCAAGCGCCCAGGGCATGGTATACCAAGGTAGATCGGTACCTGCTTAGTCAAGGCTTGAAGAAATCCCAAGCAGATTACAATTTGTATTATCATAAGGAAGGTGGCAAAATAACACTCCTACTGCTCTATGTGGATGATGTATACCTTACTGGTAGCAACACCACACACATTGCCTCCATCCGATCTGCGATATAGCAGGAATTCGAAATGTCAGACTTGGGCCTCCTGTCATACTCTCTCGGCATTGAGTTTCTCTTCCAGCCCAACGGGATCTTACTCACTCAACGCCAGTATGTGAAGGAAATGCTCCAGGATTTCGGCCTGGCAAATTGCAAGCCGGCTCGCACACCAATGCTTGAAAAACTCAAGCTCACTCCTGACATGGACGCCGCACCTGCTGATCCAGCTCTGTACCAACAAATGGTTGGAAAACTTATTTTCTTGACTCACACACGTCCAGATATTTCATACGCCGTGAGTGTTGTGAGCCGCTTCATGACGAACCCGCAGGAGCCCCATGCTCAAGCGGTCAAGCACCTGTACCGGTACTTGCAGGGCACTGCCAAACTCGCCCTCTGGTAACGCAGGGGGGAAGCAGATGACCTTTGCGGATACACAGATGCCGACTGGGCGGCAGACACGCATGACCAAAAATCAACAACTGGGTTCGTTTTCTTCCTTGGCACAACACCCATCACCTGGAATAGCAGAAAGCAACCGACAGTGGCTCTCTCGTCAACAGAATCAGAATATATGGCCGTCACAGAAGGCACAAAGGAGGCTGTGTGGCTGAGGCGACTTTTAGGAGAAATTCATGTGCAAAATCTGCAAGATCCAACCTGCATTTTCGGAGACAATCAAGGTAGTATTAAACTCGCCCATAACCCAGTCTATCACGGCCGGACAAAGCACATAGAGGTACGCCACCACTTCATCAGAGAAAAGATCCAGTCTGGGGAAATTTGCGTCAATTTTGTACCCACTACTGAGCAGCTAGCAGACATTCTAACCAAAGCCTTAGGCAGGACAACATTCGAGAGATTAAGAGATCAATTGGGTTTAGTCAGGATAGAAACTCAAAAATCTCAACAGAATTTCCAGTCAGAAATTTATTAACAGATAGAGCTTCACAAGCCATAGATGGAAGGGCACCCTTCCAGAGCAGGAGGATAACCCTAAGCAACAATGCAGAAGGGCAAACCACCAACATGCTACTCAAATCGCAAGCCAACACCCCCCATTCCTCTATCTGCTAAATACTCTCCCTGACTACTTGCGCCACCAAGGAGCCTCCGGCTCCAGCTCAATCCTTTCTTCTTGCAACGACACAACTTGTTGCTCCCGTGTCGACGCCTCGTCTCCCACGAAGGAATTAAGGAGGGTCTGTCTTAGCAATTCTGCAGACAACGTCGAAAGTCTGCGGACCAAGCGGCAAAACATCCAGAGACCCAAAATAAGAATCCGCCACAGTGACACATCATTTGCGACAAGTGCACAGAGCTCCTGCCTCGACATCGCAACAGTAGTCGCCATTACAATCCAGTATACACCACCGAAGAAGCGCCCCAAAAGTAGGAGTACTCGGGGCGAGGGAGGGTGTTAGAGTTAATTCCAGGTGGCACATTGTTGCCAACTGGATTGTACTCTCTAAACAGCCATCCCACGACTAACGATAGAACTGATCAACGTTAGTGGGGTTCAAGCTGTTATGTGAAAGGCCGTTGGTAACGAACCACCAAGGCTGTACAGCTAGGGCAATATATTAGACTAGTGTAGTCGTAGTTAGATCATCTGAATTTTTACTGCTAAACTTGTTAGTCACCGATCCCCACAATGTGAAGCCCCGTTTTGCTTCCTCTTTGCTCGATGCTCATTCATAATCGCTGTCATCATGCCCTGCAGCCGGGACTCCATCACAGCAGCCTGCTTCCTTTTTCCTCCCAGATCAAACCAGCTCAACCAGGGGATGTGATCGTCCATGAAGAAGCGTGCAACTGTAATAGCCAACCCATTACTGATGTTCGAGGATTCTTCTTCGGTCACACTCGACTCACTGTCCTTTCCAACGCCTTCCCAGCTCGGTTTCCAGCTTCGGTTGACGAGCCGAAGCGTCTGCTCAAAAGCATTCAGGAGAGTAAGTCCACCTGCATTCTATGAATTTTTGCGTACAACTCAATTGGTGCGTTTGGACTCGCAACTATGTCGCCCAAGATTGACTCGAGCAGGTTGCCAGTCTCTTCGGCACGAATTTGTTGGATTTGCTGTTTCTGCTTCGACGACAACAGTGCGGCAGTGAAAATCTTTCTCAGCTTTCGCCATGAATATTTGTTCGGACTAAATGCAAAGCCTGTAAGGTAATAGATTTTTGTAATTGATCAACACACTTGTTTTGAGTGAATGGAATTTTAGATATACAAACTCTGTGGACATGATCGGAACAACCTGTAACCAAAAACCGGTGATTTATATTGAGTTAAATTTTGACAAACTCCTAATCGCATATTCCTCATGCGAAACTTGCTGCACTTACAGCTCAGGGAGAGAAGCTGATTGCACCGTTACCTGCTGCTAAAAGCCAACCATCTTGAGAACAAACTGAGAAAGATGAGCAACGCTGTTGCTGTGAAGACAATAGGCAGCCAAAGTGACTATTTACCGAGGCAGCAGCAGCGAACACTCTAATCCCTTTAGTCACTAGTCACACCCTTGTTCACCTGTGATAGCGGGGATAATATGGAATTGCATGACAATATCACACTACAAGCAGACCTGTCGTTCCTCACTCAAAAAGTGTCGCCCTTCACTGACGGAGAAGGTGGAAAAGGCCACTTTTTCTTGTTTTTTGTGACTCCACTGACTTGCCAACTTTGAAATTGTTTGATATAGTAAGTGAGGAACGACAAGTTTGCTAGTAGTGTCAGACTTCCAGCATCTCGACCTCAACCTGTACTCATAGCTTACACGTTAATTGTTGCGGCTGTTTATGTTTAGAGCAGGTCCTAGTTGGTCCTTTAACCCCTAACTGCCTAAGCAGGCCATTTTGGCCTGATGCACAAATTCCATCCGCATTTTCTCATCCGTCATGCACTTTTTGTGGCGTGATATTTTTATTGAATTTTCTATGGGAAGCTAGCTTCTCGTATGTGTCATCCGATCGAAAAGGAAACAATTTTTGAAGAAATTATGCTTCATTTTGTGTTGCAGTGTTCCATCCAAAATTTTGAAGATTTTAGTCTAAAAGTGTTCTTACAAAAATAGACTCATAAAATTAAGCATCCAAAAAATCTCCAAAAATCAGTACACCTAAAGTACTACATTATAGCCCATCACAACAAATTTCATCCACTTATTATCAATATCTTATTCGTAATTGAATTACAAAATATTTTTTTATTTTATGTTTCAAAATCTATATAAAAAGATTAATAAAAGCAGTCATAGATCTAACCGTATAGATAGAATCTAAAATTCAAAATGTATGACTTTTATTTGTACATCAAGTTCTAAATATTCATGTTGATTGCATTTTATAATGCATCTTTACAAAACTGCCTAAAATGGACATGGGTGAGGACGCTTAGGGGTTAACCCTTAAGCTTTCATTCCGCTTACAAGCTTAGGGGTCTGAAACATGCTTACAGTGGCTGCTTGTAAATACCTTTATCATCCAAATTGTGGTTTGGAAATGATTGTTGACATGAAAAATAATAGCTCGTTTCACGCCGGCTCTAAGTGCCGATAACTAGGTAAAACCTTGCTCTAATTGAGCAAGTGTCGGGTCTTCAGACACGTAAAGCACTTACGGTTACAGGTTGGCTGGAATTTTGACACACAGATAAAGGTGTGGGAACTATTTGTTGAAGCACATTTAGGAACTTAAAGATTAAAGAACCAATATAGATGCTCTTGTGTACGTAGGTGTTAAAATCACAATATGCCAACCCTACTTGTGATGCAACCTTTTTAAGCTAAGAGCATCCCCAGTCGTTCCAACTTCCCTAACTATAAGCCCCTAAAAGTCCTTCGACGAACAATTTCAGTACGATTACAAATTTGGTGGAATTGTGGTCCTCAGGCTTAAAGGTAGTCCGTAAATTTCTCTAGGTGGGTTTGGTTTTTTTGCAGCTTGTTGTAGGGTTTCTCAACAACTAAGTGTAGTGGAAAGAAGATAGAAAGATGAGAGCTTGAAATTTTCTATTTCCGGCGGTTACGAGTAGCCTAGAACGGCCTAAAATTTACAGGTCGAGAGCCCTTTAGAAGTCACGGCCTGGATGAGAAAGATGTTTAGAGGTCACCACTCGGAGTTTACATGACCCTTAATCCTCTAATCCGGATGAAGCCAGATGAAGGTATAAGGGCTTAGGGACAATGGAGATGCTCTAAGCTTCTAGCGTGTTATCAACTTCTCAACGCTCTCTTCCCACTACACTCATCGTCATTGTTCCAACTTATATTTACCATTTAACATTCTCTTGATGTAGAGAGAAACTTTCTGTAACACGACTGAACTCCAAATGTGGTGACCAGGTAAACGGTTTTCAAGGGGCCATTGCTTTTCAAGCAACAGCTGCAACAATACCTGGTTCATTAGGATTTTGGCGTAGAGATGCTCTTACGATGTAATGCCCACTACAATGTCCAGCTGGTGGAGACGCTTGCCTTACCTCACTGATATAATTTCCGTATCACCTTCTCCAGACGTGATTACAAGCAAAATGGTTTCACGCCAAACTTGAAATTTACATTTCTAGTTCTTCCAGAAAGTTGGAAGAAACCTGCTGCTCAAGGGAATGAGAAAGGGGACCACGGGACCTACAGTACTCATCACATCAAAGAATAAATAAGCAAATTTCTGTACAAAAAGAATTAAAGTCCGCCACCGATACACATGAAATAGGCATGTCACGAACGGAGCATTGAAATCCCCAGCTAGTACCACATTCACATAGTGACCAAGCTAAAATATGTGAGTGGAATTTAGATGAAGATAACAAATCCCAACCCAGTTCTAGAGCCTAACGATGTATGCCCGGGCGCAGTTTACATGTCGTTGATTTAAGGACAATGACAGAGAACTGTTATGTTGTCCGGGCTCTGTCTAACAATCACCTTATCCTATGTATGTACAAACCTCTAGTTGCATTAATCATTTTTTGTCAGGAATTAGTAGATTAGACACATTTCAAAAGACCTGATGCAGCTCGTACATTCCAACCGCAGACTTCAGTTCTTGTAATCGTGTATAAATGAGCCTTGCAGATGGTTCAAAGATGCCCTCCTCTACTGCAGCTTTTGAAAAGGCAGCCTTGAAATAAATAATCAGCTACATTGCTGACTCACCTCAGGCCTGAAAACTGCTTCCACATCTTCTTTCTGGTGTCGATTAACGTAAAGTCATAATCCAGGTACTTCCATAGCCAGGTTACTTTTGCCTAGCGATCCAATTTCCATTTGGAGATTAAAGAATGTACAGACCCAAAGCGTCCAAGTTCCTGAACGGAGGCGGGACAGATCTTCCAGGCTCAGCAGGCTCCTGTACGCAATCCAATGATTTCACAACCTTTGGGCCCTCATGTCTCAGCCATGACAATGTGGCGGGTCTGAGCAGTGATAGTGCACTGATGCTGGCGGACTGTAAGGGCATCAGCATATCGACGAAGGCGATGCCTATCAATGTCAGAGAGCAGTAGAGGAGGCTGAATTGGCATGTGTGCAGCCTCAACTACAAGAAAGTAAAGAAGTGCGGCAGCCTTCTCATAAGCGGAAGCTGCGTTGGTCATATTCCCCATGAACTCATCCACCTGAGACATAAGACATGCCACCATAGCACATATTCATATGCACTAATCATTTTGAACTAAAACAGCAAGTCATTGTTGTAACCAAGTATATACGTATTAGCGTGCTTATCCATAACGTTGGCAAAGACATATAAATGATGTTCAAGACACCTCATGAGCTGAAAAAGTTAAAACATAAACAATCCATGTAAAAAATATCATCTGAAGTTTAGAGGAGAGTTCAAGTACCGCTCCAGTCTTGCCGAGTGCAAGGGCCGTTTGAAAGATGAGCTCCATGGCATCCGGCATCTCTGCACACGCTGCAATCCATTGACCAACTCCGATAGTTTTGAGAGCAATCTTAACTGTGAATTCTTCTTGCGAAACAAAACTGGCCTTTCACAACAGCTCCCACTCTACACCCACACTAGTCCACTAAGGATAACCCCTGCATTTGCAAAAGTTCTCAGGACATGCTAAATGCCAGCCGCTTTTACATGCTAAATCAGGTTTTCCAAAAAAAAAGGGGGGCAGGAAGCTCACTTACCATCACCAATATTGATGTGCACTGCTAGGGATTCAGCCCGCTCAACAGCAAAAGCAAACTCCCGTTCCATTAAAGAACAAGTATTTGCAACAGATCTTTCCTGGCTTTCAACATCTTCTGAACTACCCCTTCCTTTACTGCTGCCGGCGTTTTCAGAATCACCCACAATTTCTGCCCAAGTTTGGCAAACTCGAAGTGCTTCTTTCCAAATTGCAAGACACACAAGCTGAATTGAAAATGACTCTAGCCCCAGCCCCGCATTCATCTGCAGATGATCGCAACCACGTCTCAAGGTCCTTGCAGCCATCAAGTACGTGTATAATTCATATATTGGAGCCATCCGCACTTACTAAAAATTCATTGAAGTACCTTCTCTGGAGGTCTCTACAATACCGGAAGTTTTTACAGCCATAGGGAACTTTTAAGTGCAGAGAAAACCAACCTTATCTGTTGCAAGTTCTGTGATGAGCCGTGCACATTTCTGAAGGGAGGAAAGTCGAGTAGGTGGATGCTGTGAAGGGCCTTCAACTTCCTGTGAGCTTTGTGATGGACCTGAGCTATTACTAGCACCACTGCCAACTCCTCCGGAATTTGTTGGGCCCAAGTTTACATTATTTGCTTTCTGAGGGGAACCACTAATTGCTTTTCCTGTGTACTGGATTCCAGCAACATCAGAAGCGCTTAATGACATCCCAAGGTTCTCTGTTGATCTTATTGGAGCTGTCACGAGAACATACTCCCGTTCAATCGTATCAATGGAATCTCCCAAAGCACCTGCAAGCAATGCACCACAAGAGAAACGAATGTGCTAAGACGAATAATGAAAGGCCAAAGGACCCGCGTATTTATATTTATAAGAGGCAATTCATGACACGATTGGACACTAAAAGCTCAAAGAGCCCAGGGATTCAAAACTGTCAACATGTACCTCCATAAAAAAAACAAAAGAATGGCTTGTAAAAGGCCCTTTGCAAAATGCAAGGGAGAAAATAAACACCTTTCAATCTCCCATACGAAGACTTCTGATAACCACGAGCAATCACGGGAGATGCAACTGTACGGCCTCCTAAACTCAATAAAAAAAATGTGAGAAATTTAATCGAAATATTAAAATAATATTACAAAAGACTAGATTAAACATACAAGAATGCCCATCACTAGAACATGACAACCCCTGAGGAAAACGATGCTATCGAAAACTCTCCTATGTATCTCAAGCTCCATCTATGAACGATCCTCTAAATGTCCCTAAGGATGAGATAGACTGACGAAAGACATCTTCAGTGATTCGACTGTCACTATCTTTTGAAACCAAAAAATAAAGAGGTATTGCCTGCTAGAATAGACAGTAACTTGCACCAGGTTCTATGAAGAACAGATTTAATGTTAAATTATCAACTTCAAAAGCTGAAATATGCAGTGCAAATTATCTGAAAGCAGAGGATAGCTTCATAAGACGTTACATCCTTACCTTTAGTGGAAGAACCAGAATGGGTAGAATTGTAATCAGCCTCCATTGCTGCACTTTCTTCAGCACCTCTGTACAGAATCCTAGACCTGTCGTCCAGATGATTTGTTCCCGAAAAGCCCATCCGAGTTGGGGGCGAGTGACCTGTATTGGTTTTCCTTCCGGTAGGAGGAAGGAACGGGCTGCTCGATGGTGATGCCGAGAACAAAGGGGGCCTAGAGAAAGACAATTTCCCATCGACTGAACCTTGTTGCTCTTCATCCAGTATGAACGGGAAACAATCATCCTGAGAAGTCTCACTTGCTTCACCAGTCCCCCCAGAAGTGCTCCCCCCTGCTTGAATGTCCTCTGCCTTGGGCCTGGAGGCAAAAGCAGAATCATTATTACACCAAACTTGATTACAAATACCATTGAAGAAAAATTCATGATATACCTAGAAACGAAGGAAAACCATAGTAAAATAAAATACAAACCAAAAAGAGGTAAATAATACCTCATTGCTCCCATAAAAGGGTGAGCGAAAAACTCCTCAAACGCCAATCGCTCAACTGTCCGACAGCAAGAAATAACCCCACAAAAGTCAGCGACCATGTCTAAGCTATTGAATCAAAGAAAAACAAATTTCAGATAAAGTGTCCACAGCAAGTTACAAATACTACAACATCTTTGGCGACTTAGAGCCTCTTACAACACTAAGATTCCAAAACCTCCGAATGGAAGTATAAATCAGGTAGGAGTTACATGCGCTACATTAAGTTTCTGCTACACACAACTCTACCATGAGTGGGAAATAAAGGCACACCTGGGTCACGACGGAGCAATTTGCGGCACATGTCGATACAGTCAGGGTGTAACTGGGCCATAACTGCATCTGGAAAGCGTACTTCAGTCGATTTTATGATGTTTTGAAGCAGCTGATATCCAGCAAGAAACAACGAGCAATATTAGATCTCAAGCTTGATTTAGCACATGTTAATTCCATCCCAAGCAGCAGAGAATGCGATACACGTTGTGTAGAGTAGCAATATGTTCCGGACTTGATCGTGACCAGACAAGATGTGGCATCACCTGGACATGATTGTTCCCACTGAAAGGAGGTCGCCCAGTCACCAACTGGAAAAGAATTGCACCCACACTCCAAAGATCTGCCTGCAAGGACCCCAAATTCAAGACAACACAGTGTGAATAACAAAATAAAACTAATCAAATCACGACTATGTAAGAGCAAATTAATACACGGCTCAAAACCCACTGAGTTCAACATACAAAGCTAGTACATTATATGAACTCTGTTCTCATTGGGAGTGAACATAAGCATTTGACCTAAAATCATATATAATTACCCCACAGATGTATTCACAGTCACATTCAAGCCAGGATCTTGCAACATAATCCCCTGGAAAAATCACGAGAAAGGGCGTTGATGGTAACTGGTTCGATTCACAATTGCAATGCCCAAGAGATATCTTTGACAAAGAGCATAAAGATCTTGGCTAAATGGCTCCAAATTCAAAGGAAAAAAACGTCTACCTTTGCGTCATATCTCTTCGACTGGAGGATTTCCGGAGCCATGTACAAAGGAGAGCCACACAGGGTCTCCGCCATGCCCTGAGGCATAAGTGACCTAGCAAATCCGAAGTCCGCAATCTTCAGCACTGCATGGTCATCGTTTGTAGACAAGAGCAGATTCTGAAAGGCAGAGAGGATCTACTGTCAGACAGGAAGGATAATTCTACGAAATTCATACCTCATTTAAATAAAATGAAATCCAAAAAACATGCTGAATGGCAATACAGCACAATAGAGGAATTGACACACAGCTGAAACAATCACACAGCCTTCTCCCCGGAACAAATCACAACTATACCCAAATAAAACCAGCATGACTGCAGAAAGTCAAGTATCAAACGGTGTCATTCCAAACCTGGGGCTTAAGGTCACGATGAATCAAATTATTATTCCGTAGCACCTGCAGCCCAGCTCCTGAAGAAAACCAAAAAACACCAACACCCGTCCACCCCACCCCTCATCAACCAAGGTTTTTCCTCCTACCCTAAAAGCTCCCAAACAGAATTATCCAAAAAATTATCCACAATTCCAACAACCCTGCGCCCAATCTCCCAAAAACCACACCACATACCCAGCTGGCGCATGAAGTGCCGCGCAACGACCTCCGTAACCTTCCCATAGCGCTGAATATACGCGGCCAAATCCCCGCCCGCGCAATACTCCAACACAAGATAAATCCTATTCTGCCCCTGCACCCGCTCCCCAACACCCCCGTCACCACAACCGACACACGAAATCCAAAACCCCAGCAACCCCAATTCGCAAAATTAGGGTTCCACCACGTCAATTCACGCCAATCCACCTCCATCCACCCCCACGAACCTCGACAATATCGTGCAGGCGGATAATATTGGGATGATCGGTGCGCTGCAGAATGGCAATCTCGCTCCGCAGACTCTCCTGCAGCTTCTTGTTCAACCTCTCGGTGGCAATCTCCTTGATGGCCACGAGAAACCCCGGATGCTGCTTGTGATGCGCCTTCCACACCACCGCAAAACTCCCCGCCCCTATCTGCTGCGTGACAATGTACTCCCCTATCACCCTCTGCCCCCCCACCCCCACCCCCCCTCCCCCATGATGCTGAGGATTCCCGCCCCCCAGGCGCCCCGCCATCGCCCCCCTCTCCCTCTCCCTCTCCCTCTCCCTCTCCCTCTCCCTCCCCTCTCTCTCCCTCCTCCGACAGAGCTTCCTTTCCTTGGTTTCCTTTCCTGTAATTTCTTCGGTTTGGTTTGGTTTGGTTTGGTTCCTTTCCTGTGAAGGGTGGTGGTGGTGGTGTGATGTGGTTCCTGTGATGTGATGGTGGAGTGCGGTGGTGGTGGTGGTGATGGTGGAGGGTGGTGTTCCGGTGAAGCAGAGTGGAGAGGTGAGTTACGTTACGTGTATCCTTGGTGAAGTTACATGGTGCTCTCTCTCACATGCAGGTAAGTGTATGTGTGTGCTCTTCCTTTTTCCCTTGGCTTGGCTGGAAGCCTCCTTCCTCCTCCTCCGTTTCTCCCCCACTCTCCCCCACTCTTCCCCACTCTTCCCCACTCTTGCTCTCTCTTCTCTTCCGCTCTCTTGTGCCTTCCCATATGAAAAGTACTCTTTGGGAACGCTCTCGTTCCCTCCCTCGTGCCATTGGGAACATTCTCGTTCTTACTCAGTAGCAGTGGCGGTTGAGAACGCAGGTGTGTTACTCAAGGAATTAGATTGAGTTTCTTCCAAGTTTTTCTACATATATTTTTGTTTTTACTGTTTTATCTTAAGCTAGCTTTTTAAAAAATTAATTATCTGCAGTTTCAGTGATCTTTTATTGGATATTTACTGGCACTTTCTCTTAGTGATTGTGGCATTTTTCCCCAGATGAAATTCTTCTTGGAACTTAGGCTCTGATCTTTAATGAGTACCAGTCGAGAACGCTCTCGTTCCCACTGAGTAGCGTTTGGGAACGCTTGCGTGCCAAGCGACCTACCATTTTCTAGAGTATATAAAGACCTACCCCATGCCCTCATTCACAGCCTCTCTTCGCTTCTCTCTCAGTTGTGAGTCCCATGCCCTCATTCACAGCCTCTCTTTGCTTCTCTCTCAGTTGTGAGTTGTGTGTTGTGCCTAGATACTGTGCATGCCAGGTTTTTGGACCAACTGTGCATGGTTTCGATATTTTCGGTTGTGAAGCAACGTACAGTGGAAGTTGCAAAGATGGATCAGGGCGAGGTGTCTTGCTTGCACTGCCACTCCACCAACGTGAAGTTCAAATACCTCAATAATAGAAAGGCTGACCAACACAGGTACCACTGTTTGGAATGCAAGGAGTGGTTCACTTTGGAGGATCACAAGAGGCCCAAACCCAAACACTATATGAAGAAACGCAACCAAGACCCCGTGGAGATCCAAGGCCAACGCACCCAGTGCAGCAAGTGCTTTGCAGTGAACAACGCACGCTTCAAGTTTTATAACAACAAGGAAAAATATGGCGAAACCCAACCTCGCTTCAAATGCCTGAGTTGTAACAACTCCTTCCAGATGCACTTGGAGGGAGGAGTTTTGGTGGCCATCAAGACGAGCAGTAAGAAGTCACCCATTCTGAATGCAAATGAAGATGACCTTGACATGTTTGACATATTGTTTCCCGCCGAGGGAGAGAACCCTCCCGACCCAAGCTACAGCCTCCAGCTGCAGGATCCAGCTGAGGCTGCGTATGAATACAATCTGGACGATTCTCCCATGCACTATGAAGACCATCATGAAGGCCCTCACCATGCATCTTCCGAGAATCCATGTTACGATTGGGAGAATGGCTTCGGAGAGCTCATCGATAATCCCAATCGCGCACATGCTAACGATTATTCCTCCGACTCGTTTCCTTCTGTCCTTTCCACCGACGGATTTGGCATGATGAACGGTGTTCCAGATCATAATTCCGAAGCACTTGCTGCAGCCGACATGATATATCTTTCAGACTTCGAGGAGCTGCTTTAAAGTCGGCTGACTCGCACTCCAGATGCCGGAGATTCTCAAGCTTCCCATTTTGTATTCCGAAGCAAATCGACCATTTATTTGTATATACTAGTTATTGAATGTTTTGAAGGGTTACGATTTGATGTAAAATACAAAGTGCCATGAATGGCATCAACACTCCGTTGTTGTCAAGTTAGCGTGAAATTGCAGTTATTCTGAAGTCCTGGTTTCATTGTCGGGATCTACAGTGCACAGTCTAGCTCTCGTTATGTTGCCCGCATGTTGCTGATGGTGGGATGCTTTGCAATGCTGTCGCCGTGTCTGACCCCCCTGCTGGAACTTGGGGCCCAGCTCTCGCTTCAACGAATTCCGCCTTTTGAATGGCGAATGGATTATAGAGCCGAAGCACGGGCTTCAGTTTTATCGACCAATAGTAATCTGTAATCCAATCTTTTCCATTGATCACATTCAGGACTACTCCATAAAACTCGTAATCAGACAGTATTTATGTGACTATAAAGCACTCCAAACAAAAACAAAAAATCAATACCTTGTAAACAAGGCTGGTATTTCAGAGCATGCACTGTTTCCACCAGACTACAGGCTACGTCGTTTAATGAATACATAGAAAAACTTCACAATCGCATGTCGATAGGCATGAACATCCAGATGCAACCAAAAATACGGCCATTAATTGGTTTTCACAAAATAAGACAACATATAAATGAATGAAAACAGAAACGAGGCACGCCAGCAGTATCGGTGTAGGTCATTTATTCTCTTTTCACTTTTCTCCAGACATGAAGAAACGTCATTACACAGAGAGATTATGCAATGTGCAAGATTATTTAATGTTCATTAAGAGGGGCCTAAAACTCCCAGTTCAGCTCTAGCACAGTTTCAGGCACCAGAGCCTGCTAGAACAGGTTCCTTGGGAAGTTCTTTCCTTCGAAAGTCTGCCCGAACCTCCAGTTTGCAGGGGTGGCGTTCGGGGAGATCACGTAGCGGCCGTCGCTGGTGTGAGCTCGGAAGGAGAGCGGTTGCCCCACCAAGCCCTTGGGGCCTCCCCTGTACTGCCACACCTGCCCCCAGTTGCGCTTCATCGCTATCCACCCGGTCCTGGGGCCCTTCATGAACAGCCTCTGCACGTCGCCCGCGCCGCCAACGTTAAACACGAGCACCTGATAGAAGTAGGGGTTCCCGCTGATGGTGAAACGCATTCCTCCTTTCTTGTTGCAGGCCACTCTGCATCCAGAAAAATGGAGGATGGTTCATACAGCAGATGATATACACGTGTGAATAATGTAGCAAAATCTAAACCGAGGAATATTCTTTCCAGAGTTGCAGTTGCCCATTTCTCTAAACAAGAGTACTGTAATATGTGAGACTTTGATACCATGTTGTAAAGGGTCTTGACTAGAAAGGGAGGTGGATGTTTCAAAGTTTTACCTCCTGTAGTTGACAGGAATGACACCTCCAGCTGCCTGGGCGAGGGTGGTGAACATGGGGTATGAGAGATCGAAGTGTTGCTTGGGGGGGTTGCACCATCCTCCCGTGGACCCAGAGGGGCAGAAGTTGGTGACCGTGATGGTTATGGATTTGCCGCCCCCGTAGCAATATTTAGAGCCCGACGTGTCGCAGGTGAGCCGGTAGCATGCTCCACAAGCCCGGCCTCCGTTGTAAAGCGGCGCGCTCAGAGCGGCTGTTGATAGACCGTAACCAGTATTGTATAGATTGCCATACCCGCAAGCACCTCCTGCACAATACTCAACAAAAGTTCAATGTCAATACACTGGCCTTCCGGGATCTTTTCCGATATTCAGTTTCATTGCACAAGCCGGGAAGGGTCATGACAATCTAGCTTGCAATCCACACTCTTCTCAACTGTGGTCGTGTGTACTGAACTGCATTCAAGGATTTGAGACGATCGAGCAGACTCTCAATATAATTCAACCAGCAGACCATCGTCACTCATCCTTCGCAATCCTTAACTGATTACGGTTTACGTTAGTACTTACCTTCGCCTACATAATTCTTCTTACATGTCAACACTAAAAGACGGCATTAGTTTACTCACTTCCAAACAACCTCAATTAAGAATCCAGTAAAAACAGGACCAGGATCCTGATCGACCATAGACAGGGCATGCAATTCAGACTGAGAAGCTGCGTAAGCGCTCTCAGCTAAGACTACCCATGTCTGTTGTCCAAATACAATCGTACACATGAATGGCCACCTTTAGAGTTACGAGCAGTACAGACTTGATACAAAATCTAACAATGCTCACCCATGGTTCCCTGTCCATCCGGGCCGCCATAATACGTTGCGTGAGCTCGCCCCAATCCCCGTAGACTGTAAGCCGCCTGCGCTTGCGAAACGTACCCACCCAACGCCACCATGACCATCATCATGAGCGCCTCAACTATCAACGTTTCCCGCTGACTCGCCATGCTACCCATCGAATTGGCCAGGCACTATCAACAAAACTAATCCAGCAATTAATCAATGCCGTTCAAAGCGGGCTAGTACTGGAGGTGATAAGCACGTCTCCGCTGAGGTGATAAGTGCAGCGGGGATCGAAGGAGCACGGAAGGTCAAGCATGCAAAGCAGGGAATTGGTGAGAGAGTGATGTGGTCGAAGGGGTTTAAATAGGCCGGGAATGGGCGGTGGTGGGACATGGGAGCGTGCCAAATCTGTTGACCGAGGCTGGATCTGTCGCTTCTTCTCTAAGTGATGAGAGAAGTTGTATATTTCTAGATGATTTGACATTGACTTTATTTGAGGGGGACCATCACCTGTTCCAACAGGGGCCAGTATAGGATCAGCATATCACTGCAGAATAATCCTGTTTCGCGATTGAAGTTACTCAACGAGCTTAAGCATTACCAAATATCAAAGATGATAGCTCTGAACCTTACCTTCTTAACAAAGCTCGACAACTAGATGCTCCTAGTCAGAAATTACAGCGGATTTGTCTTCCACAAAGAATCAGGGACAATGATGCATACTGTGAAGGCTAATACGACTACGGTAGCTTTCAACTACTACTACTACTACAAGGGTACATACCACCTGTAACTACAATTTTAGTGCTGTTAAACCGAATCCTTAGTTGAATTAATACTTTTTATCCACATCTTGACTAATCTTTTACCCCAGATAAAAGGGGGACGGCTCAGGAGTTGCTGAATTTCTAGCTACTTGGACAGTAAGTAAGCACGATTTTGTTCGGATCTTCTACTGCACACCACTGGCCTGTAAGAACGTTCTAAAGATCGAGATGCTCTAGTTTCATCCGTGATGCGGAACTTCGGATGAGTTCTTTTCGTGGCTCCACCTGAAACGAACAAGTCACTATCTCAGACGAGTGATACTTTGATACTTTGGAAAGATGACGAGAAAACCTTAGCAGTTATCATGAGAGGGAGACATGAAAAGTTATCAGTACCTTATCTCCCATAAGGACAGAGAACATCATGCTAGCTTCAGCAGCGTCGTCCAACGTCAGTTGCTTCAACATGCGTTGTGTTGGGTCAAGTGTGGTTTCCCACAATTGCAGTGGCATCATCTCTCCCAACCCTGCGTCACTCGTGAATAAGCCCAGTTAAACATATGTAATTACGTATACGAAAAAAAGATAACGTCATTCTATCAAGACAGCCGATAACGTCAACATACCTTTGAATCGTTGAATGTTATATGACGCATTGCTAGGGAAAGTTTTCAATGTGTTCTTCAAGTCAGCTTCATTGAAACAATAATGGGCCTGCTTTCCTCTTTCCACCTGAAATAAACAAACAAGACAAGGTTGTTAGCATTCCGTTGCGAGGCAGGTAACAACAGTGCTTATGTTAAGTTAATTGTCAAGCAAAAGATTGATTTGCTCTAATAAAAACCCAGCCACAAGGAGGTGAATATAATCAAAACTAAATAGCCAACTTCCAGACTTGAACCAAAATTTCCAGTACTGATTAAATCTCCAAAATGTTGCTCCAAATGTCTAGCAATGCGAGCTCAACATAATCCTAATTAAGTAACCAACATACATGGAAAAAATCGCAGGTTGGAAATACCTTATAAAGCGGCGGTACTCCAACATATATACACCCAGACTCGAACAAAGCTCTCTGTACGTCAAGGAAAACCAAAAAAGTTACAAGCCACCCTGATAGTAGAAATCTTACTCACAGGAAAAATTTCCAAACACTTCATGATGCTAATAGCCTGCTATGAACAGAAAATTTTCAGCCCAGGCTTGGAAATCACGAAAGATACAGAGATCTGAAAGCGGATCTTAATTACCTGGTATCTAAAAAAGAAAGTTAGAAGCAAGGTGCGAATATGAGCACCATCGACATCAGCATCTGTCAATATAATGATCTTATGATAACGCAAAGAATCCTTGCTGAATTCCTCTCCCTGCAACAAATACCAAATGTAAATATCATCTGCAGCACCTACAATTCCTATCGATTGAACATGTATTTTCTGAACACACCAACGAAGCTTTTCATATTCTGTGGATTACGAAAAAGGGACCCAGATGTGTGTACCTTGACGCCAAGACCTAATGCCAGAATTAAATTCTGAATCTCCTGGTTCTTGTAAATGGCAGCATCATCTTTCCGTTCAATATTCAGGATCTTCCCTCTCAATGGTAATATCGCCTGCTCTCATCCACAAAACCCCAGTCACTCAATAAACGCGCATCATGACCTTTGACAGTACACACCTAAGCCTCATATAATCAATGACATGATTTATCATAGTGTAACTATGTCTCACCTCACGCTTCAAGGTGGAAAACTACACTCGAGTCCCACACCGTTGAAGACGCTGTACGTATTTTAACGGCGGGCTGTTCAATAATTGGAGAAACTTTTGATTCTCGACAGCTAAGCGTGACTCGAGGACGCCTACCATCTAGCCTTCGGCCCCAATTCCTACATGAAGGGACAGGTGCGCACGGAATAAAAGAAGTTCCTACACCTCTTGGTTGGAAAAAAGGAACTCACCTGGAAACGGCGGTCACGACCCTGCTTAGCACTGCCCCCCGCAGAATCTCCTTCCACAATAAAAATTTCTGTTGCACAAAGACACAAGTCCTCCATTAGGGATTATCACCTCAGAACGTCTCATACAGTAAAATCCTTGAATAACAGATTTTTAAAATGGTACTAAATACTATATGTGCAAAGCAAGAAAATGACGAGGAGAAAATATACCGGAGTTTCTAGGATCTGTGCAGGAGCAATCAGAAAGTTTTCCTGGAAGCATAGAAGATTTCAACACATTCTTCCGTCTAACAAGCTCCCTTGCTTTCTTTGCAGCCATGGCTGCCTGCAATCAAAAAATCAGAATTTGAATAATTTAGCACGTCGTCTATTTGCTCTTGAACAGGTAGCGCCCAGATACTTAGTATAGACTTGTGAACTCAAGCATCAACTCAGTTCAAAGTCCTAAACTTAATCTCACTTTTGGCTTTGTGGAGTTGTGGAGTGAAGGGAAACAACAAATAAAGAAACCAACGTTAAATAGAGACATACAGGTGAATAACATAAACAAACGCCTGTTAACTTGAATGTCAAATAGAGGGTCATTCCTCACCCTAAAGGCCTGAAGAGCCTTGGACAATATTGCCTCCAGGGTATTAGGGTGCTGTTCCAAATACTCTGTCACCAGTTCTTGGACTGCTTGCTCAACAATTCGTCGAACTTCTGGATTTCCTAACCGTGTCTGTATCCACCCACGCAGATATTAGTACTCCATAAAAAAATTGACTTCGTGTACTCATACATGTGCTGCAACAACTTTGAAAGTTATAGCTGGTCTCATTTAACGCAGGAAATACTAGACCTCCGTGTATCCTCAACGGTGACTATGACTCGAACAAACAATTTCACAACAAGCAGACATACTGACTTCCAAACTGAGTATCCAACCGGTGTCCATGTAATTTATACAACCCAAATCCCAAAGTGCTTGAAAGATCTCTAAACTGAGGAAATTTACAGACCATGTATCAACCACTAAGACCATATCACCAAACTCTAACTTGTGCTTGGTATAAAGGTACCTTAGTTTGCCCCTCAAACTCTGGGTTGGGAACCTTCACAGCGACAACGCAAGTAAGACCTTCTCTGGCGTGGTCCCCTGACAAATTCTCATCCTTCTCCTGCAAAATCCACGGGAGTCGACGACTTCATATTGCAACCTCTCCATGAAACATAGAATGCGTAGTATGTCCATGAAATGTACAGCAATTTGGGCCATCCGTGATAGCATCAAAAAGAAAGAAACTAACAAACAATTGTCATACCTTCAATATTTTTGACTTCCTACCGAGAGTGTTGAGCGTGCGGGTAATAGCAGCCTTCATTCCATCCAGATGTGTACCACCATCGGATGTTCGAATGCTATTAGCATATCCTAAAATAGTATCAGTGTAAGAATCAGCAGTCCTGGCCCAACCAAAGACAAAAACAATGGAAATATCAGTCCAAAGTATTCATATTTTTCAATCAGTGCCCAACACTTGCTTCATGCCTTCGTAGTCTTGAGTGTATATTGTCTAAAACTTAAATCAAAGTTTCGTGTCCTGCCGAACGTCATAGAATCATAACAAAATCCGTTAATCCTAATCATGAATCAAATATACAGTGCAACATTTGATCCGTTCTTCAAAGATGATTTTTAATAATATTCAGAACTCAATTGCTACAGCATTCTGAAAGAAAGCACAATAGGAAGGCTAACCATTGCAAGGCCACATCGATAGTAACACCCTCTCTTTCTCTATGAATTGAGATAGGTTCGTGCAAACGCTCCTGTAAAAGAATCACAAAGAACACTGTAAGCTCTCAATCCACTAAACATATTTAAAACCTATGCTCTAACGTAGACTCATATAGTATGGCTATTGATTACGAAGTGTGGCCTAATGATTTCTGCTTCATGACAAACTGATACCCGCATTTAGAAACTTTTGACAGATCGATAGTCCATAAAACATACCCTGTCATTGTTGAGCCACAATACATACTCAACAAGGCCCCCAGAAAAGTGATATGTATTCGACCGAATTTTCTCTGGATTTTCGTGCTCCTGTTGCAAGTTTACAGTCACCTGCACAGATCGGTTGTACATTACTCACATGATCATAACCAGCCTACGCCAAAGCTCAACGACGAAGTTGTTCCATCAAAAATGCATGCTACAAGAATAACATTTGCGTGGCTACAAGAATAACATGTGATTGCACGAGTTCTTTAATCGACCTGCTTGTAACTGACTTAAGCAAACGGGTCGTAAAAAGTTCTTCGGTAACAGAAAGGTGGCTTGGTTCAGGTCTTGTCAATAATACGAAAAAAGAACAATAACAAACAATTTATCGCCTGTTTCGCTTTGTTTTTTTATCACGGGTCATTGTTTTTTTCATAAAATGCCCGCTTCCTTAGCGTTTTGAGCGCTCCGGAAGCGAGTATTCGATGAAGATTGTTAAAATCCTCCTCAAGTTCAGACCTCATCGCGAGTTCCAGAATAAAAAAGTACGCCTTAGTGTTTATTTTTTTGCGTAGTATAGGCCATTTTTATCTTGGAAACTGGATAATAACAAACTTGAAAACCGAGATTCATTAAGTATAGGACTCTTTTTTTAAATCATGCCTAAGCGATAAAAGGAATAAATGTCCTGAAATGAATCCTGAACGCCCTCTTTGGAATCTAAATTGTTTTGAATCCACTCCGGGGCGACTGGCTCTAGAACTTCCTGACGATGCTCAAACGATACAGGGGGGCTTGCTCTCTCCAGCTCCAAAAAATGCAGTAGCATGAGTTTTAAGATGAAATTCCATCCAATAGCACCAAACCTCACAGACTCCCTACACTTCGCTAGAGGATATGAGACATAATATGAGACATGTCCAGCCAGTCAAAACTGTGCTATGATACAATTCCCTATGCAGCATTTCCAAATTCCATGCTTAGAATGCACCACTCGAAGGTTTCTTACCTGGGGATTTAAAAACGCAAGTTCACGAACACGACCAGAAATGGTGCTGTAATCGAATTCAGTAGTCGATGTAAACACTGCATAAAACATCCCTCAATACCATAATCAGGACGAGTAACATAACAGTAGCAAAGGTAAAGACGAGGAAATTGGCATATTCTGAGTTTGAGTTTGAGTTTGGTCACGCAAAGTTGATGACAGATAGAAACTACAAAGCAAGTAGTTACTTACCTTGCTTGTCAGGAAGGAACTTCACACGAGTGCCCGTACGTCCTTTCTGATCACTTGAAAGCCGAGAGCCGCTGAGAGGCGTTATAGATTTACCAAATTCAAAAGACTGCTTGTATTCGTGTCCATTGCGCCACACTGTTACATCCACCCTCTGCCAATCAGGAGAAATAACTGATGCTTAGTGATTATTAGATTAAAAAATCTAACAAGTTTCTAAAACATGTGAAGCGCCACACGAACGATACTTAGAATAGAAGAACACAAACCAGTCCAACTCAAATTACAGACTAAGACCTAAACCCTTTACGATTATGTACAACTCGAAAGGGCAATAAAGAGAATAGGCTTATAACTACCTACAACTACACTGCAAGCCAAGTATAATTGTAGAGTTTTCTCAATTGTAAGTCCCGACTCCAAAAGCAGTTGCTAACAGGATATGTTGTCCCAACAAAAGCAGAGAGCAATGCAAATACTTGTAGCAAAACTGGAGTACCTCAGAAAGGGCATTCACGACCGAGATACCAACACCGTGCAAACCACCAGAAACACTGTAACCACTGCTCTCCCCTCCAAATTTACCACCTGCATGTAAAACCTGAGTCCCACAACCATTTTACCGCTTAATAAAAATATACAAGACTATATTCATGAAATCAGGTTCAGGTGCTTCATGCTTTCTTGAAAGAATTGAAAAAGGGAGATGAAATTGAGCTACACATAATCTCTTCCTATCTATTTCAAATCTATGTTTAGAAAGAAAACGACCTAGATTAATTTAATGGATTAGGACGGGAAGAGAATGAAGTACCGTGAGAACAGTCTCAAGGGCAGATTTTCCTGTCACTGGGTGAACATCCGTGGGAATCTGCAAATAAATCAAACCACAACTCAAAAAGTGTAACCTAGGGGTGAACAAGCAACGGGCTTCAACTTGAAAATTAGCAACATCCTAGATAAGACACTAATGTACAGTCGAGACTTACCCCACGTCCATTGTCTGAAATACTAACAGAACCATCGGTATGTAGTATCACATCCACAGTACTAGCGAACCCAGCTTGCGCCTCATCGATTGCATTATCTAGAACTTCATACACCTGCACAATATATAAACAAGCATGTTGCAAGCTCAATACCGCAAGTATGATTTATGAGTCTGTTTGCGAACTCCAGAGACAAAGCTGAAACGGAGATTCTAACCAGATGATGAAGGCCCTTGGGTCCTGTGCTGCCAATGTACATTCCCGGACGTTTGCGAACTGCCTCCAACCCCTCAAGAACCTGCACGAAATCCCGCCACCGCACCTCATTCAGAAAACTACGCTACCTGGCTCGAAACAGATGATCAAAGCTGACTGGAAACACTAAATGCGGCAAAGAAATTCGATTTTGAACTCTCCCTCGGAATAAGATATGTCTGGACAAGAAACCTGAATCTGGCCTGCATCATAAGCTTTGACATCGGAAGCAAGCGCATCACTGGCAACCCTGCACGTCGTTATCCCCCGCTTCTGCCCATCCCTGTCCGCATGCCCGAGCCTGTCAACCCCATGGAAACTCCTGTCCCCGCCAACATTTTCAAGACGTCGAATCCATAACAACAGTCGAATAAAAGAGGCTCCTCGCAAAAACCATCCAAGGTACTATTCCCTGTAACTAAACTAACCAACAGGCTCCCATGTTCACACCCATCGTTGCATGCCATTCATTTCAACTGCATTTTGTCTGAGGGTTTCAAGACGAGTTACAGATGGGCTGTGCATATAAGAACATACTACTTGCAGAGGGTTCTACACTTTCCTCGACCACGCCATTAAACCCAGACTCATCTGACCTAATCCTTAACCACAAATAAACTCTCACAAACAAAAAAAACCTAAATTTCCAAATCTCAGAAATTACACACACCAGATCAAAATTTGACAACTCCAGCACATTCTCACCCGAAATCAAAGACAAACAGAAGCTAAAGATAATTCCACACCAGGAACACACCTGCGCAGAACGGAGGTGCGAAAACTGGGATTCGGAGCTTCAACAGAAAAAGCCCTCAACCGATGATGCGACTGGTAAAGGCGCGGCGGATAGAGCCTGGAGGGCGCAGTGCGGTGCGACGAAGAGCAGAGCGAACGCAGCAGCATGAGCAAGGACGACGACGACCCAGAGGCGCGAGAGTGAAGCAGAAACTTGGGCGAGGAGCAACAGGACGAGGACGGAATGAGCAACGAAGCCATGTCGACCCACAAATCCCTTCCTCCAAAATCACAACCTGCACCTGCAATCCCCTGCAATCGTCTCCATAAAACCCCACCAATCCACCAATCCACCTCCAATTCTTGCACCCAAATTGGCACCGCTGATGAATTCCAAACCCTGTGGCCTTATCCTGTGCTGATGAATTCGAAACTGAGTTCCTGGTGGCTGAGTTGAGGTGTATGAGGGTTGACACAGAGGTTGTCAAGTGTTGTGGAGATTGTGGAGCTGGGGATGGTGATGGTGATGGTGGTGAGGTGGGATTGGAGTTAGGAATTTGGTGTGTTTTGCCGAGGTGAACTGGATTGAATGGGGATGGTTCTCGGTGGAGTCTGGTAGGGTTTATGACGGGCAGTCCCTCTTCTGCCCTCTTCTGCCCTTTCCTGCTGCCCGAATTCTGTTGTCCGGGAGTTCATTCGTCTTCCTACAGGGTAAGTTCATTCGTTTACAGGAGTTCAATTTCGTTACTGGGCTTCTCTTTTCGTTCTCTCTTTTTTCTCTTCTTTTCTTTTCATTGCGTTTCTTTTCTCTCCCCTCTATTCTTTATCTTCTAAAATTTTCTCTTTCTTTTCTCTTCTCTCTCCTCTCCATCTCTTTCTTCCATTTCTATCCTTTCATTTTTCTCTCTTTTCTCCTCTTGCTTCACCCCCTTTCTAAGCTTTTTCTTTGGCTGTATAACATCCACATTGCATCTTAAAAATAAAAAATATCATACGAGATCTTTGTAAAGAATTATGTGAAATAATATGGATAAAAAGTTGTACTTGAACGTGTATTTTTGAAAATAGAGACGAAGAAATAAAATTTATGATAAAAATAATAATCCATAGATGAAAAAACGTTTTATGTCAAAATTGTGGATATGATGTATTCATACATTTAACCACAAATTAAAACTTTACGTTGCAAATTGAGTATTAGCCCAAAAGACAAAAAAATAGATTAAAATATGGTATCTTCTTCTGGCTTCACCACCTTTTTTGCTTCTCCTCCTCATTGCTTCACCCCCTTCTTGTTTAATTTTCTTCTTAATTCATTTCTTTACTCATCTATTCCCCTCTCTCTCCTTTCTTTCATCTCTTTTCTTTAGTTTTTTTAACAACATTTGTGTCATAAATGTATCAAAGAATGACTCATATTTTATTCAAAAAAAATTAATTCTTAAAATATTTACATCTAATCAATACAATATATTTAATGAATTAAAAAAAATTATATTAATCAAAGAAAGTAATATATTGTATTTCAAAATATAATTTATTGAACTTGAAAGGTTTTTAAACATTTGGTATCAAATAGCTTCATATATTCCATTTTTTTATCACCCTATGGGCAATCAAAATTCTATCCAATCATTTTATTCATCAAGTTTTCCATATTGATTTAAAATAATTTGTTTGATGTCTGTAATGGAATACATGTTGATGTTTAAAATAGTAATGGAAGTAACAAGTGTAGCAAAATAGAAAGTATAATGTGACTAATTTGATGTACATCAGCTAAACACACTGGAAAAATGATTATCAAATTGTATTTCTATATTGAAAAAATGGATGTTAAATAACCAGTATAAAATGTCACTTTGAAAAGTAGTTTAGAGATGGTACATTAATGAAAGTTGTAGACTTTGAATTTCAAACTATATCCATTTCATTAACCTCCAAATGCCCACGCCCATTGTCGTGGCCAAAATTGGAGCCTGTACCTATGGTCGTGGAGAACTGATTTAGAGTGAATTCAGTGAGGTGATTGGAATAGTTTCGATGTTATGAGGCATGGGGAATGTAGAGAAGGTATGGAGGTATCCCCTTGAAATGATCGACTGCAAATCCAAGCAGTGAATAGTGCAAAATTGATGTTTGAATGTCCAAATGTAGAGTTGACCAAAGCAAGGCAGCAATAGAAAATTGAATCTATGAGAGTGAGATTCATGTACATGGTAGGTTTGGTGGTTAGATCTCATACTCTAAGTCTAGAAGAAGCTTTGGCAAAAAGAATCACTCAAAGATCTACAATAGATAAGGAGAAAAGTGTCTTGCAATCACGGCCACCTCTACAGTCGGAAAAACAGTTTGAGATTGGAAAGTAAGCTCTAAATCAACTCACACACATGAGAAACACAATCAAGTGACTCATATTCAAAGAATATTGTATTAGAAAAGAAATGAGCAAAAAACTCCTTAAAAAAGGGTCCAAGATTACAAGTGGTAGAGGCCTGAATTGGAGGTACACCACATGAGTTGCCCACGGAGCTCGGCGTCCTTGAGAAGACACAGCTCCTAAATTCGAGGAGAATTTTTTTATAGGCGGTAAACCTGACATGCTGCCCTTTCTTCGGCCATGGGCAAATCGGATTGGAAGGGCAGTAGGAAATAGAGGGTGGAGCATTGCCCCGTCAGCCAAAAGTGCGGTGCCGCATAGGAGGGCCGTTGGGCCAGGTTGTCCCTCTCCCTAATCCAAGCACAATCAATTTTAAGCCCTCGCCGCATGGACCCTCCACTTCCTCCTACTCCCTGACAAATCCCCTCACTGTTCCCGATAATCCAACGGTCCCTCCCCTCTGGTTGGCCGCTCCCTCACAATCACTTAGCCCGCCTCCGCTCCCTCTGCTCTCTCACAGCCCGCTCCCCGCTTCCAAAACACTCCCCTCTCAAATCCTCACCAAGCCCCCTCTCTCCCTCGCTACTTCACACCTCACTCCAAACACTCCCGACCCCACTTGACCCCGCCTACAAGGGCTGCACATGCTCCCACGACAGTCACTGATTGAACAGTGAGCTTGCAATCAGCCCCTCCCCTTGCTCAAACTCTGATTTCTGATTTCCTTTGTTTTTTTTGTTTTTTTGTTTTTTTTTTTCCTTCTTGATATTCCCTCACTGTGGTGGCTGGCTAAATTGTAATTTGAAGGCTTATGGCTGCAAGTTCAGAATTCTAGCATAAAAGTTTTACAATGGAGGAAATTTACATTCGAGGAGCCTTATAGATGGAGAACTAACATTCACCTTCACAGATGAAAAGGCTTACACATTCAGGGCATGTCTTGTTAGTGCGCACCCCACAAACAATGCAAATCCTTCTCTTCTTTGATGTCAAAGTGTTATGACCCCCTGGCTCCAATGGAGATATTGTAGAAGTGCAAAGCTTAGGGCCTGGCATGGAAGCCCCCAAATGTTGAGCTAGTTGGAGATAAAAGTCCAAGTGCGTTAGTGGCTCCACTCCAAACGAATAAGAAACCTCTGAATGCACAATCCATGAATTGATGAAGGCCGTGTCAAGTAAAAAATGAAAAAACCCAATGCCTCTTGGAGAGCAAAAAATAAGTTCCCCTCAATTGGTCTGCAACATCGACTCCTCGCATCTCCTTAGTGTACTCCAGGTGAATTGGGGTGGTGAGGATTTTCTTCTTTGTTCCATCTACCAAATGCCAAACATACATTAGCTTTGTTAATGGTGAAGTTAGCAAAGCATTTGCGGATAAGAGCAAAACTGGCTTCTTATCCATCCAAACTAAACAACATAATTTCCCGCTAGAGTGAAAACGGAAATCATGCCATCCTTGGTGGTGCTTGGCATTCTTTGTTTTGTTTGTCAAGCAATGTGGAAGCCCTTGCGATGTGACCTTGCCGTAGCCGTGGCAAAAATGCCAACATCTAGAAGACTAGTGAATAAGGGGATGCTAGTGAAGAAGTTGTCAACAACAACTAGCTGGACTCTATGGTGTAAATCTTTCACGAAGTTCTTCACTACATCATTACCTTGTTTCCCAACTCCCTTTCCACTTTCTCTTTTCTACTCACTAAACTTTGAGTTTGCCTTACAATAAACATCAAAATTAAGAACATATTTGGCCCTTGAATCCGCCAAAACCCAAACTTTCACACCAAACTTCGTACGGTTTTTAGGCATGTATTGTCTTACAGGGCAATACTTGCCTTTGTAGCCGATCATAGTTTCATCCACTATTAGTGCAACATTGGGATTCTACAATGTTGCACATGGAAGTACTAGGGGTGGACCAAAATGAATACCGGTGACTTGTAGAAATTTGGAGGGTTATTTATGCATTCGAATGTTTATGAGCCTCAAAATATAACCGAATCTCCGTCTTTATTGGTCAAGTGACCAAGTTTTATATCATTGTCCCATTATTTCTTTTTTAATGTCCCAAGATAGATTTGAGAGCATTAATGATCCATTCCATCATCCTTGATCACCTCCAATGCATAACGGTTTGTTTGTTTTGCAATGAACTTCAATGTAGACACGGGAAAAATCAATGGAATAGTCCAATGCGAGAAGGAACTTTATCAAATTCAATTTTTACACCAGGCACTGGTCCTATGAATACATTTGGCTCATGGCTGTAATTTTCTGTCCCTGATTCCCAACTCTCTGCACCAAACACGTCCTCAATAAAGCCGAGGATGATTCTCTTAGGCTTCTTAGAGGGTCCTTGCTCCCTCCCTCTCTCATCCCTCCCCCTGCTACCCCACCTCTGCCTCCAGCATAATTTTCTGTCGAGCATCCCTCACCCTGACAAGAACTTTCGCCAACAATCCTCCCACGTCCCCTTAGAGCTCTCTTGCTCTCGGATCCTCCCCCACCCCTTCGCTCCTAACCCTCTCATCTTCGCTCAGAATTGCTTTTCTCCCATCTTCCTCCTCACACCTCATTGTCATCTGCTCCACTCTAATCTGCCCCTGCTCAATGTGTCGCCCTTCCCCTGTCACTGTAATCTACTCCCCGACCTGTGTACTCTTCCTCCCCTCCCTGCCCCGACCTTTCTCACATTTGTTCTCTCCCCGATCCTCTACTCCGCTCAGCACTCACTGTCTCCGAATTTAATCTGCCTCCCAAAATACCACCCCTCTGCCTTGCTCTCGAAGCTCAACCCTTAACAACACCAAATTACTTAGCTTACTTGCTGTAATCTACTCTGTAAGTTTGAATTTGTGCCATTGCACTATCTCGTAAGCCAAGTGATAGGACACCCATCAATCTCTCAATTGCATAATTCAATCTTCATTATGTGTTGTAATCTTTGCAATTTTTACATGAATGAACATTTCTTGTTGTCAGATAATTCTCTCTTTGGAGGCTGCAATGACTTCTTAGAATCCTAACATTGTCTCCCTTGATTGCACATTGATTTGGAGGCTATGAGAATCTTTATTGTCTTCCCCCCTTCCTTTAGTGCTTGCATTCGATACTACAAGCTTGAGAATATGTAATGTGTTGTTGCACTTGTATTTTAAATTATCTTTAGTTTGTGCCATGTGGTGGCTTTGTTTTAGAGAGAATTTCTTCCCTCCACCACCGTGGTTGTCTACATAGACTTACTTTTTGGCTAGGTCACCATCTGCCCATAAAATTTCCAACTGCCCTCCCCTCAAAATTGCACTCCTTGGGCGGGTGTCAATTTTTTTTCTAAACACAGATTTTACACCCCAAAGCTACTCCCCCACACACACACACACCAAACTCAAGATTGAAACAGTTCAGTGCGCGGTATTGAAGTATTGCACTTTGGAGTGATACTAAAATTCACCAACATTGAATTTTACATTTAAAAAAAAGTGTTTTGGATACATTTCACCTTCCAAAACTCAAAAAAATTACTTGGATGAAAAATTGTTCATTGAATGATAGCTGCGGGCCGTTAAAGAATGAAATTGACTAGTTTTTGGTCGTTTAGGCATTTAGGGGTTAAATTCAATAATGTTATTATAATGTTTCAAACTTGGAAACAAAATCTCCTTCTAGATTGGATTTCAAAAAATAAGATAAAATTCTAATATGGCTTACAAATGAAATATTCTTAATATAATAAATTTTCTAAATTTTTATTGCTTACATCCATGATCGCGTTTTTTAAATACCATTTTGGAACTAAAATTAATGCAAATTTTCCTTGATCAAAGTTTTGCTTACTTTAGTGCTTTTAATTCTAGTGAAGAATGCATTCCAACATTATAAAATTTAATCATTGCATACCACAATAGTTTCATCAATTATCAACTAAAATTTGTTGATGGTGAAAACTATGTAGAAAAAGAGATTTGAAGGAGCAAAAGCACCCAACAAGTTATATAAGTTGTTAAGGTTTTAAATTATAACAATTATTTTCTCTTGTTAAGAAAGTTATTATAAAATGGTTTGAAATTCCTGAAAGAATTTCAAAAGATAAAAAAAATTCATCATATCTTTATTTTTAATGCTTTTGAAATTAATTTCAAACAACTCTAGTATATGGTTGTGGTATATTTGATTTTCTACACTTTGAAAGTGAAGTTGAGGGATTTTAGATGATGGTGAATGTCAGGATAAATAGCATTTACGCTAAATAAAAATTCATCTATTAATATTATTGTATAAACATCAAGGAGGGAGATGTACATAGATAAAATTGTCACTTATCATATATAAATTATAAGCCTTACAAAAGTTGACATATATCATTTTATGATCCACTTTCAAGTTGTGGTCGCTTCCATTCTTTAAGTATGTTATGCAATTTTTGTAGTCATTTTTGTTTTAACTTAGGTTAAACATGTTTTTTTGTAAATTTGTAGAAATTTTGTTAAAAATATTAAATATGAATCCCAATATCTTTCAAAAATTCAAAATAAAACTGCAAGATACCATCAAAACAGATATTAATTTATTACACTAAATTGCCATATACTATTGGTGCACAATTATCCGAATAAATATAAATAAATATGACCATGTAGGATTAACAGAGACAATCATCATAAAGAAAAAAAAGTATGCAAAAAACCTCTTAATCTCAACTAAGATAAAATACAGTACATGAAGGAATCCACAGTATCTGCCGAATTCAATGTAGCAAAAGTACAGTAGTAATGGTAATAAAGTTGCAAAAATGAAGGCATAAATGACATTGTCACAACGCTGAGCGCTCATGATGGAAACCTAGAGAAAATAGAAAATAGAAACCAAATCCAATTCCTAAAACCCAAATCCAGCTGTCACAAAAGCCAGAATAATAAATCCAATAATAAAAATCCAACCAGCCCAGTGCCCACATACCCGGGCAACACATGAATTACCCCAAATAGTGTGTCCAAACAGGGAAGCAAAGTCAGGCCCAGTCAGGCCAAGTCAGTTTCCAGTTGACCCAAAAGGTGAAGAACAAGGACCCAAGTAAGATGCCCAAATTGCCTTAAAATGAATTCACCTCAGGGTGAGAACGAGTCAGCTGCGCCCACCTGGCACTGCACTCCCCCAAAACGAAACTCAGATCCCTCTTCCGACTCTCACAACAGCATTCCCTCCCTTCCCCAAAACAGAACCATCCCAAAAACCGTCACAAACCCCAAAGCCACCATCTTCTACATCATGCGTACATTTAACTCCCTTTAATCTTTTAAAATCATAGATCTTCGCTTCGTGTCGACTGGAGGTTGCGTGTCCAGAGATTGAAACAACATTCCCCTCCTAAAAAGGATGTACATTTCCAGAATAAATTACTATCTTCGGTGAGGCTACATTTTCGATTAACAAATCTACAAAACGCATGGATACTGAAGAGGACTCTCCTTCCCCTAAGAGACGATCCTAGTGCCGTACCCTAGTGCCAAAGAAAGACAGACGAGTATTTCAATTCCGTTACAGTGTTCCAAATCCGTTACTAAATTACAAATCCGTTACAAAACTCCAAATCCGTTACTAGTATCATTATCTACTCAGGGTGTACATTGTCAGTTTGGTGTCGACTAAAGAGTGGAGGATTTTGGGGGGGTAGAGGTGACGGGGTTGGGGAATGGGTCCCCTCCCTGGAGCGAAGACCGCTTCGCTCTGTGTGTCGTCTCCGTCTCCATGGGCCTAGTATTCGGGTGCTTCCCCATGTTGGTGCTCAGTTATGATGCCCTTCCTTCGCATCGACCAGTCCCTCAGTCAACTTGCAAGCTTGATCGCATCGCAATCCTTCTGAGGCTCATCAGGTAGCCACCATGTGCGTCACTAGCAGTGCTCGGGGTGGCTTCTTGCAGCGGAGCTTCTTTCTCTGAGGTAACCCACACTCTCTGCCCACCTTGGATGAGGCTCCTGGTCCTCTCCTGTTGTTTCGTTTTGGTTTTCTTCTGCAAGGAGAGGGAGGAAGGTCTTTGATTGAGGAGTTTCATGGTGTAGGTTTTGGTTTTCGAGGGTGCATGTGTGTAGGAAGTGACGTGAATTGGTTAGGTGAATTGGTTCCAAATCGCCGCCTTGGATGGGGCTCCCCTGGATTTATTTTTATTTTTATTTTTATTTCTTTTGGGGTATGGAGGAGGTTAATGTATTTTCGTCGTAAGGTTATGGGGTTGGTACTGAGGAGAATGATTTTTGATTTTTGATTTTATTTATTTTCCCTGTCTGGGATGAATTTTGAGTCTCCAGTTCGTTGAAAATCGCCGCCTTGGATGGGGCAGTAAGGGAGGAGGGTTGTGAGTGGGTGCGGTTTTTTTTCTCTTTGGAAGGCTATGGGGATGGCACTGAGTGGAGTGAATTGGTTTGTGACTTAGTTTGATGAAATCTCTGTTGTTGATGGGGCACCTGTGTCGAGTCAGGAAAGTGATGGAGGAGATTAGTGAGTTAGGTTTTCTATCTTAGAGGTTATGGGGTTAGTACTGAGCAGAGTGAATTGGATTTTCTGTTTGAGGTGAATTTGTGAGTACACAGCTTGGTGATATGTTTTGGTTTTTAATTTTTTTTTAATTTTTGGAGAGGAGTGGGGGCGTGGGATTGGAATTGGGGGAGGTGAAAGAAGGGCTTTGTGATACGAGTGTGGCTTTTGGGATTTTGTTGCAGCCTTTGAGGCAGAGGAGACGACCATGGCGGACAGGGGTCCGCTCTCGAATAGGGACATGCCCAGGCAGAACAATGCTTATGGGAATAACGGCTACGGAAACCCTGGCTACGGAAACAATGGTTATGGGAATAGTGGATATGGAAACAACGGCTATGGTAACGCTGCATATGGCAACACAAATTATGGCAACACAGGTTATGGCAACACGAGTTATAGCAACACAGGTTATGGCAATAGTGCTCATGGAAACAACGGCCATGGAAATCATGGTTACAATAACAGCGGCCGTGGGAATAGCGGGTATGACAACTTTGATCGTCGAGGGTCTGTGGACGTTCGGAAACCCCAGCAACAGAATGCGTATCGGATGCGAAACAACCGAAACAACACTTGGCAACGAGGGCCAGTTGCACCCTCCAATACCTGGCGCGACCAGGGCCGACCAGCCGAGATGGGAAGCCGCAACAGCTACCACAATCCAGGTTGGATAGCTCTCACATTTGAAACAAATTGATTGTTAACAAGGCCAGCATCAATTTTAGCACAATTCTCAAATTTGTTGTAAGAGTTGTGGTTGATGAGGGTGATTTCTTATGCCATAAGGCTGCTTTATGTTCATGGTTTCAGCTTTTGAGATTGTCTTCTATTCAAAATCTTGTGCAGCGTTTTATGAAGGTTTACTGGGTGTCCGTTTTGGGACTGCTGGGTCTTACAGGAACTGAAAGTTAATTAGATAGGCAGGTTGCAATCCCGCTGGACTTAGTTAAAGATTCTAGCGTGTGCAACTGATAAAAAATCCGATCGTTGGTATGGTATTCCATTTAAACTAAAAATGAATATGAAAATGCTCGCTGATGATGTTTCAATTGCAATCAGTGTCTACGAATTTTGAAGTGTAGATCTTCTTATAGAGGCGACACAGGTTTTTGATGCGGGCTCTTTCACACAGCTTGCTACGAAATATTGAACTGAACGTGTTATGTATTATATACTCTGTTGTTGCCAGCGCATGATCTCCCAGCATTTTCAGAGACTCCTAGAGTACACAACTGGATTTTGCTTTGGTCTTTGCCTTTCTAATTTTTTCCTTTGTCCAAACTCTAGCGGAGATCGTCCCGAATTTAACGATGGTCGCAATCAATATATTAGGGGTATGAATCACAAGAGAGTGACAGGGTTCTCATTTGAATTGGTGAATATGTTACCCTGGACTTGCAGATCTCGTGCAGGCTGATGCAGCCGGAAGACGGCCATACTCAGCTGGCACGCGACCAAAAACCCCGGAGCTGGTCCAGAGCCAATTACGCTCAAACAGCAGGGATAGAGGTGCCGCACCTGCGCACGCGCTTGCTGCTTACTCTGACGTTGCTGCTGAAACCGCCACGCGACCAAAAACTCCGGAGCTGGGAAGTGAATGGCGCTCAAACAGCAAGGGTCGAAATGTCACACCTGTGCGCGCCCTTGCTGCATACTCTGACGTTGGTGTTGAGACCGAGGGCAACTTCGCCGCTTCCATAGTTGGTACTTGCCAAGATATGTGCCCAGGTGAACCTCACTTACTCTTCTCTAGATATGAATGAATTTGTGACTTTGTATATGTGTGATTTTGATATCGCGATCTTGGCCCATGATTACTTGTGGGTCTGTGTCTGCATCCTTCTACGGTATTGCCAGTAACCTGAGAGTCAATCATCTGTTGATTTCACGTTTGTATGTGACGTTTCTGTCGGTCACTAAATTGCTGCGTTCTGATTTGATTCTATCACGATTGCTTAAATGGCAGTCCGCGAGCGAGAGCAGCGTCAAAGGCTCAGGGATCTGGCTATCTTTGAGCGTATCAATGGTAATGTGGCTAGAACATCAGCAACTCTTGCTGTTAAGAAGGTATCCTTATCACGCTCAAAGTTGTCATATGAGTGTCTATGCTGCAAGATTATTCTCCTGAACAGGAAATGGTTTGTTCAGTATTTGGATTTTGTGGATAAGGAGAGCAAACGCGGATTGGTGTTAACGTAGCTGGGTTACAGTTTTGTAGGACTATATCTGTTGCTGAATTGCAACCCTCAGACGTGCGACCACAGCCGGTGCTGTGGGGGACGCTGCAGTATTTGATGCATATGTTGGACCGCCGTGACTATCCCTTCGAATCTGTACACTCCTTCCTTTTTGATCGGACACGTGCCGTACGCCAAGAACTGGGCATGCAATGCATTGCCAACAGCCAGGCCATCACCATGTTTGAAGAAATTGTGAGTTGGTGCTTCGTTGAGTTCGGATTTTAAAGCAATTTCTTCTCTCTAGAGGTCTTTATATTGTTACTCATGTGAATGGATGCTGTGCTTTAGGATTGTTAGTATTGTGTAGGTGCTGATCAATTTTTCACTCGGTGGTTTCTTTGCAGGTCAGGTTTCACATCATGTCAGAAAGGGAATTGCGAGAGAAAAAATCAGGCACTGGAAATGAAGCCGATTCACAACTGAATTTCCAGCAGCTCTCTAAATCTCTACTCACTCTTCTGAACCTTTATGGTGCTGTCGATGCTGAGGGTGGTTCTGGATGGCTGCATGAAGCAGAATTCTACGGTTACTATGTGTTGCTGAATTTGGGGGACAGAGAACAATTTAAGGTTGGTGTTTTTGTTTGGTTTCCAGAATTTATTGAAAATTGTTACATTCAGTGGATATGGCAATGCGATTCTTTCTAGTGGTGAAGTTTGCAAGACAATTGTTATCACATTCTTTTTGCAAGATCTGACGTGGCAGTATCTTGCAGGCCGAACCGCTGTCATTATGGTTTCGCAGGGTACGATCATCAGTGCTGCAGGCTCCAGACTTCATGTATGCCCGAAAAGTTTTGAGGTAATTATAGAACCTTATAACAATGAGATTTAAAAGTTAACATACACCTAGAATACTTTGCCCCTATCTGATGAAGGTCCAGAATGGCTGTCTTCATCATTCTGTTGTTTTCCTGTGTATTTTTAATTTTGGAACTTACTTGTTTAATGTCCTTATTGAGTGAAGAAATGCCATTAAGCAGAGTTTGTTGTATGTACAGATGTTACAGGAACGACAATTACAAAGGCTTCTTTGATCTGGCACAGAAAGCAACCTACCTTCAAGGCTGCTTAATGGAGCTCTATTTTGGCCAGATGCGCTCTTTGTCATTAAAAGCAATAAACTGCGGTAGCTATAAGATGCACCCCTACCCAGTTGCAGACATAGCAAGCCTTATACTAATGAAGCAGGGCGACACTGAAGAGTTATGTAAAGCCCATGGCCTCGTGACAGGCATCGACAAGGAACAGCACTTGTCTCTGATGGCTAAGCAGGCACCCTTCACCCCCTCCACACAGATATTTAGGCATCAATGCACACTAATCAGTAGAAAACGGGCTCCGACTTTCTTCCAAGAAATTGTCGGAGAAAGAGATGATATTGAGAGGTGACTGTCCTGAGCTCCCTTTGCAGCTTGTAAAATATTAACTTTGATCCGGGTTGCCAGGAATACGAACGTAGTGTACTGTACAGGAGAAAAGTGAAGTTTGACAAAAGATTGTGTGTTGTGCAAATTGCAATGAAGTTGGGTCTGTTTGTCTCCACCTGAATACCCAAATGTGTGACATTGTGACAAATCTTCTGGGATTAGATAGCTTTGTGTCTGTTGTTATGTTATTGAATTTTGTACAGGTACCTCCATCCAAATCAACATTTTGTCGCAGTAATTTCACTGCTTTGTCTGTTGTTAACTAGTACTATATGTAAACCAAAATCAAGTTATTAACGTCAAAAGTTGGATACCGCAACCTTTGCATCTTGTTAACCTCAATTGAGAAAAGTACTCAGCATGAGTTCCATGCGCAAGAGGAGTTGAGAATGATGTGATCTGCTGGAGCAACACCAAATCTCCTCACTCGAGTCTCACCTGCACCAAAATCATTTAACCAGTGTTCGTCACTTGAGTCCTCAGCTTCTCTTCACACATTCAAGGATAAGTTTATTTGGCGCTTCATCTAAATGATCATAAGCTTTAATGTGAGTTTGTCAGATATGGCACAATGTCAGATATTGCTGGGTTGTTATCTGTAACTTTGTGCTTTCCTTTTGGAGTACCAATCTAGTTTATGCAAGTATTGTAAGAATAACTTTCCTTTTTTGTTGATTCAAAAAGTGTCAATTCTTAAGGCTTGTTTGCACTTGGCCTTTTCAAAGATCATGAATAAAAATTTAATACCTCCACAGTTTTGGAAGGAATACCTTCTTTGTAGGAAAGGTGTCATGAATGAGGTTTAGAAAAGTATCATCAATGAGGTTTAGAAAGGTGTTATCAATAGTAAGAGATTACATATTGGTCTTCTAAAAGCCATACTAGTTAAGACCATTCTTAAGTGTTTAAATTTTCTTAAGGGAATATTTTCTTAAGGGAATATTTTCAATTTTGGTGCCCTCGTAACATTTGCCTATTATCGCTCAATTATTTTTTTGTCCTCCTAAATGTTAGCTAATACACATTCTTTAAAGTTTGCCTTGTAGACATCCATGTAGGATTGATATTTACTAAAGAATGTAGGTGGGAACACTCATTTATTAAGGAGGTAAGACCGCCTTCTAAGACCACAAATAAGGCTATGCAGGAACATATCTTTAGTCGTAGGTTATGTCCTATGATCAGCTAGGAACTTCAATTTTACTCTATTAGTATAGTCCATGATGCACTTCAACGTTGTCATAATTCACTTATACATGCTTGGACAATTTGATGTAAGATTCAATCCTTTACTAGTGAAAATGTCAATTTTTGATAAGGGTGCCTATTATTGTTATCAAATCCAAACTAGTTTCCTTGACTATTCATTCAAAATTTCATGTGATTTTTGTAGTAAATGTTTTATCATGGATAGGGTAACACATTTTCATGCGTCATTAAAGTTATTTAGATTAATTTTAAACCACAACTACAAAAAATAGTGATAAAAATAATTCAAAATTAAATATGTTTTAGATTTCTATACTCATTTGACCAAATCTTTTTTCACACCTTGAAAATCAGCTTTAATACATTTGCACTCGACAAATCAAATGAACATCATAAAATTTAATTCTTGATTCATCTGAAAATTTGAAACTTTTTCTAAATTGAGTGTTTTATGGTAACTATAATTCATGTACCTATTTTGTGAAAAAATTGTCTTGTCTAATTATAGTAAATTGGTTTATTTTTAATTACCATAATACTTCTCATTAAAACCTAACATTCATAGAAAAAAATTACAAAGTCCTATGATGTGTTTTGAAATTGATATAATTTTTTTTCTTAAGCACTTCAAACATTTATAGTAATTGCAATTGTTATCAAAATTTACCTTTTTGTTGAAACAACAGTAGACAAATATCTGCATCTACAACATGTAGAAGGTGGGATTTTCCTCTTTTTCACAATGATAAATTGAGTGTGAAATGTTCATCTTAATCCATGGTTATAGGCCCCATCATTTTAGAGGTAATTCTACACCAGCCAATCACACCGATCGAACGGTCTCATCCAAATTTCATCTCAGAACAGGCATGGCCTGATAGACAAACCTGAGAGAGACACAACTGAGTTGCACTAACTGCAAGCTGGGTCGGGACAATTGAACATGCTGCAAATCTTAACAGTTCGGACCAAATATTTGAAGCAACCATGTCTTGGACAATATCACAAAAAACTCACTTCAAGAGTGGATTTGCACAGCTCTTTACACAAATTAAAGCCTGGAAACATGTGAAGGATCGATCGATCTCACCATCTGATAAGAATGAAAAGAAACAAGTTATGAACGCACCTGCAAGGAATGATACCGAAATGGTTGCACCGATGTTGCAGCAATATCATGGTGCAAGCAGCCATAGCCTCACCTGGGCATGGACACCAAAAGATCGCTCAGTTGCTGAAATGGTTTCAAGTGTACCTCCGCCAGAAATCATCTCAACAGAGACGAAATGAATTAACAGGAATGAAAATTCAGAATAGTCGCAGAAGAGTGAACATTGATCCATGTATAAGCCAAGTAACCTGCAAGGATCCAGGTCAGAGCCATTTATCATCTTCTATAAGTAGTACTACTACTTAGTATCCTACAAATTATCATCCCATCCCTTGAGTCGTTCTGGTGATATCCTCTACTTCCTTGAGATGGAGTTCCAGTGACGATCGATGCCATGATCTGTGGTAGAGATGATTGGAGGACACAACGATGCCTGCGGCAGCTAGCGATCTATAAGCTATGGATCTTCCAGATTTGAAGGGGAGGGAAAAGGTAAAACTGAAAACTGAAAACCACTGAATTGTGCAACAAGCTGCTGATCCATGAAAATTTGTGCGAACAGTACTACTACAGACGTAGGGGACGCGGCAGCATCAATTTCCCGATGATTGTGCTTGAAATGTGAGCCCAGCCCAGTGTTGCGGATCTCCATGCGGCGCTTGGATATTTGCATTGCTGCAACAGTGAATTGCAAGGGAAGGAAACAGTAATTTGACAGAATTCCATGTTTGTTTGTACTCATTCACTGACTGATATGATAAAAGTACTACATCTAGTTTATAGAGTTCAGCATCTATATTAGAAACTGTCTGTTACATACACAAATGTCGGAGGCTGTTTTCAAGAATCCTGGAAGAAGCTGGAATATTCTTTGCCAATCTTCCCGGGCATGCAATTGTTGCCAGGAATTAGCTGACGTTGTAAAAAAGAGTCAGAGTAATTGGTGAGAGAATTAAGCATGTGCAACGTAGTCATCTGCAACCTGATTCATTATTGTCTGAGAACGAAAGTATTTACTTCCAATCTATTACCGTATTGAGCTCTCATACGTTGTGTGCTCTGCACCACCGGCGCCTTCTACGTGACCTGGGCGCGGCGAGTACACCTTGACAAGTAGCTAGTTGCCACTTGGGTGATGATATTCTACCACTGCAGGCGGCGAGGTTGATTTGTACCAACGTTAGTCATCTGCAGACCTCATTTTTAGTGAGTGCCCTGTAAATGACAAAGACATAGAATGTACACTCAACATGATATGCAGGCTTGATCATCGGAAGTCATGAGACGGTGTAGATAGTAAATACAATAATATCGATCTAGAGTACATGTACATCTGGTTAGCTGGAATGATTTGACATCTCCGCAACCAGCCAGTCTAACATTTGAATTATACGAAAATGGTACAGTAACCCGGTTACAGAAACTTCGGTACCTGGTAATGAATGCCAGAGCAGGCTTGATTTCCTTCCATGCAGAGTGAGGTTGATTTGTGTGGGACGCGGATTCCTGTAAACCAAGACTTTTGTGGCATTTGGCACAATTGTAGGTGAAGATGGCGATCGAAGGTAGTGATGCCCACATGGGTATGTACTCACAGTGATGCAGCATTAAAAGTCGGCAGCGGTGAGTACAGCTATGGCTTTCTTTCACCTCATGGAATTGTCAGTGATCGATATGGGCTACGTTGAGGTACAATTAGGGTCTTAGACTTTCCCTGAATCCAAAGCTTCCTTGTGGCTGGCACTCGCATACGACGTTAGCAACAAACAACAGAATGCCTCGATCGATGGGGCTGAGCTAGCTGCAGAGATGATGGAGATCATTTGCTTGTACGTGCGCATCGAATGGCTTTCGGGGCGGTTTTGGATGAGGCTTGGATATGTATTCAAAACCTGCACTTCAGGTGCTGCTACGGAATCTTGATGAGTTCTGGCCTGCATTCGATTCATCGGGAAGCGGTACATTGTCGTGATAATTTAATTGATTGCATTTTAAGACTTGATTGAATTTTTTAGTTACGGGAAATGTAACTGATGGTATTGATATTGTCCATATACTGGATCATCTAATTGTTGAGTGATCCGAGTAGAAAAGACTCGATTGCAAGGTTGGAAGGTATTATGTGATGTGATGATTCAGAAGGGCATGATCAATCGAAGGAACGGAGTATGATGATTGGTAAATTCTTGGCTAAGTGAAAGTTTGGTGCTGTGAGTGCGAAGAATCTACATTTGCTTACGACAGAGACATAGAGCAGCGTGAACAGGAGTTGAATGCGTCTCATGGGGTGCGAAGATTGTGACCTCGATGATTAGCCAGACTGCCAAACCGACGAGTGATTCGTCTCCCTTCAAGTCACCCTGATCGAGCTGCCTAAACTGTCCTGATCTGACATGGCTGTCTCTTGGAACGCAACACACCCACTTATGCAACTCCGTCAGAGAGCAACACAAGAATTGCACTGCAACCACTAGTGATATGTGTCGGACATGGTGGACCAGAGTTGGAAACAGAAAATTCCTCCGAAATCTCCCGAATCCCCAGAAATTCTACCCGAAGCTCAAAAGAGTTACAACAGCAATGAGAGATGTGACAACGAACGCACAGGCTGGCCGCTGGCGACTCCGACGCCCCCTGCAAGAGCGACAAGGACAGGGCGTTGGGGAGGTCGATGAAATCCCTGACGGCAATCATCTGCGTCTCATCAGCCGCACGTAGCGACATCAGGGGTGGCGACAACGCTGGCCATGGCGCAATTGTTATAAGGGGTGGGACCTCATACAGTTTGCGATGCAGGCGCCCCAACCGACAGCAGGGCTCCATAAATTCGCCCAGAGCCTCTGCACATGCTCGTGCGAGCGCCATCAACCACAGGCCGGTACCACCCCAGCGTTGCATCTGTCAGACGGTTACGTCAGGCGCTCCGCGAGCTTTCAACGCCACTCCCCTTCAACACACACAATCCCAAGAGACAAGCAAAACAAAACAAACCATCCATCACCCGCTGAACTGCGATGCGTTGCCTAATGCGACGATGCCGACGCTGCGATTCCCACATCCCAGTACCTTCCTCCTTCAACCACTCTCCCATGATCGTTGCCGTTTCGGTCGCATCGTCAACGCCAGCTCATGCCGCTTTGAGTCCGTCAGAGTCGTGCAAACATCACGACAAACAGAGAACACCATCCCCGCGACCTCCCCTCGACAACACTCACCCCATCTCCACATCCCTCCGTAAACCCCCATCCTTACCCTCCATGAAAATCCACCTCCATCAACCCCAGATTACCACACAACCAAAACACGATAACAAACTGAACATGCAACGCCATTGATCCCTCTGACACCAAACCCAGCTGTTGACACTAGCTTCCAATCATACACCACGTCGAAGAATTATTATCTAATTTGTACAAATCGGCCGCGACCATGATCAAAAATTCTCTCCAACTGGGACCCATCGTCCGACTCTTGCTGGTTTTTGCTCTCCAAGCACCTGAATTCACATGCCATCCACATGAGCTGCTGATCATGTTGCTTAACCCAAACAACGGAACAAACAAACAACCAAAACCGCAACATTGGTGGAAGTGATAGGCTATCATGTTCATGCATAGCTGGTACTGGTGGACATCCACCTACTGGCCATCGGCCTCCGCCAACAGACAACCACTTCCCCGCACAACAGCACTGCTCACAAACACTGTAGTACCACCAGCTGAGGTGCAACAAAAGGCAGACCATCATTATGACCCGCCCCTTGGACGTTACCCAAATCCTGCACTGCAGCAACTGCACTTGCACTTGCGGGTTGGTTTAACTTGCTGCATCATTGCCAAACTAATTCTTACTAGCCTTGGCATCACCTTGCAATGGGGCGGTGTCAGCAGATTACAAGTTGATTAAATTTGCAGGACGATTACCGCCGAGTCTGGTGGCGCAAGTTAAGGGGCGGCATTGTCCTTACAAACCAGTGCAGCTCATCAGGCTCTGATCAGGCTCTGATCTAATTCTTCTAGCTGTGTGTACTTGCGGGGATCGATGGATATGGGATGATGCACTTGCACTCTGATCCGCGGCCTCGGAGTCATGTCGGCCAATCCAGGGCGTGGGAAGGCGGAGAGTTTCATTCTGTTGTGGTGTGTTAGCACTAATCATGCACACTTCGATCGGCTCTGACACGTACACATGTGCACTTGCTTTGATGAACAGTGCCGTTAGTTTTTTTGGTGGTTTTGTTAACTTCTTTTGGTGGAAGAATCTCGGTGTCTGGTGCAAGTCTGCGACAGGATCTTTCGCACTTGCTGAGAGTAATCCATTCTCCCTGTGCCATTGACCTGGGCTCCGGAATTGTTTACTCTAAAAGCTCTGGAACTGCTCTTGACTTTGCCGGAGGAATTCGTTTGTTTAATGGCCTGGTTTGTCATAAGTGAGATTTTATCTCGGCGTGAGTTTGGTGAAATTGAATGCATGACAAGTGCTCGTGTATTGAGTTACAGTATAATTTATTTATTAGTACCTGACAGTATACATTTGTGCAAATTGAACAAAATTCAATTTGTTTGAAAAGGGAAAATTAGCAGACTTAAGAAAGAACATGTGATTCCTGAGTCTGATTTGGCATAAAAAATACTTTCAGCCAGTCTTCTGAGAGGTTTTCTGCATAATTTGGTATGTCATGACATGCTTGGAACAAATGAACAGTGAGGTGGTTACTAAGAGTATTGCAGCATGGGAGTTGTATAAATGAGCATATAAGGACACTGGCTTTCCTAACTTATCTGAAATGCACATATGCTAGAAAAGGAAAACGAAATGTGTATATAATTCTTCAGGGGACTCAACTTGTTGCTTAAGAGTTGTCGTTTGTCTTTGTCAGTGACAATGGTGTAATGGAACTATGAGCTGTGCACCTGAAGGACATTCTGCTACAAATTCTGGTTAGAAATTTGTTTGGTTATTTTTGTATTTTTTCACAACTTCCTGTGTCAAGAAGAGCCTGTTACTTCCACGATGCAGCTCCATTCACAACATTTGGGCTAGTGGCTTCTTTCATTTAGAAACACTGCAACAATAGAAAATATTCACTGGATTTTATATGGAATTAGGGTCAAGTTCCCCACATTCAAAAATCTTTCAGATTTTTCTTGTATTTTTTATTTACTTTTACTTCTAACATAATCAACAAGTTTCAATGCTTGAAAATACCAAAACCAAAAATAAATTTATGAAGACTGAAAGGGAGCATCAAGTCTTTAATGTCATCAACAGTCTCTCAAAATATTTACTCACCAAATACTTACAATAATAACTCCATCCTTTCAGGAATTAAAATATACCACTAAGATACATTTCATTTTTGAAACACCACCACTTATAGAAGTATCCACTAAAAATTCTTAACAAAAATTACCTCTACTTTAAATCGTAGAAAATGGCGCTCAGAGCCTACATTGTCATGATAAAACCATGACTACATCTGTTAAACAATTAGTCCTCATTATTCTCCAAAAACAAAATCACTATCTTCCACACAAAAAAAAACAGAAAATGTGTTCTGGAGCTCAAATTGGCCTTTTTGTCGAAGCTGACCGAAGCCTTCATTTCTGGTAATCCACCTCACTGTATTCTTCCAAGATCCCATGCCAATTCTAAGTTACTGCACTACCACGATTCAATCAGCACCGGTTTCACGATTGAATCGGGCCAAGAAATGTTTGATTTGTTTTGGCCCGTTGGTGAGCTCATCATAATCAACAACATGGATAACTAAGTGGGTCATAATTACGAGGCAGTGCAGTGCCACGTCTTGGTTAGTGCTCAGTGGCTCACTGCTCATTCGGAAGTTAACTTAACTTCCCACCCAATTGAGTTCCCAATTCAGTCTCCAGACCAAGTTATGTCGCCGCTCTGTCCCTCTTTGCCTGCTATGGTACGCTTTGCAGCAATCTTCTGCGTCTGTCTGCAGCCGGTGCCGGTGACGCGTAAGCAAACTTGACATCAGAGAATTAGGATTCTTTTTATCATGGAGCTTGGGAAAAAAAAACATCAGGAATTGGATGAGTTTGGGAGCAGCTAGCTGCAGCTCAATCAACGGTGTCAGGGCAGCAGCTTAATTGACGAAGGTGCAATAAATTTAATGTGTGCAACCAACAGTGGGAAAGGTTGGACTGATCAGAGTGTGGCAATTGGCTATGTCTAAGTTTCTCTGACCCAACTGACAAGCAGATCAAGCTACAGCGATGACGATTCACTGGCCTTGCCAATGAGGAAACCGCGAGCACCTGGGTGATAAGTTAAAAGCCTCGCGTTCAAATTATGCACCTTTTTTCTATTCACTTATTGTCTTCCTTGCTTGGCCAGATTGCCACGCGAATAAGTTCACTCATCAATAGTCGTGTATTTTTGTATGATGGGTGTTCCAGCACCGCCCCTGCAAAGGCAGTTTCCAGATGTTGATCAAATATGTCAACAGCGGATGCAGAGAAGTTGAACTCAGGGCATGGATAAGTGCTGTGCGGCTTTGATGAAAATGTTCGTCGCATTTGTTTGCATAATAAGTTGAAGTAAAATTCACATGAGTGATGATGATGCATGTACATATTTGTGTGGGCCACTCCGATAGTGCCAAGATGCACAAAATGGCAGCCACAAGTATTTAGTTGAGTACATGGAAATGCAGGTGAAAAAGATCAGGGCCATGTTATGTGTCGACTACCATGTGCCCGATTTAGGATATCAATGAGGACTCAACATCACCAATATTGCTGCACACAAGAGAGGTGGAGTTTAGTACTTCATACTAATGACGGGAGTGGTCTCAGCCAACTTGTTTACCTGCCACCGGGAATGCAGAAAAAGAACCTTGGAGTTCAGAAGTCTGAGTCTCATGAGTAAGTAACTGAAAATTCCTCAAGGGGTGGTTTCTTGGCATGGCATGGTCATGATTAGGCGGCTGGGCTGATATTTGAAGATGGTATTGAAAATTTGCCGCTCTCTTTTGGAAACTAGTTCGGTGAATCATCAGTAATGGAAGATGGAGGATTTTGCAATCCACTTGAATTTGAACTTAGTAGAGTGGGTGTTATGGATTATTACTTTGTTCTAACCTCAGTGTCCTGGACTACGACAGTTACCTATATTTCAAAATGGGGAAGTACATGCTTGACAAGTGTAGAGTTGTGATTTATGTGTGTTTTACTTTGACAGTCTTTGTAGATTTGTGAGGTCATCTTCAGTGCTTCAGAGGTTCAAAGAGTAAGGTACTTGTTTGGCAATGGATAATGACGGGATCCCAAGCGGCTAAGAGGCTTAATTTTACAAAAAAATACTGAGCAAGTCACTCCATATACACCAGGCCATTGTACATTATGGCAAAGGAATTAAATAGCAACTTTGCCATGAGAACATTTTTCATCACAGCAAGGAGTCTTGGGAACTTCAATTCACGGCTATATATTGAGGACTTTCATGATCGAATTGATGACTGGTTCATGAAATATTTTCATAAGGTGGACGTGATGCTTCTAAAAGAAATGAGAACGAAACATGCCACCTTTGGTGCCCACCATTGATGCTGGGAGGTCGCCATGAATGCAGAGGCAAAGGAAGAGAGTTCACTCATCAGATTCAAGACCTGAGAGTGAAGTATAAGCAGACTGCATAACTGCCTTAACTGTTGGGCTGGTACAATAAGGCAGTTTGTACAATAAAGGCTTGGAGTTGTGGCTTTGTTTCATTATATCAGGAGCTGACCTCAATCTTTTTGTGATTCCATTAAGTTATGCCTTGCCTAAACAACTCCACACATTCTAAAATTTCAGAAAATTAATGACTCCCCTCACTAATGGGTATATCTGTTGAGTATGTATCATTGTGATTTATGAGGTTGTACATACTGGTGTCTAATTAGCAAAATGACAACTTAGAGGCCATGAAATGAAGGTTTTAGTTGGAGAGTTAATTAGAAATCATAACAGCTAATTCTAATCATGGTTTTGAATTTTGTAATGTGATTAGACCCTGTGGTGAATGGATGACTACAGGGCTTGAGCTAGATAGAGCCAGCATTGCTCTGAGGTTACTTTCCAAAAAAATAAAACAAGGAGAAACAAAAAAACACTTGATAGAGCCAAGTTACCAACTGAGCAGGGTATTGTACTTGTACGGCTTTTGTATGTATCTCTTGGGTACGTATGGGGATTCTGAAAGTTACAGTATTGGATACTGTATCAGATACTGTATCAGAGTACACCATCCACACATGACATGTGTGGAATTAATTTGGTGACAGAGATTGTGGAAGTAGGCCATGTATTATTTTGACAAGCCCTGTAGTCACGCAGAAATTTGAAGCTAAATTCATAGGCTCATGATGCTCATGTAAGTTCGATACCATCACAGTCTCTGCCCACATGTGAGAATTCCTTATCACCGCGAAAAATTGGCACCCCAATGTACCTTGATGTGAGTTGTTTTAAATTCAGAATGATTTTCAGTAAGTCCCTCACTGTTGTTTGTTACTATCACTAACCATGTTCAGATGCAACCCTCTTCTGTACATAAAATGTTTTCAGTACAGGAAATACATTCAGCACAATCTAGGCTAGCTTGCTTTTGTCGGCTGGAGGAACATTTCATGGAACAAAATATATATACTTTGATCCACCTTCCCAACAACTTTATCACCAACCTCCTCCTTCTCCATAGCCATGCTCACCATAGACATCATAGTCCACAACACATACCTTGGTCCCATTTTTCCCCATGCCACAATATCACATATTATCAAACAGATGTTGACAACTATCACCGGCACAGCCACGGCCCTATATATCCATCCCCCACTAATCCAGAATATCCATTTAATCCTTTCCTATCACACCACCTCACTCTCTCTTTACAAGTACCAAATATCCCACCACTTAATCCGCACAAGGAGGAAGACTTTAAAAATAAATTACATCACAAATGACTCACCTGATCATCTTCTCAGCCTAGAGAACCACAGCCAGTGAAAAAACAACACGAACAAACAACCACAAACACATTTCTATCCATGAAAGAAACAATCATCATTGTTGCCACAAGGACAAGCAACAAAAACCTGGCATATACCCCAACAAAAACCAAAACCCAAAAAAAAAAAAAAAAAAAAAAACACAAAAAATCATGATCACATCCTCCAACGCCCCCTCCCAAAAACAAAAAACTTAGGCTCCACATCACCGACTCTTCCTCCTTTAAACCAAAAACTAATTCCACCACCTGTGCACCAATCTATGAATTCATGATTCATCATCCCCAAGCTGCAAAACTCTGGCCAAGTTACCCCAAAAATTGTCTTTACTGGGCATTGCCAATGCAATCAATCCCCCAGCAATGAAGACTGGCATGGCAGAGGAAGCGCCCCAGCTTCCAAAGCTGGGAGCTTTTGCAATGACCACTGATTACGGTAACTCATGAGAGGCAGCAGATTACAGCAACAAGGAGTAACATAGTCTAGCAACTGTGCAACAGTGCATGATGATCAGAGCAGGCAGGGTAAAGTAGCAATTTATGTAGCCAGCAGCAGGGAGGGAGGGAGGCTGGTCGTAGAGATCGACAAGTACTGCTGCAGGTACACATCAGGCCGAAGAAATCAATAGGAATTGGAAATTATAAGTCACATTATATATACCATGCCTGCCCCTGCACGATCACCAATATCACTTGTTGCATTGCATCACTTGTAGTGTCTGTGTGTGAGTGTGTGAGTGTGTGAGTGTGTGAGTGTGCTCCTGCTCTCCTCCATCGCCGGCCTGCTCATCATCTATCTCTGCAAGGCTGCAGCAGGTGCAGAGCTGTTCTCTGAGCTGCTGCTGAGTGAGGAGGTAGAGCTGATCATATGAGTTGGGGTCCATGTGCAGGCGTTGATCAGGGAGAGAGCTGCTGCAGGAGTACTTAGCTGGTACCCCCGGTTGGTCCCCCGGCCAGTCGCTCATCATCAGAGTTCCGGTGTTGTTTCATTAGCAGTGAGCTACGTCAGAGCTTGTCGAGCATTTCCCCGGCACTGGGAGGACTGTGAGGAGATAGATCGATAGTCATGGCTATGGTGGTGGGGATCATGTCTACTTGGGGCGTTGCTATGGTGTTGGTCATGGGGGTGTGTGTGGAGGCGGGGAGTAGCTTCATGGCGGGTGGATGGGGGTATGCGCATGCCACTTATTATGGCGGTGCTGATGCGTCTGGGACTCAAGGTGGGTGATGTTTCAGGAATGGAGATGTTGTTTTGGAGATGGCTCTTAGCGTTTCCTGTTTTGGGAGCTTTGTGTGTTTTCGAGGTTTTTATTTTTTAGTTTTTTCCCTCTCGGGGGCTGTTTGGATGTGTTGTTTGTTCCATAGCAAGATTATGTTGGTGTTTCGTTCCCCTTGGGGTGGTAGATGTGGAGTTCGCTTTTTCTCTTAGGTTAGGAGACCAGGGTGATGGGTGGGTTATAAGATTTTTTATTATTTTTTTCTTGGACGTGTGTGTGCGGTGTTGTGAAGTGATTTTGAGGCTGAGGAAATGTGAGATGTGTTATTGGGAAAATGTGGCTGATTATGGTGTTTCTTGGGGTGGTTCTTGGAATGGTGCAGGTGGGGCATGTGGATTCGGGAACCTCTACAGTACTGGTTACGGGACCAACACAGCGGCGCTGAGTGCAGCTTTGTTCAACACGGGCCTCAGCTGCGGTTCCTGCTACGAGCTGGCCTGCGATCCCAATGGCTCCAAGTACTGCCTTCCAGGCGGCCGGACCGTGACCGTGACGGCGACTAACTTCTGCCCCCATGGCTCGTTGGGTGGATGGTGCGACTCCCCCAAGCAGCACTTCGACCTGGCGCACCCCATGTTCGTCAGCCTCGCGAAGGAGGTCGGAGGCGTCATCCCCATCAAGTACCGAAGGTGGGCGGCTATCCCATCTCTCATTTCCATGTCGCTAGATGTTCTTCAATCTTTTCCGCAGTTTTTCCACGATGTGGAACACATGCTTGAGAGTGTTGGGAGTTCTTGCACTGAGAACATCAATGTGTTGGCCCATGTTCAGGGTTCCTTGCATCAAATCTGGAGGCATGCGCTTCACCCTCAACGGAAACCCTTGGTTCATTCTGGTTCTCGTCACCAACGTCGCCGGCGCCGGCGATGTGCAGCAGCTGTACATCAAGGGCTCCAGGACCCAATGGGAGCGCATGTCACGCAACTGGGGATCGATGTGGCAGTTCACCGGCAACAGCAACATGAAGGGGCAGGCGCTCTCCTTCAAGGCCATCACCAGCGACGGATCCGTGGCCATCTCCACCGACGCAGCTCCCGGCAACTGGCAATTTGGCCAGACGTTCGAAGGCTCCAACTTCTGACCCCGACTCCCGATGGTGCCGTAGCAACGACATAGCTTGCCCATGGCGACCATGGTTCCCCACATCATCATCTCCATAGTTTGACATAAAATTTTCAGTGAATATTTTGAAGCTGTAGCAGAGGCGTGTATCGATCTCGCCCGCTCTCTGTCTGGTATTACTATTCTTACCCCATAGCTGCTAGTATCTGCTTAGCTCCTCCACCCCAGTCTAGCTCTCTCATCTCCAGCAATCACTCGATCAGGTGCAGATTAGTGGGTCACGAGCTTTGTCGTCCAGCTTTCATATTGGTTCCCATCAATTCCCACTCCAACCACTGCCATAGCTTAGTAGTATTAAGAGTGACGATATATTCCAGTGTTCTGGTTGCTGAGGTGTGTGCGTTACTTGCACCACCCGCTCCTACCTGTATTTTACACATCAACCGCAATAGACTATAGTATGTAGGCTTACACTAGCTCTAGGATTTTGATGTTCTCGATTCTCAGCTATATCTGATGCACGAACATTTCATGTGAATGCATCCTTCAGCACCAAAAAAACATTTCGTGCAGAGGTGAGAAACTGGGCTTTCTGTTAACCACCCGCACATGGTTATTCACATATCTACTAATAAAGTGAGGCGCAGTGCACAAGTGCTCTGGTCTGCTTCTGAAACTTGTGATTATCTCCTAATCTTCTTCTTGGTTGCTTTTCCAAGCTTATATTTTCTTTTCACCCTTTTCCTTGTCTAATGAAGAGTTATAATCATCACCAACAACCTTGTTTATGAAGAGTTATAATCATCACTACAACCACAGGGTTATCAGTAATATGATTCCTGTTTTGGTTATAAAAGTGAGCAGATAATTTAAGGCAGTTTGGCTACAATACTTGATTACAAATACTCCAAGTGGAGCATGTTACTGAGGAACTGATCATGGAGCATATGTATATCACTAAGTATGTAAATCATATGTTCTGTCTGCACTAAGGAGTACACATACAAATGTATGATTCCAGGATCACATTGCTCAAATTCTTCAGATAGTGGCATGCCCTGTGAGGTTCTGTCATGTGCAGTCCTAAAATGCTAAGATGAGCACTGTAATGCACATATTATGGGTTAGGATTTGTGTTAGTAAGACAAGCAGAATATTTGTTTAGCACAACCGGTGACTGGCCATTTCTTGTGCATGTGAACTTGCACTGGTGACTGCATACAACTTCCAACACTCATTCTACCTTTCAAGTCACTGGTTGTACTGACTGCTCTATTCTTGGTTCTCCTTCCATGAGTTGACATTTTCTGTGCACATCCATTATGATTGATTGCTAAAGTATAGAATGCTACGGTGTAGTGTGAACACAGTGATTATCTGGCATTCTCCACAAGTAGCCACACTGTTGTTATCGTCAAGTACAAAGGTGGTTTAAGAAGCCTTGTCCGGAAAAGTCGAGCAAGTGAGTTCGTAATAGAAGGTGGCAATGGTGTGGAGGTGATGAAAGTTGTTGAGGAGCGTAGGACTGTCAGATCTTATGTTCAAATGTGTGTGTGCACTTCTCCAGATTACGAGTTGCAAGATGTTCACATGAATGGTACTTTGAGACTCATGAACTCTACAACCCATTTGACCCATCCTTTTCTGGAGAAAAATCAGCTGAACCTTGCTCTTCCTTGATTGTCAAAAGAACCATATTTGTTTCAAGTCACTCATTTCATATGACCCAAGATTGCACTAAAACATCTACATCTGCGTCTGGACAATCATGTGACGTTCTGAATGTAGCATGCAAACTTGTGGGTACAGAGAAAATGAATGATAGGCTCCCCTTCATTATTCATTGGCATGTTACAATGAATTCGACGTACGAATCCCATATTTTTTAGGAAAATAATTTGGCATACTTGTGCCAAGTTGGCCTTTGCTAAAGTACCTATGCTAAAAAGACATTCCAAGGCTAATATCTGAAGGTTTCACAACTCTATTCATATCTTAATCTTGACATATTTTGCTTCTCACATATGCATCAAACATGCCTTATGCATTCCAGATGAAATTGACTATGAATAAAATTCTGCCGACCTCATCATCAATTCAGTTGAATTCCTCAACTTTTAGTGCAGCATCACATCTAATCGAAGTTGAGTTGAGTTGCGCAGCAAAAGATGATGAATGTTTTTATTAGTAGGTAACTTATACTCAGTAAGGATGCAGAAAATTCAGTGGACATAGCCAGTTTACTGTTGAGGATGTGGACAAATCGGAATTCAGCATATAACAATTACAGGTACTCGAAGAGCATGCTGAACATAGCAGGTCATTAAGCCATAGAGATAATTAGATAGCTGACTTGTAAGCACTGACTTTTGGAGAGAGGTGTTCTGCGGTGGTGCCATTGAGATTGCTCCTCCAGACACTTGGAGGGCCTGTGAGATTGCGAGACCAATGTTGCTCTTACTTGCTCGGAAAGGTCAACCCAGGGACCTCTCTGATGAGCCTATGCTTTCTGAAAGAGCAGGTCACATTGCAGTTGCTGAGGCAAGTGAGGCTCCTCTCCAAAATATGCTCCATACCACAGAGAAGCATATCACATAGAAGGTGAAGATTAGTTCAGGAGAGGGTGGCCATGTTCTCGGCTGACAGGCTCTACTCTCAACATATTTTGCAATTTGACATTTTCATATATTTATAAATACACTAGGAAGCTAAGGACTGCCTCAACTCTCGATAATGTTGGTCTTATTATAAATCCAAAAAGCAAGGGAGAGCCTAATATCCCATATTATTGGCTTCAGGTCACTCATTCTCAGGAGTATTGGCCCCTCCGCTGCCCAAAGCAAAGGCCCAAAATCGTGTGCAACTTGTGTGTACATGAAATGACAAAGCCTGTATACATGGCATGAAATAACATGTGTTTGTGTATTTCTTTAATAAATGATGTAATTTCTTGTAAATCTAGCCATTTGTCTACTTCCAGCAGACTCTTTATTCACAGTGACAAAACACATTCATGCTAAAAGACACATTCATGTACCGCGAGATGAATTTCATGCAGGCCTCACACTTGCCCTATCATCAGTCATCATGCATGTAATGCATCTACGCGCGCATTTTTGGAGGATTTATTTGTCATTTTTTAAAAAAAATCTTTGAAAAGCGCTTTATTTTTTGTTAACGCTAAATTAGGTGCTACAGTATTTTAGAGGAAAAAAACCAGGTGCCACTTTTGTTGTCTTGTACATGGACGGTCATATTATACCTCATGTTTTCATGGTATTATTCACTGAAATATTCAACTTGCACAATGTGTGTTGCGGTCTTCTTTGTACTTTACAACCAGGGTCAAAGAACCAATATTATGCAAATTGTGAAAATTATATGAAAAAAATTGGTCTGATGAGGGTTTGTACACTACTTCTGGCAATGAATTTTCTTTCCTTGGGTCCAAAAATAAAAAAATAAAAAAATAAAAATTACTCAAATTATGGAATTGGTGTCAGCTTATACAAAGTCCACTTCCACTTGTTATGTGCAGATTTATTCAGACATTTTAGATGGGTTTGAAGTCAGAATGAAGCCACACATAGCCTTGCAGCACACATCTCATGCATTCCTCGCAACTATTTCCAAGTTCACTTATGAAACATGTTTTTTAATTTATACTAAAGACCAAGATCCCACAACAGTATTTGGGACAATGCAGCTTTGTCACGGAGGACTAGTTCATACATGTCCTTAAAAGACCAAGCTGAATTTCAAGAACAGAAATGTTCTCAGTTTCTGAAAAGCAATGAATCATAGGCCGTTGTGCTCCAATTAGTGGTCTTTCTAACTTGTTATAATGCTCAATCTTTATCCAAAATAATATAAAGTTTGGTTTTTGTTTTTGGTTTTATTTCCACACATACAAAGTTATATCTTACTAATAATAATGGTGACCAAAATTTGGAACATCTTTGTGTTGGAAAGCGGCAATCATTTGTCCATTTTCCAATCTCTTAAGTAGAGTTTTGTGTAAAATAGTGCTTTTCTCAAGAATGCACCTTAATCTATATATCAATATAGAGAGAAAATGTCTCTTTAAAGAAAAAATTCTGAGCTTTGAAGAACTAACAAAGTATTGCTACATAACAATAATATTTCTAAGATTTGTACAAAAGAAATTAACATAATTTTCTTTATGATTGTCAAAAACGTTTCTATGGTACAAAAATTTTAGCACAAAGAAGATACAAAATTTTCTATCCTTGCTAGGTAGGGTGCAAAAAGAAATTATTTTACCACACTTCTTATTATAAAAGTTAAATATGTTGACATCTTGGCTCAATGCATATTTACATAAAATTTCAAGATTTTGCTTGTAAATTTCCATGATTTTGAATACTTTTTGAAATTTTATTGAATCTAAAACGATAAATTTAATTTTGGATTGTCATGTTGTTCCTCGTTCAAGTAGAATTATCTAAAAAATGTTCATAACTAAAGGTATCAATCTAAATGATGGAGTCATTTGCTTAAGAAATTTGATACATGAAATTAGTTATATTATTAATAGTATACTCCTAATTCGTTGTCACGTGGACCTAGATTTAGTGGTTGAACAAATAGATACTTGATTCATATTGGCTTCCTTTATAAATTGAAATTTCTCTTCATCTCTGTAAAAAAAAACATATTAGAACCTAGTTTGTTTTTGATTGAGTTATTTACAACTTATTTATCAGTTTTTCTTCATTGTAATGTTAAAAACATATAAGAGCGGTCTATATAAAATTATTATTTGTTCTTCCACCATATCAATAAAATTTTGATGAGTCACTTTACTATTACTTGTTTTAAAGTGATGCATAATTTTATTTATTTTTCTATATATCCTTCTCTTATCTTTAAATTTTGGTTTATAATTAAGTAAATATTGAAGTACTACACCTAGTTTATTTCCCGGACAATAAACCTCGCTCGAATCTTAATGACAAGGCAAGCCTTCTCCCTCTTCTTTCTCCTTCTCCAACTCTAATTTTAGCAAAAATGCGGCTTAATTTAGTACTTTTGATATTTCTAATGACCCTAAATTAGTCTACGAGGATCTACTTAGTTAATTTAAGACAATTTAATTTAATTTTTGTAATTTTTTTTAAATTGTGATTTTTTTTTCTTCAACAAATTATTTATAAGTAGCTTTTTGCCCTCTCCAATGGAAGCCCTGGTTGGAGGGCCCTCGTCATTAAGATAAAGGGGAGGTTTATCTCCGAGGACTTTGTTCACGTCCAAATAAATATATATTTTCATAAAGAAATGATGTTTGTTTCTTAAAAAGTGAATTTATTGGTTTTTATATTTCCAAGAATAATTACTATAATCAGCTTTAAATTGCTTAGAAATAGCCCAAAATATCTAAAAATAACATTGAAATTCTATCAAGATGATGCTACCAAACAGGCCATATGGAGACACCAAAGCACATACAATTTTTGCCAAATGCATGCAATTCCTCAAGGACTAAACCAATTATTTTAAAAAATAAAATATTTCTTTTATAGAATATCCACTTTCACTTCCTTTCCATCCCCACATTCCAGAATATTCCACTAAAATCCATGGACAGCACTACCAATTTAGCCCCTTAATTCTCTAGGTCTTTCCCATAGTTTCAAGGCTTTGAAGCGCTTAATGGCGATCTAAATTGGACTAAGATTTGCAAGCTCGCAGTCCTCAGGCCAAGGAAGCGATTGGGAAGGCGGCGCACGAACAATACAAGGCTTTCTACAAATGTTTTGTCACTTGCAGCCCTGCAGTAATCCATTCTTAGCACTCCTTTAATCCCCCCTGCTTTAAAAAAATCCACGACATGCGCAAATTTGGGTACAACTTTGCCCAGAAACCCTCTAATCCAGTGGAATCATTCCAGAAAATTTATTGATACAATCCGCTAAATTTACCACCTTGGGACCCATTGCAAAAGATGGACATATTCGGCAGAAACCGTCCATATCTAGACGACCTCGGAGATGAGACTCTGATCTTTTCACTGATCAGGTCACTAATTGAAAGGTTAAGTTGATAGAGTTTTACTGTCGACCTAGCTCTCGAGATTAGAATCTGGTTTTAGACTGATCGATCAGTTTGGACTTGGTTCGGAATGTGGATATTCCAAAACACACACAACCATTTAGATGGCAATTGTCAGATTCGTGTCTGGTATGATGTGGTGTACCTCGGAGTGTACTGTGGGTCTCTAAGTGTCAGAAGTCTACTACAAGTCAACCCACGAGTTCGTCGAACATGCAATTTTTCTTTTCAAGTTCGGTGAAAGTTTGTGGATTATCACTTGATTTGTTTGCACTTTTACTTGTTTTCTCAGGGTTGCTTTTTAATAAATATCATGGAATTGGATGAGTCTTTGTTTGGTTTGAATGAAGAGAGAAGTGGACACGATATGAAGCAGTGGATGGAACGTGACATGAAGAGTTTATGACGCTGGGGTAAGTTATTGAACGGATATGAAATGAACAGCATTCTTCTTTCGGGATTCTGTGTATTGCAGCCGAGTCTGGTGATCTAGAAGGGGAGGTTGGCTTTTTTACAGTGTTGAGGATTAGGAAAGTTAAACATGTCGTTTGTTCCATGTTTTAGTGCACTGTTTCATGAAATCACGCGTCCCGAAATTGATGGGATGGAAAAGCTTGCACTATGGGGTGTGTATGTGTAGGGACTGTTGCGCCGGGTATTCTAATATTGTAAGGTTTAGGTTCTGCTGCTCCTCCAGTTGCATGCGTGCGTCTCACAGAATTCACTCCGGATTGAACATCTGGAGTAAAGTAAAATAATGAGAAAGGGGGTCGAAATGCCAAGCTCGACGGCGTGTGAAGGCGTGACGGGCTACAGGAAAGCACCGGAACAAGTCTCGGCGAGCGAACAGGCGCCCAGATTTTCGCTCAGACCAATGTAACGTCGTATCTGCTCGATGATCATCAACAGTCGTCGACGGTCGTCACTCACCTACACCCGAGACTCGCGAGTCGCAACACCGGCCAGCGCCGCTGACTTGATCTCTCGACCGGCCGCTGGCCCTGCGATGGACCCAGCCCCGGGTGATAAACAGAATTGGCAAGGTCCATGTCCCACCACCGCCCATTCACGGCCTATGTAAACCCCGGCACCATCATCACCCACTCACCGCATTGCAATCTGCTGCATTCCCCTCCGTGCGCCAGCCTCAGTCTCAGCTGCACAAGTTGTCACCTGAGTCATGCCGTGCCTCCTGCAATACTAGCTTGTACTCGCTCGCTCCACGCTGCATTGATTCATTGCTGATTCCACTCTGAACTTGGTACTTACCACGTCCAATTCAATGGCTGCAAGCATGGTGCGAGCTGCGGTGCTCATGATGATGGTGGTGGTTCTGAGCGGGTGCGTTTCGCAAGCGCAAGCATGGGACAATGGTCACGCCACATTCTACGGCGGCGACAATGGAGCAGGGACCATGGGTGAGCAGCTTGCGTGAATTTTGTAAATATATTATACGTCTGTACTTCATAGTCTCCTTGTGCGGTGTCAGTGTACAACTGCATTTGAACAACGGATGTTGGCAGCGTATATGTATTATGATCTAGCTGAGGACGGTTACACATGTGCTCGTCTCATGCGAGTTCATGTGAGCTTCCCACAGTCTGCATTGTATGCTCTCTTTACGGTCGATCAGGATGTTGCTGCCTCTACTGGCACGAGTTGAAAGTCGCTTAAAAATAAGTAAATTGGTGTTGTCTTCTGGTGTTGACATTCCAGAAAATAAATAATCAGACCATGTCGTGTAGCTCTGTTAGTCTCTGACAAATTTAATATAGTGTAGACAATGTGATGCAGTTTCATCATGTAATTTAATCAGTTTATGATTCCAAGGGATGATTCACCTAATGGTCTGCTTAATGTTAAATGGATTATATTGAGAGCCTGGCCCGCTTAAACTCAATGTGCAACGTCTACATTTCAGAAGAATGTGGTGTGTTGGTTTTGACATTTTATTAATTTATTGTGGTTGAATATTGAGCAGGAGGTGCGTGCGGGTACGGTAACTTATACAACACTGGTTACGGTTTGAAAACTGCCGCTCTGAGTGCGCCGCTGTTCAACGGAGGCAGAGCTTGTGGAGCATGCTACCAGCTCACTTGCGTCACTTCGGGCACTAAATATTGCTACGGGGGCGGCAAATCCATCACCATCACGGCCACTAACTTCTGCCCCACTGGGTCCACTGGAGGATGGTGCAACCCCCCCAAGAAGCATTTCGATCTCTCCTACCCCATGTTCGCTGTCCTTGCCAAGAAAGTTGGGGGTGTCATCCCTGTTAACTTCCAGAGGTAATAATTAACTGCACTCAACTAGTTCCATTTCTAGTTTGAAAAATCCCTCACAAACGGCAACATCTCACATGTTCAAGTCTTGCCTAAAGAATTGGGAGGCCGCAATTCTGGAAAGTACATTTCCGAGTTTGAGTTTTGCAGCATTGTTCAGAGTTCACATATTCTATGTCCCCTGTTTTATGAACCATCCTCTGTTCTGGGATGCAGAGTGCCGTGCAGCAGGAAAGGAGGAATGCGGTTCACCATCAACGGGAACCCCTACTTCTTTCTGGTGATGGTGTACAACGTTGCAGGCGCGGGCGACGTGCAGAGGCTGTTCATCAAGGGTCCCAGCACCGGGTGGTTCGAGATGAAGCGCAACTGGGGGCAGGTGTGGCAGTACAATGGAGGCCCCAAGGGCATGGTGGGGCAAGCACTCTCCTTCCGCGCCATCACCAGCGACGGCCGGCAAGTCATCTCCACCAACGCCGCTCCCGGCAACTGGCGGTTCGGGCAGACTTTCGAAGGAAGAAACTAGCTCCACCAACTGCTAGTTTCCAACTCCTCTCTCTCTGTTCTGTATGTCTACTCTCTAAAGTTACGATGCCTGAGCAGTGGCGTGGTAGTTTCTGCATCCGCCCGCTCCTCCGAGCCACACTCCTCGACGTGCTTGGATGCTTATGCGCATCAGAATGTTGTAAAAGTAATTACAAATAACACCGGTCATAATACTCATGATGTCTAGTGAGTCGCCATGACGAGTTGATAGAACTTAGAATATCTTAGAATTACGAAGTATAATGTCCCTGCACCCACTCCATTCCTGGAGCGCGAGTTCAAGGTTGCAGAGGTGTGTGCACATGTTGCACGTCCACCCGCTCCTCTCTTGAAGTTGAATCTGTATCATCACCCCTTTAGAGAAACTAGATAGGTCGAAAAAAAAAACTAATAATCCCCATCAGTGTCCCGGACTGAGTTTTTGGGATTTTTGTGTCCGATGGTGTACCAGCGGCGCTTTGTAATGCACTTCCTTTACTCCAATAAAACTTCCGTTTGTAGAACTATCCACTCCTTCTTCCTTTACATGATCAGTTGAGAATTTGCACACTGAGTACCACAACTGAAACTTCATTTACTCTCTGAAAGCTTGCACTTGTATGTTGTTTCATGTACCGTATATGGATTCTATGTTTCAGGTTGGATGTGCACATGTTGGAGTTCTAATTTTTTCTAAAATCCCAGGTGACCCCATATCCTTTATCGCCATGTTCATCAAATTGGTCAATCCTGTCTATACTGGCCTCTCAAATAACTGTGACTTTAATTCACTTTCTCTCTTTAGTCGAAAGTGTGGACAAAATATAAACAGGATTTATCAATATAATGAATATGGCGATGTTTTCTTTTCTCCTAAAGCTAATGATATTAGACATTTTATCAGTCCAAAGAAATTGGTTTCAGCTGCCGAGATTCTGAGTCCCGGGCCAGATGAGCCTGCCATTGCAACGTTGCCATTCTTGTGATGAGGTGAATATTCAACCACCGAACCCTGAACTTGGGTGAGCAGTCTGAAGTTGTGAATTCGGTTCCACTTTCAACGGTAACTCTAGTTGAATAGTATATGAATTCTGTGTAGGTTCGGTGATCTGTGGGAGGTGGCAACTGTATCACATCTAGGTTGGGGCTTTTAAAGTCCTTCGGTGGTAGTATTAAAAAACAAGTCTTTCTGTAACGGAGTTTCTTCCTTAATTTGTGGGGTGCAACAAAAAAAGAAAGGAAGAATACGGCCTGTTACATCTGAGTTACTGTGAGTTGAATGGGTTGCCTGATGTGCGTCCCATCTGAAGGACATTTTCTTCATTTTTTTATTATATGTTTATTGATGTGGGTTTAAATATGTGTAGGATAGATTGTAGGGGCGACAAACTCTATAATATGGAGAATTTTATGAATTATCATAGATCGTTTAACCGTGCTTAGTCTTGAAGCTTAAAGTCGAAGAAAGCGGATCAAAAAGTCCAATCAATATCCTTTGCTTGAAAATGATAAATTCTTTTAGAAGCCAACTCGTGAAGCTCTTTGCAACCCATTTTGGATTCTAGTACTATTTGGGATGAATTTTTCATTTTAAAAAAACAACATTTAAAAAAAAAAAATCTAGATAATTGAGTTATAAATTTGATTATCTTCATATTACAAATTACAATAGTCATAACTTTTTTCACATGAAAAATATTTTAAATAATTCATAAAATTTTAATGTTTAAACAAATCCTATTTTAAGATACTAATGATCATCTAGAGATTGTGATTTTAAAATAATTTAGTTTTTGAATGTATCTTCTAATTTCAACTCATTTTAAAACAATTCACATTCTAAAAATAAAAGCTATAATCATGGTAAATTTCTAAAGGCAAATGGCTACAATTTAAATTCTTAAAAAATAAAGATATGCTTCAAATAATTTTAATTGTATTGATAATATTTAAATGGCGTGCTTTACATTTAATTTTTCAAATAAAATCTTCAAAGGTATAGAAGTCTCATAAAAATATACATCTAGTTAACACATCTAAATTTTGTTGTTTTTCAAGGATTAAATACAAAGATATCTTAAAATGAACAAATAGGTTTTTCAACATTATGAAAGTCTTGAACTGTTCATTAAAATCACATCCAAAGCTAATTTCAAGACATAAATTCAAAATTAAGAGAACAACTAGACCGCCGTGATTCTAAACATGTGGGAATTTTTTTTACTTGAATGTGTAATTTAGAAGTTTGTATCTAAAATGTCCTCTTTTTATCAAACAAACCTTTGATTAAAAATATGTATTCAAACTTGAAATTTAGATTTAAACTCAAAATTGTTGAATCACTAAAATTACTCAAAATTATTGAATTATATAGTGAACTAGAATTTCATATTTTTGGACTTTTCTATCCAAAGCTTTAAATTTATTTTTGCTTTGTCCAACATTGTCTAAAACAAGTGTCAATATGTACATATAGTCATGTTAAGGCTAATCTTCATGTGTCACTAAACTTCAAAGGCTCTTCACTCGTGAATCTGCTCCACATGGTATTCACCTCCAATGTTGTGAGTACTCCACCCGAAGATAATTCACAAAAACACTCATAATGCAAGCAAACACCGCAATCCTACACTTCATAGAAAACATGATGTCCATCACTGGATGCAGATGACAAGGAGCCATATTATTTCACCGCGAATGGTGACTGGGAACTGTCAATCTTTGCACAAATTAAATAGCCTCTCGCCAACTTCGAAAACTGAATCGATACCGGACTCGATCAACACAGAAGCGTTGTAACAAAAAATAACCTCCCAGTGGAAGCTCACATTCCTTGGGAGATGATTCATGGGATGTGATTGATGTTATCTGCGGTCGGATTCCATATTGCTGTTGGACAAGTACTCTTCGCAAAGCATCAGAATCAGAGTCATATTGGTTAATGAAGTCATTGACGTTCTCATGACAAAGCGTTTTAACAAACTCCTAGACTTGTTCTTTGCAAGCAAAGTCGAGAATAATTCTCTTGCAACCTGATTCAACTCCTTCAATTTCTTCAATTTCTTCAAATTCTTCAAATTTTCCATTTTCTTGATGAAAGTGTGCCAATCTGCTAACAATGCAATCTCTTCTTGCATTCTCAACGGCAGATGTCCAGCAACCACCGCTTCATATATATATTAGCAGAATAAGTTTTGCCAATTCGTCTGGATAGATACAAGGAAGGGATTTGCAGCATTTACGAATAGCGTCCAAATGCACAAAGTATTGTACCAATTCATCAGCCGGTTTCACCTCCAGGAAAGCCTTCAGCAAGCAACACATCACCATAACCTTAGCTCTGAAGTTTGGATAGTCGCCCAGTGTACATTCCCTACAATTCAGTTACGGTCTTCGTTCAATCTGACCACCATGCTTCTCCAGTAAGCATCATAACCATTTTCCGCGCAAAATTGGAAGGCACAGATTTCGATCCAGCAAAACGCTTTAGCAATCTTGTAAGAAATTCCTGACAACATCCGCGTCTCTCACGAGGAACTAGAGCAATACAATTTATACGATGCTAAAGCATGTCCTATAGTTGCTTGTAATGTTTCTACTCGTTGTCGTTCATCTCAACCGGGCAATCAAATCCTCTGCGTGGAATATCAGGGCCCGAAGACGGTAATTTCTTATCCAAATTTCATCCTTCTTAGACCAGAATATACTTGATATATGCAGCAAAATGGAGTCCATCCGCTTGTCAATTTGAATTTCGGAAGCTCCAGACTGAAGCCAAAATTCTTGAGAAACAGTGAGTACATGCGAGAAAAGTGACGTTGTCAAGCTCCTGAAAAGTTGTCGAATATGACAAATAGTGAAATCTACGATGGCACAGTTTGGGAGTTTCAGAACAGAATTTCGGAACAGATGCTATACATGGTAGAATACTTCTAGCTCTTCGTCTTAAGCATGGCGGTAAATTTGCTTTGCACGCTTTCTTTTTTATTTTGATTCAAAGAATGCTTCTATAACCAAACCTGCGACCAAAATTAAATTATAATTTATTTCTTATGGAAGATTGTTTGTTCAACCTTATTTGGTACGCTCTTGTGTTGCAGTGCTAATTCCCAATGGTGCCATTCCAGGATTCATGATGAGCGTTGATCTTTGAATGGCCCTGAATGAGGTGGAATGGGGACACACTTTGTGACCGCTTTTCAATGGTCTATTACAAGCGATAGATCTTCCTTTGAGAATTGGACATGCTTGAAATCGATCTTAGCAGAGCACAGTTCATGTGTGTCAGCTCATGTTTGTCGCAGACCCAAAGAGTGGATCCAGCGTTTTGTCTGTTCTTTCAGGTCCTACAAGAATCATATGCTGCAATTTTGTTGCCCATATTTTGCGACATTTTCCCGTTGTCCTACATTGACCTCACAATGCCTAGATTTTCCAAGCTCGGCGGCTTTTTACGGATGGAGATTCACGTCCCTTTCGCCGAAGAGCTTGTTACTCTCGGTAGCATAATCGCACTTCAGGGCTACACTTTGTGAGCAGCTGCATGTACTACAGTACAACACTAGTTCTCAATCATCCCTCCATCACTAAACCGCCTTCAGCTTTCATTGTGGTCAACATTGTAAAAAGTATTCTGCTCACCTTCACAAATCTCTTGATGTGACAAAGCCCCCAGAAGGAATTGGAGAGCCAGTCTGCTCTCATGTGGTGAATGACCCTCAATCATTTGAAGCCAGGCTAGACCCTCTTTCTCCAAAAGGGCGTCTCCAATTCTTATGGTTGTGAACACAAAGGGCAAAATGCTTGATTACTGTATGATCAATTCTCAATCATCACAGAGTTTGTGCTTCTAACCTCTTTAGCTTTTCAGAGATCTCAAATCGTGAAGTGTCCTTGAGATTATTTGGTTATGACACGAGCCTGAGATTACAGGGATTTGTGGTACTCTTGAAGAATGTGTAGCTGTGGTATCCTTCTACGCTAAGTATCCTCTCTTGACTGAGTAGGATACAAGTCACTCCTCGGCAGGCACCTTTATTCATCAACAGTGATACTTTGGCTTGGAGCTACAGAGTTACATGAATGAGGAACAGAGAGTTATATGATGTGTTCTTTGATCAGTTGCAATTTTATGAGACATTGTCACTATGTCAACCGCATGTGTCAGAAGCTCCTGGTTTGGAGACTCAACCTGGGGATGGTAGTTACAAGCATAAATTCTAACTCATCAGCTAGCCATGTTGAGGAGAAGAAGGACCACAGCTGGGTCTCTACATTATGTTGCTAGCACAGCATAGAATACTTTGACAAATACTGTGCCCAAGGGCAGAAACTCTTCAAATTATATGAGGTACTGCAGCAGCTGGATGGAGAAATTTGCTTGCATATACTCTCAAAGCATGAACTGTTTGGCTGGTGAATGACCTGACAGTCCTGTAAGGTCAACAGCTAGCACTTGTAATAATCATACAAAGACTCGTCTCCACAAAGCCCACAAAGACACAAGATTAGGAAGAAAACGGAGGCACGTACACATGGGTTGTTTTAGTCAAGCCAAGTAAATGAAAATATTGTGAAAAATTGACGACTTTACATTCTACAAGAAGTTGTCAATTTAGCAACTTCATACAAGGACCCCAACTTACTATTGGTTGTGAATCATTCATAGTATCTAGTCACACACCAAACCACCACCTAGGCACCTTCTTTCGTCCATAAGAAATCATCCATATGACCTGAAAACTATCGACCCCTTTCATCCTCCATGTCTTCGCAAATGACCATTATCCAATGTTCACATAATCTGAAGTAGTTGAAGCTTCAAACAAAGTTTAGTTACATGTTGATGCTGGATATGCAAATGTATCATCTCAAGTTATGCAGGTTCTTTTAATTCATTGAAGAGCAATTCTTGTATATGTGCATCAAATGGAACACAGATTACTGAAAGGCCTCTTGAACGAATGTTTCTTTTGAGGATCACTTTACGTATCAATATGGTGTAAAAATGGAGACTTGAGTATTTCCGCAGCACACACAATGTCCACAGAGTTTCATGTGTAAAGTTCCATGTCGTGAAGGAATTGCAGCCTTTCTTCCAACAAGCTGGCAATGCTGCATAAGTCTGGGCACTCCAGAGTGCCTCATTGAGATACAGTTGAGTGACTGCTTGACATTGAAACTGTGCACTGTGCAATGGTACTTTGCAGCAGCTACCATATTGTACTGAAGCAGGTGACTCAATATTGGGTCTCTTTATTTCTCCCCAATGAGCCTGGTTTGGATGCCAGGCTTGGTTGGGTCCATTTTTCTGGCACTTCCCGTTTTGACATCCTAAGTATTTTTTTGGTTTTTTTTTGCCAAATTTGGAACCACACGCTCAAAATTTCCCCTTCGACGGTCCCCTTCAGATTGAGAAGGACCCCACTCAACACAATAATAGGGGCAAAAAATTTGAGTGCGCTCCTTCTTGATTTGAAGAGGACCTTCTCCCAAACCTGGGCTCTCAGCCATGCTCAATGGAGGGATTTAGACAGTTCCCTCAATATTGAATAGAGACCAAACCTTTGATGATCCAGTTCTCAACTAATAAGCTCCCGGAGAACTTTCATCTTGTTGCACTTGAACCTTCTTACAAATTAACCTTTTGTACAATTAAATCAGCAAGCATGTAAATACATAGCAATAAATATAACATTTGAGCAATGTCCAAGTCTAACTCTGACTACCCAGTGGGAGCTGCAGCTCATGCATTTGAAGATCAGTACATCTACTCTTAAAGAGTGCAATGGGCCAATGGTGAGATGCTATGGCCACCGACATACAACTAATTCACGCGCTTTAGTGTACCATCTCACATGGAACATCACTGTGTAGTGCATAAGACCAGGAAGTGAGGATTTCTTTGTGCCACAATTTTGCGCTTTGACATTTTGTTGGTACACATTTGGTCAGTGGTAATCTCACTTCAGAATGGGTAGGACATCCCGTTGTTGTTATCTTAACACCTGGTGGTCCTCATCAACTATCTAGTCTATCTTGATTGATTCAGCTGAATAATCAATCATTCATGTCTAAAATTTAGATATTTGTGTGTAGTACCGTACCTTAGGATAATATTGGCAAAAAAATAAGTCCAAATATAAATGTTGGATTAAAAAAAGAGCTATGTTGTCGATTTGCCAAAAAACCATGAAATAAAATTAGATGAATGATGAAATATATTATAATTAAAATGATGAACTTAAAACCAAATAAGTTAGACATATTCAAAGTGATCACATAAAGTCTACTAAAATAACAAACATTCATTAAAACTTCATCAATTGTGGATAGAAGTTGAACTTAAAATTATTTATTTCCTAAAAAGTCAAATTTTAGAAAATTATCTTTTTTTCATTACCGGACACCAAAATTTGAAATTGATTAATTATTCGATCGAAGGGTACTAATGAAGCTGCCCTTAAAGTACGGTATACTGGTAGGTATTGGTGGAGTGTCACATCTCCTGCACCGCTATTGGCATGAAGTCCAATGAATCCCTTTAGACTCTAACTGGGCATTGATAAGGTCCAATGAATCAATGTCATTGAGGCACTATTCTGGCACTTTGAAACTGTGTCTAAACTTCATTTCTGGGCTCCAGATTGTTGCATTTTTACCTCCAATTTCAATTCTCAAGAGCAAACTTGGCAAATCATTGCAATTGGTGTGGTGGGCTACTTAAAGTACTGCATTCTAGATTTGCACAGAACTCTGGAGTAATGTAGGTGCAAACAACTAAGAGGGTCAGAAGTAAACAATATTTATTTTCTTTTTCTTTTTAACCCCTAAGTGCCCAGGAAAGCCAAAATGGCTTTTTGCTGGTTCGGGCAGCCTAGATGAAGAGGTTAAAAGTAATATTTTTGCCTAAATTTTTTATTGGATGCTCCCCTTACCGCAATGTATACGTGGTAAAACTTTCAAAGTCAAATTCCAATTTTAGAACCTTCAACTAGAAATTTTAGGTTTCAAGTCCAAAACGGGCAGTCTAAAATTAGGTCTTTTAAAAAAAACAAAACTTGAAATATGTTCATAACCAAATCACTGCTCAAAATCCAAAGTGACCCAAGTCAAAAAGTTTACCGATTTTACAAGGGCAGCCTCCAAAAATTACATGAACAAGCTTCAAATTTTTTTTGTAATTTTACATTTTCTCCTTTCAAAAATTGTCAAAATTTGAGATTTAGGAATTTTTCAGAATTTTTTTTTCTAAAATTCAAAAACTCATAGATGTAACTTTTTATCGTTCACTTTTTTTGCAAACCAAAAATCTTTAACGTTATTTAAGTTTGACCATATTGTGGGTTTTATACCTCCTTATGGAAAAGAATTTGCATGAAGGTCAAAAAATAAAAATGAGTCTCCAAAATTTTGCATGGAGGTGCCCAACTTAGTTACCTATATGGAAAAAAATATGAGCAAAATGTTTGGAGTAATAATCACCAAGTCTCCCTTGGCACAAAGTTGAGTATGTCTTTCGGCCAAGGAAAAAAAAAATCTGCATCAACTTTGAACGTTATAATCTCACTATTGGTAAAGATCCAACGGTTGAAATCTATTGAGGAAGTACTGACAATACTTAAGTTCAAGATCTTACGGTTAAAAGTAGAAAAACTCAGTAAAACATTTGACCATACCTCAATCTCAACAAGGTGGTCAAAAATCAACGTTTTTGAAGTTTTGAGACCCAAAACATGCTTGGGCACTTAGGGGTTAAATACATGTGACATAAGATATTTGGTCAAAGTCCACAAATAAGCCTTGAACATTTGTCATTTATATATACAAATAAATTGCTAATTAGCAACTCCATAATGTAATATCTAACAATCATGTTCTAGTGTGAAGTAGGATACATTATAGATGATTGTGTCAATATTCCAAGATGTTTGAAAATGCTCTAAAACACATAAATTGCCTTTTACCTGCCAAATTTGAAATATAGGCTTTTTTATGATTTAATTCTATGTTTCCACATTTATGTAGTACCAAATCCTGAAACAAATTACAATTGCATAACTTAAATTCTAAAGCCCTGTGAAGACCATAACAATGCACAGTATACTTTTGGATGCTTTTTGGTGGTGATTAACCCTTAAAGTTTTTAGCATCATATTTTGCAATTTCCCCTTAAAAGTGCCTTGTTTCATCTTTTCTATTAAAAAAACATTGTCACAATACCATGTCATTACCCTGCTTGATGTGCGTCATATTACTATGTCATAAAATCATCCAAATATTACATCCATACCTTTCAACCGCAGTTCCATTTTGTTTCCAAAGGTTCCTATATTCCTTTCATATTTTCAATTGATTATCACTTTCCCAATGGGCAATGTAATTCTTGCCCTTTCTTTTTATCGCATTGCAATAGGTTGTCTGCTAGTTGCAAGGTAAAATAATTCAATTTGTTATGTATTTGGAAGAGTATAACTGTAAGATTTAGTACCCAACTTGTACATGTACAGTGGGGTACCAATCAAAATGTCTTTTTTGAATTCGCAGTGAGAAAAATTACCAGTAGTGCCAATTTTGAAAGCCTCCCGAGAGCTCAAATATTGGTCTTTTACAACGAAATTTTAATCAAAGAATTACCTTAAAGTAATTTATATATACACAAAATTTCACAGCCAAAAGATTAACCAAAAAAAATTATTCAAAATTTACTACCGTGGAAATGTTTTCACTGCTGCCAACTTTGACAACCTCCAAAAGATTGATTTTATTTTTTTTGTCATAAATTCTTGGAAAAAAAAAAAAAAACACTTTATCTTGATAACATATGATAAAAATTTCAAGGCCAAAAGACTAATACCAAAAAAGATATTAACAATCTACCAAAATGTGTAGTTGTGAAAAACAATGCGGGAAACCATTTCATTATAACCAACACTTGAGAAATTGTCCATTTACCATGAAATTTGGAGGTCCCTAGTTCCACTAAAAATATCAAAATTACTAAAAGACGACCACATGCCCCTTAAAATTAAAAACACAAAGGAGAAGAGGAAGGGGAGGGCAAGCTTTATTGCAAGGGTTCATGTCCAAGTGGCGATGCATGCAAAACTTTGTGTTCAACAACAGTTGTAGTGAATATGGAAAATGTTTTACAGTTGCAGTAAACAGGGGAAATGTTTTACTGAGTTTTTTTTTTTTTTTTTTTTTTGGGACAAATGGCTGTTTTACTGAGTTTTGAAACGTAAGGCTTCCTTACTTAGTACCCATATTGCCGGGTTTATACAGGAACTGTTTTAGTAATAAAACTCACAATTACATTTGTTTTCGAGACTAAAAGGAATTTAAAGATGTAAAATTACTGCAGCAACTGCAATCCTATTATGGTTGATACTGCAACTACTTTCTAATGATGTGAAAGTATATAATGGTAATTCAGATCAGTACTTACATCGCTTTATATTTTAACTTGGACACTTGTAAACAGCACACTGGCACATTGGGCAAATTGTCCAGAGTAAAAAAATATCAATGCATGAAACTAACTGTCTACCACCTGCTTTGTTATCCACTAAAGTAATGCCATGGATTGATAACTTGGGGAGATCATTCTTTAGGCCTTTTGGGTATCACATGCAGCAAAGAGGATATTTTATTGGGGGCTGGTTCTCTACTTCAGAGGAAATAAAAGCACACTTTAAGAGCATCCTCAGTCGTGAGGGATTTGCTCCCGCTATCACCAAAAACCGGGAGCAGGAGCCTCTGGAGCGGGTCAGTGGCCACTCTAAGTCTCCCGTCACAGCCCAGGTCTCGCTAAAAGAGCTCCCGCTCTCATCAAATTTTCCCTCGTTGCCGTGAGCAAAGGAGCTCCTGCTACTAGGCCTGACACATCATTAATGCAACCATGCCCAAGGTCTCGGCACCTACAGTCTCCTCATGGGCACCCGCAGGCCACTGTAGTTGTGCCACATGTTTGCGAGGAATCGATCCCGGGACCATGTGACAGGAATCCGTTGGCTCCGCAACGCGGTAAGTCCCTCCCGCTTCCTTCTGGGGGCCCGTCAAGCCCCGTTAGAGGGAGCTGATGACGGGCTCCGACTGAGGATGCCCTAATTACATAATTTTTTAATGCACGGTATCTTTTATTACACTGAAATTACTTAAGTTTATTTAGAATTACAATTTCTGCATTTAATACTTCTATTATTTATAATTTTAAAATACAATATAATTTTTTGCAAAGAATGTAGAAAAAGTTAAATGTAGGAAAAAAAAAATTATATTCCTAAAGGTGTGGGCGAGACATTTCTTTATAGGGTAGCATTTATAGCCCCTTTCACTTTGATTCACTCTGACTTGTAGTATGAAATAATGAGTTTATTTGTAAAGTGCTTTTCCACAAAAAATTCTCAATCAGCACAACAAATAAATATCAATGGACACACTATTCATTGCATAGTAGTGTATGATAAAAAAAATCCCTTATAGTTCTAAATTATTTAATTATTGACATAGTGTTTTTCTTTAAAAAATCTCAAACAACACACTACTTTCAATATAGTACTATATGACAAAACAATCCAAAAATATGGATTTGTTTTGTTAGAATACAAATACAAAATACTTTGAGTTTCTAGAAATCTTTTTATTCCTTGAATGTCAGTGTAATAAAATAAGAAAAATTAAGAGATGAAGGGCCTCAATTGTCTCCATAAAGCCAACCAAAACATAGTCAGGATTTTGTCTATAGGCGAGGTGTCAATAGTCCTTTACAACTAGTTATTGTGGTCACAAGAAAAATCAAACCCTGCACTATACATACAAATCAAGGAGAGAGATGAAAGACTCCAATTGCAATCACAAATTAAAAGACTCAAGTAATAGTTTTACCAAAATAAGTCATGTTGTACTATGCTTTAGCTCTACACCACCATAGACCTTGCAAGCTCTAAAAGTCTCTCTTAAGCAACCAGATATATATGGCAAAAAAACTTCCATGGTTTTATACCCTCATAAAAATTTGTAGACATTCACTTTTTAGTTATATGAAGAGTTTTTGTAAATAAACAACCTCACTAGTCCAATTTATTTCTGACCTTTGGATGTAAATCAACCTAGATCAACTCGTCATGAAATTTGCAATAAACAGCCCCAAGTAAAGTAGGCTTTAATCTTGGAATAACTACAAGTAAGCCATGTATAATTAGAAGTATTTATATATACTTCTATGTATATTTTGTAAGCCTATATAATTAAAGAATGCAAGTTTTGTTTCATTCTTTAACAAAATTCTAAATTCTAAATCAAATATGGAAATTAAAGCTTTTCAATATTCAAAGAATGAAAAAACCAAAATAAAATAAAATTAAAAGACTAAAGGCTTGTCTAGACCAAAAAACTGGAGCTTCGATCCAAACAACCAGTGGTGCCTTATCTTTAAACGAGAACATTCTAAGTGGAGTACCATTCATAAAAAAAAAGAATTATAAGAGATTTGTAGGCCACTGTTTTGGTCTAAACAAAAAAAAAATAGTTATGGTTTATATAAAAAAAAAAATTAACAATAAAAATATTAAAGTTAAAAAAAAAATCATCAAAAACCTTAAATTTTATAGTTGAATTTGAAATCATTATTTTTTAATTTTTTTAAAACTTAGACATAATATTTTTAGACAAATTTAGACATAATTTTATTTTTTTCTACTTCAAACTTAAAGAAATCAAATGCTTTCTTTCTTCCCTTCTTAAATAAAGTATAAGGGGCATTTGATTTCTTCAAAAAGAAGACGCAAGGGATGTAGTTCAAAGTTTTTGGTGTGAAACGGCCTCTAGCAAAAGAGAATTTGACGAAAAAGATTATGTTTTTGATGAAGACAAAAACTCTGAGGATTTGTGGTGGCCAAAAGACAACTACTATAATGTTGAAAGGTTTTACGAGGGATAAAAAGGAAGAACAAAGAAGACTAGAGCTATGCAAAGCTACGCACAACCATTGACAAATATCATAATTTTTCAATTTGAATATGAATTAGAATATGTCAATTGATTTTTAAATATTGTTTGAATTTTTTTTGTAGCAACAAAAATTACCTCTGCGGTTGCCAAATTTTGGATGCTGTGGACAATAATTGTTGCGTCATAGTCCAAGAAAAAAATGCCAATAGCTGAAATTAGTGACCAAACAAAGCGCTCCGTGGAGTAACCAAACTTGCAGAAACATCAATCAGCGTATAAGATTACAATGTTTCGGAAGTGAAAAACTAGCAAAAGGAAATTTCAGTGGTACTTGAATTTTTCACATGGGATATTCAAATATAGAATACCCTCCATACTTCCAAAGATTTTTTTTTCTTTCTCCCAGTGTGACATTCTCAAAGGTTACCAACAATCTTATGGCACTTTAATTGCTCTACAGCTACAATCACAACACGAGGACCAAACACTAGATGTTCGACCTCCATATAAGGATGCTCTACAATCTACCTGACCCCGAACCATTGGTATTCACCGACCAAGTGTGGCCAACTTCTACGTCGTCACATCTGTGATCCCCTACACATTCGAGATCAATCTTGGATGAGGCATGGATAATTGGGCCTACGACTCGATGACAAATTTGTGAACGTCTTCTAGGGATCTTCGAAGTGTGTCTCTTTCCAAAGTAGACAACTTACGTCTGTTTGACTTATTGTTTTACCAAGCTGAGAATGTCATGCACTTTACTGGTCTTATGACCCGAGTGGTACCCGGACGGACGGTTGTAGGCGAAGAAGACACCAACACTTTGAAGAGGTTGGGTGCTAACCCGAATGGATTATAGTGTCTGAAGCTTGGAGTTTTGCAGGGTTGCATGCTTATTGTGGACTCAAATCCACACTCAATCATGTGGTTGTTGCTCACTTGCCGTCAAGTTTTCATATCGTGGGCGCATTTGTCCAAAGAGTTTATGTCCAATGAGTTGTTGGAATGGCTAGCATATGCGCGTGATGGTCGTGGTCGAGAAGTTCCTTGGATTGGAGCAAGTTTCTGCAATGAATATATATTTGTTTACTCATGGTTAGAGGAAGCCCTAATAGAGAGGATGGTTATTTTTAACCTAGCAAGAGACCATTCTTGGGAGAAAGTAGAGATGCCGACTGGACAAAGTGGTTTTTTCCTTAGTGGTTAAGCAAAGGTTACAAGGGTTTTCAATTTGCTGAACCCTAGGCTTTTAGGATTAGAAGGTTTTAGTATTTTGGAAGTGTTTGTAGTATTTACATATCCATATATGACCAGTGGGCGTATATCTGAAGCGTAGGGCTTTGAATAATACAAGTGTGATACTTATTTGGTTTTCCTTGACAAAGTTGTGTCTCTATTTTGAAGAGATGGTAATAGTTGACTTTTAAGTTATCAACATATAAAGTTAAGTTGTTGCATAAATAATCAATATAATCTATATAACCTTTCAAACAACCTTTCAAGTTTCCAACTCTAACTTCAACCTCTTCTTTCTTTTCAGGACCATATAAGACCAATAATATCAATGGACATGACGGTAACGGTCGCTATGACGACAATGATATTTTTTCAATATTTTTTTGGGTTAAAACCCTCTCTAAGTTCCTCGTTGAAGGAATAAAAGGTGCATGAGAGGGACTTGATATTGTAATACCATAGTAGGTTTGTCCAAAAATAATTATATAAAAAATTAAAAAAATTAAAAATAAAAATTAAAGACAAAAAAAAAAAGAATAATTAGCTTTTGCAATATTTTGTTATTTCTAAGCCATTTAAGGTCATTTTTACTAATATTTTTCAAAAAAGACTTAAGAAACTCTATTTTTAAGTTGCAAGCTTGGTTTCCAAAAGAAATAAATATTGGGTTGCGAGGTGGCAAACCAGCTATGGTCTTACAGTGGAATGTAGGAGTGTTAAAGTTGAAAGAGGCACAAACTTAAAGTTGAAAGAGGCACAAACTTAAAGTTGAAAGAGGCACAAACGTGAAAGTCAAGGGCCCACAATTAAACAAAGGCAATGGTCACAATGATGTGCAACCGTTGCCATGAGGTTGTTTGGTATGTTCCATATCAAAATTCATGTGGAATTTCTCAATATATTGTACTAAAAACCCAATGATAGAGAAAGAATTGCTAGTAGCAAGGAATGATGCAAAATTGACATGTAAGTGGTCCAAGATATAACAAACAAATTAAACTGGTAGTCTCTAGTCACTCCCGAGGTTACCTCCTTCTTTCTAACTTCGGAGTCTAAAGATCTTGAACTAGTGCTCTAATTTGTTGAGAGCTCCGAGAGAGGTGAAGAGACCTCATAGGATTAGGATTCCAAATAGTGCGTCTGTCCCCGCCTTATATACCCGGACACCCGGTTTAAAGAGAAGGAACTTGTCATTGCCACATATAATTTCTTTGCAAGCATCAAGCGTTTCAAAGATTATCTATGCCACTAGCACAATGCAATCATGTGGTAATTAATTACCTTTTAATTGTACGGAAAAATATCTAATTGTATTCAAAAATAAAAAGGCTTATAATAGAATAACCTAGATTGAAGAATGCATGAAATGTAGATAAAATCATTAGTGATATGAAAAGACAAGAATCTAATTTAATTTACTCATGCCAAATCCACTACAATTCCATGTGTGTGTGTGTGTGCGCAAACATGTGAACAAAATCAAAACCCTCATTATTTTTTACCATAGCATTCCCATTTTTGATTAGCATCGTATTTTCATATTTGATTAGCATCACATTCCCATATTTGATAACAGGCACTAAGTGGAATTGTCTAGTGTAGCACATAGCCACATTGGATACTCATTCCAGAATTCTTGCTTGTGTTTGATTTGTAACTGCTTTGAAGCGTGTTGTTCTCTAAATGGATCTGGCAACCATATCTGAACAAGACAGTTTCATGTCTGTAGATGACGGGGAGATTGCTGCAGCACCAGTACACAATGCCAGGGTATGAGTTTGTAACTTTGTAGGTTAGGCGCTGGACATAGAATATGGTATTGGGTCCTGTGAGTTTCAGTTGCTCAGCTACCGTAACATTGCATGTTATTGAACCACCTAGGTATGGTATACATGGGGTACGGTGCCGTAGTGCCATAGCAGGTTTGCCCGAAAATAATTCTAAAAATGTAAAAATGTAAAAATTATGAAGACAAATAAACAAAAATAGTACAAATTAGTTTTATTGTAGTATTTTGTTGGTTCTAAGCCATTTACGGTAATTTACGGTAATTTTGACTGATCTTTTTTCAAAAACATTGAAATTGAGAAATTTAATTTTTAAGAGGCAAACCTTATTTTTTCCAAAGAAACTATATTCGTTTGCCAAGTGGCAAACTTGCTATGGTGTTCGGGTATTGAACGTAGGCATGGTATACATGGGGTATGGTATAAAGAAAATTCATAGGTTGGAGATAAAAATTGCCATAGAGTTCGATATCATTGATTGCAGAGGATTTTGCTGCATGATACATCTATAGAAATATTATTATTAAATTACTACCATTGACATGCATAATTTAATCTATTATAAAATATGGCTCGATTTGTTTCACTCAGTGTTCCGCGTTGGAATTTATCGAGGAGACAAACCGAGTTGCGGTCAATGTGCTCAATGGCAGGGGTCCCCTTAATCCTTTTACATTAAAGAAGTCCAAAATGATTGTATATTATGTTATCAACATAGATGCTAGTTGAATACATACATCAATTTCTTCAAGATTGAAAAAGTTGATTTTGGTCCAAGCTTGTATACCTCTAGTCAATTCTTCGGCATCATTATATAAAGTTGCCATGAATGGTTTTTGCATAATTTATAAATTTCCATAGAAAACTAGTAAGAAGGAACCATAAAATGATTTTTGGATATATTTTTATACAAAAGGTGTATTATACATGAGGTTGAATTTCTATTTTGTGTTTGAAATATTTTTGGAATTTACAATTGTAAAAATGATAACTATGACTAGAAAATAGATTGTAGGTTCTTTTTATATACAACACTTCAAAACTCAGGAATTTAAAGGCTTTTCTCGAATAAGAGCTTCTTGGCTAAAATCTTATTAAATTATTTTAGCAAGATTTTTACTTCACATCAAAATATTTAAAAGATCACATAAAATTCATGTTCATCTATTAGTTTTAGATTTTTTCATGTCAATTTAAGGGATTTTAGCACGAAATAAATCTAAGAATGAATCAAGTTTAGTAATTGTTTTTATGAAGCTAGATTTTCTTCATGAGATTTCAACATCAAAAAAACATATTTTTTATGATTTTAAATGAATTATGGTTTATATAAGCATAAAAATTGAATTTTCCTTTGGCCTGAACAGAAAATTATCATTCTTGGAAAATGGTTATCTTTATTTGTTATGAAATAGATACATTCTTTATGTTAAATGGCAAAGGAGGTGTGATAAAAGTACACAAAGGTTGGCGAACCTAAAGAATGTAAACCAAACAAATCTAAAATTATAACTTTTTGGAGTTTTTTTGAATTTTTGGTGAATTTTCAAAGGTCCAAAAACTAAAGTTCCAATAATCAACATTAGGTGCTTGTGAGAACGGCCCACTAACAAGCCACAAAAAGCATGAGTGTTCAATTATTAAGTGGCCAATGATAAATCACAAACGCCAACAACTAGGAGTTGGAAAATGGTGCCATTATGAACTATTAATGGGAAGTCTAAAATACACCGTTAATGGTCTTGCCTTACAAAGGTGATTTAGATCATTGACACAATTCATTTTTAATGAATTTATTGTATTTGGAATTTTATCCTGAGTTGAATCTATTATCAAACACGCTTTGAAGTAACCCTTCTACAAACAGAGATTGTTTGGAGATGCTGCAAAACAGACCGCGACCAAAAACGGTTAACATGTAGCACGTTTGTTAATTCTAAGTCAGAAATGTAGTCATGCATTACATGTCTTATTTTTTGTGACCTAAAAATAAGTCATGTACTAGGGAGCTACATTATCAACTTGAAATGAACATATGTTATGGATGTTAACCCCTAACTTTCCTTGTGTTTTTGGAAGCTTGTAACCTCAAAACCGCGATTTTTTACCTCTATGCACTTCCAAGGGTGTAAAATGTTTTTAAAAACTTTTTAAAGACTTTCAACCGTAAGATCTTGAATCTAAGCCTATTTGTAGTTCTATTTTCAAAAATTGACCGTTGGATGATTATTGTTTTCAAGATTGTAACATTCAAAGTTTGTGCAAAAGTTTTTTTGGGCATTGCTCGAGAGGCATTGCTTCGACGGTGCAAAGGGAGACTTGATGATTGTTACCTCAAACATTTTGGTCATATTTTTTTCCATCTAGCTAACTAGGTTAGGTATGCTCATGCAGAATTTTAGGGACTCAAAACGCTTTTTTGACCTTCATGCAAATTATTTTCTATAAGAAGGTATAAAATTGAAGAAAGAGTAAAACATGCATTACAAAAATAATTTGTGAGCTCAGAAAAAAGTGAACGGTGAGTAGGTACCTTTATAGAATTGTGATTTTCAAAAAATTCAAAAATTCAAAAATTCAAAAATCTCGAATTTTGACAAATTTTTAAAGGAAAAACTCAAAAATTACTAAAAACTTTGAAGCTTGTTTTTGTAAGTTTTGGAGGCTGCCCTTGTAAAATTGGTAAACTTTTTGACTTGGGTCACTATGGAATTTGAGTAGTGATTTGGTTATGAACATATTTCAATTTTTGTTTTTTTAAAAATACGTAATTTTAGACAGCCCGTTTTGGACTTGAAACCTAAAATTCTTAAATGAAGGTTCTAAAATTGGAATTTGGCTTCAATTTTTTTACTACATAGACCTTACCGTAAAGGGAGCACCCAATAAAAATCTTGAAAAAAATATTACTTTATCCTCCCCATCTAGGTTGCCCGGAATTGCAAAAACTCATTTTGGGTTTTTTTTTTTTTTTTTTTTTTTTTTTTTTTTTTTTTTTGAAGCAAAAGGAAATTCCATTGCAAAGAATAGATTACAAACCCACATCGGACAGAGTCCTGGGCCGGGAACATTTTGGGTTTTAAAGATAGTTAGGGGTTAGTTGTTTTTGGTCATGATCCGTTTTACAGCATCCTACGTCAGCCACGAACTTGTGAGCCTTCTGAAGTTTACTCCTTCCACTATTTTACGCTTCATGCACACTGCATGCTTAGCCCACTACACTCATGGACACTGGACAGATATCATCATAAAAGATTTCCGCATTAAGCATTTCAAAATTGAATGGTAACATGGATGGTTTTTTGAATTTCTATCTGTTTGTTAACCCAATGAAAAGATTCCATATGGTCTGATCACATTGATGAGATGAGGCACTGCAAAGTGCATACTTAAGCAGGCAGGAAGACAGGGTTGGTTAGTACAATTTTTGAGTTTAATTTGTTCAATAGATGTCATGAACTTGCTTTAAATGTAGTCTTTCAATATTTAGCCTTAATTGGCCGGCTCATTAGGGAAGTTTACCATAAGCTTACTGAGCCATAAGCTAATGGTACCATACAAAATTAATGACCACAAAATCATGACTCATGAGCATTGTTGATAATCTGATTCATGGACTGCATGTAAGTAAGACTACAATCTCCTAATCTTCCTGAATCCGGACCGTTTTTGGATGAGGCTACGGTTCTGACACTTGCGAGTACATATTATGCAAATTGTTCCAATATTATATCATCTTTGATATTGATCCATATTCATCCAAACGGTGTACACACGCCGACAGATCTGTCATGGACGCAATGAGGCAGATCTGATCTTCCAACAGAAAAGCTTTGTAGCAATGAGAGTGGATTTGTCGGGGTGAAGGACAAAGGGTATAGGAAGTTAGGCTCTGCCCTCTGCCCTTGCCTTCATCCATTGGCTGGGCGGAAGTTGTCCTCGGCGGATGTGGTACAAGTACTGGATGGATGCACCAACTACCACAACCATCTTGGTTGCTTTCCTAGGAGCAAAGCTCTGTTCCAAACACTTGGCCTAGTTCGGCCAACCACCTTGAAAGTAATTGCTCTATAACCACAACAGCCAACTTTGATAGATTATGGCCGAGTAACCCGAGTTTGAGATTGGGAGGAGTAGGCTAGCTACCTCCTATTGTCTTCAATTTGTTTGCAGTACTCCCCCTTACCTTGTAGCAGACTAGCAGTAAAAGCTTATCACCAATTTGAAACTGCATATAACCTATCATCTTCTGTGTCCGCAATTCATGCTTTTGAAGCCATTTATGGAATTTGGGGGTCTTGTCTTTGGGTTTGACCCTGTACAGCCCAGATCTGTTCAGGAGAAACTGCGGTTTTTGGGGAATTTTTTAACATAAAACTCTTATGTTGAAATTAGTGATTTAGTGATACTATTTATGATATATAATTGAATAAATTTAGGCATACCATAAACATATGAGTGTCCACTAAACCTAGGTAAAATCAAATTATTGGACTGGAAGATTATAGTATGTCTTTGAATTGTATAATGGACATTCAAAAATGAGATTTTGGAGGGTGTGTGACTTCAAAGTTATACAAAGTTTGGGTCAAATTTTCAATAATGAAGGTGATGAGGGGCAACAATGACATACGTCACCACCTTTGTGTTGCAAACTTCCATGTCAAGAATCACATATAATTATTGTTATTTTTATAAGCAAGAATGACTTATTGATGTCTGGTCTACATAGGTGAGTATATGTTGCATATTTGTAAAGATTTTCTATATTTTTATGTATTTGTAGTATTTTTTAATTCTGCTCATAGGTTTCTAGATAGCTACCAAACTTCCAATTGAAAATTAATTTTTCTAGAAGATGAATGTTATAATCCTCCAATTCTACTCATCAAAATCTAAAATCCAATTCTTTATGCATTTTTTGTTGTTTATATTTGAGGCACTTCAACAACCAAATTGTGGTTGCTTGGATTGTAACCAGTTAAACTCATTGGTTTTTGGTTCACTTGCACATGATTTTTGTAGCCTGGTAATTTTGCTTACTTTACCTAATCAAAATAAATCTTTAAAAATTTATACAAAATTGAATACAAGTTGGACTAATGTGTTTTTTTTTCCCATGACAAGCTCTCTATGTGCGAGATGTGTGAATATTTTCCCAGGACAACTTAACCAACGTCCCCCAAACTAGGGACTCCAAAGTTCAGGGTTGCTGATGCTGCCACCTTGTGATAAACTGCTGTGGGCTCTTGGCATTTCTAATGCTCGGAGGCCATGATGATCGTTTCTAGACTACAGCAGTATGAACTTTGAAGGGTGTTTAAATTCGAACTAATTGAATGTAATTCTATTGAATAGCAAACTGTAATTGTGCTGGGCAGCTACCACTTTGTACCCAAATGCATCAATAACAATTATCATCACTTGTAATTTTGAGTACTACATAGGCAGCTGAATCTGTTCACCAAATTATGATTCTCCTTCAAGTTTCATGTTGACCTAAGGTAGGATGCTGCAAAACCGTGCACGATGGAAAACCGTTAACACCCATAACATATGTTCATTTCAAGTTGATAATGTAACTCTTTAGTACATGGCTTATTTTTTAGGTTACAAAAAAATAAGACATGTGACGCGGAACTACATTTTGACCCTAGAATGAACAAACGTGCTACATATTTACGGTTTTCTGTCATGTACAATTTTGCAACATCCTACCTTATTGCTTCATTACTTTAGTTGCAATCTAGCAAATTTATATTAAAAAAGGAAAAATTAAAAATTAAAAAAAAGTTCAAAAAATTATTATTATTATTATTATTATTATTTATTATTTAAAAAAAGAAGAAGAAGCATAAGATTGCATGGAAATAATAATTTTTTGGTGGGCTGCTTTCTAGTAGAACTAACCATCCTCTCTACTACCGGTAGAATGCTTCAAATTTCAAATAATCTAATTTAAGTTTGCTTGATTTGCTTTAGAACTTTTGACCTTATGGATCTAATGTTTTTTTTCAGGCAAAATAGCTACCCTAAGTTGATAGCAGGTTTGTTCACCCTTGAATGAATATTTTTTTGGAAAAATACAATTCGTCTCTCAATTTTTTTATTCTTTGTATTTAAAAAAAAAAAAAAAAAAAAAAAAAAAACTCTAAAAACAACATCAGTGAATAAAAAATACACAAAATATCACATAAAACAATTCCTCATTTTTTTGTTTTTTAGTCCTAAAAATTTCTAATATTTTAAGTTTTTTTTTTAAAGAATTGTTTATGTCCGAACATGCTATCAACGTACGGTATTTTGTGCCCAGACTCCCAAATACGGGAAAATGCAAGTGAGGGTGGAAGGATCTTGTCCAATGATCTCAGAACATTTTTTGACATTTGGAACATTATGTGACCTCCCACATAAATGGTATCAGGCTTTTGCTACCCAGTGCATATAATACTTACGATACCTTTATAATATCTGACAATACCCTTGAGATACTAAGGTGATACCATGATGATATCCGTCGATATCACCTCATGAAGTTGCTACATTTAGTATATCATGTTGAGCATTCTCACTAAATTAAAAAGAAATAAATCACTTTTTCCTTTGTATGTTTAGCAGCCCCATTTTTTGGGTAGTAATCAAGCTAAATTTGGCCAGTTTTGAGATCACTGGTCCTGCCTCCATGGACCTCTTGCCCAAGGTCTTATCTGCTGTATTTGCTGGTGTTAAGGATTGCGAGTAGAGACTCTCAAAGTTGTTAAGGGTAAATAAGTGACTTGGGTGAGTGGTACTGGGACTTCAAAGCAAAAGGGCAGCCATGGAATCAGCTGACAACACTGAGTTGGTTAAGAGTCCAAACTGTCACCAGAGAGGAGTGCATCAGTGCACATGATGCATGTCTGTTGTTGCAGGCCAGCCTCCAAACTTCCCCGCCACAAACAAAAAACTCTTATTTTTCTAATTATTTCGTGCTCTGCATTTTTGCAGCAGCTCTGATATTGTTTGCCAAGCAGGTGTCAATTTCTGCAACTTGTAATGAAACTGAACATGATTTTGTTTTCCATTGCAGTTGTCACCAGTTCAAGAAATCTAACCGGTAGCTATCAATTTACGGCGTTATGCTGCCTACTTTGTATTTGGTATTTTGTTTGGATTCGTGTTTCACATGCAATTTTGGACCATTAGCAAGTGGGCAATCGTCCTCACTACTCTCCACATCCAGTAACTTTAAGCATCACTGAGTAGACCAGCACAAGAGGACTGTACCATGAATGGATTGTAGCTTAACTTGATATGCAGATGCACAACTTGCGGTAATTATCATCATCTGTCCACATGTCGCACTAGCATGTTACTACGCATGGCAAATGTACTTTGACTGAAATCAATCCAGTTTAACAAGCTCAATGCTTGTTATAAGTTATATTGCAAGTTTCTAACATGTCAATGCAGAGGTCAATGGCAAGAGTAATGTTAATGGATTCAAAGAGCCTGCACTACTATAACTTAATGAGCATTAAGCAGCTTCATTGCTCATGTCACAGATCCTTCAGTTGATCTAACAAACAGTAACCTGGCCTAAATGCAAACAAACTGAAATTTGATCACGCACTTCAAAGCCTAATTCAATGTTACCCAAATATTAATTAAAGCTGCTTAGCACCACTTTCTACATTCTGGCCACAGACTCCACTAAAATAGCATTCAAAAAACAAAATAAAATCTGGTTATCATCCTCCTCTATGACATACATTTATCAAAACCATATCCAAGAACATTACATACCACTCCACACTGACCTCTAAAAAGCTCTCTCCTAGAAACAAATCAGCATAAAATCCATCACTACACACATGCAAGTAACTCAAACATGCCCACCCCTGCCCTCATATAGTTACACATTCCCATCACATAATAACTCCAAGACAATCCCTCTCCTCACCATCAAAGAAACAAAAAAAATACCAACGCCAACATCACCCAAAATTTACAAACATTTTATCACCCCCTCTCACACAACATCGCCGACAGCCAGCCAGCCACTCCATATCATCACAAAGCTCCTCGAACGAACGCATGATTACACCGGCTGCCATCCACTCTCCTCACCACCCAAACCCCCAAACCCATGTAAAAAAAAAAAAAAAAACTCCTCACCTCACCCAGACCCACTGCAACACACACACAAACCTGGTCCCAGCTCCATAATTCGCAGACAGACAGACAGACAGCTGACAAAATGCGCTGTGCCCGCGGAGACGGATGAAACTGCGGTTTATGATACCACAACTCCACCCACTGGACATGCCAGCAGATGAGCCTGAGCCCATACAATAGTATACATACATCCGTCAGTGGAGACTGATAAAAAGTACTCCCCCACACACACACTCTTCAAATTAAGCATGACTTGATGCCAAGAGTAACGCAGTCGTAGTGCGCTTGATCATCTCCCTCCTCTCCGAGTCTCGTCTTCGCAATCAAGTCTCCCCCCAGTCCCACGTAGTAGTAGTACCTCCCCCACTATTTTACCTGCAGCTCCCACTCCCTGTGCTCTTCTCACTTCTCATTTCCCATCTCCGCTTCCTCACTCTCCCCCAGCTCTCCTGCATTGCCAAAGCTCGCAGCTTGGGTCTGTTTGTTGCAGCAATGGCGATGGTGATGAGATCTGGAGCTTTGACTCTTGTGGTGGTGGTCATGGTGATGGTTTGTTATGTGGAGGCTCGACATGGGCACGGTGGCCACCACAACAACAACCCGGCTCCTGGGAACAACAACAACCACCCGGCGCCGGCTAACAACATCTTCATGGGTAGTAACTGGGGCCAGGCTCATGCTACTTACTATGGGGGTGCCGATGCTTCCGGTACTCAAGGTGTGTACTTCTCTCTCCAGCCTTGTGTTGGAGTCTTGGTAGTTGATGTTTTGGAGTTGGTTGCTGAGTTTGGGAAGTTTTGAGAAGGTGGCTATGGCGGTTGGTTTTGGAAAGATCAGTCATGGTGGTTGCTGTAGTTTAGGAGGTGTGTGTGTATGTGGGACTTGGCGAGGGGTACCTACATTGTTTCTTGGTGGTTGGAGGGAGGGGGTAGTGTGGTTTTTTTCGTTTGGTTGATGATGTGGAGGCTTGGTGTGAGTTCGTATTTATGTGGGATGTGTTTGGAGGTTTTCGGAGTGCGTAGTTGGCGTTGCAAGCCAGGGTTGTGTTGTGTTTTCTTGGGACGTTGGGAGTGAGTGAAAGTTTCCCGCTTTTTTATGTTGCGTTTTCGTGTTCGGGGAGAGTGTTTATCTTGGATTTTTTTATTTTATTTTTTTGCGTGTTAGTGGTTTCGTATGTGTGATGATGGTTTCTGAAGATTGGTTTTTTTGTTTTTGCGGTTGCAGGTGGAGCTTGCGGGTTTGGCAATCTCTACAATACTGGCTATGGCACCAACACCGCTGCACTGAGTGCGGCTCTGTTCAACAGCGGCTTGAGCTGTGGAGCGTGCTATGAGCTTACATGTGACCCATCTGGATCTCAGTACTGCCTTCCTGGAGGTTCAGCCATCATCACGGCAACCAACTTCTGTCCGACCGGCTCTAATGGAGGCTGGTGCAACACGCCCAAGCAGCACTTCGACTTGGCGCAACCCGTCTTTAGCAAGATCGCACGTACAGTTGGCGGCGTCATCCCCATCAACTACAGGAGGTACGGGTCACCTCAGTTCATCATTTCTGCATGCTTGGGGGTATTACTTGGTCAGTTAGATAGAGCCCATGGTGTCTTGTTTTTGGTAGCATTGAAGTGTTGCTAGCATTTTAGATATCATCTCCATCTTCACGACTGCAGCCTCGTTTTTAAATCATTTGGAGACCATAACAAGAGTGTCTTCTGGTGCGATAATGGCCATTTCTGACGTTGCTTGTTGCTCTGTATTGCAGAGTGTCGTGCTCTAAATCTGGAGGCATGAGGTTCACCATCAACGGCAACCCTTACTTCCTTCTGGTTCTCGTCACCAATGTGGGAGGGGCTGGTGATGTGCAGCAGTTGTACATCAAGGGCGCCAGCACTAACTGGCTCCCCTTGAAGCGTAACTGGGGACAGATGTGGCAGTTCACTGGGAACAGCGGAATGCACGGCCAGGCCATCTCCTTCAAGGCTGTCACCGGCGATGGAGCTACAGCGGTGTCTGACAATGTTGCTCCACCCAACTGGGGCTTCGGGCAGACCTTCGAGGGGGCGAACTTCTGATGATGTCGGATCGTTCGACCCATCATGATGCATGCACAGTGGGTCGGAGTTTTGTTGGATCCGGCATAGCTGAGGCGTGCGACAATGTGACCGCCCGCTTCCACAAACAACGACTATACTCTCTGATCTTCGTCTTTGATCTGTATGTGACTTTATGTTGCTGTTACTGATCAAATTCAAGACGAAGATGCGGAGAGGATATAGAGGGTGCTGAGGTGTGTGCCAGTGATCTGTCAACTTTTCTTCACACCACCCGCCCCTCCCCATGTATTATTTACCAATGTCGTCGTCAACATAAGGTTCAGCTACGGATAGTTTTTTCGAGATGCAGCAGCCTCTTGACAGTGGACCTTCTAGTGTTGCGAGTAGACTGAGTGATTGCCTCTACAAAAGGCTCCATTAAATTCGAGACGTGCTGAGGTGGATCAGATACGTACATTGTGCTTCGTAGATTGGCCACCCGCATGCTCCCAGAACTTTCACGAGTAATAAAAGTGAGTCGTGCACAAGCGCATATGCTTGCTTGTATCAATTATTTGCTTGCACCCAAACTAACAATCTCTTACTTCAACTTGTGAGCAATTTTGTAAACACTGGCCAACAAGTTCAACATGACTAAGTTAAGTATGGAATTAAAGCGGAGCACACGGAACACGAATATGAAAAGACTCAGAATCTTGATTGTGATCAATCTCTGACGAGCTCTTTGAAATTGTGTGAATGCTTTTATGGCAATCTACAACTAAATGGTCTGCACCAATAGTTAAACTCCACAGTGAATATTTGCAGATTGTTGAACAGAAAGCCTTCACGTCTCCTAATTTCAAAATCAATATCTCCATTCTTTTTGCTTGAAGTTAAGGTACGCAAACGTAAACTGTAATGCAAGGGAAGTGTCCAAAACCAGTCTGTCGAGAGTGTAGATTAACAAGAGGTATGACGGCGAGTTGCGGCTGGAGCATGAAGTAATTTGAGTGTAACTACATGGGGGTGCAAAGGAGAGAAGAAGCAATTGGCAGCGCATCAGCTGATGAAAAGATGGCAGTAGATTCTGGACCGTAAGCACGTTTCTCAGTACTGACTCCAAATTCCTAGGATTCGAGTCACAAATGCTCAGGTGGTCCAACTTCCAAACTTGGAAAGATGGAATTATCGGCAGGAAAATCTCCTCAATCGGGTCAAGCGAGCGTCGATCCATGTGCACACAGCGTGCAAACCTTCGTCTTCAGCGGCTCAGCCTGGCAATCCCTTGATCAGACCTCTTTAGCCCACCAACAGACACAGAATTCAGGCCCCATTCCGCTGCAGCAATATTCTTCACACTGGTCGATGGAACTCTGAGGCCTGGCCGGCTGGTTTGATGGCAACCTCCTCAGCGCTTCACTGCAAATCCATGATTTTTTCAGAGTTTACACACACCTGAATATGTGCATTTTCCAACCTAATCCATCAAGTGACGCAATGCTTACTTGCATTGAAGAGGCCTGCTGTGCAGAGGCACAAGTTCAGCAGGCTTTTATCATGGTTCATTGACACCACTGTCTTTGACTATATTATAATATTTAAGTGTTACCATTGATGTTTTGCAGCAAGATTTGAGCAGGAAGGCCTTGCCAATGCTGCAAAATCAGGTAAGCTTTTGGTGACAGACATGATAATAATCACCTTGCAAAGTGAATATGGCAGTGAATGGTGATGGTCCACACTGATGATGTCCCCCATGGTGAATCCACACTATTTGCTCTGTAATTTGTCAGTGGCTTTGAGGGTAGCCTAGTTGTAAGAAGGGAGCTAGGTTGGAGACTGGCTGGGGCAGCAAAGTGGGAAACTAAACTGGCAACAAACCACTCGTCAAATTGAAAGTAGCGTTCAGGTCTAGTTGATGTATTCAAAACTCATATTATGTTTGTTTTACTTTCACAATCCTGCACCAAACATACTATGTGTACCGGTTTTAATGCGCCAAGTTATTTCAGATGTTAATACAGAGAAGCGCATTCAAAGTTTTCCATCTTTTCTTTCAATTCTTTCAAACATTACAAACTAGTGGGAAGATAATGGTGTGCTAGGCAGACTTGGTATCAATGCAGGCTCCAGCAACTGTGAACCCCGCTGAGATCACAGCTTAACCACCATGTCCTGGCTATGTCCTGCCCATGTACTGACCATGTGTCAAAGCCACTTTGGCTCGCTCGAGACCCAGAATCAATCCGCAGTTTGCCACAGTATTACCAGATAAAGTCCTCAGAGAAGTACACAAACATCCATATATAGTCATCTGCTATCTGACTCACGTCTCAAAGTGTGCCTTGTGTATGTTGATTTCATCATGCAAATGTCATAGGAGCTAACAAGGCCTCACTGTGGTTTTGTCAGCTAAGACTGTATGTTCAGCTTGATCTGAGTTCCAGAGCTCTCATGCAGGATGGGATATTACTTAGAGTTGTTGTATTACGTATTAATCTACTTCAAAATCTAAGTAATATCCCAGCCTGCATGAGAGCAATGGAACTCAGATCAGCATTACATCTTAACCTACTCCAAACCTTTGTGGATGAGCCCGGGCCCTCTCAGGCTCTCAAGAGAATTGTCCAACCAAAAAATAAATGAATAAATAAGTTCTGAACAAAGAGTGGAGTTTGCCAGAGAATTCTTCATTCAAGGGTTGATGAGGTGCAGAATTTTTTCTGGCTTCTGGAGGAGGATATATCCCAGAACTCTCTAGCTGCTTTTTGTTACCTATGTCAAAACACCCTCATGGAATTATACCGTAGGTAACCCTTGTATACTCATGCCTTCATTGCACCACTACTGATTGACGCGACAAAAAACATTGCCAACCTGGATTGTGAAGGCCCACTCCAAGCATCATGAAGAAGACTACAATTCTTGCTCACTTAGGAACTATTGGGGATAGCGTCATTCCATCTTGGATCCCCCATGATGTCAGATGTTGGAACATGTATGAACTGACATAGCCCTGCCTTGTCGGTTGGCGATGGCCATAGCCAGCCCAGCAGGCTAGTTTGGGAGCTGGCTTGACCAACCTCTGCAATCTGGTATATCAGTATGCTTTGAAATTGACACAGGGAAAAAAATTAAAATAATTGGGTTGGGTGACCCACGACAGGGAGCAGAGGGCTTACCATCTAGCTTACACGTGAGTATCAGGGGGAAGTAAGCTGGACATTGAACCCAGTATAACAGTATATTTTTTTATTTTTTTTATTTTTATTTTTTTGGAGCAAATGAAAAACTTCATTGCAAGAAAGTGGAAAACAACCAACCCTCGTCAGACCAAAGTCCAGGGTGGCAATCAGTATAACAGTATAAGCAAGCATAGCCAGGACTCAATTGATGAGTGCAGTAGGCCAGCAGGCAGCTTGACAGAAAGTAAGGTAGAATGTCCTTAAACCACCCAAATAAGGATTTTGGTATAGGTGTGGCGCTGCTATGTATTTTCTGTAATTTTTCATTGAAGGCAGTCTGCAGAACAAGAATGATGCTGAAGGTAGTTTTTTCCGGAATTAAATAGCAAAAAACCAACGTATTATGAATTTTGTAAGGGAAAAGTGTCCGAGACCTAAAACGGATCACATACTCTAATGTACGAATGAGGTACATTTGTTTTCCAAATTCTAGGAATTAGGCCTGATCCGTTTTGGGGAATCTACTGATTGGTTTTAGGGCGGTGGTTGGTATTAGGACAACCAACCTTAGATGGGGTTGTGATGCTTCTTGTGAAGGTAAATACACAGCCAATGACTCAAGCCCACTTAGTAGTGCTACAGCCTACACTAGAAGGCAACAAAGTTTGAGCCTTTCTGCTTGTTAAATGGCACATGAGATGGGCTAAAAATACACATAGATAATATGAAGAAAAAGAATTCAAATTTTTTGAAGCTATATTGGATTTTTTAAGAATTTTTAAAGGTTCAATAACTACATTTTCCAAAAACCAACTATAGGAGCTTGTAGGAACTACTAGTAAGTGCTTATGAAAACTGATAGTAGGTGCTTATGAAAAATTACATGTGCTTTTGAAAAACTACATATACTTATGAGAAATAATAGTAGGTGTTCATGAGAACTTATGAGAATTAACAAGTGCTTATAAGAAATGACAGTAAGTGTTCGAGAGAACTTATGACAACTAACATGCGCTTATGAGTCTGAATGATAGTTGTTCATCAGAACTTATGAGAACTTACAAGTATTTATATGTCTAAATGACAGTAAGTGTTCATTAGAGCTTAAATGAGAACTAACTCGCGCTTATGGGAAATGATTGTAGGTGTTCATGAGAACTAAGAGGTGCTTATGAGATATGACAGTAAGTGTTTATGAGAACGAACAGACGCTTATGAAAAATGATAGTAGCTGTTGATGATAACTTATGAGAACTAACAGACGTTTATGAGAAATGATAGTAGGTGTTCATGAGAACTAACAGGCGCTCATGAAAAATGACAGTAGGTATTCATGAGAACTTGTGAGAACTAACAGGTGCTTATGAGTCTAAATGACAGTAGCTGTTGATGAGAATTATGAGAACTAACAGACGTTTATGAGAAATGATAGTAGGTGTTCATGAGAACTAACATGCGCTCATGAAAAATGATAGTATGTATTCATCAGAACTTATGAGAATTAACAGGTGCTTATGAGTCTGAATGACAGCAAGTGTTCATCATAACTTATGACAACTACCAGGCGCTTATGACAAATGAGAGTAGGTGTTCATGAGAACTTGTGAGAATTAACATGTACTTATGAGGAATGACATGATGTACTCATGAGAACCGTCACCAGCGGGTCGGAAAAAGGATGATTGTTCAAGTATTACATGGCAATGAAGAGCCATTGATAGTGACAATGAAGAGCCATTGATAGTGACAATGAAGAGCTGGATAATTTAAGTGCATCATGAATTGAACTGAATGGAAGGTCTAAAACACACAATTATTGGTCATGCACATTTATTGGCACCTCTAAGTTATATGATGTAGGAAGAAGCGGGCTGTAGGTGGAAGGTTTGCACATGTACATGTACTTAGTCTTGAAATATCAAGAGCCTTGGCCATCCTTTCAAATTCCATTTTACTTCCATCAACAAACAATCTCATTTTTTCTATAGCACCAAACTCCAAAGTAAGTGAAAAAATATACATTCATTATTATTTCTACTTGTCTCAATCCTAGATGATGGCGTGAGTCTTAAATATGGAAATTTGAATAAAAAAGATGGAGAATTGTATTTCACACACAATGAAGAAAAATATCAATTCAATTCATAGATTTATGATTGGCCAAAGTGTTGTTGACTTCTACTCAAAGACAATGTGTGATCACTGATGCCTATTTCTCATTCAATATTTACTATTTTCAAAAAATCAAAGTCATCTCATGAAATTTATAATTTAAATATGGTTTTTAGTTTGATAACTTGGCTAAGAATGAAAAGTTAGTGACCAAAATGACCTATTAAGTCATCATAAATGTTCAAGGTTCAATTAGTCAAGAAAAGTGTTGTGTCCACATTGTTCTTTATGGATAAAAAAGAATTATTTTACCTTCAAGTGGCAACAAGTCACTACTAAGGGAATGTGATCAACATTCCTCACGGTTTGGATTTTCTCCACAATTTCTTCAAAGCATTCATGGCTTGTCTTAACCATGTACATTTCTTATAACTTAAGATAATGTGTCATATAATAAATGACCTACTCTTCTAGAGCTTTCCTCTTCCACTATATGTAATGTGAAGTTGGCATTATTTGTAATAATTGTAAAAGCTTTGTTTTATGGTTGCTTACCAAACATTAGAAAAAAAAAATCCACAGAATAAAAAAAAACAAGTTTCCTTGAGATTGCTCTTCTTTATAAATTTTGAAGTATTAAAATACCTCATGACTTCTGTTAAACATAGAGTGTGGCTACCCCTATGGCTTATTTACAAAGCTCTCTATATTGGTTATTGGTCTATAGAATAAGGTATAAGTAAAGATCTGTGGTCTTAAAGGAGCCTTTGAGACTAACATATGCTAAAAAAATTGATCCAAACCGCGCATTTTTTATAGTGGCGCCGATGGTGCCATCTGGCTGACAACATTGCAGTAACATCAGACTGTCAGTCCAGCCAATGGATGCTGCTAATTTCTAAAGCTATCAATACTGCCATCACTGCTAGCACCGTAGCTTCTGACGCTGTCAACGAGTAGCAACATGCACCAATGGGCTTTTGTGGAGAGGAGTGTTTAGATAGTCGCTTCACCTGACACGGACTATCTTACATGGTTACTTTGAAACCCCATTTTTCTCCTAATGATTGTGGTATATATTAAAAAGTGGACCATAAATGCAACTATTTCATATCACTACATGATAAAACATTTATCTAAAAAAAATTATTTATCCGTTTTCATCCCAAAATCACTTGTATTATTTTTCATTCAAATGTTCTACTAAATGGAGTATTCTACGATTCCATAATCCACAACACTTTTATACCTTACAAAGCACACTACAATCACATTGATATGCATCTACAATATTTTAGTCAAAGAGGAAAAAATAGGAAAATGTTGCAGCCTATAAAATTTATGGTTTTTGATATCCACCAGCATATGCCAAGGTGAAAATAAAGATATTGTCATCTCTAAACTTTATTTTTAGTATCAAGACCTATTCCACCAGTTAGATGTTACATGTGATGTCCAAATGAAACACAAATGTTTACTACTAAAATTCTTTGAGACATTTCTCATGGAGAGAACATATTTATCATTTGGACTTACAATTGGATTTAAAAGATTCTCCGTTTTGATATTTTAAATTGGAGGAGTGTGAGGGATTTTTAGGTCACTTTCAATGACAAAAATGAGGATCCTCATGTTTTTTCAAGCAAAGATGTAGCTCAAACTGCTTGAGGATAAACCTAACATCACTACCTATAAGAATCAATAACCGTATATGGATCAAATGTCTTGGCAAAATAAACTTTTTGGGCTTCTAAACATACGTACAGTGCTCGAGTGGTGATAAAATGCTTCTTTGTACAAGGTAGGTACAAGATCCTAAAGTTGTACATCTCATAAAGTCATTAATTTTAGAAACCAATAATTTACTATCACCTAGTGTTTGTTTTTGGCAATTTTGCTACAAAAACATTAAGAAAAAACAACCATTCACAAGTTGACACTCACATTCTTGAAAATCCACACTAATTTTAAATCATTTTATTGACCTGCTGGCTCTAAAAGGAATGCTTCATGAGACATCACAATAGTGGAATTTGAGAGCTTTGCTTTGCTCTACTTGGTTGTTGTTCTCTTTTTTATTCAAATAAATGACATGACATTTATTGAACTGCTTGATTGTTTTGATTGGTCTTTTCAGGAGGAATTTTTTACCATTTTTTTTAAAATGATTTTTTAATTTTATCTTATTTTTAGGAAGTGTAATTTGAACAATTTGATATGTAATGTGAAAATACATTGATGAGGGACAAACTCGGGAGTTTCCAATGTTTCACTGCAAGTGCACCATACATAAGAGTTTTGACCAAGCTGGGGTCTTATCTTGCTTAAGGGGCACACCACAAGGGCTCCTAGTACCCTGAGAGGGTGTTTTGATGCTGTTTTGATATTAATTAATTAATGGGCATGAGGGGGGTGCCATGTGGACCCCCTTGAGGGGGTGCCACGTGGAATTTATACATTAACACAAAAAAACTCAGAAAAACAATATTTCGGATTTTGTAGTTTATTTGCCCTCAACTCCCACTTTATATAGTTCCTCACCTCCTCTTCATTTCCAAACAATATGGGGCAAACCCCCCATGCCATCCCCATGCCATCCCCATGCCATCCCCATCCCCATCCCCATGCCACGTGGACCCCCTCCACGTCACACCCCTTCATGCTGCCATCATTAATTAATTAATTAATATCGATTCTGGGTGGTTTGCAATTTTGGGCACATAGACATAGTATCTTTATGCAATCATGAATTGATTAAGGTAGTCATATCATAAATCGTGAAATTAAGGAATGTTGTCAATGAGAACTATGAGTTTTGTTCAAGGTTTTGATTTTTAAGATAAATAAGAAGTTATCAAGAACGGGCAAAGTGGTATCATATTTTTAGCCCTTATATATATATTCTTTTACAATTCTTCAAAGTGTAAAATTTGTCAAAACTTTAGTGGTTATTTACGCTCATCTTAAAACAGTTAAATTCATAATGGGCAAACTTACCATTCTGCCCACAAAAAAGAAATGCAAGAAGTGGATTGATTGAAATGATTTTGGTCACATTCTTCTACATTTCAATAGCACGGAACCATAATACCATAACAGCTTTGTCACCTAGTGAACAAATATTTTTTTGTTAAAAAAAATAAGGTTTGCCTCTCAAAAATCGAGTTTCTGAATTTTTGTTTTTTAGCAATAAATCAATAAAAATGGCCTTAAATGGCTTAAAACAACAAAATATTGCAAAAAATTAAACTAGGACTACGTAATGCTACGCACAACCGCTAACAAAAATCATAATCTATCATATTCTTTGGTACAAACTCCATATTTTTAAATTTGGAGATAAATTAAAATATTCACAATGAAGTTTCTAATGCGGCACTCGCGAGAGAAGTATGAAGTCTCACATTTAGGAAGTAAATAAATAAATGTATATTTAGATGCATATTTAGGAAATTGCTAGCAAAGGTAGGTTGATGACGATTACGACCACGCCGACGCCGACGCCTACGCTTTCCAATTATCTTTGTAATTTTCTTGGGTAAAAACCCTCTCCGAGGACCTTGTTGACAAAATTAAAGTAAAGTTTTAAAAAAAGTTACTCATTTTTTGAATGATGGGTTGCAGTGTGTAAATTTGAAAATTGCTTGAAGACCACTTTGTAGAAAAAATTCCAAAAAAATCGAAACTAACAAGTAGGAAATGAAAAGTATTCTTATAAAAAGAAATAAAATAAAATTTACACAAAAAATGAATGAAGTTGGGCTTTGTTTTTGTTTTTAAATATTGATTTTTAATACTCTTTGAAATAACTTTTGCAATAACTTTTTGAATAGCCATCTATATAATCTATATAACCTTTCAAACAACCTTTCAAGTTTCCAACTCCAACTTCAATCTTTTTTTTTTCTTCTTTTCACAACCATAGAGGACCAATGATACCAAAGAACATGACGACAATGACGGTCATGTTAATTTTTGGATTAACCCCTAAAGGTTCTGGAAATCCAAAATGGCTCTCGGCTGTTTCGGGCAGCCTAGATGAAGGGGTTAAAAGTAATATTTTTGCCTAAATTTTTTACTGGGTGCTCCCTACACCGCAAGGTATATGTGGTAAAATTTGCAAAGTCAAATTTCACTTTTAGAACCTTCATCTAGAAATTTTAGGTTTCAAGTCCAAAACGAGCAGTTTAAAATTAGGTTTTTTAAGATTTTTTTTTTTGGAAATGTGTTCATAACCAATCTACTACTCAAAATCCAAAGTGGCCTATGTCAAAAAGCTTACCAATTTTACAAGGGCAGTCTCCAAAAATTACAAAAACAGTCTTCACAGTTTTTGGTAATATTATAATTTTTTCTTTCAAAATTTGTCAAAATTTGAGATTTAGAAATTTTCCAATTTTTTTTTTCCAATAATTCTAAAACGCATAGACATAAATTTTAATCGTTCACTTTTTTAAAAAACCAAAAAATATAAATGTTATTTAAATTTTACCATATTGTGGTTTTTGTACCTTCTTCTAGAGAATAATTTACATGAAGGCCAAAAAAGCGTAATGAGACTCCAAATTTTGCATGGAGGTGTCCATCTTAGTTACCTACATGGGAAAAAATATGAGCAAAATGTTTGGAGTAACAATCATCAAGTCTCCCTTGGCACCATTCGGAGTATGCTTTTCGCTCAAAGCCAAGAAAAAAAAACAATAAACTTCGAAGATTATAATCTCACAAACCGTAAAGATCCAACCGTTGAGATTTGACATGGTATTAGTGCAAGTACTTAGGTTTAAGATCTTACGGTTGGATGTACCAAAAAAGTAAAAAAATAAGAATCATACTCCAACTTCTACAAGAATGTCAAAAATCACTGTTTTTTGTTTTAGAGGTCCAAAAACGGCTTGAACCTTTAAGGGTTAAACTCTCTCAGAGTTCCTCGTCGATGAAATTATTAATTAATCAATTTTTTTGCCAACATATTTTTCTAATTTATTACATTTTTATTTTTTGAATTCTTTATTGGAGTACCTGGTATAATACTACAGCAGTGCACTAGTGCAAGCTAGTTCACGAATTATGGTATTTCTACCTGTGGATACGTGAGACAGGTTCTTGAGTCTTCAGAAATCAAGGCTAAATTAATTTTTACCCTGACTGAAAGTGGTAATTCCTGGCAACTGGGGGTTATTCATGATGATGGTAGAATAACACACAGCAGCTTCCCATTGCACTTGGAGCCCAGTATTTTGTGAGGAGACAGGAAAAAACTCATGTTCTCGTACACAATGATGGCAATTTCAAAACCAATCTGACCTTATAGAAATTATGTGAACAAACGCTGAAATCCCATTGGTCCATCTGGAAACAACATAGTCTATTAGAATATGAACACTGAAAGAAAAAAAATACTCATGTGGCTTGGTGAGGAGACACAGGCTTGCTTTATATGTGAAGCCTAAGCCAGTTTCTTGAAGGTCAATATTTCCCTCCTTATCACTTTGGAAGCCATCTTTTTCTTATCCTTCTAGTTTCAATTATCAGTTTAATAAAACCTTAATTTAGTGCATTGGCATCAACAACCAGCAAAAATGGCTCTTTCCAATGGTAATTCCAATTTTTTTGGCTCTGGAATTTTTTTTAATTATTTGAGTGATAGAGAATTCATTCATGAATGCAGCTTAGAATATTATCAAATTAAAGGTAACATATTATTAATTAGAGTAACCCGTAAAGCTTAGGAATTACCTTGATGACAATTGGAAGTTTGACTATGAACTGTGAGTACGTAGTTTGATTTTCTAAATTGTAAGTTCATCATTTAGGAACCATCAAATCTAAGTGTAGATATGATAATTGTCTTAAATCTTCTCTAATTAAACATTTTAAGAGCATCATGTTCCATTAGTGCCAAAGAACCTCTAAGTCAAATACATTTTTAGTTCACAAATAACTCTGTTGGGCAAGGAAGTAGGTGAGTTACATACAAATTAATCTAATGATTTGAGAGAAATCTAACTACGTTTGCATTGAACATCCATATTATACCGGTATGCTCATTTTTCACACAGTGACCCCTTGTCCAAACTACATACACAACAAATGCATAATAAGAACAAGCTTATCTCTAGACACATTTTTAAGTAGGTTGAACACGATTTTCCCATAAGTTGGACTGTAAAAATTCAGCACTGTCCAGATGGGTATTGTTCATACACTCTTGGAGTATCCTTGTTGTTTTATCTACAAAATTGTATTGTAATATGGCAGTAGGTGGCAGTGCGGTTGACATTAGCAAGATTCTGCTGCTTTGACCTGTTACAAAAATATGAGGTCCAGTGATAAAATCATGTTGAAATGTAAAATTTTAAGTTTCTTGTGCAGGAAATGGACAGTTGTACGGTAAATTTCTTCACCTCTTTTATGATTGACACATGTCAACTGTGTAAGAGTTATCAGGGGAGTCACATGGTCCATAATTGTGCTACTACTGAACATTTCCTGTGAGATTTGATAGTGATGTTGTACATTTCTTAAATTCTGTAGATAGTCACATGGTACTTGTTTGCGTCTGGGCAAGCAACAGGAACATCATGTACTTGGGACCAACTTATATGTTTACCCAGAGTTGCATTTGATAACTTAGTACTAAAAGCCTATTTGTTTTGAAAGGCCAATTTTTTCAAATTTTTGGGAGACAAATGGAGATTTATTCCATAGTAAAAGAAACAAACACCCCGCGCAAGACTGAGCTCGCAGAGAGGCCAATTTTGAGAAGCCACAAGTATATGAAGTTATGAAGTGATTTTTATGCTAATTGTAGAAAGGTAGAGCTTAAATATCCAAAAGTAGCAAAATTTAAAGAAATATGAGTTCTTTGACTTACTATGTATGGATATCGATTGATTTGATAGTTTAGAATTCAATTCCATTTATAGAATTTTAAAGATGCATATCTAAATGAGTATTTCCTAATATATTTAAAAACACCATGGTCTAGTTATTCTTTCAAGTTAAATTTTAAATTTTTATTGTAATCTGATTAAAAAATATATTTTAATGAATGATTTGATGATCATAATATAATGTATGGTTTCTTTTGTTTTCTTTATGACATCTTCTCCCTTTATACTAATTCCAAAGGCCATGACTACTAAAGGTTGGCCTTTGGTCTTGAAGCGGAAGACCTTTCTGTCACTTGGCTTTCAAAGATGGCTTTATATATAAAGTGGTAAATAAACACTCTTCATTTAAAATATCACATTTGTGTGTATGTTTACAACAAAGACAATGTCAAAGGGTCTTTCTTTTCTTCATCATTCTCAACTATTATGATACCATAGTAGAATCAACCAACAATGATCTAAAAATAAGTTCAAAGTGGAATATTATAAGTATCAAAAATACATAATTTAACAAATTATTTTAATTACTAGTTCAAGCTATTTTAGAGAATTATTTCTACTAAAAGACTAAGAGTTGATAATTAGAATATATAATTAGTATTGATATAAATAATATTGAAGAATATCATAGTGGATGAAAGTCATTTATTTCAAAAATATTTAAAAATGAAACTATTTTGTGGTAATATATATATATATATATATATATATATACAAAAGACATGAGTCTAATAAATTCTCATCCATTCAAAAAACGTTGTACACATTGTAAATTCTTTTGATTTGGATTTTGATTTTTTAATTTAGAAGCAAATTCATATAAATTGCAAAAAATCCAAATCACATTAGATGGTCATTTATCTTCAATAGTGGTATCATAGTACACAATACCATTAGTGAGATAGTGTTTGTAATACTTGAAGTTCCTAATCTTCTCAAGCCATTATATTTTATCTTTTACAAATTAGAACCATTGAAACCATTGCTTGATGTTCATTTAGATATTCTCATGAAGCAAAATATGCCACTATTATCCACATAGTTTGACAAAGCTTCATAATTTTATTTTATTTTTTCTTCCAAAATTAAACTTTAGTTTTTTTATTATCATAATTATAGATTTATCAATAAATAGGAGTCACTTATGAAAGAGGTTTTTTCCTATCTCTTTCAGAAATAAATCCTGACCTGAACGTCCTTGAAATCCTGCAAAAATTACTGCACCTCTTAAACTGCCCTAAATCCTGATTATAGATCTGAAACCTTAAAACTTAGATTTACTCAATCCGGGTGGTATTTTCTCAAATTTGATATATATTCCTAATCCCATTGGTCTGATCTACAATATCCACTAGTTTATACACCAAATCTACAACATCCACAAGGTAAATTGACTTTCCTGCCCCCAAACCCTAAAATTTGCATCTCCATACACTTACACACAAATGCATTCTCTATAACATCCTGCTTCCTACTGCTAGTACAACAGTAACACTACTGCTAGTATTCCTTTCTCCCTAACAACAAAAATTGGCCTAACAACATATATTACACCATGACTCCACAGTCCACACACCCACTACAATCTAAGAGCTCTGAGTTCAGAGTGAGAAAGAATGAGAGAAAGAGTGAGAGAATGGGCTCTCACAGCCTCCTCTTCACAAAATCATCCAAAACCTAGCCGCCACCAGTTTTCATCCGACTACCAGATTTCATCCATTTGACAATTTTCATCCAAACTTGCACTTTTTATCCAAAAAAATGAAATTGCGGGCCAAGGCAGTAATTGGCAGTTTACTGCCCCTAGTAACAATCATTTTACTGCCCCGCTACAGTTTTACTGCTCCTTTATTCTACTGCCTCAAATCCCCGGTTAATATCAGTTGTATAGTAGTAATTTTGAACTAGACTACAAGAGTGGCGGCAAAGCAAACAATTTCTGTAATAGCAACTTTGTAGCTTATGAAAAATCCTATTGTGCACTCTAACTTCAACTATGATATTGCCCTAATGTCACCTACAACCAACTAAAATGGCTTTAACACCAATGTAGATTCTATTTTATTAGAAACATGTTATTTTCACATGCCTTCAACTCCACAAAGAAGTAGAGCATCTTGTGGAAAGTCATGAATAATACTTTAAACATGTAAAATAAACAAAAACGTAAAAACCACCAAATTATTATAACCTTTATAAATCAAGGAAGGCACTAAATCATGTTCAAGATCAAGGGTCATTTTCAAGAAAACCTTTAGCAGACACTTTAAAAGTAAGACCTAATTTGGATTGTTCAAAACATGTATTCTTAAACAAAAAGAAAAGAGAGCACCAAATTACTGCAACAATTATTTAATTCCATCTTTATTAAATCTAGGATCCAACTGATTAACATTCAAGAGGAAAGGGTCATTTTAAAAGGAACCTATAGCGGAAACTATAAAAATTAGATCTAATTTGCAATGTTCAACTCAAGAATTTTTTAAAACAAAAAGTTAAAAACATCAAATTCTAAGAATCTTTATTTCATTCCATCTTTAATAAATCTACTGCATAACTATTTAATGTTGAAGGGTGAAAAGTCATTTTCAATAGAACCTATATAAGGGATTTAAATAATCAGATTTAACTTGCAATATTCAATAGATGTACTCTTTAAGATGTAAAGTGAAAAGCACCAAATTATTTTAACCTTTATTTCATATTATTTAAAAAAAATCTCATTTGCAACTTATAAACGTTGAAGGGTCAAGGATCATTTTCAAGAGAATATATAGTAGGCTTTTTAATGATTGGACCTAATTTGCAACATTCAATAAATGTATTCTTTATCATGTGTAGTGGAATGCTCTAAACTATTGCAACCTTCATTTCATTCCATTATATTTATATATATATATATATATATATATATATATATATATATATATATATATATATATATATATAATACAACTAATTATTGTTCATGGGTCAAGGGTCATTCTCAAGAGAACATATAGTGGACTTTTTAATAATTGAACCAAATAATTGGTCATTGCGAATTTTCTCTTTGGTATGTAATTTAGTCCTCCAATGTCTAAGTTCAAATAGAATTGCTTCTTCACGCTTGATTCCGTTTTCACGCTTCCTTTGTATGGTTCTTCACACCAAGACAATGTTCATCATTATTCATTGCAATAATGTTAACTTTGTTATTCCTCTAACAAAATTGAATATCACTAATATTCATTATTTGAAATTGCTAAAAGGCTCTAGTAATGTGATTTACCTTCAATACCGTGAAGTCCGAAGCTCTTTAACCACGAATCTGGAAACTTTTCTTGACAATTGGAATTTGCGCAATGATTATATATCCAAGTATGCATCGAAACGCACCAAGGATGATATACACAGAAACAAGGAGTGACAATGACGTTATAGATGCAAAAGGTGGGTTTATACATGACACACGACTAGATATGGATATCTTATGCGTTGTTGACGATCTCCACATCTTGGATGTAAGGGCTTGGTGTTTGGACGAGTGGAATGCTTGACCTCTGGATGAGAATATGCAGATACTTCCTCTTTTTTCTCAACTTCCGGTGCCTGGAGATCCTTTGTTGCATTAAGGCGAACTTCTTCCTCAACCACTAGCTGAAAGGTATCGCTGAAATCTAGGGTTTCGTCTTCCTTGACTTGAATATCCTTCTGCAAACTAGAAATCTCTCTCACCTTGCCAACGATTTGTTCTTTGTACCACTCTCCGAGCTTCTGATCCCCACATTCCTCCACCAAAGCATGTGAACGCCTTAAGCTCTCCAATTTATCTTGTGTCAGGTTCAACTTTTCCTTCAAGATCTAGAGTTCTAGTAGAATCTTAAGGTTTTGGCAGCATCCGTTTGGTGGCGTTGCTTTTCCCTAATGATCTCTACATGGGCGCACTGATTTTGATGTGCCGCTGCTTTGGCTGCAAAATCCATCTCAACTGACACAATCTCCTCCTTCATGCCGAGCTGTATTTATGGCGAGTATGTTTTTAGACCCGATCTAAAGTAGAAAATCTCACCTCGGCGAGCTGAAGAATCATGTATATTCGTAGTGGCAGCATACATTGCCTAGTTCATCCAGATGTGGTAATAGACCTTAGGCGATAACCCTAGCATAATACTATTCTTTCCGCAACTCCTCCATTCCACCACTAGTTTCTGTCAATGTATCCTAATCTCACATGCAACTAACTATCGTTCAACAGTCAATGGTCATTTTCAAAAGATCCTACAACAGACACTTTAAAAATCACACTACATTTGCAATGTTCAACAGGCGTGTTCTTTAATATAAAAGGTAAAAAGCACCAAAATATTACAACCTTTATTTCATTTCATCTTTTATAAATCTCAGATGCAACTAATTACCATTCAAAGATCAAAGGTCATTTTTAAGAGATCATATAGTAGGCTTTTTAATAATTGAACTTAATTTGCACATTCAATAAATGTATTCTTTAGAATCTTTACCATGTATAGTGGAAAGCTCTAAACTATTGCAACCTTCATTTCATTCCAATTTACATAAATATACAAGACAACTAATTATTGTTTAAGGATTAAGGGTCATTTTCAACAAATCCTATAACGTACACTTTATAGAATCAGTCATAATTTGCAATGTTCAACTGATGAGTTCGTTAACATATAAAGAAGAAAACATCAAATTATTGCAACCTTTATTTCATTCCAACTTTAAAAAATCTATGATATAACTAAATATGTTCAAGGGTCAAGGGTCAAGGGTCAAGGGTCAAGGGTCAAGGGTCAAGGGTCAAGGGTCATTGGTCATATTCAAAGGATCTTTGTATTTTAAAGCATGCATTGCTTTCAATTTTATTTTTTTTCCTTTTTTCCTTTTCAACACAAACAAAAAACTTTATTTCCCGTTGCAAAATATAGACATAAATGTCAAGCAAGGAAAACCCATTGGTCAGCATTCAACTTTGATGTTGAAATGATACATGCATTATTTCTCTCTTATGTTGGTACCTTAGTAGATGAAGTCATAGTAGGCAAAGCCATGTTGGATAGATTGGTGGATTTCATTTCACGAAAGTGTACCATCCTTTAATTATTGTAGGATACAAGATATTGCATGTTTGACGGTTGAACGCTAATTTCGTTATTTTCTCAAGAATTATTACCTTCGTTATTTCTTTCTATTTACTATGTCAAACAATGCTCATGTGAAGAATCAACGGTTCTACTTTGCATGGCAGGGTAACTTAATTTGCAAAATTCAAGGGCAGGGATGAGGGCTCCCTAATCAGGCTACATCATTCCCTTGGCAAACGTTGGGCAAAGGGGAGAGCCTGGGATAAGAATAAACTGCATATATCTTGCATGCCATGTTATTTAACATAAAAAGTAGAAATCACCAAATCATTGCAACCTTTATTTCATTTCATCTTTTAAAAGTCTCAAATGCAACTAATTAAGGTTGAAGGATTAAAGGTCATTTTCACAACAACCTATAGCGGACACTTTAAAAATCACAATTAATTTGGAATGTTCAAGTGATGTGATCATTAGCATAAAAAGTAGAAAGCATCATCATATTATTGCAACTTTTATTTCATTCCATCTTTTAGACTTCTAGCATACAACTACTTAATGTTCAAGGAACAAGGGTCATTTTCAAGTGAATCTACAGCAAAAACTATAAAAACTAGGCCTAATTTCCAAGATTCAACTCATGGATTTTTTAATCTTAAAAGTAAAAGCACCAAATTATTGCAACCTCTATCGGTTTTTCATTTTGTTTGGCCATTACTCTAGGAATGTACTTAGCTCTTTTATGTCTGTAGAAACTATTGAACTCCATCTTTAATAAATCTATGATGCAACTTATTAACGTTGAAGGGTCAAAGGTCATTTTAAGAGAACATATTGTAAGCTTTTTAATAATTGGACCTAATCCACAGCATTCAATAGATGTATTCTCTAACATGTATAGTGGAAAGCAATAAATTATTGCAACCTTCATTTCATTCCATTAAATATAAATCTAGGATTCAACAAATTATTGTTCAAAGGTCAACGTTCATTTTTAAAGTATCTTGTAGTAGAGATTATAAAAATCAAACATAATTTGCAATTCTCAACTAACGTGCTCTTTAACATAAAAAGTAGAAAGCGCCAATTATTGGAACCATTACTTCATTTCATCTTTTAGACTTCTAGGATACAAAAACAATTCCACCACCTTAACCCCTAAAGGTTCTGGAAATCCAAAATGGCTCTCAGCTGTTTCGGGCAGCCTAGATGAAGGGGATAAAAGTAATATTTTTGCCTAAGAATTTTACTGGATGCTCCTTATACCGCAAAGTGTATGTGGTAAAATTTTCAAAGCCAGATTTCACTTTTAGAACCTTCATCTAGAAATTTTAGGTTTCAAGTCCAAAACGGGCAGTCTAAAATTAGGTTTTTTTAGATTTTTTTTTTTGGAAATGTGTTCATAACCAATTCACTACTCAAAATCCAAAGTGGCCTAAGTCAAAAAGCTTACAAATTTTACAAGGGCAGCCTCCAAAAATCACAGAAACAACCTTCACAGTTTTTGGTAATTTTACATTTTTTTCTTTCAAAATTTGTCAAAATTTGAGATTTAGGAATTTTTCAAATTTTTTTTCCGAAAATTCAGAAACTCATGGAAGTAACTTTTGACCGTTTACTTTTTTAAAAAACCAAAAGCATTTCACGTCATTTAAGTTTTACCAGATTGTGGTTTTTGTACCTTCTTCTCGGAAATAATTTGCATGAAGGCCAAAAAAGTGTAATGAGACTCTAAAATTTTGCATGGAGGTGCCCAACTTAGTTACCTACGTGGAAAAAAATATGAGCAAAATGTTTGAAGTAACAATAATCAAGTCTCCCTTGGCACCATTTAGAGTATGTCTTTTGCGGAAAGCCAAAAAAAAAAAACAGTAAACTTTGAACGTTATAATCTCACAAATGGTAAAGATCCAACCGTTGAAATTTGACATGGTATTAGTGCAGGTAGCAAGGTTTAAGATCTTACGGTTGGATGTATCAAAAAGGTAAAAAGTTAAGAATCATACTTCAACTTCTACAAGGTTGTCAAAAATCACAGTTTCTGGTTTTGGAGGCCCAAAAACGGCTTGAACCTTTAAGGGTTAAAAACTAATGAGCTCTTAACGTGTTTGACAGATGAGCATTTACCTATATACAACTAACGTGTTTTCTAACCTAAAAAGTAGAGAACATCAAATTATTGCAACCTTTATTTGATTCCAGGTTTTATACATCTAAGATACAAGTATTTAACGTTCAAGGGTGAAGGGTTGTTTTCAAAAGAACTTATTGTAGACACTTTAAAGAATCAATCCTAATTTGCATTGTTCAATTGGTGAGTTTGTTAACATTACAAGTAAAAAGCTGTAAACTATTGCAACTTTTATATCATTCTATTTGTAAAATCTACGATACAAATAATTAATGTTCAAGAATCAAGGGTAATTTTTGTAAAGAAAGAGTAGCAGACACTATAAGAATCAAAGCGAATTTGTAACATTCAATTATTGTTCTTCAATATAAAAAGTGGGAAACACCAAATCATTGCAACCTTTATTTAATACCATGTTTTATAAATCTAGAATACAATTAATTAACATTCAAGGGTCTAGGGTCACGTTGAAGGAAACCTCTGCAGATTCTATAAAAATCAGATCTAATTTGCATTATTTAATTGATGTGTTTATTAACCCCTAACTTTCCTTGTGTTTTTGGAAGCTTGAAATCTCAAAACTGCAATTTTTTACCTCTATGCACTTTAAATAATTTTTTAAAACCTTTAAAAGATTTTCAACCGTAAGATCTTGAATCTAAGCCTATTTTTAGATCTAGCTCCAAAAATTGACCGTTGGATGATTATCATTTTTAAGATTGTAACATTCAAAGTTTGTGCAAAAGTTTTTTTGGGTATTACTGAGAGACATTGCTTCTATGGTGCGAAGGGAGACTTGAAGATTACTACCTCAAACATTTTGGTCATATTTTTTTCCATGTAGCTAACTAGGTTAGGTATGCTCATGCAAAATTTTAGGGACTCAAAACGCTTTTTAGACCTTCATGCAAATTATTTTCTATAGGAAGGCATAAAATTGACAAAATAGTAAAATATGCATTACGAAAACAATCTGTGAGTTAAGGAAAAAGTGAACAGTGAGTAGGTACCTTTATAAATTTGTGATTTTTGGAAAAAAAAAATTCAAAAATTCAAAAATCTCAAATTTTGACAAATTTTTAAAGGAAAAATTCAAAAATTACTAAAAACTTTGAAGCTTGTCTTTGTAAGTTTTGGAGGCTGCCCTTGTAAAATTAATATACTTTTTGACTTTGGTCACTATGGAATTTGAATAGTGATTAAGTAATGAACATATTTCATTTTTTTTTAAATGACCTAATTTTAGATTGCCCATTTTGGACTTGAAACCTAAAATTTCTAGGTGAAGATTCTAAAATTGGAATTTGGCTTCAAAATTTTTACTGCATAGATCTTACCGTAAAGGGAGCAATGGAGCACCTAATAAAAATCTTGAAAAAAAATATTACTTTTAACCTCTCCACCTAGGCTGCCCGAAATTGCAAAAGCCCATTTTGGGTTTTAAGGATAGTTAGGGGTTAACATTATGTATCCTATATTTGATCAGTTATTTTAAGATTTTTTTGCCATGATATCAAATTCAACTCCAATCTTCCAGAGTTTATTAAAAATAAATTAGGTATTGATACCTTGTGATGGCATCAAGGCATTCTATAAAAAAGAAAAAGAGTGCATTCTCCACTAAGCTATGAAATTTGAGTTCAAGGTAATAAACTAGAACCAAATTACAATGCAAAGTAAGCTTCAAATTGTTGCCTAACTGTAGTTCTATTCAATTATAAATTACAATACTCTAAATCCACGGATGCCGTATTTCATTGAAGCACGATTGAGGGGTGGTTTAGACTACAGACCATGAAGATTGACCAAGAGATTTAAATTCTTTTCATGTGACCAAAAGATTTAAAATCTTTTCATGGTCACAGCTCTTGGTCTAGAGCCGTGACCATGAAAAATCAAAAATCATTTTTAAATGACTTGGTCACTTCTCATAGTATAAAGTGGATTTGGATTAGGATGACTATGGACTAAATTTTTTAAGTCATATCTAAAAGAATAACATAGAAACAATATGTGAAAAAAACATTTCCAAAAAAATCAATAAAAGAATTGAATTTTGGCCAACCAATAATTTTTTGGTCATTGGTCCAACTTGATCTCCATCAAGTCGACCTCCTTGCCTCAACTCGATGAAAAACCCATTGGGCTATGAAAAATTATCCACTTCATAAAAAATAACATATTTAGATAACCTCAAACTTCATTGTCAATCTTTTTTTTAACAAGGCAATGTAAGTGAAGTTGGACCAGGACAAGTTTCTTAGCTATCACAAATTTTAGAGGGCCATGGTTTATCTCCATGGTCCATAGTGTAAACTGCCCCTAAACAATTCATGACAACTCCATTCGACTACATTCCAGTGAATTTGTCAACCAAATAAAAAAGCTAACCTCTTCATGGGCATGTTGAAAGTTTCCAGACCCTCAATGGGTCCATTACTATGGAAAATACTCATGTTACATTGATCACATGACATTCTAAGAAGCTAGAAAAATAGAGGTCGGACGAATTCTCATGCCGGCAATCCTGAGCAAGCCGAATTAGATAGTGTCGTTCCTGCAAGCCTAATAGCATCTGCCAACATTTCAAAAGAGAAAACATCCGCCAGGGCCTCTACCTGTACAATTCAAAACTTGAAACTGCATGTCTTGTAAAGGATCATCTGTGGCTTATAACAAATACAAGGTAATCTGATCCTCCAAGTGCCACAAGTTCATCTGCTTTCTGAAAATCATGAAGGACCTGACAAATGGGATGATCTGAAACTGCGGGGCACCAATCTGGCACTGCGCTAGGTGGAAACCGATATCATGAACGGATCTAGCTCGTCAGAACCAAATAAAAAAAAGCTAGGAGAAACTCCCGGGTTTGTATGTCGTCTGGAAGGAAGCCCAGGCTACCACAGTTTATGGCAAAACAGTGTCTTCACAGCCTGCCCGGTCAGCAGAAGTTGCTGTCGATCTCCAATTTTCTGCTGTCTTCTGGCAGTGAACAAGAGCTTCTTAAGGGCTTCCAAACTGTAGATAACCCAATTTGGATACTCCAGTGTATGCCAATTGAACATCAGTTAAGCTATAACTTCCAAACCATCCATGTCCAAATGAAAAGTTTCATTGCATCATGTTCCTGGTCAATGTTGACGTAAAACATATCCTCGGTATGCTGGGTTTCAACCGTGTTTTATTAGCGGCAACTGTTCGGTCCAAGAATGATCTCCTCCAGTTTCCGACAATGCAGGTTCGATGGGCACTTCAATTTTGGACGTCGTCTTTCTCCACGATGGGTGCCTCCTCATGCCTTGAAGCGCCAGATCTGGTGCGCCGTTGGGAGAGAACACAACTTGACTACCAATGACTAGGATGTCTCCACGCCCGTGCCACACTCCATTGTGCACATTATTGTGTTTCAACGTTCTAGCCTCCTGCATTTCAAAAGATGCATCAGTTAATGAGGTACAATGATTTCAGGTAGTTCTTGAGTGGCAGGGAACTCGCTAGGCTTATCGAAGGCATTCATCTTTCATCCTGGGAATCTGTAGTGCCTGGATGTTCTGGCTAGACTTTATATGGAAGTCACTGCAACACTAGTAAAAGTCTTTCAAAAAGGCTATACATGGAATCTCTCAATGCATATGCAGAACATAATTTCAAGTCCAACTTTCGAAAGTTTGACACATCTCAAAGTTTGACGTTTGACATAAAGTCAAAACTCAAAGTCAAACTTCATTCTCCGTTCCCAAAGACGAACCTAATCCAGGTCAAATAAACATGATCGGGAGATACCAGGATGACCCACCTGGCAAAGTGAACAGCAACCACACATAAGGTGGTACATATGGTCATCGATCGTGCTGACAACGTCGTCACCTTCACTACCCTGTACATTGTCGAAACATTAACGTTAACCCTAGATAATCCTTATTGTAACTCAAAAGTTGCAAGATCCGCAACCACAGTGCTGCATAGTTTTACGACACATAATGCTGCAGAGAACTATCAACAAAATCCAAAAGTATGGAAGTGCAAAATGCCCAGAAATATATATTTCTTGGCATTGTACATACACTCAAATATCTGAACAAGAGACGAAACTGTAACCCTATATATCAAAAAATATTTTCATCCTAGACAAACAGAGAATGGAACAGAACAGAACCGGTCAAGCATCGTGAAAGATATGCCTTCCTACTCATAGTCAAAACTCTGAACTAGATGAAACTGACTTATATGCATGTATTCAGTAGGACCATCATGTGGGAGTCACCAAAAACTACCAGACTTTCATTCATCAACTGATACTTGCAACGAGGATAGGCAAAGAACTCACGATAATGTTGAATCTCCTCCGTATGCGGGCTCGATAGTGACCAGCATAGATTGCAATCAGCAGAATTAGAATCACGGTGCCATAAATATACCATGGTGAACCAGTGCAGGCAAATGTGATGTAAAAGCACACTGCTCCTATTGCAAGCAAGAAGAAGATGCCGCCCTGCACATGGAAATGTTTCAAATCACTAATCTGAGAAATTGTACAGTACAAGAAAGATTCTGCAGTTGAAACAAACGTGCTCTAGAGAAGTGAAGCTACTGGACTATAATGTCAGAGTGGGCATCTTGAGGCCATAACATCAACCTTTGACCACAAGCCCAGACTTTCTCGCTTCACAATGTCCTCGAAAAAGTAAAAATCACCAGGACCCGTCCGAGCACACATGACAACCTCTTGCCGCACAAAAAGTAGATCCATGGGCCTTAAAATCTAGTTCTCAGCGCTACACGAGTCTCAGCTTTACCAGCACTTTAACGATACATGTGTGCTATGGCGCATTAGATGCAACAAAAAAGAACCTCAAAATTCATTTTAATTTAAAGTAACTTAGAATTTTAAAATGGAAGGAACAATACTCATTTTTATTTTTTTTGATGATCTATCTTTTAGTAGAATATAGATCCATGAAATCCAAATAAAGGTTTCTATGGAGACACTAAGATGCGTACAAAAACTGTGTTTCGCAAAGAAGTGCAATGCTTACTTGAGCCCAGCTTGTGCCAAAGCCTGACCGCTCCATGTTGGTCCCAAATGTGTGCCACGGACAGCTGCACCAATTTAGCGGTAAGTAGTGAAACTTTGACAGAGCATGCACAAGGGTACAATTACGTCAAAACACGACAAGAAAAGTGTGTGAAGTAAGCCAATTTGCGACTTCGACTAAACTTGAACGAGATAAAAGAGGAAATAGGTTCAAGAACAAATGCGACTGTGATCAACACACACCTACAAGGCGTGACTGAACGATGACAGATAAGCAATCATTCCAGAGTAGCCGTCAAACAATGTTGACGCCAACACTGAAGAGGACTAATCATATACCCTCAGTCACCCTAATTAGTCATTCAGTGTCATTCAATCAGTTGAAGTTCACCCCTGCCAGGATCACTTGCCTTCCTTGCTACAGCCGAAACATTAAAAGCTTAATTGATGGACGTTCTAACATGACAAATTCCAGGAGAGAAAAAACCATTTTCTTCTGTAACAGTGGCATTCCAGAAAGAAGACTCGCTCTGATGTCAAAACAGTGAGTTGGAAAAGGTTAATACCAGGCAGTATGAAGCGTGACATCTGTGTGTTCGCTCACATCAAACAAGCCCCCTTCCCACAACCTTTGCAGACCGCCCTCACTGCTGCTGCACGGTGTGCTCACTGCAACTCCCAGAGGCAGCTCCACGTAGTCGAATGCTCGGGGTGGACGCAAGACTCCGTCCTGTACAGGCGCATCGCCCTCATGTTGTCGCTCGGCAGAGTCGATGATCACTTCCTGGAGGTCGACATTGGCTGCAGAGTGATCCTTCTCCGGCGATTCAGGAAGAACTCTGGTATCACTCGTTGTGGCCATTGCTATGCGTTCCAACAAAAATTCCAACAAAACCCTACCTTCGCCAGCTTCACCTCGTGGTGGCGAGCGCGGAGGTGTACAGGGCAATCAGCAGCACCACGAGTTCACTCACGCCACACTCACTGAATCGAAGGCACCCACCAAGAGACGGATGACAGCGGACTTCAAGGACCTGATTGACAACTCAGAGGTCGGTGTTCTCATGACGAAGAGCTGGGAGGAGCTGCACAAACTTCATGGGCAACAAGTGCATGATCTGTACACGCCAACTCCACAATCAGGGTTTGTATCAGCACCGGCACCATCATTGGAACCCAACCAAGAGACCCAAACGAAGAGCAATTTGCGCGAGAGAAAAGACAGTGAAAACTCCTCCATGAGCAAGATGGATGGCATCAATCAGTGCTAGGGCCCACTACAAAAGCGATTGCGCTTCCGAAATCACACGGTTACATCACCTCTTCTGAAACATCGCCTTCGAGAATATTCACACAACCTAGAATCACAACACGGGCTCTGCCTGCTCCAAAGACACCCAAATTCTAGGGTTCATTCAGGTGAAGCTCAGTCGCAGAACCTATCAAAAAAATCATAAACCCACTACTTTGAATATACAAAAAAAAAAAGTGGATGAGGCATCTTGACATCTTGACCTGGTTCACCGGACACTGAATCAACCCCCACACACTCGAACACACTCACTAACTTAGGGGCCCACTGCGACATCCAACCTCTCCCACCAAAGAATGTTTCGTAGCTTCCCAGTCATTATTGTGAGCACCGACCAACTCTGAGCTGCACGCAACACGAACATAACATAACAAGCATCGAATACCCACCCGAACCTCCACGGCAAGTTCGACGCACAATACCAGGACACACAAGAAACGTCGCCGAAATCTCTCTACCAAACCAAATATATCCGTTCCACCACCCCCCAAATGCGCAAGTCCGCATCAAACCAATGCCACAGACATACATACCAACCTCCAAAAAACAATCATCCCTCAAAGATCTCTCCCTCTCCCTCAAAAGGACATGCCACAACTTAAGATGAAACCTCGTACATACGCACCTCACGAACAGACAACACCCAGTTGGGCCAGATCAAGCTCACCGAAAGCAGGAAACACGACCAAGGAACGACAACATCATCCCAGATTGCCTCCGCACTTCCCGAGAAGACAGCATCATATCAATCCCATTTCAGTTCCATTGCAGTAATCATCCGAAAGCTGAGCATGTCATGAGTTGAAAGGATCATCTGGATGTCACGAGGAGCAGGATTCAGGAATAGAAAATATACTTACTATACTGTACTTCCGGTGGAGATGAGATGATCAGCATCGGCATCGACATGAGTAACGGATGCGTTTGTTTGGTGATATGCTCATATCTGGTGTTGGTGAGTGAGCACTGGCAGTGGTGGCCAGGTGGTGTCTGTGAGTGAGTTTCCCAAGTGGAGGAATCTGTGTGTGTGTTTGGAACTCTCTGTTGTTTCGAAATATGTTTCTTTGGTTGCTTGGTTTTTTGTATCGTTGTATTTTTTTTGTTTTGTTTTTAGTAAATTTTTTGATTTAGCTTCTTCTTTGGTGGTGATGATGAGGTTGCCACTCTTGCATGGGTGATTCGGCTCCCATGTGCTGGCTCCGCTGGGATAGGAGATGCGTGTTCTGGGATGGAATTGTCGTAGGGGTGACGTTAGCGCTGGTGGAGGTAGAGGTGGAGGTGGACGAGGTGGAGGTGTCAGGTGTTTCTTTCTTTTTTTTGTTTGTTTTGGTTTTATTTAGGTTTTATTGGTTGTTTTTTATTTCCTTTTGACACGAATAAAGGGGAGGTGGAGGGGACTGGTTTGAGGAAGAGTCAGCATCTGCTTGTTATGTTGTGGTTATGGGAGGGATAGGAGTTTTTTCACAAAACATACACTATGTGTTGATTATCATTAAAAGCTTATGATTTACCCCAAAGAGCGAAGTGGTATTGTGATTTTTATTATCTTTTTTGAAACAAGGTTGTTGTAAGAGTATCTCCATGAAGCCTTTATAAAATGAGAGGGGTAATTATTTTGGCTAAGTCTTGCTTTACTTACATGCAATATTATTTCTTATTACCATATCAACACATATGCCATACGTGATCTCTAGGCGCGACCTAACATTGTGCCATCATATAAATTAACGAAATTTTGAAACCCAATTCAAGTGCTTAGCATATATTTCTTCATTTGGCCATATGGTAAGCTCTCTTTAAAAAATCTAACTTATTTTTTCCAATTGTGTGATAATAAAGCATATTCATTTTTGGCTCAATAATAATTTATTAATATTCATTGGCGCTTCCAAAGGCACCATAAGATGCGCTTTTGGTCAGTTATGCCTAAAGATTTTGAACTTAATCCATATAGAAAGTTCGTAACTTAAGAATAACCTATCATAGTACTTATATTCCAAAAAGCAATCACTAGATAATTAAGTTTTAAAAATGTACATCTATATTCATTCATTTAAATAAATAATTGTTAGATTTTTTATTATTATGAGACATGACTTTTAGGCTCAATGTGAAAAAACGAAGCTCCATGATGCTTGAAATCTTTAATCTAATCCAAGAAAACATAATCCTCTTTTGCCAATTAGTATATCAAACTAGATATCTTGAGAACGGAAAAAATTCAAAGAATCCAATTCAACTTGTAAAGTAATAAATAGACATTTATTATCTCAACTAGTAAAAACCTAAAAACTTTGGAGTTCGACCAAAAAATTGTAAATGTAAAACAATCCTTAAAATCATTGAATGGATACAAATAAATATACAATTTATTCAATATAAGACCAACTAAACACCTTATAAAACAACTGCAAATCAGCTGAAAATAAAACCTAAAACAATGGCATTGACCAAGGACTAATGGAGCAATCAAATCAACCCCTCATTCACAAAAACATCATAAATTGCAAAAGAGATCTTACAAAAATAAAGTCATGATTTAGACATTTAATATTCTAAGTACAAAAATTAACAAAGTCACGCTCATAGATAACATTATATGTAAGCATCTCCTTTATGTAAAATCACATTAAAGTAAATTTAATTTCACAAACAACAAAAGCAACATCTTCAACCTAACTTTACAGGATTCCCATCATTAAAAAACCTCAATGCCGTGAAACAATAAAGATCTAATAAAGCAATATAAATAAAAGCTCAACTACATTTAGACATAGGAGGATCATCTTTTGTTCCAAAAAGTTCATCCATGCACTTTAGAATGACTTTGACCATTTAAAGATTTGCTCATTAAAGGTCTATTTACTTGCATCCTTAGTCACTTTCATTTATTGGATGCAATCCTTTTGGGAAGTAAATATTGCACTGTGATAAACAAAACGGATTCATCTATATATCCCAAATTGATACATCATGTTTCGTAGTGAGCAATTATTGATTGGAAAACATTATTGAGTTGCTACTAGGCCATTTGTATATATTCACATCATATTTTTTTGGACTAAAAACTAATAGAATATTTTTGGAAGATGAGAGGTGGTTTGTATCCTTGCCCACCAACTTTAATAATCTAAAACTACATGAGAGATTTTGATAAAAAAAATTGTGATTTAGATCATTTAGAAATTCGGCATGTAAGAGTTAATTGAGGGTCTTTCTATTCACAGCTTGAATGACAAGCAACAATTTGTACAATTCTACAACGTAATGTCATCATTTGAAGGCACACACACATTATACATACAATAAACATGTTGTTTGAATTATTCTTCTAAGGCGGAGGGAACACCTCTTAGTCCAAGAGTACTGGTACATAAAGCTGAGATAGCATATTTTCATTTGAAACCCTAATTCTATCACCGCCATCTCCTCTATATGTTTTTATAAAGTTAGTCAAGCAACTTTGACCTTCTATATGGCATAACTTTTCTATGAACATGAAGATGGGCTCCATTACTTTCAAATTTTTTATTTATTTATTTTTAATTCTTAACCACTGAGAGTCACAGGAAAGACTGGAGAGTCATGGAAGAATTATGGAATGAAAATGGAAGAATTACCTTTGGAGGATCAATTTTGTCTCGGAAGTTCTGAGTCTGCATTGGGGTCAAGTCAGATTTTGTAATTGGTACAGTAACCTCGTCCTGCCACATCAGCAATCTCCGACATTCGTGCGATTCCACGTCAGGGATGAGGGAATCTTTTCGGAAGATGCTTTATTGGCTCAGTTGGTTAGAGCGTCGTGCTAATAACGCGAAGGTCACAGGTTCGATCCCTGTATAGAGCATTTCCATTCTAGTTTTTGAATGCTCCAATATTCCATCATCCACATGTCTTTTTCCTTCTTTACCTATCCTAAATTCAGGTCTTGTGGATATAGTCTAAGTGGTGGATCAAAACATACACTTCGTTCTTTCCAGTCACTTCCAATGACCATAATCTTTCTTTTTCTTTCTTTCTTCCTTTTTTTTTTTTTTTTTTTTTTTTCCTTTTTCTTTTTCTGGTGGAATTCATAGGCAACACCAAGTATTTCCACTGAAAAACACTATATTGCTTGCATCTAAATATAAGAGCATCCATTGCCATTCTAACAAAACAATCTTCTTCATCAATCATGAACCTTCACAAATAACAAATGTACATTTAAATTCACCTTGTAGATGGTACTTTTGCTTCATCTTTGGGCATGGATTTGAATTCACAACATGAATTTTTTTTCACTTTTTTTTTTTTTTTTTTTTTTGTGCATCATATTTGAAGTAAGATATTTCAATAGTCTTTGACCATATGTCAATAAAAATAGTCCATACAATCTTTCGTAATTATAAATATTACATTGAAAATGACTTTGTTCTTACTAAATTGTAACACATGCACTTATAAGTAGAGAAGTTATGAAAAGAGCTCAAATAGGTGGTTTCATATGATATAACTTGATGAGCATAAACCATGTGTTTGATTAAACACCTTGACTAGTCGCTTTACCATTCTTACTTTCATACCTTACATTTGGTAAAAAGAAAATTTACACAAAAAAGTAGAAAGTAATCAATCCTTTGAACAAGAACATGACACACCATAGAAAAAATTGAAATCTTTAGTTTTGAAGTCCACATTGTTCTTTCAGCACTCAAAGCACTCGCATCTTGTCCCGAGTCCCTCTCTATATAGCTTTGTCATACGTGATAATCAACTATTCTTTCTAAAGTCAAACATCCCAATTTGCGCTATTTGTGTTTTTAGATTGTTTTTTTTAAAGGTGTTATGGAGATGAAACAAATATAATGACCTAGAATTAGAAGTATCAAACGCATCCATTGCGTTTAAATGATAAATACAATTCTTATCCCTCAAAAGTTTTGGTATTGTAGCAATGTTGTGAAGTGCCCATGTAATAGCGGTGTCCTTCGAAACAACATCTATTAATTATAGTTTTATTACAACTGAATTATGTTTAAATGTAAACCATGAGAACGACTATACAAAGTTAAAGATAAGAGGTCCAAAGGCTAACTGAATTTCAATGTTTACATATAGAATTTCACTTCATTGTAAATCTGTCTTGTATGCGACTCATAGTCAAGTTATTGTTATAGCCATTCTTGTGTTTGAAGCTACACAAACCGTGCTTGTTCTCCTAGTTTTTTTACTTTCTTGTATAGTGTAGATCTCACAATGAATTTTACTAACACCAATGTTTAACTACTACTTTAGCTCCTCTAATGCAAGCAATATAATCAAGTTTCAAATTTGTCCACCACTCAAAACACATTGTGAAGATAGAATCCAAACCCACTTTATACTTCCTAAGGCGTTCTGATATTTTAGTATAAATGCACTTCTAACAAACTTATTCCAATCCCAATTCCAACAACTTTTGATATGCAAAACAACGCATCCCCTGGATTCGAAAATGCACAGATACACATATTTCCATCATTGCTTCTGTTTCCACTTCAACCCCTTCCGCTTCGCATTAGACAACCACAGTTGAAGATAAAGGCCATTGCATATTCTATCTCAACTCCACTAGACATCTAACACCTTCAACAATGCTTAGAAAAATGCAAATTATGACCTTCTAATTCTAGGTCATTATATTTGTTTCATCTCCATAACACCTTTAAAAAAAACAATCTAAAAACACAAATAGCGCAAATTGGGATGTTTGACTTTAGAAAGAATAGTTGATTATCACGTATGACAAAGCTATATAGAGAGGGACTCGGGACAAGATGCGAGTGCTTTGAGTGCTGAAAGAACAATGTGGACTTCAAAACTAAAGATTTCAATTTTTTCTATGGTGTGTCATGTTCTTGTTCAAAGGATTGATTACTTTCTACTTTTTTGTGTAAATTTTCTTTTTACCAAATGTAAGGTATGAAAGTAAGAATGGTAAAGCGACTAGTCAAGGTGTTTAATCAAACACATGGTTTATGCTCATCAAGTTATATCATATGAAACCACCTATTTGAGCTCTTTTCATAACTTCTCTACTTATAAGTGCATGTGTTACAATTTAGTAAGAACAAAGTCATTTTCAATGTAATATTTATAATTACGAAAGATTGTATGGACTATTTTTATTGACATATGGTCAAAGACTATTGAAATATCTTACTTCAAATATGATGCACAAAAAAAAAAAAAAAAAAAAAAAGTGAAAAAAAATTCATGTTGTGAATTCAAATCCATGCCCAAAGATGAAGCAAAAGTACCATCTACAAGGTGAATTTAAATGTACATTTGTTATTTGTGAAGGTTCATGATTGATGAAGAAGATTGTTTTGTTAGAATGGCAATGGATGCTCTTATATTTAGATGCAAGCAATATAGTGTTTTTCAGTGGAAATACTTGGTGTTGCCTATGAATTCCACCAGAAAAAGAAAAAGGAAAAAAAAAAAAAAAAAAAAAAAAGGAAGAAAGAAAGAAAAAGAAAGATTATGGTCATTGGAAGTGACTGGAAAGAACGAAGTGTATGTTTTGATCCACCACTTAGACTATATCCACAAGACCTGAATTTAGGATAGGTAAAGAAGGAAAAAGACATGTGGATGATGGAATATTGGAGCATTCAAAAACTAGAATGGAAATGCTCTATACAGGGATCGAACCTGTGACCTTCGCGTTATTAGCACGACGCTCTAACCAACTGAGCCAATAAAGCATCTTCCGAAAAGATTCCCTCATCCCTGACGTGGAATCGCACGAATGTCGGAGATTGCTGATGTGGCAGGACGAGGTTACTGTACCAATTACAAAATCTGACTTGACCCCAATGCAGACTCAGAACTTCCGAGACAAAATTGATCCTCCAAAGGTAATTCTTCCATTTTCATTCCATAATTCTTCCATGACTCTCCAGTCTTTCCTGTGACTCTCAGTGGTTAAGAATTAAAAATAAATAAATAAAAAATTTGAAAGTAATGGAGCCCATCTTCATGTTCATAGAAAAGTTATGCCATATAGAAGGTCAAAGTTGCTTGACTAACTTTATAAAAACATATAGAGGAGATGGCGGTGATAGAATTAGGGTTTCAAATGAAAATATGCTATCTCAGCTTTATGTACCAGTACTCTTGGACTAAGAGGTGTTCCCTCCGCCTTAGAAGAATAATTCAAACAACATGTTTATTGTATGTATAATGTGTGTGTGCCTTCAAATGATGACATTGCGTTGTAGAATTGTACAAATTGTTGCTTGTCATTCAAGCTGTGAATAGAAAGACCCTAAATTAATTCTTACATGCCGAATTTCAAAATGATCTAAATCACAACTTTTTTTGTCAAAATCTCTCATGTAGTTTTAGATTATTAAAGTTGGTGGGCAAGGATACAAACCACGTCTCATCTTCCAAAAATATTCTATTAGTTTTTAGTCCAAAAAAATATGATGTCAATATATACAAATGGCCTAGTAGCAACTCAATAATGTTTTTCAATCAATAATTGCTTACTACGAAACATGATGTATCAATTTATAGATGAACCAGTTTTGTTTATCACAGTGCAATATTTACTTCCCAAAAGGATTGCATCCAATAAATGAAAGTGACTAAGGATGCAAGTAAATAGACCTTTAATGAGCAGATCTTTAAATGGTCAAAGTCATTCTAAAGTGCATGGATGAACTTTTTGGAACAAAAGATGATCCTCCTAGGTCAGAATGTAGTGAAGGGCAGCTCGATATTGGTATTGTTGTTTGTGTTATTGATAGAAAATTGGTGGTTGTTGATTTTAGTAGAGTACGTAGTTAGTATTTTATGGAGTGTATAGGGATTTTGTAGTATGCATTTAAACTGAATCTTATTTAGTTTAATATAGTTTATTTAGTTTTTTTTTTTTTTTTTTTTTTGGTTTGAAGTTTCATAAACGACTTGCTATATAATTGTATGTTGTTTATTTTCTTGATATATTTTAGTGAGTATTGATTTATGAACCCTTAGTATTGTGGTTTGTAAATTGAAAATCTGTATTGGAAAAAAACGTGAAAACGTCTAGATTATGGTATAATTGAACAAATGTTAGAGTGCTTTTAGTATGAAATTTCATTGGTTAATATCATGTTCGTTTCACTTAAATTGCCAGTTTCCATTATTTGATGGTTGCATATTGGATGAATCCATACCAATTATGAAAAGTTAATGGATATACTTTGAAAGTTTGAATGTTTTTTATATTTGTTTTTTCCAAATAATTGGTTTCAAATTGCCCTCAATGAAGTAGAATTTGTCAGATATTACATTGATCATTGTATATTATTTTCTTGCTTTTTGTTTCAAATTTGAAATTTGAAACTTTTGTTAGGACTGTTTTTAGACAGCCGTGCTATGGTAGTCTAGGGGATGCATAGGATTGTTGGTCTTACATACAAAAATGGTGCATTATCACAAAATCTTGAGGTTTAGGATTTTAGTGCTCCTTTGACCAAATTTAACTAAATATAGTAAATTGGAGTGCTTGAAGGTATCCTCTTTACATGTGCAAATCAAGATATGAAACAATATTCTCATGGAACAAAGCTTTTTGTCATAAGAAGAAAATTATTTGAAGGATGATGACCTATTTGTGGTACTGCAATTATGGTTAGTAAAGGATTTTTATTCACTAGTTTTAAGATTCATAATATATTCATTCATTTTCTAAATAAGATTATGTGCTATAGCTTGTTGAAATATTAGTAATATATTTTTAACAACAAACAATATTAATACTACTTATGCTACTCCTTGCATCCAACTACTAAATATTACAAATATTCAAGATAAATTATTTGCATAACTTGTTGATATTGTTCTCAAGATTCACTTAGTTTGCATATTTATATATTACATTGATTATTAGATTTGTTGTCTTGTTTTATTAGACGAATTTATTTTATTTTATTTTGTTAAATAAGTGGAGGAATGAACTAAGATGCTTGTAATATTGTACATGCTTCATAGTCTTATACTTCTAATCGTTTACAATTTTATCTTATTTATTACTTATAGGATGAGTGATCTAAAATGCTTGCTGTGTAATATGTGCTCTAATCTCTTTAGAATATGAGGTTGTGGAAAGATGGATTTTAAGACATTGTAATTCTGTAGAAGATAGTATTGAAATTTTTTCTAGTCCCTACTTACCTTCTTGTTCACATTGTCACTCTGAAACTCATTTGACAACCCATCTTATGCATAAAAATATTTCATGAAACCATTTTCAAAAATCGTTTTACGTATTTTGTAATGAATACCATATGCTATTACATTTGATAAAACAATGGTTCTAAATTTACACTTCATCAATTAAGTATTGACTCAAAGACATTTAAAAATGAATAAATATGGTTTTTGAATTTTAATGTTCTTAGAAAAATTTCTGGCAATGTTTTTATCAAATAAAATACAATTAAAATATAGGGTTTATATAATATTACTTGATTTTTTTAATGAGTAATTGTTACATGTGCATTGTTTAGAATTTTACATATCTTTAATGATGATGACCAATTTTACCATACAATAAAGGTTGATCTATAAATATTAGTAAAAATATTTAACCATATCTTTATATTTCTAAATACAATAATTGTACATATTCTTTTGGCTCACACAACTTCTGCTTAGCTTGAAACTACCTTTCAAAATACATTATATTACAAAAATCCAACTTATTGATGTAATATGTTCAATCTCAATATGTATGCCATCAGATCACAAAGGTGGTACAATCTATTGGAAAAAAATTCATCTCACATAAAGTGGATACTATGACATTATAACAAAGTTTCAAAATACTCATTTATTTTAAAGGGCATGTCTTAAGGGCATATGCTACTAGATCCACAAGGAACACCTCTCCACCCTTCAAACCAAAAGGCAGAGTTTCGCCTTTGTTATAATTTCATTTATTTAATTTAATTTTTTCCATTGCAAATCATATTATTCAATCTTGCCACTCCCATGGGACATATTCCAGATCCCTCGGAACATCATCAAAAAAGCTGTCCCTACAAATGCCATTGGAATTGCAACTGAAGTGATCTTGTCACTACCAGCTTTCAAGTGGATATGTTTGCCATGGATGCCCTGAAAGTAAGCCTGCTTCTGAAGAACTCCTTGCACATTGTCTTCCATGATTGTTTTAAAAACTCCTCAAAGTCTCAAAATCAGCTTTGTAGAATGGCCTCCACTACTTCCTGCATTCCCACATTTCCAATATTGTTTTCAGCTAACACATGAAGAAGAGAATCTTCTGGTCTCCGCCGGAGACCGACGTGTATTAAGTGTCTGTTCGTTCCACCCGAATTCAATATCCACAGGACAAAGGAACAAGCTAACACAGTACTACTAACACAGTAGTACTAGTGGCCTGCCGTGAGAGGGTAAACATTGAACCGTAACATGGGCAACTCTAGAAGGTGGCATGGAATTAGGATTAAATTTTTTCCTATATTGCCATGAGTTGTCGACTCATTTGAACACCAAGAATTTCTGAGGATTAAGCAAAGAAAAAGATGACTACCATCTGACTCTATAATTCTCCAGAAATGGCGTGTGTCAAATCGTGCCTGATCCGTGACATCCTTTAATTGGTTGAAGATGCATTGTCATTAGAAGAAAAAGATTAAAATTCTGCATTCAGAAACAAAGGCAAGGAGATTGGCTCATTAATAGTGTACACATGTTTGGTGTGCTCCCTCGAGTGTCTAGTTTTGACATCAGAAAGAGCAAACAAAACATTTGCACATCTTCACAATTTGTGAGTAAAGATAATGTAACTGGTGATTACTTTTAATCATAAACGAAGAGAAAATATGGAAGAAATTGTCATACTCTGAAAGCCAGGACGGTCGTTAAGTGCCGCAGCCGAATTTTGTACGTTATTTTTTGAGAGCTTCACAGGAAAACCTCTGCAACAACAAAGATAAGCAAGGAGAGCGAAAGGGTGTGTGACGAAGACTAACCGCCAATGCTTCCCCTCGCAATCTGAAGAGTATTCTCTTGGTGATCCCACCACGTTCCCGTTCCAACATACAGTTCCTCATCACAGATGAGATCATGAAAGCTGATTTAGTACTCCAAGGGAAAGACTCCTCCACGGATTCAAAGGTTGTCATCAAAATTTGAGAGAACAATCAGGTTGCTGAGCGTTCCCACCATTGTACAACACGGAAATCGTGAATATTACAAATCTGCTACGAGAAGCAGAACAACTCAAAGCACAGATGCTAATTTGCATCAACCTCAAAGAATTCTAACATCGACATTGTCAGCTGCAGCTTTCTTCTCCAAGTATTTCTTAAGTATGATAACCCTTGTGGTCTCAAATGCAAAAAAACCAAGTGCTGAAAAGCATGCACTGTAAAACAGCCGAGGTGCCATTCCTTTCGTCAGTCCAATCGCTCCCTCTTCTACCCATATTTGGTGCAAGGTGGATGCAACGCTTGTGTACGTGTAGGCAGCTATGGCTTGTGCTCGAGCAGCTGCTTCTGCACGGACCCCAGACAGGCCAGAGCTAGAGACCGTTTTACGAGCCTGTGTCATCAGCCGAGTCTTAACCACATCCAACGGAGTTGTTAAAGAGGCAGACAGTGCTCCAGCTGCTGCTCCTGATATCACACTTTGCCATGGTTCTAGAGTTGTCTTCTCACCGTCCCTCAACCATGCAAGTTTCAAATATTCCTGAGAGTCATGACAAGTATTGTGTGAGTTGTTAGCTAGAACCCTACTTTCGTAACCTGGGTTGACACACACCTCAAATTGAAAAAACCAAAGAAATATACTGGAGTAATACTTGGGAATAAGACTCACAAAAGTGGAGAAGCTGATGATATTTGATGGCAAGTTTCTCAGTAGAGCAGCAGAGTATCCTGCATACAGACCTCCAATGCCCTCGGACCGAATAGTTTGTAGAAACACGTCCAGTGCTGATCCGACCATGCCGGCTTGCATGCGTTGCTTCACGACTTCCTTCGGAACTAGGATTGCAGACGAAGTTATGTTTCCAAGAGCGGCTGCTAGAGGAGGAACAAGAGTCTTCGGACAATTGCCTATTGAGGTGAAGATACCCTTTCCTAGCTCGTAGGTCCCAAAGTAGATAGAGGACGATATTATGGATCCCACAAAAGCAGCCTGGACTCCACTGTAAAGACCTGCAATGCCTTGCTTTGCCACAACCTGTACACATACAACATTCAAATTAGTTTCTGATCACATCAACAACAATTCCTTCTTCATTTCCAGTTACAATCCCCTTTTACTCTGAATTTCAACGACAACATTCATGGCTAGGCATGTCTTAGCCTAAATTGTAGTTTCTATCGCTCGGCCTGCACAACTATCAAATAAAACAATGGCAGCATATCTGGCAGCCTGGGTGTAATCATCTGAAACCCTAATTGAAGTGACATTCCAGAACAGTTGCTTCATTACCTTCGCGACAACGTCCAGAGGACCGGAGTACAATTTTGAGGCACCCCTGGTTTGCAACTTCGTCTTCACCGTGTCGATGGGGTGTAGGGTTACATTTGTGAAGCCCCCAGCAATGCCACCGGCTAAAGCACTGATGCCGGCTCGTTCAAGCAATGGCAGTTTCACCATCCTTCCTGCACTACTTCCTACCACGGTCATGCACCTGGGAAAAGAAAAACACAATCCTCACTATCACATAGTTTTCGAAATACAGACTAATCGAGTAGCATTGCATCTTCATCTCGACATTACCAGGGCATGAAACCGAATTGGTGTTGATCAGACAACTGATTAATCAAAAGAATGCAGTAACACCGCACATACCACCAATCCCAAATTGCCATAGCTCCAAGGCGATGAGAAACTCACCTGAAAACTTGATTAAGCCGCCTATTGCTCTCTCGAACAAACTCCCCAAAAGCTCCCTCCCGCCAAGAGCCCATGCTTTGGGATACAGTAACCCTCGCCAAAACCAACTCCCCTCTTCCTCCACTCCGCCTCCTCTTCGCACAATGCGGTTCACCCCACCCCAACTGAACCCTCGTCGGAAGCGCTACACCATCAACAGCTTGCGAGAACGAAGGGTGACTCGACTTGGATTGAACCTCTGACACAGAAACGTCGAAGAAACACGGAGCCTCTTCATAACAGAGAGCAAGCCCATCCTCCAACGAGGAAGCCATCAAAACTCTTCTCTACCAACTGCCTTCCTAATTTTGAACGTGGCAAACAATCACCAAAACCCCACTACATTCATAATCCTCCCTACACAACACACCACAACCTCCACCTTCACCATGTAATTCCCCTCTCAACACGTTCAATCCAACACCTTCACATGCCCATTCAACATCCGCTTCCGCAATCTACCTCCTGGTCACCTAAACCACAAACTATCACTACCCCAACAGCCTCTTCATTCACACTAATCTCATATTCCTCCAAACCTGAGCTCAACTCTTCTCCTGAACCAAACGAAACCTTTCAACCACAACCAATCCACCAACATGACATCAGTACAAATCCAAAACGACCATGTCCATTTAAAACCTGACAATTTCCCAAACACAGCTTACTAGCCTAATCAACGACCACACTCATGATGCATTAGTGATGATGGGAGTGACATGAAAAGAAGATTCAGAAGAAGCTCCCGAAGTGACTGAGTAGTATAATATTCTCCGCATCATCATACTGTTTACGACGAAACTCTAAATCTGGGATAACAGGAGAATTAGGAAGAGCCAATTGAGGAGCACTGGTGCCAGTTTCCAACACACCACGTCAGCGACGCCGGCGACATGACGGAAGCCGAGGTAACGCGCTTTGTGTCATGTCGCTTTGCACGGATGATACGGAAGTGGCTCTCGCATTTTCTGCGCACATTCAACCGGTTGCTAAGTTACTCGCTTCGGCAACGCCGCGTATGGCGTCGGTTTCTCGTTCGTGTTGTTTGGATTCAAGGGTTTAGCCTGGGACATGTGAAGTTTAAAGTTTTGGCGATTTTGGGAATTTGGCTCATGTGGTGTTGGACGTTTGGGTTGAGTTTCATGCGTTTGGGGTGAGGGTGGTGGATTTGAGAGGAGGGAGTTGTGGTTTTTTGTTGGTTGTTTTGAGGGGGTTTTTGAGAGGTTGTGGAGTGGATTGGTGGAGTGTTGGATTTGGTGTAGTTGGGTGAAGTGAGGAGAAGATGGGGCAGGTGAGAGACCGCAGGCCGGAGGCGTTGGGGGCTTTTCGGGTGCTTCCCGATGAGCTCGTGTGTTCGATTATTGCAGCTTTGCCTCCTCGCACTGTCGGTACTCTGGCGTGCGTTAGCAGGTAATCAATCTGTCGATCAATCAGTCTCGCGTTTTTAGCAATCGTCGTGCACTGCGTCTGATGGGTTTACTTGGTGATTTAGAAAACATGACTAGCTTCAGAGCGGAAAGACGGATGTTGCTGCGCAAAGTTTCTTGTGTGTGAAGGATTGTGTATTCAGTCCATGAGAGGATATTTCTAATAGCAGGATTGGGGTGCCGATTTTTATTCTCGATTCTTGTGGGGACATGGAGTGATGTTGTGAGGTTTGTAAGTTCCGAAGTTTGATAATGTTCACTTGAATCTGCAGCGTGTTTTACATTCTCTGTAATGAGGAGCCTCTCTGGATGCATTTATGCCTCTACCAACATCATGGCGGTTACTTGAATTTCGAAGGCTCATGGCGTCAGTCAGCTCTTGTCAAGTGAGTATTGTCTGTTCTTCTCTACGTATGGTGTAGCATTTAAGAGATTGTTCAAAGAGCTGGGCTTTTATAATATTCCGTTGTATTTTTGATTGCTATGAATGTTATGTTTGGAATCTAGGATTTTCTCATAGCGAGTGGTTTTTAGTTAGCTCCTCAACGGTGAAACTGGTGCAAGTCATCTATAGGCATATCCTTTTTAAGTGGTGTTGCTTAAGGAGAGAATATTACTTGACTACAATGAGGAAAGGGTGTACATATATTGTTTTATTTTTATTTCAGCTGCTTGTGAATATTTGTGGGGAGTGTATCGGTGCTGACCGTGAGTTTGGTTCTCATATAGATTGGGCTACGTGAAAAAAGGGACAACGGTAGTCAAGCCACCTCTGCGCTTTGATGGTGAGTGAGCTTTTTTTGGTTGTTTTTTTTTTTTTGTTGTTGTTGTTGTTGATTGAGGGGATTGTAACACTGAATGATGTAAGAGTAGTTGCATCATGTCACACTGTTCTACCGACTGACATTTCAGAATGCAAATGTAATAGGTTTTGGTTCGATGTTTCTTTACAAACGATGGTACCGGTGCCACATTGCTTTGGAGGGCTTTGCTGCTGACACTGGTGTTATCGAGCGAAGAGAGAATCTTTCTCCCGAAGAGTTTCGCAGTAAATATGATGGAAAGAAACCGGTGAGTTTCACCTTATCGTGTTAGTTTTCACATTTAAAAAACAAGTATGCCAGTACTCTGAGTAGTGATCGAGGATTATGGTTCTTGGTGTAACATCGAAATGTTCAATTTTCTCCAGGTTTTGATCAGTGATTTAACGAAAGATTGGCCAGCTCAGAAGGCATGGAATCTGCCTCAACTTGTAGATAAATATGGGGACGTTGGTTTTAAAGTATCGCAAGCTCATGGCAAGAAAATTAAGATGAAACTCAAGGATTACGCTGCATATATGGCTTGCCAACATGATGAGGAGCCTCTTTACATCTTCGATGCTAAGGTTTATGACTATCCTTAGCCTATCCTGTTTTAAACGTTTCAAGTTAGTCATGTCGTGACTTTGCTACTGCAGGGTGCCGAATGAAATCTACAAAAAGGTTGTAGTTCAACACCGAAATGAGTTTCCTGTGGTCCCAATTGTCTGGTAGTGCGGAATGTTTTGAAGATTTTTTCATAGAAAACTTACACATGAGGGGCTATGATGCTGTAGTTTGGAGAGTCAGCGCCTGAAATGCTGGAGGAATATAGTGTTCCGACATTGTTTTCAGAGGACCTGCTTGCGGTTCTGGACAAGCCTGTTCGTCCAGCTTTTCGATGGTTGGTTGCTGGGCCTGCACGGTCTGGTGCATCATGGCATGTGGATCCTGCACTTACGAGTGCTTGGAATACACTACTTTCGGGGCGCAAAAGGTACACAGTGCCTATAAGCGCGTGTTTGTTTGTGGATTTTTGTGCAAAAAAGTATAATGGACTGAAGGAGAATTGTACAATGCCATGTTATAATCTGAGGACATACCGCCACTTAGTCCAGTTCGAGGTAACAAATTTTGCGTATACAGAGAGCTGGTTGTTTTGGCAATTTAAGGATCTGACGTGTCAGGAATTGTTTGTAGATGGGCTCTATATCCTCCCGGGAGAGTACCACCAGGTGTTATTGTGCACGTCGACGAGTCGGATGGTTCTGTGAACTTTGATGGGCCAACATCTCTTCAGGTATGAGGTTTAATGTTCCATTGATGCTATTGAAATGACATGTTACTTGGAGCACGGCCGGTGTTTGACGCACAGTTCCGTAATTTGTTACTGTTTTGGTGGAGAGTTTAGATCTTCCTAACTTTTATGGTTCATTTCCAGTGGTGGTTAGAGATCTACCCAACATTGCGGGAGGAAGACAAGCCTTTGGAGTGTACACAACAGCCTGGGGAAACTATTTCAGTTCCGAGTGGGTGGTGGCATTGTGTGCTAAACATTGATGACTCCGTAGCTGTGACTCAGAACTATGTAAACTCAACCAACTTGGAACTAGTCTGCTTGGATATGGCACCCGGGTTTTATCATCGGGGCATTGCTCGAGCAGGTCACCTGGCTATGCAGGAAAGTCAGGAAAGAACTGATAAAAGCAACCAGGAACTCGATGCCGTCTCTGTCGCAGCTCAAGAAAGCTCATTTTTGGATGTGGATAATCTAGCAACACACACAGAAAAACATTCGAATCATTTCATTTCAAATACCAGTAAAGGTGGCTATTTGGATAGGAGTGAGTTACGGGACTGGCTGCGTCGGCTATGGAAACTCAGACCTGACCTCCATACGCGGCTTTGGAAGGTTCGTCTTCTGGGAAAATCTTTATATTATGTTTGCGAGTTTGTTTTGTATTTTAATCGGGTTTGCGATTGCACTCATGACCTTCCAAGTCGTGAATCTAATGGCCATGCTCTTGGTATTACTGAGTCTTTAATAAGGAGAGTTCCATTATTGTTGTTTCAAGAATTTGGGTTTATAGGGTATTGAATTTATTGAAATTTGAGTACTCTTTCGTCATCGGGTTCATGTTACTTTAAAAAGTATTAAGATCATGGTTTGCAAGGGTATAGTTTGGATACTTTTCTATGGCCTTGGACCATTTGTATGTGCAGTCCGCAATGAAATGGAGCGCATGACTACATGCTTTGCCTACGGCATATTACTCTATTAACGAAATAACGAACAAGAACCTTCGTCGTCGATTGACAGGCATGATTTGTGTGTTTTTAAAATGGGTCTTCAGTGTTAACGACTACTTTATGGTTTTTATGGATTGTCTCTTGTGTCTTCGATGGCAGTGTGCATGCCTTGCATTAGATGCGGAATCGTGGTTACAGCGCGTCATTGCCATCTGCAAAACTCATAATCTTCCAGTACCTGTTGAAGAAGAGCAGCTTCCAGTTGGAAATGGCAGTAATCCGGTAGAGTCTCTATCCTTTCATAATATCAGTCGGTTTTTAATTAGCATAGAACAGTTTCATTGTTTAGGTGAAGTTGCTCGTTATTTGAAATCCAAAATCAGACTGGTTTGTTTTTCATCGAGATGTGACGATGCTTGGATGGTTGCCACATTCGCTTGATTGGGACCAGACCGTAGTTCGCACCTTGGAGTAATTGTTTGAGATCCTTCAGAACATGCACTGGTTCTCATTTCAATTTTGCTCGTGGTTCAGGTTTACCTTCTTGGCGATTTTGCGATCAAGCTCTGTGTTGAAGAAGGCGGTCCTTGGGTAGCTATTGACGGTCTGCGGTCTGAGGTGCTATGACTTTCCTTTAGTAGGTTGCTTAAGTTGGTCTTTTGCAATATCTTGTTGGCGCTGCTCGACCCCTATATTAAGTAACTCTCCTGCATATTTATGAATTCTCTTGTTTCTCTGGGTTGGTAAAATGAGAAAATGATCAGGATTTTTATTAGTTGAAGATTGCGAGAAGTTTGAACTTAAATTGACAGTCTCTAATTTTGACAGGAAAGTGAAATGTTAGTCAGGTACCATGTTGAGAGTTGGACATACTAATGGGCTGAGATGCAATCGTAGTCCAGATTTTGACTATATTGTGGAGCACATATGAAATGAAATGGTTGTGGAACTTACTGTTTGTGCGCACAACTGATGCAGCTTCAATTTTACTCCCTTTTGAACAAGACTGATTCAAAATTAAAGGATACAATTCCTTCTCTGGTTGCAAGCGGCATTGTGTTGCCAGATGACATGGACTACAAAGTTCAATCATGGGATGGATCTGGGGAGTTTCCAGTGGTCTATGAAGGACAAAGCATTGGAAAGAAACGACAACGAGATATTTCAGAATTTGATAACAGTGATTGCAGGACTAAACTGTCAGAGGCTGAATTTGCAAGGGTCTCAATTGATAAGAACAATTTTGATAAAGACCCTGAGCTCCCTGAATCAAATAGTTGTATTGGAGAGGAGGATGGCCCTATGTTTTGGCCATACATTGTGCAGAAACGCTGCGACGGCAGCAATTTGGAGCATGCGTGCGTATCTCCCCTTATGTTATCTCTTTTTAACGTGTTATTCACCCTCACAGAACGTCGAAAAGTCTTATGTGTACATGTTTCCTTTTATGTATGCATGCCGCTAAGGCGATAGGTTAATGCTTCAAATCTAAAGTTATAAGTAAATACTTTTTTCGATACTTGCCTCCAGAAATTGAGAGGTGCTGGACTTATGTTTATGTGGTATTAGCTTGTTTTGTGTAGCGATGGAAGACTCAAGTATATTTTTGTTGATGTGTGAATCGTAGGTTTTTAAAATTAATGAGTTGACTTGATGGATTGCTTTTTCTTTCTCGGAGAGCTAACTATTTATTACAATTTTTGGTGCAGTGCGGATGATATGACAGCAGAGGATTACGTTGCATTGTCTATTTTTCTGGGGCAACAGGTTCGGCTTCTGCATTCCCTGGCCTTGCCTGCTACGTTGTCGAGGACAACTTGGACTCAGAAAACTACAAGGCTACCTGGACGAGGGCCTACAAGAGGCACGGAAACATCAGTTACTGTGGGGCACAGCATCGTAAGCAATGGCTCTGCAGCAGAGCACTGTCACGAATTGAGTGTTTCAAATCATAGAGTGTACGCAGTTGGCAGCGAAATAAATGTGCAACATGGGTGCGTCGATTCCGATACATCGAAAGTGAAAGGAGTACATGCCGATGTTCCAACGGAATGGCACTATTTCGTTGGATTGATGCGACAACAACGTGCCAACGTCTTGGACCGTTTTGAGGATTGGTAAGCCGATGGTGCTGGACTTAATTAGCACAAGTGAGCATATGCGTCATGTATATTTATGAGACGACATTGAAGTCTCGAAGTTGTTGACTAACTGACCTGGCATAGTACACTGCAAGGCTTGATGTCATACGCACGCGTTAACTTATTTTTCTTGTTCTCTCCTGCGTAGGGAATCACTACCCTCTAAGCTTATGAAGCAATTGGAAACATATCTTCCTGAAGACCCCGCTGTCCTTGTTGGCTTGCAGAAGGTATATCGAACACCTTTGAACCTATTACTCATCCATTTCAATGTTGGTTTTGTGTATGGCATCGGCATTGAGTTCTAGGAATGACAATCTTGGGATTCCATATGGCAGGTTCATGGCACAGTGTCTCGAAGTGCCCGGCCTCCAGTGTGGCTACACATGGATATCATGACGGACAACATTCAGATGGCACCATACTCCGGGGACAATCATGTGCCTGGATTAGTCGACCTCAATCAGATTACATGTGGGAACAAGGTCAGTTAACAATTCAATCAATAATTAGAGAGGTCATTAGGCTTCGATGTACAGCTTTATGTACATTTCTGAATATGTATCAGATTTTGAATAATGAGGAGATGTAGGTTTAAGGACCCCCAACGGTTGAAGTATCTTCCACTCTAGCAAAGGCAGTTTCGTGAGAGTGGCCTTCGGAACGATTTTATCTACGTTAAAGGTACGGTGTGTAGATTCAGCAGTTATCTGATTCGACGGTTTTAAATCTTTTACAGAAAACAGGCGGCTTACGAGCAATGCAAGCTCGATACATTTTGGACTTTGGAGATGTGACGCACGGTAAGTGTGCTGAATAAACACAATTCTCCTGTTTCCAAGACTGGTAGAAGTTTCCTGTATTCATTACAAGTATTGAAAAATGAAACGAGTTCCATAGAAATGAATATGCAAAACGCTGTTATCTCACAACACACAATATGTGCAGGGGATCCTTTGTATGAATTCTTGGCTATGCATGTGAGTGTTTTCAAACTGGACCCACTATTGCTGAAAATTGCCTTGGTAGCGTACGGTCTTCCCCTGACCATACCCAACGCCAACAGCAATCGATCCAGTGTAGAGCTTCCTGGAGCTCCGTTGGATCGGGATTACACCCGGCCATCATACAGAGCAATGTAAGACCATTCTCTCCATTACATCTGTTTGCAAGTTTTAATTGCATTCCGACAAATTATAAAGCAATGATTCTAATTACACAACTTGGGAATGTGGATCATGTAGGTGCTACTGTCTGCTACATGAGCATGATGCCATGGGCGCCATATTCCAGGAGCGGAAAGACTGCAGGAATGCCGACTCCCTTGAGGAGCTGGAGCAGATGCTGTGGGGTGTGTTGAACGAGTGGAACCCTGAAGCACCATTTGAGCTAGGCCAATAGATGTTGTAATTCCACCTTTAGAGGGCTTTTTTTTAGAAGGGATATTTATCATTCATTTGCACATTATTCTGATGCACATTTTTTGTATCATAAGTTAGAACAAGTACTGGACTTGCTTAGAAACGGCAATTGGGGTGGGCCTGGCTAGTTGGGAGTCTCCATCACCTCCCCCGAAAATTGATTTTTCATTTGCTTCTGGATTGTTCCAGAATCGATTTTACAAGAGAGATTTGATCCATGTAGAACCAATTGAAATTATGAAATATCTTAATTGCAAATAATGTTTTTTCCAAAACGAAAGAGACTCAAAAATTTCCAAGAATTCCCAATATATATCCGTTTGCAACCAAAGTTGTGGGAAAAAGATTTGGCTGAAATTCTCATGCAATTTCTATGGGATTAAATTTTTGATGTATCTTGAAGTAAAGTGCATGATTATATGGTTAAAAGCAAAAACATGGAATTGCATGTTAATTTAGATATCTTTGTTTCAGTGACTCTACTGAAAATCCTGCGATTCCTGCACACTTTTAATGTCTGCCTGGAAACAATTCAATTGCGAGATGTTGAATATATCCATCACAAGTTTCGAAGCTTTTTCTCTAGCTCGCTTTGAAACCAATATGGAAATGGCTCTATCCTTTCTCCATCCCCGAGGCATTTCAGCACCAATATAGAAATAAATATTAAAACGTCATATGTTGTCATGTTATTGCACTAAACTTAATAGGCATGTGAAGGCTTCTTGCTTATTTAATGATTGCTCAGATTTTTTATCATTTTAATTGCTGGTTGTTGAACTCATGATGTGAATCGGGTCTCTTTATTTCCCCCCTACGAGAGGTGCAACCAAACCACAACCGCTCATTCGGTTGCTAGGCTCGGTGGGTTTCATTTTGCTGCCCCTCCCCGTTTTGGGGTCCTGGGGTCTTTTTTTGGTTTTTTTTTTTACAAATTTGAGACCGTAGGCCCCAAATTACCTTGGGGGGGTTTTCTTGAGATCACTAGGACCCCCACTCAAGGCAAATAATAGGGGCAAAGATTTGCCCCCTCCCCTCCCAACCCCCCGAGCCTGCCCTCCGAGCCACCCCATCAGCACCTCTCGTAGGGGGTATTTAGACAGATCCATGTGAATCTGCACATATGTATGATAAGTTTATGGTTTGGGGTTTAGCTGTAGCTCTATATAAGGGAAATGAGTATACTACGTGAGTGACCTGCACACTTTTTTTTTTTTTTTTTTTTTTTGAAGCAAATGGTGACTTTATTCCACAGCCAAAGGACACAGAACAAACACACCGGAGCACAACCTAGGAAACCACACGCTTCCTGGCAAACCAACGGAAAAACTATCTGTTTTTTGTTTTAAAACCTGCACACTTTTGAGTTTCTGGATACCAATGAATTTACCCACTCAGGGAAATCCCTAACTGGGGAGAGTTCAATTCCTGGCAAAAGTCGTAACAAGTTTTTTACTTTTTGCTTTTTTACTTTAAAAAAATAAAAAGCTTGCTATACTACAGGTGCTTGAAACGGGCATTTCCACTCGAATCCAATGCCATCAATGAAACGGAATCTTCTTACAATAACAAACACGAAGCCAAACAGCATAATTACAGCGGTTCAATCACAAGGTTTCTTACCCTACAGGAAAATTTCACATATATTCACATCACAACCTGCAGTTCAATAAGTCTAGTACCCATCATCACAGCTCTAGGTGATCATAGTAATCCAGTTTGTTGACACAGCGGCATTACACAAGCTACAAAGTGAACGACTGAAGCTGATTTTAAGAGATTTCATGTACTGCACGTTTAATTGGCTGCGGCCACATCTGTTTGCTTCTCTCCAACCGGCACTTAATTAAAGAGTTGAAAAATCAATGTGCTGCATTGCATGTCGACGTTGTTTTACACAAGTATCACTGTTATTTCTCAATCTGTTCAATATTCTTTGAAATCGTGAGCCATCACGTACAGGTAACGTTCTACAGCGGATAGCAGTAGAAGTTCTACATGCCAATAGCAGTAGATGATCACATCAAAGGCAACGGAGCATGTGACTCATGTAAATAAAACAGTACCCCTTGATATTCAACTCTCAACCAGCTGATCAGCTTGTAGGTTGCATGAACGACTACAAGGCTCGCTTCATGAGTGGATAAAATGTATAGATCACCTGGCTTGCGGGTTCTTACACGACGTCCATCAAGCGTGCAACCCAACTAGTCTGTGTGATGATGACGAGAGTAGCTTTTAGAGTCAGCAGAAATTCTGGGAACTGAGTGATCTAATAAATCAAAGATAACTCCAATGTTTAACCAGAATCAATTGTATGTCTCTATTGTGGGCTCCCAGCTCTGGGATTTCTGAAACTACTTGTGATTTGCAGCAGCTGACTAATTAAGTCGCTTCTACGTTACAAAAGAAATCTGCTAATCTCTAGAATTGTCTCTAAATCACTATACTATGCGAAAACATATCTTGGAACCCTGCCAGTGATTTGGAGAACACGCAAGCTCTTTTGATCGACCCACTGTTTGCGGATCACAGAGTGTTCCCCGTCTCCAATTTCGTGCAATAAAAGAACTCGAACTCCTGCATGCCTGCACCCTATTTTGTTCTACGTACATCTCCGCAAACGGTGACATGACGACTGAATTCCAAACTATGGCTTCACCAGCTCCCCATTTATCGGCTGACCTCATGATCAGGAGAGATAGGCGCCAGCTGATCTGCAGCCGCGTCCTCGTAAATTGAGGACTCATCACTCCCACCTCGTGCAGCTTCGTCTTCGGAACCCCCTCTCCCTCTCCCATTTCCAACCTCATCCTCCATGATGCTTAGAAGGTCCCTAAAATTAAACGGATCACCTATGAAGTTTTGAAGGTCCTGGATAGCTTCGTCCTCAGCAGCGTCGTCCTCGGCACCGGCCTCGTCTCCTGCATCGGAACTTATAAAGCATCTATGACTGCACTCGTAAGCACCCGAGCTAAGTTCCTCCCCATGGCCAATTTGAATACCACGCCGCACCACGAGATGAAGAAATTCGTGTACCTCTGCTTTCCAAACCAGTTTAGGCCGTCCATCAATACGAATTTGTCTCGGGGGAGATACATGAACATGCGACCTCATGGAAACTTCCACATGGATACTCGTTACCTTTGCCAGCACGCTATGGATGCACAATGCTCGCAGGAATTCAGTTACCCGCTTTCGCATTAGTTCAAATTGAATATCAGACGATACATGCGGCGCGCCTTCACTAATGAGCAAATCGTGTGTCGCTTGATAGTACCAGTCGAAGAGATCGTTAAGCATGGTTACAAATCCTGGATTCGAGAGCAAGAACCCAACGAGAACGGCATTCATATACCGAGCTGCAGTCTCATAGTACCTCCTTCGTTGGCTCTGCGTCGAAAAATGGTCGGAATCCATCTTCCCGACTATCAACTACTCTTCAAAGTCTATATCTGAACTGCCCAAGTGAGAAACGCATTACGATCTACAGCATCCGGCGGAGTCAAATGGGCGATGCAACGTCACGAATTAGCCGGTGAAAGGGCTGCCGGCCTGTATCTTCACGTGCTTCGAATTCCCCCTGCTTCGAGCCAGTATGATCAAGAAAACGATCCAACCGAGAGTTGAAAGCAACAATGCAAGCAGGCACTCAAAATATCCTTGAATTCAACCGGGCAATGTGGCAACAATGAACCATCGGGTGCTAGCTCTAAGCAATATCAGAAACTGTTTTAGACCGGTCCGTGCAACGATTTCACGAACAAGTCTGATGCTAATTCCTCGACAACTCTGATGCTAGCTCTCGACAACTATTCGATCAACCCGGGTGCTTACAGAGCACATACGCTGTATGTAGACCGCATGCACTTCATGAATACTAAGCAAGCTAGTCCAATATCAGAGGCGCATTGATTCACGACCTCAAATGCATGCGCAGGAATTCACGTATATCGCCAACTGATCTTCTCCGACAACTTGATCACTAACCAACACGATGGTTCTCGAGCATGAACAACTTATATTGAAACTAGTGGGAGGATGTGGATCACAGTAGCAGCCAGCTCGATCGGATAATAACCTCTACATCGCAATTGTCACTGTAGATCTGTGACCGTTGTCGGGCTTTTACATCGGGAAGGGGGTTTGGCCAACGTAGTTTACGAGACTGGTCTTTCAGGTAATTTGCTTATTTCATGAGCCTGATTTCGAGTACAGTTCGTCAGGAGTGAAATTCTCATCAATCCAGTTCGTAGAAGTCTGTATCATATCGCACCTAGCTGATCTCATTCCTAAGTCGTCGTGGATTGATGAGTTTAATTTGTCGATGTCTCGAGATGACTAGAGCTTGTTAAACTAATTTGCTTCGCGCATGAGTCATGACGATTACTAACATTGAGAACAGTTCGTAAATCTGGAGACTGGGTGGGTTTCATGGATTACACTCCAGCCATCTGGGTGGAAACTTTGGCAGGACATCCATTATCCTGGTCTATGAGCGTCGTCATGGAGTTTTCATTTAATTGCACCTTGCCCCTGAGGGACCACAATTATTCCACAGGAACCATAGTTACTCAGCTGCCCCCAACAATTTGATCATAATTGAATTGAATCAAGTTTTAACCTGTCCACACATTTCAGTTTTACTCCAATAAATGTGCTGAAATTGGTTGTGGTTGTGCTTGTTCTTCTCATGGGCAAGAAAATACCCCACGTTTAGAATTTTGATTGGACATGATTACCTCTTTTGGTGTATTGAATATGGAGAGTGCAACAAAATTTAGCATATCTTTAATATTGACCAAAAAGAGATATGATTAATGAGCCTTTCCAAGTAAATATGGAGCTCAAACTTGGTGAGCATCCAATGATCGGATTGTGAAGCCACCATCAAAGGTTTCCGAAGGTTTTTATATACATTCAAAAATATGTTCTTCGACATTCTCGGTTTATGCTTATATTGGCAAATACTCCCTCTGTTTCACAAAAAAACCATGGTTTCAACATATGTTTGCGATAACATCAAACTGTAGATTTGTTTTAATGCGATTTGGCACTTAATGGACCCAGTTGTAGTTGAATTTGTGGTTACATTGTTTCTTGCAAACCAATCACATCCCATATATTTAGAAAGCGCATCACTATTCTTAATCGCGCACTCAAAAGAAAACCACTGCTTTTTTATAAAACAGAGGGAGTAATCTTTAAAAAGAAAAAATCATAAATGTTTTGGGATTAGGAAAAAATAAGTGTGCAACATTTTTCACATAATTGCAAATGCAATTTTTGAAAGCAAATGTAATTTTATTTTTTTTGAAAGATATATTAAAAGTGAATGGTCATTGGATTTTTGTATTGGCTTACTTTGACATATTGAAAAAGATAAAAAAATTTAGATATAATTCTATACAAAAATTATGAGTTCTAAATTTAAACTTAAATTTTGGGATATACTTGAAGATAAAAGATCTTCCATTTTCAAGCGTTAGATGGGGAAGTCTTGAATACAGCAAACATATCTGGGCAAACTCTCTCAAAAATTTCTAGATGTCATGCATACACCTCATTGGTTTCAGGTTGTCTCATGTAGCACTAAACTCCACTTTAGGCCATAGCTTTTGCATACAAAGTTTGGCAAAAGTTTTAAAAATATTGAAACTTTCAAAATTTAAAACTCTAGAAGATTGTGAAATTAGGAGAATACAAAAAATTATTCTAAATATATTCTTAGTTCTCCAAAAAGGTGCATGACCCACTTTTGACTCTTTAATCTTTTAAGACTACAAAACAAACATTTTTTTGGTTCCAAAAACCAAAGGTTCTTTCTCTTCTTGATATATCCGTATTCAAGATTTGTTTCACATTCTATATATTACAATTGTGCTATGTGACTTTGATCAATGAATTTACAATTACAAAAAACATGCATGATTATGGGCAAATCCAAATAACAATACCAAGGTCTTTGTCATAAAATAACTAAATCAATCAATTAAAAAAAATTCAATAACTTTTCATAGCTTCCATATGTCTTCTAAGGTTGAGCCAACCATTACCAACCAGAAATCCATCGACAGCATGTAGGGTATATTGAAATAGTCATGGAGTCGACTCATTTTAGATCATGTCTACATTTTGTGGATGCTTCTAAATAGGCTTAGGTGGTTTACTCTTAGTGGTTCTTACGATTTGTGTTAAAGAAATTCTGACTTTCTTTGTCTACAATTATATGCACCGGCAGTGAGCGGTTATGGAATACTCTAGATATTGGTTGTGGGTTCCGAACAACTTTTCACTTCAAATAATTATAACTACTAAAATAATGGAAATAAAATTGTGGAACTTTTTGCATTCAACAAGAATCTTATATTTGCGCACATGAAAAATCCTAAACAAATTATATACCTTATATGCTAAAATCCTTAAGTGGTCAGTTATGGGTGGCTCGACCTTATATTGTTGTAGGGATTTAAAACTATGAATTCAATCACAAGAAAGTAGTTTAAAACCCAAAATATAAATCTTCAATTCATACACGGATTTCAAATTCAGATTATTCATCCAAGATAGGATTCTTACAATTCTTGCCAAATCTCTACGAACATAATTTGCAAACCTCAAAAACTGGAGATACCCTAAATCATTTGGAGGTTCGAAAATAAAACCAGGATAAAGGAAAAACATCATGTAAAGGTATGTTCCCACTTGGCCTTAGAGGGGGTCTTAGGAGGGGGTGTTATCTCCATTAAAAAGTGTGTGTTCCCACCTACATGCATTAGTAATTACCAATCCTACATGGATGTCCACATGGCACACTTTCAAGAGTGGGTATTAGTTAATATTTAAGAAGACAAAAGAGCTTTGAGAGATAGTAGGCAATACTTATGGGGCCACCAATATTGGAAAGATTCTCTAGTTTTCCTCTCATAAGAGTGGTCTTATGTATTGTCCCATTTGAGGGACCATTACATAATCCCCTTCCTATTGATAAGGCCTTTACGAACCTCATTGATTACACCTTTTCCAAAAAGAAAGCATTGCTCCCCAAATTGTGGAGTTGTTAAATTTTTAAGCATGCTCTTTGCTAAGGCCAAGTGCGAATGGGCCTTAAGAAAAATATCATGTGCAAGAGACTGACTCACATGAATGAATGAATAGATAAATGAATGAATGTATTAATGGTGGATGAATGGATGGATGGGTGGATGGATGGATTTATGGATGAATAGTTGGTGGATGAATGATGGGTCCAGAGCCTGATGTACAAACAAGGGAGGGGGTTTGGCCTTAAACCCTACAGAACTAAAACCCCAGACTCATTGTGAAAGAAGCACAAGCCCAAACCCAAGCTCAAGCCCAGCGATGGCGCCCCAGCGTCGTCCTCCACCTCGCGGCTCCTCACGCCAGCAGCCTCCTCCTGCCTCCTCCGCCGAAGCTCTGCTCTCAGGTGACCGCTCACATCTTTACGTCACAAAATTTGGTGAATCATCATTGCCATCATTCCATTCTTACCATCTGCCCCTCCCTTGTTTGGTGATGCTTCATCTGGTGAACCTTGCAATGATGTATGTGATATTGGGATGATGCTTGGATAGTTGGATACTATCTATGATCGTGATACCCACATCTTGCTGTTGCCCAATTCGGTGCTTTGGTTTTGATCTGTCTCTGCTTTTGGGAGGTTTAGGACGATTGTTATCATTGAAAGACGAGGCTTTGTGTGATAGAACTGGGTGTTCATATAATTGTTGCCTGATGGAAGTGGGTGATGAATTATATAATTTGCTACGATTTTCAATATGGTGAATTTGTTTTGTAAATAATAGTTTTGTTGCTTGTTTTGCTCCGAGTGGGATAGTATGGTGAAATCAGTGTAATGAAGTGTGTGATAGGTTGGATTACAGTATCAGGGATGTGCTGTAGTCATGTTCTCATACGAGGGCAGTTTCGGAGTTTTCTTCATAGTGCTTTTGTGGACGTTGGATGGTGATTGTATATGTTTTCTGGGTGAAGAAGAGAGTTTTGTTGCCATGTAGGTGGTTCATTAGATTTGAGTCTGATGATTACGCTTGGAAGGGCTTTTTTTTTTTTTTTTGGCTAGTGATGTTTCAGCTTACGAGTGCAATCTGCTACTGAGATAAACCAGTGAATGAATTCCACATCGATGTTTTCTTGTAAGGTTTTTTGGATTTGAACGTCTCTTCACGTCGATTTGCAGAGGTACGGGGGTATTTCATTAGGTTGATCGTACAGTATATTAACCTGGCGTTTCTGGGTCTGCAGAAGCGAGGAGGGTTAAACAGGCAGCTGAAAGGAAGTCTGATGGAGCTGCCAAGGTGGGTGCATTGGAGCAGACCGCGCGGTTGTTTCAGAACGCCTTGTCAATGTCCTTGTCTCTACCGGTGCAAGAAGAGGCTCTCTTTGATCTTGTAAGGGTGTTTTAAACCTACTTAACTGCTGATGGGAGAGCTCTAATTTATGTCTTTGGAGAGGGAGATGTGAGGTTTAGAATGTTGGATTTGGGGATTTAGTGTGAGCTTGTAATCTTGGACTGCAATTTCTGTTAACTCGGTGGATTAAGTTTGGCAATACCGTTGAGGTCATCATCCTCTGCTCTGCTTATCTTTGCTGCCAGGGAGAAGTCTTTTTAGAGTTAGCAGGCTCTTTGCAAACCAGAGGTTTGCATCTGGCAGGCAGCCCATTTCGAAATGAGAAAAAGAAAGCTCAAGCCTTGGAACTTCACAGTCAAGCTTCTGTTGAGGCTACCAGTGCCTGCAGGTACGATGCGTGTCGAAGCTAACTTGGCAATCTATTTCCAATTGGTGCTTGGATGTGAGATAATTCTTGTCTATTTCAAAGGCAAATCCTTAAGGTGTTGGTTTTTAAGATTGTTGGTTACGGTTGCATTATGTGACCTTTATTGTGCTTTTCTTCAAGGGTGTTTCTCTGCACCAATCACTGCAAGAATCTTCAGTTGAGTCGGGACGATCTTATTGGTTGGTGCGTTTAATCCGGTAGAAATTTCTGATTGTGCAGGCAGAGCTTTGAGATGTATGAGAGAGTGTGTGCTCTTGAAGGCGTGGGAGAGCTGAAACAAGAAGCTCTTGTCAACTCAGGGAACGCTCTCTGCGAATGGGCATCACTCGCTACAAGTATCCCTGAAGATAAGGGAGGCGGAGCTGCTGTTGCCGCAGAGCTTTACAAGCAAGCAGATGAGAGGTGCAGATTTTGATCTACTCACTTCTGCTTTCCTACCAACGTAGGCATTTACGTCAAGAGTCTATTTCACCTGTTTAGAATCTGCTTATGCCTTGGGGAATAGACTTTCCATTTATGTAATGCCTGATGCAAAAGTTTGGAATGCAGAGCAGATATTCACGAGCCCTGGCTGTGACACCTGAGGATGTAGAGCTTCTTACAAACGTGGGGGATTGCTGTGTCCAGCGAGCAGAGCTCATCCATTCCGTGTTACAATCTAGTGGAGGTCCTGTTGTCTCGCATGAAGCATGGGCTCCAGTGAAAGAAATTTACGAGCATGGCCTTCAGGTGTACAGTAAGGCATGTGCCAATGCTGATACCCGTATTGGTGACGACCTTGGAGGGCTGCTCCAGAATTGGAGTGCTGGTTTATTGTCATTTGCGGAGGTGAGATTTTATATGTCATGACTTATGACGTTATTGTTTTCTTCTGTTCCACTTGATCAGTCCTTTATACTGTTCCTGATAAGGATGTATTTGCTGCAGAGAACACCAGATTTACAAGAGGCAAATGAAGCCTACAGACAAGCCCAGGAGAAGTTGAGATCTGCCATTAAGTTTAAGAAAACAGATGTCACTCTTTTTATTGCTCTCGGAGAATCATTCGCCAATCAGGCTGAACGCTTCACTGCTGATCCTGCGCTACAGCAGCAGGTATCACATCTACACATCAACCAATATTTACCATGTACAATCAACGATTCTTTTCAAGCACATGTGTAACAAATAATCGTTTGGAACTCTTGCAGAAGTATATTTTATGTTGTCTCTGAGATCTACGAATGCCAATTTTAATAGTCTACCTTCTGGAAGAGCTGAAATACTACCATTCTGCCAATGAACAGTCTCATGCTGCATACTCCTTTTCTAGGTTGTTGAGTGGTTTGATGATTGATACCTGCTCATGTTGGACATTTATGCTCTGATAGTTCTGTTGTAACCATTTATGCTGCAGGTTTTGAAACTATTAGAGGAAGCAGTCAATGCTGGCTTTTCCGCAGCACTAACTATAGACTCCACGAATGTAGAGAGCCTCTTGGGCTTAGGTGATGCTCATATGGCAGCAGGAAAGCTCCTTGCCAACTCAGGAAATCTAGCTATGGCAAATACACATTGGAAGCAGAGCTCAGCGTCATTCATGAGGGCATCAAAATTCCTTGCAGCAGGTAATTTATACTGTTCTTTAATAACACTTGTCGTCGCTCCCTTAGCACAGCTTAGATGCGTCGTTGAAGCACCTACCAATTTTCTCCAGAAATAACTTGTTTTTGTGGACCGTTTCAGACACAGAATACAAGTACAAGCTGAGCTTTGAGGAACAGTGTGATGCTCTTTATAATCTCGCTTGTGCAGCTGCACTATCTGGGCAGGAAGCTGATGCTGTCAAGGCCTTGAATCAGCTTGCGTCTGTCGATGCCATCTCAACTTACGATTTAGCCCAGGATGCTGATCTGGAGTGCTTGCGCAGTAAGGACTGGTTCACTGCGTTGTTAAAAGCTAATAGCTCAAGTAGTACCATGAAACAGTAGGCCATGTACCAGGTTCGTAAGGTAACTTACGTTTTGTCCTTCCATGTGAAGCAAAGTTGCAACTTCAAGTACAGCTAACATATTTATATGTAACAATAATATTCAAATTTCAGTATCTGTCACCGCTTTCAGAGAAATTTCTCTGTGGTTTTTTTAATGTCGTCTGTGTCAGTAGTACAACCGTGACCCAGACGCACTGCATTTTTGAATTGTTGATGTCCTGAATTTTCAATAGCTGCGCTCTGGGCCTGTGTGATTCAAATTCGTTTCCTACTAACCGTTGCACACGAGCGGTCAAGTGTCAAAGGCTGTGCAATGTTAAACTCTAGCACGCTGCACCTACAAATCATAAGAATTTAGCCTAGTGCATAGTGCGTGGTGGACACAAACAAATAATTATCATTAAATGTCTAGCAATAGCCTAATGTACTGTGTATTTATACAGTGTGCCCACAATTCATGCAGCTGTGGCTTCCCTAGCTTGAGCCTTTATGGTAACGCATTCTGCTTATAATTTAAGTTATCCTTGAATTTGTTATTGTAGAGGAGCAGTAATAATGGTCCCACAGACTGCTATCCCAGTTATCAAGGTGTTTACTGTCCACAAGATCATATCTCGATGGACCACTTCTGAATTGTGAGTCCACATTCTTGAGCTCCAACGGTATGGCTCATTCAACAAGAAACTGGTAGTGTGAAAGAACTCCCCTTGGCACATTCACACCATTTAACAGGAATCCAATAAAATCAGAGTTTGTTGACCAGCTACACACGTTCACAACTTTTTGTTCTTTTCTCTGGAAGATGGTACTCATTCAAAAATGCAAAAGAAATGTCCATCAATCTGAACCATCCGCAAGGCTCGGTATATCTTCTCAAATTCAACCGATCACAGTTCCAGTGTAAGTCCACCATCGGACAAGTACTACGGGACTGGAATCCAATGTACCTAAAGTATCAAGAGATACTGCCTTGGATTCCTTGTGGCAATACGCTACACTAAAGAGCGGCACCATAATCATGTTGGTAATACCAAAAGGTGAATATTGAGTTCCAGTTCATCATCAATACCGCACACTGGCATGTTGTGAGGCAACTAAGGCGTGCTACACCATGCACTTATGACAGTGCAGAATGCATTATGAGAAGTCTGACTTGGAGATGTTCTTTTGCAAGTGAAGTTTGACAGGGTCAGGGCTCTGAGGGCTTTTCAGAGTAGATAGATTGAGAAAGTGACTGCACAGGTGGTAAACAGGCCAATAGTCATCTGGAAAACAGAAGTTTGGTCCAAACATGTGAAAAGTCTGATGGATTAATATGCCATCTTGTGAAATAAGGTCATTGAAAAATTGTGACGTCACAAAACAAGGAAATATACGAGCATGCCATTTACTACAGGTAAGACTGAATCTGTTGATCTGTCTACGCTAAAAGTTCCTCTCAAGTTCCTCAAATAGGAACCAAAAATATGAAAAGGCTTGGAGTGCTTTCCTGCGACTGTAATTGTTCAAATCTGTGTTGACGGATTGGTAACCTTACTCCTATAGACTAATCCTTCGTAAATGTACAACCCCCAAGATGTATCATGTCCACTCCGCTCGAAATGTACACGCGCCTCCGAAGAATGGCCGAAAAAACATTTAGACAACATAGTCAGTGATCATCTAAAGATCTGACTTATGCTTTCTAATATGGGGTGCCATGGCGTGCAGCGTTGTATCGTCTTTCTTGCTCATCCGTTCTTACTTGCCTCAACACCAAAACGCCCCTCGACAGCCATCAATGTTGAGTTTATGAATCAACGCCCATTCGAATCAGGCGGACTTTGGCAAACAAGTAATCTCCGCATATCGACTTCCTGGACGAGCTTGGCTGCTCTGCAAAACAGAAGTCTACGGTACGGTGGCCTGTCTCGCCATCTGGGTTTACTTTGGCTACTTGATGAGTTCATTCAATGACTCCTCCAGATTTTGGGAACAACAGAACCGGGAAAATGCGAGGGTTTGAATGGTCCTAAGATCCATCATCTCGAGATTCAAATACCATACTTCAGAGTCTACTCTGGGGATGCAATATCTCTTTCATCGGCGATGAGCGATCTGAGACATGCTTCGACGTGTCTGCTATCGGCAGCAATTCCTTTCCCATCAAGCTGCATGATACAAATTAACAATAATCAGCAAAAGAAACGGTCTGTGGCAAACACCTCAGTAACTGAAAAACATAACTCTCGGACTAAGACCCATGCACGCCACTCCCGACCGCCGCTCATTTCGGATAGGTTACACGACAAATGTTAACAAATGCGATATTAAAAACGCAGTTTCCGAGAACCTCTGACCATACCTCTGATCCGACGCAATCGAATACAAACTGTGAGTCGTCCTGGTAGACTATGCTGACTTGTTCCACATTCATCCCACTCGACTCCAGCAACTCCATTATGTCCGCCAACACACGCGGTCTCTTCTCACATTGAATATGGATCTTCAAACCCTCTTCGGTCCGTACAACCTCAACCTGCACGCCATCCCACAAATATAAACTCAGTCTTCGCATGCGGACGGCAGAACCCCCCAAAAAAGCTTGCATTACGCATTTGAGTAACCACCCCACAAAACCACCAAAAAGGAACCTACCGTAGGGAACGAGTCGCCACAGCATTCCGGACAGCTCGCTTCCAACCCAGCATTGGAGTCGACTGACCTCTCCTCCTCTCCACTCAATGAGTCCTCACACGAACTCACATCGTCATCGTCATCGCTATCACCTCCTTCCGCATCGAGCTCAGATTGCAACTCCTGCACTTGTCTCTGCAACCTCTCAATGTACTCGTACGCACCAACCAGAATTTCCGACTTCTCATTCTGCACCACATCAAAGACACCATCAGGCTCCACCATCCGTACTCCACCTCTCGCACCAAACATCGCCCAACCTAAATATAATAAAACCAACTAACCTCCCGTTCACAAACTCCCACACTCCTCTCCCCTGCCCCAACCCGAATACTCACAGTGCACAAATTCGGAATCGCGTCCCGCAAAAGCTCCAGCTGCTCATCAACCCGACTCCGCTTCCGGCGCACGGGCTCCACCTCCCTCTCCAAAAACACCCCGTACGTCCGCTTGGTCGACCTCCGCGCCACCACCGTCCTCTCATACGCCACCGGCGCATACGCAAACGCATACTCCTCCTCCTCCTCTTCTTCCCCCCCGCTCTCCGTATCCGTCAACCCCGACTCATAATCCACCTCATTCTCACAATACCCCACCACATCGCTCCACTCCCTCACCATCTCCACACTCAATGCCATTTCCCTCACTCCTCTCACCCTCAATTCCCAAACACCAATCCCAAAAACCAGTCCCGAAAATGAAAATTTTATTCTCCGCCTCGTGAACGTCGCCGATCGACCATCACAAACCCACCAAACTCCGACACCCAAATGAGGAACGGTTTCAAACTACGAGTTCTGCTCCCCGAGAGGACCCGAACGCGGCGATAATAATAACAATACGCCCAGTGGTTGGGTGGCGAGAGGATTTGAAACCAGGGAAGCAAGAGCTGCAAAGTGAGCCTGTGTGGGAAAGTGGGAGAAGGGATGGTATGGAGACTGTTAAAGAAAGTATGGTGGTGTGTGTGTAGTGTGCGAGAGAGAGGGAGGGAGGGTGGTTGCATGCGTGCAAGTGGGCAAGGGGGGAGTTGAGTGGGAGTTGGGGGAGTTGGGGGAGTTGGGCAGTGGACTAAGTTATGGAGGTGGGGCGGGCGTTGCGGCGTGCGCGGCCCTTTTCTGTGCAGACATGCGCTCCTCGCCCTGCCCACTCTCCCTCTCTCCTCTCCCCCACTCTCTCTCTCTCTCTCTATGCTCTGTCTCTTGTGCATTTTTCTCTCTCTAGGAAGGGTGTTTTTCCTCTCTAGGAGGGGTGTTTTCCCTTTCTCTCTAGGAGGGGTGTTTTCTCTTCTATGCTGTGTTTTTTTCTTTCTTGGAGGGGTGTTCTAATTTCCCTTTTTCTTCTTGGGTGAGTGGTGGTTTTTTATTTTATTTTATTATGTTGTTTTTCTTTTTCTTTTGTTTCTTTCTGGTTTTGTTTTTGTTTTTCTATTCTTGTGTGAGCCCTGGGTGTACGCTTCTGAGTTTCTGGGTTTTCTGGTGGGCTTTTTCGCTTTCTTGGTTGGGTGCTACCTTTTGCTGCTTTGGGCTGTGGTTGGCCCCGCCTCTGGGACCGGCTTTGTTGTGTGCTGGTTTGAGCTGCTGCAGTTGAGATTTTAATATAATTTAATGAAATAAAAAATGGGTTATTGGTATTGGTATTGGTGCTAAGGAGAAGAACTCCGGTACCATATAGGGGTTGGCATGAATAAAGTATTTGTTGGTTAAGTGTTGGTGCTACGCCAAAGTTACCATATAATGTGGGTCATGCTATTTGTGAGAAGATTAAACAATTCTTTGTTTTTAGAAAGAAGTGTACTTTCAATTTTTCTTTGTAGTAACCATTACAATTTACAAAAAGTAAAATTAAATCAAGATAAATTAGCCTATGACCATCACAATACAAGTAAAACATCTATAAATATTTTGTGATATAAGCAATAATCTTTATTGAAAGAATACAAGATTCGGAGATGAATGCATTAAAAGTTATAATTTTTTATAAATTTTAATTAGTTATGAATTTATAAATACTACATGAATAATAGTTACTAGACTTGTCCATTATCCATATAGTCAATACTTAACAATTGGTGATTATTGTGTGCAAAATCAATTTAATTTCATTCAAATACCACCATGTATCAAACTTATTATCACCATATGAATTCCGTAAAAAATTAGAAGTATTGCTCACCTTTCATAACCATTGTCACCATCTTTTCCCAATTGCACCAAAATTCCAGTCCATAACCACGACCAATGACTTGAGTTTGATGGTTAATGAATATGTTTTTTGCAATTATAAGTATTTTTTATAGATGACATTCATGAATAAGGGCATCTACACCTCTACACGCCAACGAGAGACGCGTAGCGAGAGCGAGAGAGAGGGTCATTTGTTGTTGATGGTAGCAATGGCGTGACCAGATGATAAGTTCTATATGCTAGCTATTTACTAGTACACCTTACTCCATTTTGGCCAAAGGAAAGAATGATTGGTTTTGGTATTCTAATCCATTTGAAGGAATAAAAGGTCAAGAGCAAAAAAATTGTTAAAGCATCTCCATTGCATTAACTTCAAGTCCTCCTTCCAAATGACCTTTCAAGGGTCACTGCATGGTAGCGTGCCGACTCTCGCGTGTCTTCATCCCAATGGGCACTCGCTGTGATGTCACATGTTCAAACTGCGATGCCTACGTGGCAGTATAGGGGAGGTCACATTAGCTGCAGTTCCTGTAGACGAATTTGGGCCCCATCGGATGGCAACATTATTTGCGTACCCATATGCGGAAGGTACTGTCGATTGCGTTTAGCAAGTGGAAGTTGTCTCCTTTTATCAACAAAAAATTTGACAAGAGCGGGCCATATGTGGCGAGGCCCGTTCACTTAGTGTGAGCAATACACCTTCCATTGGGCCATCATTTTTTTAGAGGGCCCGTTAAGTCCCGTTGGCGTGTCTACTTAGAATGTGCATTGGGGATGCTCTTAGAACAACAAATAGTAGTAAACTCCAAAGTGATGGCAGCTATAGCATGGAGACTCCACCCAAGAGAAATCTGTGTAGGAAAGTCCTCGAGGACAAGGGCAAAGATATATGCAAGTGTCCCGCAGCGCTGCTCACCAAGCGAAAGCGCGCTATCCACGTGGCGAGCTCGAAGAGGGTCTACAGAATCGTAATGAAGGGGACCAGTTCGTTGTCTTTCCTCATCCGCAGCAGAGGAGTGAGTAGCGTAACAACGGACTCCCGAAAGTCACGCTCCACGGCCCTCACACAACTCTCTATCCTCCAGAGCCTGGGCCGGAATTTGAAGAGCTCGCAACCCTGATTCCACGCTCTGGAGCGCCGGTGCGGGACTCAACTGCCTCCGGCCCCGCCAAATATAGCCCGGTCGCGGCTTGATGCGCACTAGTGTGGATGGTCTTAGATGATTTTCTCTTCATGGATAAAATCTTCTTTAACTCTAAAAGCTTCCCCTAGGTCAAAAAACATGGGTAGTTAGATGGTGCTGTAAGTTACAGACACTGTTGAAGTTCATGTCCACTTGCTACAGGAAGGCATATTTTTTTATTTTCACATATGCATGGGACCTGCACACATATGGGGTCCATTGGAAGAGTATGAACTACAACACTGCGTTCTTTGTACTAACCTGAACAATTCTTTCTGGTAAAAAGGCACCGCACAAAATGATGGATTCTTCAAAAATTTGGTTGGTCAGATGATGAATGAATCTAAGCAGAAGGGAATAGTAACAACTTGTACCTCTTATCATAAATTTGTGGATACATCTGAAAATATTATCATAAGTTTGCCGCCGGAAGATGTACATACTGCTCAAGGGTACATGCAACAACTGAAAAAGTAATTCACAAAATTGTGTAAAGCTTTTTATTTTATATAACAATTAATCAGTAGCTGGATTTTGTAGAATGGTGTATTTGTGTATGTGATGACAGCCTCCTGAAAAAAAAAAATATATGTTATTGATAAAATAAGCATGTCTAAAGAAATGGAAAAATATTTGTTCTTCATTGCAAAAGACAACTTATAGTGTAGCAAGTAAAATTCCTTCTTTATTTTGTATTAAAACACCGGCAAAAGAATTCCCATTGCCACGTGCTGCTGAAGTACAACTCAAATCAAAATATTAAGCATCACTATTTTCACACAAATAACAAGACAAAAGCAAAACTTTGGTATATGAGTAGTATATCAAGTTAATCTTACGGATATAATTTTTTCATCTAAGCCTAAGGAGCAACATTTTATTTTTTATTGTTTGTATTCAATTTCAAGATGCTGATATTATTTAATCCTTTAGTGCCCAAGTAACCACTAAGTGTTAACTAAATCACTAGAAAATGAAATGCTCAAAATTTGTGAACCATCTAAGTTCAACGTTTGAAGTTCAAATGTGCAACTTTTAATTTTGTAGATGATGCAAAAAGAAAATTTGAAATCTAGCCTATATTATAGAGACTATATAATATGCATTTCTTTTATAGATATAAATTAGACCTTGATTATTTAAAAGAAAACCATGCATTAAATATAGAAGTAAATGACTTTGAACTAATTTGATAGAAATTTATACTTAATATAGAAACATAAATTATAATTGTAATTCTTAACAACTTTCTTTTACACAAACTTCATCACGGTAATAGAAATCACACACATCTATGTCTTTCCAAATAATTCAGACTTGTGGGGGTTGTAGAGTCAACTGAAATCTACGAAAGTATACTGGCTTGGATAGCATCAGTCCCAGAGAAGTGTACTTGGAATTTGTAAACCAGGTCCATTGACATCATTCTCTATCTTTTTGTCTCAGCACTTCCTCGTGAAACATGAGTTTGTAGGGACAGTGACCTTGCCACTCTATATATTTTAATATGTGCACGCCCTTAGCTGCTGTCGGCATTATTATGTACGAAAAGAGAGGACTGATGTTCATTGAAATTGGGCCATACGTGAATCACGATGATCCAAGAATGCCGTAAAACATCAAAAGTGTGTACAACCGGTAACAAATTTGCTATGTATCATGGTCCATGGACGTCCTACCAGGAGTGCATCCGCAAGTTTATCACTGGCATTTATAATAAGTTAAACTTCTTGTCTTTCTTGAGTGTCCTGTATTGCATCTCACACACTACATGCAATTGCTCTCCCGCAGCATTTCTGTTTAAAAGCCTACTTACCTTGAAAAAAGGGAAAGAGACCTTGGAATTTTTTACTCAACCTTGGGGTAGCAAATGCTGCCAGCAACATATGCTTGAAGTAGCACCATGATGAGAATTTGGTTTCACATGGAACATGCACCTTGCATTCCAGCATTGGAAATCGAGATTCCAGACAAAATATTGTTTACGTCCTCATGCTTGCCAAGTGTTATGCCTGGCTCGAAGTTCTGTTATTTTATAGATGCATACTAGCTCCAACAACTTTTTAAATGTGCCCCATGTTTCAAGCAATGTCAGATCTTGAATTGGCCCAAGGGAAGCTTGAATTTCCAACATCAATTTTCTATTTTTTCTTTTTAAAAGTGAATAAAAGAAATTCATTGCAAAACTTCGATACTCTTCAGGAATGTAAATTTACTTTGAAATCAAATGAACTGGCCTCATTACCCCAACTTCAAATTTAAATGGGCCATTTGGGGTTTTTGATAAGAGTAGCATTTAAATAAGTAAAAACTAGATATAGTGAAAAGGCAGGAGATGCATTTTGCAATGATTAATAGTGTTATTGCCTTTGCTCTATGCTAAGTTATAACTCTCCACTATTACAACTGATTTCATGTTGGATACATATACAACAATTTTGAAATGTAGCCAAGGATGTAACAAATTACAAGGATTTCTTACAATGATAAGATGTCTAAAAAATCTACCAAACACATTTTATGATCTAAATATGATTTTATGAAATCTCAAATTGTCACTTTTATCTTGTGTTCTTTTAAACTAGTTGCTTTAAGAATCTGACTATGTTTGTGAAACTATGTTTTTTCATTATTTTTTTGTTTGCTTTAGATGCAACTCAAGATTCCAACAAAACCCCAAAAGATGTATATTAAATACATAAATTTCAAATACCACGGGTTAAAATGATAAAAAGAATAACACGCCTTAAATTTTTTCAACCATATAAATAACATCTAATCACCATGCTTAAAATTCTTGCAAGTATATTGGAGGTGTACATGGAATCCACATATCAGATCTTATCAAAGGTTTTCCTACTTCTATCTTGTCTATATCCTTCAGATGTTAGATGGGAGAAAACAAAAGCTCAAAACCCAAGTGTACAGTACGGCACAAAATATCACAGTAAAAGTAATTTAATCTAATAAAAACAAAATAAAATCCTAGTAAATTTTATCTTGGTCCACAATATTGACAATTGTCACTGAAGTTGATTTTTTTCTTCCGGGTTAAATGGTAATCTCTCACTGGCACATTTGTCTTTACAGGGACAGGTTTCACCACTCTAGCAATACAATGATCCTCATAACATAGTGAAAAGAATCTGAAATCGCCCAGCTACTCCGGGAATCTCATCATCGACGATGCTGCGCTGCAACCATGACACGGCGACACACACACTCACCGATGGATGTGCCCCGAGGCACACATGTTGAGGACGAGACTGTCGATCGTGAAAGTGGTGTGTAGCTAGCCGCAGCAGCTAGCGGCGATGGTGGTGATGATGATGATGGAGGAGGTGCATACTTGGACGAGTGTGGGAGGTGCTGTGGCCGGAGTGATGTCAGTGCGCGCAAGGTCAATGGCGGAATTTAGCCGAGAGGGTAGTTGCAGAAATCATGCAACGAAGCTTCGGGCGAACATTGCTTGGCCACAGGCAGGGATTAGGCGGGGGATATAATATGAGGGGTCAACTTACGTCCGCATGGATCACATGGAGCGGATGAGTGTCGCCAACAGACGGAGTTCGGAACTGGGGGCGGTACCATATGGGATCCACATGATACATGAGCAGGATGAGGTGACGCATTCGCGCGGCTGTTCATGTGGAGTTTAGTGGGTTGACATCTGGCTTGATTCCTGCACACTGATTGACGTCGATCCACTCCCTTTGTTTGGCCTGAGTCGCCTCTCTTTTGCATTAAATTTGAACTGAAAGAGCGGTTTCCAGCCGACTCGAATTGGATTATCACACTTTGTTGATTCCCATTGAGCGATTCAGGAATTCTTCCTCCTCAGTGTCGACTGGTTACGTCCGTAACGGCGGTGCTGTGTGTGCTGCTGCCAATTGGAAGGCCCGGAAAACGCGACCTGCGCGATGGCACTAGCAACAGAAGGAGGCAGAATTCAGGGGTCAACTTGTCCTCACTGCCCACAAGGTGGCCGGATTTGTCATGTGGACAAGCAATCGGAGCCGAGTCTGGGGAATCCGGATTCACGCCATTATGGAATGCGAGCAGCAGCAGCCCGGATTGCTACCCACTTCACTTCGGAGTTGGGGGCCTGGGTACATGGCAATGTACGGAGACAGGTGCAGGCTCATGTTCCTTGTGTCTTCTGTTCACATGGGCCCATGTTTAAAAGTCCAAGCTTTGTACTTCCCTGCAATCAAATGGTGTTTTGATTTGAGCTGAGAAAAAAATTAAATTTAAAATAAGAATAAAGTCCAAAGGTCGTGGTGTGTAAAAGTCTCTGGTTGTGAAAGTACGTACACTGAAATGTTAAAGAAATTGTCTAAGGTAGGTAGTAGAAGCAAAGTTTTAGAATTTGTTTTGTTTTTGTTTTTTTTTTTTTTTTTTTTAACAAATTGAGAAAGTTTTAGAATTTGGATAATTGTCACTTGAATTTGACAAAGAATAATTCTCTGTCTTACTTTTATTGAATTTTAGAAGGTTCATATTTTTAGGGGAAAAATAGGCATACAGAAAAATGGTTTTAAAAAAAATATCTTAGATAGCTTGATTTTGTTTGAAAAAGTGTTGTAAATGAAGACAAATATACAAAATTACTATAGTAGAAATCATTTCAATAGTATTTCTAGTCAAAGATAATTGTATTTTTTTTCCCAAATTTGGAGCCATCTTGTAATGCCTAAAAACCATAGGCCAAAATCCAAGACCTTAGAGTAAACCCTGAAAACTTATAGAAATTTCCAAAATGAAATAAAGTATGAAAATATGAATGGTACATAAATTAAAGAGAGCAAGAAGGACTTGTTTAACCAAAAAAATAATTTTTTGAAATATTATGGCCAAATAAAGAGCATGATTGTTTTTATCCAAAATACATTTGTTACCAATGAATGTAGATATTTTGTTTAGAAAATTCATGACAAAGCGTTTGTAGGATGATCAATCATAAAGAAAATAGACTTAATACTTTTATACACATATTTCATCAAAGGACATAGTTTGGGCTTGAAAAGAAGTTTGACTCTCTATTCTCGTCTTATCCAAATTCTTGTATAAAGCCCAAGTTCTCATTGCCAATTTCACAAAAATATATTCCTTCGCATTGCCATATATTCTAGAGCTTATACGAGTCCAAAATTTCACCTACGTCATGATTTGATTGGGTTCCGAAATTCCACCTATCTCATGATTGGATTGGGTGGATTCTTCGAGCCCAAACCTTCTCCCATAGTACCATGGGCCCCAAATTCTAATTTCCTCTTTCATCCACCAAAGCTCACCATGATCACTCTAGTCTGCATTTCCCTCAAGGCCCTACCACAATGATCACCACCACAGTCTAACTTACTGTGGCAGCAGCTGGGACTAGAAATCAGCTAACTAAAGAGAGGTCTCCAACTCCCCCAGATGGTGATATTTGTTGCATCAGTTACGTTACTGTAGTCTGAGGGCAATGCATCGGAATGCACGCCCTTCCCTTCCAAAAAGAAATCCTCATGGATGGCAAGGCCCCCAATTCGAGACGGCGTTGCAAGTCAGAGACGCCCCGGTGTCGTGAGCGAGGAACATGAGCCGCGGGACCATGTGCCCGGCAGTCCCCTGCAAGCCCCGCCCTGACGTTTGTGTCTGTGCATCTGCGCCTCGTCACCATCCTTCAAAAGCTCTCATAAACGGTGGAGCTCGCATTAATATGCACACTCATAAACTCATGGTTTCCTGACCTACTCCGAACTTTCGCTGCGAGAATCTGTGAAGGTCAGCTGTGATATCCTCTACAGTAAAGTGAAAGCCGCAACGGTTAGGCTGTCGCTCCGGAGATCAGGGATGGATTTAGTACTCAGAAAAATATAACTGCAATAAAATACTCTTGCTAGCCTGAGCTTCGAAGTTTATTGTTTATATAAAAGGAAAGGATGATTGTTTTTTGCTTTCGAAGTATTCTATGTTCCTTCTTTTTTTTTCTTATTTTTTAACGTAGATGGGTAGAATTATGGCAGAGGATATGCATTGTTATTCTGTTGCTTGCTCGGTGAAATGAAAGGGCACAGTATATGTGGCGGGAGTGCCCAGATGTTGGTCAGGGGGCCCGGGTTGTATTTTATGAATTGTTTCTTTGGAGAAATGACAAACTGATGTTGTTTGTGAAGTTTGAAGTTTGGTGTGCATGATGGGTGAAATATCTGGTGCTCATGCAGGGCAAGGACTGTGTTCATTGGGTCGCCTTCCAAGCTTTTAGTGTGCAATGCAAGTACATTGTGTTTGGGTGGGAAGGATAGGCTGCTGGGGGTGCTCATGAAACATGAGGAGTCAGAAGAGTGGTCCTCACTGCTCCTTACTTCATTGTTGTTGCTTCGGGTGATGAGCAGCTTTCAACTCAAGTTATTGCTGAGTAAATATTGCAGTCGCCAGAAGTGATGTTGGAACTGCATCAGATAGATAGATAGATAAAAACTCCGGACCCCAAATAGGGCCGGCGTGAATACAGCGTCTGTTCGTATGGTTAGCGAACCAATAACTGCATCACCTTAGTACAGCAAGAGTTATGGCTAAGTCAAGGTCAAAGAACCAAATTTAAAAAAACACAAGGGGAACTAGCCTACGACCACCACAATAAGGAATGCAACTTTTAACAAGAATTTTGTGGAATCTTATCCAATTTTTTTGTAGACAAAAAATTAGATCTACAGACCAGTACAACTAAAATCATGATTTTTTGATAATTTATTTTTGAATTAACTATAAATTTTTAGAGGGTATTGAGGTGACCAACATTAGATTAGCCTATTATTCATCTAATTAGTAATCAACCATCATTGATTATTGTGTGCAACATCAACCTAATTCCATTCACATTGAATCTATAACCTTAGAATCTTGTATCTATATTGTATAAAAAGGTGTATACTAAATTAGAGCACAATCCACCGTACAAATTGAGAGATTATAAAGTCACTATAAAAAAATTGATATTGTCCAAGCAATTTATTAAAGTTCTAATGTCCCAAAAGTGTACTTTGTAAAAATATTTGATCCATAGAAGGTCATCAATTCTTGTAGGTATATAAGTTAGATTTACGCTCACCAAATTTGAGTCCCACACATGCTTGAAAAGGGCAAAAAATCCTTGTTTTAGTCATTGAGGTTGTGCTAAAAATGTCTTAAGTTTTTTAAAATAAAAACAACCTAAAGGATAATCTAAACATGTTCTATTGGAAATCCAAAGTGAAGGTACGTTCTTGTCAATGAGAGAAAAAAATTCATTAAATTTCAATTAAATCACAGTAAAACTCGAATTTATGCTAACCTCTAAAGTACAAACAATGTAATTTCTTATTATTTCAAAGGAGAGCTCTAGAATAGTATATCATGTGGATAGATTGCTCCTACATCATACAAACATGATGACATGTGTTAGTGCCTGTTGAAAATTGAAGGCTCGATGCAAGATTTGATATGGATGAAAAATACACATTGGATGAAAATGGACCTATAGATAGTAACTATCAATTAGATGAAAAACTTGTGGATTGAAAACAACCCTAAGGATGGAAGGTATTAATTAGATGAAAACTGTTCATTAAATGAGAACTATCAACAATGTATGTGGTTGGGCCTATTGTGTTGCAAGTGCACATCTGTTGAAATTTAGTCTTGTCACTTTCTACCCTTGCAAATGACATGCAACTTGGGTTGAAAATGGGAGATCATGATTAATTATTGGTTGGCTGAATTTAGGATAATTTTTTCTAAGATCCATAATTTTTACATTGTAACTTCAAAAATTTTGAAATTTGAGCCATTTGAAAGCTACCGGCGGAAGCTATATATAGTTAAAATGCCCAAAAAATCCAAAAATGTAGGAGGTAAAAATAGCTTGGTCAGAAGTGTGACCAAAATAATGTGGTCTAAAAGAACTTTATGAATAGAATCGTGGTCAAAACCATTGTTATATCTCGTCAGTCAATTACATTAATTAGTGCTCTAATTTTAAGCTAAAGACATAACTAGTTCATTAATACAACTTTCATGGTTTTATCTTTTAATTTTCTTGTTTGATATAAATGGCTAAAATTGTGAATATCTATATTTTTTTGGTAGGGTGACCAATTCTTGTAAATTGATCTATCACCAGTCATTTACCACCATATTAATGGCTTTCCATTCTATAATCAAATATCAAAATGAATGAATTGGATTTCATGGAATTGAACATAAGTGTACTTGAAGAAGACTTCCATAGGTCCTATGTGAAAATACTTCAATCTATCTTATGTTTTGTGGACATTAGTGCATGGTACTTGACAAACAAGCACTTCATTCGTAAGGGCCAAGTTATTCTTCTGTGGGCTCCTTACCAAGCTGATCAGTTAGTAACTTTCGTTCAAGCATTCTAGGGTAACTTTTTACACGGAGAAAATATCTGGAAATTCATTTCAATCCTCATCTGTGGCTCGTAAGTGGATGCAATTTCATAGAATCTTGTGGCAAGGGGCACATGGGTCGCATGTAAAGACAAGGCCTCAAGTTCCATGCAGGGCATGAAGCCAATAGGTGGCCTGCAGCACAACGATGGAATTCTGTACCCTATTCTTCAATGTTGACTATAATGTTGAACTGAGCCACAATGAACCTCCACAGGGAGTGGCCTACAAGGGGTGAATTGAGTTATCTGAGACTAGGTCCTACGTACAGACTCAAATTGAATGCATGGGGAATGCATCTGCCCCCAATCATACCAATATCAAAATCAAAGTTATTCCGGGCTCAACTCATGTTCAGAAATTGATTTACCATGCTCTTGATTTTGGGCATGATTGATGGCACATGTAATATGAAGTGACTTATGTAAAGTGATGTAATTTAACTTCTAAACATCACTGTATACGGTATCTGACATTCTTATTTAGCAAGAAGCTCTATTTGCACAAGGGCATGATATGTTTTTCTAGGTTAACCCCTAAAGGTTCTGGAAATCCACTATGGCTCTCGGCTGTTTTGGGCAGCCTAAATGAAGGGATTAAAAGTAATATTTTTGCCTAAGAATTTTACTGGATGCTTCCTTCACCGCGAGGTGAATGTGGTAAAATTTTCAAAGCCAAATTTCACTTTTAGAACCTTCTTCAAGAAATTCTAGTTTTTAAGTCCAAAACAAGCAATTTAAAATTAGTTTTTTAAGAATTTATTTTTTGAAAATGTGTTCATAACCAATTCACTACTCAAAATCCGTTGTGGTCTCTGTCAAAAAGTTTATCACTTTTACAAGGGCATCGTCCAAAAATTTCAAAAACGACCTTCAAAATTTTTAGTAATTTTACAATTTTTTCTTTCGAAATTTGTCAAAATTTGAGATTTAGGATTTTTCGATTTTTTTTTTTGATAATTCAAAAACTCATGAACGTAACTTTTATCTGTCACTTTGATAAATAACAAAAAAAAAAATAACTTTATTTAAATTTTACCATATTCTGGTTTTTGTACCTCCTTGTGGAAAATAATTTCCATGAAGGCCAAAAAAGCATATTGAGACTCTAAAATTTTGCATGGAGGAGCCCAACTTAGTTACCTACATGGAAAAAAATATGAGCAAAATTTTTGGGGTAACAATCATCAAGTCTCCCTTAGCACCATTTAGAGTATGCCTTGCACGCAAAGTCAAAATGAAAAAAACAATAAACTTTGAATGTTATGATCTCAGAAATGGTAAAGATCCAACCATTGAAATTTGGCATGGTATTAGTGCAGGTAGTGAGGTTCAAGATCTTACGGTTCGATGTATCAAAAAAGTAAAAAAATAAGAATCATACTCCAACTTCTACAAGGTTGTCAAAAATCACAATTTTTAGTTTTGGGGGTCCAAAAACGGCTTGAACCTTTAGGGGTTAACCCTTAAAAATCCAAAATAGCCGAAATGGGTTTTTGCTGTTTTGGGTAGCCAAGATGAAGGGGTTAAAATTCATATTTTTGCCTAAGATTTTTATTGGATGCTCCATATACTGCAAAGTGTATGTGGTAAAATTTTCAGAGCCCAATTCCAATTTTAAGACCTTCCTCTAGAAATTTTAGGTTTCAAGTCCAAAACGGGCAGCTTAAAATTAGGTTTTTTTTAAAAAAAGAAATCTTGAAATATTTCCATAACCAAACCACCACTCAAATTCCAAAGAGACCCAAGTCAAAAAATAAACCAATTTTAGAAGGGCAGCCTCCAAAAATTACAAAGACAAGCTTCAAGTTTTTGAATTATTTCTTTCAAAATTTGTCAAAATTTGAGATTTTGAAATTGTTTAAAAATAATTTCGCCCAAAAATAAAAAATGTATGAAGGCACCTAACCACCGTTTAGATTTTTCTAAAACCAAGTATACGTAACGTCGTTACGTCATACATGTTTTATGATATCAACGTTTTTAGAGTGGCTTCTAGAAAACAATTTTTATGAAGGTTCTAAAAAAGAAATAAGTCTCTAAAATTTTGCATGGAGGTACCCAACTTGATTACCTACATGGATTAAAACATGAGCAAAATGTTTGGGATAATGAACATCAAGTCCCCATTTTCACCATTTACCCTATGTCGTTCAGTTTATACCCAAAAAAACTTTTGCTGCAACTTTGAACATTATAATCTCACAAATGGTTTCAGGGGTTAATTGGTTTATTAGAAGGATCATTGAGGGGTCTTTCAGCAAGTCATCCGAAAGTTGTGAGTAGCTTAAACTTTGTTGTAGTTGAAATGACTTCATTGTGTTCCAAGGTTGAATCCAGAGCGAACATGAACGAAAACCCTTGTAAAGTACTGCTACTAGATTCCTGGAATAGAACTACAAAATTCAACTAAGCCAAGAATTTCAAGTCAGTTGACTTGCTTATCAAGGCCAAAAGTAGCCAAAAGACTTAAATTTCAATCAAGAGACTATGACCAATAGATCTTTATCATATTTTATATTATTTAAATAAGATGAATAGGTTGAGGTATTTATGCATGTACAAGCTTGACTGATGAATATCATAGTCCGGTGAGGGCTTGTAATAAGGCATTAGCCCAATTGTAAATTACAGCATCCTCAAAATTGAAACAACCAAGAAAATTGAATCCTGATATTCATAATAAATTTGAGCTAGTCAGAGAATTCTATCACATTTTTAAGAATATTGCAAGTCATAATACAACGGTCAACATTATGTTTTGGACACATGGCAAAATGGGATTTAAAACATGTGTTGTTACACAGTTGAAAAGAAATAGGGGCTGCTATTCTCCTTCAACTGATTCCGTGCTGCTGGATTATGAAAAGCTGATCCATGGTCTCTATTTTCTCGGGCCCACAATTCTTACAAATGTACACAGGTTGCTTGTCATGGAGCTTCAATGACTCAAAGAACAGTTCAGAACAGTTCCGAACAATCCCGAACATTTCCTATGAAGAACGTTCATAGCATATTACACTTGGGTCAGTGACTCGTGCTCCGTCTATGAATCAATGGTAGCTGGCACACAAGTTGAGCATTGGGACTCAGCAAGGATGATGTGTGTAGTAATTTCCAAAATATAATTAGGTTGTGCATGGCTAGCATGGCCAATTCTTATGTATACCTGTTTTTCTGTTTGATATTTTTGTATTTCAAAAAACAAATACAGAAATCCTTGTCCAATTACCTCTGGTGTGGCAATAACCTGTTCGCTACTTGGACGGGTGATTGCCCCCGTTGGCATCTCACTGACACTAACCTTAGGTACATTAGGGAGGAGTAGTTCTCTTTGCTTCTCTGTTTCCTCTCGCCGGCCCTGGCGGGGGGGTGTATTTGTGTTCCTGTTCCTTCTTGCAATAAAGGTTAAACCTTTATTTGTGTCAAAAAAAAAGAAAAAGAAAAAGAAATCCTTGTCCAATTTTATCAAACTGCCTGTCTCTGAATGCGTAGTCATCCACAAGATGCTCATTATTTGGATCACCATGCCCAGCTTGTGAGAACTTGTGCCTTATTGCTGCCTGAGGGCGCTTACGGATGATTGCTGAGTCTCGGACCCAGGATTCCTGGTCATATTGGTGTATGCAGATTTCTTCGGATGTTGGAAAATAATCATCATATGCCCCAAAAAAAATTTAAAATTCACCAACAAGGAAGATACATCAATTTTCCTAATTGTTTTTAGTCCTCTCTAACTTGGTGGTTGCAGAGAATTGTGTAGCATATCACATGGATACAGCTTTGAATTATTATATAATACATGTGGGACTTGTAATTAGTCATCATTTTTAATTTTTTTATTCATTTTTCATTCAATTAAAGGTAAACATTTAAAGTCTAGATTAGTGAATGCCAATATGTAGATATAGTTTGCTTCTAAAAACTTGAACTTTTCAATCTATTTTGAGATCCCTTTCACTTATTACCAACATGCTTGGATAAGTAAGAAGACAAAAACTAGTCTAAATCTAACCATGCATCTAAGTCCAAGATTATTTGGAATGTGTTTTATTTAGAATTTGGTGTACATGATGTAGACTTCTCTTCAATAACTTTACAAATGTAATATCTATTTTCCATTTGATAGGGCTAAAAAATGTCTAAATTGTTATGGCTAGAAGGAGCACTATATTAAAAAACTTTTAACAATTGCAGTGATAAGAGGAAGTACCAAAAATATATATACAAAGTTGCAAAATTTATTGGGGAAGTCAAATTCACAAGGACTTTTTACCATGAAATGGTGTGTTATATGAGGTTTTCCTAGTGCTCCTAAATTTGCATGATATACCTTGTAAGATGCTATTTTGTAGAGATTGTGGAGTGTTCAATGTTGCTATGTTTAGATTAGATGAAATTATCAACCTCATCTTAGATTTACACTTTAATCGGAGGGGCACAATTCATGTGGATGATGTATGTCACAAGGTTATCTCCAAGCTTTTTTTCCAACAATTGTAGCTATAAGCGCAAGAACTAGATCGAATCCAATTTTGAGATAATATAGTGTTTTAATGAAGTGTTGCGAGTAGGAGGTTTTACACTTAGCTCAATGAAAGTTAGTTCCACTTGTGTCCACCAATCTTCCAAACAATTTGTGGGATCTCGGTGATTGAATTTGTTAGTTTGTTTTGGTTTGATAAAACATGAATTTTTCAAAGATAAAAGAGGAAGAGCAAAGTTGGGACACCCTTTTAAATTTTTTGGTGTGCAAATGATGTGTTTTGCAGAGGTGGGTTAGAGCATCCGCATCGGTCCTTCACAAGCCACGATCGGGCTGTTTCTAGCGTGGCCGGAACCTGAATTGTGCCGCACCGGTGGTCAGGACCGGATTCGGCGGCTTTCGGCCTCGCTACAAAGCGAGCAACACTCTGCAGCTCGGCGCGACTGCAAGTTGCCCCATGAGCGGTATTTCAGCTTGAGATTCGTGGGCCTAGCTCTGTTTCTTGTGATGGCAGGGAGGCGTGGGTAGGAGGTGGGATCACAAGTTTTTGTCCACGGCAGCTCTGAACCTGTAATAGACACACACGTGTATGGCGCGAGAATGTATCCAGAGTACCGCTGCGGGTCCACTCGTCCCCGCCTCTAGTGCGACTTCAGCAGGCTTGCTAAAGGTGATTCCGCTTGCTGAGTACCGGTGTGGATGCTCTTACATCCAACCAAGTGGAAACTTTGAATCTACACTTACTACCAGTCACTTAGTCCTTGAGTGGGACTTTGATTGAATTTGTGAATTCGTTTCTCCTTTAACTAAACTGGGAACATTTTCATATGTAAGATAAAATCTACATAATCTTTAAATTTATACACCTGGTTTAAGAATAAAAATATTGAACTGTACACAGCAAAATGACGGTATGAGTTTTTTCACTCTTTTTCATTGCATTTTTAATGATATGTAACCTTTTCAAATCATTGATATTTTTTAATTTTTTAAATTTTTTTTTAATTTTTGAATACAAATGAACGGAATTCTTTGCAAAGGAATCAGAATACAAGGCAAAGCCAGCCACGAGTGGCCTGGCCGAGGACAGACACAAGACCTAAGACCCGACACAGCGCAAAAGAGACAACCCCTCCAACGCAGGGCGCAGAGAGGGGCACCATCCCTCTCGGCACCGCTGGAGGGGCCGGGGGCCCCCCGGCGCTGCCGGAGGGGAATTCATGGAGGCTAAAAAACGAATCCCTCCATGGGACCAGTGGGAGCCCATCGCGGGCGCTCATGACACATAGTAGCAAAAATACCAAATCTACACCTACGCTCGGTGAACCTGCTAACCATCTCGGGGACTTTATCAGCCTGCTTCGGATCGATACGCTGAATAGTGTCCCATTCCACCCGCCCATACTCGATAATGCCCGCCCAAACATGCTGAAGGAGCTTGAGCGAGGGCCAGGCTTGATTGTTGAACACCATGTCGTTGCGTTGAATCCACAGGGCCAACATAAGAACAGACCGAAGTTCAAGCCACAGGCGCTTGAACGGGTTGAACTTCCTCGGGATTCGGTCTGAGAAAATCCCCTGTTTCCACGATAGGGGTCGCCACGGCCCTTGAGCATCTCTCCCAACGACAACGGCATTCATGATGTGAATGGCAAACTGCCATGCTTGTTGTGCAGCGGCACACTCCCAAAACTGGTGTAGGACGGATTCATCAGACCTACGAGGGCAAATTGCACACCGGATATCTATGGTCCTGTCAATCCTCCCCCGCCAGTGGTTAACGGCCACTACTCTGTGCCAAATGAGCCATAGCAATCCTGATTCCTTACGCGATCTCTCCTTCGGCCACACAGTCTTCCACTGCAGCCTGAAGTTGTTCGGCAACACGCCGCCCCACTTCCTGGTGACTGGATTTTCTACCTTATGGTGCTTTCTGAGGAGCTTCCTTCCTTGAACCGCAGTATACCCCATAAGATAAGTAGGAAGGGGCGATGTGGGAGGGTCCTCCGGGGGCCATGCAAACTTTTGCGGGTCCCAATGGAGACTATCCACTCTGCCATAGTAAAGTCGCACAGTCGCTTGCTTGGCCCTTTTGGGCAAGGTAGTGACACGGACTCTGTCGAAATTTCCGGCCCCGGATGGAGAGGCTTGGTCCTCCGGGATCTCCCTCAACGTACAGGAGGCCGGGAGAATGGAGAATCTCCTCCCCTGGTAACGACCTGGCCACGATGGCTGGGGAACCCCCATGCGAAGGGAGGTGCGATCCGGTTCTAAGGAAATCAGCACCGGCTCAGAGGAATTGGCTGGTTGCCACTCCACCCATTCATCCTCCTGCGCATTAGGAAAGGAAGTGGTGAAGAGGCTCCCTCACTGCCGCTTAAGGTTGCTGGTGACGACATGCCAGGCACCCGACTCATGAGGGAGTAGCCCGAACTGGCCACACGCTTCGGCGGCGGTGAGGAACCGATCTCCAGCTCGAGCATCACGTACTTGGTGCAGTCCCCGCTTGTGGAGCTGAGCCGCACGAGCCTTGGAGAAGCCAACTCCAATGGTAGGTACAAAAACCGACCACCATAACGATTCTGTTAGGACTTCCTCCGGAACCGCAGGACGGACTGGAAGCAGCTCCGGGCGGAGACGACGCCACGAACTGCAGGCCTGGTTCCAACACTTTGAGCCTTTGTGGGCCTGGAAGGAGGACCTCGTGAAGTAGTCCAGGCTGGGAGCCCACTTCCCCCCCTGATACGGCTGAAACCTGCTGAGGCGATGCCGAAGCATCAAGTGGAGGTTTGAAGAGCCCGATTCACATGCTTTAATGATCCATTTGGCCATTGAAGCGGTCATGGCATCCTCGGGATGGACCATATTGAGGCCGCTCTCGTCACGCTGTTGGCAACATTGGATCCAGGAGACTTTAGTCCGGGCTTGATGCATGGCCCCGGACCACATAAAGTTCTTGATGGCTCCGGTTGCCTTCTTGACTCCTCCTCTTGTGCCTCCCCAAATAGCTGCAAAATACATGATTGACGAGAGCAGGACACTATTTACGATAACTCCCCGGCCCGTTGAGTTGACTTTAGTCGTGCACCAGTATTGAAGCTTTTTGAGCACCCGATCTCGAAGGAACTTGTCCACGGATTCAGTGGAAAGTTGCATCCCGAAAGGGGTCCCCAAGAGCTTGCTAACTCCGACTTCATCCACCAAGGTGATATTAAGCTGCGATGCCCACTGCGGTCTCGCTGCCCCTCTTGCATCGTACCAGTATTCGCAAGACTTGGTCCAGTTAAGGACCAGGCCGGAAGTGGTGCAAAAGCAATCCAGGGTGTTGACCAGGGCGCGGGTGGGGGCTTCCTCCCCGAGTAGCGTAAAGGAGGTATCGTCGGCGAACTGGGCAAGGACCTGTTGCCGGGTACCTCCAGGCAGCCGGATCCCCTTGACAATTCCACTTGCGGTGTCAGCCTTCACCATTGCGTTGAGGGCTTCTGCGACAATAAGGAAAAGATAGGGCGCGAGGGGGCAGCCTTGGCGCACCCCCCGCTCTATCTGGAAGATGGGCGATTGAGCTCCGTTCACTTTCACCGAAGCTGAGGCATCTGCAAAGAGCAGTTTGGTCATATTAGCGACGAATTCTGCTGGGAGACCAATTCTTGCCATCGCTTGGAATGGGAAAGACCAATCAACCATATCATATGCTTACAAAAGTCAAGTTTAAGGAAAATCATGGCCTACTTGGAGTGCTCTGCCCACGCCATGGTCTCGTGGGTAAGAAGGATGTTGTCCAGGATAAACCGCATCGGCAAAAAAGCGGACTGGTCGAAGTCAATAACCTCCATAAGGATCGGTTGAAGCCGAAACTACAGGGCCTTTGCAAGGAGTTTATAGGCAACATTCAAAAGGGTGATTGGCCGCCAATTTGTCAATTTCCTCTGGGTCTCCCCTTTGTGCAATAGGGAGATGAGACCAAGCGTGACTCCCGGAGGGAGGTGGCCGCTGGCTACCGCCTGATTGATCATGATGAGATAGTCCTCCTTTACAATATCCCAAAATACCTTGTAAAACTCTGTAATAACACCGTCGGGGCCCGGGGCTTTGCTTGTAGCCATGCTTCGGAGGGCTACTCCGAGCTCAGCCTCGGAGAATGGCTGTCGCAGGCTGGCTTTGAGCGGCTCCGTCACCTTGTCAGTGAGGCACGCCAGGGCTTTGGCCGTGGCCTCCTCCTCTACGGCGGACCTGACCGGGGCCTGATACAATTTAGAGTAGAATGCCGTGCAGACCCGCTCCAATCCAACCTGATCCGAGCTGATGGATCCATCCTCTGCCTCCAACTCCGTGATGTTAGATGCACCCGAGTGGGCTTTGGAGGCTTGAAAGAATTCTCGGGAGCAGGAGTCACCTACTTGACGCCACTTAACTCGGCTGCGAATCCTCTGTCCTTCCAAGGCGTGACACTCAAACTCTCCCAGCCGTTCCCCAATGCATTGATATTTATAATGAAATGCATGAAGATTCAGTTCTCAAATAGCCACTCTGTATCAATGGAAAAAAATTATGAAAACAGATAACCGAAGGCCATATATACAGTCCACAGTAGCATACACACTCGCCATTCAAGATGCTCATTGCTATTGAGTTTGTGCCTATTGATGCATGCCCAAGCACTGTGAGGGCTGAATAATTGTTGACCCTGATTATCTGCCAGCTTAGGACACGTTTGTCCTAACTCAATTAGTATATTTAATCTTGTTCAAAGTGTTAAAATGGAGGTGAAAGTTTGCATCATCATTCATGGGTGCACGTCAATGGATAATTGAATGCCTATAAACAACTTCGACAAGTTAGTTTGGCATGTATATGTTGGGTCTGTAACCTCTTTGTTTATTCGCTTTGTTTCAATTTATTTTTTTAACAAGAATTAAACAATTGAAAACCCTTGTGGTTTCATCAGAGTGCATAAGTGCTTATAAACAATATGGGTTCCAGATAAGGGGAGGCAGATTATGTGGAAGAGGTTGCATTTTCCACTTAGGAAGCAAACATCAAATGAGAGCACTGAAACTTCTTGGCACTTGAACATCCAGCACATGCAATTTCACTAAGCATTTCATGCCACGGTATACTCTTGGGGAAAAGTCCAGCGTCTTACGGATATCCCTGGTCTGGTTGAAATGACTAAAATTTGATTCTATCTCTTCTGTTTAATGTGACTTTTGAATAATAGGGTCTAACAAAACGGTTACACAAGATCTAAAGTATTAAATTAAGAGTATGTTTTATTTTGTTTGTGAGTCATGGTCAGATCTTTTAACCCCTAAAGTATTTCACCATAAAATCCCAAATTCTGCCTCAATTCTGCCCTGTTTTAGTTCAAGGCAAAATTATGCAAATTAAAACGTATTTTAAAGAATCTAACCGTAGGATCTAGTATCTAACTTGTACATGTATGTGTACACAAAATTTTAGATTGTAAATCCTTGCCGTTTGGAAGATCATAAGGTTTGAACTTGAGAAAAAAGTTTTTTTTGGTACTGCCCGGCAGGGACAGCCACCCTTCGGAGAGTGAAACAGCCAATTTTTTGAGATCGTGTGGTAGGAGGCTCTTCAGTTTTGGATTCTGAAGTGAGTTGGGAGTATGCTCAAAAAATTTGAAGACAATACAACACACAAAAGCAATGGAAAACCACATTTCCAGTGACGGGAGTCAAATGAATTGCATATACATTGGCTCTTTTTCCACACTACAAATGCCTAAGAAGATCATCTATTTTTTGAAATCCGAACAGTGTATACATGTATTTGTTTGGAAAAAAAATTGTAGAGGAAAAAATTCCAAAAAATAAATAAATCCAAAATAGATATGAATTTTACAGCATATATTTTGGTTTAAGAGGAGAAAATGGTGAAGGAAAAATGGGTGACGAAGCTGTTTGAAAGTTTTTATAAAACTTGGAACTTTGACTGAATATATATCAAGATCCGTACGGTCAAACTTTACAAAACTTGGTACGTGAACTAACTGGATGGTTTTAAACAAGATCCTACGGTTGGATTTTTCAAAATCAAGTTTGAAAAAAAATTGTGAAACGATTTCAGAAAGGATCATTAGGAAGTCACTGTAGAGTGTCACAGATTTGGTACACCACTCCAAAGCTGCCCGAGCTGCCCTGAATTGAATTTTGATCTTTAAACACGAATTATTTCTTAACTACGGGCCCGATGAAAGTGAAATTTGGTCTTGTTGGAAAGATATGACAATTTCCCATGTTGTGCCAAAGTTACAACCACATCCGGTAAAATTTGACTCATAGGGAGCCTGACCGGACCCAAAATCATACCAAAACTGTTGAGTTGATACTTTAGGGGTTAAACTGGAAACGAGGCTTAGGAATATAGGAAAGGTCTCATGAAGGAAGGGTGGGCTCATTTGGTCTTACCAAATTTTGTCTTATGTGGAGAAAAATCAATCTTAGAAAGGTTATGGGTTATATGGTAGGAGTTGTGATTCTCACCCAAACTACCTTCAAACTAACAAAGAATGTAAAACTATGCTTCATTTATCCTCTAAAGTCAAAATTGATCCCTTTAGTGTTGATATGTCTAAAAGTTTTTATGAAAATTGAAACTTTGACTGAATAAATGGTGACAATTAAGCTAATGGTATCCAAAAAAGTTGTCTCGAGTACAATTTCAACTCATGCAAGTGTGTTAAACATGCCCATCTTCTAAATAAAGTTAAATATGAGAACTCCAAATGTGGTTTCAATTTTCAACACTTATAGCCTACTAAACAAAAAACAAAAAATCATTTGAATTGAAGAATATTAAGATTTTTTAATAGGAATTTTAGTTGAAAAATAAGTCGTGTCATAATTACACAAAATCCTCAAAAACAATCATTTGATACATCAAATGATCTCATTTTGATACCATTTTTGGATATGACTTACATATACTTGTGCATTATATAAAATAATTAGTTTGATAAATAAATAATTAATAATTTTAGCACCATGATGCGTGCAAATCCCACCAACATGCAATTTACTGTGGAAGGTTCAATGATCAACAAATAAAAATTTTGATTTTTTTTTTTTTTTTTCTTGGAAATATGCATCTTAACCTTAATCACATATACAATATTTTTAAATGATTTTTTACTCTTTATGATTGATAAAAATGGAAAAAATGATGTACTTTGGATGTTTCAACCAAAAATCTCCTAATTGGTCTTGACAAAAAGTGATATCTATACCTTAACTGTCCTCATATCTTAAGATCCGTACGGTCAAAGTTGATAAAACTTTGTAGGTGGACTAATTGGATGGCTCTAAACAAGATTGTACCATTGGATTTCTCAAAATCAAGTTCAAAAAAAGAATTGTGCAACAATTTAGAAAGGATCATTTGGAAGTCATTGTAGACATGTGGTAGATTCCAACTTTAGGGATTGATTGCTACAATAAAGGTTGTGTAGTGACAAATGGAAACAATACTATAGATAATAGGAGTTGTAAGACTAAAGTTAACATGTCTTTTCAAAGCCAAAATTGCTTTTTTAACAATTCTCATATGAACTTAAAGTCTTTTCTCTTTTCCAATTCTTGAATTGTCAAAGAATTGATTGCTACATTGCTACTAAATATAATTTACTATAAATTTTGTGGAAGACTCAACATTAGTGGCACAATTTATATTATTGATTACAATTTATTTGAAAAATTCCGGTTTAAGACTCATGGAAGTTATAAATGTTGAATTTTTTTAATTACTACATATTTGTTGATCCATATGCCACCAAATTTTAGACAGTTATAATTAATTGAATTCACTACCTGTGATCCAAATTTAGTGGGTAGAAGACAATTTATGCCACTTTGAGACACTTTTATGATCTTATCTTTTTGTGAGCAAATATGTGGTAATGCCCAACATTCTATTACCTAGTGTACAGGCAGCAATGAAATAACATGTTCAACAAGCGTGGTTTATTGTACTGTGTAGAAAACTAATGCCCTCTTCACACCCGAAGCTGTGAAGTTGGTAAACAGGTAGTTTCAAGGGAGGTATGGAACTGGCCTTTCACACTACGAAAGGCTGTTAATTACTGAACCTAGTCACACACAGACGTGTCACTAAATTTACAACTTTCTAGCCACAGTGCTAGTGGAGTGGGAGCATAGTGGCAGGAATGTGTTCCGGAAAGTGGCCAAGTACCAAGAATAGAAAAATAAACGTAGTTTGGGCGAAGGTATGGAAAGAGAAAATTTCACAGCAGTTAAATGTGAAGATAGAGTAAAGTGATTATCGGGATTTCCCAAGATTTTTGGGTGAAAGCTTCGGTGCCCGAGAGCTGCCCGGGTTCGATGCCCAGAAACTGTGTACTCAGTTTAAACTACATAAATCCCTCCTACTTCACTACAGTTCATCTCTCTTCGACATCTGCAGTGTTCTACTGTGGATTTCTACTTTCATTTCTACTGCCTTGACCTAGTCGTTCAAGATCTTCACGCTGCTTGGTGTAGGGGAGTATCAAGGGCGATGGCAAACCCGGCGATGGACCTGTCACAAGGAGGAGCACCCTACAGTGAGTTCATGCACACAATTTCCAATGTCCATTGTCAATTCTTACGCTTCAAGTTGCAGAGGTAGTCACATAGCACACAGCCACACATTACGGTATTGAAATAAATCAGAGTTCTCCTAAGGAGTAGTGCACATACCTTCACTAAATTTTTCGTGAAGTACTCTGCCAGGTAGCTGCAGACTCTGGATAGTAGTCTTGAATGTGCGAGGTGGTAGTGCAGCGAGACGCCTAGGCTCCTCCCCAAGTGTACCTGCACACCCACCCCACCCCCCTCCGACGCCCAAGTCAGTGCAAAGAATTTAAAAAATACTGACTCAAATGACGTTACATATGCGGTTGTCACAGACATTACCATTTCCGGAGCCCAGCAGCAAGAGGCCCCCGTAGAGCTAAACGAACAGATGATGAAGGAGCGGCTTCTGGCAAGAAGGACCGCAATCCAAACTGGAGCAAGTATGAAATACTTGCACTGATAGAGGCCAAAAGGCAGGAGTACATAGAGGAATTGTCTGTTGAGGATGTGAGAGAACTTATGTGTCCAGAATTGGGGAAGTGGGGCAAAATAGCTATGATATTGAATTCAGGAAAGGGGGAAGGGGATGTACCTAGAGATAGAGACGCCTGCAAGTACAAGTGGAGTACTTTGCTCTCAGATTTTAAGAAAATCTACAACTTCCATCGTGGGACTGGGAGGAATTCCGAGGAGTATTTCACAGATACTACCCTGGATGAGAAGAAGTTACACAAACTACTGAAGGCATTCTACCTTGTGGCGTACAGGCACATATTAGAGTTTCTGAAGGATAAAGCAACCATGAATCCTCCTCACGCACGAGATTTTATAGATCCCATGGATGCCAATTATCAGTCCCCTATTCCAGATAAAGTAGTCCATGGAAGCAAGTTCTAGGACAACATGAGCGAGGACGTCTGGCCTCAGGCCGTGGGGAGGGCTGTCTCGCACATAGATTTAACCGCCACAGACTCTCCGGCGGTATCCTCTGGCCCAAGCCAGACCAATGCCTTCACACATGGAGTACAAAATGTTTGGCCCGCTGCACCCCCACCTACTACATCCATCGCAGATCTTGGGGGGCACAGCGTGGAGCCTAGGAGCCCTCGACGCATGGTTGAAGATATCAATCTGAATGCCCCTCCCCCACCGGGAGGTACTCCTCAGAAGACCACCCTTGCATCGAACCCCCCCTTGGCAAGGAGTCCCCTCTCATCAGTGGGTGTAGCTTCAGCCTCGGCCGGATCCTACCCTGCCGTGTCTAGGCAGGGCCGTAACCTGGTTGAGGTTCACCTCCTTTCCTCTACTGCAACATCCTCTGCTGCGGAGCTGAAGAAGGCAATGGGCAATACGGGCCATAGGAGGAAGCGGACAGCAGATTCAAGTGCAATTGCGGATGGGGTGACAAAGAGTGCGGCGAAGATGTTCAAAGTATTGAGCGATATCAATGAGACGCAGAGGAGCACTGAGAAGGAAAAACTCGAAGTCCATGGTAAGCATTTCCAACAGAGTCTAGACTATAAAAAAGTGAGAGACAAATTGAACTTTGAGAATGTGAGAATCGCACAAGAGCACACACGCCTAGGCCTCATGAACCAGCAAATGGTAGTTCAGGCGATAGCGAACCTGGCATCCGCTATATCAAGATCGGTTGCACCTGCAGTGCCGCCCCCTACAATGCCAAGACCTACTGAGCCTCTGTCACCGCAGCGACCCCCGTCTCCAGCACATACAGAAGACTCTACATCCGAATGAACACATTAACTGTGAGTCCAGATTCCCAGTATAGATGGATACCTTAGTTAAAAGTTCATGATTCAGAAATAGAGAGTATGGCCTCGGGTTATTCTCACCTCTACTGACTCTGCTCGCCTCCTTCTACTTACACCTAGCTCCCATCTGTAGAGATGTATGCACAGTCATACATATCTCGCATGTTAGTTCCACTGTAGCTGTAGTTTTGATGTAGGCTGTAATGGCCAAAAAAAAAAACGTGTCATGGCTCATGTCTTCCCATCTTCCTATATGTTTATGTTATAATAAAATTCATCTACTGGACTTTCCTACATGTTGTGTCTAACTGATGGGAGAAGAATATGTGCATACCTACTGTACAAAAGACCTTAACGCTTCGGCCCCTCCCACCCTCCCACGGCCTGCCCATATGACAACGGTACTGTTCATGCTCAGCCACCATGCTAGTGACATCGCAATCAGCCCCTAGCTTGGACCAGAAACGCAGCAAGTTGACCCCTTTTCGTTTCCCCTTGTGCTTCGTCACGTGGAGCCGCTTCTTCACGAGGCTGTTTTTCTGTTGGCTCTTCATCGATGATGGGGGCCATCCCCTCCCTCTGGAGCATCGCCAATAACCTATCAACCTCGTCACTGCTCTGGCCAAGCAAGAGGTTGTGTAGGATAGTGCAGTAGACTACCACATCCGGTAACAAAGTGACATGAAGGTCTGAGGCGGAATGCAACTCACGGAAGCTTTCTTTAAGTATCCCAAAAGCATTCTCTACTACAGATTTGGCTCAAGAGAGCTTTCTATTGAAGAGTGTCTCTTGCACAAAGCGCCTCCTCCTCCCCCCCCCCCCCCCCCCCCCCCCAACATCCTGATACAGTGTAATATGACCATATTCGTTATTTTGAGACAATTTCAGAACTTTGAAACTTTTTGCCTACAATTTCAGCAATTGTTTTTAGACAATTTGAACTTTTTTTGGACTTTCTAATTATAGATTATCCTCGACTCGAGGATAATCTTCCCATATATAGTCAAAAAGTTTTTGACAAATATAGAATCAATCAAGAAATCAATGAAAAAGCTATAGTCAAGCATTAAATTGAGACTTTGAAAAGTCTCAATATAACGAATATGGTGTTTAATCAGCCATGGCAATATTGGGTAGTCCTTGTCTCCCACAAGGTATGGAACAAATCCGTCCACTGCATCAGCTCGATTGAACAAGTTGGTGGTAGTTGCTCGCTGATACAGCATTGAACAAGGCAATTGACGAGCGTCATTCGTCAAACCGGACATTCCCACTGACAAATCAATGAATTTGCGACTACGGTCCACCAGCGCTTGACATTGCATTTTATAACCTCCACTTTTAAAATAAAAGTAGTCCTCTGGACTGTCGTTAGGTTTTCTGATGTGAAAGTGAGTGCCGTCTATGGCACCCACAATCCCAAGTAGGCCACTGAACTCTTTAAATTGAGCCATAATCATTTGCACTCGGTTGCCAGAAGGCCATGAGATCTCACTGCGGAGTTCATCGTTAATAGCCTTGACTACATCGCGGATTATACTGGAAGTAGTACTAGTTCCAATTGCAAAGAATTCAGAACAAAGCAGCAGACTCGCACCTTGACACAATTTGAATAATGTGCATGCAACTCGAACAATCGAGGGAATGGCCTGCCGGTACATGATATTCTGTTTCTCAATGTGCGGCCTTAGGAGATTGGTTAGATTGAACAGAGCGCCCTTTGTCAATCTAAAGTTTTCCAGCCATCGATCATCATCATACTCTTACAGGCAGAATTTTGAAAACCATGATGTAGACCGAGGGAGAACCCACAAGCCAAGCTCATGATCTAACAGTGTCGCGGCATGCACGACTCTGAAATCGTGAAGGACCGAAGCCACAATTGAGTTCATATTGACAAGGGCGTCGTGTACTTGAGCCACCTTGTCAGCAGAGTCACCTTCGTTTGAAGGAACTTCCTCATCTGGGCGGAACATCCTGTCCACTACATTCTGCAACAGAAGTAGCAACGAAGGCAAAAAGAAAGCGATGTTCTGGAGATCGAGTCGCTAATCCATCAGCGGAGCAACTACTACAATACACCTAAACCCTAATCTCTAAGCAGCAGGCTATAGAAAACCACAAAATATCAACTACGACGCAGCGATGACTACTGTATTCGAAATAAAACTGAAGTTTGTGCAACGTATGATATGAATTCAACAACTCACTACGTACCTGGCTGCGATCAATGAAAGCGGCCAGACAATCACTAGGAGAATTACCAAACTAACCCTAAGCCGGAGAACCACTAGAATTCAGGATACCTGAAGACGAACAGCCAAACGCACACTTTGTCAGCCAAAAGATTTGAGCAAAGTGTATGCGAAATTGCGAATCAAGAATTATTGACACAATGCAGATGGGAAGGAGTACATTACCTATGCGGGGGAAGCGGATTGAGCAATACGTTTGCGGACCGAAGAATCGAAGAAAAGCAAATTTGAATACCGGAACACTGAGCACCAGGGCCTTGAAGTTCCGACGCAGGCCTCCGCGATTCCCAACCAGTAATTCACAAGCACAATGCTACAAACCAATATTGCAAGGACAAAACGCAGAATGCACTTGCGAAAAATAGACCACACAGGACTGCGCCATAGAGACAAGCGGAGGAGGAGAGCAATGTATGCGAAGTGAACGTTGCGGAAGAATGGGGTGCTCCGGGGGGGGGGGGGGGGGGGGGGGGGGGGGGGAAGATGAACTTTACTTTCTAAGGGCTACCTAGAAAACTTCTTTGCCCTACCCCGATTGCCCGCCTCCAAAAATTTCATAGTCACTTCAATTCCTCCCGAAATTTGCTATTCCGTCACATCCGGGGGGACAGGAAGTGGCAACGTGTTGGCCCATATCAACGATGATGTGAGGGCACCACCCCATGCCTCCGTCACCACAAAACCATCCAATCCGAAATGTCACGAACCAAAAACACTCAATGGTAACAGAAAGTGTATTTTTTGACAGGCAGTGGTAACATGTAGTTTAGCGAAATTTCCCATCTATATGTGTGAAGGGGGCATAAGGTGGAACCACCTATTGGCGAACAGCATCCCATAACCGAACCCTATAAATGGCAGCATTCACAAGCAATGCATCACCTATTTCTGAACAAGCAAGATTCCATTTCTAAAACAAATCCAACACAAGGCACTCATTGATTGGCACAAGTCACCAAAAGGTGAGTTGTCTTTGTGCACGCTTTTAGAAGGGGTCTATGTACACATATAGGTGTCTAGTCATACAAAACTCTGAAAATCAAGGATATTTCCTTAAGTGTTCGGAAATAGGTGGTTCCACCTTAAGTGTAGATATTCAAAATTGTTGTAGAGCATCTAAGCAAAGCAGGTCATTGAGACATGGCCATTTCCCTTGCAATTGTATGTATTTCATGATTCGGTATGCAACCCATAGTAGTATAGTACCATCACCTTTACACTCATTACAATTCGTGAGACACTTTCCCAAGTGTGAAGGGCTCATTAATGGCAAGAAATCTGCCAAGAGTTCAGGATTGAAGAGGTTGTTCAAGGGAAAAGCTTTCTGCAAGGAAAGCATGCACTGCTGGGTCCTCAGGCGGCGACAGATGGGCATATCATTACTGCAGAGGGAACACTGCTGGAGAACACTCCTTGAGGGGACATAGGGAAACCAGTGCATTTCCGAGGCTTCCTTCCCTAGGCCTTTCAGGGGCTCTTCCAATGTACAGTACAGCCCAAACCTGCTCTCTGGCTCCACCCCTCCAGTTTCCATGGTGACTTTTTGAACCAAATTAGTTGATAACACAACTATGATGCCATCACCATCTCCAAATAGGTGTCCGGAGCATGCTATCATTCCAACAAGTCAATCAGGAATTGTCGGAATTGTGTGACGTGATAACAAGTTGGTAGTCCCAGCTTTGTATTTGAAAGTACAGAAATAAGGGGCTGTAATTTTGAGCTAAAGGCATTTTTTGATGTTTTCTTGCTAGGAAATTGGGATTGAATTTCAAGTGTTGCAACATTTTCTGGTGGGTGCCACAAGTGAGTGCATCTATTAGTAGTTCGCTAAGAGCCATTACTATACATCCCACATTAACAACAGGGAATGTTGTTACCTTCCTTCTGAGGAGTATGGACTGCAGATCATAGGTTAGGATTTTGTCTCACAAATTATGGTCTTTCTCCCACCTTTGTACGATTCATTAAGGTCGTCCACCAAGCCATCCTGCCATCACAACACACTATTGAGATATGGTGTCAATAGTATGACCAGGTACCCTGGCGTTGTATCCCAACTTCTAAGCATTCAGGGCTGTATAGGCACTGTTCAAACATGATGGTGGAAGCGATAAGAGTAAGGTGTTCACATAGATAGAATGGTACCGAGTGCTCAATATCTCACCATAGTCGCCGTGAGATGCAAATAAAAATATTTCATTTCAGAGCGTAACATGACAATCTCAACCCATAACGAAGCAACTTGCTTCAAAGGGAGAGGAATCGATAAAGTAGATTACATTGAACCTAAACCTAAGCATATTACAAACCTCAGTACTGTAGATCGGCACACATACTGTTCTACTGTCCACATGTTTAACAGAATACTGCCTAAATCAGGCAGTTCAGAATTTATGTGACAGTTCTGCAACATCGTCGTCGTGCGCCCATTTGGAGGCTTCCATGATCTGAAGCGTTGAGCCGTTTTTCTCGCCTTCTCCCGTCTTGAACTTCCAACCGTCCCTCCAAAACGCAGATCGGCCATAGATTTATGAGGTCGCGAAGCCATGGCCACTGGTTTATTCGAGGAGACTAGTGCATGGTGAAGTCTCTGCTTCGGAGTCTTCATTGACAAGCTCTGCTTGAAAAAGGTACTGAAGCTCCATGTCCGGTACTGCAGCAGCCAAAGCAACTCCATGGATAAATAGTGTGGCGGATCTTTGTTACGACCACATCGATCTAAGTACCCTCATCGTAAGTGGGCGAGTAGGCTCGTGGCGAAGAAACTTCATGATATCGCCAATAAGAACCACCATGTCTCTGGCTCCGCGCACTGACTCTCTGGCTCCTTGGATGCATCAATAACTTCAGATACTGCTGTATTCAAAGGATAGAATGATCCAAAAGTCCTGTGATCTAAATGATCAGGTCTCACACTTAAATCTCCGGTGGCGATGCGGTATCTCTTTGATCTGCGACGAGCAACCTGAGACATGCTTCAATGTGTCCCCTATCTCCAGCAAGACATTTTCCATCAACCTGCATGATGTAAATCAGCTTTCGTCAGCACTGGAATGTCTAGTCCAGAATAAACAGAGCACTTACTGAAGAGGTTAGCAGCAAGTGAATATCAATTGAACGCACTCACCACTCCCAACTGCTGTTCAACAGTTCCATTGTACGTTGAATACTACATACTTGCAAGGCGACGGAAGGACATAGTTTTCAAGCACATACGGCCATACCTTTGATCCAAGGCAGTCGAATACAAACTGTGAGTCTTCTTGGTAGGCTATGCTGACTTGATCCACATTCATCCCACTCGACTCCAGAAAATCCATGATGTCCGCAAGAACGCGCGGTCTCTTCTCACACTGGATATGGATCCTCAAACCCCCTTCGGTTAGTTCAACCGACACCTGCACACCATTCAGACGTCACAGATAAGTCTCTCCATTCAGACAGCTGCAACCCATACATGTTCATAATAAGCAATGTAATGGATGACGCAACCAAGCCAAAGAAACTTACCATATCGCAGGAGTCTTCACGGCATTCAACACCACTCCCTTGGAAGACGGCATTGAAGTCCAGCGGACTGTCAGCTTCTGTGTTCAAGTCGTCCTCACAAGAACTCACGTCATCCTCTTCGTCATCGCTACAAACCGATTCCGAGTCCAGCTCGTCGTGCAGCTCAAGCACTTGCCTCTGCAACTTCTCGATGTACTCATACGCTCCCGTTAAAATTGACGCCTTCTCATTCTGCACCGCATCAAAGTCACACACATCATCAGACTCGTCCACACTAATTCCCAACTCCAGTTTCACACCTCCAAAAAAACCTAGAACCCAGTACTCCTCAAAACCCTCACACCACCCCTCCGAAATACAGCTAGTTAGATACTCACGGTGTACAAATTGGGTATGGCGGCCCGCAAAAGCTGAATCTGCTCGTCAATCCGACTCCGCTTCCTTCGCTCCATCCCAACCGCATCACTGTCCACAAACACCCCATACGTCCGCTTGGAACTCCGCGGCACGGTCTGCTCAAACGCCCTCGGCGTGAACTCATACTCCTCCACATCACTCTCCGTATCCGTCAAATCCGAACCATACCCCACGTCCGCGTAGTCACAGTACCCAAGCACATCATTCAACTCCATCGCAATCCCCATCTCCAAACCTAACAACCCAACCTCAAACTCCACACAGTTCCACCACCACTCTCCAATTCCTCTCCTAGCACCGATTCATGAGCAAACCGATGTCGGTGCAACTTACTCCCAATCCCCGACTAGTTATCTAGCACACCCGAGACAGACCTACATACAGGCCGGAACGAACGAACTGATCGATCGGACCCGGCGCCGAGCTGCGAAAGGTGAGGGCTTGGTGACCCCTTGAGTCCCCGAGGATCCGTGGAGCCTGATCGAGAAAAGGCGCCCACGAGAACGGAATGAGTCGCGACTAGCGATGGAGCTGGAAGCCTGGAAGCCTGGAAGCGTCCCTCCCTGCCTGCGCAAGTTGCTAGATCATGAGCAGGTCGACGAGTCCAGGTGCAGACGCCAGTGCTGCAAGTGGGGGCTCGATCAGCAGCTTGTGCATGAACCTGCATGCACGTGAATGCACCCGGGCGCACAAGTTGGAGACTTGGGGCGCCTTGCCTTGGGTTTAGGGAAGGGTTCTCCAAGTTAGAACCTGGGTTACCACACCAAACCAGTTGGTAAGTAAGTACTGTGGGCTGGGATAGGGAGTAGCAGTGGGGCTGGGATAGGGAGTAAGTTTGAGGGATAGGGAGTGGGGCTGGCCTTTGTAGGGACACTCTTCCACATGGGGGAGGAGGAGGGTGCATGCGCTCCTTGCTGTTGCTATTCCCAGAGTGCAGGATCTGGATCCGTTCAACTGGGCGATGCATATAATTGGGTGGTACCGCACCCTCAGGGGGCTGCTTTGGGAGGGGAGGGGAGGCGCTGGAGAGAGGGGGATTGGGGGTGGGTGGGGGGCATGCCATTGGTGGAGGGGGGACTTGAGGCCTGGTTTGGAGAGCCACTTTTGAAAGTAAAGGTTAATTTCGGATGGGGGAATAAGGTTCCGAATGAATTCTGGAATCGTCTTGCTGGGAATTTTTGTATGTGGGGGGCGAGGTTTTGGATGTGTGTTGGGGGTTTGGATGAATGTTGGTGTGGTGCCGTGTTTCCTTGGAATTTCCTTGTGTTTTCACATCTTTGTTTCTTGATACCAATATTTTTTAGTTTATACAACAGCTAAAAGATCACAATTTTAATTTATTAAAATTATTGAAAGTATATTATTTTTAGTGTAACAAAGGAAATGAAAATCTAATTCTTCTATTTCAAGTTCTAATTACAGTGTACATCTTATACCAAAAGAAATTCATTCACGAAATTGTGATTCAAAGCGTCAAATTGTGACTGGTCATATAAGATAAGGTTTGAATGGATTATTCTTTTCATTTCAAACATTATAATCATTCAATAAGTGGAATAAAAGTTCTACTTATGTATTAAATCTTAGATAGCTTAGAACTGCATAACATTTTAAATAGGAATTGCAATAGAAAGAAGTTCAATAAATATTTGTATTCGCATTTTTTTATACCAATCCAAAGAATGTAAACAAAAATTTATTGGCTCTACATGAATTAAAAAAAAACCACAAAAATAAAGATGTATTATATTTTTTGTGATTTTTTTTAAAATTAAATTTATTTTTTTTAATTTTTTTTAATTTTTTCATTCTATCTAGTCAAAGGAGAAAACTTTGATTTGTTCTAAAGTAAAATGTTTGTACTATAGAGAGTTTTTTGATCTGACTATCTCAATTATGATGTCAATTGCTCATATATGAAAATGTATTGGTAATAAAGGCTTCTAGCAAGATGAGAAGCTTTATTTCAGTTGTTGTTGGTAATTTTCTGAACTTTATTAATCTATAATAGAATAATTCTTTAAGAATTAAAATGCTACAGTTTTTTTCAATAAAATAAAACATTAATTTAGGCTAGTCCAACTTTTTCACTATAAAACTCTAGAGAACTAATTTTAACCATTCCAATATTTTGCTACAAGTCCAATTAATAGATCACATACATATATTGATGACTTGATTTATTTTTCAATGATCAAATATTCCTCAGGCCAAATCAAAATTCAAGTGTGGCAAAGTCCACTAAAAATCATACCAACCTATGACTTAGTTTTGGATGGACGGGACTTTAAAGGATCTACCTAGGCACTTTCGCCTACCATACACATTGTTACTGGAGAAAGAGTTTTTTTTCTTACACCGCTTGAATCTTCAACTAAAACTTTTGTATACAGATAGGAGCGGAAATAACAATCACATTATTTATGCTACCCCTCTGTAGAAACAAAGTACTTATTTCTTACTTGGAGCAAGCGACTAGAGAGTCTACGTCTATTGTCATCAGAATTGTCACGCTCAATTGTTTGATAATTTGAATTCACCAGATTCACACAAATCGCCATACACAATCAGCGCCACATGCAACAATCAACCATGTGAAAGTCTTGTACTGTCACAGCGAGAGCCTGTCATGTCACATGGAGTGGCCTCATTTCCCATGAGCACCGGAGTCATTGTCCTTGCAGCTCACACTCTGCACCTCTCACCATGCTTGCCAATGATCCAAAGCCTTGCAACTCATGAGCTCCAGATATTTCAAGCCCTCATGCACAGTAAGTTAAAAAACTGGCACTCACTTTCCCTTCTCATCCAAAGCCCATGCACTTTCACACACAACCTGAAATTTAGTATGAACTACCCAATCAACCTACTTCCCTACTCCCAAAAACCAATCTCTACATCTAGTATTTCTGCAGAAATCTAGTTTTTTACATGCGCCGAAGTAGTCAGTAGATCCTGAAAGAGCCAATTAAGCTTCTAAAATGTCTGTTACACTGGCAGTGAATGAAGCTTACCATAAATTTACAACTGCAGTTGAGAAAAGCATGCACAGAACCGTCGATGTAACGAGAACCGAGATGCTCCACCAGGCAGCTCCGGAATCGGTAGATTACTGTTGTCGCTAGTTCGAAACGTTCCATGATCGGCAAGTTCACGTCGGTGAGAATTAAATATTACAGCTGACTTCGACAGATTCTGTGACGGGAGTTTCTGGGCAGCAGATGCGGTGATATATTCGAAGGTACAGGAGTGATTGAGCAGTAATGCACATGAGAGAGGAGCTGTTTTTTTCTTGCGATTAGATTGGGGATTCGATGGGAAGTGACGATGGGATGATGGACACACAAGCAGGGGCACATGGCACCGGGGAGCTCATGATCCATGCCAAGGACACCAGTGCGGCAGTGCCGCTTCTGACTTCACATCCAGGAGCTAGAATTGGCCGGCGTGTGAACCATGAGGACCCAGTTGACCCCTGAATTGGGGCGAGCGCACCTTCGCGGCGGTCGCAAGATGTGGCGCCCGCTGACTGCATGGGCCAAATTTGATCACGGCGTCGTATCCACAATTGTATCTTGTCCGGTTCGGCGTGGGAACCGCCGATCCGACAAATCGCAAGGGAGCCTCTAGCGAATGATGAACACCAGGCCGTGAGTTCCGCCAGGCTGTGGCCGTTGGGGTTCGGGTGTAGGTGAAGCTCCAGGCCCATGCGGATTGCGCGAGGTGTAAATTTGCGGGGGCGTTGAGTTCGAGTGTGCACCAGGAACGCCAGGGGGATGTTAATCTGGCCAACATCTGGATCATGAGGAGGGGAGTTGACCCCGAGTGCGGGCTAATCTGGATGCCCTCGCAGCAATCACCGCCTCAGTCCGGGCTGCCATCGCCATGGCCTCGCGCTCGGCATCCGCCAGGCGTGATTATACGGCAGATCAATGCCAAATTATAGAGATCCGACTATGAGCATAGTATCATGATCAGCTCGGCATCGGATAATTGGCAACTAGTATTAGAGCAGAAAGCGGGCCAGATGTCAACCCGCTACACTCCAGATGGGTGCGTAATAGCGACAGCGGGTGCGGAGGCCCCATGGATCATGCGGTGCCGTGTCGCGGAGGGGGGTGGCACCTCGCCCGGTGCGAACCGTGACCTGTCCGCCGTGGTTGGGCCTTGCGATACATGAGGGCGCGGTTGACTCCCGAAAGCTTGGCTCTTTGCGGCAGGGCAAGGTTCGATCGAAGCTTCGTGGTGTGATTACTGCAACCACTTTGGGGCTAAATTTGCCATTGACTCTGCGTTGAGTGACATCACTTTATTCGAAAAGCTCCTCGGAAAGCTTTCATTTAGCGCTGGGGTGTCCGGTCACGCCCGCGCATGCCGTCCACACGGCACATCCCAACAAGCAAGCGCGCTCCACCAGCTTGCTAGCTGCTCCACAACAATGCTTCGCGTCCTTGCTATGGTGGAGGTCCTGGATTATCTTCAACCTGTGATCAGCGCTGTGAGGGTGGAAATGGAAAATTCAATCGGTTACGTACCGTTAGTACCGTACTTCGAAGAGATCATATCCCTGTACCCAGAATACTCGGTCATTATGAAAAACTTGTTTTGATTAAATGTGAGATGTTTCAAGTCACACTACTCTCAATTATTTGACTTTGCCTCCTTTCAAATTCAATGGAGAATTACGCAATTTACAAATGATGGTAAACCGAACGGGGGGGGGGGGGGTTGAGAAATCAAACAACGCACTTCCTCAATTTACTTTGAGATAGGTTGTGTACAATTGAGCTTGATCTTTAATTTACAGCAGCTTGAAGCTGGTGAATGTGGAGAATAGTTACCCATGAACGATTGGCCGGCTTTGAGAGCCTACCTTTGAAAGCCTCTTGCATTTTCAGGCTTTATGGTACGCACGGCATATGCATGCCGCGCGTGCTTTATGTTCTGTAGTCCACTGAGATGGCTCTTTAACTGTTATCGATGGATTGCCTGAAGATCAAGATGCTACTTCGAGAGTGTGAAGCGGTGGATGGTTGGAACTTGGGTTAATGATCAGTAAGTTACTCTTCGATTCTCGGAAATTTCGAGTGTGCACAAAGTTCCAGGGCCTTGGGACACTGCAAGGAGAAATGTGCAGATGGAGAAATAATGGACGGCAATCATTATTGTGGTACTTTCCTTTTTCGGGTAAGATCAATCATGCCTTGGTTTGGATGCGAAGTTGTCCTTTCAATTAAGATGTTGGACGTTGCTAGGTCTCTGTATCTGGCTCGTGAGTTTGAGTCTTTTTGTTGCATGCAGCACTTGTGATCGAATCATTGTCCACCCTGAATCACAGAATTCCTGAGGGTATGTATGTCCTAACTTGGTTGATGTTTCAATGTTTACGGTACCAACAAATTGATACGTTTCCTCGATTGGTTATTCCCAAAACCAAGGTGAGACCCATGATGTCGTTTCTAGTAGTGTGATCGTGTGAACTAGTTCTTTGATCTGGTCAGGTATAATGTAACTGTAGTAAAAAAGGGAGATGATTTGAAAACATGTCACGGAACAAGGGGTATGACAGTGATTATGGAATCGTGTTACGTTCTCTAGATGCCAATTTGATATGTGTCGACTTGGGCAAATTGAACACCGCAGACTGCAGCTTTTGCAATTATTGAGGCCACATAATCAAGATAAGTCAATTGCGGAGGATACAGTACCTCATTTTTGATGAGTGAACAATAAATAAGCTCAGCACCTCCGTGCTCAGCCATGTCTGAAGCAGACCTGCAACTTCAATCAGAACTAGTGTAACGGCCATGACCAAGTATGCAAGTCATCAGGTATATTGCAGTTGGTTATGAAATGACTGCAGTAAATGGTCACCGACACACCTGTTGATGGATTGCCTGGACTCAGACCGTACAGACAATGCAGTAATTATAGTCAGATCAATGAAGATGTTCGCAGCATCATCTTCAATTACATTTTTCGTCCAAACCGACACGAAGAAGTAGTTACTACGTAGCACTCAGCCTCGCGTTCGATGCATTCTCCTCGACTGTGAGGAACTTTCAATCACTCTGTTCTGACATAAAACATACACAATAAGAACCCCATCACGAGGAAGAGATTTCCAGATCTCACTCACAAAGATTCCTAAATCATACCGTAGTATCCTGACTGTAAGAAATCATTGTATGCAATCATGGGAAGCTTCATTTCAGATTACCCTGCTGTAAGTGTCAACAAGCTGCGTAGCATTGTGCTCCGAAGGGTAGTCTGTCCTCACTATGATGATCTGTGGTATGTACAGAAACAGACTTTTGCCTACCACCATCTGACTTGACTTGAACCAGACGACACGACACCTCATTGCAAGTGGTGCAGACGACTGTGAATTTCAGAATCCTACTTATAAAGTAAATGGAACATACTCTTAACCCATTTTAGCTAGTGTTTGAACGCCTGGGGATTCCAAGAGGAAAGATGTCTACATCAACGTCATTGATTTTGATCGAAACTGCACATTCTTTCCTAACAAAAAACTTATATTCAGGTTATACTGTAATTCAAGATAACCAGCTGCAGAGTAGGCATTAGGAAACCTACCACGTTCGAAACGGAATAGTAGCCCTAACTATACTATTGCTCACTAAATTTATGTTACAATTTTCTGCGCATCCCACGCCCAAATGCTCACAATTCATTACTCTTCCAATAGTCCATGCATACCCGATGCGGCTGCTTCTCCTTCGGCACTAGTTACCGTATCAAGGTTGCAAAGAGATTGCGAAGGTAACACATCTAAGATAATCCCATCATGGTATTTTCATATCAGAGTAACTAGGTCTGGACTGGAAGACAGATCAACATTAAGACTATTTCCGAAGATACAAAACTGATTGCTTAGTTAACATGCCAAATTACCAAAGACATCGAACAATGCAAGCCTAAAACAGACTGGAATAGAGAGGTGTAAAGAAGCCCTCGAGCATCAAAGCCAGGCTTCATTTCTCTCTACGTACCTTTCGAAGTCCTTGATTGTGTCATCCACAGTGAGGACGGGGCAAGCCCTTCTCCTTTGTTGCTGCATTTGAGTGGGATATTCTGTAGCAAAATGCAATCCATTGAGAACACTTTGACATAGGGAAGATGCAATTCATACACATCCATTGTACGCGGCAGAGAGCTCACCTAATTAGGTAGCCAAGCAACTAAGGTGTAACATCGAGTAGCCTGAGTCGCGCTACAGTGTGGAAGCACCCGAGCACGTTCAAGCAAAAACTTGAGTTCTTCGAGGACGTAGCCTGTCAAACTTGAGTTTAGGGCATCGAACTTATAATGCACAGCATCCCATTCATTGCAGAGTACTGCATGCCAGTACTCATCCCACCACGTCCTGCTCCCGGTTACACAACCTGCAGTTGCGTTAAAAACGAGCGACAAAGTCACCAAGAAAAATGACCTAGTATAGCACTCAGAATGCAGCATGATGGATTCATATTGGGATGCCATCACGAACAGAATGAAACAAGTCCAAAAGACGCCTTCCGAACATTGCAATCAACCCATTGAATGCAAAACACCAACATCTGTGGGAAACGAAGACGTCACAGGCAGCGCAAACGCTTGGCTTACCTCCGCACCAAGAACATACAAAGATCGGCATTATCCGAAACAATCCGGCAGAAGGGTGCGCCACTGCCCAAAACCTCCGGGAGCATCATCACCATGGCAGCCAACTTCCCTGATGTGAGTCGAATGATGGTAGTAGTGATCACCTCTCTGAACAACTTTGTCCATTCCCCGAATGATCTCCGGCACCATATCATGCACTCCGCAGTACTGCAGCTCCATCCGAAACATCAACACATACTATCACTGATTACGAATAAGTCGCCAACGAAGTGACTTCTCCTCAAGCACATGCTCTCCAACATGATTGCAGAATCTGAAAAAACGAAACTTTGTCACCATCTTCGGTCTCTTCAGCCAGAAAAAAGGAACGCATACCCAAACTCGTCACTGCCCCGAAAACCAACTTCATCTACGAAACAATCACACCGAAGTCTCCGAAATCAACAAAGCTGAATCTCTACGCAAACGCGACACTATCTGCTCGTTTTTGTAGATTTTTGAGGCTTGGATGTAGTTTTCCGGTAGATGATGTTGGTTTCGGGGCATTGATGGGCTTGTTTTGTGGCTGAAGAGACCGAACTTCGAAGATTGGCCATGTCGAGGAGGTGAATGAGAAATTTGGGGGAGCATGGCAGGAGGCCGCTCTCGGTGGGGATTGATCGGAACTGCTCTATGGATGGGTCGTGAGCTTCTGCGTTGCGGATTTGTGATGACGACGTGAGGAATTTGCGTTTACTGGAAGCTGTTGGAAGACTATGAGCGGATTCTGAAGTAAGTTCTCCTAACCCTAGTGTTGGTTGTTAATATTTGTTAGAAGGATTGAGTGAGTGAGTGATTTCGATCGTCTGTTTGGTTCATGTGGGTTTGCACATTCTTATGTTGAGCTTGGATTAGGGTAGGGCAGTTTATGTATTGTGTGGATCGACATTGATTGTGTTTGAGCTCTCAAAGAACTCTTGGGAATTGAGCAAGGATATTGAGTCAGGTGTTCTGGTTTTAGGGTGGTTTTTTCCAATGTGTGGAGGAGCAGGGTGGAATTAGCTCTTGGTTTCGTTAGGGTTCTCTTTGGATGGGTGGGAGAGTTGCTGGTTTTCGAGAGGAGGAGCAAGGCAGGTTGAGGTTGAGGAGATGACATTGATTGGAGAGGGGGCTTTCGAATTTTGTTGAGCAGTCATCAGGAGAATTTCGTGATGGAGGAGCAATTTCCGTCGTCTGCGGCGTCAGGGGATAATTTTGATGCTTTTATTGCCGATCCGCTACGACCTGGGTTGATTACGTCCCCATTGGGAGAGTTTTCCTCACCTGCTTTCAAGTCCGCTCCGCTTGATGATGAGGTTAATGATGGGAAGGCCAAGTCTGCCGTGTCGTCCCCTGTTTCGCCATCTAGGGTTTCGCGATCGGCGAGCCTGATGCCGAATTTGGTTCAGCCGTGGGGGTTGTTCGGACAAGGGGAAGATGACAATGGCCCTGCGGAGACAGTGAGACATCCGCTTATGGGTCACCATCCGTTGAGTGACGAGGATGAAGAAGAAGTCGCAAAACCCTCAGAACTAGGGTTGGGTGAGTCTACTAGAAACTCGTTGGATGGTGTCTCCCCGTCGAAGCTCCCGACTGCTTCTGCAGCTTCCACAACGCAGACCTTCTCGAATTCTCCGGAGGCTGTTACTTCTGCTAGACCCGTCTTGAACGCTAGTCCCCTCTCTTTTGCCGGGCGCTCGTTCGGAGGCTCTTCTGAGCTTTCGAGCTTACGCAAGCTCGCGGTACAGTCCTTCTATAATTTTCTACGTGTTTCTTAATTTTCTAAGATTTTAACTTACAAAATTTTCTAGGTCATTGCACTTGTTCAATTAATTGCGCAGGTCTGGAGTGCTCAGGCGATGTGTTGGGCCTTGTAAGTTAATGTTGTAATATCCTTTTAAGCAACGATTTTTTGTAATGTCTTCTCCTGAATCATCTGGGTGTGTACTACAGAGACAAGGAGCATGGAGAGCGTTAGTTGACAAGGTCAAGGCTGCAAAGCAGCGGGGTGTCTTGACGACGCCAGTTGAAGAGCTAAACTACGCAACTTATCATCTCCTGGCATTAATGAAGCTGCGGAGCTATGGTGCTGCTGCTGATGAATTGGTAGCTGTGGGTAATCTTGACGCTACGCAATATCGCTATGAGGAGTATCCTTCCGTGTACCCTGACAAATCAGGTATGCATTTCTTTGGAAGCTGAAAGCTGTTGGATCGTAATGAGCCAGCTGACAGAAAGAAAGTTTGCGTTAATCTAGCCTATTGACTCCTCTGTTTCTACATTACAGGCTCAATGGTGCCATTTGCGCTTAGGTGGATGCATGCCGAGCTTCCTCATCGGAATGGGCAAACGGCTACTACAATAGAACGACTATATGCTCTTCTAGATTATTGCAACTCAAGAGTAAGTCATTCATAATCTGTGACCTACATTGATGATCATCATTTAAAAGTCAAATTCTTCTAGTTGTTTCAATTTTGCACCCTGGGTGATCGCTTCAATACTCTTTCAAAACTCTAGTGATGTAACATGCTGGTTTGACATTTTAACTTTGATTTGCCAATTTGCAACAAACTACCGATGCTTTATCACTTCCAAGCTGAGCCTAATTGAATGTTTTTTTTTTTATTAATACCTATAACATGCTACTCATGCTCATGTGCCCAGGTTGAATCTCTGCAAGCGATTGAGGCTGGTAGTCAAAAGTCTTCATTGCCATTAGTGGATGCTGGTATGGATTCCTCTTCGAACGAAGATGCTATGGCTCGAGGTGGAGAGGAAGCACCTGCCGAACGGGAAGCACCTGGCGAGGAGACCCTTACAGAAGAAGTCGACACGACCGGGGAGGAAGACTTTGGGGAATTCATTGCTAGTGATACTACTATTACAGGAAAGTTGCTCCCTACGTGGATGAGGCGGAAGGAGTCTATAGTGTATGCCCTTGTGGGTCACCATTTATTTCAGAAGCAATATATTGTGGCGCTGCAGTGGATGAATCAGCTACTAGCCAGGTCAGTTGAAGTGTGCACCAAGTATTTTTTTGAGTATGTACTGTTGGGTGTTAGATCAACAGACTCTGGATCATGTACGCCGGTCTCATAGGAGATCGGTGTTCCTAAGTTTTTTTCCTGTGCATATAATTTTAGTTATCAATACAGATTTGTGGTTTTCCTCTAAAGTCATGCATGCCGATTTTTTACACCTTTTATCCTGCAGGTCCCCCACAGATGCAGACCTCCTGTCGAAGGTAGGGTATGTTCAGCTTCAGCTTGGTGACCTTGGAGGAGCTCAACAGACCTTCTCCAAGGTGGAAGCTCTTCTTACAGATACTACGGACGAGAAACTTTTGAACTTGACTGGACGAAATCGAGGCCTTCTTCACTTCGCTGAGAAGCAATATACAAAGGCCTTCAATGAATTTACCGCTGTCTTGAGTAGAAGTCCACATGATATGGTTTCTGCTAACAACAAGGTGAGTTGTTTAGATATAGTTCATTTGTCAATATTTGAGCCTTTCACGTCATAATATCTCGCAAATTTTGAGTTTTTTTAACTTGATACTTCATCGATGAGTTCAATCACTGTTGATAATGTCCACAGACACTTAACCACTTATTCTGCAGCACTAGTTCAGACTTTGTCGATATCTCAGCTGAATGTGATTCTGGGTGCTCGCGTGTGGATTGGCAGGCACTTTGTTTGATGTATCAGCGGGAGCTTCTTGGTGCAACAGCGGTTCTGGAGGACTCACTGCAATCTAGTCCTCGGTCCACGTTGAACGAGACCATGGTTCTGAATCTGTGCAGCATGTATGAGTTAGCATCCATGAACAGCGTAGAATCAAAAAGAACTCTTAGTGCCTGGCTTTTGAATCATGCACCTGATGATTTCGATCTCTCCTGTACGCGCTTGTAGAAACCTCGCAAGGTAGTGTATTTCATTCCTCACAATGCATACATTGGGGATCTTCAATTGTACACCATAATTGGAGCTCGACACATAAAGCGGCAGCCTCGCTGTGTATGTACCTCCTACATGAGGAGGAAGATTCGGTGACGGATGGAGTCGCAAAAGGATTTGAAATGTATATTTCTTCCGCAATTAATTTTAGCAAATTTAGGTTACCTCTCTAGCTGATGAGCTGTAACAACACAGCATTATATCCAGAATGAAATTTTGCAATCCAGTAGCAAACCAAACCTGTGCTGCGGAATCTATCCTTGAATTGTTGATGCCATCAATCGTTGGCCAGCTATAAAGGCCATGGCCCTGATGCTTTGAACGCAGATGCCAGGTCAATACGAAGAGCAACTACTGCGATATTTCAATCCCTCGCAGTTGATCCACCATTTCTTACCAACCAGGACGTCCATCTATAAGTTTCTCGCAACACTTCCAACACGGTGAGTCATCGAGTTGCCCACTCTATTGATCATATGCCGAAGCGTTCTCAATCACCAAGTGTCATCTCCTTATTCTTGCAATATTTCCATGATTTGTGGATGTTACTTCCTTTTGAAAGCCACGGTGTAAGTTAGTCATCACTGTCAGGGGCTGTTCTGGTGGCGTGTTGACATCGCCCCCGCGTGTCCATCAAAGCCACCAACTGTCAGTAACTCATTGTGTCTATAACCGAATTCTGCGCAACAGGATTGCTACAAATTCGTAATGAACTCCGTCACCTACCATTTCGTACTAGCGTGTCTGTTCATTTCGTACTAGCGACTCATCTATGTATGGCAGGAACTTCAATTTGCAGGATCTTGTGCGCGTGCAAGGAGGTCCTTGCTCCACACAGTTTCCTTCTTCTTTCATTGATCTCTTCTGCTCTCCTTTGTAATTAAGTTTCTTTCATGCCCAGACATTGTGTGCATTTCAAGTTGTGCATCTTCCTGACTTCGGTATGTCGAGTTGTTTGACGAGGAGATTCACCCAGTTTTGACGTCTTACTGCGTTCCTAGTGTCGATGGAGAATGAATTTCGGGGATGATGATGATGGTAGGGTGTAACCTCCCTGTCAAACAACTTGGACATACCGAGTCCTGCTCTGTTCCGGATATTTTATCAGTTGAACTTGAGTTTTGGCAGCAGCTGAACATAGTCACTTGGGTCTTCTTCATCGAATTGCATTCCTTGCTGTTTTGCTTTGTGATGAAAGCTTTGGCTCGACTTTCTTATATCAACCAAAGAGTGATACTAGTTATAAATCTGGTGTTCTTCTCTTGTGTAGAATTCGCAGTGTTTCCGTATACAATCAGTCTGAGAAATTATTGATACGTTATTCTGCACGTAGTACATAATTAGAAAAAACTTTGGTTTTAAGCCGGTTCCATTTATTGGTTGTTTTTTCCCTTAAAACTCTGTTGAAATTGGTGATATTATTTTTGAGTTACATAGATGAGTCACAAACACATAGATGAGGCACAGACTCATTAGAAATTTTCAATTAGAAATAAATTGCCAGTTTTACAATCAAGTGGCCAAATTTAGAAATAAGTTGACTAAATTTAAAAATAATTTAGCCAAATTTAGAAATCACTCTCTTATTTAGAGACAATTATTTTACCAAACCAAGGTTTTTTAGTGAAACGAAGGAAGTAAGATTTTATGGAATTGTGGATTCATTAAAGAATGTCATATAGGACCATTATAATAATTAAAATTTGAAATTATTTGTAATCTATGAAAATATATTAAGAAGAGAAAAAAATTGGAGTATCCATAGAAGATTAGGAGGAATAAAATGTCTACTTTGCTCTACTATCAAGGCCTAAAGAATTAATGAGCTTGAAGTTTGTAGTGCACATTTTTGAGGAACATATGATAGATTTAGAATAATTTTTTAACTTCTCCAAATTCAACAATTCTTCTAGAATTTTCAATTCTGGAAATTTTCAGATTTTTAATCTTTTTCCAAACTTTGTATGCTAAAGTTGTGGTGTAGTACAGTGGAATTACTCCTACCTAGGACAACCTCTACTGTAGAATGAGATGTCTCGCGTGAAGAAAAGGCAACCAGCAAGGTCAGAAGATGTGTGACGACTGACTCCGGAGTAAGGGCTTGTTGGTGAGGTTGTCTTACACATAAAAAAAAGGATAGTTTGTAGGTGATGTCAGAATTTAGGTGTGCCACATTCATAGAGGATTCAAATGAGTATGCCTAAAATGATTTCTTTGATTAATTTATTTGCTCAAAGTTTAACTAGCTCCCCAAACGGAAGGTAAACATTTTCCAAGATTTGGTAGCAAGATCATACAACACAATTTTGTACTTGCAATCCTCCTCAGTAGTCCAATTGTTACATATGAGAACATAATTTTTTGAGTAATCAATAACAACTTTTAAAAATTTGAAATCATTGAAAAGCCACTCACGTAGATCCGCGGGCATTCGGTCATACAGCTCCCATTCGTGCCTTGATGGGTTAACCACATCCCATGTCAAACCGCGTACTCTAATATGATCTGCACTAAAAAGTCTCCCATGCCATGATCCAATGGATAAAGCACTCCAGCGAACATCACCACGCCCAGAGAGCGTACTCCATACGTCCTCTTTTTCATTGTAAACCAGAATCTCCTCACGATCCTCCGTTGCGATGAAGAGAAGGCCATTACAATTGCCTGAGCCATGGTGGCTCAATCCGGGAGACATTGAACGGAATGAGTCTAATCGGGCAACTATCTCCGCGGATAGCCGAGAAGGTCTAAGTTCCCACGCATTCGTTTTTGAGTCAAAGATTTGAGTTCCAAGGTCGCCACATCCCGGAACGACTTTGAAACCATACGGGCGTACAGAAGTGTCCACCAACATGCCAACAACAGGAATAGCTGTGGTCAACTGCGGCGGAGGCAGCTTGTGCCTCACTCTTGTGTGGATGTTAAAAACCTCCTGCCTTCTACTTTCAGCCCTCTTCTGCACAACGTGTGGTGTCTTCGTTGCTGCCCAGAGGTAGTCAAGACTAGGCACCGTCTCGCTGTAGATTAGACCATTTAGAGCAAAACATCCACCACGATCCTTGCAAATGTTATACAGCCCAATCCAGCCTACATCCTCGAAGGTGACGTCAATAGTCAGAAAGCCACTCATGTAGCGACCATCTTTGAAGTAGAAGTAGGGCTGGGGGACCAAGGATTCGCAACCACCGGGGAAGTAGAAGTAGGGCTCTGGTACTAAGTATTCCCTGAAGTGGTCCTCCAGGAATTTCCGATCGCCAGCCAGATGATTCCACTCCTTACACACCAGGCGCAGCTGGAAGAACTTATGAAACGGTACCTTCGCATATATGATCTCCATGGCAACATAGTCCTTCAAATTCCCCCACAGCGTCGGATCCATGGCAACATCATCCTTTATATCCCCCAACAGCGTCGCATCTTCCCTCAAATTCCTGGACGACCTTGGTGCCATGGCGCTCTCGCCCCCGGTCGATAATGAAGCTCCTTATCAGCAGAAATTCCCTTCTCAAGTATCTATGGTTGCAAAAATTCCCAATGCACAACTCTGATTAATGCCTGGATTCCTGCAGTTGCAAATTGCTTCCAAGATGAGTGGGACAATGGAACCGGTAATCAGCAAATTCATCATTAGTTCACGGCACACTTCGACCACGAGTTGTGAGACTATCATTAAGCAAGCTTCATCAACCCAGGCAAAAGAAACCTCTCAATGCTACTTTCAGAACATCCCAAATCTTCTACCATCTTCCAGAATACCCTAAGTTCATTGAACAAGCATGGGCCCATGATCACAAAACACATCCTGAAAACGAGCAACCTGCCAAATTCCATCGAGATGGCGGTGAGCCGTGACCCAACCATGAATCTCCTAACGTTCAATTTAACAGCAACTTGGTGTCACCACAAAAAGCTCTAAAGATTTTCACACTGCAAGCATCTCATCTAAGCAGGCCAAGAACAATGCCCTAGAAAACGACTTCAATCCTGGCACTTCAAACACACCACACCAACATGACTCAAACCCCAAGCTTCGAAGTTCTGCGTCCACCGATCACCGAAACTGAAATCATGCTAGCCTACAAGGCTTTTCAACATCGCACCGAATCGTCTTTCAGCAATGCAGAAGAAACCATGGCATCATTGTACCACAACACCGGTGCTGACAACACCGTACCTAAGAACACTCTTCACAGCCGACTCTACAACAACGTCAAACACACAAAGACAGAAATGATCCCTTGCACCCCACACCTGGAAACCCAGATTCTCACACCACCACCAAAACAGCAACAACTCACTCTCAAATCACAAAAACGAAACAGAAGCCCTAAGGATGAACCTCACAAGCTTGAATCAGCCATGTGGATGCTATCAGATGCATGTGGTCACATTCACCAGTACATAAACCTGAGACTCCCAAATCCCAGCAAGGAGTGATGACACACAGGAATTGATGCAGCTCAAAGAGTGATGCCTTGCAAGGTCCATTACTGATAGAAAACCTCACCTTCAACTCCAAGATAATTGCAGCTTCTGAGTTGCAACTGTGAAGTTATCACTCTCTTTTAGCAGCTGACATGCTGTAATAAGAAACGTTCTTTAGTTCCTGAAATACATCTGAGACAAACTCCTAGAACATGATATAATTACATGGAAAAGTAAAACACATTTAGAAAGGGGCTTTATATTGTAACTAGAATATGGATAAACTTTTACATGGAAGTAAAGCAGTTATTTTGATGATAAAAGCCAAAGGTTTTTAAATTGACTTGTGAGAAGAAACGTGGGGTCTGTTTGCTTGCAACATCATATTTTTATTTTTTTTTGAGCAAATGAACGAATTTCATTGCAAAGAAGGAAATACAAACCCTCAAGCAACATCACATTCCATTTCAGCCCACTACCAACAGAGGTGTCGTTCGGCAGTGACATATTTAGTATAAAGTTGGCTCAGGCGACAAGAATTTGAGTCTTCGAAGTTGTTTTGCTCGACCCCGGTTTTATGCAGTTTGCTTACTCAGTGAAGTCACAAAAGACAAGGCGGGGGCCCACTTGAACAAACAATCTCTGGACAATTAGATTGGTTAATTTGGGTGCAAACCATCCTTCCCTACTATAGTGGAAAGTCCGCTGGTGACGTGGATTCACCCCTTATGTTGACTGTGGGTGCGTTTACATCTCGTGCTGGCAGAGGCAGGGAGCCTACTCCGGAATAGGCTCCCTACTTATTTCGTAGGCAAAAAGCTGAGTGAACTTGGCTTTTTGCCTATGAAATCAGCAGGGAGCCTAATCCGGAGTAGGCTCCTTGCCCCTGCCAGGAGGAGATGTAAACGCACACGAAGTAGTTCACTGGAGTTCCTTAAGCCACATGATGTGGATTATTGTGGTTAACATTCTGAGGTTTATGTGATGCAGCTTCGAGTTGTAGATAGAGTATGGTTAGGAGACATAAAGGACAAAAATATAAAAGTGGCGACAGGAACTATTATTGGACTTGGATGACATGGTGTTTTTCATACTCGTCCAATACCTGAGGACTATGTAGTATGTTTGGTATACGTCTGTGAATTCACGTCGTAATAGTGTTGTCAATGATACGGATCAGGGTTTACAATTCTGTGTGCCTATCAATTTTGTTTACAAATAGTATGTAAGCTTGTCGAGGAGTAGTAGGTGGGACTATGTGCATTGTTTGTGCGTAGAATTAATTCGTAGTTTGCAACACACGTCAGATGCATACACAGTACCCTATGTAAAGGTTACACTATATTATATACAGGTATATAAACATACTTGAATCGTTGAATATATAATTATTAAGTTTCTACCGTAGTAAATATGTTATTCTTGAACCATACACATGTTAGTATGGGAGGGGCAAACAACATTTACGACAAGCAGTTGTACAGAATCAGAAACGGCGTTCACTGAGACACGTGTAAAATTGGCGTTACGGGGTTGACGCCAAGTTCAATTTCATCATGCAGTTAAGTGATTTGGATTCGTTGATCTGTATTCGAACCCGTTCATTGACAACATGTCTGTGCAGCGATCATAACCGATGTGCGATGAATGCCGAATTCTTGAGGTTCTATGTGCGATTCACGTAGATCTACATATGTACTATGTTGTTTCATCTTGGGACGGCCGAGGCTTTCGCAGCTTCGCGGCAAAAAATGCCCGCAGCGACGCAGTGCAATGAACGACTGGTCCATATGGACAGGATTTTTCCAAGTCGTTTTCTATCGCACAGGGTCTGGAATGACATAAACAAGCGTCCTTTATGGAGTCTTAATTTCGCGAATTCCTACTAGTGGCAGTAGTGTGGTATTGATCATCTTGAACGTTTGGATGTTAAATTCAAGATTCTCTTTTGATATTCCACCGTGAGATCATGGGGCTGTCTCCTGGACTTGTGGTTCACGAAATTCATAGCCTGCTAGTTTATTTAAGAGGTTTCTCAGCTTGTGCTACTAATTATGCTGTAATTATAGCAAATTCTCACCGGAATGCAATGAATCTTGAATTGGTACTTCCACGTGGTTTTGAATGGGCTGATCATCGGCAACATGAATTGTATCCTGAGCAAACGAGAGACGTTCAAAGTAAATTGATAGACCTACAATAGCTGGCATAAATAACTCTGTCATCTACGCGGACATGACTTGTTCGTAGAGAATCCTCATCATTGGCACATATTGGGAAAGATCAGTCTCGTGAACTCCGTTTGCCGAACTCCCTTCCCGATGTTAAAGTCCGGCAACGGTCGTCATCTGTGAGAGTCACTGCGATCTAGAGCTTATGTACTCGACGCTGCCCACTTGTACAAACTCTTCATGCTTACGAGTCGTTGTGTTGATGAGAGATCGGAGCTTGTTTGTGTTTTGTGTTTATAGACTGGCATACAATGTGCACAGTAAGCACAAGGTTGATCGATCGAATCGTTGTTGTGAGCTAGCATGCGTTGATCAGAGTTGTCGTGGAATCGATGTGGACCGGCCTGAAGCATTATTTGCCAATATTATTGATCTAAGCTAGCACCCGATTGAAATATCGTTGCTAGATCCACTGCCCATTTGGAACAAAGTCCGGTCAACTCCACCGATAACACCTCAGTTTCCAGTCATGCCGTAATTAATCTCATCATGGGGAGAAGACCAACTAGAGTGCTCCGGTACGATAGGTTGAGGCGGCGAAGACAATCAGGCTTGCAAGCCTCAGGCGAAGACAATCAGCCTGTCCAATTGGGATTCTCCGTTAGGAAATTAGGCTTGGGAATCGTCGCTACTGTGCTTGTATGCTGGATGGTGCGTGGGCTTGCAATGGCCGGAAGAAAGAAACAATAGTAGAGCAATTTTTGAGCACGTGCAGGAGCAGTTCACGACGCGACTCATTTTGCTTCGTCTACCAAGTGGAGGGTGAATTCTCTTGTCCCGTACCTTTACCCTTTAGACTTCTCTAGTCCCTTTGTGTGGTATCAGTGCCAACACAACATAGGTCACCATAGCTACCCAAACCTCAGCGAGCGGGATCCGGACGTGTTGCACCACTATTGGATGAAGCGGGAGCACAAGGACGTGAAATGGTTGCCGGAGCACAAGAAGCAGAGTACCTTGTGGTACATGCTCTTCTGGAGGGCCGTGGCGGCTGAGTTCGGGATGACGACCATGGAGGATATCTGGATGTTGCAGAGCAATCTCTACAACGAGGTAGACTTGCCCATGATGGCCATCAGCGGGCCGCGCAGGATGGTGCTCGTCATTGGGAGGACCCTGACTATCGTCGTCATTCACGCCTGGCCTTTCCTGGTGCTGGATACTTCCAAGGACCAAGTGTTTCTTGTTCACGATCTTTCCATACCTATTCTTCTCTTGCTTGTTCATGATGAACACACAGATCAACCATCTCCTCCCCCACACGACCCATGCGGCGGACTCAGACTGGTACAAGCACCAGGTCGTCACAGCGCAGGATTTTGGAGTCGGGAGCAAGTTCTGCCAGGTCTCTTCAGCGGCGGTTTGAACTTCCAGGCCTACTCTCCACCGTGAACCATCGCCACCTCCCTCAATAGCAGCCCATTGTCGCTCATCTCTGTGAAAAATACGACGTCTCTTACTCAACCGCTAAAGGTTACATCCATGCCATTTCCTTGCATCACCAGCATTCGAAGAGCATTCAGAGTACAAAGGTAGAATACGTTGAATAGGTGTTGATTAGCTGCCTGCTACGCCAGGAAAATTTGTGTAATTCTTTTTCAGTCGATATACCAACCGGTCTCAAAATTACAGAAGACCTTTGATTGCTTCCTGTAAGTACTCTTGTGCGATGACTCTGCTCGTGTATGTGTTGCTTTTGTTTGTCTCTGAGATTTTTATGTCCATGCTGAGTATCGTCCTATCATTTGCCAACACGAAACTGGCGTTTGGAGGAATTAGGTTACTCACACACTTGGGATTTTGATGAACATTCATGTGTTCAAACCTCTGAACTCGTACGGCTTACCTCATCTTCGACTGCACAGGAGAACCCCTCAATCTTGGTCGGTGCTACTTTGGTCTGGTCTGAGTTGGGCTCACTTCAATTGGGTTTGAAAGTTGTGTGGATACGCAGCCTGGTAAGGAGTCATCATTAATTCGGTCTTGATATCTCCACAGTACACCAAAATCTCTCATCAGTGAGGAACCTGGATGGGTGTCAGTTACTTCGATTGTACATGAGCTCCTTCATTTGGCTTGAACAACAGGTTTGAGTAATTTAGTTCTGTAGCTGAAGGTTAGCACAGTGGTCGACACTGATCAAGGTTAAAGTAATGACTCTTTTGGTCCTTACAGTACATGTGGAGACTTGGAACCCAAGAGATGGGTATCATCTTTGGTCAGTCCTGAATTCTTTTGTAATAGATTCTGATGTTGACATAATCGTTTTGCGTGAAGTGGGTCGTTCTTAGCAAGTACTTCCGCCTCGGTAGTGCCAATGTACTTAACTTACTCCGATCTAATTCATGGTTTTCGGTAATTAGAACTCAGATCCAGTAGGTCCCATAATTCTGTCTATTGCATTCTGAACGTCTTTGTTGTGTCTGCGTCCTCGCTAACTTGCTCTGCATTTGCTCTTACTAGATCGGTGCCACTTACCCGTTCTAAAGTACCGTTTCAACCTACCAACAATGCCATCGAAATGCACAACACGGTCCAGTATTTCAAACATCCACACTTCAATGCAAAACACAGCTGCAACCAAGACGAGCTTCCATTGCCCCCGAAATTAAAATAATACTGCAATTTTTCAAAGTTTAATAAGTGGTCTTTAGAAGAGATTAAGAAGACAAATTGGGAAAAACTCACAAAATGATGTATAGCTCACTCTCACCGTTTTCAGAATTTCCATGTAGTAAGGGTTTCTTCAATACTTATATGATAACAGGGTGACATTGAGGTGATACTTCAGTAACAACATGATATATAGGTCATACCACCGTCACTGAACCTCAATATTTCTTAGTATTTGGCTACTAATTTCTCTTTGTTTTCAGAAGTCCTTCAGCAGCATCATCCACCACAATATTTGTTTTCACTATGATTTTACTTTTTTAATCTTTTTAAGCCAAGATTTAGATTTACGATTTCACTATATTTAGACTTTAGTTCATTACTACCCTAACTGTAGACTCTTTGCCCCACTATGGTTATTTGAGTATGTCATTTTTTATAATTGCAATATATATTGTAAAGCAAGAGAGGACTTTTCTCAAAAATCATGATTTGGTGTAAGTTAAATATAAAGTAAGAAAGTTATTGAACATATATGATACCATACCTATTACCACATACATTTGCTTTTTACATTCATTCTCAATTGCAAAAGTAAAAGCTCTTGATTATACTTTATGATTATATATATATATATATATATATATATATATATACATATATATATATATACATATATATATATATACATATATATATATATATACATATATATATATACATATATATATATATACATATATATATATATACATATATATATATACATATATATATATATATACATATATATATATATATACATATAGATTTTAGTATGTAATTTAAAAGAAGATCTTTGGCATCATGACTTCTTCAAGTCCAACAAGGGATGCTTCTTTCAAAAATGATGGTGATAACAATTCAAGTAAAACAACCACAAATAATGATAGTGACTCCAATTCTGAAAATCCAAACAAAAACCAAGATGTGCTTATGAACCATAATGTGATCATAAATGTGATCGATGTGGATAATGAAGAACAACACAATGATGTGATCAATGACTCAGATGAAGAATTGCTAGATGTTAAAACCAATTTGGAAAGTGAGGACAACTCCCTTCATACTTTTTGGGGCCATGTTGGTCCTGTGCAAGCTGTGGCTTGTGATTATTCAAATGCTGGATTGATTGCTTCTGGAAGTGAAGACGATCTTGTCTATCTTTGGCAAGTTGGCAGTGAGGATTTGCATCTAAAACTTCAAGGTCATACCGACACCGTTTCATCGCTAGAATTTAGCCATGATGGTTGTTTGTTGGCTTCCGGAGGCTACGATGGCATCGTCAATATTTGGGAGAGCTCGACCGGAACACTCAAACACAAGCTTGAAGGGCCTTCTGGAACCGTGGAGTGGTTGCAATGGCATCCGAAAGGCCACCTTGTGCTTGCAGGATCGGACGATTTCACAGCATGGCTATGGAATGCAGACGAAGGGACGTCGATGCAAGTGTTTCATGGCCACTCTGGACCTGTAACTTGCGGAGGTTTCACCCCTGATGGAAAACTGATTTGCACAGGATCTGAAGATGAGAGCTTACGAGTGTGGAATCCCAGAAGCGGAGAGACAGTGCATGTGGTGCAAGGACGCCACTTTCATTGTGGTATCATAACTTGTGTAGGCTTCACCGACGATTCCTCGATAGCCATGGTTGGAGCCCAAGATGCGAAAGCGAGCCTTGTGAAGATTCAAACAGGAGAGGTGGTTGGGTCGTTCACGGAGCATTTGGATGCTGTCACATGTGGAAGCATCTTGTCTCCTATGCCATTTGCAGCAACCGGTGATCTGGATGGGAGACTCATGATTTGGGACATGCACACCTTTGCAGTTCGCAATATCTGCGAGCATGAAGGGGAAGTGCTTCAATGCTTGTGGTCTCAAGAATCGCAACTCGTGTACTCAGGTTGCGCTGATGGGAAGGTGCGTGTGTGGGACCATCGCACAGGAGCTTGTGAGCGGGTATTCCATGGTCATACAGATAGGATCCAAAGTCTTGCGGTGGCCCAAAACGGGAGAATTGTTATCTCCGGATCTGATGATTGCTCTTGTCGTGTATTTGAAGTTTAAATGATTCAACAATTTCCAAAGTTTTTCAATTAACTCTAAATGAATTCAGACATGCATGCATGTCTCGAGAATTAATTGAGTCAAAATACTACTCCTACGGTAACGGCTAACTTGTTGTAATCATTTGATTGCATGTAACAAAACTCCATTCAATATTCAAGTGCTAGTTACCAAAAACCTATTCAGTTTTTTCCCGATGCAATTTGGACTAAATGTAAAACACAGAATTCCTCATGAAACGAAAAGGATGGTCTAACCTTGCCATCCTGCAGGCCCTTCTGGAAACCTGACATTGTGTAATCTCACTCCATGAAACCCACCCAAATTAACTAACTGCTATCATCAGTAAACGTCATGCACGAAGCAAACTTAACGAGATCTACTTAATAATATCTAGAGACACCAACTCTCAAGAGTCAATTCACGATGACTTTGAAACGTTACGGATTGAAAACTTAAGAACTACAATTCGACGAAACTGTCTATCGCAATCTGGAATTTATAATTCGCCTAAGCCATTGGAAGAAAGTGTCCTACCAGTGTACAGAAGTCTATTCAGAGAGCTCAGCATCATAGATAACACTTTTGAGATCAGAACAGAAATCGCATACATTAGGCATAATAATTAAGAGATTGGAAAATGAACCAAATCAGATTAATACAAGCAGATTCGTCCACAGGATGTGCAGACTGTAATGTTCGGACACTTGACTAGATTGTGAGTTGTCCAATGTAAGGGATCATATCAATTGTTTCAGAGCGTAGTTAACGTATTAATTCAACTGCGTACAGATACTGAACTAGGAAGGGAAGCATCTTTCTTGACTGGTTCACTTGAGCTTGAAACGTTCTCAGTAGCATCTGACTCCATGGAAGTCTTTCCTAATTTCTGCACAGGAACACAATGAATGAGGAAGGAGTGTATGCAAATCAATACAAAGACTAAGCTAAGATGAATGCTGCTAGTGTTGAAACCAATTCTATGAGGAGGTTCAAATGAACTCCAAAGATTGAGTTCGGTGCTCAATAGGCGCATAGCGAATACCTCCCTAATAATATATATTAAAATTTGAATAGTATAGAATGAGGTGTGAACCTGATTCAGTGATCTGTCATTTTCCACCTCCATTCTCCTGACATCCTCATAAGTGAGACCAAACCATTCGTCTATCCAATGAAAACATCGTTTGTTACTCTCCGTAAACAATGATCTCTCCGCCTGCGTCATCACCATTGTTTAATAATCATCACAAGGATCCTTGATTCTAAATTTTAAGAACTTGCTGCAGTTTCTTTCAATCAAAAGCAGAGTCGACAAGGAGAAAGACAAACACACCCCTAGAAGAGCCTGCTCCAATCTGTAACCGAAGCCCCAGTATGGTACATCCACCGTGACCAGTTTGTAGGCAGTCATTACTGGATTGCACGAAGCCTGCATAGACACTCGCTGTCAGCCTTTGTAAGAGCGATTTGATTCACGTCCACGTTGTACTCAAATCAGGTTTCTCTCAAGGCGTTTCGTAAAGGATATTACATGTAAAGAGTGTAGTGCAATTCCAGAGAACAAGAACTAAGTAGAATTTCAGAAAAGACGGCTGTGCAAACTATAAAAATATAAGCTAACCACTTCATCAAGGTCACACTCTAATGTGCTTATCGTGAACATTAGCACATTATATCGTTATTCATATTTTTGAAGAGTAAAAGTAAATGTTGACGAAAATTAGGTGGTCTTCTTCTCTGGATAATGCAGATAATCAGTTACGTACTGAAGCTGTGCGCACAGTGGTGATTACAGTAGTCACGTAGCATACTTTTGTTTCACGTAGCATACAGTTGGCATACCTGCCAACCAGGTGTAAGCGGTCCTCTCCCGGTTTTTTCAGATTTGAATTTGGTGAGGTCGATCTCTGGTCCACCTACAACGTAACTCCAGTAATCCTTTAAATTTGACCCAATGTCCAGATTCTCCACCTTCCTTGCAGCAAGAGCCTCCTTATTCAAGTTGTGTACCTAAAAATAAGGGCGGCAATATTAATTAGAGTTCACAACACACACAGAGTACCAACTACAACACCATTTTCAGGAAGTATGATTCCCTTCTAACAAATCTAGCAATTTCTTAAATATAAATAAAATCCCAACAACAATGTTTTCAACAACTCACATTTGGGGAGTTGCCGTTATCTGCTACGTGGATGGTTTCGATGGTAAGCTTGAACCTGTTCAAGTATGGACACTGCACATGCTTTAAGTCAGTCACCTATGGCCAACTCGACAATTCTCAGCTGTTCCAAAGTCCAACCAACTCATTCAAAAATTGCAAAATTGTCGTCAAAAATTGCATCGCTAGCAACAATGATATTAAGTTCCGTTATTACAAGTCACTGTAATATCCCAGAGTGTATTTCAAAAATGGAGAGTGCCTAACCTTGAGTACTGATATTCCAGTGAATCGGTTTTGTAGTGGCCGTTCACAGAAAGATCCCCCACATGTTAGTTTTCATGCATGAATCCGCAGTCAATGCATGATTCACGTTCTAGAATAACTGCATTACCTACTCCACTCATCAATGTCTGCAAACGTTACTAGGTGAAATCCTAAGGGTGAATTTAAATGACCAGCTCTTGGTTTCATTACACATCAAGTGCTGCCTAGAGTCTGAAGAAGTCCCATATCGATACCTTGTGCCTACTACAGCCAGTTTGAGCAGGTGCTGATCAAATGTTGGAATCTACCAAATCATGAAGTTCAAAACCCTGGCAAATGGACATGCAGCAGAAGGAAGTAACCTGTTTTGCACTTCGGGTAGGCATTCCACGCCTCCTCCTCGATATACATAAATTTCGTTGGAACGAATGTTGACAACCATGTGGGTATTTTGCTGCACCCAAAGAAAAATCCAGAAAGCTGCTTTGTGAAAGGCAACGTATGCAGATTGATTCTCCACGAGCAACACGGGACCGTGAAAATTGGCTTCTGAATGACAAGAACAGAGGTTTAAAAATCCATGGCGGATCTCACCTTTGTAAATGGTAGATTTTTGAGGTATATTGACCCTGACCGAACTCTTCATCCTCGAAAGGCCTATTTATCAGAACTTCCACACCTTCGCCGCCAGCTGTCTGCTGCTCTTGTATTTTGGTCACCATATACATTTGTGCTATTCTATACTGCAAACCCAACCACCTGTTGATCAGTACCAAAAAATTGCTTGAACCACTGATCAAGGAAATAGTTCTCAATTGCATGCCTACTAGGTTTTGCCTGAATTAACCCTCACAATGTCAAGTTCACGTAGCAGGTACTAGATTTTCACATGGTGATCAATGCAACCGGCTCTTCCTGTCCTCCTTGACACATGTTCACTTCACTCTTGCTGCCGAGAGTAAGGTACATATCCAGCCCACATCCTCGAAGGTGACGTCAATAGTCAGAAAGCCATTCATGTAGCGACCATCTTTGAAGTAGAAGTAGGGCTGGGGGACCAAGGATTCGCAACCACCGGGGAAGTAGAAGTAGGGCTCCGGTACCAAGTATTCCCTGAAGTGGTCCTCCAGGAATTTCCGATCGCCAGCCAGATGATTCCACTCCTTACACACTAGGCGCAGCTGGAAGAACTTATGAAACGGTACCTTCGCATATATGATCTCCATGGCAACATAGTCCTTCAAATTCCCCCACAGCGTCGGATCCATGGCAACATCATCCTTTATATCCCCCAACAGCATCGCATCTTCCCTCAAATTCCTCGACGGCCTTGGTGCCATGGCGCTCTCGCCCCCGATCGACAATGAAGCTCCTTATCAGCAGAAATTCCCTTCTCAAGTATCTATGGTTGCAAAAATTCCCAATGCACAACTCTGATCAATGCCTGGATTCCTGCAGTTGCAAATTGCTTCCAAGATGAGTGGGACAATGAAACCGGTAATCAGCAAATTCATCATTAGTTCACGGCACACTTCGACCACGAGTTGTGAGACTATCATTAAGCAAGCTTCATCAACCCAGGCAAAAGAAACCTCTCAATGCTACTTTCAGAACATCCCAAATCTTCTACCATCTTCCAGAATACCCTAAGTTCATTGAACAAGCATGGGCCCATGATCACAAAACACATCCTGAAAACGAGCAACCTGCCAAATTCCATCGAGATGGCGGTGAGCCGTGACCCAACCATGAATCTCCTAACGTTCAATTTAACAGCAACTTGGTGTCACCACAAAAAGCTCTAAAGATTTTCACACTGCAAGCATCTCATCTAAGCAGGCCAAGAACAATGCCCTAGAAAACGACTTCAATCCTGGCACTTCAAACACACCACACCAACATGACTCAAACCCCAAGCTTCGAAGTTCTGCGTCCACCGATCACCGAAACTGAAATCATGCTAGCCTACAAGGCTTTTCAACATCGCACCGAATCGTCTTTCAGCAATGCAGAAGAAACCATGGCATCATTGTACCACAACACCGGTGCTGACAACACCGTACCTAAGAACACTCTTCACAGCCGACTCTACAACAACGTCAAACACACAAAGACAGAAATGATCCCTTGCACCCCACACCTGGAAACCCAGATTCTCACACCACCACCAAAACAGCAACAACTCACTCTCAAATCACAAAAACGAAACAGAAGCCCTAAGGATGAACCTCACAAGCTTGAATCAGCCATGTGGATGCTATCAGATGCATGTGGTCACATTCACCAGTACATAAACCTGAGACTCCCAAATCCCAGCAAGGAGTGATGACACACAGGAATTGATGCAGCTCAAAGAGTGATGCCTTGCAAGGTCCATTACTGATAGAAAACCTCACCTTCAACTCCAAGATAATTGCAGCTTCTGAGTTGCAACTGTGAAGTTATCACTCTCTTTTAGCAGCTGACATGCTGTAATAAGAAACGTTCTTTAGTTCCTGAAATACATCTGAGACAAACTCCTAGAACATGATATAATTACATGGAAAAGTAAAACACATTTAGAAAGGGGCTTTATATTGTAACTAGAATATGGATAAACTTTTACATGGAAGTAAAGCAGTTATTTTGATGATAAAAGCCAAAGGTTTTTAAATTGACTTGTGAGAAGAAACGTGGGGTCTGTTTGCTTGCAACATCATATTTTTATTTTTTTTTGAGCAAATGAACGAATTTCATTGCAAAGAAGGAAATACAAACCCTCAAGCAACATCACATTCCATTTCAGCCCACTACCAACAGAGGTGTCGTTCGGCAGTGACATATTTAGTATAAAGTTGGCTCAGGCGACAAGAATTTGAGTCTTCGAAGTTGTTTTGCTCGACCCCGGTTTTATGCAGTTTGCTTACTCAGTGAAGTCACAAAAGACAAGGCGGGGGCCCACTTGAACAAACAATCTCTGGACAATTAGATTGGTTAATTTGGGTGCAAACCATCCTTCCCTACTATAGTGGAAAGTCCGCTGGTGACGTGGATTCACCCCTTATGTTGACTGTGGGTGCGTTTACATCTCGTGCTGGCAGAAGCAGGGAGCCTACTCCGGAATAGGCTCCCTACTTATTTCGTAGGCAAAAAGCTGAGTGAACTTGGCTTTTTGCCTATGAAATCAGCAGGGAGCCTAATCCGGAGTAGGCTCCTTGCCCCTGCCAGGAGGAGATGTAAACGCACACGAAGTAGTTCACTGGAGTTCCTTAAGCCACATGATGTGGATTATTGTGGTTAACATTCTGAGGTTTATGTGATGCAGCTTCGAGTTGTAGATAGAGTATGGTTAGGAGACATAAAGGACAAAAATATAAAAGTGGCGACAGGAACTATTATTGGACTTGGATGACATGGTGTTTTTCATACTCGTCCAATACCTGAGGACTATGTAGTATGTTTGGTATACGTCTGTGAATTCACGTCGTAATAGTGTTGTCAATGATACGGATCAGGGTTTACAATTCTGTGTGCCTATCAATTTTGTTTACAAATAGTATGTAAGCTTGTCGAGGAGTAGTAGGTGGGACTATGTGCATTGTTTGTGCGTAGAATTAATTCGTAGTTTGCAACACACGTCAGATGCATACACAGTACCCTATGTAAAGGTTACACTATATTATATACAGGTATATAAACATACTTGAATCGTTGAATATATAATTATTAAGTTTCTACCGTAGTAAATATGTTATTCTTGAACCATACACATGTTAGTATGGGAGGGGCAGACAACATTTACGACAAGCAGTTGTACAGAATCAGAAACGGCGTTCACTGAGACACGTGTAAAATTGGCGTTACGGGGTTGACGCCAAGTTCAATTTCATCATGCAGTTAAGTGATTTGGATTCGTTGATCTGTATTCGAACCCGTTCATTGACAACATGTCTGTGCAGCGATCATAACCGATGTGCGATGAATGCCGAATTCTTGAGGTTCTATGTGCGATTCACGTAGATCTACATATGTACTATGTTGTTTCATCTTGGGACGGCCGAGGCTTTCGCAGCTTCGCGGCAAAAAATGCCCGCAGCGACGCAGTGCAATGAACGACTGGTCCATATGGACAGGATTTTTCCAAGTCGTTTTCTATCGCACAGGGTCTGGAATGACATAAACAAGCGTCCTTTATGGAGTCTTAATTTCGCGAATTCCTACTAGTGGCAGTAGTGTGGTATTGATCATCTTGAACGTTTGGATGTTAAATTCAAGATTCTCTTTTGATATTCCACCGTGAGATCATGGGGCTGTCTCCTGGACTTGTGGTTCACGAAATTCATAGCCTGCTAGTTTATTTAAGAGGTTTCTCAGCTTGTGCTACTAATTATGCTGTAATTATAGCAAATTCTCACCGGAATGCAATGAATCTTGAATTGGTACTTCCACGTGGTTTTGAATGGGCTGATCATCGGCAACATGAATTGTATCCTGAGCAAACGAGAGACGTTCAAAGTAAATTGATAGACCTACAATAGCTGGCATAAATAACTCTGTCATCTACGCGGACATGACTTGTTCGTAGAGAATCCTCATCATTGGCACATATTGGGAAAGATCAGTCTCGTGAACTCCGTTTGCCGAACTCCCTTCCCGATGTTAAAGTCCGGCAACGGTCGTCATCTGTGAGAGTCACTGCGATCTAGAGCTTATGTACTCGACGCTGCCCACTTGTACAAACTCTTCATGCTTACGAGTCGTTGTGTTGATGAGAGATCGGAGCTTGTTTGTGTTTTGTGTTTATAGACTGGCATACAATGTGCACAGTAAGCACAAGGTTGATCGATCGAATCGTTGTTGTGAGCTAGCATGCGTTGATCAGAGTTGTCGTGGAATCGATGTGGACCGGCCTGAAGCATTATTTGCCAATATTATTGATCTAAGCTAGCACCCGATTGAAATATCGTTGCTAGATCCACTGCCCATTTGGAACAAAGTCCGGTCAACTCCACCGATAACACCTCAGTTTCCAGTCATGCCGTAATTAATCTCATCATGGGGAGAAGACCAACTAGAGTGCTCCGGTACGATAGGTTGAGGCGGCGAAGACAATCAGGCTTGCAAGCCTCAGGCGAAGACAATCAGCCTGTCCAATTGGGATTCTCCGTTAGGAAATTAGGCTTGGGAATCGTCGCTACTGTGCTTGTATGCTGGATGGTGCGTGGGCTTGCAATGGCCGGAAGAAAGAAACAATAGTAGAGCAATTTTTGAGCACGTGCAGGAGCAGTTCACGACGCGACTCATTTTGCTTCGTCTACCAAGTGGAGGGTGAATTCTCTTGTCCCGTACCTTTACCCTTTAGACTTCTCTAGTCCCTTTGTGTGGTATCAGTGCCAACACAACATAGGTCACCATAGCTACCCAAACCTCAGCGAGCGGGATCCGGACGTGTTGCACCACTATTGGATGAAGCGGGAGCACAAGGACGTGAAATGGTTGCCGGAGCACAAGAAGCAGAGTACCTTGTGGTACATGCTCTTCTGGAGGGCCGTGGCGGCTGAGTTCGGGATGACGACCATGGAGGATATCTGGATGTTGCAGAGCAATCTCTACAACGAGGTAGACTTGCCCATGATGGCCATCAGCGGGCCGCGCAGGATGGTGCTCGTCATTGGGAGGACCCTGACTATCGTCGTCATTCACGCCTGGCCTTTCCTGGTGCTGGATACTTCCAAGGACCAAGTGTTTCTTGTTCACGATCTTTCCATACCTATTCTTCTCTTGCTTGTTCATGATGAACACACAGATCAACCATCTCCTCCCCCACACGACCCATGCGGCGGACTCAGACTGGTACAAGCACCAGGTCGTCACAGCGCAGGATTTTGGAGTCGGGAGCAAGTTCTGCCAGGTCTCTTCAGCGGCGGTTTGAACTTCCAGGCCTACTCTCCACCGTGAACCATCGCCACCTCCCTCAATAGCAGCCCATTGTCGCTCATCTCTGTGAAAAATACGACGTCTCTTACTCAACCGCTAAAGGTTACATCCATGCCATTTCCTTGCATCACCAGCATTCGAAGAGCATTCAGAGTACAAAGGTAGAATACGTTGAATAGGTGTTGATTAGCTGCCTGCTACGCCAGGAAAATTTGTGTAATTCTTTTTCAGTCGATATACCAACCGGTCTCAAAATTACAGAAGACCTTTGATTGCTTCCTGTAAGTACTCTTGTGCGATGACTCTGCTCGTGTATGTGTTGCTTTTGTTTGTCTCTGAGATTTTTATGTCCATGCTGAGTATCGTCCTATCATTTGCCAACACGAAACTGGCGTTTGGAGGAATTAGGTTACTCACACACTTGGGATTTTGATGAACATTCATGTGTTCAAACCTCTGAACTCGTACGGCTTACCTCATCTTCGACTGCACAGGAGAACCCCTCAATCTTGGTCGGTGCTACTTTGGTCTGGTCTGAGTTGGGCTCACTTCAATTGGGTTTGAAAGTTGTGTGGATACGCAGCCTGGTAAGGAGTCATCATTAATTCGGTCTTGATATCTCCACAGTACACCAAAATCTCTCATCAGTGAGGAACCTGGATGGGTGTCAGTTACTTCGATTGTACATGAGCTCCTTCATTTGGCTTGAACAACAGGTTTGAGTAATTTAGTTCTGTAGCTGAAGGTTAGCACAGTGGTCGACACTGATCAAGGTTAAAGTAATGACTCTTTTGGTCCTTACAGTACATGTGGAGACTTGGAACCCAAGAGATGGGTATCATCTTTGGTCAGTCCTGAATTCTTTTGTAATAGATTCTGATGTTGACATAATCGTTTTGCGTGAAGTGGGTCGTTCTTAGCAAGTACTTCCGCCTCGGTAGTGCCAATGTACTTAACTTACTCCGATCTAATTCATGGTTTTCGGTAATTAGAACTCAGATCCAGTAGGTCCCATAATTCTGTCTATTGCATTCTGAACGTCTTTGTTGTGTCTGCGTCCTCGCTAACTTGCTCTGCATTTGCTCTTACTAGATCGGTGCCACTTACCCGTTCTAAAGTACCGTTTCAACCTACCAACAATGCCATCGAAATGCACAACACGGTCCAGTATTTCAAACATCCACACTTCAATGCAAAACACAGCTGCAACCAAGACGAGCTTCCATTGCCCCCGAAATTAAAATAATACTGCAATTTTTCAAAGTTTAATAAGTGGTCTTTAGAAGAGATTAAGAAGACAAATTGGGAAAAACTCACAAAATGATGTATAGCTCACTCTCACCGTTTTCAGAATTTCCATGTAGTAAGGGTTTCTTCAATACTTATATGATAACAGGGTGACATTGAGGTGATACTTCAGTAACAACATGATATATAGGTCATACCACCGTCACTGAACCTCAATATTTCTTAGTATTTGGCTACTAATTTCTCTTTGTTTTCAGAAGTCCTTCAGCAGCATCATCCACCACAATATTTGTTTTCACTATGATTTTACTTTTTTAATCTTTTTAAGCCAAGATTTAGATTTACGATTTCACTATATTTAGACTTTAGTTCATTACTACCCTAACTGTAGACTCTTTGCCCCACTATGGTTATTTGAGTATGTCATTTTTTATAATTGCAATATATATTGTAAAGCAAGAGAGGACTTTTCTCAAAAATCATGATTTGGTGTAAGTTAAATATAAAGTAAGAAAGTTATTGAACATATATGATACCATACCTATTACCACATACATTTGCTTTTTACATTCATTCTCAATTGCAAAAGTAAAAGCTCTTGATTATACTTTATGATTATATATATATATATATATATATATATATATATATACATATATATATATATACATATATATATATATACATATATATATATATATACATATATATATATATACATATATATATATATACATATATATATATATACATATATATATATATACATATATATATATATATACATATATATATATATACATATATATATATATATACATATATATATATATATACATATAGATTTTAGTATGTAATTTAAAAGAAGATCTTTGGCATCATGACTTCTTCAAGTCCAACAAGGGATGCTTCTTTCAAAAATGATGGTGATAACAATTCAAGTAAAACAACCACAAATAATGATAGTGACTCCAATTCTGAAAATCCAAACAAAAACCAAGATGTGCTTATGAACCATAATGTGATCATAAATGTGATCGATGTGGATAATGAAGAACAACACAATGATGTGATCAATGACTCAGATGAAGAATTGCTAGATGTTAAAACCAATTTGGAAAGTGAGGACAACTCCCTTCATACTTTTTGGGGCCATGTTGGTCCTGTGCAAGCTGTGGCTTGTGATTATTCAAATGCTGGATTGATTGCTTCTGGAAGTGAAGACGATCTTGTCTATCTTTGGCAAGTTGGCAGTGAGGATTTGCATCTAAAACTTCAAGGTCATACCGACACCGTTTCATCGCTAGAATTTAGCCATGATGGTTGTTTGTTGGCTTCCGGAGGCTACGATGGCATCGTCAATATTTGGGAGAGCTCGACCGGAACACTCAAACACAAGCTTGAAGGGCCTTCTGGAACCGTGGAGTGGTTGCAATGGCATCCGAAAGGCCACCTTGTGCTTGCAGGATCGGACGATTTCACAGCATGGCTATGGAATGCAGACGAAGGGACGTCGATGCAAGTGTTTCATGGCCACTCTGGACCTGTAACTTGCGGAGGTTTCACCCCTGATGGAAAACTGATTTGCACAGGATCTGAAGATGAGAGCTTACGAGTGTGGAATCCCAGAAGCGGAGAGACAGTGCATGTGGTGCAAGGACGCCACTTTCATTGTGGTATCATAACTTGTGTAGGCTTCACCGACGATTCCTCGATAGCCATGGTTGGAGCCCAAGATGCGAAAGCGAGCCTTGTGAAGATTCAAACAGGAGAGGTGGTTGGGTCGTTCACGGAGCATTTGGATGCTGTCACATGTGGAAGCATCTTGTCTCCTATGCCATTTGCAGCAACCGGTGATCTGGATGGGAGACTCATGATTTGGGACATGCACACCTTTGCAGTTCGCAATATCTGCGAGCATGAAGGGGAAGTGCTTCAATGCTTGTGGTCTCAAGAATCGCAACTCGTGTACTCAGGTTGCGCTGATGGGAAGGTGCGTGTGTGGGACCATCGCACAGGAGCTTGTGAGCGGGTATTCCATGGTCATACAGATAGGATCCAAAGTCTTGCGGTGGCCCAAAACGGGAGAATTGTTATCTCCGGATCTGATGATTGCTCTTGTCGTGTATTTGAAGTTTAAATGATTCAACAATTTCCAAAGTTTTTCAATTAACTCTAAATGAATTCAGACATGCATGCATGTCTCGAGAATTAATTGAGTCAAAATACTACTCCTACGGTAACGGCTAACTTGTTGTAATCATTTGATTGCATGTAACAAAACTCCATTCAATATTCAAGTGCTAGTTACCAAAAACCTATTCAGTTTTTTCCCGATGCAATTTGGACTAAATGTAAAACACAGAATTCCTCATGAAACGAAAAGGATGGTCTAACCTTGCCATCCTGCAGGCCCTTCTGGAAACCTGACATTGTGTAATCTCACTCCATGAAACCCACCCAAATTAACTAACTGCTATCATCAGTAAACGTCATGCACGAAGCAAACTTAACGAGATCTACTTAATAATATCTAGAGACACCAACTCTCAAGAGTCAATTCACGATGACTTTGAAACGTTACGGATTGAAAACTTAAGAACTACAATTCGACGAAACTGTCTATCGCAATCTGGAATTTATAATTCGCCTAAGCCATTGGAAGAAAGTGTCCTACCAGTGTACAGAAGTCTATTCAGAGAGCTCAGCATCATAGATAACACTTTTGAGATCAGAACAGAAATCGCATACATTAGGCATAATAATTAAGAGATTGGAAAATGAACCAAATCAGATTAATACAAGCAGATTCGTCCACAGGATGTGCAGACTGTAATGTTCGGACACTTGACTAGATTGTGAGTTGTCCAATGTAAGGGATCATATCAATTGTTTCAGAGCGTAGTTAACGTATTAATTCAACTGCGTACAGATACTGAACTAGGAAGGGAAGCATCTTTCTTGACTGGTTCACTTGAGCTTGAAACGTTCTCAGTAGCATCTGACTCCATGGAAGTCTTTCCTAATTTCTGCACAGGAACACAATGAATGAGGAAGGAGTGTATGCAAATCAATACAAAGACTAAGCTAAGATGAATGCTGCTAGTGTTGAAACCAATTCTATGAGGAGGTTCAAATGAACTCCAAAGATTGAGTTCGGTGCTCAATAGGCGCATAGCGAATACCTCCCTAATAATATATATTAAAATTTGAATAGTATAGAATGAGGTGTGAACCTGATTCAGTGATCTGTCATTTTCCACCTCCATTCTCCTGACATCCTCATAAGTGAGACCAAACCATTCGTCTATCCAATGAAAACATCGTTTGTTACTCTCCGTAAACAATGATCTCTCCGCCTGCGTCATCACCATTGTTTAATAATCATCACAAGGATCCTTGATTCTAAATTTTAAGAACTTGCTGCAGTTTCTTTCAATCAAAAGCAGAGTCGACAAGGAGAAAGACAAACACACCCCTAGAAGAGCCTGCTCCAATCTGTAACCGAAGCCCCAGTATGGTACATCCACCGTGACCAGTTTGTAGGCAGTCATTACTGGATTGCACGAAGCCTGCATAGACACTCGCTGTCAGCCTTTGTAAGAGCGATTTGATTCACGTCCACGTTGTACTCAAATCAGGTTTCTCTCAAGGCGTTTCGTAAAGGATATTACATGTAAAGAGTGTAGTGCAATTCCAGAGAACAAGAACTAAGTAGAATTTCAGAAAAGACGGCTGTGCAAACTATAAAAATATAAGCTAACCACTTCATCAAGGTCACACTCTAATGTGCTTATCGTGAACATTAGCACATTATATCGTTATTCATATTTTTGAAGAGTAAAAGTAAATGTTGACGAAAATTAGGTGGTCTTCTTCTCTGGATAATGCAGATAATCAGTTACGTACTGAAGCTGTGCGCACAGTGGTGATTACAGTAGTCACGTAGCATACTTTTGTTTCACGTAGCATACAGTTGGCATACCTGCCAACCAGGTGTAAGCGGTCCTCTCCCGGTTTTTTCAGATTTGAATTTGGTGAGGTCGATCTCTGGTCCACCTACAACGTAACTCCAGTAATCCTTTAAATTTGACCCAATGTCCAGATTCTCCACCTTCCTTGCAGCAAGAGCCTCCTTATTCAAGTTGTGTACCTAAAAATAAGGGCGGCAATATTAATTAGAGTTCACAACACACACAGAGTACCAACTACAACACCATTTTCAGGAAGTATGATTCCCTTCTAACAAATCTAGCAATTTCTTAAATATAAATAAAATCCCAACAACAATGTTTTCAACAACTCACATTTGGGGAGTTGCCGTTATCTGCTACGTGGATGGTTTCGATGGTAAGCTTGAACCTGTTCAAGTATGGACACTGCACATGCTTTAAGTCAGTCACCTATGGCCAACTCGACAATTCTCAGCTGTTCCAAAGTCCAACCAACTCATTCAAAAATTGCAAAATTGTCGTCAAAAATTGCATCGCTAGCAACAATGATATTAAGTTCCGTTATTACAAGTCACTGTAATATCCCAGAGTGTATTTCAAAAATGGAGAGTGCCTAACCTTGAGTACTGATATTCCAGTGAATCGGTTTTGTAGTGGCCGTTCACAGAAAGATCCCCCACATGTTAGTTTTCATGCATGAATCCGCAGTCAATGCATGATTCACGTTCTAGAATAACTGCATTACCTACTCCACTCATCAATGTCTGCAAACGTTACTAGGTGAAATCCTAAGGGTGAATTTAAATGACCAGCTCTTGGTTTCATTACACATCAAGTGCTGCCTAGAGTCTGAAGAAGTCCCATATCGATACCTTGTGCCTACTACAGCCAGTTTGAGCAGGTGCTGATCAAATGTTGGAATCTACCAAATCATGAAGTTCAAAACCCTGGCAAATGGACATGCAGCAGAAGGAAGTAACCTGTTTTGCACTTCGGGTAGGCATTCCACGCCTCCTCCTCGATATACATAAATTTCGTTGGAACGAATGTTGACAACCATGTGGGTATTTTGCTGCACCCAAAGAAAAATCCAGAAAGCTGCTTTGTGAAAGGCAACGTATGCAGATTGATTCTCCACGAGCAACACGGGACCGTGAAAATTGGCTTCTGAATGACAAGAACAGAGGTTTAAAAATCCATGGCGGATCTCACCTTTGTAAATGGTAGATTTTTGAGGTATATTGACCCTGACCGAACTCTTCATCCTCGAAAGGCCTATTTATCAGAACTTCCACACCTTCGCCGCCAGCTGTCTGCTGCTCTTGTATTTTGGTCACCATATACATTTGTGCTATTCTATACTGCAAACCCAACCACCTGTTGATCAGTACCAAAAAATTGCTTGAACCACTGATCAAGGAAATAGTTCTCAATTGCATGCCTACTAGGTTTTGCCTGAATTAACCCTCACAATGTCAAGTTCACGTAGCAGGTACTAGATTTTCACATGGTGATCAATGCAACCGGCTCTTCCTGTCCTCCTTGACACATGTTCACTTCACTCTTGCTGCCGAGAGTAAGGTACATATCCAGCCCACATCCTCGAAGGTGACGTCAATAGTCAGAAAGCCATTCATGTAGCGACCATCTTTGAAGTAGAAGTAGGGCTGGGGGACCAAGGATTCGCAACCACCGGGGAAGTAGAAGTAGGGCTCCGGTACCAAGTATTCCCTGAAGTGGTCCTCCAGGAATTTCCGATCGCCAGCCAGATGATTCCACTCCTTACACACTAGGCGCAGCTGGAAGAACTTATGAAACGGTACCTTCGCATATATGATCTCCATGGCAACATAGTCCTTCAAATTCCCCCACAGCGTCGGATCCATGGCAACATCATCCTTTATATCCCCCAACAGCATCGCATCTTCCCTCAAATTCCTCGACGGCCTTGGTGCCATGGCGCTCTCGCCCCCGATCGACAATGAAGCTCCTTATCAGCAGAAATTCCCTTCTCAAGTATCTATGGTTGCAAAAATTCCCAATGCACAACTCTGATCAATGCCTGGATTCCTGCAGTTGCAAATTGCTTCCAAGATGAGTGGGACAATGAAACCGGTAATCAGCAAATTCATCATTAGTTCACGGCACACTTCGACCACGAGTTGTGAGACTATCATTAAGCAAGCTTCATCAACCCAGGCAAAAGAAACCTCTCAATGCTACTTTCAGAACATCCCAAATCTTCTACCATCTTCCAGAATACCCTAAGTTCATTGAACAAGCATGGGCCCATGATCACAAAACACATCCTGAAAACGAGCAACCTGCCAAATTCCATCGAGATGGCGGTGAGCCGTGACCCAACCATGAATCTCCTAACGTTCAATTTAACAGCAACTTGGTGTCACCACAAAAAGCTCTAAAGATTTTCACACTGCAAGCATCTCATCTAAGCAGGCCAAGAACAATGCCCTAGAAAACGACTTCAATCCTGGCACTTCAAACACACCACACCAACATGACTCAAACCCCAAGCTTCGAAGTTCTGCGTCCACCGATCACCGAAACTGAAATCATGCTAGCCTACAAGGCTTTTCAACATCGCACCGAATCGTCTTTCAGCAATGCAGAAGAAACCATGGCATCATTGTACCACAACACCGGTGCTGACAACACCGTACCTAAGAACACTCTTCACAGCCGACTCTACAACAACGTCAAACACACAAAGACAGAAATGATCCCTTGCACCCCACACCTGGAAATCCAGATTCTCACACCACCACCAAAACAGCAACAACTCACTCTCAAATCACAAAAACGAAACAGAAGCCCTAAGGATGAACCTCACAAGCTTGAATCAGCCATGTGGATGCTATCAGATGCATGTGGTCACATTCACCAGTACATAAACCTGAGACTCCCAAATCCCAGCAAGGAGTGATGACACACAGGAATTGATGCAGCTCAAAGAGTGATGCCTTGCAAGGTCCATTACTGATAGAAAACCTCACCTTCAACTCCAAGATAATTGCAGCTTCTGAGTTGCAACTGTGAAGTTATCACTCTCTTTTAGCAGCTGACATGCTGTAATAAGAAACGTTCTTTAGTTCCTGAAATACATCTGAGACAAACTCCTAGAACATGATATAATTACATGGAAAAGTAAAACACATTTAGAAAGGGGCTTTATATTGTAACTAGAATATGGATAAACTTTTACATGGAAGTAAAGCAGTTATTTTGATGATAAAAGCCAAAGGTTTTTAAATTGACTTGTGAGAAGAAACGTGGGGTCTGTTTGCTTGCAACATCATATTTTTATTTTTTTTTGAGCAAATGAACGAATTTCATTGCAAAGAAGGAAATACAAACCCTCAAGCAACATCACATTCCATTTCAGCCCACTACCAACAGAGGTGTCGTTCGGCAGTGACATATTTAGTATAAAGTTGGCTCAGGCGACAAGAATTTGAGTCTTCGAAGTTGTTTTGCTCGACCCCGGTTTTATGCAGTTTGCTTACTCAGTGAAGTCACAAAAGACAAGGCGGGGGCCCACTTGAACAAACAATCTCTGGACAATTAGATTGGTTAATTTGGGTGCAAACCATCCTTCCCTACTATAGTGGAAAGTCCGCTGGTGACGTGGATTCACCCCTTATGTTGACTGTGGGTGCGTTTACATCTCGTGCTGGCAGAGGCAGGGAGCCTACTCCGGAATAGGCTCCCTACTTATTTCGTAGGCAAAAAGCTGAGTGAACTTGGCTTTTTGCCTATGAAATCAGCAGGGAGCCTAATCCGGAGTAGGCTCCTTGCCCCTGCCAGGAGGAGATGTAAACGCACACGAAGTAGTTCACTGGAGTTCCTTAAGCCACATGATGTGGATTATTGTGGTTAACATTCTGAGGTTTATGTGATGCAGCTTCGAGTTGTAGATAGAGTATGGTTAGGAGACATAAAGGACAAAAATATAAAAGTGGCGACAGGAACTATTATTGGACTTGGATGACATGGTGTTTTTCATACTCGTCCAATACCTGAGGACTATGTAGTATGTTTGGTATACGTCTGTGAATTCACGTCGTAATAGTGTTGTCAATGATACGGATCAGGGTTTACAATTCTGTGTGCCTATCAATTTTGTTTACAAATAGTATGTAAGCTTGTCGAGGAGTAGTAGGTGGGACTATGTGCATTGTTTGTGCGTAGAATTAATTCGTAGTTTGCAACACACGTCAGATGCATACACAGTACCCTATGTAAAGGTTACACTATATTATATACAGGTATATAAACATACTTGAATCGTTGAATATATAATTATTAAGTTTCTACCGTAGTAAATATGTTATTCTTGAACCATACACATGTTAGTATGGGAGGGGCAGACAACATTTACGACAAGCAGTTGTACAGAATCAGAAACGGCGTTCACTGAGACACGTGTAAAATTGGCGTTACGGGGTTGACGCCAAGTTCAATTTCATCATGCAGTTAAGTGATTTGGATTCGTTGATCTGTATTCGAACCCGTTCATTGACAACATGTCTGTGCAGCGATCATAACCGATGTGCGATGAATGCCGAATTCTTGAGGTTCTATGTGCGATTCACGTAGATCTACATATGTACTATGTTGTTTCATCTTGGGACGGCCGAGGCTTTCGCAGCTTCGCGGCAAAAAATGCCCGCAGCGACGCAGTGCAATGAACGACTGGTCCATATGGACAGGATTTTTCCAAGTCGTTTTCTATCGCACAGGGTCTGGAATGACATAAACAAGCGTCCTTTATGGAGTCTTAATTTCGCGAATTCCTACTAGTGGCAGTAGTGTGGTATTGATCATCTTGAACGTTTGGATGTTAAATTCAAGATTCTCTTTTGATATTCCACCGTGAGATCATGGGGCTGTCTCCTGGACTTGTGGTTCACGAAATTCATAGCCTGCTAGTTTATTTAAGAGGTTTCTCAGCTTGTGCTACTAATTATGCTGTAATTATAGCAAATTCTCACCGGAATGCAATGAATCTTGAATTGGTACTTCCACGTGGTTTTGAATGGGCTGATCATCGGCAACATGAATTGTATCCTGAGCAAACGAGAGACGTTCAAAGTAAATTGATAGACCTACAATAGCTGGCATAAATAACTCTGTCATCTACGCGGACATGACTTGTTCGTAGAGAATCCTCATCATTGGCACATATTGGGAAAGATCAGTCTCGTGAACTCCGTTTGCCGAACTCCCTTCCCGATGTTAAAGTCCGGCAACGGTCGTCATCTGTGAGAGTCACTGCGATCTAGAGCTTATGTACTCGACGCTGCCCACTTGTACAAACTCTTCATGCTTACGAGTCGTTGTGTTGATGAGAGATCGGAGCTTGTTTGTGTTTTGTGTTTATAGACTGGCATACAATGTGCACAGTAAGCACAAGGTTGATCGATCGAATCGTTGTTGTGAGCTAGCATGCGTTGATCAGAGTTGTCGTGGAATCGATGTGGACCGGCCTGAAGCATTATTTGCCAATATTATTGATCTAAGCTAGCACCCGATTGAAATATCGTTGCTAGATCCACTGCCCATTTGGAACAAAGTCCGGTCAACTCCACCGATAACACCTCAGTTTCCAGTCATGCCGTAATTAATCTCATCATGGGGAGAAGACCAACTAGAGTGCTCCGGTACGATAGGTTGAGGCGGCGAAGACAATCAGGCTTGCAAGCCTCAGGCGAAGACAATCAGCCTGTCCAATTGGGATTCTCCGTTAGGAAATTAGGCTTGGGAATCGTCGCTACTGTGCTTGTATGCTGGATGGTGCGTGGGCTTGCAATGGCCGGAAGAAAGAAACAATAGTAGAGCAATTTTTGAGCACGTGCAGGAGCAGTTCACGACGCGACTCATTTTGCTTCGTCTACCAAGTGGAGGGTGAATTCTCTTGTCCCGTACCTTTACCCTTTAGACTTCTCTAGTCCCTTTGTGTGGTATCAGTGCCAACACAACATAGGTCACCATAGCTACCCAAACCTCAGCGAGCGGGATCCGGACGTGTTGCACCACTATTGGATGAAGCGGGAGCACAAGGACGTGAAATGGTTGCCGGAGCACAAGAAGCAGAGTACCTTGTGGTACATGCTCTTCTGGAGGGCCGTGGCGGCTGAGTTCGGGATGACGACCATGGAGGATATCTGGATGTTGCAGAGCAATCTCTACAACGAGGTAGACTTGCCCATGATGGCCATCAGCGGGCCGCGCAGGATGGTGCTCGTCATTGGGAGGACCCTGACTATCGTCGTCATTCACGCCTGGCCTTTCCTGGTGCTGGATACTTCCAAGGACCAAGTGTTTCTTGTTCGCGATCTTTCCATACCTATTCTTCTCTTGCTTGTTCATGATGAACACACAGATCAACCATCTCCTCCCCCACACGACCCATGCGGCGGACTCAGACTGGTACAAGCACCAGGTCGTCACAGCGCAGGATTTTGGAGTCGGGAGCAAGTTCTGCCAGGTCTCTTCAGCGGCGGTTTGAACTTCCAGGCCTACTCTCCACCGTGAACCATCGCCACCTCCCTCAATAGCAGCCCATTGTCGCTCATCTCTGTGAAAAATACGACGTCTCTTACTCAACCGCTAAAGGTTACATCCATGCCATTTCCTTGCATCACCAGCATTCGAAGAGCATTCGGAGTACAAAGGTAGAATACGTTGAATAGGTGTTGATTAGCTGCCTGCTACGCCAGGAAAATTTGTGTAATTCTTTTTCAGTCCATATACCAACCGGTCTCAAAATTACAGAAGACCTTTGATTGCTTCCTGTAAGTACTCTTGTGCGATGACTCTGCTCGTGTATGTGTTGCTTTTGTTTGTCTCTGAGATTTTTATGTCCATGCTGAGTATCGTCCTATCATTTGCCAACACGAAACTGGCGTTTGGAGGAATTAGGTTACTCACACACTTGGGATTTTGATGAACATTCATGTGTTCAAACCTCTGAACTCGTACGGCTTACCTCATCTTCGACTGCACAGGAGAACCCCTCAATCTTGGTCGGTGCTACTTTGGTCTGGTCTGAGTTGGGCTCACTTCAATTGGGTTTGAAAGTTGTGTGGATACGCAGCCTGGTAAGGAGTCATCATTAATTCGGTCTTGATATCTCCACAGTACACCAAAATCTCTCATCAGTGAGGAACCTGGATGGGTGTCAGTTACTTCGATTGTACATGAGCTCCTTCATTTGGCTTGAACAACAGGTTTGAGTAATTTAGTTCTGTAGCTGAAGGTTAGCACAGTGGTCGACACTGATCAAGGTTAAAGTAATGACTCTTTTGGTCCTTACAGTACATGTGGAGACTTGGAACCCAAGAGATGGGTATCATCTTTGGTCAGTCCTGAATTCTTTTGTAATAGATTCTGATGTTGACATAATCGTTTTGCGTGAAGTGGGTCGTTCTTAGCAAGTACTTCCGCCTCGGTAGTGCCAATGTACTTAACTTACTCCGATCTAATTCATGGTTTTCGGTAATTAGAACTCAGATCCAGTAGGTCCCATAATTCTGTCTATTGCATTCTGAACGTCTTTGTTGTGTCTGCGTCCTCGCTAACTTGCTCTGCATTTGCTCTTACTAGATCGGTGCCACTTACCCGTTCTAAAGTACCGTTTCAACCTACCAACAATGCCATCGAAATGCACAACACGGTCCAGTATTTCAAACATCCACACTTCAATGCAAAACACAGCTGCAACCAAGACGAGCTTCCATTGCCCCCGAAATTAAAATAATACTGCAATTTTTCAAAGTTTAATAAGTGGTCTTTAGAAGAGATTAAGAAGACAAATTGGGAAAAACTCACAAAATGATGTATAGCTCACTCTCACCGTTTTCAGAATTTCCATGTAGTAAGGGTTTCTTCAATACTTATATGATAACAGGGTGACATTGAGGTGATACTTCAGTAACAACATGATATAGGTCATACCACCGTCACTGAACCTCAATATTTCTTAGTATTTGGCTACTAATTTCTCTTTGTTTTCAGAAGTCCTTCAGCAGCATCATCCACCACAATATTTGTTTTCACTATGATTTTACTTTTTTAATCTTTTTAAGCCAAGATTTAGATTTACGATTTCACTATATTTAGACTTTAGTTCATTACTACCCTAACTGTAGACTCTTTGCCCCACTATGGTTATTTGAGTATGTCATTTTTTATAATTGCAATATATATTGTAAAGCAAGAGAGGACTTTTCTCAAAAATCATGATTTGGTGTAAGTTAAATATAAAGTAAGAAAGTTATTGAACATATATGATACCATACCTATTACCACATACATTTGCTTTTTACATTCATTCTCAATTGCAAAAGTAAAAGCTCTTGATTATACTTTATGATTATATATATATATATATATATATATATATATATACATATATATATATATACATATATATATATATACATATATATATATATATACATATATATATATATACATATATATATATATACATATATATATATATATACATATATATATATATACATATATATATATATACATATATATATATATACATATATATATATATATACATATATATATATATATACATATAGATTTTAGTATGTAATTTAAAAGAAGATCTTTGGCATCATGACTTCTTCAAGTCCAACAAGGGATGCTTCTTTCAAAAATGATGGTGATAACAATTCAAGTAAAACAACCACAAATAATGATAGTGACTCCAATTCTGAAAATCCAAACAAAAACCAAGATGTGCTTATGAACCATAATGTGATCATAAATGTGATCGATGTGGATAATGAAGAACAACACAATGATGTGATCAATGACTCAGATGAAGAATTGCTAGATGTTAAAACCAATTTGGAAAGTGAGGACAACTCCCTTCATACTTTTTGGGGCCATGTTGGTCCTGTGCAAGCTGTGGCTTGTGATTATTCAAATGCTGGATTGATTGCTTCTGGAAGTGAAGACGATCTTGTCTATCTTTGGCAAGTTGGCAGTGAGGATTTGCATCTAAAACTTCAAGGTCATACCGACACCGTTTCATCGCTAGAATTTAGCCATGATGGTTGTTTGTTGGCTTCCGGAGGCTACGATGGCATCGTCAATATTTGGGAGAGCTCGACCGGAACACTCAAACACAAGCTTGAAGGGCCTTCTGGAACCGTGGAGTGGTTGCAATGGCATCCGAAAGGCCACCTTGTGCTTGCAGGATCGGACGATTTCACAGCATGGCTATGGAATGCAGACGAAGGGACGTCGATGCAAGTGTTTCATGGCCACTCTGGACCTGTAACTTGCGGAGGTTTCACCCCTGATGGAAAACTGATTTGCACAGGATCTGAAGATGAGAGCTTACGAGTGTGGAATCCCAGAAGCGGAGAGACAGTGCATGTGGTGCAAGGACGCCACTTTCATTGTGGTATCATAACTTGTGTAGGCTTCACCGACGATTCCTCGATAGCCATGGTTGGAGCCCAAGATGCGAAAGCGAGCCTTGTGAAGATTCAAACAGGAGAGGTGGTTGGGTCGTTCACGGAGCATTTGGATGCTGTCACATGTGGAAGCATCTTGTCTCCTATGCCATTTGCAGCAACCGGTGATCTGGATGGGAGACTCATGATTTGGGACATGCACACCTTTGCAGTTCGCAATATCTGCGAGCATGAAGGGGAAGTGCTTCAATGCTTGTGGTCTCAAGAATCGCAACTCGTGTACTCAGGTTGCGCTGATGGGAAGGTGCGTGTGTGGGACCATCGCACAGGAGCTTGTGAGCGGGTATTCCATGGTCATACAGATAGGATCCAAAGTCTTGCGGTGGCCCAAAACGGGAGAATTGTTATCTCCGGATCTGATGATTGCTCTTGTCGTGTATTTGAAGTTTAAATGATTCAACAATTTCCAAAGTTTTTCAATTAACTCTAAATGAATTCAGACATGCATGCATGTCTCGAGAATTAATTGAGTCAAAATACTACTCCTACGGTAACGGCTAACTTGTTGTAATCATTTGATTGCATGTAACAAAACTCCATTCAATATTCAAGTGCTAGTTACCAAAAACCTATTCAGTTTTTTCCCGATGCAATTTGGACTAAATGTAAAACACAGAATTCCTCATGAAACGAAAAGGATGGTCTAACCTTGCCATCCTGCAGGCCCTTCTGGAAACCTGACATTGTGTAATCTCACTCCATGAAACCCACCCAAATTAACTAACTGCTATCATCAGTAAACGTCATGCACGAAGCAAACTTAACGAGATCTACTTAATATCTAGAGACACCAACTCTCAAGAGTCAATTCACGATGACTTTGAAACGTTACGGATTGAAAACTTAAGAACTACAATTCGACGAAACTGTCTATCGCAATCTGGAATTTATAATTCGCCTAAGCCATTGGAAGAAAGTGTCCTACCAGTGTACAGAAGTCTATTCAGAGAGCTCAGCATTACAGATAACACTTTTGAGATCAGAACAGAAATCGCATACATTAGGCATAATAATTAAGAGATTGGAAAATGAACCAAATCAGATTAATACAAGCAGATTCGTCCACAGGATGTGCAGACTGTAATGTTCGGACACTTGACTAGATTGTGAGTTGTCCAATGTAAGGGATCATATCAATTGTTTCAGAGCGTAGTTAACGTATTAATTCAACTGCGTACAGATACTGAACTAGGAAGGGAAGCATCTTTCTTGACTGGTTCACTTGAGCTTGAAACGTTCTCAGTATCATCTGACTCCATGGAAGTCTTTCCTAATTTCTGCACAGGAACACAATGAATGAGGAAGAAGTGTATGCAAATCAATACAAAGACTAAGCTAAGATGAATGCTGCTAGTGTTGAAACCAATTCTATGAGGAGGTTCAAATGAACTCCAAAGATTGAGTTCGGTGCTCGATAGGCGCATAGCGAATACCTCCCTAATAATATATATTAAATTTTGAATAGTATAGAATGAGGTGTGAACCTGATTCAGTGATCTGTCATTTTCCACCTCCATTCTCCTGACATCCTCATAAGTGAGACCAAACCATTCGTCTATCCAATGAAAACATCGTTTGTTACTCTCCGTAAACAATGATCTCTCCGCCTGCGTCATCACCATTGTTTACTAATTATCACAAGGATCCTTGGTTCTAAATTTTAAGAACTTGCTGCAGTTTCTTTCAATCAAAAGCAGAGTCGACAAGGAGAAAGACAAACACACCCCTAGAAGAGCCTGCTCCAATCTGTAACCGAAGCCCCAGTATGGTACATCCACCGTGACCAGTTTGTAGGCAGTCATTACTGGATTGCACGAAGCCTGCATAGACACCCGCTGTCAGCCTTTGTAAGAGCGATTTCATTCACATCCACATTGTACTCATATCAGGTTTCTCTCAAGGCGTTTCGTAAAGGATATTACATGTAAAGAGTGTAGTGCAATTCCAGAGAACAAGAACTAAGTAGAATTTCAGAAAAGACGGCTGTGCAAACTATAAAAGTATAAGCTAACCACTTCATTAAGGTCACACTCTAATGTGCTTATCGTGAACCCCTATATCCTTATTCATATTTTTGAAGAGTAAAAGTAAATGTTGACGAAAATTAGGTGGTCTTCGTCTCTGGATAATGCAGATAATTAGTTACGTACTGAAGCTGTGCGCACAGAGGTGATTACAGTAGTTACGTAGCATACTTTTGTTTCACGTAGCATACAGTTGGCATACCTGCCAACCAGGTGTAAGCGGTCCTCTCCCGGTTTTTTCAGATTTGAATTTGGTGAGGTCGATCTCTGGTCCACCTACAACGTAACTCCAGTAATCCTTTAAATTTGACCCAATGTCCAGATTCTCCACCTTCCTTGCAGCAAGAGCCTCCTTATTCAAGTTGTGTACCTAAAAATAAGGGCGGCAATATTAATTAGAGTTCACAACACACACAGAGTACCAACTACAACACCATTTTCAGGAAGTATGATTCCCTTCTAACAAATCTAGCAATTTCTTAAATATAAATAAAATCCCAACAACAATGTTTTCAACAACTCACATTTGGGGAGTTGCCGTTATCTGCTACGTGGAGAGTTTCGATGGTAAGCTTGAACCTGTTCAAGTATGGACACTGCACATGCTTTAAGTCAGTCACCCATGGCCAACTCGACAATTCTCAGCTGTTCCAAAGTCCAACCAACTCATTCAAAAATTGCAAAATTGTCGTCCAAATTTGCATCGCTAGCAACAATGATATTAAGTTCCGTTATTACAAGTCACTGTAAAATCCCAGAGTGTATTTCAAAAATGGAGAGTGCCTAACCTTGAGTACTGATATTCCAGTGAATCGGTTTTGTAGTGGCCGTTCACAGAAAGATCCCCCACATGTTAGTTTTCATGCATGAATCCGCAGTCAATGCATTATGCCTCATTTACATGATTATTTAAAGAGGATTGTATTTGTTGCTGGTTTCAAACACTACAAATTTGATTCAGGAAGTAAATTTGATTCACGTTCTAGAATAACTGCATTACCTACTCCACTCATCAATGTCTGCAAACGTTACTAGGTGAAATCCTAAGGGTGACTTTAAATGACCAGTTCTTGGTTTCATTACACATCAAGTGCTGCCTAGAGACTGAAGAAGTCCCATATCGATACCTTGTGCCTACTACAGCCAGTTTGAGCAGGTGCTGATCAAATGTTGGAATCTACCAAATCATGAAGTTCAAAACCCTGACAAATGGACATGCAGCAGAAGGAAGTAACCTGTTTTGCACTTCGGGTAGGCATTCCACGCCTCCTCCTCGATATACATAAATTTCGTTGGAACGAATGTTGACAACCATGTGGGTATTTTGCTGCACCCAAAGAAAAATCCAGAAAGCTGCTTTGTGAAAGGCAACGTATGCAGATTGATTCTCCACGAGCAACACGGGACCGTGAAAATTGACTTCTGAATGACAAGAACAGAGGTTTAAAAATCCATGGCGGATCTCACCTTTGTAAATGGTAGATTTTTGAGGTATATTGACCCTGACCGAACTCTTCATCCTCGAAAGGCCTATTTATCAGAACTTCCACACCTTCGCCGCCAGCTGTCTGCTGCTCTTGTATTTTGGTCACCATATACATTTGTGCTATTCTATACTGCAAACCCAACCACCTGTTGATCAGTACCAAAAAATTGCTTGAACCACTGATCAAGGAAATAGTTCTCAATTGCATGCCTACTAGGTTTTGCCTGAATTAACCCTCACAATGTCAAGTTCACGTAGCAGGTACTAGATTTTCACATGGTGATCAATGCAACCGGCTCTTCCTGTCCTCCTTGACACATGTTCACTTCACTCCTGCTGCCGAGAGTAAGGTACATATTGCTTATAATTTATGCCGAAACTGTAATCCTGCAGGAAATGAACCTTCCGATTTCCATAAAATCACTACTTAGGTTTGTTTAAAAATAGGATCGTGAGAGCTCACCTCTTCCAGTAACAAAGGCATGACCACGCGACTGCAACCGCAACGATTTCTGGTCAAGGATTTCAACATTCATATATACATACTTCACTCTCAATTCCCAATTTCATCACGAGAGATATAAAATCAAAAACCTCGCTCACTGGCAACCGTGACAATTTCATCCTTCCCACATCACAGTAAATAACACTTCGGGCCATCTGCACTGATCCTACATTGTGATGTATACCCTAAAACCCTCTCGTATTCCATAGTTCCTAGAGTTACTCAAACCGTAATGGATGACGAGTCGAAGCTCTAAATGATATTCAGAGACGAATAGCAAGACATATCGTACAGCAACCCAATGACCCAAAAGGCCCTAGAGAGCAAAACTCGGCCCCTCCTCACAAGCAGAAAATAAAGACCTCACGAGCAGCGCATCGCCTGATACTATACTTGCAGCTACAACCATAAGAACAAGGATACTATTCGAAGATCTGCACCATGGTGTCGTTCGCCCCTGTATACCCACGAGGTTTAGCTTCGGCAGAGCGCCACCAAAGACCTCAGCACATAAACCACTTCAAAAATCCTCCTGCTCCGTTAAGAAATTGTGAAAATCCTGCCTCCCGTTTGGAAGCACAGGACACATCAATCCAGCCCCAGTTTAGTACTTCCAAAAAGAGGAAACAATGAGTCGGCAAACCAAGAGCCCAAGCACTCAATCAAGAGCACCAAATCCGACGCGAGCTGAACAAGAGAACCTAAGGACCACGAACCAAAACCTCGCAACACGACCAAAACATTTCCGACAATAGGAAGCAACAGATGCAAAGGAATATTTCGCCCTAACTGCAAGCAAAAACTCCCCACTCCCCACTCCTCCTTCGATCTCCGCTCCCCCAGATCCAACCCCTTGAGCTACAGATCAAACGAAAACCCACTCGCAGCACCACTCCCCTCCTCCCGAAACAGAACCATAAACCCGCCCAATCAACTCTGCAATGTGAACTAAAAACCTGACATATCCAACATAGCCAACGTAGTCGAAGTTCCTTGGCAGTAAACGATGGTGGCAAAAACCTACACACATACAACCTCTATCGAATTCACAGGCTCCTCATCATCACAGCACACACTCAAGCTAAAGATAAGAACGTATGTATGTGCACATGAACACGACGAAGTACGGCAACCTTTGCAAACAGTGCCCCAGAGTCCACAAATGGGGAGTCGCCAGCCGACTCCGCTTTAGCTAGATTAGACTTACGACATGATGATCTGCAGAGGCTGCGTCTCTCATCAATGGTCACTTCCAAGTAGGTCATCGTGATCCATCTCCTTTGACTCGAGACTACCACAACCAAGCTCCCCATGTCCTTTCACCTCCACGAAACTCTCTCACCTTCATGTGCACGTCATTCAAACCATGCTCCGATCACGCAGCAGCTTCTTCGATTGTAGACTGGATTGGGTGATCATGACTCTCACATGTCCAACGATGATGAAGCAGCCTCGAAAGATACATGATCGTGGATCTGAGATGGGCTCGGAATGTTCCGCTACCAACCTAGTGTTATAAATACAGTTGGTTGAATCAGAAAAAAACTATGTTGAAGTATTCAATTGCTGGCGGCTGCGCAGGCACCGGGTTAGGCTTGAAACATGAACCACGTTGCAGAAATTCTTACATAAGTTGATAAAAACGCTGATGTCGATCGTCATCTGATAGTCGTCTGTCTACCAAAAACTCGCAAACTGCATCATCCATGTTGATTCTCGGACATCATGTGATCGATGTAAAGACATGATTCTTTTCATATGAGTGTTTTGGGTGAGGATCATTTTGGGAGAAAAGTTTGGGAGGTTATTTACTGAGGCTGGAATTAGAAAGAGGGACCGTCGGGAGGGAACAAGGAGTGCCGTCCGAGGGAGGAGTTCCAGGTTGTGAGAACGGGTTCCCAGGGCGGCGAGAGGAGGGACAAGCAGAGGGAGATCGCACACTTGGATGTTTGTTTTGCAGTGATTGAGAGACGTGTTTGGGTTTTTGTTGTTGTTTGGAGAGTACAATGGCGATGGCAGGTAGATTGGCCGCGCGCCTCTTGCGGCGCTCCACCGTTCAGTCGCTTCGTGCGATCTCCTCTTGCTCTGCGCCTCTGGCACCAGCTCGTCGCGTCCAACATTCTGGTATGGCGTTTCTCGTCTGAGGGTTTTCGGTTCTGTGAGCCCTAATTTCTCTTTGGTTTGGTTTTTGGGGTTTCAGGGTTTCGGTGCTTGTTGGGTTTTTCCCGATTCAGCTGTTTCGGGTTTGAGGAGAATTTACGACTGTTGCAACCCTAAGTGGTTTTTTTATCCTGTTTCGTGTGTAATCGTTTTAGTGATTTTTGTTTCTGAATCTGCGCTTGCTTCGTTTGTGTTTGAAGTGCTTTCGGAATCGGTTTGTGTCCAGTGTTGGGGTCATAATTGTTGGTTGTAGAGTTTGTTTGGTGTACATTTCAGTCTCTGACGAGACTGCGAAGTTCTGCAATCTTTTGTCCTTGTCGTTTGCTATGAACTGTATGTTTTGAAATGATGTAACCACCGTGAGTTGCAACAGCAGAAATTGGTAGACTTTAGTTCTCGGAGGGTGTTGACATTGTTATTGATCGGCTCAGTAAGAGCTGCAGAGTCACGACGTATTTCTTCACTCATGTGAAAAATGTTTGATTTTGGTGCAGGCGAGCCAGTTGCTCAGAGGTCAATGATCTTCGGTGGATTCCCATCCCAAGTTCGGTACATGAGCTCCGATTTGAGCGCCTTGCCAGACATCAAGGACGGTGGTATTCTGAAGGCTCTGCATGCGCTCTTGGGCGCCAACTGGACCAAAGTAGAACCATCAGTTAGGGAGGCGGTGGAAGCGAGCCTCAAGAGCAGCAGTGACGATGTTGTGGGGAAGGAGGCATTGACAGACGCATGGCGGGCAGCTGAGGCAGTTGAGAAGTTCGGTGGAAACATGTTGCAGGAGCTTCTGCTGGAGATCACCGACTTGAGTGGAGGCACTGGAGAGGTCAGTCTATGTTAGGGTTTCATTCTACAATTTTGCACTATCTCTTACTCTTTACCCTCATGCACTTCTCATTCCCCGAACTCTCACTAAGCTTGTGACATGTTGATGTGATTTACAGGATGTCAAGCCAATTCCTGACTCTACTTACAATGCTGTCGAAGCTGCTTACAAGAAGTACATCGCATACCTTGACTCATTTGAGGAGGATGAAGCTTACATAAAGAAGAAGGTGGAGAATGAGCTTGGTGGCTTGTTCCTGCAGATCAAGCAGCGTCTTGCTGGCTTGGATCCCAAGTGGTCCAAGGTGAACACCTCATTCTCTTCTAGATTACTTCCAAATTATTTCATGTGTTCTTCATTTGTGCAATTATGTAGCTAAACCATATTGTCACATTGGCACAGGATTTCATTGCATATCGTGAATATATATACTTCAGGTTCTGATGAATTATTTGACTGGCATGCAGATCACTCTTCTCGGAACATCTGGACTGTCTGGATCCTACATTGAGCGCCGTGCATTGGTTTAGAGCTGAATGGCAGTATCATGGTGGTGGTGAGATTTACTGACAGTTGTACAGATAGAAAATAATAACAACCATTTTGCCATTTTTCCAATTGCGTGGTACTGAATAAGCAGTTGGTTCTGAGATGCAGAAGCTCTTTTTGTGAGGTCATGAATTGTGGATAAGCGGCAATTAATACAGTCTGATTTGGGCCCATCTGATGGTTTTGAGTTGATCTGTTTTGGTAATGTTGCCTGTATGGATTACCAGACTGTTTGTCGAGGCAGGTGTAGTATGCAACTCAGTGGACGTGTCTAAAGTTTAATTTCTTGTGGGGTCATGTAAAGATGCACAAGAAGGATGTGGAGCATATGGAACAAGAAAACCTTGGACGAGGTTTTTTGTACGTGAATTGTAGGTTCTGATTGACATAAGTAAATGTTGAACCCTTTACCTGATTGTTGTCATCTAATCAATTTGAAGCCTGTAGACCTACCAGCAAAAGAAAGAGCTGGCAGTTAAAGTACGAAATTTTACTGCAAGCTTTTCAATTTTATATATTTTATTGTGATCGGAGCACATATCTCACCTATCTTTGACCTCTCCGAGTTTGGATAAATTTTGTAGCATTATACTTGTGATACTTAAATGGCAGATTCTATCTTTGAATAAAAAGTATCAATACATTCTCATTTGAAAAACTTTGATTATTCTTGAGCATGCATATGCTTTAATGTGGCTTAATTATCATAGCATGTAATTGGCTTAGTGTAGCATCTATAAGGTAGAGGTCCCAGAAACCATCCAAATTTCATGTTTGCTCGTTTGGGATAGTGATGGAAAAAGATTATTATTTGTAGATGGACTGCAAAGCTAGTGCAAAGTCATCCAAAAAAAAAAAAAAAACATTTTTTGAGTAAGTCTATAATTCTACGAATTTTTGAGTGTTCAATCACAGGGGGCCCACTAACTGAATATAGAGTCCTAATTAACATGAGCAGTTGGATAGTGAAACTATGACGTTTCTATACCAATCAAAAGCACTCAAGTTTTGTAAAAACTATGACGATTCTGCTCTAATAAGCGGTTCTTGGACCCGAACGGTTTTTTGCCACCATTACCTTAGCATCTATATTGTTAATACAAAGAAGATTCAAACCTAATGTAGCATCTACATGTAAAGTACTTTAAGAAGTTTTAGAAATTTGAATGACAAAGCAAGTTGATTTGATAAGATTAATTCATTAGTTAAAGATTTTTATACATTTCTCTATATATCATAATAGGACAAGTATATGATATAATTGGAAGTAGACAACATCATAATTTCTTGAAAGTCTAGAGAAACATAAATGTTTTACAATAAAAAGGCAAAAGCCTTGTAACATGCATTGATGGAATTCTTTTATTTGTAGTACTTTTTGTTCTAAGTATTATGCCCTTAAGCCAAAGACTATGTTGCCATCACTAAAGGCAATTTGTTGTAGCAGAGAACCTTGGCACTACAGACGGACACTTTATTTACGCCAGCCCTTCACCGGGTTGGTGTTTCTATCTATCTAGCATAAAACCACTTCTTTAGAAACCATTTTGCCATAACTAACAACAACCTTTCCCCACCCAAAGATTAATTTGTCATAGCCAAAGATCACAATATTATGACAAGAATTATGGTTTTTTACCAAACCACACTAGCACGGTGTATGCATCTCCACAAATTTTTATTTCTAAAAAATACAATTCTTCAATAAATCTTTTTTGTATTCAAATATACTTAAAATAACCTCAAATGACTCAAAAATAGCCAAAATCATTTAAATTAATTAACCAAATTTATTTTATCCTTAGAAATCTCCAATACTTCTACTTTCTACTTAAGAGCAATTTTGCATTCACCACTCACGATAATTTAATATAAAAATCCCCCTGGACCTGGACCTTCAAATATGAGTGTACGGTACTTATATGATAAGAGGGTGACATTGAGGTGATACTTCAGTAATAACATGTTGATATAGAGGTCATGTCACCGTTATAAACCTCAATATTTCTTAGTACTTGGTTACTAATTTCTCTTTGTTTTCAAAAGTCCTTCAGCAGCATCATCCACCAAAAATTTGTGTAGTAAATTGGCCATAAATAGTTTTGTTTCTTTGATAAGAATTAAGGTATATAAGAACTTGGCAATTTTCTTGGGCCCTGCATTAGTTGAGAGCTTTGATGAGGGCAACATTGCCCGTGCAGAGGAATGCACGTAGAGAATTGACAAAAGTCTATTAGAAGAGAAGGAATTTGTCATTAAATTTCATTAGGGTACCGTCTCAAGAAAATTGGAATTGGTTAATCCGTAAATACCTTTGAGACCACATTAAGGTCATAACATTTATAGACAGGCTATTTTAAGCTTCCACATTTTTTGAATTCTCTAAGATTTTTACTACACATAGTTGTCATTGGTAGCTTTTGAAAGGCGCAAATTTCATAGCATTTGGAGTTACGATGCAAAAGTTATGGATTTTATAAGAATCTGCTCTAAATCCTAGCAATCATTAAATCACAATCTTCTATTTTCTGCCCAAATTGCCCGTCATTCACAAGGGCAAAAAGTGACAAGACAACATTTCAAAAGGTGAGCACTTGCAAAATGATGGGCCCTATATTTTTTTCAACCACACACGTTCATGACAATTTTCATCTAATAAACATTTTTCATCTAACTACTCGTTTCCATCTAAAGACGTTGGTTATTTTTTTTCATCCACATAAAAAATATCATTCAAAACTTAGATTTCATCCACATATAATATTACATCAAACTAATGTTTGGTGATTCATTTCCTACAAGCCAAACATGATGCGCAGCATCGGACATTATGATTGAAGACCTGTAATTTAACAAGTTATGATGGCGTTCCACGGACGGATCTCAAACTTCCGCATGGTGCATTGACATATGCTTTATTGTAAAGAGGGGGATATATGCTTTTACTGTCCATTCACGCTAGTTACTTTCGACGGGATTAGGGTTTTACTTTGTTTTTAACTTTTTCTTTTCTTTTCTATTTTACTTTTTCTTTTACTTTAGCACCATGACACTTCTATCTATAAATATTGTTCAAAGAAGTGATATTTTATATAATCCCATCTTGATGGAGAGCCAATCCATGAGTAGAAAGGTAGTGGAGGAGTATTATCCCACCCCTTTAATCGTATCACATCGATCTCTAAATGAGCCATCGGTTACCGTAACGACACAGAGCAGACATCAGTAGAAGAAGAAGATAAACGCTCCGGGGACGAAGGAGAGGAGCAAGGCCGTCCCCATCATTGAAATTCTACCTCTGGCCGATAAGTCGTTGTCAGAGGGGAGCAAGAGGCAGCGGAGCTTAAAGAGAAGAAGAGAGCGGACGAGATGGCAAAAGCGAAGGAGGCAAGTATTGGTGTGGAAAGTCATCCGGAAGTGGAAGAAGTAATCGTGGTGACGAAGAAGGTGAGGATTGACCCGCGGACGCGTCAATTGATGAGGGAACAGAATGCCGAGAAAGCAGTGAAGAAAGTAGCAAAGAAGATCCTCTTCCACCGTAGTCAAGAGGTGCGCCCGAAGCAGAAGGTGTTGGGATTGCCGATTTCTAGCTTGAAGCGCATTGCACTAGTTGTTGTAGTGTTAGTGGCAATTACTTATTTCATGATTGCTTAGTTCCGCAATAACATCATTTATGTATCAATGTAGTTTTTATTAAATTTTGAGCTCATGTAAATTGGCATGATACTTAATCATGCTTAAGATAAATCATAGATGAATTATTGTCAAGAATTTGTGAAAACGTCCAATCCTTATTTCCATATTTAAGCCTAGATAGCATCCATAGTAATGCAATTTATGACCTACCAATTTCATGCCCACCCCAATTTTACCACTGGAAAGGCTTAACTGTGCACATTCATGTCAACATCACGCAAGGATACTTCACTTGGATAACATAGCCGAACCCATTCCACACATATGCTAGTTAGAGTTTAATTCCCCTTGAATTCTATATTCTACGTTGCCTTACCAAACGCATACAAGTGAGCTAAGAAATCTTCCATTCACAAATAATATTATCAAGCAAAACGTGCAAATGAATCGGATAAGAATGAGTTGTAACATTGCCACATTCTCAGAAGGCTTGTGAGACGTCGAATGACTTATAAGACATATAGATTGACAAATGCTTAGGCTCTATACAATCTGAGAAGAACAGTCCGCCCCTAGCACTACCACAAGGGCCCCATCGTCAACATGAAGTCTAGATCGTGGTCCACTACTAGTAACAAAACGACTCATGGAACCTTAGAAAGGGCGACTCAGAATCAGATCATTCATTGCCTGTTCCTCTCTAATACAAGCCAAAGTGATCATGAGTTACTTGATCTTCACATCCTCTGGGCTAGGAAGGAGCTGAATCGCTCATGATTTAGCAAGGAGGGAAGAGGGACGAGGAGGGATCTCCTTGTAGAAGAGTTCTAGCTTATCTCCATGATGGAACTTGCGCTGGACTCCTTTTTCATTGATCTACATGCATGTCGCAACACAATCTGCTTAGGAACGTATACGACAAAAACCTCAGATATGTACAAATTTCGTGAAAGATTGAAACAAAATGAAACGAATGATTCGCAACATATATCCACTTCATCCAATGCTGCTCTCATCAAAGCTCACAACCAATGCACCCATATATTCCTCTACACCCACTTGCTCGCCACATATATCCACTTCACTCGCATTTTATTTAACCAATCTACCACCAAGTAAATACTAGTGCCAAATTGCAGTTTACCGTATTGTAAATTTTGGAAGTGGTTGCTCAACTTAACTTGCAAGTGTTGGTTCACCAAGAATTCACCATCATTCTTGTCCCATTTACCACATTTACTACCATTCATGGTGAATGTATCAAGGTGCCCTGGGGCCTGCACTTCGACTTGCTCATATGCCACATACATAAGGTAGGAGTACTCATAACCGTCCCTTTACCCAACTCCGAGCCCTATTTTTTGACCCACAACCGCCCCATGACATCCCAATCCTGATTTGGACAGAAAAGTGACGGTTATGGGGATTGTCATGGACAGAATAATATAAGGATGAGGCTGTATAGGGTTTCGTGATGGACGGAGATTGATACATGATACTATTGGTACTATAAATTAATTAGATTAGTAGAAGGGTGGTTGATCAAATATTTAAACGCAGTTTAGCAGCCATGTGTTGCAGTTAAAGTAGAGGGTGGGGGCGGTTTAGGGTCTAATTACAACTAGTTAAGGAACGGTAAGTGGCGGCGTTTTGTAGCTTAGGGTGCAGTATTTGCAATATTGCCCATTAATGAAGGGTGCAAGGCTTGGTTGTAATGCAAATACAGAAGAGAACAAAAATTTATGTTGCAAAGTGAATTCTCCATTGTATGAAAGAAGTGTTGCACTGATGATTGCTTAAGGCTTTGTTTTAGTTTCTTGTGTATCTTTGTTTTCAACATAGAAGTAGAGATTTTCTCCTCTTGACAGTGACCATGACAAGTAATACGGAGACAGAGAGAGGTTACGAGAGTATCTACAATGAAGAAGAGAGTTGGGCCCCTGAGTTACAGCAATATGGATTAGTGAGAGAAAGCGAAGTGTCTGATCAGCTGCAATTCACTGGTGAGGCCTCGGTGTTCCGGCCAGTACCCAACCTCCTTGGTCGACAATCAAGCATCTTCGGCAATGGGGTCGGAGCTTTTGCTTTCCACGAAGCGATGCCCAGCATGGGAGGTGGGGTGCAAGAGAATGGTGGTGGGGCACGAGGTGGTTTCCAAGCAACCGCGGTGGGCCAGGCGATGAATCCCCACCAAAGGCCAGCAGTGTTGCGCTTCTCAGACGTGGTGCACGAGATGGCGTCGCGGGAGAGTGCTACAGGGTACAACCTGCGCCCATCGCATGCACGCCCTGGAGCGTCGATGGAGTTCGGTGGGACGTCGACGCAGAGAGCTCCTGCGCAGCATCGAAGGAGGACCGGGCTCTAGACGGACGGGCAGTTGCAAGCTGCGATTGCCATCGACTCAGGCGCCAAACTGAAGGCGGTGGCAAGAGACTACAACATTCCAGCATCATCCTTAAGAGACCACGTTTACGGCAAGACGCTCAAACGGAAGAAGGGGAGGTAGGGAGTGTTATCAGTTGAGGAGGACGAGCAGTTGGTAAGATATTTGCTTGACATGCAAGAGCGCGCCCATCCTCTTTCAATCACTGATGTGAGAATGAAAGTTGCAGAGCTTACACAAGATAGGTGGATGCCTTTCAAGAATGGTGTCCCTGGGGCGGGCTGGCTTCGGTGGTTTCGACGCAGGCATCCAGAGCTCACCCTTAGAGCTCCACAGTGCTTGGAAGAAGGCCGAGCGAGAGGCTTAAATCCAACAAGTGTCGCCTCTCTATACCGTAACCTGGAGTTCATCTTCAGGACGCACAAGTATCCTGCAGATCACATATGGAACGCCGACGAGAGTGGAGCGCAAGCAGGTAGATCTGGAGGTGGGAATCTTTTTTTTGCAAAACGAGGAACTAGATCTGTACATGCAGTGGTTCCAGACGCCAGAGAACATATCACTGTTCTCTCTTGCATCAACGCTGCAAGCCAGTCAATTCCAAATTATTACATCTTCAAAGGACGACGCAGAGAGCGAGACTACATATGTAAATGTGAAGCTGGTGCCACTATGTCAATGCAAGACAATGCCTGGATGTCATTGTACTTGTTCGCTGGCTGGATATCTCATTTCATCAATGTGCTGGGGAAAAGGTTTGGAATCTCACCTGAAAATAGGCACCTGCTTGTACTCGATGGCCATGGATCTCACGTAACTTTGGACGTTGTTGTGAAAGCCAAAGAGCATGGACTTGATGTGTTGTCATTGCCTAGCCATACGAACCATCGTCTGCAGCGGGCAAGGAGCCAGCAAGGAAGACCTCGCGCAATGGGTTTCGCTGGGACTTAGAAAAGCGTTGACACCTGCAAACATCATCAAAGGTTTCCAAACTACTGGCATATGGCCTTTGAATCCCAACGCCATGGATAAGTACACTGGTCCTTCACAATGTTTCGAAACCGAGGCACTTAAGAATGGGGATGGGCAACCTGTACTCTTGGGATCTGAAAGCGAGCCGGATGGAGGTGAGGGCACTGACCAGGGCGAGACGGAGGCGGATCCGGGCATGGAAGAGCTGCTTGGAGAGCGCATTCCGAGCTCACAACCGGCGGGTGAACACTTCTACGTGCCTTCGGACCCCGATGATTCGGACAGGGAAGAAATCTCTTCGAACTCCGCTGCTTGCACTGCACTGCCGAATCTCTTCGAACTCCCACGAGTCATTCGCCCTGCTCGAAGACAGCGCCATCGCAACGAGCCCTTGATTGATTACAGCAGTTCGATTCTCATGACGAGCGATGAGTACATCGAGACTATGGAGGCCAAGGCCGCGCGAAAAGAGGCTGTACTACAAGAGAAAGAGGAGCGAAAGCAAGTAGTAGAGCGCCGCAAGCTCGAGAAGGAGAGAGAGAAACATGCGAAAGACACCGCCAAGGTCTTGCGGCGAATTGAAGCGGAGCGCAAGAAGTTGCTGAAGGAAAGAGAGAAGGCGAGGAGAGAGGCAGAGAAAGAGCGTAAGCAGAGGGAGGCAACGACGGGGCTGGAGCAACAGGCGCGCAAGCGCAGAAGAGCGCCGACGAGGGCAGGGGCTGCACCTTGCGCGGATGGAGGTCCGACGAGGCCAGGGGCTGGAGATCATTGCAGCTAAGATCCGACTTCCATGGATCAGGAGACGTTTTGAGACGTTGGGAAGTTGCAGGGAAGAGCCGTTGGCTAGCTGTGCGTGCATGGGCCTTGTGGGGTCGGATCTTCACACTCTACAGTTGCTTTCCAGTTTTGGTGGGACGGTTTACTGTTCATAGATGGCGCCTATGAGGTGCTTTTGGATTCTTTTTGAGTTAGCTTTGCAGCGGTAGTTGGACATTTGAGGACAATTTTTTATTTACTGTACCTTGGTTCTTTTAGACACTTGCGGATGGTAATCAGTGAAGTTAAAAATATTTTTAGGATATGATGCAGGCATGAGTGGGTTTTGTCTGGACAAGAATGAACTAATTGTTGATCCATTCCACCACCAGCTATGGACAGACATAGCACCCTACGAATTATGTACTTTGAAATTATATAATAAATACATACTTGTTTTTTCTAAGACTCTTTCTTCTCCCAATATTTTTAATTTTCTCTTGCAAATCTATGAATATTACTTTTGGTTCTTCCTGTAAGTGGTAACCAGCCCAAAATAGCTTAAAAGGATGGTTATGAGTACTCCTACCTTATATCCACTTCACTCGCATAACTTATCTCTGTTTTAGGGTTCCTCAGGGGTTTAGCGTCTTAGTTTTAGGGTTGGTTCCAACACTCGGGCCAGCCTCGGGCTAGATCGTCGATTACTCAATTTTATGTTGTAATCCGGCCCACATCCTCCATTCCAATAATCTGATTCCCATTAAGTTATCATAGCAAACCCCAGGCGCATACTGACTTGCAGAGAGAGAAATCACTTGGGTGTTAGTCGCAAATCGGAGAGATATGATGCGCAACGATGGGTATGGGGATGCCGCTGCCACGCACTACCAGGTGCTCAACGTCTCGGCTTCGTCCACGCTCGACGAGATTCGGGCATGCTACCGGGCGGCGTTGCTGGCCGTGCACCCTGATAAGCAGGGGAGCAAGGAGGACTCCAGTTCTCGGTATCTGAGAGTGCAGGAGGCTTGGAGCGTGCTGCGCGATGCGGAGTCCAGGGCGGAGTATGATGCGTCGGTGAAGAGCTCGGGTGGGGTTGGTGCGGCTGTGGTGGTGGGGGAGGAGGTTGTGTTGGAGGACATGGAGGAGTGTGAGAGTGAGAGTGGTGGGGATTTGGAGTACTGGTACCCTTGCAGGTGTAGTGATTTCTTTGTTGTTGGGGCGAGGGAGCTTCAGAGTGCTGGAATGAGGTTTGGTGAAGATGCTGCAAGCGTTGGGGTGGGTTCGGGAGTGGATGCGCTGGGTGGTGATGGTGGAGTTGATTGGAATAGGCAGCGGCAGTCGATCGTGCTGCCTTGTGGGTCTTGCTCGTTGCATCTTCGTGTTTACTTTTGGGTGCCGTGTACTTGATCGGTTTCGCATTACGGTTGAATTTTGCGAAGAATTTGTGTTGCTGAGGCGATTCGGTGGCCGGAGGAGTAGTCTCGAGAGTAGTGCCGATGAAGTTATCGGCCCTTCGTGAAGGTACTGAAGATGGGAGTTTATCTTTAGTGACCTAGTTTCATTTCGTTTTGCATATGAGTTGTTATTTTTCTCAATCGGAGAGCGTACTTATGTATAGAATGTAATTAGGGTTTCGTCGCTGGCTGAATTGAAGAGCTTGAATTGCCCGAATTTTATTGTTTAGGAAGCAGCAAGATAAAGATATGAGTCGAGCAATGCCACTCCACCAAATGTTGATTTTGGTCTCCAATGATTCAGTGTTTTAATACGTTCAAGATACATGGTTGTGATCAATTCAAGCATGACTGATTCGGCTCTGATAATATGTGCAGGTTTTCTCCTTCTGGAAGAGGTTAAATCAACTTTGCAATGATGTCCTTGGATTGTAGGCAAGCTTTTCGGTATTGCGCTTCCGCCTTGACCGTTGGGCTCCTTAACATCTCACCCATATATTTATCACCGCTACATGGAGTTCCAGCAAGGTTATCGCCGCTGGGAATTCCATTCCGCTGCCCATGTCGTGTTACTAGTTGTGCTGCATGTGGCACATTGTGTCTACGGCTTTACTCCTACATCTCAGCAGGCGGTTTAATTCTGTACCTCCGTTCCTGAACTGTTCCGATCGTCCCCGAATCGGAGTGAACTCGTGGACTTTTTGATCAGGTACAATTTTCACCTTCTGCAAGCTGCCACTTCTCTTGAGTCTTTGTTTGCAGACACCAGTGGCGATGAAAATGTGTTATTTTATTGGTTCGAACCGTGACTAATGCTTGCCTTTGTCACTAGTTTTGCAGAGAAGTACCTGCCAACAGCAATGCAACTTGCTTCAAAGATCATTGCGGTTTCGTGTGCGAGAGCGGTTTTAAGGCTCGCAATAACATGTGCATCCCGCATATCCCATCGCCTGCTCCAATCCCTATCTCTTCTCCAACGCCTGCTCCTGACACTTGCCCGGCAGGCTTCGTGGGTTGTGATCAGGATCCGAGTAATGGCTGTGAAAAGAATGACTAGACTATCAGACCGACAACCTGCGGCAGCTGCGGCAATGTGTGTCCTGGTAGTGGACGAGCCCCGTTCGTTACTTCTACAGCCGGTTTCTGTGGTATCATTTGCCCAAAGGGCCTGGCAGGACTGTGATGGCAACCCCGTCAATGGTTGTGAAGTCCTCCAACAAGATGCACTGCGGCGCCTGCAATAATGCCTGCGATGCAAGCTCTTTTTGTATTGCTAGTACCTATACCCTTATCCAAACTTGGTTCTATAACAAAAGCAATTGCCTGCGAGCTATTGTGCCGTCTAATTTCCATTCATAATATTGAACCTTCCTCCAAGTTATTCTTGAGTGGTGTGATGTTACGGTTGTCAGCTGGGACTGTGTAGTTCCGTCGGTAGAGTCTCAGCTACCCATGTGCCGGATGAGTCCAAGGAATCAGACAGACATCTAACGTCATCATCTGTGGAAGCAACTTCTGAAACATGGAATAAAAACCCAATAGATTTCTCTAAGCTCAATTTCTGCGCTTCAATTCGAAAGTCATCTGTCGGTGGATCTCGAACTGGTATTCTCAGAGTATTTCTACGGCATTGCACTTTGCATTGGCACCCTCTCTCTGTTCTCTCCAAAACGCTGAAATCCCACAATGAAGACGCTGTTCATCAATCACCGCATTGTGTACATCCACTGTAGTTTAACTCATGAGATTAGCCGCTGATAGTCAAGCTCACGCTGCGAACCCCAGCCAGCACTCACACAAAATCAGCCTCTGCAACGCTGCACATCACTTTAACAAAGAATTCCAAAGAAACACGACATTCACACATTTCACTCCTCCTTTTCCAACACCCACTCCACACAGGAAAGGAAAAAGCCACACCAATCATCGATGCAAACAAAGAAACTCAGTCACCGAGATCAACAGGTCACAAACACAGATGTCGAGACCTCACCGGCGAGAAGGCGATAAATCCAACGTGGAACAAAATCGAAACCGGCAAAACGCGAAGCGGCGACAGGGCAGCGACGGTGCCGGCGTGTGCGTTGAGTGGCCAAGGCGGAGAAAAAAGCTATGGCGGAGGAAGATCTGCTCAAACTTGGCCCATGTTTGCCTCATCCCATCCCAGTGACGCCCTCAAAGATATTTTTGTCCGGCAACGTGCCACAGCTTCTTTGCCGCAGCGCCTTCTGTCGAGCAGAAAGCAATTCCTACTCTTACACATTGTCTGTTGCATTTCACGTTCCATTTCTGGACCTCGACATACCACACATCACTCCGTCCAGAGAATGAACGGCGCTCTTCATTGAGTTTGCGGATTATCTGTGTCGGCAGCATCTTTCAGGAGCAGAATTTGAGATGGCATGAGCTCTGGCACCAGCTGACGCGGTGGTGGATGGAATTCTAGGTTAAAGATGGTATATATCGGTTTGGAGTTTATGATTTGGTAGCAGAGAATATTTCAGTGCATTGGGGACGAGGCGAGGGAGACAGGTTTTATCTGCCTGGAGGTGGGATTGAGGGTGAGAGGTTATTTGGGTATGGCTACTTTGGCAGCGTCGACGTTTTTTGGAGCGCCGAACTCTTCATGTGCTGTGGATGAGGGGCTTCTGTCGACTTCCGAGCCTGGGAGATCTCCCTGTAGTTGTAAACTGAAGAGTTCCTTCCATTTGCCGTCGAGTGCGTTTGCTGGGAATGAGTATTCGTGGTTGCGGTCGGGACGATCGTCTGCGTGGAGGCGGAGCGACAATGCAGGGTTTCGTCAGCGTTTAGGGGTGGTGAACGCAGGTATAGAATACTGGGAAGTGGTTTCCTCGTTGAGTGGGTTGTTTGGGCATGTTCGACAGTATTTTGAGTTGGTTTTGTCGGATTTTGGAAGCAGAAAGAGTGTTGATGCTTTCTTGTGTAGGAGTAGATTTTTTACGTTGTTGATGAGCATATTTTTAATGTTTTGAGGATTTTAATTCCAGGTTTGGAAGATGGTGGTCAAATAGTAGCTTCAGAAGCTTCTGCGAATTCGGAGATGTCTGTCCCTTCGTCGGAGATGATCCTAGAATTACAACTTCAGTTGCAGGTTGCAACAGCTCGAGAGGTTGGTTACCTCTTTTTAACCATTACAAATATATGCATGTGAAATGATTTTGGTTTGGCAGGAAATTTTCGATGAAATTTCAGGCGTCTTATAAGGCCACTTCAGCTTGCGGTTTGCTCTTTTTTCCATGATGTGAATCTAAATGGAGGAATTATGTGCCAGGATTATGTGGAGGCTGCACGTTTGAGGGATAGGGTGAAGTCTCTTCAAGGTGAAGACCCCGTCGTTCGGCTTAAAACCCTAATGGAAACAGCTATTGCTCAAGAGCAATATGAGGTAAGTTTTGAACGTTCAGGCAATCTCATTTCAAGAATGAGTGGCATGTTCTGGAAGTGATAGTATTAATCTCCTAATCGAAATGCATACTTCTATTTACAGAACAGTTAGGATTCCTCTCTAGCCGAAATGGAAAGTCTGCTTTGTCTGAAGTCTATTCTTTATTTTGTTCAGGAAGCAGCAAGATATAGGGATGAGTTGAACAAAGTCTCTCCACCAAAAGTCGATCTCAGTCTCCAATGTTACAGTGATACAACCACTCAGGTACATGGCTGTGATCATGGCAAGCATGATAATTCGATTCTGTGATACTATTCACAAGTAATGTCTCGCTGGTAATCTAACTAGATAGTAGATATTGAACTAGCTGCCTCTTGTCAGTGAGCAGCGTGGCAAGTCTCTGACGAACCTTTTGTCTTTTTCTTCGTTTACAGGGAATCAGAGTTCGTGTTCGAAGTGTGTACGTTCGCGATCGAAGTCGGCCTCTCAAGCAGCAGTTCTATTTTGCTTATCGCATCCGCATCAGCAATGAAGCCCTGGAATCAGTTCAGCTTCTAAGTCGACATTGGATTATAACAGATGCGGCTGGGAAGGTTGAAGAAGCCAGGTAATTGGTCAGCAATCTCACTCTTCATTTGGTGCTTAGGTTCGAGTGAGGATCTTGATCTGGTTTGATTGTTAGCTACTTGGCGTTCTGTTTAAAACTGTCAAAAAATATGATTGATCTTACTTAACTTGTTGCCCTTATCTAAGACGTGGGATGTATTCTACTACTCGGTTTAAACATATTTAGTTTGTTTATTTTTTGCAGAGGTTTAGGGGTTATAGGAGAGCAACCGGTACTCCTGCCCGGGACTAGTTTTGAATACACGTCTGCCTGTCCGCTGAGAACCGCCACAGGACGAATGGTACATTTTCACCTCACAAGCTTTCCATGCTTTCAGAACTAGATTAATGAGGTTTCGCATAACATGCTGTGACTTCTGACACGAGTTTTCTTATATCCTTCGATGAAGGTGTCAGCATGAGATCTAGTTTTCTAGGTACACTCATGGTAAATCACCTGGAGTTTCAATGATTCATTGAACCATTCTCTTAAGTATTGGGGTTAACGCTCCAACAGTTTACTCCAAGTTGAAAGCACTTGTTGTGTTTGAGAGACAGGAAGTGTGATTTTTCTTTTGTGTTCGTGTATTGCAGGAAGGTACCTATCAGATGAAGTATTCCGCGGAGAAGTCAGTAGCCACTTTTGATGTGAAGATCGGCCCTTTTGCTCTGTCTGTCAACGGTGATGTGGGAGAGCCAGTAGCATAATCGGGCACTGGGAACAACCAGATGCTCATAATTGTTGGAGACTCATTGATTTGAGATCTACCTATACTGTTCATTGTAGCATTAGCCTATGGGCAACGAACCACCTTGGACAAATCCAGGTACAGTGTGTGGGTTTAGGAATGATAAATTTTGATTTGATTTTCTTTGTAGACTGGGCCATTTTGTATTTTGGTAAATATTTTTCAGGAGGAGCCTAGAAGCTTCACAGGCCAGAGAGGTTGTAGTTTTTGATCTTCCGGTAGTATTTGGGAGACGTAAAATTACAGAAATAGAAATATAGTATCCTTGTACTTGATCATGGAGTTTCAATGACTTTACGGACTTTAAGCTCTTTTAGTGTTATAAAAAAACAGAATACGTTTTGCGTATCATGTTTGTGCGTTTGAAAATATGAAACCCACGTGTCAAACTTAGCTCCTGACGCCTTTTACTGTAGAGTGTAGACTAACTTTTATTGTCGGTTTTGCAGGCACTTGGAAGTTTCTCCCTCAAGTCCACAATAGGGCATACTCTAGGCCTATTGTGCCATTTATTATCGATGTCGTAATATCTTATTACAAAGAGCGCTAACATATTTTGATTTTGAGTAAACACTCGAGCCCACAGGACCCCTTGCAAAGGAGTGTCTCAAATACTTGCGTGCCCAATGCACAACATCCCGAAAGCGTCTAAATCATCCAAAGACCTTCAATTTTAGTGAATCTGACGTGACAAACATGGACTCCATCAATTGCGGTAGGAGCTCAAATTCAAGCAGTGGATTAAAGTTTCATCGTTGAACCTACAGACGCACAATACCAACTTCTCCAATCTCCAGTCATTGGCAACTACTTCACAATTAAGAACATCAATGGAATTTTTTAAATTACTTGTAAAACGCACTTTTCTCTCCCATTTCTCTAAAACTTATTCCCTACTCTATTGACTATTTCGACTCCAGATCCTAATCAAGCTGGTCAAACCTTGTTCTACATGAACAAGTGCTCTAATCACAAACACATCTTGCATAAAAATAACATCCCCGATGAATCTCCCATTGAGAAATGATCGAGTCTACTAATCAAATCCGGTTTCAAGGATCATAATCCCACTGTCGAACCTGCTCACGCACAACCCAGCTCCGGCCGGCAGCAGCTTCAACACTCACCTAGTCACCGAGTTTACTGCGATGCTAAGAATATCAAGCTCGATCTGCTGGGACAGCTATCACGCAGATGCTCTGTCGAGGCCCGAGCCAGTGGGGGCCGTGCCGTGGGGGCAGCAGCTCAAGTCCGTGACAGTGCGGGCCATCATCGACATCTGCAGCCCTGGATCAGAACCTTCCCACGACCCAGACCGAATCACTAATCCTCATCAGGCTTCCTCACTCCCGGTGGAACATTCCTGCCGCATTGATTACCTCCAACAAGTCGTTCAGTTGGGTTCTCAGGTGGTTCTTCTTTAAAACTTAACTTCCAGCCAAGTGGAGATCGACGATCCTTCGCTCAGACCTGGACTCACCGCTTCTAGTGGTGGCCTTCTTTGCTAGTGTTCAACCTGGTGTCCAAGTCGTTTTCTAGACAATATGGGAGCCTAGTTCACTTGATTCACCGGACTGTTCTCTGCTTAGACCCAAGCTGGGCAAGCTCCTTCGCTCAGACGGCCACATCTACATCTCTTTCTTCGCTGAGTCCCTAGTTAGCTACCCAGTGCGCATTTTGCTAGAGTTTCAGGTATTGTTCTAGCTAGCTAGTTGAGCCTGGTGTTCGACACTAGTTCGAGATATGTGATCTTTGTTTCAGGATGTGATCGGTGGTGTGTTTTGGACGGTTCAATGGATTCCAGGGTTTGGAGTTTGAAGCTTGTGTGGACATAGCGGTTCTGGCGCTACTGGAGTGTTGATCGAGTTTGGAGGAGGGATGGTTGGCTTGGTGCTGCCATCGGGTCGTGCATTGGCTTTCAGTGACTTGGCTGGTCGAGCATCATGCTCGCCGCGGGGCCTTACATCAACGTCCCTCTGCTAAGTAAATTTTTACGGGGATTTTCGGTGAGTGAGATATTTTGCTTCTTAACTTGCCTCTAGCAGAGTTTCTGTTAAGTAGCGGCATGGTATTCAGTTCCTTCGACTCCCTCTCTGGCACCCTTTCTCAGCTTTCGCAGGAAAGACATTGTTGAAAAGTTTACACTCTGTGTCATCTGGAATAAACTAGGTTTTCGTTTTTAAAGTCTTCCTTGGCTACCTCGGAAGTATATTAGACATGAGATGGTAGCCTTGGTACTGTTTTATGCCTGTGAGAATCTCAAGTTACAGTAGAATGAAGGAATTCGGCGATTGTCCTGTGTAGCTTGACTCAGAAAGGTCGCAGAGACTTTGCTAGAATCAGCTCAAAGCTGGAGCTAATTTCTAGTTTTTTTATTGCTTTATAGATCCTTAAAGCATCGTAGAATGACATTATGGCAACTGGGTACCACTCGAATGGCTGATCCTGGAATTTTTTTCTGCAGTTTTGGAATGGAGTGTTCATTGCTTGCTTATGATACTTGGTTCTGGTGACCTAGATTCAATTTTGTGAGTTCTGGGTAGGATTAGTAATACCTCAGTCAATCGTTCAATGTGAAACTCTGGCAAGCAACGTATTGTTGCTCGTAATCCTTGAAAACTCATGTCATGTATCACAGTATGTGTTTCTCTACGCATAGGTGGTATCACTGGTGTATCACAGTTTGTTTAAGTTTTTGATTTTTTGTACTTCTGTTTTCCATTGTTCTTTTATTGCTTGATTTTTTTCAATGTGTCGGGGCTTACGTTTTCCAATCTCTTTCTGATGATCAGAGTCTGAGGTTGCCATGGAGCCCGGAGACTGATTGTAAGACGGCGGAGGAATGCCTCAAGCGTACCGTGTCATGCATCAGTAGTATCGAGCGCTGCAGAGGCTCGTGGCACTTCAACCATTGCCTCTGCGAGAGGTTTGTGACAAACTATTTACAGCAGGTTCGGGAGTTGCTGGAGGAGCGAAAGGATGAAATCGAGCTATACAGTGAGAAATGTTTTCCCACGCTGGCAGCACTTCATAACACGGTAAAGGAAGGAGAATTTTTGATCCAGAAACATTGCACGGGGTCGAGTTCGAGTTGGATTAAGGCAGCTGTTGAGCTGTTTGAGAACACATCTGCGTTTGCTGAGGTGATACTTGATCTAAAGTGGTATATGCATGCACTGAAGATTGCAATCGAGGTTTCATCAGGCAATTCATCACGTCAAGCGAGAAAGCAGAGAATATGGGATTTGCAAAAATTAGCTATGGCAGAGTATGGAAAGTTCCTTGAATGCTGGGATAGTGATTGCAAACAGCTGAGGCTGGAGAGGGATCGTGAGGATTTACTTTCAAAACTAAAAGTCGATAATGGGACAGAGATTCGGACCTTGCAGTCGTACTTGGCTCAGAAACTAGGGAAGCAAGATCAGTTTGTTCATGCCAGTGAAGCGTTAGCCGTAAATTTGAAAGCATCTGAGTTGCAGCCACAGAAGAAGGTTCTGTTGGGATCGGGATCCTTTGGAAAAGTATACAAGATTCAATGGCTTGGTATGTGGTGCGCCTTAAAACAGATTAGTGGATCTGCTGCAGGCGAGGAGGTCAGGATTTTATCGAAGGTTCATCACCCGAACATTGTTCAGTTATACGGGTATTTTTTAGAGCGAGACACGCTGCATCTCATCATGGAGCTTATGGAATCAACTATGACTGAGCATGTAGAAACGTCGAAGGAGTGGGCAGAGCTTCAAAGGTCCCCGTTGGATTTCCTCCGTGTAGCGCTTGATAGTATGCTTCAAATAGCGAAAGGGATACGGTACTTGCATAGCCAAGGGATTGCACACCGGGATTTGAAGGGTGAAAATGTTCTTATCAAACCAAGCGAGAATCCTGATCTTCGGAGCAAAGGCTATTTAACAGTGAAACTTACAGATTTTGGGCTGGCCAAGGCAAACCTTAGAAACTCGACTTGTACATCTTTGACAATAAATATTGGTACTCTTGTGTGGAAAGCTCCTGAGCTGTTTAAAGTAGTTCAGCCTGACTTGTCAACCAGCAGTAAGCGTAAACATTACCCTTTAAAACCTGATGTCTATAGCTTCGCCATGCTTTGCTATGAGATTTTGAGCGGGAAGATACCATTCTCTGATGATCCGCCAATTGTGTCAACGACTGCGTTCTATGCCAGAGTTAAGAGAGGGGAAAGACCTGTGCTGCCAGAGAATATCAATTTTCTCCCTGAGTTGCCCGACTACATCAAGAGATGCTGGGATACTGATCCAAGCAGACGTCCAGATTTTGTTGACATCTGCAAACGAATTCGTCACTTTCGTGATTCTCTGTTACAGATTACTGCCTACTCTGGTTGGGAGCACAAACCTCAGGAAAACGGAGCAGTCAATCCGGAACCTCCTGCCATAGATGAGAGCGATTTTATAGGTGAGTCTATCTGCTTTCTGTGCAATGCGAAGTAATGTAACGTTGGCAACAAACCCCTTGTGAATGAAGAATTTATTAGGCCGACGTAAACCCCCTTTCATATTTTTCTGGTTCTGTTTAGATTCTCTTGTGTTAATCTTGTATTATTAATTAGTTTGTTAGTTAAGGAACAACTGTGGTTCTAGATTATGTTGTTTCTTAGCGTACATGTTGTATGAAGCTGAACAGTTAACCAATTATATGTCCCTGTTTAGCAATGTAGAGTTCATTAAGGGCGAATTACTCGTCCTCTGAGGGCTAACTCAACAAGCTTGTCCCTGTCCTCAGATATCACAAATGATTGGAATTGGGAAATAGGTTACAAGGACATTGTTCGGGGTGAGAAACCGCTACCCGGAGGCAGCGGATTCGCATCAGTATGGCCTGCGCATTGGAAACACACTGAGCAAGTGTTGGCCAAGTATATAGAGCCGACACTCATTGATAATGACAATAGCATTGCGAATTTTAAGCAGGAGGTTGCGATACTAGTGAGGATGCAGGATAAACATCTTGTGTCTTACCTTGGTGCAACGAGACAGGCTCCTTTTGTGGTAGTCACAGAGTTTGCACATGGAGTGACCCTCCGAAAATTCTCTAGCAACAAGACGCCGCTTTCGCTTAAAGATGCATTAAGCATTGCCCTCCAAGTTGCTCGTGGGATGCGGTGCTTGCATGAGGAGGATGTTACTATAATCCACGGCGAGCTTTCACCAGATTGCATACTCATTGATGAGAACAACTTGACTGCAAGGATTGCTGATTTTGGCATGCGAAGCTTCAGGAAGCCACCTCACAGCCACAGCACTTCGCGCTGGTACCGAAGAGCTCCTGAGCAGCACCTCGGGTTACCCTTACACACAAGCGTAGATGTTTTCTCCTTTGGGATGATTCTCTACGACCTGTTTGAGCGTGAGAATGCCCAACATTTCTGGAAGAACAAAAAAGCGTCTGACATACTCAAGAACGGAGGCCGGCCGGTGCTGAACTCGGCGTCATGTTATCCTCCGGGTGTCAAGGCACTTGTTGAAAAGTGTTGGACAAAGGACTGGCAAGAGCGTCCCAGCTTTGGATCGATTGTCTCAGATTTGGAGAAATCAGCCACCAAACTATCACGATCTCCTTCAATCAGTCGCAGCAGCTCTAGCAGAGACAACCATCGAGTGTAGAAAATTGATTAAACCCGAGCTTGTCTTGACATACAGGAGCTTATCTTGACCAATATCTGGTCTATTATGCATTATCTCAGTAACAAGCTGGGATTCCAAGCACTGTGCCGTGGTGCCTGTAACTGGTCAACAGATCCGTTTTTTGGATTTAAGGTGCTGTCATTTTGCTTTGCGACCTTTAAGAATGGCCGATGTAAAGATCCCGAAGCTCTCAAGATTGAGAATGCAAGGTTTGGAAATGCGGCAACTGATCCTCAGATTCACCGCACTCCCGGGGTCTCTGCTGTGCAGCACAAGAATCCCAGGCCATATAGATTGGAACTTTCTAGACCCAAGCCCAGTAATGGTTACAGAGATGAGAAATGCCATGTCTGGCACATTTTTGAAGACTTAAAATCAAGCGTAAGGTATGGATTCACATCCGAGAATAACATGTAGTTGTAGCGTGTATTGAGCCCCTCACTTCTTAGGCTTGGTAGAGGAGATGTGTCTACAGATTGGAAGCTTCGTGCATAATTTGCTTCATCACATGTGTGCAGAAGCTTCACAAAGAGGTGTATTTTGTAACATTAAGCATTGTTAATTTGCCTGAGCTGTTCTGGGAGTTCTTTTGACCCAGGGATGCTGGCCACCTCAATACTAGTGCAGAGTTTAAATCTCTACATTTTGTGACTTCTCCAGCTATCAATTCTCATATCCCTGTATATTGGATGCTGTGAAAATTTGTCGAGAGTGAGAGGTAGTTGAATGATGTTTGGATTTCTAACAAATGTGTTGCCTTTCATAATAGCCTATTTAAGTGCTTCCCTGTAATAATTTATCATTAAGTGAGCAGCTTCTTCTGCGTTTGTTATGTGTCAAATAGCTGAACATTTCAGCTAGATTTTGCCAGAAGTTCAGATTGGTAAATGACCTTTAAGACGAACTTAGGTGGGACACGAAGGTGAACAGTTTCTGGATGTTGGTTTCCCAGGGAAATTGAAAATTCCACCGTAGATATGAAGAAGTTGAAACGAAGGGTCATTGCTCCATTCTCTTTACAGTATTGTATGTGTATATACTAAGATATGAAATGAGTTCAATAGCCATTCTTGGTCCGTTATCTGTTCCTTACAATATGCATTCTGGTGATGGTTGAATTGTAGATGTTTCATTTGAGTTAGCCTTCAAGCACCTGTAATGGCCTCACCCATCCCAAAGCTTTTTTGAAACCAATTTCTGCACCATGGCCATGTCTCCAGATCGGATATGTTACATCCTATTTTTTAGTTTCGTCCTCATTGGGCTACTTTTACTTATAGTCTGCGTGATACTTGAATTTATTATCATGCTTGTAACGCTCTGCCGCTCGCTTCGAAGATCCTACGCCAACCCCACTGCTGAAGGCCCCCAGAGTTCCCAACTGTGTTAAAGGTCACAGGTTGCCATCTCAAGTCTGGACTTGTTGAGTAGATTTTAAGAGATTGATGTCTTGAAACTTCATTAATGTCCCACACAGACAACAGGCAATAAACCCAAATGTCTTTACCAAAGATTATGTTTAAAGAATCTGGTGATCTTCGGAACCAGACTCTACACTAGACTCAACAAAGCCATTGGTTTTCTAAAGGCTTACATAATTCAGTTTTTTCCTGCCAGCCATAGTGCAACAACTAGTCCCTTTGAGAACCAAGGAGAGCAGCCTCCGGCAGTTCACATTTTGCGGCAAAATAATTGTTGTCATCAGGTGGCAACTTAAGTTGGATGGAAATTTTTAATTGATCCAACATTGATATTGAAATTCTCCTGATGTACATTGTATTGCTTGGAATTCTTACACCACAAATGTATTATTATTTCAGACCAGCTACATGGCACTTTCAAACAGCACACTACAGAAATATCAAGGTCACCACTGCTCAGCATAGGATTAAAGAGACAGACAGGCTACTTGAGCACATAAGAACAGTTTTCTTAATTCAAAGATGCAGATTTACAAGCTTCCTACGGCTATCTACTGTCACAAGAATCAAATCAAAAGAGGTTATGGCCGTAGCTGCTGTACTTGAGGAAAATTTGGATAACCTCGAAGAATCTTCTATTGTTACAACAACCATTGTCTTACTTGTCAAGTCTCCAGTCGCACAAGAGACAATGATACTCTAGGTTGTTCATACGTTCAAATGAATTCGGGAGCATTTCACGGCAATGCTGGGCTTGCTGTTGCGAACCTAACATATACTCGACCTGATTTCGAAATTCGGGCAGAATACACCTGCAACGAGAAGAAGGTATTGAGTTAAATCATGGTCCACTAGAAATATCACACAAAGAGAAGCTGCTAAAAAACCTGGTTCTCCTTCAATAGGAACGTTTGTCTCGCTGGATACGTGTTCCAGTTATTCATCTTTGAACATACCTCTACAGATCAAAAACGTTCTGATGGTGATATTTCTATGCTGAAATACGCAACTGAAGTACATGATGGGAGAAACTCTTAAAGCTCTTTAAGAGTTGGAATTCAAAATACCTACTGTTGAATCAATATGGTTTAAAGCCACTTTAAACCATGAAGATTCGTGGGATAGGTTACAAACAAAAATGAGGATTGGAAACCTGCATACCTTGGCGTCAACCGGGGTTTCTTTTGATTTCAAGGTTCCGATTGCCCATGCAATGGGACCATCTTTAGGGCAAAATTCTACCACCTTCCCATCCTCTAGAGAGAATTTGGTGTGACAGAGAGGGCATTCTATTTGCGCATCCCCTGGGGTTCCATCTTCAGCACCCTCAGCAGTGGCAGTCTGCATACAATCCAACCAACAGGAAGACGACAATGAATACCTCACAGATGCTTCACTCCCAACAGCTGTAAGAGAACATCACCTCTATACATTTGCACTCTGCCTTAGGGAATTGAAACATATAACCAAATTAAACTAGACACCAAAATTCTTCGTTTCATCAAAGATCTAAGAGTATGTCTTACCTTGCCCTCGATTATGGGAAATTTGCATGAAGTACAGTTAGCTTGAATAGCATATAGAGCGTCTTCCTTCTTCACTAGTACATAACTGCAGAGAAAACCCTAGAATAAGTAAATTAGACTTTGGTTGACAACATATCACTGTTGGAAAACAAACTTGCTCTATAGCAGGTCCACGCACATGCACATAAAGCGTGGAGCTTAAATACACATCCCAGCAAATCTAGAATCAATATTGGCAAGTCTTGGATCATAAACAAGAAAGATCAAGGAGGGTGAAACGAAGACCGACATACCCTGCGTTGTTATGGATAATAGCCTTGTTCTTCCCTTCCGGAAGTTCCTCTTGCATCAACACCTGCGTGAACGTATTCAATCTTTCCAGTTAACAAAACGGAGAGCTACGTTTCTATCACTCTTAACTCCACCGGGGTTCAACGTTACTTTGTTCATTGTTGGAAGGTTTCAAACTACAGTAGCCGGTCATTAGCAAGACATCCTGGTCACGTTGAAGTTAATCATGTTTTGGGATCTTACAAAAGCAAGTAAAAATAGTTATATTTAAAAAGAATCCACAAAGAGCATGTAGAGGTGGGGAAACAGTTGGAAAAGTTAGAATGCCAGGGTTCTGATTGATGAAGACAATGGATTCACAGGGGTCTGTAAGTGGTTATAAAATGTATCCGAATTAGATTAAATGCAGCCTGCAAACGCATTCTATGAATATTAACAGCCACCAAGACGGCATTATTTTGCATTATTGGTGAAGGAAATTAAGGATCAAGGCTTGGTCACACAAGAAGAGAATTCTAACCTGAGTCCATCCATCAAACGCATTATCAGCATCACGCCCACGCATGATCTTCCGAATTCCATCTGCAGCAGCTTTCTTAGAGTTGTAACCTCTGCCTTGCTTGGGAGGTCCCTTGCCAGCTCTGACTTGCACGCCACATTCCCGGTTCGTGTAAATCCCACTCCCCAATGACGACTGACACGCGCGATGCGAGTAGCATGTGAGCTCCTGCGTCGATGAGGAGCATCCCGCCTGTTCGAAACAAGTGACGACCTCATCAAAAACAGATTCATCTCACAGACCCTAAGACTACGGTAAGAATGCAAAATGCGAAGAAGGCCACCAGACAACCATCAACAGCAATTCTCTCAACCAGTTAGAACTGCTCCACAACATTAAAAGAGCAATTTAGCCACTCAATCAATGCTCATGAAGCCAACGCAGACGAAGTTATACCCTCACAAATCTACACTCCACAGCAGAAAAGAGAACGCTCACAGAAAAGAACCTCACCTAGCATCAACAATGCCCAAACTACACTCACCCACATTCTACCAGACCTCACACAACAACCCATCCAACAACTTATACCCTACAAACCAGAATCAGATCATCCCACTCTCGAGACAATGCCCCAATTCTTCACCCAAAGAACAGATACCCGAAACATCAACAGCTACAATATTTCCATAATCAATTCCACTCTACACCACAGTCAATATGAGCTTCTCAGCACCTGAAATGAAGACGAAGACGACGACAGAGCACTAAACCCGGAAGCAGAGCATGTCACTGCCATGGTAGAGGTCGCCATTGCTGCTCCAGCTGCTGCTCAAACTGCTCAGGCTCTGAAAGCACCATCACCAGTTCATGATTCTCACCAAGCTCAAGCTCACCACCATCCCATCGTCGTCTTCGTCTTCGCATCGTCACCACCCAGCCCATGAATCCGCCACATCCACAAACTCTGGCTGCCAAATTGGGGAGCTTCTGAGTCAATCCACTGATGAACGAGCCCCGGCTGGCTCCATCCAAAGCACTCCCATCCTTTTCATCTTCCGCCATACTTTTCTCCGAGAACATACTTTTCGATGTGGTTGCTTCGGTTCCAAAGTTTTCTGGAGAAAATTCAGGAAAAACAAAGTGTTCCGAAGTGAAGTTTGGGGTTTAACTTAGGGTTTAAGGCTCACGAGGCTCGGCACCGTTTTTTTCCCAGCCATCGCTGGAGCCTCAGGTCTCGTTTGTTGCAGTTCCTGGATCCGTCACCGGCACGTTTAGTTCATCATCCGGGGATCGGACTCGAGAAGGGTTCGATCGGTGGATGCATTTGGACTTGCGTTGCATGGTTTGTGAGGAGCGGATGGTGATGCAGGACGGGGAGAATCATCATCTGTGAGGTGTTTTGATTTCGCGTCCGTCCGCGAGTTGATCGAAGTGGGTTTTGGGAGCGGGAGTTGGGAGGTTCCAGTAATTGGCCATGGCAGCGGCGATAGCGCGGGCGCGGCGGTCGCAGTCGCTGCTGAAGCTCGTGTTGCCACAGAGCTCTGTCTGCACGTACCATTCGTGTGGGTTCGCGTCGTCGAGTGTTACTGATAGCCGCCGCGCGTTTGATTCGAATGCGAGAGCGCACGAGCTGAGCTTATGGAGGAATTACTTGAAGGGGTTGGTGTCTGTCCGCACGATGGCCACCTTCAACCGGAAGTGAGTCTCATTAAACCCTTTCTGTGCGAATGTGTTTACTCATGGTTTCTTCATATATCGATTCCTGCTTGTTTCCTACTTTTTGCTGGATCGTTTGCTGTGCGGCACATTTTCGGTTACCCTAAAATTATGCATCACTTCCATTCTGGCATACCAAGATGAGCGGAGAGGGCATTTTAGCAGGAGTATAATTTAGGTTTATTAGATGTTCTCAAATCGACATCCATATTATTTTTTAAAGCATTCTGGCGAGGGAAGGTTTTTGAGGGTTTTGTGAGCATGACCTCTGTCGATATTTCGTCGTTGATTGACGAGGTTGTCTTCAGCATCTCTTTAAATTTTTATCAAGTGTAGATATGCAGTCTAATCAAGGCTTTCTTTAGGGGTTCTCCAAGTTTAATATTTCTAATGCAATCCTACTGTTTACAATGTGCAAATTCTCTCTGCATGGATGAGCCTATTTGGTTTTCTTACTTAGGCGAAGCTTTTATTGATCCCCCAAGTAGGGTTTTATTAATTAGGTCATATTGTTTAATGGCGATGTTTATAACGACTCATATTCTTGAATCATTAAATGTTGCACATATGGGCTTTAAATCTTAACTTTCGTGAGCTGTTTGCAGTAAGCCTCACATGAACATTGGGACTATTGGACATGTGGATCATGGGAAGACCACTCTTACGGCAGCAATTACCAGGGTATTTTTCTGCGATCTAGGCGGCTCATCTGTCTCGAGTCCAATTCATTCTCCTCAGTCACCTAGTTGTGAGAAATTACATAATGTTATGGGACTTCTATTTCTTTGCTGAAATTTAGAAAATTGAGGATTCGTTGATTGGTTGTGTCAGTGGGTCTTATTACAGTTTTGAAGAGCTCGTTATTTACCCTGTAAGTGATCATCTTGGGCAGGTTTTGGCTGACGTGGGTATGGCTAAGTCAATCGCATTTGATGAGATTGATAAAGCCCCAGAGGAAAAGCAGCGTGGTATCACCATTGCTACTGTAAGCTCCTTGTTCTTACGTTTCATGCGGTTATCATGCGGCTAATCTATTTCATTTTAGAAATCATGTTTGATATTGCCGTCTCCTTTTCTTAGGTTCTGTTTGATTACGAGCAATGCATCTGGGCTTTCTTTTTCAAAGAGCGCTCAATCTCATATATGAGTGGATTTTGTATCCAAGCTCATCAAGACTTTGTAGCGGAATTATTCTTACAAAAGCTGGTACGAATTTGTTGCAGGCACACGTTGAGTACGAAACAGAAAACCGACATTACGCTCACGTTGATTGCCCAGGGCATGCTGATTATGTGAAGGTAAGGATGTGTCGCTTTTGGTAGTCGCAGGATTTTCTTTTCTCCTTGTGGTCACTTTTCTGTTAATTAAAACTTCGATCTGCTTTGGTGAGAATTTTCAAGAGGATGTGTGCGACCAAGTTTATGACGGCATGACTTTTCTTTTTTCGCAGAACATGATTACAGGTGCTGCACAAATGGATGGTGGTATTCTAGTGGTTTCAGCGCCGGATGGTCCTATGCCCCAGACTAAGGAGCACATCCTTCTTGCTCGACAGGTTAGTAGATGTCATTTTTGCCGGGATGTGATTATAGCAGCTTTTTTTATTTCCTTTGTATATTTTTAATAACCATTTTCAGTATGTGACAAACGAATCGGATGTTGTAGAGCTTAAAATTCTGCACGTTTAAGTTAATTCACATGAGATTTATTTTAATGAATCAAGACTTCCCACCTCTATTTGCTTCCCTACCATGTTAATGACTTGTACTGCAAATATGACAGGTTGGAGTTCCATCATTGGTCGTTTTCTTGAACAAAGTGGATGTTGTGGAAGATGAGGAGTTGTTGGAGCTCGTAGAGATGGAGTTGCGAGGTAAACTGTCTTCACTTGCTTCGGGTTGCAAGGGCATCTATTAAAACTTGTTGATTTGGATCAATCTCTTACCAACCATTACGTGTGCAGAATTGCTGTCGTTCTACAAGTTTCCAGGTGACGATATCCCCATTGTTAGGGGCTCAGCTCTGGCTGCACTGCATGGGACGAACGATGAGCTTGGAAAGAACGCGATTTTGAAGTTGATGGAAGCTGTTGACACGTACATTCCTGAACCCAAGCGCAACCTTGACAAGCCCTTCCTTATGCCAATTGAGGATGTATTCTCTATTCAGGTGAGAGCAATCGTTACTCGATTGGGTTTGTTGTGCTACCTTGATAATCACAATCTGTAAATGTGATTTCTTGTGGAAGGTATAAATTTGGTCAATAAGCACCAGAATGTCTGTTATACTTTTGTGGACATGTACGTTATGAAAGATTTCCTTGGCTGTGTTCAGGAGCATCGCTGTTTTGACGCTGTTTATGATCTTGTGATCAGGGTCGTGGAACCGTGGTAACCGGACGTGTGGAGCAAGGTATAGTCAAAGTGGGCGAGGAAGTGGAAGTTGTTGGACTGCGTGAGGTATGGAAGACTTTTTCTAAATTTTACATTTAAAGTCATTTGAAAGGTTTTTTCTTGTAGCACCTCTAATCTCTGCCAATGAACCTTGTTCGATTTTATCTATTTGCAGGGTCCCAACCTCAAGACAACTGTGACTGGTGTTGAAATGTTTAAGAAGCAACTGGATCAAGGCCAGGTATTGTTCCAACACTAATCCGGGTCCGGTCATTTCCTTCGGGTGAGATAGATTTAGTTAGATTTGTCACAAGACTTGTGAGATGGCTATGAAGAACCTCGGTGTCTTCGGATTATTCTGACTGGAGCGCTTTTGTTACTTTATACCTATTTCTGATTGTCTGAAGGTCAGATCTTAACGGTTTTAACAGTTTTTATTTTATGAACACTTGGATTCAGTTTTAACAGTGTCATGTTTCGTGAAGAATGATGAAATTCTGTCTTTGTATTGATATAGGCGGGAGACAACGTGGGTCTTCTGATCCGTGGTCTTAAGCGAGACGAAGTGCAGCGTGGTCAGGTGTGTTACTGTCTTATCAATGTCTCTTTAATCACCTTTATAATTGTTGCAATTCAACGATGACTGCGATGAAGCCTCCGCGTTAATGTCATTTCACTGACTCTCTTGTGTTGGTGGTGCAGGTCATTTGCAAGCCTGGCACTGTCAAGACGAGCACAAAGTTCGAAGCTGAGGTTTACATTCTCACCAAGGAAGAGGGTGGCCGACACACTGCTTTCTTCTCCAACTACAGACCCCAATTCTACTTGCGTACCGCTGATGTAACTGGAAAGGTGGAGCTTCCAGAGCACATCAAGATGGTCATGCCCGGTACAACCTGACTGCCCAGTTTGAGCTTATCATTCCTTGCCCCTTGGAACATGGTAAGTTTGCAAGGCAAAAAACCGCCTTCCACCTCAAACAACGTGAACTTTTCTATTATCTGTTGCTTTTGATCGAAAAGGGGGAAGTAACATCTTTTATTATCCATCGCCGCTTAACCAAAACAATGTAGCTATCTTTTGTGTGTTACGAAGGTCGTCAAATTCCTGTTTATTGCCCTTCATTCATCCCGTGTGTGGTTCGGTGTTCAGGACAACGCTTTGCTCTCCGAGAAGGAGGAAGGACTGTCGGTGCTGGCGTTATTTCTAAACTGTTGACCTAAACAGATGGATTCACTTGAGAGTGTTAGAAATAGTGCAACTCTGTCCCAAGAGACTAAATTAGAAGCGGTATAGTTTTGAGGATTCTTAGATACAGGTTTTGTCAGAAATGCCAGACCACTTGAGTACCGGTAGTTCATTGTTTGGATTACGAAACATAATTCGATCATTGAGGAGCTCAGCACTCCCATTTTATTTCCTCATCTGCAAGTAAATGATTAGTCTCTGTTTGGTGGTTCAGAGAAATCATTTTCTACAGAGATAACCATCTCATGAATTATTTGAATTAAAGAAAGGCCGAGGTGACTTTCTCTTAGGAAATAGATTTAAATTTTGATTCAGTGCACTGAAGCAAAAGTATTTCTTGATTCTTACATGGTGTATTGCACATCAACATTGTACACCTGTATGGTTGGTAAGTATGATTAAGGTCGAGGCACCTATAACCGACCAGTTAAGAGATTTGCCACTGAGATTGCTTTCTTGAAGGGGAAATAGGTTTATCAATATTTAATTTACTATGAATTTTGAAAAACATTTTTTTGGTAATACATGTAACCGATATGTAGGCCCATCTAAAACCGACCACCATGACACCAAAACTTGACCATTGTACTACTACCAGAATATTTCCATATGATTTCCTTTTTACCAATCATGCTTGATACTTTCTTCTAGATCTCCAAAGATTTTGAATTTGAAAACTAGTTGGAAATGGAGAAGTCTTGCTATGAGTTATGGGTGCCTTGACCATAGTTAGATCTCATATTTGCTCATGAAACACACTATCAATCAATGTGTTTAATAACTCATACTACTCTTCTCACTCTTCGGTATGACATGTTTTGGAACCATATTATTGAAGAAATATAAAGACGTAAGTAAGAAGCAATTGAAAATATATACAACGAGTTTAAGTCGTGTAGAATCTGGTATGAAATAATAACTTACAATTTCAAAAGCTTTTGAAATAAGAATCCAAAGATTGATAGTTTTGCCCACTCAAGTTATAACATGACATCTTACCTAATTTCCTTAAAAAAATGATTAAAAACCAATAAAAACAGATTTGATCAAAATACAAAGATTTTTTTTACAAGAAAGTAAATAAAAATTATGCATGATGTTTTGCATCACTAAGTTTTACTAGAGGTGGAACAACATTGTCCACATCATGTCTAATTTAAGTTCTTCCAATTGACACAATTCAATCTTTAAGAAGAATGTATTGTAATTATTCATTAAAGACATACTAGTTATTTTTATTTGGTTTTATATATTAATAATTAATAATTTTTATGATTAAAATTTACTAATTATTTTTTGGCTAATAAAATTCTATAATAAAATTTTAAAAAATAAAAATTATTTAAAATGGTTTAGAAGGGATTTGAACCCTTGACTTTATGATTCGGAACCACATGCTCTAATCCGTTGACCTATAAAACCTTTGAAAAGAATTTAATTGAGAAAAAAAATTAGTTTATTTATTAATTAAAAAATAATTAATAACAAGTAGAAAAATAAATCCTGCTTATTATTAATTTATTTTTTATTTGCTAAGTTTAGCTATTTACTTTTTTTTTAAATGAATAAATATATATATATATATATATATATATATATATATATATATATATATATATATGAGCTGTAAACAGACCTTGTGTAGAAGCGAGCGGCAGAGCTGGTTCTTGAGGTGTTAGTATGAGCGGGATATTCACTGATGAAAGTTCCCAATCTGATTAATTACGAAATTGCTGAAAGAGAGTCCAGAGGATATCTAGGCTCAAAAATTCTGACTGAGCGGTGATTACATTTTCTTCTGAAATTTGAAACAGAAGCGTAGTGTAGAGGATCTATTTTAGGTAAGGTAGGTATGCCAATGACCGCACAGGCATATTTTCAAAACCTTCCCTACAACAATCCAGAAACTTTCAAGGTCTCAAAGATTGTACTTTGTGAGATTGGGATGTACTTCAAAAAAACAACATTTAAAAAAAATTATTACAAAACTTTTTATAGCAAGTTAAAGACCTAGGGTTAAAATTAAATGTGATGTTTAGTGTGAGCCCTTCACCGCACAGTGTGCGGTAGCTGTCTGATGGAGTTCCCTTCAAGTCCTATTTGGTGTAAATCATGTAATTCCTGTGCGGTAGCTGTCCAGTTGTTATGCGGTCCGTGGAAACTGTCCGGTGATTAGCATACCTACTTTACATCTCTTCGCGTGATTATAGTTGGGTTACAGGATGGAGCATCAAGGCCCTGTCATTAGATTGGAAGCGAGGCACTCTAGTGTAGTTAAAGGACAGATAAATGATGGGCATAAACTTTGTTACATGATGTGTAATGATGTTACGAAGTCTTTGAGTTCGTTGTTTGTACAAGTAGTCATATCCAACCAAGTGTACAGAAATTTAGCAATCCATCCATAAGCATTGTCAAGACTTTTTTTCTTTTCATTATTGAGCAAATATATTTAGAGGTAATTCTTTTTACATAAATAGCTGTTTTAACTAAAAGCATACTTTGAGGTAATTTTTTTTACATAAATAGCGATTTTTGTTAAAAACATATATAGAGATAAAATGTTTTTACATAAACAGTGGTTTTTGTAAAACATAGATAGAGGAAAATTGTTTTTACATAAATATAGTCTTTTAGGGGTTAAGGCAATAAAATATAGATTTATTAGAAATTGAAAGTATAACATTCTTTAAAATTGAAAAAACTTATTTCTATTTTAAGGATTATTTCTTAGAATAAGAGCCAATTATTTAATTAAATTTATTAAATTATTAAACAAAAACAAGTATATACATTATTAAATTCAGACTTTGGTTATTTTCTTTATTTTATAGTACATATAGATTTAATATTTTAATATTTTTGCACAAAACATATTGAAATGCCTTTAGCATTTTTAAAAAAAACTTTTAAATTAATTCTATTAAAATATTAGAAATGTGTTGACAACTAAAATGATTTTTTTGAATAGTTAATTATTTAAGTACATGGTTTTGTAAATAGTCAAGTCTTATTTCTTATAATTTTCAATATGATTATAGTTAATTGAATATATATAGAAAATATGAAATCCACATTTTTTTTTTTATCTCATCATCAAAATGAAATTTAAAATGATAAAACGAACTTTAGAAACCGTCACATACTCTAGTTTATTTAGGCAAAGAGGGTCCTTCACCTATTTGTTCTTAAATAAACTCGAGCATGGAATGTACTTCCACATATTGATGGAGACTTGTAGATGGACATTTAGAGGCTCATCCTCAACACATACAAATTAAAGCTTTAGAAAATTTATGTTTGGATTCCAAAAACTATAATAGACTTAAATGGAACCATCTAAATCACCTCCATTGAGCATGGCTTGGAGCCTAAGTTCGGTTTAGGGTTGGAGGCAAATCTTAGCTTCTATTATTATGTTTGAATGGGGTCCTACTAATCTCAAGAGGACATCCACATAGTAATCTGGAGCCTATGTTCGAATGGGGTCTCACTGATCTCAAGAGGACATCCACACAGTAATCTCCAGCCTACAGCCCTGAATTTAGCAAATCAAAAACCAAAAAAGACCTCATGACCTCAAAACAAGGAGGGCCAGAAAATTAGTACGAATCGAACCTGGCAACTGAGACACACTCGTTGGGGAGAAATAAAGAGACCCTAAGGTAGAAACACCTATAACCAACAACTTAAGCAGTTTAGCATATCAAAGCTTGGATTATCGACAAGGAGATATTTTTGGTTCATAGGAAAATAAGGTTCATGAAGAATGAGCATTTTTCCATGAATTATCTCCCAATATTGAAATTTGTACAATTTTTCAAAGTGAAAAGTACTTCCGAACTAATAGCCGATATATACAAATGAGGTACATCTGTTCTTTCATAATCTAGGAATCAGAAGATATCGGCTATTGGTCATCTGTCGACTATGGGTGTCTCAACCTTACTTGAACATGCGAGGCAAGCCGGACATGGTGGGGGTGGCATGTATTTGTACTCTTTTCCTTCCTTTGCAGTAAAGGGCCCCCCTTTATTTGTGTCCAAAAAAAAAAAAAAAAAAAAAAAAGAAGAACATGCGAGGCAACCCAATTTAATTGTTGGAGGACATGGTCAAAGTACACATTCATTGAAGTGCAGAAGATCTCCGTTTGCTCCAAAGTGTTTGGGACTCTTCTGAATCATGTTGCAACATTGTACCCTTGCAATAAAAAGGCTGTGCCCTTTCAGGACATAGAAAAGCTAGTCTATTCCATCACTCTACATTTCTAGCAAAAGAGAGAGAAGCCAATTAATAAACCTTTCAACACAATCTTATCTGCTGGAACCGTAACCTGGTCTCCGAAGTACTCCTTATCTTGCAACCTCAATCAACACTCAACCCAATCCTAAAATCACGGAGCACACACCAATTCAATATTGGTGTAGTAGTTGGCCAATTTTTGTCGTCTAAATTCATTATTACCCGTACATATATACATATATACTGTAACCAGAGTAATGTATTATCAATTCTGTCATAACACATCACCCAATCAATCATGGAGAGAAGTTCACAAGTTTGCTTGACTGTCATGAACATTGAGAAATATATAAAGTTTAAGAAAAAAACTCTAAAAAATTGGGTAATATTTTATGGACCTGTTCTTGTAAAATCTGTAACAGGAAATCGACGTTGATTTCAGAAGTAAATTCGAAAAGAAAATTTAAAAAAACTTCCCAATATAGTGGAATTTAGTAATTTACAATAATCCCAGTGTTGTTCAGACACATTCTGTCCCATCCAGTAACCAACGAGTTCAACGGCCATTGGACGAATGAAGTTTGGAGCCACCTCATCCCACCCTGGCACTTCCCAGCGCAAATTCCAACACCACTCACATCCAATAGGAAGAAATTCGCATTTACCTCGACAGGTAAATACCAGAAGAATTCACCTCCCAGTAATTTCATAAAAATCAGAGCTTCCACGAAAGACCAGGAAGGACCCAAGCGGTAAAATCGATAAAACTAACCACGGAAGCCCGGTAAATAGAGTCTGGAAAGTCACACAGAAGCACGCTTTTAATAAAAATTCCAGTTTGGCAGTAATCGTACGATGACCGTGACGGCCGCCAAAATGAAGATTTTCGCAAGATTTCAATCCCGAGCTGCAATCTCCAGAGCTGTCCCGATGAATCATTCATTCTACTCTCGAGAACAGTAAGTACGAGCATGCAACAAACTACATTCGAATCCAAACTTGTAGATCCAAACGCAGAAGAATCCGAAGCCACAATTTGGCAGCACTGGAGGTTCTTGTGGCGTAGAAATTTAGAATGAGACTGAGCGCTTTGTGATCACCGAATCAGGATTACGTTTCTTGTCGCCGGCTTGGAAGGAAAATCAATTCCACATACTGTACAGTACTGTACATCGAAGTAGGAATTTATGTGCCAGTCCTCGGAACCTGCGCCCGAATTTCACCACCCAAGTGGGCCCAAATCACCTTCCCAAGTTCCGCAACCGCAACCTCCAAACAATCCGGAATCTGTGCTCATTGGAGCCCATTTATGGCTTCCACTTCTCCCAGCAATTGGGCCCATCGTAGTTGCCGGCCTCTAATCCTGAATATTCCATTCATGCACCTTTTACTCATGTCAAAAACAAAAACAAAAACAAAAACAAATTTAACAAATCCTAACATTCCACATTTTCCATGCTATATTATTCATTCCCGAATCTATCAATATTAACTCGTTAATTTCCATCTATCCGCAATCTGTTCACAAGAATGATCGATCGCAGCTTGCATGGACCTGACCATGTAAATGAATATATTACAAAAATGAATCTTGAGCTAGAATGATTTCGATGATGTTTCGGAATCTAGACAAAACTGAGCGTTTTACTGCAGTTGGGAGGGAAGCGTGTTGAAGCGATCAGCAGATCATGCGAGGGAGGACGGGCGGTTGAGGTCCGAGAGTGCTGGTCTGCCGGTCGGTCGATATATTAAGGAGCGATTCGCTACCAGTCTGTTAAAATCTTACACCTTGCATGCGCATTGACCATACCTCGGGCTTGCAGTGTTTGTTTTTGGCATATGTTTCGGTTGTGTTGAGACGCCGCATTCGCGTCCTGGAGAGCCTCTTTGGAGCCTCGTGTAGCCGGCTAGATTGCGTGATGTCAGTTTGTTGACCTCATGGTGGCCGTGAATGCTTCGTCAAGATAGTCTGCTTTCGTGGGGTTGGTTTTTTCTAGTGTGGAGTGTGTGTCCGTGCAAGGTACGTCTTGCTGACAGAGCGCTAGTGTGGCTGGAATTGCACGGAACGGAGCGAAGCGCACGCATCCGGGCGTCTGATTTCTGCGACGTTTCTTCCCTAGCGGGACTCTTCGTCTGGTCCACCTTTGAGCCTTGAATTGCTACTGTTAAGAAGTTGTCTGCAATTATTTGCAGATTGTTTGCAGATTGTTTGCAAATTGTTTGCAAATTGTCTGTAATCTAGGAGCGCATTCTACAGATCCTGAAGTCGCCTTCTGTGTCAACTTCGGTGGTTTCGCAAGGAAGGTAGTTGCGAATCTGTTGGGATTTGGTCCGAAGTTGTGGGCCGGATTTGTGGTCGCTTCTCGGAAGAGTTTTTGAGACAGAAGAGAGAATCGTTTCCTGGGATTAGTTTGCTGGTGCTTCATGGGCTGAAGCGGGCTTTTCAGGAGGTGGTTTGTGTGTGATTCTTTTGAGTTTCAGTTCTGTTTCATTTTCGGGGTTGAGATTTCCGAGAAGCGATCCGTTTTGAGGGGTTAGAGGTAGCGATGGCCGATTACTCGCCGAAGAAAGGTGGAGCGCAAGCGGTGACCATGGCACAGACGGAGAGGACGCCGCTGTTACCGAGCAAGAGGCAGGATTTGGTGGAGGAGGATGTGTACGATGATTACCATGAGGCGTCGGTGGCGAGCGGCGTGTTTAACCTCTCGACGACCATTGTGGGCGCCGGGATCATGGCGCTGCCGGCCACCATGAAGGTGCTGGGCTTGCCGCTGGGGATTTTGAGTATTATAATAATGGGCATCTTGAGCGAGAATTCTATCCAAATCATGCTTCGCTACTCGCGGCCATCGGGCGCAAGGTCTTACGGCGGGTTGATGGGCGACGCGTTTGGCGCACTTGGGCGTGTTCTTGTGCAGCTCTGTATTATTATCAACAACATCGGCATCCTCATCGTCTACTTGATCATTATCGGTAAACCTTCTTCACAACTTCGATTACTCCGATCCATCTTCCTTGCTAGAAATTCTAGCTATTCAATGTGAAAGAATTCAATCTGAAACCTATGTTAGCTTTCTTAGTGGAATTCTTAGTCAGCGAGCGCTGTGGAAATCCACCTCGAGAGATGTTATGGCTTGCATTTGAATAGCAATTTGGGCTGCTTGAGGATAACTTTCTTAAGATTGTTTTGAGAAATGTAGTGATGTCTGCTGGCCATTTAGTTTTAGGTTTGTTTTTTCTGGGTAATTGGGATAGGTTTGTTGATTTGTTATTGTTTTCTTTCTGGTGCAGGTGATGTGCTATCAGGAACTTCAGGAGCAGGGAAGCATTACACTGGCGTACTTGAAGAGTGGGCGGGGGGTGCAACATGGTGGAATGAGCGCACTTTTGTTCTCTTCACAATCACTGTTGTAATCCTGTTACCTCTCGTCTCATTCCGACATGTCGGTAAGTAATTCATCGTCTCCCAATCTCCCACGAGTTTAGTCCATTTTCCTTACCTTGGTTCTGGGCTGTGGAGGTGGTTTGATTACTGACAAGGGCATCCTTGCGGTGATTTCAGACTCTTTGAAATGGACATCTGCATTATCAGTCGCACTGGCGGTGGTGTTCGTGGTCATCATCGCTGGGGTGACGATGTGGAAACTGTTCGCTGGCGAAATTCCTATGCCAAGGCTCACTCCAGATGTTTACGACCAGAAATCATTCTGGCGCCTCTTCACTGTCATCCCAGTTATCATGACAGCCTACATTTGCCATCACAATGGTACCGTCTCATCACATCCCCTCATCTTGTGTTGATCCTTTTGTGCAAGTCTTGTTAACCTTGCAATTTGTGCACCTAAACCCTAACTTTGATTTTCTGGCTGCAGTGCATCCAATTGCAAATGAGCTCTCTGGGAGTGTGGATTCGTCAGACGAGAAGATGCAAACCGTGGTGAGATGGTCGATGTTCCTCTGCGGCACTATCTACCTCTGCACTGCCACATTCGGCTACCTCCTCTTCGGAGACGCAACCGGGGACGACATCTTGTCAAACTTCGACACTGATCTTGGTGTACCATTCTCCCATCTCATTTGCATCATCGTCCGGATCAGCTACGCCGTGCACATAATGCTGGTCTTCCCCCTGCTCAACTTCTCCCTCCGCCTCAACCTTGACTCCATCCTCTTCCCGAGAGCCACTCCACTCGCCCATGACACCATCCGGTTCGCTCTTATCACCGCCTTCCTCGTCTGCTCCATCTTCTTCGGTTCTGCTGTGGTGCCCAACATCTGGATCGTCTTCCAATTCACCGGTGCAACCGCCACTGTCTGCTTGGGATTCATCTTCCCTGCTCTCGTCTTGCTCAAGTAAGCACTCTCTTGCCATTACCTGAAAGATCTCCTTGTGTTTCCAATCAATGAAGAACTTCATCTGATGTGTTTGAATCTGCCACCTTATTGCAGGGACAAGCCCTTGTTGGCAACCAAGAGAGACAGGCAAGAGGCCGTGGTGATGGTCATCCTGGCGGTTCTCTCCAGCGTGGTCGCCGTCTCAACCAACCTCTTCAACCTTCTCGAACCAGGAACTCCCGGCGTCCCTGCAGGTCTCACAGCTTACCTCGGAACGTCCTTCAACTAATTGTAGAATTACCAACACCAAACCCACAAGAATGATACAAACTATCATTCTTATTCGGATTTGCTCTGCCCTCTCAGCAGAGAACATGTATATTCACATATTCGGCACAATAGCCACATTGTGAACAGAATTGATAGACCCCCTCAATCAGAACTGTAATTAGCGAACGCCTGGACTTGAACCTTTCAAATCCAGGCCTTCCGAACGATTGAGCCACTTGCAGGATGACTAGAATCACCCAGGTATTGTATTTTTACACACAAACGAAAAAAAAGGTTAGCACAAGTAGGTATAATTGTTCACTTGTACACAGGATTCCCAACCTCATTAATCAAAAATTGATCGATGTCCATGGCATTCAAAACTCATCTCACCGTGCTTGCAAGATTCGAAACTGTCGAAGCTCAGCAAGATGATTTCCCACAGCACATTGTAATGAAGAAACTACTGTCTCACTGTCTATGTGTGTGTCTGTGTGGGTTGTTTCCAATCATCACCTGCAACGGGATGACTGAACTCTTGTAGGAAGATATGACGAGAAAATTCTAGAGCTCCACTTGTTGGATGACCAGAGTGATGGTAGTTTTCCGAGAACCGCTTCGCTGCAGGAATGATTTTTCTCGTGACGACCACATGACTCCACGCGGATGCGAAAGCGGAGAGCATTGCAGGCCTAGAAATCTGCGGGTGACAATGTGCCATCAATTAATGTCACCTTTCGTCCACTTGGAAAACACCATAGCCCATGTTGTCTTGTGTAGATTTTGTAGAGATGGCTGTAAGCGAGGTATCTGAATGCAACACATCTTGTCTAGTTGTGCTTTGAGAGCTTGCTCAATGGAGTCCTTGCTCATGCGTACCAGCTTACCCATCTCTCGACAATCGTTTGCTAGTCATAGTTTGAAGGGTATTCGCAAGTTGCAGGAGGGTCACAGGATTGGTGCGGATAGGGTTGTAGTGAGAGCGAGACGGGATGGAGGGGAAGAAGACGTGACGGGGAGGTTTGGATTTGGGGTTTCGGAGGACGAGGGCGACGTGGGTGGGAAGCGGAGGCCGTTGTGGCAGAGGGCGTGGGGGTTCGGAGGCAGGAGCTTAGGGTTCGGGGAGAGGTGGCAGGTTGATCCTAGAGGGCAGCGGGAGCTCGAGGAATTCGACTTGTTTCTGGAGGGGAAAGGGTTGGATTTCCAGTGGAAGGATGTGCTCGAGCCGAGCGTGGAGAATGTGCTGGCGCTCGTGTTGACGGGGTTGTTTCTGTATGCTGTCGTGTTGATTGGGTGGCAGCTGCTGTTGGTCGCAGCGGCTATCACGCTTTCTGCGTTGAAGTACGCCGTGATTGCGGCTGTCGTTGTTGGTGTGCTCATCTTCTTTATCTGAAACCTGGTGTTGTTTTCGGTGGTCATGGTCTGGATTTGTGAATTCCTAGCTCTGGTTCCGAGAATGCAAATGACCTGTAAGGCTGACTTCACCAAAATCTGGCGAAAGATGCAGCACAACTCCTACTGGACTAGACGCAATTTGCTTGAGAATTCAGGGAGCTTCATATGCTGATTGTCTGCGTTGAGGTTTAGACGATCCACGCGGAGAGGATGTTGAACTCGGAAGCACTCCATTTAGCTACAAGATATTTGCTGTGTGGACTGAAACGCAACGACGTAGATAGGCCGCAGAATCGAGCGATGAAGATGCAAGGAGGCGTGCGGTGGTGAATGGTTGTTGCCTGTGTGATGCAGCGTTTGGGTTTCGACGTGTCCAAGTACTTTTCAAGTATTGAGAATCAGAGATCTGTTTCCTGATGAAGCACACGGTTGAGGCTTTAGCTCCACAGTTTAATGTCTTTCGAAGCTGACGAGGGAGCGTAGATTGGCAATGACATACCTGAGATGACCTGCGGTGCGTGGCGATGACCAGGATGGGGAGGAAAGATGGTAGCAGCCAAAGAATGTAAAGCTGTCTATTGCTTCGTCTCCATCTTGATGTCAAATTGGTTTCTAAGGTCTACTAGAGCAAAGGATTCTCATTTTTTTGTACAGATTACGTTTGATCAAATGTCACTGGGTTCAGTTTGCCAAGCTTCGGCGAGCTCAACTTTTGTCTGCTAATTCACTCATTCACTTCTTGATTGAAATCGATGTCGTAGAAGCGTGTCATCTTACCAATTTAATGATATTCGTGTCCTGGTTGGTGAAGACTTGCTGTAAGAATTCATTGGTCGGAAAGTGATACCAGGCTGGTAGAGTTGGTGCCGATATTTGTGTGCAATACAGTGTACTCAAAACCAGCCATGGATTGTGATATTTCTGTTGAAGTCGTAAACCTCATATGCAGCAACTTCACGAGTGAGTAGAAAACCTTGATCTAAGAGCTAGCTCATGAGATCAAGATGCAGATTGTGACTCCAGAAAAATTAGGCTGGGAATCACTAGAATTGCTCCAATATACAGGGGCAGCACAACTTGATGAACTGAATTATACATTGGTTATGAGAAGTGGTCCCAGCTTGCATTTAATCGCTAGGTGGGCTTCATTGTTACAGTGATAACATCAACAGTCTCCGAGAGGATTTTACTAGTACATTTCCCAAAGACCTTCAGTGTCTTCGGTAGACATGCAGGAGGGCATATGTTCTCAGTCCCTAAGTGGATTTCAGGACATCTCTCAAAGAGCTTCGCAGCTCTCTAGGGCATGCTCGTTCTTCCAGTCACCAGTCTTCCGTCCACCTTCCTCCGGGCATTGGCCACCATCTCTTCAGGAGGAATCTCGAATTTCATATCCGGAAACAAGAATTTTCCGACATATGCCACCTCGTTCGCTGCTAGAGACTTGTAAAATTCCACTACCCTGTGGCAAACCCTGCACAAGCAACTCACTCAAATAACCATCAGTGAGGCCCTACTTGTTGCAAGCCAACCACAGGCATAAATGCTACAAGGGTCACAACAAAATCTGTTGAGAATGAGTGTCGGTGGTTGTGTAAACTCCAGGATTTTATTTTTTAAAGTGCGGATTGAAAACGTACTTAACGTCTGTAGCCGAGCATTTCCCAACGACTTGCAAACCTGCCATCGACCGTGCTCTGCTAAGAGCCACATACACTTGTCCCATGGCAAAGATTTCGTGAAGATTCACTACTACATAGTCCAGGCTCATTCCTGCAATACAACAATTCACGTCGACTTATCAAACACAAAAGTAACATTGACTGAATTGCTAACGAAGGAAACATCTGGTAAAATGCGTCAATTACGAAACAGGAGCAATGCAAGGGTTTCTTTTGTTCACATATGAATAAGATGATTTTCTGCGTGTACCTTGGCACTTCTGTATTGTAAGTGCCCACGCCAGTTTGAGAGGCACCTGCCAGTAGAAACCAGTTTAGGAAGAAACACAGGAGGTGAGATCATGTCAACAAGTCCATTTCTCTACTGCTCCCAGCATTGGATATGAAACTACCAGCAATTTCAACGTTCGTATGAAAAATGGGTTAATCCTAAGGTATGCTTGCTGAGCTCTGGAAAGCCTCGCTAGAATAATGGCTTGATGATTAGAACTAGTGAACCTATTTGGCTACTGAAAGACATGAAAGATTATTGCAGCTCAAACATCAAAAAGACTAATATTCTAGTTAAAAACACAGTAGAAAGAAGTAGAAATAGATGGTGCTGACCTGCCGCCTTGTGCACTCTCCAACATTAAAGAATTCGTAAGAGAACTTCTCAGGTACGCAGACGATGCGACGTCCATTCATGAATTTTACAATTGGAATGTCGTCAATGGCGCTATTTCTAAGGTTTTCAATTTGTTGTTCTACTCTGTTCCTCGCTTTACATTCTTCATTTGTTTCAGGTCTCATTTTCATGATTGCAACGAATCCACGCAAGAGTTGCAAACATTCGTGCAGAACCTGCTCCTTGCGCTTCCAGCCTACCAGAATTCCACGAGATCCATTGACAAGATCACTCTCGTTGCCCTCGAGTTCCAAGTTCCGCAATAGCATCACCTATGTATCAGCAGGATTTTTATTTGATTTTGGGCTCATATAAATCGGCATGATTAAGTATCATGCTAGAGAATGAATCATGGTTGAATTATTGTTAAAATCATGAAACGTACAGTTCATATCTAGCGTTATTGACATATCGACACGTCCCTCTACCATGTGCAGATATGCTGAGATTCACTACCAAGCAAGAAGATCCTCAGTATGCAGTGCTCTGAACTATTTCAAGAATTGTATTTAAGTCGATTGTCATACCTGGGCGCCCGTTTTCAATTTTATCTGATCAGGTGCAATGCATTCCTTCCAAAATTCTGCACGAAACAAAATTCTTTCCTGCACTTGTCGAAGGACTTCATCACGCTCTTCCTCGGGTTTGAATCCTTCCTTGGTTAATATCTCCTCGTCAGCATTTAAAACGACCTCTCTACTCATCAAGCCATTTAACTTTTGCTTATTGAAGTGATCAGCATCTGAGTTCCTGGAAAAATGCAATGAACAAGTCATGCACAAAAAAACATGACAAGGTACCAGCAAGGCAATTTTTGCTCTTAAATGTGTAGTCTTTCTGGTGCTAATAGTGGAATATCTAGAAGCAGCTTCAAATTAACTAGATGAAATTTCAACTTACCTTGAATATAAAACAGTCGGTAGAATTCCGTCGGCCACAGGGAGACGCCTAGAGCAGTTCCTATAAATCTCTTCTAAGGCTGCTTTGTTCTCCCCGGTTCTGATACCATTCAGCAAGGCCACGAAATGAACATCCTTCTGCATTCCACAAACAAACTTGGTTACCGATTAGATCTCAAAAATTGAAATGAGAGGAATGCTTGCGAGGAAACAACAACCAAGGCATTCAAACTAAGTGCATCACTTGTTCCGAGTGGTAAATGAACCTGGCGGAAGACTCGTTTCAAGATGACCGTCTTCAAGTTGGCTCTGTCCCATGCAGGAGCCTCAAACGCTAGTCCTCGATTAAGAAATTGATCGCCACAGGTCTTTCTATCCTTGACCTCAACGGGTTGCAGCTGGAAAAAGTCGCCTGCAAATATGACCTGCAAGAATATTGATAAATCACACACTACATATAACCGTCTGTTACTTCAGCTATCTGTACTAGTGTTCAAGAATTGTACAAAAAAAGAAGCCTGTACCTGAAGTCCACCAAATGGTTCACCAGGAAGATTCATCTCCTCTGTCCGGATCCTCCTGATTGTCTGCTCCAAGTATTCCAGCAACTCAGCACTGACCATGGATATTTCGTCAACTATCAACACACTTAAGTTGCGCCACTTCAACCTAATGGGTCTGTCCCACATCCTATTAAAATCCCCGAGACGCCGAGGTATACCAATCCCTGTGGCCCGGTGAAGCGTAGACCCTCCGATGGGTATTGCTGGCCATCCATCATCCCAAAGCAAGTCAGAAGACAAGCTAAAAGACCAAGACTTAAAAAGATGTCACCAATGAAAACATGAATTAACTTCAACAACATGGAAAGGAAACCACGTGACACTTCAAAACTCACAAAGAACAGAGCTTCACAAACCTCACCTGCAATGCCTGTTGGTGCCGTAATAGCTACGTTGCATGCGAAGCACTCACAAGAATGTCGCAAGTGGAAAATACCACTGTGAGATTTATTGTACCTCTGTCTGAAGAACTTCACGATCTCCTGAAGTACAACAGTCTTTCCAGTTCCTCCAGGCCCCGAAAAAAAGACATTCTGCTCCAGTACGGGTGAGTCAATACGTACAGCGCATTAAGCAATTTAGACCATCAAACCAAAACAATACAGTTAATAATATCATACTGCACACGTTACACTAAAAAATATCAAGATAGTGAGATGGTCTACCTTGCCTCCCTGCACTAAGTCAAGAACCTGCTGCTGCTCAGGTGTAAGTGTCACAGATGATGGTTCTGTAACCTCAATTCTTACAGGAGGAGGTGGTGGAGCGTCCAACCAAACATTCAGAGACGAAGTCACCCCCATCTCCACAGGAGGGGGCGCAGTTACCTTCATCTTCACAGGAATCGAAGATGTAATCTCCATCCTCCCTGGAGTCGATGGTGTAACCTCCATCCCCGTAAGAGGAGATGGAGTAACCTCCACTGTTCCAGTACAAGAGCGTGCAGCTTCAGTCTTCCCAGGACAAGATGGAAAAATATAGTAATTATTCTCAACTCTGCCATCAGAATCCTCGGCACTGAAACTCGACCTCGTAGTAACAAATGTACAATCATCAGTTTCACCTTCACTTGAATGGTCATCCCAACCCAGCCTCATAGGTTCGAATTCTGGTCCACAGCCACCAATCATCGCCCCTGATCTCAACAGCATGTTGTCTGAGCCCTAGAATCCTGCAAAAATCAACAAACTCCCGATCATCAATCGTCTTCCGCCCCTGTATACCAGCGACCAGAACCTCAATTCCCAAATTCAGCCATTCTGAGCCAGAAAATTTGATCAAGACACTCAAACAACTGCCGATGTATCATATGATCTCAAATCTCCGCGATCTGCAGACTCAAAGCAGAGATCTAGTTGCAAGAGAGGTTTCATACAAAAGTTAAAGATACCTCGGAAAACCTCAGGAACCCAAATTTTTAATCATCACAAACATTGACACGAACGAAGATTGCAAGATGACAGTGTACCATGAAACTCAAACTGATATCTGGGGTGGTCGGCAAGCCAGAGTTTAACACTAGAAACAAACAGAAGCCCTCTGAATTCAATATCAGAGTTCTCCTTGCCTCGTCAAACAAACTCCACCAACGCAGGCTGCTCAATTGTGCGTTTTATAATCCATAGCTGAGAATCGTCATAAGAGTTGAATTGAAAATTGAACTGGCACTAGGAAAGAGAGTGAACTCAATTGACTGGAATTGACTGGTTCTTAAACAAGTGCAGGAAACCGATTATCGAGTATCGAAACCTGAACACCCGGAGTCTCCCACAGCGCGGTGGCGACTGGTTGCTGCCTGTGTGATGCAGAGGTTAGGCAGCTTCAATGTGCTCGTGCGTTTTTTAAGTAATGAAGATCAAAGATCAAACACATGGTTGGGGTTCTAGTTCCGTAATTAGTCTCAATACACGAAGCTGATGAGGTAAGCCTCTGGGTAGATTGGCAACGAGATACCTGGGAAGACCTTCGGTGCTTGGCGATGAAGGGGACAGGGATGAGAGACTAGTAGTAGTCAAAGAGTGAGTAGCTCTTCATTGCCTTGCCTCCAGCTTTGTTTCAGATCAGACTCTAGCCTAAACTTTCTCCTTCTTTTGTACAGACCACATTCGATCAAACGTTGTGACCCTCTTGGTGCAGCAACTTCACAATTGCAAATAAAAATCTTGACTCATGGAACAAAGTCTAGAGATCAAGGTATAAATCATGGCTCCAAAAATTATGCGTTGATTATGAGAAGGGGTCCCAGCTTGCATTTAAACGCTGGATGGCCTTCCTTTTTACAGTGGTAACATACAACAGGCTTCGAGAGGATTTCACGAGGACATCTCTCAAAGAGCTTCTCAGCTCTCGCGGATATGCTTGTTCCATTCACAATTCTTCCATCAATCTTTCTACGGGCATTAGCCATCATCTCTTCAGGAGGAATCTCGAATTCCATATCTGGAAACAAGAATTTCCCTACAGAAGGCACCTCGTTAGCTGCTAGAGCCTTATAAAATTCTATTACCTTCTGACTAACCCTGCACATACACAAACAACTCACTTAAATGAGCATCAATAAAGCTCTACTCGTTTGCAAGCTAACCACAATCACACATGGTTAAAAGTTCAAAGGGAATTTGTTGGGAATGAGAATCATGGAAACTGTGTGAACTCTAGGTGGACAATTTTGAGGTGAGAATTGACAAGACTTACCTAACGTCTTTGGCTGAGCAGTTTCCAACAACTTGCAATCCTGCCATCGACCGTGCTCTACTGAGAGCCACGTACACTTGGCCCTCGGCAAAGATATCCTGAAGATTGACTACTACATAATCAAGGGTCATTCCTGCAATAAAACCATCCTTGCCTGGTCAACGCAAGTAATATCGACTGAATTGCTAACAAAGGAAACATCTGCTGGAATGCGCCAATTACAAAGCAGGAGAAGTCACAGGTTTTCTTTGGTTTAAATATTAATAATATAGTTTTATGTGTGTGTACCTTGGCACTTGTGTATTGTGAGTGCCCACGCCAACTTGAGGGGCACCTGCCAAAAAAAATCATTTCAGCGGGTATCATAGAAGGTGAAATCAAGTCGACAAATCCATATCTATTGTTTCTAGCAATTTGGAAATTAGTAGGAAAATGATTGAGTTACAAGTAAGTTCTAGGTTAAATATCATTGTTGACCTTTGGAGATCCTAGCTAGAATAAGGCAAGGTGATCGGATCTAGTGAGCCTATTTGGGTACCAGAATATTTCTATTGACCATGATTATTGAAGAACATCCTTGCTACATTAACAACAATGATATAAGTATGAGGTTCAGGTTCATTGTATGCACCCCTGGACATGAAAGGCCATTGCAACTAAAACATCCAAAAAGACTAGTATTTTGGTTGAATAAAAACGCAATGAAAAGAAATCCGGATAGATATTGCTGACCTGCCACCTTATGCACTCTCCAACATTTAAGAATTCATAAGAGAACTTCTCAGGCACGCAGTCGATGAGGCGCTCATTCCTGAACCTTACGATTGGAATGGGATCAATGGAACTATTATTTAGATTGACAATTTTTTGTTCTACTCTAATCCTCACTCTACGTTCTTCATTTGTTTCAGGTCGATTCCTCAAGATTTCAGCGCATCCACTCTGGTCTACAAAACATTCATTCAGAACCTTTTCCTTGGACTTCCATCCCACCAAAATTCCACGAGATCCATTGACAAGATCGTTCTCGTTGCCCTTTTGGTCCAAGTTCCGCAGTAGCATCACCTATGTATCGACATAACATTAAAAAGGTTGATCAGTAGTCTCTAAAATAATTCAACAGAATAAATTATAGCCAAATTGTTGTCACAAATTGAAAAATGTAGAGTCCAAATCTAGCATATTACATATCAATACCAACTCTCCAGGTGTGGACCTGCAGAGATTCACTACCGAACAAGTCGAGCCATACTCTGAACTTAAAGAATTTAAAAGTTGATTGTCATACCTGGGCACCCACTTTCAATTTAACCTGATCAGGTGCAATGCAATCCTTCCAAAATTCTGCATCGATCAAAATTCTCTCCTGCACTCGTCGAAGATCCTCGTTACGCTCCTCCACCGCTTTAAGTCCTTCCTCGGTTAAAATTTCCTCGTCAGCATTTATTACGACCTCTCTACTCATTAAGCCATTCAACTTTTGCTTATTAAATTGATCAACCTCCACGTTCCTGACAAAACAAATTCAGCAATTCCAAATCATGGATAGACACAGGAAGTACAATGTGATTACACGATTAAACAATAAACAGCCTATCAATGCAGCAAATTTCACGCTCACAGATTTTTAGTTTTTTGACAGGTCCCAAGAGGGTCAAAAATAATTCTGTAACAAGCAATCGACAAGTTTTTAGGTGCTGATAGTGGAATATCTAGAAGCAGCTTCAAATTAACTAGATGGAATTTAACTACCTCGGATATAAAACAGTCGGTTGAATTCCATTTTTCACAGGGAGAGGTCTAGAGCAATTCTCAACTATCTCTTCTAAGGCTGCCTTGTTTTCCCCGGTTCTGATACCATTCAGCAAGGCCACAAAATGATCATCCTTCTGCATTCCACAAACAAACTTGGTTACCGATACAATCCCCAAAAAGAAATAAAAACTGGGGAAAACGCTTGCGAGAAAACAACAACCGAGGCATTCAAACTAAGTGCATCACTTGTTCCGAGCGTTAAACAAACCTGGCGGAAGACTCGTTTCAAGATGACCGTCTTCAAGTTGGCTCTGTCCCATGCAGGAGCCTCAAACGCTAGGCCTCTATTAAGAAATTGATTGCTACAGGTCTTGGTATCCTTGTCCTCAACAGGCTGCAGCTGGAAAAAATCGCCTGCGATAATTACCTGCAAGAATATTGATAAATCACACACTACATATAACCGTCTGTTACTTCAGCTATCTGTACTAGTGTTCAAGAATTGTACAAAAAAAGAAGCCTGTACCTGAAGTCCACCAAATGGTTCACCCGGCAGATTCACCTTCTTTGTCCGGATCCTCCTGATTGTCTGCTCCAAGTATTCTAGCAACTCAGCACTGACCATCGATATTTCGTCAATTATCAACACACTTAAGTTGCGCCACTTCAACCTAATGGGTTTGTCCCACATCCTATTAAAATCTCTGGGACGCCGCGGTATACCGATCCCTGTAGCCCTGTGTAGGGTGGACCCTCCAATCGGTATTGCTGGCCCGCCAGCATTCCAAAATACGTAAGAAGAGAAGCCAAATAATTAAGACTTAAGAGAATGCAACCAATGACAAGAGAATTAAGAACTTCAACAACACGACAAGAGAACCACACATTAATACTCACGAAATAAAGGAGTAGAACAGAGCTCCCAAATTTCACCTGCAATGCCTGTTGGTGCCGTAATAGCCACGTTGCATGCGAAGCATCTACAAGTATGTCCCAAATGAAGATAATCACTGTGATGCTTATCAAACCTCCATTTGAAGAATTCCACAATCTCCCGAAGTACAACAGTCTTTCCAGTTCCTCCAGGCCCCGAAAAAAAGACATTCTGCTCCAGAACAGGTTAATCAATACTTAAGACCCATTGAAAGCATCAAGAAAACAATAGATCTTAAAATATCATATTGCACATGTTAACAATATAAGCATGTTGAAATGGTTTACCTTGCCTGCTTGCACGAAGTCAAGAACCTGCTGCTGCTCAGGTGTCAATGTTACAGTTGTTGACGGCTCCGCAATCTCAGCCCTCACTGGAGGGGATAGTGCAGCTTCCATCTTCACAGGAGGGGACATAGTAACCTCCATCTTCACAGGTTGAGACGAAGAAACTTCCATCTTCACAGGAGGGGACATAGTAACCTCCATCTTCACAGGTTGAGACGAAGAAACTTCCATCTTCACAGGAGGGGAAGCATTTACCTCCATCTTCACAGGAGGGGAAGCATTTACCTCCATCTTCATAGGAGGGGAAGCATTTACCTCCATCTTCACAGGAGGGGAAGCATTTACCTCCATCTTCACAGGAGGAGATGGTGTGATCTCCATCCTAACTGGAGGAGATGGTGTGATCTCCATCCTAACTGGAGGAGATGGTGTAACCTCCATCTTTCCAGAACCAAATGCTGCCTCGGTCTTCCCAGGACAAGATGGGACAATGTAACAATCATCATCAACAGCATCCTCAGGATTGAAACTCGACCTCGTAGTAACAAAAGTACAATCATCAGTTTCACCTTCACTCAAATGCTCATCCCAATCCAGCCTCACAGGATCGAATTCTGATCCATAGCCACCAGTCATCGCCCTTGATCTCAACAGCATATCGTCCGAACCCTAGAATCCTGCTAAAATCAACAAACTCCCGAACATCAATCCTCTTCCATACACCAGCGATCAGAACATAAAAAACCCAACCCCAGGCATTCTAAGTCAGAAAATTAGGTCAAGACACTCAACATCTGAAGGTGTATCACACGATCTAAAATCTCCGCATTCTGCATGCTCAGGGCAGAGGTAATTGCACGAGAGATTTCATACAAAAGTTAGAGATGCCTCCACACACAACAGAGGCCTAAAATGACAATCATCACAAACATTCAAGTGAACAGATTGCAAGATGACAATGTGTACCATGAAACTCCAACTGATATCTGGGTAGGTCGGCATGCCAGAGCTGAACACTAGCAACAGAAACCCTCTGAATTCAATGTCATAGTATTCCTTGTCTCGTCCAATAACTCCACCGACTGAAGCTGCTCGGTTGTGCGCATTACAATACCCAGCTGAAAATCGTCATAAGAGTTGAATTGAAAATCGAACTGGCACTGGGAAAGAGAGTGAACTCAATCGACAGGAATTGGGTTTCAAAACAAGAGCAGGAGACCCATGATCGGGTAACGAAACCTGAACCTCCGGCAGCTCTGAAAGAGTCGGAATATTCACCAACCTCGTCATGGGTCACCCGCAGCTGCACCACACGAGCGTGAAGAGTTGTAGCGACCTCGGGATTTCAACTGCTAGAGTATGAGAGAAGCTGCATGTTGACAATGATCGTGGTGGAGTCTGAGATGAAGTTGCAAGCCTTGTTACCAAGTCGGAGATCGAGGCTAACCGATGTCAGGAATCCCAACACTGAGCTCCATTTCGGAAACAAACTCGCGCGCAATCTTCCAAGTCCCCTTTCAGCCAAGTTTTGGAAGCTTGCCGAAAGCCATCATCGTATTCCAAAACCATCACAGTCTACATCTATTGTAGAATTTAAGAATCGAAATGTTGTGTTGGAGTAGATCGTGTTTTTTAGGGTGTTCTCGGCGCCCCACGTTGGATTCTTCTCGATTTTCTGCAGGAATGATGCACCGGATTTTCATCATGGTACCTATGTTTTTCTTTTCAAATGCTTTCGGAGAGATCATTCTCTTGGAGAGTTGCCAGGCTGAGGCTTTGTGAGCTCCGGTTGGGGGAAATATCGACAGTGTTTCGAAGGTACAATGTCCGTGTCCTGTCAAAGAGTTGCTTAGTTTCGGTGCGTTGCACAGGAACAACGTTGCAATGAAGTGTTCCTGTTGAAGTGCTATTCTTGGAGAGAGGGTAGAGAAGGGAACGGTTGCAAAGTGAATAACAGTGGTACACTATGGACGAAAGAAATAAGAGAGTGTTCACGTTACAGTTTGATCATTTGAAGTGAAGAGTGTTTCCCAGGACTTGAGGATTAGAATTTTAATTTGAACTGCTATTTGACAAGATGGGTGAAAGATGTGTACTAGTTAGTTTAGAATCATGTCTGACCGTCTACGGTGCCCCTTCAGCAACTTGCGAGGCATGTGAAAAAATCTGCCATCGGAGGAGCACATAACGTGAAAATGTACAGGGACAACAAATTATTAATTGCCTCTGGTTGTGACTCAATGTACAAAGAAAATGATGGGCAAGTCACATTCCAGGCAGAGATACATGATGACGGTCATGAAGCCAAAAATCTCTTCCGCAGGAAAATTTCTGTGATCATATCTGATATGTTTGAACATTGGAAGACACCTGTCCTGAGTCGGAGTACCAACGCCAACACAATCGTTCAGAGGACTATGCCTCCACCATGGGCTCTGGTCCAGAGGAATCCGTAGCTGAAGCAGATCCATCAGAAGACATTGCAACAGGCGCAGTAGCTGCATTTGACTTCACTGAGTTGAACAAAGTGTCCTTGATAACCTGCGACATGAGCCCGTGTAGCTGCTCTACGGTTATCTTGGAACTGTCACGAGAGATCTTTGCTAGCTGTGACTCTTCCTGCAAAAGTGAGTCGAACAGTTCCTTTTGAGCATGAAAGACGAATGAAGGAGGAGGATAATGAAGACTTTAACAAATTCCTAATAGTAGATTTTAACAACCAAGGAAAACACATCAGCATAATTGAAGCTTCAATAAAACACACCTCCTTTTTCTTTTGTACTGGCATGAAGAATCCTCCCATGCGCCCTGAATGAGCCAGCTGGTTCTCTGCCTGCTCCAATTTCTCAGCTGAGGAACATCACATTTTTAGTCTTTATCCAACTGGAGCTGATTGTTCCATATTATAGACTACCTAGTAACTTCACGAAGCACGTATTGATGTAATCAGTACCGAACTACTCAATACATGCATCGTCTAAATTTGATAACTAGGTGTCACTAAAACAACCAGGAGTATCACATTGTCAGTCATCACAAAACATGCACAGAATCAACAATCGCTACAAAACCTGCTACTAATGATCTTCATCAAAAGGATAGCTTAATAGAATCTCACCAAGGTCAGCCACTTGCCCTGCTACATAATCCCGATTGCCTAGCAAGGGCGAGGATGAAAGAGTGTTGACCCAATATTTGTTCCAAAGGAGGTCTAGGAGATGTGAATCCAATGACGATTTGAAATATGTTATATCAAGAGAATAATACTGCAACCACACACAACAACCTCCAGTAAGTCTCTCATTAGAGCACAACCGAGAATCACAATAGCACTAAGTCCAGGCAATTTCAACCTAAGCCACTCAAAAGCGTCAAATCACTGCGAAGCACATGCAATGGATATACAAGCTGAGGATAGAACGAGATAAACGCTTCACAATTGTCGTATCAACTCGTGGAAAATGACATAATATAAAGTAGACGAATACCTGTTTGTAATGGACACCAAAATCCTCGATTTTGTTCAAAGGAATTGTTTGATATTCAGATGGAGGCTCATCTGGCGGCTTGTAACCCTGAGGATAGGTGCGAAAAGCTCCAATCTCAACTTTCCCAGCGGACACAGTGCGTGTTGGATCAATAACTACAGCTAGAAATGGCTCCTGATAAGTCTGATTCAGCATCTGAGTAGATACATCAATTCCGGAGAGCCAACATCCATAGCCAGGATGCGAGTGATACCATCCTACTACATTTTCTAGCCTTCCCACCTGCATGATACACCCAATGTCAGGATTACTCTACCACTTTAGAAGGCACATACTGGTCATCTAGAGCTAGAGATCCAAGAAATATTCAAGCTGAGTAGGCAAAAACAAGAAAACTGCAACATGAGAAAAATGAAAATGTATCCGAGAAAGAAGAACTACCTGCTTATTCGTCTGAGAGTACTGAACCATATACTCGTAAGCATCTGCTTGAGCATTCACCCGAGTCTCTGTGCCCTCAACTGGCAACGCAAATGCATCCATTATAATCATGGTGTCTCCGTCCACCTTACCCTGCATCAAACCCATGACTTCAATCGTGCCTCCCGATCTTGCATGAACCACCATCTGCAAAGGAGGACAAAAAAGAAAACCACAGTCACACAAACTACGCCTTCTAAAATGCAAGGGACAGCGAACATGGATTGAGGATCAATCAAACTAGTGGCATGAGAACTACAATTAGAAAGGAATCGAGGGCTAGGTAGTTGCATCACATCCGCTAACATGGGCAGCACAAGTCTGCTCCATAGAAAGTATGAGAAAATCATTGGAGGTAAGCCATTGACCCTCTGGGCCTTTGTGGTTCCCAGGAAATAGAGCAGACAAGACAGATGCGTTTTCTTGAAGGTTTAGTCGTGAACAAAAAAGTAACAAGGTCGAGTGATTGTCTGCAGAGCTAGCCATTAAATTGCTATCTTACATTAGGAAGAGGAACAGGACAGATTACATCAAAATCCTTCGCAAGCAACTCACAAGCTTCAAAACCAATGTGCTTTAGGCTACAAAGTTGATCCACTATTTTACCGCACACAATCTCCGAAATGTGAACTAGCGAAGCGTCATCAGAGTAACGGACGGTATAGAAATGCTGCAAAAATGAGAATTTTAAAACGCTCGGTTACCTTCTTGGCTACCTAGCTTGACTTACATCTAAGCTTCAATTGTCATAACCACAGCTCTTCATTTTCTCAATGATAATTAAAAACCACTTAGAGACACGAAGCAAGCAGCACTTTGATTTCTATACCGATGAAGTGAGCAAAAAGTTTGGCATACCCAGTCTAGAAGGTGATCGAAATTAACGAGCGAGCTTAAGGTTAACACTTGCATGACTACCTGCACCTAAAAACGATCACTAAATCGACTTCCATGGCGAAACCAGCTGGAAGAAGAAAAAAACCAAAAAAAAAAACACAAAAGAAAAGAGAACTCGAAACTTAGGGCTGAGAAAATGATGGAGAGTGGGGAGGAGAATTGGGTGCAGGGCAACCTTGAGCAACGCGAGGGCGGATATCCTGACGTTTTTGAAGAAGTGGGGATCGCGGGTCCACGGCTTCTGCTGTTGGATGCTGCTCTGCGACGCTTCGTCATACTCGAAGATGGCATCTGAATCGGACCCTCCTGCGGGCGAGTCCATGGCGACGATGTTGTTCTCGATCTCCCACGTCTGGCGAGCTATCATCGCAGACGACGTCGAGGCCTCCATCTCTCCCAACCCTGTCCCACAACTCCGTCCTTAACTAATCCCCCCAACACACACACAACCCACCCAACTCCCACCTCACCTCCCTACCATCAACCTCCTCACATCCATCACATCACACACACAAACACTCCCAACAAACTCCTTCAATCCACTCTTCAATCCACTCTTCAATCCACTCTTCAATCTCCAATCACCTGAAATCCTTGAACCATAACAGCACATAACCTTTGCATGCTAACATAACACTTCTCCTCTTAAACGCACTTAACTCATCACCGACAACAGACAGAGACCAATTCCATGCACAGATAATAGATTGTGTCTCCAAACTCCAAACTCTCATCACAAATTTGATTAGTTGAGCCCTAACTTAAATCTCATCACAAATTGGTTTCGGAATCACACATCGATGAACATGATGCGCAACATCGGACGTTATGATTGAGGACCTGGAAGAGAACTGGTCGAAGCCCTGCGGGTGTTGCGAAGGCTGGTGGGCATGTGAAGGCGTCGTAAGGCTTTCGAAGTGGCAAGGTTTGCAGATCATTGCCTTGGGACCAACTTTCCTGCAGTGGGATCATCTGCGATTCATTTGTGTCATCGTCTCGTTGAAGTTTCTTGCCAGTGGCAGCAGTTTTTTCTCCAGAGTCGTGACGATGGAGCCCATGGCGTGCGGGTGGACTGATGCTCCTCACAGCATGGGGGTGAGTTCACAGCGTGGCTTGGGAGTCTTGTTTGTGGAATTTGGTCTGTGAAGTTACGTTTTTGGAGGTTTTTGAGTGTCAGGTTGATCGCTGTAATGTTCACGCAATGGGCTGGGTTTCTTTCTTCGTGTTTTTGGTGTTGAGAGTGAGGTTTTAGGGTTTCTGGGTGTGGTGGTGACTTGGGTCGTGGGTTTTTCGTTCCAGACGACCATTATGGCGGTGGAGTACGACGGAGGCGTGATTATGGGAGCTGATTCTCGTACCACTACTGGTGAGTCGATTGTCGGTGTGTGTGTATTCGTATGGGATCAGGGTTATGGTTCAGAGTTGCATATATCGTTATCGTCGTTGTTGGGGTCCCTAATGACTTGTATTTGTTTTCTGTGAATTTTCAGGTGTGTATGTTGCCAATCGTGCATCGGACAAGATCACGCAACTTACCGATAATGTTTACATTTGTCGCTCCGGCTCGGTAATGTCATTATACAACTTATGTCTAACTAGGGTTTTTGTTTCTTGCTTCGATGTTGTTGGTGTGTAGTTTTTAGCTGAATGTTTCGTATGGGAACTGCGGTTGAAGGTAGGCCAGGGTTGCGGAATTGTTTTCGAGCTTGATGAGCCAGAAGAATGAGCAGATTTTTTTATTGTAACCAGGTTTCTGAAATCAAAATGCGTGTATATATTCTATGTAAATCCATGATTCGAATAATAATATGATATGGAGGAGCTTTGAGCAGAAGATCAGCCACTACTAGATCGCCCGTAGATTCCAGTATCTGTATTACGATCTCGTTTGCATTAATGAAAGTTTGTCATCGGAAGGCTTGACTATTATCTCATGCTCTGCATCTGGGAATGGCAGGCAGCAGATTCACAGGTGGTGTCTGATTACGTTCGCTACTTCCTCAACCAGCACACGTAAGTTGTATTTCGTTCTGTGCACTGTTACGGAAACAAGGTATAAATGCAAATCTTGATTTTATGTGCTGTGAGAAAATACGTGATGATGAGGTTTGAGCTTTCCAAGAGACATGCACAGTATTTGTTTGTCCTATTAGCGTTTGCAAACCTTTGTCATAATCTGGCTTTCATTCAACTTTAACCTAGAGCAGTAGTCATAACCTAGGTCTTTCAAACGCTATATCTAGGAGAGAATGATTGCGAACACAATTTAGTACCTGAAATGCTGGTGCGGAACCACGTTGTGGCCTGACATTATGAACATGTAAAGTCCGCGTAGATGACAGAATTATTTATGCCAGCTATTATACCTATCAATTTACTTTGCACGTCTCTCGTTTGCCCAGGATACAGCTGGGACGGCCGGCCACTGTTAAAACCGCCAGCACTCTTGTCAAGGAACTATCATACCAGAATAAGGTAGATTTCTTGGTGCTACTGTGCTCGAGTAGAAACTAGGGCTTCACTCCCGATTGAGTGTATCATTTACTGAACGCCCCCATCGTTCTCATATTCATCTGATCCGCTTTGATGCACATGCTGTGTCGCTGATAAAATGCACGTTTTTGGGGGGTTTTTTCCAGTCATTCTTGGAGACTGGTTTAATAGTAGGGGGCTGGGATAAATACGAAGGAGGCAGTGTTTATGGCATTCCTTTGGGAGGCACCTTGTTGCGTCTCCCCTTTGCCACAGGAGGTTTGTCCCTCTTTCAATCTATTTTCTAAAGTTATGGTATTTCCGATGGTACCGAGTTCTGTTGGTTAGGAGTGCAGAATGAACTCCTGTGTTGGTCAATGATAAATTGCCAATTGGTAATATCAATCTGATGTTTTTTCGTCAGTTTGGAAGTGCACTTATTTTAATGTAATGCTTTCAGGGTCGGGATCTAGCTATCTCTATGGATTTTTGGATCAGGCTTGGAAGCCAAACATGACTCAGGACGAAGCTGAGGTATGGACTTTCCCCATACTATCAGTAGCTTACCTCTTATATTATCTTCCCTTGAAGTGGATTTTGTAGAAGGAAGGGCTAAAGTTCCACAACGGACAAGTGTTATTATATTTGTGTAAGCAGCGGACTTGGTTTTCATCTGCCCTCTTGAGTAAGTGGTGGTTGGCATTTATGCAGAAATTGGTGGTCAAGTCTATTTCCCTAGCCATTGCACGAGACGGTGCTAGTGGTGGAGTTGTCCGGACTGTAACGGTATGTATCTCCACATGATTCTATCAATTTACCAATTTAATGGAGTTCCCGTTTCCTGTTTTACACGATATACAATGCGTATACTTTGTGCTCCCCGCATCAGAGACCGAGTGTGATTGCCTCAGTTTATATTCGTTGTGGAAAGTTGCCTCAGAGTAAAGGATTTGAGCTAGTCTAGTCTGGATAATATATGATGGACAAAATTTGATAGCAAAGTCCGTCCAGGAAGTTAGTATGTTGCGAATCATTCGTTTCATTTTGTTTCAATCTTTCACGATATTTGTACATATCTGAGGTTTTTGTCGTATACGTTCCTAAGCAGATTGTGTTGCGACATGCATGTAGATCAATGAAAAAGGAGTCCAGCGCAAGTTCCATCCTGGAGACAAGCTAGAACTCTTCTACGAGGAGATCCCTCCTCGTCCCTCTTCCCTCCTTGCTAAATCATGAGCGATTCAGCTCCTTCCTAGCCCAGAGGATGTGAAGATCAAGTAACTTAGGATCACTTTAGCTTGTATTAGAGAGGAACAGGCAATGAATGATCTGATTCTGAGTCGCCCTTTCCAAGGTTTCATGAGACGTTTTGTTACTAGTAGTGGACTACGATTTAGACTTCATGTTGACAATGACGATGGGGCCCTTGTGGTAGTGCTAGGGGCGGACTGTTCTTCTCAGATTGTATAGAGCCTAAGCACTTGTCAATCTATATGTCTTATAAGTCATTCGACGTCTCACAAGCCTTCTGAGAATGTGGCAATGTTACAACTCATTCTTATCCGATTCATTTGCACGTTTTGCTTGATAATATTATTTGTGAATGGAAGATTTCTTAGCTCACTTGTATGCGTTTGGTAAGGCAACGTAGAATATAGAATTCAAGGGGAATTAAACTCTAACTAGCATATGTGTGGAATGGGTTCGGCTATGTTATCCAAGTGAAGTATCCTTGCGTGATGTTGACATGAATGTGCACAGTTAAGCCTTTGCAGTGGCAAAATTTGGGTAGGCATGAAATTGGTAGGTGATAAATTGCATTACTATGGATGCTATCTAGGCTTAAATATGAAGATAAGGACTAGACATTTTCATAACTTCTCGACAATAATTCATCTATGATTTATCTTAAGCATGATTAAGTATCATGCCAATTTACATGAGCTCAAAATTTAATAAAAATTGCATTGATACGTAGGTGATGCTATTGCGGAACTAAGCAATCATGAAATAAGCAATTGCCACTAATACTACAATAGCTAGTGCAAAGCGCTTCAAGCTAGAAATCGGCAGTCCCAACACCTTCAGCTTCGGGCGTACCTCTTGACTACGACGGAAGAGGATCTTCTTTGCTGCTTTCTTCGCTGCTTTCTCGGCATTCTGTTGCCTCATTAATTGACGTGTCCGCGGATCAATCCTCACCTTCTTTGTCACCACGAGTACTTCTTCCACTTTCAGATTACTTTCCACACCAATACTTGCCTCCTTCGCTTTTGCCATCTCGTCCGCTCTCTTCTTCTCTTTAAGCTTCGCTGCCTCTTGCTCCACCTCCAACAACGACTTATCGGGTACAGGTAGAATTTCAATGATTGGGACCTCCTTGCTCCTCTCCTTCGTCTCCGGAGCGTTTACCTTCTTCTTCTGATGTCTGCTCTGCATTGTAACAGTAATTGATGGCTCATATAGAGATCGCTCTGATACGATTGAAGGGGTGAGACAGTATTCCTCCTTTCTACTGGCTCCCCATCAAGATGAGATTATATAAAATATCACTTCTTTAAACAATATTTATAGATAGAAGTGTCAGGGTATTAAAGTAAATTTTTTAAAAATATATATATATAAAAAATTAAAATTAAAAAAGTAAAAGTAAAAGTAAAAATAAAACTCTAATCCCATCTAAAGTAACCACCATAATTTGATAGTAAAAGCATATATCCATTTCTTTACAGTAAAAGCATATGTCAATGCGCCGTGCGGAAGTTTGACCCTGACTATAATCCTCGCCCACGTCTTAATGGCATTCGCTATTTCTGTTCCCTTCCGCGGCGGTCCCGCGAGACAGGGCCCACGGCGCGAGACCCTTCTTTCGCTCCAGAATTCTTTCCGTCGCTCCCCCCCTCTCGCGAGCCGTGCCCGGGCTCGGGATGCCACGTCGGACCCCGTCTCGAAACCCTCCCTGCCACGTCCGCATCCTCCACCTTGTCTCGTCTCGGAACCCAGAAAGACGAGACACCCCATGCATGGGCTGTCTCGCGAGACAGCCTCATGGCACCATGGCCCATGGGCATGCATGGAGATTTTCCTACCTTTCCGGGGCTTCCCTCTCGTAGGCCTGAGACGTGGAATAAGTCTCGTCTCGTTTTCCCGCTCGCGATTCCCAGGCGGGAGTTTGTTGTCTCTAAGTGCTCCATCGATTTCAAATTCTAGGGTTAACCGCCGTCTCGCTAGGCCCAGACGAGTGGCATCGGTGTCTGTCTACGGCAGAGCCGTTTCGGTGCCCTCCCTGTGTCTTGCATGTTCCCGCGATACCGCTCGACTCTTTGGCCGTGTCGATGCCGAACCCGTGAACGCGAGACCGAAGGTGTCTTCAGGAGTGGCATCGGCTTGTACCGCACCTGTTTGCGGGACAAGCGCAATCTGTTGTGATGCGTGACGCGTGATACCCCGAGAGGTGCGGTCGGGATGGAGACCCTGCAAGAGGACGCCGCGAGACGAATCCTGAAGGACGATCTTCCGCGAGACAATGGAGCGACCGTGGCTTCCCATTCTGTCGACGTGAAGGTGGAGGTAGACACCTCCTGGATTGGACCGTGGGAGACAATCTACATGCAGAAGAACGGTCACATTCTGCAGGGATACCGAGACGCGGTACAGTTCCCACCTCGCGGTCCCTTCACGTTCAAAGACATCAAGTGGGACTTCCGCCAACCGAATTCGTATCCTGATGTTGTCGAATACTGTAGACGGAACGTCCCGGAGTCCGGGCTTGGAATCGGGCGCTCCGAGGGTGATGTCTCGGAGAAAAGGTATCATGTTGCTTACATTCCGTGGGAAAGAGTGGAGGACTTCGTCGAAGGCGAAAGCAAACGAAGGTCCGATGTCCAGAGAAGATTCTTGAAACGACCCAAGGGGAAGCCGCCTGGTCACGAGCCGAGACACAATACTGGCCTTCATACTTTCTCGTTAGTTCATTTCCGAAACCGAATACTTCTGGGTAACGTTTTGTATGTTCTTCTATCTGTTTATACGTGAAGTCCGTGTCTCGATGTTCTTCGATAACGAGACAGCATTCGCGAAACGGGTTCCGAGACAGTCGATAACGGCTCGCTAACTTAGTATTGTATTTTCGGCACAGGTACGAGTGCCAGTACGGGCCGAAGGACTTGTCCGACAAGGTCCTCACAATTACTCCCGAGATGGAGACGAAGAAACCGAAATACAACGTCAAGGGCAAGTTGATTCCCAACGGGCGTGGGAAGGGGAGGCCCAGAATTGGCGCTGCTGCGACTGGAATGAGCATCAAGAGAGGATGCGTGTGCAGATTCCAGGTGAAGCAGCTCTACTATCTCCGACACGTGGTCGAGATTGTATATTATAACCCGAGACACGAAAATCCTGCATCGCTAGTGGTCCACGGCGCCGTCCTACCCGGCGAGCGTGGTCGTTTCGAAAAACAAATCCCGACGGAGCTCCGGAATTGGGTACTGTCGAGCCTCCGGTCTGGCGTTTCCAGTAACAAGATTCTTTCTACCCACCGTGCCGAGGTGATGCGTCTCGTAGCCGAGGGTGTTCCGCCTGAACGATGTCACTTTCTACGGGAGTGGGATGTCCGAAACATCGCCAAGGAATTGAGGAAAACAGAGTATCAGAGAGACGACAACGACGCCGAATCCGTGAAGATGTGGGTGGAGGCTAACCCGGACGATGTTTTTTTCTACCGTCTCGTTAAGAAAGGCACTGTCTCGGGAACTCTCACATCTGCGAATTTGCCGTTTGTCATCGGCATCCAAAACGAGTTCCAGTTCAAGATGATGCTACAGCACGGCCACAAAAGTATTGTCTCGATGGACGCTACGTTCGGAACAAATCATTGGAAGGTGAGGCCCATATATTTCGACTTTGTCTCGTTCAGTACTCATTTCGTTTTTCGAGACATTGACATCTGTCTCGCTCTTGCAGTATCCCCTGTACACTCTGATGGTGTTCGACAAGTGGCGGAATGGAGTCCCTGTTGCTTTCATTATCGCGCAATCCGCAAAAGAGAAAGACATCACTCCCTGGCTCACCGCAATCAAGCAGAAGCTAGTTTCGAAGATGCCAGAGTGGCGGGGAAAGTTCGTACGTGAGCGGAGAGCGTAGAGCGGAGAGCGGTGAGCGCAGAATGGAGAGCACAGAATTGACAATTAGGAAAATTTTCAAAAGCAAAGTAGACCCTATAACCGTGGAAAATTACTAAATTAAGGCTTAATTTTGACACTTTTTTTAGAAAAAGAGTAGATTACCGTGGAAATTAGGATTATCTCTGGTAAGAATTTATAACGTTTGTTCTCAAAGATACAAATTAGGGCTGATGTCATGATGACGTCATGCATACATTCCTTTAGATTTATCATGGGTTTGGGCAAGATACAATGATCAGGCGTTAAGTTTTAGATCAAACAAATAATTCTTTCATAGAATTATGTAAATGCACAAGGAAAAAAACAACTTTCACAGAACATGAAGGAGGCAAGGTATACACGAGTATAAACTGGAAATGAGAATCATGAATATTTTAGTGCTTTGCAATAGAGTAGACGATGCAGTATGTAATGAACTCCACTGAAATCAAATCAAATTAAATGGAAACAATGATAGAGCGAGGCCTCTTTCAAACTTCGAAGATGCTACAGTCGCTACTTCCACTCTCAGAACCCGATGACTCAGACTCTCCTTCTACAGCCTCTTCATCGACAAATAGAAGGGCCCTGGGATCAAAATTAGTGGGCCGACTAGGAACATATCTAAGTGCACCACATTGAAGCGCTTGTGCTAAGCCCTCTGCATAGTCCGGAAGAATAAAAGGCTGAACCGGGCTGGAATTAAGACGCCACGATGGAGTGAACACGGCTCTATGCCCACTTGGCGGTGTTGTCACAACTACTCTGCAATAGAAAGCCAGAAGTGGTTAGAACGAATAGGTAAATTTGCGTACAGAAATAATACTAGATGCATTGCACAAAACCTACAAATTCTAGAGTAAGACTTACAATACTTAGTGGGTCTTTGTTTCTTTGCTGGTGCTTCCTCTGCTGCTGCCGGTCTAGGATGTTTAGGGGGGCCCATGGGAGATTTTGCTGCCATATACGGTTTGAGAAGGGCGTTGAATATGGCTTCGTCATCCTCAAAAGCTATAATATGACGACCAATAGCCTGGCAAGCCTTGACAGAGGCCCCTGCAACTCAAAGCAAGGTGAAGACGTGAGAAACTGAGGAAGGAATCAGAGAAATAATTCTGTAGAGACATGTAAGAACGGTTTCCTGTTCCTGCCTTCCAGTCCAGGACTATGTCGCCGGGCTTCGAGAGCTCTCCAATTATGCTCTGCATCATCCCAGGGGATTTTTCCCTTGGTCCTCTCCATGGAACATCCCCATTCATTTGCTGAGAATCAACGTCGATAAAGTTGAAAATCGCATCACTCTCGGTAATGTTGAGGTCGCCATGTATGACATTGGATTTCTTCGTTTGAAAGGAGAACTTAGATGGCGGCTCGCCACCACGAACGAAGACCCGGATCCAGAACCAATTAGTCTGCAATCAACCAAATTATGTCAGAATGAATAAACGGAAGGGATAGTACTAAGTAAACTGAAGGAAAGGAAAGGATGAAATTACCAGGTTTCCGGGGTTCGTAGGAGAAGTCAGGCCGAGCTCATTGAAGCCCCACCAGTCTTTGTAAAGGACGAACTTAGTGGCGCTAGCTTCTTCAAGAATCTCCGTAGCCAACGCTTGATCATTGTTGTAGATGATGCACAGAGCGCCGTCATTTTGCAAGTAAAGACTTGCAAAATAGAAAATGTCGTACACATAATCCTTTTCACGGGAGTTCCAAGGAGGAATCACGGTAGGAGGATCGGAAACGAGAGGGACAGGAAGATTCTCAGGGATGTCAACGATGATCAAGTCGACTCCCAGATAATTCTCATCCTGGCACCGCTCAGGAACTTCGTTCTGGCGGCCACGTCCAAACTGGAAAAACAACGCTATAGGGTTAGACTATATGAAATTAATTGAAGTGTATGTAATATCAAATTATGTAAGAAGAGAATCATACCTTGCGCACGAACTCTAGAGTTTTCACCCAATCCGGATGGCCACCCTTGTCTTTGAGCTCCATGTTACGAACCAGTAACGGGGTCACGGATGACTTGATGATAGAAACACCAGTGGAATGGAGAGTTCCTGCGGAGGAGGTGCTTGCCGGGAGAAGTCTGGCCTTCCTTTGTTCCAGAAGACCTCTGGTGATAGCGGATGCACTGACCGATGAAGGCGCAGGAGTAGGGGTCGGATTGGGAACGACAATCACAGGAGATGGAACGGCAGCGCCCTTCTCCGGTGCGGAGGACTCTGCACCAGTCTCCTGAGAGCCCTGGGACGTAGCACCCAGCTTTCGCAGTCGCCGCGCCCGCCCTTTCTTCGGTGGAGGTGCAGATGATTGATCCTGGAGGCCTTCGGCCTCATCAGAACCGTCTCCAGAATCGTCGATGGCTATTGATCCCCCGTCAAGCTCAGCTTTGAGCTCCGCTTCAGACTCAACAGCGAAACCTCGAATGCAATCGAGGTACCAACAACCAGCGGCTAGGTGCGGAGAGCTGAACCTCTTCAGCTGCAGAGGAGTATAGATACACTGATCAGAGCCTCTCTGAATCCACAAGGCGAAGTATGAAGGGAACTTCTCAGGGTCAATTGCACCTTTTGGAAGCAGCTCTCTCTTGAAGTACCTAATGAAAATCAAGTGCCATATTGATCAGAATCATAGTATTGACAGTAAATAAAAGCGAAAAAGAAAAAAAGATAAAAATTCGAAGTGCATAAAAGTCATACCGCCGTATCATACCGGTATGTCACACGCTTAACAACATCTGCTGCTCCCGGATAAGTGGAAAAATCAGACTTCTTATCAAAAGGCTTTTCTGCGCGGGTACTTATAAATGCGGGGAAAGCCTTTTCCCAAAGGAGAATACGCCAACTCTCCACATATGCGTCTGGCCGCAACAGTCCCGGGAAGGACTTCCACTTGATGACAAGGTTCTCGGTCTTGCAGATGTCATCAAACTCCCGGGTAACAGCATCCTCTATCTGCGATAGAAAGGTAAAGTCATTGAGGTAAATATTGACATGGGACAAAGAAGAAGTAGTATCTGTAATTATTTCGAAGTTTGAAGGTACTATACCCCAGCCCAGAATGTTGCCTTGTTCAACCAAGGGTCGAAGTCGGCCTCCTTAAAGTCGTGGGGCAAAAATCTGTAAGATTGTCGTGCACTTGCTGAAGAGTTCCACCACCTCAGCCAACGCGCCTTGAACTTTGCATCAACAGCTGCAGGAACAATCTTCTGAAGCTTCTCCACTGTCATCTCCGGCTTGGAGAATTCATTGTAATGCCGATTGATCTGGGAAGTGAACATTACATGAACGGGAAGGTTAGTGTTTAGATTACTTATTCAAAAGTAAAGTAGAGATGTAAAGAAACTAACCTCCGCGAGGAAGTCATCACCGTTTTTGGGATTGGCAATGGCGAGGTACTTGGTGAAGTCCTTCTTCTTAATGTAGTCGACCATGTTGGTCGAAGCGGCAGACATGGCATCCCATACACCTGCCGCCGTTTGCTCTGTTATGGGTGTTTTCTCCTAGTAGGCCCGGGCAGCTTCGTCAGAAGCAGCCACGATTTCTCTCTGGAAAATAAAATTATCAACTTCTGAGTATAAACAGCATGGCAATTCATGACATTTAGAAGCGTGAGGGGGGGGGGGGGGGGGGAGAAAGTGCTTACACGATAAAGAAATGTGATGAAGATTTTGGTTGGCAAAGTAAACCATCCTGGAACTGATGGTTTGTGATTCAAACATATTTGATACTCCGCTGGTGAGAGCAGATCCTTGAATTCCTCCAATTTCATCACACCAAAAGAGCGAATACGAAAGAGTTTTGCAGGAAGATTACTCTTCACGTAATCATTCTCTGTAGACCTGCTCGAAGATATGGTAGTTAGTTAAAGCCGTGTAGTGAAAGTTCAAGCAGCTTTCAAGAAGTGAGGACAAGAAGTACGGAAAAAATGCTTACCAGTTGATGTCGTGCATGGCATGAAGAAGGTTTCCCACATGACCGCGTGGGTCAAGAACAATGCAATGCACGGAGATGTGCCAAGCTGGATCATCATAGTGATGGTTGTTGATATGTCTGTACCATGCGACAAGGCGATGGTTACCTTCCCAGACATAGAACATCTTCCCGGAGAACTCCTTCCAGTCCGGATCGGCCAAGAGCTCATCCTCGAAAGCATCGTTGACTTTCTGCCAACAAGGGCTCCAGTCAGCCTTGATCTCAGGCGTGACTTCCGCTGTCATCTCCTCGTGGTTGTACATGGAAATGTACATGACCCGGTCACCATCTCTATATCCATTGACAAACTCTCGCTCCAAATGTTGAACTCCCATTTCTCCTACAGGTCGCACTCTTGCCATTGACTGCATCCTGCAGAGGGGTACGAGGATACGGGACTTCGTCTTTGGGAGTATTCGGAGGTCGTTGATGACGGTTGTAGAGTCCAATTTGAATTGTTTTCTGTGTTCCAATTCACTGTCCACTGCATTCGTTAATTCAGTCGGACAAGATGGCGCTGGCAACTGATCCTGTGTTTGTATTTGAGTTACCTGTCAAACGTCATACGTATTTAGAGTTGATTCAAAGATAATGAACGTAAGCAAATCAAAAACAATAATGTAGAATATAAGAATTACTTCGCAGACTGGTACATCTCAAACTGCAGCAGAAATAAGTAGAGCTTAGGCCACTATGTGCGTCGTGCACGACTATAATACTCCCTAGCCTGTCTACAGTTCCAGTGACGGCGCCTCTTCCAAAATCGCCTAGTCTGCTGGACAGGGCATGGCAGTATCGCCGGGAGGGCGAAGACAACATGGGCTGGCCTCCTCACTCTAATAGGCGAGGATGGAGAAGGTGGAGACATAGGCGGGGTCCCAAGTCTTGGAGAGGTAGGCATGTAGCCCGGGGATGTAGGCTCATAGACAGGAGACGTAGGCATGTACTGAGGAGAGTGGACCTCGAGAGGTCCACTACCTAAACCTACAGGGCTGCCCAAATCACATCTACATAAATAAGGCTGATCAAAAGAATCCGAGAGGTCGGAGACATTGATCACTGAGATCGGCGAACTGATGGACAAGGGTGCATCTAAGAATACCTAGAGAAAAAGAACAAAGACATTGTCAGATTCCCAACTAAGCTTTCAAAAGAAAATTAGAAAGGACTATGGAGGTTGAATATACTATGCTATTCTTAATTGAGAAGACAAATTCCGACAACTTACCTCAGTTTCAGCTGGAGTTGGGCCATCAAAGTCACTTGCAGTGAATTGCTCTGTGACCTCCTACAATACAAAGAGAAAACAAATAATAAGAAATCAACAAAAAACACCAAACAACAAGAAGAAAGCAACAGTTGACATTTAAACATATTCATTCCCCAGATATAATTCTTCTTGTTTTTAAAATAAGCCCCCTTCTCCCCCTCCTCCTCCCCCATTCCTCCCCCACCTCCAGGGGGAGTGTCGGCTCCGAATGCGCCTTGGCGGAGCCAACTCCCCCCGCGTCAACCTCCGCCCAATCTCCCTCCTATGCCTCAGGCCCGACCACGAGAGCCGCGGCCATGGCCTCCGCCACCTTGCTCTCTGCAGCAGTGGCTGCCTCCCCCGCAATCTCCCTCTCCTCCAGGGCGAGTGTCGGCTCCGAATGCGCCTTGGCGGAGCCAGCTCCCCCCCGGTCAACCTCCGCCCAATCTCCCTCCAATGCCTCTGGCACGACCACGAGGGCCGCGGCCATGGCCTCCGCGACCTTGCTCTCTGCAGCAGTGGCTGCCTCCCCCGCAATCTCCCTCTCCTCCAGGGGGAGTGTCGGCTCCGAATGCGCCTTGGCGGAGCCAGCTCCCCCGGGTCAACCTCCGCCCAATCTCCCTCCAATGCCTCAGGCCCGACCTCGAGGGCCGCGGCCATGGCCTCCGCCACCTTGCTCTCTGCAGCAGTGGCTGCCACCCCCGCAATCTCCCCCACCTCCAGGGGGAGTGTCGGCTCCGAATGCGCCTTGGCGGAGCCAGCTCCCCCGGGTCAACCTCCGCCCAATCTCCCTCCAATGCCTCAGGCCCGACCTCGAGGGCCGCGGCCATGGCCTCCGCCACCTTGCTCTCTGCAGCAGTGGCTGCCACCCCCGCAATCTCCCCCACCTCCAGGGGGAGTGTCGGCTCCGAATGCGCCTTGGCGGAGCCAGCTCCCCCCGGGTCAACCTCCGCCCAATCCCCCTCCAATGCCTCAGGCCCGACCACGAGGGCCGCGGCCATGGCCTCCGCGACCTTGCTCTCTCCAGCAGTGGCAGCCTCCCCCGCAATCTCCCCCACCTCCTGGGGGAGTGTCGGCTCCGAATGCGCCTTGGCGGAGCCAGCTCCCCCCGGGTCAACCTCCGCCCAATCTCCCTCCAATGCCTCTGGCACGACCACGAGGGCCGCGGCCATGGCCTCCGCGACCTTGCTCTCTGCAGCAGTGGCTGCCTCCCCCGCAATCTCCCCCACCTCCAGGGGGAGTGTCGGCTCCAAATGCGCCTTGGCGGAGCCAGCTCCACCCGGGTCAACCTCTGCCTTATCCCCCTCCAATGCCTGAGGCCCGACCACGAGGGCCGCGGCCATGGCCTCCGCGACCTTGCTCTCTCCAGCAGTGGCAGCCTCCCCCGCAATCTCCCCCACCTCCTGGGGGAGTGTCGGCTCCGAATGCGCCTTGGCGGAGCCAGCTCCCCCCGGGTCAACCTCCGCCCAATCTCCCTCCAATGCCTCTGGCACGACCACGAGGGCCGCGGCCATGGCCTCCGCGACCTTGCTCTCTGCAGCAGTGGCTGCCTCCCCCGCAATCTCCCTCTCCTCCAGGGGGAGTGTCGGCTCCGAATGCGCCTTGGCGGAGCCAGCTCCCCCCGGGTCAACCTCCGCCCAATCTCCCTCCAATGCCTCTGGCACGACCACGAGGGCCGCGGCCATGGCCTCCGCGACCTTGCTCTCTGCAGCAGTGGCTGCCTCCCCCGCAATCTCCCCCACCTCCAGGGGGAGTGTCGGCTCCAAATGCGCCTTCGCGGAGCCAGCTCCCCCCGGGTCAACCTCCGCCCAATCTCCTTCCAATGCCTCAGGCCCGACCTCGAGGGCCGCGGCCATGGCCTCCGCCACCTTGCTCTCTGCAGCGGTGGTTGCCACCCCCGCAATCTCCTCCACCTCCAGGGAGAGTGTCGGCTCCGAATGCGCTTTGGCGGAGCCAGCTCTCCCCGGGTCAACCTCCGCCCAATCCCCCTCCAATGCCTCAGGCCTAACCACGAGGGCCGCGGCCATGGCCTCCGCGACCTTGCTCTCTGCAGCAGTGGCTGCCTCCCCCGCAATCTCCCTCTCCTCCAGGGGGAGTGTCGGCTCCGAATGCGCCTTGGCGGAGCCAGCTCCCCCCGGGTCAACCTCCGCCCAATCTCCCTCCAATATCTCAGGCCCGACCTCGAGGGCCGCGGCCATGGCCTCCGCCACCTTGCTCTCTGCAGCATTGGCTGCGTCCCCCGCAATCTCCCTCTCCTCCAGGGGGACTGTCGGCTCCGAATGCGCCTTGGCGGAGCCTGCTCCCCCCGGGTCAACCTCGGCCCAATCTCCCTCCAATGCCTCTGGCACGACCACGAGGGCCGCGGCCATGGCCTCCGCGACCTTGCTCTCTCCAGCAGTGGCTGCGACCCCCGTAATCTCCGTCACCTCCAGGGGGAGTGTCGGCTCCGAATGCGCCTTGGCGGAGCCAGCTCCCCCCGGGTCAACCTCCGCCCAATCTCCCTCCAATGCCTCTGGCACGACCACGAGGGCCGCGGCCATGGCCTCCGCCACCTTGCTCTCTCCAGTAGTGGCTGCCTCCCACGCAATCTCCCCCACCTCCAGGGGAAGTGTCGGCTCAGAATGCGCCTTCGCGGAGCCAGCTCCCCCCGGGTCAACCTCCGCCCAATCTCCCTCCAATGCCTCTGGCACGACCACGAGGGCCGCGGCCATGGCCTCCGCGACCTTGCTCTCTTCAGCAGTGGCTGCCTCCCCCGCAATCTCCCTCTCCTCCAGGGGGAGTGTCGGCTCCAAATGCGCCTTGGCGGAGCCAGCTCCCCCGGGTCAACCTCCGCCCAATCTCCCTCCAATGCCTCTAACACGACCACGAGGGCCGCGGCCATGGCCTCCGCCACCTTGCTCTCTACAGCAGTGGTTGCCACCCCCGCAATCTCCCCCACCTCCAGGGGGAGTGTTGGCTCCGAATGCGCCTTGGCAAAGCCAGCTCCCCCCGGGTCAACCTCCGCCCAATCCCTCTCCAATGCCTGAGGCCCGACCACGAGGGCCGCGGCCATGGCCTCCGCGACCTTGCTCTCTGCAGCAGTGGCTGCCTCCCCCGCAATCTCCCTCTCCTCCAGGGGGAGTGTCGGCTCCGAATGCGCCTTGGCGGTGCCAGCTCCCCCCGGGTCAACCTCTGCCCAATCTCCCTCCAATATCTCAGGCCCGACCTCGAGGGCCGCGGCCATGGCCTTCCGCCACCTTGCTCTCTCCAGCATTGGCTGCCTCCCTCGCAATCTCCCTCTCCTCCAGGGGGAGTGTCGGCTCCAAATGCGCCTTGGCGGAGCCAGCTCCCCCCGGGTCAACCTCCGCCCAATCCCTCTCCAATGCCTGAGGCCCGACCACGAGGGCCGCAGCCATGGCCTCCGCGACCTTGCTCTCTGCAGCAGTGGCTGCCTCCCCCGCAATCTCCCTCTCCTCCAGGGGGAGTGTCAGCTCCGAATGCGCCTTGGCGGAGCCAGCTCCCCCCGGGTCAACCTCTGCCCAATCTCCCTCCAATATCTCAGGCCCGACCTCGAGGGCCGCGGCCATGGCCTTCCGCCACCTTGCTCTCTGCAGCATTGGCTGCCTCCCTCGCAATCTCCCTCTCCTCGAGGGGGAGTGTCGGCTCCGAATGCGCCTTGGCGGAGCCAGCTCCCCCCGGGTCAACCTCCGCCCAATCTCCCTCCTATGCCTCAGGCCCGACCTCGAGGGCCGCGGCCATGGCCTCCGCCACCTTGCTCTCTGCAGCAGTGGCTGCCACCCCCGCAATCTCCCCCACCTCCAGGGGGAGTGTCGGCTCCGAATGCGCCTTGGCGGAGCCAGCTCCCCCCGGGTCAACCTCCGCCCAATCTCCCTCCAATGCCTCAGGCACGACCACGAGGGCCGCGGCCATGGCCTCCGCCACCTTGCTCTCTGCAGCAGTGGCTGCCTCCCCCGCAATCTCCCTCTCCTCCAGGGGCAGTGTCGGCTCCAAATGCGCCTTGGCGGAGCCAGCTCCCCCCGGGTCAACCTCCGCCCAATCTCCCTCCAATGCCTCTGGCCCGACCACGAGGGCCGCGGCCATGGCCTCCGCGACCTTGCTCTCTGCAGCAGTGGCTGCCTCCCCCGCAATCTCCCCTACCTCCAGGGGGAGTGTCGGCTCCGAATGCGCCTTGGCGGAGCCAGCTCCCCCCGGGTCAACCTCCGCCCAATCTCCCTCCAATGCCTCAGGCCCGACCTCGAGGGCCGCGGCCATGGCCTCCGCCACCTTGCTCTCTGCAGCAGTGGCTGCCACCCGCGCAATCTCCCCCACCTCCAGGGGAGTGTCGGCTCCGAATGCGCCTTGGCGGAGCCAGCTCCCCCCGGGTCAACCTCCGCCCAATCTCCCTCCAATGCAACTGGCACGACCACGAGGGCCGCGGCCATGGCCTCCGCGACCTTGCTCTCTGCAGCAGTGGCTGCCTCCCCCGCAATCTCCCCCTCCTCCAGGGCGAGTCTCGGCTCCGAATGCGCCTTGGCGGAGCCAGCTCCCCCGGGTCAACCTCCGGCCAATCTCCCTCCAATGCCTTTGGCACGACCACAAGGGCCGCGGCCATGGCCTCCGCGACCTTGCTCTCTGCAGCAGTGGCTGCCTCCCCCGCAATCTCCCTCTCCTCCAGGGGGAGTGTCGGCTCCGAATGCGCCTTGGCGGAGCGAGCTCCCCCCGGGTCAACCTCTGCCCAATCTCCCTCCAATATCTCAGGCCCGACCTCGAGGGCCGCGGCCATGGCCTTCCGCCACCTTGCTCTCTGCAGCATTGGCTGCCTCCCTCGCAATCTCCCTCTCCTCCAGGGGGAGTGTCGGCTCCGAATGCGCCTTGGCGGAGCCAGCTCCCCCCGGGTCAACCTCCGCCCAATCTCCCTCCAATGCCTCAGGCCCGACCTCGAGGGCCGCGGCCATGGCCTCCGCCACCTTGCTCTCTGCAGCAGTGGCTGCCACCCCTGCAATCTCCCCCACCTCCGGGGGGAGTGTCGGCTCCGAATGCGCCTTGGCGGAGCCAGCTCCCCCCGGGTCAACCTCCGCCCAATCTCCCTCCAATGCCTCAGGCACGACCACGAGGGCCGCGGCCATGGCCTCCGCCCCCTTGCTCTCTGCAGCAGTGGCTGCCTCCCCCGCAATCTCCCTCTCCTCCAGGGGCAATGTCGGCTCCAAATGCGCCTTGGCGGAGCCAGCTCCCCCCGGGTCAACCTCCGCCCAATCTCCCTCCAATGCCTCAGGCACGACCACGAGGGCCGCAGCCATTGCCTCCGCGACCTTGCTCTCTGCAGCAGTGGCTGCCTCCCCCGCAATCTCCCTCTCCTCCAGGGGGAGTGTCGGCTCCGAATGCGCCTTGGCGGAGCCAGCTCCCCCTGGGTCAACCTCCGCCCAATCTCCCTCCAATGCCTCTAACACGACCACGAGGGCCGCGGCCATGGCCTCCGCGACCTTGCTCTCTGCAGCAGTGGCTGCCTCCCGCGCAATCTCCCTCTCCTCCAGGGGGAGTGTCGGCTCTGAATGCGCCTTGGCGGAGCCAGCTCCCCCCGGGTCAACCTCCGCCCAGTCTCCCTCCAATGCCTCTAGCACGACCACGAGGGCCGCGGCCATGGCCTCCGCGACCTTGCTCTCTGCAGCAGTGGCAGCCTCCCCCGCAATCTCCCCTACCTCTAGGGGGAGTGTCGGCTCCGAATGCGCCTTGGCGGAGCCAGCTCCCCCCGGGTCAACCTCCGCCCAATCTCCCTCCAATGCCTCAGGCACGACCACGAGGGCCGCGGCCATGGCCTCCGCGACCTTGCTCTCTGCAGCAGTGGCAGCCTCCCCCGCAATCTCCGCTACCTCTAGGGGGAGTGTCGGCTCCGAATGCGCCTTGGCGGAGCCAGCTCCCCCCGGGTCAACCTCCGGCCAATCTCCCTCCAATGCCTTTGGCACGACCACGAGGGCCGCGGCCATGGCCTCCGCGACCTTGCTCTCTGCAGCAGTGGCTGCCTCCCCCGCAATCTCCCTCTCCTCCAGGGGGAGTGTCGGCTCCGAATGCGCCTTGGCGGAGCCAGCTCCCCCCGGGTCAACCTCTGCCCAATCTCCCTCCAATATCTCAGGCCCGACCTCGAGGGCCGCGGCCATGGCCTTCCGCCACCTTGCTCTCTGCAGCATTGGCTGCCTCCCTCGCAATCTCCCTCTCCTCCAGGGGCAATGTCGGCTCCAAATGCGCCTTGGCGGAGCCAGCTCCCCCCGGGTCAACCTCCGCCAAATCTCCCTCCAATGCCTCTGGCCCGACCACGAGGGCCGCGGCCATGGCCTCCGCGACCTTGCTCTCTGCAGCAGTGGCTGCCTCCCCCGCAATCTCCCCCTCCTCCAGGGCGAGTCTCGGCTCCGAATGCGCCTTGGCGGAGCCAGCTCCCCCGGGTCAACCTCCGGCCAATCTCCCTCCAATGCCTCAGGCCCGACCTCGAGGGCCGCGGCCATGCCTTCCGCGACCTTGCTCTCTGCAGCAGTAGCTGCGTCCCCCGCAATCTCCCCCACCTCCAGGGGGAGTGTCGGCTCCGAATGCGCCTTGGCGGAGCCAGCTCCCCCGGGTCAACCTCCGCCCAATCTCCCTCCAATGCCTCTAACACGACCACGAGGGCCGCGGCCATGGCCTCCGCCACCTTGCTCTCTGCAGCAGAGGCAGCCTCCCCCGCAATCTCCCCTACCTCTAGGCGGAGTGTCGGCTCCGAATGCGCCTTGGCGGAGCCAGCTCCCCCCGGGTCAACCTCCGCCCAATCTCCCTCCAATGCCTCTGGCACGACCACGAGGGCCGCGGCCATGGCCTCCGCGACCTTGCTCTCTGCAGCAGTGGCTGCCTCCCCCGCAATCTCCCTCTCCTCCAGGGGGAGTGTCGGCTCCGAATGCGCCTTGGCGGAGCCAGCTCCCCCCGGGTCAACCTCCGCCCAATCTCCCTCCAATGCCTCAGGCACGACCACGAGGGCCGCGGCCATTGCCTCCGCGACCTTGCTCTCTGCAGCAGTGGCTGCCTCCCCCGCAATCTCCCTCTCCTCCAGGGGGAGTGTCGGCTCCGAATGCGCCTTGGCGGAGCCAGCTCCCCCCGGGTCAACCTCCGCCCAATCTCCCTCCAATGCCTCTGGCACGACCACGAGGGCCGCGGCCATGGCCTCCGCGACCTTGCTCTCTCCAGCAGTGGCAGCCTCCCACGCAATCTCCCCCACCTCTAGGAGGAGTGTCGGCTCCGAATGCGCCTTGGCGGAGCCAGCTCCCCCCGGGTCAACCTCCGCCCAGTCTCCCTCCAATGCCTCTAGCACGACCACGAAGGCCGCGGCCATGGCCTCCGCCACCTTGCTCTCTGCTGTAGTTGCAGCCTCCCCCGCAATCTCCCCCACCTCCAGGGGGAGTGTCGGCTCCGAATGCGCCTTGGCGGAGCCAGCTCCCCCCGGGTCAACCTCCGCCCAATCTCCCTCCAATGCGTCAGGCCTGACCTCGAGGGCCGCAGCCATGGCCTCCGCGACCTTGCTCTCTCCAGCAGTGGCAGCCTCCCACGCAATCTCCCCCACCTCTAGAGGGAGTGTGGGCTCCGAATGCGCCTTGGCGGAGCCAGCTCCCCCCGGGTCAACCTCCGCCCAGTCTCCCTCCAATGCCTCTAGCACGACCACGAGGGCCGCGGCCATGGCCTCCGCGACCTTGCTCTCTACAGCAGTGGCTGCCTCCCCCGCAATCTCCCTCTCCTCCAGGGGGAGTGTCGGCTCCGAATGCGCCTTGGCGGAGCCAGCTCCCCCCGGGTCAACCTCCGCCCAATCTCCCTCCAATGCCTCTGGCACGACCACGAGGGCCGCGGCCATTGCCTCCGCGACCTTGCTCTCTGCAGCAGTGGCTGCCTCCCCCGCAATCTCCCTCTCCTCCAGGGGGAGTGTCGGCTCCGAATGCGCCTTGGCGGAGCCAGCTCCCCCCGGGTCAACCTCCGCCCAATCTCCCTCCAATGCCTCTAACACGACCACGAGGGCCGCGGCCATGGCCTCCGCGACCTTGCTCTCTGCAGCAGTGGCTGCCTCCCGCGCAATCTCCCTCTCCTCCAGGGGGAGTGTCGGCTCCGAATGCGCCTTGGCGGAGCCAGCTCCCCCCGGGTCAACCTCCGCCCAGTCTCCCTCCAATGCCTCTAGCACGACCACGAGGGCCGCGGCCATGGCCTCCGCGACCTTGCTCTCTGCAGTAGATGCTGCCTCCCCCGCAATCTCCCTCTCCTCCAGGGGGAGTGTCGGCTCCGAATGCGCCTTCACGGAGCCAGCTCCCCCGGGTCAACCTCCGCCCAATCTCCCTCCAATGCTTCAGGCCCGACCTCGAGGGCCGCGGCCATGGCCTCCTCGACCTTGCTCTCTGCAGCAGTGGTTGCCACCCCCGCAATCTCCCCCACCTCCAGGGGGAGTGTCGGCTCCGAATGCGCCGAGGGAAGCTTGTACGTGAGCGGAGAGCGCAGAGCGGAGAGCGGTGAGCGCAGATTTGGAGAGCGGAGAGCACAGAATGGGGGACAGAACCTAAAAATAGTAACTTTTTACTAAAATTACTAAAAATACATTATAAAATTAGAAGATCCGAATATTCTTAGTGTATTTTTGGAAAAATACTAATTTTAGTAATTTTATTGACCCTATAACCGTGGAATAATTACAGTGTTTTCATTGAAATTGTAGTTCGTTTTCTCTTTTTTTTGATGATTAATTTTTTAACGTGCACCAATTACTATGCTCCAGCTCCTTCTAACTAGTTTAGGCATACATTAATTCCCTTTATCTCCTCAAATTTATATGCAAAATACCGCATAAAATGTATTGGTATTAAAGCTCTTAAGAGGGATAAAGTAACATTTAATATCGTAACAATTTCTTAACATTGTTAGAAATCATCCGCCATGGTCTACATGGTTTATTTCTTTTATTCTTCATATTAACTTCCATTACTCTATCTATCTTTCCTTTCCTTTAATTCTCTTTCATTTTCTTTTCTCTTTCATTTTATTCTCTCTTTCATTTTATTTTTCCTTTCATTTTATTTTCTAGTTCCTTTTATTTTCTCTTTCATTTTATTCTCTCTTTCATTTTTTTTTCTTTCATTTTTTTTTCCTTTTCATTTTATTCTCTCTTTCATTTTCTTGTCTCCTTCATGATAATTTCTCTTTCATTTTATTTTCCTCTTCATTTTATTTTCTCTTTCATTTTATTTTGTCTTTCATTTTATTCTCTCTTTCATTTTATTTTCTCTTTCATTTTATTTTGTCTTTCATTTTATTCTCTCTTTCATTTTATTGTCTCATTCATTTTATTTTCTCATTCATTTTATTGTCTCATTCATATTATTTTCTCATTCATTTTATTTTGTCTTTCATTTTATTCTCTCTTTCATTTTATTTTCTCTTTCATTTTATTTTGTCTTTCATTTTATTCTCTCTTTCATTTTATTGTCTCATTCATTTTATTTTCTCATTCATTTTATTTTCTCATTCATATTATTTTCTCATTCATTTTATTTTGTCTTTCATTTTATTTTCTCATTCATTTTATTTTCTCATTCATATTATTTTCTCATTCATTTTATTTTGTCTTTCATTTTATTTTCTCTTTCATTTTATTTTCATTTTCTTAGTCGCCTTCATATTATTTTCAACCTTAATATTTATTTTTGCTTTTTTTCCTTTTAGCTTTTATAATTTTTTTAAAATTTTTTTTTTTATTTTTTAATTTTAAAAGCTAAATGACTTCTGCTCAACCCTCATCCTTTTCCATTCAGTTGAGGAAGATGCAACTTTCAAATGAATGAATATCCGATTTTCAAGGGCGCCAAGCATCTCCTTCAGGGATATTTAAGATAAGAGTAGGGAATGTCTCAGCCTCTTTTGTGTTGGTGTTTTGTGAAGCTCTTTTCCGTAGTGCGGGACAACAGCTATGGAAGACGTCAGAGATATTGTTGTTTCACTTGCTGACGATGTTTGTCCATTTCAACCATATGTTGAGGTGGACGACGAAGAAGAGGTGATGGGCAACAGCCAAGGGCGTCCTTCGACAAGGGATGTTGACGTACAACCGGATGTAAGAGCTGACCCTCCACGTTCAGAAAATTCGGATGATATCAGAGTGCTAGAGAAGGACGCAGATGTGCCTTTGCAACCACATGCCTACTCGAAGGTTGGAAAGATCCCAAGGGGAACCTATTCCAGGGAATCAGTTAATCGGAGGCGGGGAGGTGGGCCATTGCTGAAACGATCATTCCAAGGACATTTGCCAAGTGTGGGAACGAAAGTGAATGCGAATGTAGTTTCTCCTGTAGTACAGTCAGCGGCTGGCAGTCCTGCTGATAGTGTAGTGGGCAACCCTAAACGTGTTAGGTTCGAAGATTAGGACATCTAATAACAAGTATATGTTTGCCTTAATAAAGGGTACATGTCAGGGGATACGAGGTATATAGTGCACTTCTTCAAGATACAATGTATTGAAATAGAATGCAATCAATGTGAACGCCAAAGCCTTTAATATAATGAAAAAGTCAATACAGCTACTCAATAGCTGACTTAGTATATGGTATATTACTAAAATCATTCACTACGTGACAAATGGCCATTGTGGAAATGGAAGTTCTAAAGTAGGAGGGCTACCTACTTCTTCGCCAAGGGGTGACGCAAGATTCCACCCTCTAAGAGTAGCTTGACCTCGTTGAAGCTGAAGGTAGGCGCATGGATGAAAAGCTCCGCTTCGGGATCACGGTTGCAGACCTTCAAGAATATGTAGTATAGGTGCTTACAATACGTGAACTGAGTCTTCCCACGGAACGTAGTCATTGTCTTCTTGAATGCTGGGCAAGTGCAACCAGGGTAAGAACTGATGGTAATCTGGTACCGTGTGATGTGTGGAGCGACGCCGGAATCCAGCCCAATGATGCAACCGTGGCCCGGCTCAGGTATCATGGTGATGGAACGGAGGCGCGCTTTAAGAGATTCGGAGGAGCCCATGGAGAGTCGCTGCGCTTGATTGGGACGAGTGGCAGTGCGCTTCACCATCTTGCCGTCTCTCTTGCCTGGGTAGCGGTCAGCGTCTGCAGGGACTGGCACTGAGCTGAGATTTGCAGGAGGCGGGGCTGAGGAGAAGAGGCGTCTTGGGGAGACCGGTTTCTTCTGCGGAAGTTGAAAGCCCGCTGCTTCGAGGGCAAGAATCTCAGTAAGTTTTAGGTTAGTACCTAGTTTCACTGGCCACACCTCTGGAATGGAGGGGAATTCCTGGTCCTTTGAGTAGTGTGCTACCCACTTGCGCTTAGAGCCTTTCACGCAACGCTCAATATCGTCGGAGCAGAAGAAGAACTCAGTCTTCTCCACTAGGTTCCTGCGATAGTTAGTCCAGAGCCCAGTGTAGGTCGGTGCAGCTGTGCAATGGGGCCCCCTGACGATTCTCTCAGTGCACTTCTTCTTCGTTTCAGCTCTTTGGGCCCAGCAGCACTTCGCAGAAAGTTTGTGAAGTCTCGAAATGTGCCACTCCTTCACGTCCACCTTGGTTTCTTCAACCGCGTTGACATGGCGAATGCCGCCCTTGTTCACAGGTGAAGGTAAAGGGGAATCAACTTCCAGGGCAGGAGGTTGCGTACATTGTACCTCGGTGTCCTGTTCGGAGTCGTCTTCCACAATGACGGGCATCTGCATAGGGCGAGCCCTGACGGCACGTCTTGGGCCTCTTGGGCGTGAGAAGTTGGTCTTATCCGGGCGATGAGACTCTTCGTCAGCTCCGATAAGGACGTCGGCTTTTCGCTTCTGTGAACCGAAGACTTCCGCTCCTGGCATGATAGGCTGACGGGTGCAGAACTCATCCGCGCCTGGCATATCGAGCATGGGCTTGTCGAGCAGTGTAGGATTTCCCCATTTCTTCGCGTTGCGTTCCGCCATCCGAAGCCTGAGTTCCTTCTTGGACGGTCCTGTTCCGCCGACGTCACCTTTGAGGAACTGGTAGTAGTTGACAACCTGTAGAAATGCCCGAACGAAATCGTCCACGGTAGCAACGTAGAGGTCGTTCCCGTTGTTTCCTGAAGCTTGGAGCCACTTGTTGTGAACTGTTTCGGCGAGGTTACAAGTGGGCATCTCTGTGAGTTCTTCTTTCGTGAATTTGTGCAGATTTGACAGTAGGTGACGTTAGATTCACGGATTAGAGTTCTGTAGGTTAGGGCTAAGAAACCAGTATCAAAAACATCAAAACAGAGTGCAGAGATTATACCTCGGTCATGAATCCCCCCCCACTGGCGGAAGCGGTGGTGCCAGAATGACAGCCACTGATCGAGTTTGATGAGCCCGCTCTCGCCAACGACCCCGGTGGATGCCCACCATGCTCGCAACGCGTGGTACAGAGTTTCCGCCTCTGCCATGCTGGTCGCATTCTTGTACTGAGTGCACATCTTCTTGTGCTGTTCCCAGAGTTCTTCGGGGAAGTGCTTCTGCGTATACGCCACCATGTTCTGAGTCCAGTGGAACAAGCACGACCTCTCCCGGTCCTCCATTGGGTCTTCTTTGTTGCCATTGCCGTAAAGGATTCGCACTGCATTCCAATTCGCCTGTGCGTTATCCGCCATGAACCCCTTGAAGTTCGGCGCTTGCAACGCCATTGATCTCCATAACCAGGTTCAGGTTTTTCCAGAAGACGAGCTGGGCGTCCGTGTCCTCGGACTGCATGTCGCAAGTGGCGATTGTCATCACGCGGGAGTAGGTGGCGTCGTACACATGGCACGCCATCGTCGACCAATCTTTGACGCGTTTGACATGGTCGAACATGATCCATGCGTTCTCCAAATCGCCACCAGCTTGCATACGGCTGACCAAGTCGACACCACTGCCCGGCCCGACCTCCGACATCTTGAAGACAAAGACTTTGTCACGCATAGATCCCTGACCAGGAAACCTATTCTCCTGGACATACGCCCAGAGACTGTTACCACGGAGCTTGGTGATACCGTCCATGATTCCGTACCTTACGAATTTTTTGAAGGTGGCGACTTTGTTGCGGATGTTGGGCGACGCCATGTCTTTGCAACGATCCAGAACAGGAACCAGCTCCTCCATCGTCAGTTTCCTCGGTGGTGCATCCTCGGGCTGTAGAAGGTAGCTCCCGATGAGGAGTTTGCTCGCCTCCAGGACAACGGCGCTCTTCGTTGCTTTGTTGTTCATCTCTACCTGCTCTTCTATTAAGCTACTAATCTCTGCTTTAGAGTCTCTGTAGTCTCCAACTTTCACTGGATGATCATGTGTTCCTATGTGAATACACGCTCTAGTCTGATTCGGTTTGCCCACAACGTAATAAATCTTAGCCTCGCATGTAGCTACACATGATGGAGGTTCTTTACATACCTTGCACACTAGCGTGGAGTCAGATGGAGGAGGCTGGTCCATGACAAAAGCTTGCAGGGTACAGCCTTCGAACTCAGTTTCGTTGACCTCGAAGATCTTGGGAACACGCTTGAGAAAGTCACACTCCTGGTTGCTGCACCGGAGCCATCCGACGCAGGTGGAACTTCGAAAAGAGAGTCCGAAGTCGTTTTTGATGTTTGTTGTGATGGTCTTGGTCCACAAGTGTCCGTCGTATCGTTTGTCCATTCCCTGCATAGACTTGGCGGCGAGCTTAGAGGAACCTGCAGCAGCTGGGGGCAACTCAAAAAGAACCGGACCATCAAACTTCGCAGGCAAGTACTCAACTCTCTCGTGTCTAATAGTGGAATAGTCTATCTTCTTCAAAATGTTTTTGGACCCACGCGTCTTAGCAATCTCTTTAAGGAGCGGAACAATGCTAACTGTGACCTGGGACAATGAAGGAGACACATTGGAAGGAGGAGCATCTGCATGGACCTTAGGCACCAACTTCACGGGACTGACTTCGTCATCAGAAGAGAGAGATATGACGGTCGGAGGAGGTTTCTCTACATCTGATGTCTCGGTACCAGGCTCGACTTTGACTTTGACATCACGAGGTAAGGGAGTCTGAATTGTGCAAGTAGAAGAGCGACGGGGGGTGAGGATCTCAGTGGATGCAGCCATAAGAGAATCAGTAAGACCATAGACTCTATAGGATCCAGGGAGGAGTCTCCACTGCAACATGTTGTTCTCATCTCTCACTGAAGGTTGCCCGAGGGTGTGGGTAACCTCGGCAGTAACGTCATCAAAGATCTCCTCCTCTATACTAATGGAATCCTCTCGAAAATGGAATCTGAGACTGAGGCGAAGAGAGGACACCGTAGCTAGACCATCGTCATCTACGCGAAACCTAAGAGGGATGCCCATGCCTTGGGCGTACAGACAGACCATCCCCATATTCGCCGGCAACTCAGAGATACTAGAGGAAGAACGGAGAAGAGTGAGTGTACTACCCAAGCTGTATCGCGAGAGCAAAGTGAGAGGAATGATGCATCGCTGTTGATCATTTTATTCAAATTGGAATGTCCATGTGGACGACTAGGTAATGATTCATTCTGCTACGTAACGAATGTATGATTAAAGAGAGACGGCGCTAACTGATTGGAATGTGCTTTTTGCAGGCCCATAAATATGTGGTTAGATTTTCAGAATATTGCTTTAAGTGTTTAAATCGTGGAGCAAATTCTATTTTTTATGGGGTGTGATTGGATTAAAAAGAGCCGTCTTTTCCTTCTGCATTTAAAACAATACATATATAGAATTTGAATTAATCATATTCATGCATTAGTTATATATGTATAGGACTAATGCACGCATATGATTTATTCAAATTCTATATTTTATGCAGTGTAAGGGTTGCTCAATTTTCATAATAGATTGCTGGACGGACAGACTGTGAGTGAGATTAGTGTGAGCCGTCACTTGCATCCATATTTAATACAAGTATTCCTGTGCTTAATTCAAATCTTTTAATATTTTTTGGGCTTGGTTTATTCTCTTCAAATATAGATTGATCATATCAGCTTTAATTCAAAATGCAATTCATTTATAGTTTTTATTAATTTAAGTAGGTTTAGAATATGGGAAGTATTTAGGGCTAAGTCAGAGGGGCTGAAGGTTTGGGATACATAAGTTGGAGGGAAGTTAGGAGGAGAGCTATATTGTGAGGAGAGTTCTCTCGTGAGTTAGACATATGAAGGAGAGTGGAGGGTCAGCTCCCTCCACTTATGTCACTCCTAGTCGTAGAAGAAAACCAGGTGGTACAGATTTTACTAACAGGAGATCGAGGAAGAGGAGAGAATTACGTAGGAAGTCAAAGTCGAAAGGCAACCTCTTGAGTGCACCTCTAAAGGTTAGAGGAGCTGGGCTGCCTGTGGCAATTAAATTTTGTAGCATCCGTAAACTCATTCTAGAGTCCATAGTAGAGGCGGAAGAGGAGGTTTTAGAGGATACCGCAGTTGAGCATGAGGACCATGAAGTAATAAGTAGCGGAGAGAAACATCTGGAGATGACGGAAGAGCTAGGGTTCAATTGCAGTCCGACTTTGGAGACACCGCAACCGTCTTTCGGATTCAAGGAGTGTTCCACAAGAGGGACGCATTCTCAGTCGGGCGACCATTCTAACACGGATGTGGTAAGTTTCATAATCGATTCATTAGAATATGCTAAGTGTAAGTAATGTATTTTTTAGAGTTACCTTCATTTATATGTAATGTCTTCGCATTCACATATTTTACTGTTTAGAGTACTGATGGCGCATCAAACCGAGTGGTGGTTTACAATACGAGAGTCGATGTATCCATACTCGTCATAGTCTTACATATTTGTGCAGATTGGCGATTGGTTTAGGATTGAACAAGAGGTTGTAGAGGAAAAGACGCCAGAAGTGGATGCGGGCGAGGAGTCAGATCCTGAGACATTGATAAGACTGGCTCGTAGAGCGAGACGCGAAATTATGGAGGCGGGCGAAGGAGGGGAAGCTTTGGTTGCACTACGAGAGGGTCGAGGGGACCCGGGAAGCCCATCTCAGATGAGTGTGGATGACAACCAATCGCAGGGTTGGATGGCGGGGCCGGTAGAAGACATTGAGTGTGAAGAGGTCGTGAATGTGGATAGAGGCCGTGGTCGACGGAGAGGTGCAGGTGCTCGTGGGAGAGGGAGAGGACTAACTCGTGGGAGGAGTACCTGTGAGGCAGCATCCACACTCGCATCCGCGGCAACTGACCGTGGGGAGGAAGAGATGGAGAGGGAGCATGGACCTGAGCGTGGGGAGGTAGAGATTGAGAGCCAGGGCGGGGAATCCGATCGAGCACCGGCCACTGACGAGGTAAGAGTTACGGGTTTTGTTGATGATTTTATGTGGGAGGCCGCGTGATTGGTACTTGGGGATTGAATGTGAGTAGCAGATAGATCCGCATTGTGTGAGGTTGAGGGTGCGGAAGACCCTGCTGTCACTGCTGCAAGTGAGTAGCTCGGAGTTGCGATTCCGATGCCAGACGCAGCCGCGACCCAATAGGTCGAAGTTGCGAACCATCTAGCTGCAGATGCAGTGAATACCGAGATAGGGGTTTGGACCCATATTGCAGCCCCGGCCGCATTGAGAGAGATTGGGGTTTCGGAGGTGACAGCAGCCATGGCCGCATGGACAGAAGTTGGGGCTGCGGAGGCAGTTGCCCCACGCAACCAGAGGGAGGCCGCGGAGGAGAACCCCCTTGCGGAGGCCATGGCCGCAGGCAGTCAGCTCGAGGCCGCGAAGGAGATGCCCCTTGCCGAGGGGCATTCTGTGAAGAATGCCTCCAAGGAGGTGGGGGCGGATTGCGGGAGTGGGGCTGCGGAGGCAGTTGCCCCACGCTACCAGAGGGAGGCCGCGGAGGAGAACCCCCTTGCGGAGGCCATGGCCGCAGGCAGTCAGCTCGAGGCCGCGAAGGAGATGCCCCTTGCCGAGGGGCATTCTGTGAAGAATGCCTCCAAGGAGGTGGGGGCGGATTGCGGGAGTGGGGCTGCGGAGGCAGTTGCCCCACGCAACCAGAGGGAGGCCGCGGAGGAGAACCCCCTTGCGGAGGCCATGGCCGCAGGCAGTCAGCTCGAGGCCGCGAAGGAGATGCCCCATGCCGAGGGGCATTCTGTGAAGAATGCCTCCAAGGAGGTGGGGGCGGATTGCGGGAGTGGGGCTGCGGAGGCAGTTGCCCCACGCAACCAGAGGGAGGCCGCGGAGGAGAACCCCCTTGCGGAGGCCATGGCCGCAGGCAGTCAGCTCGAGGCCGCGAAGGAGATGCCCCTTGCCGAGGGGCATTCTGTGAAGAATGCCTCCAAGGAGGTGGGGGCGGATTGCGGGAGTTGGGGCTGCGGAGGCAGTTGCCCCACGCAACCAGAGGGAGGCCGCGGAGGAGAACCCCCTTGCGGAGGCCATGGCCGCAGGCAGTCAGCTCGAGGCCGCGAAGGAGATGCCCCTTGCCGAGGGGCATTCTGTGAAGAATGCCTCCAAGGAGGTGGGGGCGGATTGCGGGAGTGGGGCTGCGGAGGCAGTTGCCCCACGCAACCAGAGGGAGGCCGCGGAGGAGAACCCCCTTGCGGAGGCCATGGCCGCAGGCAGTCAGCTCGAGGCCGCGAAGGAGATGCCCCTTGCCGAGGGGCATTCTGTGAAGAATGCCTCCAAGGAGGTGGGGGCGGATTGCGGGAGTGCGGCTGCGGAGGCAGTTGCCCCACGCAACCAGAGGGAGGCCGCGGAGGAGAACCCCCTTGCGGAGGCCATGGCCGCAGGCAGTCAGCTCGAGGCCGCGAAGGAGATGCTTCTTGCCGAGGGGCATTCTGTGAAGAATGCCTCCAAGGAGGTGGGGGCGGATTGCGGGAGTGGGGCTGCGGAGGCAGTTGCCCCACGCAACCAGAGGGAGGCCGCGGAGGAGAACCCCCTTGCGGAGGCCATGGCCGCAGGCAGTCAGCTCGAGGCCGCGAAGGAGATGCCCCATGCCGAGGGGCATTCTGTGAAGAATGCCTCCAAGGAGGTGGGGGCGGATTGCGGGAGTGGGGCTGCGGAGGCAGTTGCCCCACGCAACCAGAGGGAGGCCGCGGAGGAGAACCCCCTTGCGGAGGCCATGGCCGCAGGCAGTCAGCTCGAGGCCGCGAAGGAGATGCCCCTTGCCGAGGGGCATTCTGTGAAGAATGCCTCCAAGGAGGTGGGGGCGGATTGCGGGAGTGGGGCTGCGGAGGCAGTTGCCCCACGCAACCAGAGGGAGGCCGCGGAGGAGAACCCCCTTGCGGAGGCCATGGCCGCAGGCAGTCAGCTCGAGGCCGCGAAGGAGATGCCCCATGCCGAGGGGCATTCTGTGAAGAATGCCTCCAAGGAGGTGGGGGCGGATTGCGGGAGTGGGGCTGCGGAGGCAGTTGCCCCACGCAACCAGAGGGAGGCCGCGGAGGAGAACCCCCTTGCGGAGGCCATGGCCGCAGGCAGTCAGCTCGAGGCCGCGAAGGAGATGCCCCTTGCCGAGGGGCATTCTGTGAAGAATGCCTCCAAGGAGGTGGGGGCGGATTGCGGGAGTGGGGCTGCGGAGGCAGTTGCCCCACGCAACCAGAGGGAGGCCGCGGAGGAGAACCCCCTTGCGGAGGCCATGGCCGCAGGCAGTCAGCTCGAGGCCGCGAAGGAGATGCCCCATGCCGAGGGGCATTCTGTGAAGAATGCCTCCAAGGAGGTGGGGGCGGATTGCGGGAGTGGGGCTGCGGAGGCAGTTGCCCCACGCAACCAGAGGGAGGCCGCGGAGGAGAACCCCCTTGCGGAGGCCATGGCCGCAGGCAGTCAGCTCGAGGCCGCGAAGGAGATGCCCCATGCCGAGGGGCATTCTGTGAAGAATGCCTCCAAGGAGGTGGGGGCGGATTGCGGGAGTGGGGCTGCGGAGGCAGTTGCCCCACGCAACCAGAGGGAGGCCGCGGAGGAGAACCCCCTTGCGGAGGCCATGGCCGCAGGCAGTCAGCTCGAGGCCGCGAAGGAGATGCCCCTTGCCGAGGGGCATTCTGTGACGAATGCCTCCAAGGAGGTGGGGGCGGATTGCGGGAGTGGGGCTGCGGAGGCAGTTGCCCCACGCAACCAGAGGGAGGCCGCGGAGGAGAACCCCCTTGCGGAGGCCATGGCCGCAGGCAGTCAGCTCGAGGCCGCGAAGGAGATGCCCCTTGCCGAGGGGCATTCTGTGACGAATGCCTCCAAGGAGGTGGGGGCGGATTGCGGGAGTGGGGCTGCGGAGGCTGTGGCCGCAAGCAATCAGATGGAGGTTGTGGAGGAGACGCTCCTTCTGGAGTGGCATTCTGTGACGAATGCCTCCAATGAGAAGGGGGCAGCTGCTTAAGAATAATTTGATTGGATTTTAACTCTTGTTTTTAATTGTCCAATCATGTATTCATTTCAATTCTTATTATTTGTATACTTTATGTGTTGTAGGAGTTCACGGATCAACTCACTGCGACTGAAGCTGATGGCCCTACCCCTGCAGAAACAGAGGTAAATTAATCTTATTTGCCTTCTGTTTTGAATATCGCATAGTACATTAACCCTCCAAAAGTGTTCATTTCATTTTGTAAATCTATAATTTGACACTGTCTTGTTTCTCTGCCTCTAGGTATTCTCAGATGCACCCTTGTCCATCAGTTCCCCGATCTCAGTTATCAATCTTTCCGATCTCTCGGATTCATTTGATCAGCCCCATTTATGTAGGTGTGATTTAGGAAACCCTGTAGACTTAGGTAGTGGACCTCCAGAGGTCCACTCTCCTCAGTACATGCCTACCTCTCCTGTCTATGAGCCTACATCCCCAGGCTACATGCCTACTTCTCCTCGGCTTGGTACCCCGCCGATGTCTCCACCTTCTCCTTCCTCGCCTATTAGAGTGAGGAGGCCAGCCCATGTTGTCTTCGCCCTCCCGGCGATACTACCATGCCCTGTCCAACAGACCAGGCGTTTTTGGAGGAGGCGCCGTCATTGGAACTGTAGACAGGCTAGGGAGTATTATAGCCGTGCTCCACGTACATAGTTGCGTATGTACACCTTTCTACTGATGACGATTGGTATCAGTACATGAAACTATTGTTCTATTCTTTTTCATAATTGCATTACTTGTTTTTATCCTTATCTTTGAATCAATTTTGAAAATGTAGTACTTCTTGCAGGTAACTCAGACACAGGATATAGTGCCAGCGCCATCTTGTCCTCCTGATTTGACGAATGTAGTGGACAGTGAATTGGAACATCGGGTACAACACAAGCAAGACTCCAACGGCGTCATCAATAAGCTCCGAATACTTCCAAAGACAAAGTCGCGTATCCAAGTTCCCCTTTGTAGGATGCTCTCAATGGCAAGAGTGCGACCTGTAGGAGAAATGGGAGTTCAACATTTGGAGCATGAGTTTGTCAAAGGCTATAGAGATGGAGACCGTGTCATGTACATTTCCATCTACAACCACGAAGAGAAGACAGCCGATGTCACTGAGGAGATCAAGGCTGACTGGAGCCCGTGTTGGCAAAAAGTTAATGATGCTTTTGAAGATGAGCTCTTGGCCGACCCGGATTGGAAGGAGTTCTCTGGGAAGATGTTCTATGTCTGGGAAGGTAACCATCGCCTTGCCGCATGGTACAGACATATCAACAAGCATCACAGCGACGATCCAGCGTGGCACATCTCTGTGCATTGCATTGTTCTTGACCCTCGCGGTCATGTTGGAAACCTTCTTCATGCCATGCATGACATTAATTGGTAAGAATTAACTCTCTCTACTTTGTCTACACCTCTTGAACGCCGATTGAACTTGTACTTTATGCTTATTATTAACTTACGTCTATTTGTACAGGTCAACGGAAAATGATCACGTGAAGAGTAATATTCCGGCAAAACTTTATCGTATTCGCTCCTTTGGTGTGATGAAATTGGAGGAATTCAAGGATCTGCTTTCACCACAGGAGTATGCTTTAGCATTGAATCACAAACCAGCTACTCCATCCTGGTTTACATTGCCAACAAAAGTATTCATCGCTTTTCTTTATCGGGTAAGCACTCATTCCTCCCCCCCCGACGCTTCCATTCGGCAATTGATTTACGGTGCTTCATATAGTTCCTCTAACATTGCTTTGTGTTCCAGCGAGAAATTGTGGTAGCTTCTGACGAAGCTGCCAGAATCTACAAGGAGAAAACACCCATTGAAGAACAAACCGCGACTGGTATTTGGGATGCCATGAATGCGGCTTCAAACAACATGGTGGAATCGATTAAGAGGAAGGACTTCACCAAGTACTTGGCAATTGCAAATCCCAAGAATGGAGACGACTTCCTCAACGAAGTGAGACCCTCATCGTGCCTGAGTTCACTATTTTGTATCACAACAACATTTACGTATTCTTTTTTTCTAAAACTCCTGTACTTATTGCAGATTAATCGGCATTTCAGTGACTTCTCAAAACCTGAGATGTCACTTGATAAGCTCCAGAAGATTGTTCCAGCGGCCGTTGAGGCCAAGTACAAGGCTCGTTGGTTGAGGTGGTGGAACTCATCTCTGAGTTCCCGATTGTCTTACAGATTTCCACCACTTGAATTCAAGGATACCGAATTTGACCCATGGTTGAATAAGGCCTCATTCTGGGCTGGGGTACAATTTCTTAAAAAACCTTTCCCATTACATTACGCATTACTCTCTTCGTCGATTCTTTCTCATTGCTAATTAATTGAATTCTGAATTACAGTTGGAGGAAGCCGTTATTAACACATTCGAGGACATATGCAAGACGGAGAACATCGTTATCAATTGGAAGGCCTTTCCGGAAGTACAAGAGCCGGGCGATTTTGTGGAGAGTTCACGTATTCTCTTGTGGGACAAGGCCTTCCCTACGTTCATTGGAAAATCGGCAGATAAGCCCTTCGACAAGAAGTCCATTTTTGCTAAATTTCCTGGAACCGCTCAGGTTGTCAAGCGGGTTACTTACCGGTACGATACATTCCTTTTAATCAGATTCAAATTCCATAACGAGGTCTCTTTATCTCTTTGATACTAACCTTCTACATATTGGTTTACATAGATACTTCAAGCGAGAGCTTCTTCTGAAGGGGGCAATCAAGGTTCAGCAGCTCCCCAACTACTTCCTTGCTTGGACGGAGAAAACCTCGGACCAGTGTATCTATTCTCCCCAACAGTTGAAAAGGTACAAAGCTCCTCACTTGCTTGAAGGATGCTGGTATCTTGATTGCTCTCGTGGTTTCACGATTGACTCAGAGGTAGACGTCAAGACTCTACACGATGGGGGTGAGGTTGTGGTGGAGGACTCCGTGGATGATGCAGAAGGTCGTGAAGGAGAGCAGGATCAGTCTTCTGCTCCACCACCGAAGAGAGGGAGAGGAAGGCGACTGAAATCTCTGCGTTCTCGGTCGGAGGCATCACAGCAAACTGGTGCGGAGTCTTCCGCGCCAGCTGAGAAGGCACCAGAGCCGTCTCCGGGTGTTGTCGTTACCAACCCTTCTCCAGCTTCTTCGCCGGCTCCTTCATCGATTAGTGCTTCGGAGATCACCAGAGGTCTCCTTCAGCAGAGGAAGGCCAAACTATATCCTCAAACAACTTCTTCCGCTGGAGCTTTGATTTCCACACATGTTTCCGTCTTCAACTCATCTGTGGATTCCATGTTACGGCGAAATAGGAGACAGGAGAGAAAAGGTGGCGACCCGGATTGGATCAAGACTCAAGACTTCATTCGCAAGGTTTGTTCCTATATTTTGACATTTAATGGATTCTGCCACCTCTACTCGCTATGTAGTTACTAACTCTGCTTTCTTGTTTCCTCAAGTTTGGAGCAGGCCGCGAAAACATTGTTGGGGACCGGTGCAAACAAGAGGACCATCTGGGAGTCGATTTGATCATTGCCGACATCCCTGAGAATCTTCCCGTCCCATCCGTTTCCGTTCCCCCCACGAGTATTCCGCCTTGGAACTCTCGCTACAAGGATTATTTGTACGACATCTTCCATTTTGCAGATGATTTCCTGCAGAAAGATGGTGCCATCTGCCTCATCTACAACACTGATCAGAAGCTGGCTAAGGATATCGAGGAAGAAGCTGCTAATGGTGGATACGTGCTGTTCAAGGACTGGTGGGGTGTCAATGTACTCGGCCTGACTTCTCCTACGAACCCCGAGAACTTGGTACTTTTCCTGAACATGCCCTTCTCTTCGCTTACTGATAACCCTTCCGCTTCATTTTACTCACTGGTTTTGCTTGACTGCAGACTATGCGATTCTGGATTCGCGTCTACGTTCGTAGTGGCAGTACTTTCTCCTTCCAGACGAAGAAGGAAGACCTGATACATGGGCTCCTCAACATTACCGAGAGTGATGCCATTTTCAACTTGACCGATGTGGATTCGCAGCTCATGAATGGGGAGGTGCCGTGGAGAGGCCCAAGGGAGAAATCCATCGAGATGATGCAGGGCATACTTGAGGAGCTGTCGAAGCCCGGCGACATAGTTGTTGATTGGAATGCTGGGACAGGTAACTCTTCATGCATATCTTTGCTGAATTATTCTTCTCGTTTTTACCACAGTTTCTCATTTCTTTGTATCTCTCCGAGTTTCAGGAGCCTCCATCAAGGCTGCCCAGGCTACTGGTCGCCACATTCTCGCTTTTGAGGAGGACGAAGCCATATTCAACGCCCTTCTCAAACCATCCGCCATGGGCCCTCCTAAACATCCAAGGCCGGCAGCAACAGACGAAGCGCCTCCAAAGAGACCAAGACCTGATAAGTGGTGTAAGTCTTCTATTCTTTGTTCAAATTATCCATGCGTTACTTGTCTTTGCAGCTCTACGTACTCGATGTAACCACAGTCGGTTCTCTATTGCAGAGTAGTTTCAGCAACACCTCCACGTGGGCCAACATCAGTGTCCACTCCATCCTGGCGTCTTCATTCCAGCCCGATTCAGCCTTTCATACTTCCGGACTACGCAGAGGACTTAGCACAGGCGTTTCAATCTGGAGCCCTTACATATGTTCCTAGTCGGCCAACTACTTTTGATCCCAGGGCCCTTCTATTCGTCGATGACGAGGCGGTAGAAGGAGATTCAGAGTCATCTAGTTCTGAGAGTGAAAGTAGCGACTGTAGCATGTTCTGAGTTTGAAGGAGGCTTCGGTCTATTGTTGTTTTCATTTGCTTTGATTTGATTTGATTTAATTGGAGTTCATTGCGTAATCCTTCGTCTACTCTACTACCCTGAATCTATACTTGTTACGATTCTCATTTCCAAATCGTCTCCTCCTATGTAGAGGACGGAATGTCACAACCGTAATGCTCAAAATATAATATGAAGAATGAAATGTTACAAAAGAAACGCTCAAAATTGAAATTGCGCTGTAACTTATATTTTAACCATTCAAAATCCCACATTTCCTAACCATGTTACATATTCTTGACTTGGTGTACATCTTGGTTTCGGCTACTCCATTATTCTACACGAACTCAGAAATATTCCACGAACTTTTAAGACCATCTCTTTTAGTTGGTTTCGAGTTGTCTTATTCCTAAATCCTAAGGATTGTCTTCGAACACCCCGCTATACTTCACAGTACTAATCCTTCGGAGGATATACAGTCCAACTCTTGTCCATATTAAACCAGCAAGTTTCGCCATCCGATATGATCACTTCGGGCAGCTGAACAACTGGATTCTCATCGACGTTCGATAGCAAGGGATACGGGATTAGGGACAACTCCATAATACGGAGAAGCTCATTGGTACAAAGCACTGTCCAACGCCATTCACCTTCACCAACATGGAGGCTTCCGATGTGCCTAAACGGTGGCAGGTCCATGCCTCGTTCCCTGGTGCGCTCCACCTCCAGCAGCCACGGCCGCAGCTCCTCATAACTCGCCGGTGCCTTTGGGGGCAAACCTACAGCCGCTCTCGTCCTCCTGGATCTCGCATTACACACCTTCGGCATCGCGCAACACACTAAATTGTTGTAGTCTTAAAACGTTCCACGCAAGCCTACAAATTGACCCCCCCAAACTCCATCGCTACCTTCGCATACAGCACAGAATGCCAAGGACTGTATGACTATCCTAATACGCCACCTAGAGACAAGCTCAAGAAACCAAGAGTGACCTCCTTCTCTGGAACCCAGCTTACCAAGTGTTGTTTGATGATGAAAATCTCCTACTTGTATCACTCAAATGAAGATGCTTTGCTGCCTAGGAAGAGAGAGTAATCTTCGATGAAGACAAGGACTCTGACAAGGTATATCTTGGATTCAGCAGTTAAGATAATATACACGAATTTTGAAATATTCCAGGAAGTTTTCAAACCATGCCTCCTTTACGTTCTTTCAAATTTGTTTTTTCCCTTGTGCATTTACATAATCCTATGAAAGAATTACTTGTTTGATCTAAAACTCAACGCCTGATCATTGTATCTTGCCTAAACCCATGACAAATCTAAAGGAATGTATGCATGACGTCAGCATGACATCAGCCCTAATTTGTATCTTTGAGAACAAACGTAATAAATTCTTACCAGAGGTAATCCTAATTTCCACGGTAATATACTATTTTTCTAAAAAAAGTGTCTAAATTAAGCCTTAATTTAGTAATTTTCCACGGTTGTAGGGTCTACTTTGCCTTTGAAAATTTTCGTAATTGTCAATTCTGTGCTCTCCATTCTGCGCTCACCGCTCTCCGCTCTACGCTCTCCGCTCACGTACGAACTTTCCCCCCTCACTAGCATGCCAAGCCGCGAGTTTTCCAAACCAGTCGACCAGGCCGACGAGAATCGAACCGCGGACCGGCTGGTTGACCACTGACGTATGAAATCAGCCGACCAAGTCCACGACTTGGCGACTGTATCCGACATTCGATTGATTTTATTGCCTTCATTGACCAACCCGTATGATTTTATTATTTTATCCATATTATGTCGAGCGAGGAGGAGTGTTAAGAAACGTAGTATTAAGAACGTAGTATGAACGCTCACCATAATATGGTGAATGACACGTGGCATAGGGAGTGACATGTGTCGTAGGGATTTGTTGCATTCCTTTAGACAAATAGGAGGAGACAACTATTGATTGTCTCTCTCCTTTTCCTTTGTATATACTTCAACTCTCTAATTAAGTTTAGTATTGTTTTGAGTGTTTTATTTTGCTTTGTGATCTTATTTAGTCATCTTTGTTTTCAACAACTCATTAAGCTAATGTCGGTTAATTAATATATTACGACTGTTGTGTTTCGCGTCGAGTGTAGCGCCGTGTTCTGTTGCCGCGTTGTGTTGGTTGCGTTTGGGATTCGTCTCCTTCGACTCGTGTTTCTGATGTTGTGGGTTCGTCTTCCGTGTAGTTGTCGATGAACTCGTACTCATGAGAGATTTGGATGGGTGTGTCTTTCGACACGGGACGTTCCTCGGACCATAGCTCCATGGTGACGGATCCCGGACCCCAACTAATGAGGCACAAGGCCACTTCATTGATATTGAATCGGTTTATCACTGCGAGGCCGCTCTCGGTGTCCGTGAGCATCCATTCTCCTGAGTACATAAGAAAACATGTAATTTAGTAATGGGGATAGATGTTAGCCCTTAAACGACGTCGAGGACGTTTTGCGTCCGATGAATGGCAAAGAATCTTTCCTTGTAGGACAGAAATGCAATCATTCATCCTCGGTATTAGGGATGGAAAGGGGAGATCTTTTACAGTACTTTGACTTCCAATGAATATATTTAGCTTTTTCAAAGTAAATGATGCCACACGGTATCAAAATGCATGATTTCCACGGCCACCGGTCAGTCCTTCAAGGGTTAGCATTGCTGCAAGGTGTCTGTAATAGGAACATCTTGAAAAGGAGACATCTAAGGGTGCCCAAGATATATTGCACGGGCTGTTCATACTACATTCTACCCTTCAAAATGGGTTCAATGGGTGAGAAGGGATTGATCCGAGACAAATGAATGATGACCGAGTTCAAGCAAGAAATTTAAACGGGTAATGAATGGGTGTTAGTGGAGATCTTTTTCAGCAAATCAAGCTTTAGCTAATGAATCTTTTGGTACTCACCGTTTGGTCTATTGGAGCCTTCGATTGTCATTTCTCCAAATTCCATATTGGCCTCGTGAACGTGCTTTGTTCCGTCAATGGATGTGTACTTGATAACCGAGTGCATTGGGTTTACCAACTTCATCAATGGATGCACACGAAGCCTGACAACTCTTGAGTCACCACCGGAACCAGCGCCAACTGATCTCGCCTGAATTCTCGAGGTTATGTTGACTTTGTCCGGTGAATTTTTAGCAACAAGGATGTCGCGAGACAAAACTAAACCTCCACCAATGTCTCCATCTAGTCCAAGAAACTCTTGGCCGTCTAGTGATTCTAACAAATGTCTGAGTGTGCAAAATTAATTGCAATTAGTTTCCAAGTTAGTTGGGGGAAAAAATTCAATTTTTTTTTTACTTTTATTGATGTCGCATGTATGGTGGGAGATAATTAAAACTTGCATATAACCCTAAGCATAGAAATGCCAACACGCATGTTGTATAGTATTATTGAAAGAAGACTAATACTTTGGCAAAAGATATTGAAGTACCTGACAACTTGATACTCTTCAGTGCAACCAGAGGATCGGTACTCGCTACCACTGTACTCTTCATAACATCCAGTCTCAAATCTACCCTCTAACCACTCGTAGCCGGATGGTTTATGAATCATTGAGACTATGCGACCACCAATCCATGGCACAACTTTTAGTGTAACATTGCCGGCCTGCAAATCAATTGGTAACAATACACTACTAACTCCTTTGACAGATTCCTGTTCCTTCAACACTTCATCTAGGATTGTCTGTGTTTTTTCTGTTTGACAAAAGATCGAAGAGATTACAAAAAAGAATGACAACACATATAAAACACCAAAAAAGAACATAAATTAAGAACAAGACACAACCTCTTTCAACAATGTCAAACTTGCATTTAGTTGCCACTAATTCTTCAATTTGAGCTTTTGTGGGTAATTTAATCCTCAATTCTACACCATCTTTGCATTCCCCTTCAACCTGATCATACAAAGTTGTCAACCTCAAGTCAATTGCAATCTCTCAATGAATGACTAGTCAAAAGAGAGTCGATGAGTCTCTAGTAATCTTCTCTATAAGTTAATTATGGCATTTTTGGAACTCCAAAACCTTATGCTTTCAAACTCCAGTACTTGTGTATTGTTGCCAAGTAGGAGTCGCACGTGCAAATGACGATTAGGCCTTGACCATTGCCCTTCAGAACGAGCAATTTTGATCACAACCTCACCACCTTCGCTTTCAGTGTCACTTGATAACTTTTGGGCTTCATAGTATGAGAGTAAATACTTTCCATGTTTATAGCCAAAGCCATCACCATCATCCTCATACAAGATTCCTTTAGCCTTTCCTTTAGTGCCCAAAAAAAAAGCTTGTGAGAATACTATCCAAAAAAAATTGATGAGTTCTGTTTAAGAACCAAGCACTAAAAGCATAATCACCTTTTTCATCAAGAGCAACTAGCAAGGTGATAGTATCCGTGTGCTTAGCTTCACTAGTATGCTGGATAACAGGTCCTATTGGAACAATGCCACCTCCTTTTAAGAACAAGAGGGGCAATTCCTACAACAAAGGAGTAACAAGTAATTAAAAAGGGGAATGATCAAGCCAAATTCTACAATCCAAATTGAGAAACGCAAGCAAAAGTCATTAAAAGAAGAATTTTAGCCATTGTACATTACCGGATTGTCATCATCAAAATGAAATCGTAGCCATACGCCTTGAGGAAGAACTACCTCTAGATTTGCCTTCTCATTCTTTGCAGTGGGACTGTTCAAATTAAAAGAAGCTAGAATGTCACAATTAAGAAATCTATATAGCATCACGTGCTCCAGAAATTCCTAAACTTAATTCACACTAATTTCAAGTAAAAAAATTCTACACAAGCTATTGTACTTCCAAAATTCAAAGGTCATATTGGTAATGGAAAAACCCTCACCATGTAGAAACAAGGAGAGGCCCTAACAAAAAACCATCATCCCTATTTCTTAGCAAATGATCTTTTGGATCTGTTAAAGGTCAATTAAAAATTGACTCAACTATTAGCCACCACAATCCATGTCATTTAAGTGCAATAAAACTTATTAATAGCACTTTTAATCAATATACAAAAAGAAAATTTGAAATATTTACCAGCAAAAAAAAGTGGAGTCATAACTGGAATGCCAATTTTATTTGCTTGGTAGAAAAGAGTGTAAAAGTGGGGCAACAACCGATATCGTCTATTAAGAGCAAATCTGCAAAGTTCCTCTACCTATACAAAAATGTGATAACATTGTAAGAAGATGGGAATGGGAATATGGGATGTAATGGAAACATTCTATGTACAACAAATATAAAAAATTGTTAGTTGAAGTATGGATGCAATGTTCAAAGAATTGTTCTTTTGGTTTAATAATTCAAGTGTCAAAATAAACAAGTTACAATCCAACAAAACCTCTGGACCGAAAGACCAAGGCTCTTGGTCAATAGTTCCCTTCTCAGAGTGACCCCTTGCAAAGGGCATCATTGCTCCTACACCTATCCATCGCACAAACAACTTAGGAGTTGCATCTCCAACAAATCCACCAATGTCAGGGCCTGAAAATGGTTGGCCACTTAAGCCCTGCAAGCATTAATGATATATACTATCAAGAAGCTATCTTATGAAACATTGAAATGAAACTCAAAAAAGTCATTTGCATTGAACAAATAGTATGAGTAATTATTGAAGAATTTTTGTACCAAGTTTAGACACATGGAAATGCTCATGCCCAAATGCTCCCAAGTGGAAAGATTGTCACCAGTCCACGTAGCGGCATATCTTTGAGCTCCAACAAAACCAGCTCTAGTCAACACAAATGGTCGTTTGTCCTTATTGGAAAGCATCATCCCTTTTAATGTGGCTTTTGCTTGAAACATGCCATAAACCTATGAAATTTTGTCAAATTTTTCATTGTACATAAAACAATCAAGATAATATATTTCACATATGCATATATCCCTCCATCTATTTTTGCATCTATTAGTCATGAATAAGAATTGGGTCACATGATTTTATTGAAAAAACACTTACATTGTGGTAGTATGAGTGGGGTTGGATACCTCCAATCTCTTTATCTCCTTGGTGAATATTATTCTCAGGCATGGTCTTTGATACAGTCTACACATTTTGATGAATTTATCTTTAAGGAAAAAAATGTACCTACCCATTCAATCCCAATGAACAATATGCAAAATGTGCCACCTCTATTAAATATCACTTAAATTTATCAAAAAAATCTTACACACTTTGAACACAGCAGGTTCATTCATGTCATTCCAAATGCCGTCCACTCCATTGCCTACAAACTTTTTAACAAGCGATGACCACCACTTGCGGGTTTTTTTATTTGTAAAATCTGGAAAGACAACTTGACCAGGCCAACATTCACCTATGGCACAAAATAATAGATAAAAAATGTCAAGGTCCTAAAGCAAACCAGGTAGCAAATCTCTAATGAAAAAAAATAATCATACAAATCTCTTATATTTTATCACATAAATACCTTACATTGTTGATTTTCCATGTCAATATAATAGCACTTACCAATGTAAGGCTTTCCATTTTGAGCTTGAACCCAAATGTTTGCTTCAGATCCACTCTCATAGATTTCGTAACCTTTTTCTACTTTGATTCCAGGATCAAGCATCCAAACTCCTTTGAAACCAGTTTTGTGAAGTTGACTTGAAAGTGAAGTAGCATTTGGGAAGGCAACCTTAAATTAAGATGAACATATAAACAAGAATCATCAAACCTAGCTCAAGTATCTAATGCTACTTCACATAATTATAGTAAGTCAACATTCGGTTGAATCAAGCATTTTCAATCAATAATTGATTGAAAGACCTATGTACAAATAACCATGCTTTAGGTTTGATTAAATAGCTTAGCTTATCAAAAAAATTGTCTAACATAGTTGCAAAAAATAAGACCTTATCAAATGTAAAGCACTTGAATCCCTGCATATAATCAATGTCCATCCAAATGACATCACAAGGAATCTTTTTCTCCCGAAAGGTGTGTGCAATCTAATCCACGAGACCACAAAAAGAAGTAAGTTATATTCAAAGATTTCTTAAAGATTTACATGTCTTTCCTAAACAACTAATAAAAAATCATTCTAAAAGAGTATTGTGGATTTTTATAAATATGAACATGATTGGATATAATTACTATATCTTTGATATTTGCACCTTCAAAACTTTTATTGTTGTTTCATAACTATATCTGCATTGATGATATCCAAGAGCCCACTTTGGAGGCAATTGGATAGTGCCTAGGAATAGTCAAGAATCTAAGTTATAATCCAAGTGACACCATCTACACCAATGATAGAAAAAAATTTAACACATGCATCTAGCAACAAATCATGCAATAATTTGTTTAAACTCACACTTCCAAAATGCTCATCAAAGTGCTAGAAAAAATCTATGATAGGTTGTAAATGGAAGATAACAAGTACTAGGCATAAAATACCAATTACACTTGCAAATGCAACAATCAACGCTTCAGGGTTTGGATATGGTCCAAAAGTTATTATAGGATATGGTGCAACAGCAACAAATCTTATAATTGTCTCTTTCCTCAAATCAATCTGTAATTTAACAAAAATGAACTTAATGACTCATTCCAACAAAATAATTAGTGCAACAATTTCTTAAACTGAATTTCTTTCATTTATATATTGTTAGCTTAAAGCTTAAATCTCCAATTGTGTGTTCATGTTTCTATCATAATTTTTGTTACAGAACTCAAAAATTCTAAGTTTCAACAAAAATAAAATTTAAAGCTTGCAATAACTACACAATTGTATATTGATATGCCATAATTTGTTTTGAAATGCTATATCAATAGTGATTCCCAAATTCTATAAGGATTTTGGAAACAAGAATTTGTGCCATCTTTAAATATATAATAAATAAATAAAAATTCCAATTTCTTTGTTTGTGTCAAAACAAAAATAAAAATAAAATACCATAAACTTGCAAATATTAGCATGTTGTAATAAAAAGAAATTAATTTTTTTTATTTAAACATCAAATGTCATCTAGTTATTTTTATTATTAATAATCACCTCGCATCGTAAACTTGTATCTGCAAGTGCTCCAAAGGCTTCTCCAGTTGCCAACATGCTGAAAACCCAAGGATGAGATTGATACAGGGAAGTTGTATTTTGGTTGTAGCCCCAAGCATCTGTATTCCAAGTATATATCTGTAGAAATAATAAAACATGTAGAAAATATGTAATGTACTCAGTGTCTCAAAGCCTACATGCATCAAGAAAGTCATACATTTCAAGTATTCCATGTTATTAGGGCATCTATATATGGATCAAATTATATATAAACTAGTATAAAAAGTCTTACACGTTTTCCTGAGCGCTCTATAGACCCACCCACTTCTCCAGTGCCATGAAATGTGGTGCCAAGTGGTAGCTACATGCATCGCCATTTTAGTATAAATTATACATCACAACTTTAACTTGTATTTATCAACATTGACATAATAATGCATTGACATCCTCATCCAAAAGTGAACTTACCTTATGAATCTATATTAGACTTGAACATTGGTGTTGCAAAAAATGCATTGCTCAAGCTTTGTCTAGAACCTTGCCTTGACATTTTCCATGCAAAATGTTTGCTTTCACCTGAATGGGTTGACAAATGATCTTGTCTTTATCAATAAAAACTTATTCTATATGATTCTCATTGCTCTATCTAATATTAAGCCAAAGTTTTTTTTGGCATTTACAATAAAAGATGAGTGGCATAAAAGAAACAAGTTTAAATGAGAATTTTTCTTAAATCTTAAAATAAAAATATGCTTACCGAAAATTCTACAATCTGTTGGGCACCATCTACCATAAACCGTGGAAGAAATGTTGGTGACTTGTTTTCAAGACCAGACACATCAACTCGCTCATCACGAAGCTTTGGATTCTCAAAAGAAAAGCTTGGTGCTGCTTGTTGACGGGTGGTGTCTGATTCATCAAATCGAAAAATGGACTCTCCCACGATTGGCATCCAAGCCATATTTTGAGCAGTAATCGTTGAGTGTCTATGAGACAGACTGTTTTCAATCAACAAGGCAGCACTTGTAAAAATGGAACCATGTCCAGCAATCCTCGTCGTATACTCTGACAATCTTTGAGATCTTTCTGGACCTAATAAAGACAAATTGGAATAATAAATCAACAACAACTGTACCAATCAATTTAGCTAACCATCTCACATTGCAAGACAACACTACAAGAGAAAGGGGTGTTTTAAGTAGTGTCCTAGACATCACGTCTTTTAAGTAATATCTTTTAAGTAAGTTTTTAAGTAAAATTTTACTAAAAAGACAATCTTTTTAGTAAAATTTTACTTAAAAACTTACTTAAAAGACATTACTTAAAAGACGTGATGTCTAGGACACTACTTAAAACATCCCTTTCTCTTGTAGTGCAACCTTCAGAACATTGTGCAAAAATTTCCATTTTAAGCAAAACAAAGTTGTACTAACAAAAACACAAAAAAAAAATCACCAACATAGATAGAATGCAAAATAAATGTAACATACTTGATTCCGTAAAGGATTTCCGCTCAATTGAATAGTCTCTCATGGAACGCTCTTCAACAGGATGTTCTTCTGCACTTGTAAGATTCCAAGCAATTGACTTCCTTCCCGCAACAGACTTCCTTGCTGCTAGTGACTTCCTAGCCGCAAGAGACTTTCGTGTCATTCTCTCACCTTGTTGCTCATCTTGGAAAGACACGATAGATGCAGCAACAACTTCGGTCATCCTTCGCCCTTCAATGAGCGTAAGGCTTCTTTCCTCAAGATCTTCCAAGTCGGCCAAATCGGCTTTTTCTACTACATTTCCAAATAACGGATGATCATCTTGCCCTTCCAAAGATGCAATGGGAGTGATCTCTTTATTGGATGTGCTTGTGCCTTGTTGGAGTTCATGTTGCGGTTGTATCTTTGCAATGTCCAAAGCTTCATCAGAAATGTGAACAATTACAGAGTCCTTGTCTCCAACTCTCAAATCCATAATAAAAAATCTACCAACAGTTTTTGTCAAAACTAAAGTTCTTCAAGAATTAAATAAAAGTTGGTGTTTTTGAAGAGGACAATCTAGGGAAGTGCAAAATGCTATCCAATGAAGCATCAAGAGACAACACGATGTGAAGAGACACATCTCCTTGCAAATTGCATCCTTGGTTAAGCACTACTTTAGTTGAGCAAAATAAAAATCTAATTTACTATTACTATTAGCAAACTTTTTCACTAGTTCTTCTAAGGAAATTCCATGAGAGTTCCATCAAACTTTTCAAGCCAATCAATAGGAAATAAAACATCATTTTCAAAAGTTATTGACAAACAACAAATATTTATTGTTATGTACTTCAAATACATGTGATTCAAAAATACAACTTTTTATTCTTTATTTGATTTTCAATTGAAGTATGGGCAAACTCACTCAAAGATATCACAATAATTTACTTGTTTCCATCAAAACGTCTAATTTTGATTCACGAATTCAAATTTGTAGATCCCATACATATAACAGCTACATTTTGCATCTCAATTCTCATATTGAAATGATTGGAGGCACTTTGAGCAAGGTGTAATATCTCACTCAACATTCAACTTCTAGCAACTTATTAGGAATCCAAAGTGTAATTCCACTGTTGTCAAAAGGATGACTAATGGTCAAGCTCATCATATTAACACATAACAAACTAGCATTTGCCCTCCTAACAATTTGAAAATTTGATGATTAGCAAATAATCAAGCACCATGAACTTACATTAAATTAATTTCAGGTTTACTTTTGTAAAAATAATCATAGTTATGAAGAAATGGATTTATGAACATAAATGTCTTGAAAGGTTGGATAATTAGTCACCATTATCTTTTAGATGTGTAATTTAGATCTAAATATAGATAATAAAAATGAAAATGATGAGCTTCAAAAGATTTTTTGTTTGATCTACAACATTGTAAGTGATTTATTATGTTAAACCCTTAAGCTTGTTTACTATGGGTTGTTGTAAGGATGAATGGTCGATTTTGTTCCACTTTGGGCAAAAATTAGGGTTACGCACTGAGTACAAAGAGTACTTAGTTGTACTAGAAGATAAAACTTTGTGGTCAATTTTGGTCAATTGATTATATACTAGATTTGTTGTACTATCAACAAATGCCTTTTCTAAATACTACACAATGATGTATCCAAAATACAATGTTTGAGACTATGTCTAAGTTCTTTTACAAAAAAGAGGTATGTTAACCCCTAAAGCACCAAACTACGTTTTGTTGGCAACATGTAGCAATTTTGGGCAACTCACTAAGAATGGAATTTTTATTTTTTTTCTTTGCAATTTTTACACAAAATGTGTCCAACGAGTAGCATTGAGGCCCAACAATTTTCATAATATTTTACTACATGGTTAAAAAGTTATTACATGATATGTGGTTTTCTAGATCTTTGGGTAGTAGTGGCAAGTAAAAAAATTCTAAAAAAAATCACTTTTTTGAAAACAAAAATTTGAAATTGGTTTTCTAAGTTTATACATACATTTTGATTAATAGAATGAAAGTTATGAGCATTTTTAGTTTGAAGGTAGTTGTAGAGTCTCTACGCTAAAATAAACTTCGAAGACCTTTATTTAACTCAATATTCAACATTTCTGAAAAAATAAAAACATTGGATGTAGATTGTTTAATATAACATTACAACCATTGGGATTGGCAATTTTCAAGGTCATAACTAAATTCTTTACAATTTAGTGTTTTGAATCATTTTCTACTTCTTTCTAATTACTATTTTTTCCTATATGTGTACAATTTCCAATGATCTAAAATTTTGAGCATATAGCCAACTTTCCTTGAAAAATGAATCCAAAGAGTTATCATCATTTTGGACATTTTTTCATACCAATGTGACCTTGTGAAATGCAGCTGCCGATTTTTGGTAGGGACAAAGAAAGAATTTCTGTCAAAGCAAACGCTAATATCTTCTAACTTACATGGTGGACATTTCTGAAATTTTTTCCACATCTTTTTAAACTAGATTACTATAAGATTTTATGGATACATTTGTCAAAAAATTCTTTTTTTCTAAAATTTAGTGCTTGTACTAGAAGTGGCAGTTTTGGAGCATATTTAATAAAAACATAGTCAAAAACATTTAGGGGTTAAGGTTTTCATTCATTATAAATCTATAGTAGTGGAAAAAAAAAATACTAAAAATTGGCTATTTTAAGGGCATGATGGTGATCAAATTTCACAAGAATGAGGTCGAAACCATCTTCAATGTTTTGAACTGCACACGCAAAGAAGACCTATTTCACAAACATGGAGGACATAAAATAACATATTTTTAGATGCTTTTTGGCAAGAACATATCCAACTATTGATTGAATAGACTATAGAAATTTTAGCCTTAAATCATTAATTTGAAGCACTTCTAATTTCCACAAATTAGCAAAACTTGAAACTATGACAAATTAGCAAAATAGAGTTTTAAATATACTATTTTTTTTATTTCTAAAAAATACACGATAAAATTACAATCAAGACATTCATCTCCAATATAAAAAATTTAGGTTTATTCGGTTCATGCTTCAAAAGTAATGGCAAAGGACAACTCCATTATGTTGTATAATATAATTGAGGATTTGTATTTCTTGCAAACATCCATAAGCAACAATCTTGTGGACCAATCTCATTCAATAATTTTGAAAACTTCCTTGAAATGTTATAAAATTAAGTTACTATTGAAGCTAGGAAGAATTGAATTAGTGAAGAAAATCTCAAGCTACTTTGTCATGCCAATCAAGGGATTTGCAAATCAATCATATGTAGGTGAAAATTTATATGATGGAAATTAATAAGGGCTTTGAACTTGCTTTACAATGGTTAAGTACACTTTGATGTCTATCACTATAGCAAAGAAAGATACCAAGGGGGCCTTTCATTAGATTTATATAAATATTAAGGATTACATTTATTTATAAAAGTTAAAAAAGCAATGAGAATTATATGTATTTATAAAAGTTAAACAAAACACGTGGGACCTTGAGAATCACCTACAAAATCATATATTGAAGAAACTTGGCTCTATTATAAAGACTAATTTTTTATTTATTAATAGCCACTCTTGTTTTTCTTCCAAACATTCACGAGGTAAAAGTATCCACTATAAGAAATTGACGTTTTTGGCTCTATTTTGGTCAAACGTGCCGTGTTTTTAAAAATGTGCGGCGTTTTTTTTTAACACGTGCAGGATTTCAGTTTTCTCATGACGTTTCAAGCAACGGAATTGAATTACTTGTAGAACAAGTACTTGTCAACATAAACGTAAATGTTTTGTAAAATGTTTCAAAAAACATAGTAATGTTTTTATTGACGTCTCAAAAAACAGAAGGAGGCCACATCAGCAACGTGGTTCTTTTTCACTGCGGGTACCTGCGAGGAAATGACAGTGACGTGGCACTGGACGTTGCCCACGACTTAAAAACACAGAGGACGGGCAGGTTCTTGCAAAAGGTGGCAAAAAATTGGTTGAAATGGATGTTGGAGTAATGGAAAAAAGGGAATATACATTTATTGTTGGAAAAAAACATGGGGATAAGGAAAAAATTTTGGTTGTATGAAAACAAAAAGGGATGAGGGAAAAATTGGGGTGTTCGAATACAATTAGGGATAAGGAGAAAATTCCAATATTTAGAGAGAAGAATTGTGTTGAAAAAAATCCATAATGGAAAGGAAAAAAAGGAGGTGTTATTCAAAAATTGGAACTGAGATAAGAAGAATATGGCTTGTAAGAAAATGAATGGATGATATGGAAAAAAATGGAGTGTACAAAAATACTTGGTGATAAGGTAAAAAATGGAATGTAAGAAAAGAATTGGGGATAAGGAACAAATTGGGGATAAGCAAAATAAATGGGGTGTAAGTACAAGATTGAAGATAAGGAAATAAATGGGGTGTCACTAAAAAATTGAAGATAAGGAAAAAAAAAAGGGGATAAGCCAAAAAAGTGGGGTGTTGGAAAAGAACTGTGGATAACAAAAAAATGGGGTTTAAAAAAAGAATTGGGGCAAAGGAAAAAAAGTGGGGTGCAAGTAAAAATTTGTGGCTATGAGGAAAAAAATGGAGTATAAGAAAAGAATTGGGGCAAAGGAAAAAAAGTGGGGTTTAATTAAGTTTAAAATTGTGGCTAAAAAAAAATGGGGTTTAGGAATACATTTGGGGATAAGGAATAAAAGTAGGGTGTAAGTAAAAATTGTGGCTACAAGAAAAAAAAGGGGGTACAAGAAAAAAATTGGAGCTATGGAAAAAAAGTGGGGTGTCATTAAGTAAAAAATTGTGGCTAAAAAAAAATGGGGTTTAAGAGTACATTTGGAAATAAGGAATAAAAGTAGGGTGTAAGTAAAAATTGTGGCTACAAAAAAAAAAGGGGGGTATAAGAAAAGAATTGGGGCTATGGAGAAAAAGTGGGGTGTCATTAAGTAAGAAATTGTGGCTAAGAAAAAAAATGGGGAAAAAAAATGGGGATAGTAAAATAATGGGGTGTAAGAAAGGAATTGGGGATAGCTATAAAAATGGAGTATAATAAAGGAATTGGGAAAAAAAAGGGAGATAAGAAAAATGTAAAAAAGGATGTAGGAAAAAAATGGGGGATGGGGATAAAAATGGGGTATAAGAATAGAATAGGAGATAAGAAAAAAATTCCTATATGTAAGAAAAGAATTGGGTTTAAAAAAATGGTAATAAGAAAAAAAAAAGGGGGGGTGTATGCAAAAAGAATTGGGGCTAAGGGAAAATAAGGGGGTGCCAGTAAAGAATAGGTGATAAAGAAACAAAATGGGGTGTAGAAATAGAATTGGGGATGACAAACAAAATGCAAATAAACCAAACGAAATGAGGAGTAAGAAAAGAATTGGGGATATGTCTAAAAATGGGATATAAAAATGGGGAGAAGAAGCATTCATTGCTCTGAAATGTTTCATTTCTTTTCACATCCTACTTTACGGGGGTTCACAATTAGTTGGCTTTAGGATTTTGAATTTGTATTCACACCCATTTTTTGGCAGTAAATTACATCGGTGGGTATGAAGTTCTTATTTTTTTGTATGCTCTCTATTTCTTTGGCAATGAAAATTTTGTGGTGCGCCATTCACATTTCATTTTCACACTCAATTTCTTAAATTAAGAAACTTGGTGGCCATGTGTAGTTCTTTATTTTTTTCACTCAATTTATTTGGAAAAGTGATGTACAAAAGGGTCTATAAAAATCTTACTTATTTTGTAGAGACCAATGTCTTTTGGTTACAATAATTTTGTTAGTTTGACATTCATAAGTCCTTAACACATCCATTCTCTTTAGAAAAAAACTATTCATTGGAGATAAAATTGTTGAATGATTTCTTTTGTCTTCTTATGTTTTTCAGTAAGACAAATTAAAAGGTGTGAATCATCCCAACTTCCCCCAAAATTGAAAATACCTCATTTCTCTAAAGAAGTGTCACACATGCATGTCCTTTTTTTCCTAACATCTTTTCTTTAGTTAAGGTGCTTTTGATATAGCACATTCTTTCCCTTTTTCACACCCATTTTTTGGGATAAGATGCTGGAGGGTGTGAATTTCTTTTTTTTTTCCTTTAAAAAAAATAAAAAAACATAATATAAATAATATAAAAATTGGTAGTTGAACTTGCAGTTCAGGGATATGGCATGCTACATCAACACAGTTAGATGTTGTCTAAGAATTTTAGCATTGTTTTTTAAATGTTAATGGAGACGTCACATGAGACAAAAATTGAAATGTCAACTGAAACATGCATGTATTTTTTGCGATGTCTATTAAGATGTCCAAATAGACAAGATCTAAAGCCTAATGGACTGGGCATATCCCATATTGTTTGTCCTTCATCCCACCTTCCTACTTCCATAAATATCAGATTGTTTCTCATATAAATATACTTACAATAAGTGGTCTTCAATGCTAAGTACGGTATACAATGTAAAGTGTATTGTATACGATGTATTTTATAAAATGTATTGTATGTAATGTATAATGTATGGTATACAATGTATGGTGTATTCAGTATGATGTATTTGAATGGTGTATTGTGTATGATGTATTTTGAATGGTGTATAATTTATTGTGTACAATATATGGCATACTCTGTATGATGTATTTTGAATGGTATACAATGTATGGTGTATTCAGTATGATGTATTTGAATGGTGTATTGTGTATGATGTATTTTGAATGGTGTATAATTTATTGTGTACAATATATGGCATACTCTGTATGATGTATTTTGAATGGTATACAATGTATGGTGTATTTTTTATGGTGCATTTTTTATGATGTATTTTAAATAGTAGATATATTGTTTGTTGTTTATGACATGTTTCCGTCCAAATTGATGTCTCCAAAAACATAAAGATGTAAAAAAAAACGTCAAAAAAAACAACCTTCCAGAGTAAAAATTTACATGAAGTACTCCACGTGGCAGTTGACATGGACGTGCCATGTCAAAAATTTTGGGGTCCACGTTAGATTTTTTGGAGGTTCACGTCATTTCCCCCTAGGTTCCATGTCAATGACCCAATCAGGAAGGGTTTGGATGAAAAAATGTCATGCGTGGCAATGCCCGCCAAAAAAAAGTTGATGTGGAGCTCAGCACCCCTCCACGTGCCACACTTAGCGAAGCTTGAAAGACTCCGTTTTTTTGGACATCAGAAAAAAACATGCCCAAATTAAGCCTGTTTTTTCAAATTTTAGCATGTTTTTTGCCCGTCAGTTATAACAGATTTAGACGACATCAATGGTGACATCAATCGCGTCAAAAAAATATTCAAGCACGTTTTTCCTTACGTTTTAAAAAAGGTCGGTTTCTTATAGTGATCAGTCTTCTCCTCATAGTCTCCTTTAATTTGAGTCCACTCAATTATATCAATCCAATTGGAGCAATTGGAGGAACAATGTCTTGCTCACAAAGCAAAAAGATAGAGTTTGCCATTGTTTTCTACCACTTGAAGAATGGTAGAGTTTGGCAAAGCTTCAATACTCCATTTCGTCGACCAAATTCAAGACTTCTTCTATGTTGTAATCCAAGATTCCCTTCACTATTTGATCACCAAACTCCAGAAATTCAATGTTGAAAATGTTGCCATCTTGAAATACACCGGATTGGTATTCATTCAATGCAAAAACTAGCATAGGAAAATCCCCCTTTCTCTCCCACTACATCTGAATACAGTCCATATAAGGTAGGCACCCCCAAGTGGCACCTGTCCTTAAACCGCCATCTTCGGATTGTACATCTCCAAAACCAATTATGTCCCTATGTGGAAGAAACACTTTTAGAGCCAAACTTTGATCCTCCGTAACTTTTGCATATTGTATCCATATGGAGTGTTTTTTGGTACATCGGAACCTCCTTTCACTTGCCAACAAGACAATGTGAAAATCTAAACGAACTAATAATAGCAACCAAATACAATACCAATTTATGACGCTTTTGGGCATACCCACCTTATACACTCACACCGAATGCACTACCAAGCATGTCTTCCAAATAAGTAAAGTCTTTTGACCCATTTCATGGATTGACTCAATCCTTTTGAGCAACTTCATTCAACGCAAGTTTTTAATTGAGAAAGTGAACAATCATAATGTCATTTTTCAAATAGCAATGATTTGGCTCGAGTTTTACGGTTAGAAGCATATAAATTCAAACACTAGATAATCACTTCTATGAGCATTCAAAATATCTGAATGTGCAAGCATGAGGACTTTGGTGTTGGTGAAAAGGGATTCCTAGCATGTGCAAGAAGAACTTGAGTCAAATTTGGATGTGGCATGTGGGCTTGTTCAAATGATTGGGGAATTTTTTGAATTTAAAACGGTTGTTAATTATTCCCCATACTCAAGTCACTTGTTTTAATTAATAATTGCCACCATGAATACTAGAATTATTATTAGAGAGTTTTTTGAAATTTCAATCCATTTCTACCCTGTAGTTTCAAGATTCAATTGAGTATTTTTCTTCATTTTCACCAATTCACAATACTCTAAATCTCCTCAACTATAGATGCAAAAGAGTGGTACTCATTGTGATAGTATTGGCAACGCACAACTACTTTGATAGTGGAGGAATGAAGCATGTGGTTTTTAACTCTCATTCCAAATGCAATGAGAGAGTTGTGCACCAAATGCAACAATTAATATGAATTTAGGAGATGCGCACTAGATTGAGTGAAATATTGAGGCTTGTAGAAGGTTACATTCTTGATCCCAAAGTTTCAAAATCATGATGAGATAGGCAAGGAACAAACTCTTTGTTTTCATAAGGTATGCACACCTATAGTCATTTTGAATTACAATTGAGCATAGTTACTATTGTTACATGTACTAGTGAATTATTTGTAGAATCTTATTGGCAAGTGAAAGACAATTCCAACATAACTTTGGCATGCATTATTTAGACACACCATCTGAAGAAGTTACAAATTTTCAAATTTACTTTAAAAAAAGTTGAATTCATTACAAGGGCTATGAAAGCAATTTGAGACAAGATTCAAAATCTCAATGTCCAAATTTAAAATCAAAAATTGAAATTGATAGCACTGTAGCAAAGGAAGATACCAAGGGAGAACTTTCATTAGATTTACATAATTATTAAGGATTATATTTATTTATAAAAGTTAAAAAAAAATGAGGATTATATGTATTTATAAAAGTTAAAAAACCCAATGAGGATTAATATATTTATTTATAGAAGTTGAGAAGGCAATACATTGTTGATGCCAAATAAAAACTCATTCATTTGAGTAGGAGATGCATTATTTTCAATGACCCTCTATGCTTCGTAAAAAATAATTGGTGCAAAACAAATCCAAGTGATGAGAATGCACAAATTTCTTTTTCTCACCCTCACCACTTAATTTAGTCAGATATCCGGCTAACACAAGAGTATCTCAGCAGGGTATCAATCGGGGTATACCGCTTCTTCTTCTCCCTAAGAAGCTGAAATTTCTGGACCATCTATTGTCCGAAGACACTGTGTTTGCCAATCTGCCGTTAGGGTTTCGCCATTGCACCTCAATTCCACGAAATTCGAGCGTTACAGGGCAGGTTGGCGTTGTTCAAGCTTTCAATTTCTGGTTTTCAATTTATCTATTGCATGTAGAATTGTACCACTCTTTGTCGTTTCTCTTTGAATTCTTTCTGGTCAGTCTTTCAAATCAGTTCTAGGATTGTCGATGTTTTCTAAACAATCACGTATGACCTCGCGAAAGCTTATGTATCTGGTTTTCAGAAAAATGACGAAGGTATATTGCATTTTGTAGAACAAGATTTTGAGGAACGAGGAGAGTGCAGAACCATGGTACTCCTCCTGCTGGAAATCAAGGTGGAGCTTGAGAATATCACCAACTTAGTTCCTAAAGGAGGTTCTGATGGATCCGAGTATTCTTTTTTCTTCAAGGTAATGTGTTTGATGTTGTTAGTGTGACTGTATATTCCGGCTTGATGCGTTTAATTGAAGCAGCGGGTGTGACAGTTCAATGTTTTTTACATCCTTTTTGTTTATTTGGATCGGACAGATCAAGTGTGGAGGCTGTGGGACAGTGAGTGATAAGGAGACGTGCGTGACGCCATCCGAGCTTTCTGACCTTCCGAAAAGCAAAGGCTCCGCTAACCTCGTGCAGAAGGTAACTGAGACATAATCTCAAGGGAGATCATGCAGAGGGAACTCCAGGAAATGCTGCATTCTGATCGATAGAATTTGGAGGTCATGCAGAAGAGTTGGCTGTCTTTTAGGGTTTGCACGAGAATTGTGTTCTGCTAATGAGCTGAAGTGTCATCGAAACTAGTTTTGCAATGATCTTAACGACCTAGAATTGCAATTCTTATGGCAATTTTGTGCAGTGCAAGTTCTGTGACAAAGATTGAAAACCACTTTAACAAAATCTTGACTTCAATTGAAGTCACAGGTACATGCTTGAATTCTAAAAAAGCCCATTCTAGGACTATTGTCATTTAGGGGTTAAGAAATTCAATATAAATAAATACAACTTCAAAAACAATAAATATTTTTGGATTTATATTCTTTATGATTGCTTGACCTTTGTGTATTTTTTTTCATACTATATGTGCCATTCTAACCAATAGAAAGGCTCTAACAATGATAACTTTTAGTGCTATTATCTTAAAAGATTGAATTAGATGATTACATAAAGACATAGATACTCACTCTTTTTACAATCTAGTTGCGTGTCATTACGGAGTATATTGATTCTTTTTGGCACGATAGAGCACAAATATCAATAATTTATATTTTTGCAACTTAGTATGATTTCACATACAAGGATGATTGGAATTTATTATATTATTGAGTTTTTCAAAGAAATTCTAACAAATTTAATTCCTATATATGTCATAGAAATAGTAGATTCACTATTGTATAGTGGGTATTTACCACGAACAAAGAAATCTAAAAGTAGAATTTTGACAGCTGAAAAAAAATTGAATTTTGAGTTTGTTTTTTTTCCTTTGAGTTATTAAAAAAATTAACTTATACCACATACAAACAAAATAATCCTTATTCTATTTTCCACAAAGCTCTAACATAGAACTATTCCAAAACAAGATCAATTAGATCAATATTTTTTTTACTTAAAAGACTAGATATATACTCATCACATTGAAATGTATAGTTTTTAAAATATGAGGACATTAATGATCTATTCAAAATTATAATTTATGCATTTTCTAATTCTTAAATACAATTAATAATTTTAACTAATTACAAAAAAATCACACATTAAAAATAAAACTGTAAACATAATGAATTATCCAATGTAAATCATTTAAAAATAAGTTGGCTAAATTCTAAAATAATTTAAAGAGTTTTTGACTACACTCATAATTGCCAATTGATGCCACGCTTTACATCTTATTTTTCATAAACAAACTTCTTGGAAGTAATATATTATAAGACTTCTAAATTTTGCTAAATGCGACTAAATTTATATAAGTAAAAAACATTTTTAGAACATCATTTATCATTGTACGTTTTGACTTTGAAAGTTACACTTATAAAGTAACTTTAGAAAGCATTAGTAGAATATTGATAGTAAATATGTAAGCTTTGAGGGTTATAAAATGTTGCATCTAAAAAAATCCAAAACATATGGTGGTGGTCCAAGTTGACCCTAAACTACCCAAGTGAGGGCATGGTGGTACCCAAAGCAAACGTAGTGGTTGGCGATTTGATTTCCGGCCATGAAACCGCTCCCATGCCAGATAAGAAACTCTGCCGTGAGGGGGCAAACCCCCTCATGTGTGCTAAAAAAGAAAAATAGAAAAGAACATATGATGCAAATTCAAAACCTCTTTTAATTCTTAAAGAACACATGTCAAAGATTAGAGCCTTTTGTAATTTAATTGAAGTTCTTACAATCTCAATTTAAACGTCAATTTCTATAGTTTTGGATACATGGATTTGCAAAAGCTTCAAGGAAATACAAATTTTTATACATAGGGCATAATAAAGAATGACTAGATGCCCAAAGCTAATCTTAGAGCTCATTGGACACTTCACAGAACTATGAGTCACATTCCTCCCAACTAATTAGAGAAAATTGTAATAATAAAATAACAAAAAGGCATGATATTTCTCAAAAAATAATAGTGACTTTAATCCTAAAGTTCTTTGCTATCTATTCTAAATCATTGTACCATTTTAAATGACTTTTAAGGGATGAAAAAAAAACTCCTTTTTGAGTTTTCTTCTAAAGAAGTATTATTAAAAATAAAATAAAATCATATTGAAATGTTTTATAAGAAGATCTGAAATAGAATCAAATTATAATCATTCGAAAATTAATGAATTAACCAAAATTTTTGTAGTGTTAAACATCTTACAATTTTGGGAAAAAATTGGTATTTCTAAATTATGTCATATTATACATTTCCCTTTTCCTATGAATGCAGCTTAATATTATTCAAACCAATAAAAAAATAATCAAATACTATAAGATAGAAAAGGGAATTTTCAAAGATATATTACTCTGAAAATATATGACAAAAATTAAATATGGTTTTTGAACTTATGAAGTTATAGATCATTTTTAAATATCATCATAGACATATTCATTTCTAAAACAAATTTGAATGAAGATTTCGAAATCATATATAATGACACACCCCAGATTGATCAAATATCCTTTTCAATTAGGAGTGAAGAACAATTCCAATAGATAATTTTACTGGTGTACTATAATTGTTCTTTCCTCGGCGATGTATTGCTGAAAAAGGACTACCGACGGAGGGCACTTCAGTTTCCACTGTTCCTTCAACAACTGATTCGTTGCTATGCAGTGCAATGTAAGATCACTGCCATGAGTCAAAAGTTATAACCTGCCAACAACAGTCGGAAAACAAAGTAGATAGAACATGCTCTAACGTAACATTGTCCAACCAAATCACACCTCATAAAATTGATCAAAGTAAGTGCATCGATCAAAAAGTGAGAAGTGTCCAGGATGGAAATTGCCATGCAACTGATTCAGAGTGATATTTATCGAATTACTGGAGACCAGCCCCCTGAACACAGGCAACATAGTTCCATTTCAAAACTTGGAGACTCAGTACTCATTCCAACAACGCAGTGACATTTCGTAGCCAATTCATTTATTCATATTCAGGGTGCTGCATAATTATAAGCACAGGGTGCCTTCTTACTACACAGCAAAAAACAAACAGACACGGTGCCATCAAGCAAACTTGACATGCAACGTCTTGGCCTGGAAAACAAGCAGCTACCTGGACTAACTAGAAACCCAGTTCGTCCTCTCGGAGAACGAAGCCTACGACTTAAACCTGGAGCTCGTAACAAAGCATCAACCGAGTTGCCTTGGAAAAACTGGTCTACGGGCTCATGCCCGCATCGGTACAAGATGATATCTGAGATAACAAAAAACTGGGGAAAAAGAGAATGCACTAGTGACTGAACCGCAACCCATGGACTCAACGGCCCGGATACGGATCTCCTTGTACTGGACATAAACACATGTACATACGATGCGCAATATTTATGCCAGCACTCCGAGTCTCGAGACATGGCGGCACTGCGAGCGTCTAGAGCACGCACCGGATGAAGCCCAGCACCAGGCCCACCAACGTGTGCAGCAGCTTGGAGATGATTCCCACGGCGCCCACCTTCACCTTCACGCACCCCTCCTCGTACACCAGCACCAGCGCCGTCACGTCCGCCGGGCACGAGTACGACCCGACCAGCACCGCCCCGGTCACGTCCACCACATTGATCTCCACCAAGCCCAGCACCTCCACCTCCACCGTCGCGTGTGCGGCCACGGAGACGCCGTTGACCTCGATGGCCTTCTCGCACTTGTTCTCGCACGACACGGGCCGGCCGTGCGCCGCCACCACGGCCCCAAGGAGGAGCATGAGCACCAGGGTGGCCCTCATGGCGCTCGCGCTGCCGCCGGACGAGAACTTGACCGCCATTGCGAAGTGAAGGTGATGGAAGCTGAAGCTGAAGAGAAGCAGGCAATGTGGAGGATGGGAGAGAGCTGGTGGAAGACAACAGCGGAAGCTGAGTTAGCTCGGGCTGATTGAAGTGGTGAGGGATGAGATGCATGTTGGGCGCTGGTCATTGGGGTTATATACCTGATCTGTGCCGGAGTCAGCCTGGCTGCATGGTTGGGAAAACGGCGCGTGGAGATGCTAGCGCGGGCGACGAGCGATAGGTTTTTTGCCTTCTTGCGATTGATCATGCAGATGAAGAACTACGTGGATCACGAAGCGGAATGCAGGGGCAGCGAGGTCGATACTCCATGGATTTCCGTTGTTTGTTATTCACCATGTCGTAGTTGTTATGATTATTAGAATCGGTTGACGACGGTAAGCTTACACTGTTGTTGAAGAGGATCGGCGCTGGTTGAGGAAATCAACGATGTGTTGAACAGTAGGAATGTATTTCAAGTAAACCTTGTCAGAATTCGTCAGGGATAGGAAAAGGTCATTTGTCAGCGAGACCCGTCAGCGAGCAGGTATCCATGTACTGCCCACAAGTCAGCCTGCTTGAAGTTTTGTTTATTTACATGTATCTGGTAATGCCGAATTTAATACAACAACTCTGTCTTAGGAGTCCATTAAATTCATGCGAAGAAAAAGATCCGTGATTCTTTTGCACTAATTTGAGGGTCGCCTTTTTCCAAGAAAAAAAAAAAGAAGAAGAAGAAGAAAGAGAAGAAGAAGAAGAAGAAGAAGAAGACGAAGAAGACTCTAGCCTCAGCCTCCTCCCCCTCCGCCTCCTCCTCCTCCTCCCCTCCTCCTCCTCCTCCGCCTCCCTCCTCTCCTCCTCCTCCTCCTCCTCCTCCTCCTCCTCCCCTCCTCCTCCTCCTCCTCCTCCTCCTCCGCCTCCTCCTCCTCCTCCTCCTCGCCTCCCTCCTCCTCCTCCTCCTCCTCCTCCTCCTCCTCCTCCTCCTCCCTCCTCCTCCGCCTCCTCCTCCTCCTCCTCCTCCTCCTCCTCCTCCTCCTCCTCCTCCTCCTCCTCCTCCTCCTCCTCCTCCCCTCCTCCTCCTCCCCTCCTCCTCCTCCTCCTCCTCCTCCTCCTCCTCCCTCCTCCTCCTCCTCCGCCTCCTCCTCCTCCTCCCTCCTCCTCCTCCTCCTCCTCCTCCTCCTCCTCCTCCTCCTCCTCCTCCTCCTCCTCCTCCTCCTCCTCCTCCTCCTCCTCCTCCTCCGCCTCCTCCTCCTCCTCCTCCTCCTCCTCCTCCTCCTCCTCCTCCTCCTCCTCCTCCTCCTCCTCCTCCTCCTCCTCCTCCTCCTCCTCCTCCTCCTCCTCCTCCTCCTCCTCCTCCTCCTCCTCCTCCTCCTCCTCCTCCTCCTCCTCCTCCTCCTCCTCCTCCTCCTCCTCCTCCTCCTCCTCCTCCTCCTCCTCCTCCTCCTCCTCCGCCTCCTCCTCCTCCTCCTCCTCCTCCGCCTCCTCCTCCTCCTCCTCCTCCTCCTCCTCCTCCTCCTCCTCCTCCTCCTCCTCCTCCTCCTCCTCCTCCTCCTCCTCCTCCTCCTCCTCCTCCTCCTCCTCCGCCTCCTCCTCCTCCTCCTCCTCCTCCTCCTCCTCCTCCTCCTCCTCCTCCTCCTCCTCCTCCTCCGCCTCCTCCTCCTCCTCCTCCTCCTCCTCCTCCTCCTCCTCCTCCTCCCCTCCTCCTCCGCCTCCTCCTCCTCCGCCCCCCTCCTCCGCCCCTCCTCCTCCTCCCCTCCTCCTCCTCCTCCCCTCCTCCTCCTCCGCCTCCTCCCCTCCCCTCCTCCTCCTCCTCCTCCTCCTCCTCCGCCTCCTCCTCCCCTCCTCCTCCTCCTCCTCCTCCTCCCCCCCTCCCCCCCTCCCCTCCTCCTCCGCCGCCTCCTCCCCCCCTCCTCCTCCTCCTCCCTCCTCCTCCTCCTCCTCCTCCGCCGCCTCCCCCCCCCTCCTCCCCCCTCCCCTCCGCCTCCTCCCCTCCTCCTCCGCCCCCCCCCCGCCTCCCCCCGCCTCCTCCTCCCCTCCCTCCGCCCCGCCTCCTCCGCCTCCTCCTCCTCCCTCCTCCCCCTCCCCGCTCCTCCTCCTCCCCGTTTGACTCTTTTCAGGCTACATTGGAGAATTCGAGCTGTTGGACGACCGCCGAGCTGGCAAGATCGTAGTGGAGCTCAACGGTAGATTGAACAAGTGCGGTGTCATCAGCCCTCGCTACAACGTCGGAGTTGGTGATCTCAAAGCTTGGACTGCTCGGCATCTCGTCAGGTTTGTGATGTTTTATTCCAGAAAGTTTCATCGTTGAGAGCACTTCATCTGGAAGAATTCCCCATATCTTGTCTTGGCCGTCGGGATATACCTGCACTTAATTGGCTCGTACCTTTGAATCCAAAAAACACAGCTCTGTGAAATTGCTTTTAAATTTTTTGTTTCTTTTCTAAATAATATATGACTTAGTGTAGAGTCTAGCTGAATCATACAACCTCGGTGCTTATGTGACCTAAATGTTCCGTAACTTTTATTTTCATTTCAGAAGGATGTGTCTGTTGTCTGAACCAAAGGAATAGTAACAAAATGGGATAAGTGGAAACAACTGCAAAATTTCATCAATTAATATTGTAACCATGACTTGTCATTCAATTTTAGGGTCTCTGATGTAAATATACGAACCAGTAAGCGGCTGCCTGCAAGTATCCCTACCCCAATTAGAAATGTTTAATTTCTATATTGCTCTTTTTTCATATAACCCGTGTGCGGATTCATCGCTTTGGGTTTTAGGGGGATTCATGGTTGTGTTGCTGTGGGATTGCTGCAGTCACGACGGTGGGCCCGGAAACAAAAAAGAGAAAATAATCTGGGAGCTCGTCTGGGACCGCACCAGAGGTGGAGGTGGAGGTGGACAGCATGTCTACATCTGAGATGATGGCCTCCATGAAAGCATCGATTCAAAAGGATCTTCAAAAGGACATTGATGCTATGAAGGCAGATCTTAAGGTAAGGTGTGTTTTAAAGTGTTATTGTTTATTGTTTTGATTAGTTTCCTTGAGTAGGATACTAATTGAAGTGGTTTGTGTGTTTTGTATTCCAGAAGTTGAAACCGGTCCACAAACAATTTGTGAGAGACCGTGGTTTGTCCTTGATCAACGAATTCATCGCTTTCATCAGTCAGATCCATGGGACTGGAGTCCAATGGAAATACGTGAAGGGTTACAATACGGGGAAGTTCAACAAGCTGGTTGGGAATGTGGATTTCGAAGCAGATTGTCAAGAGTTTCTCTCAAGTGACCAAGTTGACCCCTCACCTTCATTGAAGTCGACTAGTGATCTTTGTGCATTGTTCAACAACCTCTGCAACACAAGAAACAGTAAGTGCAATTTCAAATCGAACGTATTTGTTATATTTTTTGTATGGTTTGGTGTTGGATAAATTTCATGTTTGAAATGTTTTTCTTGGCAGGTATGATGCATTATGAAGAGCCAGAAGACTGCATCTTGGAGGTTCAAAAATTTGAGAGAAAGCATGGAGATTTGCTCCACAAGTGTTCTGAAGAGGTTCAGTTTTGCGTGCCACGCATTGGAGCCATGGCTCGACACTTTGTTGGACCTTACCGGCTCAAACGATTGGCGTGTCAGTGCATCGGACGCTTCCTAGCTTCCCACGGCCTTTCGTGGAAGAATTTGACAGGTATGATTTCTTTATGTTTGGATTGAAGCATTAGTTGGTTGATGTGGGGATCAATGTCCCCGGATCTGGTTTGTTGGCTTATTAGGTTCCATTTAGGATTGCAAATTCCTTGTGGTTATTGACATTGTATTGTTGGTTGATAGAGCTTGAGAAGGTCTTGGATGGAAACCGTAAACTCATCAACCAGTCTAAGCCTCAGGGGACTAGGTCCAAAGATTACAAGTCCCAGATCGTGACTTTGTTTGCATCTTCAAAAGTGAATGGTCCGAAATGGACTGGAGCATCCAAGGACGAGGGTGAAGATTATCTTGGTATCCAAGCTGCTTTTGTGAAATGTGCAGGGTTGGATATGCTCCCTCCAAGAGCTCGTTTGTAATGTGATATTTATTGTGCATAGGAAATGGAGAAATGTTGGGCGATGTTGTCAGACATGGCCCACATGACTTGTATTGGTGTTATCGTTTTGAAAGAAGCGTATCATCATATAAGAGCATAAAAACAAACCAAAAGTTATCTGAAGTAACATATTGCAAATACGAAGCTCGCATAGCATAAAAGATTGCGCGGGAAAGTATTGCCAAAGAGAATGATAACTTATATCTACCACAAAAAGCAATACAAGAAATCCATGAACATCTTCTGACTGTAAATTTTCGTCCTAGTCAAATTCAAACAGGTAAAGAAATTCAACAGGACCACCATGAGAAGGCATCTATTGTAACGTTGTAATTTAATATTAGTACTACAGAAGTCTGAGTCTGTTGTTGCTATTTTTATAGTTTTCAGTTCATAGACTAACATGAAATCATGTGGTAATATGTGCAGCTCCTAACATTCATGCATGCAATGAATCCCACAAAAAAGGAATCATTGTAGCACATTCAAGATTGAAGGCCTTGAAGTTGGAAAAGCTTAGAGAGTTGTTGCCACCTTGTCATTGCAAAGATGTTTTAGAATCTCAAGGAATCTCTGTCACAAAGAAACGACGAATTGATTATCGACCATTGAGGAGTATTGAAGAATATTTGCGCAAATATTGGACAGAAGAGGGTATTTTAAATGATGAAACATCTAGACAATTTCACAAAGATGTTGAAAAGGTATCTTTTGTGATTTTTCGTGGCACCCGCTATGAAGTAGGAGATCACGTGCTAGCAAGGAAAGATGGCACTGAATTACATTCTTTGAACACGTTGGATCATTGGACCTACAAATTGAAGATCACAATGTTATTCATCCATGAATTCATGGGACATCATAGGTTGTTCTTTCATGGTAGATTCTACAAACAGGTAATGTGTGCGCAATTTGAAGTTCATTCATTTTCAATAGTTGTAGTTCACAATAGTTTTTCGATTCATAGTATGGATTTCCAAAAGACCAAGAGTTTCATAAGATAAAATAATATTAAGAAATTAATATTGTACTAACACGCTTGCTTACATACAAATGTTTTTTTTATTGTTGTCATCTCAGATACCAAAAGCTAGTAACAACACCATTGTTCAGTTATCAGATTTTGATTCGATGTGTCTTCTAGATTCAAAACCAAAGTTCAGTAGAGGAGATGACTGCCGACCAATACACATGATTTTGCACAAATTTATAGAGCAACCTATTCCTGGAAGAACAGATGTTATTGTTGCATCTGAGATGGTTGATTTGAAGGTTCCGGTGCATTTGGTTCAGTTAGGAGGTATTGGGTTTTGTCCTCCATGGCCACAAGTTTACGACATCATGTATTGCCGCCATGACTTGGCAATACCACATAAAGTTGAGATTTGTGTTATCAGAGAAGTCCTATTGCCACAACATTTACAAGAGGATGGGAGCACTAAGACAAGAACTAGCAATGCTGTGGACCGTTATTGTGGAAAAGTAGTATGTAGTAAACTTTCACCTACTACGAATAAAGATAGAGGTGAATACAAAGCTAGTATGACAAATCCCTTCCAATATTCCTGGAATTCTCTAGTAGGCCATGTACTTGAAAGTGGTATTGCAACTCATCATATCCATGGACAACCTACCACTTGGCAAGGAATTGTCTTGCATGATAATTATGAACGAGGTGTATTATGATATTAGGAATATTTATTGTATCTATAATTAAAACGCCAATTCATTGGATTTAATTTTTTAAATATACCGTTGTAGCAATTGCAAACATAGAACAACTTTTTTTTTCCAATATTAGAAGTCAATAATGTACTTCGATTTCCGGAAATCTCTTTACAAGTTGCAAGTGAACGCATTCTTTATGTTCTTTGGTCACAAATAGGCATCTATGCCTAAAATCTTTGAAAATTCATAAGTAATTCAAAAATGCTTGGAAAAAAATAAAACTATTGGTGTTAGGTTCCACATTTTATTTTGTTTCAAAATTCATTTAAAAATATCTTTGTCTATTGAAACGTATGAAATAGGCGGACTAGCCTTGAAACACCGCTTTAAGAGTTATTTACCTTACATTTCAGGCAAGAATTTGTAGTATGCAATCCACCCGATACTCTATTCTCAATTGCTATCCACCCGATACTCTGCCGATACTAATGCGATACCAATGTACTACAGTTCGATGCCCTGAAGATACTCAGGCACTCATCTTTCCAAACCTGTATGTGTGCTCGCTGCGCCATCGCCATTGTTGCTCTCTCTCGCCATTGTTGCTCTCTCTCGCCACTGTTGTTTCCCTCTACCCGCTACTCTCGCCTTCCTTATCTTGCAATCCTTTTTTTTCAAGTCTTCTTATCAGGCGCGCATGTCGAGGCATCACTTTGGCTCACACTTTGGGAGGTCTTCATCTTGCCCTTGGCTCGCCATTTTTCGAGCTCCCGAACGCTTGTCGCTGTTGCCTTCGTCCCCTCGCGATCTGGATTGCCCGCCCGCGCTTCTCAGGTTCGTTCCGCCCCGCTCGCGCGCTTGCCGTTGTGACGCTCTCAATTTCCACATCATTTAAACCCTCTTTGCGCTGTTTTTGGGCCTCTGGGGGAGTTTTTTGAACCGGTTTTCGTTCCGGTCGTAACCCTGGCGATGGTGGATTCGTTGCGGAGGAGGAATTAGGTGTCGCGTTCCTCGTCTCGGCTTCCTGGTGTTGTAAGGTTTAGGGTTTCGGAAGATTGACCGGCTTGCGCATCGCAATTTGGCAATTGTTTGAACTTGGTCAGGAGCTTGGCTTGGGATGACTAGTGGCAGCCGGGGTCACACAAGTGCTCTGCCGGGCCCGCACGATCCTCTTTGTCTATTGTTTCGTTGCCTCTCCTCACCGTATTTTGTTTGCTCTTAGGTGCTACTTGATTTATTTCACCTTCCTGTACGCATGCTTATGGCTTTTTCAATTTTCGTCGTCAAGTATGTTATGCAGGTTCTCGTATTAGGGTTTGAGGGTTTTTGTCGTCCTGACATGCTCAGGGTTTCTTGTCTGAAACTTCAGGGATTTGAAGCAAATTCCGTAGACAATGAACAACGTCCTCTTCTTTTCCAAAATTGGGAAGGATCAGGTGACAAAGCGGCAAGGCAATCGGAGGTCGCTTGGATGTCCCCCTTTGCATTTGTGACATGGAGCCCAAAGAGTAAGCAAATACAGGTCAGCCTTCAAAGTATTTGCATTTTACTAATCTCCAATTTGCTTCTGCCTTCTTGTGCCTAGCAATCAACATTGTTGCATAGTTTCAAAGTAAGGCACTAAGAATGTCGTTGCTGTTTCAGATTTAGGATTTCGAAGGCACTGATTTGTCATGCATTCAGCATTGTTGTTGCAATTCATGTTCGGTGGTGTCCAGTTTGGTTTGGGAAGTGACGGGGTGCTGAGGTGCATATTCAAGGTCTTCGTCTGATCGTTGTGAATTTTTTGTTTGTGAATTATAGTATTTACGAAATGGTAAAGTAAGTGGATTTGTTGTCCAGCACGAACATTCCGATGAATAGAAACCTAACGAACGCTAGAAACCACGCAATTGTCGGAGGATTAAATATATCATTACATCTCTTCATACTCTTTTTATATCTTTGTGTGTGCGAAATGAACAGATGCCAGCGGCGTTATGTAATGTGATGATATACAAGCATCAACAGTCTGCTTCTGCAGGGTCATAATTGTCGCAAAATCTCGAAGGTGACAAGGAACTTGCTCTCATCAGCAGAAAGGTGCGTACATAGTTGTTTCGCTTTAATAGATATTCTTCCATTTACTTCTGAGTTTATCAATGCCTGCTTGATTCTCATTTCTTGAAGTTGACATTGTGAGGGCCGTTCATTTGACCCGGACTCGAACTCTAGGCTTTTGTGCCTTACAGATTTTTTAACTATTTGTTGTTAGACCTTCGGATCGTCCATAGATTTTAGAAAGTGCATTCCGTCATAGACCTTTGGTCAAACACTTAATCAAGAATAAATGAAATTATTTAATAGTGGTTTGCATTATTGTATTTCCTCCTTCATAAAAGAAGAAAGTACATGTAGAGGTGCGAATAGGATGAAATATAAGTTCTTGTTCGATTTAAAATCCCAAACATAATAAGTATTAGGCTATATGGTCCTATCATCAATAAAGGTGAGGGTGCATTATTTTCCATTCTGACTGTCGACCTTGTTCTGTGCAGCCTGCATTGAAGGTGATCCGTGGGGGGCTTGATAGGGCAGCCAAAAGGAGGAGGTCTTTTATTATTTTTCCCTTTTCTTCAAAATGACAGGATTCTGTGATAACTGCGGGGAATGTTTTCCCAAAGCTACTTCCAAGTTTTGCTCTAATTGCGGCCAACAGAGAACTTCTCAAATGACGGAGACTCTTGTGATCGAAGCGGTTCATGCGGATGATATTGTGGAGCAAGAGCGAGAAACAACGGTTCCTCTTTGGTATGTTCCGGAGTATATAGGTACAAAACCTATTACATTGTATGATAGATTATACGGGAAGAAACCACAGGGAGTTGGAAAAGAAGTTTTGTTTTGTGGGGAAAGGCTTTTTTGAAAAGTCACACAGAGTATCGTAAACAGCACAAGAAAATGCATTAAAAAAATTTCATTGTACGTCAATGGTTTCTACCGGGTACAAATGATTTTGTGGACAAAGTGCTGAAATCCTCTTCTTTACGTTGGAACAAATATTTGACGAAGGAACTCACGAAATATATTGAGGAGAAGCGAACATCTGGACCCAAAAAAGATTTAATCAAGGTACTAGAGTTTCCAAATGAGGGATCATCTTTGAGGTGGAAAACATGTGATATTGTGAGGCATGTATTTACCATAAAGAAGTATAGAAGAAGTTCAAAAGGCCAAAAATCAAGAATTTCTGAGGATCTACCCCAAATTGCAGTTACTGGGATGGAAGTTTCAGTTTCGGATGTTCTTTTTGTCGCCTCGGAGCTTCCTATTGTTGCCCCACAAGTTTCAATAGTTGCTCCGCATGGTCCAGTTCGTGCACCAGAGGTTCCAAATCGTGCTTCAAACGTTTCAGTTCGTGCTCCAGACGTTGGAAGGATCAATAAAGTCATGCAAGAAAAGACAGCAAGGGTTCGAAAAGAGAAGACACCAAGAGTTCGAAAACCTTCTCTCAAAGTTCGAGAGCAAGCTAGTTAATCGTAAGTGGATTTGTTGTCCAAAAAAAGGTCCTTTATTTGCAAAAATTTACACTAGCTGTATTAAAGAGTAGATAATCCTACTGTGGTCATCAAGTCACTCCTTTACCATTGCTTAAAACTATGAGAGTTACTAACCATTTCTCCTTGTGCTTTGTTTTGTAGGCAGCTGGCAAAGGATCATCAAGTCACTCCTTTACCATTGCTTGAAACTATGAGAGTTACTAACCATTTCTCCTTGTGCTTTGTTTTGCAGGCAGCTGGCAAAGGACTTCGTGGTCTCTAGAACTGCTTCGGAGTTGCTGTATGGTGCTTGCGAGTCTATGTACAAACCTGATTTGGTATGATGAAGATCCATGCCTTATGTTCCTCTGCTTTCTAAATGAGGGGTTTCAATTTTCCCAGTCCTTGTGTTGTTTTTGGAAGAATGATATTCAGAAGTAGATTTGATAATCTTATGCTTGCAAACTTGATTTTTGTATGAACCTGATTTTTGTATGAAGAAATCTTCATGTCTTACATGGCACTGATTTGCAATATGAGGGGTTTCAGTTTTGCCGGTCCTTGTGCTGTTTTTGTAGGAATGATATTCTGAAGTCAGATTTTGATAGTCTGGTGTGCATAATGGTGGCAGGGTCCGGAAGAGCTGTTGCAGGTGATATCACAAGCAGTACAGTCGTGCGTGGACCGTGATTGCATCAATGGATGGGGAGGAGTTGTTCATGTCGTGTAAGAACAGTTATATATCCAAGTTATCACCAAGACGTTGAAGGGCCGCATAGATTGAGGAGAGGGAATTTTTGAACAGTCATACGTCTCTGAAACCGCTAATGATACTATAAAGATAGTGTAGGTAGGATTACATTTTTCCTTCAGTTGTGCCATTCAAATCTCAGTAAAATATATTTTTTTTTCAATTATTTCATCTCGAATTTGGTGTATTTGTCCAGAATAGTCATCCAGAAAATTTCATCCGAAATCCACCCAAAAATCATCCAAAAATCATCCAAGAATCGTCCAAAAAATCATCCAAAAATCATCCAAAAATCATCCAAAAATCATCCAAAATGTTCATCCAAAATGTTCATCCAAAATATTCATCCAAAATGTTCATCCAAAATTTCATCTACAAAATTTCATCCATAGACCATCTACGGCATTCATCCAAGTTCGTTGACATTGTCATTCGTTATGCAAATATTCATCAAAAGTTTAATTTATTTATCCATCCATAATTCATCATTTCATTCATCCAAATTACCCAAAATCATCCAAAATTTTGATTTTCATCATTCACAAAGACTATCAAAAAAAGTTATAAAATCGAGGGGAAAAGTTGAAATTTCTTCCATGAGTCCCACTTTCTTCTGTGTTTTATGAACTTTCCCCGTGATCCCAATTTCCCATTGGAGATCACGGAAGAAACTGTATTTTTCTTCCGTGGAAGACGATTCCAGGCCCCTGGTGAATTCATCACTTAAATACAAAGGTGAAATAGCATGATTCAATTCAGTTTAAGCATGCAATAGTTGAATAAACACGTCTTTAAGCCTACAGAAATTGAAAACACAAGGCAACTCAATTGTACAGCACCCAAAAAACTACAAGTTTGTAGACTTGCAAAGACGCTCATTTTCTAGCACTGCTGATCACTTAGTAAGCTCAGAGAAATACTTGGATGTTGGTGATTGTCGTCGTCGGTATCTGCTTGGATTCAGACGCTGATACGACCAATTTGTATCTGCAAGACATACCGCCACAATTGAAATCAATTAAACAATAGCCATAAAATGATTTGAGTCGCATTGATATAATTTGGAGGAGAAACTATTGTGACTTACTATGATTATTATTATTATTTTAAAAGAGGTCTTGCTATTATTTTCGGTTCAAGCAGTTAGGATGGGTTTAGTCAGGCACTCACCATTTGATCTGTCTGCACCTTCGATCCTCGTTTCTCCGAATCCCATGTATCATCAAAGCTCGTGCTTTCGCCCATCGACAAAAGTGTACCTGATGACGGAATGGAGAGCGTGGTCCAACCTCATCAGTCGGCGAATGCGGGGCCCCACCAGCCTCGAAAAGCCCCCGGACCCCGCTCCCACCGACCTCGCCTCAATCCTGGAGCTGATGCTCAACCTGTCAGGGGAGTTTTTTTGGCCACTAGAATAACCCGGGACATCACCAAACCGCCTCCAATATCACCTTCCAGACCAAGGAACTCTTCTCCATCCAACGATGCCAAAAAATGCCTGCAATGCAATATCCAAAATTATGGCTTTCACTGGATTAGGCTCTCTAATGAAATATTCTGAATTTGTGCTTCTTAATTAGGCCAGGATAAGATGGATCTACTGAAATGTATAAAAATGTGTTGTTTACATCGGTTGTGATTTGATGAAGTACCAGACCACTTTGAATTTCTCAGTATAGCCCGGAGACCAAAATTCAGTGCCACTCTACTCTTCGTAGCAGCCAGATTCGAACCTCCCCTCCAACCATTGGTATCCGGATGGTTGATGCTAGATTGAAAATGTGCGACCACCGATCCACGGCACCTCTAAATATACTAGTAAAGATTGCTTTTGTGTTGCCTAAAAAAGACCTTGGTTCTTATCCTATAGAATTGTAATTTTATCTTAATTTGATCAAAAGAGTGTTTTATCCAAATCTTATAAAATATTCTTTTATTAAATAAAATATTCTTATGAATTTAATAATTTTTTGTACAATACCTTTATCATTCTCCAAAAATAATTTTTTTGTCAAATTAAGATAAATACATATATTTTTAATAGGAATAAGAATTTTTATGAGGTCCAAGTGTTTCAATATAAGAAGGCTTCTATATGAATCCTAAGAAAGTCTTTCTATGAATTATAATATACTTATTTATTTCCTTATAATCAATCTCTCTGTATTTAAGTCCACATCTATATGAGAAAGTTTGCTTTTATTGAAAATCCTATCTACTTTAAATCTACAACTTTGAGGATGTCTTGTAAATCTACAATTTTTGGAATTTTCAAAGCTTTGTAACTAAATCCACAATTCATTAAAGATCCAAATGAAATCAACTTTTTGCCAAGTTTGGATTTAATAATATCAAAATTTGATGAAAATCATTTCACATCCAAAATATGGATGAATGTATAAATTTTCATTATCATCATAAAATTTAATGCTGCCATCCAAGCATTGTCCAAAACATTCTTGGCAGATACAGGTGAACCCCTAAAATTCCTTGAGACCAAAAACTAGTCGATTGCAGTTGAGCAACTTGTGTGAAGAATTTTTTTTTTCAATTATTTCTTTTGAAAAAGTAACTACATATTTCACAAGCTTCTTGGGACACCAAGCACGTCCAATTCCAACTCCATATGAGCCCGTAGTGAAGTTTTGTTCAAAATGGGTTTTAAATTCAGTTTCCATGTATTTTTTGAGGAGCTTCTACATGCAACCATGTGGCTAAAATTGCCCAAGGGCTGAAGGGCAAGGTGCTAAGATAGAAGTTTTTTTTTGCCCACAGAATCTTGGTTTTTCACTTTTTCTTTTATCATGGTTCTATATGATGTGATCTTCAATGTGACCGCTACAATCTGAATATGAAGTTTTTGATTCTTTAAAGAAATTTTACAAGGTCCTCAATGTTGAACAAAAAGAATTTTAGCTCACTCCTAATTACATATATGGAGTTGAGATTTGAGCCAAGTGTCATGAATTTGATTTAGAATTGATTTGAAAAAGATCCAAAAAAGAGAGTTAAATTTCGAGTAAAGAAGTTTGTAGTAAGAAACACCCATAAAAAACAAAACTTTGATGTTTGAATGTTATAATCTCCTAAATCCCATGGAATGAGGAGCTGAAAAGTTTTGGGGTTGATTTCCAAAAAGGTAACTTTAAGATCTTATGGTTACTCCCTTCAATTATCATACTTTTATTTTTTGAGAAATTAATTTTTCCAACTATGTCAAAAATTGCAAAGTTTGGTAAAAAAACACAAAAGGAATTTTAGGATTCAATAAACTCTAGATGAATAGATTCTTGATTTATGCCAATTTTTATTAATAGAATTCATTACAACCAATAAAGCCCAATCCAAACCTTTTCTCATCCTATATTATAACCTACATGGCAAAAATTTGGCACCAAAACTTTGGATCAGCCCAAATGAATTGAATCAAGCCTTAAATCCAATTCCCAAACGAAGGCCCATTTATATTTAATCCCTAAAAGCATGTGAATTCCATATACGGAATTTAGGGATTTTGCGTAGGCTGTTGTGAATGCAATAATTTATAAAAAAATAAAATTTAAATTTTTTTTTATGAAGATGCACCTCCTAATAAGCTTTGCAGGAGTATAAATTTTGTACTTTTCTGACTTATAGATCAAAAGTTATGAGTATTTGAAGTTTTTAGGTGAAATTCATGTAGCCAAAAACTTTTTATTATTTAACTTTTTTGGTTTGAATTTTTTTTCATAAATTCTTCAGAAAGCTCATAATCATATCATCAACTTCAAAAAGTTCTAAGACACATGAACTTTACTAGAGAAATGTTGAAAGATCAACTACATCTTCTCAAAATGTTTTTGCAAAGATGTAGTTGATTTTTCAACATTTCTCTACTAAATTCCATGTGTCTTGGAACTTTTTCAAGTTGATGATATGATTAAGAACTTTGTGAAGAATTTATGAAAAAAAATTCAACCCAAAAAAGTTTTAAAATAAAAAGTTTTTTTGGTTGTCCAAGCTGCCCGAATGTCAAAATAATTTTGTTTTTGGAGCATAGCTCCTAAATGAGATATTGGAATCTTGTAAAAATTAGTGCACCTTGAAACTAGTACTAAACCACATGTTCAACAAAAATTTGAGATTTTTGGGACAAATATTGCATCTACAATGGCCTGCCCAAACTTCAAAAATGGGCCAAAAAAGGGCCTTGGGCTTTAGGGGGTTAATCTACATGTGCAGTTGGATGAAGCTCATCTACCTCTATCCTTGGATCAAGGGAATTGTTGACCCTTGCTGCATATCAATTGGGTTTGCTTCCAAACTGGTTGTTGCGCCCCAAATGTAAAGTGGCTCTCTATGTAAATACAATGCTATGAACTCATAACATTGTAGACTCACAGGCTTAGGTCCCTTTTGTAGCTCAGATATTCTCGAAGAGTTTTGGATTATTTTCAAAGAATCTGGACAATTTACCAGCCATTTTGGTTGTTGACACCCTTACAACTACACCAAAAAGGTGATTTGATGTGGAGCACATTAATTCAAGATTCAATTTTAACCCCTAAAGGCCTGAGGGTGTTTTTGCTCAAAATTGCCTCCAAACAGCCCCTTTTGAAAGCAAGCCGGATAGTGCAAAATTGGAACCAATTTTGGTACTTCCAACCATAAGATCTTGTAGCTAACTTCTATGTCTATATGCCTACCAAATCTCACACTCTCATTCCTTACCATTTGTGAGATCATAACATTCAAAGTTGAAGAAAAAGTTTTTTTTGCCCCTGCAAAAGGGGGACAGCAGTCTTTTGGGGTCCAAAAAAACCATTTCTTTGAGTAAATTTAGAATGTGCCTCTATAGATTCTTGTTCCTAGGTGAGTTAGGTACATGTCCACAAAATCTCATGCCCACGAGAGGTGTGGAACCTTGAGAAAATCATCAATTTCCGCAAGGGAGGATGCTGAAATTCACATACAAAGGCCGTTTTTTGACAATAAAAATAGCATATGAAACATTCTTGGATTGAAAATCCAAACGGTGGAAACATGCTCTAGTGCCTGTTCTATACATAGAAATTTTTATTTTTGAAAAATACTAAAACCTCGATTTTTGGTGGAATATCAAAGTTTTATCTTTTGGCAGTTTTGGGCAGATATTGGCAGTTTTGGGCAGTTTTGGGCAGAAATTGCTGCATTCACAGTGGCTGAGAGCCTGTCCGTAGATTGGCTGAAATCTTTGAAACCCCATAACTCTTAAACCGTGAATCCAAACGCTACATGGAACATCTCATTGGAAAGCTACCAACCATACCTACTCTTTTCAAGAAGTTTTTGAAACTTCAACAACTTTAGGTGCATACGGTAGCTTGCCCAAAATCAGAAAGATGCTGCGTCCGCGCGGACGTTGATTTTTACCCCCTAAGTAACTTCAAAACGGACGAAAAGTGCTTCTAAGTCACGGACGACCCAACGGCCATCGTCCGATCGTCCGTCTGTCCGTCCGTCCGTCCGTTATCGTCCGCGTGACAACCCTGGTTGGAGCATTGAGTTCATGAAGTGTTCATATTTTAAAATAAATCACTTCAGAACCTAAAAAAAACATGCTCTTCACATTTTTTAGGATTGTAGCATGCCGCATGTAATGTAGATTTTATAGTTACTTTTTAAAAAAAATTTATTCAATTTTTGTCATTTTTTTTTGGAATGACTCAATTGTAAAATGGTTTATTATATGTATAGAAGTATACTTAGTATGAAGTGAAAATCTGTAATTTCTACTATAAGTATATTGGTAGAAATACTATTGTTTTTAATTAAAACACACACTGTAGGACATATTCAGTACTAGAAAACACATGTCAATTGTAAGATAAAATTTACAATGTAGTACATTCATATTTAAGTTATTATAGTAAAATTGAAAATGATTTATATAAATATATTTTTGAAGAGATAATTGAAGACTGATTGCATACGTGTTTCAATTCTTTATGCATATTGTGGGGGGTTTCATATGTATAGAATCTGAATTGTTTGGTTGTGAACTAAATTATTTATTAATTTGGTTGTCAACTGAATTATTTTTCAAAAAAATATATTTTTTAATTAAAAAATATGAAAATATTCGGCAGTCTGACATGGCGCTTATGTGGCACTGAAGAGGCGCTGATGTGGCACAAATAGAAATAATAAAAAACTGCAATTTGCTCTCTAAATGCACCAAACTACCCCGGGACCCCTTCCAAACTAGCGGCCCTTTGAAGGGCTAAATTTTTTCCTAATGTGAACCTACTCTTTTCTCTTGATATCGAAACAAATTGTAGCCCCATAATGATTGTCATTTATATTCATGAGGATTTCAAGAATTTGAAGAAAAATTTAATTGTAGTCTTATTAGTGTAGGGGTTTGAAAATAATCACACACGATTTGAAGAAGCATCTCTTTTTATCTCTTTTTTAACTCTATGTTTTTTATTTTATTTTGAAAAAGTATGGAAATTTTTTATTTGAAAACTTGAATGAATTCAATGATAAATGATTGAATGTAAATCAATTTTATTGTATTTGTTAATTCTAGATGCCCATGCCAATCTTACCTTTTCAAATTCTAATTTTGGCATGAAAACCATATTTTGGAAATGAATGATTATGATATTTCTATCAAATATTGTGTGCAGAGGTTCCCATCACAATTCAAAACTAATTCAATTGAGGTTCAAAAAATATGGAACGATTTTGGGTTAGATGTCAATTCCATTTGACTTCATACAAAATTTATAAAAAAAAAAGATTCATCGAACTTATCTACCTTCAGAAGACTCCATGTATTAAATGGTCATTTTACAAATGTAGCACTCTTCATTGTTTGAAGTAATTAAAAAAGAAAAATCATTTTGCAAAAAACCACTTCCTCATAAAATATATGTGGTTGCATTGAATTCAAAGTTCTACTCAAAAACTCTACTTTTTAGAGAGTTTTTTTTATTAACCCTTAAAGGATGTATTGGTGACCATGGCCCTTTGGTCACTGTGTGGATCATTCACTTACAAAATTGTAGAAGCACTCCTTGGAAGTCGAACTATTATAAAAAGACCTTCCTTTTCACAACAAAACTTCAAGGATGAATAGTTGCACTTTTGTATTTTTGGTAGGATTTTTTATCAATTATCGGATGCCAAAAGTCATCTCTGACGTTTAAGGGAACTAAATCACGCCTTTTTATTCAATTAGTCATGGATTAATAAATTTTCAGACCAACATGAGATTATTGCCACTTCAAAAAAGGAACAAATTCAAAGAGTTCGAGGATGAAAAAGAATGTGCCTTATTTTTGAATTCTCTGAAAAGTGCTATAATGTCAATGACCATAATACACTGCAAACAAACATTTGAGTGAGCTGGAGGAAGCCAGCTGTGGATCGCAGGGCCTGGGTCGGGTCTTACGAGGCGCAACGGGGCTGGGCCGGGCTAGACTCACCACATACAGTAAACCTCTCGTTCGGGCAGAGAACTCATTGAAGATGGGCAGCTATGATGAAATAAAGTCCGAGTGCTCACTCTTCAGGGAGGAACATCTGCATTTCTTCCGTGAGAGACACGGAAGACACGAAAAAAGCTTCCTATGATTACGTTGGGCGTGCAGGGATGGTTACCAGGGTTGTGAGCTGACGGTGATAATCCAATGCTGCCGACCATTGCCAAGTGGCATCCTACGACACTTTTGGAGCAGCTCCTGTAAGTCATGTGTTGGTTTTGAGAACGTTGTATGGACAGTGCTTAAGCGGGGATTAGTCTCTGTTTTAGCTATTTGGAGGGCTATTGCGGTGGGCTTAGGGTTAAACGGTACTAGTGATTTTGGTTGGTGGTTGCAGGCAACAGAGGAAGCGGAGTTGTCATGTTGTTGGATCTTTTCGGTTGTTTTCACGGTCGTATACCAACCCTAACACGAGAGGATCCTATAACTTGCTCTTGGGTTTGACATCTGGGGGCCCTTATAACTACAATGGTACACACAATGTGAGTCTTCCGTTTTATTCATCTGGTGATCTGTACTTAATTCTCAGAGTAATTGGTCCTTGCATGCATATCAATTCCTTTGTGTGACTCTTTTCTATATGTGACTCTTTTATCCTTGAAATTTACCTTGGTGCAATTTTATCTGATTTGTATGGGTGTTATGCAGTGACTTCGAAACTTCGATCAGTAGTTGAGGGAAAGCATGGATATGGTTGAGAGAAAGCATGGAGTATGCTCTACGTTTGAATCTCTTGGTTCCTGAAGTAATCGGATGTGGTTGCATGTGTCCGAACCTCCTGAAAACACATCTATCAAATACTTCCTGTATGTTCTCTTTCATCATCCTTGAATGATCGTGATCGAGGGCACCCAGGACTAGTTTTCACAGTCGAGAACATCAATCTCTTGACCTTTTGCATAGTGTGAAAATGCATCATCGTAAGGACGAATGATTTTCTGATATTCTGAATGAGGCGTCGCTTCACTTCCTTGTCCTTGACTGATTTTCTGTTCTGAAGTGTTTGACGGATGTCATCTTGCAGGAGATTCAAAATGTGGCTAAAGGTTTGGGTTTGACTGTGGAACTCGAGCACCAGAATCCAACTCGCGAGTATGTATCATCTTCTTATTTATGTTCTGGATTTTAAATTCTGGATTTTTATCTCAGAATTGAGCTGATACTATTCAAGTGTGCAGTTCTTTGGGGTTTTGATATGATGGGTGTGTGCAATTTAGCCTCACCATGGTGAGGTGTGTACGTATTGCAGGGTTGCAGCTTGTCTGAGAATAAGGTGTGAATGTTTGTGCTCTTAGCATGTTGGGTGGATTAATGCAGGTAGCATGGGAGCATGAACAATTATCCCGCCAACGTATTACTGCTGCGACCTTGTCGCAGTTGGAAGAAGCTCCCCATTTGTTTGAGCGAACTGGAGGCATAGCGGACAGTGGGTACAATTTCATCGTTCAAACTTGACTGCAAGTGATCTCTAGTAATCCTTTTATGAGGGTGACCAAGTTGTGCACCATGAACATCCATAATTCTTACGAACTCATTGAGGTTTGGCAGGCTATTTTCTTTCTGCTGACTGAGACATTTTAATTCAGCTCTTAGCATTTCTGGACTTGCGTAATTACTTGCAGCTGATGTTTGTGCAGACCTGTACTCACAGGTGCGAATGGTGAACTGGATCAACGCCGTTGGTGGCACATCATCAGCGTTTAGGGTCACAACTAGAGAATCCAAAATCTAAATGGGCACCTAATGCCGTATTGTGATGTGACTTATTCTGTGATATTGATGATTTCAACTTGACCTCGTCCTCGTAATTGCTGGTTAGGTTAGCAGTTAATTTTGCAAGCTGTTCGAAAGCTTGAATTCTCTACAGGGTTCTTACGACCCTGCAAATATGCTTTGGAATGATTACGTGTAATTTGTTCTGAAAGCGTAGACTGATGTCTGCGATGGATTTGAAGCACGGTTGTTAGTATGACCAAACAAATACGATTGCATATCCATCATTTAGCGGTGTTTGGTGTTTATCATGTCCCTTTAGAAAGTTTAGCCTGTTGTTTGGTTCTGTGATTTAGTGCGTAGGGTGTAGTGCGGTTCTCGATGTCTGTGTTCAGATTGCTGCAGTTTGTAACCTCCTTAGTTTGCCAAGGTTTTTTTAGAGCTTCCTTGTAGCGCATTGAAGGGGATAGCAAGATGTGGGGGCGTACTAGTGGGGGCGTACTAGGAGAGCTTTATTTTTTTTGTCAGACCCTATAATGATTTCGGTTTATTACTCTTTTTCTTTGAAATCTAGGGAGAGCATTGTAAATTAGTCACAAAGTTGAGGTCTACATTAATGCATAATTTGTACTAGAAAAATTCTTTTTTTCAAGGAAATGAGATGACCAAAAAGATTCCGAAATTGCTCGACCTATTATTAATATGCACTTACGTATAAACCTTACTGCATTCATAACTTTGGCGCTTAAAAAACAGTTATGGCATGATTTGATTTTTAATTTTTAAATTATGTAAGGCAATATTGTACGGTACCATCAACAATCATGTGTACTTCTAACAACTAGAACTTGTTGGGTCATACATTTCCATATTCATATTGTAGATTATTAGCAACTATCGTTTTTTCATTCTATTCTATTGTTATTCATACTATTCTAGTCCACGTTTGTGAAGTTAAAAATAGGACTTGTCTAAAACAGAGTAGGATAGTACACATTAAGGTAATCGCGCCCATTGTGGTCAAATGACCCATAGTGGACACTTATCCTATGATCCCATCTTGGTTTCTTCAGTTTTTTCAGATTTTGGCTTCAATGCATGCCTTTCATGACGGTAATGAAGTAGTTAGTGACTTCATTAGAAACTTCCAATTTTGATCATGATGGATTCAGATTTTGTTGGTTCTAAGGTAGTCCACAGACTCTCATGGGCAAGGATTCATTAAATACTTCAAAAATTCATAGCAAATTCATATTTTGTCAAGAAAACATAATTTCAATTGCTCTCACTGTTTTTCACAGTTGTATTACTATGGGAAAAAAATTGAAAAATTTTAGTAACCTCATATTGTCAAACTCCTTATTTTGACCACAATGGGCTAGTTTACCTCACATGCCTTCACAACTGAAGTAGACAAGTGATTTGTTCTTTGGATTCTCTGGTAATATCTTTTACATTATTTTCTTTTGCAATCTAGTATGAGCCTTAATTTTAAATTATTCCTAAATTTTGGCTTTATATTCATACATAATTTGCACAAATTAAACATGTTTCCAACAAAAAGCATGATGCCCAAAAAGCTTTAGGAGGTGCACGATTCATTTTTTTGATACACGTAGATGTAAATTTTATCACTTTGATGACTTGGTCTCTTTTCAATACAACAAAATCATTGCTCTTTAGATTTTTCCCATTTGAATAAGATAATATTGCGCAATATTACCAAGAAGTAATAAACATTTACAACAATTACCTAATTAAAAACTTGGCACGCCAGTTCAATCCGTATTCCTCTTAATAGCTTAATCCCATCTATTGCATCAATTTATTTGGTCTACAATGGAAAAAACACTTAAATTTATTATTTCAATTTGGTTGGATAACAATACATTGGAGACTCTAATTGTGATTTGAAAAAAAAATCTTTTTTTTGTATAGTCTAGAATATGCATTAAAAATACATTTGATCATTATGTGTACTATAATGGACCTAACCTCTAAAAATAATAAAATTTATAGAGAAAAGGCTGGAAAAAAAAAACCCAGTAAGTTAAAAATATTTTACCTACTTAGAATTCATGAAAATGTTAAACTCGAAATCTACAGCTTTGTCAATTTAATTCCTCAAAATACATCAAATAAATACTTTATTTTCTTGTCACGTTTGAAACACATTAAAAGAAGATTAAGAATTCAAGGTTCTCATGAATTATAGCTATTCCACATATTTGAAAGTTGTGAGGGTCTCTTTTCATACGACCACAATCCAAAACATTACTTCCGTTAAAAGTGCTCATGCCATGAGCACTTGGCTTTTTCACATACTCATCAATTAAAGAACATTTCACTTCAATTGTAGTTTTAGAAGGAAATAGAAGCTATAATTGCTAGTCCCTCCAACTAAGAAACAATGGATTTTGGATTTGAGGGGGTTGGCGTCCGCCAATCCTTCCAAAATATCATTATCACAATTTTGAACCATGAGCACTTTTTACATGGCACGAGCACTTTTAACAGAAACAGTGTTCCAAATTCTTTGACTTTGTTCTATTCAGATATTCAAACTACAATGAATAATTAATTTTAATATTTTACTTGCATGTGAAACTTTAAAGATCTTTAAATGTATTTCCATGCTGAAGTGCCACTCTTAAATTCTCTGAAATACCAACATACATCAATAACAGAAAAAATATGAAAAAGATGTGTACATTTGAATTATAATGTATTTTTAATTGATTTGAGATCATTTGCATGCAAGGGCAATTCAATATGGAGTAATTCATGTTTTGGGGTGAGGGTCATAGGAGTCTAGGTTGACGTGAAATTATTCAACACATGTCATTTCATCTAGCCCTAGTACAACATATTTTGAACCATAAATTTTGATTCCATTGCACTTTAGACATCTTTAAAAAAAAACTAAAAAGAAAAAAGTGTGATTGATTATTTAGATTTATTTCTATGTGGAAAGATTTGAATCATTAGACTACTTGGATCAATGAATTAAATGTTATGAGTTTTAGTTGAAGGAAGTTTGTTAGTAGTTATGAAATATATATTTATAAATAAACTTTATAGTCCTTTATTTCATTGAGTTTTCAATGTTTTTTGAGAAAAACATATAACAGTAGATGTACATATTATATTGCAACAATGGGTCCATTGGTTTGGCATTTTTTCAACTCCATAAAGAAGTTGTTAATTATTGAGTATTTTGAATCATTATCTAGTTCTTTCCACTAACTATTTTTTTGTTCAATTCCAAATGAGTTGAAACTTTAGTGGCGCTGGTTCAATTTCTGCAGGATTCTCTGGCTTTGCTGTCTCTTTCACAGGTATGACTTTTCTGAGCAGAAGCAAGCAAGTAACCTGTTATAAAGTTCATATTATAGAATGTTTGACTGAGTTTAGAATATTGCACATAATCTGGGTTGACACATTAAAGTCACGCCCTGCATGTTATTAGCCTAGCCTGAGCCCCTTTGTATCTACAGCTGAAATGTTAATCAAGTGGTCCTACCTCGGGCAGCACCAACTAGAGAGCAGCACCTTCGTTTGCCAGACGTTGCTTCCTGTTCATTTGCCTCATTTGCTAGACTCGTACCTGCACAGTTCACATTTGGCCCAGCCTGTTCAACAATTCTCTGTTCTTTTTCTTCTTTTTCTTCTTGGGTTTTGCAGAAACGCCTCTGTCAATGTGTTCTGATCTTAGGAAGCCTTCAAGCACACTCAACTCAAGAGACACAATCTGGCTACTTCCACGGTCTGCAAGTGCTTATTTCTCGTGTTTCTGTCCAAAACTCAATGAGAACTCGGCATCTCCATTTGAGAGCTCACCCTGATAACCGCCAGGCTCCTTTCCGAATTCATCGATTGCCGGAAGTCCCCCATGGCCAATACGGTATGCATGGTCAATTTCTTCATAGTCTAAGAAAAGACTGTTCGTGATCAGTTCCCTTGACTGCACTCTCGAGACCCTTTCGTGTTTCCGCCACACCCTGCGCATAGTCAAAAGCTTCATTCAGTTAGTCAAGCTCAATTTAGTAAATCACCATCAAACAGCGTTCAAAATACACTTACCACATGATCATACACTGAAAAACTGTAGTAAAAACTCCCGTGTCTTAATTTTTATTGTTGGTAAGAGTATAAGCGTAATACATGAATTAAAAATCCTAACTTTACTACGATCGGAGAAGAAATTGAGAAACAACTTCTTAATGAAATGCACGGACCTCCTACAGTCAACGACACGGTCAGTGACATTCTCAGTAGTGACTCTGTTACCCGTGCAAACATGGAAAACCAACATAAAATATGGAAATCAGTACAGATTTCTAGACCTGACGAGATCTGAATCTCGAAGAATTCGAACCAATTGTCCTGTAGGTAGGACAAAACCACGTATCTGCAAAAAATAACACAGACCCGATCATCAAAACAAGGTGTGCTTCCAAATGTTGCAAAAATAGAACAATCCTCAAAAGAACATAAAAACGCCATCTGATTAGCATTGGAATGAATCTTAGACGAATCACGGATAGCATAAATTGAGATCCCTGAACACCGCCTCTTGTACATCTGCGAATTTTGCCGGCACCAGGCAGAGGTACCTAATTGTGACATAATTGTGACACGTCCCTAATTACGAAGCCATAATATCTTACACAATAAGTGAACCTAAACATCAGAACTCATATTAGAACTCGTCTACCAGTGAAAATTTGAATCCTTACAACTTTTATATTATCTAAACGACACATTCTTTGGTGTATTGAAATCCTCTTTTCTCTGCTAACAATAATATGCAAAAGTTTGATCATTCTATTTCGCAGTGCTTAAATTTGCAACCTAAAACCTCAATTCCTTCAATGAAACAATCTGAGATCTAAAACAACTGTGCCTCACCTCAAGCACCAAACCCTGAGGACAAGAGCCTCCGAGCCAGTAGTCACACGCAATCCGCGCGGCAAGGTGTGCAATGCTCAAGGAATCTCTAAATCTCTAAATTATTTGGAGTTCAAAACGACAGCCATGCATTGCTCAATCTACTACTAAAGCCGAATCGATCGCTACAAATGAGACATGTAGTGAAGCAGCCTGGTTACGAAACTTTCTGAACAGTATCAATGTAGTATAAGAGGAACCAACATTAATTTTCTGTGACAACAACCAGCCTTCAATCAAGATGATAAAGAATCCTGGAGAACATGCTGCTACCAAACACGTCAATATTCGTTTTCTGTGGATTAAAATGAAGATCGATGACAAGATAGTGAAAGTGGAATATCTTCACACCAAGAATCAGATCACTTACATTCTTACAAAAGGAATCCCTTGAGAGTCTTTCAACCGACTTAGAACCTTCATGGGAATGGTTCCAATCACATTGTTTTGCACATTAGTTTTTAGATTGTATTCTCTGTTATAGTTTTCTTTTGAAGTTGTAGTTTACTCATGATTAGTGGGAGTGTTGGATGAACGGAATCATTCGTACTTTGGATGAACTTTTGGTAACGTACTTTGGATGAACTTTTGGTAACTTGTCTCTCTCTCGGGAGTTGTAAGCCCTGGTTTGCAGTTCAACGTCTTTTATCTTTTGTAGTTGTCCGGTTGCTGGCGTAGGTAGAGAAGCTGAAGGCATAGGAAGGGCGCTAGATTGATCAGAGAGTGTGTATAGCACAAATTGATTTGATATTGTATTCTTCATCTGATAATAAATGGTAGTATGTTCATTGCGCACTACATTCTTGACTGTCCACCGGATTATACTCTGTTCTTAACTTTCAATTCAATCCGAATTGCACGTGATTTTATGCAAGAGCAGGCTGCGATCCCAGCGTATGCACATTCTGTAGCTTTAGCTTGATATCACTGCATCCGACATAGTGAGCTCCCGAGGTCCTCAAATCTACTCAGCAATCATCAAAGACATTATCCTAGAGAAATGACAAATGACATTACTGAATTGTTGGTAGCAGTGTCAATATCACGTACATCTGTGTCGGTGAGCCTATTTGTACTAGAGATTCGAAGAGGCTAAGTGTGATTAAAGACTCGGAGGAGCTTCACACATCTGTTACTTATCGGCTTGAAGAAGTAAGACGTGAAGCACCAAAAGCCCTGAACAGGTCTTCAAAATCCCGTTCTCAAATGCTTTGAACACATATTTTGTGGTTCTACCCTGTTTGCAGAGGTTTGTGATGGCAGATGCAGAGGTACGGCGTACAAGACTGGAGACAATGTGAAGGTGAAATCCCAAAAACCCGAACGCCACTCAAAATTCCCCTCTGACAGCTCGCCGACTCTTTCAAAGAAGTAGCTCCGGTATCTAATGCTCATACTCTGAGGTTCGATTACTATTCCAGCCCATGAACTCGCCCATTATCATCTTCTCACCAAGTGTGGCGCTTCCTGAGAGAATGTTATCTTCGTTTCTGACATAAATATTCTCCGCAATTTAGGTAATGCTTCCAGGCCACCAGGCAACGTCAATATCTTCTCCGATTCAGACAAATTCAATTCCTCAAGATTAGCAAGGCTTTGAACACCAACCCCGTCATGTTCCAAGCTTCTCAAGCTTCTGCACGCACTTAGATCCAGGTAGAGTAACATGATCAGGTTGGCGATAGACTTAGGGAAATCCACCAGCTGTTCCCACCCGTGCAAATGAAGGTGCTCAAGTCGTGGCATTGCTCCAGGCTGTAAGTCTGGAAAGCTTACTCTGCTACTAGGCCATAGCTCATTTGGAGTTCCTTCAAGGCTGGAAATGCACCTGGCCTGCTGAAAGAACGTACCTGGCAAGCACTCAAGTCTGCTACAGTAGGAAAGGACCAGCTTCTTGAGCTTTGGGAGGCCAACGAGGCCCTCTGGCGAGCACCCCAAGCCCTCACACCTATGGAGATTCAAGGTATGGAGATTCTTCAAGACAATTCCGAACGCGTTGGGCAGGCTGGTTAGACTTTCAAGATGCTTCAGTGCCTTAAACATGCCATTTGGCAAAACCTCTTGGGACTGGCTACTTATCTCAACAAAACCAGCTTCATGAGGTCCGTCAAAGATGCTCTAGTGTGCAACGAATTCCTCAACCACCCTCCCTCTTTCCACATATCATTGCCAGTGACTGTAAGCATACAAGTATTGTAGCTTGCTCAGCAAAGCGATGGAGCTTGGGAGATACTCCAAACTACACTGGCCCACATTAAGCATCTGTAGGTTGGTCATGGCCTTCACAAAACTGGATGACAGTTTCTCACACATGATCTACAAAGGTTGAGGACCACCAGCTGCTTGAGGTTCTTAACACTTATAGGTAGGCTTGAAATTTTGGTGTCACTCGGATCTAATACTCTCAAGTTCCTAAAGTTGCCACAAAAAAACCCAACAGGAATGGCCTGAATAGCATTGTCTCGTAATATCATCACTTGCAGCTTGGGAGCATTCAGCAGCCTTGGAGGAAGTTCCTTCACCTTGCATGACATAATTGACAAGCCTCGAGAAGAGAGAGTATCTTGAATTGAATTGGAGATCTTATGATATTCTTTAGGGAGGCATTCTAGATCTTGGCGTGCTTCATATAAACAATCTCTTGTGACAAAAGGAGTTTTCTGGAGCATATGGCATATCAAGTCTCGCAACACATCATGAACTACATGTTAAGATTGTCCCAAATTCGAATTTCAACTAATGATCATTAGACAAGCTTACTTAATAAGTCCTTTATCTCTCCCACTGCATCTTTTGTTCCCATTATATGATCTCCCAACCACAAGGGCAACCTTGAGGGGTTCACTAGCGGTGCAGTAGAAAACTATGTGAGATAAAAAATAGGGTCATTTTAATTCATTGAAAAAAATAATTTCCACTTTTGTTAAATCTACCATAGCATTGGTAATATGTACTTAGGCCAATTATTAAAAAAATAGGGTATAGAAAAAAGGGATCATTTTTCTTTGTAGTAGAAAAAACATAGGGTGCCAAACTTGGGATCCCTTGAAATGTGTTTAGTAGGTTTAGTTTCTTAATGACTGGTATTCAGGGGTGGTTGTAATTACTGACACGAATTTGAATTAAGTGCCTTCATTTGGAGTTCCAAGTAGTTAGATTGCTTGGCATGTGTTTGTGAACACAATTTTTGTAATGGATTTTGTTGTGTTTTATTGTGGCATATGTGGCAATGGTTTTTGTTTTTGGAATTGAACCAAAACTGTGCAAATTCTTGGAATGCAACTACTTCAATCTTGTTTAATGAATGGGCATAGACAAAACATTTTTTTTAATTCTATCATTGCAAGACTTGTAAGTAGAATGGAGCATGAATTTTGTATGTTGTATGTCTACAACTTATAAAAAAAATAGGGTGCAAAAAATTAGTCTACCAAGAATTTTAGAAAAAAAAATAGGAAGTTGAAACATATCTCCCAGTAGCTTTTTTTTTTTCTACCAATAGGGAGGGAAAAAATGCTTAAAAACACATAAATACCCCCTCATAAAAAAAACCCATAGCGCACATGGTTATTAAATGTAAAGGGAAGTAAATCCCCCGAGTAAATCCCTCCTTGCACCCACCTCAAAATCCTCCAGAAATGCAGCAAAATCTCAGGGGGTTCACTCCCCTAAAAGTTTTGTAACCACGTGCAATAACGGGGTATTTAATGGAGGGGTATTTATCTCCTTCCCATTTTTTTTTCCCTCCCTATTGGTAAATAAAAAGCTATCAGCACGTATTTTTCAACACCCTATTTTTTTTTAGAAATTAGTAGAAGAACTATTTATTGGCACCCTATTTTTTTTGTACATTCTAGAACTAAAGAATTCTGAGAAGGATGTGTACACGTTGCAAAACCAAGCATGCAAATAAGAAGTTTTCCATGGCATTTGAACTAGAAATACTAATATGAAGACAAATGTGTACAGGCTGCAAAATTGAGAATGCAAATAACAAGTTTTCCATAGCATTTGAACTAGTACACTCTGCAAAACCAAGAATGCGAATAACAAGTTGGCCACAACATTTGAACTAATACATGCTGCAAAACCAAGAATGCAATTAACAAATTTCCCACAGCATTTGTACTAGTAGTAGATCAAGTAGTAGATGCAGGAGCGGGCCAGCGAGGTCTGCACGAAGACTACACCAGTAGCCGTTGAAATTCTAAGGACCGCCAGATTTGTGCCACGCCAGCCTCAATCAAACCACATTTCCCAGTTCGCACCACTTTGAACTCCAAATGAAGGCGCTTAATTCAAATTTGTGCCAATAATTACAACCACCCCTGAATACCAGTCATTAAGAAACTGAACCTACTAAACACATTTCAAGGGGCACCCTATGTTTTTTCTACTACAAAGAAAAACGATCCTTTTTTTCTATACCCTATTTTTATTATAATATGCCTAAGTACATATTACCAATGCTATGGTAGATTTAACAAAAGTTTTTTTTTTTTCAATGAATTAAAATGACCCTATCTTTTATCTCACATAGTTTTCTACTGCACTGCTAGTAAACCCCCTGAGAGCAAAATTTAAAAAACAATAAACGTGGTTTTCATTAAAATGAGATATTTCAGTGATTTTGAGACTTGTAGCCACACTTTACAAGTCCAATTCTTCCTCCCAAAAATAAAATTTTTATTATTTTTTTGGTGTGTTAAGTAGGGATAGGACTTCCCAAGACAAAAATAGGAAATGAATATGATATTTCCAGATGAAAATCAAGCATACTCTAAAAAATGAGACTATGAAATTGTCTCATTCTAATGAAAACCACGTTAGTACTTCAACTGAGGATGGACTTTCTGAAGTTCATCTACACTCAATTCCAACTTTGAATAAAGTTGTTCATAGTGATTAGGGCTCACCATAGATGCATTCCTTAACTTATCAAGTGTCCGCTCCCAATATGATGGCTCAATGGACCCTGTAAGATATCCTCCAATAACTTTGAGGGCTAAAAGAAGTCTACCACATTCACTTGTGATTTGCTTATCAACCTCTTTAAGGTCCAATGGCATGTTGACATCACCACAACATGCATGGTGACAAAACAACTTCCAACTCTTTAATGGAGAGAGTATGGGCATTTTTAATTTGGTAGCATGTTTCTTGTTTAGAACACCTTCATCTCGAGTTGTAATTACTATCTTGCACTGAACACCCTTTGGCATCACTTCCAAAATTTCGAGTGTTTGTATCTTCCACACATCATCCAACACAAGCAACATTCTTTCCCAACCTTTAAGATTTCTGAAAAGATCATTCTTGATATCCTCATCTTTGGAATGGGTAGGGAGTGAAGAAACCATTTTTTGGCGCATTTCACAAAGTAGTTTTGGTACACTGGTCTTTGAATTTCCCACTGTCAGCCAATAGCACCCACCTATGAAATAAGCTTGGATTTTCTCTTTGTTGAATACATGTGTTGCAGTAAGTGTCTTCCTTGATCCACCCAACCCCCAGATTCCAATACACTCAACATCATTCTTTGAGGCTTTTGAATCCAACAACAATTTTTGAATTGTCTGCTCCACAACAATGTCATGGTCTCTTCCAAAAGTTGTGTAGGTATCTTGATGCCTACATGATGTAGTCATCCCTACCACTTTTTGTGACTCTTAAAAGCCGCTCTCACGTTCAAGCTCCAAATCTTTTATTTGCGCTTTCATCTTTTTTAAGAGTTCCTACATGGATGACATCTTTCTAAGTATCTCATTAGAGTTACGCATAAGAGTTATGCATAGTTACATTAGAATTATGCATAGTCATGATTGGGACTTCTGTTTGGGATAGTTCACGAAGCCATTCCATCTTCTTTATAAGTTCCCTTGAGGTCCCAAGCTTGCCTATATATTTAGACTGTACAACACCATTTGTATGAATTCTAAGCAAGGTTCAACCTCCCGCAGCCATTTTAATTGTTCCAGAATGGCCCCTGGAACGTACATGGTAGAAATCACAAGCTCAATGCATTGTAACAAACGACAAAGGACTTTGGCATTCTTATCACTCTCCCACAATGGTTTGCCAACCTCTACAAGAAGAACCTCATTCAATAGCAATTTCACACTTCCCAAAGCAATAGAAATTGCTACACTTTCAAGGGCCATTGTTCTATGCTGTCTTCAACCTGGAAAATCAGCATAGTAAACATCAAATCATCTCCAATCGCATGTACATCCCTGTTTGTATTTCCAGATTTTTCCCTACATTTCAAACTCATCGAGCGGTCAGCTTCAAATACTGCTAGGACGCACCTCATGGAAATACTCCAATGGAAATCAATTTTTGAAGAATACACCATCAATTCTACCCTTATGATCCATGCAAGAGGCAAACCAACTCTGTATACCACATCCACTCTTTGTTTTCAAATTGGTCCACAATTTCCCACTATGCATCCTACATTGGAACCCCTTTTGTACTCATCACACCTCATACTCAAAAGCAGCCAACTACATGACTTACAGATCTTTTCAGAAGGTGGGATCTTTTCAGAAGGTGGGTCTGGTGCATCTATTGCTCACACAAAATAAACTCCACACCCCGAAAGTTCATAGCTGAAGCTGAAGACATGGCTGGTCCTGCAGAGATTGTTCAACGCCAAGTATAGATATTCAAACTTTACGCTGCATGATAAGTAAGAGCATTATGAGCAACATCGCTTGACTGAGATAAAATCCTTCAGTTATACATTATAATAAAAGAATTGTACAATTTTCATCTAAGTGCAACGCACAAAGGTAGATTCCAATGTGGAATCCACACTACAACACTCGGTATCTCTCAACGTCTAGCGATGAGTTTGAAGCAGAGTAAACAAGTCTCCATCGTGTTTTGGGCTGGGGAGCAAAGGCACCTGCACCCAGCAGCTGCGTTTTACGAGGTCCAGTCTAGCTCAGAGCCGCCCCTGAAGCGTGGCCTTAATGGTGCGCGGAAGAACATGAAGACATCTGGCGCGGAGAGGGGCTAAGACACCCACAGAGTAGAACTGGACTAAGCCTTGCCTGTTTGAAACACCCTGAAGTATTTAAGAAATTGAAGTTGCGTACTACGAATTACGCAAAAATAGGGAGAGCTCCCATACACCGAATGCTCAACCGACATGAAAGTGGCGAACACGCACAGCGATGTGTATTTTCACATCAAGAGCTCCTCAAACGCCACCACCACGCCAGCACACCTCCCGCATACACTCTTGCAATGTAAGGCCACGCAAACGAGCACGGCGTCGTGCACAGGTCCCCGAATGACGAGGCTGGAATCCAAACTCTGCCTCCGGCCGCACCAGTCACCGAGCTTGGGACGTAGTAGACCATTGTCGCATCAAAGTTGTCGTCGCTCACGTGCTTCAGCTGAGAGGAAACGCGTGTCTACAGTAACTGTGCAGTGGAACAGGCACCGAGAGTGGAAATCGGCTCCGTGAGATCAGAGTCCAACGAGCATCTCTCCTCTGGCTTGGTCCGCGCATGCGCAAATCGCTTGGATTTTAAGATTCTTGACAGTATAATATGGCGCACCAGCCCAAGTGGCACGGGTAAGTGCACATACGAGTTCCGTATATCATTGCATGGAGGATCGGTCATGAAGATACGAAGTCTTCCTTTTCTCTGCATTTTCAACAAACGCCCAGTGATCCCACGGTCCCCTGGCTCGGTCCACTTCGAAGAAGCAACTTTGGGAGCACGAAAATCTTCCCGAACGCAGGTGATGTTGAGGAGTGAGTGGCTTCAGTGCCAAGAGGCTCAATCATTGCTGGGTCACCATGTGTAATTTAGTGAATATTTATTAATTAAAAACTGCATGGAAGTAAAAAGTTTACATCAATTTTTTTACTACCACATTAAGTATTTGAATAGTATGAAATGTCAGGAAATTAGTATGGGTCCATCCATTTGCACAATTCAGTGTAGAACCAGTGTTGGGCCAGCCCTCTAAAAAGGAATCAAAGACAATAGTGATTTCAAGAATTTGGTAAAACCATTAGAACCAAGATTACATATGTCACTAAAGTAGACATGTACCAATAAAGGAGTGAGCATAACTTCATAACTACACTGTTTTTTGCATTTAGTGTTTGCAACACTAATTACGAACTACAACACTAAATGTCAACAAAACCACTAATGTTGCAAACACTAAATGTCAACCTGTAGAACAATGTAGCTAGACTCTACATGTTTCAAGTGGTTGGTAGATAGAGTTGCAGGTAAAATGAGTAGTAACAACATTAAATGTAACACAACACTAAACGCAAAAAATAGTGTACTTAGAAAAGGGATAAAATCTTTTTTCAATAGTGATTTGCTACAATGTTTTGCACTGTAGCCTTTTGGCTACCCCAGCACTGGTTCTAGAATGTTATGGTGACTCCAGAATGTTCCAGTCCAATTATTCTCTTGATCTCACACAGACATTGTTTGTGTTTCCAAGCTTCTTGCAAATCCATAGAGCAAAGAAAAAAGGTAAACAGTACCCGATCCTGGCAATGAGAGAAAAAAGAAGAAAGTGTTTTATCTTTAGAAGTTTACAAGCAAATACATGCACAATGGCTTCCTAACAGGAAAGTGCACATTGAACGATCATGTGCAAAAAAATGAACTAAATGTAAGAGATACTACTTCAATGGAAAGTGCACATTCTGTATCAAACATAAACCCGGCTGATCAAAAGCTACAGAACACTGCTCAAGCTTTTCAAGTTCAAAGCCACGGATCCTGACTTCAGGATACGCAGTATCTTTGTAATCCAAGGATTTAAAACTCCATCCCCTGTTCCAGACCCGTACATTGGAGAGCTATCCCTGCAAAGCACCATACACGAATCAGGCAGCCGATAAACAAATGCACAGCAACTGGTAGCATTCACAAATCTGGCTTAAAACGGTAGAGCTTCTTGTTCTCACCTCGGACTCTGGAATAGCACGAAGCAGAAGAGTGCCGTCTACTGAGACATTCTCCAGTGCTATGTGTGCGCCGTTAAGAACAAGAGTCGAAAATTGTGAGATTTCTAACTGCCCTATCAGCTGCTTGCAGATATCTGCGTAGGTCAGAGCCCACTTGGGGCTCCAAATCACTCGGGGCCACACTTCAACTGTCTGTCCATTGAATGCCTCTTGCTTTGGATCTTCAACTTGTGCTCCAGCCTAATCATTGTGTAAACATCAACCGTTTCTATTAGTGGCCCTGAACTACCAATGTTCAACAACATGCGGAGTATCTGCCAACAAATATTTTTTGTGTAAATACAAAGGAAGGAAATGGGTTGGATACTACCTTTCGAAGCATTAGACAGTGAGTTATAGATGGCCATTTCTCCAGAAGTGGAGCTGTGCTTTGTGCTTCAGGTATCTGCACACCAAACATCTGACCACAATAAGCATCCAAAAGTGAGGAGTTCCCAGCACAGAAAGGAAGTAGTAAAAAATATGATTCCAAGAGTGTTTGGAATTGCAGGTAAGTGAGAGTAGGAAGAGGTGTGAAAGCTTGCCTTCGCCGCATCCTCGGGATTGTTTTTAACTGGAGCATATGCCAACCAGGTATCCAGTACCTGCACATCATATTTAAGTATGTGAAAATAGTATCACCTTTCAAGATCTCAGTTCCTTGCAGATTGCCTCGATAACTACTGTAGATGCTTCGTAAGGAAGAAAACATCCAAGGAACACCCAAAAATTCTTCTTCATGTATTTAGGCAGATCAGTAGACTAAATCAAAATAACATATGTTGCTGTATAAGCCATCATCTTTAGGAATTGAACTTACCGAAAAACCCCACCTTGGCTGAGGGTGAGAGGGTCCTGGGATAGTCTTGCATCATACATTCCAGCCTTGTTGACGACTTGAACGTTGTCTTGCTTGCATCTCTGTACCTATGGAACCAAACTTCTATTTCAATGCGTTTCAAGACTCAGAGTAGATGGGGCAGCTTCAGTACAAGTTTACAAAATGCTGGTGTGGACAGAGGCGACATTCACCATGCGAGCAGTCATGCAATCACATTTTTCTACTGTTGTATGATCCATCCAACCCTGGTTCATTTCAGATTAGCGATGTCACTTACTTGGGATTCACAAACTCAACAATGGCTCCCTTTGTCCTCGAAAGCTCTTCTATACATGGTCCAATCTTCATCACCAGCTGCACATGCCAATGGAGAAAGCCCAAGCTTAGGAGAGGAATTGCACTATTATATTCAATTCCAAAAACGACTTAATGTTTCTTCGACTTTCAACTCCATATTGACAGTTGTTCCATTACAACAGAAACTTATTGGCAAGCTGGCTCTCAGCTGTCCAAACTATAACCGAATTAGGGAGGGCAAGCTTAGACTGAAATAAAACCGACTATGGTTCAAAGATATGCTATGGTTGTGGACTTTCCATACAATTCACCAATGACACGAACAGAAAGAAAACAGCCCAATGAGGAGCAAGCTGTTACCTGGTTGATGTTTCCTGGGTATGGGGAATACCCAGTGGCGGGATCGTTGACATCACCATCTGGATGGCCAGAGGCACGCAACAGAGGATCCAGTTGATTATACTCTACATTCATAACCATCTGTGATCCTGGGCAACCAGAGCATGTGTGTAAGACTGCAATCCCCGATGCACGGAAAGATGTAGAATTATTGAGCACGAATGCAAGTGAGCTTGTGATCCTTAACATGCAACAATGACTTGCACATTCTCCAACTAAAGCATACAGACGCTCCAGAAGCGTTGTCCACAACTAGTTTTGGGTGATGCAATAGATACAGCAGAAGCCTTTTCAGTTGGTGCAGAGCTAGCAGGTACAGCACCACTTCTGTCCCCTCGGTTCTTTGTCTTCATGTCATTAGTGACCTTCTTCAAACCTGCAAGAAAAGTACAATCAACGCATGAACTTCCACCAACATTAGAAGACATAAAGCTGCCTATATCGTGGACATCACTCGACAGACGTTCTTAACATACTGAAGACAAGATTATCAGATCTCTCCCCAGAAACCGACAATTGAGTCACAACAACCAAGCACAATTCCAGATGGTTGTACCATCTACAAAGCCAGTTCAAGTAAGGCTTTCTCAAACACAATGACAGGAACTGGCAATTCTAAACTTCAATATAAAGAAAACAAGGAAAACAAGTGAGGTGTTAAAGAACTTCAAACATGCTATTGCTGCTACTGCAGCCAACAAGAGTGACAGCTTAACAACATGTGCGCAGGGTATGAGATTTCAATCGGCTAATGTGATCAATTATCACAACGCTGGAATTGGTCGGTCATTGCAGAGTTGCTTCTACTAGTAAAGAAACAGTCCAAAGACGTAAAATGGTCAATCTAACTGGTAAAATGAATTGCTCCCTTTGCTACCCTACTGGTTAAGAGAAAAGTTGGCCAAGTAGCTCTGGTCCAATGAATTGCTCTCATACAAGTCTACCATATGTTTTGGGTCCAACAAAAAACAGTGTTGGAAAATGCCCCAATATCCTTTCAAGGACGGATCAAGTGCCATGCAATAAGCTACTTTCACAGGGTTTGAAGTATGAGCTGTGTTTCGTGAGACATCGCTGGAAAGACGCTTGAAGTTCTTCATAGTCTCCAATAAGGTTGTTGTCACCTCCATCCTCCGCCCAAAAGGAAACATAACCAATCCATTTGAAACATAAGATTGTGGTTCTGGAGACGCCAACCATAACGACTTTTGCTTAGTGTCGAAATGTTGAACGCCGGCTGCGATATAAAAGGCCTCCAAGAATTTGTCGAAGAAGGCCCTTAAAGCAATGTTGAATGAAGAATCTGCCAGTAGCCCAAAAACCTTCCGGAGCCTATTCTCTGAAGAGGCTTGTTCCGCTTCCAATTTGATCCTTTGGGTCTTCACATTCTCAATCACCCTGGAATACATGTCTTGCTGGCTTGCTTTGAAAGAAGCCATCTCTTTCTCAAATTTCGCCTCAATTTCTGAAAGTTTCTTGCCATGGAGCTCTTCTTGAACCCTCAAAGCATGCTTCAGTTTCTTGTCAGCATCGGTACCAACCTCTTTAAGCTTCTTGTCATACGTAGCCATGAAAGTGTCCAAGGTTTCCTTCATTTCTGACATTGGATTGGATCCACATTCCAACTCAACATATGATGACTGTTGGGAGGAAAAAATGGTGTCTCTGCCTAATGGTCTTACCCTACTCTTGTTGGGAGAAATTTCGGAAAGAGCCTGTCGAACCTCAGACGAATCGAGTGTCTCCACTGTGCCAAGGGCACCTTCCACCAACCTAGAAACTTTATGTTTCTTCTTCACTTGAATCTTCCCCTTTTTATCCTCTTTATGCCCCTCCATAGTAAAGTAAAAGGGCTCCTGTCTTCTCTTTTTATCCTCTTTATGCCCCTCCATAGTAAAGTAAAAGGGCTCCTGTCTTTTACATTTTAAAATTGATGCCTCCAACTGACTTCATCGCTGACTCACATCTACAGTAGGGAGACAACGCGTTAGCCATGTGCAGAATGTTACAAGGGCAATCTGAAGTAAGTGCTATGTACTAGTGGAACCCGCAACTAAGTCGCAGAACTTATGAAATTGGTCACCGACAGCGGAAAGGCGACAAGTGCGGACCCTCAATCGATGTCTGCTACTTCGAGGAACGACAAATCCCAAATCCGGGCGAATAAACATACTTAACATGGTTAAAGCATTCAGATACCTCAATTCTTTCAGGCTATACAGAAAATACGTCTCCAAAGACTAATTATAAAACAACCAACTGTAACAGAAGAAAACAAAAGAGAATCACAAAATTTAGAGATTACGATAGAAATTAGATTACGGTGGAGGAAGGTTGAGTACACACTTACTGGGTTCAGAAGAAGCTCTTTGCTTGTCCTGTGATCACACATAGGTCAAGTGAGTGTACGTCAAAAGAACTCAGCAATATCCAAAAAGTTGCTCAGAAATAGATGCTCCGATCTAGTGAAGCTCTAAAGGAAAGAAATGCAACTTCATGATATGCTATATACTGATTCGCCCTGTGCCAAAGGACATTACAAAAGACGCACTTGAATTCAACTTCAGGTTTGTTGTGCCTCTCCACTTCTTGACAAGGAAAGTTCTGTAGATCGAAGAGAGTATTTCAAGGTTAGAACATAAGAAACGGACACAATAGAGTTCAGGTCTGCTGATTGATTCAGAATCATAAAAGCAGTAAAGCCGCATACATTAGTCGTCCTTCCAGTAAACTTGACACAACTGACTGATTCCCAATCCAAAGGAATCAGTGGATCATCCTCGGACATAAAAAAACTCCTGTAAAGCTATTGCTATTAAAAATTCACAAGTCTTAGCATGACAAAGGACATAAATAAACCTGAAGGCACACGGCTGCTGTAAGGGTGTTGCGAATGCATGTCAAGTACGGTCTCAAGTGTTAGCCTGCAAGAAAATGTACAACAGTGATTAAAACCCTAAACATTTGTCACATATAATCGAACCTGAACTAAACCAATAACAATAACAGATTACAATTGCAGTGCCTCATAGCAGATGTAGATGAAGTCACACACCAAAAGAAAAAGAGAGAATGGCTTCTGCTCAGGACAACCATCAATCTCCACAGGCCTTAATACGAGTTGTCATTCGTGCCGTAACCATCCTTGCCAAAAAATCAAACTAAATACTAGACGAAAAGAAAAAGGTCTACCAATTCATTAAAAACCACAGCTAGGACTGACCATACGTGTAACCAGAATCTCACGACGCATTGCTACAAACATTCAGACCGTAACGGTAACCTGAGATCCTCACACTACAGCCAGCACAACGGACTGCAAATCATGATTCCAGCTTCTGTGGCCACTAAGAGACCTAATACGACCACTGCCGGACTCAGGCCATAAGAAAGCCAAAATTAAGGGGCCAAACACTCTCAAACACGTCGAAGATCGATGCTCAACGCACAATGGGGCAACCACGCGTACAAAAAAAAGCGAGAACCAACGCACATTCAACATTCAATGTCACGTCACACAACAAACGAGTTCATCAACTACTCGAAACCGCAGTAGTTCCGATCAACTGAACCGTCCTAACGAACTCGCCACAAACACAGTAACCTGAAATGCCAGATTGGAGAAAGAAGCACTCACCATGTTTGGATATGCTCAATCGCCTGGAATTGGAATGAGCTCCACCGCCACTCGAAGAGCCAAGGCATGAGCTCAATGTGAAGCTACCAAAAGGCTAACACGTGATGTCAGATTCCATGCTCGCGCGAGGGAAAGCAGAGCGAGGCAGAGTGCGGTTCAGTACCGTGCGAGGGAATGCCAAATAGCTTCGATGAAACAGAGCGAGAGTGAGAGTGAGCTCCACTAAACCCTAAAAGGGAGTTTCCCTCTCTCCGGGTCCCACTTTCTGAGTTCTCCGCTCCGCAGCCCGGCCCGTGATGATTTGCGACCGACATATGTTTGGGAACATCATGTAAAACCACGTCCATTTTTAAAATAAAAATAAAATAGAATATCTAAGATTTTATGGATAAAACAATTATCTTTTTGGATACTTTGCCTTTCAATCCCTGGGCAATTTTAGCCACATGGCTGAATCTAGGAGCTCTTGAAAAATCACAAGAAAAATGAAATAATTCATAATTTTTGCATCCCAATTCCAATTAGCATGCAATTGATACATAATTAATTTTCTCATTTGAGAAAAATAATTGCATGCTAAGTAAAATTCAAAACCAAATCACAATAGTTCATTAAAAGCTAAAATATCCGTTTTGGATATTAAGGAATTTTAGGGATTAATATACCTTTAACCTATTATATCAGCATAAAATAAAACAAAATAATCAATACTGTTGGGTCTCTATAAATGTTACACTCATAAACGTTAAATTCTCATTTTTATTAAGAAAGTCTACTCCCAAGGTTGTGCAAACTAAAAATGTTAAACTTGTTAAATGTTAATAAGATTTTACTTCCTCTTTTGTTGTTTTGGCACTTATAAGTATTAATGAATGAACTACATTCATAATTTGGACCAAAAAAAATGAAAAAATTGTTGAGAATTTATATATGATGTATATCCAAAATTCAACTTCTATAATTGTTTAAAATTTAACACTCCATAAATGTAAAAAAGAACTATTACAAAGGCATAATATTTATAGTGACCCAATTATAACATTCTTGAACTCTCCCAACCATGTTTGAGTAATCGTTTGGTCCTTGTATCAAAATGCTAACATTGCACTATATTGTAGTTTCTATTTTAAAGACTCATGTCCATTTCTTCACTGACACACATGCATTAGTTTCATTTTGATGCCACAAGTAAGCTTTGGTTTTAACGCCTAAAATTCCTTGAGACCAAATCGTCTTTCGGATACGAATCGACGCAGATCAATGATGAGATGCAGCTCCATAATAAAATACGATGCCAGCAAGTGATGTGATGGAATTCCACAATAAAAATTCAAGCAAGCACAAATGAACTCCTCATACGTACTACACTCAGGTTGCAATCTAGTAAGACTGTCACTCTGGCTTTCATTCCGTTTGAGCACTGTCACACATCCGTAACCCTGGGAACTTTTTGACTTTAATTCTGGACAGGAACTATAAATTCGCCAGATACTCGACTTCCAAGGCCAGTAAGAAGTATGAGCCTTCGGACAAACCTCATGCTTGTTGTAAAGAAGATGATTACCTCAATGTTTAGCCTGGCAAGTACTTGAAGCTGGTGTCTGGAGCACTATTAATTTTCTTCGGCTTGTTGATTGATGTGTGTGCTAAAATGGCTGGAATAAATCACACGAGGCCACGACACCTGTTACAACACTTACATTTATCTTATTATTGAAGGTTGCAGTTCAATGACTACAATGCCTGTAGAAGAAACAAGAAGTGTAAGGGCAATTCATAATGATTACGAATTGAATGTCAAGAATCACCAAATCTAAACATTCCCATGTTAGAACAAATTTACACCATCGTCGTCAGAACGACACAATCAAAGGAAAATATATACATGAAATATAAGGGAGGTGCACTTGGCTTCAGAGGAGCCAATAGCTCCCGTACGTTTCTAATCAATCACTACTCCACCTCGAATCATTCAATCGTAGTCCTTACTCGTGACGGAGTATATTAAACATGAGCACACGTATATATGTAGTTGTTATAAGAAAACTTGCAAAGATCGAGGTGATCGAGTTCCCTGGAGTGGAATTGCATGCTTACATGGAGTAGGTTGTGATGGACGGCGGCACTCCACGATGGCTTCCAGTATGACAACCTTGCAATGCTCCTTGCTGACATGACGCCTCGATCGTCTCCGACCCCAGTCCTCCACTCTCATAGCTCGAGATCTGCAACACTATGAACAACATTGATCAGTCGAATTGTAACAGTTCAATATTATGCGCTCCCAACCGTTAATTGCATTTTAGAAGTTGAAACTGTATGTGCTCATTCAATCTGAGTCGACATGCCCTGTGTCTGTCCCACAAATAGACTGCTCAATGGTGACTAACATGACACTACCATGAATCAATGCGGTCCCCTAAGTGTAAGTCGTTCTTGAATAGATTCTTACGTCTGACCAACTTACTAATCCTCTCCCTTGCATGCACCACTAATTGCATGCTTTCACTCGTATTAATCCCATTCTATCTTTAGCACCGGCCTCTACTGGATCAGGCTGCCACACATCAACCACTCCAAGACTTAGCGTCTGCAATTAGCGGTTCAACTGGTACGGGAAATTAGTTCTCATTTGTTCAATCGGAAGCAAGAAATTGTATAACATTTTACTGTCCACCTCGTGGCGCATACTTGGGGTTATATATCAGGTTCACCTTAAAGAATAATAAAAATATATATATGTACGTGTTGAAGGGGGGTAGAGTTGACGTACTACTCAAGACTCGTGTACACTCAATACCATGCAAAGGCAACTTTTCAGAATTACGCAGACACACCACTTGGCGATGAAGAGATGCCGCAGTGCAGAGAAAAAGACCTGTAGATTTTCAAGCCAAACCAAGTCAGAAAACGCAAAACAACAAACAAACGCCTGATTATTACAGGACGCCGCTGTGGCGGCCATTACATAACCAGCTCAGCCGGATTCAAGGATACAAATGTCCCTTCATCAATCATTTGTGAACTTGTATCAGTTCCTTCTAGGTCAAGCACACTTTCACAAATCCCATTCATCACTTCCTCAGTTACAGAATCCTCGACGTCGCCCGCAGATGCAGCTGATGCCTTCAGCTCGAAGGAGGAGGAGATCACACGGAAGTGATGATCACTGAGCAGCTTATCTTCCTGCTTTAAATTACACGGTAAACTTCTCAAGACAAGCTCATCTTCCTCAATTTCCGGTGCAATAGAAGAAAAAGAAAAAGGAAAATGTGAACAATCTTGGATGATAAATTCTGAAACAAAATGATTGCCACAACATCAAGGGAGCAGAACAGCAAACTTGCAAATGGAAAATCGAACCTCGATGGTAGGGATCCTGTACGCTAAGTTACTGAGGAGTGCCATCAGTGTGATGCGCTCTCTCTCCGCAGACATGACGCGGAACAAAAATCTTGAAAAATACTCTTTGTTGCGAGCTATTTGAGAATGCGGTGTTACTTGCATGCTTGCGTCGTTTAACTCCGACTCGCTACAACAGTCTCCACATGCACAGCTGTGGCGTCTGAAAGATGGAGGAATGAATTGGCGACTCTCGGATAGGTCCTCCGCAGTTTCTGCTTCAGATATTTTGGATGCCTCGTGAATTACGTTTTCCTTCTTCCAAAAAGAACTTAGCTTCGCGAAATTGTGTATCAAAGGCCTCGACAAATGTTTGGCGGATCGGAACATCCCTATGCGACTCCCTCCACTGGCTTCTTCTACAGCTAAACTTATAAAACCAGACATGTCCACTGATTGTGAATCGTCCATAGAACTATCAACGTCGTCTTCATCACCTGATCGATTCTTCCGTGCTGCGGTTAACGTCTCCATTTTCCTGGAAACCTATCTGCAAAGATTTTCTACTGTCCTCTCCAGTGAATCGGAGAAACTTGAGAGACGACGACAAGGCTGCAGCAGGTTTGAACGGCAATGACCATGACAACGGACCTGGTGACAAGGAAACGTGTCCAATTTTCTACGAATCTGAAATTTTGCTATAGAATTTCCGACCACACGCAGGAATAAATTCACAACCCCGATGCTTCAAAGGTGAATGCCTACGTGAGAAGCCGTGACACGACTGCGGATTAAATAATCCCTCATACAGTACCCGATTCATCTTGATCTGCTCACCGAGCTCAGATCAAATCACTCTGACGCAAATCCAGCCTGCATGTCCTTCACTGATGCGAACACCATTTCCAGATACAGCACAACTCCAAGAACAAGAAAGAAACGATCAATCACTCGGTAAAATTCTCCAAATATCTGCGTGACTTTGAGTCTAGCACTAACAGCTAAAAAAGCTTTATATGATTTCAGCAATACTAAATAGCCTAATTAGCTAGCCTTTCTAATTTGGTTCCCCAGTCTATACATAATGAAATTTAGATTTAAAAATCTACAAAATGAACACATAAAAGAAATTCAAGAAGATCTTATTCATCATTTTATTAATTATATAAGTTGATGCAAAATCTCTAAAAAATATTGTCTTAGAATCTCATGAGAGTATTCGGTGTCAAAGTTTTTGAGAATAAGGTGACTAGTTGTATTTACAACGAAGTTCTTCATATTTCTCACTAGATACCTATAGAATGGTTATTAAGTGGTCCTTAAATGTCATCAAGTGAATTTATCTCTGTGTGTATATGTATGTATGTATGTATATGTATGTATTACAAGGGCAATCTATGTTCTTCATTTCCTCAAATATTACCTACAAATTTGTTGGAATATGAATTTTGGGAGTCCTACAATCACATAGAGTGTCTACTATCCAAAACTTCAAAAATCCATAAGTAAATCAAAATTGCTGAGAAAAATCACTTACATTACATTCTATAGGAGTGGGCTCTGTAATTGAGCAATCATTTTCAGGTGGTAGTGAAATGGAGCCTTCACTATGGAAAAATGAACTCTTCACTTTATTAACACATGATAAGACTTGCTTTACACTTCTTCAGTGGATGGTTTAAGAGCGACAATTGCTTCTTTCCTCATTAAGTGGATAGGTGTCAACTAGTTTAATTTAAAGTAAGAGTTAGCCAACATATCTTTTTACAAATGTTAGAAAATCTGAAAAAACGAATGATACAAGTATTCATTCTAGTTTTAGAAATGGCCACATTTACAAACCACTTCTGTTACTTTCTACATGTTGTAATGCTCAGTTTTTTAACAAAGCCAGATTTTTTTCCAACTATGTGTGTGGGTTTTCAAGGCCTAGTGATCACAAATAGAGCCCTATACCACATTTCATTTGAGAATTCATAAGTAATTCATAAATGCTCATAAAATTATGAAACGACTTGGGTTAGATTCCTCATCTATTTCTCCTTCACTGAAAAATGAGCGAAAAATATTCCCATTTCATAAAATACATTAAAAAGGCAGATCAACCCTTAGATGCTCCATTCAAGAGCCTGTTACCATACATCTATTTTTCTTTCTCGAAAAAATTCTCTCTTTTGGGAAATCTGAGAAACTGAGTGCAGCCAGCAATGCCTCGACTTTTGAGTAACTTACTGGATCTTTTGAATGAGGAAAGTGCGCCGAGCAACGGAACAACTGGGAGCTTAGAAAGGCATCAGAGGATGTCGAAATCAAAGGCATATGCCTGATTCCTAATAGGGGGAATCACAATACATATTCCACATTGTTTACTTGTTGAAGAATCTTGCACCTTCCCTTGGAGATGATCAATTTGCTTAACCTTAATTTGCTTAACCTTTTCTCTCAATCTCTCTTCAAATTTTTTTTACATTGAGATCTCCTAGACTAAACATCTTCTAGCAGTGCAAGGAGAAGTGTACATGCTTTGTTTTGTGGTCTACGATGGAAAGGTAATAGATTTTCAAAGTTTTTATGGAATTAAAAGAAACAAAATTATAGAAGACTGTTTCTTCTAGGCTAGGGTGAATTGACCCCTTTATTGCCCTGGGGGGCAAATCCTGGAATTTTTTTATTTGCAAAGCTTAATTTTTTTTTTTGAAATTCTGAATTCATATTTGCAATTAGAGGCCCCAAATTACCTTTTGTTTATGCATGGATTACCAAAAAATTGACACAACATAGGTTTTATTTTTTCAAACCATTGTTGACCGGAGCAATAAGGGGGTCAGTTCTCCCTTCCTGCTTCCTTCTTCTTTTATGCAATTTTGTTTTTTTTAATGATATTGATGATAATAGTTTGAATTTTTTCTGAATTTTTTCATGAACTATGTGGATTATGAGCTATGATTTTTGAACAACAAAATTCCTAACACTTAAAACTCTATAAAAAGAACTATCAAACTTTTTTGAAGAAACTTGCCTAGGGAAAGTTGTGCGTATGGATGTTCTCTACATATACCCATAATCAAACTTAAAAAATTTAACACCAATTACTTGCAATAAAATATCTTGTAAAACCATGAAAATTGACTATAAAAATTCACCAAAAATTATCTTTTGGTTTGTTGAAGCTGAAATTTGGTAGACTTGAGTGCGATTGCATAAGGATGCAATGATAATTATATCTACCAAAATCTACCAATTACACTACACATTGTACACAACAATTTGAAAGCCTCCAATGGGCAATTCGTAAATGAACTGGACCTGATTGTACGGTAGATGAATATCAAACGTGGAATTTGGATCAGGAAAATAAGAAAAAACCTGCGCAGACAAATTCGTAAGCAAGCAGCAGATACGATATCATTCGCTATGGACACTTCAGTTGAAAGCTCAACTGCTCTTGAAATATAAATTGCGCCTAATTGACAAAATTTTCAAAAACTCCATTATAATGATAAGATGGATAACATAACACAATTTGTGCTCCTAAGTTTTTAACCCCTAAAATTTCCGGGCCATTTTGGTGAATATTGGGCCTGAAATATGTACTTAATGACATGTGGGCCAATGATCAAAATGAAAGGATGGTGACCACAAGGATTGCAAGATTATAATAATTGAAGGGGAAAGAAAAAGTTTTTTTGGTAGGGAGTCATGGTTGTTTTCAACGGTTTGAAATTCAAAGTGCTATGAATTCAGTACTTCATTTTCTTCACATCTACCATTTAGTTAATATTTCTATTCTTTGTTTCGCAGGTGGAGACGATATTGACAATGTTAGGAAGAAGACACCATAGGGGTGTAGCCGATCCATTAGACATAGTGATCTTTGAAGGTGTCGAGTATGCATCGACTGGGTGGGATATGTTGCCTGCTCACAAGGATCGACTTTGGACACTGAAACAGTGTAAGAAGTACATCACTCAATCTCATATTGCAAGATTGTGGTATTGTGATGACATGGATGCAATCCGGGGTTGGGTGGCTCGTTGGGAATTTCGCAAGACAGCATGTGCAATTCCACAGTTTGCTCAACGGTATGAAGAGGTGATTCGGTGTACCAGGGGGGATCAAAACCTTCCCACATGCACTTATAGCAACCTCTTGATGGTATATGCAGAGGTGATGCTCGGGAAGCGTGTGAACTGGATCACGATGACAGCACATAGCCGTTCTCACATCCTTGTGGATGAACTTGATATTCCCACGGAGGTTGATTGGAATGGGGGGCTTATGGAACACACCATAGCGAACGGGCTCCTCAGGCAGAGATACGTTGCAGCACAGGAAATCCCACGTAGTCCACAAGTGCATACAGGTAGGGAAGACAGTGCATGGAATTTTACAACCGGTGAAGAACAATATGGGGGCTGGGATTCATGGAATCCACAAGGCAGTGTGGGGGAAGATCAGTATAGAGCATGGGATGATCACAACCAAGGCAGAGCGGCAGAATACACGGACGTGAGAAGTATGTGGGAAGGTAGGGAAGGCTATATTGACGAGGACCGTTACCCAAATGCATGGAGGGAAGCCGTGGATGACACTGTCCAGGAAGAAGATTTTCAAGATGTGCAAGAGGAGGACAATCGTGTCCCTCAATATCCATCCAATTATGACAATGTTTACAACCGCGTGGAACACTATCCAATGTCCCCTCCTTTCCGCACTAGTGGATGGGATGATGAGAGGAGGCTCCGTACACGGACCTTGGACGATGATGATAACATGAGGTGAAGGGGTGGCAAAGAGAACAACTGTGATATAAATAGGGATGACCAGAACATCCACGGATCCCATGGCTGGCAGGGCAGTACATCTACAGAGAATACTTTGCATGCATGGAATCTATGGCCATATTATAATTATCTGTAAAAAATTGCTTAGTTTCAAGACATATCCTTCATATCAGGGTTCCCGTAGTTTTTGAAATTTTGTGCACATGCAACATTTAAGGTGGTTAGGAAGTAATAGGATGTTCAGAATAATGTTGTTGAAATTTTGTGTATTGTATTTCGTGGGACCGCAATAAAGGATTTTGTTTTTTCTGTGAGCAGAGAGTTTATAGCAAATTCAATCCCCAATGTATTCAATTAACCCCTAAAATTCCTTGCGACCAAAAAACTTGTCGATTGCTGTTTGGGCAGCTTGTGTGAAGAAAAATAATTTTTTTTCAATTTTTTCTTTTGGACAAGTGAACTACATATTTCACAAGCTGTCCGTGAACACCAAGCACGCCCAATTCAGACTCTGTATGAGCCTGTGGCAAATATTTGTTGAAAACATGTATTAAGCTCATTTTTCTTGTATTTTCTAAGGAGCTACTACATGTAGCCATGTGGCTGAAACTGCCCAAGGACTGAAGGGCAGGGTTCTCAAAAAAATAGTTTGTTTTGCCCATAAAATCTTGGTTTTCCACTTTTTTTCATTTTTTTTGCTCATGGTTCTACATGACGTCACCTTCAATGTGACCGCTACGATTTAAACATGAAGTTTTTGATTTTTTTCAAGAATTTTTACAAGGTCCATAGTGTTGAAGTATGGAGTCAAGACCCCCATCAACAAAACTAATTCTAGCTCACTCATACTTATAAATGTAGAGTTGAAATTTGAGCCATGTATGCTCAACTTGATTTAGAAGTGAGGTGCAAAAGACCCAAAAAAAAGAGAAGACTACCTAGTTTTCATTAATTTTGGAGTAAAGAAGCTCACACTAAAAAATACCCAAAAAAATCAAAACTTTGATGTTTGAATGTTATAATCTCCTAGATCCTATGGAATGAGGGGCTATAATTTTTTGAGGTTGATGTTCAACAAGGTAACTTCAAGGTCCTACAGATACTTCTTCATGTTCTCAAATTTTGCCCAAATCGGCCCAAAACTGCCCAAAACTGCCAAAATTTGCCAAAATCAGCCCAAAGATGAAACTTTGAAATTCCACCAGAAATCATGATTTGAGTGGTTTTCAGAAATAAAAATTTGTAAATGTAGAAGAGGCAGTGGAGCATGTTTCCACCGTTTGGATTTTCAATCCAAGAACTTTTCATATTCTATTTTTATTGACAAAAACCGGCCTCTGTGTTTGAATTTCTGCATACCCCTTTGCGGAAAATAATTTTTTGGCAACCTTCCACGACTTGGATGAATATGAGGTTTTGTACACATGTACCTAACTCACCTAAGAACAAGAATTTGAACTCTAGAAGGTCATATCTATGTCCGAAAATGGTTTTTTGGGCCCCCAAGACACTGCTGTACCTCTCGGGCGCAGTGGAAAAAAACTTTTTCTTCAACTTTGAACCTTATGATCTCCCAAACGGTAAGGAATTGGTGTCTAAGATTTGGTGGGCAGGTAGGCATAGAAGTTAGCTACAAGATCTTACGGTTAGATGTACCAAGAAGGAAACCAAGTTTGCAAATTCCACCTTGCATTGAATAGGGGCTGTATTGTCCAGTTTTGATGGAAAATACCGTAAGAACTTAAGGGGTTAAGTGAATTTCAATACTTTTGATTAGCTTTGCTGAGTAAATGGACATTATGGCTTCACTCCAGTGAGTCATAGCAAGCGGTACATTTCATGGATTTCAGGTATATATATTTTGTTGTACACATCATAAAACTATGAATGTATGGCATTATGCCATCATTCCAAAGCCCCATGAATGATGTATCTAAAGGATTCTAAGTGCCATGGATTCCAATATTAACATTTATCCGTCTTGGTTAGAGCTATGTGTTTGGCTAGGCATGCTCTTTGTAGATGAGAAAGTAGATTCTGTAGAAGATACCATAGGTGTTGTATCAGACTACTTAATGATTCTTCCCCTTACTAAATTTTAGTAATACATGTGTATTTTTTTGAAATTTGTTCTGTAGGTTGTATTTTAGGATTAGTAAAACATCATAAAATTTTGGAAATTTAAGATTAAATTGGATGTCGTAGACGACCATGTACGAAGAGAATTGGCACTTTTTATATGAGATCTCACTTTTAGGATACTTTTATTTTTTTTACCATTCTAAGGTTAGCTTGTAAGATACTCTACTTTACTCGTTGGACAAGTAATTCAATTAGATACTCATTTTATTTTTAGTCAAAGGACTTCTAGAAACATGTCGTATCCACATAAAAAACAGCATGCAAAGGTCTTTCACAAACAATTAATATTCTTTCACTAATGAAACCTATTTTGTACAACATCTATCACAAGAAATGAATAAATGGCATCCTAAGTTACTTTAAATTTATGACAGTATTCTCATACCATGAAATTTATTGATCCTTTTGATATCTTTCTATAGATTTTTCCCACTGGGTTTTACTATGAGAATGGATTGATAAAGGAGTTGTACTCTTTTTCCTTCATCTGTGGTTTTATCCTTGAATATAACCAAGGTTTTCCCAGATAAGGTTTTAATGAGGCAACAATCGTAAATTTTTAAGATTACGAGAATTTTCAGATAGAAAAAGGTGGAGTCGTGGTGAGAACCACGGTTTGGGGGTTCAATGTTGGAACTTGTTAACCATCTTGGAATGTCCTGCATCTTATCACATCACAGCTCAGGGGTAGGATAGTGCGTCGACTGTTATTCCTACCTCACTAGCATGCCAAGCCGCGAGTTTTCCAAACCAGTCGACCAGGCCGACGAGAATCGAACCGCGGACCGGCTGGTTGACCACTGACGTATGAAATCAGCCGACCAAGTCCACGACTTGGCGACTGTATCCGACATTCGATTGATTTTATTGCCTTCATTGACCAACCCGTATGATTTTATTATTTTATCCATATTATGTCGAGCGAGGAGGAGTGTTAAGAAACGTAGTATTAAGAACGTAGTATGAACGCTCACCATAATATGGTGAATGACACGTGGCATAGGGAGTGACATGTGTCGTAGGGATTTGTTGCATTCCTTTAGACAAATAGGAGGAGACAACTATTGATTGTCTCTCTCCTTTTCCTTTGTATATACTTCAACTCTCTAATTAAGTTTAGTATTGTTTTGAGTGTTTTATTTTGCTTTGTGATCTTATTTAGTCATCTTTGTTTTCAACAACTCATTAAGCTAATGTCGGTTAATTAATATATTACGACTGTTGTGTTTCGCGTCGAGTGTAGCGCCGTGTTCTGTTGCCGCGTTGTGTTGGTTGCGTTTGGGATTCGTCTCCTTCGACTCGTGTTTCTGATGTTGTGGGTTCGTCTTCCGTGTAGTTGTCGATGAACTCGTACTCATGAGAGATTTGGATGGGTGTGTCTTTCGACACGGGACGTTCCTCGGACCATAGCTCCATGGTGACGGATCCCGGACCCCAACTAATGAGGCACAAGGCCACTTCATTGATATTGAATCGGTTTATCACTGCGAGGCCGCTCTCGGTGTCCGTGAGCATCCATTCTCCTGAGTACATAAGAAAACATGTAATTTAGTAATGGGGATAGATGTTAGCCCTTAAACGACGTCGAGGACGTTTTGCGTCCGATGAATGGCAAAGAATCTTTCCTTGTAGGACAGAAATGCAATCATTCATCCTCGGTATTAGGGATGGAAAGGGGAGATCTTTTACAGTACTTTGACTTCCAATGAATATATTTAGCTTTTTCAAAGTAAATGATGCCACACGGTATCAAAATGCATGATTTCCACGGCCACCGGTCAGTCCTTCAAGGGTTAGCATTGCTGCAAGGTGTCTGTAATAGGAACATCTTGAAAAGGAGACATCTAAGGGTGCCCAAGATATATTGCACGGGCTGTTCATACTACATTCTACCCTTCAAAATGGGTTCAATGGGTGAGAAGGGATTGATCCGAGACAAATGAATGATGACCGAGTTCAAGCAAGAAATTTAAACGGGTAATGAATGGGTGTTAGTGGAGATCTTTTTCAGCAAATCAAGCTTTAGCTAATGAATCTTTTGGTACTCACCGTTTGGTCTATTGGAGCCTTCGATTGTCATTTCTCCAAATTCCATATTGGCCTCGTGAACGTGCTTTGTTCCGTCAATGGATGTGTACTTGATAACCGAGTGCATTGGGTTTACCAACTTCATCAATGGATGCACACGAAGCCTGACAACTCTTGAGTCACCACCGGAACCAGCGCCAACTGATCTCGCCTGAATTCTCGAGGTTATGTTGACTTTGTCCGGTGAATTTTTAGCAACAAGGATGTCGCGAGACAAAACTAAACCTCCACCAATGTCTCCATCTAGTCCAAGAAACTCTTGGCCGTCTAGTGATTCTAACAAATGTCTGAGTGTGCAAAATTAATTGCAATTAGTTTCCAAGTTAGTTGGGGGAAAAAATTCAATTTTTTTTTTACTTTTATTGATGTCGCATGTATGGTGGGAGATAATTAAAACTTGCATATAACCCTAAGCATAGAAATGCCAACACGCATGTTGTATAGTATTATTGAAAGAAGACTAATACTTTGGCAAAAGATATTGAAGTACCTGACAACTTGATACTCTTCAGTGCAACCAGAGGATCGGTACTCGCTACCACTGTACTCTTCATAACATCCAGTCTCAAATCTACCCTCTAACCACTCGTAGCCGGATGGTTTATGAATCATTGAGACTATGCGACCACCAATCCATGGCACAACTTTTAGTGTAACATTGCCGGCCTGCAAATCAATTGGTAACAATACACTACTAACTCCTTTGACAGATTCCTGTTCCTTCAACACTTCATCTAGGATTGTCTGTGTTTTTTCTGTTTGACAAAAGATCGAAGAGATTACAAAAAAGAATGACAACACATATAAAACACCAAAAAAGAACATAAATTAAGAACAAGACACAACCTCTTTCAACAATGTCAAACTTGCATTTAGTTGCCACTAATTCTTCAATTTGAGCTTTTGTGGGTAATTTAATCCTCAATTCTACACCATCTTTGCATTCCCCTTCAACCTGATCATACAAAGTTGTCAACCTCAAGTCAATTGCAATCTCTCAATGAATGACTAGTCAAAAGAGAGTCGATGAGTCTCTAGTAATCTTCTCTATAAGTTAATTATGGCATTTTTGGAACTCCAAAACCTTATGCTTTCAAACTCCAGTACTTGTGTATTGTTGCCAAGTAGGAGTCGCACGTGCAAATGACGATTAGGCCTTGACCATTGCCCTTCAGAACGAGCAATTTTGATCACAACCTCACCACCTTCGCTTTCAGTGTCACTTGATAACTTTTGGGCTTCATAGTATGAGAGTAAATACTTTCCATGTTTATAGCCAAAGCCATCACCATCATCCTCATACAAGATTCCTTTAGCCTTTCCTTTAGTGCCCAAAAAAAAAGCTTGTGAGAATACTATCCAAAAAAAATTGATGAGTTCTGTTTAAGAACCAAGCACTAAAAGCATAATCACCTTTTTCATCAAGAGCAACTAGCAAGGTGATAGTATCCGTGTGCTTAGCTTCACTAGTATGCTGGATAACAGGTCCTATTGGAACAATGCCACCTCCTTTTAAGAACAAGAGGGGCAATTCCTACAACAAAGGAGTAACAAGTAATTAAAAAGGGGAATGATCAAGCCAAATTCTACAATCCAAATTGAGAAACGCAAGCAAAAGTCATTAAAAGAAGAATTTTAGCCATTGTACATTACCGGATTGTCATCATCAAAATGAAATCGTAGCCATACGCCTTGAGGAAGAACTACCTCTAGATTTGCCTTCTCATTCTTTGCAGTGGGACTGTTCAAATTAAAAGAAGCTAGAATGTCACAATTAAGAAATCTATATAGCATCACGTGCTCCAGAAATTCCTAAACTTAATTCACACTAATTTCAAGTAAAAAAATTCTACACAAGCTATTGTACTTCCAAAATTCAAAGGTCATATTGGTAATGGAAAAACCCTCACCATGTAGAAACAAGGAGAGGCCCTAACAAAAAACCATCATCCCTATTTCTTAGCAAATGATCTTTTGGATCTGTTAAAGGTCAATTAAAAATTGACTCAACTATTAGCCACCACAATCCATGTCATTTAAGTGCAATAAAACTTATTAATAGCACTTTTAATCAATATACAAAAAGAAAATTTGAAATATTTACCAGCAAAAAAAAGTGGAGTCATAACTGGAATGCCAATTTTATTTGCTTGGTAGAAAAGAGTGTAAAAGTGGGGCAACAACCGATATCGTCTATTAAGAGCAAATCTGCAAAGTTCCTCTACCTATACAAAAATGTGATAACATTGTAAGAAGATGGGAATGGGAATATGGGATGTAATGGAAACATTCTATGTACAACAAATATAAAAAATTGTTAGTTGAAGTATGGATGCAATGTTCAAAGAATTGTTCTTTTGGTTTAATAATTCAAGTGTCAAAATAAACAAGTTACAATCCAACAAAACCTCTGGACCGAAAGACCAAGGCTCTTGGTCAATAGTTCCCTTCTCAGAGTGACCCCTTGCAAAGGGCATCATTGCTCCTACACCTATCCATCGCACAAACAACTTAGGAGTTGCATCTCCAACAAATCCACCAATGTCAGGGCCTGAAAATGGTTGGCCACTTAAGCCCTGCAAGCATTAATGATATATACTATCAAGAAGCTATCTTATGAAACATTGAAATGAAACTCAAAAAAGTCATTTGCATTGAACAAATAGTATGAGTAATTATTGAAGAATTTTTGTACCAAGTTTAGACACATGGAAATGCTCATGCCCAAATGCTCCCAAGTGGAAAGATTGTCACCAGTCCACGTAGCGGCATATCTTTGAGCTCCAACAAAACCAGCTCTAGTCAACACAAATGGTCGTTTGTCCTTATTGGAAAGCATCATCCCTTTTAATGTGGCTTTTGCTTGAAACATGCCATAAACCTATGAAATTTTGTCAAATTTTTCATTGTACATAAAACAATCAAGATAATATATTTCACATATGCATATATCCCTCCATCTATTTTTGCATCTATTAGTCATGAATAAGAATTGGGTCACATGATTTTATTGAAAAAACACTTACATTGTGGTAGTATGAGTGGGGTTGGATACCTCCAATCTCTTTATCTCCTTGGTGAATATTATTCTCAGGCATGGTCTTTGATACAGTCTACACATTTTGATGAATTTATCTTTAAGGAAAAAAATGTACCTACCCATTCAATCCCAATGAACAATATGCAAAATGTGCCACCTCTATTAAATATCACTTAAATTTATCAAAAAAATCTTACACACTTTGAACACAGCAGGTTCATTCATGTCATTCCAAATGCCGTCCACTCCATTGCCTACAAACTTTTTAACAAGCGATGACCACCACTTGCGGGTTTTTTTATTTGTAAAATCTGGAAAGACAACTTGACCAGGCCAACATTCACCTATGGCACAAAATAATAGATAAAAAATGTCAAGGTCCTAAAGCAAACCAGGTAGCAAATCTCTAATGAAAAAAAATAATCATACAAATCTCTTATATTTTATCACATAAATACCTTACATTGTTGATTTTCCATGTCAATATAATAGCACTTACCAATGTAAGGCTTTCCATTTTGAGCTTGAACCCAAATGTTTGCTTCAGATCCACTCTCATAGATTTCGTAACCTTTTTCTACTTTGATTCCAGGATCAAGCATCCAAACTCCTTTGAAACCAGTTTTGTGAAGTTGACTTGAAAGTGAAGTAGCATTTGGGAAGGCAACCTTAAATTAAGATGAACATATAAACAAGAATCATCAAACCTAGCTCAAGTATCTAATGCTACTTCACATAATTATAGTAAGTCAACATTCGGTTGAATCAAGCATTTTCAATCAATAATTGATTGAAAGACCTATGTACAAATAACCATGCTTTAGGTTTGATTAAATAGCTTAGCTTATCAAAAAAATTGTCTAACATAGTTGCAAAAAATAAGACCTTATCAAATGTAAAGCACTTGAATCCCTGCATATAATCAATGTCCATCCAAATGACATCACAAGGAATCTTTTTCTCCCGAAAGGTGTGTGCAATCTAATCCACGAGACCACAAAAAGAAGTAAGTTATATTCAAAGATTTCTTAAAGATTTACATGTCTTTCCTAAACAACTAATAAAAAATCATTCTAAAAGAGTATTGTGGATTTTTATAAATATGAACATGATTGGATATAATTACTATATCTTTGATATTTGCACCTTCAAAACTTTTATTGTTGTTTCATAACTATATCTGCATTGATGATATCCAAGAGCCCACTTTGGAGGCAATTGGATAGTGCCTAGGAATAGTCAAGAATCTAAGTTATAATCCAAGTGACACCATCTACACCAATGATAGAAAAAAATTTAACACATGCATCTAGCAACAAATCATGCAATAATTTGTTTAAACTCACACTTCCAAAATGCTCATCAAAGTGCTAGAAAAAATCTATGATAGGTTGTAAATGGAAGATAACAAGTACTAGGCATAAAATACCAATTACACTTGCAAATGCAACAATCAACGCTTCAGGGTTTGGATATGGTCCAAAAGTTATTATAGGATATGGTGCAACAGCAACAAATCTTATAATTGTCTCTTTCCTCAAATCAATCTGTAATTTAACAAAAATGAACTTAATGACTCATTCCAACAAAATAATTAGTGCAACAATTTCTTAAACTGAATTTCTTTCATTTATATATTGTTAGCTTAAAGCTTAAATCTCCAATTGTGTGTTCATGTTTCTATCATAATTTTTGTTACAGAACTCAAAAATTCTAAGTTTCAACAAAAATAAAATTTAAAGCTTGCAATAACTACACAATTGTATATTGATATGCCATAATTTGTTTTGAAATGCTATATCAATAGTGATTCCCAAATTCTATAAGGATTTTGGAAACAAGAATTTGTGCCATCTTTAAATATATAATAAATAAATAAAAATTCCAATTTCTTTGTTTGTGTCAAAACAAAAATAAAAATAAAATACCATAAACTTGCAAATATTAGCATGTTGTAATAAAAAGAAATTAATTTTTTTTATTTAAACATCAAATGTCATCTAGTTATTTTTATTATTAATAATCACCTCGCATCGTAAACTTGTATCTGCAAGTGCTCCAAAGGCTTCTCCAGTTGCCAACATGCTGAAAACCCAAGGATGAGATTGATACAGGGAAGTTGTATTTTGGTTGTAGCCCCAAGCATCTGTATTCCAAGTATATATCTGTAGAAATAATAAAACATGTAGAAAATATGTAATGTACTCAGTGTCTCAAAGCCTACATGCATCAAGAAAGTCATACATTTCAAGTATTCCATGTTATTAGGGCATCTATATATGGATCAAATTATATATAAACTAGTATAAAAAGTCTTACACGTTTTCCTGAGCGCTCTATAGACCCACCCACTTCTCCAGTGCCATGAAATGTGGTGCCAAGTGGTAGCTACATGCATCGCCATTTTAGTATAAATTATACATCACAACTTTAACTTGTATTTATCAACATTGACATAATAATGCATTGACATCCTCATCCAAAAGTGAACTTACCTTATGAATCTATATTAGACTTGAACATTGGTGTTGCAAAAAATGCATTGCTCAAGCTTTGTCTAGAACCTTGCCTTGACATTTTCCATGCAAAATGTTTGCTTTCACCTGAATGGGTTGACAAATGATCTTGTCTTTATCAATAAAAACTTATTCTATATGATTCTCATTGCTCTATCTAATATTAAGCCAAAGTTTTTTTTGGCATTTACAATAAAAGATGAGTGGCATAAAAGAAACAAGTTTAAATGAGAATTTTTCTTAAATCTTAAAATAAAAATATGCTTACCGAAAATTCTACAATCTGTTGGGCACCATCTACCATAAACCGTGGAAGAAATGTTGGTGACTTGTTTTCAAGACCAGACACATCAACTCGCTCATCACGAAGCTTTGGATTCTCAAAAGAAAAGCTTGGTGCTGCTTGTTGACGGGTGGTGTCTGATTCATCAAATCGAAAAATGGACTCTCCCACGATTGGCATCCAAGCCATATTTTGAGCAGTAATCGTTGAGTGTCTATGAGACAGACTGTTTTCAATCAACAAGGCAGCACTTGTAAAAATGGAACCATGTCCAGCAATCCTCGTCGTATACTCTGACAATCTTTGAGATCTTTCTGGACCTAATAAAGACAAATTGGAATAATAAATCAACAACAACTGTACCAATCAATTTAGCTAACCATCTCACATTGCAAGACAACACTACAAGAGAAAGGGGTGTTTTAAGTAGTGTCCTAGACATCACGTCTTTTAAGTAATATCTTTTAAGTAAGTTTTTAAGTAAAATTTTACTAAAAAGACAATCTTTTTAGTAAAATTTTACTTAAAAACTTACTTAAAAGACATTACTTAAAAGACGTGATGTCTAGGACACTACTTAAAACATCCCTTTCTCTTGTAGTGCAACCTTCAGAACATTGTGCAAAAATTTCCATTTTAAGCAAAACAAAGTTGTACTAACAAAAACACAAAAAAAAAATCACCAACATAGATAGAATGCAAAATAAATGTAACATACTTGATTCCGTAAAGGATTTCCGCTCAATTGAATAGTCTCTCATGGAACGCTCTTCAACAGGATGTTCTTCTGCACTTGTAAGATTCCAAGCAATTGACTTCCTTCCCGCAACAGACTTCCTTGCTGCTAGTGACTTCCTAGCCGCAAGAGACTTTCGTGTCATTCTCTCACCTTGTTGCTCATCTTGGAAAGACACGATAGATGCAGCAACAACTTCGGTCATCCTTCGCCCTTCAATGAGCGTAAGGCTTCTTTCCTCAAGATCTTCCAAGTCGGCCAAATCGGCTTTTTCTACTACATTTCCAAATAACGGATGATCATCTTGCCCTTCCAAAGATGCAATGGGAGTGATCTCTTTATTGGATGTGCTTGTGCCTTGTTGGAGTTCATGTTGCGGTTGTATCTTTGCAATGTCCAAAGCTTCATCAGAAATGTGAACAATTACAGAGTCCTTGTCTCCAACTCTCAAATCCATAATAAAAAATCTACCAACAGTTTTTGTCAAAACTAAAGTTCTTCAAGAATTAAATAAAAGTTGGTGTTTTTGAAGAGGACAATCTAGGGAAGTGCAAAATGCTATCCAATGAAGCATCAAGAGACAACACGATGTGAAGAGACACATCTCCTTGCAAATTGCATCCTTGGTTAAGCACTACTTTAGTTGAGCAAAATAAAAATCTAATTTACTATTACTATTAGCAAACTTTTTCACTAGTTCTTCTAAGGAAATTCCATGAGAGTTCCATCAAACTTTTCAAGCCAATCAATAGGAAATAAAACATCATTTTCAAAAGTTATTGACAAACAACAAATATTTATTGTTATGTACTTCAAATACATGTGATTCAAAAATACAACTTTTTATTCTTTATTTGATTTTCAATTGAAGTATGGGCAAACTCACTCAAAGATATCACAATAATTTACTTGTTTCCATCAAAACGTCTAATTTTGATTCACGAATTCAAATTTGTAGATCCCATACATATAACAGCTACATTTTGCATCTCAATTCTCATATTGAAATGATTGGAGGCACTTTGAGCAAGGTGTAATATCTCACTCAACATTCAACTTCTAGCAACTTATTAGGAATCCAAAGTGTAATTCCACTGTTGTCAAAAGGATGACTAATGGTCAAGCTCATCATATTAACACATAACAAACTAGCATTTGCCCTCCTAACAATTTGAAAATTTGATGATTAGCAAATAATCAAGCACCATGAACTTACATTAAATTAATTTCAGGTTTACTTTTGTAAAAATAATCATAGTTATGAAGAAATGGATTTATGAACATAAATGTCTTGAAAGGTTGGATAATTAGTCACCATTATCTTTTAGATGTGTAATTTAGATCTAAATATAGATAATAAAAATGAAAATGATGAGCTTCAAAAGATTTTTTGTTTGATCTACAACATTGTAAGTGATTTATTATGTTAAACCCTTAAGCTTGTTTACTATGGGTTGTTGTAAGGATGAATGGTCGATTTTGTTCCACTTTGGGCAAAAATTAGGGTTACGCACTGAGTACAAAGAGTACTTAGTTGTACTAGAAGATAAAACTTTGTGGTCAATTTTGGTCAATTGATTATATACTAGATTTGTTGTACTATCAACAAATGCCTTTTCTAAATACTACACAATGATGTATCCAAAATACAATGTTTGAGACTATGTCTAAGTTCTTTTACAAAAAAGAGGTATGTTAACCCCTAAAGCACCAAACTACGTTTTGTTGGCAACATGTAGCAATTTTGGGCAACTCACTAAGAATGGAATTTTTATTTTTTTTCTTTGCAATTTTTACACAAAATGTGTCCAACGAGTAGCATTGAGGCCCAACAATTTTCATAATATTTTACTACATGGTTAAAAAGTTATTACATGATATGTGGTTTTCTAGATCTTTGGGTAGTAGTGGCAAGTAAAAAAATTCTAAAAAAAATCACTTTTTTGAAAACAAAAATTTGAAATTGGTTTTCTAAGTTTATACATACATTTTGATTAATAGAATGAAAGTTATGAGCATTTTTAGTTTGAAGGTAGTTGTAGAGTCTCTACGCTAAAATAAACTTCGAAGACCTTTATTTAACTCAATATTCAACATTTCTGAAAAAATAAAAACATTGGATGTAGATTGTTTAATATAACATTACAACCATTGGGATTGGCAATTTTCAAGGTCATAACTAAATTCTTTACAATTTAGTGTTTTGAATCATTTTCTACTTCTTTCTAATTACTATTTTTTCCTATATGTGTACAATTTCCAATGATCTAAAATTTTGAGCATATAGCCAACTTTCCTTGAAAAATGAATCCAAAGAGTTATCATCATTTTGGACATTTTTTCATACCAATGTGACCTTGTGAAATGCAGCTGCCGATTTTTGGTAGGGACAAAGAAAGAATTTCTGTCAAAGCAAACGCTAATATCTTCTAACTTACATGGTGGACATTTCTGAAATTTTTTCCACATCTTTTTAAACTAGATTACTATAAGATTTTATGGATACATTTGTCAAAAAATTCTTTTTTTCTAAAATTTAGTGCTTGTACTAGAAGTGGCAGTTTTGGAGCATATTTAATAAAAACATAGTCAAAAACATTTAGGGGTTAAGGTTTTCATTCATTATAAATCTATAGTAGTGGAAAAAAAAATACTAAAAATTGGCTATTTTAAGGGCATGATGGTGATCAAATTTCACAAGAATGAGGTCGAAACCATCTTCAATGTTTTGAACTGCACACGCAAAGAAGACCTATTTCACAAACATGGAGGACATAAAATAACATATTTTTAGATGCTTTTTGGCAAGAACATATCCAACTATTGATTGAATAGACTATAGAAATTTTAGCCTTAAATCATTAATTTGAAGCACTTCTAATTTCCACAAATTAGCAAAACTTGAAACTATGACAAATTAGCAAAATAGAGTTTTAAATATACTATTTTTTTTATTTCTAAAAAATACACGATAAAATTACAATCAAGACATTCATCTCCAATATAAAAAATTTAGGTTTATTCGGTTCATGCTTCAAAAGTAATGGCAAAGGACAACTCCATTATGTTGTATAATATAATTGAGGATTTGTATTTCTTGCAAACATCCATAAGCAACAATCTTGTGGACCAATCTCATTCAATAATTTTGAAAACTTCCTTGAAATGTTATAAAATTAAGTTACTATTGAAGCTAGGAAGAATTGAATTAGTGAAGAAAATCTCAAGCTACTTTGTCATGCCAATCAAGGGATTTGCAAATCAATCATATGTAGGTGAAAATTTATATGATGGAAATTAATAAGGGCTTTGAACTTGCTTTACAATGGTTAAGTACACTTTGATGTCTATCACTATAGCAAAGAAAGATACCAAGGGGGCCTTTCATTAGATTTATATAAATATTAAGGATTACATTTATTTATAAAAGTTAAAAAAGCAATGAGAATTATATGTATTTATAAAAGTTAAACAAAACACGTGGGACCTTGAGAATCACCTACAAAATCATATATTGAAGAAACTTGGCTCTATTATAAAGACTAATTTTTTATTTATTAATAGCCACTCTTGTTTTTCTTCCAAACATTCACGAGGTAAAAGTATCCACTATAAGAAATTGACGTTTTTGGCTCTATTTTGGTCAAACGTGCCGTGTTTTTAAAAATGTGCGGCGTTTTTTTTTAACACGTGCAGGATTTCAGTTTTCTCATGACGTTTCAAGCAACGGAATTGAATTACTTGTAGAACAAGTACTTGTCAACATAAACGTAAATGTTTTGTAAAATGTTTCAAAAAACATAGTAATGTTTTTATTGACGTCTCAAAAAACAGAAGGAGGCCACATCAGCAACGTGGTTCTTTTTCACTGCGGGTACCTGCGAGGAAATGACAGTGACGTGGCACTGGACGTTGCCCACGACTTAAAAACACAGAGGACGGGCAGGTTCTTGCAAAAGGTGGCAAAAAATTGGTTGAAATGGATGTTGGAGTAATGGAAAAAAGGGAATATACATTTATTGTTGGAAAAAAACATGGGGATAAGGAAAAAATTTTGGTTGTATGAAAACAAAAAGGGATGAGGGAAAAATTGGGGTGTTCGAATACAATTAGGGATAAGGAGAAAATTCCAATATTTAGAGAGAAGAATTGTGTTGAAAAAAATCCATAATGGAAAGGAAAAAAAGGAGGTGTTATTCAAAAATTGGAACTGAGATAAGAAGAATATGGCTTGTAAGAAAATGAATGGATGATATGGAAAAAAATGGAGTGTACAAAAATACTTGGTGATAAGGTAAAAAATGGAATGTAAGAAAAGAATTGGGGATAAGGAACAAATTGGGGATAAGCAAAATAAATGGGGTGTAAGTACAAGATTGAAGATAAGGAAATAAATGGGGTGTCACTAAAAAATTGAAGATAAGGAAAAAAAAAAGGGGATAAGCCAAAAAAGTGGGGTGTTGGAAAAGAACTGTGGATAACAAAAAAATGGGGTTTAAAAAAAGAATTGGGGCAAAGGAAAAAAAGTGGGGTGCAAGTAAAAATTTGTGGCTATGAGGAAAAAAATGGAGTATAAGAAAAGAATTGGGGCAAAGGAAAAAAAGTGGGGTTTAATTAAGTTTAAAATTGTGGCTAAAAAAAAATGGGGTTTAGGAATACATTTGGGGATAAGGAATAAAAGTAGGGTGTAAGTAAAAATTGTGGCTACAAGAAAAAAAAGGGGGTACAAGAAAAAAATTGGAGCTATGGAAAAAAAGTGGGGTGTCATTAAGTAAAAAATTGTGGCTAAAAAAAAATGGGGTTTAAGAGTACATTTGGAAATAAGGAATAAAAGTAGGGTGTAAGTAAAAATTGTGGCTACAAAAAAAAAAGGGGGGTATAAGAAAAGAATTGGGGCTATGGAGAAAAAGTGGGGTGTCATTAAGTAAGAAATTGTGGCTAAGAAAAAAAATGGGGAAAAAAAATGGGGATAGTAAAATAATGGGGTGTAAGAAAGGAATTGGGGATAGCTATAAAAATGGAGTATAATAAAGGAATTGGGAAAAAAAAGGGAGATAAGAAAAATGTAAAAAAGGATGTAGGAAAAAAATGGGGGATGGGGATAAAAATGGGGTATAAGAATAGAATAGGAGATAAGAAAAAAATTCCTATATGTAAGAAAAGAATTGGGTTTAAAAAAATGGTAATAAGAAAAAAAAAGGGGGGGTGTATGCAAAAAGAATTGGGGCTAAGGGAAAATAAGGGGGTGCCAGTAAAGAATAGGTGATAAAGAAACAAAATGGGGTGTAGAAATAGAATTGGGGATGACAAACAAAATGCAAATAAACCAAACGAAATGAGGAGTAAGAAAAGAATTGGGGATATGTCTAAAAATGGGATATAAAAATGGGGAGAAGAAGCATTCATTGCTCTGAAATGTTTCATTTCTTTTCACATCCTACTTTACGGGGGTTCACAATTAGTTGGCTTTAGGATTTTGAATTTGTATTCACACCCATTTTTTGGCAGTAAATTACATCGGTGGGTATGAAGTTCTTATTTTTTTGTATGCTCTCTATTTCTTTGGCAATGAAAATTTTGTGGTGCGCCATTCACATTTCATTTTCACACTCAATTTCTTAAATTAAGAAACTTGGTGGCCATGTGTAGTTCTTTATTTTTTTCACTCAATTTATTTGGAAAAGTGATGTACAAAAGGGTCTATAAAAATCTTACTTATTTTGTAGAGACCAATGTCTTTTGGTTACAATAATTTTGTTAGTTTGACATTCATAAGTCCTTAACACATCCATTCTCTTTAGAAAAAAACTATTCATTGGAGATAAAATTGTTGAATGATTTCTTTTGTCTTCTTATGTTTTTCAGTAAGACAAATTAAAAGGTGTGAATCATCCCAACTTCCCCCAAAATTGAAAATACCTCATTTCTCTAAAGAAGTGTCACACATGCATGTCCTTTTTTTCCTAACATCTTTTCTTTAGTTAAGGTGCTTTTGATATAGCACATTCTTTCCCTTTTTCACACCCATTTTTTGGGATAAGATGCTGGAGGGTGTGAATTTCTTTTTTTTTTCCTTTAAAAAAAATAAAAAAACATAATATAAATAATATAAAAATTGGTAGTTGAACTTGCAGTTCAGGGATATGGCATGCTACATCAACACAGTTAGATGTTGTCTAAGAATTTTAGCATTGTTTTTTAAATGTTAATGGAGACGTCACATGAGACAAAAATTGAAATGTCAACTGAAACATGCATGTATTTTTTGCGATGTCTATTAAGATGTCCAAATAGACAAGATCTAAAGCCTAATGGACTGGGCATATCCCATATTGTTTGTCCTTCATCCCACCTTCCTACTTCCATAAATATCAGATTGTTTCTCATATAAATATACTTACAATAAGTGGTCTTCAATGCTAAGTACGGTATACAATGTAAAGTGTATTGTATACGATGTATTTTATAAAATGTATTGTATGTAATGTATAATGTATGGTATACAATGTATGGTGTATTCAGTATGATGTATTTGAATGGTGTATTGTGTATGATGTATTTTGAATGGTGTATAATTTATTGTGTACAATATATGGCATACTCTGTATGATGTATTTTGAATGGTATACAATGTATGGTGTATTCAGTATGATGTATTTGAATGGTGTATTGTGTATGATGTATTTTGAATGGTGTATAATTTATTGTGTACAATATATGGCATACTCTGTATGATGTATTTTGAATGGTATACAATGTATGGTGTATTTTTTATGGTGCATTTTTTATGATGTATTTTAAATAGTAGATATATTGTTTGTTGTTTATGACATGTTTCCGTCCAAATTGATGTCTCCAAAAACATAAAGATGTAAAAAAAAACGTCAAAAAAAACAACCTTCCAGAGTAAAAATTTACATGAAGTACTCCACGTGGCAGTTGACATGGACGTGCCATGTCAAAAATTTTGGGGTCCACGTTAGATTTTTTGGAGGTTCACGTCATTTCCCCCTAGGTTCCATGTCAATGACCCAATCAGGAAGGGTTTGGATGAAAAAATGTCATGCGTGGCAATGCCCGCCAAAAAAAAGTTGATGTGGAGCTCAGCACCCCTCCACGTGCCACACTTAGCGAAGCTTGAAAGACTCCGTTTTTTTGGACATCAGAAAAAAACATGCCCAAATTAAGCCTGTTTTTTCAAATTTTAGCATGTTTTTTGCCCGTCAGTTATAACAGATTTAGACGACATCAATGGTGACATCAATCGCGTCAAAAAAATATTCAAGCACGTTTTTCCTTACGTTTTAAAAAAGGTCGGTTTCTTATAGTGATCAGTCTTCTCCTCATAGTCTCCTTTAATTTGAGTCCACTCAATTATATCAATCCAATTGGAGCAATTGGAGGAACAATGTCTTGCTCACAAAGCAAAAAGATAGAGTTTGCCATTGTTTTCTACCACTTGAAGAATGGTAGAGTTTGGCAAAGCTTCAATACTCCATTTCGTCGACCAAATTCAAGACTTCTTCTATGTTGTAATCCAAGATTCCCTTCACTATTTGATCACCAAACTCCAGAAATTCAATGTTGAAAATGTTGCCATCTTGAAATACACCGGATTGGTATTCATTCAATGCAAAAACTAGCATAGGAAAATCCCCCTTTCTCTCCCACTACATCTGAATACAGTCCATATAAGGTAGGCACCCCCAAGTGGCACCTGTCCTTAAACCGCCATCTTCGGATTGTACATCTCCAAAACCAATTATGTCCCTATGTGGAAGAAACACTTTTAGAGCCAAACTTTGATCCTCCGTAACTTTTGCATATTGTATCCATATGGAGTGTTTTTTGGTACATCGGAACCTCCTTTCACTTGCCAACAAGACAATGTGAAAATCTAAACGAACTAATAATAGCAACCAAATACAATACCAATTTATGACGCTTTTGGGCATACCCACCTTATACACTCACACCGAATGCACTACCAAGCATGTCTTCCAAATAAGTAAAGTCTTTTGACCCATTTCATGGATTGACTCAATCCTTTTGAGCAACTTCATTCAACGCAAGTTTTTAATTGAGAAAGTGAACAATCATAATGTCATTTTTCAAATAGCAATGATTTGGCTCGAGTTTTACGGTTAGAAGCATATAAATTCAAACACTAGATAATCACTTCTATGAGCATTCAAAATATCTGAATGTGCAAGCATGAGGACTTTGGTGTTGGTGAAAAGGGATTCCTAGCATGTGCAAGAAGAACTTGAGTCAAATTTGGATGTGGCATGTGGGCTTGTTCAAATGATTGGGGAATTTTTTGAATTTAAAACGGTTGTTAATTATTCCCCATACTCAAGTCACTTGTTTTAATTAATAATTGCCACCATGAATACTAGAATTATTATTAGAGAGTTTTTTGAAATTTCAATCCATTTCTACCCTGTAGTTTCAAGATTCAATTGAGTATTTTTCTTCATTTTCACCAATTCACAATACTCTAAATCTCCTCAACTATAGATGCAAAAGAGTGGTACTCATTGTGATAGTATTGGCAACGCACAACTACTTTGATAGTGGAGGAATGAAGCATGTGGTTTTTAACTCTCATTCCAAATGCAATGAGAGAGTTGTGCACCAAATGCAACAATTAATATGAATTTAGGAGATGCGCACTAGATTGAGTGAAATATTGAGGCTTGTAGAAGGTTACATTCTTGATCCCAAAGTTTCAAAATCATGATGAGATAGGCAAGGAACAAACTCTTTGTTTTCATAAGGTATGCACACCTATAGTCATTTTGAATTACAATTGAGCATAGTTACTATTGTTACATGTACTAGTGAATTATTTGTAGAATCTTATTGGCAAGTGAAAGACAATTCCAACATAACTTTGGCATGCATTATTTAGACACACCATCTGAAGAAGTTACAAATTTTCAAATTTACTTTAAAAAAAGTTGAATTCATTACAAGGGCTATGAAAGCAATTTGAGACAAGATTCAAAATCTCAATGTCCAAATTTAAAATCAAAAATTGAAATTGATAGCACTGTAGCAAAGGAAGATACCAAGGGAGAACTTTCATTAGATTTACATAATTATTAAGGATTATATTTATTTATAAAAGTTAAAAAAAAATGAGGATTATATGTATTTATAAAAGTTAAAAAACCCAATGAGGATTAATATATTTATTTATAGAAGTTGAGAAGGCAATACATTGTTGATGCCAAATAAAAACTCATTCATTTGAGTAGGAGATGCATTATTTTCAATGACCCTCTATGCTTCGTAAAAAATAATTGGTGCAAAACAAATCCAAGTGATGAGAATGCACAAATTTCTTTTTCTCACCCTCACCACTTAATTTAGTCAGATATCCGGCTAACACAAGAGTATCTCAGCAGGGTATCAATCGGGGTATACCGCTTCTTCTTCTCCCTAAGAAGCTGAAATTTCTGGACCATCTATTGTCCGAAGACACTGTGTTTGCCAATCTGCCGTTAGGGTTTCGCCATTGCACCTCAATTCCACGAAATTCGAGCGTTACAGGGCAGGTTGGCGTTGTTCAAGCTTTCAATTTCTGGTTTTCAATTTATCTATTGCATGTAGAATTGTACCACTCTTTGTCGTTTCTCTTTGAATTCTTTCTGGTCAGTCTTTCAAATCAGTTCTAGGATTGTCGATGTTTTCTAAACAATCACGTATGACCTCGCGAAAGCTTATGTATCTGGTTTTCAGAAAAATGACGAAGGTATATTGCATTTTGTAGAACAAGATTTTGAGGAACGAGGAGAGTGCAGAACCATGGTACTCCTCCTGCTGGAAATCAAGGTGGAGCTTGAGAATATCACCAACTTAGTTCCTAAAGGAGGTTCTGATGGATCCGAGTATTCTTTTTTCTTCAAGGTAATGTGTTTGATGTTGTTAGTGTGACTGTATATTCCGGCTTGATGCGTTTAATTGAAGCAGCGGGTGTGACAGTTCAATGTTTTTTACATCCTTTTTGTTTATTTGGATCGGACAGATCAAGTGTGGAGGCTGTGGGACAGTGAGTGATAAGGAGACGTGCGTGACGCCATCCGAGCTTTCTGACCTTCCGAAAAGCAAAGGCTCCGCTAACCTCGTGCAGAAGGTAACTGAGACATAATCTCAAGGGAGATCATGCAGAGGGAACTCCAGGAAATGCTGCATTCTGATCGATAGAATTTGGAGGTCATGCAGAAGAGTTGGCTGTCTTTTAGGGTTTGCACGAGAATTGTGTTCTGCTAATGAGCTGAAGTGTCATCGAAACTAGTTTTGCAATGATCTTAACGACCTAGAATTGCAATTCTTATGGCAATTTTGTGCAGTGCAAGTTCTGTGACAAAGATTGAAAACCACTTTAACAAAATCTTGACTTCAATTGAAGTCACAGGTACATGCTTGAATTCTAAAAAAGCCCATTCTAGGACTATTGTCATTTAGGGGTTAAGAAATTCAATATAAATAAATACAACTTCAAAAACAATAAATATTTTTGGATTTATATTCTTTATGATTGCTTGACCTTTGTGTATTTTTTTTCATACTATATGTGCCATTCTAACCAATAGAAAGGCTCTAACAATGATAACTTTTAGTGCTATTATCTTAAAAGATTGAATTAGATGATTACATAAAGACATAGATACTCACTCTTTTTACAATCTAGTTGCGTGTCATTACGGAGTATATTGATTCTTTTTGGCACGATAGAGCACAAATATCAATAATTTATATTTTTGCAACTTAGTATGATTTCACATACAAGGATGATTGGAATTTATTATATTATTGAGTTTTTCAAAGAAATTCTAACAAATTTAATTCCTATATATGTCATAGAAATAGTAGATTCACTATTGTATAGTGGGTATTTACCACGAACAAAGAAATCTAAAAGTAGAATTTTGACAGCTGAAAAAAAATTGAATTTTGAGTTTGTTTTTTTTCCTTTGAGTTATTAAAAAAATTAACTTATACCACATACAAACAAAATAATCCTTATTCTATTTTCCACAAAGCTCTAACATAGAACTATTCCAAAACAAGATCAATTAGATCAATATTTTTTTTACTTAAAAGACTAGATATATACTCATCACATTGAAATGTATAGTTTTTAAAATATGAGGACATTAATGATCTATTCAAAATTATAATTTATGCATTTTCTAATTCTTAAATACAATTAATAATTTTAACTAATTACAAAAAAATCACACATTAAAAATAAAACTGTAAACATAATGAATTATCCAATGTAAATCATTTAAAAATAAGTTGGCTAAATTCTAAAATAATTTAAAGAGTTTTTGACTACACTCATAATTGCCAATTGATGCCACGCTTTACATCTTATTTTTCATAAACAAACTTCTTGGAAGTAATATATTATAAGACTTCTAAATTTTGCTAAATGCGACTAAATTTATATAAGTAAAAAACATTTTTAGAACATCATTTATCATTGTACGTTTTGACTTTGAAAGTTACACTTATAAAGTAACTTTAGAAAGCATTAGTAGAATATTGATAGTAAATATGTAAGCTTTGAGGGTTATAAAATGTTGCATCTAAAAAAATCCAAAACATATGGTGGTGGTCCAAGTTGACCCTAAACTACCCAAGTGAGGGCATGGTGGTACCCAAAGCAAACGTAGTGGTTGGCGATTTGATTTCCGGCCATGAAACCGCTCCCATGCCAGATAAGAAACTCTGCCGTGAGGGGGCAAACCCCCTCATGTGTGCTAAAAAAGAAAAATAGAAAAGAACATATGATGCAAATTCAAAACCTCTTTTAATTCTTAAAGAACACATGTCAAAGATTAGAGCCTTTTGTAATTTAATTGAAGTTCTTACAATCTCAATTTAAACGTCAATTTCTATAGTTTTGGATACATGGATTTGCAAAAGCTTCAAGGAAATACAAATTTTTATACATAGGGCATAATAAAGAATGACTAGATGCCCAAAGCTAATCTTAGAGCTCATTGGACACTTCACAGAACTATGAGTCACATTCCTCCCAACTAATTAGAGAAAATTGTAATAATAAAATAACAAAAAGGCATGATATTTCTCAAAAAATAATAGTGACTTTAATCCTAAAGTTCTTTGCTATCTATTCTAAATCATTGTACCATTTTAAATGACTTTTAAGGGATGAAAAAAAAACTCCTTTTTGAGTTTTCTTCTAAAGAAGTATTATTAAAAATAAAATAAAATCATATTGAAATGTTTTATAAGAAGATCTGAAATAGAATCAAATTATAATCATTCGAAAATTAATGAATTAACCAAAATTTTTGTAGTGTTAAACATCTTACAATTTTGGGAAAAAATTGGTATTTCTAAATTATGTCATATTATACATTTCCCTTTTCCTATGAATGCAGCTTAATATTATTCAAACCAATAAAAAAATAATCAAATACTATAAGATAGAAAAGGGAATTTTCAAAGATATATTACTCTGAAAATATATGACAAAAATTAAATATGGTTTTTGAACTTATGAAGTTATAGATCATTTTTAAATATCATCATAGACATATTCATTTCTAAAACAAATTTGAATGAAGATTTCGAAATCATATATAATGACACACCCCAGATTGATCAAATATCCTTTTCAATTAGGAGTGAAGAACAATTCCAATAGATAATTTTACTGGTGTACTATAATTGTTCTTTCCTCGGCGATGTATTGCTGAAAAAGGACTACCGACGGAGGGCACTTCAGTTTCCACTGTTCCTTCAACAACTGATTCGTTGCTATGCAGTGCAATGTAAGATCACTGCCATGAGTCAAAAGTTATAACCTGCCAACAACAGTCGGAAAACAAAGTAGATAGAACATGCTCTAACGTAACATTGTCCAACCAAATCACACCTCATAAAATTGATCAAAGTAAGTGCATCGATCAAAAAGTGAGAAGTGTCCAGGATGGAAATTGCCATGCAACTGATTCAGAGTGATATTTATCGAATTACTGGAGACCAGCCCCCTGAACACAGGCAACATAGTTCCATTTCAAAACTTGGAGACTCAGTACTCATTCCAACAACGCAGTGACATTTCGTAGCCAATTCATTTATTCATATTCAGGGTGCTGCATAATTATAAGCACAGGGTGCCTTCTTACTACACAGCAAAAAACAAACAGACACGGTGCCATCAAGCAAACTTGACATGCAACGTCTTGGCCTGGAAAACAAGCAGCTACCTGGACTAACTAGAAACCCAGTTCGTCCTCTCGGAGAACGAAGCCTACGACTTAAACCTGGAGCTCGTAACAAAGCATCAACCGAGTTGCCTTGGAAAAACTGGTCTACGGGCTCATGCCCGCATCGGTACAAGATGATATCTGAGATAACAAAAAACTGGGGAAAAAGAGAATGCACTAGTGACTGAACCGCAACCCATGGACTCAACGGCCCGGATACGGATCTCCTTGTACTGGACATAAACACATGTACATACGATGCGCAATATTTATGCCAGCACTCCGAGTCTCGAGACATGGCGGCACTGCGAGCGTCTAGAGCACGCACCGGATGAAGCCCAGCACCAGGCCCACCAACGTGTGCAGCAGCTTGGAGATGATTCCCACGGCGCCCACCTTCACCTTCACGCACCCCTCCTCGTACACCAGCACCAGCGCCGTCACGTCCGCCGGGCACGAGTACGACCCGACCAGCACCGCCCCGGTCACGTCCACCACATTGATCTCCACCAAGCCCAGCACCTCCACCTCCACCGTCGCGTGTGCGGCCACGGAGACGCCGTTGACCTCGATGGCCTTCTCGCACTTGTTCTCGCACGACACGGGCCGGCCGTGCGCCGCCACCACGGCCCCAAGGAGGAGCATGAGCACCAGGGTGGCCCTCATGGCGCTCGCGCTGCCGCCGGACGAGAACTTGACCGCCATTGCGAAGTGAAGGTGATGGAAGCTGAAGCTGAAGAGAAGCAGGCAATGTGGAGGATGGGAGAGAGCTGGTGGAAGACAACAGCGGAAGCTGAGTTAGCTCGGGCTGATTGAAGTGGTGAGGGATGAGATGCATGTTGGGCGCTGGTCATTGGGGTTATATACCTGATCTGTGCCGGAGTCAGCCTGGCTGCATGGTTGGGAAAACGGCGCGTGGAGATGCTAGCGCGGGCGACGAGCGATAGGTTTTTTGCCTTCTTGCGATTGATCATGCAGATGAAGAACTACGTGGATCACGAAGCGGAATGCAGGGGCAGCGAGGTCGATACTCCATGGATTTCCGTTGTTTGTTATTCACCATGTCGTAGTTGTTATGATTATTAGAATCGGTTGACGACGGTAAGCTTACACTGTTGTTGAAGAGGATCGGCGCTGGTTGAGGAAATCAACGATGTGTTGAACAGTAGGAATGTATTTCAAGTAAACCTTGTCAGAATTCGTCAGGGATAGGAAAAGGTCATTTGTCAGCGAGACCCGTCAGCGAGCAGGTATCCATGTACTGCCCACAAGTCAGCCTGCTTGAAGTTTTGTTTATTTACATGTATCTGGTAATGCCGAATTTAATACAACAACTCTGTCTTAGGAGTCCATTAAATTCATGCGAAGAAAAAGATCCGTGATTCTTTTGCACTAATTTGAGGGTCGCCTTTTTCCAAGAAAAAAAAAAAAAAAAAGAAGAAAAGAAGAAGAAGAAGAAGAAGAAGAAGAAGAAGAAGAAAAGAAGAAGAATGAAGAAGAAGAGAAGAGAAGAAGAAAGAAGAGAAGAGAAGCAGAAAGAAGAAAGAAGAAGGAAGAGAAGACCTCCCAGCCTCCTCTCCTCCTCCTCCTCCTCCTCCTCCTACCTCCTCTCCTGATCCTCCTCCCTCCTCCTCCTCCGTCCTCCTCCTCCTACTCCTCCGCATCCTCCTTCCTCCTCCTCCTCCTCCTCCCCCCTCCTCCCCTCCTCGCCTCCGCCTCCCTCCTCCGCCTCCTCATCCTCCGATCGCTCCTCCTACCATCCCTCCTCCTCCTCCTCCTCCTCCTCCTCCTCCCTCCTCCCCTCTCCTCCTCCGACTCCTCCTCCGCCGCCTCCTCGCATCCTCCTCCTCCTCCTCCTCCTCCTCCTTCCTGCCGCCTCCGCCTCCTCCTCCTCACGCCTCCGCGCCCCTCCCGCCTCCTCCTCCTCTCCTCCTCCCTCCTCCTCCAATCCTCCTCCATCCTCCGCCTCCCCCTCCTCTCCGCCTCCGCCCCCCCTCCTCCTCACCAGCCTCCGCCGCCTCCTCCTCCGCCTCCTCCTCCTCCTCTCCTCCGACCTCCTCCCCCTCACCTCCTCGCCTCCTCCCCGCCGCCCATCCGCCTCCCCTACCTCCGCCGCGCTCCGCTCTCCTCCGCCGCCGCTCTCTCCGCCTCCTCCTCCTCCTCCTCCTCGTCTGGTCTCGCCTCCTCCGCCTCCGCCGCCTCGTCTGCGCGGTGGTGGCCGGCCCCCTCGCTCGCGCCCGTCGCCGCCAGCCCCTCCAGCCGCCCCGCCCCTCCTCCTCCGCCTCCTCCTCCTCCTCACTCCTCCTCCTCCCCACCTCCTCCTCCTCCCCTCCTCTCCGCCGCCTCGCCCCCTCCTCCGCCTCCGCCCCGCCTCCTCCGCCCCGCCCCGCCGCCTCCGCCTCCTCCTCCTCCTCCTCCTCCTCCCGCCTCCGCCTCCTCCTCCTCCCCTCCCTCCGCCTCCTCCGCCGCCTCCTCCGCCTCCGCCTCCTCCGCCCCTCCTCTCCTCCTCCGCCCCGCCGCCTCCGCCGCCTCCGCCTCCGCCTCCTCCCCCCCTCCTCCCCTCCGCCTCCCCTCCCCGCCTCCTCCTCCGCCTCCTCCTCCTCCGCCCGCCTCCTCCGCCCACTCCTCCTCCCTCCCCCCCCCCCCCCTCCCCTCCGCCGCCTCCGCCTCCTCCGCCCCCCTCCCCTCCTCCGCCCCCCTCCCCCCCCCCCCCTCCCCGACTCCTCCCCGCCCCCCCTCACCCCCGCCGCCCCGCCGCCCCGCCGCGCTCGCCCCGCCGCTCCGCGCCCGCCCGCTCCGCCGCGCCGCCGCCCTCGGCCCGCCGCCCGCAGCCGCCGCGCCGC